>JAPVLV010000010.1:19140000-21640000 GCA_029168935.1 Oxyria digyna | reverse complement strand
TCCAAGATGTTCATTTGAGAAATTTTAAGTTGCAAGTACAAGCAATACAAGCAAGAACAACAACAATTGCAAATCAACTTTCGCAAAGCGCAATTATGAGCTATTATCCAAGAAACAACTCGGAAAATCGAAATCAAAGGAGAAAATAATCCTAAAAGATTCTAAACGCGCCACAATCAAGACTATCAAGGGGGGGACTACGATTCTCTATGCAATTCAATGAATTCAGATAAAAACATCTAAAGATCAACACCAAAAGCAATACCGTCTCTTCTTCAAGCTTGTTCGGACCGAAAACTTCAAGCCTCCTTTGTCCTTCACTGGATGTCAATCCCTCTTTTTTACATCTCAGCTGGGTAAACACTTCCTCCATTGGAAGCTTGACCTATTTTTCAAATAAAAGAACATTATCAATTTTCACTCATAAGAAAAGTAAGAAATCATAAAAAAACACATGAAAACATGAGATTTTTAGTAAAGTGGCTAACCTTATCATTACGCTTGTATGCTCTTCGGAGCTGCAACACACTTCTCTTAAGAAGAAGATCGTCAATATGTGGAAATTTTGTATTAACAACATCCACCAATGCAACAAAAACATGCGTGAAGCCTAGCTCTACAAAAAAGACCACTTCCCCTAATTAAATTCTCGTTGAGCAACTCTGGGATTATATTCTTTATATTGGTGGCATTGACCTTGTTCACCAGACCATTAACATCAACATCTGACACAACAACCACAACAACAAAACAGATCTCAAATAATCAGAATCTATCACAAGAACGTAAATTAGTAAATAATTCAGTCTTACTCAAAAACCTCATGCTTGCATCACTGCAACTGAAGTCAGATTCTTCTTTTAGCCTCTTGACAGTAGAAGCACACCATGCACGGTCTGTCTTGCTACCCTCGTTTTCCGACATGAATGCATGTTATATGTTACATAATTGCATATTAGATGATGCACGAAAAAGAAATATGAAAGACGATTACCATAGAAGTGATGATTTCTTCAACTGTATCACAGCCAAAACATCTGTCACCTATCTCCATCCTGAGTGGAAATCATTGTCAACATACTTGATCAGATCTAGAAGTTCTTTTTCAGAGGTGAGCATATTTATTATCTCCATAGATAATAGAAAGTTGTAGCCTCAAGGCAATTGATAAATATATGCACGTGACATATTTCTTGTACATAGAAAGGTGGCTAGTTTTTAAACTAAACACTGCTGTAAATAAGAACATGAAAACTGACTTAATGCAAACAGATAGTGCTTCTATCATAACTAAGAAATAATCCTCTCCCTTCATTCGTGTCAGACGAGGTAGTCAATTTGATTGACAAAGCGCAACTGCAAATCGAAGTTGAACTCATGACAACAACTTATTGGCATCAAAGTGATCAAACATCTTATTGGAAGTTTCTGCATGCATGGACAGTGTTCTGTAGAGCAATCACGTTGTTCTATAATGAGTGTTTCGAGTTGAAATTTCCACAAAACATGTTCTAGTGTTGAGATTCAGCCTAATTTTCACTTTGATTTATTTTAATTGCACTCTATTAGTATAAAAAAGCAACTAATTGAGCTAAAAGTATGCCTACAATGTACAAGCACAAATATTATAGAACACCTCTAGAATTCATGAAATAAATGATGCTGAAGTCGTCTTAAACATATGTTCCATTTGCGAACTAATTCACTATCAACTCTATCACAATCCCAATCGCGATAGAGACAATACAAAAGTTACCAATGGCAGTCAACACCTAAGATTCATTAACACACACACAAACAACATAAATTTCTTAAATAATAACTGGATTTAAAAATGTCAAACAAAACACACCATACCTTTTGAAAATGTCCAACTTGATTTGTGTTGTCAACAAGATGAGCAACCTTCCCAAAGAAAGTATGAACTCGAGTTGCAATGACAACAACTTCAATCTTTCCTTGTTTGCAAGTAGAGCCCGAGAAGGCTTCATCACCCGGGCATTTGTTGACGGGCAAAGACTCACCTGCACCACCACCTCAAGAAGATGATCAGAAGAAGCCTGATGTTATAATCATTACATCATCACCGCCAGATCACTCTCCTGACATCAATGAGGTCAGCGAGAAGGCGACATTAATCCCAAAGGCGGAATCTAATGCTGCTATCAAGATTCAATCAATTTTCAAATCCTACTTGCTATGATACTTATTCCATCAATGTCAAAAATTCAATGCAAGTAAAATTTGCTGAACTTTGATGATTTTTGAAAAACAGCCAAGAAAGGCACTGAGGGCATTAAGAGGATTAGTGAAAATACAGGCATTGGTAAGGGGCCATCTTGTCAGAAAACAAGCTACTGCTACACTCAGATGCATGCAGGCTCTTGTCACTGCTCAAGCTCGAGCTCGCGCTCATAGGATGAACAACATCAGTCATGACTTCAATTTCTCCAACTCCTACCATGTAAAATTCTTATTCCAAAATGAATTTGGTGAAACTTTCTCTAAGAAACTTCTCTAAGAATTTTTCTCTAGGAATTTCTCTAAGAATTTCTCTAAGAAAGTTCTGTCAGAAATTCACAGAGAAATTCTCTAAGAAATTCACTGAGAAATTCTCTAAGAAATTCACTGAGAAATTCATTGAGAAATTATCTAAGAAGATTCTCTAAGAATTTCTCTAAGAAAGTTCTCTAAGAATATTCTCTAAGAAAGTTCTCTAAGAATTTCTGTAAGAAATTTCTCTAAGAAATTCACTGAGATTTTTTTGCAAGAATTTGTCTAAGAAATTTGAGTATCCTGGAGGGAAATGAGATGGAAGAGAACATCAAGATAGTGGAGATGGACCAAGGAGAATCAAAATTCAACAACAACAACAACTACTCAAACTACAACACCACCAACAGATTTGACTACATCAACCAAGAATATCAGAAAATCTCATCATCCCCATCAGCAATAACAGACATAAGCCCAAGAACATGCAGCGTCCAATTTGAGGACTACCCTTTTGCAACAGCGCAAAGCAGTTAATAAGTAATCAAAATTAAAATTAAAGAAAACAATACAGTACATAGATGAGCTCCTAAATTCAATCGAAGTTGAATATGGAAATCAGAACTTATATGAGAAGAGCAAGAATATTCGATCGAAGTTGAGAAAGAAACTCCTAAAATTCAAAATAACACTACCTAAATCAGATTTTGCATCTTGACACAACGCAGCAAGAGGAACAATGGTAATAGAGACTCGAAAACTTAACCTAACTCAGTAAACGATATAATCACAAGCGACAAATTAGAACTTGAATTCAGGGAAATCGAGAAGAATTGAAACCCTAAAACAAACCTTCTGGAGATGAAACGACTTGAGGCCATCGCCACAGTCTACGACTATTGTCGGGTCCCTATCCCCGTCTTCAAGATCCGACTTAAAGGGCATATGTTTCCGCTCGGAAGAACTCTCTGCCGATAAGGAGCAAGCGGTGGAAGAGAAGTTGAATAAGCTTGGAAGGCCACGAATGGTGGGGGATGGAGACGATAAAGGGAGGGAGACAGCGGCATGGGGGATTGTCGGAGGAGATAGAGGACAGGAGCGCAGGTTTTTGGAGAGAGAAGTGAAACCAGAGAGAAAGAGAAACCACGTGAGTGCACATTATGTAAGCACATTCTGCAGCTAAAGTACCATTCTTCCATCAATGTTGTGCTTATCCTTAGTGACTCTATCAACAACACTCGGGTCAGCAAAGACGATAAAACCAAAACCCCGAGCACGACCAGTTGTCCTATCCTTCATAATGACAGCCTCAATAACCTCCCCGAAAGTGCTAAAGTATTCCTTAAGACGTTCCTCATTGGTCTCCCACGAAATTCCACCAACAAAGAGTTTGCCGAGGTCGGATTGCATATTTCTGCACATACCAAAAGTGCATCACATCAATGAATGCAAAACCATAAATCTCACAATCTAAATAAGTAAATTGAATAGAATCGGGCTACTTAATTCGAGCAGTAGAGCTAAAAATCGAAACTTTATTACAGTTTGGATCCGAATTGATCAATGATCAACAATACTTGACCAAAAACACACAGAACTAAGAGTGTGCTCACATCAGTCCATCACAACCTCAACACCATTCAATCAATTGACCAATGCATCAAATTGGATTGAAACATGGCCAGGAAACAGACAAAAAAACAGTAACAAAGCCCAGTACCTTATCTGTAGAATCAAATAACCAATCGCCACAAAATTCCAGTAGCAGTAGATAAGAAAATGAGAGCAACAATCCGATTCAAACAAACAGCATCGGATCCTTTCTGAAAAAGAAAATTGATCTAAAAGAAACAACTCAATGTTTACTACTTACCATTCACCATCAAAGCAGTCAATAACAATTCCTAAACCAGGAAAGTAAAGCAGTCAATAACAATTCCATTTATAAATACTATCTCTTGCAGTGACATGTAAAAAGATTGTTCTCAATCTGTTCACACAAACTTTTTTTATCCCAAAATTAGAACTTTCTTGCTTACTTCTCAGTAAAATAGTAACTAAACACACATAGACACATAATCCATGACTGTAAGATTAAGTTGTACCATGATCTTTTGTATTGGCATTGCAAAAGACTACTATTAAGTGCTAATCATAATGGAAGAAGAAGCTGTAAGCTTCAACCACATTTTATCATTCATCCTCATTGTTTGTACTTGTTTATAGATTATCAAAGATATAATTTGCAAGAGAACCCAAATCATACTCATCTAAACTCTACAACAAGAAATTTATACTCATCCAAACAGTAGGCCGAGTATCCTAAAACCCCAACAGATCTGAGAATGGTTGAATTTTATACCTATTCGATACCCTAAATCCCCAATCTGAAATTTGTCCTCTCGAAATCAAATCTAAACCCTAAAACACTAACAAATCTTCATATTAGCCTCTTACCTGAATGTCTAAGAACTAAAGAATAGTAGACAGCCGCGGAGATGATAGTTGAACAAGCAAACTCCGAGCACGACCCAACAACTCTGTAATTGAAGAAGACAAACCACGAAGCAATCAATATCATCGGATAGAAATCGACAAGAATTGAAGAGTCGAGAGTGAGGACTAACCTCCAGTGCCGCGAACGACGGAGTGCCGCATCCCGTCCGAAGAAGACCATTTCCTTGGACGGAGTAGAGAGGCCGAAGTCAGTGAGCTTGACGCCTACATCGTCGTCGAGGAGGATAGGGTCGGGGAGATCTTGGAGCAGGATCTCCGAGGGAGGGATCTTTGTCGCCTGGCGATGAAGGGTTTTTACGAAGACGAAAACGGTGGAGGAAGATCGGGAAGAAGAATAGAGCAGCCTTCTCTGACCCCAAAAAATCCAATATCCGGTTAGTAGACCCGCGAGAAATTCAGGTAAAACGGGTCAAAACGAGAAATAGACATTATTACCCTTCATTTAGTATTGGAAAACAATAGAATAGCAGTGACATGGATCGTAATTCCTACGGAAATCCAAGCTACATTACAAATGCAAAAACTTGAGATGAGATCTCAGCCCTTCAATGTTTTTTAAGCATATGTGGCATATTTTACAATCTATTTCTTACACCATTGCATTCTCACATCACATTTATTGTAGTTAAGATTTCTCATTTGATTTTTATCCATTATTAAAATGGATTTTTCAAATTTAAAAAGTTGGTTATAAACCAAAACTAATTTATAAACTTGTTTTCAAATTTAAAATGGATTTTTAAACTAATTTATAAAAGTTGGTTATAAACCAAAACTATCGTGGGGTTTGGTAAAACTAATGGCGTGAAACAAGAACAGTGATGTTAAGGAAGCAGTTGAAAATGTTATTGACACCAATAATCGGTCGGGTGTACACTGAACATTCAATTATATACACGAAATTGGGGTTCCACCTTTGTGGAGACTATGGATAGGCTTTCTGATTTTACAACACCGCAAAAGAGGGAGTAATAATTGACACACTTTCTAGGGTATTTAAGTTTCACCGAGGGTAAGAAACGAATCGAGAACCAATGAAAAAGCCCCACGTGTATCCAGTCAGGAAGAAGCATTGAAACCCAATTACCTTTTTCATAATCGCGTCCTACCAGTTATCGAATGGCTCGTAGATGAGCTCCACGTGTTCCTCTACTTTATCGACATCTAGTACACTCACACTTGTCTTTATTGGTTGGGTATCTACATGATTTGTTGCCCCCCAGATTCTCCGTTTTCTATCGCTTGCTTTCTTCTCCTTCTTTCTTAGTTGGTCCCACCCACTTAAATCACATCTCTTTCTTCACTCCTCCTGCCTGAGGATACATTCATAAAGTCCCAAGTATATACTCACTCACTCACTCACTCACTCACTCACTCACTCACTCACTCACTCACTCTCATTAGACTTATGCTCCAGAGATTTTAGAAATTTTTCTCAAGAATTAAAAAATACTAAAACTATATGATTTTAAAGGACAATTATTTTAAACTTGAAAAAAAAATTGATTAGTCTTTCTATTGGTGAACTGATTCATTTTATCCATTAATGAGTTTTTTATTATTATTTTTAATAAAACTTTTTATTATAACAAGAAAAAATAGACTCCAAAACACTTTATATTATCGATCAAAAGTCTTAAAAATTTAATCAGGAAACGTTATTTTATTGATTACTTCTTTTTATTAACAATTACGTTTTAGGTGAATCATATTAGACTTATATGTTTTCGTGTTTCGTCATCAATCTTTTCTTAGGTTATCAGATTTGGTAAAAAAAAGACTAAAAAGGCTTATCCACACTCGTGTGTTTAATTTTCAAGTGAGGGATTATGCATCATAAATCAAGCGAGAAACTAAGGTTTAGGTTCGTATAGGAATAACTCTTGGGACATGACCATATATTAGATTACAGGAATCAAAGGCTGAAATTAAAAGTTTTTTTTTTAGTGATTTCACGCAGTGACATTTTTATAATTTTTGTCAATTTTTTTTTTTTAATTGTAAATGTGACTAAAATATCAATTTTTTAGTGATTTTTTTTTATAATGATCATAACAACCTAAATTATGAAGATTAACATGTTACATATGTAACGTGTATGCAAAGCTTCACAATATGCACCGAAACCTCTAGAGAGATCGACTACCGTGTAATATGTAAGTTTATTTCTCTCTGTAGGGTAAATAACCCTTTTTACATATAAATGTGTATTTTCTAACCTTACAAAAATTATGATGAGTTAACTAACCCTTTTACATATGATGATATTTTTATAAAGTATTTGACGACGTTTCTCCGATGATAATTATTGTCATAAATAATGAGAGAATATTGTCATCGTATAATGATAGAAAGTTGTCAATTGTGACAAATATAAATTTTATGAAATGAGGTTAAAAATTAGAAAACAATTCTGGAAAGGGGTTGTAATTTGAAGTTTATTGATTACTCGCACTAATATTATTATGAATGTTTTATAATTAAACATCATTTAGTATAAACTTGTAATGACTCGCTTAATGCGCAAGAAGCCTAGAATGGATCCAAAAATACCAAGTGAATGGACCCACTTATGATAGTCCATTAGCCATCGGCCATCGGACAATACTGATTGGGCAATAGCATAAAGGCAGAAGAGATAATAAGGTGGTACTGCTGTGTGTTGTTATATTAAGCGGTCGCCAAACCAAGAAAGCAGAGCAGTCAAATATGAAGCAGATGATGAGCAAATTCCGTCGTATTGCCCCCAGACCCAGCCCCGAAGGAGGTGCGCAGGAGCCCGTAGGTGAGAGCTTCACCGAACCCGAAAGGAAGAAGCGCCGTTACGCCTCCTCCTCCTCCTCTGGTAGCTCAAAGACAGTTAAGCGCAGCAGGTTGGAATTGGATCTCAACAAGCCCCTACGTCTCCCTCGCGTCGACGCCGACTCCTGGGTGACAGTCAAGCGCGTGACAGACGCGTGCATGGATCCCACCAAGACTCTGACCTGTACGGACATCGACATGTACAGGAAGCTCGGTGTCGACACGTGTCCCGTCTTCGTCTCCGACTGTGAATCCCGTGTGGTGTGGCACAACGCTGCGTATCAGAAGATGGTGGTGGCCGGGGGAATAAGGCCCAACCTCAAGGAGGAGGATGTCACCTTGAATATCAACATGACCGTCACTCACTCCCTCACGATTCCGTTACTGTCTCCTGCCTTCACTTGCTTGCTTAGTGTGCGCCACAGTCTTCAGAACAACCGACGTTCCATGGTGCTGCTCTGCGATGTCTTCACAATCAATGCTGGAGGCTTTGCATGGAGGCTTGATCTCAACACTGCCTTAAGCCTTTAGCCTTACTCCGTACGGAGTATTAATTAATGTGTCGAGTTTTATTATCAACCCACTAATATGATTAGTTTATGTTGGACCTAACTAATTCTATTGACGACTACCCAATACCAAAATTATCAACCCACTAATATGATTGCTCACCATAAAATATAACAAGTCATGCATTTTAGCAGAAATCAACATACAAGATTGAGTGCTTTCTCTTTTTAAGCTTTAAATACGATGCCAAGTTATATTAGCAAAATTATTAGCTTAATCACTGCAAGCTAATAACAACCACCCCTAATATAATAGTAGGTCTGAGCCACAGTCTTCTGGCTCGTACGACGCCGGTCTGATTTTTCCGCTTCATGAGCCCCATCGGTCAAATCCCTATTGCCAAAGAGAAGGACTAAGAAAAATGATTAGAAAACTAGTTAAATAATATATACTCCGTACTTTTTTTTTTTTTTTTTTTTTTTTTTGTTTTTGGTAGAGAGTGATGCCTCTCGACAATTTTATAAAAAAATTATAGGCCACTGAGTTCAACATACAAATAGACATCCAATCGGACGGAAAAGCAATAAAATGAAAACCCCGCGGGAAATGAAAAGGAAAAGAAGCGAGGTTGTCAGCCACTGAGTTCGCCTCATGAAAGATGTGACGAAACTGGACGACTCAATCTCTACGAATGAAGCCTAGCGCCAGCGAAACGAGGCTGAAAAGGAGATGACAACGATCCATAGGTTTACTTAGAAGCTGAACCGTTAAAAGCGAGTCCGTTTCCAAGACAACCCTCCTCTAACCCCATATCCCAATATATACTCCGTACTTTGTTTGGGTAAAAACAGTATAGTGATTTATCAACAAGGTAATGAGTAAGGCTACGATTTTAGCCTCTTCTATCACACACAAACAGCTGGACTATGAGACCCAATTTTCTTTCCCAACACTAAAGAGTACTAGCTTCGTACTATTATAGTTGGTGCGAGTTAATATTACGTAACAAATACTCTCTTCGTCCCCTAATATAAGGTCTATTTGTTTTTTCGACACTATTTACAAATCGAGAGAATCTTCTCGTTTTCTTTCAATATATAGAAATAAATATAGGCATGTGAGATCTTGTTTGATTCGTCTCAATGAGTACTTTGGGAATATTAAAAAATTATAATTTTTATCATCGTATATTTAGAGATATTAACGTTACAAAATGTGTCTCGACAAATGTGTCAAAAGTAAATGGGAAGATCATTAAGTGACGGAGGGAGTATATATCAAAAGTTGCAATTTTTGGAATGATATTTAGAATATTGATGGGGCGCATATGAGCTGTCATCAAGAGCATTCAAGCTATCATCAAGGACGCTTCGTCCTAAATCAAGAGATGTTCTAACCACTAAGCGAGAGCCAAAAAATCGCTATGAGCTGCCATCCTTAAAGCCATTGTTAGTCATTTGAGCTCGTAAAGAAGCCATTCAAGCTCGCACCCATTCAAGTCTCATGCGTACCTTCTACTATAAATGGAGATTTACAAATTTGTTCCTTCATATCAGACGACAAGAGACATATATCTGGTGAAAGTTGAGATCAATACGGACCCAACAAAACTAGTCTTGATCGATTCCGATTCCGAAGGAGCTTATATGAGTCATCCGAACCCGCGTAAGTCTAATGCAATAATATATATATATATATATAAAGGATTTGAAAAAAAAAACATGAAAGCACCTTTGTATAAGACGCTGATTTTTCTAGAGCCTTATGCTAAAAAAAATTAAGAAAAAAGTTTCATGTATAAGAGACGTTGGTCTCTTATACCCAGCGTCTCTTATACAGAAAACTAAAAAAAAAAGCTTGAGATGTTGTACAAAACATCGTTTAGTAATTGCTTTTTTTAAATTGCATGTATAAGAGACGTTGGCAAAACCAGAGTCTCTTGCACATAAGTGTTTAAAAAAATTTAATTATGCTGGATTGGGAGACGCTATCAAAACCAACGTCTTTGTAACGTGTATATTTTCCGAACCAAAAATAAGGGTCTATGTTAGAAATATGTTTCAAATCGAGCCTACATCGAGATTTTTTATGAAAAAAAGCTTATCTTATATCTAGCTATTCAATGAAACAAATTAATTAATGCAATCGATACCTAATTATTACTAAGTTCATTTAAGTTTTTTATTTTTATTCATTAATTATCATTAATTCTAAATCCATTTAAGTCTTTTTTATTCCATTTAAGTCATTTTGTTTTCATTAACTAATTATCTTATCCTAATTATAATCTAATTTAATTTAATATCTAACATCTTAGCTTCTTATCTATCTATATCTATATAGGCTTGCTCTATATGAACACGCTTTTTGAGCTAAATGCATACGATTCTGTGCGGTAACATTAGCAGTACAGATCTGTGCGGTAACTGTTAACGCACCAATTGGTTCCAGGGCATTGTTGGAAATTTTTCTGAAACCTATACGAAGCTGGTGCGGTAAGAATTACCGCACAGATCTGTGCGTTAACAATTAACGCACCAGATTAATACGAGATTAACAAAAAAAAATTAAGATTTTGATTAACTTAAACCCTGTTCGGTAATTGTTATCGCACAGGATATATTATTTTTTTAAAAAATAAAACTGGTGCGGTAAAAGTTACCGCACCAGGTTTACAAATTGAAAACCCCAGATTTCCCTCCCCCGACCCTTCTTCTTCGTCTCTTCTTCCCCAAAATCGTCGCCGCTAACCCTAATTTCCGCCGCCCACTTTCTTCACTTTCCCGACGTTTACCCCTACCAAGAAGAAAAATTGACCATGGAATCGAGTTGCCCCGGCCAAGGCGGTTCTTCTGGGCCCAAAATTCCGGTCGGAGTCGTCCCCCCCACTGTGGAGCAGCCAACAATGGCGGAAGCGTCGTCGATGGTGGCTTGCTGGGTTGCTATGGAGGTGGAAGAAGAGGAGGAAGAGGAGGTTCCATTGACGTTCAGCGGTGGTGCCCAGAGAGAGCTCCGACGAAGAACAGCGGTGGTGCCCGATCCGGTTCATGCCCAACCCGATCGGGTTTCAATCGGATCCGATCCGATCCGCCCTCAGCCCGCCCCGATTCCCGCAGCCCAACCCGATCCGGTTTCAATCGGATCGGATCTGATCCGCCCTCAGCCCGCCCCGATTCCCGCAGCCCAACCCGCCCCGATACCCGCAGCCCAACCCGCCCCGAGGCGAAGAAACCGAAAGCGACCCGCCCAACGTCGGTCCCCGGCCCGCTACTCGAGCAAATAGAAGGTTTAATACACAAACCGAGGCGCAACCGTAAGCTTTTGATACTCCCGTAGATCTACATCAAGTATGTATTTTTTATTAAATATTTTTTAACGTTTTTAATGCTTTTAAATAATTTAATTATTTTATTTCCTAACGTTATGAAATTAATTATTTAATTTCATAACGTTATGATTTAATTATATTTGATAACGTTATGAAAATTTTTAATAAATTTCGTAACGTTATGAATTTAATTAATTTAATTATTTTATTTCGTAACGTTATGAAATTAATTAATTTATTTCGTAACATTATGAAATTATTTTATTTGGTAACGTTATGAAATTAAGTAATTTATTTCGTAACGTTATAAAATTATTTTATTTGGTAACATTATGAAATTAATTAATTTATTCGTAACATTATGAAATTAATTATATTTCGTAACGTTATGAAATAACATAATTTCATAATGTTATGAAATATTACATTCTATATTATAACATTCATGAATTAATTATTTTATGAAATATGACATTCTTCTTCTCTTATTTTGTAACGTTATGAAATAAAATAATTTCATAACGTTATGAATTATAAGTATATAAAGTATTGAAATTAGGCGAATTATAACGTTAATTTCGTAACGTTATGACCAAAATGTGTAGAAATTAGAGATGATTTTGATTAGGATTGACGTTACGACAACTGTCTGTAACGTTACGACGTCATGAACAAGACGTTTTGGAATTTGACGTTATTTTTGTAACGTTATGAAAATAACGTTACGCTATAACAACAACATTAGGGTGTGCGAGATACGATGGCTTCTAGTGGGTTTGTCCCGGGGAGCTCCTGTTGCTGCAGAGCGTGTTAGGAGGACGAAGATTATAACGTCCATACGTCAGAGTTTTGCTACTTCTCGAGACCAGCTGATAGCTTCTAGTTCGACACCCACTGTTGTTACTGGGGCAGTTACAGATACTGGGGCAGTTAGGGATTCTGGTCTAGTTGTTGATTCGTCTGCTGATGATGAGGGTTACAGTGAGAGTGAGGAGGAGGATATGGACGTCGATGATACAGCTGTTGATTTGGATGATGATATGCTGGGAGACGGTGAGGGTTTAGGTACATATTATATTGTATCTTTTCCCGAGATACCGACAGATCAGCTTAGGAGAGACGACCCTCCTATTATTTCGGATGACCATGCTGGTATGGGCCCTTCATCGCCAGCTGTTACTGATTTAGGTCCTTCGTCTCCTACGCCAGATGTACCACCTCCCCCGACTGATGATGTACCGCATCCGGCTCCTACTGCTGTTGTTGTTGCTACTGCACCTCACTTCCACACCGCCTACTGCACTCCACTAGAGGATTTTAGGAGACCTGGTCCAGATTTGTGGTTTCAGCTTGCAGAGCGATCTGGATTGACTGATCTACGATATTTCGGGTCCGGTCCTGTCGATCATGTTTTGGTTTCTGCTTTCACCGAGAGATGGCACCCAGAAACCAACACATTTCATTTGCCATTTGGAGAGATTTGTCCTACACTTCACGATGTGCTTGAGATCCTGTCGCTGCCTATACATGGGAGGAGTTGTAGTTCAGGTTTGAGTAAGGACGAGATCTTCACTTTTGTTGCTGGGATGCTTCACGTAGAGGAGGCACTGGTAAAGTCTTGGTATAGGGCTGGAGGTATTCCTTTGGGTTATCTTCAGGACAGATTGAAGGTTATGATGCGGATGGAGGATGGACGAAGAGATGAGAGCCTCATTGCGTCTATGTACTTACTGTTGCTTCTCGGCACTACAGTTCTAGTGGACAAGTCGACTACAGAAGTCAAGCACTGGTGGTTAGTTCTTTTGGCCGACCACAACAGCACTGGCCGATATGCTTGTGGAGCTGGAGTGTTAGCTCATCTGTATCGCAACCTTGGACAGACGTCAAGGCGATTGGCTATGGGGATGGGGAGTTCTGGCATTCTTTTGCCGGTTAGTACGCAAATAACTATACGATTGAATATGTTTAGGAAGTCGAGTTCTAATTATCTTTTTTTGCAGTCGTGGATCTGGTCTTATTTTCCACATTTTCGTGGACATTTTGTGACGGATCCACTTTCTATGGACCACGCCGCAACTTTTATGAGGGAGGGCGGAGAGGTGCCACAGGGTAAGAGCATAGATCGTTTGGTTGCCATTCGTGGCATGCTTGACCGTGTTCATTATGAGGAGGTCAGATTTTAAGAATGTGTGCTTTCGTTATATTATGTGAATGTAAACTATACTAACTGTTTTATAATGTTTTGTTGCAGGTTAACTGGTTTCCCTTTTCAAATGTGGATTTCAGACTTCCACAGTACGCCCTGTCTTTGTTTGAGGGCATTCTCCGTTGTATGGACATCGAGGAGCTCTATCAGCCAGGTCGCCTGCTGCGACAGTTTGGACATGTGCAGGGTATCCCAGATCCTCCCCCGGAGCCCATCCAAGTGACACGTAACAACAAGCTGACACATTATTCAGTTCACTTTGCCGAGGATCTGCTTGGTGTGTGAGATCAGGACCCCAGGCCTTTGTTACAGATTCGGGAGCCACGAGCGACCTACTATTGGGCAGTCACAGATGATTATCTCGATTGGTATGATCGAGTTTCTCATCCTCTGGTGGATCCCAGATCACGTAGACTCGATCGTCCACTTGGCCCGTTGTGTATCCCACCTTCGGTTGACAGTTTTGCGGTACGCTATCGTTTTTATAAGAAATTAACAACTTTAACACTTAGAAGTATGTAAACGAAGACTTTCACCTATATGCTATTACTCTCAAGTATATAAGTCGTATAGTTATACTCATATGTGTGTGATACCACTTCGTTACTAAAATGAAGTTCATAGAATGTTATTATTTCATCATATAACATTAGTTTAACACTTAATTGTTATCGTTTAACTCAACTTACCTTGTATTTCATTAGTATAATATGATTTTTTATCATATAACTCTTCGTAATCTCATATTACATTAGTAAAACTTGATAAAATCATTCACAAAACTCTCAATAACGACATATTTCAGTAGTATAACATTACTTTGGCTCATAAAACTTTTAATAATATCAAATTGTATAAGAAAACAACATAAAAAATGACTCTGTTGGGCTCCCATGTCTCTTTGTTTCCAAGAAGCTCCGCTGCCAACGCAGCACGGATCATACGATAATGACTCTGTTGCATACCCGTAAGTAGAGCCATAGACCGATACCCACAATGTCCGTCTGAACGCACATCTTTCACAGAAGTCATGTATGAAAGCCAGAAGTAGTCAATATTTTTCACCCCCAAGTTCACCCCCATATAAATGATGGCTTCTTCAATCTCTTCTTCATCTTCTTCTTCCTCTGTTTCATTTCGATCTGGATAGCAAGCTCTCAGGGGCACGACATTCATGTCTTCGTCTTCTAAATCGATGGTCTCTTAAAACAATGGTTCAGGTTGGGATTGTGATCCGAAGTCGAACGACACTTGACTTGCTTGCTTTTTAGGACAAGTTGGTCGTTTACTTTGCCTATTTGCCTTCTCCTTTGCGACTTTTTGCGCATTCTCAGTATTTGTTAAGTCTTCTCTAACGTACTCGTGGTAACTCTTTTCCCTCTTTTCTCTCGGAGGAGAATTCCCATTTGGTTGCTTCTCCTTGTTCTTTGATCCCGGCGGCCTTCCTTTTCCCTTCCTAAACAAGTTTGTTGGCTCTACCAAAGAACTTTCTTCTGGATGCTCCAAGTCAATGTACAACTCACTTAATCTGAATAGAGTTCCATCCCTCAAATCTCCACTTTGCAGTTTCGCCCACATTTCACGCATTCTGATCTCCGGAATAGACATTGAACGATTGTCGTCAGGTAAGGACAAATTTATTGCATCATCTTCCCATGTCAGTTCCTTCCAGAAGTCATGAAAATCATCCGGAATAAGAGGTGTCTTTGAAATGATTGCCCTAGCAAGATCGTGTACGCATGGCATCCCAAGACAATCTCGAACCCAATGATAATCACAAACATTTGAATACTCCTCCTTCAATATTTGCTGGTATATTTCCAACAACAACAGAAAACACATATCCGACACTCTGTAAAATAGCCTTGAAAACAACATTCGAATGCCAGGAGGAAAGGTTGGGTCATCAAAGATCATTTGTCGAGTGGTAAGTGCTTGGTTCATCGTCGCCCTAATCAGGTCCATCTGAACTATGACCGCATGGTGCATGGATCCTCACGATCACTCTGTTGAAGCCGCCTCTATTAGAACCCACAATTTCTTTCAACACCTTATGCATCCCCTCGACCCTAAATAAACACAATTTCTAATCGTTAGCAAAAATAATATGGTGGTCCAAATTAACAACTAAACAAACAAAGATACTTGTTTGTAGTCCTTGTGTGAAAGTGAAGAGTGTAGTCCGTCCACGCTCTAACTATGAACTTCTTGTACGGAGTAAACCAATACTTTTCAACGTAACCAACAATGCCCTTCTTCCATGAATCTCTCAGCTTACTCAACCTCTCTTCGTAGATTTGTTCAGTGCTCGAGAAAAATATCCCCCAACATTGCGTAACAAAGTTCTCCGCCCTTTTAGTATTTTTAACCACTTTTTCTACGTGTGACTGGATGTTGTGCTTAATGTGCACCCAACACAATAGTTGCTTGACTTCAGTCTCTTTGAACACAAGTTTGATTGCTCTCAACAAAGCCTTCTCACAGTCGGTCATTATAGCCTTCGGCATCACTCCTAAATTTCGACACAACTCATGAACGCACATCATCACAAACTTGTAATGCATTATTGTTTCCTGAACCATGAATGCATATGCGATGTTGAACGTCTTGTGCGTGCAAGTGAAACCAACCATCTCCACTAAAGCCATATCATACCTATTTGTCTTGTATGTGGCGTCCATGATAATCACGTGAGGAAACTTCCTGAACAAACGCATCGACTCCGGGTGAGCAAAAAAAAGGACTTCAACCTCATTCGTCTTCGTGTTCCTCAAAGGTTGACAAAAATACTTGTTCTCTTTCAGAAAATTTAGAGACCACTGAGTAACTGACAATTCACCACGATCTTCAAAATTGATCTTCTGCAAAAAATTGGCAATCTGCTTCATGGATGTCACATTTTGCGGGTCTCTTTTCCTAAGCTGAATAAGTATGTTTTTTGGCGTCTTGCGATCATCCCCCGCTTCCCTTGCTATTATCTCCTCCTCTTTGCTCATTCTACCCACAAATGAATTCCCATGAAAACTAGTAGGAAGGGTGTGGTTGTGACGACCTTCTACAACATTCAAGATCCATTTATAACTATATGGCCCTTCTTTGATACGAACCCCATATAACTCGAATGTACAACCACATTTCTTCGATTTTCGGTCACGAATCCTCGGAACCGGCAATTCTGGATTTTTTAAATTCACTTTCGGCCTACCTGATCTAGGTTTTCCAAACCTATCGCATACAAAATCAACGCAATATTTGCTAGATGTACGATGTACCAAAACTATCATCAAATCCCTTGCTCTCTGTTTTGTCCATTCCATCATCTCTTCCTTACTATCCCACATTTGCGCAGTACTAAAATGTGGTCTAAAGTCTTCTTCCTATATTGATTAAACTACATTACTTAGATACGAAATTTTAACTAATTAACCTAAATCTCATGCAATTAAATACAAAATTTTAATTCATAATATACTAACCAAAATCGGTAACGGAGTCCAATCGTCTAATGCAATTGATATAGTTGCTTCACCTTCTTCCTCTCCTTCGACTTCTTCTTCGTCCACTTCCTCATCGACTTCTTCGTCTTCTTCGTCCACTTCCTCTTCTTCATCGACTTCGTATTTTTCTTCCACGACCCCTGATATCCAATTGTCGTTACCATCATCCTCACTACTCTCATAATTATAAGACATTATGGTGTGCATTTCAAAACTTCAACAAGAGAGCCCAGCCTTTATATACAAGCAAAAAAATACCCGTTTACATTTTTAGACCGTTGGTGTGGTAATAGTTAACGCACCAACGGGCATTTTTTCAAAAAAATCATGTGCGGTAACTCTTACCGCACAGATATAATAATATTTATTAATATTTTTAAAATTTTATTTGTCTTTTAAAATAATTATTAAAAAAATATATCTTGTGCGGTAACAATTACCGCACAGGTTTATTCATATTTTAATTATTATGTTTTAAATTTATTTGTTTTTTAAAAATAACAAATCTTATGCGGTAATTGTTACCGCACAGGGTTTAAGTAAATCAGAAGTTAAGTTTTTGTTATCTTAAACTCGTATTAATCTGGTGCGTTAATTGTTAATGCACAGATCTGTGCGGTAATTCTTACCGCACCAGCTTCGTATAGGTTTCAGAAAAATTTCCAACAATGCCCCGGAACCAATTGGTGCGTTAACAGTTACCGCACAGATCTGTACTGCTAATGTTACCGCACAAAATCGTGTGTATTTAGCTCAAAAAACGTGTGCATATAGACCAAGCCTCTATATAATAATCCATGAGTTTGAAGAAGTAATGTCAAATTGCACCGGACCCTGTAATTAAACATCGGGCCTAAGTGGATTATTGGGCTAATTTTGAATCGGTTTTCAGGTGAACTATTTGTGCCCAATGCCCTATTGGGCACAATAATTCCAATAACTACACTCCCCAAATTAAGTTCTAATTTTATAACCTATCCGGTTTAAACACGCGCCTCTCACTCCTACTTCCTTTCTTCATTCCTTTTTTCTTCCCAGATCTGTCAAACACACGCCTCTCTCCCAGGCTCCCTTTCTTCATTCCTTTTTCTTACCAGATCTGCAAACCATCTCCAGATCTGAAATCGTCGCGGAAGCACACTCTCTACGACTCCTTCGAGCGATCCTCCTTCCAAAACCACCTTGATTCCTCCATTACCGCTACCTCTGCTCGATCCTTCTCCATGTGTTCCCTCAGAGAAAATCGAAATCGAAGATTCGGATTCAAGCTCTCTGAGAGATGGTGGCGGCGCCTTTAGCAACGACATTGACTCGCTGCGAGTGGCAATGACGACCGGGACTAGCGCAAGGAATGGAGACAGGAACGACGACACATCGATGCTTGTCTGCAAATGGAGGGAGGAGAATTGATCGAAAAAATTGCATAGCCTATCTTGGTCTTCAATTCGCTTAGGACAACGGAGAACGAGGGAGATTTGAAGAGGAATAAATCTCGGTTCCCATCTGTATACTCTCCACCAGATCGATGCTTCCGTTGAGCCTATCTCCACCAGATCTGATGTGCAGCTTAAGCAAAAACTGATTGCTACTTTCAGGATCAACTTTTAACACCTCAAGTTCCTATAATGGAGAAGATACACCCAACGGATCATTATTGCTTCCTTTTCCCTTTGTACAGATGGAGAGTATACAGCTAGAAATCAGTTAGAAATCACAATGGTTCATTGCTCTATGGAGAAAGAGTGTCTTCTTTTGCTCCTTCGTTGCAGATTTTATCAAAAAAAGAATTACTTTTTTTTTAATATATCACAAATGGTTCATAGCTCTATGATGTGCAGCTTTACAGTGATTTAAAACGTGATGTGTAACTTTAATGTTGCATTTTGGTTGGAAGAAGTATAATTATTAGTGTTGTTGGTTATTTTTTTAGTTTGTCTAGAGTTTTTTAGTGTGTGATATTTGTGTTGACAATTTTGCTTCATTGAAAGTATATTTTTAGTACGTTACAATATTTTGAGTGTGTTGACATTTTGTTTAGTGTGTTAGATTGTTTTTTAGTGTGTTGACATTATTTTTAATGTGTTGATAATTTAATTTAGTGTGTTGACAATTTATCTGTAGTGTTGACGCTCATTTGTTCTTTTGTTGACAAGTTATTAGTGGTGTTTGACAAATTATTTATTGTGTTGACAAATTATTATTCATGTTGACATTTTAATTACTCGTGTTGGAAAATTATTATTATTCGTGCTGACAGTTTAGTTATACCGTGTTGACAGTTTAATTACTCGTGCAAATAGTTTTGTTATGTTGTTGACAAATTATTATTCGTGTTGACAAATTTTGTTGACATGTCTGTTATAATTTTCACGTTTAGCAAAGGGTTATTATTGGTGTTGACAACTTATTATTATTTTGTTGACAACTCTGTTAAAAATTTTGTTGACAGATCTGTTAAAATTTTTGTTGACAACTCTATTAAAAAATTTGTTGACAAATTTTGTTGACAACTCTGTTATGATTGTCACGTCAGCAAATGGGTATTTCCATATAACTTAAAAAAGTGATGCAAAAACTTAAAAAACATTACAGTTTTGGGGTATTTACCCAAAAACTGGTTTTCAGGTTGATTTCGACTTGATTGCTCTCATGAATTATTAATCTTTATTACTGTTGTTGATCTTCAGCGCTTCTTTCTTTCGATTTTTCAATGTGGTGAACGACTCTGTGTATTCTTCTTCATCCTAATTAACTATTTTCTTAAACTAGATCCGTAACCCCGCGCTACGCGCGGGGAAATTACGGTTTTTTGTTTGCGATTAATATCATTAAATAAGCTATCAATGTTCAATTTGATTTAGTGATTCAACATAAAAGTAGATGTATTAATGAAGGAGTAAATGAAACGGGCCCCGGTACCGTTTTCATTTACTTTCGGCCAAGAACGACTAACTTTTATATATATATATAGATGTTAATTTCATCATCAACTTAGAACACACCATCTTCGTCTCCTTCCTCGATCACAATCTTCAAACTCATTCTCATCTCTATCCCGTTCATCAATCCATTCGTTTCATTTCGACGCCCCCTCCTTCCTCGATTAAAAATTAATCTGGATTAATTAGATATTTTTAATCTATATATTGACAACACCTAAGATTGATTCATATGCATGGTCTCAATGAAATATGTAACACGCCAAACAACATTGACATCAGTAAAACATGAACATCATATAAATATTTTATGTTGCAGATTTCGGTTGTAATTAACCATTGTTGCAATAGTTGTATTTGCATTTTACGAGTTTGTAGAATTGTATTATATCATCGTTCACTCATTCTAAATTTAGGGTCTATTTAATGACTAACCGCAAACGGAAAACCGTAATTTGCCCGCGCTGCCGGATCTAGTGTGATAAATCAAATGGAAGAGGGAGTGAGTTAATGTCAACCTAATCCATCCCTTCCCTCTTTCCCTCTCCAATTCACGCCTTTTCAGCCACATTCTCTCCGACCTATTCCCTCCTCCTCCCTCCTACTATACTCTCCGGCTACAATCTGAAGTTTAGGGTTGTCCACTGTGCTACCCGCACTCCTTCCGAGCCCCATCGGCAACCGCTTTCGCTTCACTGGAATCCGCCACCCTCCTTCAGAGCCTTCTCCGTTGTTGCGTTCGAAGGCGTTGTTCAAGAGGCGGTTGTTACAGAATATTTCGAACAAGCCCTCTGTGATATTAAGCGCCTGGACTTCAAACTGGCCCGTTATTACACAGCCCTTTCATCCACGCCTCATTCGATTTCGTGCTCTCCCTTCGTTCTCATCTCTATTTTGCAGTTCCTCCGCTTGGTGGTGGCAAATTTCTCTTCTTCCCGTTCCGCGGACCATGATACTCCTCAATCAGATGTCGTCAAAGCATTCCGTTGTCGACGCGACTGAAGCACTGCTTTCAAGGTGCATGTATGTTTATCTTCTCATACACCTCTGATCCCTGCACATCTTATAGCTTCAAGCACTACTATTAAACTTAGTGGGCCATGATCAATGGGCCATAAGACAACCACAGACGGTGCGGGGATAAAGCCAGTTAAGTGAGACCCAAAACATGGATAAACGCAACGTGCGCATTGGGCCTACCATACAAGCCCATGAGATTTCATCCTAAAATCATGGCAATAGGAGGAGTAATTCATGACTTTATATAATAGGCTTAGATTAGTCCCAACTTCCCGTGGGACTACTTTAACAACTACTCTGAAGGTCTTGATCGTATTGATGAATTTAGGTTGATTGTTTGTTTGTCCTTGATTTTGTAGAATATGCATAGTGAGTGTAATCTTATGGATAATATGCATTGATCATCACTGTCACACCATTACCAATTGTTTTTTATATATATAATAACCCGAACCCAGAAGAACTAGATTCAAACCTAGACGAACATTCTTGCTTCAAGTTACTTAGGAATCATATTTTATTTTTTAGGGATGAAGTGAACAAATGCATATAATTCTCACATTAACTGAAGTAATCACATCCAAGTAATGGGTTCAATACATTAAATTCTCAACTCAATCCAAAGCAATCTTGAATACCACTGTCCAACGATAATAATTTAAAGCAGTAGCTTTTTCCATAATTCTTCTTTCTTTTCCATGGTACATTGCTGATTTTATTACTTTGTGTTGTCTTTTTAAGTATTTTTGCCTAAGAGGCTATTTGCACTGCTTTTTATTGCAGGTGTCAGAGCGCGCGAACCCAGGCTCTGTCCGGAGTTTGGCTTCGCGCGGAGCTTCGGAATGGGCGGAATACTTGAAAATTTTGTAAAAAATTAGGCTGAAAAGCTGGCAAATCCTAAATCCGCCCGTTTTTTCACTTTGAAAACGCTTGCGAATCCTAAATCCGCCCGCTTTTAAGCTTTGAAAAGCTGAAAAATCCTAAATCCGCCCGTTTTTTGGCTTTGAAAAGCGAGCGGATAAAGCTGGCGGATTGAAAATTCGCCGGGTCGGTCGGAGCGAAGCTCAGCTCCGCGCGGAGCTCAGATTCGCCGGAAAATCAGAATGGTCATTCGACCTGATTTTCCGTCAAATCCGATTGCAAATAGGATCCCCTATTTTGCTTGGGGTGCAGTTGTAATGGATAAGAGTGGGGTGCAGTTGTAATGGATAAGAGTGGACACCCACTTTGGAATATGCAAAACTCTAGAGCATTGGTAACCTTTGATTATTTGATATGTATGTAATTTTCTTAGAGATTATATGTCATGTGAACAAAGCAAAAGTGTGTGACAGTGACATGGATTTGTTGAATGAAGAGGGTAAAACTGAAATTAAGCCAAACATAGAAAGCGAAGGAGTAGGCCCTTAAAGGCCTAGAATTGTTTCCGGTTGTAGATTTCTCCTCTTTTCATGACTTAAAATCTTGCCAATATACTCTCTCCGTTTCAACATAATTGTTATTCTAACATTATTCACACATATTAAGAAAATGATTGGTTTTATCTTAAAAATCTAACTTTTGCTCAAATTAATCACTCACCTTCTTTTACAACCAATAGAAGTGGAGAAAAAATCAACAATTTCAAATTCTAATACAAAAATGTATGATTTATATGTAATTAATTGTCTTGAAATCCTATAATGACAAATATATTGAAATAAAATTTAGTAGCTAAAACGACAATTATTGTGAAACGGAGGGAGTATATTCCGAGGGAACTTTATTTCAAGGCTTTCCATATTTTATATTGACAAATAAAAGGAGTCATTATTGCTATTTAATACCCAAACATCTTTTGAACCTTTGTTTGCAGCAAGTCATCATCCCGATCTTTCATCTAGATGACATGCAGTAGGTGAGTGTGGACACATGTAGTAGGTGAGTGTACATTTACTGTGCCTATTGATTTGGGTATCATGTGTTCTCTTCATAAGTTGTAGGAGAGAATTCCCGATCTATTTTCTTGCATAGTTGGAGTGCTGGAAAAACAGGAAAACCTTAGTAGATGCTCATATTGGATATTACAACTATATCGTGGTTATTTGAAAATCGTTTTGGTCAATCATGTCCTTCTATCAGTTTTTCCTATGTCATGTTCGTTGATTATAGGACTTTCTACATTTGAATCAGATAACTGTCAATAAATGCTCAAGTGAGGATTCCCAATGTGCTTTTGTCATAGACAAAATTCTGGAGTATTCTTCTGATAATTCATTGACCAAGTGTTCCTTCAACAACATTGATATCCTCTACATGAGACAAGTAAGATCTATTGGCTTAACAAAACCTATCCTAATGTATTTTCTGTTTGATTATTTAATATGCGCAATCTTCTATGACTTCTAGCATCTTATGGTTTCCTTATGGTTGTTGTCGATGATGATTAGATTGCAAAATACTAATATCTACACAAAATTATTGACATGTTTTCCCTCATCATGTTCCATGAGTATTCTTTTTTTTTCACTTTTCTTATCCATGGTAAATGGCTGGTTTTTACACTTTTGTTTTTCTTCAAAACTATATTTTCAGTTTTGATGGTGTGGATATATGTGGGTTTGATTCATTTCGTTAGGATTTCCCTAGACACAAAGAGGTCATTATCGCAGTCTCTAACTATTTAACTTCACTAGCTGTAACTACTGTAACTACTGACTGCAACAATATTTTTGTCCTTAAGGAAGGCTTGCTAAGGAGCAGGATTTTTTGTTTAGCACTCTGTCTGTTGTAGCACAGTGTGTCCAAGATGATGAGCCATGACTCCCGTTAGTGGAGAGTAGTTTTGAGCATTCATGTGTATATTATAAACCAGATTTTCAGCACTAATCTGTAGTGGATGATGTATGTGAACCTCCCGAGTTAATGCGAAGTAAAAGTACTACGAGTCTTTCTTTGTAATACAGAATTCCAGAAGGAATAGTTTTACTTCAAAGCCTTATTATGTGTGTTGACATGGTGATGGCAGCTCATAAATTGTATAGTACTGTTTTTAAGTTGTCATAACAACTCAACTCTTCGAATGTTTGTTCTTCTTCGAATGTTTATGGTAGTTGAAATTAAGATGGAAGAGTTTACTACAGGTTTTGTTAGGCAATTACGCTGTTTTAAAGGAGCGCCTTTCGCTGAGCTAAGTCCTCATGTCTTTGGTTTCCTATATGTTAATTGTTTTAGGCAATTATGTTGTTGTTTGTGATCCAATTTGATGTTTGCCTTCCTTAATCATCCTTACAAGATTACTACAGTTTTTTTTTCCTCCAGAGACACCATAGATGTGGCTGAAGGTCAGAGACTCTCAAATGGGATATTTAAGGTCAGTCTCGCTTCATTATTGTACTTCTTGATGCTTGAATTATCTATGTTCAGTTTTATCTTCTATCAGTTCACGTGTTTTAAGTGATTCTGAGCTCTGTTTTGACAACACTCATTATGAAGACTTCATTGTTGTTGTGCCTGGCATTGCTGGTGTCTCCCTCACTTACACTCTCGATATTCCGTTATAGGTTCAACTCTAACTCTCACGGTTTTCAGAATCCTTGGCCATCAATTTTTAGCCCTAATCATGCTTCTACATGAGAAATCTTCAGGAATTTACGACGTCGTTTGGACGACAGTTGGCCATGGAATTTGACTCGCTCTATCTCTTTCTATTTGGCGTGCATTCACTATATTGGCACAAATTCAGTTCATGGGTCACCACTGCAGTGATATTGCTCTGGTAGGCTTCTTCTTCTTCATCCCTACAATTATCTTCTGCCGGAAACGCTCTCAAGAGTTCCAAGTCCTGTTGAGGACAGTTCAGTTCGTCTTCAAGCAAGAAAAGTCGCGGACTTGGTGGTTCTATCGTTGTCTTTTCTGATTTGGCTGCAAATTCAAGCCAAAATACTGTTTCCATGGTTAGCCGTTGTTGGGACGCTGTTAATGTCAATGGGAAATATACTGGGACTGAATTCCTCCTGTCTGATGCCATGGTATATTTTGTTTCCCTGTTGCTTTCTTTTTCTTCACCGATACAGTTTTTTAATTTCCTCCTTCCACGTCCATCTAGGGGGGATATTATGCAGTGTGTGGCTCGCAGTGCTATTGCTCATTGCTTTTTTGGGAGTCTAATAGAAGGTGAGGTACCTGTATAGGTAATTTTTCATTGATTCCCAATAAAGATTCCCACCGTGTACGAAAAAGAAGATGTTAGCATAATACATTTGGAGGGAAATAATACCGTTAAGCGTTTAGAATCTGCATCCGGTGGGGCTTCTTTGTTGTGCTACTGAACTGTTCAATCATGCAATCATGGATTTTGGAATTCTGTTGCCTTTTAG
Source organism: Oxyria digyna (assembly GCA_029168935.1). NCBI lineage: Eukaryota > Viridiplantae > Streptophyta > Magnoliopsida > Caryophyllales > Polygonaceae > Oxyria > Oxyria digyna. Next base: position 21,614,330 of record JAPVLV010000010.1, on the reverse strand, counting down.
ATCAGAAAATATGTGGATTTAGGTTTCAGTTTTCAATACGTAGTTTACATAAAGTTGTATTTATATTGTTGATTTATTTTGTTTGCAATGGTGGCCTTGAATTAGTAATTTCGATTTTAGAGACAGATTCTGCAGCGAATTTTGTGTTTGTTGATGAAATTAAGTTGTGTAATGAGTAATTTTTGAAGCTTGAGTTTGATTCATAATCATCTGGTAATTTGAGGTTTGCAAAGAGGGTTTGACACCGTATTACTAATTTGCTTTCTGAAGTGTTCATATCTAAAATTCTGATCTCTAATTTGTTGTTATTTCGTTTACTTGCACATATTAATAATTTTAGCAGAATAAACTCTTATAATGAGTTGAATGTCTGATTAGGATTATTTGTGAAAATTTAGTACAGTTGTGGATGCCTGATGAAAAACATTTAAGGTGGTTGCTTTTTCTTTGGATCAAGAATTTGTACTCCAGATTTCTCTTTCTGTCGAAATTGAAATGGTGTTTTATAGTAATCTAGCTTGGCAGTTTCATGTTGATGTAATACTGTAGGATTAGTAGAGTAAAATGAAGGGGTGATGTTGCTTTATGAGTGGTGTCATTTAACATCTTGGAGTAACATTTTTACGTGTGTTGCCATAAATACTTGCAGAAGGAGATAGTTCTTAGTTTAGGTTTTCTAGGTTACTAGATACGGGCCTCGCGCTCCGTGCGAGAAAATTACGGATTTTCGTATGTGATTTAATATAGTTATACATTATTTGTTAATATGTTGTTGTTGTTATCAAATTTATTAATATTTGTAAATATAAGTATTTTTTATTTCCTTATATTTATGTTTGAAGTAGTTTTAAAACATAATATTAGAATAAGTTTGCATTGTCATAAGAGAAGCTCACACATTAATTTAATTTGTGACTTAATCAAGTAGACTATAAATAAATATAACATAGGGATATAAAAAAGATATTTAAATACATGCACAAAAGTCCAATAGGAGGGGATTAAGAAATGAATAATGCATTAAATTGATACCAATTTTATTCAATTTTGACAATGGACAGCCAACTTTTATATAGATATATAAGATGTATATAACCAGCTTGCTTTGTGTTTAGATGACAGTTGAAGTCCACTGATATACAATCTATTGCTACTTACCTTTTATTATTCTTAGATGTACTTCTTCTTCTACCGTCACCAAAGGTACTTAATCACCAAATTCACGTGTTATTTTCATTGTGATCAAAATTTTGGTTTACTGATATCTCCACTAATCATGTCATTTAATGAAGAAAGTTTGTTATGGTCACAACATAGAGCTATAAATTTATTTTTGAGTTCTAATTGATCACAATGAGCACTAACTAATTATGATTATTGTTGGCATACAGTGCATTTATTAGTTGTAAGCATATGGTTGTATGTGAAGGTAAACTGCCTTAAAAATAAACTATAGGTAGACTTGATGATTTCTTTAAATGATGTCCTCTTAAAAAACTATATACTATATAAAAACTAAATTAAATCAATATTTACGGCTTATGAATATGAAATTATGCATGGTTGATGTTTAGTGAATGGAAGGTGAGACAACCATGGACATGCTTATTGAATATTTTGGTTGTAATTTGACAGGCCAAACCCTCTAAACATTTGTGGGTCGGTGGGATTAGCTCATCTGTGACAAAGGAGCAACTAGAAGAAGAATTTGTAAGGTTTGGGATAATTCAGGATTTTAAGCTCCTCAAAGATCGGAATTCTGCATTAGTTGAATATGTCAAGTTAGAGGATGCTTCTGCAACTTTGAAAAGTTTAAATGGAGAACAAATTGCAGGCGAAAATCTACGTGTTGATTACCTACGATCTCAACCTGGAAGAAAGATAAGTAAATGACAAGGAAGCTGGTTCATCTTGAGCAATCTTGAATTTTTATTAAGACTAGTGTAATACCCGTGCCATGCACGAGATATATTATTAGTTAAAAATATTTATTATTATTATAAAACAATGTAATAAACATAGAAAATAAATGAAATTCAACAATTCAAAACAGTAAGCAAATCTTAATCTGGATTTCTGGCCTGAGATAAATGACTAAAAAAATATTGAAACAGTGAGAAAAGTTCAAGAGAATGTGTTGGCTGATCAACATGAAATGTTTACATACAAGTTTATCTAAGTGCATTGACATACCTTACAAAAATTTTATTGATCAGCACATCATTTCATGTCAAAACAGCCGGGTACAAAATCCGTAACAAACAATGCCTAGACTGAAAAGCTACATTAACCAAATTGTTAATCAAACTCAAATTGCATTATTTTTCCATGCTATTACAATTTAGATGCTAAGAAAACGACACATATAGAATAAAATAATTGATCGGAACTGTTTCATTATATGTTACAGATTGATAATCCATTCTAGCTAATTCATGAGTTAAAACAGGCAAGAGAGATTTTAAATGATTGGATGATGCTATAAGAATCATGCACATATATGAATGGTAAGAAAATCAATCATACGGTATTTGTTCAGTAAAGGGATGCATATATATATTTCACATAATAATGCCCAATAATTCCAATTATTTTAATAAACTTCATAAAAGGACTAAACTAATTTTATTATTCTTTGTAAATTAATCTCCTCAATCAAATGTCCATTGCGGATCAAGCACTAAAGCATGTGAATAATAAAGGACACTGCAAATTGAAGGCAGTGTTGATACAACCCTATGGATACAGTATATCCTCAGAAACTTGCACTTTAACCTGTTGACGAGGCGAATTGTCGTATGCCAAGTCAAGTAATCCTAACAAGCTCACTAACATGTATAGTAGGCAAACAAGGGTCGAATCCCAAGGGAATCAGGTTATCGATTCTTAAAGTAACAATTATGATTAACGAGTGTAAGTAACCAAATGGGGGGGGGGGGGGTTGGTATGTTTTAAGAACAAAGTAACGAAGGTTGATTTGGTTTGTAAATATATCAATGGCAGGTGTTTCACTCGACAATTATCCACTAACAGATTAACAAGTTGATCATAAACTCCTTTTAATCCTATGACGAATTACTCATATGATCGTTCTAATCCCTGTTCTAATGTAGTTATTAGTCCAACTAGTCCGAATAACCCTTACTCAACTATAACCTTGAAACTATCAAGGTTCAATAATAAAGAAGATTTAAGTTCAGGAATGGATAGATACATGCAATACCATAGACAACTAGTCAGATGCTCGACATGTACTCAGCTCTCTTCACAATTGACATTCACAACTAGTTCATGCAAATTGTGTGTGCTACAAACAAGTATGATATTTCAACTAGAAATAACCAAACAATAGCAATATGAATGAGATGAAACTACTTAGATGACCAATCTAAATGAGCAAATCTAATTCAATAACAATACACACAAGAGAATAGAGACAATCAATATGAATAGAACAAAGGAAAGGAATCTCACAACTTAATCAATCCGAAAGCTTCAAATGTCAAGCAAAACAATGGAAACTTCAGCAACTCATGAAGTTCTCGGGAGAAAACTCTAAAACTTGGAAAATGGAATGTGTATGATGATAGAAGATCATCAACACCTTAAACATATAAGTCTTCTGCAGAATTAAACTGCCAAATTAAAGCTAAAAACGTGTGAAAACGTTACAGAAATTAACACAACATACTAAATCGGGCAAATGAAGAATGTTTATCTGGCGGATTTCCGCGGTCGCGGTTTGGGACCCGCAATCGCGGATTTTCTTCTGTGATCTGGCTTCTTCAGGTGGCATTTCCGCAATCGCGGTTTGGGACCCGCGGTCGCGGAATTTCTTCATCAACACCTTAAACATATAAGTCTTCCGCAGAATTAAAGCTAAAAACGTGTGAAAACGTTACAGAAATTAACACAACATACTAAATCGGGCAAATGAAGAATGTTTCTCTGGCGGATTTCCGCGGTCGCGGTTTGGGACCCGCGGTCGCGGAATTTCTTCTGTGGTTTCGTCTTCAGCTGCTTCCAATGCTTCGTCTTTGTCTTCATCTTGTGGTCTTCATCATCTTCGAGTCCTCTTCTTATGCTTCAATGCTCCGCATCATCCTCTGTAATCTCATATGTGACTCAACTCTCCAGAACTCCATGATTACAGAATACATCATAACATATAGCATAATCCTATACAAAATGAGCTAATAACCTATAGTAGCGCTATGTAAAATACCGCTTATCACCTGCTGAGAGGTAAAAAAAGAAATATTACTAAGCAGGAATTCCGTTGTAGTGTTGTTGGATCTTCATTGCTTAGAAGATACTCCGTAATTCAAACATATGAGTATTGCTGAAAGGGAAATTCAGCAAATATTATGGCTAAAACTCCCCAAAATCAATACAGGACCACCTTTGTCAGCCAAGACATGTAAGGTTACAAAATAAATTCCACCCAAAAGTGTAAATATCTGATTACATAGAACAACTGAACTTCCATGACATGTGACAAATACCAAACACTATTCTATTGCCCATTCAATGGTATCATTACACTGATTCAAGAAATAGATTACATCTAAGCAATTCATTGCTTTTCGAATTTCAACCAATCTCATTGGCAGTAGAGTTTCACATATTAGACAGCAAAGAAAATACAGAAACTAAAACATTAGCAGGAAATTCATCAACCTCACAATGTTCCTGAAAAAGCATCAACGACACAATTGCTGAATCCACAAGCCACTTTGCCTGCCAAGCAAAATAAAGTAACAACAAGGATCACCACAAATCTCAGCCCCTGAATTATTTATTCAGAACAGCAACACATAATCTGTGAATTATTCATCCAAAGATGTCTAGTATGTCTACCAATGAGCTGATATTTGACTTTAAAATAAACACCTCAATGAGCTGATATTCCCTAAATTGATAATTATGAGAAGATACATAATATTAAGAGAGTAAATTTTGCTATAAGATCCAGGAACACATACATACCTACACAAATTATTATTGTCAATGTCAGGAGCAAACAAATTGAGGAGAACTCGTCTACTGCACAACAAAGTAATGGAAGTTTAGCACACAAATTTTAATTGTATCAAAACAAACGTACTAACAAAACCAAATTAACAGCAATAAATGAGAGGAGTATGTCAGTGACAACATCCATCACTACCACATCAGTATATGAACATCTAAGAAATTGTATAAACTTAGATCAAGAGTAATCGGATTCTCTGAACAATGAAGGGGAAAAAGAATTTTAACAGCTTGGGAGGAGTTTCTACGTATGATGAAATAGGGGGTAGAGGGCTTCAAATTGTAGTTGTTGAGAAGATTTATTAAGCTGTTAAAATCTCAAAACAAAAAATCTTAGTAGGTATTATATTATTTTCTAATTTTTATCTGGTATCTGTTTAGATTTTTATCTATTATCAGTTTAGATTTGTGGGGCCAGTTTAAATTGAGCACAAATTATCTTAACAAAATCACAACTATCTTTGGGATATAAAATTAAAAAAGATAGAATTTACAAAAGATTTTGTTTTTAAAAAGATAGAAACAAAAATCAGGAGCAAGATTAGTATAACATACCTCCATAGTCTTATGAACCTGAACCTGAACCGATAGGAAGGCGGGTTGGCCGGTCCGGTTTCGGTTCCGTGCCGGTTCTGGTCCGGTTTGACCGGTCCGGTTAACCTTTTAACACCTCTACATTGTGTCTGCCATTCTGCATCTGGATAGTGTGAATTGACAGCATTTAGGTAGAGCAAAACATCACAAACGAAAATAAAAAAGAAGAAAAAAGTGATGCAAAAATTATGACATAGACTGGAAAGGACAATGGTGGCCGGTAAACACTATTGAGCCGCATGATCAATAACTCAGAACAAAAAAAAATTAGCTCATGCACCTACATTAATTAAAAAAGGGAAAAACTACAAACAATAGCATTATAGAAAATGGTGTCACAATGAATAAACCAGTTCCAATAGAATATTCTTCTGACGCGAATGAAGATATGGCTTATTGACGTGAGAAAAGTTTGCAAAATTGTAGAAAATGCCACTTGGTCAGAAAGTTTTAAAAAGAACATGCTTATATATGTAAAACATTAATGAATGGAAACCTACTTTGCTGTTTGATTGAATTAAATGCATAACCTTGTCTATATCTATATTAGATAGTTGATTTAGCCCAACAATATAAATATTCATCATAAGAGAAGCAACAATGGCCTGGAAATGGAGGAGCATCGGAAATAATAAGTTATTATCACACTGAGAGGTAATCTGCAAGAAGAGAAACCGTAACTATGCGCAATGCATGCCACCAAGTAATAGACATATCTTATGTTTCTTCCAGGCATATAGTGAAATGTTAATTCAATGTATAAGAACAGATCAAAGTGAAACTCAACTGTTCCAATAACTGTATGAGGCTGCGAAAACCTACAAAATGCATCAAAGATATTCCTCAAAGAATCTCAATTGCTTTTGGAACTATAAGATTCAGGTTCAGACTCAAGAGATTGTCCAGCTGATGCAACTATCAGGTGCTTTCTATTACACATGGGTTGATATTGATGAATTAATTTACTCAGAATTCATAGCACAATAATGAAAAACCTTTGAAGTTTGAACATCTCCAGCCAGATCTTGACTTAGCTAATGTTCTGCATCCAACAATAAAATCAATTCCATCTTATTCATCCAATAAGAACCGAATTACTTCACGACATGATTTAATCATTCAATTCAACCAAATTTACAAGATGATGTCAACTTTGGAACTAAAAGCATCATAAAAACCCGCAAGCAAAGTTTTAAAATATATGGGTCATTTCATCGAACACCTCTTGAGCATGATTAGATTCATGAATAACTTGTATAAAAAGGATTCATCTAAGGCCAAAAACTAATTCAAACTACATTATAGGAATGTTGGAGAGTAAAATAGACCTCTAATTACCTCGAACATCTCAATACATAAAGCCTAGATGATTAGAAGTTGCAAAACATGTTGAAGAAATCTGGTAACTCTTTAATGAAAATGAATGAACTTGCTATATAGAGCTCTGATTACCTCGAACTACTCATGTGAACAAATCAGCTGAATATGAACTGTACATTCACAAATAGACCTTAATGCCATTAAAGAATCATATCATATAAGACTGAGGAGAAAAATAACTTACCGATTGGTGCAACCTTGTTGAAATAAAGAGTATAAGCCATACTTTTCCCGATCGAGACCGGGCAAATCAGCAGAAATGAGAGCCATTAGCCACATCCGGTACATATGATCGGCAATTGATTAAGGGTTTTGAACATCCCTCTTCAAATAGCTCTTTTGGTAGTCTATCAAAGACACACAACTATTTAAAATATGAGTGATTTGAAAGGAGAAATGACAACGGAAGAGTGATGAAGTTAGAGAGGTAACCTGGAATGGAGAAGTCGGTGGATCGGATGGTGACTTCATGAAAACAGATTTGAGTTTGAAGGAGATCTGGAAAATTTGTTGGAGTAGAGGTGTCGTCTGTAGATATTAGGAAAAGGATCCAATATTTTAGGTTATTTTGTTTGAAGAAGAAATTTTAATAGTTAATAAAAAATAGATTTGAGGTTTATTGTGAAGGTGATACGTCAGTTTTATGGGATCAGATTTAACCAGAGCTTTTAATATATATATATATATAGATTTTAATAATGGATCTGTGTTTGTCACTGTAATTCTGTTGTGTACTTGGCATAATTGTTATTATCCTGTAGATAGTTTGTTGTATTCTGCTTTCTCAATTTTACGTGTTGATTAATTACGATCTCAACCTGGAAGAAAGGTAAGTGAATCACAAAGAAGCTGGTTCATCTTGAGCAATCTTAGATTTTTAGTTAAATTTTGATAATCGATGTGTGTTTGTCACTGTAATTTTGCTGTGTACTTGGCATAATTGTTATTATCCTGTAGATATGTTGTTGTATTCTTCTTTCTCAATTTTAGCTATAAGTTATGTTGCTGTTTTCCTGTATAGATTTCTTGATATAAAGCAAATCATTTTTTTTGCCTTCGTTTGATAGTTTGGTCATGATTTCTGATGCTTAGAGTTTGTATTTCATCTTGCATAGCTTCTGACAAAGATTTAATACATTATTTAAATTTGTCAATATGATAATTAGCCCGATTCAATTTCGGAACGTCTATTTAACAACATTAAACTGTTTAGAAAACACGTTTCATACCCGCGCAAAGCGCGGGTTTCCGAGTCTAGTATCTATATAATAATTCACGGGTTTGCTGAAGTAATGGTAAACTGTACCGGGCCCGGTTCGGGCCAAGTCATTAAAAAAACGGGCTTTCGGGCTTCTCATCCTTTAAACTTAGGTTTTGACCGAGTTACCTATCTATCCTTTTCCTTCTGCTGCCCCCAAATTTCCTAAACCCTACCCAGTTTGCCTCTCCAATTCTCCTATGCCTCTCTTCTCTCTCTCTCCAGCAATGGCAGCAGAAACCGCTCAACAAGCCGCCGCCTCCGTCGGAAGTGACCTCTGCAAGTTGATCGAAGTCGCAGTGGAGCACCATCGTTGTTGTCATCTTTGCGAGTATAGCCGCTTCCATCTCAGGAAACCGTCGATGGAAGAAGAAGCGCCTGCTTTGGAGGCGGTGGAGAGGGTGGTTGTTGCCGTAGGGCTATTCATTCCCCTGCTGAACTCAATTGCAAGAGCATACCTTTCTCTCATCTTCTTTCATTCACACTAATTCATCTCTTTCTCACATCGAATTCTTCACCTTTACAAGTAAGTTCCTCTGTTTTCCCTTTTGACACTGAATTTGGTTTCAAGTATTTACTGATTTTTTTTGTTCTCTGATTAGATTAGGTATCTGGAACGGCTAAATCCTTGAATTAGAATCTGGGGAGATGAAGGACGTTTCCAACAGATGGAATCTCTTTGATTGATGAACGTTTCTCGCCTGAATTGTATTAGGACTGGCCGCCATAGCAAAATAAAGCATCAAAATTAGGAGATTTTGTGGTGGGATTTTTCTAAGAGATTGAAAATTTATGGGTTGTTTTATGGGTTGTTTTATGGGATTGGTGATGAAGGAAGCTCCATGTGTTCTCCTTGCACCGGACGGAACCGTCAACGTGTCATTAAGGTTAATGTTCTTATTTGAGCTTTTAACTCAAGTACTGTTCCATCTTAATGCTGGTTTTGTTATAACTTTTACATGTGAACTCTTTATTTGTTCAGTCTTCTTCTCTATTTCCATTTAATCAGTCATGCATGTGATATTTGTTCACAATCTAAATTATTGTGCTCTGGTACTTTAGTGAACCATTTTTATTGGAGGTCATTTTTTGGATTGCATGAAGATATCAAGGAAGACAACTTCAAGGGGCGAGATGCAAATCATTGTAAACTAAGGCTAGAGATTCATGTGGAGGTAAGTGAAAACAAATATTTACCTTTTTTTTTTTTTTTATCTAATCTTACATTTTAGAAATATCCTTCTTAATCTAAAATGTAACAGTTTAGAAAGATCAAAGATCTTAGTTATATGGTTTATGGAATCTCAAATTCGGACATACTGTATGGTAATTGAAGCATTTTAATGATAATGCCAATGTAGGTATAAAAATGCTTTAGGAATGTATAAGAAACCAACTTGTAATTTAACTCATTTGATCAAGCAAAGGTTGAATTTAAGTGGGAGTAAACAAGGAAAACTTCTAGCACTTCATCATAGTTTTGTTGAGGTATACATTTTTATAACATAAACTAGCTTTATATGTCAAAGACCACTTATAGAGAAAGTGTCTTTTTAGTTTAGTTTTTTGATATGTGATTTGGGTTCTGATGTTGGACTTCCACATTGAAATTGGGTGTTGTTTAAGGCCTGGTTGGAAAATAAAGTTTAAATAGTATACTTTGCCTCTCAAGTATGAAGCTTTGCACAATATTGTAAATTTGTAATACCTAAACCTGAACCATTATATGGAGCTTTATATATATATAATTGATGACCTTGAAACATGTTTGTTATAATTTTCTATATAAATCACTTTTGTTGTTTTGACTTGATTTTTTTGATACAACTGGAATCCATCTGCATTAATCTTTGTGCAAAGTAAGGAGCGAGCTAAGGAACTGTACAAAGAGTTTGTATATAGTTACTTTAAAGTTGATGCAATCATTGTTGATCTCTCCCTGGAAAAGGTAATGGTTTCTTTAAGCTACAAGTAAATCTTCAAGGAAGATAATTAAGTTATGTGTAGAAGTAATTCAAAATCTTCAAGGAAGAGAATTAAGTTGTGTACAAGTAAATCTTGAAGTTCCTACATAACATTAATTTATGAACGCGCCACTATAAATGATTAAATGGCTTTAGTACAAAAAAGTGTCCTCCCTTTAAGATTAGACTCATCAGCAGAGTTTGTTATCCTCTTGAGATTCTATTGTTTCTTCAGATTTATAGTAGGATCTTGGTTATATTTGTGTTCTTTATTGTGAATCTAACTTAATTGTGTTATATGAGCGTTTTTGTGAATTACCTGGTGGCCTGATTAATGCCCATTTATTGTCCTCATTCGTGAAGATATCTATCTATCTATCTATAAAAATCCATGAGTTTGCAGCAGTAATGGTAATTTGTACCGGGCTCAATAATTTAATTAGGGGCCTGAGATTGTTAATGGGCCCTATTGATTCGTCCGTCTGTTCTTCTAATTGATAATGAATTTATGGGTGTTCTTTATGTTTTCCTCAATGCCTCTGTTTCAATTGTTACAGCCTTTGTATGTCTCTCCGTCTCCTTCTCCTTGCGGTTTTCCTTTCATCTTCCCCTCCTCTTTCTCCCATTCTGTTACCCTTTTTATTAGGGCTTTCAAACTGCATAAATACTCTTCGCCGCCACCTATATCTCCTACGTATTTCCATTGCCCTTGCATCTTTCACTAGTAGAAAAAACACCTGTTGAGGCGGGCAAAAACCCCCCTGTTGAGGCGGGCAAAGGGCTCTGCAACAGAGGGGGCTGCAACAAGTCAATACTTGTTGAGGCGGACATTTGCCCGCCTCAAAAAGTGACTTGTTGAGGCGGTCAAAAAAGTGCCCGCCTCAACAAGTACCCAAAAAATATATATCTGTTGAGGCGAATTGATGTTGCCCGCCTCTAATGTTTGGCAATTTGCCCCCCTCAAAAACTTGACCGCCTCTAATGTTTGGCAATTTGCCCGCCTCAAAAACAGTTCCCATGACGCTTGTTAATTAACAGAGAGATTGAACTATTTAAGCCTAAAGTCTGGAGAATTAAGGAATGATTAAACGAATAAAATGAAATTGGATTTCATCATTACAAAAGAGAGCTACATGAAATTTGTGATTTTTTATACAACTGAAAACCAAAAAACTGAAATCAAAGTCCCAGATTTGGAACAAGACTTCTCTAGCTACGAACTAAAAAATTAGGAATGGAGCTCGGACGACTTCAATGGCGGATAAGATTGCGAAGCGAGACGGACTGTGGGGCAAGGCGAGACTGATTGTTGGGCGAGGCAAGACGGACTGCGGGGCGAGGCGATACCCATAGCTTGGCGAGGCGAGACCGATTGCAGGGTGATGCGAGACGAGGCGACTATTCCACCTTCCGAGACTTCTTGGACTGCTTCTTCTTCTTGCGTTGAGGAAAGAGAGCCCGAAACACGACTGCAGCAGCTAGCGCCCCGACGAAGGGGCAGATCCAGTGCACGTACAACTGCTCCCATGTGTCGTGACACTTGTTCACATACGCCCACCCGAACGCCTGTCAAAGTAAACGTATAACTCATTTACATGATAAACTTATTTAACCATTTTCAGATATCCTAAAGTAACTAATTAGAAAAGATTCGCTTGAGTGCAAATGTGAGAATGCTTTCATGCACATAAACAATATGTGTGACTATGTGTAAGTGAAAAATCATGCATATATGCACATATTTCACAGCTAAGCGAGCATGATCCGCTCTCAATTTATAAAGCTAAAGACACTTGAAGAAAAGCAAAGTAACACTGTGTAATGGATTGAAACCTATGGTTCCAATTCATTAGTCAAATTGTATTCATAAGCTGCTAAAGTAGTGGCTATCGTGAGTGATTAAGATAAGTTCACTCTCTACACCTCACAATGATACTTGACATAGAAATTTCTGAAGTGAATCAGCCCAAGTGGTTTCTATTCTAGAAACTGTATTTACTCTGTAAACCGCACTACTTGGACAGTGTGCAATGCAATGTGCAGCACCCTTCCATAACTTAATTTCAAAGCTCTCTCTATATATATACTGTAATGTACTCTACTCTACTTCACTGTTAAATTTACTTGAGCTTTGTTTCTGCATAGCAAATTTTGTTGAACTGTCAACACATGCAACACATCCACTTCAATTCATACACTACTTAATTCAATTGAGTAATGAAATCCAACCCCATTACACACATACATTATTAATAACATGATATAATGCATGCACTTAATTTATGATAATAACATAAAACTGATGATACTGCAGTCATTTAACCCTAGCTACACCATACAATTATATAGTAATTAGTCCATACATCATCTTAGCTTCTACAAACATCTTAACTTAACCATAGATAATCCATCTCTATATCGCTATAGCTCCGGCTAAATGCTAATTAAACAGCAGTTCAAGCAGCATTTTCCAATTAATTAGGCAAACCTAGAAATTAATTAATATATAATTAAATCAACTTACTCCTCATCGGGATCCTGAAACGACGTCGTCGTGAGGCAGCTAGGTAGTAGGGTTTCTCTTACCAAGAGTATGCTTGTTGTTGTGCATCCAGACCTTGAGAACATGGCGTTTGATGCCGGTGAGGTCGCATAATTCCTGAATGAGCGGCTCGTCTTGCTTCTGTAGCCTCCATCCAACCTTCTCCACAGATCCATTACCATCACGCCTGTGTTGAAATAGCAGGGAGGACGATGCCGCTGGATCCAGATCTGAAGTTTGAAAGAATATTTTGAAAGAATGAAAACCTCAGTTAAAGCTCACAGTTATTTTGTAATATGTCGTGAAATCAAATCCTCAATTGAATTTTAGGAAATTTTTTGTCCCAGTTTTAGATCCATACATATGTGTTAATTTTTATATATCTTAAATCCTTGATTTATGAGTAATGGAAATAATTTTAGAAAGATGATCCGATCTATTAGTTTCTTTGACAAACCAATTCTTATGCCAAGTTTCTCTTGAACTTTACTCAGCAACCCAAACCAAAAAATTGGCTTTTACGATGACAAAGGAAAGAAAAATTATAAAGGACCGTGAACAAATGAGCATAGTTAGAAAATACAACTAAGTAGACTTAGTATGTGCTGAATTGGATTTAGAGGCTTTTATAGTATTATAGTTCATGGAAGCAAGCTCTACTTGCTCTAAACTACTTGCACTGAACTTGGACATTCTAATAAGAAAACATATGAGGTTATAAGGCAGCAGAACAACAAAAAAGAAGCCATGGACAAAAAGTCTAATCAGAAAGAGCATAATATTAACTCTTATAGGACCAATTGTCATCATCAAATTAGAAAAGGCAGAGGAATTTAACAAACCTTTGTTGAAATAGATGATTATTCAAGGAAGAAGGAAAATCTCAGATAAAGCCTACAACGGAGCTGAAAAATCGGAACCCCATGTTAGATCTTGCCTGATTAGGGTTAGGGTTAGAAAGCAGAACATGCGGCCTTGGAGCGGAGCTGACAAATCCACGGCCGGAGGAAGCAACTGGGTATCGGATTTGAGTTTGGGGAAGGATTTGGGGAGGAGAAAAAGGTGAAGAAGACACTAGGTTTTGAGGTTGAGGTGAAGGTATGAGAGGTGAGCGTTGACCAGAAGGAGGGGGTGAAATAGGAGGTGAAATCGACCAGCGAAGCAGTACTCAGGCGCGCCGAGGACGTTTCTGTTGAGAGGAATCGACCAGAGACGGGCGATGTCGTCGGAGTCGAAGTAGATGACGCGGGGGACGGTGTTAGGGAGGAGATCTGATAAGTAGATGCTTTACGGAGGGAGGAGGAGTTTTTGGGGGTGACGATTGTGGTGTTGAAGAGGAGGGAGGGGAAGGTGGAGGAGATGATGTTGTGGAGTTGGGAGGAGGCGAGGTAGATGATACGAGGAAGAAGGAGTGGGTATGAACTGAGAAGCGGAGGCGCAATGAAGTTAGGAGAATTTTAGGGTTTTTGAGATCCCTTTTGAGGCGGGCAACACCTGTCCGCCTCAACAGATATCAAATCGGACCCTTGTTGAGGCGTATTTTATATGTACGCCTCAACAGCTCAAAAATTCAAGATCTGTTGAGGCGGGCAAACTTTTGCCCGCCTCAACAAGTCCAATTTTTTGTATTTGTTGAGGCGGTCAAAATTTTGCCCGCCTCAACAGATATTTGTTGAGGCGGGTAGAGTTTTGCCCGCCTCAACAAGGGCGCTGCAACAAGTGTTTTTTCCACTAGTGTTTTTTGCCGATTGTGCCCATTCTCCTTCTTCCCTCCGCGTTCCAATGGTGTCCAATTCTTCCCTACAAATCTCTGCTGCCGGCAATGCCCTCCGTAGTACCAAAGGAAAGCGTGGCAGGGCTAATTCGTCTTCCAGTTCACGCCGTCCTACTGATGTTCCTTCTGATCGATGTCCTCTCTTATCATTAATTATGGTTTCATGTTTTTTCCTGCAGAGTTACGACTCAGGTTGATGAAGTTGATATCAATGTGTTCCCTGATGCCGAGGAACCGATTCTTCCCTCCATTCCCAATGAGAATGAAGTCCGATATGGTGTTACAGATAAACCAGGTTTTGGTGAGCTTTCTTCTTCAGTTCTAATTGACTCTATATAATGGAATGATGTTCATTTTGTTATTGCCCTTTATGTAATGTAATTTAGTGAAGTTTCATCTATTAATCTGTTCATTCTTTTTTAATTGGTTCTTTTTTGGTATAAATAATTCATTAAGAAGCATTTATCTGGACAAAATCTAGCTGTTAATGTGTAAACACTAAACCATGCTTTCTTACAACCTCATTCAAGTAGATGGTTAAGAATTACCGACCAAAAATATAATGTTTGCACACTGTGCAGAACTCTTTAGATATTGAAATATAAGTGGGAATCTAATACATTTAAATTTCAGTTGCTAAGAAATAAATTAAGTTGTGGTAGATTGGACTTGGTGTGTTCTCTCTAAATCAGGATATCAAACATCAATATGCAATTAAATTATATTATGACATCAAAGCATTGACCTATCTATCAAAAAACTAGAGTTTGGTAAAATATCATCAGATTGTCTTATCAGTTCATTATAAATTTAGGGGCTTATTATTTGGCACACCCTAAAAGTTTATTTAACACACCCATACATTCGTCACGAAGGTATTTGGTCAGACATTCGTCACGAAGGTATATGGACAGACATTCGTCACGAAGGTTCAAAGGACATCCGTCACGAAGGTATTGGGGAGATCCGTCACGAAGGTATTGGAGAGATCTGTGAATAATCTTCTTTTTTTTAAATAAAAAATTCAGAATCTTGTAGATAATTTCAATACGAGTCCGTGAATATAAAATACGTCCAAAACGGACATCGTTTGCCCTTCCAAAAGCCTCCAAAACAAAATAGTTGCATGCGTTAAGTTCGTAGAAGCAAAAACTTATATAAATTTAGTATTTGTATAATATAATTATTAATTATAGTTAAAAATCATGCAATTAAATTTATATACTATAATTGTATATTATCATTTAATATCACTAGTTTATTACTTATAAAGTATAATTATGCATTATGTTTAAATATTACGAACTTAACAAAAACGACTGTTTTGTTTTTAGGGCTTTTGGAAGGGCAAACGATGTCCATTTTGGACGTATTTTATATGTACGGACTCGTATTGAAATTCTCTACAAGATTCTTAATTTTTTATTTTTTTGAAAAAAAAAATATTCGTCACGGATCTCCCCAATACCTTCGTGACGGATCTCCTCAATACCTTCGTGACGGATCTCCCCAATACCTTCGTGACGGATGTCCTTCGAACCTTCGTGACGGATGTCTGGCCATATACCTTCGTGACGAATGTCTAACCAAATACCTTCGTGACGAATGTATGGGTGTGTTAAATAAACTTTTAGGGTGTGTCAAATAAAGACTTTGTAAATTTATAACTGTGTGATGAGTATCTGGTTTGAGAAGTATTTTATGTCCAATATCTTACTGTCCCAAGGATTTGTTTTGCTAAGCATGGATATTATAACCTTACTGTCATATCTTTTCTCCAACTTGCAGCCTTGCTTTGCTATTACAACATCCAACATTATTTATCAATTTCTTTATTTTGTTCTTCTAATATCCTACTTCTCTGTATTCGTTTGACTGAATTTGCTTTGTTCCATAATTCCTTTTATCTATTGTTGATTTGGTTTTGCTTTACTGCCAGTTTAAGTGTTATCTATTACATTGATTTGGTTTTGCTTTGACAAGTTTTCTGATTTTGTATGAAAAGCATGAATTTAGCTAAATTTAGTTGATATGCAATTCTGATTGATGAGCAAAAACAATTTGTCATGATATATTTTGTAAGCAAGAAATCTTAGAGGCAACAAAACTAAGTCTGCAGTTGAAACTGGAGTTTGGAGTTCTTCCATATGCAGATATGGATGTAGTAGAGTTCACACATCCAACATTATTGATAAGAAAATAGGTAGTAGGTAATCATTGAATCAGAATCATTATGTGCAACATTTTTATGTGTATAATTATCACTGATTTTCTATGCCATGCATGTTTAGGATAGGAGACTCTATTTTTTCCCAAAGGGATGCAGAGTACAACTTGTGTACCAAGAAACTATCCTCGGTTCATCATCATCATCTTCCCTCGCCCTGCCTTCGTCTCCATCCCTTAATTCATCGTTTTGAAATTTTGGACGACGTGACTACAAGTCTTGAAGATATTCAGGCTCTCTATCTTTCTTGACGGTGTTGCAATTTTTCCATGTTAGCTATTCTGCTCAGGAAGAAGTTTTGAATCTGCTTTACAAAGAAACTATCCTCGTTGACACTCCTTGGATAATGATTTGTTGGCATAATTAGCTCTGGTAATGGTTACTGTTTAATAAGTATCCATGTTTTGTATTATAATATTTGAAGTTTGTGGATAGATTAGAAACCATAATTAGCTCTTATTTTTGCTTGATGATTGATCACAGGGCTGATGATGGAGTTTGTAATCATTTTAGTCATGTTGTGGGTTACTGAATCTGGCTGGACTTCTGACTGAGAACCAAAGGCTTGCTGCTACACACGGGTCTTTAAGACAACAACTTGCGTCTGTAGAGCAGGAGCAACAGTCAATTGAAGCTCGAGTAGGGGCTATTAAATCAGAAAGAGAACAAGAAATGAGGGCTCTTAAGGAGAAAATTGGTAAAATGGAAGTTGTTCTAAAAACAGCTGATTTTGTAAAGACTGAGCTCCAAAAGGCACATACTGAAGCCCAGGGCTTAGTTAAATCAAGGCAGGAACTTATATCTAAATTTCAGCAATTGAACCAGGATCTTCAAAAAGTTCATCCACAACTGGCTCAGTTACCGGCACTGATGTCCCAACTTGACGGCGGCCTAAGGCTCGAGTATCAGCATTGCAGGTTATTTTTTTCTCCTGAAACTGCAAATTATGTTTTACCCTCCCCATTAAGTATGAGTTTGTGAGTTTAAGGTACTGTTTGATATTTTTACGATGCAAGGCTGTTTATGAATCTGAAATGAAACTTTACAATGACCATCTTGAATCTCTGAAGTCCATGGAGAAGAATTATAACACCATGGCCCTAGAGGTGGAAAAGCTTCGGGCTGAATTAAATAATACCGTTGGTGCCGATAAAAGAGCAGGTGCTTTCTAATTCAGCAATTTTTTAGTTCCATTTCTCTCCGAATATCTAGATCATTCAGTATTCTACAAAAACAGCTCATGTGATTAGTCATTTGTTAGACCATAAGACTCACCGACAGTTCTTCACTTATTTTCGGTTTTATTTGCTCTTGAAATGATATATCTGTTCTGTTTTAATATATGTAATCATTTCTGGAATAATCATTTGATACAGAGATTGGAGACAAAATATTTTTCAGATCCAACCAAATATAACGAATTGTACACCATGGTCAAAGAAGAGGTTGAAGCTAAGACGCAAAGGGATCATCCAGCTGTACTAATGGTCTGCTTCGGTTAACAAGGTTTGTCGCATAAAACCCAGTCATAATCTTGACATAAAGTTCATGTTTGTGATGTTGGGATTCATATTTAAATTTGAAATCAATTTATTTTAGCAGCCAACATATGATGATGTTATGTTTTCCTTACTCAAAATCTGCATAGTTGGTTTTGGTAGGAATTTATTTTATCTAGATTGATGTTTCGTTGTATCCGTCCACCATTGGTTGGCCACATGCATGTAATGAAAATGTTGCGTTTCTGCATAATTTGTTGTTTAATTTAGATTCCAACCCCATTATCATATGCAGCGTTTATATATTTTGTAAAACCACACACTGCAGCTTGGTCCATTTCTCCCCATCTTATGTCTCCACACTTCTTCTGTGCATTCTTCATTTTAAAAACATGTACGAACAGAAGTCCATCTTAGATGGGTACGTTTCCTTGCAGTTTTGAATTATATGTCTACTATTGACTCCCATCTAAAATTAAAATATTAATATTGTTGATTTGGCACCCGTAAAAAATTAATACACACAGTTATTGTGTATTACCATTTAAACCGAGAACTACATAATATACAATGTCTCACTGCAATTGTAGATATGTTTCTCATTAAATCAGAGGTGCAAAATTACGATCACTATAATACGACAAACATTGAAGTTTGAATCAAAAAATATTTATTAAATTGATTTGACAACATAAAAAATTAATGCATACACTAATTGTCTATTTCTATTAAAATGGTAAACTACCTAATATTCACACTCAAATTAAAAGTAGTATCTTTATCTTCCATTTCAATCTCAAAACTATTACAATAGCCTCAATAATTTATGGCATCAATTATATATAAAAGTACTATACATGACCGTTTGAGACACCACAATCTTCCCTTTGTCTTCCTCTATTCAACAACATAGTGAATCAACACAACAGATAGGCCGAGCATGAATCCGGGCGAAGGGGGGTCGTTCACTCCAGTTACGAGGCTGTTCCGATCAGTCTGGGCACTGTTCCAAGCAGCAATACTGTCTGGTACACTCAGTAGAGGTTTGCTTTCAAAAGTTAAACCTTTTTAGAATGTGTGGTTGGATGTTACGTTTCTTATCCAAATGTTGCACTACAATAAATCAGGGGATGAAGCAACATTGGAATCAATCGCATGAGTCTATAATAATGAGTGGTGATTTAAGGCTAAATTCCCTTTTGATGAAACAGAGCAGGATAGGCACCATGCTTGATGGCAACATGGAATCCAACAATGGCGATAATTGAGAAAAACTGGCAGAGGTATATTTGTGTTTTAGGAGAACTAAATTCATTCACCATATTGGTTTTCATATGTTGGTTTACTCTGATTGCAGTTGAAGAGCACTCTATTTCGGACTGTAGCATAAATTGATAACATGTATAATGATAGGCGTGTTTTCATTAGTGTTCTAAAGGGTCAATCTACGTAAAAGGTCAAGAGAACATTAATTTAAAATGCAATGCTGAATAAGAATATGAATGTAGTCTGCTCATATATATTATCGATCATATGAAACCATCAATGTGAGATACATATATATAATGAAGCGTGTTTTGTTTTTCTCGATTGAAATGATACCATTACGGAGACACACAGGCATGTAAAAACACCCAGTGTGTTGACATTCGGAATTGATAACCTTGCCCTCAAAACGATTGAATTTAAACAACTGCCTTCAAAAAAATTTACACACAACCGTATAAAGGCGACTAGGTGCAGTAGCGTACGCAATACTATCTGTTATGTACAGTTCTTCGACACCCCCTTTTCCCCCTAATTATTCTCGAAAGCCTGCTAGATTCACAGGTTTATTTGATGTCGATTTAAGTGTGTCCCCCTTTACTTGCCACGAAATAATGAAACCAAAATCAGCCCCTGTATGTGTTTCTGTGGTTGTTGGGTCTATTTTCCGTGAAGAAATCCCGGATTGACCAGCAGCTCCAGCTCATACCAATCACCCAGATTCAAGCGGTTTACTCGGTTCCTGTCAATGTCTCAGAAACACTCCTACGCTCTCCAGGTGTTTGTTTTTATTCCTGAATGAGATCACTGTGATATTAGAGTGTGAGTACGGGATAAATAGTTGGTTAATGAGTCAAAATCTATATCATAGTCTATATAACAACATGACCTTTCCTGATGTTTGACAATCAAATTTCCATATTTCTTATACCTTTCCATATAGCAGTCAAAAAACCGTTTTCGGTATTCAATATCTACATTATTGTCATATTAAAAATGCATTTAGTACGGTTGTTTCCATGTGATGTGGACGTCCTGTAGTAGTACAACTCTGTCATTGGCGTGAGATATTGTCATCTCCAACAATTGAGTCTCTTTGCTATTCTACACACCAAAGCAGACTCGGTAGAGGCGTGGAAGATCATTGACCGTTGACACGGAGCGTCCTCTAAGAAAACATGGGCAGACGAAAATCGTGTGCAACTACAGGTTGGGTTAGACATTATGTATTTCTTTCTTCTTTGTTTCCCACCATTCAATATCTTTATAATGTGCAGAATGCCTGCCAAGCTTCGGGGGATTTAACATCCCTCTGTACATAGGAACATCACGCACCTTAAGGGAAGACGGAATGACACGCAGTCTTTGTTGTTTGCGCATGACATCAACAGGTATGGCTATGTTATTTAAAGCACACACAGTTTTCGCCAAACCTGGATTACTGTCACGTTTGCATCTAATTCACTAGATTAAAGTGACTTTTCGGTTTCGGTGTTGTCCACTGTTTTTACACAGAAGCACGAGCCAAGCCGGTTCCTACCGGGACCCTAAACAATAACAGAAAAAGGAAAGCAAATGGTACGCCCACAAATGTGCATCCCTAAAGTTATGCATAATCTATTCAATTCATTTGATAGGTCTTTTTTTACATCTTATATTGATTTTCACTATGGCAATGTACACCAAATACATTCTGCAGCTATGTTAGGTGACGCAGAACAAGGTAATATTCTCTACAGAGTACATTCTTAAATAGTCTACACCTACCTACTACATATTTTCTTCACTGATTTGCAAACATTTACGATTGAGCAACAAAAGAAGGACCGACCATACCAGAGGAGCAGCCAATAGCGTTCAAATCACGAAATGAACTTCTTCTTTTCACTTTCGAATTGTTAATTATAAGGTGTTATAAAAGACAGTACGAAGTGACATTCATAAATTTAATAGTACTACATCTATAAATTAACCAATCTTTGGAATCTACCAAAAAGAAAGAGCATGCATCTCAGAAGCCCCACGCCAGTATAGGGAAAAACAGCAAGAGTACTGATAAATTACACCAGCAGAGTGAAAATCGAATTGCATAGGTCAAAAACAGGCATATAACAATCATCAGCGAAGAACAGTTCTTTGGAGTCACGAATTAAAAAGTTCTGTTTGAAAAACACAGAAACGTGCACAGCTTATGTCTCGATAAAAACACGGGGAATTTACTATTGTATCGGTAATTATATTAGAATGACAACAATGGATACATTGGTAAAGTTTATAGTCGATTTCAATATGCCCAAATTTAGATAACAACACAGTGGAAACTCAGTTAAAAAGCATACAACAATAAGATAAGACGTCGAACACCACATAACACAGCAGCATCCCTAGAAATACACTCACACAGCATAGTAGAGTGAAAATCACAATGACTGCAAACCAAAAAAGACGGGAAAATATCATAAAAAAAACAACGCATCGGGATCACATATGCCCAAACCAAATTCAGTTGAACATTGATTTTGGATTCACACATTTACAATGACAAAGGAATAAGTGGGAGTAAACACAAGAAACCAGGAAGAGCTAGGGCACATAACAACAACATATTTCAAATAGATTCACATACCTATAAACACGCAGGATCTCGAACAACAACAAGAAGCAGATCTTTTAAACTACAAATTCAAAACTTCATTTCGAAAAAATCAGCAGAGTGAAAAGCACCACACCAAATAAGAACGAACCAGAAAACCCTTATGTTGGGATATTTATATGGGAGTGAACATAAGGGGTAAATTGGTAAGTTATAAGCAAACAAAAAAATGTACGAAGTGAGATTACAAATCTGACGGTATTCTTTATCGAAGATTACAAAAAGTACAGTCCAAAAAAAAAGAGCACACAAAAAGTAGATACGACTTGAGAAGGATAAGAGATAAGAGCAATTGAAACTATATACCCAAAATCAGTAACGCTAATCACAAAATAAATGGAACGTAGTTAATAAGAGATTCACTTAGAATTAAAATTAAAAACCTCCACATTTAACACCCACTACATTTTCTCATCATATATTTGAATATTAAACATGCGTTTGTGTATAGATTATAAAAGGGTTAGCCAAAATAAGCATAGGCTACCATAAAATGCAAACTAAAACAGATGTGTACACTGCAGTAACTCAATTCCTTAATTAAAAAATTTAACCCGCACATCCTAATTAATGATTCAGAAAGAAGAAATACTACATAACACATACATGCATACAAGTTCCTTTGCATACCAAACAATTCATACTCAATTCAAACAAACAAAAAGACACAGGTATTTCCAAAAAACCTGCAAAGACAAACAACATAGTCAAGGAACATCACAGTTCAACGTCTGTCAGTCACTTTACTAAACGAAAGCGTCTTCAAAACTTACACTATTACCGAAACTCAATTGTAGTGACCAAGATGAACAACAATACAAAGTAAGAAAACGTATGTGTCAAAAATAATGCAACTTCAATGCTTATCTATTACTGCATACGGAAAATTAAAAAAACACCATAACATCTTGGACCAGATGTCCATGTGTGTTTTGTTTCGTTATTAACTAAAATTCTTAATCAGGGAAAAAAATAAAACAAATGAAAATGGTAAAGTAGTTATTCGGCCAAAACAAACAAGCCTATCTAACATCCAAATATATACACAGTCTATGCACTTTGACATTACAAGACTACAAGAAAACAATATAAGCGAAAGCTGAACGAAACAAAATACAACATTCAGTAATAGGCAAATAAGCATATAAGGGAAACCAACAAACCAAACAAAACGTTGAAATACGTAACAAAAAGACAAGTCTTCAAACGCGGATGACCGTTAATGATATCACATGGAAGGAAAACAAAGATTAACCGTTTCATACCTGCGCGAAGCGCGAGTTTCCGCGTCTAGCATATTAAAAAGTTGGTTATCTTTTTGTCAAAAACTAATGTAATTGTTATATATCTCTACCACAACCAATACTCCTAATTTTCCATTTTTCAACCTTAATATTTCTCACAATAATTTCTCTTGACATGTTTTTTCACTTTTTTATGTTGGGTTTATTATGGTTAAAGAGAATTACTTTTTTTTTGGTCGAATTAAAGAGAATTACTACTAAATTAGAACTAAAACTTTACCATTGTAGTTTTTGAAATTTTATCTCATTCGTATTAATGATTTATGTTGCCAATTTTCATTTTGTGCACGAAAATCGTTGAAGGTTAAGATTTTTGAGTCATTTTCATAAACATTATATATATGAACTAATATTATGTCCCCAAATTACTCCAAACATAAATATGAAGAAATAAAAATACTCATAATTCCAAATATTGACAAATTTGATAACAACAACAATAATATTAACGAATAATGCGTACTACATTAAACCACGTATTAAAATATATAATTTCCTCGCGCGGAGCGCGAGAACCGTATCTAGTTTTACATAAAAGAAATCATACCCCACCCCAACATAAAACCCGTTGTTATAAATAGCATTTTTTACAAAAATAAATTAAAATTATCATTAATAAGAGACGCAATTTGAAGAAAAAAATGAACACGAGGCGTTGTTAATGCCAAATAACCGCATCTTGTGTTTTTTAATTTTTTTTAAAAATTAACAACTTCAGGTTTCCGAAGCTACAGATAATGTCCCGAAGCTACAGATAATGTCTATATCAGGAATTAGTTTCAAAACGCGCCTAAAAAGAGAATTATTTTCAAAATAAAGCTCGTTTAAGAAGAAGAAATTCGAGAGATGCTCCATTACAAAAATATCGGTTTATGGTGAGTTGGCGCGGTCATCTGACTGGAATACGAATTGGGGTTCACTTTTTGTTTACAACTTAAGAAAAAATTGTTGGGTGTCTTTAAAAGGCTTCCCTTATGCTAATTATGCTTG
Organism: Oxyria digyna; assembly: GCA_029168935.1. NCBI lineage: Eukaryota > Viridiplantae > Streptophyta > Magnoliopsida > Caryophyllales > Polygonaceae > Oxyria > Oxyria digyna. The sequence goes on along the minus strand of JAPVLV010000010.1, from coordinate 21,589,845 downwards.
GCGGTTAGGGTAGAAAATTCATCTTACTGCTTTAATGGTGTTCTTCACTGGCCTCTATTTCCGTAATCAGAAAGAATTGGATCTTTTGGTGTCTTGGTGCTAGATCTGGCCAAACGCGGGCCTGGGCCGGGCTAGAGTCAAATTTCCGGCCCATTTATGCGGGTTGGGCTATCCAGTGGCCCGCATATAGGGTCTATCACTATGTCCATACCCGGCCCTCAATCCAGGCAGCCCTCATGGTAGCCCGTTTTCATTAAATTTATTTATTTAATAAAATTTAAAGAAAAACCGAATAAAAATACTTCAAAACAATGCATTAAAACCTTTTCAAAACACTGCATTAAATCATGTCCAACACAATGCATAAATCATGCAATAAAGCCTTAGAATTTGAGAGTGAAGGTTACAGAAAACTGAATTTAAGTTAGACTTAGAAGTATATATTTTTTAATTATTTTTTATTTATTAATATATAATATGAGCCGAGCATGTCGGCCTTTAAGGGCTTGAGCTCCATACCATATTCGGCCCTCAAGGGCCGATTGGCCCGGCCCGTGAGCGTATGAGGGTCGGGCCAATCGGCCCGACATGGCTTTATCTTGTGTCCCGTAAAGTTGACGGATCGGGCCGGGCCGGGGGGGGGGAGCCCTCGTTTGACCAGGTCTGCTTGGTGCCTTAGTTTTATCTTGGAATGAGATTGGGTATAAGGTTTGTATTTTTAACCCTATTTCATAAAGTTTGTATTTTTAACCTTTTAACACATTGTGATGACAACTTTTTGTCATCACTCGATGACAACTTCCTATAATTATTCGATGACAATATTTTGTCATCATTTAATGATAATAATTGTCATCGGAGAAACGTTGTCAAATACTTTATAAAAGTGTCATCATACGTAAAAGGGTTAGTTAACCCATCATAATTTTTTTACGGTTAGAAAATACATATTTGTATTTAAAAAGGGTTATATACCCTAAAGAGGGGTTTGTGTTTCCAATCACCCAACACGAGGTCTCGGCTTCGAGACTTGATGGAGGTTAAAAAGTGTTTGTTGGGAGAGCCACCACGAAGCTCGAACTCTAGATGTAAGCGTAATAGGGGAGTCTCATCAACCGCTGAACTAGAGTGGGAAAGACGATTCAACCGGGCAACACCTTTTTTACGCCCGACAGCACCCTTCCGTTCGGAATGGGGTTCCGAACGGGTGGGTCCCACTTTTTTTTTTTTTATGTTCCGAACAAGATCGGTTCAAAAAAATCAATTTTAATTTAATAATTTCACAACCGGTTCGCTATTGTGCGAACCGGTTCAAAGAAGTACAATTAAAGTGGGATCGATTAGCGTATAAAAACTCAAGGAACAAAAGCTATTGTTCCTTGATAAGTAGATTATGCAGAAAGACAAACAATAATGTAAATCAAACCTGGACACGATGATATATAGTGGAAACACCCCAAGTACCAAAAAGTCCTCGAGGCGAAAAACCACTCCTCTCTAGCTTTCACTAGAGAGAGTTTGAACGAGTCTACTTGTTGTATTGATATCTTGATTACAATAGAACTTGGATCACTCACCTAGACTTCCTAGCTAGATATTGGATCACTCTTCTCACTTGAATCTCAATCTCACACACGTAGAACAACTCTAAACCGAGTATTAGGTTTTCGCTCTTCAAAGTCTTGCTAAGCTATGTAATTCCCATACCATATATAGCACACTAAATAGCTCAAACCTAACTACCAATCTAGCCGTTCTAATATTACCATAAATCTCACAATATCTTTCCACAAGGAAATCTCTTCCTAAAATATCTTTCACAAGGAAATCTCTTCCTAAGAAATTTTTCCTTCCGTGTGACCTTCCAACTTGTTCTCCAAGTAGTCACAATGGGCCTTACACTTCGGCGCACCGCCTAGATCAAATAAGGAAACAAAGCGCATAAGGAAATATTCCTTGCGCGTAATATTTCCTTATTTCGTTGGCAACACTCACACGCGCGTCCAATGCCCATCCTAGCCGAATTGCCACTTTCCTTATTTGGCGAGATCTTCTTTTCCTTCTATGACAAGATCTTCTTTCCTTCTTTGAAATGCAACTCTTCCATAATTCTTCAAGGCCATCCTCCAAGATATCTTCAACCAATAATCTTCTTCGGATGAACTTATTCTTCATAGCTGTCTTCCATTCGAGGTAACCTTACGTCTCATGGATTCCAGCAAGACTTCCTTTGTACCTGCTTGTACTTCCTCTGTTCCTTCCTACACACACAAGTAGACTTCCTTCGTACCTGCTTGTACTTCCTTTGTTCCTGCCTACACACAAGTAGACTTCCTTCGTTCCTGCACACAAACTAGTAACAATACCTACGCACTCAAGTAAACCATTAGTGGATGTAAGGTTACGTCGAATGGCTTCCATGCGAGCGACCGGAGCAAAGGTCTCATCATAGTCAATCCCTTCTTGTTGACAATAGCCTTGAGGAACTAGTCTTGCTTTGTTTCTAGTGACCATTCCTGAGTCGTCAAGTTTGTTTCGAAAGATCCATTTAGTTCCAATGATTGTTCTGTCCGAGGAACCAGCCACCAGACTTTGTTCCTTTCAAATTTGTGAAGTTCCTCATGCATGGCATGGACCCAGTCAGCATCATTGAGGGCTTCCTTGTAATTCTTCAGCTCAAGGACCGAAAGGAACGCGGTGAAGACACAAAAATTTTCCAGAGAAGATCTAGTGGAGGGACCTGCCTTGTCAAAGGGAGTGAGAATCTGATCAACTGAATGAGAGCCCTTATATTTTTAGTTAGCCACTGGAATGAATGATGATGAGGGTTCGATCTGGGACTGAATATGTGGGACCAGGAACCACGGGAGGTGATTCTTCATTCTGCACAAGAGAACTGGGTTCAGAGTTACTAGAAGTAGCAGCTTCCTCAGTGTATTCATCCAAATTCCCGGTAGGTTCCAAAGTGAATTCAGGTAGAGAGGAGGAGCTTGATGGAGAAAGATCGTCTTCTTCATCAGCATTACTATCACCAAGGGGAGGTACCTGTGAAGACCCATGAAAAGCAGATTCATTGAAAACAACATGAATGGATTCTTCAAACTTTGAGGTCCTCGTGTTGAACACTTTAAATGCCTTGTTGTTTGGAACATAACCCAAAAAGATCCCTTCATCACTTCTGTAATACCCCAAATCCTGGGCGTTACCGCCATGGATTTCTACCCGAAATCCACCAGGCTAAAGACAACAACATAACGATCACTACAGCGAAAGCGACTATAATACAAAGATATTCTAAAACCCAATACGAAAATTAAAATATAAAATATGCAAGTCTAGACACTAAACTAGCACCACCGTCGAGCACCTCCAACTCCTCCATGCAGCTACGACATCGTACAAGCTAAAGTCCTGTAACCCTCATAATCAAAAGAATACCCCAGAGTAACCTGGGTTAGAAATTGGTATCTCAGGGGATGAACCCGCAATCAAACTACATCTCAAGAAACTAAACTGCAATTTACAAACAACACATCAGCCAAAGCATAAACCCAGTCAACATATCAAACTCACAACGATACTTAAAAAGCACAGCAGAATCAACACTTAGTTCAAACACACAAGATAACACTCACAATGCACCTCACACGCTCACCCACATACAATCAATCATACAATGCAACATATCATTAAGGCCATTCAACCAGGCAGCACCCAATTTACACTCGGCACCCCCCCCTCGTTCGGAACCCCGTTCCGAACGAGTTTTGTATTTTTTTTTTTATTAAAATATTCTCGTTCGGAACACCGTTCCGAACGAGAATATTTGTGAACCCGGTTCATGAACCGGGTTTTATTTAATAAATAAAATAATCCGGTTTAAAAAACTATTCTCGTTCGGAACCCCATTCCGAACGAGAATAGTTTTTTGATGACGTCATGATGACGTCATCATTCTCGTTCGGAACCCCATTCCGAACGAGAATTATTTTTTTTTTAAAAATGATGACGTCAGCTATGTATAACGGCTAGCTGACGTCATCATTCCCGTTCGGAATGGGGTTCCGAACGAGAATGATGACGTCAGCTAGCCGTTACACAACGGCTAGCTGACGTCGTCATTCTCACCAGCTTTTGCCTATATATAGTTCGTTCGGGATGCCATTCCGAACCACACTCGAATTCGCTCTCTTCTCAATCTTACAAAAAAACGCTCCCTTCTAAATCTTTCAAAAAACGCTTTCCCTCGTCTCGATAATGGCCGGAACTCCTCCTAATCCTTTTTTTTCTGATCCGACGGCTGCAGATGAAGAAATTTACGTAGGAAACGAGTGGTGGTCGGGTTATGGTGTTCCGAATGCAAGCTACGCTGGTCCTTCTGGTAGTGGTTTTTTCGACATGGACGGAGCAGCTAGTAGTAGTTACAACCTTCCCACCCCCAGTTTCAGTGATCTCCAAAGGCATCAACAACACATGTTCTGGGATGCAACTGTTACAGGCGGAGCAACGCCTCAAGAAGAGCCGGAGCAAGCGGAGGAGGATGTCCGAGCAGCACGTCGGAGACGAAACACGGAGTCGGTTAGTATTTCTAAAAACCTGAAATACGCTTAATTTTGTAGAAATAGTGGAAAATGCTCAATTGTATTTCAAATGCATGCTAAAATTAGTTTATAGTGGAAAACGCTTCATTTCAATATTAACTGCAATGCATGGTAAAAAAAATTAGTTTAATGCATGTGGAAAGCGTATCAACACTTTGTAGAAAATACCAAAAAGGTTGAAAACTACTTAAAATCGCATATATGGACTTTAGTTATAATAATCGATGGTAAATTTGTATGTATTTCGCTAAAACTAGGAGGTAAAATTAGTTTATAGTGGAAAACGCTTCATTTCAATATTAACTGCAATGCATGGTAAAAAAAAATAGTTTAATGCATGTGGAAAGCGTATCAACACTTTGTAGAAAATACCAAAAAGGTTGAAAACTACTTAAAATCGCATATATGGACTTTAGTTATAATAATCGATGGTAAATTTGTATGTATTTCGCTAAAACTAGGAGGTAGTTAGAAATATCCGATCCAGAGTTGGAGAGGACAGAAATTTGGGTGATAGGCGAATCACTGCTTCTGAGAGGAGGGGGGATAGAAGATCGCGTGGTGATAGACCGCAACAGTCAGGTTCCCGGGGGTCAAGTGCTGCGGGGGTTAGGAACCCACCTAACCCAGATGTTCCGAGTGGGTCGGGTTCTTCGCGGGGTAGATCCCGACATACTCGGCAGTCAGGTCCTGCTCCGATGCAGTCAGAAGCTGCTGCGGCTCCTCCTCTTCCAGGACTCAACGAGGGGTCTATATTGACTCGTTATGAGCAACACATTGCTCATCAGATTTGGATAGATCCGAATCCCGATGAAAGTGTCCCCCGTCAGCTAAAGGCGCAGACAAGGCAAAAGTGTTTCGAGCTATGGTTTCCTAGAATTCCTACCGACCCGGAGCCAGAATCATGGTTTGCTCTTGCCCAGGAGTCGGGGCTGCTTCACATCCTGAAGGGTCAATTTTGGAATGTGGACCACAACCTCCTTTCTGCATTCGTGGAAAGGTGGCACCCTGAGACGAACACATTTCATCTGAACTTTGGGGAGCTTGGAATCGGTCTCCATGACGTTTTGGAGATTCTGGAGCTGCCTATTGACGGGGGTGCTGTCACCACGCCATGGACACATTTGGGTCTAGATGCAGATTCAGCGCATTGTGCCGAATTGTTTTCCTATTTGTTTGGCGTTGACCTGGACAACCCGTTTGACGCTGAGGAGGCATTTATGGTCAAGTTCATAGGTAGGGGGAAAGTCGGCGAGCGGGAATTCTTTTGCCACGTTGTCTCGATGATCAACTCTCGAAGAAGATCCGATCCGAGCTCCATTGCAACCGGCTTTCTGTGGCACCTAATTCAGCAGTCCTTGTTCGTGAACAAGACCTCCAACCTGTTAGACACATGCTTCCTGCCGCTACTAGAGGATCCGAGCAGGATACATGAATACGCATGGGGTACAGGTTGTTTGGCATTGCTGTACAGGCAGCTGGGTATAGCATCTAGGGCGAGATGCGTGCAATTTTCTGGTTGCGTCAGGCTTCTTGAGATTTGGATTTGGTTACATTTCCCGTATTTTCCTGGGAACCCAAACCTGGATGTCAACTCCCAAGAAGCTACTGCTCGTGTGTCCCGTTATTCCACCGGACGAGCCCCGCTGAGGCAAAAAAGGACACTGCAACAGTACAGACGCATCTTGGATGAGTATGCACCGGAAGATGTAAGTGAATCGTCTAAATGTCATTCCAAGTTGTTATTAATATTGTTATTAATTGTTATAAGCTACTTGTGCAGGTGTGTTGGATGCCGTATCCGGATTTGGACGTGGGACCGCAAGGGCGTCATAGAGTGGCCACTTATCGTGGTGGGATCCGGTGCTTTGACATTATGGAGATGTACAACCCTGATCGGTTTTGCAGACAGTTCGGTCGCCGTCAGTCCCGGCCTTTGGATGTCCCCGAGCCAGTGGAGTATTATTGTCCGCCAAAATCAATGCGAGGTGGCCGGGAATACACTGTACGGTATGGCCCGGAATGGGATAGATGGGACCAGCGTTATGACAACCTGTGTCAGTACATCATGTCCAGCCCACCAGCTCTTATCCCTTGGGATGCTGAGGATGCTTACCTCGATTGGTTTGCTCAGGTCTCACATCCATATGTGAGCCCAAACGCCCCGGCAAGACCTCGACCGCCACGTAACCCGAACCCGATCCTTACCCTCGATTTCAACCGGGTAATTCTTATATTATTTTATTTGTTGGTATTGTGTTTTCTATATGACCCATCTCCTAATTATTTGTTGGTATTGCAGCGTGTATCGACGACACTCGCTATTATGCGGACACATCACCAACAGGGGATGGCAAATCTGGAGAATTTGGCTGCCTACATTCGGATGCTCAGTATCGACGATCCGCCTACAGCTGAGGAGGTCACTCAAACTCAACGGATGTCACAAGCAGAGTCGTCCAGGAGTGCAGAAGAGAGAGCCACACCTTCTATATGGGAGCGGGCAAGGATGGGTGCGGGACAAGGCCATCCGGAACAAGAAGCAGGGCGTAATGAATGGGAAGATAATGTGGGTCACGGGTCGGAACCTTATTGGGGGATTTGAATCGTTGTATTTGTTGTTTAAGTTATAATGAATATTATTTGGTTTCCTTAAGTTATAATGAATATTATTTGGTTTCCTTACGTTTCAATCAATTTAATTTAGTATTTCCTCCAAATACAGATATAGGAAATGATTTTGCACTGGTTTGTCTGCCATTTGAATTGATTGCATGCATGGTCAGTCTCAAATTTAATACAGTACTAGTATCAAAAAACTGGAAAATATAACCAGACCCGAACCCGTCAATCTTTTTTCGATCTTAACCCTATAAATTAAACTCGAAACCCGATTACAACCCGATCCGATACTTCTTTGTTGCAATTTACTATGTCTTTTGATGTGGTTTTCAAGTGTTCTACCAACATGATATCTTCACCATCAATATATAAGCCTTAAACACAACTTAGCAATTTTTGAAAACTTCTTTGTTGCAAATTTCTTTATTGATGTCCTTTGTTGTAACAAGACGACAACACAACTGAGCATTACAAAGTATATAAACGTGACCATTTCTAATCATCATCATCATCTTCTTCCCCACCATCTTCTTCAACGTCATCATAATCACCTTCATGTTCTTCTTCCGATTCGTCTTCACCTTCGTCTTCATCTTCGTCTTCACCTTCGTCTTCACCTTCGACTTCACCTTCGACTTCACCTTCGTCTTCACCTTCGACTTCACCTTCGACTTCACCTTCGTCTTCACCTTCGACTTCACCTTCGTCGTCACCGTCGTCTTCACCTTCGTTGTCTTCATCGTCTTCACCACCATCTTCAACTACATGATCGTCATCATCGTCATCTTGGGGTATCGGGTTAATATTTAGAGGCGGCATTGGGTTTGCACGGTTATGACGTTAAAGAAATCCGGGACATAGATATAGATGCAAATCCGGGACTCACCGCATGGCTGCCATTTATAGACGAAAATATAAGATCTGTTTGGGATAAGGTGTGACGGAAATATCTGACCGGGTCCCACACCATCTCGTTCGGAACCCCATTCCGAACGAGATGGTGACGTCAGCATCTCGTTCGGAATGGGGTTCCGAACGAGATGCTGACGTCACCATCTCGTTCGGAATGGGGTTCCGAACGAGATGGTGTGGGACCCGGTCAGATATTTCCGTCACACATCTTATCTTTTCGTCTATAAATACCTCCAAAACAAACCATTTCAAACACACATTCACTATCATTCCATTATATTTATTTTCTCTCAAATTTCGATATGTATCCAAATCGTCCAACTCTATTTCCCGCCTCTTCCTCGACAATGGATCCTGGTCCGAAATTGTGTTGGTGTCAGAAAAAGCCCACGGTGCATATGTGTACCGAACAAATAGAGTGGGACAAGGTCAACTATGGGAGAAGATTTTGGGGATGTCCGGATGCATGTTGGGATGCTCTTACTGAAGAAGAGGAAGAGAAAGGGTGCAAATACAAACATTGGATCGATCCACCATACACAGGTCGTGCAAGGGTCGTTATTGAAGAACTAAATGCAGACAACTTATGCAACTGGTCAAAGGCTGAAGGAATTGAGGAAGGGATGGAGCTGCTGAGGATTGGAACAAAAGAATGGGCCAACGAAATAGATGAACTGAAAGCCAAAAACACCGAGCTCATGGAGGAAAACGCTGCACTTGCTGCAGAATTGGCAGCAACACGTAACAAATAGAGAATTAAGTATTTTTAATTTCCTGTATCGTTAGTTGTTCACCGTCTGCGTTGTACTCGTGCTGTTCTTTTTCAATTGTGTTGTTGTTTCAATATTAATGCTTCTATGATTATGTTGACATCATTCTGGAAAAAAAATTACTCAAACATTTATAAATTGTCCACCAAAACATTAAACAAACATATATAATTCAACAAACATTAATCAAGTCAACAAACAACATACTTAATACGAACATTAATCAAACAAATACAAGATTTAGGTCATTATGGGACCGCCACCATGAAACTCTCTCTCGGATACGTAGTTGTCGAATCTACTCTGAAAGCGCTGTTCCCATCCGTCCACCGATGGCTGTTTGTAGATACTCCACTGCCTTGGAGGGGGTGGAATTGGACAATTGTCATCAACCAACCAAATCTGTCAAAACAAAATTGTTATTGTATGCTAAATAACATATGTGAAATAAGGTACAAGAGCGGAAAATATCGATGCGTACCGGTACGTAATGGTTGCGTCTGCCTACATGTGCAATGGCGAACACCGTGGTAGGAGGCTCTGAACCGGGAGGAGCAAACATCGGAAGACATGTACAAGGACCAAACCATGATAACACCACTAGTGCAACTTGATACCTCGTGGCAAATACCAATCCCATTGTAGGTGTGCACATCCAGAATTCAGGAGAGCATGGCGATCGAATGTGATTCACTTCTCGAATGAGTTGCGGGATAGTCTTGAAACCCTCTAGCATCTCATGATACATATGCCCGTTTTGTTGGAGGTGCTTCGAAAGATCAAATCGGATTTCAACGAACTGTTGCTCTGGTTTACCTAGTAAGCGAGCGAGGGATCGATAACCACAATGACCGTCATCACCTACTTTCTCCACAGCAGCTATGTATGCGAGCATGAAGAGGTCTATATTATCTATCCCCCAGTCGAAGTCGAGATAAATGATTGAATTGCCACCGCTACATTTCGATCTAGCATTTCCTCTTGCCCTCGGTGGTTTAGTTGCACTCCCTTTTACGGTCGTGGCCCCGCTTGAAGCTCTGTTGGATGCAACCGACGATTTCTTTTGTGAATCGGCTTTCGGTGGCACAGTTGCACCCTCTTCCTCTTTCATCCCCTTTTTCCTTGCTTCTGCCTTCTCCTTATCCTTCTTAGCTTGAGCCCTCTCATCCCAACCCGGATCTCGCTTTGTACCCGTCTTCTTCGCATGAATCTTAGGCCTTCCTCTCTTCGTCTCTCCCCGAGGGGGGTCCTGGACATCAACTGAAGAAGGATCCTTGCACTCACGCCACTTATCAGCCATCCTCTTCATATCGAAATCATCAACGTTACCGGTAAACACCCCTTCAAAGAAATCATCCATAAGAACCTTATCTGCAGTCAATTGCACGTCGTCGTCAGAGTCGAAGTCTTTCAATTCCACTCCTTCCCACTTGATCTGCTTCCAGAAGATATCAATGTCGCTCGGCAACAATGGCGTTCCTTCTTCTACAAACACCTTAATCCTGTGTGGGCAAGGCAATCCGAGTGTTGATTCCCACCAAGGATCCTCACATGGGCCACATATCTTTCCCTCCTTTGCCTTAAGGACTTCTTTCAGTAGCATTCTCAAACACTTGTCGGAGCACTTCCTCAATATGCGCATGAATATAGTCTTGATCCACCGAGGCCCGTCTTGTATCTCCTTCGGGCTAGTATGGTTGGACATTTCCATCTCGGCCCGTATTCGACGGTGCTGATCGACAAACATATTGTCAATGTGTTGCACTAAAGTGTCGAACCCTCCAACAGCTGAATCAAACATATGCTTCAACATCGAGTGTTGACCTTCAACCCTGACAACAACATTGTACATGTTAAACATTTTAGCCAACCGAATGTCATGATCATTCTCGTTAAAAACAAATTCAAATATCTTACCTGTTAGACGTTCTTGTGCTAAAATGGCGTATATCATCGCAATACGCAGCTATAAGTTTTTCTTTATGGGGAGTAAACCATGTGCTCTCAGCATATTGTACAAGATGACCATTCCTCCATGTTTTCCGGAAGTGATCAAGTCTCTCCTCATACTGCTTCTCTGTGTGAGACCGCATCACCCGTCGAACGCTAGCAGGTGCACTTTTTTCGTCCAGGTTGTTCAATTTAGCAAATGCCTTAACATTCCGATCAACGTGGACATGGCAAAGCATATGACGCACACTAGGAAATACATGGTCAACCGCCTTAATTGTTGCCAGCTCTCGATCAGACATGATGCAATCCGGTCCTTCGATTGCACGAAACAAATACTTGACCCGTTTCAATGCCCATGCATAGTATGGGGCTGTCTCACAACAGATGAACGCTAGCGCAATACTATATGTATAGTTGGTGCAATTGAATCCAACAAACTGAAGTAACGGCCAACCATACCTATCAACGAGGGTATATTAATAATTATAATTCTATAACGGTATTTGAATTCATAATAATGAATTTTAGTGTACCTATTAGTCTTGTACGTCGCGTCCATGATCACCACCCGAGGGAACATTCTCAACAAATGTTGACAATCCGGATGAGATATGAAAAACGCTGCCAACTTTTTCTCCCCCGTCTCCGGATTCGTCTCGTGGTAAATGTCTTTACGATAACCTCTATGATGGAGGAAATCTAATGACCACTGGGTCACGGTTAGATTTGCCAATGCTTTCTTCCTCTCCTTTTCCCTCACAGTGTACACTTGCCTTCTTGATATTGTGGAAGTCGGATTTTCCTGAAGCAGCTGTGTATAAATAACCTTCGGCATTGCCCCGGCCGCTGATGCAATCATTATTTTTCGTCTCTGCTCTCCCGTCATCCTCGAAGCAAATGCATGGCCAATCAAGCTGCTGGAAAGACAGTGGTTGTGACATGCCTTCTCAACTTTTAGTATCCACCCAGGCGGCTCAACAAGAGTTGCTCGTCGATAATATCCTCTTAACATAAAAGGACAATTGTACTTCCTTAACCTACTAAGGTTGCTACGCTGCGACGATGGTTCTGCTACATCTCCTTCAAGATTAATGTTCTTTCCATGTTTTCTATAACTACCGGATTGCTCACAGTGCAGAAATATCCTCTTGTTGGCCATTGATGATTTCGTGGTGATAACCATACACAACTCATAACCGACCTTTCTAACCCACTCTCTCAGAAGATCCATAGTAGGAAATCTCTCACTAGTCGTAAAATGGGCACTATAGTCGATTTTTAAATATTCCTCATCACTACAGTATCCCTATTTAAAATTACTCAAATATCAATACTACTATACCAATAAAATAAATTATAATGAAACGCTATAAAAAAAAGGTTTACAAATACTTACTTGGAAATATGTATCATCTACCGGCGCAGACAAATCAACCTCCTCCTCCACCGACGTCTCACTAGAAGAACACTCCCGTCCTTCTTTCCAACTACCTGCCCTTGAAGAATTAGTGGAATCGCTTTCAGACGTCATTTTTTGTGTTTCTTCCGATTGGGTTTGATAATTTGGTCATACAACTCCCGAATTTATAGACTCCGTCAAAATATAGCCGTTCGCATTTTCAAAAATTTTTGCCGAATCTCGTTCGGAATGGGGTTCCGAACAAGGATTAATTTTTATTTAATTATGACGTCAGCATCTCGTTCGGAACCCCATTCCGAACGAGATATGACGGCATATTAAAAAAAAAATGACGTCACACCTCGTTCGGAATGGGGTTCCGAACGAGATGCTGACGTCATAATTAAAAAAAAAAAATACACCTCGTTCGGAACCCCATTCCGAACGAGGTGTGACGTCATAATAAAAAAAAAAAAAATATCCTCGTTCGGAATGGGGTTCCGAACGAGGTGTAAACCGGTTCGCAATATGCGAACCGGTTTGGCATTATTTTTTTTTTTTATTTAAATGAACCGTTTCTCGTTCGGAACCCCATTCCGAACGAGAAACGAAATTTTTAAAAAAAAATAATTTTTCCCCTCGTTCGGAATGGGGTTCCGAACGAGGGGGTGCTGCCGGGCGCAAAATGGGTGCTGCCCGGTTGCAACCCGTATCATTAAATAACACCGCTTTAACACAACCACAAACAACATCAATTCTTTATCCACAACAACACAAGATAACACAACAAATACACCTGCAACACGCAACCACAAACAACATCAAATCTTTATCCACAACAACACAAGATAACACAACAAATACACCTGCAACACGCAACCACAAACCACACGTCAGGGAATAAGTTCATCAACTACAAGCACACCCAACATCGACTTATCAACCACAACAACATAAATCATAGAAGCAAATTCTAATCTACCATACAAAGCCAAACAACAACTTGACACATTAGGTATCACAACAAGTCGGATATAAAGGTAACCACATAAAACATTTATGCACTTAATCCAAATTACAAACAAGGAAACACACAACATTACAGTCAGAGTCCATCAACGCAATCGTCAAGCGGGCCAGTCTGAGGCAAGCAACTAAGTAAGTCGGGGGATGACTCACCTCGAATCCAAGCAACTCATAACGAACTATGATCCATCTTCATCAAAAACTCGGCCTAAACAAGCCATATATATATATAAATCATAAATCAGCACACGACACTCTTACAAACTAAAGATCATATATTCCAGGATCTAAGAGTCAACTTGTAAAATATATAACGTATATAAAACAAGAATTCCATATTTGATCAATAGCCCTAAAGGTTACGAACCTAATTCTTCAAGAATTATCTAAATCCGATTTCAAACGAAAGCTATATAATAAATATAATCGTTGACTGTCTATCAAATTCCAGATTCGATCAATAGCTCGGTTTAGTATATCAAACTTTCCAGATCAATAGCCCTAAAGGTTACGAACCTAATTCAAGAATTATCTAAATCCGATTTCAAACGAAAGCTATATAATAAATATAATCGTTGACTGTCTATCAAATTCCAGATTCGATCAATAGCTCGGTTTAGTATATCAAATCATATCCAATACTTCCTCAAAAATTATAAAATTACACATACAGAAACTACACTTCAAGACGATTCTAGCTGCACAAGACACACTAAATTCCGATCTAACCTTGATTTATAATGGATTATCCAAACTGATCAAACATTCCAGGCACCGTAAATTCTCTGACAACTTGCAATATCTATAACTCATTCCGTAATCATCCAAACCATGTGAAATTAATATACACAACTAGCCTAGCAGTATATAGCATATCTGAATTTTTGCAGCATTAATTCAAAAAGGAATCTTTATCGAAAATCAGATCTCTAGATCAAGACTAACTCAACAAAATCAAGTGTTCGAAAGTGGTTAGCAGTATCATCTTAACTCTAACATCTCAGAATTATTAATCAATCCCAAGTTCTTCCACTATAATATAGTACAAGAAAATCATCTTAAAAACTATTATAATAAGAAGGTCACTCAATACATGTACCTCATGTTCCATGTTTGGGTGAAACCATAAGAGAATCCAAGGTTTAGCTTTGGACGAAAGCGGCGCCCAAACAAATTAAAGAACGGAGAAGTAGAGGCATAGGATTAGGAAGGGTTAGGTTAGGGTATTTAGTTAGGTTTATCTTAATTTAGTAACCGAATTTACGAAAATAAAGAAAAGTCAATTTTTTTTTTATAGTAATATATCCTTTATTACTAAAATTAAATATGATTTCTCTCATATTAACAAACTCGATAGTCGATGTTTGATGCAATTCAAATATATAGACTATAATCCGAAAATCCAACGTACCGTCCCCAATGACAAATAGAAAAGGCTGATTCATATTAAAATTTCTACTCATTCAATTAATCAATTTCTACCAAAATCGGAGATATTACAACTTCTAGGATTGAACTTCCCAATGGGAGTCTTGCCGTTGTTGTGGACAAAGCAGTTGCACCCAAATACCTTGAGATGAGAAATATTGGGAACTCGTCCATGAAAAAGTTCATACGAAGTCTTCTCAATTTGGGGATGAAGCATGGCTCTGTTGAGAATGTAGCATGCAGTGTTAACAGCCTCAGCCCAAAATTTTTGAGAAAGGCCTGCTGAGATGAGCGTTGTGCGAGCCATATCTTCAAGTGTCCTGTTCTTTCTTTCAGCCACTTCATTTTGTTGGGGAGTTCTGGGTGCAGAGAAATTGTGAGTGATCCCATTTTCCCTGCAAAAGGTTAGAAACTTTGCATTCTGGAATTTAATTCCATGATCGGAACAAATAGCCTTAATATTGTGTCCCAGTGACATTTCGAGAGTAGGAACTAAGTCACAAAATCTATCAAACACAACGTCTTTAGATTTTATAAAAATAGTCCAGGTATATCTCGAGAAGTCATCAACAATCACAAGAATGAATTTGTTACCTCCGAGTGCGCATGGGACCACAGAGATCCATATGAATCAGTTCCAGAGGCTTGGAGGTACTTATTATGGATTTAGGTTTGAAGGAACTACGTACCTGTTTACCTCGAACACATTCAGAACAGAAGTCGGAATCATCTACCTTGATGGAGGGCAGACCATGGACCAGTTCCTTTCTTTGAAGTTTATGAATGAGGTTGAGACTTGCATGGCCAAGTCGTTGATGCCACAAGGTTGATTTCTTTGTCATTGTGGCGAGGCAGAGCTTTTCTTGAGGAGAGAAGCTATAGTCGACAATGTAGACATTATTGAATCTCTTACCTTGAAGGAGAGTCTTCTGAGACTCAGGGTGAATTACAAAGCACTCAAAGGGAGTGAATAGGACATTGTTCCCTCCTTGGTCACACAACTGTGACACACTAATTAGATCGAAACCAAGATTATCGACAAGATGAACGTCACTTACCTTAATGTTTTCAGAAAGATCAACAGTTCCAGTTCCCAGTATAGCTCCTTTCTTCTTGTCACCGAAGGAAATCTTTCCTCCGTTGTATCTCTGAAGTGAATGAAGTTGCTCTTTATTACCTGTCATATGGCATGAGGCACCACTGTCTATGTACCACTTAGCAACATTTTTCACTTCATCCTGCAAAGAGAAACATTAATTTTTACGAACCCAGTCCAGCCAAGCTTTTCTGGGTAAGTTAGTCTTATAGTTCCCTTGTTGGGCAGTTCGGACATTTTTCTGGGGTTTGGAACTAACATTCTCATTGGATCCATAATATTGGGGGTCATTAATGTCATTGACTTGAGTCTTTCCCTGTCTAAACTTGCTGGAGGCTTTTTCTTTCTGTTTCCTCTTTTTCTCACAATCATAGATAAGATGTCCTTGGTTCCCACAGTTTCTCAATAATGGATTGAAGCATGGATTCAGAGGAATGTTGAGAGGATTTGTTTCCTAAATTCAACTTTGCATGCAAGTCACAAGTAGTACAAGTAGTGGTTTTATCAGATATGATAGCATTTTCATATTTCTTGCACCAAGCATCACTTTCATCAGATAGCATAGAGATTTCTTCCTCGTTTTCAGCAAGTCTTCCTAGGAGGCTACTGTTTTCTTTGCTCAAAGATTTGATAAGTTTAATCAGTTGTTTCTTATCATATTTGAGAAGAGTTTCAGATAGTTCAGAGAAGGAAGATACCTCAATGTCTGGTGACTCATTTTCAGGTTGAGCCATGAGACATACTTTGTTCATGTCATCCTCAGAGTCGCTTTCTCCCCATATAGCTTTTGGATGTGAGACTGTCATGAGGCAGAGTTGTGACGGATTTAGATCAAGTTCCTTGTTAGAATCACTATCACCCCAAGTGGTGGTTGCGACTAAAGCCTTTTTCTTAGCAAGAGCTTCTTCATCTTTGGGTTTCTCTTCATTCTTAGGACAATCTCTAGCATGATGTCCTAGTTGTTTTTGCATTTTTCTCTTGTTGAGAGAATTGTTCAGTAGTCTTTTTCTTAGCAAGAGCTTCTTCATCTTTGGGTTTCTCTTCACTCTTAGGACAATCTCTAGCACGATGTCCTAGTTGATCACATTGATAGCATCTCAGTTCCCTTCTTTCCTTTCGATTTTCATTTCTGGGGAACTTACCTTTATGAAATTTTCTTACTGTGCTTGTCAGTAAGGCAGTCATTTCATCGTCGTCATCATCAGAGTCAGCCCCAGTGGGGAGTCTTTCCATGACTTTAGTTAAGGCTAGAGAAATACCTTCTTTAGTGGAGCTCTTCTCATTTCCCTTCATTTTATCCTCATGGCGTTGAGCTTGACCAACCAGTGCCTCTAAGGGGAGTTCCCTAATAGATGGAGTATGAAGCATGATGTCTTGAGTGACAGCAAATTTGGAGTTTAGTCCATTGATGAACACCATGGATTTTGACCATTCTTCAAGCTTTACACCACAAGCACGAAGTTTGTTGCGGAGAATCTCCAGACGACCATGATAAGCAG
The DNA here is from genome assembly GCA_029168935.1 of Oxyria digyna. NCBI lineage: Eukaryota > Viridiplantae > Streptophyta > Magnoliopsida > Caryophyllales > Polygonaceae > Oxyria > Oxyria digyna. Next base: position 21,572,539 of record JAPVLV010000010.1, on the reverse strand, counting down.
AGACATTTTCAGTTTCAAGCATCTTGAACTTATGATATTCTCCTTGTAGATCAAACTTTCTGCTATTTTGGAGATCTTCACTTCCCAGGTTGAAAGTTTCAAGGGCTTTCCACATTTCTTTAGCATTGTCGATGCCCATTACCTTGTCCTGATCTGACTTGGAAAGGCATTCATAATGTATTGTCTTGCTTTTGCATTTTTCTCTTGTTGAGAGAATTGTTCAGTAGTCCATCGCTTGAAGTCAAGTTCTGACTTGGGCTCAGCCGGATCCCTTGGAACTTCGTAGTTCCCATGCTCAACTATTTTCCAACATATCATGTCATTTGTTTGGAAGAAACCAGTCATTTGTTCCTTCCACCATTGAAATTGACCAGGTTTCAACAGGTATGGTTTGTTTGTTGAGATACCTAGTTCTGGTTCACTTGGACGAGACATGTTGATAACCTGCGAGTAACACACAATCTAGAGCTCTAGCTCTGATACCAATTGTAGGATCTTTATGTTAGTATCAAGGGAACTATGACAAAGAGTTGTCAAGTTCCTAGGCACAAAGGAAGTAATGAAACAAGTTATCAACACAATTACTTAAAGTGGAAACCCTAGATAACCAACTAGTTATCTTTGGATGAAAATCACCCCTCTTTCGAGGATTGAAAGGTCTACTTGTATATTCAATCAGTGAGTTTAGAGATGAACGAGATTACAAACTTATTGCTAAGTACTAACCTAGTTCCTATAAAAAACTCTCAGATGATAATACCAGTGAACTTACTTGATGTTCTTTTACAAGAACACTTCTCTCTTCTCTTAGTCTGATGCACTTCAAGCTCTGTCAAAATACATAAACCCTAAGAACGTAAAGATCACCATATATATAGGGGGACGTCTGCCGTATAAAGATATTCCAAGAATATATTATAAGGCAAACTACTTTCCTAATAAGTGATGATTTTTACGGCTGTCAAGTTGATATAATCAACTCGAAATCTTTTAAGTGTTACATTGAACGATTACAACTAACTAAGCAATATCCTAACAAGGGAAAGATCTTCTTGAAGATCTTCTCAGCTTGCTGCCCACGCTAGGGTTAGGAGTAACGCAGATGCAATACGGTTCCCTTTCTGCTTCCCTTAATACTTCATCAGCTTCAAGTCTTCAATCTTTTCATCCTAGATATCAAGATAAACTATGTCATAGTATATGCTAAAACATAGAAGAGTAGAGGAAAGGAACCTAGCAGGAACCAGAGTTTCTTAGGTCCCCGTTCCAACGAAAGTACTTCCGGTAGATGACAGAGGATGTCTGAATATTCTTTTGTCTTCAATAAACAAATCTATACTTTTGGTTTTGCAATACCCTGTCACCTTGAACTCGGTTAGGGCTGTAGCGATGGTTATACTGTCTTTATGACATATCATGTGTTTTCCGTCATCTTTCATAAACTGCCTACATCCTAACATAGACCGTTGTTGCATGAGTGTATGCTTTCGTACCTTGTTCTTGCTTGAACTCGGTTAGGGCTGTAGCGATGGTTATACTGTCTTTATGACATATCATGTGTTTTTCGTCATCTTTCATAAAGTGCCTACATCCTAACATAGACCGTTGTTGCATGAGTGTATGCTTTCGTACCTTGTTCTTGCTTGAACTCGGTTAGGGCTGTAGCGATGGTTATACTGTCTTTATGACATATCATGTGTTTTTCGTCATCTTTCATAAAGTGCCTACATCCTAACATAGACCGTTGTTGCATGAGTGTATGGTTTCGTACCTTGTTCTTGCTTGAGCTCGGTTAGGGCTGTAGCGATGGTTATACTGTCTTTATGACATATCATGTGTTTTTCGTCATCTTTCATAAACTGCCTACATCCTAACATAGACCGTTGTTGCATGAGTGTATGCTTTCGTACCTTGTTCTTGCTTGAACTCGGTTAGGGATGTAGCGATGGTTATACTGTCTTTATGACATATCATGTGTTTTTCGTCATCTTTCATAAACTGCCTACATCCTAACATAAACCGTTGTTGAATGAGTGTATGCTTTTGTACCTTGTTCTTGCATGAACTCGGTTAGGGCTGTAGCGATGGTTATAATGTCTTTATGACATATCATGTGTTTTTCGTCATCTTTCATAAACTGCCTACATCCTAACATAGACCGTTGTTGCATGAGTGTATGCTTTCGTACCTTGTTCTTGCTTGATCTGTTTTGCTTGATTGATCAAATCTTGTTGGATACGTGTATAATCAGTTGTACAATTTATTGTGTATAGGGTTCGTACTTCAGTTTGTATCGTTGTATCTGGACTCCATGTGTATCTTATAAGAAACCAATGGCACATGCACCTTCCATAGAATACATACCTGATACGGGTATTTTATTTGCATTGTTTTTTATGAACCAAACTGGAAATAAAAATGAAGAATTAAACATCACACAATGATAAACTGGGAGAAGTAGTTCAACGCTGGTTCATCTTTGCAGAAGTTTGAAAGAGGACTTTGTGAACCTCCTCAAACTGAGGGTTTGTTGCATTTTTCACATCCTCCATCCATTGCTCAACCTTCTTGTACGGCTCCAAGAACCTTGTGCGTTCATTGTCATCCAACATCTGTCAACAGTTTACGCCATGCTAAATCAAAAATATCCTTGTAACTTATCATAAATCTCAACTGCATAATGAAGTAATGTTTACCTGCAACTGCATAATCTCACACACAAGACTGAGATCGGCTATGGAGGGCTGCTCATTTCCAAGCAAGAATTTCCCGTTTTCTTCAAGCCAGACGTTTTCAATCGTCGACAATGACGCAATTAGAATCTTCTCTGCTTCGGCAGCAGCTACCGGATTCTTTGGAACATTAAACATAGGAGCAAGTAACGTGTTGAAGATGTATCCAGCTGAAACAACAACAACCTTCTTGTATAAATTGAATCTGAGAATGCAGGCTTATAATCGAAACGATGCGTTTTGGCAGTTACCTGCACCACGGCGTAAGTTAGAGTGATGCCAATCCAACACCGAGTGGATCTTAGCCCTCTTCTTCAGATCAGCAGGATACCTTCAATTCTCAGCCATTAATCTCATCAGTAATTGAATTTCAGTTACAATTTCATCAGATATATGGAAGAGAATACTCACCAATGATATGCGACGCCCGGGAAGGCGGAAGCGATGTAGATGAGGATCGCATGACTGCAAAAACGAAGCCAAGAATTGATTTCAAAGAGATTCTTGAACGAAGCAGGGGAATAATTTGAGGGTTAGGGTTACCTCTCGTTAAGCTTGAGATCTTCATGGACTATAGCAGGGACTTGCTTCATGGGATTGATCTCTGAAGAAATGAAATCCGATTGGTATTTTAACGAGATTTGTGTTGATAATGAGAATCTTACCTGCGTATTCAGGAGTACGGTGCTCTCGTTTGCCGATGCTGATTGATACTTCTTCGAAATCGACTCCATTGACCCTAGAAACAAGATTTGAGACTCGGAAACAGATTCTCAGTTACAAATTAAGGTGAATGATTGAAGAGAAATTACTTGCAGAAGATGAGGATCGCGCGGGATGGTTGAGATAGGCGATCAACGTACACCTTGAGAGCTGCCATGACCTCTGGTGGGAAACTGGAAATGGATAACAGTGAAAATTAATTGGTTTGTGAAAATGCCAAAGATCTATTTAACAATTGGATCTTAAATTTATTTTTAGCGGAAATATATACCAATTTATTGGTATTGTAAAGTTAAATTATTGTTCTCCTTTATATTGGTTGGTCAGCTACCAATTTCAGTGTGTCATGTGGCCATGCTGACTGGGGTATATCATAATGGCCTTTGTCTGAAAATATCGTGGAGGGCTTTACATCAAATTCGATCTTGTAGAATCATACATGTATTAGACCCTACGCCAAATTCAAAAATTAGAAATTTTAACATTTTTTAATACTTGAAATTGAAATTTGGGTTTTTTTTGGTGTCAGGATTAGCAAAGGTGAGTTGGATAAATGACCTTTGTGTAACGTTTTTATTAAGAAACTAACCCCCTTTAAAAACTAACTCTCTCTGTCAAGTTTCTCTCCCAAATTTCCCTCCCAAGTTTATAATTATTTTAATAATATTTTTTTTAGTGACATTTTCCGACTAATGACACTTATTTTTTAATGACACTTTTATACTAATGATACATATTTTTTAATGACACTTATTTTTTAATGACACTTTATACTAATGACACTTTTACACTAATGACACTTTTACACTAATGACACTTTTAAATTAATTACACTTTTAATAAAATATAATTAATTTAATGTGCCATTACACTCACAAACTCACATGAAAAGTGTCATTATATTAATAAAATGTGTCATTATATTATATTCATAGAAATTGTCATTTACACAATTAAAAAATGTCATTACACTCCTATCACAAAATAAAAAGTGTCACTATATTTGTAAAACCACATTAAAAAGTGTCATTATACTCATAAACTCATATAAAAAGTGTCATTCCACCGCTATACTAATCAAACTGAAAGAGAAATCATTCCTAACATCCGATTTTATCTCAAGCCTCAATTCCCATGTAAATTGGGATAGATCGCACAATCGACCCTCAAATCGCTCAATTTCCCGAGGTAGACGAAGAAGGATCAGAAACCCTAGGCGAGGTTACCGGAAACAACGGCAGAAGCTGCGGCTCAACATCTCTCTCGGAGTCGACAACGGCGAACGATGCATATAAAACCCCTTCTCAGCAAATTAGAGTCTGTGAAGCTTCCTCAAGGAACATCTTTATTTGAGTTTTCACAGCTTCCATTAGAGTACGCTTTATTTCTATTTGGTTGCCTGAATATAAAAGTTTCTGCACTTAGCTCACAAATAAACTACGGACAAGAAACCAAAAAAAAATAATCTAGAGGCCTAAAAAAAGGTCACATGTAAATGTAGTACCCTTGCTTCTACTTCTCTGACCTCGACTGTTTCTGAGATGATAAAAAAGTGCTTCATATTGTTGTTTATCAAATTGCAAGCTGCATCAAGAAAGAGTATTTGGGGTCAAACAAACCATGAATAGAAATATGATAACATGATGCCAAACGAATTCAGGAAAAAAATGGTCATGAACAAACTAACCATAGTCCATCTTATCTCCAGTCAGCATCCATACATTGATACCAGCACATGAAAGAGTTTCAATACAAGAAGGCACTCCATCCTGAAGCCTATCTTCAATGCCAGTGCATCCAATTAAAAAGAGATCCCTTTCAATAAGTTCAGCAACCTTTACAACATAGTCAATGCACCATATTTTTAAATGCAGGCGCACAAGAGTAGTTAATGTTGTTTGCAGCAGAAAATCAGAGGAGCATACAGAATTATTAGTTCTTAATATTACTATTTTGAGAATTGAAAAGGTTACCTCATCCAACTTCTCTTCACGGTCTGCTAAAGAAGTTTTTGCACTTCGAAATTTTTCATTCCACTTATCATACTCCTCTGAACTTATATTTCTGTAGGCCAAGCAAAGTGTTCGCAACCCAGAAGATCCAAACGGCTCCAAATGTTTTCTTGTCATCGTCTTAAGAGCCTTGTGGTTGAAATTGTTGAAGACACTTTCATGCATCATTGTAATAGCTTATATATACGAAACGCCTATATGCACGCGACTTTTTCTCTATATGCACGCGATTTGGTGCGCAGATGTTATGCGCATAGGTCGGTGCGCAGTTTTCTTGCGCACAAGGGTATTTTCGGGATAATTGCGAAAATTCTGACGATGTCTGTCAAATGTGTGCGCATTAAAACAGCGCACAGAATATATAATGCGCAAAAGTTCAGCGCACGACGTTTCGGATTCCCGAATGTGTGCGCTGAACTTGTGCGCACATATTAGTGCGCAGAAGAACTGCGCACAGGGTTTATTAAACCCTGCGCCGCAGCTTCTTCTTCTTCCTCCTTCTTTCTTTCTTTTCTGCTGTAGCTCGACGGCGCCGTTCAAAAATTTTCCATTTCCGAGCGTTTCCCTCGTCTAAACACAATTCCGTCAATGGATTCTGAACCCCCTCATTCTTCCGGTCCCGACCACACCACTTTCGTCCCAATCCCAACACCTCCGGCGACTTCCGTCTGAACGGAGCCACCTCCGGCGACCTTGTCCGACGATGAAGCGTTGGTGGATGGAGGTGGCCGGCGGTATGCGACTCGAGCCGCGTTGGCAGCGGCAAATGCTCCTCCGGCGACTATTCCGGCAACTATTCCGGCGACTCGGGTTCCGGAGACACCGCATGATCTTTATTCGGTATAAAATTTCTAAACCCGCTTTTTTCAAATATTTATCGTATTTAATTGTGGAAATTTATTCGTAATTGTTTTTTGTAATAATTACGAATAAATTTCAGTTTTTTATGAATTAAATATTAGAATTCGTATTAATTGTAATTTAATCGTAATTTTTCATAATTACGATTAAATTTCAGTTTTGTATGAATTAAATATTAGAATTCTTATTAACGATTAAGTTTCAGATTATTATGCATTAATCGAATGCCTAATCGAATTATTATGAATTCGTATTAATTGTAATTTTTTAGTAATAGTAGTGATTATTATTTCGTATTAGTTGAGATGTTTATTTTTTAGTAATTATGAATTAAATATTAGAAACTTAACAGTCATAACTAGTTATGACTTAATTGTTAAATTTCTAACAATTTCTATTAAAAAATTTAGTTTTCGTAGATATAAAGACTCGAATTTGATTACGAAGTTGCAAATTATTTTCGAATATTTTAGTATGAATTAGTCATACTAAAAATGTAAAAACATGTAGACTATACAAGCCGTCATGGATCAGACGGGCAACACGATGCCCGCACCAGTAGCGGAACGGCTTCCACGTCGACATGATGTGGCAGCCGGTGTGCGATTATCGTTCGAGGCCCTCGAACGATTTTTCGGCACCGGATCACCTGAGCGCCGTGAGCCAGGGAATGAGTACGAGGAGGCACAGCTGCAGCAGCAGGAGATAGATGGTTCGCACATGGAGATGGATGGACAGAGAGCAGATTTCCATGACGACGTAGATTATCCTGGTCGATATGTTACTGCGTTCGACCCTATCGAGCCCACACCAGTACAGGCGCAGGTGACCACGGATGACTATGATATCCAGGACGCACCTCTGTTTCAGGATGCTTTACCTCGCAGTTCAGAGCATACAGAGCAGGATTTACCTGCAGTGACAGTATCGTCTATGCTTCCGACTGCTCTTCCTCTTCTGCCGACGACGCCTAAATCGTAGACATCTAATGTTATGAGCATTGTGTACTTTCATTACGTACTTTCATTATGTACTTTCATTATGTATTTTCATTGTCGCTTCTTTGTCTCTCGAACGTGTTAAGAAATTCCAATGCAATCTGATCCATTCATTGTTATATAAAGCACAATTACACTACTACCAAAATAACAAATACGAAACATTAAAAACCAAGGCATTACAAACTAAGAAATTCCAATGCGTCTTCTAATTATTACATGACAATCTCACTCAGTCAGATATGTGAACGGGTTCGGTCCCTCCTTTATACATGAATGGATCTGGTGCCCGGCCATTTGAAATGCGGTACTCTCGATACATCCTCAAATTGTCCCCAAATGTTTCTTCCCACCATTGAATGTTTGGATCTACGTGTTTCTTCCACGAACCGGGAGTATGCGGTTGTGGCGAACCAACCATCAACGCCACCTATATAAACACAATCGACTTAAGACATTAAACAAAAAACTATGATTACACAAGTATCAAGTACAATTGTCTACTTTACCGGTATGAAGTGGTCACGGTTGCCTACGTGTGCCATGCCGAAAATCTGTCGTGGAGGATCAGCGTTTTCTGTTCTACACCTTAGCGGTAAGCAAAAGGTCGGAGCATCCCAACACAATAACACGAGACCAACTTGGTATAGGGTGGCAAACACTAAGCCCATCAGTGGAAAGTGCAACCAGTACAGTTCTGAACAAGGGCTTCTGCAATGGTTAACTTGGAGAATAAGATCCTCCCAAGTACCCGGACGAAGACGACGACGAATAGGCTCGTACAATTCTCGGTTCTGAAGCAGCTCCGTTACCAGCTCACGCCGAATGTTTCCGTACTCTTGTTCTTTTCTTCCCAGAAGTAAGGCCATCGACCTATAACCACAATGTCCGTCAGAACGTACATGTCTAACATCTGTGATGTATGGAAGCCAAAAATCATCCAAATTGTCAATGCCGAAGTCAACCCCCCTATGAATGAGAGGAACACCAAGTTCTTCAGGGCACTGATCGAAGTCAGTGTAGTTTGATCCTTCAGGCTGTGATAGGTCGGGCATGGGTTGAGAATGCAACTCCTCGGCCTCAATGACCACGAGAAGTGATGTCGTTGTTTGCTCTCTAGGACGACCTGGTCGTTTTGCTCCTGTATTGTTTGCCTTCTTCTTTCCTTTTGATTTCTGCTTTGCCTCCTCCTTCTCATACTTCTTCAGCTCTTCTTGTTTGTGCTCAAAATAACTCTTCTCTCTCGATTCCTCCTTGTCATTTTCACTGTCATCCTCCTCCTTTTTAGGACGACCTGGCCGTCTTGCTCCTGTACTCTTCTTTCCTTTTGATTTCTGCTTTGCCTCCTCCATCTCATACTGCTCCATATCTTCTTGTTTTATGTCATCCTCCTTGTCATTTTCACTGTCAACCTCCTCCTTATCCTTGTTCTTTGCACCCTTTGGCCTGCCTTTTCTTCTCACATTTGTCGGTTCTTTCAAGGTAGTTAGTTCAGGATGCTCCAAGTCCTGATACAACTCACCTAGCTGGTATGCCGTGCTTTTCTTCAAGGTTCCAAGTTCCAACTTGGTGAACATTTCATGGAGTCGCAACTCTATAATGTTCATTCGGACCTTCAGATTTGGGTCGTCTTCTGTTTCAGGAGTGTCATCCCAATGCAAATCCCTCCAGAACGGGTGAATGTCATCCTCAATCAAGGGTGTGTTTGAAATGATAGCGTGTGCAATTTGATGGACGCACGGCAACCCAAGACAGTTCCTCACCCAATGGTCGGTTCATTGTTCAGGAAATTTCCCCGTCAACATGATCTCATAAGTAGCCAACAAATGATCAAAACACCTGTCTGACACTTTGTAGAATAGTCGGGAAAAAATAGCCCTTCCAAGCGGATGCATGTTTGGATCATCAAAATCAGTTGGTCGTTTGGAGAGAGACATGTTCATGCTCGCCCTAATTGAATCAATCTGAAGGAGTACTGAATGATGGATCCGTACGATCACTCTGTTAAAGCCCCCTCTGCTGGAACCAATAATATCTTTCAAAACCTTGTGCATCCCTTCAACTCTAAAAAACAGTTAAGTTGGTAAGTTAAGAAAGTACGCCGTTATGATATAATCGTCTTTAACTAAAAAATATCAATATTTACCTGTTTGAAGTCCTCGTAAGGAAATGAAGCTTATGATCTGTCCAAGCCCTCACTATACTTGTCTTGTGAGGATTAAGCCATGTTCTCTCGACGTATCCCACAAGGCCGCTCTTCCAAGATCTCTTCAACTGTTCGAGCCGCAGTTCATAGGTCTCTTCAATAGCTGAGCAAAATAGTCCCCAACATTGTCCTGCAAAGGCTTCCACTTTAATTTGTCTCTTTAGGATGGTCGAAGCATGTGCCTCAATGTTGTGTTTGATATGCACCCAACACAACAGATGTTGAACTTCGCTCCCGAAAACAGTCTTTATCCCTTTTATCAGCGCGTCTTCGCAATCTGTCATTATAGCCGTTGGCATCACTCCCAAATCTATGAATAATGACTTCAATTGAATCATTATCCATGTGTAATGATAAATCCTTTCCGCTTTAGTGAATGCATACGCGATGTTGAACGTCTTGTGTGTACTGGTGAATCCAACGATCTCTACGAGCGGCATTTCATATCTATTGAAACATTAACATATATCACTACAGAACATATATCATTATCCGAACTAAATATCGACCAAGGTATTGTAGAGACTTACTTGTTTGTCTTGTACGTCGCATCGATAATTACCACGTACGGGTACTTCTTCAACAAACGCAACGACTCTTGGTTAGCAAAGAATAATATTGCAACCTCTCCGTTTGTCGTGTCTCTATGTGGGTGAACTACGTAGTCGTGGTCTCGCAAAAACTTAAGCGACCACTGTGTCACGTTTAGCTCTCCGCGATCTTCGTAATTCACCTTCTGCAAAAAGTTTGCAACTTGTCTCCTTGAAGTAACATTACCAGGGTACTTCTCCCTCAATTTAGAGATAATTTCTTTTGGCGTCTTGCGTCCAGTTCCATTTCCCCACCGCCTAGCACAAAGCTCTTGCTCCTCCGTCATTCGACCCATGAATGCATTCCCATGAAAACTAGCAAGTAGCACATGGTTATGCCGACCTTCTATCACACCTAAAATCCATTTTTCTCCTGCGACCCCGGGAATGTTTTTCTTTCGCACTGCCAGTGGCTGAAATCTACACTCACACTTCTTCGACTTCGACTTTCTAAGCCTAGGAACAGCCAACTCTGGATTCTCTTTGTTCACCTTTGGCCTCCCAGATCTTGGTTTTCCAAATCTATCGCACACAATACTTATTTGGTACGGACTTGAATTACGCGTTACCAAAGCTATCACTAACTCTTTTCCTCTATCTCTCGCCCACTCGTACAATTCTTGCGGAGTATCCCAATATTGTGCGGTTCTAAAATAATCCGAATAATCTTTCCCCTATACGTAATTGTAGAGCGACAATTACACTACTACCAAAATAACAAGGCAAAATACGAATCATTACTTTAAACTAATTAGGATATCATATGAAACTAATTAGGCTATCATATGAAACTAATTAGGCTAGCATATGAAACTAATTATTCTACAATATGAAACTAATTTGAAACTAAGTACGCTACCATATGTTTCAAATTATAACATATTATACTAACCACAAATTCACCACTCGGATCCCAGTCGCCAAACTCTTCGTCTTCTAGGAAACCATCCAACCATTCGTCGTCGTTCGGGTCGTCTTCCTCTTCTTGTGATCCGCTATCCCAATCGTGTTCTTCATCACTATCTTCACAACTTTGATTAATCAACTCTAACATACGAGAGTTTTGATTACGACGATACATTTTGAATGAATTTGTTGGAAAACGAAGAGGTGTTGAATGAATTTGTTGGAAACGAAGAGATTTATATAGGCACATTTATGACCGTTGTGGTCCAAATGAAACTGTAAAGACCCGTGCTCTAACCATCCGCGCACAAACCCAAACCCTAAAGCACCTGTGCGCAGAACCTAAGCGCACAGTTTTACATTTAACGGCTACTTTTTTCACCTGTGCGCAGAACCTAAGCGCACAGTTTTACATTTAACGGCTACTTTTTTCTAAAATTTCAACGGCTACTATGTTTGAACAGTGCGCAGAAACACGGCGCACAGATTCTCAACATGTGCGCAGTAGTTAGGCGCACAAGGTGTTACAGACTCTGAAAATTTACGAAAAGTACCCGTAATACCCCGTAAAACACGTATGCGCATAAGAACTACGCACAGATGCGTGCGCATAAGTTGCGCGCACAGAATCGCGTGCATATATGCATCGATTCGCGTGCATATAGCCATTGCCTATATATATATATATGCACTCATTGGAAGCTAAGTAAAATTTGTCATCCAATAACACAATTGTAATAGAATCTACTACTAAGCTAAGTAAAAGGGTCATCCAATAACACAATTATACTCCAATGACACTTTATAGTGTCATCAAGCCAAGTAAAAGTGTCATCAAATAAAACATTCAATCAGTTCCGAAGTAGATCAAGCAAAGATTGAAGACTTATTTTTCATAGATTTACCAAAAATCCACAACGAAGTACAAGAACATAATTAAGGACATCCTTAACGAGACAACAAGTATAATAAAAAAAAAAAGAGTTTTAAAGGCAAATCATGAATTGAAACTCTTCAAAATATAAAAGTGAAGAACTGTATATCCTTTTCTCTTTGAGACATTTTATCAAACATTTTCGCTTAGTTTCAGGTTTTGCAACTTGTTCAGTTGCTCAACTACCAATAACTTCATATTCGGACACAAACCTGCTTGTTCCAACGAGTTAGTCGATTCAAAACCCTAGATGGTGGGCCTCCAGCAAATTCTTCAAGTAGATCAATCACAAAAAGTTTAATAGATTGAGAAAGGGTTTGAAATCAACTCTAACCTAATTTGAGATCCCGATAAAACAAGGAGGAGGCCGAGTGAGCGAATGAGGATGAAGTCGGAGATACCACAGCGACAAGATGAAGACGTGATTGCGTAATCGGGAGCGTGAAACTGGAGAGGAGAAAGAAATAAAAATAATTAGGTTTTATATCGGGTTGCAACAGGCAGCACCTTTTTAACGCCGGGCACACCTCCTCCGTTCGGATCCCCATTTCGATCCGAACGGATTTTTTTGTTTTTTTTAAAAAAAAAGTAGGGCCCTAACCGGGTTCAAATATTGAACCCGGTTTATGATATTGGGTTTAAAAAATACATAAAATGTATTTTTTAAAAACCCGGTTTCCCGTTGGATTTTTTAAAAAAAACAATTAAAAATAGTTGTTTGGAATGGCATTACGAACGGGCTTGCCTTGATTTATTGTTTATAATGATGGGATGAACACCAACGAATCCGTGGCGCAATGGTTGCGCGTCTGACTGCAGATCAGAACGTTGCGTGTTCGATTCACGCAACCTTCACTTCCCCAATCCAAATATGGATTTAATTTTTTCCCGTTGTAAGCTGGGCCCATTTTATTACTTTTTTCTTGAAGCCCAATGGGCCTAATCTTACGTCCAAGTATATGCTTTGCATTTTTTTTGTCCCTCCTAATCTTATGTCCCTAAATCAGGTTTCGGATTTTTTTTTTTTTTTTAAATATTATTCTCGTTCGGAATCACATAAAAAAAAAATTTAATAAATTTAAATCCCGTTCGGATCCCCATTCCGAACGGGATTTGAACCGGTTCGCACAATTACGAACCGGTTCTGTAATTAAATAATTACAAAATCATTTTTATGAACCGGCCCCGTTCGAAATATAGTTCCGAACGGGGATCCAAACGGGAGGGTTGATTAGCAAAGGCCCGTAATTAGCTGCACCTAAGGCTCTAGACATGTCGATCTGGCTTTACATAAGGAACATGAATCAAGATAAACTATGCGTTCCTAATTGTTTAAAACTATTGAGAATGGGATATGGCAATGGTTTAGGTTTAGAAAAATAACCAAAAATTATCTCAATTTTCACTAATAAACCGAAAAATAGTCTCAACTTTCATATCTATTAAAAATAATCTCAACTTTCATTTCATTAACCAAAAATGGTTTAAACGATTTTTTTTCTTTATAATTTAAGTTAATTTTATAATAAGACGACATCTTATAATAAAAATTACACACATAAACAACAATTACTATAACCAATTATAAAAACAATTTCTAGTAAACATCATCAAATTAAGCAAAATTTCAATCGAAAAAGTCATTTGAACAATTTTTTATTCATAAATTAAAGTTGAGATTATTTTTTGTTGATATAAAAGTTGAGACTATTTTTGGTTCATAAGTGAAAGTTGGTATTATTTTTAGTCATTTTTCCTTTAGGTTTTACAACTCACTTTTTTGCTTTTATTTATATTTTTATATTAGATAAACAATTGGGCTTAACAAGAGAAAGTGATAATACTCTCTCTTCTTTTTCTCTCTCCACTCTGTATTCTTCTAAGTTGTTCTTCAATGTTCTGGATCATCTTCCACCGACAACCGCCCTGAAGTTTGGCTTCTCCCGATCATGCCTGAGGCATGATCCAGGTAGGTCTCCTTCTCCTTTCTCTCTTTTCCCTCTCAACAACCTTGTATACAACTCCGATTACACCTCTTATTACAACTTTGAGTACAACTATGGGTACAACTATGTTCACAATCTAGACTATTTTGTTTTCAATATCACTTGTAATCTGGATCGATCGCGTCAATTTTATGTGGATTCGTCTCTCCGATTTGATGAAAGAAGAACCCCAACTTATACAAGATTCAAGAGGTTTAATTTACGAATGAGGATTGAATCAGGTCAGTTTTCTCTTAACCCTCCCTTTGTTGCTTGTTTCAAGTTGAACAACAGGATACCGATCTCTTTGGAAAATTGGCTATTGATACTGACGAATTATAAGCGAATTTGTAAAATCTTTTGGGGGTGGATTTGGATTCTGCTGGTTTCGGCGATGTTTTACCCCATCAAGTTTCACGACTTTCATGGACTAGTATTTTCTTTCATCCCTCTTTGGTATGAGAGCTTATACTGGTTTAATTTAATCCATATGTATTACATAGCTCCTTGCAAAATTGGTAATCACTTGCCCTTAAAATCTGGGAAATATGATCACATCTACGATTATGAGCAAAACTTCTCTCTTTCTCGATCTTTAAAATCTGGGAGATATGGTCACAAAAGGGATCTTATCTGGATTAAGGAGGTTTACATCTTTTATATTAAGTATGTTGATATTTGGATGATGATGTTTGGCTCTTACAGTGAGGAGTTGAAGGATTTTAACCTTTATATTGGTCTTCAAGATATAAATGATCTTTACTATTTGTCCTTTATTGATTCTGTGCAAAACCACATTTACCAGATTTTGAGGAGTAAGCTCTGTTTAGATACAATTGTTCAAATAGCTTACTTGAAGCTTTGCATAAATTCTATCAATGACACCAAAACTTTAATTCACTATAAAGGAGCTTCTATAAATTACACTATGAGTTTTAAATTCATCAATTCAAAATATGATAGTTCTTTCTGTAATTGTACTCTTTTCTATTTTGGCAACAAGGGTGACAACATTGCTTACAATATGTATTTTGCTTTCATTACTATTCTGGATAAAAACACATTCATATTATAGATTTAATCTGAATAGTGTGCATCTTTGCTTATACACTTGGCGTTTCCTGTGTTACAGTAAGAAAATTATGTACTGCATTTTTATTACTTGGACTGATTGCACAGAGGCAAAGAATTTGACTAAGTTGGCTCGTAGTTCCTACCCCAGTTTTTCTATTTACAAAACTATGAATCATATTGGTTATATCTATGATTTCAGAAATGACTCTTGTTGTAACACCCCCAAAATCACTTGGGAATATTATCGCCAGTGACCCCAGACTTAACCGTCCGAAGTCACCCAAGGCTTATCACAATACCATAAATACAAAACGATTCAAATACTCATCTCATCACTTAACGTTTACAATGCGGAAGCGAAAATATATAGTCTCAAATATCATAATGGAAGACTTAACTTGAATCAAAGATTATATAAAACGTCTTATTTCAAATCCTAAGACAAACCTTATTCAAATAATAAAAACGATAAAACAATCCCGTCTTTCTTCAACGTCTGACTTCACGCCTGAGGTCCGCCTGGTGTGCCGTAATGGGACGGATGACACCAGCCAACCATGCAAGGAAAAATTAAGGGTTGGTTAGTCTAATGAAAGACTACACAAGTGGTATTTATGTGAGGTTCTTGTAGTCATATCTAATTGTCCCTATCATCCTCGAGTGATAGCCGAGAAATGAAAGAGCTTTCGATACTCCTACTGAATAGTTTATGTGTTTAGAATATGCAACAAGAGAAGACTCCAAAAGAAACGAGTCTTATGGGAAGAATATGATTTGGGAACATTATTGATGAGGCTAAAGTCGTAGTGCCAAATCAAAGAAAACCCTAAACACTAACTAGAGTATAGCAAGTAAGTAGAGGTCGAACCCAAGGGAATCAAAACACCAAATCAATGCAGTCAAGTGAAATATCAACTAGTAACAAGTAACCAAAAGGGGGGGGGGGTTTGATTACAAGAACACACAAGTAACCAGTAAAAAGCAGAAGAAGTTTGGGTGAGAATATGATGAGAAGGGGTTTCACCTAGCAAGTATCCACACAACAGTCAATCAAGTTGATCATAGATTTATCTCAAGTTCTATTCAATCCTAGGGAATGTTCCTATTCCAATCTTTAATATATCAGCAGGCCAACCGGTCCTGATAATACTTACTATTCAACAATCAGGGAAACCTCTCAAGATTAGATGAAATAGCAGCAA
This sequence comes from Oxyria digyna, assembly GCA_029168935.1. Taxonomy (NCBI): domain Eukaryota; kingdom Viridiplantae; phylum Streptophyta; class Magnoliopsida; order Caryophyllales; family Polygonaceae; genus Oxyria; species Oxyria digyna. Next base: position 21,556,316 of record JAPVLV010000010.1, on the reverse strand, counting down.
AGGGCACATGAATTATAAGGATGCATGCAATAACTTACAACTGTCAAGTATTAACATGCAATCAATTCTCTTTCATAAAAGCAATCAACTACCAGATCATGCAGATATGAATGCTACAATGACAAGGAATTCCACCGTATATTCCTAGTCTAGCAATAGAAAACTATCAATCAAACTAGGTGATCAAGCTAGCAAAACTAATAGAAATCAATAGATGAAGAACAAGAGAATTAATACAAACCCATAGGAAAAGAACAAGAGTTTAGAAATCTCACAACTTAATAACTGAAGGTTTCAACCGCTAAGTAAAACAATGAAGATTAGTTCCTGCTCATGGTTGCAAAACTAAATTGTCTGATGGGAAAGATGATAGAAAAGATGATAGAAAGAACTAGGGTATATAAAGAGTCTAACCCTAAAGATATATGGTAAAAGATAAATCCTAAAACTAAAATAAGGAAAATAATAAAATAATAAAAGAAATAAAAACAAAGGAAAATAAGGAAAGTCCGGAATATCTTCGGCCTTGTTGTGGCGATCGCCATAGATTCCTGGCGATCGCCATCTTCATATAAAGCTCTGCCGTAGCCTCTGTCACCCCATGGCGATCGCCGTAGAGTCATGGCGATCGCCATAATCTCTCGAACTCACATAACTCTTCTGTTGTAGAATGGCGATCGCCTGGATGGTAGTGGCGATCGCCGCTGCTCCGCAGAATATCTTCAAGTCTTCATGTCTTCAATCTTTGACCTCTTCTTCTTCGGTTCTGATCTTCACTTCTTAATAAATATCTCAGAACATAATAATGACTCGAAACACATATGATAATACTCCTAAACTAATGTAATAATCCCTAGTTACGCTATACAAAGTGCAGCGTATCAATTATAGTTAATTTTCACACAATGTTTTGAAAACAGTCCACTTGAAATAATGAGCTAACAATCAACCTCACCACATATATTGTGTGAATCACCACACATGTGAATCTAGATTGAAAAGAAAGTCATAAATCAAGGAACCGGGCGGTTTCCACGTTGTACTCCTCGCCCGAGGTATATTAATTATGTGCATAAACCCGCACTTATCTTAATTTCTTTCAAAACGTATACATTCACGTTATAAGCTTTTAAACCACATATCATCCCCGCGGGATATATGGTGGACAAATTTCCGGAATAATGACACTGGCTAAGTGCACCTCCGCTTATATTCGAATAAGCAGAACGGTCATGACCAAAGAAGGCGATAGGGCATGTTACATCCTACCCCTTATATTATCAAGAAGCAACTACCCTCCCGCAGGGCATGTAGCGCTCCTACACATATACTCGTGCTAAACTACTCATACGAGTCATTCACAAAAACCACACAAAGTGCATCTATCACCCTACGGTAATAATATATAGGTCATTCTAGCAGAATATACAACCTACAATAAAGATTCATTTTATTCACATCATTAACATATAAGTTCTCATGCAACAAAAGAATATTTATTCCAACTTATTAACAATTCGAATTAATTGTTAAGTAAGAATAATATGGAATAAAGAGCAAGAGCGAACTGCCACTTGCCTTATCGACGAACGAAGGCTTGGATTCGGAACGGAGCGTAAGAACCTCGTCTACTTTGCTCGATCTTCTAGAATCCCGATTTCATAAACACATAGATAAAATATAGTCAATAATCTACTTGATATAATAATTCTATTAATTATATCAAATAAATATAATTAATTTAATTAAACTAATTAATTAAATTAATCTTTCTACAGATAATTTATACTTTCATTATAAAGTAAAAACTAAATCATTAACATGCAATTAAGTCTTATAACGCATTCGGATTGGGCTCGCTAATGATCTGATTTAAACAGTGGTTTTAGGCCCGTTTCTAGCGGATTGGTCCAATAGAAACAAATTGAGGAAGGCCCAATTTGAGTCTATTGACTCAATTCCACACGGACAGCCCATGCCACTACCAACATGTCATCTCCTTCCTCCCATTTACGAGAGTTGCAGAGAGTTGCACACCCACAACAATGGAGGTGGTTCTCACCTCGGCACAACCGGCGACGGCTTCTTGCGACTCGGTGGACGGTGCAGACGGAGGAAGGTCACGGCGGAGGCAACGACTGGACAGAATACGAATAAAAGAATTAAGGTTTAAACGTCCATTACGAATACCGAAACGATATCGAAAAACGAGACCGAAACTTAGACGATTCGGGTCGGTACTGATACGCTGTTAACGAGGTCGACCTGACGCCGCTCCTGGAATCAAAGAATCGAGTAAACTCGTATTAAACGACCTTGAAAAAATATCGAAAACGATATCGTAACGGTATCTAAAACTTATCGAAAACTTCTCGATTAGGATCGGTTTTACGACGTCGTTAACCGTGTGGATTGAGGGACAAACAAAGGCTGAACACTTTCGATGTTGGAGCTTCGAAAACGGGAAACGAATGAGTTGAAGCTCTCAGTTTTTATGTTTGGAAGAGGAAACAGAGGCGTGGTGTTTGTATGAAGTAAGAAGTGACGGAGGATGGTGTATATATATTAGGTTAAAGAAGAATCTCATCTTAACTACTTCGTATAAGATAGATTTCAGGGATTTAGGTAGGTTTCCAAATCTCTCTTGTTGAAACCGATATCTTTATCGTTACAAGATATAATTTGAGTTTGTTTTGGATGAGTGGAAGGAGAATTTCTTCGTATACCTAGGTTAATCGAACGAAATCTCTATCTAAACTAATAGATAGAATTGACATAGATTTATGGGATTGATACGGAGGAGATCGGGTCGGTTACAACAAACAACCAACGATATTGATTCTTCAGTTCACTTTCAATTTACTTATTTTTCTATTAATTGCTTTATAAGTAATTACGGAAATTACCCTTCTATTTTGATTTGTGGCAAAACTGCCCTTATCATTTTCTAAGCAATTACGAAAAATGCCCGAATAATATTAACGGCTTGTAAATATTATTTAGGCTGGAAATATAATTAACAAATTAATTATAGAAAGAGTAACCCTTTATTTGGATTAAGATGACCTAAAATATCAAATTACGAAAATGCCCTTTATTAAATTAGGGATATTACAATACTACCCCCTTAAGAAAAGTTTCGACCCCGAAACTTGGCCAACAAGAAAGAAAACACCAGAAAGAAACCGGAAAAATGGAGGTTATCACACTTGTGTTGTATACTGGTTTTGGGTTATGAGCTCCACATACTTTAATTTGATTTTCCTACGTGATGCTCTGTCAAATTTTAGTAATATTCTGGCAACCTATTTTAACACTCATAACAAATATTATAATGGCATTAGCTTTTCAGCAGAGACCAAAAATTTCACTTTGGTAATCTACATTTCAAGAGGCACCAAGTACAAGAATCTTTTCCTTAATGGTTACAATCTGGTTAGAATAGAAGATAATGAGTTTTATAATGACATATATAAGAGCACTGGAATGTTGGTCTGCTTCGGCATTCTTAGGATTATTAATTCTGTTTGCTACTGTAATATAAGATATATCGGCTCTAGTATAGAAAATAGTTATTACTTGGATCAATTTCTGAAATCAACAGACAATAGGATGAAGCTAAGTTCAAATTTACTCAATAGTCTTTTATGTAAGTTTTACTGTAAAGGTAGGATCTTAAAATATGCTAATTCTCATCATATCATAGGGAGTTTTTTCTCCTACATCCTCCATTACAAAACTGATAGGATTTATAATGTACTATCCTTCAAGTATGGTATTCATATTATAAACTTGAAAGGCTGTAGTAAGCTTTTAAGAATACAAAATCTGAACAAAGACTCATTCCATTCATTGTACGACCTTGTCACAATATCTTACCAACTAAAATGGTTCTTCTGGTTTAAATTAGTTTTTATTGATAACAATATCGAAATCATTAAGCATTTAAATCACAGGGTTAACTTTATTCATAAAGAGTTTATTAAATGAAGATTGCGTACTGAAATTGTAGGGGAGTGCGTCGACCACATTTTTGGACGGAAGTATCTTACATAAAACGAGCTCATAACATTGATCTGTTTTGTCTAGCAGAAACTAAAAATAATGAAACACCAAGCTCTCAATTTATTATTAAAAGGGGCTTTAAAAATATTTTCGTCTCTCCTGCTGATGGTACAAAGGGGGGATTATGGCTTTTATGTACTTACTTCCTAAAAGCGGAATTTCGCAATATCATTTTTATTGGTTTAAATACTATAGTTTTAAAATATGAAGAATTAAATAATAAATTCATTATTATATTCATATATGCACCTAGTAAAGAACATTTAAAGACAGATTTCTGGAATCATATATCCAACCTTATTGTAGAGTTTGATATTCCTCCCATTATTATTGGTGACTTTAATGATATTTTTCAAATCGAGGACAAACAAGGGGGAGAAATACCAACAAGTAATAGATTTTCTAGACTTAATACATTTATTTCACATCCTGGTCTATTAAATCAAAACTACCAAGGATATCCATTCACATGGAAAAGAACTAATAAAAATACTAATTGCACTATCCTAGAACGTCTAGATCGGGCTCTAATACATCCGAACATTATTAATTATTATAACAATATCATATTGACACATTTGCCGTTTACTACTTCAGACCACTGTTGTATTACTCTACAACTAGGTGAAAATAATTTCATAAAGAACTATCCTTTCAGATTTGATAACACATGGTTACAAAATGAATCGTTCAAAAAGTTAGTTAATAGAGTCTGGAATTTCCACTATTCAGGATCAGCTATGTATAGACTATGTATGAAACAGAAGAGACTCAAAAAAGAGATCAAAAATTGATCCAAAAGAAACACAAATAATATTCAGGAACAACTAAAAATGACAGAAACTAAACTTCAAAATTTACAAATAGAATGCTTCCAACAAGGGATGACAAACAAAATTCCGTTGTACAATAGATTTGTCACAAAATACAATAAATTACTTGAATTCCAGCACACTTACTGGAAACAAAGAGCAAAAGTTAAAATTTTTAAGGATATGGATAAAAATACAAAGTTTTTTCAAACTGTAGTCAAAATAAGAACTTATAAACAAAAAATAATCTCTTATGAATCTCTTAATAAAATAATACACTATAAAACGGAAGATATTAAACCAGCAATCACACATGACTTACAATCCAGGTTTCAACCTTTACATACGTTAAATTTATCTGATAATGACTTTCAAATAATACCAAAACTTATTGCAGATGATGAAAACGAGTTATTAATAGTGCAGCCTTCTCATGCAGAAATAAAGAATGTCATTTTTGAACTACCTCATAATAAAACTCCTGGACCGGATGGATTCAATGCGGAATTTTATCAACACTATTGGTCTATCATTGGACATTCAATTATTCAAGCAATTCAATCATTCTTCCATTCAGGTAAAATGTTAAATGATTGTTCTCAATCATTTGTGGCTCTCATACCAAAAGTGGATAATCCAGTTTCAATTAACCACTTCAGGCCTATAAGCCTGTGCTCCACAATATACAAAGTAATCACAAAATTAATGGCCAATAGACTTCAAAAACTCCTTCCGAAATTAATTCATCCTTGCCAAGCGGCCTTCGTACAAGATAGATCAATTTTTGATAATATCCTAATATCCCATGAAATCTTCCACTCTTTTCATCAAAAGAAAAAAGGAAAGAGGGGATGGATGACATTAAAATTGGATATGGAAAAAGCTTATGATAAAGTCCAATGGCCTTTTATCATTAAAATTCTTACTTCATTCGGGTTCTGTAAGAAATGGATTGACTTAGTTATGACATGAATAAAATCTGTCTCTTTCTCTGTTTTGGTCAATAATGAACCTGGCCCAACGTTCCAGCCGAAGTGTGGTTTACGTCAAGGAGGTCCCATAGCGCCTTTTATTTTTATCATAGTTATGGAATATTTGGCAAGAACCTTACAAATCGAAGCAGATAAAACCAATCACAAAGTTGGTATACAGTTAACCAGAAATGGAACACGAATTCCGTTTCTATGCTTTGCAGATGACACTATCATCTTTGCAAATGCTAATATGAATAACATGAACTACATTAAAAGAAATTTACAGAAATTTACGGATATTTCCGGCCTTGCCATTAACTATCATAAAAGTTCATTCCAAACAACGCCTAATATCTCAAATGATCAAAAACAAGCTCTTGCTTCAGTATTAAACCTCCAACAAACAAAATCTATGGGAAAATATCTTGGTATACCAATAGTAAGAGGCAGAGTTAAAAATGATTGTTTTCAGTATGCGGTACAAGGGATGAGAAAACAATTATCTAGATGGAAAGCTAATTCAATTTCACAAGCAGGTAGAACAATCCTTATACAATCAAATATATTGTCCAAGACAAATCATCTAATGCAATGTTTCTCACTGCCTAAAGGTATTTGTGATCAGCTAGATAAAGTAGCTAAAGATTTTTTCTGGAATAATAATAATCCAAGATATCGTGCTATTACATCTTGGGATAACATATGTCGACCCAAAGAAAGTGGCGGACTAGGACTGCACAAAACAACAGATTTAAATAAAGCACTACAACAAAAATTATTATGGAAAATTGTAACAGAACGAAATAACATATGGGTACAAATAATTTATCAAAAATACCTCCAAAATAGTAATCTATTCACATATAAGAAGAAAAACAAACAATCGTGGCAATTTTCTCGACTTTTACACCTCAGGGAACAATTCCAGAAAGGAATTTTCTGGGAATTTGGTAATGGAAATATCATTAACTTCTGGACAGATAATTGGATACCAAATATTAATCTCTGGAATTTTTTTGATTCTGAACGCAACAATATTAACGCTAAAGCATCAGAATTTGTTACTCATAACAAAGAGTGGGATATATCCAAATTGAACGAGATGTTGCCAAATTATATTATGTCAAAAATCATATGTATATACATTCCTAAAATTAATACGGATGATAAAATAGTCTGGGCCCCGGATAATTCTGGTAAATTTACCACTGCGTCAACAAGGAAATTTAACATTAGTACAAATAATTACAATGTTAATGATATCTACTCTTGGCTATGGAATTTAAAATTACAACCCATGTATCTAAATTTCCTTTGGAAAGTAATATGTGACAATCTCCCAACTACTGAACGACTAAATAAGTATTATAACAGAGTACCATCACATTGCTCCCTATGTGATAACCCTATAGAAACGAGGGAACACATATTTTTAGAATGTCATTACACTTTGAATCAAGTACAAAAATTTGAGAAACTCCTGAATTTTAAGTTCCATATCCCTGATTTGGGAAATCATCCATTTCAGGAACAACTATTAAAGTTAATCAACAGTTTGAAAAAAGAGAAAAATAAAATTGAATCCTTAATAATGTTATGGTATTCGCTTTGGATCAACAGAAACGCAACGGTATTCCGAAAAGGTTCTACTGCAACAAAGGAACCGTCGCGGTTAGCTTTTGAACAATTTAAATTCTGGGAAGCAACGTTAAATACTTCTAAGGGTCCAAAACAGAAACCAGTAAGAGTAGAAATAAACCAATCAATAGAAGATGGAAAAAACCAATGGCCGATTGGATAAAATTAAATTTCGACGGATCCTTTCAATCGTTAGAGAACAATTGTATAGGTTGTGTTGCTAGAAATTGTGAAGGAATAGTTATTGACCTATACCATAAGAAAGTTTCCTCACACTCCCCACTTGCTACGGAAGCATTAGGAGCTTTATATGCAGTATAGGTCGCTTTGAAATTAAAGTGCAAAAACGTCATCTTGGAAGGTGATAACCTCACGGTGATAAATTCCATTAAAGATATTTGGAAGATACCATGGGAAATTCATAATATAATTCTTGATATTCGAGAGATTATAAAGTCCTTTGAAAACTTTAAAATTTTCCACTGCTTCTGAGAAGCAAATAAAGCGGCAGATTTCTTGGCTAGACCAGAAATCAACATGCATTATCTAAAAATTGTACTGTCCTGTAATCAGGATGGAAGTTTATCTGATTTGTATATCATAACAATGGCACCCGTTTTCTTGCAGTCGAGTTTGTTTGGTACTTACTCGGCTTTCTTTCGGATCATCCGTGAGGATGGTCAGGAGTCGTTATCTATTGCTAGATAAGACTCCGGTTCTAGCCTTTATCAAAAAAAAAAAAATTATATTAGATAAAATTGAAAAAAAACTCTTTGCATCCTTCTCTTGTAACACAATTTAAGTATTTTTAGGTTTTTTTTATAAAATTTTCTTATTTCACCCTTAATTATGAACAAATTTTACTTATGACTATTATATATTTGATGTTGCTAAATTAGGTATATAAATAAAGGGTAATTTAGGTATAAATTATAATTGTTAATTTCCCTTTATTTATATGAAATTAACAATTATAATTTATATAGAGTATAAAATTAGCTATCAAAAAAAATGTGATGCAATTATCACCATGCAACCTGCTCCCCACCTTCGAAATTTTGTGCAAAAATAACCAAGGACAACTCCTTACCGAAGAGGAGCTCCCATGGGATCAAGCTCCCAGTCTAAGCACTCCAAGTTACTATTCGACAAGCATCGAGCACGTGAGTGGTTCCTTGACGGGCTATGTCAAGCTCCCGGAATTACGAATTTAGCAAAAACAACAAAAATCATTTTATGTCAGTTGTCCGAGTCAACCCGAGTTCCGGACCCGTGTTGACCAACTACAAATGTGAACCCCTTTGCAAAACAAGCAAAGCCACCGGTCCAAGCAACTCGCAAGCAAACTCGGCTCAAGAGTCGGAAGAGCCCTACAGGCAAGCAAGGAAACTTCATGCTATCAAACGGACTCAGAAGCCAGCCAGAGTACGCACAAGCAAGCAAACACACTTAGATTGTCAGATCTCTGCCTCTAAGACCGCATCCAGCAGGCAGCCGGAACTATCAACCCTGAATGACCGTGTCTCGCAAGGAAGGATCTTACTCTTTGATCGCCTCTCCTTGATCGTCAGCATCTCGGAATGAAGGACCTTACTCTTTGATCGCCTCTCTCTGGTTGATTGCCAACATCCCGCAAGGAAGGACCTTACTCTTTGATCCCCTCTCCCTGACTGATCGTATCTCGCAAAGGAATGGCCATGTCGCTTGACCACATCCACCCGACTGATTGTGCCCTGTCAACAAGCTAGTCAAGGAAACTTGGACTTCAAGAAGGATATCCGGTCAGAAACCATCTGGAAGTTAGCTTTCCATAAGCCCTAAGTGTTCAAGCTCAGCAACAGGAACTACTTGGAAGCTTCATCTCCTTGGGCAACAAGCAGCAAAAACCACCTGGAAGCTTCATCTCCTTAGACAACAAGCAACAGAAACGACCTTGAAGCTTCTGCAGTTTTAAAATTCAAATACAGTTTGATCTCAAATGCAGCCCATATATAGTTTGTAGTTCATGCTCCAAATCCAAAACATGTCTTACATTAGCAAAACTGCACCACTAATCAAATCTTTTGATAATTTAGGAGGATAAAGCATGTATACCCATCAAATTCATATTTCAGAAATACGACTCTTAAATCGAAAAACTACATAAGCAACTCTTTGCTTAGGTATTTGAATTGCAGAGGTGCGATGATAGGAGGGATTTATCGTCCTATGAGACTTATCAGAGCTTGGGATAGCACAAACGAAGAGGCATAATTCTCATAATCAGAATTTAGTTTCTCAATGAAGTCCTTTAGCTGGTTGGCATTGTAATCCCCAGTCAAGGACCTGAATGATTCGATTTCCGAAGTGTAACTCTTATCGGATTGTTCATCCAGCTTCAAGTCAGACTTCTGCACCATCTGAAACTCAAACTACAACAACCAGAAGAACTTCAGAAGATGATCACTAGATAAAATCAGCAAGGTTGACACCTAGTAGAACGCTTCCATCCAAATGCACTTCGTTCACAATGAAATCATAATACCTAAACACAAATTTGAAACAGCATAAAAAAGACACTAAAATTGACCCAAGCATCTTGCCTATCAATCGTAAGGCCTCTTGTGTATCCTTGTTCATGCAATTTCACAAACACATTGAGAGCAAACTTTAATTTAATGCTTCTGGTTCCAACAACTAAAACGATTCAAAGAGTATGGTGTCACATACCTCTTCTTCACCTACACCATCGTCCCACCTTCATCTACCACTCGATCACACTCATCCTCTTCCTTATCGCTTTAATTGTTGGTTTCTTCTTTTTTATTAGATGCAGGAATAAGCCGTTGTTGCCTGATCTAGACATCAAACCTCGAACATCAACTTGAATAGAGAAAGATATGTAGAATTATGATAGGAAAATTAGAACCAAATCAAACAACGATAAAACCCTTGAACTTAAGAACAAGAACTTTACCAAATGATGAAGAAAGCTCAATGGATTACAACTAAACACAATGGTTATGGTAAGTCAAGGCACTTGTATGATGCTCTATGGAGCCTTTATAGCACCAACCTTGTGGTGGAGATTGACACACACAAGAACAACTAGACGAGTTCAACAACAATGCTTAAAGCACTCTTCTCACAAAAGCTCTCTTTTGGAGGACAACGTTTCTCAATTCATAATAATCATCTTGGATCCTAAAATAATAACTAGGACAAACCTTATATATGGTTCATAATAAGGGTGTCAATTAAAAGAAATAAAACAATTAAAAGTATTTCCTAAAAATAGCTAAAAACAACTTATATGAAATAATCCTGGAAACAACTAAAAACGAACAAATCTCGGAAAGTCTTCAGCTCCGTAACGCGATCGTCGTCAGAATAACTAAAATTTAATTTTTTTCTTAAAAGAACTAAAATTTGATATTAGAGAAGAATGAAATAGAATAAACTTTTCAAATATCCCCAAAAATAAACTTTTTAAAAAATATACCTTCTCATCAACTAATATCAATTATTTCTCAAGAATAACATTTTATTACCGAAACTTATTTTGCATATGCAACACATGAACTTGAATCTTCCAAGTGACATTATTCTTTAACTTTAAATCTTCAATGAAATGTAAAACCATTAGTCTCTACATAAGATAAAAATGAAGAAAAATAAATCAAAGCAACGTACTCGTCAAATATATGCTCAATCGACGATCGGATTGAAAGATATATATATAAATCTATATATATATATAGATAAAGTGTCATGTAATAATACTTGTTAAAATGATAAATGAGAATGAATGTGGAGCCTTGGATCAAGAGAGATCCAAGAGCCCATCACAATGTTCATAAATGTTCATTTGTACATACTCTACTGAATGTTCATCATATTATACTTAAAAGTTCACCAACTGAATGTTCATCACATTCTACTTAAATGTTCACCAATTTTTTATGAAGATCAAGTGTTCATAAATGTTCATTTGTACACACTCTACTGAATGTTCATCACATTATACTTAAAAGTTCACCAACTGAATGTTCACCTAAATGTTCATCATCTCATACTTAAATGTTCATCATCTCATACTTCAATGTTCACAAGAATTTAATAAAATGTTCATTAGCCAAAGTTCATTACAATCGACTTAAATGTTCATCACGTTGTTCATAAATGTTCATCAAAATGTTGATAAATGTTCATCATCTCTTACTTAAATGTTCATCAAACATCACTTTAATATAATTTCGAGTACAAAAACACTTGATCTTCATCAAAAATTACCTAAATGTTCATCATCTCATACTTAAATGTTCATCAAACATCCTTAAATGTTCATAAGAATTTAATAAAATGTTCATTACTCAAAAGTTCATTACAATTAGCTTAAATGTTCATCACGTTGTTCATAAATGTTCATCAAAATGTTTATAAACGTTCATTTTGATATACTCTACTGAATGTTCATCACATTTTAATTACATGTTCACCAACAGAATGTTCATCACATTATAATTAAATGTTCATCACATTATATTTAAATGTTCACCAATTTGAATTAGACTTAAATTTTCATTTCTTTTTATACTTTAACTTTTTCATTTATTATTGGACCACCGTCGGACCTCCATTGGACCACGTCGGACCACCGACGGACCGTCGCCGGACCTCCGACGGACCGTCGCCGGACCTCCGACGGACCGTCGCCGGACCTCCGTCAGGCCGTCGTCGGACCTCTTCCGGACCGTCGCCGGACCTCCGCCGGACCTGTACCGGACAACCACCGGGTGGTCGCCGGAAAGTCGTCGGGTGGTCGCCGGAAGGCCGTCGGACCACCACAACTACCCTCACTACAAGTGGAGGTAGCTAGTTTAATCTAGCATCCAATGGCTTAGATTCATTCTTATTTATCTCTATAAGAGAGTTTATTATGCGATTCACACCCATATATATATAGCTTATTAGATGTTGTTCTTTTGTTTACGTGGGTTTGGTGTCTCTTTTGTTAAGTGATTGTATTGGCTCATACAGTATATAATAAGTTTATATAGAGAGGATTTTGATAAGTTAATCTAGATATTAGATATTGTCAAAAATAGATATTAAAAGAATAGGGATATTATCTTAATATATATGAATGGAAAAAGATAAAACTTTTAGGAATTAAATTATATTTATACAGTGTATAGAAATTATATAATTTTATTTGTTTTTATTAGTTTTTTTAAGTCCTAACGACGTGGCAGATGACATGGCTAATGAGGTGTCATAGCTCAAAGACCGACCCATATGTGAATTGAACGTAAGAGCGACATATAGAAGATTTGTAGCAATAGATTTTTTTTTTCTGAGCAGTTGTAGCAATAGATAAGATATCTATCAACCAATAATATCATATTAAGTTTTTATTACCATCTATATAACAATCTCTACTAGCTAGGTTGCCTTTGTAAATTACTCCGTATTAAACTAAACCGGATTGGGAAGCTTATATATATAGTAGATTATACCAACTACCAAGATCATGAATTAGGGTTAGAGCAATCTCTTCCTTACCCACTTCTTCCATAACAACAGAAACAAGAAGAGCTAGGTTGAGCATCTTAGTCATGGCTTCTCAATTCCCAAACTACTCCCCCTCCAATCCATACTCGTTTTATGTTATCCATAATTGCTCAATTGGTAAAAAGTTAGTCACTCCTACGTTTTATTATAAACGGCATATTGACGTGAGAAAGCTGCGTGTAATTCAACCTCTAGGCCTACACATTATTCTAGCACAGCTTAAGGATGACTTCAGTCTTCCTGAAGACATCATGATAGAAATTCTCAAACTACTCCCCTACCAATCCATACTCGCCTGCAGATGTGTGTCCAAGAAGTTAAGGAATCTCATCAGAAGCCCCCGACTTTGAGGAATTAGCCGCCTACCGCTACAAATTCACAGCCTTTTTTCCTTCTGAAGACAATCTCTATGGCCTATTCACAAGAAACGACCGTGATAATAACTGCGATCCAAGATTCGTGTTTGGTCGCCTATTGGATAATACTGTTGACATACTTCCTGGGTCGTCAAAAATGATTGTGTGCTTTAAAATAGGTTCAGATGGCTCGTCCTACTTTGTTTCCTACGACTCCTTAAACAGAGAATCCTACTTGGTGAAAGATGACCCAATACAACGATATTGGAGATCATGGCTTACATATGGTTTTGGCTACGATAGTTATGCCAATGATCATAAAATCGTAGTGGTTTGCCCAGTCAGTCTTGTTCGGTTTATGGTGGCTTCGCTCGGATATGACTCCGAAAGCTTGATTGGTGGGCTTGATCAGAGCATATTGAATGAAACTGATGGCAATTTTCTATACGTTTACAGCTTCAGAAAACGTTGCTGGGAATCTTTCAAGGGCTTTACTCTTGATGAAGACGAATGGCCGTCACGGTCCCTAGGTGTTGGTGTACCAGCTGCAGCTTACGGCTTCAATGGTGCTCTTCATTGGGTTCTATCTACAGGAATACTCGGCGCCTTAGATCTGCATAGTTATAGATATGTGGAAATGAGGTTGCCCGACGACGACGAGGTGTATGATTCCGGAAATGTAGATGAGTTAGAAGGACAATTATGTTATTCTGCCTATGAGCTTTTTGAGTCTTCTTATGCTTTGTGGGTAATGAAAGAGTATGGTGTAGAAGAGTCTTGGACAAAGATGTTGAGCTTTACTGTTGATCTTTACTCCCTTCACTGGGAGAGGAAGACAAACGTGGAGGCCTTAAGGCCCACACTACTTCACCAATGTGCAGACGGCACACTATTAGTATTGTTGACTGACCACTTGAGGGACTTTGCCTTGTATTGGTACGATATTGGCAAGAAAACGATAAAGCCATTACATAAGAACGATTTTTCTTGTTCAAACAGCGAGTCTAGTTTAGAGACAAGGACAAGAAACTAGACTTTGCTTGGTTTGGGCTACACTTGATGAAAGAGTTAGAGAGATGCCATTAAGCATGACCCCGTGCACCTGACATTGCTAGAAGATACAACTCAAGACAATAATCTGTATGATTGTTTCTCTTTTATTTGTATTGGTCTTGGATGTCTTTATTTCTTGTTTTGTCTTCGTTACCGTTTTTAGATTTCTCAGTACACATCCTCGAGACCCTACTACATTAATATTTCCATTGTATTTTCCCTTTTGTTGTCTAATTGGTGAAGCTTATGGTATCAACTGATAACTGCCCCTTGCATTTACTCACAGAAACTTATTATTGAGGTAATTCAGTGATCTTTACAAAAATTATTTACCGCGCCTTACCTGAGGGCTGAGGGCTGAGTCAATCAGTCTCCTTCCCTCTTGTCAAGAAAAGTGAGCAGGAAGCCGCTGACGATCCGCCTCGCAACTGGATGCGGAATGCAGCGGCATAAGCGACCATCTATATAAGCCAAAATAGCTGACATCACAAACTTCCCAAATCCCCACCTCCAGAAAATGCTTCCCTTATTATTATCTTGATCATCATCACCGGCCTCTCTTTTTGGTCTAATCTTCGCCATAGCTTTCCCTGTTTGTTTCCTCAACATTCGGATAGCAAAGCTCACGAAAAGGTGCTCACACAAAGTTAGAACCGTTGGTCCGATTTTCCATTCCTAAAAAAAGTAAATTGCCATCATCAACAAATGGCACAAAGAAATTCTTAGGGGAGAATAATGTTGGTCTTACATTTTCGCCTCGTAGATGGCGAAAGGGGCGGGTTCTGGTAGAAGACCCGCCCTTTACAAGACCCTTGCTAACGAGGAAATCAGTGACTCGGTCCATTATCTCGTTTATAAGGGAGCTACTGGGAGGCAGATTCTTTAGAGTAACCTGTGATGATATAACAATATGGAAAATATGTAACTTTTCTTTGAGCAGACAATTTACTATGTATCTTCTCGAAAAACAGCACAAGGGATGGGGAGTCACCTCGTTATCGTTTACTTTAACTCTGAGATATTCTTGCTTATACGTCGCATCCAGCATAGCTTGAAGATACCCTTCAATGTACAGCTGCACAGATACAAGTTCATAAAATGATAACTCATGTAAGTATAAAAAACTGAAGCAGTCTTCCTTGTAGAGACACCAGTCTCGCGACAGTTACTTTGATGAGGCTTGCATAGCACAAGAATAATCTTACCACTTCAATTCCAGGACTTCGGTCAAGAGTAATTTTTCTATCAGGGCCTCCTTCCAGTAATGCGGTTCCGAGCAAGGTCGGTTCCATTGCTAACTTTAAAATCCCTTGGTGAAATCCAATCACCTAATAAATTTCAAGTGTTATATGGAAGGTATCATTAGCTGCTTCATAAAGAAGTATGCAGATACTGGCCAAAAACAAAAGCATTATCTCACAATTATTCATACCATTCCATTAAAACCACTGCTTTCCGCTCCCTTGAGCACCGAATCTGATATCTCAGTAACTGCAGTAAAAAGTACATTTGACCCTGCCGTTCTCAACTACAAAAACCAGAACAAATTTGAAACATTGTAGGTTATTTAATAGAAGGACGGTTACTACCCGATGTCATAAATAAAAAAACGCTGGATAAAAGTATGCATACAGTTTTCCCAAGATCACCGAAGTATCTTTTTGTCCCCGAGAAGCCTCTGCCCTTGATGTATTTACTCATTAGCTTGAATGTACCTGTACTCAAGAAGTATACAACTTATGCATTAAATTTAGAAAAAACATAAAAATTGGCTGAAAAATGGCAAGCAATCAACACCCACTCCCTCTCTATGAATCATAAAAACATCAATACATACACGTGTATTCCTATGTTCCTCTCTGTTTAGCACGCAAGTAGACCCATATACGCTTATTTGCATGAAGGCTGAATAAACCCGTTCCATTAACATAATTAATAAAATAATAAGTGATTAAGTAGGCACTCACTTAGTGTTACATAATCCAACACATGAGTAAAACTATAAACTGGTTTTAGTAATTTCTAAAAAGATGAGATGTAACTGTAAGTCAATATGTATGTCAAGGAGACAAGGAGTGCTTCCTACAAATAAGGATATGACACAGTACACAGAGTCCAAATTTTTTTATATAAAAAGACATTTAAAATTAGATGTTGTACTGACAATTCGAATATTGCAGGTAGTAAATTAAGGTATCTCACTTTTAACAACCATGTGATGGTTGGCTAACTAGCCATGGTAATTTTCTGTTGCGGGTAAAAAATTAAAGCTGAAATTTTACCCATGGTGAGACCACGAACATTGAGCAAGCTGGTGGAAGGATCAAAAAAGACATCTAGGGATGACGATGCTAGGTCATCAAACACTGATGTAAAACTCGGAGGAAGCAGTGGGCTTCCCTTGGCAATATAGATTGCCCGCATGGCATACCTACACAATTCTGCAATGAGAAAAACAAATAATACTAAGGAAGAAGATTACTATTGATTTGGGAATCACCATGAGTAGTGTTGTGCACATCTTATGACTAGTTCACTAGTTGTTACCAAAGCATGAGTAACTAAGACCCCATTAAGCTCCACAACCGCATTTTTCACAGTAGGAATCTGCAAGGAATATGAATAGTTCATAAATCGTGAACCAGAAGTGCTTTATGTCAATACATGTAGTACAGCTTAATATAATGTTTAAGCAGACCTTTATCACGCTATGTAACAAAGTCCTCAGTGCTTCTTGTGATGAGTTGTAGCTTGAGTATGATTCTTCCGGAAGAAAGCTTGCAGTGATCTTCAGAAGACATTATTTCTCAAGTTCAGTTTCCATACACGCAATAAATGCATAAAAAGAAAACAAGAACAGAAGGACATTTCGCGCAATGAGAAGAAGAAAAAAATGACTCAAAAAATAAAATTCTTAAACCTTTATAGGATGAATCTCAAAATGATCAAAATAGTATTCTCGGCTCTTGGTTGACTGGCTGAGGGATTTTCTCCAAAATGGAACAACTTTCAATAATGTCTCCTCATCGAGGTTAATAGTCACAGGCTGTACATACGAGATTATTCAGTAAAAAATGTGTTAGATAAAAACAAGTATTCCATAGCCTGTGTAGTGAATGAGCATGAGAGAACAGGTGCACTTGTTTTTACCTGAAGGAGAAAGGACGAATATTTAACTTGTGTAACATTGTGGACACTTGGGTTTAAGACAATGAGAATGAAGAGGATATTGCCCTCAGAATCGGTGGACAGCTGATGCCCATGTAGCAGTGAAGCAAAGGGAGCTGCAGACCACTTCGCATCTAGATTTATCGACTGTATAAATTAATAAAAAAAAAAGTGTCAGCCAGAGAAAGGCCGAATATGTATCTATGTTCTTCCTAATTTTTCAATTTCAACAGAAAAATGTCAATGAACTTACCCGAACACTTATTTGGTGATATGTCTGATTATCAGAAAAGAGAGAATCCAAACAGATATTCTCTAGCCTCAACGCAATGATGGGTGAGTAAACTGACAAATCATCTGTATCATTCTTCTCTAGTAAATCCTAAATACATAGAGCAAATAATAATAGTTGTCATATAGATAATTATCTATGAATAGAAAATCTTTATACTACTTCAAACTCAATTAATTCTAAAACTGATACACATACAATGATACAAATTTGCCGATAGCATGATATTTCTACGTTTGATTACAAGAAACTAACCACAATTTATCGAGTCAACGTTCAAGAACCATATGTTTAAGTCTGAAAATATGGTGCAGCTTCTTATATCTCACATACAAATGAGCCGATAACATGATATTTCTACGTTTTTGTAGAAAGGAAACTGATCACAATGCATAGAATCAACTACCAGAATCATAAGTTAGTTCCAGTACTTCATTTTCCGGAGCTCACATTTGCATATATGAACAGGGTAGTTGAACATACATTATTTGTGGGAGCCATATAAGAAGTAGCATCAGTTATAGTAGGAACAACCTATAGGTGTAGCATCATAACCTACCTGTTTTCTCTGCTCAAGTAATTGTAGATGTAAACCAGAAAATCTCAATTGAATCCTCATGTGTAACTGGGTAACTCTACTCTTTTTAGGACCATCCTGGGAGTAAGAAAGTCGCAGAACTCTTGTCGGACCGTCAACATATAGCTCATAACCTATCTTTCCCACATCCATCTCATTTGAGCGGGGTTGATTTGAGCGAAATGGATATGCCAGCTCCTTCTGTGACCAACTTCTGGAAAAGGGCTTCCAAGGCCGCAGCTTGTCCAGATTTATTTCACGTGAGATATCATAACCTAATAGATTGTAGTAAACAATCAGAAAAAAAAAACATGTTATCAATGTACAAACAATCTCTTAATTTTTGGGTTTCTGCGATTCTAGTATTTATATAGGATTTTCTTCATAATAATATATCAGGGTATACCAGAGAAGTTATCATTGTTGTTCACAATTAGAGGGGAAGGGGTGGCACAAAATACAAAAGACAGACACTGACAAAACAAAAACCCAATATGCAGCATGCCTCTGTCTTTCCTTCTTTTTGTTGATAATTCGAGGATATTAAAATGGCACAGGAACAGATGCCCTGTGGGAATCCCGTGGGGGTCCGGGAGTCAAGATGTACGCATCCTATCCCCGAACTAGGTGGGAAGATGTTTCCTCGAGTATTTATCACTAACCATAATATTTTACTGTATTTTACATGGCACCCTTCTTGACAAAAATTAGAAAACAAGTACTGAAGTTTTGAGCATCTCTACAGATGAAAGAAAACATATGCATCTCAAACATAAGTTTCTTTTACAAATCAAGATGCAGAAATTACCGTTGACTGTGACAACAAGCTTGTGTGGACGGGTATTGTCGTCCCATGCATAAGATACGCTAATCCCAGGTGGGAGAGATTCTGATTCAAAAATATCCTGCAATTTTTAGAACATATGAAAAAGAAAATTTGATTAATATTGAGTAGGATGCTCATGTGGAATAGTTTACGCAAGAAAGTGGATATACCTTTTGGTAGTAAGTAATAGATGCAAAAGATAAGTGATTCTCAATTCGATAAGGGAGATCTTTCGCTGGTAGTCTAGAAAATTGCAAAACAAGGGAGGAAGCTTCTTCAAAAATATTGACAGCGGCAAAATTCCAGGAGCTGCTATTCTCCACTTGTTTTGACATGTCAACTCGATCAACAGGAAA
The DNA here is from genome assembly GCA_029168935.1 of Oxyria digyna. Lineage (NCBI taxonomy): Eukaryota > Viridiplantae > Streptophyta > Magnoliopsida > Caryophyllales > Polygonaceae > Oxyria > Oxyria digyna. Next base: position 21,536,646 of record JAPVLV010000010.1, on the reverse strand, counting down.
TTTAGAGGCTGCCTTGAATTTCAGAAAGAAACGTCCAAGTGAAGCCACACAAATAGGACCAGACCATCCAAACCCTGTGCTGTCCATTCTAAATTGGACAAGTAATGATGAATCATCGGTATCAGCTCTATGCTTCCAAAGTAGTTTGTCAAAAATGCCAACCTTCCCACTCTGGCTGGGAACATCCACAAGCAGTAATACTGCTCTCTGTTTGCTGTTTATCGTCATCATGCTTTCAAGGTCATCCTAGACAAAGAGAGTTGATTGGAAAAGAATAATACATCAACATATTCTACGGCACATAAATCCAGCTACTTACAGGAGAGAAAAAAGGATGGAAGAAGAAACCTCATAATCACACTGCCGCACAATAATCTTTTCCTTAGAATCATTGGAGACCACATATCGTGGGAACATTGACACAACTTCTGCAGGGGTAGAAATAGTACTTTCCAGAGGACCCAAAGATACTCCTAACTTTAAAAGGTGTGTGAGTTTGTGTCTTTTCACCAAGATTATCTCAGTGAGGCCTGACAAGGAATCCATGTCTAATGTGACTGGTGATGTTTCTTCATCTAGCAATGTCACACATAATCTGTTGGACCTACACACGGGTAAACCTTCTTGGTAAGAAATACACCTTTTGGAGCTATAAACTAAACTTCAACTTGAGCTTAACAAAAGAGAAGACTCTAATTATAAAACAGACTGCATATCTTACTTCAGAAACCAAGAACTGGATGACTTTGGAGGCAAAAAGGACCCAAGATCAGGGGGGGCGATGGTTCCAAAATTCTGAATTTCATCCCTGCAAATAATTAAGTACATGATCCTAAAATTAAAAACAAAAAAATAAATACATAAATAGTATAATATGCAGTTGAAACTGAGGTTATTAGGAACCTAGATAGAGGTTTTTGGTTTATTGCAGAGCAGAAGAGGGAGAACCCAGTGTCATTCTTCAATGTGTATTTTGTGAAAATCGCAGCCTGTAAACACTAACATTAATATCTTTTTACGAGAAAAATATGAGAATTAGCTAAGCAAAAGGATGGTGTTTAACATTAAAAAAGGCTGAAATGTGCAGCCTATATCATGAGATCAAGGAATCTATCTTCTTATTAGAATAGAGACAATTACCTCTAATATACCCCTATCATCACGAGTTAATCTCAAAGAAGCAAAGTACTTCCCACCAAAAAACTCCAAATCTATATCCAAAAATTGGATTCGATCCTTTAGCTTATTCAACTTTTTAATCCAGTCAACACTTTTCACTGGCTTGCAGCTTGAGCCAAAAGCAACAAGAGTAATAGTTAAGCACATAACAGCAGGATTAGCATATAACTCAGCAGTTGATCCACAAAGAACAGTTGCCTGGTTTCCTATGTTGTCAGATTGCTTTGACTTATCTGAAGCAAGGAGTACCAAATTAGAGCAGGACCAAAAGCAGGGAGAGAAAAAGACAGCACGAGAGAGGGAAAAGCTGTTATTCTAATTACCTGATTCATTTAGAAGTACATGCACATCTAATTGCAGTAAATTGTAGATTCTTACAGTAGGAAGAATGAAAATTTCCTTCTGTTGTAGAAAAGTAGCTACAGAACTCCTACTTTTAGCTCCAATGTTTGGCTTCATAACAGGTACATCTCTGACGATGCTTTGAACAAGAAAATGCATAGTGTCCAAATGAGAATCTCCAGAAGTCACCAGGCAACTTGCAAGGCTGAAGGAACACTTGCTTGATTTGGCATCAAGAGCTTTACGAACTTTATAACCTAGTTTATCCATTAGGCCTGACAAACGAATGGCTTTTCCACCTTCAATCTTATCGGACCACCCAACTGAAATGCAATCATTTATATTGCTCAGGATCCCTTTACTATCTGGCCTAAATGACAACAAGAAGTTACCTGCGAGAATTAAGGCACACAATAACATAGTCAAGACTGAGATATCGATAAAGTTTGACTGCTGGATTGACTTCTTATATCAAGCTTTATGAATCTTTAGAATGAAAGGAAACATAACCACCAAATTACATAAAGTTACTAAATCAATTAAATTATAGATAATAATCTGCAGTGTGTAACTTAGAACCTCCAAGCTCATATATCAATGTAAAACAGAGATAGGCAAAATAAGAATCTGAATGGCAGCTAAAAGTGTTTGTACACAAAGAAAAAGACATGAACGAACATTTTGACCTAAAAGAATATACATTAATGGTGGCAAGAAACAGATTTTATGCAGCTTGATGAAGAAAAACTTTCTTTGGTCAGTACTTGTGAACCCATTTTTATGTAAGACGTTCTTTGGACATTCTCAAAAAGATCTCTACCGCATCACAAACAAAAGGTTGTGATCAGTATTGTATTATGTTTTCGAGATATGGATACAACAACAATAACAACAATCAACCCAGTTTGTTCCTGCCGGGGCAGGGTCTGGGGGGCTAGATGTGGACAATTCATTCCCCGAAACAACAACCAACCCAGTATGTATTCCGGATATGGATCAGCGTGAAAAAAGAAAAAGAAAGAAGAATGAAATATACTATTAAATTATGCTATCACACTACATAACATTAACAAGTAGGAGAAAAAAAATACTCATACATGAGCATTAATATTAAATTATGTTATCACCTTACAAAATATTTACAAGTATGATGACTTCAAAGTAAATATGTACACCTTATATAACTTTCCTATAAATCAAGGGTATGAATTTCTAATACTTTTGTGATGCCTATACAAGTATAATATTCTATTTGTACGAAACATACCAAAGAAATAAATAGGATTAAGAATGATAGCAAAGTCATAGTGTCAAAAAACTTAGCCAGATATCTCATGTTTCTAAGAAGTAAGAACTACTGCTTACCAACACCAAGAGACATCAATGCCTTCTTCACTCCACCAGAAAAGTTAACTGCTTCAAATGCTGCTATACAGTCATCAATCGTATCTTTACTCTTGAGAAACAGAGATACAGACTCAGGTTCTGCTTGTTGAGGTCGTTCAAAAGAGAGCTCCAACGAAAACTTGGTCTCATTGTGTATTCGTAGAAGTGGAGAGACCACAATTGACAAACCTTCCTACAGATTCTCAACAGATGACCAAGGAAATCATGAAGATTGCAAATACATGTAAGAGCATACACAATGGTTGCCCATTTAATCGTGGTCATTCAATAATTTATTAATATTTCTCTCTTAGATTTTCTAATACCCATTTTGGCATTTTCAATACCCATCTATGTTATCATTATCCCAATGGTTACCCATTAATTTGTGGTCATCAATCTTCTCTTTCATACTTTTTTATTAATATTATGACATGTGGGGTCAAATAAAGTGGAGAGACCACAATTGACAAACCTTCCTACAGATTTTCTAATACCCATTGAGTCTCTCTCTTCCAAAATCCACTTTATCATTAGTTTAATAATATTTTTAGTTTCTCTCTCCCAATGCCCACCCAAAGTGGTGAACCATTGGGTATGCTCTAACATGAAAATCTTTTCAGTTACAAACATAAAATAAAATTTGGTACCTCAACGTTATTTGAAATATCAACAACAAAGACTGGCCCAGGGTAAGTTCTTGCATCTATAAAAGAAGAAGGTATTAGGCAGAATGATACATACTTAGAAATATACATCAATATAGTGTTACATTTTATTCCTTTATGAGATTCCGTGGACCATAATACTTTTTCAATATATTCAAGGGTGAAATTGAACAAGCTGCACTTTCCAATCATCCAATGTTATCATGCAAGACTGGCCATTTTAATAGGATAAATGTTACTACAGTCTAAGCAAGATAGCTCAAAATCGTCCAGAAACAGATAAGTCTATATACCTTGTAGAGATGCAATACGTGTTCTCCAAGCACAGGTCTGTAGTTCAGAAAGTGGAACTTCAATGGAAGAAGTTGACAAAGTTCCTAGAGTTTCCAGCTTAATCGATACACACGACACAGTTGATAGCTGGTTCACAATGTGCCTTAACATAAAAGGTGCAAACAACGTTTACATAGGAGACCTGAAGATGCATTTACAAATCTAGTAATAATATACAAAAAATCCACATGTTTTTCTAGCAAGAATGAATACTTCTCCATAGCTTAAAGATTATTACTCCTCGAGTTCTAGTCTTGTGAGTAACACCATTGACATGCAAAAAGAATAAAACCCTAATATATGTCCACAGCTAACAAAATCTAGCTATCCTTGTATTAAAAGTGCTCTACTGTAGGAATTCAGTCACCTTGATTATGCAGCAAGAGCAAAGAATCAAGCGATAGGAGACAGCAGCATAAACTTTCTTTCGGTTGTACAGAGATATAATACCTTATGAAAATTAAAGTAGATTGGTTACTGCCCACTCTAGTATCTTGGGAATCATTAAATTGGCAAAGAAGGTTGACTCCTAATTGATTCCCTACCTGCAAAACCAGCAGCTAATAAAAAACAATTTTCAAAAATACATTGTGGTTACATTCATAAGGTGGTGCATGGACCTTGCAGCAGTTGGACATAATTGCTGAGCTGTTCACTGCAAAAGGACCAGCCAAAACCAGTTTGCCAATAGCATAGAGCAGTATGTCCAATGAAAGCTCTGTTAGAGATACATCCATCTATACAAAAAATAGAGTTATGAAATAAAGTGTGTATGGTGAGCGTAATTATTTTTCAAAAAATAAAGTATTTTTTGTTAAAAAGTGTGTACTGAAAAAATAGGTAATATAAGAATATAGCCCGTTTATCAAAATCTGTAGAGGTACTTTTATGAGTATAAATCAAACAAATAATGAAGCATTTAGCCAAACAAACCCGAATTATATAGAAAACAAATCAAACATTTAGAAGAATGAAACTTACACTGTTCATCCCAAGATAGAGTAACACGGGCACTCTGTGATAAGATGTTAATGCATCCTGAGAAAAAGATCTCTTTCTGTAGAAGATGTAAGTTTGAAAAGGGTGGATAAGTTCTCTCCTGCAAGTCAACAGGCCATGACAGGAAGATGGAATAAACACATACTAAAAAAAGCAGTTCATTGAGTTTCACTAAAAATAATTGTATAGTGGAAGAAACGGTAATATAACAGCTTACCATTGAATTTTGTGTGCATCGAAGTACGAAAGTGTAGCTATGAACGTGCTCATCACCCTGACCTTATAAGGTAAAATTTGAAATGCAACCTCAATACTGTTTAGACATCCTTTAACTAGAGGAAATTTGTCACTACTATCAGAAAGTTCATCAACAATGGTCAAACTAATACTATCAACTGCAAATATAATACGAGGAATAACCACTGCTTGCTCATATAGATTCTGGCTCTCCAAGTCTTCATGATTAGATCTACCCATCCCCACAGGGGGGTTGTCTAGTCTTGCTGGACCGCAAGGTGCAGAAGAGGGGGAGATTATTTTAAACTTGAATGGATTTCCTGGCTTGCTTACAAATTCTGGAATTCCGTCAACAAAAGCAACACCACAGCCGTTTTGCTTGTTCACAAGATAAAAAGTATTTTTAGATAAATGGTAGTAAGGCTCCAAGTAAGTATCTCCATCATGCCGTTCTGCCTTGCACGGAACCACTTCCCAATGTGCATCATTATTGTTCTTCGGGGTTGAGATGTCAACATAACCTGATTTAGAACAACAGCTCAGATGAAGTGGCTCTCCCTCGTCATTTTTGGCATACAATGACACCAATGAGAGCCAAGAAGTTTGAAAGCTCCATTTCCTTTGTTTGTGACTTCTTACCTAAACAAAGATTTAAGGTACTAAGTACGCACATAAAAGACCAATCATCATCTAATATATTTTAACAAACGTATAGTCCTTTCTCGCCCAAGGTAATACCCAAAAAAATTCATAACGCATTATTTAGCTCGTAATATTAGGAACTAATATTTCACATTTATTACCATATTACGAACTAAAATTATTTAGCTCGTAATTGTTTACAAGAACCTGTAGTACAGCAGATATAAGAAAGTTTTTCATATTTATTACCATATGCCATAGTCCCAAAGATAAACACAAGCCATCCTCAGAAAAGTCAATAGAGAAACCAAACCTTCTGGATTAAAAAAGAATATTAAATTGTGAAAGTAAGAAAACTCAGTACCCTGAAAAGAGCCTTTTCACCGACAAGAGTATAATGATTAGTTCCACCTAAATAAAACTTGTTTTCTTCATGTTGAACTGTAACATACATATGCTGATGGACATCCTGGATTGCAACAATAGCTCCTACCAAGAAAAAAGTTTCTTTCAGGCTCACAAAGACTTTCAGAAGTGGGACTCATCAAGAGAAAATAATGCAAGCTATGTATACCATCAAGAAAAGATTCTTCTGTATTTTCTTCAGGTTGCATGCTAGCTGAAGGTAAGATCCTTTCTGTCACACTTCTAGAAGTTTCTTTTGTGAAGACTTCAGACAACGATTCAACGAAAGCTATAAAAATCTGATGTAATAAAACACATTAGTCAAGAAAGGAAGATCAATAAGTAGTTTTGATTAGAATCTAAAGCTAGAAAATAAAAGGAAAAAGGAAAAAAAATAGAATGGGTAATTTCACATGGAGGCATTAACAATTTTGAAAGGAAAAAGAATGATAATGGCTCCAAATTTATATACCTTTATTTCTGACAATGAAACTGTTATATCTAATCCTGAAGCAGAGCCACTGCCAGCCCAGCCCTGGTCTGAATTAAGACAATCATTATCATCTCCTATCTCAAGGTTCTCAGCTGAAATAAAAGCGGACATTCCTTTCAAGATCTGGTTTCCATATGTTTCTTGAACCAAACAACACATAGAATCACTGTCTGTGGGTTCTTCTGCTGATATTGAAGCTGAGCAGCTTGCATCAGCAGATAGAGGATTTTCTCTCTCCTTATTCTGTATCCTTTCATATGAGTCATTATCTGCTAATTTTGATATATTCTTTTTGACTGTTGGCTCCACTTTTACATTTAGGACTTGAGTACAGATGTTCAACTGAGATAGGCTAAGCGAAAACCTCCTTCTAATTTTAGGCCTGAGATTGAAGCATACATCAATGACCCCTATAATTTCCTGGACTTCATCTACAAAAATCAAACGAGTTACTGGTTTACCATGTTGAAGCCAAAAAAAAAAGTACGAGAGAGAGAGAGAGAGAGAGATGTAATTACCTGATTCGTTAGTTGAAAGGAGTATTATTGAAATTTCAGACAAACTAATGGTTAAATCTTCCGCATCTTTCCAGCTGAACGAATTATCTGCATTATTTTCTTCTGTTCCTTGACTTCCTCCAGTCTGATGACCGTTTGACATAACTTCAGGGGGTTCAAATCTCTTTTTTACTCCGTAAGGAAAATCAGCAGAAAAGAGATTCCTGATGCATTGGTGGTAAGATTTTAAACAAGAAGTGAATGCTGCCAAAATTGTTGGATCAATACATATAGTGCCATCCTGCGCAGCAGCATCTTGTGTTACTATCATCAATATATACAGGACCACTTGGAAGAAAATTATGCCAAACACTGCATAGCTTTAAAGCAGTCCTTTCAGAAGTTACGGCATGAAGAATTGAAATGAAGACTGATAGTATGTAGCGTCAAAGAAAAAAACAAAGGGAATATACAAGCACCTGAACTTCCAAGATAACTGTCTTATAGTCTTTCTTAACAGAAAATGAAAGGACTGTATCTGGCTGATATGTATCAGACAACAGATTCTTGATGGAGCTTTTTCCCACAAAAAAATATTTAAAGGTCACTTTCAGCAGAAAAAAGTCGGCTGTTGCTACAGTTGATGAACTTGATGCAACTCCATTGCCTGCAATCAATTGAAGTTTAACCATTTGTTAGCCTAGATTCAAAAAAATCAACAAGGACTTATTGAGCTGTCATGAATAATTAGCAGATGTTAACCTACCAGTGACCTCTATTATTTCCGAGGATAAGGTCTCCTCAAGGCAATCTAGCAAGAGTGTAAATTTAATACTAGACAGAGAAATTTGAAACAAGCAATCCATATAATGCAAAAATCCACTTCCATCCTCCAGCCGATCAATCATATTCTGAATCTGGATATTGAATTTGAATATAGCAGCCTGAAACCCTGAGAAATCAGCATGGAGCTCAAGCTTGTCTTCTAGGCAAGAAACCTCTCCTAACATCTTATAAGTTGAAAGCCAGATTCCAAATTCAGGATACTTCATTGACCCCATATTCTTATAGCTAAAATCAACGGAATGGGTTGCACTGTCTGTATTGTTGCCGTTGATGAACCCATGGATTATTATATTAAAAGGATCAACTTCCAAACTGCAGGTAAGCACAGAAGTAGAAGCTGAATCCAGTGCTGTGATATGACCATATGGTATTTTTATCTCCTCGATCTCAGATGCCAGCCCCGCTATCTCAGGTTTGATGTATGCAACAAGATCTCTATCATCATTAAGATCAGAATTCACTGAGGTGTATATTATTAGTTGTGAAAACAAACCATCAAATACCTACATAGGAAAGAAAATATGTTAGTCTTCATAACCTTAAGCCATAGTTTTTATGATGGTCCAGTATACCAAATATAATAATAAGTTCACAATCTGAATGGAAAAAAGGATGCTGGCCACGCTAAAACTTCTTGCAGCAGAGCCGAGATAATGATTACTGAGTCAAGCTACCAAAGTGCATGGCGTCAAATAAAATGCTTCCTTTAACAAAAAAAATTATCACATGTAAATCCAGCCAAACCAAAACCCAGGATAGCCATTTTCTTTCTTGAAGTGATGAAAGTAAAACTAAGTATTCCCCGAACTTTGTATTTATATTGATACTCTTTCTTCAGCCTCTGCCTTCCTCTCATCAAAAACAACTCTTTGCTTTGAGTCCCATTTCCTACTGAATTCTGCTTAAAATAAACGCAACACTTTTAAGCAAACCTCAATCCTTCCTACGCTCCAGGAGTCAGGCAAACAGCTAACATGGAAAAACAATGTCTCAACAGTAGAAAGAAAGTAGATATAGAGCTCGTAAAAAATAATGAAAATTCCATAGAGTGACCTCTTCACTAATACCATCTAAAAGAGGAAGAACATACGCATTAGAACCAAATATAAGAATAATTGCCCTAAACACTTAATTAATAGATAGAGAGCAAACCTGAAAGAATACAGACAATTCTTCTATACAAAAGAAGGCAATACCGCCTTCAACAAGACCAGATAAGACAGCTGCGGAAGCAACAGTAATTTCACCAAAGGAGTGCAGATAATCCCTGTATATAATACTCACAAAATTATCTACTAGGAAAAAAGCAGTTTACAATTTCCGGGAAGAGTGTGGTCAACATGACCTTGGATCAAAGAGGTGCAGAAGATGCATACCATGTTTGCATATATTCATGGTCTAAAATCATCAAGTACTACACCAGCCCAGTAAAAGGAGTGTCAAATAGATATTGCTTCAGTGATCAGGTAGACATCTCAAAAATCGAAACACATGCAGTATAACCACTAAGACAAAGCTAAACAAGTTCACTGCTAATAAAACCTCCATGTAATATATATTTGATATTAATGGTAAGCAGTGAGCACTCCCTAACTACTATCTTTCTGATGGCCCTTGACTGTTATTACAGCACAAGCATCTAGAACCTATTCTTTTATGGTCTATATCTTATGCCCTTCATCTACTGGCATTTCAGTTTCTACATCATAAATAAGGAGTAAAATGCTCACTAAATAACATTTCAGTATTGCCGTTTGAAATTTCCCAATAAATTATCATTTTTTTAAACACGTCCATGTATTTTTCTCACAAAAAGACATGTTTTAACAATTAAAACATAAATTTTCGAGAGCAGATGCCTTCGAAACAGAAAAAATTACCATTCGGAAATGATTATTTTATTATAACAAGTCTGTAAAGAAGTAATGCAAGAATTATGCACACCATAATCATGTAATCTAAATTCTACAATATAAGGAAAATCCACCTTTGAGATGATAGTGTAACAGTCAAAGGTTTGAGTAGCAAAGTTTGCATTTGCTGATTTTTTTGGGGATCCACAAAATCACCATTTAAGCCACCAAAACGTAGATGGTAACCAAGACAAATATTTCCATGGGAAACAAAGGTGTTCAAGTTATCTGGTTCAGGTAAAGCATTATCTATATATCCATCCCGCTTGAAACTTTCTACAACCATATCATCTAGCCTTAGATTCCCAGAATCTGTTGCTGGCCACACTGAAAGGTAGGTGCTGTGCACGTCAACTATAAGGTCCTCACTATATTTGTTTTCCAAATGTTCCTTTGTCCTTAGAGATAAATGGACATGCGGGCCAGCTATGACCGCAGCTAGCTCAACAGGTCTATCTGGAAGCAATTTACACACCGTCCTCTTCATATCTCTAATATAACATTTAGACCTACTGTGGACACTGGTTTCTTCAATATGTTGACAGGTCAAAGAAGAATGTGCATGAGTAACAGTGCCACTCAAACGGTCAACCTCTTTAAAATTCCACAACATCTGACTCGTGAACACAGTAATTGACAATATTTCTGAACAACCCAAAGCAAAATTCAGTTTTCCCACTCCTAAGCAGCATTTCCAGAGCCCTAGGTCGGGGCTTTTGAGCCTGGGGATTAACCAAAAACTAGTGATGTCACAAATAACAAATGGATTCCTACTGTATAGCAAGTCAGCTTGCTCAAATCTTGTACATAATTGCTTCCACTTTAGCTGCAATTCCCCCAATAACTTCTCGTGAACTATAATGGCAGTACTATCAGTGCAGTGATCAGAATTAGCTTTACTTTTGCCTGGATGGGCAAAAATTTCTGCAGGCTCCGCCCAGATGGTAGTTTTTGTTTCTACTGCTACTCTATGAATATCTTCTGTAGAAAGAGAGGCTTTACCGGAAGTAGCAACACTTGATATACCACTATAACTGGAGGAAGAGGAAGCTTCAAGTTTCCCCATAGAGAAGGATACGTACTGCTGGAAAATGCTGTCTTCACACACGAACACCACTTCTCTTATTATAAGGCAAAATGATAGCAGATCCATATATGATACCCCAGTGCCTAGGTTTGCTTTGTAAGAAGGAGAGTGGTTGATGGAATCTGCAGGTAAAATGACAAGTGATATCTTAGCAAGATTGACAGTAGAAGAGAGCAGATAAGTAGAACCTCCTCGCAGGGATTGGTCGTTAGAGATGGTATGTGATAAATTCTTTTGATAGAAAATGTTCAGTAGATATCCAAAAGGTTTGCTTATCGTCCTCCAAGCAATCATTAGCAGCAAAAACATATTCTCGAAGTATAGTAAAGGGCTACCGCCAGATGCTGTAATACTGTCCTCCACTACATGAGATTCAGACATAACTCTGCTGCGTGCAACACGTCTTGCCCAAGCTATAGCCTCAGCATGCAGTTCCTTCTCAGTTTCAGAGATCATAGTCCATTCTTCAATAGCTGATCGTGGAAACTTTACACCTCTTGGTATCCCAATTACCATCCTTTTTAATGTTTTGTCTACACTGCATCCAATAATCATAAGCAAATGCTGATAAGCCTTGAGGAGCCGCAGACTTACTACTGCAATATCAATCACATGATATAGTACATATCTGCGAGGAAGAATGGAAGTGTAAACTCTTTTCCGGACAAGTTTCCACAGCTGTTGGCCATTTCTAAAATGCCGAGGTTTAACAGAAGTTAAAGTGGCAAAAGCTGCCAACACAGAAAGCTCGTTAGGGGAGACTGCAAGGTTTAACTCTGCAGCACGAAGCATGAAGTCTACAAGACAAAGATTTTTCAAGTAAATGCCAATGCATAGCTTTGTAGAAGATAAGACGCATCTAACATCATCTTTCCTTGAAACTGCAACTTCCATTCTACTAGCAGCAATCTCAAAAGAACTCTCTCTCAGTGGTACAAAACATGAACCAACTATGCCACTCACAATAGATCTATTTTTGATACTCGGGCATTGTGCATTAAGGTGTACAACATCCCAAAGAAAAGCACATGTTTCATCAAAAAAAGGGAACTCCACTCTAATATGTACATCATGAAGACGTAAGCAGCTCTTTGTCAATATCAGATTCAATAAGGAAGACTTCATCCCGCTTTCTGATGATCTACTGTTTATTAGCTTTTCCAAATTGTCATGTAAAGCACTTCCCTGATATTTGCAGTGATTAAAAGTTCAAATTGCCATCTAAACAATTAGCTTATCCAAAAGGAAAAGTACGACATCAGACTAAGGAAACGAGTATAAGACATTGACACAAACATTAAAGGAGCACCTCGGGGTCAATTGTAGATAGAATCTTCTTCTTCTCACTTACAGAAGTATCAGATGGTTCTGCCACCGATTCCCTTCAACAAAACAAGATGTTCATTAATATAGAGCAATAAGATCAAACCACAACTAGAAATTGCAGAGAGACAGAATTTTACTTAGTGGAGAGAGTAACATGGACTCCTCGAACATCCAAGTCCAATGCAGTAGCTGACCACGGATGAAATCGGACTCTCAACTCTTGAACCTTCACATCTTTTAGCAAAAACTGACTTCCAAGGTCGAAAGCAGAAGCGTCGAAACGAAGATGTCTCGCAACTACAATCGATGTCATAAACCCTAATTTGACCTCCCATTGAGGCTCCTCCACCAGCCATGGCCGCAGTAGAGCAGCTATCTTCCTATGAATCAAACCGTCCAGAAACATCTCCAAAGGCGCCAAAACTTTCAACAAACGGTTGATTGTTGGCGCGATCGTATCTCCACCATTGTAGAAGGAGAAAAAAGAATCTAGTAGAGAGAGTGGCGGAGAATTGGAGTAAGTGCACGGTGATGTCGGTACGTAAACGCCAACGGTAATGAAAGACAGAAAGAGCCTTGATCTTCTTCTCCAGCTGTCCAGTAAGGCACGATAAAACTGATCACGCTGCCAATTGCCAAACCGACTTGTTTTCTTTTTATGGAATTTTTGTGTTTTGATTTATTTAACAGGAACTTTACTTCATTTTTGTTTCATGTGATTCTGTTTGTTAACTATTCTTTGCTTGATAGTTGATACACGTTCACGCTACTCAAATCAAGGGAGCATTTGGGAGCTATTAGCAATTTAGTATCTTAATGTTCTTCTTATTTCCTTTTGACACATTTGTACGTTAATAAAAATTTATTTATAATATTGTTAAAGTTCTCCCTGAAATGAATCAAACAAGATCTCATATTACTATATTTTTTCTTATATATTAGTCGATATATTGAAGATTCTCTTGCAATGTGAATAGTTTCAAAAATATCAATGAGAAGAACATTTGGAAAGAGAGTACGTTCATTCATACACGTATTTGGTGTGCATCCCGTTAGTTTGTTGCGAACAAAATTTGATTTTCATTTTGTTTTTTTGTCCTCTAATTCGTGGAGGGCACCAAATTATATCAGATTTGAAATCTCGAATAATTTTAGATTTATTTTGTTTGCTACAATCCGCGAGGTAGAGCGGATATCATTGGGGTACTTTTAAATTTCTTTTGTTGGTAGCTCAGTTCGGATGGTACTTAAAAATGCTCCGTCCGAAAATAAGTATCGGAGGACCTGTTCGTATATTTTTTCCCCAACTACTTATAAGTTAAAATTGCTGTTTCAGTGAATTTGAGTACCTATCACTTAATTTAAATGTCCGGATTCACCATCTTGCCCCCGATATCTGTTCTTCTTCTTTTTCAATGTCTTCTTCTTCAATGCCTTCTTCTTCTTGCTCTGTCAAATCCGAGGTAGGCAAGCAAGGTTATTTTCTTTTTTCTGATAAAAACCCTGTTATTGCTTTGTGCATCATTCGATCTCATCGAATCTGAACTCTTCAAGCTTGATCGACATCGTTTTGCCTCTATCCTCCCAGGTACAACTCTTTTCGTTCTCGTTCTTGTTTCAATCGGTTTTGAATCGTTTTTTCCTTCTTCACTTCCGTTCTTCCTCTTGAGACTTCAACCACCATTCTTCTTGGTTTAACACTACCAAGAACTTGGGTTTTCAAATCATATAGATCTTTCAAAAACGAAACTAGGGTTTTTATTTTAGGGATTTTGATTAGACGAGTTTCAATTGGATTTTGGGGCTATTGTTGTTAGTTTTGATTACAAATTGTTTGTTCCCCTTCTCACCCAATGTGTTCTCAGCCTTCTGATGACGCCGAGGCAAACGATCTTGCTGAGAAGAAGACCAAGAACAAGGTCGAGGTGCTGCAGGTATGTTTTCCCTTGGTTTAAAATTACTGATTTGTTATGATTCCGTCTTTTAAGTGTTGTACCATATGCCTTGAATTTAAATTTCATCCTATATATGAATAGGTTGATGGAGGAGCCTGCTGCTTACATGAAATTGGGACTGGGCAATCGTTTGGAATTAATTAAGGGAAGAATGCCTGAGGGAGTTTCAGTTTACTGATGCATATAAAGGCATAAAACAAAGGTATTCAATGCTGGTTTCCATCAAAGCTCCAAGATCTTGAAATCATTTTTCTAATTCTTATGATTTACTTGACAGGGAGAACGAGGCTTCCCTTGCTGTTTTACCTGACCTTTATGGAGCTTGGTAGCATGACTGAGTTGCACATACACTCACATTTATTCTTTTCAGTGTATTCGATTACTGGTGTCACTAATCGCGCGCTGGCTTTAAATATGGCTTACATGATATGTAGAGAAGTAACATCTGGTTTATGATTTCAGGTTATACTTGATCAAAGCCTGGGAGCCTATGTATCTATGTGCATCCTCTATGCCCCCGAGCAAGGATATTGGCGGATATTGTTAGAGTATGTTCACAATGTCGCCTATGGTGCAAGAGTAGCCTCTATCAAAGCTGGACCTAGGAAAAACATACATGCTCGAGAAGAAATTGAAGCTCTTTTGACAGGAAAAAAGCTTACAACTATAGTATTTTTCTTGGATGAAACTTTTGAAGAAATTATATGTGACATGTCAACAACTGTTGCTGATGCGGTTGAGGTATATTAAAGAATCCTTGTCATCTATCATCTTATTATTCTTTCAGTGAAAGAACCATATTTATGCATCTAGCTCTCGGCGTGGTAGTGCACCCTGTGTTATTGATAACTGTTTTTAAAAAAAATCTAATATAGCTGAAAACTGATGTCTCTACCTCAGGAACTTGCTGAATCATCAAACTATCTACCTATTCTAGTTTCATTTTGTTTGAATGTTGCAAAGTTGTCACTAGTTCCAAACAAACGGATCCTGGAACTGGTATCTAGATCCTTTGAATTGTTTCTCATACCAGTTAATGTGTATCAGCCTTCTAAGTTCTAACTCGTTTGTTCTTTGACAGAGGAGTATAATGGACTAGATGATAATAAGTATATTGGTGATCTGCTTGCTGACTTCAAGGCAGCTAAGGACCGCAGCAAAGGAGAAATATTGCACTGTAAACTCGTCTTCAAGAAAAAGTTGTGGCTACTTTGTAAAGGTAAGCCCACTGATCATTCAAGATAAACAATATCAAAATAGCTTATTCATGAAGTCTAACTAGAATGAACATCTGTCATGGTGTAGAGTGTTCCAATATTCATATGTTGGCTACGATATCTCTCCTTTACCTATCATACCTACAGACTTTTACTCAAAATACAATATGAAGACATTACTCCAGCATTTACCTTTTCTTCTTCTTTTTTTGTCTAGACAATTTAGTTTTTTTATGCCTAAACCAAATTCCCATTTGAACCGTACTATTGATTTCATAAATGATTCAACTCAGTAACTAATGCAGTAAAATATTACGGTGTTTTGTTTGTATAATCAAACACTTATAGAGATAATATAGGATGCTTAAAATTAATCAAAAACCTATTAGCTCAAAAGGAAGAGCAATGTGTTTGTTGCACATGATGTGGGTTCAAATCTCATATAGGTTGTTGAATACTGGATGAAGAAGCTTCTTGAATATTTTGTTGTAAAGTTCAGGCAGTCTGGTATTATCCATGTCAGTACAGCTCATCTAATTCAGCTACAAAATTCAAGCCAACACACACTCCAGAGAAAAGATGGAAAATCTTACTGTTGCAGGCTGCAACTGATATGGTTGGAATGAATGGCAGGCTTGAGCGTGCTGACTTACTGAAGGCTTCATGTCTTTTTTTCTTCTCCATTTTTTTCGGTTTGATTTCAAAGTCACTCTACATGTTATTAGTACAATTTAGAGACATTAGTAGGTCATTTCCTACAAGGAAACAATCATCCCAATGACTTATCTGAATCTTTCCATTACTACGGCAAAACAGACGGATTTTCAGTTTTTCACCAGGCTTTATTTATGACCAGTTCATCCAAACTAAAAAACAATTTAGATAACAAAAAGCTCATACTCCCTCCGTCCCTTAATATAAGGCTCATTTGCTTTTTCGACACTATTTACAAACCGAGAGAATCTTCTCGTTTTCTTCTAATATATAGAAATAAATATAGGCATGTGAGATCTCGTTTGATTCGTCTCAACGAGTACTTTGAGAATATTAAAAAATTATAATTTTTATCATCGTATATTTAGAGATATTAACGTTACAAAATGTGTCTCGGCAAATGTGTCAAAAGCAAATGGGAAGATCATTAAGGGACGGAGGGAGTATAACCTAACATTTTGCTAAGTATCATGTTGTGGGTTTCTCATATTGATCCCATCACAATACATGATAGCTGAATCTAACAAGTTTTTCTCTTTTCCTAACTGAGTTCTAAGAATATCATATAATGTTGGAGTCTATGTGGGATTCGAACCCACATCATGTGTAATTACACATTGCTCTTCCCTTGAGCTAATAGACTAGAGTTAAACCATATATACAACGCTATTAACATAACTATAAGATCATAATTCATTTTCTGTAGGTGAATGTTCATATGAACATGCCAACACTTGTTCCTAAAATATAATTTTCTAAAAGGATATTAGGTAATTAGCTACAAAACCAATATAAGCAACTAATTAACCCCGATTGAGTCGTACTATTGCCCAAGTAATTCACCGTGTACTATAACATTCAATTCAGTGCATCAAATCTTCATCTATCACTAATGCTCAATGTGCAAATAAATCATGAGCTTATCATGATCCACAAGAAAACACAAACTGGGAACTTTCCACATAATCTTCTCAGTATATACTATACGAGCACATAATCTTCTCAATTAGGTGAGATCCAATGAATCCAACACCTCTAGTGACCAAAATTCTCATGTTATACTGTCAAAATTCAGTCACAAAAAAGAACTATGTTAAGAAGGTTATAAAAATGCTTAGTAATGTATATGCAAAGACCCGAATTACTCCAATTTGCAACCAATAGAACTAAATTCAAATCATAGTCCACTCATAGAGGTAAAAAAGTTAAGTATCAACTCAATTAACAAATAATGAGTTAAAGCTGAACAAAATCAATCAAAATTTGAGTCAAGGCTAGCTAACAGAGTAAAAAGAGAAAGAATTTTATACTAGAAGAGGAATGAGAGGCGTCGTCTCTGGCAGAAGAATACAAGCAGTTGTCCATCTCAGAGTTTGCAGAGGAGTAAAGAATACATGGAGAGGCTAAGAAAGCTTATCAATTTTGGCAGCCTTAGCCTGCCACCACAAAGATGAACCAAACCCTAACCACTTCCACAGAGATGAACAATAGAGCGTCAGCGGTGAGTTTGAAACTCCGACGAAGATCTTCGAGTTTGAGAGATGGAAGAGAATGAAGATCGATCTTCGAGTTCGAGTTGCAACCCTAATTAGCTAAGAACACGATCTCCATCGAAAAGGTTTGCGAAGCGCCGTCGCCGTCGGGGTTGCAACCCTAATTTTGTGCTGTTTTGGGGGAGAAAGGGTGTTACATATAGCAAAAATTGAGCCATTTGGCTCGATGTATGACCACTACATGTGCGGATGTGCCCATCACAACACTCTGAAATGCATCACGTGCAATGCACGTGTTACCCTTTTAAAACAACAATGTAAGGGTATTCTAGTCATTTTATCATAATTTTTGCGTTTTTAAGTAATCTAAAGTATAGTCATCCGAACATACCATTCAACATTTCAGTAACAGTAACAGTAACAGAACCAGCACCAGCATCAGCATTAAAATCAGTAACAGTACCAGTAACAACATCAGTATCAGCACCAGCACCAGCATCAGCACCGTGCATCCGAACTGAGCCATAGTATATTGCTTATTTGTGGTAGCAAAGTAGCTTGCCATACTAGTTTCATAACTTAGTCTAGAAGCAATTAGTATTGATACTTCATACAACGATCTTCTTATTGAGCTGACTGTATTGTAAAGACTGAAGAGTAATTTCATCAATCTCATTGTTGTTAGCTCAAAATGTGAAGAATTTGTGCCCAATGCCCTATTGGGCACAATAATTTTAACAACTACACCACCCAACTAAACATTAATAAACTACCCCTATATATAAATATAACCTTCTACCTCTCCCCAAATCAACTCTCTCGATTTCTTCTTCTCTGCAACAGTCGTCTCCCAAATCCTTCCTCCCGACCCCGTCACACCAGGCCGACGCCGACTCCGCCGCGATACGCCTCTGCTCACCCGTCATCTTCCCTACGCATCTGCATCGGAGTCCCGCGAGCTCCGATGCACCGGTGATCTCCTACAACAGATCTGGAGGCGGAGAAGACAAGATCTGGAGCTCGATTCAACAGATCGGAGGCGTAGAAGAGGAGATCTGGAGCTCGATTCACGAGATCTGAGGCGGAGAAGAATGCTATGCCACCTCGGGTCTGGTATTGTGAATCGTCCATTCTTATTTCTGCAAGTTGTTTATTGTTGTTAAATGGTATTGTGAATCAAGAACATGAAGTTTCTGATCTGGTTTGAAGTTGATGTCTAGTTTTGTTGTTAAGGTAAATTTCGCATGATTGTCTGAAGGATTGTAAGCTTTTCTGGAAGTCTTGTTTATATTTGTTTTTTTCCGCATCAGTTGTTTTTTTTGCCCAGAACATTTACTTGTCCCCTTGTCTCCCAGACGATCAATTTGAATGTGACCTCTACTGACCTTGCAGCAGCATTGAAGTTTTGATTATTTTCTTCTGTTCTCTACTTCTGTTCTGTTCTCGATTTCTTGTTTCAAATTTGCGTCGTATCCTACTCATTGCTTTTGAAAAGAAATATTTTCGATAGCCTGTTATAATTTTGCACTCTTATTTTGAAGCTTTTTGTGGCCTGGCTAGATGTTTTAATTTTTTTCTGTATGATCACATGTTTTCATAACCTTTGTATTAAGAAAACGTTTTAGGCCTTCTGACTGAACTTTTTTTTATTGGTGACTTGCTGGGTATCAGGCTAGATGTTTCTCACTATTCTTATTTATGTCATTGGTGACTTGCTGGGTTTTGTTAAGAAAACGTTGTAGGCCTTCTCACTAAACTTTTTTTTCCAATGAGAGGAATACATTCTAACCTGGCTAGATGTCAACATCTTGTTATGTTTGTTCTTCTGAATTCTTCTTGAATTTTGGGATTTGTTCTCTAATTTACTTGTTCATCTTCCTAGAGCTTTTAGAATTTTAGCTTACTGTATTGTTTACTGTTGTATTGCTATTGTAGAGCAATGGAGAGGCTGAATTTTGCACGAGATGCAACAGCTTCTTCAACTAAATGCCTTTTTGCATTTAGTATGAACCATTTTTTAGATGTTCTAAATGCCTGTTGTACTGCCATTTTTTAGTATGAACCTTTTGCAACAGCTTTTTGCACGAGAATGAGCATGAACCAGTCAACTAAATGCCTTTTTGCATCTCGTGCAAAGAGGAAGCTGTTCTAGATGTTGTTTTTGGAGATTGTTTTTGTATGAACCATTTTTTTTATTAAAATTGTTGATTTGTTGTTGTTACAGGAGCATTGGCAGTGCAACTCCCACTCCCGGTATGAAATCTCGCTGCCACCGTAGTTGACTGGTTAAACAATTGAAAGACTGATGAACTATGCTCGAATCAAGTAACCAAGTGTTAAGGGATTAGCTTCAAGTGATTCGTATTAGTGAATTACAGGAGACAGGGAATATTGATGGTGTGTCTTGATTAATTTGATCTTTGTGCAGATAATTTTAATCTTTATTTATTGTGTTGACAACTTTCGCAGTGTGTTGACAAGTTTTGTAAAGTATTGACAAGTTTTTTAAAGTGTTGATAATGTTGACAATTTTGTAATATTACTCGTGTTGTATGTTACTGACCGTTTATTAGTCTTGTAAAAAATTTATTTAGTTGGGTTGACAACTTGTTTAGTCGTGTTGACAATGTTTTATTCTTGTTGACAGCTCTGTTAAAATTTAGTCGTGTTGTATGTTGTTGACCGTATTTTAGTCGTGTTAACAACTTATTTAGTCGTGTTGACAACTTATTTAGTCGTGTTGACATCTTATTTAGTCGTGTTGACAACTTATTTAGTCGTGTTGACATCTTATTTAGTCGTTTTGACAACTTATTTAGTCGTGCTGACATCTTATTTAGTCGTGTTGACAACTTATTTAGTCGTGTTGACAACTTATTTAGTCGTGTTGACAACTTATTATTATTCTTGTTGACAACTCTATTAAAAATTTTGTTGACAGCTCTGTAAAAAAAAATTGTTGACAACTTTGTAAAAAAAATTGTTGACAGCTCTGTAAAAAAATTTGTTGACAGCTCTGTAAAAAAAATTGTTGACAGCTCTGTAAAAAAAAATTGTTGACAGCTCTAAAATTTTTGTTGACAGCAAATGGGGTATTTTCTTATAACTTAAAAAAGTGATGCAAAAACTTAAAAAACATAACAGTTTTAGGGTATTTACCCAAAAACCGGTCAAAATGTTTAGTAGTAGTTGAAATGGTCACAGTCTGACAGAAGAAATGATAATCGGAAGTGGAAGAATAAGCTCAACTTTTTGTACATGAACATCAAGACACTCATTTCTTCATCTACTAATTTGTCTAAGAAATTAAATGTATTTCTGCAGATAATCTCAACAATAAACAAGGAGATGAGACATGCTAAACGAGCCCCAATCTCAACTAACTTAAACACCATGAAGTGCAGCACATACCCAAAGCAATTACAAGCATCAAGTATTTACCATTATACTCAAATGGTATAATTCCTTCTGCAAATCAAGAAACTTCAGCAAGACTCCCCTCTTTAATGAAGGCAGGATTCAGAAACTTGGCCACAAATGCCCATAGCTTGTACACATCTTCAAAGTTTGTCAGAAAACTAAGAGAGGCAGTAACAACTTCGACTCTGAAAAAGCCGCTCTTACCATCATGACACCCGTTAACCATCGGCCTACACAACGTTGTATCCTCTATGCTCAGCGCTCCACAGTGACTTCCCGGTTTATCCATGATTTTGATATGGCTTAAGATGCCAACACCGAGGGAAATACCGTTCCCTTCTGCCAACTTCTGAACAATTTCCGGGTTCACCAGCCCCTTGCTCCTGTCCCTCACGTTAAAAGCCACTGCTGCACCGCGCTCGTACTTGATTTTAGGGCCGTATATTTGTACGAGAGGAGCTGAGCTATCTCCATTGGGACCGGGCAGCCTCAGTTGCAGTAGAGAAGTCACAAGCCAGTTGATTAAGAATCGAAGTCTGGAAGTCGTCTTGTTGAGCCCTAACATGTTAATCTGATCAAGATGGCGGCAGATTATCTCGGGTTCCCTTCTTTCCATGCTTTCATCTTCAATGTATTCTCCATCACTATAACATAGTTCATCATCATCATAGTCTGTAACAGATACTTGTCCAGCTTCTATTGGACAGCTGAAGTGTTCCCTGTGATTGTCTTCAACTCCTCGCCTTCCTAGCAGCCTGAATTCACCTTCAGTCTCTCTTCTGATAGTGGGCCCGGGTCCACTTGCAGAACCGTTGGGAACTGGACTTCTGTGATTGGGTCTTCCATTTTGAACACGATCCAAGCTCCCTGAAACCGACTGAACAGCAGCATCGAACGAAAGCATATGACAGTTTTCGCTTTGCAATGGACTTGCCTCGTATTCATCATAAGCAGGGCTTATAGATTTCTTTCCCCCTGGGTTAGATAAGACTTGGTTGTTTTTCTTTCCACCGGTGAACCAAAACGGGGGCAAGGGTGATGTAGAATTCTGTTTCTCACGCTGGACTGTTCCCTCGGACTCAATTGGGCTTTGACCCACATCAATCCAGTAAGAGTTTCCAGATGACTCATCCTCACTGAAGATCGGGCTCTTCATCATCTCTCCTACAGAAACGCTTTCGGTTTCTTCAAAGATTGTGCTCGTACCATCTCTCTCTGAGCTGTTTTCGTGGTCCATTTCGGTCTCGAATACATCCTGGACTTGAGCAGAAGTGTAAGCACCAGAGAAGGCAGGCATTTGAGATACCTTATGAATGTTATCCTTAAGATCACCATTCTCAGCTGCTTCTTCATCGTCTTCTAATCCAATCAAGCCATTCAAGCCATTCAAGCCATCAATCCCGTCAATGGAATCACCAAGGTACTGAGGAAAGACCGGGATGATCTTCACCATTCCAGTCCCAGTAATCCGTGATTGGCTATGAAGGCAGCTCATTACGGATTTCTTGATCAGAAGACATCCAAACCCAGTTGGATCAGAGCCAAACACCCTGTAAAATGATGTGATTATGAAATCCGGCCTAAAAAGTGACAAACCAAGTGAATCCATGTCCTTAGGCCCCAGTGAACCAGCATCAAGTAACACATGCCAATTGTTCTGCTGAGCAAGCGCCATCCACTGATATGAATACTTCGCACCTGTCACCCTCGACTGTACCGGAAACACAAAGAGCCCAGCAGCAGAATCCTTCTTCCTTTTCTTCTTATTTGAAATCTGCTTCCTTAAATCAGTAGAGCACAGCTTAAGTGTAGGCCATTTAAACCATGCGCTATACACTTTTGCACCTTTCTCCCTCGCACTCTGACCCATCCAGTTAACAGACTGACTCTCATGATCAAACATTGTCAACAATTTCTTGTTGGTATGAAACGGGTATGACTCGGCCAACAACTTAAAAGCTGACCCCCTACTCACAGTAAAAACAATCCCATACTCTTTCTCAGGGATATTGAGATGATCCATAATTCGGGTCTTTATATCATGCTCAACAGTGCCCTGCTCGGCACCTCCATACAGTGCATGGTTACTCAAATTAGCAGTTATACCAGACAAGCTAAAAGTCGAAGTGTCCCAATAATAAAGTGTCTGAAGATATGAAAACAGTCCAAACCCACAGTAGTCAAGGCATACCTTGGGAATTGGCTCCAAGAGATGGGCGTATTCCTCCTCTCTCAGCTGATCAATCCTCTCAGAAGACTGATATTTGGGATACATAGTCAGAAATTTGGAGAACGACTCAAGGAGGTCAGGAATTGACCCGTCTGATTCGAATGTACGTTCAGCAGCTAAGGCGGTTGCTCTGAGAAATCCCCTTTGAACGTGCAGCCTTGCAAGTGATCTTGACCTTCCTAAGCCTTCATCTTGATATGACAAGGAATCTGACTCCATATCCTGAATGGATTTTAAAAGTGACCCATCTTCGGATGCTTCTTCTAGAGCTTCTCTGAGATTCTCTTGCAACTTCCTAAGAATTGACGGGTTACGTTTCCCTTCATAGACGACATTGGACCCGTCCTTTGATCTGCTCTTTTTGTCCAGAATCAGAGAAGCACAATGTGAAATTGGCTTCCACAGTGACAGATGCATCTCAGCCAACAAGTTCTTTTGGAATATTACAGTGAAAGATGTTGTGTGAGAGAAGGTCAGTCTAGCCCATCAAGCAAAGCTACAACAACAAAGGGGAGGAAACAAAGCAGGTTTTAAAATTCAAACAAAGCAGCAAATGCAGAAAAGAAGAGTCAATCTAATTTGCTTTACCAGAATCAAAGTAACAAATTCTGCTTTTGTAAAAAACAAACAACTTGTTTTAAGAAGAAAAAACGGTACAGAACTCTTGAGGCCTTTGAGCAAGGAGATTTTGCTTTAAACCCTCCAAAATTTTCTCAGGGCCACAAAAGATTTCAGGTATAAACCTAACAGCAAACCCTAGCAGAATAGCTCAATTTAAGCTTCAGGTATCACCAAACCCCACAGAGCACCCAGAAAAAGTAGACGAATTCAAATTAAACAAAAGCCAATTCAGCATCCAAATTCAAAATTGAAAAGCAAAGTCTTTCACCAAGTGGTCCAGTTAGTTATTTACAGTCAGAGAATCTGATTTGGTTGAAAAAATTCTTAAAAAATGGAAATCTCGACAACATTAACTAAAAAAGTGAAGAAATTGGAAGGTAAGCATTTTGAGTAGGACTTGGGCTTACGCACCCAAATCCTCAAAAACCCTAAACCCCAGATCTCAGAAAAGCCTGAGAAATAGAAATGGATAGCATTTTAATCAATGGTTAAACATATGTAAACTAACCTGAATAAATTTGAAGAGTGAACAGCAAATTCGTGAGTGAATTCGTTCGAATAGCTCCACATAAAAACAAAAGTACGAGCAGAAATCAAGCAAGCAGAAGCAGTACTCGGTAGGAAGAGAAACGAGGGAGAGTAGGCGTCGACTTTTGGGAACAGCCCATCAACGGTAATCGAAGTTGTCTCTTTTGTGCTTCACTAATAAGAAGAGAAGCTCGCGCTCTGCTGTGTCTCTACTTCATTTTATATTAGTAGGAGGGTGATAATTAATTGTTTAATTAGATTATTTAGATTAAACAACCTTATATCTTTTTTTTGCTCCGCAAAACAACTTTTTAGGGCCCACGTTGACTTTTCTCTTAATCTATACCCCTCCGTCCCATAATATAGTGTCTTTTTTTCTTATTTGGCGTCCCAAAATGTTGTGTCTATTTCCATTTAAATCTTTCGTCTTATTATCCACGTCAAATCATTTTTCTAAAAATTCACACTTAACTACCTTCTATTTCTTTCCTTTTTACATCAATTTCCACAACTAATCACCTTTTATTTTCTCTCTCCTACATAAAACCACACTCTCTCATAATCTCTCTCACTTTTTCTTTTTCACTTCCTTAATTTTCCTCGGAAACCGCAAATGAGCAATTAGTATTGGGACTGAGGAAGTACTACGGAGTATCATTATCAAATTTTTCATTTTTTTCAGTATTTTTCCTTATAAAAAGTTGTTTACTGTCCTTCTATTTTATTACAAAGAATTAAAAATAAAACGGAAAAAAATGTACTAACAGATGTAAGATTAAAATTAACTAATCTTATTACGGAGTATTATTGAGATTGACCGAGGAAGATCATTTTGACCACCGCGCTTCGCGCGAGCTTTAGCGTATTAAAAATTAATATTTATATATATAATACATTTTGTCTTTTTCAAGATTATTATGATATCTATATACGGTATTTATGTTTGCTTTTACTTTCATTAAGTGACGGTTAAGTCCAACCACATGTATTTGTTTCTTTTGGTTTGATATGGTTATCGGGTGATTTTTATGTATTTTTAATTAAAGTTGTTAATTAGGTTAGTTAACTTGGGTTTGGATTGAGAATGGATTGGATCAAATTTGGATTATTGGTTAAGACGGTTTGGGTATATACGTGTTAGTGTGAAGTTGATTCAATTTATTTATTAAATAGTTTTTTTAATTAATGATATTAGATTTGGATATTTTGTTCGAAATGGGTTTTCAATTTGACGTGATCATGTTGTTTTTTTACTGGTACGGTTAGGTGTTGACTACGGGCATCATCATTTATTTAGGAAGATTAAAATTAGCAAAAGTAGATAAAAGTTATATTAATCTTTTTTACATTACATTTATTATTGAGTTAAATTAGGACAATGATATGATTAGGAAGAAATGATAGATAATTGATTGATACAAAAATAATTTTATAATGGGTCTTGAAATTATTAGGTTTTAAAATGATTAAGGTTTAACATTGATGAGGTACAAATTACATTTATTTTGGGCAAAATGGATCAATAGAGAGAGATAAATTCATGAATTAATAGGATGAGATAACATTTATTAGGTAGGGTTTACATTTAATTTCGTCTAATAGCGTCTGTTTTATATATATACTAGCATTTTGGGCCCGCGCTATATTATTTTATATACGCATTGCTAATTTGTAGGAAAAGATCATCAACGCTACGGGAATTTTATTTCATTTATTGTGTAAATTTATTTTCTATACAAATATTCTACATGTTGTATAATATAAAAGGTTATAATCCCTTGATTGATCGTCTTCTTGATTGCTCTTTGTTGGATTTCTTGTTTTGTTAGTATTTCTCTAGAAAGGTAATTTGAATATCTGATTCATGCTGATATTTCATAGGTTTTTTTACCGGAAACCACCCGTATGATGGGCTATATTGTCCAAAATCACCCGTATGTTTCAATATTACCGGAAACCACCCTTATAACTCTCTGTCACTCAACAACCACCCCTCTTTAACTTCCGTCAAATATTTATCCCACATGTCATAATATAATATTATTTTATTTGAAATTACTAATATCACCCCTTTAAAATCTTGTAATGACATTTTTTCTATGCCTTCAAATCTTCGGGCCGTTTATTTAATTTTTGAAAAAGTAATCAAAACCCCCAAAATTCATTTCCCCAAAAGAAACTTATCATTTTCATCTTCATTTTCTCCACCCGTCACCTTGCTGGTTTAACAATGGTGGTGAAACTCCAACTCTTCCACTCACTTCCTCCGTTTAATCCATCTCCGGTTTCATCCTCAAATCTACCGCCCAATGCCTCGCCACTTCCGTTCGCTTCTCCTCCCTCCTCGTAACTGTCCATTGTTCAACATCGAAGAAATCTCCATTTTTTTTGCAGAGAAATTAGGAGCACACAACCAGCCATAAAATGGGGTTTTTATGAAATATGAAGTGTAGATTACATCCCAATCAATATCTTCCTAAGATTGGAATCAAAACGGGAATTTTTTAAATCTAGGTTTCTCATCTTCAAACAATTTACAAACTGAAAAGTACCAAATTGATTGTCGATTCCTCAAACTAATAAGCCAATACCACGAATGAAACTATCAAACTCAAGAATCGAAGTCCAATCAAGATAAGGTTTGGTGATTGGATTGAGTTTTCGAAGTTAGGGTTCTTCCTTCATATTTGGGGAAGAAGATAAATTTTGGGGTTTTGATTATTTTTCCAGAAATTACATAAACAACCCAAACATTTGAAGGCATGGAAAAAATGTCATTACAAGATTTTAAAGGGGTGATTTCAATAATTTCGAATAAAATAATAATATATTATGACACGTGGCATAATGATTTGACGAAAGTTAAAGAAGGGTGATTGTTGAGTGACGGAGAGGCTTATAAGGGTGGTTTCGGTAATAATAAAACATACGGGTGGTTTTGAGCAATATAGTCCATCATACGGGTGGTTTCCGGTAAAAAACCCTATTACATAAGTTGATGTATATAGACATTATTTGTAATTTTTACCAACTTTTGGAATAATCTTAAGGCAAAAAATTGTTTAGCTCGAGATGATGATTCCATCCACCTAGTCATTGAAGAAACAATGCTTCATTCATTAGTATATTTATACCCAACAAAACTACTAACATAAATCACTCGCTCACATAACTCAAGAGCAAGATAGGAAAAAAGCGAAATTATTCCATTTTGAAATTCAAAACTAAAATATTTTACGGAATTTTGGAAGAACAAAATTGTATCTTTTGTTTTAGTAAAAAATAAAGGGTCGTCTTTTTGTTAGGCAACTCCAAAAAAACGTATAAGACTCGTAAAAATGGGTCGCATTAGACAATATGTTTAACAAACCGTTGAAATAATAAGAGAGAATAAAAGTTTCTTTATGTCATGTCCAATCAAAACACTTCAACATTGTCTCTAAAACATTCATATTTAAAAATCACAATTTATATATTAGATTAGATTGAAAATAAAAATAATCATTTTTAGAAATCAAAATTTTAATTCTATAAATCTTCACACATTCAATGTATAAACCCATCAATTAGAAAATATAAGTATTAAGTTGAGGAGAGTTATTAACCAATAAAAATATAAATGTATTTAATGCGATCTTTAATTTTCTCTCTCCGTAATTTTTATATTATATTAGATAGATATATATATAGAGAGAGAGAGAGAGGGAGACTCCGGTAAGACTACTTTTATAGTAAAACGGTGTTAACGAGTATAGAGCGTTGGATGAGAAGTAGATGGAGGGTTGAGATTAAAAGCATTAGAATAAAAGAAATTTAGGAAAAAAGTACCAAATAAAGCTCTTAATTATACGTTTCTCTCTCTCTTCTCTCTCTCTCTCTTTCACGATCTTCTTTCTCTTCCCTCTCTCACGATTCTCTCATTTACAAAGGGCTTGAAAATTGTGTTCTTCTCCTTGACAATTTTATATCTTGTTTGATTGATACAAAACACACAAATCTCCATGGAAGAAGGTTAGTTTCAAGATGACACTTGAGAATCTTATAATTGAATTTCAAAATGATAGTCTTAAGGTGGAAAAATTAATATTCCTTTGGTATAATGTATGGTTACACAGAAATGCAATAATTTTTTGAGGAGAAACAATCTTTAAAAAAGATTTAGCTCAAACAGCATTTTGTCATTTTAAACAGTGGGCAAATGCATCTCTAATTGCTAAAGGTCCAAAACAAAAAACGAGGAGAAATAAAAAGAAGGCAATTAATAGATGTTGGATTGCTCCTCCTACAAGCCGGATTAAAATAAACTTTGACGGATCTTTTAAACAAAATGGACAATCATCGGTTGCATGTATTGCTCGGGATAGCAAAAGGCGGATTATTGATATTTACTCTACAAATACCCAATCAAATTTTGCACTACAGACTGAGGCTCAAGCTTTCCTTATTGCAACAAAATTGGTTATTAAACTAAAAGCTCATAACGTCATATTCGAGGGGGATAATCTAACTATAGTTAATACTGTAAACAAAATATGGAAAATACCGTGGGAAATAGAAAGTATTATTTTAGATGCTCAACATAACTTAAAATCTATAAATAATACTAAAATTGTGCATTGCTTTAGAGATGCGAATAGGGCAGTGGATATTCTTACCTGCCCGGATTTAAACCCTCACTTTATTAAAGCAGTGTTACACTGCAATCCTGATTCTAACATGTCTATTGAGTACCTCAACAGCATTAGGCCACATCTTCTGGCTTCTCCTATGTTCCCCCATTACGAACCTTTCTTCCGGACCATCGTTGCCGATGGTCAGGGGTGGTCATCCCGACGTGGATGACATCCCGTTTATTACCTTTTACCAAAAAAAAAAAAAAAAAAACTTCTCGTTGATATGCACAAAACTGGTCCAGGTATGCATAAGAACCCAATTGATGATGATATGGAGTTATTAAGTTGTCATATAAGTTGTCATATGCTATTAGGGTTTCAAATGATTTCTGTTATGCGGTAATTCAGTTAGCATATGCTTTTTTTTCCACTGTTATGTAATCGGATTTACATGACATGCACTAGCTGTGTTGATTTTCTATCAATGTTTTTCGTCATTTAAATCATATGTTTAGCCTAGGGGGACCTTATGTGACTCTCGACTGTCATATTAACGTCTTAAGATTCTTTCATGTAAATTGATGATCTTTATATTGTTTTTGATTTACCTATTGAATTTTATTCAAATTCGCTTCTAAAAGAAGGTTGTATCATGATATTATGTTGCATCCTCGATATGAGATTCCTAGGAATTTGATTAGGGTTTGATTTAATTGAACAACCTATTGAATTTCACTAGGGTTCTCTAGGGTTTCATTCTGATATGCGAAATCATTAAATCGATATGTAGTTCGTAATCGTCGTTATGCATTAGCTATTTAGGGTTTCGAATGATCTCTGTTATGCGGTAATTCAGTTGGCATATGCATTTTTTTCCACTGTTATGCAATCAGATTTACATGATATGCACTAGATGTGTTTCATTGTGATATGTGATAACAATAAATCAAT
Organism: Oxyria digyna; assembly: GCA_029168935.1. Classification (NCBI taxonomy): domain Eukaryota; kingdom Viridiplantae; phylum Streptophyta; class Magnoliopsida; order Caryophyllales; family Polygonaceae; genus Oxyria; species Oxyria digyna. The sequence goes on along the minus strand of JAPVLV010000010.1, from coordinate 21,506,551 downwards.
ATGCAATTCGTAATCGTTGTTATGCAGTAGTTATGTTGGGTTTCACCGCTAATTTCTTTTTTGCGGTTATGCAATCTGATTCATTTGATATGCACCTATTGTTAACGGATGTGCACTAACTGTTCATTGATATGCACAAAACTGGTTCAGGTATGCATAAGAACTTAATTCATGACGTGATCTATTCTTCCTCAGATGATGGTGTTGATTGTATGTTAGATGATGAAGAAGCAGCATTATATGATATACCGAATGTGTTATTGACGAGAAAGACAGTAACAACAAGCATTGGGTTCCTCGTTGTCCCGACGATATGAAACAAATAAAAGGAAAAACCTTCTTCATGGAGGAAGTAGAATCCTTTAGTCATTTAATATGCATTTTAACTTTAGAGATGTTTGACACAACAACAACATCAATCCCCATTTATCCCGAAAAACGGGGTATGGGGTGGTCGGGATTGGTATTTCCTTACCCCAAGAGGTTGGGAAGAAGTAACCGATATGACCTAAAATGATGATTGCGTCAAAAGTTGCATAATCTGACTACTACTTCACAAAATAAGAAGCATAGACAGCTAAATGAGTCATTTTGCTTTATTCCATATAATTCTGAAGCCAAAGAATAGTGAATCTTTGATTCCATTGGAAAATGGATGTTTGAATTAGTGTTAAATTGTGGTATTGCGTAAAATTGGGGTTTTCAAGGAAATTGAATTTTATGTGAAGTTTTATTTTAGGGGTAAGTTCTCATGTGTTTTCCAAGTTTTACAACATTTCGGTTGATATGCAACTATTATCTATAGATATGAAGGAAATCTGAGGAGATATGTAGAAAATCAGTATAGATATGCACAATATCTATGTTTCGAGTATTAGGAAACAAGAAAATATAAGGAGAAAATCTCAAAATTTCGTGGAGATATGCATGATATAAGGATAAGTGTTCTCGTGTTTGCCAAGTTTTACCGCATTCCGCAGATATGCAATTCATATCTACAGATATGCACAAAATTCTTGGAGATATGCAGATAATCTGTGACATGTGGATTTACCTTATAAATACGAGGACTTCATATTTGGCTTGAATGATGCTCAATTTTAGCTTAAGAACTAGTGTATGTTCCCGTACCATGTACGCGGTCACATGTAATAAATATTTTAATAATACATTTATATTTTATATTATTAATTAGTTTATAAATTGTAGTTTATACTTTATGATTTATAATTTATAAATTATAGTTTATAGCTTACGATTTATGTTTTATAGTTTAAGTTCATTAATGACTCAACTTAATTAGATTGATAACATAATAATAGATAAAGATATATATATATATATATGAGATAAAGATATGATATGATAAAAGATAAAAATCAATATTTCTCTTTGTTATATAGCCTATTAGATATCATTTTGATTTTTTTACTTATTTAATTCAAATATATATATTAAAATATAAAGTTGGATGATGTGGAGGATGACATGGTAAATGATGTAGCATATCTTAGAAGTCGACATATAGGCGAATTGAATATAAGAGCGACATGTGGCAAAACAACATTCTGTTTTAGTATATGTATAGATATCTAAATCAATTACTAATTAAAAAATAACCATAACAAGATAATAATAAACACCATTAAAAAATAAGAAAGAAAAACTAGTCTATCAATGATAGTCTAGTTTGATCGATGACGCCAATCTTCTCATTTGCCACAGATTTCTTCTATTCCCTCAACAAATACAGAAATTTATTAACAAAATACAATCTACTCTAATCCAATTACAAGTTGACTCCAGAATCATGAGATACAAATTACATAAGCAATATAGAATTCTACACAGTTAAACTTGTTTATTGCTCAACTCAACCTAAACGTAGATCCACAGAGCTAACACTAACTCTCATCAACATGATTCCATATTATATATCTACTGATTATTCGAATGGCTAATTAAGGAGTAAGGAAGGATTCTTGTATTTCTTCCAATGTCTTCCCTTTTGTCTCTGGCATCAACTTTGCAACAAACAAAACTGCAAATGCATTAAGCCCGCTAAGTACGAAGAACGTGCCTGGATAGCTCCATTCTGTCATGAAGTTGAAACCATAAGTCGAGGCCCAAACACTCTCTCCTGAGACCATTGTTGCTAGGCTTCCAACTGACCCTTTCACATTCATTGAAAATAACTGTCCTATATAAAACAAGCTTCAATTCACCACTCCATAAACGGCCAACACAACATGATTTAGACATCATGCCAAGCATAAACAAGTATGAAACTGCTAATAAACTATCAGATAAACAAGGACTTCGGTGAATTAAAGTTTTCAAGCCCCACTAATAAACTAATTACACCTAGAAAACTATCACAGAAACGAGTAATTTGTTTGTATACAAATCTTGAAAACAATACTGATGTATAGATAACTCAAAAAAGCAATGATGTCATTCGCAAGCTAAATATGCCGTAGATTAGTGAACTCACTCAGAAAACTAAACAAATACACATGACATAATAAGGCAAGCCAACCATACAAATCCAAACTCAATCTCAAAGAAATTGAAATTCCACCAAATTTAGTATCCACTAAATACAAGATCCAAACTCTGGGACCTTCGATTATTGCAGTTGTCACTTTGTGGATGACAGAGTTGTATCACAAACACCAGTACAAAGTTTCATAGCTCATGCTTCACATTATTGATTTTTTTTTGTATTACCACTTGGTAAAACAATCTTGATGTGTGATTTACTGGGATCCCCAAAGTCGTCGTCAAGTGTTACCTTAGAACTTCGATTTTCTATTGAATCGGGATCTCAAGGACCATTTTTCATAAACCTAATTTACTATCGACGACAATACAAATTCTGGGATCACAAGTTTGATTTTTCATAAACCTAATTTACTGTAGAAACTCAAAACCATGGCTACCGGCGAAAATAAATCAAACAAGAAACAACAGATAAGAAACAAAATCGAGGCTTACCTTATGTGATAAGTGGATGGAAGGCTTGCGAGCACGGCGAGACGACGACTTGATCAGTTGCGGCGGTGAATAAGGTAAGATGAGTCTTACGATGAAGAAAACGGGGGTGACCGAATTAAAGATGCTAGGTGATTAGAAAGAGAATAGGAGAGAATAGGAAAATAGGGAAAGTAAATCCCTATGATTTAGGGAGGTATTTCCTGATTTTGTATTATTATTATTATTATTGTAAATTACAATTGAATCTAATCCATTCATCTAGATTTGAACTAATGGGTATAAATCGTTAACACTGTTTCGCTGTAAGAGTTTGTTTCGCAGGAGTCTAAATCTATATATATAGAGAGAGAGAGGGACGCTCCGGTAAGACCACTCTTATGGTAAAACGGTGTTAACGACTTCTATGCAGAACTCGCTAAGACATATGCACTATACTATAGACGATATGCAGATCTCGCGAAGGCATATGCACTATATTATAGATAATATACATAACTCGTTAAGGCATACTATAGACGATAGGCAAAACTCGCTAAGGCTTATGCACTATACTGTAGACGATACGTAGAACTCGATAAGGTATATGCACTATATTGTAGACGATATGCAGAACTCGCTAAGGCATATGCACTATATTATACACGATATGCAGAACTCGCTAATGCATATGCATTATGTTTAGACGATATGCAGAACTGGCTAAGGCATATGCCCTATAAAATAGATAATGCAGAACTCGCTAAGGCATGTGCAATATATTATAGACGATATGCAGAACTCACTTAAGCGTATGTACCATACTATAGATGATGTGTAGAATAAGACACTAAGAAGTTCTAAATCGAGGCCACAAAATTACTGCATATCGTCTATAGTATAGTGCATATGTAATAGGGAGTTCTGCATATCGTGTACTATATAGTGCATATGCCTTTTCGAGTTCTGCATATCGTCTATAGTATAGTGCATATGCCTTAGCGAGTTCTACATATTGCGTATAGTGCAGTTCGTATGCCTTAGGGAGTTCTGCATATTCTCTATAATATAGTGCATATTCCTCAACGAGTTCTGCATATCATCTATAGTATAATGCATATGCCTTAGCGAATTCTGCATAGAAGTCGGTTTACCGTTTTACCATAAGGGGTGGTTTTACAGGAGCCTAAATCTATATATATATATAGAGGTTTTTGCGCCAAACCACCCCTTATTTGGGCCACTTTGCGCCAAACCACCCCTTATTTGACTTTTTGCAAGGAACCACCCATTTGTGTCATTTTGTTAACACCGAGCCACCCCTCGTTCATTTCCGTTACTTTTTCCGTTAGAGCTTGTGAAATGTCATTTTTACCCTCACTTTTTTTAAATATTTGAGGGCAAAACTGGAATTACACAATCTGATGATATTTTGCCAAAATATCGCGAGATAATGTTTTTACATGAGATATTCAATTAACTTTTCACCACATTCATTTAACCTAATTTTAACCTAATTTTAACTTAACTCCACCTTGTGTCTGAAATCTAAATCTATTCTTCTTTGAATGGAGGAAGGGATGAGATTCTCGATCTCGTCAATGTCGGATTGAGAGGAAGGATGAAGCGGGATGGTGTCGCTTTCAGAATCGGAGCGAGGCATTTTGTTCGGTGTGTGGTGTTGCTAGGGTTTTCCGAATTGCAGATCTGAATTCTGGAGGGAGAGGAGTGAGAATCTGTAGAGAGGAGAGGTTGGAGGTGGTCGTCAATGGCGGATGAAGTGAAGGTGGTTGTCTGATTTGGAGGAGGTAATAATTTCCTCTTTGGTGTGAGTTCAGATCCAGCGCTTGTGACGGCCGGAGCCATTGGCGCCGCCGAACCACCGCTCCCAGCTTACAACCACCGGACCTCTCTTTCTGTAAAAGCGTCGAATTAAAACGATGAAATCGCAATTAGGGAACTGAATATCTCATGAAATTGAATTGGGGATTAGGGTTCCTGAAATTGAATTGGGGGAATTGGGGGTTTAGGGTTCCTGAAATTGAACGGGCTTGGACGAATTGGGGGTTTCGGGAGGTGGTGGTGTGTTTGGTTTGGAGGAAGTCCCAGCAGAAGTTGGAGAGGCGAGAGGTGGTGGAGCGGCGTGGTTCTTGGGGTTGCGGTAATGGAGCTGTCACTGGAACAGGAGCAGGAACAGGAGTAGTCGGAGGTTGGGGATGGAATAGCAGATTTGGTCTGACAAGGTGGAGTTAAGTTAAAATTAGGTTAAATGAATGTGGTGAAAAGTTAATTGAATATCTCATGTAAAAACATTATCTCGCGATATTTTGGCAAAATATCATGTAATTCCAGTTTTGCCCTTAAATATTTAAAAAAAGTGAGGGTAAAAATGACATTTCACAAGCTCTAACGGAAAAAGTAACGGAAATGAACGAGGGGTGGCTCGGTGTTAACAAAATGACACAAATGGGTGGTTCCTTGCAAAAAGTCAAATAAGGGGTGGTTTGGCGCAAAGTGGCCCAAATAAGAGGTGGTTTGGCGCAAAAACCTCATATATATATATATATATATATATATATATATATATATATATAGAGAGAGAGAGAGAGAGAGAGAGAGAGAGAGAGAGAGAGAGAGAGAGAGAGAGAGAGAGAGAGAGAGAGAGAGAGAGAGAGAGAGAGAGAGAGAGAGAGAGGACGCTCTGGTAAGACCACTCTTATGGTAAAACGGTGTTAATGACAGTTATGCAGAACTCGCTAAGGCATATGCACTATATTATACACGATATGCAGAACTCGCTAAGGCATATGCATTATATTTAGACGATATGCAGAACTGGCTAAGGCATATGCCCTATACAATAGATAGTGCAGAACTCGTTAAGGCGTATACACTATACTATAGACGATATCCAGCATTCACTAAAGTGTATGCACTATACTATAGATGATGTGTATAACTCACTAAGACACTAAGAAGTTATAAATCGAGACCACAAATTTAGTGCATATCGTCTATAGTATAGTGCATATGCAATAGGGAGTTCTGCATATCGTGTACTATAGTGCATATGCCTTTTCGAGTTCTGTATATCGTCTATAGTATAGTGCATATGCCTTAGCGAGTTCTACATATTGAGTATAGTGCAATGCGTATGCCTTAGGGAGTTCTGCATATTGTCCATAATATAGTGCATATTCCTCAACGAGTTCTGCATATCATCTATAGTATAATGCATATGCCTTAGCGAGTTATGCATAGAAGACGTTTTACCGTTTTACCATAAGAGGTGGTTTTACAGGAGCCTAAATATATATATATATATATATATATATATATATATAGATTTTACGTATTCATCCAAAATATCATTTCTCTCACATACTTTTAACTTTCAATCATTACCATCTCAATCACTATTTTTATCCATCTCAATCATTATTAACATCCACCATTTTTATCATACTTTGAAAACTTACAAAACTATGGAAGACAAAATTAAATTTAACAAATAATGATATTTTCATTTACGAAATTAATCATTATTGAATTATTTTCGAAATTAGTCCAAAAGAACAAATTATCGGATTAGTCTAAACCATGGCTGCATGGTACGCAGAAGAACCGGAACTTGAACGCGATTTGTGGTATGCGATTTTCCATTCGTGGAGAATCGATTCGCCGGTGAATTACATAATATTTGGCCGTTGATTTTAGGAACGTGACTCCCAAAATCTAAAATATTATACAGTATATATTTGAATGGTTGGCTTTTGATGAAATATCCTTTAAGCACCACTAGTCCACTACATACTCACAAGTTGTAATATACAGTATATATTTGAATGGTTGGCTTTTGATGAAATATCCTTTAAGCACCACTAGTCCACTACATACTCACAAGTTGTAAACTACGGAGTACTCCGTATCTTTTAAATTTTAAAACACATCAAGTGGGCTTTAAATTTTAAACAATGGATCTCATCCAGCCCAAGCCCACTTTTAACAACAAAACATAAAAAAAAAACAAGTTCACTTCGTCTTCTTCTTCTCAGCTTCGTCTCCATGGATATGGAGCTCAAGTGGTGTTGTAATAACTATGTCTCCAGACCCTTCTTGGTACAAGTTGTGCTATTTCGCATGATTTACTGTTTTTTTAGTACCGAAACGTGATCGCTTAGCGATCTAGAGTGTGAACGAACCGCATTTTCCTTGGGTTCACTTGATTCACTACTACAAAAATTCCTTAATATCTCGTAGAAAATAACCCGGGCGTTCACTCGAGATATAATCGTGTTTAAAAAAAACTGTTATAAAATATAACCCGGACGTTTCTCCATCCGGGTTATATATACGAACAAGAAAACTAAATAACTCGTTACTGCAAACGCCCGGGCTATATGTACATGCATTATTCTTTGGTTTCAAGGAAGGAAAACACAAGCCCAGATTATATTTCTAATGAACGGTGCTCCATTCTTTTAGATCTTAGTTAGGGCCTCGTTTTGTTGACTTTCCCCGAATTAGAACCGTTCATCTCCGCTTCCTCTTTCACATTTATGACATCTTGCCCTAGAAGTGCCTCTCCGCTTGCCTTCCTCTATTCAACTTCTCTGTTCGGCAGCGGCGCATCGTTTGTTGGTGTCTCCGAGTCGAGTACATGTAACATCCGTACTTTACCCAAAAACAATGTTGCTATTCAAAGGGTTTTGGTGAGCAAAGCAATAAAGGAAGCCTTTCGTTGCATATCGATCGATCTCCGATCCCCAATGACGTTTTCCTTTCATTTCTTCTTTCCATGTTATTTGTATCTCCGATGCGAGGCAAGAGATATATAGTGTCCCAATTGGTGGAGGCAATGCTCAAGAGTCGAAGTTGTGCTCGAAAAAAAATTTGGATAAGGGCAAAGGATTCAAAGGTTCTCGCCTAGCCCCTTCTAGATTATATAAACTCTTGGTTAATTTGTTTCACCATTTTTACAATCACTTATTGTTTGTGTTAACCCCAATTAACAAGTTTGTTCTTGACTTGCTCCTTCAAACAATCGCAAGTTAGCCTAATTAGTTTTGACATGCTTACTGTAACTACTATATTGTTGTTTTTTTCGATCTGGATCTTGCTTCGTCTCGTATTTGTTTAAAATGGAGACTTACAAGCAAATGAAGAGTTTGAAGCTTCGGTTAATCTTATTATCATTTAAGGTCAAGATTTGAACCTAAGTATGAAGGTAGGAACCTAACAGAGAACTTGATTATTTCATTTAGGTACAATATACTTGTTACAGGAAAAAATTGAAGTTCACTGCAGTAAACGGGTGTTCATATTATTTTATTTACAAAATTGAATTCTCACCTTTCTAGTTGCATAGACTTGGAAGCACGTGTTATGATCATCTTATCTTATCTATATAATGACTGGCTGTCTGTTGTCCAAAGTAAATGAAATTGGTACGACATTAAATTCCATAATCGTATTTGCTAACCCTATTCCCCATTACTGCGGCTCTCTCTCCATCACAAGTTTCATTCTTCACCTTCCTTCCGTCGTCTCCCATGTAAGCTACGAAGCCTGGATTGAGGCGCCTGGCTCAATCAAGCGGCGCAAGCGATTGCTGAAAGGGATCGAGGCGCCAAGGCCTTCGCTGTTCTGTCTCCACTGTCTCGCTCTCGCTGCGCAGCCACCGCTCGCCTCCTTCTCCAGCGGGCCTCCTGCTCTCCAGATGTTATTTCACCTGTCCCCATCTCCGATTATCGGACATACTTCCACAGTTCCACTTGTACAAAGCAAGAAGGTAGCAGATCTTCAATTTTCGCAGATCTTCAATTTTCTATCCAATTTTGTACTACTCGATTTTGATAAGTTTCATCGCACGATTTGATAAGTTCCGTCATTTCCTGACCTAAACCCTAGGTTTTTAGAAGCGTGGTCTCCCCTCAATTCTTGATTGTTATTCTGTAACTGTTCACTTTTGATCAGTTCGGTAATGGTGGAAGCTGAGGGGGTTGATCATGCTTTGCTGGTTGAGTTTCTGCATTCTACTGCTTTAATGTTAAATTCATCATAGTGTAGATTCATAAAGATGAAGTGCTCCAAACTTAATGATCAATATTTACTATCAAGAAAGGGTTTAATTTCTGTATTATTAAAATCAGGAACAATTTTTGTGTCTTCGTGATCTCCGCAATCTGGTGTAAAATCGTACATGGTTCTGGGGTTTCCATTTATGCTAATTCTATTATCGCCTCCTGTTCATCTTTGCTCTAATCAGTAAATCTCCAATCCGCTTCGCTGAAACTTTCATCAGCTGGTATTTTCTTTTCTTTCTTGATAAACAACTCCAATTGCTGCAAAGCTTTTTCTGTTCATGCTGAAATTGACGGTGAATTTCTGAGATTGATTTCATCTGTGTCTGTGAATTAAAGTTGCTTGGTGGTTGGTTTGTGCGAGAGATGTCTAGGGTTGACTTTTAAGGTTATACTTTTTTTTGAGCAGTTAAGGTTATACTTTTATTTGTGGTTGTGCTAGATAAGATGAAGAGGCTGATAGCGGAAACTCTTGGTGGCAGGAGGTTGAAGTTGTCGCATTTTTTTTATCGCTGTTGCTACTTTGTACTTGATTTTTCTTACACTCAATTTTCCTAAAAGTTTGCAAGTTGCTTCTATCCTAAGTGGGGAGGAGAGTTATTCTGATGATTTTGATGTGAAGAAGGCATCAGTTGGTTCGATTTATAAGGATACATTAGACAGGAAGTTGGAGAAGAATGAAAACCATGAGTTGTCTCTTATCCTCTTATGCCTAATAAAAATATAACATCCCATAAATATGCTAATGCTTAAAGAGCCATCTACTTCCTTATTCAACACATACCTTGTGAATAAGCCCATCATCAAATATGCTACAGTTGATAGAAACAAATATCCAGAAAAAGTAAATTATATGTTTCCTACTTACAAGAGGTTTCAGTAGCAAAGACTCTAGGAGCTGGATGAATTGATTAAGATCTCAAACAAGGTTTATAAAAATATATATAACAAACCAATTATCTTTGACTCATCATAATACATAATTCATCTTTTGCTTGTTTCTAAGTATTTGATGTACTGTTTTTGTAACTAAATTTATTAATTTGTCTACTCTACTTGCTTAGTATATAATGATACTTATTTGCTTAGTTTGAGCAATTGATGATTCAGATGCTGGAATTTGCAGATAAGGTGCAGTAGAAAGTTAAGCAAGTTCCTGAAAACTCAGCTATGTTGTTGTAATCCTGACTTTGTTTCTTTCATTACTCGGTAAATCTTCTCCCATCTCTTTACAAACTTTCTGTTGTAGTATCTTGAAGTGAATGACAATGTCCAAGGATTGGAACTGTAGTGAGAGCTATGTTTGAGTGGCAAATCCTTAGGACTGAAATGCACAATTATAAACAAAAAAATTTGAACATCTAGTCATTTAAAATCTATAATCTTACCTTCCAATGTATGTTTAGAACTGTCAGTCTCAAGACAGAGTGAATGCCTAGAGTTCCCCTAGCTTGATTTGAATGTCTAGAGTTCCCCTACACACATCACAATTTTTATAAAGACCCTAAAAAATGGGTAATTTTGTTTATTTACAAATTTGTTTCATGTGGTTGTTTGAGTCTGTAAAATCTTCTCTTCTCTGGAAAATTAGGTCCGATTATAACCCAAATCAGTATTTATGGGATAGAGATTTAATCTCTTGCAGGAAGAAAGCTCTGTGTTGAGCATACAAATTAAATGTCAATTTTGTTATTAGGAAATGTAATGAAGTAAACATCTACCACAATTTTACAAGGGTCTGCATTCCGTGGTCTATGTCATAAGAGAGGTTGTTATACAATTTCTTTTGTCTATTCTAATCCCCCAGTGAATTCTCCATGATTTGTTGTCATACACTATACACACACATAGGTTTGTTGTCAGCGGAACTGAACTTAACTGAACACACTAATATTGGCATCCAGAATTCATGAATTACCTTGACTGAACTGAACTTAATAGCTTCGTTAATAGGGTGCTGAATTACATCAGTTGTGCTTGTTGAACTGAACATCTTCTTTTGACTGAACTGAACTGAATTAGTGCAGCAGCAAGAACTGTGTTTTGTTTTTCTTAATAGGTTTTATTGTCATCCTTTGATTGTAAACTGACCTGTGAGCTAGCAGTAATTTAGCTGAACTACGCTTGACTGTGAGCTAGGGGTATTTTTTTGGGTGGTTATTTGGTTAATCAAATTGATAACCAAATACTGGAACTGAAGCTTTCTTCATATGATGGGTTTCATTCTGAGTAGCTAAAAGGAGTTGCACCTCTTTGGGTATTTTGACATTGGTTTATACTTGAAATCTTTCTCGAAACTACAGTTGATCTTCAAAAATAGTATATAATCATAACTTAGCTAATTATATGCCAAAAATCTGAGTAGGTAAAAGGAGTTACAATCTTCCCCAAATGGTTCTAATCTTCCCCAAAATACATGTGAAAATGATTTTATGTTCCTCTATTCCCGATAAGTTACTCTTGAAATTTATTGTTTGCTGCAGTTTATTGTTGAGGAAATTAATGAACATCTTAACTACAGTTATGTTTAAACTTGATAAGGAAAAAGTGTACTATCCTAATACAGTTTTGGCTACAAAGCCAATCAACAACTTCTACAGGAGCCCGGACAATCAAGGTGACCCAGTGGAGTTCTTCATTGATTTTATGACCCCATTAGCAAAGATTGGAGAGCTCAAAGATAGAATAAAGATGATGTAAAGCTTTTTCCTGATGAATGATGATTTTTTTTTTAATTTCGGTAGAAAAGTCTCATGGTTTTTGAAATTAATAAACAGTGCTGAATTAATATGTAGCACAACATCTTATATTTTGCTTGAGAGGAAATATGATACACAGACTAATCTTATTCTCATTTTGGACAAGTTCTACAGATCTTACCTCTTTTTTAGTTAGGCATCTATATTTCCTCCCCAAAGTTTAATTCCTTTTTCCTGCAGATCTTACGTTCGAATCTAATATATAATATCAAATATCTTATCCTATATATATATATATATATATTAAAAACTTAGTTGTTTTTTGTCAAAAATTAATGTAATTGATATTTATTTTCACCACTATCAATACTCCTAAATCCTAATACTTCAAATATCTCATTTTTAATATTGTCAAATTTCATTGTTTACACGATAAATTATTGAAGGCTGAGACTTTTAAGTCATTTCAATAAAATTATATATATGAACCAATGTTATGTTTCAAAACAGCTTCAAACATTAATATGAGGCAATCCAAAATATTTATAATTACAAATATTAACGATTTTGATAACAATTAAAAAAATATTATCAAATAATCTATCTATACTTATACTAAAACAGAACGTTGTTTTGCCACATGTCGCCCTTACGTTCTCAGGATCCGATCTATGTGAGCTTAAAGGACAACTAAATTTGTGGATTCATGAAATGAGGCGAAATGACAAATTTTCAAGCTAGTCAAATACTGCAGATGTTGCAAACGAAATGGTCAAGGTAGGAATTCATGGAGTTTTTAACTTGGTATATCGTCTTATTGAGTTGGTTTTAGTGTTACATGTTGCGACTGCGACCGTAGAAAGAGCCTTCTCAGCAATGAAGATCGTCAAGTCAGATTTGCGTAATAAGATGGGAGATGAGTTTCTAACAGATTCTCTAGTGTGCTATGTGGAGAAAGATATTTTCAAAAGCATTGATAATGTAGTTATCCTTCAACATTTTCAAAATATGAAAACCCGTAGGTTGGATTTACCCCGTTTGTAGTTTGTAAAGTCGAAAGTGACAACTTTCTACTATGCATTTTGTGTCGCTAATTTTATAAACCTCGACTTTATGTTTACTTTTTTTTTAATAAATATTGAGCCCCCACAAAACTTTTGTTCTAGATCCGCCACTGCGTACATGATACGGGAACACACGCTAGCATGAAACTATATCAAACCATATACGATAATCAATAATTTCTCCGCGCTCCGCGCGGAGGCCCGTATCTAGTTTCTCTAATAAAGGCTTGATAGTTCACTTAGTCTCTCTTATTAACATGTGATCTAATAAAGACACTTACGTTATCACATGCAGGACCATGATCTATCCAAAGACCACAAACCTGACAAGAGGAGGAAAAAGAAAGGATTTTGAAAGCGGACACTACTCCAAAGTGGACGGATAAAAACTTGGAAAGAGTTGTTGGTAATCAAATACACAAGTCACTATTAGTAGAAATATTACAAGTGGTTTGTTGATTTTCTTACTTCCATAAATTGTATTTTTTCCTATCTTGCAGGTGGTGATATGGAGTTAAGAAAAATAAGGAATTGCCTCTTAAAAAGAAAATGGTTACTTCTAATCTAGATGTAAATTTTCCTATCTTGCAGGTGATATGGAGTTAAGAAAAGTAAGGACTTGCCTCTTAAAAAGAAAATGGTTACTTCTAATTTAGATGTGAAAATTGTGTGTAATCCTAATATGTAATTTTCACATTATTTTCATGTCTAATCATATAAACAATAGTTTAGAAGTTAACGTTCTTTAAAGCTTTTTTATTTGTGATTCTTATCTGCATTCTTCTATCTCAGCTCGAGCTAGCTCATACTGGGAATTTCGTGTTCTGACTTGTGATGTAATTTGGTATGCTTCTATCTCTCATTCTTTATATTTTCTACCGTGCATCTCTTTATTATCTTTACTGAATATTATAATATGTCAATATGTCAATAGGTAGTGTCAACACTTTGGATTTAGTATTTATAACTACAATTGTATTTTAACACACATTCTTTCTTTGTCCTTCAAAATCTATATGAATTGAAGCTTCTTTCATATGTTAGAGAGTGCTCAGAGAAACCTTCATTAGTCTATAGCTGCTTGAAATCCAAGTGGTGGAGATTGCAAAACCTTGATGTCAATTCAAATCAGCCCCACTTAAGAAGATTTAGGAGAGACTCTTAGCTCCCCAAGTTTTGCAAGCTGTTAGGGGAATTGAGTATGTTTTAAATTCTTCTGTCAAGTTTTTGTATAGTTTTGTTAATTAATATTTTGGCACAAGAATGTCATAAATGGACAAATGCAGGTGTGGTGGAATGCTTCTCTTAATGCTAAGAACCTTTATAGATGTGAATTTCATGTATATGATAAGAATATTTATGGATGTGGTTGGCTATCTATGATTTTGTTCTATATTGCTATCTCATAATTGTACCTTAATTTTACATTGAGAAAAGCATATGTTATAACCTAGACCACATAGGTCTGGTTATAACATTTTTTTTAAAATCAAGATCAACTTTATAACCCGGACTTGAAAAATCCGGTATATTTGATTCCGGAAATAACCCGGATTTTGAGGTTATTTAAATAACCCGGATTTGATATTATCCGGGTTATTTGGTCAAATAACCCGGATTCTGATATTGGTTTGGAAAATTATGGAAGGCAAATAACCCGGGCGTTTTCAATATAGGTCCGGGTTATTTGGTCTTTAGCAAATATAGCGTGCACCTTTAGCCCGAACCAGATCCGGGTTATTTCCCCTTAAACGCCTAGGTTATTTAATTTTTTTTGTAGTAGTGATTTGTTGTTTTTGGAGAATCGAAACGCGAACCCTAGCGTTCTAGAGCTTGAACGAATCACGTTCAGGAACGTACTTTCCGGTTCGTGATTTGCTTTAGGTGGGAGCGAATCAAGCAACCTTGGTCTAAACTAGTCCAAATTGGATATAAACCCAATTAGGTAGCACCCTAGGTGAAATTCAAGCCTCCTCCTATATATCCTCTCTTTCACCCTCACTTCCGGCCACCTCTTCTTCTTCCTTGATCAATCCTCTCATCTCCCCTTTCTCCTTTATTCTAAGGTAAGATCTTACCCAGAATGTTCTCATCTCCTCTATTCTAAGCCTGATTCTATGCTCTCATCTCCTAGCCTCTTCCTTGTTGTTGTTTTCGGCTTTTCCCCGTTTGTGAATATGAATTTGGATCAAGCTTTATAGGTTCAGATGTGAATTTTTGTATGAGATCTTCATGACTTCTCTTTGAGATCGACCGATCAACCTTATTTTTATGTGGTTAGATCGATCAAGGGAGTAATTTTCTATAATTTTTTTGTGGTTTGATTAATATGAAATCAGATCAAGCTTTATAGCTTCATATCTGATTTTATAAGAGTTCTCCATGGCTTCTCTTCTCTTTGAGATCGATCGATGAAACTTATTTTCATGTGGTTAGGCTCTGAATAGTCTTATAAGCATCTGAATAATACCAACCTACTTAAACATGCAATTAGGCTTTGTTTTTCTATAAACATCATATCTTTTGTTCTTCACAACAAAAGAGAGACCACATGCAATTAAATATAACAACAAAATCACAAAGAACTCATACAATAATCAACAAGATTTGATTGCATGTTCAAATCAACGAGATTTGATAAATAAAACTAATTGAGTTTATACCCAATTGGGTCCAAATCCCATGAGAAATGCCCTTAAGATGAGAAATAAGAAGCAAGGAGGAAGCTCCCTTCCTCCTTCCCTCCTCCCTCCTTGAGTTGATCACCCCGTTGACCGGTCGTTGACCACCCGTTGACTGGCCGTTGATCATCCGTTGACCGGCCGTTGACCATCCGTTGACCGACGTTGACTTTTTTTAAAAAAAATGTCGGTTTTTTTTCGGACTTTTCCGTTTCAGTTTTTTTTTGTGCTATGATTTGTAAGTAAAAGTGTTATTCTTTGTAAGGAGAAATGCTTTGTTTTTTTTTGCTACCAAATCTTTTTTGCTACGATTTATAAGCAAAAGTGCTATGTTTTTTCTACTAATTTTGTGTGCTATTGTTTATAAGAAAAAGTGCTATGCTTCGTAAGTAAAAGTGCTATATTTTTCGAGGCAAAAGCGTAACACATTTCACCTAGCATAGAGAAGCACATATAGGCAAAAAGTGTAGCACACTTCATCTAGCTATAGAGAAGCACGTATAGGTGAGAAGTGTAGCACATTTCAGCCATAACGAAGCACATATAGACGAAAAGTGTAGCACATTGCAGCCATAGAGAAACATATGTATGCGAAAAGTGTAGCACATTTCAACAATAGAGAAGCACATCCTGGAAAAAGCGTAGCACCTTTCACCTAGCCATAGAGAAGAACATATAGGCGAAAAAGTGTAGCACATTGAAGCAAAAGCGTAGCACCTTTCACCTAACATAGAGAAGCACATATAGACGTGTCACACTTCAGCTAGCCATAGAGAAGCATATATAGGCAAAAGTGTAGCACAATTCAGCTAGCAATAAAGAAACACATATAAGCGAAAAGCGTAGCATATTTCAACAATAAAGAAGCACATCTAGACAAAAACGTAGCACATTTCACCTAGCATAGAGAAGCTAGGAAAAACCGTAGCACCTTTCACCTAGCATAGAGAAGCACATACAGGAAAAACCGTAGCACATATAGGTGAAAAGTGTAGCACATTTAGGCAAAAAGTGTAGCACATTTCACCAAGCATAGAGAAGCACATATATGCAATATCGTAGCACAGTTCAGCTAGTCATATAGAAGCACATATGGGCAAATAACGTAGCATATTCCAGTAATATAGAAGCACATAACACTTGTGGTAGTACATACTTTTCAAGTTCAAATTTTGGCTTAATATATCATAGCACATTTCAACAATATAGTAGCACATTTCAGGCATTTTGAAGCACTTGATTTTGTAAGTACAAAATTCGGCCTAAAAAAATATTTGTTTGGCCTAAAAAAAAATTTAAAAAAAAAGTCAACGCCGGTCAACGTCCGGTCAAAGCCAATCTCCTTGCTAGGATTACTTCTCATTTGTCATGTTAACATTAATTTCTCATTTGGGTTAGTGAAAATATCATTATTTGTTAAATTTAATTATGTCCTCCGTAGTTTTATTTATTTCATTGCTAATTACAGTTTAACTATTTAATTAGATTAATGTGATTAGGATTTAGTAAGTTTTAAAGTATGATAAAAATAGTGGACGTTAATAATGATTGAGATGGTAAAAATGTAAGGGTGTTATTGGAATGAAAATGTTAGAAATAAACTAAATAAGATAAGAAAAGTAAAAGGGGATTTTCAAAACGGAAACATGAAGAACAAAATGGGACGAAAGGAGTATATATATATTGTCATTTCCCTCGAGCCAAGTGTTTGGTCAGCTTGGATCGGACCCACTCAAAACGAGCACTAGATATGGGCTTAGTGAGAATGTTTGTCAATTGGTCTTTGGTGGAGGAGGAAGCAATATAAAAACCACCATTTAAGCAATATATATATTGTCATTTTACTATTTCACATTGTTTCAGGAAACGCAACACAGCGGCTGACTTCATCGCCTCCAAAGATGTGACTCCAGAAGGATTAAAAGCTTTTCTCCGTACTCTTAAAGATCTAGAAGACTCTGGACGTATCCAAGAAGCTCGATCCTTGCTATTTTCTAGTAACTCTAGCAATTATTTGTATAAAGAGTTCTATAAGATATCAGATTTGATGATTTAGGCTATTCTTGATCATGTTCAAGGACCTATTGTTTACTTGTTAAAAAAAAAAAGTAGAGCTATTTGCACACAACCATCAATACGTTAAATTCAAGTTTATGTATTTAACATGTATGTATGTTTATATATGGAGCAAATGACAGAAAACCACCATTTAAGTAGAGCTATTTGCACACAACCATCAAATAAACAAGAAATTACATGTGAGTACCCGTTAATTTTATTGGGTTAGCATTGAACCACATGTCCCCAAATTGTGTAAAAGAAATCCGTTACTTGTGTGCAATTACAAGGTTACCCATGTGACTGGTTTTTGTCCGACTTAACCCAATTTATTTTGTTTGGGTTTAATTGAATCAAAACCGGTTTGATTTAACACAATTTTCCATCTTCTTCCATCTATCTCAAACCCTAGCAGGCTAGCCTCTCACAAATCACCACCACCAATATCGCTGAGATCTTCACTAACCACCTCACCACCACATCAGCTTCACTGACCATTTTCTTCGTCAGAGCCACCAACATTGTAGTCATCACCACAACACCTCCCATAAGCTCACATCTTCCCTCAATTATAAAACCTTCATATCATAAACGATCCCCGAATTTCACATCCTTGGACAATGTTTGGACCGTCAAGCCCGGATTTGACACCACCAAGCCTAGATCTCCATCGAAGAAGAGAATTGGAGAAAACTCAAGTCGTCGAAGCAATTTTTCGCGAACTCGAAGCACAGATTTGTCGCACTCACAATTTATTTTATTTTGTTCAGGAGAAGAGTATGAGCACCACAATGGAGAAGGAGGAGTCTGGAGATGACAATAGGAAAATAGAGAGAGTAGTTGCAAGAGAGGTGTTGATGTCTCTGTCGATGTCGGCGTCGAATCCGCTTGCGTCTGACTTCTTCTTCATTCAATGAAGAAGATGAATAGTAGGGTTGGATAACCACACACCATGTTGTTCAGCTGCGCTAAGCTTGGAAGAAGGAGAAATGGCGAATAAAAATTTCAATAAACCCGGTTTGGATTTAATTAAACCCAAAACAAAATCAAATGGCTTAAAGGGTAATTTTCTGATAATATAGTAATTGGGGATAATATAGTAATTGCACACATTTAACGCGGTTATTTGATAGAATTTGGGGATGGGTGGTTCAATGCTAACGGAATAGAATTAACAGATGGTCACATGTAATTTCTTGTTTAACGTGTGATTGTGTGCAAATAACCCTGTTTAAAGGGTAATTTTCTGCAAGAAGTATAAACCTTTTTATCATGCATTTCATATTTGAACTTTGAATTGTTACCTAAGTAGGTTTTGAATATTTTTAGAATGCGTTTTTGGATGGTGAACTTTGACTTATGTAAGCACTAAACAGGTTTTTAATGTTTTAGTAAGTCGTTTTGACATTAAACATTTTATGTAAGTAGTAGAGAGTTGTCCTGAGGGCCGCCCGACCCGCCCTTACGAGAGGATATGGGCAAAAAAATTGTCCCATTTAAAACAGAAAGACTTAGCCCGACCCTGTTAAATGGGTAAACTTTAGACTTTGGCCCAACCCTGATCCGGCTCAAGCCCTAGTTTGGTCACGTCTATTTGATAGGTAGTCTAGCTAATTATGTCTTAGAGAGTTAGTTACAGTTGTAAGTGAGAGGTCACCTCACCTCTATATACTTGTAACAGATTGTTCATTCTCAAATTATCCAATACAGAAAATCACTTCACTATTTTTTTCTCTCAAATTTACACAACATACTAATATAAGGATGTGTTCTGGATATAAATCGGTAATAACCATAAATTTGGCCTCAAATGTTTTGGTGGCTAAAAACTTATGGACATAGACGCTTTTTCAGTAATGTTTATTATGTCATTGTGGCTTTATAATATGGGGTTGGATCGGGTAAAAAAACCCCTTAGAGTGGGAAATAGGAAGGAACAATAAGTGTTCACAACACTAATTCTAGTAGCTAGCTTTTTTGGGTCGGAGGCCCAAAATAACAATTTGAAAGCAAGTGCGTATTACACGCTCATTCGCAACACCGATAACGACTAAATTTACTCTCCCTTTTGGAAATTGAAAGTGACTTTTCATTTTCATTCAAAACACTAAAGGAGCGAGATCAAGAGAACAAACTAAAACAAGCGATAGCGCGATAGGAGCGAGATCGAGTGAAATTTGTGAATTTCATAAGGTGATAGAGCAGAAATCAAAGCAAAACGACCCACCAAATCAAGGATTTCAACCGATCGGAAATCGAAATGGCCAAATAGAGCTTGAACAAGGAGAAAGGTACAATTTCAGCAAAAAAACTCATGAAGACGATAAACTGAAAACACAGGGTTTGCTTATAGATTTTCCATATTTGCATGTTAGAATACTTTAGATTAATACGAATTCGCACACAAACTCATTTGAAGACGATAATATGAAAATCTAGGGTTTGTCTATAGATTTTTCATACTTGCATTTTAGAATACTTTAGATTAGAGGATGAACATGTGATTTAGATGACACTACACCATGAAAACAGGAAAACACGCATATATATATATATTAGATTATAAGTGCATGTAATTGATTAGCATGTATGATCTAGTTTCTCATTGTGAAAATGTGTTGGAAATAGTAAGAAATTGATTAGCATGTATGATCTAGTTTCTCATTACAGTGCAAGTTTTTCTGCATATAATCTAGTTTCTCATGTAATTGAGTTTGTTGTGTATGAAAAGACATATAGAAGTGCATATAATATGTCACCCTTAAACTGATATCATTAGACTAGAATGTAACATGAACTAATGAATTTGTGATGAAAATGTTGATTCTACATGTGAATGGTTCTGAGACATTCCTGACTTGATATGTGATAGATAAGAAAGTGCAAACAACAAAGAAAAAAATTCACATCCATTTTTTTTTTATTAAAGGTCAAAATGAAAACGAATATAAAGTAATATATTTCAGAGATGCAACAATGAGAATCAGCGAAGAGATTACACACCAAACACATATAGGTTTAATATATGAAACAAACATTTATTTTTTCAATTATTTACACACAAGATATGAAGTAAAAACTACAATATGTGATGCAAACAAATCCACAATAATAGAACAAAGAAGTAAGAGATACATGGTGTTGCAACAACAACTCAACCAAAGGGCAACACAAATGTAGAAGGTAAAATGAATTAGAACAAACAACATACTTATTATGCATTAATTTCTACAAAACAGTGTATGACCTTTTTGCTTGATGTACATGTACAACAATGGAAGACCAGGCTAGAACAAGAAAAACAAACGGAGGAAGTAACAACCAACTCAAGCTAGTGAAGATCAAACAAACTCAAACAAAAGAAAGAGGGCAAAAAGACATCCAAGGTACATTAAGTAATTGTTATAATGCATCATTTATTTTGTATATGTGCACCTATTTAATGTAGGATGTGCATGTGAAACTCTTACAGATTTCTCAACACAAGAGAAGAAAATTGGTAAAGAACAAGCGTAGGACCAAACTGCACAACAGAAAGTACAGATCAAACAAATGCAAACAAGGGCAAGAGGAAGAAAAAAGACAACCAAGGTACATACAATAGTTGTTATGAATACTGCACACTTTGTATTGTATATGTGCTCCTATTTAATGCAGCATGTGCATGTCAATAATTTACATTTTTTACGTAGCAAACTATTTAGTGCTGGTAGTGCACTTATTTTCTTATATATTTGCACATAATTTAACATCACCATGCAACAAATTGATAAATTGTTGATTTGATTTTACAGATTCATCAACACAAGAGAAGCCAACTGAAGAAGAAATACAAGAAGAACAAAGAACAAGTAGAAGAAGAACAATTCAAGTAGAAGAAGAACAAGTAGAGGAGGAACAAGTAAATGAGCAACAAGTAGAGGAAAAACAAGTAGAAGCTGATAAAGAAGAAGCTACTAGATCACAAAACACATCGAATGAGACAAGAAATGGTAAGGGAAATTAGTCAACGTTGAATATGCATCTTATTTTAGTTAAATATGCATATTTTTATTTCTGTAAGTGCATATATTTACATTGATGAGTGCACCATATTTATTACATCTTTTATTAATCCAATATCTCTTCTATTAGAAACCCAATCAGAAGATCATCACACAAGTGCGGTGACACGACTTGAGGGTCGACAAAAAAAATGAAACCCTCCCGTAATAATGAAGGCAAACGGTAATTATTTACGTAACTATGTTGTATCATATTATACCAGATTTTTCATGCACATATTTATTTCATGTTGTGCATCTTTTTTCTTTTCAATTTGCATATTATTTTATTCTGAGCAAACAGTTTAGGTGTGGTACCGTCTTCAAGATTTCATGATTTATTGTGCATATAGTTATCCCATTTTATGCATCTGTTTTTTTAATCTAAATGTGCATATTTTGCTTTAATGTTGATATACCTTTTGTTAAGGTTTAATATGCATCAGTTTATTAATTTCAAGCTTAAATGAACTTTTATGCATATAAAAATCACAAGTTGTGCATTTATGTCTAACTTCATGTGCATAATTTTGATCCTCAACTTTTGTGCATATAATATACAAGTATTGTGCATACATTTTGATTTTATTTTGCATATAATATAATAAAATATTTCAAATGCATGTCTTATTCAAAAAGGATAAAAATTCTTATAAGGAAAGGTCGGAATTTGAAATCTCAAACTGCAAAGAAAATGGTTAAATTCAGTGAACAAGAGAAGGGAAAACAGAAGGTGAAAGGTCATGGGAAGAAGATGGTCACATTCCATGTGGGAGAGGGAGAGAGAGAGAGAGAGAGAGAGAGAGAGAAGGTGCATGGATACTAATTAGAGATGCTGAAGAAACACAAAATAAAGGAAAAGTTGTGGAGAAGGATGACAGTATGGCGGAGGTAATCCCAATTCTATCAATGAACACAAAAGAGAAATATAAGCACATGAAGAGCATTTCAGATAAACACAAGGAGTACACCAAGTTTGCTTGTAGAAACGATCAATCTAATGACCAAGGAACAAAATGATATTGTGAAGGAGATGGGCTTCGAATGCCTCCATTTCTGGTAAATTTATCAGATTCCAGTAACACGCAAGTGAAAATCAATGAACCCGCAAGTGAGAACTAAAGAAAGGTCTAAACTAATGAATCCGCAGGTGAAAACTAATAAACATGCAAGTAAAAACTAGTGAACCTACATATGAAAACTAATGAACTTGTAAGTAGTAATTCATGACCATAAGAAACATTTTTCTTTCCATGAACCCGACGAATATTCAAGTACTTTTTATGAAAACAAAAAATGAATTACATAGAAACTAATGAAGTTTCAAGTGAAACTCATGAACCCAAATATGAAAAGTAATGAACTTGCAAATAGAAATTTATGAACCTACAACGACGAACTAGATGATATCGATCAGTGGTTGTCAGAGTAATTTTGGCAATTTATGTTTAAAATCTGAACTTAATGAAAATACAAGAGTAATCTAAATGTCTATAATAGGTTCATAGGTTCATAGGTTCATATTGATAAGAAAAAAAACTATAAAGTTGGTGAACCTGTATTAAAAATCAGTGAACATACACTATAAAGTTAGTGAATATGTATTTAATAATCAGTGAACCAGTAAATCACTTAACCTATATTAGTAAATAATTGAACATGTAGACATAAATCAATGAACTTATAATTTTTTTATTCGTTTGGATTACACCTCTTACACTCGTGTAATTTTTTATATATAGGTTTATAATATTTCATTAAAGAGCGACCGAGTTCACCAAATTTAGGTAGAAGGCTCTTGACGTTGAACAACTAAGTTCATATAGAATAACTAGAAAAATGGTGAGAAAGGGAAGCAAGTTCACGATAGAAAATGGTTAGGCTCATAAAAGTGTGACAGTAGATTCATGAAATTATACATTGAGGTTCAATGATGATACTAAGAAATGATTTACACAATAAATCATTTTTTTATGCGGGTTCATCAATTTTAACTTATAAGTTCATTAGATTTTCCATGCGATTTTCCATGAAGGTTAAATGAACCTAAGAGATAATAAACATGTACATGTGAGACTATTGGCATGAATATGTCGAATTATCGATATAAATCTACAAGACTATCAATTTTGTCTTATGGGTTTCATGAGATTTTCCATGCGAGTTCATCAGTATTGCAGGTTCATCACCTTTTTCTTATGAGTTCATAAGATTTTTCATGTGAGTTCATCAATTTTTATTCGTAGATTCTTTAGTTTTTTCATAGAACAGTAGCATTTAGTGTAAGTTCACAGGTTCATAGGTTCACATGTTCATATGTTTAAATGCATACAAGTCAAATGATTTTTACTGAAAGAAAAAAATTCATGAAACCTATACATGATCGATGTTCATAAACAAAATAAATAAAACAATGAATTGACATACCCATGTTCATAAAAATTGCATCATTGGAGGGGAATAGCGAATAGAGAAAAAAGATGAAAAAGTGGGAATGTTAACCAATTAAGCACATAGTTATGGTTAATTTTATTAGACATTTAATAAGTCTCAACTGGTAAATGAGAGATGAAAAGAGAGAGGAAGATTAAGTTTAAACACTAATTAATCTATTTTTACATTACTTTCTCAAAAGATCAATTTTATATTATGTATAGACATATATATATAGATAGGGTTTAGTCAAACATTTAATTAGTCTCTATTACATTTACTTTTGGTCAAGGGTTTAGTCAAACATTTAATTAGTCCTTATTATATTTACTTTTGTCCAAGGGTTTAGTCAAATATTAAAGCATCCACTTGTCGTCATTTCATTGGTGACGATATTTTTACTATTTTTATAACTAGCTTTATTCCCGTACCATTCGCGGAATTTGCACAATGATTTTTATAACTACGTATATAATTTATAAATACATAGAAATAACATTAATATCAATAAAAGTATTCAATATATAATTATATTTATTTTAATTGATTTTAAAATCAATATTATATAAATAAAAGGAATTTCAATTGATTTATAATCTTTTATATTTATATGCATTTAAATAAGGAAATGATATCAATAAATTTAGGATAGTGATCTTTGTATATATAGTTTAATTTATTTGTGTTCAAATAAGGAAATGATACTATTAGAGTTAGATTAATTATCTTTAAGATATATATATATTTAATTTTTCATGTTTGAAACAAATGACATGTTTCAAGTGATGACTATGGCATAGCTTATTGATGAGTAGATGACGTAGCATCGCTTATTAATGAATATAGTGTTTTGCTTTAGTAATTATATGGAAGTTTTTAATAAAAAGGACTAAATTTGGAAAACCGTGTACAAAAAGATTGCACATCTGAAAAAATATTACAAATCTACTAATATCTCTCTCTCTATATATATATATTAAAATAAAACTATTTTGAGCTCTCTCATTCACTCGACTCCACAAATCCTATGTATCACTAAATCTCATCATTTGAATAATTTTGATTTATTTTCTTAATATCTTCAACAAAAATTTGTAACAACTTTCGTATCTTAACAATACATTTTTCTTTTAAACTGACACCTTATCTTAACAACAATAACACTATATTAGATCATATACAAAGACAATTTTATATTGTTTATACGATTACATATTTCAACTGATTTGGATGATTGATAAACTAATTAAATATACATGTTAATAATATATAAATTAGGTATATTTTAATGACTTCTCATATACATTTCAAAAAGTATAGATAAACTATACCTTTCTTTCTTTTTTGATAGTATCAACTTTAATAAATTTTGAATAATTGATATTTGCTTTTAATAGAATAACTTCAACTAATTTTTATCTACAAATCTCAATATAATTATTAAAGCAATACTCTTTTTTGTCATCTTAGCTATGCCATGCAACATTCTTAATTTAAGGTCACCCAAGTGTCACCATTTCATCGGCCATAATTATTTTTATTATTTTTTGTAAATTTTTTGAAAATCATATACAAAAACATTAAAAGATTGCTTAAGATCCTCCAAATTTAAAAAATATTATTTTCGTGTTAATCTGTTAGATTTACCTTCCAATGTCCTATTATGTTATTTTTGCAAATTTATAATCTTATTTTTATTATATTGCAGTTTGCACATTACAAAAAGATTGATTGATAAATAAAAAAAGTAATACTCCATAATAAAAGAATATTACAAAATAATATTGAAAATCAAAATATTACTTCTATAGTTCTATTAGCCCTATAATCTTTTCTGTCCTATAATTAAATATCATTTTTATCGTGTAAATCTCGTGCATTACACTGGAGCTAATCTAGTTAGTCCCTATTACATTTATTTTTGGGCAAGAGGAACCATTTCATATAGATAAACTAGGCACGAGTTGCCCTGCTACGCAGAGCTCAATTATTTATTTAAATATATTTTTACTATGATATACTAATTATATATGAAATGCAATAATTTATATAGATTTATGGATTTATCAAGCTTCATGTTCGCGCGTGGAAATTATTGATTTTCGTATGTGATTTAATGTAATTACGCATTAGTTTTTATATTTTTGTTGTTGTTATCGAATTTGTCAATATTTGTAATTATAAGTATTTTTGATTTCCTAATATTTATGTTTGTAGTAATTTTGGAGCATTATATTGGTTCATATATATAATTTTATGGAAATGAGTCAAAAGTCTCAACCTTCAACGATTTGTGTGCAATCAATAAAATTCGACTATATAAATTTTATAATACGAATATGATAAAAGTTAAAAATTACACTGGTGAAGCTGTATTTCTAATTTAATAGTCATCCTTTCTAATTATTAAAAACCCAACATGCAATTTTTTTTTATGAGAACTATTAATGTTTAAGAATGAAAGATTAGGAGTATTGATTGTGGTGGAGATAAGTATCAATTACATTAATTTTTAACAAAAGACAATCCTTTTAGATATTAAATAAAATAAGATAAGAATTAGAATAAGATAATTAATAATGAAAACAAAAAGACTTAATTGGATTTAGAATTAATCAATAAGACTTAAATGGATTAGAATTAATGATAATTAATTAATAAAAATGAAAAAGACTAACATAAATATAGTACTAATTAGGTACCGATTTCATTCAATTCGTTCGTTGGACAACCAACTTTTATATAGACTAGATACGGGCCTCGCGCTCCGCGCGAGAAAATTACGGATTTTCGTATGTGATTTAATATAGTTATACATTATTTGTTAATATGTTGTTGTTGTTATCAAATTTATTAATATTTGTAAATATAAGTATTTTTTATTTCCTTATATTTATGTTTGAAGTAGTTTTAAAACATAATATTAGAATAAGTTTGCATTGTCATAAGAGAAACTCACACATTAATTTAATTTGTGACTTAATCAAGTAGACTATAAATAAATATAACATAGGGATATAAAAAAGATATTTAAATACATGCCCAAAAGTCCAATATGAGGTGATTAAGAAATGAGTAATGTATTAAATTGGTACCAATTTCATTCAATTTTGACAATGGACAACCAACTTTTATATAGATAAGATAAATAGATAGATTAGTCTTTTGAAAATAAGAGATTTGATTGATTAAATTATAATTAATCTAGCATTTAGCAAGGCTAATTAATTAGGATTCCACCACCACTACTTGTAGAGTTGTTGTGCCATTATCCACTTTACGTACTCAATCACTTAGGTCTGTAGGAGGTAGGAGTAATCAGCAGAGGAGGGTAGTGTCTTTTTCTTTGAGCATGCATTCAAATGTTTTCTTCCTCTTTTGGTGTTCTATCAACCAATAAATTTCCCTTTGATTGCCCCTTTTTTCTCACCCACTACACAACTTTTGCCAATGATGTGAATTTGTCAATCTCTCTTGTTGATCTGACATCACTTTATTGCATCCTATGCTAATTATCAATGTGGTCACATGACATATGGGTCCTTACAATTATAGCGAAAATAACAAGACACCGAGGAAAATAAAATTGTCGTAGATTCCAACAAGAGTTCTTTATTGTACCCTCGGGTATCCGGTTTGAAGGCGCAAGAATCGGTGTTTTCGGTAGAGCATAAAAATAAGAACGGAAATTAGATTTCTGAACTGTAATCTTATTCCTTATACAAAAGCTAAGAAGAAATGACGGTAAGATTTAAACTTGTGAAAGTAGACCACTGGATTGAATTCACATGCACAATTCATAAATATTTTACAAAATTGAGTCAGGATAAACTCTAAAGTCTAACCAACTAACAACAATCATAGTTTTTGTGATCCAAATCTCATGGTTTTCGTTACCAATAACAAAAGGCGGGATTAAACAATGATGGAAGCATATAATCTGCTAAGTTTTGCTGTGGATCTCAGTCTTCTAGCAATGTTGTCCTGAACAGAAAGTGGTGAAGTAGAAGGCTTGCTTTTTGACGTCCTTTCTTGTTGCTTGAGACAACCTTATTTGTAGGACCTGTATTTCGCAAAATAACAATCTGTAAAGAATTAGAACGAAGAATGAAATTAAGAAAGAATTTTACCGAATCGTTCTTGACGAAACTGTTGCGTAGAGTCGAGATTAGATCTCTTTCCTTAATTCTGTAACGTCCCGTATATGTGACGGTTACCGGCGTTGAGAATCCCAGGATACAACTACGATCACTTCTGGTTTGCACAATAAAAAAACAGAAGCCAACGAACCAGTATCTGCGCAGTACTCTCGAAGAAGAAGAAGAGAAGAGATGGGAGATTGCTGTGTGATTTCGGATACAGAGAATGAGAACCAGAACTCTCTTAAATAGAGATTCTCGGTTTGTTAGAGGAGGAGATAGTGGAGGCAGATGTGGGGAAGTGGAGAAAATCGTGGAAGCAGTTGAGCTGACTCAGTTGGGCGTCCCCAACGAGGCAGTCCAAAATCTGATCTGGAAGCCCAAAACTTTCAGATCTAGCCCACTTAAAAAAGAGAAGCTAAGCTGCTGCTTGGGCCTACGGCCCATTCCACAAGACCACGAGCCACGAGCCACGGACCACGGACGGACGGACCGCGCGAGGGCCCCCCGTGTCCTCTCTCCATACCTCTCCCAAGGGCTTACCAAGGGTATGGGGTTTGGGGTATATAAACCCTTCATATTCCCACCCCAATTTTCAATGTGGGACAAAACTCATATCAAAATTCAGCTCCAAAATTGTTCTTTGAACTTAGTCAAGCAACCAACTTTGAGCCTTCATTTCTCATTCAAACGGAACCCGATTTTGACATGTGAGTACACTACGGCGTAGTGCTCGCAGAGACGAAGCCAACGCTCCCATAATCCGGCACAACCGGTGACCGCAGCCCACCAGAAAAGTGCCCGGAAGTCCAGTCAAAATCAGTTCCAACAATCCCCCACATGAATAGAAATGATTCTATTACACGTGCTTAGACAAGACAGACAGAAATTTTGAGAGTACGGGCGAAGAATCACTGCATCTGAGCTGGTGGCGTTTTTCAGCCTTGAACCACCCATTGTGAGTAGCTATCGGATTTACTCGACCAGGTAGTGAACATGATGTCTTGAACCACCCGGACTTTGACGTAAACCTAGACAATAACTATCAAACAGTTTCATCTTCTCACAGAACTAGGTTCTTGATTGTGTTCATTTTGGCCGTGAACATCCCTGGTTATTCATGAGTGAACTTGGAGAAAGCAACCTCTCTTCTTTCTCCTAGAAACGGCCCCATTTCACACTCATAAGGTGATTGACCATAAATGGTATTACCAATACCCTACTTTGTTCTTTCAAAGTTTATGGAATCATTAAAAGCAAATGCTTAACCTCTACTTTGCCATCGCACTTTTATCATCCTAGGAACTGGGGAAGAAGATATAATATCTCCAAGTGCGCTTCTAGATTCGACTTGAATTTGTTTTCCCCTTGAACCTATTTCTTGGGATCTCCAATCACTTAGGTAGGGTTGCCATCAAGCATCCTCTTTAGTCATAGTCTTTAAACCCATTCCTCTAGATGACTTTACAACTTGCTCTCTTGACAATCCCTTAGTGAACGGATCTGCTAGGTTGTCAGCTGACTTGATATAATCGATTGAGATTACACCAGTTGAGAGCAATTGTCTTATGGTTTTATGTCGTCGTCTTATGTGGAGAGACTTACCATTATATATTGTGTTCAGTGCCCGAGAGATAGCCGATTGACTATCACAGTGTACACCTAAAGCTGGCACTGGTTTTTCCCACAAAGGAATATCCTCCATAAAGTTTCGAAGCCATTCTGCTTCTTCAGCTGCTTTGTCTAAAGCAATGAACTCAGATTCCATTGTGGATCTGGCCAATAACGTTTGTTTTGAGGATTTCCATGATACAGCTGCACCACCCAGCGTGAATACATACCCACTGGTGGATTTTGAGTTCTTTGAATCTGGTATCCAGTTAGCATCGCTATAGCCTTCCAGAGTGGCTGGATATCTTCCATAGTGCAGCCCGTAACTCCGAGTATGTCGCAAGTAGTTTAATACTCGAGTTATTGCTTTCCAGTGATTGTGTCCTGGATTACTGGTATATCTACTCAGTACGTTGACAACATGTGCTAAGTCTGGTCTTGTACAATTTGTCAAGTACATAAGACTTCCTATCACACGAGCATACTCTAACTGTGATATGTCATTACCCGAGTTTTTCTTCAGTTTGAAATGCGGGTCCACTGGACTTTTTGCAATCCCATTTGAATAGTTCTTGAATCGTTCAAGTACCGCCTCGGCGTAATGTTGTTGAGACAAGACTATTCCTTCTGAATGTCTAAATATTTTGATCCCTAAGATCACATCCGCTAGTCCCAAGTCTTTCATGTCAAACTTTCCATTAAGCATGTTCTTGGTTTGTTTGATCATGTCATTGTTGCTACCTATGATGAGTATGTCATCCACATATAGGCACAACAGAATGTATCCTTTTGCAGTTTCCTTGACATAGATACACTTGTCACATTCATTTATTTTGAAACCATTTGACATCATTACTTGGTCAAATTTTTCGTGCCACTGTTTAGGAGCCTGCTTAAGTCCATATAAGGATTTCACAAGTCTACACACTTTGTGTTCCTGTCCAGGGAAAACATAACCCTCAGGTTGTTTCATATAAATTTCCTCTTCTAGTTCTCCATTTAGAAAAGCTGTTTTTACATCCATTTGATGTATTTCTAGATTGCGTATAGCTGCAATGGCTATTAGCATTCTTATTGAAGTTATTCTCGTTACTGGAGAGTAGGTGTCAAAGAAATCCAAGCCTTCTTTTTGCCTAAATCCTTGCACCACAAGCCTAGCCTTGTACTTATCGATTGAGCCATCGGTTTTTAATTTTCTTTTGAAGATCCATTTGCTCCCAAGAGCTTTCGAACCGGATGACAACTCAGCTAACTCCCATGTATGATTTTGCATAATGGAGTCGATTTCACTTTTCACCGCTTCCTTCCAAGCAGGTGCATCTGGTGTTGACATGACTTCTTTGAATGTTCTAGGTTCATTTTCCAAAAGATAAGCCATTTCAAAATCAGGACCGAATGATTTTTCCTTTCTAGCTCTTTTGCTACGTCTAGGTTCATCATTGTCCTCTTCTGTTGGTTGAACAGAAGTGCTTGCTTCGCCTTCTTCACGAGTCCGTTTCGGATTTTCTTTATCCTTACACGGGAACGTGTTTTCGAAGAAGGATGCATTTCTTGATTCCATTATTGTATTTGCATGTATATCTGGTATATCAGACTTGTATACCAAGAAACGATACGCACTACTATTGTGTGCATACCCGATGAAGATACAATCAATGGTTTTTGGTCCTATTGAGACCTTCTTAGGGGGTGGTATCGCCACTTTTTCTAGGCACCCCCACACTTTGAGGTATTTGTATGAAGGTACATTACCTTTCCACAACTCATAAGGCGTCTTTCCAGTCACCTTATGCGGTATTTTGTTGAGAATGTAGTTGGAGGTTAGCAACGCTTCCCCCCACATGTTCTGGGATAGCCCAGATTCTTGCAGCATTGCATTCATCATTTCTTTGAGAGTTCGGTTCTTTCGTTCCGCAACCCCGTTAGATTCAGGTGAGTAAGGCGCAGTAGTTGACGAAACTGGGTTATCCCAGAACATGTGGGGGGAAGCGCTGCTAACCTCCAACTACATTCTCAACAAAATACCGCATAAGGTGACTGGAAAGACGCCTTATGAGTTGTGGAAAGGTAATGTACCTTCATACAATACCTCAAAGAACAGAATTAAGAAAGAATTTTACCGAATCGTTCTTGACGAAACTGTTGCGTAGAGTCGAGATTAGATCTCTTTCCTTAATTCTGTAACGCCCCGTATGCGCAGTACTCTCGAAGAAGAAGAAGAGAAGAGATGGGAGATTGCTGTGTGATTTCGGATACAGAGAATGAGAACCAGAACTCTCTTAAATAGAGATTCTCGGTTTGTTAGAGGAGGAGATAGTGGAGGCAGATGTGGGGAAGTGGAGAAAATCGTGGAAGCAGTTGCGCTGACTCAGTTGGGCGTCCCCAACGAGGCAGTCCAAAATCTGATATGGAAGCCCAAAACTTTCAGATCTAGCCCACTTCAAAAAGAGAAGCTAAGTTGCTTGGGCCCACGGCCCATTCAACAAGACCACGGACCGGACCGGACGGACGGACCGCGCGAGGGCCCCCCGTGTCCTCTCTCCATACCTCTCCCAAGGGCTTACCAAGGGTATGGGGTTTGGGGTATATAAACCCTTCATATTCTCACCCCAATTTTCGATGTGGGACAAAACCCATATCAAAATTCAGCTCCAAAATTGTTCTTTGAACTTAGTCAAGCAACCAACTTTGAGCCTTCATTTCTCATTCAAACGGAACCCGATTTTGACGTGTTAGTACACTACGGCGTAGTGCTCGCAGAGACGAAGCCAACGCTCCCATAATCCGGCACAACCGGTGACCGCAGCCTACCAGAAAAGTGCCCGGAAGTCCAGTCAAAATCAGTTCCAACATTATTTTCACCACCTTTTTCTTTGTTCAGTATCCCTTCACTTGCATCTTAATTCACTTTGTGTGGATGAGCTTCTGGTTCTGCTAGCAACAAAGCCTGTTTTCTGTTCACTAGAGGATATACAACAGTTTCATAATCAAGTTTTTGTCCACTAATGGTTTACTTGTGAGTTTCTTTTTTGCCACCTGGAACTTCCATATCATTAAAGGCCAGAGACCTCTTTGCTGAATGAGGAGTCTTTTGATCCTTGTCTTTTGGTTCTGTTGCGGGTGGGCCCTGCTTTGTTTCAATAAGATAGTGTGTAACTGATTTGTATCCCATACTTGATATCTGGAGAAGATACATCAGAAATAAGAATTCAAAGATAAGAGAAGTTCAAACATAAACAAGAATGGGGAGACTTGCCCTCTTATAAATAATGGCTGTTGGAGGCCATCCTTTTGCTTGCCTACACAAACTACAATTACAAATCCCACGACACACGGGGCAAATCCAGTCTGGATTTTTTTTTGCTTCCAGAAGTACATGTTCACGATATCTGAACAAATAATTTTAATGCAGAAGATTAAACAGAAGTATGTATATTACATGCCCATAGCAGTTTCATATACTCTAGAAGTTACACAGTCTATCAAGCAAAATTTAATGTACGTCTCAAAATGTCTTAAGTGACTCTATCAAGCAGAAGTAAGTCAATGTATGTTGGAACTCGGATTTGTTGGAACCCTGTTCCAACGGAAGAGTAACCGGCAACACTCCGGATTCTCGAGTCTCATTCTCTTTTCTTCTTTTCACGAGCTCTCAAGGCTCTCTTGCTATCAGTCTCGCAAGCCTCCGAGGCATTCTTAGTTCCTGTAAAAGGCCAAACCCGGAGAGGAGGCTCCCCGGAAAGGGCACTCCGACGCTCAAGTCAGTAATCATATAAACGATATATTAGATGAATAAGTATAAAGGGTCGCGATAGTATAAACATACGTGCTTGAACGTCTTACCTCGCGTGCAGATTTCAACCCTCTTCTTTTATATATAACTATTAATCGGCACATGCATAAGTTAAGAAATTAATATGCGAGGGTGGCATTTAGGAGAAACCCATTTACCGATCATCAAATCATGTAAGAGAAGCTTACCTCATGCATATAAGTATGGTAAAGAATTGGTCATTAAATGGATACGGTCACATGTAAGAGATACAAATCTCTACTGAGTGACTAAGTTCGCGAGCAAAGTCAATTAGCTCCTCTTAGTCTTGCCCTAAGACTCACGTTGTAATCCTTTATCTCCGATCGAAGGGGTCGAGCTCGCGAGACAGAACGTGGCACGGTCGGAAGTCGACGATGACGTTTGGAATAGACGAAGGGCGCGAACTCGCGAGAGAGTTATGGGGTATGCAGTCGGAAGTCGACATTAATTGACCCTCGCGTGCCGTTGTATACTGCATGAACCAGGCGTGGCCGACACCTAGATCCTTGATCTCAGGTTATCTACCTCGCGAGCAGCCCTCGACGTCTAGATAAAGCAAAGGCGATCATGGAGGCCAGATCCGACTCAGTCGGGGGAGGGAGACGGATGATCGGGCTCGCGTGAATAATTGTGAAGACCGGGTCGAGCTCACGAGTTAGACCGAAACTCAGTCGGAGGTCGGAGAAGGTCGAATAACCTCTGAACCGCACCCCTGTGAGCCGTCATCGATCGAGCGAGGCATACGATCGTGGACCCGCAAGTACCTTGAGCCCCGAGTCAACCGGAACCCACCTTGGTCGCGCAGGGTATGAGATCGGGCGAGGATGAACTCGGAAGGGGAGGAAACGGGCGAGTCCGGAGCCGAGATGACTTGGTTCTACGATTGAAACCGGGTAGAAGATGGTGTCTCCTACTTCATCTTTGACGAGCTTCTCTTTCCGAGATCCCATCGCCCAACTCTTACATCCCCTCTCAGCTCCTCTTTTCCCTTTCTCCCTTTTTTCTCTCTTCTTTTCTATCCCTCTCTGAGCACAGCTCACACACATATATACTACTCTTGTAGTCCTATGATCCAAGAGAAGGCTATCTGAGCTTTTTTTTAATGGGCTCTAGGCCTCTTTTTACCCGGGTCCAACAATGTATATCTCAAAATGTGAGGCATACTCATTAAGTTTTCCTTGCAAGAAAAACAGATAACATGAATTACAGTAATCATAAGGGAGAGGGATGCTATGCAAGTTCTTGTGAACACCTTTATTTATTTTTTGGTTTTGACTTACATTCTACTTTGTAGAATTCTTTCAATAAAGGGGAACAAAGGGGATCATGGAACTTTGACTGATGATAAAAAGGGTGGTCAATGGTTGAGTACAGGGTACATATCCAGCTTTAAAAGGATAGACAAGCACAAGTAGAAAATACATGACAGCGAGTTGACAACATTACTATGCCATACAGTTGAATAAATCACTCCAATTATTTTGAGTACAAGGATAAAGAACAAAGGCTTGGTTGTCCCTCAAAGATGTATTACATTTACACGGGATTGAATGATTTAGAGTCTCATTGTTTCAGAACATTCACCAAAAATAAGGACTTAGTTTGTCTGCTGATCAAAAAGTATTTTTCACTTAAGTTTACAGGTTAATAAGGATGAGAATACTTCCAGCATAATTGCCTACTTCATATACAAGCAATCTCCACAAAGCTGTACTCGACCCATTTGACAGTTGCTACAGTTGTAGCAACTGTAATCTCCACAAAACTGTCCTCGAGCCATTGACAGTTGCTACAACTGAGTTCCTACTTCCTCCAACGGTCGAAACTCAAAAAAGTAAAAGGGACTGTTTCCGTTGGGCCATTTTGCTCCAGAGGTTTGTTTTGGGCCTCAACCAAAAGGCCCATCCTCTAAAAACGAATAATACGGGCATCGTCTTTGTTAGAAGCGAAGGAAAGCAAGCCACCAATTCTCCAAAACCCTCGTTCAAAGTTTAAACCCTTTTCCATTGCAGTCATGGTAAAGGCCTATCTCCGGTACGAGCCGGCGGCGGCGTTCGGCGTGATAGCCTCTGTGGACTCCAACATCTCCTACGACAACACCGGCAAGTCTTTGCTCTCCCCTGCGCTTGAGAAAATCGGCGTCTGGAACGTACGGCAAGGAGTTTGCACTAAAACCCTAGTTCCTACTGCAACCTCATCCGGTCCATCTCTCGCCGTCACCTCCATAGCTCTTTCCCCCTCTAATTCGGTAAGCTTCTGCAACTTCTCCTCGCTTTGCAGATTTGGTTTTTGCGCTGAAATATGTGATTGTCTCGTAGGTGGCGAGTGGTTATGCAGATGGAAGCATAAGAATTTGGGATTTAACTAAGGGGAATGTTGAAACCACGTTGAATGGACATAAAGGTGCTGTTACCACACTCAAATTCAATAAACTTGGATCTATGTTAGCATCTGGTGCGAAGGACAATGATATCATATTGTGGGATGTGGTTGGGGAGACTGGTCTTTTTCGTCTTCGTGGACATCGAGCTCAGGTTATTTATATCTTTTGTTGATTTGTTTGTTTTGAATTTAACATACTTATCATCTGGTGAAACTTGTGTTTTCTGTAGGTTACTGACCTTGTATTTTTGGAGGAGGGGAAAAAGTTAGTTAGCTCTTCTAAAGACAAATTTTTAAGAGTTTGGGACCTTGACACTCAACATTGCTCGCAAATTGTTGGTGGACATCACAGTGAAATTTGGTCAATAGATGTTGATCAACGTGAGAGGTTCTTGGTTACTGGTTCTGCAGATCCAGAGCTTCGGTTCTATTCTCTGTCGAGTCAAGAAGATGGACTGATTCTATCTGATTCCAAAGGAAATGAGAATGCAAATGGTGAAGTCGCAATGCCGCATAACAACAAAGAGGTGTTAAAGTATTTTGGTGAAATTCAAAGACAGAGTAAAGATAGAGTTTCCTCTGTGAGATTTAACGTGTCTGGAAATCTGCTTGCTTGCCAAGTGGCAGGGAAGGTCGTTGAGATATTCCGAGTCTTGGATGACGATGAATCTAAACGCAAAGCTAAGCGGCGAGTCAATCGAAAGAAGGAAAAGAAGTCCAACAAAAAGAAAGATGATGAGACGAAGGAGGATGATACAAACAAAGGGGTTCAAGAGGAGAAAGATATTTTGTCCATTACTGTTTCTGATATTTTCAAACCTCTTCTTCCAGCCCTTCAAGCAAGCAAGAAGATTTGCTCTATTTCCTTCTGCCCAACTATTTCAAAAGACGTCGTAGCAACGCTGGCATTGTCATTGAATAATAATTCAGTAGAAATTTTTTCTATTCAAGAAACTGATTCTCTTGAAAAAACTATTTCTATAAACCAAGTAAACGCCATTGAGCTCCCAGGGCATCGTTCCGATGTCAGAAGTCTCTGTCTTAACTCAGACAATTCCCTTTTGTTATCAACCAGTCACAATGCAGTCAAGATTTGGAACCCCAGTACATGTAGTTGTCTCCGAACTATAGATTCTGGATACGGGCTGTGTAGCATATTTGCTTCAGGAGTGGTAAACAGCAGATATGCACTTGTTGGAACTAAAGAGGGATCCATTGAGATTATCGATGTTGGAAGTAGTACTCGTCTTGAAACAGTGGAAGCTCATGGAGGCTCTCTTCATTCAATTACTACATTGCCAGATGGAAATGGCTTTGTTACTGGAAGCGCAGACCATGATGTTAAGTTTTGGGAGTATGCCCAGGTACCAGTGTTCAATTCCTATTATTTGTGGTGGTCTTGAAATGATCTCTGTTTTCCGAACCTCTAAAAATAGATGTTATTTGTTTTGGATAACTGAAATGTTTGCTATCCTTAATTACAGGAATCCAATCAATTTACGGTGTCACACGTGAGGACAATGAAAATGAATGACCATGTTCTTAAGGTTGCCGTTAGCCCAGATGCCAAGTATATTGCAGTTGCTTTGTTGGATTCTACTGTAAAGGTGAATAGGAAGCCCTTTTTTAATGTAGTCTCCTTCTCATATATTTTAATGTCATTTAGTCTCCAATGGAAGCTAGAACTGGTGCAAAATATATCCTTCAATATACCTGGAATGTTCCTCCAATTAATGTTTCATAATTTACCTTATCTTCATCCTTTTTCTCAGGTCTATTTTCTGGATACACTCAAATTCTTCCTCTCCTTGTACGGTCACAAGTTGCCTGTACTCTGTATGGACGTTTCATCCGATGGGGACTTGATAGTTACAGGCTCAGCAGACAAAAACTTGAAGATTTGGGGTTTGGACTTTGGTGATTGCCATAAGTCTCTTTTTGCACATGCTGACAGGTAGGTTTTAGTTGACTACTGTATGTCAGATCACAGTTTCTTGCCATGGTAATAGCTTGACTGTACAAATTTGGTGTTTGTTTAACTTGGTAGTCTTTTTTTCTACATTCCCTTTGCAGTGTCATGGATGTCAAGTTTGTTCGTAATACACACTACATTTTCAGTGTGGGTAAAGACCGACTTATAAAATACTGGGATGCAGATAAGTTTGAACTACTTTTAACTCTTGAAGGACACCATGCTGAAGTTTGGTGCCTTGCTGTCAGTTACCGTGGTGATTTTATTGTCACGGGGTCACATGATAGATCTCTACGGCGCTGGGATCGTAGTGAGGAGTCATTTTTCCTTGAGGTATCATGTTTATCATATTTATAGTTAGATTTTTGGATATTGTGACTTGTTTGACACACCATATGACGTATATTCTCAGGAAGAAAAAGAAAAGAGGTTGGAGGAGATGTTTGAGGCTGACATTGATGGTGACAATCAATACGCTCCCAAGGAAGACCTTCCTGAAGAAGGCGCTGTTGCTGTGGCAGGGAAAAAGACTAAGGAAACCCTTAATGCAACTGACTCTATTCTTGAAGCATTGGACATGGCAGAAGTTGAACGAAAACGCCTTGCTGAACATGAGGTGACTTTCTTTGTCATGAATCTTGCATTGGTATTTTGTTTTACTCTTGCTGGTTACTGCAGCAACAATCAGTTTCTCTTGATACATTGCAAGGATGAGTACAACTTATAGTGTTGATTTGGGTGAAGCAGACTTTTAGTTTTTTTTTGTATATATTTTGCATGCATTTCTGTGTAGTGTTTATTTTATTCAGGTCTCATGTTTTTGGATTTTCGAGCAGACTGCATGCATTCATTCTCTTGTGAATGTCTTCTCTTACTAGTACATTTTTTTTGGCAGGAGGAGAAGAAAACTGGAAGTGCTGCTGCTTTTCAGCCAAATATTCTGTTGCTTGGTCATTCACCCTCTGATTTCGTTCTCCGTTCCCTTTCTAGTGTACACACTAACGATCTTGAGCAGACTTTGCTGGTAAGCTAGTTTGGCCAGTTCTCACCTTGATATTTTTTCCTATGCTGTATTGTCAACCTTAAAACATTTGTAAATAAATCTGGATTTGTCATATTTGTATTCTCTAGGAATAATACCTTTACAAGTACCCATCCATTATTATTTCTTCTTTCTCCGCCAGTCATTGCAAAAGTTGCTGTTACATTAATTTTACTGTTTCATCTCTTAAAATGAATAGCTGACTGCTGATCACGTAATATTTCTAGTCTTTAAAGTTTTCATTTGAAAGTGAATCATGTTGCTTTGGTTTTGTTTCATTCCCATTCGTTCATTATTCAGTAATTTTGGCTATCATGTCTGCTACTGATAGAAAGAAGTGTGATTTTGCAGGCATTGCCATTTTCAGATGCATTGAAGCTCTTGTCTTACCTCCTGCTCTGGACTTCAAATCGTGATAAGGTCATCTTCCTCCCCTATTTTTCAGGATTCAGGAATCTTTGCAAGTGTGCTACTTTGCTTTATTGGTCACATTGCAACATGACTCAATTCTGGGCAAATCATTGATAGGGTCATACATTTTTCCAATACCTGATTTAATTAAAGAATTTTGTGGATGCAGGTTGAGCTTATCTGTAGGGTTGCTACAGTGTTGTTACAGACGCATTACAGTCAGTTAATCAGTACCCCGTCAGCCAAGCCTGTTTTGACTAAACTTAAAGACTCTCTTCATGCAAGAGTGAAGGTAACTGTTTTTTCGGCGCTTGCATTGGATCAAGTTTTTTTCCTCAACTTCCATGTCTTAAACTGTGGTTGCCTGGCTGCAGTTTTATAACAAATTATCTCTCTCAAGAGAATCCATCTTATATTGTTCAGAACAAATTATAATTCTTGTTTCTAAGGGTTTGTTTGGTAAATCAGTTTCTAGCTTTGAAACATTTTATTTTTCTGTAATTTGCACTTTAGTTACTTCAAAAAATGTCATATCCTAGAAGTCCTCTTAGGTTCTGTTTGGCTATTGGTTTATAAATATGTTTTTGATAAATAAACAGTTCATAGACACGTCTTTTTGGAAACGAGAAAGTGTTTTTAGTTTTGAAAAATGCAGAACCTAGAAACTTATGTGGTGGTGACCAAACAAGCCCTAAGCGAAAATGTTTGTGTGTGCATTTTCTCTAATAAAAAGTGGATGGTAATTTTGGTGACATGTTTCCAGGAATGTAAAGACACCCTCGGGTTCAACCTTGCAGCCATGGATCATGTCAAGGTTTGTGCTTCTTCGCATATGACATGACAACAATTGTTCTATATTGTGAACATTTTC
The DNA here is from genome assembly GCA_029168935.1 of Oxyria digyna. Taxonomy (NCBI): domain Eukaryota; kingdom Viridiplantae; phylum Streptophyta; class Magnoliopsida; order Caryophyllales; family Polygonaceae; genus Oxyria; species Oxyria digyna. The sequence goes on along the minus strand of JAPVLV010000010.1, from coordinate 21,466,275 downwards.
TTACAGATTGTACCAACTTCATTTTGCAGCAACTAATGTCCATGCAATCGGATGCACCCTTTAAAGACGTTAAAACAAAGCTACAAGAAATCCGGACAAATCTTGCAAAGCGCAAGGATCGGACAGAAACCCGCGTGGAAAAGAAGAAAAAGAAGAAGCAGAAGAAGGAAACCATTGGACATGGACATGCCTGGGCGGCATAACAAGGAGAACAAAATTGATTTTTCTCTTTGTATTTTTGATATGGAAAATTTTTGTGTAGCAATTGTATTTCAAGATGTAATTTAACATTTAAAATCACAGACAAGGATTCAAAATCACAATTTTGTTATTCCAAGTCCTGTCAAACAGTACCTAATTAAAGAAATTATCTTTTTTGCCATTAAATATCGTGTTATATAGTACTCCCTCCTCTCCCATAATACAAGGATATTTGATTTTAACACATTTGTCGAGACACGTTTTGTAACGTTAGTATCTCATAATATACGGTGATAAAAATTATAATTTTTATATATTGTTAAATACTCGTTGAGACGAATCAAGCAAGATTTCATATGAATATATTTGTTTCTACATATTAGAAGAAAACGAGAAGATTCTCTTAACTAGTGAATAGTGTCAGAAAATCAAATGTCCCTTATATTTTGGGACGGACGGAGTATATGTTTTAATGTCAAGTGGTATCATTTACTAGGTTAACATAGATGCTGCTTACCTACTCATTACAAATGCAATACAAACTTGTCATACCATACTCCTGGTTGATGAACCAACACTTTGACATTCAAGCTACGACCATAAACCCTCTTCTCATAAATCCCAACACAAGAAAAATGAATACACACCAAATCGTTTGATCAAAATTTTAAGTTTAATCATTATTCCAACCAAACATCCCAACCCAATTCATTTAAATATGTTACCATAATCTTGCTATAATAGCAAGCTAGCCCATCAAATTTATGTGCACCATCATCAAGACAGTTAAGATCAAATGGATTCTTCCAACTGTACCATCTTACACACTGTTCTTCTTATGCTCTTTCTGAGCTCGGTTGAGCTTGCTTTTGGTGGCAACGGCGATAATGGCTTGGCTGCATCTTTCATCTTTGGTGACTCCCTAGTAGATGCTGGAAACAATAACTATTTATCCACTTTGTCAAAAGCAAACATCCGTCCTAACGGTATCGATTTCAAGGCTACTGGTGGTAGCCCCACTGGGCGATATACCAATGGGAGAACCATAGGTGACATTGTAGGTAACAAATCACACTCACCATGTTATGCTCAAGATCTTTATACACGAGTTGTATCACACATTTTTCTTACATATTTCATGCCATATTTTAGGAGATGAGTTGGGACAACCAGCATATTCGGTCCCATACTTGGCTCCAAACTCTACCGGTAAAACTATATTGTATGGAGTAAACTACGCTTCGGGTGGTGGAGGGATACTAAACGCGACTGGGAGGATATTCGTAAGCCTCAAAATCATATAACATGAATTTTACAAATGAAAACCCTTGTTCATAGTTTCTTTGGTTTGCTTTAATTTCAGGTCAACAGGATTGGAATGGATGTACAAGTGGATTTCTTCAGCAACACAAGAAAGCAATTTGACAGCTTGTTGGGGAAGTCGAAAGCAAGAAACTACATCATGAAGAAATCGATATTCTCCATCACAATCGGATCAAACGACTTCCTCAACAATTACTTGCTTCCTGTGCTTTCTGTTGGAGCTAGAATCACACAAACCCCAGATGGGTTCATCGACGATATGATCAGTCATCTAAAGAATCAATTAACTGTGAGTAGCGTTTCGTATTTTTTTTCTCCAAATATGATCAGAATTTTGAAGTTAGTTTGTAACATCTGGTTTGTGTCATGTCAGAGATTGTACAATATGGATGCAAGAAAGTTTGTGGTGGGGAATGTAGGGCCGGTTGGATGCATCCCATACCAGAAGACGATAAACCAGCTGAGCGAGAACGAGTGCGTCGACTTGCCCAACAAGCTAGCGCGACAGTACAACGGAAGGCTGAAGGATCTACTGACGGAGTTGAACGAAAACTTACCAGGTTCCACTTTTGTGTATGCAAATGTGTATGATCTGGTGTTGGAGGTCATCACAAACTACAAGCAATACGGTAACAAAATCAAATAACAACTCTTTTTAAAGTTGGGCTTAGGCCCAAACATAATTAATGGGCTTGATGTAAATTGGACCTGAATTTGTAGGGTTCACAACGGCGAGCAAGGCGTGTTGTGGAAACGGAGGGCAGTTCGCGGGAATAATACCGTGCGGACCGACTTCAAGCTTGTGCCAAGACAGGAATACGCATGTGTTCTGGGATCCGTACCATCCAAGTGAAGCTGCTAATCTTCTTCTCACTAAGCAACTGATCGATGGAAGTACCAAGTACGTCTCGCCGATGAATCTTCGACAGCTCAAGGACCTTTAACTAATCGCCTGTATTTCTATTGTTTCTGTTCGTTTTGTTTGGAAGAAAGGATTGATGAAATTGAAATCTCTATGCACAAGATCTGATTTTGGCTTTGTGTATGTTTGATATGGAGAATGTTTAAAATTCGAAAGGAAATAATGACATTTCGAGTTGAATATGAATGAATTTAACATTGCGGTTCAATACTCGATTTGCTTCGGGTGAATCCTGGATAGAGTTGGGATTGAGTTGTGAATTTCCCGCCACAATTCGTGTTGTATGTTTGATATGTGTTTTAGAGAAATTGAGAATACTGCAAATAGCGACGACTTCACCTACACGTGCGGATCACGTGCTTGTGCTTGTGCTTGTGCTGGAATCATAACCCACCCGCGAGCATAGATCGTCTGTCAGAGGAAAGCTCGTGATTCTGTTCACCGGAGTCGGTGGCCGTTCGATTCTTCAGCCTTTTCCGGTGCTAATCGTCAACGGAAAGACAATATGTCTAGCGATGGCCTCTCACGACTCTGCCGACTAGTCGACGTCTCCCTTCGTCATCATACGGTAGACAATTACTGGTCGATTTCTAGGGTTTTTCTTAGTGCTATTCTCTCTGGTATTATTACCATGTTTATCTTTCTATTTGATTCATGTTTTCTACTACCTATCTCACGCATTCATATATGATTTTTAGGAAGTGGCAGAGCTGGTTCAACTTAGTAGAGAGAAGGAGAGAACGCTGTTGATTTCTCTATCCCAGGTTTCTGTCAATCCTCTCGATTCACTTCATTTCTATCGCTTCCACGTAGCCTAAATTGTTTCTCTCACAGGTGATTAGACAAATCCAAGGATGGATTATTGTTGAGCAACCTGTGAAAAACGATGAATGCTGCAATTCAGTCTGCCAGAATCATCAGTGTCTCACATACATTGTTTCTACTTTGGTAATAGTTTACTGTATCCTTGTTAGCTTCCACCATTAGTTGCAATTGGGAAAAGTGTAGTGAACTTTACATTTTAAAATCCTCTTGCAGATCACCTTTCTGACTGTGGAAAGTAATTATGTGCAACATTCCATAGGTAACATTCTGATAGTGGTCTCCAAACTCTTTGCTGGATCTGTATCTAATACGGTGAGAAATTTTATGAACTGCTTCTTATGGTTTTGACTGTTGTGGTGATTTATGCTTTGTCAGCTTCATCACAGTTTCTTTTGTTTGACAGCAAACAAACTGGAAGAGCTTTGTTGATTTGATTGGCATATGCCTTGAAGCGGCATTATCCAAGGCACTTTTGTGCTCTTCGGTAAAACAAATCGAGAACTTGAAATGTGATCCACCAAGGCAAACAGTTCTACATATGGGATTAAAGAATTCAAATTGGAGAACAGTGGCTCAAATTTTACAAATATTGCGTGCTATAGTAAAGGCTTTAGAAGAAGAAGAAGAAGAAAATGAAAATGATATAGAATGCTTGGAAATACTTGTGAGCTCTGTAAGTATTTGTTTTGCCAAATTGCCATGGGATACATTGGATGCATCACTTACACATGGTATTCTCATTGATCAAGTGATATCTAGCAGAAGTACTTTGACAAATGCTACAAATACAAAGTCAATAGCTATATTCCTTGGCAGTCTTGTTCAGCTCTTCTGTACTCTGGTTGAAACTGTTCATGAAATAAATGAAGGTTCAACGACTTCTAAAAATAAAGACTCTCTAATTCAGAGGATCGAAACAATTGTCCCTCAACTTTTAGAGTGGTGCCTTGCTAAAGAGTGGATCCGACATGATGTGCACCTATTACCTTATTTTCAGCACAAAATTTTGGTGAGTTTCTTCGACAACATATTTCCTGGGTTATCTTAGGCTGTGTAAATGTTTTTGTGCTTGCCATATACTTGATGTCTGACTGCAGACAAATATCCAGTGTTTTTCACATTGCAGCATTTAAGGATCCTTGAAATCATGTTATACATGTGCTTTTGTAAGTGATCAAGATACGGCATTGCTTATATGCTCATCTTGATATCTAACAATTTTGAATCTTCCCAGATGCTGATGTCAAGGCTTGGTTCTCAAGTGTGGACGGAATGTAGCACGGTTCTGTTGTGGTTGCAACTGCTTCACAAATTCTATGGAGAGTTTTTGACAAAATCTATATCATCAATGAACAATGATCAGGACAACTCCCTGGAAGGCTCACCATTTATATGGAGTTTATCCAATCAGGAAAATAATCATCTTTCATCATGCCATTTGCAAAGCCAATCTATTTTTCTTTTCCTGAGGCTCTCAATGTGCTTGATTGTCTGTGAAGAATCAAATGGTGTAATTTGTACTTGTGGCACAGTAGATTCAGTCTTAACATCTGACTCAAAAACTATTGAAGAGTGTAATGCTACAAGGAAGTGTGTAATTGAGTTCTGTGAGTGGCTTCAATTTCATTTTCGATACAAAAGAATTGCAGACAATGAGATCTACATCAAGAAGTGCATTGGGTTTTCTTCCTCCTTTATCAAACTCTACATACGTGAGGTACTGCATTTGGAATCTATTATCTTCTGTATCTGTTGTGCAATAGCTTTGCATGTGCTGTATGCTCATGAATTGTCTGTGAAAGCACAAAGTTCCTGCAAATATGTTCCAACTTCTCTATAATTTCTACTTCTGATGATTGTACATAAATCTGAAAATTCTTCTTGCCTAATTTGTGCCATGTCCGAAGTCCGAACATAATCAGATCTCTTGAATAGGACATCTGATATGGCATCTTCTGAACAAGAATATAATTGTTACTCTTGTCTTCTGTGGTTTCTGTAAGCAGAAAATCTACTTAATTACCAGCTCAATAGGTTGATTACATTGATTATTTGGCTCTGATGAGTAACTTTCATATCTCAAAATTGACATTCAACATTTCACTTCTCAGAATCTAATGTTTTTGTTATGTTTTTTACTCCAGGATGATTTATTATTTGAAGTGCTCTTGCATATGTTTAACGTTGCTACCTATGCTGATAAACAGTAAGTAGAAAATGTTGCAAGTTTCGTTTCACCATTTTTTAGCAGTTAAGTTTTCGACTCATGCCTTTATTAATTTCTTGTAGCTAAATGTGTTGAATAGTAGGGCATTCAAAGATGAAGGTGCATCTTTAGGGGCTGTGGACGATCCTCTTTTTCATATTTCAAGAGTTTTCGACCCTATTCTTATGTTTCATGTATTCCTTGCTGAGGTAATCTTTTCATTTTTAAACCAGTACTTACACAGCCTTCTACTATATATTTTTTATAGCTGAAATAGATAATTTCTTATATGTATAATTGAATATTGATAAAAATATAATTGAAAATTTTCCTTGTATTTGCAGTTACAATATGATAATCAGCTTCTTCTTGATTATCTCATTTCAAAGGATTCGGGAACTAGGTGTGCAGAATATCTTCTGAAGTAAGTTGTTTTCAAGTTCATAACAATCTGCCACTTCTCAAGATAATGGAATCTGTTATCTTTTTCTTACAATAGATGTTTATTGCACATCCTCGATTAATGTCAGCTGTACTCTTTGTGCTAGTATACTGCACTGTTTGCTTAGAATGGTGACGGGTGATAAAGTGGAATCAGTTAGTATACTTTAATCTTTGTGCTCGATATACAGTCAATTCACTCTTTACATTGCTTTTATGTAGATGCTTGCGCAAAGTGTGTGATTCATGGAAAATGTTTGTAGACCTTCATATTGGGCTAGAAAGTGATGACAAACAATTGCTCAAGAAACAAAAACTGTCTCTGGAAAGTGTTCAAGCGTCAGCATCACAAAGCCGACTTACAGTATCGAAAAAAGTATATAGTAAAGATGATTATCCCCAAAGCAAGAGATCTGGTGCAAAAAGCTTGCATTTTGTCAAGGCCAAAACATGTATGCTTTCTTTGAAAAATGCTTTGGAAAAGCTTCACAAAAAGAACCTCTTTCCTTACAATCCAGAAGTTCTTCTAAGACGGTATGCTTTATCATCACTTTACTCTCTTCTATCTGCTCTATTTGTAAAAAAAATTTGGTACAATTTACACGTCTCTTGTTTTATTAGTAGCTTATAGTGCCTTTGAGATTCACTTTCTGAGGCATTCTTTTGTTTGCAGTTTAAAGATATTTGAAGAACTCTGCGGGTGATAAAGCGCGAATCAGTTAAAATTTCTTGAAACCTGAAATTGCTATTTCAAACTTACGAAAGGTATAGCAATCTCATTCTTGACATGCCACAGTAATTTTTATTTCTCTCTGTATATACCGAACTTTCCATTTGAAGATGCTCAAAGTAACCAAAATCTATTCTCATCATGTGCAGTTGCCAGATGGAAAAACAAACACATGGATGTATAGAATATTCAACCTCCAAGGTAAGTGTTAATTTCACTCAAGCATCATACAAGTTTAAATAGGAGGATAAAGGAAAGAAAAAGAAAATAAACAGCACACTAATTCATAGAAACACAAAGCACACATTCATGCATACTTTTCTGATAGCTCAACCAGACAATCACACAACACTTGTGGCATACATAACATTGCCATATGATCAGAATCTTTGAGCTCCTTCACCTCATCAACACCACCGTTTTCGATCATCCACCGTTGAAAATCCTCCTTAATCCCTTTATCTTCTTTCAACACAACATAAACCCGCTTCACTTGCCCATGTCACTCATTTGTAAACTTGCTTGCATTGGCCAAAGCATTCGCAAAAAAGGAGGCTGGCCTTTTAAGCATCATGGCCAGCTCAAAATCCTTCCAAATCAAAACAAATTTCTTAAAACTTCTGATAATACAGTAACTAAGTATTGCTGGGTCAGAACTCACAGTGAAGTTGATATTTTGTATTATTACCTCAGGCGGGGACAAATGGTATAGTGATGCCAAGTATTGTGGTCCGAATAGCATTGATGTGAGTGGGTCATTTGGTTTTCCAAAGCCTTTGAATTCATTGTCCAGCCAAGCTCCTTCAGTCATTCTTGCAATGAACTTGAACAGTAAATTCAAAGTTCTGTGTTAGTTAACTTTCTATACAATTTGAGTCATTAGTAATTTATAGTACAATTCTTGCAATGAACATGAGGCATCAATCTTTATACCCTCATCTCATGGAATTGTTACTGTGGTAACCAGAGAAAAAAGAGTGGTGATAAATGATACTTGGGGTTTGTTTGGATTATAGTACAAATTATGTCATTGTAATGTCTAATTTAACATTAAATCTGACATTATAATACTAAATATAATATTATAACACTAACACAAATTATATAATCCAAACAGATCCTTGCATTATCTTTCAAGATCAAAATTGTTAATAAGTCAAAAGGGCACATCATTGGACTAATCTAGCAAAGAAAGCGGTCCACTTAAAATTTGTCCCTTGGTGAATAAAATAAAATAGGTTACAATCGTGGGCAATCCTTCAAGGATAATGATAATTACAAATAGGAAAAACTAAGTCAAATAATCCAATTTGAATGACAACCTAATTAAGCATACCTCTTCCAATACATAAGACTGCGGGTGTATAGTATCAGGCATAAACGCGGACAAAAACACAGCAACAGCAATCTTACGAGGGAAAGCCCAAACCCAAGTTGATCCCTCCAAGACTATGCCCAACCAGCATCACTTTCTCGTCCTGACCCACCGAGTTGGCCATGAATTCGAGCAACGGCTTTGTGTAGTCATGAAAACTCTTTAGCTCTTCGAGTCGTTTTTCGTCTACTCCCGAGGCTGCTAGGTCGATGGCTGATATGCGGTGACCCGAACGCTCGAGTAAGGGCTTGAGCTTGAACCAGCACCAGGCGCCGTGGCATGCTCTGTGGACTAAAACAATATGCATTTTCTTACTAATATTTGGTTGGTTGCCTGCCTTTCTAAAATGCTGGTAGCTAGAGGAATATATATAATCAATATATATACTATTTTAATATTAATATTGTTATGCTGTGTAATATCTTTCTTTGAAAATTCGAAGGACATCAACATCATCAATATTTCCTTCTTTATTGTTCTTAGCCGCCTAATACAGTGAGATTTGAGTTTCTTCCGATCCATATTTGAGTTTACTCATGTAAAATCAAGAAAGAGAAGAAAAACACGGGGGATTCGCTGGCAGGAAAATCATTTTAAAACATGAACATGTTACGTGTGGGGAATTGTTTAAATCAAAATCTGAAACTCAATACTACTGTATACAGAATTGCAGGCGTGTAAATTTTACCGTTCAAATCGATCACAAAAATTCTCTGCCAACAAATTCAGTAAATTAGTAATTGCTATGCCTGTATAAGTCTCATGTCTGTAAATGACATGCATTATGGAGTATATCAACAACAATAATTGAAAAAAAAGGTGTAGCAACACCATTTTAGGCTTCATGCTGATTCCATTAAACCAAGAATAAACCAAACATAACCGATTAGATCAAGGCATACCTTAAAAAATGAAAAAAATGAGTTTGCTACGTCTAAATTTCTTATCTGATCCACAGATAGTATTACACCTTTATACTATTAAAATACAAACTCAATTGTGCCAATTTGTCAAACAACTCTTTCTCATAACTATTAGGCATGAGGTTAAGAGTTCGATTTTTTGGTAGACAAAAATGTTTTTTTGAATCACATAGCTTAGCTAATGTCATTATAATTGAAAATTGACATTGTAATATCAATTTTGATATTACAATGTCAAATGTTTGTGAAGGAAGAAAGATATGGTATCTTCAATGCTTGTGATTTACTCTTAAGGATTTACACTCCACATTGAATTGATTAGTGAAACTAAAACATTTACCACATGAAATCTATTTTGGGGAGTATCTATAAGCTAAATCCAACAAGCAGAGGCATAACTGTTTTGGCCTTGATATCATGCCCATATGATCAGCTCCTTCAATAAACTTCACCTCTTTTGGTGGACTCTTCTCTATGATCCACTTCTGAAAATCCTCCTTCATCAATTTATCTTCCTTGCATATAACAAAAACTCGATCTACAGACCCGAAATTCTCCTTCGTAACCTGACCTTCCTTTAGAAGTTCTTCGCAGAAAATGTTATTCGCCCTCACCAATGTTGTTGCCAATTCCAAATCCTGCATTGACAGTGTAAATCAATAAACTTTTTAGAAGATGGAGATTTCGATGATAGATATGCTTGATCAAATGAAGAATTAAACATTGAGGGAACGTTTTGTCTCAATTTATGAAAGGCAAATGAACCAATCTAGTCATTTTTGACAATACTGAGGAAACAAATCCCTCCATCATATTGATCAACAAATAATGACATTCAAGTGAGCTAGATTCAATTTTGTTTCCGTTACCGTTTCCATAAATTAAACCAAACCTCCTAATTGAAATACTTCACCTCTGGTGGGCAATTCTGATAGAGCTTCGTAGATAGGATTTCTACACCAAATTTGACTGAAGTTGGAGGGTTTTTTGGACCTTTGTCAAACCCAAAAGTTGTATCCAAGAACTGATCAATTGTTGTCCTCTTAAAAGTCTGTTTTGGAAGGAAAAAAATGGATTAGAATAGCAAACTTGACTCCAAAAATATACTAAGAATGATTAAATAATTACTTCTTCAACGAGAGTCGAAAACGGGGATATGAAGTTGGGCATGTAAGCAGAAACAAAGACAGCAACCAAGATCTTTTTAGGGAATTTCTCCATTGCAAGAGACACACCAAATCCTCCAAAGCTATGACCAACCAAAACAACTTTGTTTCCATTTGGTATAGACGACATGAAATCGATCAATGGATGGAAGTAGTTGTCGAGAGTTGGTACGTCTTTTAAGCCTCTAGAGTCGGACCCACATCCACCAAGATCGAGAGCAGTGACTCGGTGGCCGGAGGATTTCAAGAGGGTGGCAAGCTTAAACCAACACCATGCTCCATGACATAGTCCATGCACTAGAACAAAATGTTGTTGCCTCATTTTGTTTTTTTTAATTTGGAGGTGTGAGATGATGAATTAAAATGGTTATTTTTGTTTCTATTTATTGTTGTAGTGATGGTGTTCAAAATGAAATGGAAAAGGGCGTGAATGGGCAAGTAATAAAATGTGGAGAGGGTGTTGTCGTTCATAGTATTTTGTCTTTAATTTAGTAAAAATTAAAATAAAAGCCTCTTGTGACTTTTTAACTACAAAGTCAAGAATCAAGATTGATGATGATCAAAATACAGCATAGGTGCAAGTTGAATTCGTAATGTATTAATGAATTTTATTCTTGTATTAGAAGGGGACTTTAATAAAAAGCTCATATGACTTTCTAACCTATTTATGAATTTGATTTTTGTCTTTAAAAGGAAATTTATTGCAAATTGAATTTTACAGGAGTATATGTTAAATTTTATTTGTATAATCATAGTCATATAATCATTAAATGTAGGTTTGATACCGGTGAGGATGAATCATTAATTAGATCAGGACTGAGGATGATGCACAAAAACGATGTAATTAATGCACAAAAACGTTATAGTTCATGTGTCATAAATGGTGTGCATCACAAACGTTATAAAGTGTGTGAGCATTAATTATAGCGTTGATGTGTATCATCTTTCGTCCTTATCTAAGGAACAATCCTCACGAGATCTTTTCCCCATATTAATACAGTAATACCTCTCCTTTGAACTTTTATGAAGAAGCCAGGCAATTAACAAAAATGAAAATAAAGAATGAGTACTGCGGAATTTTGAACTTATTATAGAAGTTCATATTGACCGTGTCTATAGAACATGTTGAGCATACATAGCAATTGAACAACAAGTCATTATTAAAAAATACTACTCCCTCCGTCCCTGTTTGTTCGTCCTGTTTCAAATTTTGACACTATTCACTAATCGAGAGAATCTTCTAAATATCTTTCAATATATAAGATAAAACATAGTCATGAGTGGTCTTGTTTGATTCGTTTCGATTAGTACTTTAAGAATATTAAAAAATTATAATTTTTAATAACATATAATTTGATATATTGACGATATAAAACGTGCATCGGCAAGTGTGCCAAAGTCAAACAGGACAAACAAAGTGGGACGGAGGGAGTATATTTTTTTCTTCCAAGTCCAAATAAGGCTTCCATGAATTATTTGTTAGTATCCATTGGCTATTTCCATCAAGCACAAACATAGTTCCTTTGGCCTTGATAACATTACCATGTGGTCAGCTCCAACAATTGTTTTCACAATCTTAGGAGGACTTTCTTGAATAATCCATTTTTGAAAATCCATCTTCACCATTTGATCTTCTTCACACATCACAAAAACTCGATCCACCGACCCAAATTTCTCTTCGGTTAGCAACGATTCCTTTGAAAGATCATCCCAGAAGAATCCACTCCGTCTAACTAACATTTTCACCAATTCTAAATCCTGAATACAAAGTATACTTTATATAATTCTTGGCACCAGATTGGAAATGTAATGATTGTTAGGTTTATTAACAATTTGTAGGATAATTTATATACCTCTGATTTGCAGAGTTGATATAGCTTCTTTGACAACATTTCCGGGCCCATGGCGAGGCTAGTTGGTGGTTTTTCTGCTCCATTATCAAACCAAAATGTTGTGTCCAAACACTCCTCGTCCGGAGTCCTCTTTAAGGTCTTCATTAATGTAAAACACAACAAGTATAAATTGATGCAAGAAAACTAAGTGAACAATCCAACACAAAAAGCTTCTTGAAATTAATAGCATCTAGTACCTCCAATCATTTTAGTTTTGGACATAATGTTTGTCCGCACGTAATGACAAGAAAGAAAGTAGAAACAGAACATGAGAAGAAAGAACGCTAATTTAACGAAGATGGAGCGTGGTTCACCAACGTTGTTTGATTACACTCACATGCAAAGGAGATTAACTTTGATTAGAAGATTGAAATCAGATATTCGGATTACAACAAGTATAAAACTTTATATTACTCTGATTAAAAGCCAAGAAAAACCTAACACGACATATAAAACTAATCGAAATTCAAGTAGAAACCCTAATGTGAGGACAATGAGGAGTTTAATATTGGATCATAAGACCCAACAATTAAAGTAGAAGGTTTATTGATTGGCTATAGGAATTTAGTATTGACTCATCACTCATGACATGAATAAAAATAATATTAAGGGTCTGTTTGGTGGAAGTTTATAAACACATTATAAACTAAAACCTGTTTTTGCACATATCTCCATACCTCACAAATTCAAATTTAAAAACCTATTTTTTTAAAAAATACAGTTTATAAACTAAAACCTACCCTACACACCAAACAAACCCTAAGTTGGATCCAGTATACTAAATCTCAAAAAGTCAAAGATTAGAATAATACTATACTCCGTACAAAACAACAAACTAATTGAATTAGTAGTAATCACATCACCTCTTGTATAAGCAAGGCTGGAGGAGACGAAGTATTAGGCATCATAGCTGTGACAAAAACAGCCGCCTTAATCTTCTCAGGAAATTTCTCCATCGCGAAAGCGACTCCGAATCCCCCAAAACTATGTCCAACAAGAATCACTTTCTCCTCTTCTTTTTCACCAACAGAAGTCATCAAATCCATCAATGGCTGCAAGTAATCATCCAAAGTGATGACTTCATCAACAGACCGAGCATCGACACCGCACCCACCAAGATCCAATGCGGTGACTCGGTTTCCGGCTTCTTTGAGGAGAGTTACAAGCTTGAACCAACACCAGGCTCCATGACAAGAGCCATGGACAAGGACAAAGTGATGACAACACATTATATGATCTTGATGTGTTCTTTGGTGATGAGTTTTTCTATATGTAGTTGATAATTGACTTGGACAATGGGAAAGCATTATTTCGATGATTTAACTTCACATATGAAATTGGTAATAATTGAACCCTTTATCTGATTTTTTTTTGTTTTTAATAATTTTTACATATTTTTTGGATTGGGCAGAATAAAGTCTATCAAATCTAAACCAACTCACTAGCTAGTATTACGCTCCGTGTTAAATGAAGTGCTGTTATGTGGATAATGATAGAGTGGACCAAGAATAGGATTTGTTATTTTTTACCAGGAAACTGATATTATTTATTATCTAAATATGCAAGTATCTGTAAAATGCAAGACTCTTTATTGAAATGTATGCTTGAGTTTTGATACCCAATTTTTTTTCTCCAAAATATACACGACTTTTGAAAATGTATAATTTTATCTTTTTTGTAGAGTATGTCTGTTCTCAATTCTCATGTCATGATTCAACGCAGGAGTTCATTACTGTTGCAGCCTGCGCAACGTGGTGATGAATTTGATGCCACTTGAGAATATGTCTTTTTATTCTTGTAGTCTTGTACAGCAATTTGCAGGTTTATTACTTTGGTACATTGATATTAATATGTGCAAAATAAACGTGGAGGTATGAGAAGTAAAAGTATCATCAAGTTTACTTAGAGAAGTAAAAAGTGCAAACAAAACAATGCTACCGAAAGAGTACATAGAATTACATAAATAGAAAAGACTATTTAAGTAATTAGAGAAGGTGAGAAAAAATTAGAGACACTAATACAAAATGGAAGCTCACAAAAGATGAAAGGAGCATAAGAAACTAGTTAATCCCTCTGTTCCTACCCCAATTCACATTAAAGGTTAGAATAATTTGAGAAGCACACAGAAGTGGTACAATGACTGCCACTTAGCGAGTTTGAAGCATAGCATATGAAGGGTTCAATAATGTCAAAAAGCCTCTGAAACTTTGCCAGCCACTTAGCAAGATTATTGATAAGGATGGATGAACAAACGTGGTGGCTACTGTATATGTGCAAACCGACCCCCACCACCTATCAAATAAGATGTCATAGTGAAAGCTACAGAATGTATAACCAGTACTATACATGTCCATTTCTATGAGTTGGCTCTTGGTTTATGCCAACGAATCTACTTATATTTAAACATTTTAGTTTAATTTAGTTAGCATGATGTATTATGGAAATTTATGGACTTTATTGGATTTTATGCACGTGTGTGTGATCGAACATGATCACCAGAGTACCGGACCACGAGACTTTAGCGTGGTATCTGAATCAAGTTTCGTTTCTTGGTTGATTCAGCTAACAAGCCTTACTGTTGATCGGGTTATTGGTTGAGCTTTACCAGCCTTAAGACATAATATCAAGCTAGTAACCATAATATATGCGACTATTATATATGTTAGGAATTGGGTCGTTTGAACGGGAATTGTAGGTAGAACGACTTTTTTCAAGGGCATGATCAACGGTTACTTGACTCAGATAAGATTTCAATCACGATGAAACACTTTCTGAAACCGGTATTTTACCCTTATTAAGCCTAATGGATTCCACAAAATATGAAGTGAGATAAGACAAATCTTCTAGTTCTTATCGAGACTTCCGATAAGAATTAAACTATAGAAATTGAGTGTTTTTGGATTATAACTTGTGTTAGAGATGAGTAAGAAGTTCAGTTCTTTCATCCATTACCGATACCAACTCTTAACAATCCTTTACATAGGCTTTAGAGAGAAAACAAAACGGTTACCAAAAAATAATTGTTGCAGTTGAGCAGTTCCTGACGGTTATGGCGGTTACCGCATGTACACATGGCTGCTCGCATTTATCGGTTGTTACAAATTAAATTATGCCGGAAATGACGGTCATTTACTTAAGAGAAAATTGCAAAAAACCACCCGCTAAATACATTTATCTTATATATTAAAGCTGAAATAATTATTAGTTTTAAAAATTAAACAGAGAATAAAAATGTTATAATTATTAATAAAGTATCATACTACTATTTTTTAGGTTTAATATCTTGATTTGTCTAAATATTTTATTTATCTATTGAAAAAATAATAGTTAACTAAGTATTTTAGAAGCACATAATTTTAGATTTTTTTTTTACTTGACATAAAAACTTATTGAGGTCGTACTAGTAATACAAAATAATATAAATTATATATAAAATATGTCAAAATTGACTATTAAAATACTATTAACTAATTTTATAAACATATCTACTTGCATGACATGGTTACTACGCTAGTTTTCCTAACATCTAACCACCCGTCCACCAATTTCATCAAAAAAGACCGTTTGTATCTGTCCAATTACAAGTTTACCCCCATTTTATCTTGTTGCTGCTAATTTTTATGGGTTTGTTTTATGGGTGTGAATCTCATAATAAACTCTCTTATAGAGATAAATAAGAATGAATCTAAGCCAATAGATGTCTTGGCATCCAATGGCTTAGATTAAATTAGCTACCTCCACTTGTAGTGGGGGTAGTTGTGGTGGTCCGACGACCACCCGACGACTTCCCGGCGACCACCCGGCGACGGTCCGGCGGTGGTCCAATAATAAATGAAAAAGTTAAAGTATAAAAATAAATAAAAATTTAAGTCCAATTCAAATTGGTGAACATTTAAATATAATGTGATGAACATTCTGATGATGAACATTCTTTTGGTGAACATGTAATTAAAATGTGATGAACATTCAGTAAAGTATATCAAATTTTTTTCTTAAGTAGGCCTTTTTTTTGAAAAAATTCTCATATCGGGCTCGTTTTGAAACTAATTCCCGACATAGGCACTCTGGGGAGGTTTGGAATTTTTTCACGTATGAGAGACGCTGGTTTTCCAGCGTCTCTCATCCGAAGCTGAATAATTTTTTTTAGAAAAACTTATGTATAAGAGACGCTGGGAAAACCAGCGTCTCTTATACGTGGGGTTTTAAAAAAAAGTTTTTCGGTGTAACTCACCTAAAAAAAAGAAGCATGGCCATAATCTTTGTCAATAACTCGTCAACTCTTGTGGGTGGGTCCCATTTGAAGTCATGCTATTATTTTAGGTGAGTGTAAGAGACGTTGGTTTTCCCAGCGTCTCTTACACTGAAAAACTTTTTTTTTTAAACCCCACGTATAAGAGACGCTGATAAAACCAGCGTCTCGTATACGTGGGTTAAAAAAAAATTACATGTATAAGAGACGTTGGTTCTCTTACACAAGTTTTTTTTTTTAATTTTTTTTTTCTTCGGATGAGAGACGCTGGCAAAACCAGCTCTCTCATACGTGAAAAAATTCCGAACCTCCCCAGAGTGCCTATGTTGGGAATTATTTTCAAAACGAGCCCATATCGGGAATTTTTTCTATAAAAAAGCCTATTTCAGAAAAAAAATTCGAGTATATCAAAATGAACGTTTATCAACATTTTGATGAACATTTATGAACAACGTGATGAACATTTAAGCTAATTGTAATGAACTTTTGAGTAATGAACATTTTATTAAATGTTTGTGAACATTTAAGGATGTTTGATGAACATTTAAGTATGAGATGATGAACATTTAGGTAATTTTTGATGAAGATCAAGTATTTTTCTACTCGAAATTATATTAAAGTGGTGTTCCACATAAGTGGTGGTCCGGTGGTCCGACGATGGCTTGATGGTGGGTTAGTGGTGGTGCGGTCGTGTTGGTCTGATGGTGGTCCAACGGTGGTCCGCCGTTTGTCCAAATAACATAACCATTTAAGTGTAATAAACTTGGTGAACATTTAAAAATAATTTGATGAACATCCAGTTGATGAACATTTAAGTATAATGTGATGAACATTCAGTTGGTGAACATTTAAGTATAATATGATGAACATTCAATTGGTGAACATTTAAGTAGAATGTGATGAACATTCAGTTGGTGAACTTTAAGTATAATGTGATGAACATTCAGTAGAGTATGTACAAATGAACATTGTGATGAACTTTTATGAACAACGTGGTGAACATTTAAAATTAATTTGATGAACATTCAGTTGATGAACATTTAAGTATAATGTGATGAACATTCAGTTGGTGAATATTTAAGTATAATATGATGAACATTCAATTGGTGAACATTTAAGTAGAATGTGATGAACATTCAGTTGGTGAACTTTTAAGTATAATGTGATGAACATTCAGTAGAGTATGTACAAATGAACATCTATGAACATTGTGATGAACTTTTATGAACAACGTGATGAACATTTAGTAATAAATAATTTTTAAATTTTTGTGAACAATTTTATACATCTTTGTGACAATTTTATTCCGACGAGGCCCAAAGATGGTCCAGCGGTGGTCGGAGGTGGTCCGGTGGTGGTCCGACGGTGGTGACAAGGGGTGCCATGTGTCATCATATGAGCTCTTGGATCTCTTTTGATTCAAGGCTCCACAATCATTCTCATTTATCATTTTAACAACTATTATTACATGACATTTTTCCTTGTTTTATTAAATAAAACCTGGTTTATAGTTTGTATGATCAGTAAACCGAAAAATGTGTTGCGTACTTGATGTTCTTTTAAGACTCAAATACGGAGGACTGGAGGAGTATTTGCTAAGAATGGTTTACATATTGATTTAAAATAGGGTTAATTACCTGAAACCATTCGTCCAATACGGTCATTTGCCAGAAACCACCCTTATAACAACTAATTACCGAAAACCACCCTGATAAGGCACTCCGTCATCAAACAACCACCCGCTCTCATGTTCCGTTTATAATTCCGTTAGATATTTACAAATTTTATCCCAACTTTTTAATTTCGTTTATTTTCTCCACATCTTCAAAACTTGGATAAAAATTGTAATTAATTCAAAAAGGGGTCATCTTCTCCTACCTTACGCAACCCAAAATCAAAACCCAAAAATTTCATAGACATTACCCAGAAGCATTACTTAGCCAGTTCCAAACCACCTGAGTAATTTCTTCAATTCAATTTCGATTTCAGTTTAACTACTCCTTATCCATTTCCTCAACAATTCTAACGGCCAAGAAACATGCCCTCCCATAATCATCACCGAACACCTACTGCAATTAGGGATATAATCCCTCAATTTCTGTATTCCATGGGTGATTTAGACGAAGAATCAAACCCTATACCTCTGCTAGACACAATGAGGATTTTGCAGACGAGCTCCGCAATCAATGATGAATTCGAGTCCGAGCGCGGCGCTGCAAGTGAGGTTGAAATTGGGGGAACAGGGGAGATTGGAAGCCCTAGAGGTGGCCGGAACAAAACCTTCGAATCGAGTATAAAACAGACGATTCCGAGGCAGGAGGGTACCGATTTGAGCTCTCCGGATTAACCTTCGAATCGAACCAGGTAGCTGGTGGAGGAGGGGCTCCGCTGCTTCCGAAGGAGTTCTGAGAAGAGGGGTCGGAGCTACGACGAGACGTGATTCCCGCAGCAAGGAGGCAGAGATTGGAGAAGGATGAGCTGGGAGGGAGACGCCACATTCTTCCTCATATGGGAGGGAGACGCCATGGCAAAAGAGACACCATGTCCATTGAGAGGGAGACACTCAGATTTTTGGGTTTTGATTTGGGGTTTTGTAAGGTTGAAGAAGAGATCCTATTTTTTGACTTAATTATAACTTTTACCCAAATTTTGAATGTGTGAAAAAAAAAAACGAAATTAAAAAAGTTGGGATAAAACATGTAAATGTCTAACGGAATTACAAACGGAATATGAGGGCGGCTGGTTGTTTGGTGACGGAGTGTCTTATAAAGGTGGTTTTCGCTAATTAGTTGTTATAAGGGTGGTTTCTGGCAAATGGCCCTATTGGGCGGGTGGTTTCCGATAATTGACCCTTTAAAATATGATGAAAAAGCCTTTTAGGGTGAAACAAGAGTATCATTCTCCACCTTTAGATTTGTCTAGAATGAATGATTATGATTAAATTAAAAAAAAGTGTATTATTTTAAGATGAATTTGTTTTACTAAATCCCACCTTTTAGATTTTGTGAGATTCTTCTTTTTCAAAGCCCGTATCTTCTTTCCTTTTCTCTTTTATCAATTTTTCCCACATCATGTAGCAGAGAAGCTTCTTCGTCTTCCTCCTTGCATCTCCGTCCAGACAAGTTCGTCTTCTTCGTCTGATGAGCATGTTGACAACATGAGATGCGATGAAGCCAGCAGCCCCACTAATAAGTATGTTTTTCGGTGTGTATGTAGACATTTCTCAGTGGCTGATTAACAAACAAATGTAGAGCTTGTATCAACAATAAAAAAGAAGCAACACAATACAACAACAAAAAACTACTGTAAATAGATTAGTTGCGAATTTGCAATCGAAACACAAACTGGAGGCACAAGAAAGTGATATTGAGAAGAAATAAGAAAGCCTGCTACAGAGACCAGCTAGTATTCACCAAATATCCGCTAATGAGAAGTAGCAATCTGATCAAACTTCAAAAAAAAGTGCAATAGCATATCTATAACAAAGTGATGAATCATAGAACAGAAAATTCAGATCTCACTTAAACAATATTCAAATCAACAATAGTTCTCAGAGATCCATTATCAACAGAAAAAATCAAATGCAGTCTAGCTTCAATCAATATCAAATGCAGTCCAGCTTCAAATCAACTATGACCGAATATCTACAAGAAAATAATGAACAACAACACCATGAATATTCATGAATTATGCACGAATATCATATTGACTGGACATAATAAGTTGATCATCACAAATTGAAGTTATTCAATATATCATATATGTTATTCATCCGACTCTAACGAATATCTACACATGAATGAATATCTACGCATTACTAAAACAGTTCTTACGAATATCACCGAAGTTTCGACGGTAAAAAAACTAAATTTAATTTGAACGAAGAAACCCTAAAATATGGTGTGAACATGCTAATTCATAATTTCTACAATCAATATTCAAGAACATGCTAATTCAGAATCTAACCTCAAAATAGTTTAGATTTTCAATTAAAGTAACTCAGATCTACTATGACCGAATATATTCAAGAAAATAATGAACAACAACACCATGAATACCCAGGAATAATGCACGAATACCGTATTGACTGGCCATAATAAGTTGATCATCACAAA
The DNA here is from genome assembly GCA_029168935.1 of Oxyria digyna. NCBI lineage: Eukaryota > Viridiplantae > Streptophyta > Magnoliopsida > Caryophyllales > Polygonaceae > Oxyria > Oxyria digyna. Next base: position 21,445,907 of record JAPVLV010000010.1, on the reverse strand, counting down.
CTAAAGTTATTCAATATATCATATATGTTATTACTCCGACCTTGTAAAAAACAGTAAAACCCTAACGAATATCTCCGCCTATGAATGAATATCTACGCATTACTAAAACAGTTCTTACGAATATCACCGAAGTTTCGTTGGTGAACAAACTAAATTTGATTTGAACAAAGAAACCCTAAAATATGGAGTGAACATGCTAAATCATAATAAAAAATTGATTATGCACCACAAACTATGATTATAAGTGGAAGCAAAATCGAATAAGAAGTGTAGGAAGAATAATCAAACTTTTTCCATATTCATTGAACATACCTTGAATAAAAAACTGAAGATGAAGATCATCTTATGGGAATAAAGAATGAAAAGACAAGACGATAAACGTAGAGAGAGAAGACGTGGGATTTTTATGGTAACAACTTTCTCTCTCTATTTTTTGGTAACTGATAAAAAGAATTATTATCTTTTTTTTCTTTAATATCTATCTTGTGCATCATCCAACCATCAATTAAATCTAATCTAACGGCTCTCATTGATACACTCGTTTCACCATAATCTTGTTTTACCTGAACCTTCATTTTTGTCTAATTTTATAAGTTTGGTTCCTCATATGCAATGAACTAGTATTGACAATATTTAGACATATCTTCTATTTGACACACTCAAATTGCTATTTAGCGCACCTTCATATGCTCACGGATTAAATAGAGGCTAGATTCGTCACAGAGCCAAACACGGACATGTCCGTCACGGGCAAAAAACATGGTACGTCACAAGCAAAAAAAGTTTAAAAAAAGTTGGTTAGTCACGAAGGTAATTGGTAGGTTCGTCAAGGACGAAATTTATATTTTTAATTTTTTTTCCATAATCTTGTAGAGAATTTCAATACGAGTTCGTGCATTTAAAATTAGTCCAAAACGAACATCGTTAGCCCATCCAAAAGCCTCAAAAACATAATAGTCGTATGCATTGAGTTTGTAAAAGCAAAACTTATATATTAATTTATTATTTATTATAGTTAAAAACATGCAATTAAAATTATATACTACAGTAAATATTACCATTTAATATCATTAATTTATTACTTGTAAAGTACAATTATGAATTATGTTTAAAATTGCAAACTTAACTGAAATTCTCTATTGAAATTCGAATTTTATAAGCACGGACTCGAATTTTATAAAGTACAATTAATATATTACTTGTGACAAATCAACTTAATTACCTTGTGACAAATCATGAAATTTGTTTTAAAAATTTGGTCGAATTTTATAAGCACGGACTCGTATTGAAATTCTCTACAAGATTATGAAATTTGTTTTAAAAATTTGGGTCTGTGACGAACCAACCAATTACCTTGTGACAAATCAACTTTTTTAAAAAAATTGCTCCGTGACGTCCGTGTTTTGCTCTATGACGAATCTATCCTTTCTCTGATCTGTGGCGAATTTACCCCTTTGTTAAATAATAATTTCGGGGTGTACTAAGTAGAAAACCCCTATTTAAAATGACCAAAGTATTTTTGATGGGGTATATAGTATAGGATCATACTTGGAACTAATAGAGTGTGATGAAATCATTTGGTACATTATTGTGTTTTATGTTAATCTATGGGGACAAAACCCAATTCATATATAAGATGTATTCAGGTCAAAAAATTCTCACTGAAAGCATACTATAGATTAGTCAATTACTTGGTAATGACATCTTAACACAAATGCACTGAAAGCATACTATAGATGAAAACAAATTGAAGAGCTTTTCAAGGGTTCAAAGCAGTTGCTCTCCCGCACATGAGAGCATTGGTTGGAATGTTGTACTCTGAAGTAAGACTTTGCTCCTCGTTCCACACTCTAATGTACAGCTCCTGACCAAGATATCGCCTCTCCCATTTCGCCGATCTCAAATTCCACATCCCTTTGTTGTCCAACGACACCAGAATAGCTGTCCATGAGTTCGGGTACACCTAAATCAAGAATCAAGAACCACAAATCATGAAGCAAATCAGTTGTTTTAGGATCTTGTTTGCTTGATTAGCATATACTCCTAAAAAGATTTATAAGAGACTTAAAATTACAATTAATAATGGCTTGCACTATAATGATTTGGAAAACGCATTATAATGCATTGCATTAAATCTGTAACACATTACCCTAAAAACTGTGAAGCTCTTACCTGAGTGGTGTATCTGGTGAAAGCATCATGCAGGTTGTAGGATTGACGGTTGGCCTCAGTCCACTTTCCAAAGCCGAATCTGGATGAATTGTAACACGATTAGGAGTCGTTTCAAGCGCATTTAATTGAATTACTATGGCAAAGGAGGAGAAGAAAATGTAAGTTACCCAACAACCCAGAAATCATAGCCATCAAGATGCCAAGATTGCAGGGAGTTCTCAGTGTTCTGGAAGACAATTTCAGCAAAGTCATGGAAGTTTGTCTGAAGAACAGAGGTTCCAAGAATAGGAGGAGCTGCTGTTGGAACTTCAGGAATGGAGTTCATGGTGAAAACTCCAGGAATATTGAAGTGATCAGCAAGCTTCAGAGGAGTGTCTGGATTGATGTAGGAGATTCCGTTGACAGCACAACGTTGTTTAGCATCGATAATGGGAGATGAGTTTTCGAGTATGATTGTCGTTGTGATGGCAACTTGGCCATAATGGAATGAGCCCTGAATGTTGGGCCTGGCTGCATTTGCTGACAGATTCCACCTACAAAAAATGAGTTAAAGAATGCTAAGGGCTCGTTTTGTTAGATTCATGGGAATCAAGAATGACTCATTCCCATATCACAATGATTTCAGAAATGAGTTATTCTGGACCATGAAATAGTATACCACAGTATAAATTATTCTAGGATCACATCAAACAACTGCTGTCACGCACGGGATTGTGTCATTTCCTCATTCAATTCGATTCTTGACACACCAAACGGGCATTTTAAAAGTTATTACATAATGTATGTGAGAAAAGTTAATGGAGTAATTAATTGTTGGATTTAGTCTACCTGAAGGATCTAGCTTGATCAAGAGACCATTGTTCAGGCAATGCTGGTGGTGGAGGAACGGGTCCAGCAGCCCCCATAGAGTTTGTATAATGTAGGACACCAGATACAACTTGAACCTGTTCGGTGAATCGTGTATATGCAATTATATTATAGTCTTGTGGAGCCTGATCAAACATAACGAGAGAAGCAACAGATTGTCCAGGATGCACGTCTATGGAATCGTATATGTTCTGGATCACATGAGATCCCTCAATCTCTACAACCTGCAATTTATGACCTTCAATCCTGAAGTTGATTGATGTCTTTAAACCAACATTTGCAACCCTGATTCGGTACGTCTTCCCTGATGAATCAAAAACAAAAATTCTCATCATATCCTGGTATTATTATCTGGTATTAGTACTTCAGTTGTGTTAAGATAACCTGGGTCAGCATTAAATGTAGCGCGAGTCTGCCCATTCATAAGAATACCGTCAGGCGATGGAAGAAAATTCCCTGAGTCCAAAATTTGACTTAGTGCCTGCAGAATAGATGATTCATCAAAATTTGAGAAGATAAACACATAATTAAGCAAAAAAAATGTTAGCAGATAGACTAACCTTATGATCAGCATTGTACCAATCACCAACAAGAAGTGAGAAATCGCCATCTGGTACTTGATAAGGAAGAGCAATCACATTTCTGTTGCTGATCAAGATTGATCCAAATCCACCAGAAGCTTTCTGCATCCCAATTGATGGGAAATATGTGTATGTTCCAATCTGATCTTTAGCTTGTAAAGCATAAGTGTAGTTCGAGTTTGGCGGTATTGGGCAGTTGGTTCCCAATACTCCGTCTTGCCACGAGTTTTTCCTTTGTTTAACCCCATTCCTATTCTCAGTACAAAGCTTTCAATTAGACAACTCAAGTATGAAGTATGGACCACAAGCTTTCAAAAAAAAAATACATATAAACACAAACTAAATCTAGTGCTTAGGCATTTCAGTCAGCTTAATATGCAAAACATATCCAATAAGAAGAACAAAAATCTCATTCAGACTTCATGGTACCAAGAAATCCTAATGCAAACATGTAATGAGCAGTAAAATAATCCTTGAATGAAGAAACTTGCCATGTCAAGAGGAAGGGCTCATCCAACTGGTTAATGACATTGATAATTAAGTTGTCATTAGTCACACAGTCAATAGTAGGACCAGGGAACTGACCATTGATAAGGATAACCTACAAAACGCACACAGAGTATAACTTCAGAAATTAAAGAAGAAATTTTAGCAAAAAAATTAACAAAAACTGAAGGGGGGAAAACCTGTTGGGGAACACCGAGAGGAGAAGCTGTTCCATAAGTGACTGTCCATTCAAGGAATCTGTAGGGATCTTCAGCAGTGACAATGACGAAGCTCCACACACCCAAAATTCCACAGATGAGTTGAAGTAAATTTGTGTTTTTCATTCTCTCTGCAAAAAACCTAAAACAAGTTCCCGTACATATCATACAAGCCAGTAAAATCAGCACATGCTACTAAACAAAGAAGGTTCTATTGAGATTTGGGATCCATCTAGAAGGAAATAGCAAAACCCAGAAAGGGAAAAATGGATCTTGAAACATTACCAGGGATTAATTGAACAGCCAAAAGATCGAGCAAACAGCTAGCACTCAGCAGAGGCCTATACATAAAAATTCAGCTGGTTAATATTCAGAAAGTGCATTGAATAAGATAATTAGAGGATCTTCATTACTTTTTTTTCCCTTTTGGTTTAGTGGTAAATTTGATATGAGCTCATAAATGTAGTTAGGTCACGCGGAAATGCTGTTTTTTTCTTTGGTGTGTGTAATTCATTATGAAGAGTTTGAAGAAACCTTTTATAAAGAAGGATGATCAAACCATCTGTCTCGGCATTGATTATGGTGTAAAGCCTCTACATTGGTCCACAAGCTAGCTCATTCAAATTTTCCCGTCAAATTTTCCACTCTACTAGTATCTTTTAGGCTACTGAATTTTGTTTGTGACATGGATCTGTATTAATTAAAGATCAAGCGAGTGAATGAAATTGCAGGGTATGGTTCATCAGAAACATTTATGTTTGATGGAGATTATGGCATGTTAGCGCGTATGCAGGAGTTTGCAAATTTATTACACAAATATAGTGGGTTTGAAAATTTGAATAAACATCGTAATTTAGCTCAAACCTAAGACATTACAGTACTTTTCTATTCAAAATGTATCCGAAAAATGTACTTACACTAACTTTGAATTGCAGGATATTGGAATAGCTTTTTTTTGGATAAAAGTAAGTCTAAAAAGCACGTTAATTAGAAAGTAAATTTAGTACTTGCATGTTAAGAAAACACAACATCACAATCACATTCTATACCATGGACCCGCCTGCACTACTGCACCAGCCAATTCGACCGAAAAGATATTCTTCATAACACTTTTGCTTTAATGCACTACTCCCTCCGTCCCCTAATATAAGACTCATTTGCTTTTTCGACATTATTCACAAATCGAGAGAATCTTCTCGTTTTCTTCCAATATATATAAATAAATATAGGCATGTGAGATCTCGTTTGATTTGTCTCAATGAGTACTTTGAGAATATTAAAAAATTATAATTTTTATCATCGTATATTTAGAGATATTAACGTTACAAAATGTGTCTCGACAAATGTTTCAAAAGCAAATGGAAAGATCAATAAGGGACGGAGGGGGACGGAGGGAGTATTTTCCATGCCATCTATTAATTCAGCAAATTTCGATCAGGTGTCTTACTCTACTCATATACTGTTACTCGAGTAAGGTAAATCTTAGGAATATAATAAAAATAAGTTTTGTAACAACTACTCCATAACATTTTTTGTTAAAAAATCTGAGGGAAAAGATTACAGATTTCATTGAATGGGAAAGGGCTATTAAATAGCCAAAATACAAAGCAACAACCACACTCACAGTATGACTAACAAATAGGAACAACATGCCTATGTGCCTAACAAGAATAACAAAATAAATAATAGCATCTCTACTAAATAGAAACAGCAAACTGAATTACTAAAACTAAGTCAACAATTCCCCCTTTAAACTAGACAGTCTAGTTTACTTCAGAAGCATCAAATACTCCAAGTCTTCGTCTAAGCTCCTGGAACATGTCATGCTTGATTGGTTTGGCCAGCACATCAGCCACCTGTTGCTTGGTTCCACAAAACTTGAGCTGAATGGCTCCTTCATTCACAAGATCTCGCAGAAAATGAAACCGAACATCTATGTGCTTGCTCTTGCCATGTAAAACCGGATTTTTGGACAGCTTTATGGTGGAACTATTGTCACAAAAGATGGTTGGACTTGAGCTCCCAGTGTACCCAAGTTTGGACAGTATTCGCTTCATCCAGACCACTTGACATGCACACCCGACTGCGGCTACGAACTCGGCCTCCGTAGTACTAAGTGTGACAATGGGCTGTTTTTTGGAGGACCATGCCACAACAACGCCACTAAGAAGAAAAGCATATCCGGAAGTGCTTCTTCTATCCTCTAAACTCCCTGGATAATCACTATCACAAAAGCCAATCAATTCTCTATTCCCAGTAGACTGATAAAAGAGCCCAAACTCCATTGTCCCTTGCACATAGCGCAATATCCTCTTAGCAGCCATCATGTGCATTTCAGTTGGAGCTGCCATGTACCTGCTAACCTTACTTACTGCATACATCATGTCCGGCCTGGAAGTCGTCAAATAAATCAAACTCCCAACCAGCTACTTGTAGATAGAGCCATTCACTTGTACTCCCCCCTCATCACGGTGAATCTGGGCTCCCGGCAAAATTGGGCTCAATACTGGGTTGCAGTCCTGCATTTCAAATTTACTAAGAATATCCTTAGAATACTTCCTCTGGCTAATGAATATCCCACCAACAATCTGATCAACTTCCAATCCGAGAAAATATTTCATTTTCCCCAAATCCGACATCTCAAATTCACTCATCATGGATTGCTTGAATTCTTGCAGCATACTTGCATCATCCCCAGTATAAATCAAATCATCCACATATAAACTCACTATAAGGCGATTGCCATGTGAGTTTACCTTAGTAAACAAAGTCTGCTCGCTTGCCTCTTTGTCAAAGCCCATGTGCTGGAAGTGAGATTCAATCTTGCTAAACCAGGCTCTCGGTGCTTGCTTAAGTCCGTACAATGCTTTCTTAAGTTTGTAGACTTTAGCCTCCTCGTTCTTCTTCTCATACCCTTTAGGCTGATCTACGTACACTTCCTCTGCAATTTCGCCTTGTAAAAATGCAGATTTGACATCCAATTGATAGACGATCCATCGTCTCTGTGCAGCCAAGGCAAGGATCATGCGCACGGTGTCCATTCGTGCTACCGGGGCATAGACTTCCTCATAATCTATCCCAAGTTGTTGGGCATATCCCTTCGCCACTAACCGCGCTTTATACTTGTCGACCTCGCCATTTTGGTTAAGTTTGGTCTTATAGACCCACTTAACGCCTATACTTTGAGCATTCTTTGGCAAATCAACTAGCATCCAGGTACAGTTTCTCTCAGTGGATTTGATTTCTTCGTCCATTGCCTTCTTCCAATTTCTGTCTATCACGGGCTCCTCAAATGTTAGCGGATCTGAACAGACAAGTAGAGCGAGGCTTCCTGTTTCCATGGTGATGGCGGCATTGACTGCATAATCTTCTAACCAACTCAGAGCTCTCCTAAGTCGGTTGCTGGTACGAAGTATTGGTGATCCAGCATCACCTACTTCTCCTTCGATGTTGGATTCGGTGTTATCAGAAGTCTCCTCAATAACAACTTCCTTACCTGGTGTCACGAACTCAGTTGAGACCACAGCCGGAGTCCCTTCATTTGGAGTTTCTGACGCAGAAATAATTTCAGTTATTGCATCATTGTTTCTGCCTTGTTCAGGAGCTGCCCCGGATCCCTCAATGTCTTCTTCCCACTCGAGTTGTGCACCAATTAATTCAGCATTACTTCTGCCCCAGTCCCAGCTCTTTGCCTCCTCAAAAATCACGTCCCTACTCACAATAATTCTCTTGCCAATAGGGTCATAAAGCCTGTATCCCTTGCTTTCAGTACTAACCCCAAAGAAAACACAATCGGTGCTCTTGTTGTCCAATTTAGTTCGCCTTGCATCAGGTATGTGAGCATGAGCGACACACCCGAAAATTCTGAAATGGTTGACAAATGGTTTAATTCCAGACCATGCTTCCTCCGGTGTAACCCCTTCCACAGCTGAAGTCGGACAGCGATTCAAGACGTAAAACGCCCAATTCACGGCCTCGGGCCAGAAACTTCTCGGTACAGCCTTGTCAACAAGCAAACTTCTTGCCATGTTTATCACCGTTCTGTTTTTCCTCTCCGCAACGCCGTTGTGCTGGGGCCTATAGGCCATAGTGAGCTGCCGTTTGATCCCCTGTTCGCTGCAATAGGCAGTGAAATCATTGGAAGTAAATTCACCGCCCCGATCGGTTCTCAAACATTTGACAAGTAACCCCGACTCTCTTTCAACACTACTCTTAAATAGCTTGAAAATCATGAATGCATCACTCTTATGGATAAGAAAATAAACCCATGCTTTGCGACTGAAATCATCTATAAAACAGATGAAATACCTCTTTTGGCCGTGAGACATTGGAGATATAGGCCCGCAAATATCTGTGTGAACAAGTTCAAGCGGCGCACTAGCCCTCCATGTGGCCTTCTTGGGCATTATTTCCCTGTGTTGTTTCCCTTGTAAACAAGCTGAGCAGACAGTAGCATCGTCCTCAAGACTTGGTAATCCTTTCACCATGTCTTTGCTTTGCAACATACGAAGACCAGTAGGACTCAAGTGCCCAAATCTGCAATGCCATAGGTTGTAGGCGTCCTGAGTACCGGATTGAAGACACTTCTCCTCCTTCAAGATCAGCTTGGAGTGCATCAAAAACATCCTGTTCACCGCCATTTTGCTTTCAAAAATCAGCCCCTTCATTGGATGATAAATGCGACAGTGACTATCCTTGAACACAAATGCTAGCCCTCGTTCCTGAAGTTGCCCGATGCTCAACAAGTTGTTCTTAATATCCGGGACATAGAAAACATCCTTAATCAAATGACTTGCTCCTTCCAAATTGATCTTGACGCTGCCCTTTCCTGTCACTTGCATCTTTGCATGATTGCCAAGACTCACATCCCGCTTGACATCCATCTCCAAATGCTCAATGAGAGACGCATCTCCGCTCATGTGGTTACTGCAACCACTATCTAAGAACCACACAACACTTTCCTCAGTATTGCACATTTCAACATGTGCCATGAAGAGCATCTCCTCGGTTTCCGCATAATTAACCGTCTTCTCGGGGTGCGGGCATTCGAACTGAAAATGCCCTAATTGATGGCACTTGTAACACTCAACAATGGCTTTGTCGTAGGTTTGTCTACCCCGACCTCGTCCCCTGCCTCCTCTCGAGCCGTATCATCCACGATCGCGACCTCCGTTACCACCGTAGGAGACCACCAAGGCTTGTTCTTCATCTGGTTCTGATAAGCGGTGTTTTACATACCGCAACTATGGATTATTAGCTAGTTTTGTATAGGATTATGTTATTTGTTTCTATGTAATCTGTATCATGGAGCTGTTCGAGAGAAGATTTACATACGAGATTCCAAGAGATGATACAAGCATTGGAAGCATTGAAGCATAAGGAAGAAGCTGCTGAAGACGAAGACTTGAAGAAATCAGTAGCTGCTACCTCAGACAACATAGCCGCACCCGCGGGTCTCAAGCCGCACCCGCGGGTTTCATCCTCAGCCAAGGATCCGAGAAAGCTCAAGCCGCGCCCGCGGGTCCCAAACCGCGCCCGCGGCCCTCTACCATCCTAAAAATCTGGAGAATCCAAAACCGCGCCCGCGGCTCTCAACCCGCGGGTGCGGTTCCTCGATAGAAGAATCAAATTGATGTCTTTGCCATTTGAAGTAATTTGTGTTCAATTCTGTAACTTTCTACACGTTTTGTTTACCTTAATTCGGCTGTTATAATAGTTGAATGCTATTTAAGTTGTGGATGATCATCCTTGATCATCCTACCTTTTGTTTTGCATATGTTTTTGGAGAGTTTTCACAAACTTATGAGTTGCTAAAGTTCTTTGTTTCACTTGGCGTTTGAAGCTTTTGGATTCAACAAGTTGTGAGTTTATCCTTTCCCTTTGTCTACTCTTTGATTGTCTCAACTCTCTTGTTTGTATTGTTGATGAACTAGATTTACTACTTTAGATTGATCACCTAAGTTAGTTTTATCTTATTCATATTGCTAGAGTTTGATACTTCTAGTTGAATTATCATACTTGTTGTGTAGCACAATCTATTTGCATGAACTAGTTGTGATTGTTATTAGAGAAGAGAGTTGAGTACATGTCGAGTATCCGACTAGTTGTCCATGATATTGCATGTATCTATCTATTCCTGAATGCATTGCTACTTTGTTATTGAACTTTGATAGTTTCAAGGTTATAACCAAGTAAGGGTTATTAGGACTAGTTGGACTAATAACTATTCAAGAACAGGGATTAGAACGATCACTTGAGAACTTGACATAGGGATGAAAAGGATTCTAAGATCAATTTGTTAATCTAATTGTGGATAATCGCTAAGTGGAACACTTCGCTTAATATTGTTATAACCAAGTTGACATTCGATACTTCGTATCAAAACCACAAAAAAAACCCTTTGGTTACGATTATTGGTTAGTCATTGTAATAACTTAAGAATTTGATAAACTGATTCTCTTGGGATTCGACCCTTGCTTGTGCACTATATTACTTAGTTTGCATGTTAGGATTACTTGACTTGGCACACGACAAATTCGCCTCGTCAAATTTGGCGCCGTTGCCGGGGAATCAAATTTTCTTATTTTTAAGTTCTTATTTTGACTAACTTTAGTGTTGACTAGTGAATGGTCAACACCCGTTCTACTAATCAGCCTCTTTCTATTCTTGATTCAGAGATCGAGAGAACTTTTCATCGGAATCGAAGAGAGAACAGAGTCGGGACTGAGACAGTAGAAATGGCCGATCGAGAAGCTCTTGCTGAAGTGCAGCGTCAATTGGCTGACATGCAGTTGGTCGTTAACGCTCAACGGGAGCTAATTGAGACAAGGCTACCAGGAGGTGGTGTTACTCGCACTTTGAGAGAGCGGCAAACACCGAACCTGACACAGCAACCTCAAGCTGTGGTTATTCCACCCCTTGCTCATGGGGTGACTTTCGAGCTCAAGTCGGGGGTGATCAATTTGCTCCCAAGTTTTCATGGTTTGGCTGGTGAGGATCCGATCATGCATTTGAACCAATTTCATGACATTTGCATGACGACCAAACCGCCAAACGTCACGGAAGAGCAGATCAAGATGAGAGCCTTCGGGTTCACTTTGAAAGGATGGTGCTCGTTCTTGGTATTACCATTTGCCAACCGGTTCGGTTGATAATTGGGAAAAGTTGCACAAGGTGTTCTTGAGCAAGTATTTTCCGGTGAAGAAGGCGAATGCTCTCAAGAAGGAGATAGCCCATGTCGAGCAAAGTGAAGACGAAACTCTCTATGACTACCTTGAACGCTTCAAGGGGTTGTGTGCTTCGTGCCCTTTTCATGGGTATGATACCGAGGATCTAGTGCTTTACATTTGCAATGGTCTCCTTAACCAAGAAAGGAGGATGGTTGATGCTGCGTGTGGTGGGAATATTCTAAACATGACGCCAGAGGATGCCATGGAGAAATTGCAAGATATGGCTGAGAGCACAAGGAGTTTTGGTAGGATATACACCAAAAAGGGAGTGCACGCAGCAAGTTCAGGGGATCCCGCTCTTGTAGCTGAGCTTGTAGAGTTGAAAAAGATGGTCTCTCAGTTGCAAAAAGGACAACAACAACAAGTAAAGGTATGTGGTATTTGTGCTGACCCTTCTCATTTTACAGATAAATGCCCTGAGCTTGAAGGTGAAGACGTTGCTGAAGTCAATGCTGCTGCTGGTGGGTATGGACCCCCACGACCTCGTGGTGATCAACAAAACAACTACAACCCGAGGTATAGAGATCATCCCAATTTTCGATGGCGTGATCCAAATGAGCCCCAACAACAAGCTCAAGGCCCTCGACCCAATGCTGGACCATCTACTGCGGAGCTGCTGAGATCCTTGACTCAACACTTCACAACTCATGTTCAAACGACCGAGTCGAGCATCAAGAACATGGAGAAGCAAATTGGGCAGTTGGCTGAAGCTGTAACCACCATTGCACAACAAAATTCCAATTCTCTACCGTCCCAAACGATGGTGAATCCAACCAGAAATGTAAGTGCAGTAACAACAAGAAGTGGTAAGATGTTAGGGGAAACCAAAAACCTTTTCGAGGCTTCTGCAGAAAAGTTGAATTCTGAGGACAGCCGAGAGCCGCGCCCGCGGGTCGAAAACCGCGCCCGCGACTCCTCTACTGAGCCAGAAAGCAATTTGACTGAAGAGCCGCGCCCGCGGGTTGAAAACCGCGCCCGCGGCTCCTCTACTGAGGTAAATATTTCGGACTTTCCTTCACAAAATGTTGAACTCGAAGTGGAGGATCGGGGGGATTTCCAGTTGAGACAGGACAACTACGTTCGCCCCAACTTTCCACCTCTTGACTCCACCAAGCCTCCCGCCCCGTTTCCCGATGCCCTTAGGAACACCAAAAGGCCGGAAAATGACAAGGAGTTGTTTGAGACGTTCAGCAAATGTGAGGTAAACATTCTCTTGCTCAAGTTAATTAAAAGCATTCCTCGATATGCAAAGTTTTTAAAAGAACTTTGCACAATCAAGAGGAATCAAAAGTTGAAAGGGCAACAAAAGGTGACGGTAAGCGAGCGTGTCTCTGTTGGGTGCATCGATAAATGTGTTGCCTTACTCTCTCTATAAGATTCTTGGGTTAGGTCCACTTCATGAAACCGGAATTGTTATTCAACTAGCCGATAGGTCCACCGTGTATCCTAAAGGTGTAGTTGAAAACGTTTTGGTTATGGTGGATAATTTGTTCTTTCCCGCTGATTTCTTTGTGTTAGACATGGAAAATGATGGGCAAGCTGCTCCTATTTTGCTTGGGAGGCCCTTCATGCGAACCGCTAACACAAAGATTGATTTGGCTAGTGGATCTCTTACTTTAGAGTTCGATGGGGGAAATAGTTCAATTTAACATTTTTGATGCTATGAAACACCCCGTCGAAGATGCTGCGTCTATTTGTTCAATCGATGTAATTGATCCTATAGTCCAAGATGTTTTTAATATCTTTGGCTTAGATGAATTACAAAGTGTATTAGAACACAACATCGTTCACTCACCAACACTTGATTTGTCTCTTCCACCTGAGATTCAAAGTGTTCTAGCTCGTCTAGACGCTTCAGGTAGAATTTTGGCCGGTCGGCCCATGCTACTAACTTTGGAGAGCGAAAAGCTTCGTCCTTCTATTGTGCAGGCACCGGTTGTAGAGCTCAAGCAATTACCCGAGCACTTGAAGTATGCTTTTCTTGGGGAAAATGATACCCTCCCGGTAATCATTTCGAGCAAGTTGACAGGTGAACAAGAGAGAAGGTTGGTGATGGTGTTGAAAGAACACATTACCGCTCTTGGGTGGACCATTGCTGACATCAAGGGAATTAGCCCTTCCACCTGTATGCACAGGATCCTTCTTGAGGAAGGTGCTAAACCCTCTAGGCAACCCCAAAGAAGGTTAAACCCACCTATGATGGAGGTGGTCAAGAAGGAGATGCTGAAACTTCTTCAAACTGACATGATCTACCCCATTTCGGATAGTCAATGGGTGAGTCCAACTCAATGTGTCCCTAAGAAGGGGGGCATAAAATTGGTAGAGAATCAACAAGGTGAGATGGTTCCTACCCGAGCTCAAACGGGTTGGAGAGTATGCATTGACTACCGCAAGCTGAACGCGGTAACCCGAAAAGATCATTTCCCCCTCCCTTTTATTGATCAAATGCTTGAACGACTTGCCGGTCGTCCGTATTATTGCTTTCTAGATGGGTATTCAGGGTATTTTCAGGTGGCTATTGCACCCGAAGATCAAGAGAAGACGACGTTTACATGTCCCTTTGGCACTTTTGCATATCGTAGGATGCCTTTTGGATTATGTAACGCGCCCGGGACCTTTCAACGATGTATGGTAAGTATCTTCTCGGACTACATTGAACATTTCATAGAAGTTTTTATGGATGATTTTACGGTACATGGGAATAGCTTTGATGCATGTTTAAATCATTTGTCACTTGTGCTTAAAAGATGTGTAGATACTAATCTAGTATTGAATTCTGAAAAGTGTCATTTTATGGTTGAACAAGGGATAGTATTGGGGCACATAATTTCAGCTAGGGGTATTGAGGTCGATAAGGCAAAGATTGACGTCATTCAATTAATCGTTGCCTTATCCTACTAATGTGCGTGAAGTGCGTTCTTTCCTAGGCCATGCAGGTTTTTATCGCAGGTTTATCAAGGACTTCTCTAAGATCTCCACGCCCCTATGTGAGCTTTTGAAAAAGGAAGCTACTTTTGACATGTCGAATGTGTACAAGAAGGCATTCGACACTCTGAAAGCCCACCTCACCGAAGCACGAATCATCCAAGTACCCGATTGGTCTCTACCCTTTGAGATCATGTGTGATGCTAGTGATCACGCGGTGGGAGCCATTCTCGGTCAAAAAGTCGGAAGAGCAATGCACGTCATCTACTATGCTTCCACGACTTTGAACGGAGCTCAGAGGAATTACTCCACCACGGAAAAGGAGTTGCAAGCCGTGGTGTTTGCCCTTGAAAAATTTCGGCAATATCTTTTGGGCACGAAGGTGATTATCCACATGGGTTTTGCTCTTCGTTATCTCATGACGAAGAAGGAATCAAAGCCAAGACTCATTCGATGGGTTTTGCTCTTAAGCGAGTTCAATGTGGAAATCCGGGACAAGAAGGGAGTCGAAAACTCCGTAGCTGATCATTTGAGCCGGATTGTGCAAGAGGACGGTAAATTACAGGTTCAAATTCAAGGTACATTCCCGGACGAAAACTTGTATCAAATTCATTCTGTAATTTCTGCTTCTGCTGAGAACAAGCCGCACCCGCGGCCAGGAAACCGCACCCGCGGCCAGGAAACCGCACCCGCGGTTTGAGCTCTTAAAAATTCTCGGAAAAAGGCGAACCGCGCCCGCGGCTAGGAAACCGCACCCGCGGTTTGTGTTTGCCAGAAGTCTCAGTGCAAGGAGAACCGCGACCACGTCTCGATAACTGCGATCGCGGTTTTCTGACAGCAGCAGATTATACAGAATTTGCAGAAATTGACCCCGAATACAAGCTTTTCGCCCTCCGGTCTTTCAAACCATGGTTTGCCGACATCGTGAACTACCTGGTTAGCGAAGAATTCCCGCCGAACTACACCAAAGCTCAAAAGGATAGGATCAAGCGGAAATCACGTTTCTACGTTTGGGATGACCCCTACCTTTGGAGACATTGTGTTGACAAGGTAATCCGACGATGCCTCCCGGATAACGAGGTACAGTCTGTCCTTACTTTTTGTCATTCTCATGTATGTGGGGGGCATTTTGGGGCTAACAAAACAGCTAGGAAGGTATTGGACGCCGACTTCTATTGGCCACACATCTTTCGGGATGCGTTTGCCTTTTGCAAAGCTTGCGACCGATGCCAAAGGGTCGGGAGAATTTCTAAACGAAATGAGATGCCACAAACACCATTAGTCTTTTGTGAGATTTTTGATGTTTGGGGTATTGATTTCATGGGACCCTTTCCTAGTTCGTTTGGGAATTTATACATTTTACTTGCGGTGGACTACGTTTCCAAATGGGTGGAAGCGAAGGCCACCAGAACTGATGATTCCCGAGTGGTAGCAGGTTTCTTGAAGGAGAATATCTTTTCTCGTTTTGGGATTCCAAAGGCTCTTATAAGTGACCAAGGTACTCACTTTTGCAACAAGACGGTGAGTGCACTTTTAAAGAAGTACCATGTCACTCAACGAGTCTCAACTGCTTATCACCCCCAATCCAATGGACAAGCTGAGGTGTCCAATAGGCAAATCAAGGGGATTCTGGAAAAGACGGTGGCTCCTAATCGAAAGGATTGGAGTCTAAGGTTGGATGATGCACTTTGGGCGTATAAGACCGCCTACAAAACTCCAATAGGAATGTCCCCATATCGACTTGTGTTTGGGAAGGCTTGTCACCTTCCGATTGAGTTAGAGCACAAGGCGTGGTGGGCGGTGCAAAAATGCAACATGGAGTTGGATGAGGTAGGCGACTTTAGGAAGTTACAAATCCAAGAGCTTGAAGAGATACGCCGGGATGCGTATGAGAATGCGGTGATCTACAAGGAAAAGACGAAGGCTTGGCATGACAAGAACATCTTGAGGAAAGATTTCAAGGTGGGAGACAAGGTCTTGCTCTACCAATCTCGTCTTCAACTTTTTCCGGGTAAGTTGCGATCCCGGTGGAATGGCCCGTATGTTGTTGCTCGCGTCTTTCCTCATGGCGCCGTGGAGTTGTTTGACAAAGACAACCACAACGTCTTCAAGGTGAATGGTCAAAGGTTAAAACCTTACCATGAGGGATTCACCAAAGTGTCTTTCGATGAAATGGCTCTAGAAGAGCCAACTTTTGAAAATTGAAGACGGGAAACCAAGTCGAGCCACGACTCTAACCAAGGCGCTGCTTGGGAGGCAACCCAAGGTATTCTTCTTTTCCCTTGAATTTCATTTTCTTTTTAATTGTTTTGTTTTCTATTTTCTAGGAATTCAAGACGAGAAGACGATGGTTGTTTGCTACTAAAGGAATTGACGGTTCTTCTTTTCGTTTATCGAAAAAAAAAAGAGAAAAAGAAAAAAGAAAGGAATTGACGGTTCATCTTCTACCCTTCTCCATCTCAGATTTCATCTTCTACCCTTCTCCATCTTAGATTTCATCTTCTACCCTTCTGCATCTCGGATTTCATTCTCTACCTCCCACTTCTCTTTCTCAAAACACCAAAATCCTCCCACCAAGCCCTTTTCTTTCCCAACACCAACATCCTCCCACCAAGCCCTCCTCCACAGCCGCACCTCCGTCCACCGCGACCACCGCCGGAATCCAACCGCAACTGCGGCTCAAAACCCGTGGCCTCGCCCTGCCAAAAAGCTTTCCGCCTCGCCGAACCCGCACCCGCGGCTCAACACCCGCGCCCGCGGCTTCGTCTTGCCAAGCAGTTCTCCGCCTCGCAGAAACCGCACCCGCGGCTCCAAACCCGCGCCCGCGGCTCCCTCCTCGCCAGAAATCAGAAAACTCAAAAACCGCACCCGCGGCTTTCGCCTCTGTCGTCCATTTTTCCTGATTTCGGTAAGCTTTTCCGACAACCGCACTCATCGTTGTTGATTTTCTTACGCCTCGGGGAGGGCTTTTGCTACTGTGCTGCTGCTGCTGCTTGGTATCTTTGTTGTGTGCGGATTTGTGGTAGCATTTGGTTTGTGTATACATTTTGATGGCTGCAGCAGGGACGTCTCGAGGCCACAAAAATGATTTGTGGCAACAACAGGTTCAGGCAAACTTAGCCTTTTCAAGGGCTAAGCAGTGTACAACCACGAGATTTTTCCATCGACGTACGCTCGATGATTTGGGTATGACTGCGTGCACTGAGGCCATGCTTGAGCACGCAGGGTTGCATGGTTTCTTGTTCAGGTCAGCTCCCACTCATGCCGAGGCTACCTATCAGTTTCTGGCGAGCCTCAAGTCCAAGACCGTCTCGGAGACCACCTTCATCTCGGCCATCCACTTCATTTACAATGGACGATCCTTTACGGTTCAGGCTGAACAGCTGTGTCACATCTTGGGAATCTCTCAGGTTCCCTCTGCAGATTATGACACTACAGTTGGTGACAGCCCTACACAGGTCTGGTACACATGGACGGGACAAGTTCGGGATACCCATGGTAATGATTATAATGCTAAGATGTCTCATCCATGTCTCCGCCTGACACAGCGGGCCCTATCTATGGCCTTCTTTGGGCTTTCTGAGGTGAATCTCTCACCAAGGTTTGTTCTTCATCTGGTTCCCTCTTAAATTTCTACTCATGGACTAAGAGGGAACTCTGTAATGCATCCACCGTGAGATCATCTATATCATGGGCTTCTTCAATGGAACATACGATGTAGTTCCATTTCTCCGTGAGTGTGCGCAAGATCTTTTCCACGATCTTGACATCCATCATGTCCTCTCCACAGGACCGCATATCATTTGAGATTACCATCACCCTGCTGAAGTAGTCATTAACTAACTCTTCTGGTTTCATGGCCAACACTTCGAACTCCCTCCTGAGACGATTGAGTTGGGCACGCTGCACTCGAGCATTCCCTTGGTACTTCATCTTCATGGAGTCCCACAACTGTTTGGCTGTGTCTTTCTTGGTGATGGTCTTAAGAATTGATTTGTCCAATGATTGAAACAAATAATTCTTCGCCTTCAAATCCTTAAGCTTCAAGTCCTCTAAAGCCTTCTTCTGAGCCTCCGTCAGAACTTCTCCCTCCTTGGGTTGTGAATAGCCGCTTTCCACTACTGGCCAGTACTCACGAGAGCGGAGAAGATTCTCCATAACCATTGTCCAATGGTCGTAGTCACCGTCGAATTTTGGGATCGAGGGTGCTGAGAAGCCTCCATTTTTCTCCTCCGCCATGACAAAGCTCTATGTGTTTGTCTCTCACTCTCTCGTGTTTCTGCACAGATTACTGGCTGCACAATCTCTCCTTTTGACTCTCTCTGCTCTGATACCAAATGTTAACAAATCTGAGGGAAAAGATTGCAGATTTCATTGAATGGGAAAGGGCTATTAAATAGCCAAAATACAAAGCAACAACCACACTCACAGTATGGCTAACAAATAGGAACAACAGGCCTACGTGCCTAAAAAGAATAACAAAATAAATAATAGCATCCCTACTAAATAGAAGCAACAAACTGAATTACTAAAACTAAGTCAACATTTTTCAGGTATACTAATGAAAAGTAAATAACAAAAATTAGTTATGAATTACAATTTGGGCACCCGACATATAAAACAGTTGATTAAAACAAATAGAAAACTTTCACGTTTGGTAACTTATTTGTCTACCCATATTCTGAAATGGTACGAGTGAGTTATGATACTTCATCCCCTTAATGTTTGCAACATTTCATTTTCGGGCCTTTTAAAATGTTTGCAAAATTCTTTTTTTTATCCATTAATTTTTTCCCATAATACCCTTATTTTATTTATTTTATTCATATCCTAACAACACTTTATCAATCAAATCAACCATCTATATCATCTTTTCTATCTAATTATCACCATTAATACCTTTACTTAATATTTTATTTTTATTTTTTTATCTAAAAACACTTTATCAATCAAATCAACCATCTACTCAACTTTATTTTTCTTCTTCTCTTCACTCATCTAACTTTTTATTAAATATCGTGCCATTCCCTTAAGAAACGGAGGAGTAGTAAACTTTGGGTCTACATTATTTTAACACACAACTTTTTAATCAATAAACAACTTTATGAATATGAGAATCTTTATTGAAGAAGTATACCTTTGCTTCTTCTACAAGCGAATGGATCGAATTATTTATTGGTATCTGACGAGTCCGCTCCTAACCACCACTTGGTAAGATTACCTACACTTTTCAACTTTGAATCCTATTCATACACATAATTGCCTTTCGTTTTATTAAAAAAAGACTGCTGCATAAAATACACGTCTACTTTGTAATTTGGAATTCAAATTTCATACTACATACTGTATAAATTAAGCTTCCCATGCTACAAAAAACAAAATCATTACCTCAGTGCACAAGAGACCAGAGCTTTCATTGCAAATGCAGATGGATTAAGCAATGCATAATTACTTCATTGGAGCGTCTTCAAACGAGGGCAAATGATTCATGACAACCATCATCAAACTACCATAAAAGATCCAAGAATCTACATCAAGTTATATCTTAACATGTCAAACTAGTGCAACGTCGAGCAAAATCAGTCTTCTTAAATATCGATTAAGAATCAATTATTTGAATCGAAATGTGTTACAATAACATATGTGTTCGACACACTACACACTCGTTCGACTTGCCATGAAAAATCATGCCTTTTATCAGAGATCTTCAATGGGATAAGCTAAGTTCAACTTAATAGCTTAGATAAGTTAGGACATTTTTAGTTACCTTTCTCTATGTGGGTTCTCCTCAACCTTGATCTTGGTGATGATTCCCCAATCTGTTACCAGAAATCTTGACACGAACAACTCCCGTTCTCAAAACAATGAAACCGGTTCGAGTCCCTAACAATTATTCTTCTCTCAGCTATTCTTGACATAAACTTAATAGCATTGTGACAATCCACACAAGTTCTCAGGTTTTTGTAAACCTTGATCGGTGTTCCTGGCGGGGTAGAGATAATACCAAATGCAACAGCAAGTTTCTCACTATGGTAAGACAGATTCTGTTCTTTCTGTTCTTCCTCTACATCATGCAGCACAAAATCAGTAGCCGGTACGTATCCTTCTTCCTTCATCTTCATCCACATCTTGGTCAAAAACTCATCAATTTCTTTGTACTTAGGATGGGACGTATCTCCTACTAAGAAAAAATGGACCCGTCTCTTGTGCTCAATCCAACTCATTCCCGGTTTTTTCACAACCCCTCTATCATCCATGAGTTTCCTAATGCTTGCAACCTCGTCCCATCGGGCTGCAGACGCGTATATATTGGCCAACGTCGTATATGTAGCTGCATTCTCGGGCTCGATCTCAAATAATGCATTTGCAGCTCGTTCCGCTAGATCAACGTTTTTATGAATTCTACATCCTCCTAGTAGAGAAGCCCATAAGAATTTGTCGGGTTTCATAGGCATGCTGTTGATATAATCTTCAGCTTCCTTGAAGCGACCGGAACGACTCAAAAGATCAATCAAGCAAGAATAATGCTCTGTAGTGGGTTTCAACCCATGTTTGTTCTTTATTGACTCGAAGTATCCTATGCCTTTATCGACCAATCCAGCATGCGTGCAAGCAGAAAGAACCCCAACAAAAGTAACATGATCTGGATGAAGGCCTGACTGCAGTAAACGATCGAAAAGGTCAAGAGCCTTCTTAGATTTACCCTGTTGAGCATAGCCAGAAATTAATGAGGTCCATGAGACGAGATCGGGTTTCTGCATTTCCTTGAACACGTTTTCAGCGTTCTTGATAAGGCCACACTTTGCATACAAATGAACAAGCGCACTCCCAGCAAAAGAGTGGGGATCAAAGTCGACCTTTATCATATGTCCATGAACCTCCTTGCCCACATTTTCTGCAGCTTGATCTGCACAAGCATTCAAAACAGCAACAAATGTGAACTCATTTGGTTTGAATCCGGAATTTACCATCTTGGAAACCAAAGCAAACCCCTCTTTGTACCTCTTATCTTTGAAGTACCTAGTTATCATGGCTGTCCACGATACTATATCTCGGTCCATTGTCCTGTCAAATATGTGCCTTGCTTCTTCTATGCTCCCACATTTTGCATACATATCCGACAATGCACTCCAGACCACATTATCCGAATCCAATCCCATTCTCATTATTCGACCATGAATTTCCTTTCCCGTACGAAGACAAGAGATGGCAGAAGCTGCAGTAATGGCACTTGACATAGTAAACATATTGCTGCAGTTCAAATTCTCATGAGTGTGCATTAGTCTGTATAATTCCAGTGCCTCCTTCGACATCTCGTGTCCAACATAACCTGAAAATACGAAAATCTCAGTAAGCATCAAATCAACCAAAATCATAAGAAGCTCCTAATGAAGATTCTAGACTAACGCACCAGATATCATAGCAGTCCAAGAGAAACTGTCTCTTTGAGGCATTTCATCGAACAGCTTCCGAGCATCATCAATCCGGCCCACCTTGGAGTACCCATTGATCATAGTGTTCCAAGAGCACACATCCCTATCAGGCATTTGATCGAAAACCTTCCGTGCCTCCTCCAAACTCCCGCATTTGGCATACAAATCAAGGAGGCGATTCCAAATAATAACCCTAGGCACAAAGCCGAATCGATTGATGTGGGCATGAACCCTTTTGCCCTCTTCAAGAGCTCGCTTTTGAACGCAAAGCTGAATGAGATTGGAGTAGAGATAACCAGACGGATGATCAACATCATCGAGCAACAGAACCGCTTCTTTCAGACGCTTCTGTTGACAAAGCAAGTCTAGGGCTTCGCTGAACCTTCGCTCGCTCAGCAGACGACGCAGCATTCCATCACTGTCACTGGGTTTGAAGAAAGTTCGCCGTACAGGAGGAGGAGTTTCAATAAGAGGCGATGAGAGGGATGAAGAAGATATGAAGTGTTTTCCATGGCGGGAGAAGATAGCGGAATAGATGGAGGGAATTGTTTGAAGGGAATTGCAGAGGCAAATTCTCTTTTCCATATCCCTGACAATTTTCAATTCATTTGCAAAGCAAAGCTAGTGTTTTTTACCGGAAATATCCGTATAATCGGTCGCTAGAAAGGAGAAACTGCCTTCATAATTAAACACTCAAGGACATAGGGAGGTGAATCGTCTTGCTCACGAATTGATAAACTATGCTTATTTGCATAGTCGTTTTCGCTTCTTAAATGTTATTTCTAGCACTGTTCGCTCTATTTTAGTTGATGATGTAAGGGGCTTTGCTATCTCTCGATTGATCCGAAATTAGCCTTTTTCTTTCAATAAAACGGTAGAGAATGTCGCCTCTCTTTTACCAAAAAAAAGCCTTCTTAATTAAACTAGTTGAGTTTCTCGTGTCTGACACAACTATATAAAATAATAATTTTAATAAAAAATAAAAAATTAATTTGGGTAAAATAAATTTCAATAGTTCATTTACCACATACAAATTTAATTTAATTTTTACACATAATTACTTAATTTGAGTTATTATTATAAATTTTTAGAAGAAAAAGTATAATGTAATAAAGTTTCTTAAAATGATAAATGAGAATGGTTGTGAAGTCTTGTATTAAGAAAAATCCAAGAGCCTAGATGATGACACGTGACGTCACTTGTCACCACTTGTCACCACCACCAGACCGCTGCCGGACCACCTTCGGATCACCTCCGACCACCGTCGACCACGTCATACTACCGTCGGAACTCGTCTGACCACCTCCGGGCCTCGCTGGAACAAAATTGTCACAAAGATGTATAAAATTGTTCACAAACATTACAAAATTATTTATTACTCAAAAGTTCATTACAATTGGCTTAAATGTTCATCACGTTGTTCATAAATGTTCATCACAATGTTCATAACTGTTCATTGGACATACTCTACTGAATGTTCATCACATTATACTTAAATGTTCACCAACTGAATGTTTATCACATTCTACTTAAATGTTCACCAACTGAATGTTCATCACATTATACTCAAATTCACCAACTGAATGGTCGTCACATTAGACTGTTCATCAACTGCATGTTCATCAAATTATACTTAAATGTTCACCAAGTTTATTACAAATAAATATTTATGTTATTTGGACAAGCGACGAACCACCACCGAACCACCACCGCACCACGATTTCACCACCACTGACCCACCATCAAGCCACCGCCGGACCACCACTTATGTGGAACACCACTTTAATATAATTTCTATTAAAATAACACTTGATTTTCATCAAAAAGCACCTAAATATTCATCATCTCATACTTAAATGTTCATCGTCTCATACTAAAATTTTCACAAGGATTTAATAAAATGTTCATTACTCAAAAGTTCATTACAATCGGCTTAAATGTTCAAGACGTTGTTCATAAATGTTCAACAAAATGTTGATAAATGATCATTTTGACATACTTTATTGAATGTTCATCACATTATACTTAAATGAATGTTCATCACAATATACTTAAATGTGCATCAACTGAATGTTCATCAAATTATATGTAAATGTTCACCAAGTTTATTACACTTAAATGATAATGTTATTTGGACAAATGACAGACCACCACCGGACCACCACGACCGCACCACCACTAACCCACCATCAAGCCACCGTCGGGCCACCGGACCAGCACTTATGTGGAACACTACTTTAATATAATTTCGAGTAAAAAAACACTTGATTTTCATCAAAAATCACCTAAATATTCATCATCTCATACTTAAATGTTCATTGTCTCATACTTAAATTTTCACAAGGATTTAGTAAAATGTTCATTACTCAAAAGTTCATTACAATCGGCTTAAATGTTCATCACGTTGTTCATAAATGTTGATAAATGTTCATTTTGACATACTCTATTGTTCATTGTCTCATACTTAAGAATGCTCATCAAACATTCTTAAATGTTCACAAGGTATAATAAAATGTTCATTACTCAAAAGTTCATTACAATCGGCTTAAATGTTCATCAAAATGTTGATAAATGTTCATTTTAACATACTCTACTCAATGTTCATCACATTTTACTTACATGTTCACCAACTGAAAGTTCATCACATTATACTTAAATAATCATCAACTGAATTTTCATCACATGCATTATACTTAAATGTTCACCAATTTGAATTAAAGCTTAAAATTTCAGTTATTTTTATACTTAACTTTTGCATTTATTGTTTGACCACCGGTGAACCTCCACCGGGCCGCCACCGGATCCCGCATGACCGCCTACGACCACCGCGGGACCGTCTCCAGACCGCCTCCGACCATCGTAGGACCACCGCCGGACCTGCGTTGAACCGTCGTTGGACTTCCGCCAGACCTCTATCGGACCGGGTGGTCGTCGGGTACGTGGTCACCGGACCACCACACCTACCCCAACTACAAGTGGGGATAACTAGTATAATCTTAGTCAAAGGCATCCAATGACTTAGATTCATTGTTTTTATCTCTATAAGAGGCTTTATCATGGGATTCACACCATTTTTTGAATTAGTACGTATGATAAACATTGTAAGAAACCCCCTTTCTCAGCAACCCTCCAATGGCGGTTTTCCACTCCTCACGCAATCTTCCTTGGGGCCCCTACTGATGACGTAGCGGTTAGGGTTTCACATAAACCCTAAATCAGAGTCTTCCTGAAACCGCCGCTACCCGTAAATTGACGGACTTGCATCACTCTGGCTCTTGCGATCTCTTCTTCGGCCAAATTCGTGTCGCTCCTGATGATATCTCGCTCGGAACACGCCGGATCTGCGCTAACTCGGCCTCCATTCAAGAGATCTCCGCATTCTTCGTAGATCTGAATCCTCTGCGACCACGATTTCCTCTAGCGGTATTGTTGAGTTCTCGTCTCCGAAACGCCTTCTTTGCACGGATCTAGATCGAGGAGGCAAGTCTTCTTGTCTCTTAATGGAAGGATGAGTGAATGAGCTTTGGATATGGCGTGGTTATGGTGTCTTAAGGTTGCGGAAAGGCCTTATGTCGAAGTGAATGGAAAGTGTAAGACAAAGCTTTTAGCGTAGCTTTGGATAAGGTGTTTTGGGAGAGTTGGATAAGCAAGAACACGAGTAGATATTTATCACACGAGTGTTCTTGAGAAGGATTTGAGGTTGTTTTTGGTAGATCTTTATCACACCAAGAGAAGAGGATAAGTAAGAAGACACAAGGAGTCCACTGAGTGTTTCTTAAGTGTTTTGACGCCAAGGCAAAAGGATAGGAGTTTTCTCACTAAAGGCTTTTGCTTAAATCTTAACGTGCTTTACAATGGCAGCCTTGTGAGGCTTTAATAGGCATGAAGACGTCCTTGGGCTGCAAGCCAAGGATTACTCTTCAAATCAAGCATTAAAGAGGCTAAAATCTAGGAAATAAATGCTAAGTGTGAACAAATCAAAAGGAGAGATCTAAGGGATTATGCTAGACACTTATTAGGATGATCCAATGGCTGAAATTGGTGATCCATGTGACCCTCACACGGATTGATGACATGGCAATTCACCTTGGAGGATTTTAAGAGATCACATTGAATGCTTGATGGCGCAGAAAGGGGGATTGTGTCTCTTCCGGGTCCAAGGCCTTTGGTACGCGCGTTTAGACCTTATCTTGACTCCTTGGGCCCATTTAGGACCTATGGAACCATGTGCGCCGAGCCAATGTGGCTGGAAGGGCTCAGACGCACACAAGCCTTCTTTGACATGTAGGCGGCGGCGGGCGTCAAGCATGACCTTGGTCCCTTTGAACTTGTGAGGCACTTGTATGGGCGTTCTTGACCTTATTGGACTCCTTTGATGCCTTTGAGTCCAATGGTAGTGGCTTGATGGGATTGAACCCCATGGTGAGATCACATCATTGCCCTCCTCTTGGATGTGAAACGTCCCCGTTTCACGCTTAGAGAAGTGTTCCCAAGCGTCCTTGTGCATAGATCATAGGCAATGTTGTTCTTTTGGCTTGAGAAAGCCTTTGGATTTGTAGGGCCAATGGAGCTCCACCTTGGGTGTCGTAGTGAACGACAAGTACCAAGGCTACCCGGAATTGGTGTTGACCACTTCTTGAATTAGTCGAAGGCGATGGCTTGAGGTCGAACTTAGAAATTCTCCAGGGGAGCTAGAAAATGCCGATGAGCTTTGCAACGAGCACGATTTAATTCTCAAGTGGCCATGTGTGTCCTCCATATGCTCTTTTGATTCGGCAGTCGTTGTGGTGGCAAATGTAGTGCTAGGTCTCCGAGCACTCAATTTTTCTTGAGCTCCACTTTAAGAACAGATTTGTACCCTATTTTGAGGAGGAGGGCCCAAGACGGAACTGTATTTGCTTGAACCATTTGAGATTTGGCTCGGTTTTGCTTGCACATCGTTGTCTTGGCTTCCCTTCTCGGAAATTTGAGTTTCATGGGACTTTTTTGAGCATCTTCTTGAACATATTTATCTAACTGCATCTTAAGAGGTTTGATCAAGTCAGAATGTCTAGTTCCCTCATGAAAAGGCTGGGATACCGCTGAACCATTTGAGGTCCCGGTGCCGCGAGTCCTTTCAAGGGAGCTAGAACCATTTGGTGGGGCGCTCAAAGATAAGTCTTGAGCACCCGAGTAGATTGAGGAGAGGGATCAAAATTAAGAGTAAGGCTCGAAGAAATACCTGAAGTGCACGAGCCTTGAACTAGTTGGCTTGGATTGGTCTCCGTGACTTCATTGGAGGTTGTCTTGACCCTTTGTTGTCGTAATTCATCTCTTGATGTCGTTGCTTCTGTTCAGCCTTCAAATGGTCCAATATTGCCTTAAATTCTTCAAATTGAGTACGGGTGACAAGTGATGGAGTTGCATTTTTGGGACTTGAGCGCCTTGATTCTCGCCTAGATTCACGCCTTTGTTGGCGTTCCATTTCTTCTTCCACTTGGTTTCGGCGTTCTCTGACTTTTTTATTTTGTTCATGGATTTGATGAGGGTATGAGTCATAAACGCCCGCAGATTTTGATGAACGCCCGTCCATGTAGTCATATCTCTTGTTGGTCGTTGGTGGAGAATGTTGTCGATGTGAAGAGTAGCGCCTCTCCTTTGTGACATCTTCACGCACTAGTGGAAAAAACACTTGTTGTAGCGCCCTTGTTGAGGCGGGCAAAACTCGCCTCAACAAACATCTGTTGAGGCGGGCAAAACTTTGGCCGCCTCAACAACCACAAAAAATTGGACTTGTTGAGGCGGGCGGAATTTTGCCCGCCTCAAGAAAGTCATTTTTTTAAAATAAAAACGCGTAATTAATTTCGACCATTGGATCTCATCTCTCGTTTTTAATCCATACCGTTCGTTTTAAACCTAATTCCAGCCTCCGTTTGAATCCATACCGCCTCCCTTTTCTCTTAAACCTAATTCCAACCTCCCTTTTCTCTTAAACCTAATTCCAACCTCCCTTTTCTCCTTCCTTCTCCATTCCCTTTCAAAACCTAATTATCCAGCTATGGAGATATCGCCTGTGTTCATCTTCCTCGGCTTCAGCTTCTGGTGTTCATCTTCTCCTTCCTTTTCCAACCTCAATCCAAGAAGCCATTGAACATATCTGGTGTTCATCTTCTCTGAAACCCAGATTTGTGGCGCTCGCCTGGCTTTAGCTTCGACTTCGCCGGATCCAGAGCATTTGTCTTCGCCGTCTTCGATTTGTTGCGCTCGCCTGGCTTCTCTGAAACCCAGATCTGGTGTTCATCTTCTCCTTCTTCGGCATGTGTTCAAGTCAGCAATACCCGGATCCGGAGCATTCGTCTTGGTCGTCTCCATCTCTCCTGGCTTCAGCTTCACCGTCTTCATATCTCTCGGCCCGAGCTTCGACTTCGACGTCTCCATATCTCTCGTCTCGAGCTTCGACTTCGCCGTCTCCATTTCCATCAGATCTGGATTTGTTCAGATCTGGAAGATTTAAGTTTAGGTTTTTTTTAGGTTGTTCAAGATTTTTTCATTATATCATATTATCTGTTGATTAAGTTTAGTTTGTTGAAGAATTTTTTGTAATTGATTTATTGGTCTAGGGTTTTTTGTACTGAGATTGATTTGTGTAAGAAATTGTGCAATTGTTGAATATATAGTGTTCTTGTTCGATGATGCAGTTTAGGGATTTATTCAGATCTCGAAGATTCAAGTTGTCTTGTTGTTTTGCTCAATTTTATTTTGCTGTAGTAATTTTTTGATCGATGTTGCAGTTTTTTTTTTGGTTGGCCCATGGGATGTTGAGGCGGGCGGCAGTATTATACGCCTCAAAATTTTTATTTGTTGAGGCGGGCAGGTCAGATTTGAGACTTTTAGAGGCGGGCAATCGATATATGTAGGCGTGATTTTTGCCTACTTGTTGAGGCAGACACTATTTTGACCGCCTCAACAAGTATTTACTTGTTACAGTCCCCTCTGTTGCAGTGAACCTTGCCCGCCTCAACAAGGGGGTTTTTGTCCGCCTCAACAGGTGGTTTTTCCACTAGTGACGGTTAATGTTTGGTTGAATATGACTTGTTTGCTGAATGCGTGGCCATGGTGGTGGAATCCAATCAGGATGCCTTCGAGGCACATTGTAACTCCACAATTCGTCTTCGTCATATTCAATATCCCAAGGAGGACGCCAATTTAAGTGTGTCCTTGACATGGTAGTACCTAATGAAACAAGGTAGCGCAAGGATCAAAGAGCACAAGAAAATGATATACGAATAAGACAAGAAACGAGACAAGTTTGACTTGAAACAATAAGCACTTAAGGGTTCTTTAGTGGTTAAGTCAAGTTTTGCATAAGTCTAATTTCTTTGTCGACAATTCTCTCTAAGCAAAACAATTCAAATTGCAAGTAATATTGAACTTCTAGATTGAAAAGCTTCAAGTTTTAGCATGCAATTGTCAAAGAAATTTTTTGTAAGTTGAGACTAGACAATGGGGAGGTTCGAGATGGGAGAATAGCTCAAGTGAATGTCAAGCACGTTACCTTATTTTGGTTATGGTCTTGACGAGAGAAAAGGCTTGCCTTATTTTGACTTTTCACTTCTCAATTTTAATTTTCAGAATTTGTTTTGATGATTTTCTTTGCTCAAGTCGAGAGCTTTTTGATACTTTTTTTTGTTTGATTTTTGTGAGCTTTACTAAATTGAAATGCGAGATAAGTAGCATGAAAATCTCAAGAAGAAGATAGTATAACAAGGGACTCGTCTTACTAGTCTTTCGTATCAAATTTTATGCAAAACAATCCACTATAATCGCAACAAGAACTTCAAGATTACAAAATGCATTTAAATAATTCACAAAGAAAAAATTTCAACAAATGAAACAAGACTTGATGCGTGTGGGAATGGATTAAACGGAGGGATTGATGGCTGATTTTTGTGGTCAAAGGAGTGATTAATAGAAGGCTTTAATTAGGCAAAATTTGTGGGATTTGATGGATTCCTTTGGTCGATTTTGTATGGATGAATGTGGATGAGTTATTGGCTTCAACAATTGAGTTTAAGCACAAGAATGGTCGAAGATGGGATGATGATATGGATGGACATAAGTGCAAACTAAAACAAGAAAAACTTACTCGATCCCTGGCGTGCTCTAATACCAATGTTGAGTTCTCGTCTCCGGGAACGCCTTCTTTGCACGAATCTAGATCGAGGAGGCAAGTCTTCTTGTCTCTTGATGGAAGGATGAGTGAATGAGCCTTGGATATGGCGTGGTTATGGTGTCTTAAGGCTGCGGAAAGGCCTTATGTCAAAGTGAATGGAAAGTGTAAGATAAAGCTTTTAGCCTAGCTTTGAATAAGGTGTTTTGGGAGAGTTGGATAAGCAAGAACACGAGTAGATATTTATCACACGGGTGTTCTTGAGAAGGGTTTGAGGTTGTTCTTGGTAGATCTTTATCACACCAAGAGAAGAGGATAAGTAACAAGACACAAGGAGTCCACCGAGTGTTTCTTAAGTGTTTTGACGCCAAGGCAAAAGGATAGGAGTTTTCTCACTAAAGGCTTTTGCTTAAATCTTAACGTGCTTTACAATGGCAGCCTTGTGAGGCTTTAATAGGCATGAAGACATCCTTGGGCTGTGTTTGTAGCGAAATTACCAACGAGATGATAACTAAGCAATTGTATGGCTAAGATCAAAGAATATGGTATAATCTCAACACTCAAGAAAAATGTAGGAAATTAGGGTTGAAGCTTGTACTTGATATTACTCGAATGGTGGCTGAATACCTACAAAGCAGGCGTTAGCCTCTATTTATAGGCTAACCGTAATAATATCTTTAAGGAAACGAGATCTTATCTCTTCCTTCTATCTAACAACGATATAACAAACAAGGTAAAAAATATTATTTCTCGTATCTTTTACCAATTACAATAATATACAAGGAAATAAGATAAAATACACTCGGCCGACCTAATCTTCAAGGAGAACGAGATCTTTGTCACGTCTCGTCACGTCGACGACATCCTCCTTTCTTCTCGTCACGTCAACGTAATCATCCTACGCGTAGATCGTCACGTGTTCCTTACTCGTCGTATTTTTAGGCACAAACAATACCCCTAAGGCGTCTTACAGGGCTTAACGTCTAGTAGAGGTGGGAGACGCCTTCTTTCTTCAAGGAACACGTCTTCATTACACCAGGAACGCGTTGATGATTACGTCTTCATTTCCCGAGATCTTCGCGATTTCCTTCCTATAAATTAGCGGGGATCCTTCCTTTCTCCATACACTTCTTCTAACTTCATTTCTTCCGAATATTTCTCTCCTCTCCTCATTTCTTTCTCACTCGATCACTCTATTGCGCCGCCCTTCTACTTATTTCTTTCTACTGGCAACTCCAGTGCTTTACGAACAAGGGAAAGTACTCCGCGAGTCGGACCGTTACTATTCTGAAGCACACGACGTCAACCGTCTGAGGACCATCGCTGAACTTGGTCCGGACGTGAAGATTGAAATCCCTCCAAGGGGGGTTTGTGCGGATGTTCACTGGCCGGGATGGGTAGCGGTCTACGAGTATCCTTTTCTGGCGAGGCATCGATTCCCGTTCTCGCCTTTGGTCAAGGCTTTCATGCTCACCCTAGGCTTGGCGATGGGTCAACTTCTCCCTGGGGCTTGGCGCATTTTAGGTGCTCTTGACGACGCCATTGAAAAACATGGCTTGGACTTCGTTGCGACAGATCTTGCCAATTCTCTGACCGTCTCGCTCTCTTCACCAGGTAGAGTTTATTTCAAAATCAAGCAGAAGAAGGCTAGGATAGCTTTTGAGAAGAGCACGGCTGATCGGGGTTGGGCCGAGGTATTTTACTTCGTGGAGAAATCTTTCCTCGGAGATGCGTGTTCTTGGCTTATCGAGGAATGGAACCCCAAGAGTGAGCTTCCTTACTATGTTTTATCAACTTTTCCTTTTCAAAGAAGCATATTTTTACTTATCGACGCTTTGCTTACGCGTAATCTTATGTACTTTTCAGTCAACGCGGAGGCTCTTAAGACGAGGGCTAAGTCGAAGAAGGCGGTAGCCGCGCTTTTGGCGATCCCTGAAGTCGATCAGACCTTCCACGGCCATGACGGAAAGGGTCATCGTAGCGCTCCTGCGACACCATCTGGTAAACCAACTTCTCCTCGTTTGCTTATTTCGACTTCTCCTTTTATACTTATGTTTTCACTTCTTGTACTTCGTTGGTGGTGCATCTTCAATATCTCGCGTTCACGCTCGTGATGAATCTGCCACTGATCTCGTGACGTCGAGGAAGAGGCAACTTGCTATAAAAGGATGCTCGTCTACTGCTCCCCTAGACATTGACGTTATGGCTACCTTGGAATCTACGATGTCTCCGGCTAAGGCGACGCGTTCAAAGAAGAGAAAGGAGAAAATGGTCGAAGCTTCCGAGGAAAAATACCTGTTCGTAGATGATTTCCCCGGTGTGATCTCGCGTGATTTTGCTCCGGGAAGGGAACTTCTGAAGGCTCTGGTAGGGCTTCGTTCTTCATTTCCCTTGACCACTATGCGTCGATGGATCCTGCCGACGTTATGGGAGAGGCTTTCGCTGCTGAGTGGCAGATAAGATTGTACTTTTTAGTTTATCTTTGATCTTTTCGTGAGCTTTCTTTCGTATTTTTCTTCCTCCTTCTTCCAGGGGATTCAGGCGTCGCTATGCGCTTGGACGCTCTTGTCTACGTATCCAGAACAGATGGAGGCGTTGGAGAAAAGGGCGTTAGATGCGGAGTCAGAGATTACTCGTCTCAACGGCTTATTAGAGAAAACCCGTGATGCGGAAAAGGCGGCGAAGGATACGGTTGCGGAAGTTCTTACTCTTAATGAGACGATCACCAAGCAAGTAAAGAATTTGGAGGAGAACCTCGTTACCTTGAGGACGGACGGGGAAAAGAACAAGGCACAACATGACAAAGATTTACACGAGGCGAAGATCTATTGGTCTTGGTTGTCCAGAGTGGAGGTTTATGAGGAGTATGCTGCTGGCAAGTACAAAGATTGGGATCCGGTGGGTGAGCGTAGGGAGTTCAGGGAGGCTTTTCCAGAACTTACTGAAGGTGTCGTAGATGGTCCTTCTTTCTCGCGTCTCGAAGTCGCAGATATTGAAGGTGGTGAACGCGTCAACGAGGAGGAGTCTGTGAATGATGACGAGGAAGGTGATGGTCGCGCGTCCGGCTCTGGGTCATCTGAGGGCGAATCCAAATATTTGTAATTTTTTCTTTGCGTAGGGCACTTGTACGCGTTGCCTATAGTTGGGGCACTTCTTTTCTTTTTAAATGTTGTTATCTTCGTTCTCCTTGATGAGACTTTCTTTTCAATGTACTTGTTCTTCTATTCCTTGAATCCTCTACGTTGATTTGGTGGTAGCGTTTTATTGCTGTGAATTTTCTTGTTCTTACGTCGTTGCTATCATTTAGGTACTTTTCATTCTTTTGGTGTAATCCTACCCCTTTTGGTAGGTTTGACTTAGACTCCCCGTAGGCTAGGTTAGACCTACCAAAGACCCTTGTGCTTGCTTTACTTGTTATATCTTGTACTTTCTTTTTCACGTCGTACGCGTTTATTCTTCGCGTCGGAGACGTCTTGAGAGCTTGCTCTTTTGGTTTTGATGTTTCATGTGCTTTATGCTTTGGTACGCGTAGAAATTTTTCTTTTTAACTCTAACTTCTGTGACCCCTTACGCGTAGCTTGTTTATGAATGCGTAGGCTTGGTACTTGGCTTTTTCTTTTGCTACTTTATCTTTAGGGTGTGGTTTTCTACCCCTGGTATGACACTTTGTTCGTAGTGAACGTGTTAGAAAGTTTTTCTTACTTGATAGGGTGGTATGGTCAATTGGCTGCTTTCGTTACGTTGCCGTCTTATATGAAGGTTGGGTCCAGCATTTCCTCCGAACCCTGAAGCGAGTGGCGGACGTAGGTCAGCGTGTGATTTTATCATCTTGTGACGTTACCCCTTACTTTTAAGGTGGATCCTTTGCTACACGCTAGCGTTAGGTCGACGTCGAACTCTTTTAATCTTTGCCCTACAATTGCTTAGTTATCATCTCGTTGATAATTTCGCTACAAACAATTGGCGTCCACCGTGGGGCAAGATCAAAAAGGTATCGTCTCTCATATGAAAAGAGCTTCTTTTTTGCAGGAAATCATGACGAATTTGACCAACAGTCCACGTGACGGCGAAAAGAGGTCTAAAGAAGAAGACCATGCGACGATTCCTCTCGTTCCGGTGGACGAAGACGCAGGGAAAGATCTCGAGAATACTCCAAAAGACAACGCCCCCATAGAAGAACAGGGAACGAACGACGAGGTAACCGGTGTGGCCGCAGTCAGAGCACATTTCAACACCCTTCAAAAAACATGGGTGGAGACCAAAAACGCCAGTCAGGAAAATACGTTAGGACTCACCAAAGAGAACAAGAGATTTCGTTTCGTGATAAAGGAGCTTAAGGCAAAAGCGGCAAAACCACACACCTATGTTCGTAGCCAAAGCGTTGTGCGACGCCTAGACATGGATACCGTCGCTGAGGAGGAAGAGATCTATGAGTTCCAAGAACACCCAAGTATCGTCCCGTCAAGAGAGACGATCCCAAGAAAGAGAACCGAAGAAGCCATGACGTCGAGTGTTGTTGCAACGCTCGTAGCACAGCAAGTCGGCGCCTTGAGGAAGGAGATGATGCTGATGCCCGGGGCCCCCAAGGCCATAATCCCTGAACATGAGTTCGGATTCCAAGAGAGTCCTTTCGTCGCCGTTATCGCCGCCCAGAAGATAGCCAAGAAGTTCACCGTCACCGATCTCCCCGTCTATGACGGATCCGACGACCCGGAAGAACATGTCTTACTCTACAAAGCCAAGCTCTCTCCAAATCTGATCGAGTCAGAACTAAAGGAGGCGATGATGTGCAAGTTCTTTAGCTCGACGTTGAAAGGTCCAACATTGACGTGGTTTATCCACTTACCCAAGGGAAGTATCTCCTCCTACGCCGAACTCTCCAACCTGTTCCGATTATAATTCGCCAGCAGTAAGTTGTTTGCAAAACAACATTCAGATATCCATAATATGCGTATGAACAAAGGCTAAACCATAAGGGCCTTCA
This sequence comes from Oxyria digyna, assembly GCA_029168935.1. Taxonomy (NCBI): domain Eukaryota; kingdom Viridiplantae; phylum Streptophyta; class Magnoliopsida; order Caryophyllales; family Polygonaceae; genus Oxyria; species Oxyria digyna. The sequence goes on along the minus strand of JAPVLV010000010.1, from coordinate 21,410,863 downwards.
TGAAGCGTTTCAATAACGAGAAGATTACAATCCCAGATTGTAGCGAGGCTACCGCTACCGACGCGTTCAGACGTGCACTCCCCCGAGATAGTGACTTATACAAAGAATTAACGAAGACTCATCCTGAATCATTCGTCTCAACAAGGGAAAGAGCCATGGAAGCCATACGCCTTGAAAAAGATCTCCTAAGGCATGCTGAAGAAAAGTCTCGATCTCCACGTAGACGAACCCCTCCGCGCAGAGACTCTCCTCAACAGAAAGGTGGCGAGCGTTACGATAGGAGAAACAAGCCGTTCCAAAGAGAACCTCCCATGGTGCATAACGTAAGTGAAATCAATAACGTCTACGCGGTCGAAAGAGGTGTATACAGGAAGACCGACGCATTGCGAGTCATGAACGCGATGGAAAATCTCCATGACGAGAAATGGCCTAAAAAGCCAAACCCAGAAAAGAAATCAGGATCAAGAAGAGGATATTGCGAGTTCCACAACGACTCGGGATATCCGACAGATGATTGTTATACTCTGAGGAAAGAAGTGCTACGCCTCCTGAAGAGAGGCGACCTGTTAGATCTGCTTTCCAAAGAGGGAAGGGACGTGTTCGAAGGAGCAAGGAAAGGGAAAAGATCTCCAACACCACCACCTCCCTTGTTGAGTCGTTCAAGGACAATCAACACAATCTTCGGAGGCTCTCCCATAAGTGGCTATACCTCCTCCGCCGCCAAAAGGAGCGTCAAGGCGTTACACGGCGAAGGAAGTGCTTTGCCTATCTACCACGTCAGGACTGTTAGGAAAGATTGTCCAATCACATTCGAGGAACCCAATGGAAGCGTAGATCATCACGACGGGGTAGTTATCTCCTTAACCATTAGTAATTGCAAGGTTAAAAGGATCATCATCGATAACAGAAGCTCGGCCAACATCATCACCTTGTCCGCAATCAAATAACTCGGATTATCTAGCGGCGACGTGGTGAAAAAGTACATCCCCCAAGTAGGTTTCAGCGGCGAAGTCGCCGATATGCTGGGAGAGATCACCCTAACCACTCTGGCGGAAGGGGTCAGTATGCAAACTAAGTTCGTGGTGATGGAAGCAGAGTCGCCCTATAACATAATCTTGGGAAGGCCATGGTTACACGATATGAGAGATATACCCTCAACGTACCATCAATCCCTGAAGTTTCCATATCCATGGGGAATCCAAGAGATCAAGGGTGAACCGCAGATAGCAAGAGAATGCTACAACATAGGAATGAAGAGTACAACCAACGCGTCCCTAGAGAAAAAGAGTAAGGCGTAGCAATTAAAAGACCATGGAGAACAAGTAAGATATTCTCAACGAAGGCTCTATGAGGTGAAAGAAGAAATTAGCCGGGTAGGCGACGACACATACATCCTAGAAATCAAGTCCTACGCCGTCCGAAGAGTAGAAAAAAGGAAAGCATCTTCATGGTCTGAATCGCCGAGTAACAAGGGATCAAAACGCCCAAAAATGCGGAAGAGTGATGGAAAGCCTAAGAAAAAAGCTAGGGGTAGAAGAGTAACCCTCGACGCGTTGAAGGAAGAATCATCTAAGAAGCAAGATAAGAGCGTCGATAAGCACGACGCGTCTCTATGGAAAAATAAGCAAAATCTCCGAGTTCAAAAGTGGCGGAAATTTATGGCGGAGAACCCTAACCTAAGCTACATGTTCTTGAAACATCACCCACCATAGAGACACCACCAGGACAAAGTTTGAGAAATTTCTATGCGTCTTTTGATTTCCTTTCCCTTTGCATGAGTAGAATTAGATTTTTAAATAAGGACGTGTCGTTATCTTTAGGTCAAATCGATAAGGGGTCGCGGCGACCAGGGGTAGGCGTCGAAGTCAGTGTTTGTTATTGCATGATGCATCTTTTATTAATATACGAGTAGACCTTTTCTCTCCAACGTGTTAAGCATGTTGAGTTGTTTCATTTCCATGACTTGCTCTATGTCTATTAAGAGAACGTGCCTCTTGAGTACGGTGTACCAAATAAGAAGCAAGAAGGTCGCGGTGAAAATCCGCGCCGGGGGCGAATTTCGTTAGTCTACGCGTTCGAGGCCTCATCTACGCGTAGGCAACGTTAGCCGAACCGCGACTCCGAGTCGACGCTTCCCATGATTGTTAGCGACGTGTGGCAACGGTCATGGGGAATGAAGCCCGCGACCTTACGAAGCCGGCCGGATCCTCTGAGCAAACAAGGTTGAACCTATTTGACACGATCATTCTCCAGGAACGCGTCTTCACGCCTTCCAGCCCCTCTGAGAGTCATGAATCCAACGGCAAAACGCCAAACCGGCATCATAAGTCCTAACAATCGAGAAATCGGACGCCACACGATGAATATGCCCGTCGACCTAACGCTAGTTCGACGTCACAAGCTTATAAAATCACACGCTAACCTATGTCCGCCACTTGCTTAAGGGTTTGGAGGAAATGCTGGACCCAACCTTCATATAAGCCGGCAACGTAACAAAAACAGCCGCGTTGACTAGGGTTGAGCAATCGGATTATCCGATCCGATCCGATCCGGTAAGCCGGATATCCGCTAAATTTTTTTCCAAAAAACCCCGATCCGTATCCGGTCCGTTTTGGAGCGGATATCCGGCAAATATTGTCCGGATCGGATCGGATATTTGACTCGGATATCCGAATTATCCGATTTCTAGAAGGTATATGAAAATTAAAATTCACAAAATATAAATAAATATTAAATATATAATTATATATATTATATAGAGGAATTAGGATGTGAAAATTAATATATTTGATTCATTTAGGGAATTAACAAATTAAATAAGCAATTAAAATTAAAAATTTTGAGAACAACAATAAAAGTTATGTTATATACAAGAGAATTTTTGTGTTGAGAGAATATATCCTATTGTTTAAAAATGTATAAAAATAATTATTGAATCATCTACACTTATAAAAGTATATTTTAGTTCTATAGAAATATATTTATATATTAATAATAGTACCGGATATTTTCGGATATCCGTAAGCTAAATATCCCGATCCGTATCCGGTCCAAGTATCCGGAAAATTCGCCCGGATCAGACCGGATTCGGATAAAACTTAATCGGATATTTTCGGATGCGGATTTTTAAGGATCGGATCGACGGATTATCGGATTGGATCGGCCGGATTGGATATTTTTGCTCACCTCTAGCGTTGACCATACCACCCTATCAAGTAAGCAAAACTTTCTAACACGTTCACTACGAACAAAGTGTCATACCAGGGGTAGAAAACCACACCCTAAAGATAAAGTAGCAAAAGAAAAAGCCAAGGACCAAACCTACGCGTTCAAAAACAAGCTACGCGTAAGGGGTCACAGAAGTTAAAGTCAAAAAGAAGAAAAAGTTCCGCGCGTACCCAAACGTAAAGCACATGAAACATCAAAACCAAAAGAGCAAGTTCCCAAGACGTCTCCGACGCAAAGAATAAACGCGCACGACGCAAGAAACGAAGTACAAAATATAACAAGTAAAGCAAGCACAAGGATCTTTGGTAGCTCTAACCTAGTCTATGGGGAGTCTAAGTCAAACCTACCAAAAGGGGTAGGAATACGCCAAAAGAATGAAAAGTACCTAAAAGATAGCAACGACGTAAGAACAAGAAATTTGACAGCAATAAAACGAGATAAGAAAAGCAGCGTAGAGGATTCAAGGAAGCAGAAGAACAAGTATATTGAAAAGAAAGTCCAAACGGCAGAGAACGAGGATAACAACGTTTAAAAAGAACAGAAACGCCCCAACTATAAGCACCGCGTACAAGTGCCCTACGCAAAGAAAAAGAAAAAATTACAAAGATTTGAACTCACCCTCAGACGACCCAAAGCCGGATTCGCGACCATCGCCTTCCTCTTCATCAGTTGCATGTTCCTCTTCGTCGACGCGTTCCCCGCCTTCAATGTCTACAACGTCGAGATCGGCGTCAAGACGCGAGGAAGAAGGACCATCTACGACACCTTCAGGAGGTTATGGAAAAGCCTCCCTAAACTCGGCGCGCTCGCCCACCGGATCCTAATCTTTGTAATTGCCAGCAGCATACTCCTCATAGACCTCCACTCTAGACAACCAAGACCATTAGATCTTCGCCTCGTGTAAATCTATGTCATGATGCGCCTTGTTTTTCTCCACATCCACCCTCAAGGTGACGAGATTCTCCTCCAAGTTCTTGACTTGCTCAGTGATCTTCTCGTTAAGAGTAAGGACTTCAGCGACCTTATCCTTCGTCGCCTTCTCCGCATCACGAGATTTCTCTAATTCACCATTGAGACGCGTAATCTCCACTGAGGCGTCAGACGCCTTTTTCTCCAACGCCTCCATCTGTTCCGGATACGTTGACAAAAGAATCCCCAGAAAGAAGGAAGAAGAAAAATAAGAAAGAAAGCTCAAGAAAAGATCAAAAATAAAATAAAAACTACAATCTTACCTACCACTGAGCGGCGAAAGCCTATCCCATGACGTCGGCAGGATCCATCGACGCGTAATGGTCAAGGGACGCCGAAGAACGAAGCCCCATCAAAGCCTTTAGAAGTTCCCTTCCCGGAGCAAAAACACGTGAGATCACACCAGGAAAGTCATCTACAGACAGGTATTTTTCCTCGGGAGCTTCGACCACTTTCTCCTTTCCCTTCTTTGAACGTGTCGCCTTAGCTGGAGAAGGAGACGACGTAGATTCCAAGGTAGCCATAAGATCGAAGTCTAGGGGAGCAGTAGACGAGCATCCTTTTATGGCAAGTTGTCTCTTCCTCGACGTCACAAGGTCAGTGGCAGATTCGTCACGAGCGCGAACGCGAGAAATTGAAGCTGCACCACCAACGGGAACTAAGCAATTAGAACATAAGTGTGAAAAGAGAAGTCGAAGTAAGCTAACGAGAAGAAGCCGACTTACCAGATGGCGTCGCAGGACCACTACGATGATCCTCTCCGTCATGACCACGGAAGGTCCGATCAACCTCAGGAATCGCCAAGAGCGCGTCTACCGTCTTCTTCGACTTCGCCCTCGTCTTAAGAGCCTATGCGTTAACTGAAAGGTACATAAGGTTACACATAAGAAGAACGTCGATAAGAAAAATATGCTCCTGTGAAAAGGAAAAATTGATAAGACAAAGTAAAGAAGCTCACTCTTAGGGTTCCATTACTCGATGAGCCAAGAGCACACATCTCCGAGGGAAGATTTCTCCACAAAGTAAAAGACCTCGGCCCAACCCCGATCAGCCGTACTCTTCTCAAAGGCTATCCTAGCCTTCTTCTGCTTAATTTTGAAATAAACTCTACCTGGTGAGGAGAGCGAGACGTTCAGAGAGTTGGCGAGATCCGCCGCAACGAAGTCCAAGCCATGTTTCTCAATGGCATCGTCGAGAGCGCCCATGATGCGCCATGCCCCGGGGAGAAGTTGACCCATCGCCAAACCTAGGGTAAGCATGAAAGCCTTGACCAAAGGCGGGAACGGGAATCGATGCCCCGCCAGAAAAGGATACTCGTAGACCGCTATCCATCCCGGCCTGTGAGCATCCGCACAAACCCCCCTTGGAGGGATTTCAATATTCACGTCTGGACCAAGTTTAGCGATGGTCCTCAGACGGCTGACGTCGTGTGCTTCAGAGTAGTAACGATCCGACTCGCGGAGTACCTTTCCTGGCTCGTAAAGCACTGGAGTTGCCATTAGAAAAGAAGTAGAAAGAAGAACGGTGTAATAGAGCGATCGAGTGAGAAGGAAATGAGGAGAGCAGAGTGATGTCCGGAGGAAATGAGGATTAGAAGAAGTGTATGGAGAAAGGGAAGATCCTTGCTCATTTATAGGAAGGAAATCGCGAAGATCTCGGGAAAGATATTCTCCAACGGCAACGTCTCCCACTAGAAAAACTAGCAGTCGGAGATGAACGTTGCCGGCACAGTCAACGAAGCTCCTCACCTGTCGCGTGGAAATGATTAAAGGAAAGCGATGATCGAAGCTTTGCGACGATATTAAAAATTCGAGTGACGTAATCATCAACGCGTTCCTAGTGTAATGAAGACGTATTCCTTGAAGAAAGAAGGCGTCTCCCAGCTCTACTAGACGTTATGCCTTGTAAGACGCCTTAGGGATATTGTTTGTGCCTAAAAATACGATGAGCAAGGAACGCGTGGTAAGCTACGCGTAGAAGGACTATGTCGACGCGACGAGAAGAAAGAAAGATGTCGTCGACGTGACGAGACATGGCATAAATCTCGTTCTCCTTGAAGATTAGGTCGGCCGAATGTATTTTATCTTATTCCGTATTATATTCTTGTAATTGGTAAAACATACGATAAAGAATATCTTTTACCTTGTTTTTTATATCGTTATTTAGATAGAAGGAAGAGATAAGTTCTCGTTTCCTTAAAGATATTATTAGGGTTAGCCTATATATAGAGGCTAACGCCTGCTTTGTAAGTATTCAACCACCATTCGAGTAATACCAAGTTCAAGCTTCAAACCCTAAATTCTTGTCTCGTCTTATATTGTTCTTGAGTGTTGAGATTATACCGCATTCTTTGAGCTTTGCCCTACAATTGCTTAGTTATCATCTCGTTGATAATTTCGCTACAAACAATGAATTACGCTTCCATTGGGTTCCTCGAACGTGATTGGACAATCTCTTCTAACAGTCCTAACGTGGTAGATAGGCAAAGTGCTTCCTTCGCCGCGCAACGCCTTGACGCTTCTCTTGGCGGCGGAGGCGGTATAGCCGCTTATGGGAGAGCCTTCGAAGATTGTGTTGATAGTCCTTGAACGACTCGACGAGAGAGGGGGTGGCGTTGGAGATCTTTTCCCTTTTCTCGCTCCTTCGAACACGTCTCTTCCCTCTTTGGAAAGTAGATCTAGTAGGTCCCCTCTCTTTAGGAGGCATAGTACTTCTTTTCTCAGGGTATAGCAATCATCTGTGGGATGTCCCGAATCATTGTGGAACTCACAATATCCTCTTCCTGATCCTGACCTCTTTTCCGGATTTGGCTTTTTAGGCCACTTTACGTCGTGGAGCTTTTCCATCGTGTTCATGACTCGCAACGCGTCGGTCTTCATGTATACACCTCTTTCGACTGCGTAAACGTTATTGATTTCACTCCGTTATGCACCATGGGAGGTTCTCTCTGGAACGGCTTGTTTCTCCTATCGTAACGCTTGCCACTTTACTGTTGAGGAGAGTCTCTGCGAGGAGGGGTTCGTCTTCGCGGAGATCGAGACTTCTCTTCAGCATGTTGTTTGTGCCTATAAATACCACTACGGTTGCGACGTGTTCGTAGGGTCAATGCATTGGAATTTACATGAAGACGGGGTGACCAATAGAAGACGTCCAAGTAAGTAACATGATCGTCGACATCACGAAGTTAAGCACGAAGTACTCTTTTTACTCTTCTCATGGTTTTTCCCACGAGGTTTTCCTAAGAAGAGGTTTTAACGAGGCTCCCAAGGTCATTCATCACCGTGACACCATCAACATGGTCCATGACATCATCTACGAGATAGATGAAGCCATCTACGAGATAGATAAGGTCATCTACGAGATAGATGAACTCCTCTACGAGATCATCTACGAGTTCCCTTGATCATCTACGAGTTCCCAAGGTCACCTACGTGAAGATTATGTACGTCGACGAGAAGAGCTACGCGTAGACGACGACGAGTACGAGAAAGAACGAGTATGAAGGCGTCGTCGAGATTAAGATAAAGTCGGCTAAATATATTTATGTCTTTTATTTAATATTCATTATGTAAATAGTAAAAGATATTAGAAAGAATATATTTTACCATGTTTTATATTAGGTTAAAGATATAAGGAAAAATATAAGATTCTTTCCTTAAAGATAGAACTAGGGTTTGCCTATAAATAAAGGGTTCCCTTATCATTGTAAAGAGGGCTGATTTTCCAAGTAATACACAAGTATCTCGAGTTCTCTCTCTCTTTTATCAATGGTGTTTTCTAGATGAAGTGTTGGCACCGTAAAGTTTGATCTTTTCCCTACAATTGCTTAGTTATCATCTCGTTGGTAATTTCGCTACAAACACATGCCTTAGGAGATCTTCCTAAAGACGCATGGCTTCCATGGCTCTTTATTTCGTCAAGACAAATGAATCAGGGTGAGTCTTTGTTAACTCCTTGTATAGGTCACTATCTCAGGGGAGAGCACGTCTGAACGCGTCGGCAGCGGTAGATTCACTACAATCTGGGATCGTGATCTTCTCATCATTGAAACGCTTCATGAAGGCTCTTATGGTCTCGCCCTTGTTCATGCGCATGTTGTGGAGGTCTGAGGGTTGCTTTGCGAACATCTTACTGCTGGCGAATTGTAGGCGGAATATGTTGGGGAGCTCGGCGTAAGACGAGAATACTTCCTCTGGGCAAATGGATAAACCACGTCAAGGCTGGGCCTTTCAACGTTGAGCTAAAGAATTTGCACATCATTGCTTCCCTCAGTTCTGGTTCGAGACTCGTGGAGAGCTTGGCTTTGTAGAGTAAGATATGCTCTTCTGGGTCGTCGGATCCGTCGTAGACGGGGAGATCCGCAACGGTGAATTTCTTGGCTATCTTCTGGGCGGCGATGGAGGCGACGAAGGGACTCTCTTGATATCCGAACTTGTGCTCAGGGACGATGGACTTGGGTCTCCGGGCATCAACATCATCTCCTTCCTCAAGGCGCCGACTTGCTGTGCTACGAGCGTTGCGACAACGCTCGATGTCATGGCTTCTTCGGCTCTCTTTCTTGGGATCGTCTCTCTTGACGGGACAATGCTTTGGTGTTCTTGGGACTCATAGATCTCTTCCTCCTCAGCGACGACGTCCATGTCTAGGTGTCGCACAATGCTCTACGAACATAGGTATGTGGTTTCGCCGCTTCTGCCTTAAGCTCCTTTATCACAGAACGAAGTCGCTCGTTCTCTTTGGTAAGTCCTAACGTGTTTTCCTCACTGGCGTTTTTGGTCTCTACCCATGCTTTCTGAAGGGTGTTGAATTGTACTCTGACTGCGGCCACACCAGTTACCTCGCCGTTCGTTCCCTGTTCTTCCATGGGAGTGTTGCCTTTTGGAGTATTGGGAGTATTCTCGAGATCTTTCCCCGCGTCTTCGTCCGTCGGAACGAGAGGAATCGTCGCATGGTCTTCTTCCTCAGATCTCTTTTTGCCGTCACGTGGGCTGTTGGTCGGACTCGTCACGGTTTCGTGCAAAAAAGAAGCTCTTTTCGTATGGAGAGACGATACCTTTTTGATCCGCCCCACGGTGGGCGCCAATTGTTTGTAGCGAAATTACCAACGAGATGATAACTAAGCAATTGTAGGGCTAAGATCAAAGAATATGGTATAATCTCAACACTCAAGAACAATGTAGGAAATTAGGGTTGAAGGTTGTACTTGATATTACTCGAATGGTGGCTGAATACCTACAAAGCAGGCGTTAGCCTCTCTTTATAGGCTAACCCTAATAATATCTTTAAGGAAACGAGATCTTATCTCTTCCTTCTATCTAACAACGATATAACAAACAAGGTAAAAGATATTCTTTCTCGTATATTTTACCAATTACAATAATATACAAGGAAATAAGATAAAATACACTCGGCCGACCTAATCTTCAAGGAGAACGAGATCTTTGTCACGTCTCGTCACGTCGACGACATCCTCCTTTCTTCTCGTCACGTCAACGTGATCATCCTACGCGTAGATCATCACGCGTTCCTTACTCGTCGTATTTTTAGGCACAAGCAGGCTGCAAGCCAAGGATCAATCTTCAAATCAAGCATTAAAGAGGCTAAAATCTAGGAAATAAATGTTAAGTGTGAACAAATCAAAAGGAGGGATCTAAGGGATTATGCTAGACACTTATTAGGATGATCCAATGACTGAAATTGGTGATCCATGTGACCCTCACACGGATTGATGACATGGCAATTCAGCTTGGAGGATTTTAAGAAATCACATTGAATGCTTGATGGCGCAGAAAGGGGGATTGTGTCTCTTCCGGGTCCAAGGCCTTTGGTACGCGCGTTTAGACCTTATCTTGACTCCTTGGGTCCATTTAGGACTTATGGAACCATGTGCGTCGAGTCAATGTGGCTGGAAGGGCTCAGACGCACACAAGCCTTCTTTGACGCGTAGGCGGCGGCGGGCGTCAAGCATGGCCTTGGTCACTTTGAACTTGTGAGGCACTTGTATGGGCGTTCTTGACCTTATTGGACTCCTTTGATGCCTTTGAGTCAATGGTAGTGGCTTGATGGGACTGAACCCCATGGTGAGATCACATTAGGTATGCTCGATTCTTCGTAGATCATAAGAGCAGTGTCGTCGGCGATGGAACAAGAGGGTGGTGGCAGAAATGAACTACAACAACGGTATTCATGACTTAGGCGCCATGGCTAGGGCTCGGGAGAGAGGAAAGAAGTGAGGAAAGAGAGGGGAAAGTAGATCCTACAAATGTATTTTGGGGTATTTTATTATTATTGTTAAGTAGCTTAGTTTCCCGTGCGCTGCTCGAGATTAGGAAAAATAACTAACTTTTAATACGTTTGCATTTAAAAAAAATTAAAATCTTTATTTAAGAGTTCTTCTCTTATCATATATTTTAGTTAGATAATTGTTGTATTTGTAATTTGGAAAATCTTCTTTTATTCTAATCTTTTAAATAAGAAATTAAATATATGGTTATCTTCAAATCAAGGAAGTTACTATAGAATTATATTTTTTTGAAGGAAATCAATATTAAAATTAGAATGAATGAATTTTTACCAAAATGACATGTGATACACATTGAAACATAATATGTCAAGAGGCAAATTAAAAGAGAAAAGAACATGTGGCAAAAAATGAAGTTTATTTTGAAGTATTACTAGTTCAGTTTCTCGTGCCTTACGGCTTTTATAAAATAATAATTTTAATACATAAATAGTTTAAGTTAAATTATTTAATCAAATATATTTAATTCATTCACCACATAAAAATTTAGTTTAATGTTTAAAAATAATTGTTAAATTTAAATTATTACCTAAATAGAAAAAAAAGATGATCAATTTTTTTAAATAAAGTTTTTTTATTAGTATGATAAACATTTTTAATAAAGAGTGTTAATCAAGCATAATTTAAATATTTAAATATACTTAGTTTAAAGTATTTAAAAATTTTGAATTATAAGATGAAATCTTTCTATATAATTATTAAATAAATATTTGTATATTATAGTACATAAAATATGGTTTGAAGAATTTTAAAAATATAAATAAAGAAGCATAGTATCTTGAATTTTTTTCAAAAATGGGCTTTTTTTCAAAAACAATTCCCGACGTAGGCTCTTTTCAAAAGAAATTCTCAATATAGGCACTTATGCCAGCTTCGGATTTTTTTTATGTGTGAGAGACGCTGGTAGAACCAGCGTCTCTCGTCCGAAGCTGGTAATTTTTTTTTTGAATTTTTTATGTATAAGAGACGTTGGCCGAACCAGCGTCTCTTATACATATTTTTTTTTTAATTCCCCGTGTAAGAGACGCTGGCCGAACCAGCGTCTCTTACACCTTAAAAGTTTTTTAAAAAAAAATTATTTGTATAAGGCGCTGGGAGAACCAGCGCCTTATACAAAGCTTTTGTTAATTTTTTTTTTTCAAAGTTTATATATATATATTATTATACATGACTTACTCGTGTTTGGATGGCTCGTATGGGCTCGTTTGAAATCGGAATCGATCACGACCGATTTCGTTGGGTCCGTATTGATCCCAGCTTTCACCAGATATGTCTCTCGCTCGATTCTGATTTCGAACAACCCCATACGAGCCACCCGAACAAGCGTAAGTCTCGTGCGTACCTTCTACTGTAAATGGATATTTACAAATCCGTTCCTCCATATCACGCGATGAGAGACATATCTGGTGAAAGCTTGGATCAATACGGACCCAACGAAACTGGTCGTGGTCAATTCCGATTCCGAACAAGCCCATACGAGCCATCCGAACAAGCGTAAATCTCGTGCATACCTTCTTTCACCAGTTCGGAATCGGAATTGATCACGAGTAAGTCATGTATAATAATATATATATATAAACTTTGAAAAAAAAATTAACAAAAGCTTTGTATAAGGCGCTGGTTCTCCCAGCGCCTTATACAAATAAATTTTTTTTTTAAAACTTTTTACGTGTAAGAGACGCTGGTTCGACCAGCGTCTCTTACACGGGGAATTAAAAAAAAATATGTATAAGAGACGCTGGTTCGGCCAGCGTCTCTTATACATAAAAAATTCAAAAAAAAAATTACCAACTTCGGACGAGAGACGTTGGTTCTCACACATAAAAAAAATCCGAAGCTGGCATAAGTGCCTATATTGGGAATTTCTTTTGAAAAGAGCCTACGTCGGGAATTTTTTTTGAAAAAAAGCCCATTTTAGAAAAAAATTCTAGTATCTTGCATATCTTAATTATCCTAAAATAAAAATTTACACATATTTATAATTTTCCTTTTATATGAATTTTTTCATCTAAAAGAAAAATGATTGAAAAATGACATGTGGCAAAATAAATATTGAAATGAGATGTAGCGGTTTTAGTGAGGAGGTGACATATGGCGAAAATTGAAGATTGCTTTAATAGTTTAATAGTAGATTTAATAGATTGTAAGTGAATTTGGTCCATTCATCTATATTTTATCCAACGTTTATTAGTCTAAGAAGTGGTTTCAAAGGAGCCTTAATCTATATAGATATATAGTAGTTTTATTCCTGCGCCATGCATGAAATTTACACAACGATTTTTATAACTATGTCTATAATTTGTAAACACATAGAGATAACATTAATATAAAAGTATGCATTATATAATTATATTTATTTTAATTGATTTAAATTAATATTTTATATATAAAAGAAATTTTAATTAATTTATAATATTTTATATTGATATGCATTTAAATAAGAAAATGATAGATTTAGAATAGTGATCTTTGTATATATATTTTAATTTATTTGTGTTCAAATAAGGAAATGATATCATTAGAATTAGGTTAAATATAAATTTTTCATTTTTCATTTTGAAAAAGAAGACATGTATCATGGAGACGTGACATAGCTTATTGAAGAGTATGTGACGTGTTATAACTCATTGATGAGTATAGTGTTTTGCTTTAGCAGTTATATAGTGATAGATGACGAGCTACTACTTAAACAATCCGTTGAGAACAAAAGAATAGAGTTTTAGAAACATTTGCATTTTCTTGCGCACATAATTGACATAAGGACTCTGCATACGAGAATAAAATGGAATGAGAGCAGCATGAACTTCGACTCAGACACCTAACTACAACAAAGCTTTGGTTGCAAGAGAACGACACGGTTAACGACCCAACAAAGCAATGATACTAAGTTACTAACAGAGCTAATCAACGCCAGAGCTAAACATGGGTAAGAAAACCAGCCTCTATACACATCCACAACAATACTTGAAACTTTGTAACTTCTCCAACTCCCATTTGATCTCCACCTATTCAACAAACATAAATCCAAGTTTCACATGGCGTAGACTATCTCTCCACTGCTATCGACGTCGAGCTCGTAGTCAGAAAGGTCGTCCATATCATCATCCATGTCCAAGCTGTCCATTATGAACTGGTCAAGGCGAGGCGCCCCCACTGGAGGAATGGTTGCTTCTGATATGATCTGCATTATCTGATCAAGGCTCTGCATCGGCTGCTCCGGTTCTTCAAAATGGTTCCCCATCGTGTTCACGTCCATCAGATCTGCTGGAAGGTTTCTCAAAAACCACTGGTGTCTCTTTATGTCTGGGATACTAATCCTCTGTTTTTTTACCAGCAACCAACCAAAATCAGCACGATTTAATAAACAGAATATGTAATTAAGCACAACAACTGATCAGAGTTTTATTTTCATTGGAGTTTTTCCAAAAATATAAATAAAAAAAGTTGGATATTATAGCTGGAAACCAAGTTAATGCAAGTTTTCAGTTTCAGCATTATAAGCACCAACAGATACCACCAACAATTTTGAAGGATTGGTCAGTCATAAATGGAAGCAGAAGAGAAGGCCATTAATTGAGACGGGGGAAACAGAAACTTACTGTAGTAGGATCCTGAACGAAAATTCTGGAAAGAAGGTGGCGACACTCCACAGATAAGTTGATACTGTCGGGGATGGTATACTGGACTGTTAATATTCGCTGCATAGAAGAGAAACAATAAGGGATATATTCCACCTGGCCAAAATTAAAAATTCAGGAGGACATTGAGAGGACGTATAGAGTATGAAAATTATCACCTGTATCATCTTCCTGAAGTCCTTTGGTTCATCTGGGTCCTCGAAAGGATATCCTCCTACCAACATGACGTATAAGGTCACACCACATGACCACACATCAGCAATCTGTGATATCAGATGAAGCATAACGTGATAAATTAGTACGTCTTCAAAGTTTAACACAAGCAACAATAAACAAAGTTACCTTGCCATCATATTCTTTCTTGAGTAAAACTTCAGGGGCAATATAGGCAGGAGTTCCAACAGTTGATTTCGGTTGTGAATGGTATAATGACGACTAAAACAAGAGCAGAAAACCATACATGAAGACATCAGTATCACGAAAACACTTCATTTACAATCTATTGAAACATATAAGGATGGTAACACAAATGTATTCAGACCTTAGAATATCCGAAGTCACAGATTTTCAGCCGAGGAGCGGGGCTTCCATCTAGCAACGTGTTCTCCAACTTCAAATCTCGATGGCATACTTGCTTCAACAAAAGAATAGAATACAACTATGAAGATCACTAAAATACTACTCCCTCCGTCCCATTATATAATTCTTGTTTTCCTAATCGGGTATCCCAAAAAATTCTTCCTACTTTCCTTTTATGTCTTTTGTCTTATTATACTCATCTTATCTTATCTATATAAAAGTTGGCTATCCATTGCCAAAATTGAATGAAATTGGTACCAATTTAATGCATTACTCATTTCTTAATCACCTCCTATTGGACTTTTGGGCATGTATTTAAATATCTTTCTTATATCCCTATGTTATATTTATTTATAGTCTACTTGATTAAGTCACAAATTAAATTAATGTATGAGCTTCTCTTAAGACAATGCAAACTTATTCTAATATTATGTTTTAAAACTACTTCAAATATAAATATAAGGAAATAAAAAATACTTATATTTAAAAATATTAATAAATTTGATAACAACAACAACATATTAACAAATAATGTATAACTATATTAAATCACATACGAAAATCCGTAATTTTCTCGCGCGGAACGCGAGGCCCGTATCTAGTCACATTCAATTACCCTTTCTTTCCTCATTTTTTATATCAAAACTCACACCAACTTACTTTTTATTTTCTCTCTCCTACATAAAAATCCACTCTCACATTCTCACTTTTTCTTTTCATAACCTTAATTTTCCTCGATAACGACAAACAAGAATTATATATAGGACGGAGGGAGTACTCCCTTTGTTTGCCAACAACTTTATATATATACTTTTTACATCTTTTTCTAAGCCAACGGGTAAAGAGATAATAAAATTTAAGTGTTCAAAAAAATCAATTTCCAAGAACAATCATTATTAATTAGCATTAACTTTTTACTGAAATAGCTACAATGACAAGTGTTAAAGTTTTAGGCTAAAATGACATGTATGGAAAATGGAGGGAGTATTGTTATCCAAGAACCAAAGTTCAAACCAGAAATCCAAGACAAGAGATAACATACCATTGCATGGCAATAACTTACACCTGATATAAGTTGTTGGAAGAAGAAGCGTGCCTGTAAGCACTAAAATTAGAAACTACTCTAAAATTGAAAAAGATAGGGAAGGAAAGAAGTAAAGAACAGGAACCTCATCCTCGTTAAATCGTCCTGCATTGCATATTCTCTCAAAGAGCTCTCCTCCGGATGCATACTCCATTACAATAGCCAGATGGGTAGGTGTTAAAATTACCTAGTGCAAATGTTGCAGACAAAATGAATAACATCTTCAAGGAAGTCCAAAGTATTATGGAAGACTCAGATACCTCTTTGAATCTAACAATATTCGGATGCCTTAACGACCTGTGGTTGATAATCTCTCTCTGAACATTCTCATCTATCTGCAAAGGATAACAAGAACACTATCAAGCTCATAAGCCTTTATGATCTCCGTAAACAAACAACCATGAAAATAGTAAAAGCACATGGTTAATAGCAAGTGTTTCATCAACCCAAATACGTACTAGCATTTATAGTCTTAGAATCACTGTTTTCAACCACAAGGAACAGGCTTCCAAAATCATGGCATACAACAAGCTAATACACCTACTTAAATTGTCTTGAGGTATAATGGTCATGAGGAAACAGAAGTTGACTAAATTTGGGGTTTTCCAGCAAAAGTACAAGCTCACAACTAAAATGAAGTGAAAAATTCATAAAGTGGATATCTATGTTCAATCCATCAAATCAATCTTTCCAGCGAGACAAGACTAGAAGAGCATCAAAATCTCAAATTGAAGTCAGATTTGACTCATTTCAGTATCGTGAGAATATCCTCTCACCAAAATTCAAACCTCAAATGGTAAACACAAATTGAATACAGAAATAGAAACGACTTTTCTTCCCAAATTAAACCACCAGAGAGACCCCCTCAAAAGTTACCAAAAACAAATTACCTCAACCAAAAAGCGATGCTAAATTTGGGAACTAACGACACGTGCTATAACAACACAAAGAACTCTATTTTCCACACGCCATTGAAACAACATAACGAGCTAAGTCCCTCCATTTGGAGCAAAGAAAAACAACACACCGCATCCTATTAGCAATCAGACCTAAAACTACAACTTAGCCCTAAATCCCAACCCCGCTAAACCGAATCAAAGTCTGGATAATCAGAAATCAAGAAAACACGAAACCTTATCTCCTCGTTCTATGTACTTGACGGCGACGAGTTCGTTTGTGAGCTTATCTCGAAGCAAGCGAGCAACACCAAAATTACCGGAGCCGATGTCGCGGACGAGGTCGTAGCGGTCGCTGTCGTGCATGATCGGAAGGTCCATAGCCGGTCCCGAGGCCGTCCGATTCATCAGTGGATCCATCGAGATGCGAAGAATATCTAAAGCCTGGATTCCTTCTTCTTCGTTGTTGCTTCCAAGTATGAGCTAGCTACTGGTCCCCAAACGACGTCGCAACATCAACCTCTCGTTGTCTCAGAGGAAGAAGGAGAGATGTGGATACTGGAAAGTGGTAAACGACGCCGTTTTTAGGTGAGGGGTGAGGTTGTAATTTTTTATTTTTGTAGAGAGAAGGTCGGTTAAGAGAAGTAGAGAGAGAATGAGATATTTTTGGTGTGTAATCAGCGACGATTCAAAATATCTTTTTGTCTGGGAAAGACGGTCGGCGAAGACGACGTCGTTTTGGAGTCGTTGGTGAATGGTGGGCTGTCATGTGTTAATTTCTCGGTGTTATTAGCGAGTAGGAAAAGGACACGTGGAAAAGTCACTTGAGGTAGGTATTGCCGAAATGAAGTTAACGGATAAAATATTCTGAAATAATAAAAAGTAGGCCCTGAGATTTGACCTTTAAGATAAGCTTGCTTTTCCCATTAAATGACCTATATATGATTTTTTGGCATAGGCCCTTCATTTCAGACGGCGTTATCCGATCAATAGGGTTTGCCTATAATGCATTTCAGATTTTCACACCATTAAAAAAGGGATTCTAATCCGGTTTTGAAATGATAATCCGGTCTAGCATGTACAAACATTACGAATGCTGAATTCGTGAGGTGTTAGAGCATAAATCTGCAGTTTTGTCAGGAATCTAGGGCTATGATATCTTCGCATCTCGAGGAAAATACAGACCTCACGAATTCATAATTCGTGAACTTGTACATAATGAATTTGCAGTTTTGTCAGGAATCTAGGGCATGGAACCAACACCTATTGTGTTGGTTTCATATACTGTGTAACTCAAGGCACAAGTAAAAACAGCAACGGGAAACCATAATTTTGCTGAAGCGTTTGGGAATAGTTGTAGAGGTGTATTCAACTCTAAATCAGTAGAGACGTATAATATCCGTGTCGCTGAGATAAGGAAGAAGTATCCAGGCTTTTATCCTTATTTAAACGAGACGTGGTTGTCTCCTTACAAAGAGCGCATTGTACGGGCATGGACGGACAATATATTTCATTTGCTTACGAGGACAACGAATAGGTATTACTCTTGTTATTTATGTATGTGTTGAATTTTTTATATATAATCATGTCTTATAATTATTGATATTAATTATTAATCTGTATTGTAGAGTTGAAGGTGCTCACTCGAGGTTGAAAAATTTCATAGACAACAGTGTTGGTTCGTTTAACACCATAGCACAAGAGATCCACTCAACTATCTTAATTCAGATTCCGGGTATTCAACGGAAAATGGAAATGGATGTCAATACCAGACGCTCCAAAGTTATTCGCATGGAAGGAACTGGGCGGTATACATATTATGTGGAGCTCGTAAATAAGGTTTCAACTGACTGTATGAATATACTTATGGAGACCATGGATAGGATCAAGACTACTTCCAAGGGTTTCCACCCTCATGCGTGCAACGATAGATGGTGGAGAATTGTAAGAGGCCTTCCTTGTGCACATGATTTGTACAACTACATGAGTATGGAGGTGCCAATTCCTTTAGGGGAAATTCACGACTTCTGGAAACAAATTGTTTGGCATAAACCACCAAAAGGATATACAGTCCCCCTAGATGAGGAAATTGAGGTGAACAATGATTGCAGACGTCCTTTGCAAGAGCCGCCACCGGGATATAATAAAAAAAAAGAAGGCAGGCCACGTATGACTCAACCTGAGAAGAGGGAGCAGACTTGGTATGAGCATGTATCAGGCAATGATAATATAGGTCGGAGGAGGTACAGAAGGCCAAAAGGGGAGATATTTGTGGAATCCGACGAAGAATTTGAGGACGAGGACGAGGACGACTTGGAAGACGATGCTAATGATGAGTGATACGCTGCACTTTGTATAGCGTAACTAGGGATTATTACATTAGTTTAGGAGTATTATCATATGTGTTTCGAGTCATTATTATGTTCTGAGATATTTATTAAGAAGTGAAGAAATGAAGATCAGAACCGAAGAAGAAGAGTCGAAGACGAAAAGACGAGTTTAGAATCAGGAGCGACCGCGATCACCATGGTTTGATGGCGATCGCTATATGGCGATGGCAGCAGAAGCCATGTTAATATATATTGAAGAGTTGGGCCATGATTATTTGAGACGAGGCCTAAGCGGAGAACATGGGTTCGGCCCGCATCTCAGAGAGAAGAATTGGAGCGCCGATGTCACTATGATGTCATGCTTGTGAGATGAAGTGTAGAAGCTGGAGAAGTGTTGGGCCTTGGGCTCACAAGAAGGACTGGACCGGCCCAGTTGTTGAAAGAAAGCTGCTCAATTTCATGGAGCAGCCGAGACATATTGTACGAGAGTTGTTTTGTTTTCTTTTATTTATTTCTTTTTCCTTAATTAGTTTTAGGATATATTTCTTTTACCATATATTTTTAGGGTTAGTCTCTATTTAAGAACCCTAGTTTCTTTCTTTCTATTATTATCTTTTTAATCATCTTTTCCATCAGACAATTTAGTCTTGCAACCATGAGCAGGAACTAATCTCCATTGTTTTACCTAGCGGTTGAAACCTTCAGTTATTAAGTTGTGAGATTTCTAAACTCTTGTTCTTTTCCTACGGGTTTGTATTAATTCTCTTGTTCTTCATCTATTGATTTCTATTAGTTTTGCTAGCTTGATCACCTAGTTTGATTGATAGTTTTCTATTGCTAGACTAGGAATATACGGTGGAATTCCTTGTCATTGTAGCGTTCATATCTGCATGATCTGGTAGTTGATTGCTTTTATGAAAGAGAATTGATTGCATGTTAATACTTGACGGTTGTAAGTTATTGCATGCATCCTTATGATTCTTGTGCCCTTTGCTGCTATTTCATCTAATCTTGAGAGGTTTCCCTGATTGTTGAATAGTAAGTATTATCAGGACCGGTTGGCCTGCTGATATATTAAAGATTGGAATAGGAACATTCCCTAGGATTGATAAGAACTTGAGATAAATCTATGATCAACTTGATTGACTGTTGTGTGGATACTTGCTAGGTAAAACCCATTCTCATCATATTCACAACCAAACCTTCTTTGCTTGATACTTGTTACTTTTGTGTTCCATACAATCAAAACCCCCCCTGGTTACTTGTTACTTGTTCGTTAGTTGATATTTCACTTGACTGCATAGCGATTGGTGTTTTGATTCCCTTGGGTTCGACCTCTACTTACTTGCTATACTCTAGTTAGTGTTTAGAGTTTATTTCTTTGATTTGGCACTACGACTTTAGCCTCATCAAATTTGGCGCCGTTGCCGGGGAATTGAATTATTCCAATTCTGTGCTAATTGTGAAATTATCAAATGTTTGGTGTGAACATTTATGGTTCAGACCCGTGCTACTGATTCATCTATTGTTGTCTTTGACCCAGAGATTGAAAGGACGTTCCTTTGGAACCAAAGAGCAGCTCTAAACCAAGATAACGAGATGGGTGATCGACATGGACCGCCATTGCCTACTATGAGGCAACTCACTGCCCCAGACTTAAATCAACAACCTTTGGCAGTGAGGTTTCCTGAGATTGAAGAAGGTGTGAACTTTGAATTAAAAGCTGGTTTAATTCATGAGCTACCACACTTCCATGGCTTAGCAGGAGAAGATCCCAACAAACACTTGGCTCAATTCCATGCCATATGTTCTAGTATGAAGCCAAGAGGTGTTACTGAGGAGCAGGTCATGCTGAGAGCTTTCGGATTTACTCTGAAAGACGCTGCGAATGATTGGCTCTATTATCAAGCTCTAGGGAGTATTGATACATGGGCTAAGATGAAAAAGGTCTTTTTAGAGAAATATTTTCCAGCTACAAAACTGAGCAGCTTAAAGAAGGAAATCACGAATCTTCAACAACACTCAACTGAGAGTCTCTATGAATATTATGAGAGATTCAAGAAGCTTTGCTCAAGCTGCCCATTCCATAGTTATACTGACCAAGATCTCCTTATGTACTTATTTAGTGGCCTGATTGATGAGGATCGTCGTATGGTGAATGCATCATGTGGAGGTAACTTTTTAAGATTGACTATACCTCAGGCTACTGAAATGTTTGAGGAATTAGCTGAGAGCTCAAGGCAGTTTGGTAGCAGGCAAAGAACACAGTCAGTAAGTTCACTTGATCCCGCTAAAATTCAAAGTGCTATGAACGAACTGAAAGATATGATGAAGGCTTTTATGCTGCAAAGTGGTGGTCAACAACTCCAAGAGCCGAATGCTGAGGTAAACGCTGTTGGTGGATGGAAACCAAGGCCAAGGTATGATTCTCATAATTTTAATTATCAGCAACCTAGACCTCAGAATTCCATGACTGTTGAAGATATGATCAAGTCCTTAGCTCAAACTGTGATGCAACAAAATGCTAAAACGGAATCGAGTATCCAAAATCTTGAAAATCAGTTAGGACAGATTGCTCAAGCTGTGAGTAAATTAGAGGCCAGGGAACCGGTAAGAAACCCGAGAGAAAACGTCAGTGCAGTGTTCTTGAGGAGCGGAAAAACTTTAAATGACTGTTCTGTGCCAAAACCGCGATCGCCAGATCTGAGTGGCGATCACCATGAGATTACAGAGAGCAAAACAGGATCTGCATCGCGACCGCGATCGCCATATGGCGATGGCGATCGCCATGACATTCCAGAAGCTGAGGTGCAAAATCATCCGCGACCGCGATCGCCAGTTGCTAATGGCGATCGCCAAGAGACCCCTGAGTATATTGATAATTATGTTCGCCCAAATTTTCCACCTCTATTCTCTTAGAAGCCTGTTGCTCCCTTTCCTGAGGCATTGAAGGATACTCGAAGGCTGGAGGACGACAAAGAAATCTTCGAAACCTTTAGTAGGTGTGAGGTAAACATTCCTTAGCTCCAAACTTGTTAAGAGTATTCCTAGATTTGCTAAGTTTTTGAAGGAAGTTTGCACTATCAAAAGAAATCAAAAACTGAAAGGAAAGAAGAAAGTTGAAATAAGTGAACAAGTTTCTGCAGTGTTTCAAAAACGCATGCCTAAGAAATGTGGCGATCCAGGCATATTTAGCATTCCATATGTGATTGGTGAAACTAAATTTGACAAAGCCATGCTAGATTTTGGTGCATCAATCAATGCTTTGCCTTACTCTTTGTATGAATCACTAGGCTTAGGACCTTTGCATAAAACAGGAACTGTTATTCAACTTGATGATAGGTCTACTGTATACCCGAAAGGGGTTGTTGAAGATGTTCTTGTTATGGTTGGTGATCTGCTTTTTCCTGCTAATTTCTTTGTGTTAGATATGGAGCATGCTAATAATGTCACACCTATACTGTTAGGTAGACCTTTCATGAAAACTGCACAAACGAAAATTGATGTTAATATTGGGACTCTCTCTATGGAGTTTGATGGGGATAAGGTAGAATATAAGATATATGATATGGATCCCATTGATAAGAATTCTCTATGTGCTATTGATGTGATTAAGCCTACTTGTAAGGATGAATTGCAACCTGTTTTAGAGAATCTCTTAGAGCCCCCAAAAGTAGATATTGTTTTGTCTACTAACATGCAGGAGTGCCATGCTAAGTCAGAGCCTAAAGGTAAGCTCTCTTCACATCCTTTGGGCAATCGCCCTCCATTACTCACCTCGCCAGGCGAGATACCATTGATGTCTAGTGTGCAGGCACTTGACATTGAGCTTAAACAGCCGCCTGATACGGTGAAGGAGGAGAAAGTGAATGAAACCACCTTCATTGCTAGAGACAAGGTGGTCAAGGTAAGAGGGACGAGATTCAAAGCGTTCCATGAGTGGTTCAAGAGAGAATTCAGACAAGAGACTGTTTTTACAAAGCCAAATGGCGTTAGTTAAATCTCTTGAGTTTCATGTCGAGCCACGACATAAAATAAGGCGCTACTCGGGAG
Source organism: Oxyria digyna (assembly GCA_029168935.1). NCBI lineage: Eukaryota > Viridiplantae > Streptophyta > Magnoliopsida > Caryophyllales > Polygonaceae > Oxyria > Oxyria digyna. The sequence goes on along the minus strand of JAPVLV010000010.1, from coordinate 21,387,785 downwards.
GCAACCCGAGGTTTGAGTTTGTTTTTATTTGTTTTTGTTCGGTTTAATTTTCTTTTTAGTTTTTCTATGGACAGGAGGAAATCACCGAAGCTTAGGGTCAGCTACAGTCAGTAGCCAATCTCGCTGTAAGTCTTCTCTCCCGTTCTAAAAAAAAAAAAAAAAAAGAAAAAAAATCCGAAAATCATTCCGAGAAAAAAATAATATATCGGATTAAAAAAAATAGAGTGCAGAAAAAAAAATGAGAGAAAAGAAAGTAAGGAGTTGTATTACATCAAGTTTGGTTTCATTAGTACTATCATTCTAGATCTACATTCGCTGGAGCTTAGCTTGTTGGTGACCATGTTCTTTGCAAGGAGTTGATTTGTTTGGGTCACTTCTACATTGGAGGTATTCTTTCTTTTGCTTTAGATGAGCTATGCATTATTGGATTACATTTAGTGTTCATCTAGTTTCTCATTCTACCACACTTTGAGTTTTATAGGAGGAAGGTCATCCGACCTTGTATGTGAGTCTTCTGTCTCTTTCCCTGGGTTCGTTTTTATGTCTTCCATTTCATTGAGGACAATGCAATGTTTAAGTATGGGGGAGGAGAATGTATTCACATGTAATTATTTGGGTGTTGGTTGTATCTGCATGAGCTTATTATATATATTGTATGAAAAAGCCACAAAAATTGAAAAAAGGCATATAAAATCCTTGGATAGCAAGTTCTATGCAATAAGAAGGTGGCTTGACCGGCGTTAGGCTGGGGCAAAAATAAGTCTTGAGTGATGTGAGTTTTGTGAGCCTAGAACAATTATTGAGTGGTTGGGATGAAAACCCGAAAGGGCGCCCAAGCAAGATGAGTGTTATAAAAAAAAAAATCGAGTGTTTTAGGAGCATTATCATCTTGGCGTATGGAGACATAAGAAGGAGGCGTATAGGAGGATTCGGGTAGGCCACTTGGAGGAATAAGGTGTAGTTCTAGGTATGTGCTTATTTTATCACATTGTTCTTGATTATTGTTGTTGTGTTTTGTGTGTTTTGGAGGAGCTTATTGGTTATGTAATCACTAGGAGATATTTTTGTACTTCCTGAGACTTTGAGCATTTTATTGTATGAGTAGCTTTTCTGTAAGTTACTCGAGACGAGTAAAAGTCTAAGTATGGGGGTATTTGATACGCTGCACTTTGTATAGCGTAACTAGGGATTATTACATTAGTTTAGGAGTATTATCATATGTGTTTCGAGTCATTATTATGTTCTGAGATATTTATTAAGAAGTGAAGAAATGAAGATCAGAACCGAAGAAGAAGAGTCGAAGACGAAAAGACGAGTTTAGAATCAGGAGCGACCGCGATCGCCATGGTTTGATGGCGATCGCTATATGGCGATGGCAGCAGAAGCCATGTTAATATATATTGAAGAGTTGGGCCATGGTTATTTGAGACGAGGCCCAAGCGGAGAACATGGGTTCGGCCCGCATCTCAGAGAGAAGAATTGGAGCGCCGATGTCACTATGATGTCATGCCTTGTGAGATGAAGTGTAGAAGCTGGAGAAGTGTTGGGCCTTGGGCTCACAAGAAGGACTGGACCGGCCCAGTTGTTGAAAGAAAGCTGCTCAATTTCATGGAGCAGCCGAGACATATTGTACGAGAGTTGTTTTGTTTTCTTTTATTTATTTCTTTTTCCTTAATTAGTTTTAGGATATATTTCTTTTACCATATATTTTTAGGGTTAGTCTCTATTTAAGAACCCTAGTTTCTTTCTTTCTATTATTATCTTTTTAATCATCTTTTCCATCAGACAATTTAGTCTTGCAACCATGAGCAGGAACTAATCTCCATTGTTATACCTAGCGGTTGAAACCTTCAGTTATTAAGTTGTGAGATTTCTAAACTCTTGTTCTTTTCCTACGGGTTTGTATTAATTCTCTTGTTCTTCATCTATTGATTTCTATTAGTTTTGCTAGCTTGATCACCTAGTTTGATTGATAGTTTTCTATTGCTAGACTAGGAATATACGGTGGAATTCCTTGTCATTGTAGCGTTCATATCTGCATGATCTGGTAGTTGATTGCTTTTATGAAAGAGAATTGATTGCATGTTAATACTTGACGGTTGTAAGTTATTGCATGCATCCTTATGATTCTTGTGCCCTTTGCTGCTATTTCATCTAATCTTGAGAGGTTTCCCTGATTGTTGAATAGTAAGTATTATCAGGACCGGTTGGCCTGCTGATATATTAAAGATTGGAATAGGAACATTCCCTAGGATTGATAAGAACTTGAGATAAATCTATGATCAACTTGATTGACTGTTGTGTGGATACTTGCTAGGTAAAACCCATTCTCATCATATTCACAACCAAACCTTCTTTGCTTGATACTTGTTACTTTTGTGTTCCATACAATCAAAAACCCCCCTGGTTACTTGTTACTTGTTCGTTAGTTGATATTTCACTTGACTGCATAGCGATTGGTGTTTTGATTCCCTTGGGTTCGACCTCTACTTACTTGCTATACTCTAGTTAGTGTTTAGAGTTTATTTCTTTGATTTGGCACTACGACTTTAGCCTCATCAATGAGCGGTCATGTTTGGTTACATTACGAACTACAAAACCATACGGGGAGGCGGTCATTGTGGGTACCGATCTCTTGCATGGCTTCTTGGTTTAGAAGATGAGGATTCATGGAAACATGTGCACACAGAAATGGTGAACGAGGTTCAAGAGAACTACAACTTTTACAACAACATTGGTTACACATTCACAAGATTACATGTATTGGTCCAGCGTATAGGTTGGTTAGGGCAATGTACAAACCGAGAGTTTTGGATGGAGATGCCTGCTTGTGGATTTATAGCTGCTACAACATTCCAAAAAGTTATTATGCTGTTATCATGGGGCGGTTCACATACTACGCTCCCATTCTACTCCAAGGGTAGCCCCGTAGAGCCGAAAGACGTAATTGTTATTGCTTTGGTGGGAAATCAAGATCATTACATATCGGTTAGTAAAATGAGATGTACTTTAATTATTTTTCAAAATCGTATGACTTGGAATATTTTTGACATTATATTTATGTTTTATGCAGGTCAAGTTATCAGATAACGCTCCTATTCCTCCGGTTGCTTATAATTGGACCCATCACCATCATTCGAGCGTAAGCGGTTGGGAACATCAATTTCAGGATCGTATAAACCATTTCCAATATTTATGACAGCTACACAACAGACCTTTAGCGTAGTCGATGCGTATCTTCATTATTCAATCCGTTTGTTGGTATGTTTATGTAGTATTTATTTTGACTGTTGTAGTCAATATGGTAAGAATTTTTGAAACGCTACCAACCAATATAATTTCGTAAAATAAGACATATTCCGTTAAAGAGATTCATCATAACTTCTTACTGAAAATAACAACTTCCTTGCATAAACAAACAAAGTACGACCCCCCCCCCCCTAATGCCTCGAAAAGCCGAAGCTGCAGCGCCCGGTTCGCTCGGTCGGCCTAGAAAACTCACGGGACATCAAAATCATCATTACAACAAGAAGGATAACCGTAAGAGTTTTAGCATATCTATTGCTTTGAACTGAATTTGCGTATGGCATGGCAGGAGCTTGAAGAACCTCTGTCGGGTATACCTCCCCCGAACTCAACATTTTCTTCTGGTCCTCGTACTTCTCCTTATACCAAGACAATTCGAATTCCAAATCATCGATTGTCATTAGAAGCTGACTATTTTTTTCGTTAGCCGCATCTAAACGCTTCTTCAATATGTTTACTTGGTCCGGGTAGTCGCAATCCTGTATTTATAAACACAATCAGTTATGCACATACAAATTTTCGACCACATATACGTAAGAAATAAAAGTTGGAAGCAGTATACCCCTAAATAATCGTAAAATCTGTCAACTTCGAGAACCGAGCGAGAGGAGTTGCTAGAACCTTGACTGACCATATTTCTTTTGGTGTTTGGTTTAGATGAAAATTTATTCGTTGCACATGGACATATATATAGGGAAACAAAACCTCACGAATCCATGCTTTGTGAGGTTTAGGTTTTTTTTAGGATAGAGCAATATGTCAGGAATCTACGATTTTGGGAAATTCTAAATTCTACCCTCATGAATTATGAATTCGGGCCCTATTCCAGATATGATTCCATCAATTTTTCAGAAGATATGGCAGAGGTTTGTACTGAGAAGGAAAATGTATATTCCACACCTAGCGAATTCACGATTCGGGCCCTATTCCAGAGAAGACTTGATAACTTTTCAGAATCTAGGGCAGTGTAGTCTGTATTTTTGTAAAAAGTAGATTCCACACCTCGTGAATTCACAATTCGGGAACTGTAAGAAAAGACTTGACAACTTTTCAGACTCTAGTGCAGAGTAGTCTGTATTTCTGGAAAAAGTAGATTCCAAAACGAACATAACGTTTTACCGAGAAACGCAAATACCGTGTTCAACACCAAAATGTGACGTACTAATACATCAAATGTAATACGTATCATCAAATAAACAATGTCTTATCGAACACAAAAGTTAAATGTCTAAAACCCGAAACATACAAAAAACAAGTAGCCATAAACATCAGACGATAAAAACATGAAAAACGTCAAACATCATCATCAAGGCCTGCATCATTAAGATCTTCCTCGGGGTCTGCCCCACCTGCTGCCTCGGCTGCTGCGCGCTCCTCCGCCATACGAGATGACTCCCCTCGCTCAAATATAGATCGAATGCTGGGTCAGGGTGTCGAAGAAGTCCCGGGATCCATTTGTGTCGCCCTAACAAGAGGAACATCATCGGTGGCAAGTTGCAAAATATTTCTCAACTGTTCCTTGCAACAAGGAGAGACTATCTGCAGTTGTCTCTCGACGTAGGAAGTAATAAGAGCAAGACGCTGTAATTAAAGAACAATGACTACGTAAGTAGATGTAAACTCTATAATAAAATATTGTAACGCATGATACTAAAACAAACTTACCCGATGAGTGTCAATAAACGGCGAAGGAACAACATCGGGAGGGGCCTGCCTCTGTGAAAACCGACTGACATATGGATGTGATATCTGGAGGTACCAGTCTAAGTATGCAGGATCCACCGACCAAGGAGGAGAAGCTACGGGGCTCTCCAGAATGTACGGACAGAGATGGTCTTGCATCCTCTCCCAACGATCCCACTCCTCAGCAAACTCCACAATATACTTGTTCTTCCCGCGTTTATTAATTGGTCGAGAGACCCGTGATGGTGGAATAGGATCTAGTGGTATGCTCTGCTGTCGTCCGAACTGACGTACCACCCTATCCGGCATATAGGGCTCCTGAATATCGAGGAAACTCAACGTTCCTCGATATGTAGAGGCCCTAAACCGGTCAACAAAATCTAGCTGGCCGTAAGGCATCCAACATATCTACAAGATTACAATGCAAATGTAAAAAGTTAACAATTTGCCAAGTTCAAATAATGTACGTATACAACTAGTCGTTAAACAATACTTACATCCTCTGGTCGATACTCATCCAGAATCCGCCTATAAACATGGGGGCTCAACTCGTGCTGCGTAGCAGTCCTGTCGGTGTGGTAAAGGGATGCGCGTTTCTCATCATCACCTGCCATATCACGCTGGAAGTTCGGGTTCCCCGAGAAGTAAATGAAGTACATCCATATCCAAATCTGATACAATTAATGCAAATCGTTAACGTTAGACAACTTTACAAGTGTATATCACTTCTACTATTACTACGTACCTGTAAAAGATAAGGACAACCGCCGAAACCAACCACTCCACTCCTAGATGCCTCGCCTAATTCCTGATACAGATTTGCGAGGACAGCAGCGCCCCAAGCCGTATCGACTACTCTCGTCGGATCGTCAAATAATGGCAACAAGCGGGTCTGCAGAAGGGTGGTGCTCTTGTCCACAAACAAACTACTGGACATAAGATACCACAAATATCCAGCGGCTATGCAATCAGGATCATCCTCGTCCTCAATCATCCGCAACACGTGGGGCCAAAAACTACAAGCCCTTACCCGACCCTGCCTCAGAGGCCCTGTCATGTTCCACTTATCTAGTGGGGACACATAACTGGGATCAACTCCGAACATGTACCCAAACAGATCATTACAATACCTCCTCTCTTGCATGGCATTAGCAAATGGACCTGTAGTCGTAGGTAATCCCTCAATAGAAAGGCCCAAAATCATTGCTACATCATGCAGCGTAATCGTGATCTCTCCCCAAGGAAAATGGAAGTTGTTCGTCTTCGGGTGCCAGTGCTCAATGAACGCTCCAATGAGGTTGTGATTCACAAACCCATACTGCAAATCCATGTTACGTGTCAACCTCGTCTGCTCAGCGATCCGGAACCAAGAACCAGGAGGAGGATCCTGTGATAAGTACGTCCGAAATCAGTGGGCCGGGTGTAGCATCGGGTTCTCTGTGTGAACTCCCATGGGGGATCGCCTGCTAGTTCCTCCTTTGCAATCTTATGAGCAATGTGCACCTCGAAACTATGCAAAACAGGATCAGGCAGAACGGGAGGAGGAGGTGGTGTATCAACTGGTGCAGAAGGTTGGGGGTCAGCTCTAGGAGGAGACTGAAGAACAAGACGTTCATCATCAAACCCAATCGGTGATCCATCCACAATACGCGGGGACTGTGACTGCAACTCAACAGGTGCAGTGGAAGTAGAGGGCTCAACTGAAGCAGGAGGCACACTCATAAAGGGTACTACTGGAGGCTGTGAAAAAGATGGGTCGTCATTACAAATATCATCTAAGCCAGGGCCTATTAATGACTGCACCTGATCAGAAGCGACAGGCCTACCCCTACAACGACCTCTACGCCCCCGGGATGAACCAATACCCCCTCTAGACCCACCTCTCTTGCGGCCTGAAGCCGTGACTATACGCTCGGAAACTCTTCTTCCACCAGGAAGCAATCTCCTAATTTTACCAGCTATGGCCTAAATTTTTTACATTTCTTATACTAATTAGTTATTTAAACACACACATGTCTATTAATATAACATTCTGTACTAACGTCTTTAATATCTTTTTACATGCAATCAATTCAACTTAACGTTTTAATCTCTTTTGAAATGCAACTTATGTTGTTACTAGTTTTCCTTTTTACAACACTATAAATTAAATGCTAAATAATTACATTTAACGATTTTGCTTCATACCTACATAATTACACTATTTTTACTATTTTTACAATTTTTACAATTTTTACCGTTTTTAAAACTTCATAATTAAATGCTAAATAATTTTTACAACTTTTAATTACACTATTTACACTATTTATACTTTTACTTACACTATTTATACTTTAATTACTATTTTATATCATGCCAAATATATACATTTACTATTTTATATCATGTTAAATAATTAAAACTTTTATATCATGCCAAATATTTACATTTACTATTTTTAATAACATTTCAATTACTACTTTAATTACTAGGATAAAACATTTAAAACTTATTAATTTTACATACCGCGTCGGAAATCCGTCGGACTCTTTTCGGAGGAGGGAGATCAGCAATTAATTCTTCCGCCATCTTCACCGCCTCCGCTCCGACCCTTGCTGCAATGCTTATTGGGTCACCCTCATATTCGTTTTCCTCAGAGCTCCCGCTTTCTGGATTCGGGTGCCTATGCCTATATTCATCTTCTTCCTCCCCTACCGCAGCCTTCCCCTTCCTCCTTTCTTCCTCAACCACTTCGTCTTCAACCTCCATATTCCCGGCTCCAGCTTCTTCCTCCGCCACCGCCGCACCCAAAGATCCACATCTCGCTAAAATATTCCCGGATTCCGCGAATTCTACCTCACCGGCGCCGGCCCTTCCCCCATCCAAGCCCGTCTCTTCTCGTCGCATCTCTCCTCCCGAATCCGCCTGTGCTTCACGCCGCTCCTCTTGCCTCAGACATACTCCTCCGGCCAAACCCGCCTCCCATTCCATCTCAACCGCCGGATCTACTCCTCCCACCAAACCGGCCTCCAACGCCTCAGTAACTTCTCCCACCGACCCGGGCTCCATCGCCTCCTCCCGATTCGGGCCAACTGCCGGATCTACATCCGACCCTCATCCTCTACTCGGATCTGCAACTTCTTCTCTAGCCACCATATCACCGCCTCCGTTCATCTCTCTCGATTGCCTCATCACCTCTTCAATTGAAATTTCCGGAGGCGATTCGTCGAAAAAACTGTCGGCCAATAATCCAGACCACCAACGGTTGTCCATTATTTTTTTGGGATGATGAAAAGACGCCGAGTTCACGATTCGGATGGTTACTTATAGGAATTTCATTGGTTTTTTTTAACCTATTTTAATCTCTCCCGAATTCACAATTCGGGAGGTTCAAATTCAAATTTTAAATTCCACGGTCAAACTTGCATTTACGAGGCAGATCCAATTTCTGAGATTTTTTACTGTTGTTAGGATCGCACGAATGCAAGATTCGTGAGGTTTGCTTTCACAAATCGGAAGGTTTTTTGTCAGGATTTTATCTGTTTTTTTTAACTTAGTTTCATTCCTCCCGAATCCACAATTCGTAAGGTTCTAATTCAAATTTCAGGATTTTACGGTCAAAGTTGTTCTGACGTGGCAGTTACAATTTCCGAGATTTTTTCGACTGTTACTAGCTCACGAATGCTCAATTCGTGATGTTTGGTTTCAAATTTTTATCTTCCAAACCCGGTTCAATACCCGATTTCTCAATTGCCCAAACAGGTTTACTACATCGGGTTCACTATTTCCGGTTCACTTCATCCGGTTCCCTAATTCTGAACCGGTTTTTTTATATTTCTATTTTCCACGCTCACGAATTGTGAATTCGGGAACTTATATAAATAGTTTAATTTTCCACGCTCACGAATTGTGAATTCGAAAACTTATGTAAATAGTTAAATTCCGCGCGTCGCCCAACTCCGCGCGGAGCTGACCGACGCGCAAAATTTAAAGTGTGTCAGGAAGGGAAAGGGAGTACTCAGTATTACATTAAATTGTCAATTAAAAAAGTACTATTACATTACTTTAATACTTTATAATGAATGGTGAACTCTTTTTTCGTTTTGAATATGATGTTGGTTGGTCACCTAAATGCATCGAAATAGAAAAGCTTTTATAATTCTTTTATTTCCTATATATAATGCTAAAAATAATTGAATCTTTACAGCAATGTGTTTTTAAAGAAGTGAAGCATTAGATGGCAAATATTAGAAAAATGGAGTATTTAGCACCTAATAACATCTTCCAACAGGATAAAACTATAACTTTTCATAGTTACTCTCTCAAAGTATTAAAAACGAGGAAAAGTATTAGAGATATTGGGAAAAGATATTTCCATATCATATCTTCTGTAATTAGGATAACAAGATATTTGTTCTACCTTATTCTCCAAGTCTAGGTTTCTAGTATTATATAGGGTTGTAAATTGTTCATTGAAATCAAGGAGGAATTATTCCAGAATACTGAATTCTACATGGTATCTGAGTCAAGACACTAACCCTAAACACAAAGACTCGTCCCCCTACATTACATCATCTCCACAATCATTTTTTTTTCCAGATCGTTGCGATCTCTGCCCAACCGATCGGTTTCAATCTTCTGCTTCTCTACAACAATGGTTGTCATCGATCCTCTATCCTCCAAAGGCACAACGTTGTCTTCAATGTCGCCATATTATCTGCATCCATCGGACCATCCAAACATGAACATCAGCACTGTCACCTTCAATGGAGACAATTTTCAGGTTTGGGAGAAGGCGTTTCATAATGCTTTTCGAGCAAAGCGCAAGTACGGGTTCCTTGATGGAACCATAACTGAACCATCGTAACAACTGCCGAGTATGATGATTGGGTGAGCGTCAATTCTATGCTCGTCACTTGGGTTCTTAAATCTATAGAACCTTCGATTCGTGATTCTATCACATACTCAGACTCTATGAAATCTCTTTGGGATGACATGAAGTAGTGTTTCTCTCTTGGCAATGCACCTCGCATCCATCAGCTTCGCACCGAGCTCGCTCGTTGCAATCAAAACGGCCAACCTATTGTTGATTACTACGCTCGTCTTTAAAAACTATGGGAGGAATTGCATAATTATACCTCTCCCATTACATGTTGTTGCAAGAAGTCAAATAGATTGTTCTTCCATCTCGGCTCTTTCTCTGAACCCGATGAGGAACATGTTCATCGGTTTCTCATGGGACTGGACAACTCGATTTATGGGCACCTACGTTCCAACCTTCTCTCGCTTGATCCTCTGCCTCCTCTGCTTCAGGTTTATTCCCTGGCAGTGCAGGAAGAGCAACATCACACCTTGTCCATTCAACAAGTTCCTCGTGTCAATGCACTTTCCATCGCTGCAAAGGTACCTGTTCCGCCCCCTCAAAGCACAATGAACCGAAACCAACGTGTACTCACTGCGGAAAGGAGGGTCATGTTGTCTCTTCATGCTTCAAATTAATTGGTTTTCCCGAATAGTGAGGAGAACTTAGACAGAACCAACAAACTGGTCGAGAGAACCCCCAGTCTGGCCGAGGGCGTGGTCGTACTGGTTCTTCTTCAGGCCGTGGAGGAGGAAGGGAAAATGTTGCACAAGTTTCTGGCAAATCAACATCCGCCCTGCCTACTGCTGCCGATCAGGCAGACCTTACACCGGCATTGAAAGACAGTCAATTTAATCAAATCTTCCAGATGTTTCAAAAGATGCAGTTTCTTCCTCATGAGATAAATTAATGGGTAAGAATCCATGGATACTTGACACCGGAGCCTCGTATCATATGACGGGAGATCGAACACTATTGTTTGATCTTGTTGACACACACCATGTTTTTTATTACTCTTCGTGTTCCTGATGTTTTGCTCATTCCAGACTTCAACTGCAATTCATTGTCTTTGAAACAATTGACTTGCTTTATTTCTTGTATTGTGACGCTTACTTCTCGCCTTTGTGTGATTCAGGATCTAGCTATGAGGATGGTGATTGGATCCGGTAATATAGAGGGCAAGGTCTACTTGTTGCGTGTCGTTCATTCTGCGTCACCAATATGCTCGACTGCTCAGTCTACATCAACTAAGTTGTGGCACAAGCGTTTGGGCCATGCTGCATATCAGTCTATCCTTAAGTTACCTCTAGATTTTATGTTAAATTCTAGTTTACAAGAACCATGTTCTATTTGTTTACAAGCCAAGCACACTCGTGATTGTTTTCCAATTAGCATCAATAAAGCATATATTTCTTTTGAGCTTATACACGCTGATGTTTGGGGTCCGTATAGCACGACGTCTCTATGTGGTGCTCGTAATTTTCTATCGATTGTCGACGACTATTGGGTGCATCTTATGGCTTCCAAGACGGAAGTTGGTTATTTGGTGAAGAAATTTTGTGCTTTTTCTTCTACTCAGTTTGGCCTCATATCAAACGTTTTCACACCGATAACGACACTGACTTCTTCTCTCTTCGCGAGTACTTCGACTCAAATGGTATTATCCTTGAAACATCTTGTGTTGCTACACCAGAGCAGAACGATCAGGCTGAGAGAAGACACTGACATATCTTGAATGTTGCTCGTTCTCTTCGATTTCATGCATCTCTTCCCCTCAAATTTTGGGGTGATTGTGTTCTTAGTGCAGCTTACCTTATTAATCGTACTCCATCTACGGTTCTTGATTACAAGACTTCATACGAGCTCTTATATGGCAGTCCGCCGAGTTACGTTCATCTTCGGGTTCTTGGATGTTTATGTCATGCATCATGCTCATTGTGATGAAATTGAGATTGAATATGAAAAGGGTGATAACGTTGATGATATTGCTTGTGTTGATGATCTTAAAACTAATGTAGATAATGAAGTTGAAATGGAGTATGAGCATGTTGATTCATTGATTGATAGGAAAGATTTGCATGTACAAAATGCTCATTGTGATGAAATTCTAGGAGAAACTCATTATCTAGATAAAGTTGAGGTTTTCAACATGATTATTGATGAAGGTAGTTGTGGTAATATTGCTAGCATGGAATTGGATACTAAATTGCAAATTACTTCAATATGCTACTCTAGTCCTTATAAATTGCATTGGATGAATGATTGTGTTGATGTGAAATTGAACAAGCATGATAAGGAAGCCATGACATTAGGACATTAAGATGATATTTTATGTGTTGTTGTGCCTATGCAAGCTTGTCGAGTTTTATTGGAATATCCATAGCAGTATGATAAGAGAGTTGCCCATGATGGTTTTGTTAGTTGTCATTTGTTTACCTTTCCTAGAAAAGATGTTGTTCTTCCACGTATGGTTCTTTCGCATGTCGCTGATGAGTATGACAAGAGGGAGGAAAAGGATAAAGGAGCTTAAAGAATGAAGGGAAGCAAGACGCTCCAACAACAATCCATCATTTCATCAAAGTCGAGCTATGCACTCAAAGCATTCAAGAGGAAGTTATGCATCAAAGAGGATGATGCCTATGAAGATCGTTCTATCATTCATATCAAATCTGATTCGAGGTCGAATCCTTTTCAAGAAGGGGAGAATGATGCGGGAGCATCTGATCTACCATCAAGAGCATTCGAGCTATCATCAAGGATGCCTCGTCCTAAATCTAGAGATGTACTAACACTGGAGCGAGGGATAAAGATCGCTATGAGCCATCATTGAAGTCATTAATAGTATCCTGAGCTCGTATTGTAGCCATTCAAGCTCGTAGAGATCCGGTTCGAGTCAAGATGAGAAGTCAAGTATTGAATAGGAAATAAAATAGACTTCAATAAAAAAACTTTGGGAATTGGAATCACTCAATTCCGATATCAGACGAGAGAGAACCAGCCGTTTCAAAAATAGATGTTGGCAACGAAGGATCGAGCAGAAGGGCCGACACGATCGCGTCTCTGTCCATGGCGATCGCTTCCTGATCACCACCAAGAATTTTTGCTCGCGTTCTTTAATTGCAAAAAGTCGTAGCCAAACTTCTTAGACCGCGATCGCGTCCTATAGATGGTGATCACGACAACGAGACGGAATACTTTGCGAGATTTCCTATTTTAGTTGTTTTCGGATTATTTCTTTTAGGCTATTTTTGGAAATACTTTTAATTGTTTCATTTCTTTTAATTGGACACCTTATGAACTCTATATATGGTTTGCCCTAGTTATTGTTTTAGGCCCCCAGACAGATTATTATGATGATTCTTATGAATGGAGAAAACGTTGTTTTTGTTCCTCCAAAAGAGAGCTTTTGTGAGAAGAGTGCTTGAGAGCATTGTTGTTGAACTCGCCTTAGTTTTTCTTGTGTGTGTCAATCTCTTCCATAAGTTTGGTGTTATCAAGACTCCATAGAGCATCCTCCACGTGCCTTGGCCTGCCATAACCATTGTGTTTGGTTGTAATTCATTGGGGTTTCTTCATCATTCGGTAAGGTTATTTTTCCTAAGTTCAAGGGTTTTATCTTTGTTTGATGTGGTTCCAATTGGTCTATCATTCGACTTATCCTTCTTTCATCTCATTCTAATTCCGCCTATCTTCTCTGTTCGAGTTTCTGTTCAAGGTTTGGTGTCTAGATCAAGCAACAACGGTTTATCCCCACATCAGCCAAGCTCGCTTCGTCTTTGCGTCGTTTCGGCTTTCAACAGTCTAGAGCCGATTATTCCTTATTCTTGCTGCACACCTCGAATCACACTCTTCATGTTCTCGTCTATGTCGACGATCTTATTATCTCAGGTGACTCTCCTATTGACATTGCTCGCTTCAAGGCCTGCTTGCAGAGTTGTTTTCGTATGAAGGACCTCGGGTCCCTCAATTTTCGTTAGGTCTTGAAATAGCTCAAGGTCCAGACAGGTATTGTCATGTGTCAACAGAAGTATGCTATGGATATCTTATCTAAAGCCGACTTACTCGGGTCTCGTCCCTCATATTTTTCTCTACCGCAGAACCACGAACTAGGAAAGTCTACTGCACACGTGTTCTGGGATCCTATGAAATATCGTCGGGTAGTGGATCATCTAATTTATTTGACGATCACACGTCCTGAGTTGAGTTACTCCGTTCACATATTATCTCAGTTTATGCAGTATCCGACCGTCGATCATTGAAGCTCGGGTGTACGAGTGTTGCACTACATTAAATGTAATCCGGGTCAAGGTTTATTTCTCTCTCGGACAAGCTCTCTCTCCCTCTCAGCTTACTGCGATTCGGACTGGGTTGGTTGTCCACGGAGTCGTCGTTCCCTCACGAGCATGGTTGTTAAAATCCCGATCTGGGTCTTACAATTCTACGATCTCGGTAGGGCAAAACGATCCACGATCCTAGTTGGGATCTTACGAATGTAGGATCTTAATTTATCGAATTTGTCTTTGGTAGGATCTTGTGTAAAATTACGATCCTATATACGATCCTATATACGATCCTAACGATCCTATATACGATCCTAACGATCCTATGTGTGATTCTTACGATCCTGCGAAAAGACCATAATGTTATGTTATGTGTAAGTTTAAATTTAATATAAGTCATGAAACGTGATATTTTTTATTCATCTATATATTAATCATATATGTAGGAACAAATTAAAAAGCAAAACATATATTATCGTATAAAAACAATATCTTCCTTATATTATTTGAAGATTGGAAAATTATACACTTTAAAATAACACTCGTAGAATCGTGTTGACTATGTATGATACTAAAATCAATCTTATGTGAGGCAAAATGTGTTATGTATGTATTGTTTTTACTATAAAGACACATATTAGTCACATTTTATCATTTTGATCGCTCAATTTCTATAATTCGTAGTATCTTCAATCCTACGATCCGATCACATTTTATCATGATTGGCACTTCGCCCGTCTCTTAGAAAACAAAGAAGCAGGTAGCGGTTTCTCTGTCTTCAGCTGAGGCTGGGTATCGAGCGATGGCTTCCGCATGTTGTGAACTTGTTCGGCTGCGTTTCTTTCTACTGACTTTGGTGTTTGTCTTACTTCTCCCACGCATCTCTATTGTGATAGCCAAGTTGCCTTACACATTGAAATTGACTGCCATTACGTTTGTCATCTCTTGCTCGATGGTCTCATATATATATCTACGGCTCATGTACACACTAATGAGCAACTCGCTGATATTTTTACAAAGGCTTTGGGTAAACAACAGTTCAGTTATCTACTTGACAAGTTGGGCATTTTTTATTTGCATGCTCCAACTTGAGAGGGAGTATTAGAGATATTAGGAAAAGATATTTCCATATCATATCTTATGTAATTAGGGTAACAAGATATTTGTTGTACCTCATTCTCAAAGTATAGATTTCTGGTATATATAGGGTTGTAAATTGTTCATTGAAATCAATGAAATTTTTCCAGAATATTGAATTCTACAAAAAGTTTTGATACAATATTTCTTTTTTTTAAAAGAGACTTTCTGTTTTAATAGAAATAAACAATAGCACTACATACCCCTTTTTCATATATCCATTGATACATATACATATTTGTTTTAATGTTTGCAATAATATTTTACTAACATTTATATCATTAAGTCCAATATTTTACTGAAAGAATTTGCAATAATATTTACCCACTGCTCAAAGATTAAACAAATTACAATAGGGTACCATCCCAATGTCCGTTGTATGACTCTTCAATAGAAACATGAAAACATTTATTTTCTGAATGTAACTTCCCAATAAATCTATTAAATCTTTATAAAAAAATGACAAAGATTAATTATAACGCTAAACCACAAATTCCTTTTCCACAAATTCTTTCACACACTATACAAGAATTCAGAAACAATAAGCAAAATATTGAGGTTTTAGTTTTCCTTTGATACTCAATATGGATTTACAGAAATTCAATAGTATTCAAAAGGGACGCGAAGAAGTCGAAAGAACCTGCCTTAGTTGCATTTGAACAACATAATTTTTGAAAAACTAATTCATTAAAGACTAAAGGCCCAAAAATGAAGTTCAGAAATAGAATTAAACAAGTTAACCAAAAATGGAAAAAGCCACCACATAACTGGATTAAAATAAATTTTGATGGATCATTCAGATCAAAGGATGAAACATATATAGGATGTATAGCTCGAGATCATAATGGTACCATAGTTGATGTTTTTAATAAAAAGGTTAACTCAATGTCACCGTTAATAACAGAATCCTTAGCGGCACTTTATGCTTTCAAATTATCAACGAGGTTCAGAAATAATAATGTGATCATAGAAGGAGACAATCTTACAGTTATTAATTCTATTAAAAATATTTGGAAAATTCCCTGGGAAATAAGAAATATTATTGACGATCTTCAGAACATAACTCGATCTTGTCATAATATTAAGTTTTTTCATTGTTTTAGGAAAACCAATAAAGCAGTTGACTTCCTTACTAAATCAGATGTTAGTACACATTTTCTCAAAATTGTATTAACATGTAATCAGGATCATATTTTATCTGATGAGTACATCAGAACCATGAGACCAGTTCTCTTACAATCATGTACGTTTTCTAAGTACTCAGGATTCTTTAGGATCATCTATTCTGATGATCAGGGGTTGTCATGTGGAAACAGATTAAATCTCGGTTCTTGTTATGTCAAAAAAAATATCATTAATTCCGATATTGTTTCTTCAATTATTCATTTGCAAATATGTTTGACATTGCTTAATAAGGTTGATATTTATATAATAAGCCCGATACTTATTCTTCTATTTTTATTTATTTGTAAAAATATTTTATTTAATGTATTCTTGCAACTCTAAAATAATTTGGTTGTATTTACAAATCATTTATTAAAATAGGATATTCATGTAATTCCGTGTAATAAAAACCGTTTATCGCAAGTATATACTTAACTAGTGTAGGTCCCGTGAATATCACGAGATTATAACTCTACATGAATATTTATAGAATTTTTATAATTTTTATACAAACATTGTTAAAATAATAAATAATAGTTATATTTGTGAAAGATAAATAATAATCAAAATGTTAATACATTTTTCATTGTAAAATATATGTATGTAAAGCAGAGTGAAAAACACTGAATGATCAACCTCCAATATAAAATATATACCAACTTATTGTACAGTCAACCAAAACTTAATCAGATAGTCTTATCTAAGCATAAAATAATGATCAGGCTACCAACAAAATAATATTGTAAACATAATCGTTCTACATCATAGTATCATACTCTCTAAAGGGTTTGAACTTTTGAGTTCAATGATCGATTTTTTAACCTATGACATAGGATAAGCATACTCAAATAAGAAACTACCCCTGCAAGTAAAAGGATAAACCCATTACCAAAAAAAATCACTAAAATGACAACATCTAATCACTAAGGGCTCGTTTGGTATCGATATTTTGATATCGGGTATGGCTATGAATATATGGGTATGAGATATCGGGTATGAGTATGAGATGGGTATGGGTATGGGTGATATCTTTGATATACCAAGTTTTTAAGGGATATCAAAAACACACTTTAAAATCATTTCGATACTCATACCTGATATACTTGGCTCATACCAAACAACTAATATCAGATTGATATCGATATACTGATTATACCAAACGCAGATATGAATTTGAGTGATATCTCATACCCATACCTGTTATCTAGATATCAATATCAAACATGTCCTAAAATGGTAACACTTAATCATAAATTTTTAAAATTAACCTCTTTAAATAAATGACCAAAGCTTATTGTGAGTGGGGCTATGTGAGGACATGATATATGGTGAGGACATGAGGACGCATCCCGTCCGTTAGATCAACAATTCAACGGTAGAGATTAACAGGAAGAGAGGATTCAGTGCTTCGCAGGCGTGGGATAGGGCTTCAGAAGTGCGGTGGCTATTTTGAAATTATAGAAAACAAATAAGGGCAAACTCGTCTTTACACAAAAAAACATAGCGAGGTGAAAAACCCTAGCAGAGAGACGAGAGTGATTTCGATCGTCGACGAACAAAATCAACCAAAATCGCAAGTACCCAGCTTCAAATTGCTCTCGTCGAGAACGACGACGACCTACGCGCAGGCGCGATCCCTCGTCGGTGTCTATATCTCCTACATTACAACATCGTCGAGTGAATTAAGCAACCCGGCGACGCCTGGTCTCAATCGGATCGAGTTCAATAACTTGTCGGTAGTCGGAGAAGATGGCCGCGACGACAATGGTGTCCATGAACGTCCAATGTTGACCTGAAGCAACACTTCACGAATTGACTAGGTCCAGGAGCTCTACACTGATAAACCTTGCGAATGTTGCTCACGATGATGCAACAATTGCTCACGATGATGCAACAATTAAAAATTGGTGGTGTTCTTCTTCACTTGACATTTTGTCGAACACTTGGCGGCAAGTTTGAAAACTAATGTTGAGTTTCCCTTTCAGTTAGGCCATTTCATACTTTAGTCTTTGGCTGCATTTGCCTTAATCCTTTATTAAGGGTTGTGTTAGGTCTTCAGGAGATTGTCGGCGTTACAAATCATCGGTTGTGTATGTTGGAGCCGGTTCTCGATGGGCTCGCGAAGCCCAAAAGGAATCAGGTTAGGCCCATTGAACGCGAGCCGGATCGGTCCATGAAGTCAGCCCAGAAGAACGAAAGCGGCCCACAAGCAGACGAAGCCCAGAAGGAGGATTCGACGAGATTAAGTATCAAGGGGCAAACTAGTAATTGACTCGCGTGGGCCCCTGACAAGAGTATAAGGACGCAACTCAGTGAATAGAGAAGGGGAGATTACGACTGAAAGAAAAACGCTTCGTCTTCCTCTCCCGAGTAAGGAAAACACAGGAATAAACCAAAACCTCAATCTTCCAAAACCACCTTCTCCTTGAGGTGTTAGGAAGAACATCACTTAGTTTGTAACTCCCGGAGTTGCTATTAAACTTTTAATGCTGCGATGGGTGGTTTCTAGGGCCGTTCGGTTTGTTGGTAACGAAGAACTTGAAACGTTTTAAATAGCATTTTAAGTTCCCTTTATCATTACTTTACTTCTTTCTATCCACTCTAGCTCTTGTGGCAAATTGCGTAGCTCTTAGTTGCATATTTACACGTTTGCTTATTTGAACGCCGGAGAATCAAATCCGGAGATACCATCTCCTGGTTTGGTTGCGTTGGAATAGTAGGTGTCAAGAACTAGGGTGAACGACGGGGAGAAGACAAGGTGAAGTGTTGTATACAAGTTGGCTGGCCAGACTCGCGAGGTGTTGTGTCGCGAGCTGCATTTTCTGAGCTCCAACACTGGCGCCGACCGTGGGGACTTCCTCGCACAAGTAAGGCTCACTACAGATATTCACGTATTTCTAACACTTAACCGCCTGAGGATGAATACTGGGGGGCGAGGGAAGTGGCAACACCCCTCTCCAGACGAGAACACAACAAGAGATAAATAGCTCGTGAGCACCTCTTACACGCGTGCCTGAGGAAGAGATTGTTCTGGTAGGGCCCGCACTGGTTCAGTATCGCGCGTTCCTTCAGACGTTGGGACAGAGCACGGGCAGGGGCCGAAACCAAGAGCAACCAAGGGCTGAAGCCCGCGAGCAAGAGCAGAATCAGGGTGAACGAGACCAACCAGTCGCTGAGGAGAGTGCTGAGCACGTACCCGACGACAGAATCTCAGTGTCACAAAGGACCAGGGTCGAGGGACGCGAGAGGGCTTGTCACCCTGGTAGGTTTGATTTGAATCAAGCCCCAATGAGCTACGTAGAGAACCAGTCTTACAGGGGAAGAACCGAAACAAGGGGACATGGGATTCGTGCCGAGCAAGGACCTTCTCGCTACCAGTATGAGGGGGGAACCTTATTACAACCCGACAACCTGTCCGCGGCAGGCTTGCGAGGCCTATTCGTCCATTAATCCGCCAACCTTGTTCGGCCCGACTGCTTTCGCAGACCACATAGTCAGGTCAGTCCCGCTACCTAATTTTAGATTCCCTGTTATCAAAGAATACAATGGCAAAGAAGATCCTAGCGAACACCTAGCACGCTACAAGTATGTTATGCTCGCAAGGTGTCCTGACGAAGCCACGATGTGCAAAGGTTTCCCAGGTACTCTCGCGGGTCCCGCCATGACCTGGATGCTTAACCAACTGTCAGGGAGCATCCATTTTTTCGCTGACCTAGAGAGGAGTTTCTTGTTGCACTTTGGATCCTCAAGGAAAAGAAAAGTGACTATGCAAGAAGTAGTGGGTGTCAAACAGGGACCAAACGAATCGCTAGAGAGTTATGTCAGGAGGTTCTCGGAAAAGATCTTAGAAGCCGAGGATTTTCATGATAAAACTGCCCGAGTCGCGTTCCTAGATGGTCTCACAGATAGAAGCTCCTTCAAGCAATACCTATATCGCAAGAGCGTATACAGAGATTAACGTGGAAGCGCACTCAAGTTCCGCGTTGAAAGGAAACAATCAGAATAAGCCTGCTTAGGGCCAAAAGAGAGACAACCAGAGCTGGGGTAACAAACGCCATCAGGGCAGTCAGGGAAAGGAGCAGATTGACACGCGAGTGCCCGGTTTGCAAATTCAAGATCAGAATCAGGGTCAAAAGCAGTTCAGAGGCCAGAACCATGATCAGAATCAGTTCCACTCGCAAAATTTTGTAGCCGAGCATGATAGCAGTCGCGAGGCTGAAAGGAGAGGGGATCGAGGTCATGGTCGCCATGAACCAACCACATGGTGTGAGTACCACAGAGTGGATACTCACCCTACAGAGGACTGTAGGTCGCGACCTCACCACCCGAGAGAGCAGAAAGTCCTAACTGCTCAGAGAGGAAATGGTGACGGAGGTCGCGGCAGTACAAAAAAAGGTAGAGGAGGTAGAACACAGAACGAGATAAGGCAGCAAACCCCCGCGAGAAGTAACCAGAATTAGGGTCCCAATCACCACCCACACCAGAACTTCCCTCACTTAGATGGCCATATAGGTACGATTGCAGGCCGCCATGAACCCATTCCCTTAGGCAAACGAGAGCAGAGGCTCATTAACAACGCGCCCAAGCCTCAGGGAAAGGATTCTCGCGAGATCGCAGTCTGAGCCTTACACGCTTGTTTTCAGCGACCGGAAGGTAGATACCTGGGCTGTCGAAGCCGCTGACCCACTAGTCATTCATGCTCAGATTGGAACCAAACTTGTGAAAAGGATTCTCGTGGACACAGGGAGCTCGGCCGATATACTATACTGGGACGCGTTCGAGAAAATGGGGATTGATCAATCTACACTCAGGCCTACTAAAACCACACTGATGGGTTTCGCGGGTGACAGAGTGAGGGCCCTGGGCGTCGTCACCCTAGATCTCATCCTGGGTGGGGAGACCGGGTCAAGAAGATCATAAAAAATAGATTTCGTAGTAATTCCAATAACTTCCTCCTACAATGCGATACTGGGACGCGAGACTCTGTGTAAGTTTGAAGCAGTCGTGTCGATCTGTCATTTTTGCCTTAAGTTCCCAACGTCGACCGGAATAGGAGTCGCGAGAGGAAACCAAGAGGAAAGCCGTATCTGCTACGTATCATCCGAAAAGGGCAACACCAAGGCCTTGCTCGCCAACCAGTTATTTGTTCCAGGGTTGCCTCACGTGATTGAAGAGGCCGAGTTGGAGGTACATGCCTCTCCGAGGCCGCGAGATACTGGAGAAGAAGGGCACAAACCACATTTTGATGGGTTTGAGAAACAGACAATCACCCCATTCCCCAACATAGAGGAGAAGCTCTATGTAGGGGGAAAACTGGATCAGAAAGTTGTGCAAGAAATTGAGACCTTGCTCGCCCACTCCCGGGATGTTTTCGCGTGGACACCAAAGGATTTGAAAGGGATTCCCGCGAGTGTCATGACCCACTCCCTGAACATTAGTTCAGAGGTCAAGCCGCGTAGGCAGAAGAAGCGAAAGCAGGCAGGACCAAAGAACGCGGCTGCTGCTGTGGAACTCGCGAAATTGATGAAAGCAGGGTTTGTTAAGCCCGTGCAATACCCGACGTGGCTGTCAAACGTAGTAATGGTAGAGAAAAATTCCAAAGGGACAGGAAAATGGCGCATGTGCGTAGATTTCACTGGTCTCAACAAGGCATGTCCCAAAGACAGCTACCCATTACCTTCTATCGACCAGTTGGTAGATTCCACAGCGGGTCATGAAGCCCTGAGTTTCTTAGACGCGTACTCTGGGTATAATCAAGTCATGATGAATCCAGCCGACTCGGGGCACACGGCTTTTATCACAGACAAGGGAACCTTCTGCTATAAAGTAATGTCGTTCGGCTTGAAAAACGCGGGAGCTACATTCCAGAGGCTGGTGGACATGATCTTTAGCGAGCAAAGGGGTGACACCGTGGAGGCCTATGTTGATGACATAGTAGTTAAGAGCAAGAAGCAGGCAGATCACGCTCGCGACCTGGCAGAAGATTTTGAAACTCTAGGAAAGTACGGAATGAGCCTTAATCCCGAGAAATGTGTCTTTGGGGTCACCGAGGGCAAGTTCCTGGGATTTCAGATCGGTGCACGCGGTGTCGAAGTCAATCTAGACAAGGTCCAAGCTGTAATAGATCTACAACCGCCGAGATCCACTCATGACGTCCAAAGGTTTGTAGGGAAGGTTAATTATCTCGGGAGGTTTTGTGCCAAGCTCGCGGAGCGAAACCTCCCCTTCTTCGACATATTGAGGAAACCGAAAAGCTTCGAATGGACTAAGGAGTGTGAAAGGGCATTTATGAGCCTCAAAGAACATCTGGCTAAACTCCCCACACTTGCGTCACCGGTACCTGCGGAAGGCTTGCAGTTGTACCTCGCGGCAGGAACGCGTGCGGTAAGCGCAGTGTTGGTAAGAGAGCAACAGGTCCCCGTCTATTTCATCAGTAAAGCCCTTCTGTCAGCCGAGACCAGATATTCGCCCATAGAGAAAGCAGTACTCGCATTGATAACAGCCGCTCGTAAGCTCCGACCTTATTTCCACGCTCATCCCATCGAGGTATTGACAGATTTACCACTCCCATCTTTCATGAGTAAGCCAACAACCTCTGGGAGGCTCGCTAAATGGGTAATTGAGATGACTGAATTTGACGTAGTCTATAGACCACGGCCCGCAATCAAAGCGCAAGCTTTGGCTGATTTCATTGTTGAAACAAGTTTCAGAGAGTTAGAAATAGATGAAATAGCTCCAAAGCACCCCACATGGGTTATGCACGTTGACGGGGCAGTAAATGTAGACGGTTGCGGGGCAGGGGTCGTCCTGACATCCCCAGCCGGGGATAAAGTCGACCATGCGATTGCACTAAGATTCAAAGCCACTAATAACGAAGCAGAGTATGAAGCGCTCATCGCAGGACTGGAAATTGCAATACACGCAGGTATTCACATGGTGAGGTGTCTGAGCGACTCTCAGATTGTTGTGAATCAGATCAATGGGACCTACGAAGCTCGAACAGGCAATCTCCCCATATATCATGCGAGAGCTACAACTTTGATTTCGTTGTTCAGGCATTTTGAGATTGAAGCAGTATCGAGGGAAGAAAATACGCGAGCTGACGAACTCGCGAAGCTAGGTTCCCAGGCTCAGTACGCGAATATGGAACATCCCGATGGAAATTCTACCATCGTTTCCAAGGGTGGAAAGAGTCAATACTTCTGGGTAGTAAAGTCTGAGAGCGCCATAAGCAATCAGGTGGAGCTGATGGTAATAGACGAGCCAGTCGGTGATTGGCGCACCCCTATAATTCAATATCTAGCAAACGGAACAGGACCCTCGGATCCAAAAGAAATGAGAAAACTTGTCTCTATGGCTGCGCGCTTACATGTGTCGTGGGGAACTCTACAAAAGGGGGTACGGACCACGCGAGCTCCGGTGTTTGTCTAAGATAGAAAGTGACGTGCTTATGAGAGATCTACACGCGGGATTGTGCGGGACTCACGCGGGTTGGAGACCTATGGTCTATAAAGCGTTGAGGCAAGGGAATTTCTGGCCAACCATGAAACAGGACGCACAACGCGAGTCTCAGAACTGTAAGCCATGTCAGTACTTTGCCCCGGCTTCTCATCAGCCAGGTGTAGAACTACAGATAATGTCAAGCCCCTGTCCCTTCGCGATGTGGGGGCTAAATCTATTAGGACCTTTCAAGCCAAAAGCGCCTGGTCAACTGGAATACATCATTGTAGCAGTTGATTATTTCACCAAATGGATCGAAGTCGAGGCTCTCGCGAGCACTACCGTCCCGGTAGTTAAAAAGTTCCTATGGAAGAATATCATCTGCAGATACGGCCTCCCTCACGAGATCGTAACCGATAGAGGACCACAATTCAATTCGCCACAGTTGCTCACGTGGTGTAATGACATAGGGATCGCCTTAAGAATCGCATCCATCGCTCACCTGCATTGCAATGGCCAAGTAGAAGCTGTGAACAAAAGTATTGTCATGGATCTGAAAAAGCGGATAGAAGGCTCCAAAGGAAAGTGGGCCGAAGTTTTACCTCTAGTACTTTGGGCAAACAGAACCACGGTAAAAAAAGGCAACTGGGGAAACACCTTTTGCTCTTGCCTATGGAATAGAAGCCACAGTGCCAGTCGAGTTCATTGTGCCCACGGATCGCGTGATTCAGTATAGCCCGATCGACAATGACGAAAAAATGCAACTAGAGTTGCAGATGCGGGAAGAAATTCGCGACTTAGCAACTATCAGAGCGGCCAATCATAAAGCCAGCGTCGCGAAGTATTACAACAAGCACATAAAGTTGAGGGGATTCGCCAGAGGAGACCTAGTGCTCCGTAGAACAGAAGGAGGAAAGCTCGACCCCAACTGGGAAGGACCTTACATTATAGATCGCGAAGTCGCTCCCGGGGCATATCGTCTCAAGGATCACTCTGGGAATCACATTGCAAACTTTTGGAACGTGATGCGACTTCGTCGCTTCTATGCCTAATCCTCCCACAACCCAGGTACGTTTAACAAAGTTCAGCAGAGCAAAAATGTTTTCCCATTAATGGTCAATGCTTATCGCATTGAGACACTAAAACGTTCGATCACTATGATATGATAAGTACAGGTTGTGGAACCAGCAATTCGTTATCACGCGAGATTGAGTTATCAAGAAATGGGTCAGCCTGGTCGACCAATGCTCGTCCACCTAAAAAGGTAGCGCTTCAATTGAGACAAAAGTCGTCACGTCCGCTTCACTGGGCTGGGATAAAAAAAAACCCCAGGTCGCGTGTCCAGCTTCCATGGTTGAGCTAAAAAACTCTCCTTGGTCGCGAAAGCATGGACGGGTTTACGCCAATGAGCTCACCCGCCATGATTCCGCTTCACTGGGCTGGGCTAAAAAAAAACCCCAGGTCGCGTGTCCAGCTTCCATGGTTGAGCTAAAAAACTCTCCTTGGTAGCGAAAGCATGGACGGGTTTACGCCAATGAGCTCACCCGCCATGATTCCGCTTCACTGGGCTGGGCTAAAAAAAACCCCCAGGTCGCGTGTCCAGCTTCCATGGTTGAGCTAAAAAACTCTCCTTGGTCGCGAAAGCATGGACGGGTTTACGCCAATGAGCTCACCCGCCATGATTCCGCTTCACAGGGCTGGGCAAAAAAACCTCCCCCAGGTCGCGTGTCCAGTTTCCATGGAGCTAAAAAACTCTCCTTGGTCGCGAAAGCATGGACGGGTTCACATCGTGACTCACACGTCTTTCAAACGTTCTTAGCCACATAAAGACGAAATATTGAATGCCTCTCTACATGTGCAGTGCTTAATATCCCCCGCAAAAGCAACGTCATGCCTAGATAATCTTTGCAAAGTCAAGAAATTCTCTGCGGCAACCATACGGAAGAAAAACTGTCCTGATGCTTCGCGACTACAAGTGCTCAGGACAAACCCCGCGAGCATCAACAGCCACTAAGAGCTAAAGCGCGAAGCCCTGTCACCAGCTAGAGCGAACGTACTGACCAGGACTCGCGTGTAATGTTCATGCAATAGCTAACAGGAGAATGGTTTGCAATGCTTTATGATTCTCACATAAATTATGTAACACCGTCAGTTTTAACTTTTACTATACAAGAGGGATCGTAGTTATGAAACACTCATCTCTTTACGTTTTATTTTTTCGCAAAATTACTCTTTTCCGAAACACAAAACGGGGGGAGCGAGGCGAGATAAGTGTATACGAAACAAGCAAACGGATAAGTAAAACCAAAAACATAGGAAAACAGCATATAGCTCGCAACAACCGTTGCAGACGGATAAGTAAAACCAAAAACATAGCAAAACAGCATATAGCTCGCGACAACCGTGGCCGCGTTAAAAATAATTACATAAAAGCCCAATTCTCGCGACAGGAACACCAAAAAACATATTGTTCGAAAGACCACTAGGCCGTGTCAGAAGGTTATTAAACATTACTTAAACGACAGACTCAGGAGCCTTCCCCGCATCCTCTACACTATCCGCCTCTAAATCCACGACGTCTTGAGCATCAACTACCCGCGATCCTGACCCCCCCGCTTGATCTAAGCAAGAACGCTTCAAAGAGGGCTGAATGGTGTTAAGAAGAGCGTCGGGCGCGAATACCTTTCTCTTACGAGGAGAGAGGGCCGGGGAAGGAGGGTTCGGAAGCGTGTGAGGAACAGGTTCGAACCTTTCGGATGGAGGCGGAATGACCATCTTCGGAAGAGGAGGCTTAGGCACTTGACTCTCTTTACCTTTAACGATGCCTTTCTTGGACGCGAGACGAGTTACGCCCCAAGCCTCAAGTGGAGTATCCCCATCATCAATAAAAGTTCCCGGCACCGGGGGCTCATACTCGGGAAGGTCGGTAGAAAAACCACATAAGTCCTGAGCATTGAAGGGGAAATCTTTGACTTTGTGTTTTCACATTTGAACCTTCACCATACAAAGGAGAAGCGTGTTGACAACATTTTTGTAAAAATCCACGCGAGCACGTTGACGGTAACCCCCGCAATACTCTTCCACTGCCATGTTCCTCTCATAGGCAATTCTCTCGGACATAGTCGCGTGAAGTTTCTCATTTTCTTGTCTGAGGTCGTTCACTTGCGTGTTATACTCAGTAACGATGTTGACATGAGTAGACCTCTCATACGCGAGTTGGGCTTCCAGCTCCTTTATCTTTGCGTCTTTAGATTCCACTAACGCGTTGGCCTTCGAAAGCTCCACCTCCAAAGTTTTCTTCTCCCCCATGAGCCGAGACTTAGCCGCTCTGTTGGCATCACGGATTGACTGGTCCTCATCCATTAATTCCTTAAGTTTGTTCTCCGCCGCGAGCACCCTCCAGCTTGCGCTCGCGATAATATTCATCCCCTGCAAAATGACCAACTCCAGGGTTAAAAATACCCCAAGAGGCAAGAAATAGATGAGAACACGAAACTTACCGCAAAAAGTAGTTTAGACAGGCCGCCAGGCCTATCCGAGATTTCCTCGTAAAGGCTGGGTTCGGGGGGAAAAACAGTTGGAATCGAGTCGAAGAACGCATGCGTCGCCGACAAACCGTGAATAAAAGTGGGGTTCGCAACAGAAGAATCGGTAGGCTCTGGAGAGGAGACGAAATATTGAGAGCAGGAGCCTCGAGGGTTAGGGAACCAGCCTCGTCAAAAACCAACCCCTCCAAGTCCGGAAGATCAGAGAACATATCAGCATCTGCAAAGACCACAAGTGAGTATAAAAAATAAAAAAAAATAAAAAATAAATAAATAAATAATAATAACAATGATAGACGCGAGCGCTAAAAACAGACACGAACAAAAACCTCGGGCATGAGCTTTGAGGCTAAGTCCCCTGACAACCAGTAAAGCGTCCGAGATTGTCAACTCGAAACGTTTTTGAACAGCTTTGTCAGGGTAATCCTTATAGTCACGGATGAATTTATCACGAGTCTCCTTTGGGAAAAAGCACGGAGCCTTTCTCGCATGAGGCTCGCGTACTTGAACAGAAATTTCGGAACCAAGAGGGGGACGAACTAAAAACCAACACGTTTTCCACCCCTCAATCTTCGAGCGCAATCGGAAAACACTAGGAGTCTTGGCTTGAGCAGTATAAAATCCATCCTCGCGGGAGTTCTTCTTATACGAATTAATATAGAGCGTAGTGAGGCGTATTGGGAGCTATCCCAATATCCTGACATCGCATGATGTAAACGATTAGCGAACTCCAGAAGTTTGGATGCATCTGTGAAGGGCTGAAGCCTAAGTCCGCCATCACTTCAGTCTGAAAGGACGTCCACGGGAGACGGAAGCCAGCTTCTAAAGATTGCCTGCTCAAAGCAAAGAAGGGCCCATATTGGTCGAGAGAAGTGCCCTCATAGTCGGGGAGGGCAAAGATGGTCCCTTCAGGAAAAGGGTATCGCGTAGCAAGACGGCGAAGATCGTCAAAGTTAAGACTGTTGCGATGGGCCGTGTTAGGAATTAAGGTGCGAGTATGTTTTATTCTCTTTGTAAGGATGCTTATCCGACCAGGATCCGCGAGAAAGGGTTTCTCTATTACTATATGGGGTAAGGACCCCTTATGGGAGAAGAAGCTGGCAAATTGACCGTAATTGGTCTCGGATCGCTCTTGAATAACGCGAGACGGGAGTCTTGTTTTAGACTTTTTGGACGTCTTCGCTTTGCTCCATTTGGATTTCCTAGTAACGCGAGATCGTCTACGAGAGCTAGGCTCACGACCATCAGAGCCCCCCTCGGATCCAGACGTAGTGCGCCCCGAATACTCAGCCCGAGTTGAGCGTTCATAGAAATCATCGCTACCTGAAAGCATAGGCAAAGAAAGTTTCAGTTTTCCAGGGATGGAAAGAGGAAAAAGAGAACATCGAAGGTGGGAACAACGCGAGTCTAAGGAAACTGACGCGAGTCAGTAGAAAGTGAACAAACAAGAAATCCCTGGAAAAACTGAAACTCGAAAGATCAAAGGAGAATTTAAAACGACATCAAGAAGAACCATGCCCAAGAACACGAAGAACCTTGCGGAGGTCCAAAAATGGCGGAATTCACCGAAACACGTTTTTTTCTTCTTAAACAACATATTGAGGAACGAGAGTTGGAAGGAAAATTCGACACGAGAAACACCCAATGGACAAACAATCAGTGACGAAAGCCTATCAAATCGTAGAGCCCGGGCGAAAATTCTGACAACAGTTATAAACAAGAAGAAATCGAGCGACGAATCTGTGGGGAACCCTAAAATCAAGCCAAAACGAGGTAGAAAAGGGAAGAAAGAACGAAAGACTAACCTGCCATTGAAAATCGTGTGGGAGCGGAGGCGAAGACGAAGGTAGAGAAGGAGAGAGCACCGGCGAAGAGGATGAACTTGCAGTTTGTAGAGAGCAACGAAGAATTGCGGCAGAATGAAAAAAGGAAGACAAAGGTGGGTATTTATAAGGAAGAACCGGGGAAAAGAAGGTGCAATGAGAAGACGGCACGTGGGCAACATGCGCCCAGCGCGGGAATTCATAAAAGTTTTTTAATTCAAAACGTCGCCCCGAGAAGTTTAATCAAAATACACGCGACCGTCATACGCGATGCAATCATACTAAGTCAGGGAGCCACTCTCACATCGTGAACGCGACTTCAAGAAGACAAACCCAAGCCTTAAGCTATTCAGCATAAAAGCTTGGGGGGCTGGATGTTGGAGCCGGTTCTCGATGGGCTCGCGAAGCCCAAAAGGAATCAGGTTAGGCCCATTGAACGCGAGCCGGATCGGTCCATGAAGTCAGCCCAGAAGAACGAAAGCGGCCCACAAGCAGACGAAGCCCAGAAGGAGGATTCGACGAGATTAAGTATCAAGGGGCAAACTAGTAATTGACTCGTGTGGGCCCCTGACAAGAGTATAAGGACGCAACTCAGTGAATAGAGAAGGGGAGATTACGACTGAAAGAAAAACGTTTCGTCTTCCTCTCCCGAGTAAGGAAAACACAGGAATAAACCAAAACCTCAATCTTCCAAAACCACCTTCTCCTTGAGGTGTTAGGAAGAACATCACTTAGTTTGTAACTCCCGGAGTTGCTATTAAACTTTTAATGCTGCGATGGGTGGTTTCTAGGGCCGTTCGGTTTGTTGGTAACGAAGAACTTGAAACGTTTTAAATAGCATTTTAATTTCCCTTTATCATTACTTTACTTCTTTCTATCCACTCTAGCTCTTGTGGCAAATTGCGTAGCTCTTAGTTGCATATTTACACGTTTGCTTATTTGAACGCCGGAGAATCAAATCCGGAGATACCCTCTCCTGGTTTGGTTGCGTTGGAATAGTAGGTGTCAAGAACTAGGGTGAACGACGGGGAGAAGACAAGGTGAAGTGTTGTATACAGTGTAATATGCAGGGTACAAATATTTATTGTTTCAAACTTGCAGGTGCATTTGGAAAGTTTGCAAGATGCAGCTGACCATATTGCCATGTGGTGCATTGCATCAGAGGGAACCAAGAAGGTGAAGGGAAAAGCCTATAGGTTAGTGAACTGATGGTAAAGAAACATTACTAAGGCTAGTGAACTGTGGTTCATTCCTGAATTCATCAAACTTCAATTCATTTTCCCTATTTAATGGGGTAACACATGAACGTGATGATATAGGGAAGCAATATGATGAGTTGAAAACATTTTATATCTCACCCTGAATATGAATTTTTCTGTTTGCGCCAAAATCATTTACTAAGGCTAGTGAACTGATGGTAAAGAAACATTATGGTCTTGTTCTTACTCTGTATTGAGTCTTGTTGCAGGTTAGACGAGTTTATGGTTGGATTTAATGCAGTATCTCTGACTGCTCATGGAATTGTAAAGAAGAGTACAGAAAAAAGCAAGATTGAAAAATTCTTATTCATTTATACATTCAGGTTAATTTATTTACACATTTTATCCGAAGAATATTCTATTGAAAAATGATCATAACAAGTTCATGATTTCTTCATATACAGGTTCATTGATTTCCACATATAGGTTCATTGATATATACATACATGTTCATTTATTAACTCATATAGGTTCATTCATTAACACTTACAATTTCATTGTTTTTTAACCATTATAATGAAAGAATAATCCATTGAAACGATTACACATACAAAAATCATTAGACAACAACTTCAATGAGTTACGAGAGGTTTATAAACACACTCCACTAACACGCCCCAAGTTCATGTTGATAGTCGTGTAGGTTCAGTATAATAGTCGTGCAAGTTCATACCGATAGTCGTGTAGTTCATGACATTTTTAGCCTGATTTCTTTATTATGAACACATTTTACTAAAAGTCTTAGGTTCATGACGATAGCCTTAGGTTCATGTCGTTAGCCTTGCAGATTCATGTTGATAGCCTTACATGTTCATGATAATAGTCTTGCGGGTTCATTTAGCCTAATTTATTTTTTTAATGAACACATTCAACTAAAATCCTTTAGGTTCATGTCGATAGGTTTGTAAGTTCATGTCGATAGCCTTACAGGTTCATTTGACCTACTTCATTTTTTTAATGAACACATTGAACTAAAATATCTTAGGTTCATGTCGTTAGTCGTGTAAAATGTCGATAGGCCTAGAGGTTCATGAAAATATGCCTAGAGGTTCATGAAAATATGCTTGGAGGTTCGTGAAAATATGTCAAGAGGTTCATGAATATACACACTTAGGTTGATGTCGTTAGTCGTGTAGATTGATGTCGATATGCCTAGAGGTTCATGAGCATATGCCTAGAGGTTCATGATAATATGCCTAGAGGTTCATGATAATATGTCTAGAGGTTCATGAATATACACACTTAGGTTCATGAAAATATATATTCCTAGAGGTTCATGAAAATATACACTTAGGTTCATGAAAATATGCCTAGAGGTTCATGAAAATATACACTTAGGTTCATGAAAATATGCCTGGAGGTTTATGAAAATATGTCTAGAGGTTCATGAAATTAAAATACACACTGAGGTTCATGAAAATAAACACTTAGGTTCATGCCGGTAGTCATGTAGGTTCATGTCGGCATACTTGCAGGTTCATATCGATAGTCTTACAAGTTCAAGAGTGTTTTAAACCCGTCTTTTTTATTATAAATAAATTTACTAACGCGTCCGGTTCATGAATATTTTTTAGTTGGATTTATTTGTTATGAACATATTACACCGAAAGGTTTAGGTTCATATCGATAGGTTCATGTCGATATCTTACAGTTCATGCTAATAGTTTTATAGGTTCATTGAAATAGTCTTACAAGTCCACGCCGATAATCTTGCACATGTCAATAATCTTTGTTGATCTGAGAAGATCATCAATGACACAATAAAACACACTCAAGAACACTCAGAAAAAGGGAAGAGAACAGGAAACCTCTCATAATCAGAATTTTATTGCTTTGTAAAACAAGTTACAATAGCTTCTAACATCATGTCTTATACTCCCTCACATTCTGTAACTAACAAAGATGCTCTAGGAGCTGCTGATGTATCTAACAGAAAGTTGACGTCACACTAACAAACTCAATAACTAACACTCCCCCTCAAGTGAGGAGTTCCTGAACAAGTTAACAACTCCAAGCTTGCTCAAGTTCTTCATATACAGATCATGACTCATAGTTTTGGTAAAGATATCAACAGGTTGTTCACGAGTTGAGATGTAACCAAGATCAACTTCTTTGTTCAAAACCTTATCTCTTACCAAGTGACAGTCAGCCTCAATGTGTTTAGCTCTTTCATGGAAAACTGGATTTCTGGCAATATGAATGGCAGATTGATTATCACATGCCAATTGCACTTCTCTTTACTCTATACTGAGGTCATCCAGTAACTTGCACAACCAAGTTATCTCACAACATGTCATAGTCATAGCTCTATACTCTGATTCAGCTGAGGATGAAGCAACATAGGATTGTTTCTTAGATCTCCATGAGATCAGGGACTTTCCTAGAAGAATGCAAAATCCAGTGAGAGATCTTCTGGTCATAGGGCAGCCTTGCCAGTCAGCATCACAGAAGGCTCTCAATCTTAAGTCATAATTCTTTGACAACATTAGCCCTTGTCCTGGAGCTTCCTTAAGATATCTTAGTACATGTTTGGCAGCTCTCCAATGCTCATCATTCGGGGAGTGCATGAACTGACTAAGTACTTGTACTGCATAGCATATATTTGGTCTAGTTATAGTAAGATATATGAGCTTACCTACAAGTCTTCTGTAAGCTCCTTCATTCACAACTTTTGTTTCTCCTTTGAGATCCAACTTAACTCTGGGATCCAGGGGAGTAGCAACAGGCTTAGAGTCTATCATTCCAGTTTCTTTCAGAAGTTCTAACACATACTTCCGTTGGTTTAGGTGAAAGCCTTGCTCAGTTCTATCAACTTCAATACCCAAGAAGTACCTTAGATCACCAAGATCTTTCATCTGAAAACTTTTGTGTAGATGATTCTTCAATTCTTTTATCTCAATCAAATCATTTCCTGAAATAATCATGTCATCAACATATACCAAAAGTGTTATAAAGTGTTGTCCTTTCTTCTTGGTGAACAAGGAGTAGTCAGCTCTGGATTGAACATAGTCTGCATCCTTCACTACTCTAGAGAACTTGGCAAACCATTGCCTTGGTGCCTGCTTTAGACCATACAGAGACTTCTTGAGTCTACAAACAACACTTCTCTTGTGTTTGCTCTCACTCACCTTCTCCCCCTAAGAGCAACCACCAGACTTGAAAGCAGAATACGCAGGAGGTAGCTCCATAAACACCTCCTCATCAAGATCCCCATTAAGGAATGCATTGGTGACATCCATTTGACTGACATGCCAGTCTTTGGCAGCAGCAACAGCAAGGAGAGCACGCACAATGATCATCTTGGCCACAGGAGCAAAGGTCTCCCCATTATCAACACCTTCAACTTGAGAAAATCCCCTAGCAACCAGTCTGGCCTTATATCTCTCAAGAGTGCCATCAGAGTGAAGCTTTATTTTGAACAACCATTTGCAAGTCACCACAGATTGTCCAGATGGCCGTGGTATAATTTTCCAGGTGCCATTGTGCTCTAAAGCTTCTAACTCTGTCTGCATAGCTTTGTACCACTCGGGTTGCTGCAAGGCTTCTGTCACTGACATTGGTTCAGCTAGTGTAGCAAAATTTCCTATGAACTTGTGATAGGTAGCGGAACAAGAAGAAGATGTGTAGTCAATGTAACAAGAAATAGGATAGGGTGAGGTCTTACCAGAATGAGGTGAGACAGTGGAGTTCATTGAAGTGACTGTACACACATAGTCCTTGAGCCATACCGAAGGTTTTGACACTCTGGAAGAAGCTCGAGTAGAGGCAAGAGGGATAGTAGTAGTAGATGAAGGGTGGGGATTGGTAATCTGAGGAATGGGATCAAAAGTGGGAGGTACAGGAGATGGAGAATAAGTATCTAGGGAATCAGTAGTAGTGGGAGGATTGAGATCAATATTTTGATCTGTGAACCAGGGTTCAATGGAATGAAAAATAGGAAAGTCAGAAGTGTTGTCACACACTTGAGAGTGAGTGTGATCAGTAGTATGAGAGCTTGGTGTGGGGATAGATTTGGAGAAAGGAAAGCAATGTTCCACAAACTTAACATCTCTACTGACACTAGCTTTGTGAGAATGGAGATTATACACCTTGTAACCTTTGAATCCAAAAGGATAACCAATGAACACACAAGGCTCAACTTTGGTGTCAAACTTCTTCCTAGAAACAGGAGAAGTGGAAGTATAACAAAGACACCCAAATACTTTTAGAGTGGAGTAAAGAGGAGGAGAGTTGAATAGAATTTCATAAGGAGTTTTATGATGGAGAACAGAAGAAGGAAGTCTGTTTATAAGGTAAGTGGCAGTTAAGACACAATCTCCCCATAATTTGATTGGAAGAGAAGCTTGAAATCTTAGGGCTCTTGCCATTTCAAGAATGTATCTGTGTTTCCTCTCAACTCTCCCATTTTGTTGAGGGGTAGCAGTGCAAGAGATCTCATGAAGGATACCCATAGCACTGAGAAAAGAAGAGACATCAGAATTAAAAAATTATGTGCCTTGGTCAGTCCTAAGAATCTTGACATTGGCTTGAAATTGAGTTTGAACTCGAAGGATAAACTCCTTAAGAAGACTTGGGGTCTCAGTTTTGTGTTTCATCAGGAAAGCCTACACACTCCTAGATTTATCATCAACCAAGGTTAAAAAATACTTATGTCCACTGTAAGTATCAGTTTCATAAGGTCCCCATAGATCACAGTGTATAATCTCAAACACATTACTAGCATGAGAAGAGCTATTAGGAAAAGAAGGTCTAGTTTGTTTAGCAAGAGGACAAACAGTGCAGGTTAATTCAGATTGTTTGCTTATGAAAGAGTCAATACTGGGAACATGAAAGAGTTTCTCTATAGGAGCATGTCCAAGTCTCATATGCCATAAGGCATTAGGTTCAAAGTTACAAGTGTTTGGTAAAAACATTGGTAAGACAGGTGCAGTAGCACAGAATTTATCAAAGTATACTTGAGGAATTTTCTCCAGAGCATCCTTCATTCTTGACTCAGGGACAAGGTAGTACAAGCCACCAATTTCCCTACCAGCTGCCATCACTGTCATCCTTACAGGGTCCTGAATAACACAAATGTCAGAAAAGATGAAAATATAACAGTTGGTGTCATGAATGAGTTGGCTCAAGGAGATAAGGTTGAATTTGAAATTTGGGGCATAGAGAACATTTGTGAGACTAAGTGTTTTGGAGAGGTGAACACTGCCAGAGTGGGTGATCTTACTCATGCTCCCATCTGGGAGATGAATATTTCTATTTTGAGGTATAGGTTTAGGATTAGAAAAGAAAGAGATATCACAAGCCATATGATCTGTAGCTCCACTACTAGAATCCAAATATTTTTGTGCTCAGAAACATTACAACAAGAAGAAATCATACCTGCATAGCTAGAATCAGAAATGTTCTCCTTTTGATGTTCCATGAACTTTAAGAAATTACTTACCATATCTTGTTTCTCCTTACTCATATTGTGAAACACGGATTGATTTTCTGAGTTGTTGTTGTTGGCATTTGCTTTGGAGTGTTTCTGTTTCTGATCACTGCCAAACTTCTCCATTTGAGGCTTGTATTTAGGGATGCACAACCGGTCCGGAATTTTTTAAACTCTTGGACCGGGGACCGGACCGGACCGGAAAATTTATGGACCGGACCGGAACCCGGAATTTCAGAAATATGTGGATCGGGGACCGGACCGGATCCGGTCCGGTCTTGAACCGACCCGGAATTTTCCGGTCCGGGTCTTTTTGTGCATCCCTACTTGTTTTTGCTTTTGGAATGCCAACTAGGATAGCCAATGACCTCCCAACACTTCTCAGTAGGGTGATTGCCCTTACAGTGTTCACATTCTCTCTTTGGTCTATCTCCTCTATCAGATTTCCTAACACCTGGATCATACTTGTTTCGGTTGTCACCTCTTGAGTTCATTAAAGTTGTGGTGTCCACCTTATTTATGCCACTAGTCAATTTCTTACTCAGTTCATCTTGCAACAAAAGAGAGTAAGCATGACTAGTAGAAGGCAAAGGAGTAGATAACAAGAATTGTCTCCTACCAGCTGAGAATTGATCTCCAAGTCCCATTAAAAACTTCATGAGTTTATCCTCATTCTCAGTGGCATCCATCTTTTCATTCAGGTTGCATTCACACTTTCCACAATTACATCTTATAGGAGTGATTAATCCAGATAATTGTTGCCAATAACCTTTAAGTTTTGTGAAGTAATCTGTGACAGAAGATGTACCTTGACTGCAATCCTGAAGTTCTTTCTTGATCTGGAAAAGGAGTGGACCATTTCTTTGACCATAGCTTTCCTCAAGATCCTCCCACATTTGCTTTGCCGTATCAAATTCATCAAGAGTAGCATATATATCCTTTGAGACAGTATTCAAGATCTAGGAGCTAATCATATCATTACATATGTGCCACAACGCAGAGTTTTCTGTAGTTTCTGTCATAGATCCTTCTACTAATCCAAGTTTGTTCTTGACAGACAGCGCCTTCCCAATTGCACGCTTCCAACGCCTATAGTTGTCACCGGTGAGTTGGATAGACGTCAGAATCATCCCAGAGTTGTCAGAAGGATGAATAAACAAAGGATTTTGCAAATCCATTGTTGTGATGAACTCACGACGCCGTTCTCCAGAGCGTTCACCATATCGATCACCGTCCATTCACCTGATGAATAACAACTAGACGACAGAGTGAGAGAGAAGAGAGATCACAACAATCACAGACAAATAGAGGAGATAGAGACAGACAAGAAATCCTAAATCACAGATTCTAGGGTTTCAAGTCGAGAAAATCAGATGAGCTGCTCAGTAGAGAGAAGCAGCTACACCGATCACTGAGAGAGAAGACAGCAGATGCAGTGCGCGATCATGATCTTCGATCACTGCCCTGATACCATGTTGATCTGAGAAGATCATCAATCACACAATCAAACACACTCAAGAACACTTAGAAAAAGGGAAGAGAAAAGGAAACCTCTCATAATCAGAATTTTATTGCTTTGTAAAACAAGTTGCAATAGCTGCTAACATCATGTCTTATACTCCCTCACATTCTGTAACTAACAAAGATGCTCTAGGAGCTGTTGATGTATCTAACAGAAAGTTGACGTCACACTAACAAACTCAATAACTAACAATCTTGTAGGTCATTTATGTTTTATCCCGATAGTTTGTACATGAAACTGCCCGTTATTGCCCATGAACACGGCTTATATGTCCTATGTTCTTATCGATAATATTAATAGTCTAATAAACTCATAACTTCATTTAGTTATACTAGAGGTTAACTAATTTTAGAATACAAATTCATAAACTTTATACAAATGGGTTCACTAATTTTATAATGGAGGTTCAAGAACAAAATCAATTTATAGCGACATCTGTTCACGAAATGCACACTAACACTCCTGAAATCCTTGATCTGAAGCATGGATGTCAAGTATTAATTTTTTTTGGTGCAAAGGAGGGGATTATCCATTTATTAATTGAAATAATGAAAGAGTTACATTGGATAACTATTCACTAGTAAGCAAGTCAACTTCTAAAAACTTCAGCAAGCCTTCGGGAGGGGTGTTGAACTGTGCATATTCTAAATTACCATCCAGCCTGTATTTTGCCAGGAACTCAGCAGGAAGGTTGGCGAGGCAACGGACAAACAACAGTTTCGTCGATGGACTCTCGGTGGAGAGTCGGTGGTTCCTTTTCTTCTGACACCAAATCGATGATTTCAAGGGCATCAGTTTCGATTTCGAGTCGCTGAATATTCTGATTTTAGCCAAAGTCATACCTCTGATAATACCCCTTAATTAAGCAGCAACAGCGGAACAACCATAACCTTTAGTCTTGAACCCACAGATAAGCCTTCCATGTCAAGCATTAATTTCAGATCATTAAAAGAAAAATTGTTCTCCATGAGAACTGAAAAACTGTTAAAAAATCAAAATTAAAAAAACGATGGAGCGAGCTCCAGAAGAATATCAGTGCATTGGGAGCAAATAGAAATTCTCCATTGGTTGTATACATCTATCCTTAGTAAGGAGGGTAACAACAAGATACTGGGCACTTCAATCTTGAACTTCTCGCAAATAACACGAAACTTGAGATTCTTCATGTTTGAGGCTTTGAGCGAAGGAAGTTTCTCTTGGCATGTTATATTGCAACCAACTTCAGCAAGGTTCTTTAATCCAAAAGATGTTGCATAACAAGAGAAATTTCATTACACATTTATTAAATCGATATTGCTTTAGGTCAGCACAAAAAATTCAGTAATTACATCTGGTTTGGGAATTTTGTCAAACAGATGGTGAGCATAACTTGGAAATCTCCCAACCTCTGAACAATGATCTTGTAGATGAACAAATTCATATTAAATCAATCAAGTACATTCCATCACAGTACAATACAAACGAGAATATGAAAGACAACAAGTCAGGCAAGCACTATTAGGTTCACGCATCGAAAGAATCAAAGATAAACACCAAGAAGGGTACAAATGCAAACCTGAAATTGATTAGTTTCCTATTAATTTGAACACTTGTCATCATAACAGTTGCAAGAGGAGGTGAAGGAGAAGCCATGTAAGGTCGAGTTCTCCGACACAATTTGGAGTTGAAAATAATGTTGCTCGTTAGGGTTTGAGAGGGGACTCGATAGAGCTGATTGAGAATCTTCTATCGCACATATAGGTACATAGACGGTGCAGTCGAGTTCTGCGACGGGGAGGCCGAGTCTCCGACAAAATAACAACTTCGATGAATCGCCAGACGGGAAGGTAGCGAAGGGGAAGGGAGAAGACGAAGGAGAAGAATGAAAACACAAAATGACTAAAATACCCCTCTGTTTATAAAATCCCATAGAAACTAAAATAATCTGAGCGGCAAGATGAAACTGATCCGACGGCTAACAAAGCATCCGCACGTCCTCACCAAGAGAAGCGTCCGCATTTGATCCGATATAAGCTGATCCTCCTAAATATGGTTTATAAATGACCAAGGCTTTTGAATTTGTGACTTTTTTTTTGTTTCTCACTCTAGTTCAGCGGTTAGGGGACTCCCCTACTACCCTTACATCTAGAGTCCGAGCTGCGTGGGTGGCTCTCCCAACAAACAATTTTTAACCTCCACCAAGTCTCGAACTCGAGACCTCATGTTGGGTGGTTGGGGTCCCTTACCACCCGACCACATGCTTGTTGGTCTTGAATTTGTGACTTGATTTGCATATTTGAAGGAGATCATGGAGGAGGTAGAAGATTGTGGATGAATGAATTTTTTTATTTAAAATTTTGATTAATTAATTATTTGCTTTTTTTTTAAATGGTGATGAGGTGGCACAATTTTTTATGAAGACTTGGTTTCTCCCTTAGATTGTAGTTAGGTAGATATACATAGTTTCTATTTACCGTCCACTCAAATTGCTATTTACCGCCCAGTCTTCGTGCGTCACGCATGGATTAAAACCATACGTCGCGTATGAATTGTTTTTTTCAAAAAAATTCATACGTCACGCATGGATTAAAACCATACGTCACGTATAAATTTTTTTATTTTTTGTTTGTTTTTTTCCATAATCTTGTAGATAATTTCAATACGATCGCGTGCATATAAAATTCGTCTAAAACGAACATCGTTTTCCCCTTCAAAAAGTCAAAAAACAAAGAACAGTGGAGTAATTATGATTAAGTGTAACAAATCTACTACTCTGTACTTATAAATTGTAGTTATGGATAAATTTGTATTTTGGCCTTTTGAAGGGGCAAACGATGTCCGTTTTGGACGAATTTTATATGCACGCGATCGTATTGAAATTATCTACAAGATTATGGAAAAAAACAAGCAAAAAAAAAAATTCATACGTGACGTATGGATTTTTTTGAAAAAAACAATTTATACGCGACGTATGGTTTTAATCTATGCGTGACGCACGAAGACTGAGCGGTAAATAGCAATTTGAGTGGACGGTAAATAGTAAAGGCCTAGATATATTGTAGTTAGGTAGAGATTGTAGTTAGGTAGATGGTGATGGAACATTCTTCAGCTCCTAATCCTCTCATTTTTATTTGGACTCTTTACCTTGTTTGGATGGAAACAATTTCGGTGTGGGCTTGAGTTAACAAAACAGCGTGGGATAGTGAGTTGGGCTTTATACAGTTGGGCTTTTGCTTTTGCTTTCTTTTTTATGAAACGGATTGCCTCTTCAATTCATCGATGATATATACAAACAACCTCTTATGTATAGATTTGTGCCAATGCCGCTAAGGGATAAGATTATAGGTTTTTAGTGTCATCTACTTTCGTCTCTAATTTGTCGTAAGAGCGATATGTGTCGAAACAACCTAGTATAGATTTTCGGTTGAGGTATTTCAGAGGGTTCGACCCACATCAACCCTTGATCGAAACTTGGTTAAGTTACCTATCTGACTCTCTTAATTTTAACCCGGTAAATGGCTCATTCAATCTGTATCGGACAGACTCAGAGACATGATAATGGCGAGATTCGTAAGGGATTGGGAGATGGAATAATAATTGAAGAAGAATCAATATTCACATGGAAACAGAGATAGAGCCCCCATATCATATCCCCTTCCAAATCCCAGAAAATATTGACACACATCCTAAATCCTATGCGACGAAAATCAGCCGATCCCATCTTTCACTCTCAACTTCACCAATTCATAGCCCACTTGTCACCATCTCAGCAAATCCCTATACAAAAGAATCTCTTTTCCTTGTTTCATCAAAACTACTTATTTTTTAGACCACTCAAAAACTAATCAAATTTATTAGGTCACTATAAAAAAAAAATGGATCTTCCGGAAATTCATAAAACTTGATGAAACAAAATTAACAGTCAAGTTCCGGTGGAGATGGTTTCTTATACTCCCTCCGTCCCTTTAAATTAGTCTCGTTGTGTCATTTGCACTTCGATTAAGGCAAATCTAATCAAAACAAAAGTGTAAGTGATTGCACGTTAAATCATAAAATCCAACCAATGGAAATTTTATTAGATGTAAAATGTTGCTTTGATTGATAAAGTGTTGTTAAAATATGAATAAAATAAATAAAATAAGGGTATTATGGGCAAAATTTAATGGATAGAAATGGAAATGAGACTAACTTCAGGGGACGCCCAAAAAGGAAACAAGACTAACTTAAAGGGACGGAGGAAGTATATATAAGAATGATGCACATAAACGTAGTATAATTCATGCATACATATATTATAACTCATGTTTACATTGTGTTAATGTGTTATAGATGATATGCATCACAATATGTCGTGTGCATGAGTTATAACGTCTATATACATGAATTATAACGTTTGTGTGCATCATATTTAGTTTTCATCCCATGTTCTCAAAATCTTTCACCA
Organism: Oxyria digyna; assembly: GCA_029168935.1. Lineage (NCBI taxonomy): Eukaryota > Viridiplantae > Streptophyta > Magnoliopsida > Caryophyllales > Polygonaceae > Oxyria > Oxyria digyna. Next base: position 21,345,935 of record JAPVLV010000010.1, on the reverse strand, counting down.
AAATTAAAAAGATTTGAAATTTCTTTGGGTCAAATCCGATCTTAGACGAATGTTCCATCATTATTTCAAGTATTTTTGTTGAAACATAATATTTTATTAAATCAAAATTAGAACACATGACACCTACTAGTCAACTCAACATGAAAATTGTATCCATTTTGACCAAAACTTAACCCATCCTAGCTGTTTGACATGTACTCCCTCCGTCCTCGTCCCATATTGTTCTTCTCATTTCAAATAGTGTATACTATTTCACGGTTGAAGAGAATTTTCTCATTTTGTCTTGATATATAAGAAAATATATAGTCATGTGAGATCTTGTTTAATTCGTATTAATGCGTACTTTAATAAAATCAAATTTTAATTATTTATATTAACATACACCTAGAGATATTAAAGATATAAAATATACCTCAACAAATGTGTTGATGAAGAAATGAAAAGAACATTATAAAACGGAGTACATATTACTATTTATTAGCTGGTTTTATCAATCAATTCTCCCATTTAATATTCGGTTTACAAATTTGATCTTTAGAATATGGAAATAAAATATTGGAAGAAATCAAAATGAATGGACTATTGATGCGTCCCTGCCTTGCCTAGAGACAAGGCATGACTCGCCTCAACGAGCGCCGCCTGCATCTACTTGCCACTATGGCCACTTCAAGGTAACACACCGTTGGCGCCTCATTTCTAGCGCCTTGTCTCGTGTCCCGCTCTACATTTCTGAATGCAGGTTACCTTGTCCTCACATGCGCCCTCCACCATGGCCGCCTCCAACCATCCATCTCGGTTCCAGCGGCGCACATTGGCTCATCCTAAGCGCAACCCACATATTACAAGCCTTGGACACTTGTGCGCCGACCAGAACCCATCCCAAGATAAGTCTCCCCGAGCGTCCGGAGCCGAAACCACCCGATCGTGAACAGAGTCGCCGACGACACTTCCACCGGCATTCAGTGGCTCACCATGAGCGCAACCCCTTGGTTGCTGGAGTCTGACCCATCACCGCCGGGCAAAGCCCCATCCAAGACCTCCGACGTCGCAGCCCTCATTCCGGCCAAACCATGCCTATTTGGTATTTGTTGTCTTTATTTGGTTTTGTTGTCTCAAACAATTATTGTCTCTATTTGCATTTGTTGTCTCTATTTGGGATTTGTTGTCTCGATCCCATGTTCAGAGACTTTCCATTTTTAGGAAGTTGTTAAGCTCGGGTTTTGCTAGCGTTTTAGAACTTTCTATCTTTAGAAAGTTTCTAAATATCGAGTGGTCCAGCCTTGCATGGTTTGGGCCGTCCTATTGGGCTCTTGGCACTCAAGCCCAAGCTCGCCCAAACCCTAGCACCAACCCTATCCGCCAGCCCCCTTTTGCAAACCCTAGTCGTCTAGCTTTTCCTTTATAAGGCTTCTGCCTCCACCATTGTAACCACGCTTAGATTAATGAACCTAGAACCATTGTTGAGACGAATGAATTCCTCCATCTTCTAGGTCTGGGCGTCACCTTCCTTCGGGCTCTGACTTCTAGTCTCCTTCACCATATCTTCTAACCTCTTTCGTCTACATCCCTAGCCAAAAGTTCCCATATCTTATAGCCTCTTTCTTCTACATCTCCAACCCAAAGTTCCTTTGTTTGAGTATCCCTCAATCGACATCTTTGAAACCTCCACCAATCCTAGCTTCCCGAGTTGCCTCCTCGACATTCATATCTCAATTCGTCAAGTCATTCTTGACGTCTATATCCCCAAAATTCCGCTGCAAACTCCATTATCAACCATCGACCCACAAAAGACATCCACAAAACACTTCCGAGGTTTGTTGATTAAAGATCCTTCGAGCGCAATTGGCTTCCCGGAGACCAGGCGCGCATCAACTAGCATCAGAGCGAGGTTATCTTGTAAGTGTTAACTTGTCTTTTAAAGTTTCATTGCATTCATTCATTGTTTACACCAGTTCCGCCATAAACCCTAAAAACCGAGTCGACTTCTGCCCAGATTTCGACGACGAAAAAAATTCTTTTTCTGCACAATTTATCCTGAATCTGATAGAGCTTTTCAATACGAGTCCACACATATAGAGAACATCAAAAACGGACTTTGTTTGACCCCGCAAAAGCAATTTTTACGAAAATTGTGCAAGATGAAAAACCCTAGCCGCCGTGAATATAAACCCTAATCCGAGAATCTTCCTTTTCCATATCAATCCGGATTTGCTTGGCTTGAAGATACTTATCTTGTTAGGAAAATATTGTGTGTATATTTGTAAAGATTTGATTTCATATGTCCGCAATTTGTTTCCTTATTTGTTAACCGAATATCTTTTCATATCTTGAGCATATCTTTTGCTTTCTTTCACAATATCTCGAACCATATCAATTGCATATCATATCTAGTTGAGATCTGCATCTAAAGAAAAAGAATCAAAAGAGATATCGTCTAGGGCAAAGCCAAAATAAGGCAATCCCTATTGACATTAGTTCGACCAAGAGCAAAGCCAAAATAAGGTAACCCTTGTGTCTACACCTTGCTTGGTTCGATCATCTTCTTGTCTCTCCACCGTCTAGCGTTGCAAATCTGGTTTCTTATTGCTTAGTGTGCATTCGTTCTTACATTTATAGACGCTTCTTTGACTTGCATGCTTAAGTAATTTGCTCGCCTTGCATTGACGGATTGTGGACGAAACCAACATCTCCACCAAACGGCCTAGCCAAATTGTGACCTTGAGTGTTTGTTTTGTCACTTGGAGACTTGTTGATTACTTACTTGGTCTCTTGTCTCTGGTTTTGGTTGTTGTTCCCTTTGATCCTTGCCTTGTTTTCATTGACATAGGTTCCATCTATGGCAAGACGCCGATCACATTGGCACCCTCTTTGGGATTCTGAAGACGAAGAAGAGGAAGATTGGAGAAACAACAACACCGAGCTCCATAGGCGGCTTGATTGGATTCCACCGGAGAAACCAACATTTAATCAAGCTAGGTATGGCAAAGGTCACCGCTCCCAACAACGACACATACAAATCCAGCAGGCAAGACATCACTCGCCTTCAAGGCAACACAAAAGGGAAGAGAAGGACAGGTATGCCAAGAGCCGCTCCGCTCACCACTCGCCTCCAAGGCACCACAAAAGGGAAGAGAAAGAGAAATATGCCAAGAGCCGGAGCCCACGCCTACATAGTCACTCTGAGCGCAACATTACGCACACCTCCCATCTTGAGCCACCACGATACTTTGGAGCCTCGCCTCAGGTTTCAAAGTCTCCATCATGCTCATTTTTCATCGTCCAGCAAGAGAGAAAGGCGCCAACACCTTTGGAACTTGCCTTGGCTGAAATCCGGGAGTTGCGTCAAAAGATGGACGTGCTCGAGAACCAAATCTCCAACGCTCCAATAATTCATGGAAGTTCTCCTTGTATTCTAATGTCCTCTAAAAAGTGTCAAATTATTGAGGAAGAACAAGTTGAGCTCCCCTCTTGTGTTTCCCCTTTGCAGGATCTACTAAACAAGAAGCCGACCACAACAAGGAACCAAACCTCAAATTTGGAGGCTTCATCAAAGGCCTTGATCATGGACTCCACAACTGCAAAGGAAGAAAATCCCAAGGAACAGAAGGCAGATGCCAAAACCGGGCCACTTTGGTCATCGCCTTGTCCTAAGGTGCCCAAGGTGGAGCCCCAATGGCCTCCAAAGTACAAAGTTGACACCTCGACATGGATTGCTAAGCTGTCATTCTATTATCCAAGTGCTCATGAAGGCATAGCTCAGCTCTCCGAGGTTCAAAAGAGGTCAACAAAATGCCTTTCTTCTCCGGCGGCGTCCGCGCACCAAAAAGACGCCTTCAAGCCCCTGGAGTTCTACATGTGTGAATCAGGTTCCGTTTCGAGCATTCTTCCCTATTTTCACAGTAATATCTATGAACAAAAGGATGCTCGAGACAGACATAGAGGCTCTAAAGACTACACGCCACCTTGCTTCAAACTTGGTGAAACGAGGACGTTTCACAACCAAAGGGGGGGGTGATGCGCCCCTGCCTTGCCTAGAGACAAGGCATGACTCGCCTCAACGAGCGCCTCCTGCATCTACTTGCCACTATGGCCACTTCAAGGTAACACACCGTTGGCGCCTCATTTCTAGCGCCTTGTCTCGTGTCCCGCTCTACATTTCTGAATGGGGGTTACCTTGTCCTCACATGCGCCCTCCACCATGGCCGCCTCCCACCATCATTCTCGGTTCCAGCGGCACACATTGGCTCATCCTAAGCACAACCCACATATTACAAGCCTTGGACACTTCTGTGCCGACCAGAACCCATCCCAAGACATGTCTCCCCGAGCGTCCGGAGCCGAAACCACACGATCGTGAACAGAGTCGCCGACGACACTTCCACCGGCGTTCAGTGGCTCACCATGAGCACAACCCCTTGGTTGCTGGAGTCTGACCCATCACCGTCGGGCAAAGCCCCATCCAAGACCTCCGACGTCGCAGCCCTCATTCCGGCCAAATCATGCCTATTTGGTATTTGTTGTCTTTATTTGGTTTTGTTGTCTCAAACAATTATTGTCTCTATTTGCATTTGTTGTCTCTATTTGGGATTTGTTGTTTCGATCCCATGTTCGGAGACTTTCCATTTTTAGGAAGTTGTTAAGCTCGGGTTTTGCTGGCGTTTTAGAACTTTCTATCTTTAGAAAGTTTCTAAATATCGAGTGGTCCAGCCTTGCATGGTTTGGGCCGTCCTATTGGGCTCTTGGCACTCAAGCCCAAGCTCGCCGAAACCCTAGCACCAACCCTAGCCGCCAGCCCCCTTTTGCAAACCCTAGTCGTCTAGCTTTTCCTTTATAAGGCTTCTGCCTCCACCATTGTAACCACGCTTAGATTAATGAACCTAGAACCATTGTTGAGACGAATGAATTCCTCCATCTTCTAGGTCTGGGCGTCACCTTCCTTCGGGCTCTAACTTCTAGTCTCCTTCACCATATCTTCTAACCTCTTTCGTCTACATCCCTAGCCAAAAGTTCTCATAGCCAAAAGTTCCCATATCTTCTAGCCTCTTTCTTCTACATCTTCAACCCAAAGTTCCTTTGTTTGAGTATCCCTCAATCGACATCTTTGAAACCTCCACCAATCCTAGCTTGCCGAGTTGCCTCCTCGACATTCATATCTCAATTCGTCAAGTCATTCTTGACGTCTATATCCCCAAAATTCCGCTGCAAACTCCATTATCAACCATCGACCCACAAAAGACATCCACAAAACACTTCCGAGGTTTGTTGATTAAAGATCCTTCGAGCGCAATTGGCTTCCCGGAGACCAGGCGCGCATCAACTATGAAATGGACTATCATTTTGGACTAGAGGATCCCTACCGAAGTTTAAAGCCACTCCTTTAGATTGTCATATAGGTGGCCACGTCGATCACAAGAATGAAGAACACAACACACTTGTAGTGTTGTAGTTGAGTGTGGAGTGCATGTGATATTTATGTCCTGTTCGGCATAATGATTTGCTAGCTTATTGTTTCAATAAGCTAGAATTTCAAGCTTTTTGACACAATAAGCTAGTTTATTTGTGTAATAGCCAAACAGGTTGTTAGTATTCTCAGTCAAAAGTGTATGGTGTGAAAATTAAGTTTACTTCTTTACTAGCTATGCTAATAACATCAAATTAATGATCAAAGTTAAAACATATACTTTTCAAACATTAGGTTTTTGTATTTGAAAGGATACGGAAAGTTAACTTATTTCTCGACTCTTATCCAATTTTTTGTAATAATTCTTTATTGAAAATTTGTTCCCAAATACCCCCATTTTCGTACCTTAATGACACAACTGCCCAATTTCAAACGGATATGACTGCCATATCCGCTTGAGGGTTATAATAGTCCAAAAAAATATTTTTGCTATTAAAAAGAAAAGTTTTATTATAATTTAATTTATCTTTATTTTTTTAACTCAAATGATTATTTTAATATTTTCAGCAATTAAGAAAAAGGAAAATCAAAATAAAAAATAAAAAATAAAAGGAAATTAAAATAATAATAAAAATAAAAAAAGGAAAATTTGGACATTTTGAAATGACGGTTTATAAAAAGTAACTGCTTCCTAATTAATTAAGCATACTTAATTAACTCCTTCATTAAGTAGCCTCAACCCATTCACCCATTTTCTCATTTTCTCTCTCTCGTTCAAAACTTGTTCGTCTTCTCTCCTTTCACCATTTTCACTCCTTTCACCATTTTCACCATTTTTCAACCTTCCCGACCCCAGCTCTCAACCTCTTCTCTCAACCGCCGGCAACCGCTCAGAACCTCCGGCAACTCTCTCTCCCAATCTCCCAATCATCTTCCGCTTCGGTTATGGCCATCTCCAGAGCTTCCGCACCCCAGAAGAGAAAGAGAGACGCACATGGAGACTCTAAAGGACGAAAGAGGAGGCAAACCGAGAAAGCCCCCAAATCTACTAAGGGTTCGTCGGCGAAGTTGGAGGCCAAAGGGGAAGCCACAGTCTCCCAGAGGAAGAAGGAGGTCTTGAATCTCTTGGAAAAATGGAGAAGCATCGAGCCTCTGGCTTATGTTATTCAATTCGAGTAAATGAGTTAAATTGGTGAATTTAGGGTTCATGAATGAAGCCAATGCATGTACATTTGAGATAATAGGTACATTTGCACCAGTAATTGGAGTTGAGAACAAAGTTGTGAATAATTTGATTATTGTTTAGGGTTATCCTGACATCCTCCTTTCTATGTCCGGACATCCTCCTCTCTGTGTCCTGACATCCTCTTGTCTGTGTCCTGACACTTTAATTTTGTTTTCGTGTAGCTTATGTGCATTTAGGAGTTTATGTAGTGGAAGTATTTGGATTTGTGTTTCTGAATATTGTTAGTTTTTAAGGAATTTCATTTCTTCATGTGTATTATGAATCTTGATACCTCTAAAAATACTTTTTGTCATGTGCATTAGATTAGTAGTTTAAATTGATGAACTGAGGGTGAACCAGTTTCAGGAAATCCATGTACATCCCCTTCTCCTCACTGTGTCTAGATTGTTTAGGGTTATCCTGACAGACTCCTCACTATGTCCTGACATCCTCTTCTTTGTGTCCCGACACTTGAACTTTGGTTTTGTGTAGCTTATGTGCATTTAGGAGTTTATGTAGTGGAAGTATTTGGATTGAAGTTTTGTGAAAATTATTAGTTTGTAAGGAATTTCATTTGTGCATGGGTTAATGAGATTATGTGTGGTTTGCATATCTCTCCACCTCTGAATAATGTTTCTTGTCATATGAAGTGTGCATCCTGACATATTACTAATATTTTCCTCACATGTTATGTTTTTGTAGGTGATGTATGCCTTCTTCAAGGGAGATGCATTGCATGGTCATGTGAATATTAACTGTAGGAGGCAGTATCTCAAAGACATAGAGTCCAAGCCAACCTGCCAAGATTGGAGAAGAATATGTGGCAGCCCTTTTGGGGATGTTGTGAAAATGGTCAATCAAGTGACATTTTCATCTCAAACCGTGCACTCCGTTCTCTTCAAGCAGTTGAAGAGTAATAAGAATTGGGAGACATGGTATGAGATTGCTGGTAAGCCATTGAGATTTTCGTTGGAAGAGTTTGCTTCGATAACTGGCTTGAACTGTGACCCTCTCCCCAAAGAGATTAAATCATCTAGGAAGCAAGACAACCAAGTGATGGATAGTTTTTTTTGTGGTCCTGATGGTTCTAAGACTTCAGTGCAAGACCTTTATAAAAGTTTCATGAAGCACAAAATTTTAGACAACCACAAGTTCAAGTTAGCATTGTTGCTGATTGTGGAAGGGATTCTTCTTGGAGGAGATAAGAAGAGGCTTGTCAAAGTTGAACATGTGAGGTTAGTGGAAACCATTGAGAAATTTTGGAGTTATCCATGGGGAAGAGTTGCCTATATGGAGTTGCACAGGGCACTGACCAAATCAATGGCAAGAAGAATGATATCCTTGGAGAAGTCTGTGAAACTCTCAGATGATGGAAGGATACCATACAGCCTTCAAGGGATGCCAGTGGTGTTTTAGGTATAGTAGTACATCCCTGACTGGATATATATTGAAGAGTGACAGGATTACTAATGGTTTTGTTTGTTTATGTGTAGGTGTGGATATGGGAGTGTGTACAGAATGTTGGAGTCCAGTATGCTTCAAGGATTAGTGAGACCCAAATCCCTAGAGGACTGCGTTGGTCTGCAACCCAATGCCCTGAGCATGAATCACCGAGGTTGTCTTTTGAAGAAGAAGGTCTAGAAGTCTTGCCTCTACTGGTTGCATGTGAATCTGAGAAGGACTTGCTTAATGGTTGCAAATTCTCAGATGAAGTAGAGGACCTTTTCTTTGACCAGATTACATCTGAGTTTGTGTCAAAGACAAAGGACAGTGAGCCTAGCAAAGAAGAAGACCAATCCCAAGGAAAATCTAGTGGGGAACAAGGTCAGCTAATGGAGGTCATGAAGGCTTTGTTCATGAAGATTGATAAGTTGGAGGTTGGTCTTTGTTAGATGATTGAAAGGCTGGAGAGAAAGAATTTTGTTTGTGAGGAGGAGGAGGTCCCCAAGAAAAGGATGGGAAAGAAGAGAGTGAAGAATGATGTATTTGATGATGAGGAGGAGGTCCCTAGGAAGAGGATGGCAAGGAAGAGTGTCAAGAGACCAGCCGGGAAGGGTAAGCAACCAGTTTCAGCTTCTAGTGAAGAGAGTGAAGAGTATGAAGAGGAGTCTGAAGGTTCTGATGCTTTCGGGGAAGGCAGTGTCAGTGAAGACAGTGACAGTGGGGAAGATAAGGTGGAGACAACACAAAAGGATGATGAAGCCAGTGGAGAATCTGAGGTGGAAAGCAGTGACAGTGAGGAAGATGACAATGGAGGAAACGATGATGGTGGAGATGGAGGTGATGGAGGTGAGAGAGCAGAGGACAAGGCAGTGACAGTTGAGAATGAGGTATGTATACATTGTTGTACTCTCAGTTGTGAAATATGCCCTATACCACTTTTCAAGAGACACTTTGAGAGCCATATTTGCCACAACAGAAGTTCTGTTTTGTAGGATCCCAAGCTCAGTCCTATACTCTTCTGCAGTGTACGCCTTTGCAACCTTAAACCACTGGTCTTGGAAACCTCCCCAACTGCACTTTTGCTTGAAGTTTTGCATCATATGATAAATGCAATATCCATGTTGTGCAAGAATGTAAACTTGTCTCAGAGCGGCTTTAATAGCCAAATGACGATCAGACACAAAAACCACATCCATACTATCTGGTACAACAGCCGTCTTCAACTCTTCAAAGAAGAAGGCCCAAGAATCCTTATTCTCACTGTCTACTACAGCAAAAGCCAAGAGATAGATCTGTTTGTTTCCATCTTGGGCAGTAGCTAGAAGAAGATGGTCATTGAATCTCCCTCCTAAGTGTGCTCCATCAACACAAATCACTTGATACATCATATAACATGTGACCCTCTATACTATATCCCGCCAGGTAATTATATCTATTCTTCTGAAATCATATCCCTCCGCCCATTAGTTATTATCTCTCCACCCACTACCTATTATCTGGACAGGAAAAAGATATAGTTTAAAAAGTTACATTTCTCAAATGAGGAAAAACCCTGATACAAGCACCCAATGCCCAGAAACAGTACTTAAATCGGTTTTGAGAATCCAATATTAAGGTTGTATGTGATCCAGGATTGAGTTCTTTCAACATATGAAGCCATGAGTGAAGTTGACTATAACCTTCCTCGGGAGACCCTCGAATAATGTCCTCTGCCTTTTGTCTTGCTCTGTTTGCTTTGGAATAACTGGTATGGACTCCTAGATCTTTCATGATAACTTGTATCTCTTTTGCCCTTGGTGCGTCCTTGCGACCTTTGAACCTGTTACATGTGTTCAAAAACATCCGGCCGCCAGGTTAAATATTTCAACAAGACAGAAACAATACATACCTATCAAGAATACTCTTGGAAATGAACGATGAATTGGCATGCCTGTTGTGATTGTTCTTGAGCAGCATCGCACATGTATGAGATGGTTCAAGACTTCGGACCCACCACGGACCAGTAGCTTTACCACCCTTCGTTGAAGCACGAAACCCAAATGTACATGCTCCACCATTTTGGCACTCCACCACTTAAGTGCTCTTATCAGACTTCTTCCCATCTGGCCAGGACAAAGCAAGTACGTCAATCTCAAGCAACATCGTGTTTGTTGGCACTGTGGTAACACGAGGAAAAGATACGTGCTCCTTACGGAGCTCAGAACGAGAGAAAATCAGAGGATACATCGGAGACTCAATATGAGTCAAAGATGGGATCCAACGATCACTCCAAAGACACTCCCAAGACTAAGGGTGTGAATGCTCAAGGTGGGGTAGGATCAAGAGGATCACCAAGAAGTACCCCAAAAGTAAATGTTGAGGTTAATCAATCTGAACTTCAAGGCACTACGAACGATAGATTTGTCCCACAAAACTCAAGCAAGCCAAGACTTGCTTGGGTAAGGAAAAACTAACCCTTTCTCTCAGGTGAAGCGCAACTATCCTTGGTACAAAGACAGGGTAAACTTACAGGGAACAAAGGATAGCTCCATGCCACTTCACCGGATCATCTAGAGGGATCCCTCCCTCTGGATCAAAGGAAGGATACAACAGAGCCGGTCAAAGGCATTCACTCATTCGTAACTCCTTGGTATTGACTTGTTGAGTAACTCAACTGTGTCAAAGGGGGAAGATACAAAGATGTGACCCAAGTACGAATCAAGTGATCAAGAAAAAGATATGTGTTAAATGAAGTTGTGTTCCCCCACAGGTACGGTTCCTTTAATTCTTGTTTTTTCTTTTCTTCCGCTTTCATTTTTGTACTTTGTTCGTTTTAGCCTCTTTATCTATCAATAAAAAAAAAATCAAAACAAAAAAACAAAAAAAAAAACAAAAATTATGGAATTCTTACCTCGAAGGGAACACCACACCTCATACCGAAGGTTCCACAAATTAGAAGTCTGCAAACCTTGGTCAAAAAGGTACGTGATTCTCTCTCTATCTATGCAACCTTTTTCTTATGAAGACATTTGTTGTTGGACAAATGAGTCTTCCCTAGCAAGAGCACTAAGCAAGATCACCTAAGAAAGGAAGGAACTCATTAAGGTATGTTTTCCTCTCTCTATGATCCTTATATTTCTTGAAATCCTTCAATGATTGGCTGAAACTTGAATGATTTCTTGTCTCTTTCTCCTAAATCTCATAGAGCTCTACAACTCTTAATTTCTATGTAAGATTGACTTTGTGTAATGCCTAAATTATGTCGTTCCTCTCTATGATCACTTACATGATTGCATGCCTCTCTGAAACTTCATTTTGCATGAACAAGGTCTTATTTTCAGCCCAAAAGAGTCCTCTTGATGATTTGATCCCTCATTATAAGCCCAAAGGATAGAGGTACTCTACAGCCGTCCCTTAAGCCTAAATCATGATTGTATATTCCTATGAGTCAATCTTATGTCATCACATCTGGAATCTCTCATCATGATTTTTTAAATTATCCATATTATTATTATTTCGTATGATATTCTGTTGTACCATCTCTGGTAACGATACCCCCCATATCATACACTACGATCTTTGTGGATTGCCTTGGAAAGAAAAGGATTGCTTCTGTCACGCGAGGAGTCTTATTGGGTGGAGATAAGAGGTGTAGCGTGTCATTGTTGCGTGTCTGCAGCGTGTGGTTGTCTCGAGGAGGAATGACGCAAGAAATTAATTGGGAAGCAATTGTTACTGTCGTGTGAAAAAGGAAAGGTAAAGAAGAGTGTTTCGAAAATGTGTACTTGTGTGATGATTGTGGCGTGTGAACAAGGAAGGAGATCTCAAACGGCAATATTCTAACTCTTCATGAAACGATTCGCTCTTCCGGGCAAATCTCTCCCCTCCCTTATTTAAACCCACATTCCCAAATTCCCAAATTCCCAATCTCACGCTCCCAAAATTCCCCTGAAATCTCTCAAACCTTCTTGATCCTCAAAAACCCCAAGCTCCACAACAATGGCCACCAACTCCACCCAAAACCCATCACTCGTCATTGCCAACGATGAAACCCTAGATTCCCTACTTCAAAAATTAGCCGCCGCTGGTCACATGTCCTGAAGCCCTCTCATCCCAAATCCTTCTTCTGTCCTCCCTGAATCTCCATTCATCGATCCCATGACTGCCATGGTGATCTACGAAGAACCCAAAGCCACAGAGCCTAAAAACCCCGAGCCCACTATTCCTGAAACCCCTACCTTCCCTCCCCCAAGTGAGCAAATTATCAATGTCGACGAGGATGAGTCTCGGCCTGCCGGCGACGTCTCTGAGACGGCGCCAAGGCAGAACGAAACTCTAGACGACTTCGAGAAAGAACTTGAAGCCGATATCCAAATCCGCTCTCAGCTGGCTAGAGAGGTTGCTCAGAAGTCTTCTGAGGAGACTAGTGAGGAGATTTCCGAGCCAAAATCGCATGCGCCAAAGAAAGCAAGGGCTACTCCCCTGTCAAGGAAGAGTGCCAGGAAAGGGAAGGGAGCAATGGTGAAAAGGGAGAGTCCGTCACTGAAGGATGTGTTCGGAAGGTCGATCGTGAGAGAGCTGATCTTAGAGGAGAAATTTCTGGTGGAAAATGGCTTAGAGAGGGTGTCTTTGCTTCTCAAGGCACAGAAATGGGGCCACTTGTTTGCAGAAGGCGAAAGCGTCAATTCAGAGTTGTTCAAAGAGTTCTACGGGAGCTTTACTCTAGAAGAAAAACCTCACGCCATTACAGGAAAGTTTACGGCTGGAGGACAACCGTGCTCTATCTCCAGTATTGAACTCGCCTTTATCCTAGGAGTTCCTCACGAAGGATTCTGTAGTTACTCTAAGGGACAGTGGCCACAAGATGTTCAGCCTTTGGAGCTAAAGAAGAGGATTAGTGAAGACGAGAATCCACCAAATGCTGATGTCAAAACAAACTCCATGGGTGTAATCAATCGCCTTCTTCATTCCATCTTGATCAGTAACATTACTTCCAGGGAACAAAAGAGAAACACCATCTTGATCCAGGACTTTATGCTAATGGAGAAGCTGCTCAAAGAAGAACAGGTAAACTTGGCCAAAGTCATCTTGCTGCACATGGAACATGCGAGTAACAGTGAAACCCATGCTCTTCCCTATTCCAGCATCGTCAAAAGGATTTTGAAGAGTTTGATGGTGTACTCGGAAGAGAGTGAAGCCGTGTTCTACAGGAATCTAGACGAAAGCAACCTGAGAAAGATGAAGTTCACAAAGGATGAGAATGCAGGATGGATAAGGGCTCAAGATGCCCAGAAGGAGGAAGCTGAAGATATTTTGTCTGAGTGCCCTGAAGAGGAACAAAATGAAGCGCCAACGATGGTCTATGAAACGCAAAATGCCATTGGGAGGTTGAGCCGTGTTGTTGCAAGTCTTTCTGATCAACAACAGCGGCTGATAGGAACGTTTGAAAAGGAGATGAGTCTAGTAAGACTCAAACTTGAGACAATAGAGACGGCCCTTGGAAGTCTTCTGCCTCAGTCATCTCCTCGTAATGACACAGAGTGATCCTATCTCTCCTTGGCAAATCCGACCCCCACATTTTGTTCCCCAGCCTTATCAACCGTCTTCTCTTTGTTTTTCTATTTCACTTTGTTCATGCTTTCTATTGTCTATGATTGCATGTTTGTGTTTTGGTTGTATGAAGGTTCGGTGTAAGCAGGGTGTGGCCCTTTGTTGATCTTAATAGAATTATGCTTAAGTTGTTTTGATTTATGAGCTCTTAAGGTTGCAAGTTGACTTTATTTCATTCTTTTTGATGATGTCAAAAGGGGGAAATTAGAGGATAGCAGGACTTGAGGGGGAATTCATGACTTAATTATAGCTCGTTGTTTTTCTGAGGGGGAATTTTTTAGTGCTTTGTTAGTCTTTGTTCCTTAGCTAGTATATATGTCTCAGGTTTATACTCTTATTGTTAAGGATGTTTGTCATCATCAAAAAGGGGGAAATTGTTGAGATATGATGAGGTTTTGATTAAATGACAAACATCCACTAATGGTTTACTTGAGTGCGTAGGTATTGTTACTAGTGTGTGTGCAGGAACGAAGAACGTACAAGCAGGTACGAAGGAAGTCTTGCTGGAATCCATGAGGCGTAAGGTTACGACGAATGGAAGACAACTGTGAAGAATAAGTTCATCCGAAGAAGATTATTGGTCGAAGATATCTTGGAGAATGGACTTGAAGAATTATGGAAGAGTTGCATTTCAAAGAAGGAAAGAAGATCTTGTCAAAGAAGGAAAAGAAGATCTCGGCAAATAAGGAAAGTGGCAACTCGGCAAGGATGGGCATTGGACGCGCGTGTGAAGAAGCGCCAAAGGAATAAGGAAATATTACGCGCAAGGAATATTTCCTTATGCACTTTGTTTCCTTATTTGATCTAGGCGGCGCGCCGAAGTGTGTTAACTCAGCCTCCTCGTGGATGCTAAGGCGCGCTCGGATCTAGACTCAAGATGGCTAAGTCGTCTTGAAAGTGATGAAGTGTTGCCTCGGATGAGACTAAGTGTTGGCGGTTTTGTGGATGAGTGTGTAAGCGGAAGACTTTGGATAAGCAAAACACAAGTAGATCCTTATCACACGAGTGTTTTGGGAAGGGTTTGAGGTTTTTGTACTTGGTAGATCTTTATCACACCAAGAACGAGGGAAAGATAGGGGTTTTGACGCCGAAATTACAAAGGAAGGAGAGGCTCTCAACTTAAGCTTTGTATTCAAATTCAACGTGTCTTACAATGGACCTTGAGAGGCCTTTTTATAATGGGGAAGACGTCCTTAGGCTGCAACCAAAGGTCCACTCTTCCAATTAACATAAATGAGACTAAAATTAAGGAATTAAATGCATAATCTAAAGGAGAAATTGGTGGGATTGTGCTAGGCACTTATGATGACGATCCAATGGCTGAAAATGGTGATCCTTGTGAGCCTTACACGGATTGATGACTTGGCATTTCAGCTTAGACTTGAATTAGGGACACAAGGCACCATTTTAGGCGAAATTATAGGGATCTTGGTTCTACCGAGTCAAACTCGTCTTTGACGCGCGTTCTTCACTTATCTGGACTCTTTTGGGCCATTTAGGACCATTGGAAAGAAGAACGCCCGGTAGAAATGGCTCTAAAGCCTTGGACGCACGGTAGGACCTCATTTGGGCTTGTCGGCGCTTGGCGTCGAGGCTTGACTTGGTCACCTTGAAGTTGTGGAGGTTTGGGCCGAGCGTTTTTGGTCTTGATGGACTCCTTGGGACATTTTGAGGCCATTGGGATAGATAGTGCTCGGGCCAAGTGTGATGGTTTGGCCAGTGGCGCGCCAAGTTGTGTTTTGGCAGGCGCCAGTTGAGGTTTGGCTCCGGGGTGAATAGTAAATGGCTCTGGGGTCCTGAAAATGGCATTGAACCTCTATTTGTCTTGACATAGTTGGGAGTGCTTGTGACGGGATGAGCTTGAGCACTCAAGTGTGAGTTCATCAAAGTGTAAGGCCCAATAGCTTTTGGTACTTGGGGTGTTTCCACTATATATCATCGTGTCCAGGTTTAATTTACATTATTGTTTGTCTTTCTGCATTATCTACTTATCAAGGAACAATATCTTTTGTGCGTAATATTTCTGATTTACATTATTAGATGTTTGTCATTCAATCAAAACCTCATCATATCTCAGCAATTTGTAAGTATAGTTTTCAAACTAGTACTATTTACTATTGTAGGTTAGTTGTGCGATGTCGAGTTACTATTGGTCTGACCATGGGTGGAATGCACTTATGTCATATGCTAACGTTTCATCATATACTGATTTCGTTCTGTTATCTCACCTTACAAATCTTTTTATTAGTCACACCATCTCTCTCTACTTTATAAATTGGATGATGATAACGACCAATCAATCGATTATAGGTTGTTTTGGATAGCTTTTAACATATCTAATCGTACTGTTTTATGAATCCAATAAATTAGAAGCTAGCTAGGTTTCACTTAACATAAGATTCGATATTTTTTAAGATAAGAATATCATTGTCCAACCATAAAATGAAGAGCATCCAAGAATAAAAGCTGCAGATCGAGCACGAGAATTGGTTGAGAGAGAGTACTAGAAGGAGTCGCTATTAGTGGTTGAAGATTCTTGTCGTCTAGTGTGAGGAGGAAACAGCATCCTATTATTAAGCCCAGGCCCAAGATGGGGCCCATCTTCAACGAATCCTTATCACCAACCAGCCCATAAAGAAGAAAAAATAATCAATAAATTACACTTTAGAAATTAGAATAGAGTAATGTTGTTGCATTTTAGACGCATCGTACTAAGAACATGATTCCGGATATAACATGTTACACTTTTGTTTTAAGTGTGATTTCCTTGTCAAGCCATATCAATAATACTAGATCTTATAGCAATACATTTTTTTCTTTGTCAAGCCATATTTATAAATTTATATTAAAAGTTTATGAATTATTTCGAGACAAATTATAAATTAATTTTTTGTTAAAATGTATGCCACGATATATTCTACCTCAACATAACATTTTCCCCAATAATGTTTGAAAATGGCCTATTAATTGTTGATAAAATCAGCCAAATGTACTCCTTATATAAAAATATACACAATTTCTTTCAAATACTTGTTTGAATTTGTCGATTATCTTGACTATAAGCTTGAATTTGATTGCTGCAAAATATGTGATAGTGTGAGACACGTGAGAAAAATATTTTAAAATCTACACCATTTGTTTTTGGTGGAAAAAATCTACACTATAGTAGTAGTTTACTAAACTTCTTCTTCGGTTTAAAGTAATGACTGATTAAGCTTTGTCTAATCAAGAAAAATAGTTTTGAACTTGAGAGAGTAATAGTATTGTGAATAATATTTTCAAAATCCCGGAGCTTAGTACACAATATTCCCTCCCCACACGAAAACGGTAGGGATCATCTAGGCTAAAATGATAGTCCATTTCATGGTTCATTCATTTTGATTGGTTCAAAGGAAAATTTTCCTTTTATTTTTTTAAAACTAAATAGTTATATAACATTTTTTACTATCATTTGAACCAATCAAAATGAATGGACTATCATTTTAGACTAGAGGATCCCTAACGAAAATTAATAAGAACCAGTTATGAAAGTGTGGGCCCAGAATAAATGATGTTTCTGCAAGAGGACGATTCCGATTTCTGGCTCCGTGTAAAACGGACAAAATAATAGTATTAAAAAATTCCCCCCCTTCGAACAAGAATCTGAAATGGTGGGTGCCACGTGTAAGCAACTGTTTGGTTTTGGATTAGCGTAAAGACAATCGCTTGAGTCTAATTAGTCGATTAGGGCTATTTTTGACAATTCAATTACGGAGTATTTAACTAATCAGGGGATTCCGTTTTGGAGTGTTTGGATTCTTTCCTGCTATCTCTACTACAGCACAGTCGATGGCTATTTTTGACAAATTGGTCAGAGCCGTTGGGAATCCACAGTTGTCTTCTCTGCAATTCCATTCTTTTTTTGCTAAATTATTTCACTGACACGTTTGACAAATCACCGGTACGTTTTTAGATGGATTTCCGGATATGCCCTTGGAGGTTTTACTATATTACGAAGGTGGTGTGGAGTGGTCCCGCATTTGTAGAGTAGCACAAACAGTGAATCCGGATCCGGTGCTGATAGTACGGAGTAATTCAAAATTCCATGACTGACTTACGGTTATCCAAATAGAATATATGCCTAATTCCAGATTTTAATATGTTTTGTTACAGTGTGTCCTGTCTACTTTTTATGGATACGTGATTAAAAACTGCATTTTCGTAATTACTTACGCATTCAAAACCCGTTTTTGAATGTAAACGCAAAAAAAAGTGTATGTAGGCTCTATTCGGCACTTAAATTTTGAGCATACACTAGCTTAAAATGAGCAATTTCAGCTAGCTTATATTTTCATCATTTTGAAAGCTCTGTTCGGCATGTCACACTTAAGCTAGCTAATGTTGGATAAGCTAGTTCAAGTTTGCCCAATTTTCATAATGTTCATCATTGACATTACGGAAAATTTCAGCTAGCTTATGGGAAATCAACATGTTTGCTTTCAGTTCTACCCCTCATATTCAAACGAATTTACCAATATAAAAGGCAGTTTTGTAGAGAAGTGCAATGAGCTCGGCGTCGAAGAATCAAGCGATTTTGGAAGTGGTTGAAGAACCTAATTTGGGTTGTGAAACAAGGAGATATGGGAAAATATTCTGATGTTCTCATTAGCCTTTAAAGGGCATATATATACCGATTACAAAGAGGATATCTACAATAAAGAAATAATATAATATTAACATATAATCTCTAATACTCCCTCTCAAGTTGGAGCATGTGGATCAACAATGCCCAACTTGGACAAAAGAAACTGAAATGGCTTTTCACCAAGAGCCTTGGTGAAGATGTCTGCAGGTTGCTGAGTCGTCGAAATGTAAGCAGTAGCTACTAGACCAGCAACAATCATATCACGAACATAATGACAATCAATCTCAATGTGTTTGGTGCGCTCATGAAACACAGGGTTGGCAACAATATGCAAATCAGCCTGACTATCACAATATAAGAGAACAGGAGTCGTATGATCAACTCCTAAAGATGAAAGGAGATACCTCAACCAAGTAATCTCGCTGCCGATACCAGCCATGGCACGATATTCGGCTTCAGCAGATGAGCGAGAGACGGTAGCTTGCTTCTTCGTTATCCAAGAGACCGGGGAATCCCCAAGTTTGATGAAATAACCACTGATGGAGCGCCGAGTGGTGGGACAAGTACCCCAATCAGAATCACAGAAAGCTGACAGACGAAGAGAGCTAGAAGAAGAGAGCTGAAGACCTTGTCCAGGGTGTCCCTTTAGGTACCTCAAAACACGTAAGGCAACCTGCCAATGGTCAAGTAATGGATGTTGCATAAAATGTGACAAGACATGCACAGAATAGCAAAGCTCAGGTCTAGTAATAGTCAAATAGATGAGACGACCAACTAGTCGTCGATACCGTTCAGGGTCCTCCAAAGCAGGGTCATTAGTCTTGGCCAACTGATGATGAGAGTCCATAGGAAACTCACATGGCTTGCAACCAAGAAGTCCTGCTTCAGCTAAGATTTCAAGAGCATACTTGCGCTGAGAGACAAGAATACCATAGGAATTGCGAGCAATCTCAAGACCGAGAAAATACTTGAGACGCCCCAAATCCTTCATGTAAAAACAGCGGCTGAGATAAGCCTTGACACTATCAATGCCACTAGAAGTATTCCCAGCAATAATAAGATCATCCACATAAACTAAGACATGGACAACAGAATCACCTCGAGATAGCGAGAATAAAGAATAATCAGCCCTGCTCTGTTGAAAACCAAAGGTACGAAGCGCTGAAGCCAGCTTGGAGAACCAATTGCGAGGTGCCTGTTTCAGACCATATAAAGATTTCTGCAGTTTACCAACTTTCTTTGCAGAGGAGTCGACATATCCTGGCGGTGGAAACATATAGACCTCCTCATCTAGATCACCATGGAGAAATGCATTGTGAACATCCATCTGATGCAAATCTCATCCTCGAATAGCAGCAACTGAGAGAAAGACACGAACAGTGACCATCTTTGCTACAGGAGCAAAAGTTTCAGTGAAGTCGATCCCTTCAACTTGGCGGTTCCCTAGAACCACCATACGAGCCTTATAGCGTTCAATCTCGCCGTTAGCCCGGTACTTAATCTTGTACACCCATTTGCACCCGATAGCCTTCTTGCCTTCAGACAAGTCAGAAAGAATCCAAGTGCCATTCCGCTCAAGTGCATCAAGCTCACTCTTCATTGCATCCCGCCACGGGGCATGTTGAACTGCCTCTGAGAACCGAGTAGGTTCAACACTTTCTGTAATGGCTGCTAAGAACTATGCATGTGAAGTAGAAAACTTAGCACAAGAAACAAACGCAGCAATAGGATAAGGAGTACCTGAGGACGGTGATAGAGTGAGTGAAGATGCAAAGGGGGGTGTAGATATGGACCCGTAAACAGTATTGCAGACGTAATCTCTGAGCAGAACAGATGGTTGCTTGGCACGAGAAGAACGTCAAAGTGTAGGAACAACTGGTTATGAACTCCCCCTGTCGTCAGAAGGGAGAACTGATTCTGCTGGTGATCCGCGATCGCGGATTTGGTCCCGCGGTCGCGGATTGGGCTCTGCGAGAATGATCGCATCTGTTGTGGATCCGCGATCGCGGATTTCTTCCCGCGGTCGCGGTTCTGTCTCTGAAATAACAGTAGCCTCTGTTGTTATCCCGTGATCGCGGCTGTCTTCCCGCGGTCGCGGTTCGATCACCTGTGTATTGTCATCATCATAAACTGCAGGGTGAACTGGACTAATAGTTGAAGATGAAGGAACTTTGGGCTCTTCATAGGGAAAAACAGACTCATAGAATACTACATCCCGGGAAACAAAGATTTGATCTGTTTAGAGATCATACAACTTCCAACCTGATTGTCCAATAGGATAGCCTAAGAAGACACATTTCCGACTTCGAGACGCAAATTTGTCATGTGATCGAGGAATATGTGAAGCGAAGCATAGACAACCGAAGACCCTTAAATGAGAGAACTTTGGCTCTCGCTGATACAAGACTTCACAAGGGGTCTTGTTCCCTAGCAAAGGTGTGGGTGTTCGGTTGATGAGATGTGCAGCTGTAAGAATACATTGACCCCAAAATTCCAAAGGTAAAGAGCCTTGAAACCGTAGTGCACGAGCCACATTAAGTATGTGACGATGCTTTCTCTCCACTCTCCCATTCTGCTGTGGAGTATAAGGACAAGACGTCTCAAACAATATTCCTTGAGCCTCAAAGAATGATTTCAAACACAAAAACTCAGTGCCATTGTCAGAATGAAAACGCTTAATGACTTTCTGAAATTGCGTTTTTACCATAGCACAAAACTTGTGAAACAAACCGACAACCTCAGACTTTTGAGTCATAAGAAAGGTCCATACTGCTCTCGAATGATCATCAACAATAGTCAGAAAATACCTGGCACCCGTAGTAGCAGGAGTACTATAAGGTCCCCAAACATCACAATGAATCAAATCAAAGATACCATCAGCTTTAGTAGAACTCAAAGGAAAACTGTTTCAAACTTGTTTTGCCTGGAAACAGACATCACACGGATCAACAGTAATATCTTTTCTTGCAAAGCGGCCTACTGCAGGAATAGAAGACAGAACAGACAAAGACGGATGACCCATTCTTTTATGCCAAAGAAATAAAGATGCGGAAGACATAGTTGCTGAATGGCAGGCACGAGCGCTCGACCCCAACATGTGAAGCCAATAGACACCCCCCCTTTGCTCACCCACTCCAATCATTGTCCTCGAATTGCTTTCCTGAATCACACACATCCTGTCAGTAAGCAGAGCCAAATACTTCTTCTCTTGAAGAAGCTGAGAAAAAAAAATCAGATTGTAGTCTAGTTGAGGAGTATATATCACACGACTGAGAGAAATATCAGACAATGTCAAAGTGCCTTCCTCGGTGGCTGCAGCATAACGATTATCCGGTAACTTAACAGAGACCGGAGATGCAGGAATAATATCTCGAAGAAGAGACTGATTACCTGTCATATGGAATGAAGCACCTGTATCCAAAATCCAAGTAAAAGACATACTAGAAGAGTGGTCAGACATGGACCGAAATATGGCGACCACAGTGTTCCATTGATCACCACTGAGATCCGACCCTATGGTTTGACGGTCCTGCTGATTAGGTTCGAAACGAACATGAGAAGAAATATTTGAACAAACAGCAACAACAACTGCAGAGGCAATTCCACGATCGCGGACATATATATACTGATTACAAAGAGGATATCTACAATAAGAAAATAATATAATATTAACATATAATCTCTAATAGGTTGAACAACATAAGTATGAAACACTATATTTCTGTTGATTTAATGGTCGATTTCGAACAAAAGTGTGGTAGAACATGTTGAACCAATTGAGATAGGTCTGAATTAGATTTGTGGTATGAAATTGGGGTTTTATTGGTCAATTGCAAGGAAATATATGCTAGAGCATGTTGATTTATGTAACTGATTTGGTAGAGCATGTTGATTATTTAGTCGATTTCGATTTCTGTTTCACGCAAGCTCCCAAGTCGAGTCGGATGTGTCAAGGTTGCTTCACTTGACGAGACAGTGTGTCACATGATCACCATTCTTAAGATAGTCTACCTTGGTATCCAATACCGCCTCTGCTGCCACAACGACCTCTCCCTGCTCAGTGGTGGTGGGCAACGTCGGCATTGGACAAATCCTCAATTTAACCTCGAAAACGTGAAATACCAGATTGATGCTAATATATAAGTAGTGCTGGTGTTAGTGTAAAAAAAATGCATCTAAATGATAATACATTTGGTGCTTAAAAATCTTAATTTCATATCATAAAACCTCCATTAAAACAAGAATGCATACTCTATCTCAAATTACAGATTTAGTCTCATTTAATTGCGTATGGCAATAGCATTTTGTTTCGTCGATATTAAATTACCTATGGTAACAATTTAATTACGCTTCGTCTATATGCACACGTTTTTTTGGGCTAAATGCACACTAATCTGTGCGGTAAGAGTTGCAGTACACTTCTGTGCGTTAAGGATTACCGCACCAAAGGGCTCCGGGGCATTGTTGAAATGTTTTCTGAAACGTATATGAATCTGGTGCGGTAAGCATTACCGCACAGATCTATGTGTTAACAATTAACGCACCACGTTAATACGAGATTAACAAAAAAAAATCAGATTTTGATTAACTTAAACACCTGTGCGGTAAGAGTTACCGCACAGGATATATAAAAAATTTAAAAAAAAAATTAAAACCAGTAATTAAAACTTGTGCGGTAAATCTTAAAGATGATTTAAAAAAAAAATTGAAAATAATTAAATTAAATTTTAAAAAAATTAATAAATATTATCTGTGCGGTAAGATTTTTTTGAAAAAATGCCCGTTGGTGCGTTAACTATTACCGCACCAACGGGCATAAAATTCCAACGGGCATTTTTTTGGTTGTATATAGAGGTTGAACTCTCTTGTTGAAGTTTTGCAATGCACACAACAATGTCTTATAATTATGAGAGTAGTGAGGATGATGGTAACGACAATTGGATATCAGGGGTCGTGGAAGAAGAATACGAAGTCGATGAAGAAGAGGAAGTGGACGAAGAAGACGAAGAAGTCGATGAGGAAGTGGACGAAGAAGAAGTCGAAGGAGAGGAAGAAGGCGAAGCAAATGTATCAATTGCATTAGACGATTGGACTCCGTTACCGATTTTGGTTAGTATATTATGAATTTAAATTTTGTATTTAATTGCATGAGATTTAGGTTAATTAGTTAAAATTGCGTATCTAAGTAATGTAGTTTAATCAATATAGGAAGAAGTCTTTAGACCACATTTTAGTACTGCGCAAATGTGGGATAGTAAGGAAGAGATGATGGAATGGACAAAACAGAGAGCAGGGGATTTAATGATAGTTTTGGTACATCGTACATCTAGCAAATATTGCGTTGATTTTGTATGCGATAGGTTTGGAAAACCTAGATCGGGTAGGCCGAAAGTGAATTTAAAAAATCCAGAATTGCCAGTTCCGAGGCTTTGTGACCGAAAATCGAAGTAATGTGGTTGTACATTTGAGTTATATGGGGTTCGTATCAAAGAAGGGCCTTATAGTTATAAATGGATCGTGAATGTTGTAGAAGGTCGTCACAACCACACCCTTCCTACTAGTTTGCATGGGAATTCATTCGTGGGTAGAATGAGCAAAGAGGAGGAGAAAATAGCAAGGGAAGCGGGGGATGATCGCAAGACGCCAAAAAACATACTTATTCAGCTTAGGAAAAGAGACCCGCAAAATGTGACATTCATGAAGCAGATTGCAATTTTTTGCAGAAGATCAATTTTGATGATCGTGGTGAATTGTCAGTTACTCAGTGGTCTCTAAATTTTCAGAAGGAGAACAAGTAATTTTGTCAACCTTTGAGGAACACGAGGACGAATGAGGTTGAAGTCCTTTTTTTCGCTCACCCGGAGTCGATTCGTTTGTTCAGGAAGTTTCCTCACGTGATATCATGGACGCCACATACAAGACAAATAGGTATGATATGGCTTTAGTGGAGATGGTTGGTTTCACTTGCACGCACAAGACGTTCAACATTGCATATGCATTCATGGCTCAGGAGACAGTAATGCATTACAAGTTTGTGATGATGTGCGTTCATGAGTTGTGTCGAAATTTGGGAGTGATGTCGAAGGCTATAATGACCGACTGTGAGAAGGCTTTGTTGAGAGCAACCAAACTTGTGTTCAAAGACACTGATGTGAAGCAACTATTGTGTTGGGTGCACATTAAGCACAACATCCAGTCACACGCAGAAAAAGTGATTAAAAATACTAAAAGGGCGGAGAACTTTGTTACGCAATGTTAGGGGATATTTTGCTCGAGCACTGAAGAAATCTACGAAGAGAGGTTGAGAAAGCTGAGAGATTCATGGAAGAAGGGCATTGTTGGTTACATTGAAAAGTATTGGTTTACTCCGTACAAGAAGTTCATAGTTAGAGCGTGGACGGACTACACTCTTCACTTTCACACAAGGACTACAAACAGGTATCTTTGTTTGTTTAGTTGTTAATTTGGACCACCATATTATTTATGCTAATGATTAGAAATTGTGTTTATTTAGGGTCGAGGGGATGCATAAGGTCTTGAAAGAAATTGTGGGTTCTAGTAGAGGAGGCTTCAACAGAGTGATCGTGAGGATCCACCATGTGGTCATAGGTCAGATGGACCTGATTAGGGCGACGATGAACCAAGCACTTACCACTCGGAAAATGGTCTTTGATGACCCAACCTTTCCTCCTGGCATTCGAATGTTGTTTTCAATGCTATTTTATCGAGTGTCGGATAGGTGTTTTCTGTTGTTGTTGGAAATGTACCAGCAAATATTGAAGGAGGAGTATTCAAATGTTTGTGATGATCATTGGGTTCGAGATTGTCTTGGGATGCCATGCGTACACGATCTTGCTAGGGCAATCATTTCAAAGACACCTCTTGTTCCGAATGATTTTCATGACTTCTGGAAGGAACTGAGATGGGAAGATGATGCAATAAATTTGTCCTTACCCGACGACAATCGTTCAATGTCTATTTTGGAGATCAGAATGCGTGAAATTTGGGCGAAATGGGAAAGTGGAGATTTGAGGGATGGAACTCTATTCAGATTAAGTGAGTTGTACATTGACTTGGAGCATTCGGAAGAAAGTTCTTTGGTAGAGCCAACAAACTTGTTTAGGAAAGAAAAAGGAAGGCCGCCGGGATCAAAGAACAAGGAGAAGCAGCGAAATGGGAATTCTCCTCCGAGAGAAAAGAGGGAAAAGAGTTACCACGAGTACGTTAGAGAAGACTTTACAAATACTGAGAATGCGCAAAAATTCGCAAAGGAGAAGGAAAATAGGCAAAGTAAAGACCAACTTGTCCTAAAAATCAAGCAAGTCAAGTGTCGTTCGACTTCGGATCACAATCCCAACCTGAATCATTGTTTTCAGAGACCATCGATTTAGAAGACGAAGACATGAATGTTGTGCCCCTAAGAGCTTGCTATCCAGATCGAAATGAAACAGAGGAAGAAGAAGATGAAGAAGAGATTGAAGAAGCCATAAGTTATATGGGGGTGAACTTGGGGGTGAAAAATATTGACTACTTTTGGCTTTCCTACATGACTTCTGTGAAAGATGTGCGTTTAGACGGACATTGTGGGTATCGGTCTATGGCTCTACTTACGGGTATGCAACAGAGTCAATATCGTATGATCCGTGCTGCGTTGGCAGCGGAGCTTCTTGGAAACAAAGAGACATGGGAGCCCATACGACGTGGACTACGGGTAGGAACATGGGATGATCTTATTGCTCAAGTTAACTACATGAGAAGTCCTTGTGAGAGACCATTTTGGATGGACATGCCATTTATGGGTTTGGTGTTTGCCACAGTGTATAATGTTGGTTTAGTGCAACTATCCTGGGATGCGCCGTGTTTATGCTTGCCAATAAGGCAGTCTACAGTGAGCCCTGGTCCTCCACAGAAGATTTTTGGGATAGCTCTTGTCGGATGCAGTAATCACTGGATACCGGTAAGAATCTGTGGTAATCTAAACAAACGTCATGAAACGTCGAAATCATTTATACTTATTGATTAATTTTCTTTGTATATCTAGGTTTGGCTCCGTGACGGGGCACCATTGCCACGTTGTTCCGGTTCGTGGAGAAGATTTGCAGATGACAACATCAAGTGGTAGGAAGGGATATATGCTGGCCAAGTGGACTTGTTTTGACAATACCGCTTTACTGCTGGAAAGCGTATGGACTACATGACTTGATTTGTAATAGTTTAGTAGCCTTGATCTTTAGACTTCGATTGGAATTGATTTATAATATGTAATGACTTGTCTTGTTTGCTTTAAAAGAGTTTTCAGTAGAGTTAGATGAGGTAGGTGAAACAGTGAAGTTAAATCAGTGAATCCATAAACTACAACACACTCAACATAAATTAAAAAGACAACAGACTCATTAAGGAAAGACAACAGACTCAGCATAAATTAGAAAGACAACAGACTCATTAAGGAAACACAACAGAGTCATTCTTGAAATTTAAACTAAACACAGACTTAACAGAGATTCACTGATTTGATACCAAGATCTCTAATCGGAGTCACTGTCATAAAAACTAGGAACAGGGTGATTGGGAAACCTCTGTTGTATCCAGTGTTTGCCTACTTCAATACTCTTAGCCTGGTGAAAATATACCAGCTTCAACTGTTGGTCAGCTATTTCCTTCAACAGTTTTGCAATGACTCGGAGATGATGACTGTCGTATTCTGGCTCAAGATACACGATCATGTAGTTACACTGACATGTGGTATACCTTCGTCCATACGTATGGGGATTGTTCTTGTCATTAGCAGTGAACACCTTGATTGTTCTTGAGCACCTTCTACTCGGGCACTGGATCTCACTGCCTTCTGCTGGAACTGGGGAGGATGAAGATGATGCCATGGTTGTTTGAATCTATAATACAAAGTAAGAAAACATGTTAGAAACAATGAAGATATCTAACGAAATCAGTAAAAAATGAGACTTTTAATTGAAATACAGAGTAAGAACTTGAAACCTAATTATTTTACGGTGCAGTGAGAATGAGATAATAGGGTTCACTGAGGCAGTGAATTTATAGCCGAGGTTTTACTAGGGTAACTTAGATTTGGGCCGATGTAGACAAAAGGTCCACAACAACAAAGGCCCAATAACGTAATTCGGTCATCCAAAAGTGACTTACAGCTGTGTAGTAGCTGTAACACACTCAAGCAAAATATGGTGGTGCGTTAGCAATAAACGCACAACTGATAACACAACTTCGTCAAGATCCAGCAGAAAAAGCCTAGCCCAACAAAGACCACCAGCCCAACATTCAAGCCCAACCCAGATTCTGGTGCGTTAATTGTTAACGCACAAACCCTTTTACCCAGAATCAAATGTTTCTGGTGTTTGTAGGGTTTAGGGTATTAGGGTTGGTGCGGTAACCGTTGTAGTACCAACCCTAATTACATAAAAATTCATTTTTTATGTTGTTTTCTTATACAATTTGATATTATTAAAAGTTTTATGACCCAAAGTAATGGTATACTACTGAAATATGTCGTTATTGAGAGTTTTGTAAATAATTTTATCAAGTTTTACTAATGTAATATGAGATTACGAAGAGTTATATGATAAAAAATCATATTATACTAATGAAATACGAGGTAAGTTGAGTTAAACGATAACAATTAAGTGTTAAACTAATGTTATATGATGAAATAAACACATTATATGAACTTCATTTTAGTAACGAAGTGGTATCACATACATATGAGTATAACTATACAACTTATATACTTGAGAGTAGTAGCATATAGGTGAAAGTCTTCGTTTACATACTTCTAACTGTTAAAGTTGTTAATTTCTTATAAAAACGATAGCGTTTGATTGGTAATGCTCAAATATTAATGTTACATTTCTTGACTTTTACGTTTTAAGTGCTTATTAAGCCGTTTTATGTCATTCTTTGTCGTTTTCTGTGTTTGGGCCTCATTAAAAATTCATTAGGCCCGTTGACGTTTTCGATAATAATTTTTCGATTCCTACAAATGAAAACAACTATTCGCCCTATTTGCTGTCATGTTACAATTTCAAAATTTCGATTTTCATCGTTTCAAGGCGTTAAAACGATATGGGCCCAAACTATCCACATATGACATCCATTATCCATTATCCACTATCCATTATCCATTATCCACTATCCATTATCCATATTTCGATTTGGCTTGTTTTATATCGTTTTGAGTCGGGTTTTTCCGTTTCTTAGTCGTTTCGAGACGTTTTGAACCATTTTTATCAATATTTGACGTACTTTGTCGTTTTTCGCCTTTTTCAAAAAACTCGAGTTTTGCTAAGATTTGCTCAATTTGGCCATATTATGCCATCATTTTGGCCACTTTTTTACAACTTGTTCGGAATTCCTTCAAATTTCGATTTTGCTTGTTTTATATCGTTTTGAGTCGGGTTTTTTCGTTTCTTAGTCGTTTTGAGACGTTTTGAACCATTTTTATCAATATTTGACGTACTTGGTCGTTTTTCGCCTTTTTCAAAAAACTCGAGTTTTGCTAAGATTTGCTCAATTTGGCCATATTATGCCATCATTTTGGCCACATTTTTACAACTTGTTCGGAATTCCTTCAAATTTCGATTTGGCTTGTTTTATATCGTTTTGAGTCGGTTTTTTTGTTTCTTAGTCGTTTTGAGACGTTTTGAACCATTTTTATCAATATTTGACGTACTTGGTCGTTTTTCGCCTTTTTCAAAAAACTCAAGTTTTGCTAAGATTTGCTCAATTTGGCCATATTATGCCATCATTTTGGCCACATTTTTACACTTTTTTACAAATTGTTCGAAATTCCTTCAAATTTCGATTAGGCTTGTTTTATATCGTTTTGAGTCGGGTTTTTTCGTTTCTTAGTCATTTCGAGACGTTTTGAACCATTTTTATCAATATTTGACGTACTTGGTCGTTTTTCGCCTTTTTCAAAAAACTCAAGTTTTGCTATCAATATTTGACATCACTCCAAGTCACGACCCTCATTCCCACTACTTTGGCCTTCCTCGTGGATTGAATGCCGAAAAAGCTGAGATTGACGAACCGGAGCTGGAGCCATCGGTGGAGCCCCGTCATTCAAAACTCCAAGGAGACGCTTCATGAACTCATCGATATCTGCAAGCCTCCTCTCTGGTGGTGTCTCCAAGAAAGCTCGGATCTCACAAGTCACGAGTTGGGTCCGCTATATTAACAACATATCAAAACATTACAATCAAATATACTAATTGAATGAATATGACTAATAAAATTTATAATCGTACCGCAAAACTGTCAACCGAAGGTGGAATACGCAGCGGACCAAGTGGACGATCGAGTCTACGTGATCTGGGATCCACCAGAGGATGAGAAACTCGATCATACCAATCGAGATAATCATTTGTGACTGTCCAATAGTACGTCGCTCGTGGCTCCCAAATCTGTAACAAAGGCTTGGGGTCCTGATCCCACACACCAAACAGATCCTTCTCAAAGTGAACTGAATAATGCGTCAGCCTGTTGTTACGTGTCACCTGGATGGGCTCTGGGGGAGGATCTGGGATACCCTGCAGATGTCCAAACTGTCGCAGCAGGCGACCTGGCTGATAGAGCTCCTCGATGTCCAGACAACGGAGAATGCCCTCAAACAAAGACGGGGCCTACTGCGGAAGTCTGAAATCCACATTTGAAAAGGGAAACCAGTTAACCTGCAACAAAACATTACAAAACAGTTAGTATAGTTTACATTCACACAATATAACGAAAGCATACATTCTTAAAATCTGACCTCCTCATAACGCACACGGTCAAGCATGCCACGAATGGCAACCAAACGATTTGTGCTCTTCCCATGTGGCACCTCTCTGCCCTCCCTCATAGCAGCTGCGGCATGGTCCATAGAAAGTGGATCTGTCACAAAATGTCCACAAAAATGTGGAAAATATGCCAAGATCCACGACTGCAAAAAAAAAGATAATTAGAACTCGACTTCCTAAACATAGCCAATCGTATAGTTGTTTGCGTACCAACCCGCAAAAGAATGCCAGAACTCCCCATCCCCATAGTCAATCGCCTCGACGTCTGTCCAAGGTTGCGATACAGATGAGCTAACACTCCAGCTCCCCAAGCATATTGGCCAGTGCTGTCGTGGTCGGCCAAAAGAACTAACCGCCAGTGCTTGACTGTTGTAGTCGACTTGTCCACTAGAACTGTAGTGCCGAGAAGCAACAGTAAGTACATAGACGCAATGAGGCTCTCGTCTCTTTGTCCATCCTCCATCCGCATCATATCCTTCAATCTCTGCTGAAGATAACCCAAAGGAATGCCTCCATCCCTATACCAAGTCTTTACCAGTGCCTCCTCTACGTGAAGCATCTCAGCAATAAAAGTGAAGATCTCCTCCTTAATCAAAACTGAGCTACAACTACTGGCATGTATAGGCAGCGACAGGATCTCAACCACATCGTGAAGTGTAGGACCAATCTCTCCAAATGGCAAATGAAATGTGTTGGTTTCTGGGTGCCATCTCTCGATGAAAGCAGAAACCAACACATGATCGACACGACCGGACCTGATATAGCGTAGATCAGTCAATCCAGATCGCTCTGCAAGCTGAAACCACGAATCTGGATCAGGTCTCCTAAACTCCTCTAGTGGAGTGCAGTAGGCGGTGTGGAAGTGAACCTTGACGACCTTCCGTGTCTGAAAAAAAAAAGTAAAAAAATAACACAGTTACTTCTACAGAATGCCAAAATATTTCACATATGAACATTATAGTTCAAATACATACCAAATCAAGAGGAGCCTCGCCCTCTGGAAGATCAGCGGCCTCTGGAAGATCAGCAGGCTGTGGAAGATCAGCATGATCTGCAGCACGTCCACGTCCACGTCCTCGTCCTCCACGTGGAGCGCGTACACCTCGTGCTGGAGGATCAGTAGCGTCTGCATCAGCAACATCATCATCAGCCTGAGCTCCTCGGCCTCCTCCCTGTCTCTGTATAAATGGGGGAAGAGGACGGGGGCCAGCTGGAATCACAGGTGCAGGAGGATCAACAATTGTAAGCTCATAGATAGCCCTGGCAATGTGAGTCTCATAACTCTTCAGCAACTCATTTGTAAAAGGACCTCCGGGCATCCAAGGTACAGCAGGAGGTGGTACAGGATCTGCATCGGGAGGTGGTACATGAGTTGCAGCATCCGGATGCGGTACATCATCAGTCGGGGGAGGTGGTACATCAGGCGTAGGAGACGAAGGACCTAAATCTGTAGGAGCTGGCGATGAAGGCCCCATACCAGCATGATCCTCTGAAATAATAGGAGGGTCGTCTCTCCTAAGCTGATTTGTCGGTATCTCGGGATGAGATAAAATATAATCTGTACCTAAACCCTCACCGTCTCCCAGCATATCATCATCCAAATCAACAGTTGTATCATCGACGTCCATATCCTCCTCCTCACTCTCACTGTAACCCTCATCATCAGCAGACGGATCAACATCTAGACCAGAATCCCTAACTTCCCCAGTATTTGTAAGTGCCCCAGTAACATCAGTGGGTGTCGAACTAGAAGCATTCAGCTGGTCTCGAGCAGTAGCAAAACTCTGACGTATGGACGCTGTAATCTTCGTCCTCCTAACACGCTCTGCAGCAACAGGAGCCCCCGGAACAAAACCACTAGAAGCCATCGTATCTCGCACCCCCTAATGTTGTTGTTATAGCGTAACGTTATTTTCATAGCGTTACAAAAATAACGTCAAATTCAAAAACGTCTTTTACATGACGTCGTAACGTTACAAACAGTTGTTGTAACGTCAATCCTAATCAAAATCATCTCTAATTTCTAAACATTTGGGTCATAACGTTACGAAATTAACGTTATAATTCGCCTAATTTCAATACTTTATATACTAATAATTCATAACGTTACAAAATAAGAGAAGAACAATGTCATATTTCATAAAATAATTAATTCATTAATTTTACAATATAGAATGTCATATTTCATAACATTATGAAATTATTATATTTCATAACGTTACAGAATTTCATTAATTTCATAACGCTACGAATAAATAAATTAATTTCATAATGTTACCAAATAATATAATTTTATAACGTTACGCAATAAATTACTTAATTTCATAACGTTACTATATAAATTAATTTCATAATGTTATAAAATAAATTAAATAAATTGATAATGTTACGAAATTTATTTAAAAATTTCATAACGTTATCAAATATTATTAAATTCATAACGTTATGAAATTAAATAACTAATTTCATAACATTATGAATTTAATAAATTAATTAAATTAAATAAATTGATAACGTTACAAAATTTATTTAAAAATTTCATAACGTTATCAAATATTATTAAATTCATAAAGTTATGAAATTGAATAACTAATTTCATAACGTTACGAAATAAAATAATTAAACTATTTAAAAACATTAAAAACGTTATAGAATATTTAATAAAAATACATACTTGATGTAGATCTACGGGAGTCTAAAAATCTTCCGGTTTGAGTCTCGGTTTGTGGATTCAACCTTCTATTTGCTCGAGTAGCATACCCGGGACCGACGTTTTGGACGGGTCGCTTTCGGTTTCTTCGCCTCGGGGCGGGTTGGGGTGCGGGTATCGGGGCGGGTTGGGGTGCGGGTATCGGGGCGGGTTGGGTTGCTGGTATCGGGTCGGGTCGGGCTACGGGTATTGGGTCGGGCCGGGCTATGGGTGTGGGGTCGGGCCGGGCTCGGGATTTTGGCCGGTTCCGGGCACCACCACTGTAAATCAGTGGCACCTCGGCTTCCTCCTCGTCTTCATCCTCCACAGCCAGCCACGGAGTCGCCGCAGGAACGGCCGTCGTCGCCGCAGGAAGAGCTGTCGTCGACGGGATGCTTGGACCCTCGTCTCCGGCCGGATTTTTGGGCCCAGAAGATGCGGCTTGGTCGGGGGAGCTCGAATCCATCATCAATTAGTGGATTTGGTGGCTTAATCGACGGGAAAATGGGAATTATTGGCCGCCAATTTTAAGGTATTGGCGGCGGGTTTTTGAAGAAGGAAGGAGGAATAAAGGTCGGGCAGGGAAAAGTTGGGTTTAAAAATAACCTAAATTGGTGCGGTAAGTGTTACCGCACCGATTTATTATTTTTTAAATAGTTAAACCTGGTGCGGTAACGTTTACCGCACCAGATTTTTTTTTTATATATATATTAAACCTGTGCGGTAATTGTTACCGCACATGATATTAGTATTTTAATACCTTTTTAAAAAAAAATTATTAATTAAAAAAATAACAAATCATGTGCGGTAATAGTTATTGCACATGTGTTTAAGTTCATCAAAATCTGATTTTTTGTTTGTTAATCTCGTATTAACGTGGTGCGTTAAGTGTTAACGCATAGATCTGTGCGGTAATTCTTACCGCACCAGATTCATATACGTTTCAGAAAACATTCCAACAATGCCCCGGAGCCCTTTGGTGCGGTAATCCTTAACGCACAGAAGTGTGCTGCAACTCTTACCGCACAGATTAGTGTGCATTTAGCCCAAAAAATGTGTGCATATAGACGGAGCCTTTAATTATTATCAAAATAATTAACGAGACAAATTAAACAAAACTTATTTTCTATTTGTGTTCGATTCGAAGGATTCTAAAAATAAAAATATGGACACATATTTAGTACTCCCTTTGTCCCTAAAAGTTCTTCCTATTCCAAATAATGACATTATTCACGTATTAATCGAATTTGTTAGATATCTTACAATATATAAGAACAAACATAGTGATGTGGGATCTTGTTTGATTCGTCTCATCGTGAACTTTAAGAATATCAAAATTTTATAATTTTTATTAACGTATATTTAGAGATATTAACGATACAAAAGACATATCGACGTACGTGCATACAAGAGATGAGAAGAAAATTTGAGGATAGGGGAGGTACGAAACTTGAAATTGCATGAGGGTGTATCAGGAGAGGGACAGAAATGTCTATTTACATTGATAAAAAAGTGGGACACTTGTCGGCGAGAAAATATGTCGGGCCCACCACCATCACTACAACAAAGTCCACACCGAGGGAATCTTGCTGTGAATCCGGTTTTTGTAAAGCAACAAAAATTAGTCTTTTTTTTCTAATTCATCCATACAACGTCAAAATTCAAAACTGAAATTATTCACACAGATCTTAACAATTTGTTCTCATATAGATTGGACTCATCAAGTTCCTTTTCAAATCAAGCATAAAATCTTATAAATATATTTGGGAGAGTCACCCACGCAGCTTGAACTCTATATGTAAGGGTAGTAGGGAAATCCCCTACTCGCTGAACTAGAGTGAGAAACCACGAAAAAAAAATCTTATAAATATATTTGGTTACGGCGATACAGATATTAGTAGTACAAAATTTGAGGTGAATATCAAAAGAACCAACAAATTACATAATAAAACCCTAAAAATAATTTTTTTTTTAAATTCTCTTCTAGGATAATGTGATAATCCATTAAAATAAAAATATACTCTCTCCGTTCCAAAAAGAATGTCGTTTTAGTCTACTACACACATATTAAGGAGAGTAACAAATATACAAATATGTCCCTATCTAATATCACATTTTGTTATATTTCCAAAGCTATTACTAACAAAAATCTCTCAATTTATTAAGATTTGCTAAAATCTAGAAGGGTATATATGTAAAATATATGCAAAAGATGCTCAAATGACAAACATTGGTTAGAATGATATTCTTTTTGGAATAGAGGTAATACACTAATTACATTTTCAATGCATATCTTCCCCTTTTTAATTCTTTTTTATTTGTGTATCTTTGAGAACACATTGAAAAATAGTCACAAATATAAATAGTGGTGAGTGGTCTTACTCAATTTGAAGGCCAATTAATTACAAAACGTGGATCGATATTGAAAAATAGTCATTAATTTCTTTTTGATTCGTCTAAATGAATACTTTAAGAATATTAAAAATTATAATTTATATTAATATATACTCCCTCTGTTCTTTTATAATTGTCGTTCTAGGATTTTTAAGACAAATTAAGAATTTAAAATCTGACAAAATCTTACCAAAATAGCTAAAACGATAATTAAAAATGAACAAGGAAAACAGACTAGAATGATAATTAAAAAAGAATTAAGAGTATCTAATACTGTATTAAGTATTGCCATTTAAAAAGAAATATTGTAGGACAAGGGAGTCGGATCTCACCACCGCATTACACGCTACGGAAATTCACATTGAAAGGTTATCATAACAAACTAGTCAATTAAATAGCACCTTAAAGTAAACATTACTCCGCATTTACTAAGATACTGATATAGGGAGAACACAAAATATAGTGCTTTCAACGAAGGACTATACTTTGAGCTGGTAAAGGTCAAACATTATTTAATACTCCATCCGTCTCTTAATGTTCTTTTTATCTCTAATTTTTACACTAATTACAATTAAATATAATTTGCTAGATTATTCTCAATCTATAAGAACAAACATGGTAATGAGGGATCTTGTTTTGTTCGTCTCATTAAATACTTTAACAATATTAAAATTTTATAATTTTTAGAAAGATATAATAAGAGATATTAACGAAGCAAAACGTATCTCGACAAATGTGTCAAAATAAGATGGGAAGAACATTAAGGGTAATAACAACGGAAATTGGAAAGGTGTGAAGCACGCTTTTATGGACTAAACAACCATTGAAATGCAATATTCTATAATGAACAAGTGTTTAATTAATGTAAATTTCCTAACCCAATGCATATATTATATACTATTATATGGTTTCCATTCACATTTTTCAGGGCGCACTAACTTTTTTGTTTTACATAAGAAAGAAAGTAGTATTGTGAAATGTTTTAATGTAATAGTCAAACTATGGTAAGGGTGTGAGTGTCAAGTAGCTACGGTAGAGGTATCCTTTTCAACCAATCCTTTTCAACAAGATTTACAAATCATTATACTTGTCGTGAAATCGGGGAGACTTGTTTTATTGGTTATAGTTGGATTATATTTAGAGTTTCAAATAATTCAAGTGTTTGTATGGTTGAGAATTGAATTTTAATGATTTTGAAGTATATGAAGCAATGCTGTTTGGTTGGAAAATTTGATAAAAGAAAATAGAAATTGATGTAAAAAGAAACATGAAGTAACTTATCTACTCTCCTAGAAAATTCAATTCCTACTTTGTAGACAATTTAGATAGAAAAATAGTAGGATATGTAAAATTATAAAAAAGTAGAAAAAAATGATACTCAATATGATTGTATTTTTTTTTGAAAGCAACTCAATATGATTGTATTGTGCTCAAAACAAGGATTTTTTTAACATTATGTAATTCTTAAGATATATTATATCTCATAAAAAAGTATTATTTAAAGATGATCGAAATAACTCACTCAGATTAAATAGTAACAACATTAAAGATAGAAGAGAGAAGAATACAAATAGAGTTTTGATGTAAAAAGCGAGAAAAAAGAGATGGATTATGAATATGACTTTTTAGGAAAAAGTAAACTAACATTGAAAAGTGAGAATGATAATAACATTTTGAGACATCCGAAAAAATATAGAAGAATAAATTGAGACGGAAAAAGTATTTACTAGGCCGTATCAATTTATCTAAGTGAATTTTTTTATAAAATATTAAATATGTTTTTATAAAATTATGAAGTGAATTTAATAACATATTTGTAACCTTATTAAATTAAATATAAATACAAAACCAGTCATTTTCATTTTGATTTCTTAACTCTTAAGAAATGAAGACCAAACGCAACCTAGATTTGTTATGAATATAGAGTCACATTTGGTACTTTGCACAAATATTAAGACAAGTCTAATCAAGGTAAAAGTGTAAATAATGGCACAAAAAACCATAAAATTCAACCAATAGAAAACTTATTACAATGTAAAGACAACTTTACCCCTAAAAAGTATTGTAGGGTGTGAATAAAGTAAATTGAATAAAGGTATTATGAGAATAAATTAATGGATAGAAATAAAAATATGACTCAAATTAGAGGACACCCGAAAAGAAAATATGACTGAAATTTAGGGACGGAGGGAGTAGGACTAATACTGAGGTGAAGAAACTAGAAAAAATTGCCTAAAATGGCAAAGAAAGAAAAGAGAGAAAGGAATCCATCGAGAAACGCGTGATAATGGATTCCAATTACGCGACGACGCGAATGCGGCCGCTTTGACGCCCCTCATTTTCTTTCCCTTGTACTTATCTTCTTCCCTATAAATATCATTCCCAGTCGGTTCATCTATATCCTTCGAGTTTCTTCATTCCAACCAAACACCACTACCACCAGATCCCCCATCAATGGAGAAGCCTCACTCTCCCCAGCTCAGCTTGAATCTGAGTCCTCCATGGCTGCTCCCACAACAGAGCTACGATCCCCATAACTCCTCCAACCTCCAAGACTACATCGCAAGATTAGAACAAGAACTTTTCAAAGTCGAATCGTTCAAGCGCGAATTGCCTATCTCCGCTCTACTCCTCACCAACGGTGACCTCAATTTTACTTTTCTTCTTCTTCTTCTTGCATTTTTTAAATTCCGATTTCGTTGCTCCATCTCTTAGGTTTTCTGACAACGAATTTTATGTGTTCAGCTATTGGGAGGTTGAAAGAGGAAGTAGGTAAGAACGACAAAGAGCTGGTGTGCGATTTGAACGAGAGTCCAACGCAAGACTCCGAAATTACAGTGGTTGTCGATGGTGATAAGAAGACATGGATGCAATCTGCTCAGCTTTGGAACTCCGATCATGCCTCATTTATCCACCTCAGTCCGGTAAATCATCTCTTCCAGTTGAGTTTTCTCCTCTCAGTTTACAAAATCGAGTCTGATAATGGCGTTAACTGTGTGCAGAAAGGGACACCAGACGGAGGAGGAGGAGGAGGAGCAGAGGAGAAGGCAGGGGCGTTTTCGTCATCCACCGAGGGATCTGATAATGATATTTCTCCGGATACAGATCCATATGAAAAGATCTCTGGCCTCAAGATCTCTGGCAGCAGGAAGAACTTCGTTCCGATTTTGCCGGCAACGCCTCTGATATCGCCGTCGTCCTCGGAGGGGTCGAAGAAACATAGGAGATGCTGGTCGCCGGAGCTTCATCGTCGGTTCGTAGATGCTCTTGATAAACTAGGTGGATCTCAAGGTTTTATTTCTTAACTCATACTCCGTCTCTTATTCATCTGTACGAAATTTCGCAGCAATCAAGGAGATGATGAAGTGATTAGATGGTGTTATTTTAGGAAAGTTCTGAATGGTAAAAAAGAAAATGGGTCTTGACAGGAGTAACTTGATTAGTTACCAGGTCATTTTCCAATTGATTTGCTCTGCTTCATTCAATCCAAACTGACTAACAAAATTCAACTGCAAATGTATCAATTCCCTAAATGTATATGTTAATGGTGATTGTAGTGGCTACTCCTAGGCAGATAAGGGAGCTTATGAAAGTTCATGGCCTCACAAACGACGAAGTCAAAAGCCATCTGCAGGTACTAATCTTTGACACATTTTCATGAATCCATATGAAGTAAATCATAACTGTGTACCATTTGTTTTTGTTCTTCCAGAAGTACAGGCTACACGTAAGGAAATCCCCACACTCGAATTCATACATGAACAAACAGAAGCTGTCGATCCATGATGTTAAGTTCGACACGACTGCATCAAAATCAGAGACGAGCCAGTCGGTTTCCCCACAGGGATCCCTTCGAATGCCGAGGACAACAGTCGGGTGTAGTTCGGCTGCTAGTAGGTGTCGCAGCATTGAAAGAGATGGTGAGGAGAATTCAGATTGCCATAGCTGGGCAAATGTCTAAACAAATTCCTAGCCTCTCTAAATAAGATCTTACTACAGATCTATGTTTTAGTAGAAGAGGGAGATTTTATGATGATTTAGGTGTAGGGAAAGGCACCCCTAATTAGTTGACTAATTTATACATGTTGGGTATGATGATCCCATGGAGTAGGTTTTATTTTTCTCTTGGGTACCATTTCAGGTGTTAGCGCTGATGATGAGTTAATCCGTTTGTACCTACGGAGAGAGTGTGTCCTAAGAATATCATCTAATATAATCTTTTTATATATGTTATACTTTGCTATCTTAAACACATGCATTATTCCACAACATCAAAATATAACATGTTTCATGTTTATATTACTGTAGTTGATTCAAACTTTTGCTATTCTTTTTTTTTTTAATTGTTTAATCGGAACGAATCATTGTGTCGGGCAAGGACCTAGGAAGCAGAAAATTGGATTAGCATCTTTCCAAACCGAGTAATTTTATTATGGTTTTGTAACCTCTGTTCTAACTTCTTAAGTATATTTTGATGTATTTCTTTCGTGTGGTTTAATACAAATTCAGCTTAATCTTATAATTGGTAATATTTTAATATTAAATATGATCAAATTATCGTACATTAAATCATACAAAAATCCCTTACTAGCTGGAAGGAAGGATCTTATCTACTCCTTCCGTCCATCTTATCTACTCCTTCCGTCCCATATTATAGATCTTGTTTGTTGTTATCGAGGTAAATTAAGGAAGAGAGAAAGAAAAGTGTAGAGGAGAGAGATTGTGAGTGAGTGTGGATTTTTATGTAGAAAAGAGAAGATAAAAAAGTGAATTGGTGTGAGTTTTAATGTAAAAAGGAGGAAAAAGAGTGTAGATTGATGTGATATTGATAATAAGAAAAAAGATAAAAAAGGAAAGTAGGATCTATATTTTGGGACGCCCACAATGGAAAACGTGATCTATAATATGGGACGGAGGGAGTATATAAAAATTGGTTGTCCAACGAACGAATTTAATGAAATCGGTACCTAATTAATACTATATTTATGTTAGTCTTTTTTATTTTTATTAATTAATTGTCATTAATTCTAATCCATTTAAGTCTTATTGATTAATTCTAAATCCAAGTCTTTTTGTTTTCATTATTAATTATCTTATTCTAATTATTATCTTATTTAATTTAATATCTAATTTTTTTTATCTTTTTATATATTAAAAGGTTGATTGTCTTTTGTTAAAAATTAATGTAAAAGATACTTATCTCCACCACAATCAATACTTCTAATCTTCCATCCTTAAACCTTAATGGTTCTCATAAAAATTTCTTTTTGCATGTTGGGTTTTTTTTAATGATTAAAAAGAATGACTATTAAATTAGAAATACAGCTTCACCCGAATAATTTTTAACTTTTATCATATTCGTATTATAAAATTTATGTAGTCAAATTTCATTGATTGCACGCAAATCATTGAAGGTTGAGACTTTTGACTCATTTCCATAAAATTATATATATGAACCAATAATGTTCCAAAATTACTACAAACATAAATATGAGGAAATCAAAAATACTTATAACTACAAATATTGACAAATTCGATAACAACAACAAAAATATAAAAAATAATGCGTAATTACATTAAATCACATACGAAAATCTATAATTTCCACGCGCAAACATGAAGTTTGATAAATCCATAAATCTATATAAATTATTGCATTTCATATATAATTAGTATATCATAGTAAAAAAGTATTTAAATAAATAATTGAGTTCTGCGTAGCAGGGCAACCCGTGCCTATCTATTATAAAATTAAGGAATGTGTCAAATTAAACATATGGCATTTAATTCCCATCCATTTCTGATTTGTGATTTTTGCAAGAATGGGCTGATTTGTTAGCCCAACTTAATTAGGCCCAGTCCCATACCCAACTCATTTAGGGCACCATGCACGAACTATTTGTTCCCAATACCCTATTGAACACTATAATCTATGTAACTACACCTCTTAATTAAATTCTAATTTTTTGCCCCTCTCCTCCCCTCACTTCCCTCCCCTCTCTTCATTCTCAGATCTACATCTCTCCAACGCCGGCTTTCTCTTTGTCGCCCACTCGCCGACGATGCTCCGTCACCTACGTCCCCGTCGATGCTCTGTCGCCGGCGTCGCCTCTGTCGCCGGCGTCGCCTCTGTCGCCGGCGTCGCCTCTGTCGCCGGCGTCGCCGGCGTCGCCTCTGTCGCCGGCGTCGCCTCTGTCGCCGGCGTCGCCTCTGTCGCCGGCGTCGCCTCTGTCGCCGGCGTCGCCTCTGTCGCCGGCCTCCTCTTACTCTGTGCCACTCCTCCTTCGCCGCCAATCTCCTCCTTCATCGTCGCTTCGCTCTCTCTTTCGTGGCCGGCTTGGTCCCGCCTTCACCGTCAGACAGCTTCGTCGTTCAACCCTTCTCCAGCACCGGCATGCCCCACTAATCTTTGTCTTTACAAAGCCGCCTTCCAGAATGATCCCCACGTTTAGATAGGCTTGATCTTGAAGTGGAGCGAGATGATGGAGAAGACGAAACACTTCAGGTCTTGCATAAGTTGTCAACGTTATTACAATGTACTCCAATAATTAGTCATAATCATTTCAAAATAAACACTAGGATTCCTTAAACACTATCCAGTTATTTGTTATATCAAAGAAGACACTTCTGCATGCTGACAATTATTTATTTAATGTTCTGACAATGTCTTAGGTGTATTCACAGATTTATTTAGTGTTGACAGATTTATTTAATGTCTTGTTCACAGATTTATTAGTGTCTTGTTGACATGTTTAATTAGTGTCTTGTTGACATGTTTAATTAGTGTCTTGTTGTCAGATTTATTAGTGTCTTGTTGACATGTTTAATTAGTGTCTTGTTGTCAGATTTATTAGTGTCTTGTTGACATGTTTAATTAGTGTCTTGTTGTCAGATTTATTAGTGTCTTGTTGACATGTTTAATTAGTGTCTTGTTGACATGTTTAATTAGTGTCTTGTTGACATGTTTAATTAGTGTCTTGTTGACATGTTTGATTAGTGTGTTGTTGACAGGTTTAATTAGTTTCTCGTTGACAAATTTACTAAGTGTCTCGTTGACAAATTTAGTTAGTGTCTTGTTGACAAATTTAGTTAGTGTCTTGTTGACAAATTTATTTATTGACAGTTTTAGTTAGTCTCACAATTTTTTTAGTTAATTATATTGACACTTTAATAGTCTTGTTGATAGATGAATAAATCGTATTTATTGATGAAGTTATGAAAAATTATCAATTTGACCGTTTAAAAATGGCTACTTTGCACGATATTTGTATATTGCATAGCTGGTGACTTGTGTTAAAGAAGAAAGAACGATGTTTTTCAAATTAAAATTTGTGAGGAATAGTTGCCATAGGTAGTATGGAGTACGTAAAAGCTAAAACAGGCTAAATTGTAGCAAGTATATTAGGCAACAGATAGTAGGCATTAACAATAAAAATAAATTAAAGTATTAAACGGAGTAGCAGTTGGCAGCAACAACTGTCAACTACGGAGTGCTGTAGCACGTATACGGAGTAGAGAGGGTATTGGTCCCCACTGTCATCGGGTGAGGGGAGGGAAGGGAGAGAGGAACCGCTCCACGTCAGCGGGTATGGTTTTTTAACTTTTAATGAAACGAAGTTTCACGCGTCAGATGAGAGGAGGGTGTTAACGAGGACCATTTAAAAAGTCATTGCCACCTCAGCTGAGAGG
The DNA here is from genome assembly GCA_029168935.1 of Oxyria digyna. Taxonomy (NCBI): domain Eukaryota; kingdom Viridiplantae; phylum Streptophyta; class Magnoliopsida; order Caryophyllales; family Polygonaceae; genus Oxyria; species Oxyria digyna. The sequence continues at coordinate 21,303,074 of JAPVLV010000010.1, read as the reverse complement.
TATTAACTTATAACTTAATAAACTAGTGTAGAAACTATTAAAACTATCTAGATTTAGGGTATTTACCCAAAAACTGGCACCATGCACACCCTCTTCACGCTGGTACGAGAACTTTGTTTTGGCTTCCAAATTTCGTAACGTCTGAACTAAATTCTGCAATTCAACCACGCATTAAGTTCTCCGATTTCACTCCGTCGAAACAGCTGGATTGGCCTACCATAAATAGAATCTTCCGTGCAGGGCATTCCAACGGAAATCATCCTTTGCCTAAACAAATTTTCTCTTTCTTCGGACGATACGTTACTATCGACCAAATCTTTCTCAATTTCTCCCTCGATAAGGTTGTCCTTCTTTGGAATTCGATCTACTTTCCTAATTAAATTTTGTTTTTGGTTTCTTCAATTGTATTTTCGATTGATTGATATATAATTTTATCAAGAGTGTTTGATCAGATGGTGGTAGAGAGGTACGTTGGTTAGTAAACAATAAGTATACACCTAAACGTTTTTGTGTCCTCTGTGGTATAAAGGTATGTTGGGTAGCTAGCGCATTCGATGGGTCGTATGGACCTACATCGAAGGTGCTGGTAAGGAGGACTTAATGTCTTGAAATGAATTCCTTTTAGAAGCACGTGTAAATTGAGATTATTTGTTCTCTATTTCAGTTGGTTTATGTGTAGTGTCCGTAGATGAGAAGCTACAACTAAGTATATCAATTTTTGTGATTCCATACATTCCCTGATTTAAGTCATTATGTGTTTGTATTACTTTCATACTTGCTTTAGTTTATGTAATTGATGGAGATGATTGGATATTATTTGTGACCGGGAGCATTTTAAATATATATTTTTTTGGTCGAAAAGAGAGGCGGCACTCTCTAAATTTTTTATTAATTAGGCTCTAATTAAACGGGGTAAATCCAATCCCCTAACATCGTTCGATAACAACAAAGAAATACTTAAATGAGGTTCCAACAACAAATGAAAACCACTAGAAAGAGAAAAGGCAAGGGAGGCGAGGGCGTCTGCAACGCCATTGGCTTCCCGAAAGATATGTCACACTTGGACAAGCCAATTCCTACTAATAAAACCTTGACAAGCATTGACAAGGTTAGCAAGAGGGTGGTGGGGAGAGATCTTCGTGGAAAGAAGCGTAACGACGATTTGTGAATCAGTTTCAATCACAACTTTGCGAAAGTTGTTGTTCCAACCTAGCTTTAAACCTTGAAGCACACCCCAAAGCTCAGCCATCGGGACACTACACTTTCCAATATTATGAGCAAAACCGATCTTCCAACACCCGTTTTCATCTCGAATAAGGCCACCTGCAGAGGCATCACCGTCCTTATTAATGGACCCATCAGTATTGACGGTGATCCACAAGGCATTTGGCCTATTCCAAGAGATATGGCTCTCCTCCCTGTCGTGCACCGACCCATTAGCCTGCCCATTAGAAAGCCTTATGCTCCACGTCGCCTTGTACTCAGTGGCCCGATTCAACACAAACTCTGCTTTGTTTGGAACCACTTCTTCCCTACCAAAGACTCGTTGGTTCCTCCATTTCCAAAGCCAGAACAGAGCATGCCCAAAGATCGAGGACCAAGAAACCCCACTCGGATGGTCCCAATCTGACATGATATTCTCCCTAATCCAAGCCGCGAAAGAAGCCCCGAAGAAAACATTATGGGGCATTGGGGGATCTAATTCAGACCATAAGTATCCCACAAATCTGCAGTCTGGGAATAAATGCGTGAGCGACTCTCTATCTTGACCGCAACTAGAGCACGTAGGGTTCTCCGTCATGTGCCGCAGCTAGCGCCCCGACGAAGGGGCAGATCCAGTGCACGTACAACTGCTCCCATGTGTCGTGACACTTGTTCACATACGCCCACCCGAACGCCTGTCAAAGTAAACGTATAACTCATTTACATGATAAACTTATTTAACCATTTTCAGATATCCTAAAGTAACTAATTAGAAAAGATTCGCTTGAGTTGCTTTCATGCACATAAACAATGTGTGTGTGACTATGTGTAAGTGAAAAATCATGCATATATGCACATATTTCACAGCTAAGCGAGCATGATCCGCTCTCAATTTATAAAGCTAAAGACACTTGAAGAAAAGCAAAGTAACACTGTGTAATGGATTGAAACCTATGGTTCCAATTCATTAGTCAAATTGTATTCATAAGCTGCTAAAGTAGTGGCTATCGTGAGTGATTAAGATAAGTTCACTCTCTACACCTCACAATGATACTTGACATAGAAATTTCTGAAGTGAATCAGCCCAAGTGGTTTCTATTCTAGAAACTGTATTTACTCTGTAAACCGCACTACTTGGACAATGTGCAATGCAATGTGCAACACCCTTCCATAACTTAATTTCAAAGCTCTCTCTCTATATATACTGTAATGTACTCTACTCTACTTCACTGTTAAATTTACTTGAGCTTTGTTTCTGCATAGCAAATTTTGTTGAACTGTCAACACATGCAACAGATCCACTTCAATTCATACACTACTTAATTCAATTGAGTAATGAAATCCAACCCATTACACACATACATTATTAATAACATGATATAATGCATGCACTTAATTTATGATAATAACATAAAACTGATGATACTGCAGTCATTTAACCCTAGCTACACCATACAATTATATAGTAATTAGTCCATACATCATCTTAGCTTCTACAAACATCTTAACTTAACCATAGATAATCCATCTCTAGCTCTCTATAGCTCCGGCTAAATGCTAATTAAACAGCAGTTCAAGCAGAATTTTCCAATTAATTAGGCAAACCTAGAAATTAATTAATATATAATTAAATCAACTTACTCCTCATCGGGATCCTGAAACGACGTCGTCGTGAGGCAGCTAGGTAGTAGGGTTTCTCTTACCAAGGGTATGCTTGTTGTTGTGCATCCAGACCTTGAGAACATGGCGTTTGATGCCGGTGAGGTCGCAGAATTCCTGAATGAGCGGCTCGTCTTGCTTCTGTAGCCTCCATCCAACCTTCTCCACAGATCGATTACCATCACGCCTGTGTTGAAATAGCAGGGAGGACGATGCCGCTGGATCCAGATCTGAAGTTTGAAAGAATGAAAACCTCAGTTAAAGCTCACATTTATTTTGTAATATGTCGTGAAATCAAATCCTCAATTGAATTTTAGGAAATTTTTTGTCCCAGTTTTAGATCCATACATATGTGTTAATTTTTATATATCTTAAATCCTTGATTTATGAGCAATGGAAATAATTTTAGAAAGATGATCCGATCTATTAGTTTCTTTGACAAACCAATTCTTATGCCAAGTTTCTCTTGAACTTTACTCAGCAACCCAAACCAAGAAATTTCCTTTTACGATGACAAAGGAAAGAAAAATTATAAAGGACCGTGAACAAATGAGCATAGTTAGAAAATACAACTAAGTAGACTTAGTATGTGCTGAATTGGATTTAGAGGCTTTTATAGTATTATAGTTCATGGAAGCAAGCTCTACTTGCTCTAAACTACTTGCACTGAACTTGGACATTCTAATAAGAAAACATATGAGGTTATAAGGCAGCAAAACAACAAAAAAGAAGCCATGGACAGAAAGTCTAATCAGAAAGAGCATAATATTAACTCTTATAGGACCAATTGTCATCATCAAATTAGAAAAAGCAGAGGAATTTAACAAACCTTTGTTGAAATAGATGAATATTCAAGGAAGAAGGAAAATCTCAGATAAAGCCTACAACGGAGCTGACAAATCGGAACCCCATGTTGGATCTTGCCTGATTAGGGTTAGGGTTAGAAAGCAGAACATGTGGCCTTGGAGCGGAGCTGACAAATCCACGGCCGGAGGAAGCAACTGGGTATCGGATTTGAGTTTGGGGAAGGATTTGGGGAGGAGCAGAAGGTGAAGAAGACACTAGGTTTTGAGGTTGAGGTGAAGGTATGAGAGGTGAGCGTTGACCAGAAGGAGGGGGTGAAATAGGAGGCAGTACTCAGGCGCGCCGAGGACGTTGCTGTTGAGAGGAATCGACCAGAGACAGGCGATGTCGTCGGAGTCGAGGTAGATGACGCGGGGGACGGTGTTAGGGAGGAGATCTGATAAGTAGATGCTTTACGGAGGGAGGAGGAGTTTTTGGGGGTGACGATTGTGGTGTTGAAGAGGAGGGAGGGGAAGGTAGAGGAGATGATGTTGTGGAGTTGGGAGGAGGCGAGGTAGATGATGCGAGGAAGAAGGAGTGGGTATGAACTGAGAAGCGGAGGCGCAATGAAGTTAGGAGAATTTTAGGGTTTTTGAGATCCTTTTGAGGCGGGCAAATATCAAATCGGACCCTTGTTGATAAATACGCCTCAACAGCTCAAAAAGTCAACACCTGAACAGGGGTTTGCCTCAACAAGTCCATTTTTTTGTATTTGTTGAGACGGTCAAAATTTTGCCCGCCTCAACAGATGTTTGTTGAGGAGGATAGAGTTTTGTCCGCCTTAACAAGGACGTTGCAACAAGTGTTTTTTCCACTAGAAGCCCTCTCTAAATTCCGAATACACTTTGTCGTTGCAGGAAGATCTAGAAAAGGAATTGTCACCTTCTAAGTTATCTTGAAATGCAGCTGCCTCTCATCATATTATGTATAGGTTTCTAATTCGTTAATAGGAGAGTATGTATTATTTGACAATACACATCAACACAAAACTACTTAAGAGTTCAGAATATCTAGACTATTTTTTTTCTAACAGGTGGAAAGTTTAGAAGATGTTCTTTTGCTCAATATTCCAGTGTATCTCCAAATTTCTCTATTAATTGTCATTCTTGTGCAATCTCTGCGAAATGCAAGTAGAGTGGAGATTTACTAGGGACCAATATTAATAGTTTTCCTTAATTTGGGAAACTATATGTCATATATAAATGTAACAGAATTTGAATGAACAAAACTTTGGGTATGATTCTAAATTGGATAGTTGAGGCTGCTATAGTTAAGTTTTAAACATCAAATTATAGGTTAAATGGTGTAAATAGGTCATTTGTTTATTGGACAGATTGCTAGCTAAGTAATTGGTAAATGATGTGTAGTTCAAAGATAAGGATTTCGTGATAATTTGTGTATTTTACATTCACGTTCTATTTCTCAAGAACAAAAGGAGGATGCACATAATTTGGATATGTATAGTTTTAATAATAATTGTACTCAGACCTATTCACAAGATAATAATTCAGTAAAGAATGATATTCCAATTTAATATTTCTATAGATTATGAACATTCAGGAATTTAGAGAACGTTATTCAATATAATACAGTTTTATGAACATTCGATAGTGAAGAACGTTTTCCAGCAATCGGTTATAGCAATGTTTAAACAAAATGAAATGTTTTTTTTATCTTCCATATAGCCAAACTAAAGAATAGGCCCATATTAGACCATGAGATACACCTAAAATTCTATTTCTGAACATGAAGACTATAACATCATTAGCTAAATAAGATTAGTTGTTTTCTAAGATGATATACCATGCAACTGATGTGCTAAAACAGATTCAACATTAACTTAATATACTTTTGATGCATTATCTTGATTATCTTGATGGGGTATGTTTTCCCCTCTTGAAAAAGCTAGGGATTGATCGCATTGCATTTGATGTTTTGTTATTTTTAGTTTTTCTTTTGCCAATTTTTTTTTTGGGGTGACGTTCTTTTGCCATTTCATAGGATATGTAATCAATTGAAGATTTATGTCTAATAACACATGTACATAGGGATCCATATAAAACATATTATCATCCCTTACTCTTCGATTTCTCAACGACTTGTTGTGAAGTTTTACAAAATCATAAAACCCGCGCTACGCGCGGGGTTCTCCAAATTAATCACACTGCATTTAATGCTTTGTTTTTAATTTATCATTTTTTTTTCTTTTCCCATTTCTTTCCTACGTTTACCGAATATGTCGCCCAAATGAAGATTTTGAGTCTTTACCCACCTACACATGTCTATAATATATCCGTATGGAACATATCATCATCTTCTACTCTTCGTTTTCACAATGCTTTATTGTGAAACTTTATAGGCTGTAAAACTCACGCGTAGCGCGGGCCCAAAAAGTCTAATATATATATATATAAATTGCTGGGTTTGATGAAGTACTGACAATTTGTACCTAATAAATACTAATATGTTAAATCTTTATCCTAATTATCTATTCTCTTAAATGCTAATTTCATAACTAACTAAGAACAAATCGTCTTCGTCGCCTTCCTCTACCACAACCTCCATACTCATTCCCATCTAATCATGTTCGTCAATCCATTCGTTTTATCTTGACGCCCCTCCTTCTTAGGTGAAAAATGAATATGGGTTAATTAGATATTTTAATCTATTTGTATTATATATCTATATCTATATAGAAATTGATGAATTTCACAAAGTAATGTCAATCCGTATCGGGCCACCGTAATTAATTCATCGGGCCTAATTGGTTTATTGGGTTAAATTTGATTTATCGATTAGGCTTTATTTTAATCGTTGATATTCAACCCTTCTTCTTCCGTTTAGTCTTTCATCTTCCCACTTGATTGCTGAATTGAAGGATGGTTTTTCGAGTTTTTCATTCTTGATTTCGGTTGTAACCACCGTTGCAATAGTTGTATGGCATCTTAGGAGTTTGTAGAATTTTATTATATCATCTTTCACTCATTTTAAATTTATGGCCAATATTATTTATTGAGTAACCGCATTGTGAATCTAGTTAATATAAATTATACAGATTTTTGAAACATCAATTTTATAAACAGTAAGATGGACGTATTCACAACTGGGCCTAGCCCACGTACTATTTTGAGCCCCAAACCAGAATATTGTGTTTATCCCTCAGGCCTACTTGTAGTGGAGCCCATTACTCCTCGACCCTTTCCCTCTCTCAGTCTCCCCTGCAGAGGTCGCTTGATCAGGTGTGGAGCTTATTCGTCTTCCCAACTTCTCATAACTACTTCTCGTATAAATCAAATCAAATCTCTCAAACCCTAATTCCCTCACCCGTTCTCCATAGGCTCCACAGTAAACAACAGACGACGCCACTTTTCCTGCTTCAGAGAGAGACCGAGCTCGGAGAACAAGAGGGTTCAAACCGCTTCATTATTCAAGTTTCACCTTTCTCTTTCTTTTTTAACCTAGAAAGACGCAGTCTGCACCGATTTTTCTGTTTTGCTCTATTTTTTGAGAAATTCCAGGGATTGTTAATAAATATTTCTGCCGCTCCTTGCTCTTCAGATTTTACCTCACCCAATCTTGTAGGCGTGGTTGTTTCTTATCGATGCGCTTGATCTTCTAGTGTTTCTCATTCGTCTTTTTACCTCACCCAATCTTCTAGCGGGATTTTATTCCGGTTGTAGACTAAAAAGCTGAATTGTACTGTGGATTAGCTGCGTGTTAGTTCAGAAATCCTTTGGTACCGAGATTTGTGCTATGTTTCTCCGATTTACAGGGTTTACTCTTCTTTCATTATTGAAAGTAATTAGATTAGGAGTAGATTGTTTCCTTTATGAATTTTTTGTGGTAATATCTGAACATTGACTTATTCTTTCCGTTGGACCTTAATTTTACCTCAGCATTCGCTGAGAACATTGAAATTTGGATAGGGAAGAGAAATTTGTATGTAGTATGACTCATCAGTTGAACTTAAGGAAACAACTATCTTGCATTTTCTAGATTGGATTGAGGTTCATTTTGTTGCTGAATGTGGATTTCGTATAATGACGACATAATTAATCATGCTAAATTGAGTGAATATGGGTGGGGTTGGTGATTGCATAAGTTGTATTTTATTGTGACTTAGGTGGGGTTCGTATTTGCATAATTTTCATTTTTATGATGACTTAGGTGGGGTTGGTTATTGGTTGCATTATCTCTTCATTTGTACCGTACAAATGAGGAGTTTGCATATTTTTTTACTGTGTTTTTATTGAAATATTTGTATTTGCAAGAACTACAAAAAGAAAATGCTCAAACATTTGGTACTTGTGTGGATGATGAAGTAGAGAAAAGTTGTACTAGTGAAGTTGTCAATGTATGTTTACAGTTTTCTTTACTTTTTAAATGTCATGTAAATTTGAATTTTAATTATTGACATGTTTTTTGTATATTGCAGGATCTATTTTTTTAAGAAGTAGATGAAGTTGGATGATTGAAGACATATCTTAGAATGTAATGTTTTATTTCATTGTCATTATGTTGATCAATATAAAAAACTTGTTGACTTTTTATGATTTTTTTGTTGATACTTGATGCATGTTTTTAGGTTTGTTATGGTTCTATGTTACTTGTATTTTTAAAAAAAATTATATTGAATATGAAGGCCACCCGAAAATCACCCGACTCACCCGATCACCCGCGCCCGCAGGTGATCGGGTGGGTCGGATGCGGGTGATCGAAATTCAGAATGGGTCGGGTGATGGAAGTCGTCCATCCGGGCATCACCCGACCCATTGCCATCTCTAATTACAAGTGTAAGCAGTGCGTATTTAGTCTTCAATTTTGTACTTAATCTTGTCCAAACTTTAATTTGGTGCTGTTTGTTTTGGCTCGAAAGATCGAGGTGAATCTCACACCATCGGCGTAGCAGTTTAGTATGAAGGAAATCATCACCGTCCAAGTTGGAGGTTTTGCGAACTATGTGGGCTCTCATTTTTGGAATTTCCAGGTATATTTTTCAACTCGTATCTTGCAGTTCTAGTTCCAAATGAGTTGCTACATGGGTGCTGTCTTGATTATATAATCTAAAGGCAAATTTTATCGCCAAACTTTTTCAACTCTTGTAGGATGAGTTGCTTGGGCTGGCAGATGATCCAGCATTTAAGAATCACTGCTTGTCTATGGATGTGCTCTACCGCACTGGCGAAACACAGGAAGTAAGTCCTAGTAGTAGATAGGATCCTGAACAATTTGTTTTCTAGGCAATGCTATGGATTTTGGGTTCTAGGTTGAGATAATTTGATTTGCTTGACTTGAAAGTGAAACTTTATGGGAAGATAATCTGCATCAGGCTTACTTCTCTGCTATTCATATGCAGGGCATTCTTACATATACACCTCGGTTGGTCTCAATTGATTTACCAGGTGCATACACTTGAACTACATACCAAACATATTCAGTCTTTCAATATTGATTTTCATACTGGGTTGGAATTAAAAATCTTTTGAATTTACCTGATTAGGCTCGAATCATTTTTAGAGACCTTGGCAGTGATCATGATAATAATAGGTCTCTTGTTTCAGAACATATATGTGTCTGTGTTTGTGGTGATAGGGGTGATTAGGCCTGCTTATTTTTCGGTTCTGTTTTGATGTTTAATTGTTAATTGATGTGTTGTCTACATCACAAGAGAACTTTGTTTGATTACTTAAACCAGTAGTGTCATCATGATGATCTGTCAAAAATGAAATGAAGATTATACAAGTTACAAACAATATTTATCTAAAGTTTTGCACTTAAAGGAAGTAACGCGCTCGGTGGATGCAGGAACTGGGATACTGTACGAATTTTTATGTTTGATGTAATTTCGTACTGGAATTGAATGCCATTATTTATGGCACTTGGCTGGTGTGTAGTATATATTAAATTTGCAAAATTTGTAATTGTGGAGTGTAGGTCATGAGGAAATCAGTATTGTTATGGTTTGTTTGTGCTGAAATCAACAGGTTTTTTCATTTTTTTTCTTTTATTCTGCTATTTTTGCGGAGTTAGAAAATAAGTATATGCCTTGTTGTCCAACACTAGAACGAGGAGTTTAGACAAAGTTTGTAATTGATTGACATTTTCTCTTTCTGTCTACATTGGAGCTTCTAACTTTCCGTAAGATGCATTCTCAGTCTTGCATGGAGAGAATCTGAAAAATTATGGTCAACTCCACGATCTGGAAAGTTTTCAAGTTCAATTTATGCAGCTTATGACATTTTTTCAGTATGGGAATCTAAATCTAGTCCTCATTTTTTGTGTCAGTATGCACTACTGTCATCATATGTCTGTGCTGTGTTCTTGTATGATGTCTATTCCATTCTTCGCCAATTGGCATATATTTCTGTTCAGCTAGTTCTTTGGCTGATTCAGTCTTTGTTACTCTATATGAATGTCCAATAAGCGTCTTAATTGATACTACGATACATACCCAATGCAGGATCCCTTGGATCAATGAGTTCACGTGGAACATTGTATAATCAGAATCCAGAAGAACCAAAAGTAGTTACATGGTTTGTTTTTAATTTTGTATCTGTCCTCAGGATTTGTACATCACTTTTCGAAGAACTTGGAATAATGCTATAACAGAAATTCCCATAAAAATATTTAAATCATTTTATGATGTTTATGGGCAGGTAATAATACTGTCCATTTAATCAGCTTGGTAACAATAACTTCTGAATATGTCAATATGTGGTCATATCTATGTGAATTGAGAATTTGTTGATTATTAATCTTCTGGGAATTTGTCAATTATTAATCTTCTGGGAATTTGTCAATGTTCAGGAGAGGCGCCCTTTCCACTGATCGATCTGAGCCTCATAAAAAGAACTTGTTCCAGCAAAGTCTATATGAGGAAGAGCCAGTACATACTGGTGCAGATGCCCAAAGTGATACACGGGAGAAGGAAATAACTGATAGTTTGGAAAACAGTGTGCAGTGTTGGACTGACTTCTCTAAAGTTCATTATCATCCTCAGAGTTTGTATGAAGTGAATGGATTATGGACGGATGCACAGGAGTTTAACAACTATGGAATCGGAAAGGATGTGTTTTCTAACAGTCTGCATGGGGAAGAAATAAGTGACAGGCTTCGGTTCTTTATTGAAGAATGTGATCACATTCAGGTTTGTAGTGCTGTAAAATTTTAACTTGTAGTCTTGTCACTTGTTTGTTTTACCATTCCCCTCCATTTTTCTGTTTTCTGCTTTCTCCTTTCTGTTTTTTACATACTGAAGTAATGTTTAATGTTGATAGGGAATTCAATTTATGGTTGATGATGCTGGAGGATTCTCCAGTGTAGGAGCAGATTTCTTAGAACACATTGCTGATGAGTACACAAACACTCCTGTTTTACTATATGCCGTTAGAGAACCTCCTTCTTATGTAAACATTAGAAGCCGGAAAAGAATGATTTCCCGGGATCTTCATGATGCAGTTTCTTTTTCCAGGCTTTCTCCCTTCTGCAAGCTCTATGTGCCACTCGGTCTTCCTTTCCTTAGTAATAGTAAGCATCTTATTATTCAGGCTTCATCAAAAGAAATAATTTGCCTGGATTGATATATTTGGATCCTAATAACCTTTTTTGCGATGAGAGTTTAATAGGGTTTTAGTTTCTAAATTCAAAATCTTATACTATGCCGGAAAGACCATTACAACTTTGGTTCACTAACACGTTAACCGAAGCAGACAAGGAGAAGATATATTTATATCTATGCTTGTATGAGATTTTGTTACTCTGATCATACTAACATTCTTGAGTTGTTTTTTAAAGGTAAAGCATCCACTCTACTCCACATTGATGATGAAAAGGCTTACCACAGTAGTGCAGTCTATGCATCAGCACTGCACTCTCTAAGTCTTCCTTTCCGAATGGAGATAGCCGGCCCCGCATCAAACTCAAACTGCTTTGCTGGTGCCTCGGATATGAACGGCATTGTACAAATGTTAACTGGCGAGCCCCGTCAGAACATGGTGGCCATCTTGGATGCTGCATTGCCAGCGCCTTCTCTGATTGGTACTGTTCTTTTAGACATTGGCTGATTTGTACCTATACATTTTAGAAACTACTCTTTTGTGATCTTTGAGTTTGCAATTCTAGGTAAACAGGATGAGCAACCGTTGCTCAGCAGCTTGCAAACGTTGAGCCCAGAGGTTGATGAGGACACAGAGGATGTGCTTTCAGTGGAATCCATGGTCGTACATGGAGCTCTTTGGTCAGGTAAATACAACTCTCAGTTTTTTATTAGCCTTTGACATGACTATTAAAAATAAATTAATCTTATAACATTACAAGTTAACATGAATTTTAATCTCTAATTAGATTTTGTTTACTACCCACCTTATGTTTCATCAATGAATAAAAGAGAATTGGCTTACGAATTGTAAACATGTGAAACTTTCAATAATTTACCTCTTATGTGTCAGTTTCAATATTTTACCAAAAAATGATGACCTAAAACTCTAAAAAAGACGAGTTTTTTTGTAGGCACACACTAAGAAGTTACATTTGGAAATTAAGAAAGTTTTCTTGATGCATTTTACACTTTCCTCTTTAGGTGGGGAGAGGGCGTCGGTTTCAGAAGTACAAGAATCCATCTGTGCTGGATATGAACACACCTCAATCAGGCCAAGATTCTGCCACCTGTCAATCTCACAATGCCCTCTTCCTATACCATTACCCTACCCTTCAATATTCAACTCCGCTATTGGCCAGAACGGACTAATTACAGGCAATAGTTTAGCATCGGGTCTACCTCCAAAAGGATCAGTCAGCGTTCATTCTATCCCAATGGCTGTAAGACAGAGATCCTCAAGCGCGGTGATGCCGTTCTTAAAGAATAGGTTGGAGAATCTGAGAAGATTCGGCATCCAACGTGGAGCTCCTGCTGCTGAGATGGCGAGGAGTTGGGGTTTTGAAAAGGATGAGCTGGAAGATATGGGTGAAAATCTATCTAAGATGATCAAGACACTTGACCCTTATGTTTATGCATCATCTGATTCTGATTGATTTACTGGTCTGTTGGAATGTTCTTACAGTTTTGTTTCGCATCCATGAATCTTTGCAGAACGACTAGTTTTTGCATTTGACCTGTTAAGTTTAATAACATTTATAGGGCACTTCCTCTCAACTTATTTGGTGTTAGGATATGTCCATTCCAGCCCCCCCTCCCTCGTCTTCCCATCTTGTCATTCTATTAAGTTTCTAAATGTTATAAACATTTGACAATTAAAAGTTGAAATGTGATGGATGACGAACATTCTTGTTCCTATTTAATATTGTATCACTATTTCGAGGATCCTCGTTATGGACTATGCACCCATGAGGTTTGATGAAGTGTTTTGTTTTGGTCAATTAAAACAAATATTTTTGAACCACTCTATCAGGTCTTGCAGTATAAAAGTATTATTGAAATGATTAAAAACACAATAATTATACTCGAATGTTTTATCATATACAAGATTATACTCACTGCCTCACTGGTATGCAAGCCACTACTTGTCCATCATTTATACTTTTAACGTAAGCAACTCTTTTTACACTATCCATTTTCAAATTAATTAATTGATTAAATGCAAAGTATAAAAGAAACGTGTATAGTTTTTGTATGAAGTGTACAATTAATTAATCACCAGTTTTTCAGCACTAACAGGGAGTAGTATTAGTAATATGAAAAAACATGATCAGTGTCCGAGAAGAAAAGGTTAGGAATATAATTGATATATACACGAGTCTATGACAATGTGTGAAAAGAACTTTATGTATTGCATCAACTTGAGGGTTTTTTTTTATACAGAGGAGAAATTGTAAACAAGAGTTCTAACAGAGTTTGTCCTATTCATAGAGATGCAATCTTGTGCTACTCATGTGCAGTGTACTCGTGCTGACATGGCATGGTTGTTATCCTCATCACCCCCGCAAGCTGGAAGGGGTGGAGACCATGGGAAGGATGTCAAGTAGCTTGTAGCCAGCTGCATGCTTTGACAGAGCATCGACGATCTGATCATCGGTTGGCACATGAGAGACTGAAATGAGACCCTCATGTAAAGCGGCACAAGGAGCGATACTCAGCTTCAGTTAACGACAAAGACACAATATGTTGTTTCTTAGACTTTCAGGACAAAGGTTGTCGCCGAGGAAGATGACATAACCACTCACGGAACAACGAGAATTAGGGCACTATGCTCAATCAACATCACAATAACACTGAAGGCGAAAAGAAGGAGAAGAACTTAGGAGTAAGGCTTGATGCGCAATACCTTTGAGATATTAAAGGGTGTGTAAAGCTGCATCCATGTGGCCCAAGTTTGGATTTTGAAGGAATTCACTCAAACATTGGATGGAGAAGGCAATGTCAAGATGATGATGCGCCCTTGGTCTCTGGGAAGGTCAATAGTGCTCGAGGATCTTTGGTTGATGATCGAGTAAGCGTTTGGGGATGTCTTTTGTGGATTGTAGGTTGAGATGGCAGCGGAAGATTTGATATAGACTGCGAGAGGTTCGCTGAATTGGGATATGGATGTTGATTTGGGCTTTCAACAAACTGGATTTGGTGGAGGTTTCGAAGGTGTCGATTGAGGGATACTCAAACAAGTGAAATTTTGGTTGAAGATGTAGAAGAAAGAGGGTAGAAGCTACGAGAACTTATGAGGCTAGGGATGTAGAAGATAGGGTTAGAGGCCTATGGTGAAGGAGATGAGATAACAGAGCCCGAAGGAAAGGTGACGCCCAGATCTAGAAGATGGAGGAATTCTCGTCTCAACAATGGTTCTAGATTAATTCAACTAAGCGTGAGTTTACAATGGAGGCGAAAAGCCAATATAAAGGAAAAGGGAAGACGACTAGGGTTTCTAAGGGGGGGTGACGGCTAGGGTTTGTGCTAGGGTTGGGCGTGCTTGGGCTTGAGTGCCAAGAGCCCATTAGGACGGCCCAAACCATGCAAGGCTGGACCACTCCATATTTAGAAGATTTCTAAAAATAGAAAGTTCTAAAACGCTAGCAAATCCCGAGCTTAACAACTTCCTAAAAATGGAAAGTCTCCGAACATGGGAATGAGACAACAAATCCCAAATAGAGACAATAACTGCAAATTGGGACAACAAATCCCAAATAAAGACAACAATTGTTTGAGACAACAAAACCAAATAAAGACAACAAATACCAAATAGGCGCGCTCGGGCGGAATTAGAGCATCGGCGTCGGACACCTTGGAGGGGCCTTTGTTCGGCGCCGTCTGGACCAACTCTGGCAACCAAGTGGTTGCACTCAAGGTGAGCCAAGGAACGCCGGTGGGAGTGTCGTCGGCGACGCTGTTTCCGATCGGGTGGTTTTGGCGCCGGGCGCTTAGGGGGACTTGATCTGAAATGGAGGGTTCTGGTCGGCGCACAAGTGTTCAAGGCTTGTAATATGTGGGTTGCGCTAAAGATAAGCCAATGTGCGCCGCTGGAACCGAGATGGATGGCGGGAGGCGGCCATGGTGGAGGGCGCAGGTGATGACAATGTAACCTCCACTTGGAAATGTAGAGCGGGACATGAGACAAGGCGCTAGAAATGAGGCGCCAACGGTGTTTTACCTTAAAGTGGTCATGGTGACAAGTAGATGCAGGAAGCACTCGTTGAGGCGAGCCATGACTTGTCTCTAGGCAAGGTAGGGGCACATCAAATGACTATGGACCAAAAACTTTAGTTTACCAATTAGTTTATGATAGAGAGTGTGATTGGGAATGAGAGTTCAAGAGTCCAAGCGAAGTTTGTTGTTAGAGCATACCCATTGGTTGCCCACTTGGGGTGAGTATTAGGAAAGAGAAACCCAAAATAATATTAAAATATGAAAAAGTAGAATTTTGGAGGAAAGAGAAACAATACCCACAAAAAAATGGGCATTCTCTTCACCATGTTGAAACAAATGGGTATTCACCTAAATTTGACATGTATCTCAAGATGACATCACTTTTGAGCTAAAATACATAAATAAATTTGACATGTGTCTTATAGAGAAATGAATGACCATAAATAAATGGGCAACCATTGGGAGTGTAGTGAGAATAGATGGGTATGGAAAATGGGTATTAACAAAAGAAAAAGAGAGATAATATTAAAATATCTGATACCCACAAAAAAATGGGCAACCATTGTGTATGCTCTTAACCTCCATGGGAGTGGAAACATAAGACATAGACTCACACTAATATTCCTTGAGAAGATCAGATATGCATTTGTGTTGGAAAATGAGAACCCCCTTAGCACTGCGAGAGAAATCCAGACCCAAAAAATAGCTCAAGGCACCTAAGTCCTTAATTTTGAATTCATCGTGGAGAAACTGCTTCAGGGCTTGAATTTCATCCAAATCACAATCACTTAGTAGAATGTCATCGACATATATGCCAACAAAAACTTGAGATGAGGATGCCTGCTTATGGAAGAATGAATGATCATTCAAGGATTGAGTGTAGCCTCGAATGCGCAGGACAAAGGAAAGCTTGGAATACCACTGGCTCTTTAAGTCCATACAAGGACTTCCTGAGTTTGCACACTAGATTGGAGCCATAAACAACGAGGCCTGGTGGGATCCTCGCATAAACTTCCTCATGGAGATCATCATGAAGGAAGGTATTGTTGACGTCGAGCTGCAACAATAGCCAATTCTTCTTCACTGCAACACTGATTAGACTGCATATGGTTGTCATTTTGATAACTGAAGAGAAGGTATCTGAATAATCAATGCCTTCTTATTAAGTGAAGCCACATACAACTAGTCTTGCTTTATATCTCTCGATAGATCTATCAGCCTTATGCTTAATTTTGTAGACCCACTTGCAGGAAATTGGCTTCTTGCCTATAGGGAGAGGAACAACGTCCCAAGTATGATTGAGTTCTAGAGAAGAAAACTCTTGTTTCATGGCTTCTTTCCATTCTATGTGAGAGTTGGCTTGTTGATAAGAAAAATGCTCAGTGATAGGTTTGAAGG
Organism: Oxyria digyna; assembly: GCA_029168935.1. NCBI lineage: Eukaryota > Viridiplantae > Streptophyta > Magnoliopsida > Caryophyllales > Polygonaceae > Oxyria > Oxyria digyna. The sequence goes on along the minus strand of JAPVLV010000010.1, from coordinate 21,286,381 downwards.
TTGGAGTGGTGGGTAAAGATGGAAATGATAAGATGAAAGTTAAAGTATGACACCAATCATGATATGTAGATGAGACATGACATATATAGTTGTCAAGATAAGATGGTCTAGTGTTTTTCGAGTGGATTGGCGCAGACGAACATGTGGAGTGGGACTGATGTTTAAGGGAGGAGTTGTAGAAGAAGATATAGGCATAGCCGCATAGACTCACCTTAGATTTATGTGTTGTGAGATGTCCAAAGATAATGGGAAGATATGTTTTTTGTATCCGAGAAAGGAAAAATATGTTCATGAAAGACAGTGTCTCTGGAGTAAAAAAACTTTCTTTGTCTCAAGGGAAAGAAGTTTATAGGCCTTTTTGTTGGTAGATATCCAAGCAAGATGCAAGGTATAGCTCGAGCTTGGAACTTGTCTCTGTTTTGCTTGTGTGCGGAAGCAAAACAAAGAGAACCAAAGACTCTAAAGTGGGAATAAGGGGGTGGTTTGGAAAATAGAATCTCATAAGGAGATTTATGTTGTAGGATGGGAGTAGAAATCCTGTTAATGATGTAAACAGAAGAACAACATCACCCGTGTAAGTGATAGGGACCTTACTGTGGAAGGGAAGGGCTCGAGCTACTTCAAGGATGTGTTTGTGCTTGCGTTCAGCCACACCATTCCTCCGAAGAGTGCCAATACAACTTGTTTGGAGAAGGATGCCATTACTGGCTAAGAAAGAAGATGCAATTTTGCCTGAGCCAAGCTCCAAGGCATGGTCAGTCCTAATGCATTTCACTTGACATGAGAATTGTCTTTCCACCACTGCAATGAAGGACTGAATGAAACCAAATGCACTACCCTTCGAAGATAGAAGTTGAATCCATGTGATCATGTTGTAATCATTTACTATAGTTAGAAAAAATCTATAACCATCATACTTGTATGGACCCCAAACATCAAGGTGAATCAATTCAAATACAACAGTTGTTGAAATATAACTAATTGGAAATGGTTATCTGTGTTGCCTTGCTCTAGCACAAGAATCACTAGCAGACAATTCAATTTTGTTTACATCACTAAGGGCCAAAGGCATTTGTTTCAGTTTATAGAAAGAAAGATGTCCAAATCTAGGATGCCAAACACTAGAGGAAATTATAGCATTGAAAAAAGTAAAATGAGCAAAATCTGAGCAAATTGTAGGAGTAGATAAGCTTTGCTTGAGAAGAAATAGTCCTCTTGCTTCAGAACCAAGAGCCACATTCCTGTTTGATCTCACATCTTGTAAGAAACATGTATCGTGTGAGAAACAAACCAAAGAATTCCTATCAGAAACCAGTTTACCAATAGAGATTAAGTTGCATTGGAAGGAGGAACATATAATACTCCCTTGAGCAACAAGTGTGGAAGAACTTGAACAGACCCACCCAACAAGATTCACTTTCTCAACATGACCATTTCGCAAGGTAATGTTGAATGGATGTAAAAGAGTAAGAATATTATCAAGACTCTCAATATCACAATACATATGTTTGCTAGCACCAGTGTCTAAGACTCAAACATGAGACTTAGTAGAATCAGATGAAGAAATGAGTGTTTTACCAGCAAAAGTAACAAAGTCATCCTCCTCAAAGGTGAATGTACTCTTGTTCTGGTCACTGAGGAGATGCATAAGTTGAGCATATTGATCTTGAGTCAAGTTTGTGGAAGATGACGAGGAATCATCAAATACTTGTCCTGCAAAATTCTTACGATCATTAGTTTCTTAGGTGGAAATCCAATGATGAAATAGCACCGATTGATTGTATGGCTAGTCTTCTTGCAGTTTTTGCAATATAAAGGCTTGCGATCGAGCGATTGGCATCACTGCCTCCACGAGATCCTCTTGGATCATTCTTGTTTCCTTGAGACTGTTTAGGATCTTGACGACCTCCATGAGATCGTTCAGAAGCAGAAGTGTTGTCAGAATTAACATGGAAAGTTGGAGAATCACCAACACTTGGAGAAGACTGCATAGTGCGTTGAGTTTCTTCCTTAATCAATATGGAGTACGCCTCATTCACAGAGGGAAGGGGCCTCATCATCAGAATGTTACCACAAACAGCTGTATACTCATCACTCAATCCCATGAGGAAGGTGATGAGCTTCTAATTTTCTTCATACTCCAAAATCTGTCTGAAAGAAACACAAGAACATGGAGGAACTTGGCGAACATGAGCCAATTCGCCCCAAACTGTTTTGATTTTTGTGAAATAGGCAACAATGTTGGAAGATCTTTGAGAGATTGAAAGAAGATCTTTTTGTAAGGAAAATAACTGAGCTCCGTTGAACTGGCCATACCTTGCTTGTAGTTCATCCCAGATATCCTTAGCAAACAAGCTATAGATCATGCTGCTTCTTATGTCGACACTCACAATCCAAGAAAGCACCATGTTATTGGCTCGATCCCATAGAGCCAAAGATGTAGAATCAGAGGAAGGACGAGGAAATGCTTCATTGATGAAGCACAACTTGTTCTTTGAGGATAAGGCGACTGTCCTGGATCATCTCCACTCGTTGAAGTTGTGACCGTCAAACGCTGAAGTCACAAGGATTAGATCGGGATGGTCTGAATTAGAGATGAACAAAGGATTGGAAGAATCCATGGCGAAAAATTATGGCGAAAGAGAAGAGGTTATGGTTTGAATCGTTTTCCTATCTGATACCATGACAATGTGTGAAAAAGAACTTTCTGTAATGCATCAACTTGAGGGAATTACATATCAAGGTTTTTTATACAAAGGATTTATTGTAAACAATTCTTCTAACATAATTTGTCCTATTCATAGAGATGCAATCCTGTGCTACTCGATCATGTGAAGTGTACTCGCGTTGATGTGGCATGGTAGTCATCCTCACCAGTCTAAGACTAAATGTACAACTACGTACACAAAGGGTCCTTAATCATACTTATAGTCCATATAAGCGTAAATACTGAACATCAATTCGTCATTAACATACGTAGTGTCATTTATTGTAATTTTCGAAAGAAACAAGGATAGTAGTATTTGGAAGACGAATTTGAAGATCCATGCCTATCTATATGACAGTGACACCGAAAAGAAGGTTTTTTAGTATAAAATCTCAAAAGTTAACAATACCTTTTTATTAGACTTCGTGTATGTCAATGAAATTCATTGCTAACTATTTTTTTATGAGGAAAGTATTTAGGGGGACCATCTATCTAGAATGGAACCTCCCAAGAGCATCCTGAAGGATGAGATCCTGAAGATATGTAGAGGTTGTCAAATCGGGTGGTTGAGCCATATGGTGCATTTTAGCGATGTGGTTGGTTGCACTATTAATTTCTCGAAACACATGAGAAATGAGACATGAGTTAAGCAATCGCAAGTCCATTAGTATATCGGTCATAATAAGACGCTCGAATGCCTTTACGCATTGCAAAAGAGTATTCTAGCTGGATGGACGCTCATTTGTTGTTTATGGCATTAATAAGACGGAGATTATCGTCTTCTATCTCAATACATGAGATACCTAGCTGGATGGACGCTCGAATGCCTTTACGCATTGCAAAAGCCTCAGCTGAGTGGAAACAAATCCAACATTTTCATTTGTAATGTGTATAGGCTTTCCTAGGTGATCCTGAATAATGATGTTGATCGAGGCTCTGCTGTTGGTTTGTTTGGATACATCAAAATTGAGTTTGGACCAGTTTAGTGGTGGTTTGGTCCATCTGAGATTATTTCGTTTGCTTCTTGTTTTTGTTTGTACACCTTTATCGCTTTTCTTCTCTACTTTGGATTCCTTTGTTGCAAGTTTCAAGTTTTTTACTTGTATCATGATGAATTGGTGGATATTAGGTAGCTTATTGTGTTCTATTTCATCAAACATCTTTTTATTTTAGTATAACCATAGAGTCTACCATTTTGTTGCTAGTTGTTCAAGTTTGGTCTTTGGAAGTGGCCTCCCTAATATCATTCAAGATTTTAATGGCGTTTTGGCATTATAATTGAAACTTTGTAGTATCTAAAATATATCCACGTTTTGATATTGGATGAGATGTTTGATACGGGCGAGTAAATGCAAAAGTGGAGTAGATCTTCATACATAGGATCCTATGTGGCATAGGGGCGGTCAAAACTCGACTCGATCCGAAAAGCCGAACCGGTCCGACCGAAAAAATCCCGACAGAAACCCGAAAAAATATGTCTGAGACGAATCCGACCGACTAATTCTGAAACCCGAAAATTGTTTAACCTGAAAAATGTCTGAAATTCGATATTGTCCGATCCAAACCTTGCCCGACTCGAAATTGTGCGATCCCAACTTCCTCCAAAACCCAAAATTGTCCGATCCTCGTCCGAAACCCGAGATTGTCCGATCCGAACCTCGTCTGAAACCCAAGATTGTCTGATCCAAACTTGTCTGAAACCAGAGAATGTCCGAAAACCAAGATTATTCGATCAAATCCTACTTAACTATAGACCATTAGTAATTCATTCATATATTAATTAGTTTGAACTATGATTTTTAGTCCGATCAAATCCTACTGAAACACGCCCGACCCGAAAACCGCATGATCTGAAAACCGCCCGACCGAAATTTAGCCCGAATACCCGATTTTGACCGATAAATAATTGTTCGGTCCGAACCCGACCCGACCTATTTCGAGTTGTTATAATTCCGAATAATGTTCGTCCCGAAATTGTCCAAAATCCGAAATTGTCCGACTGAAACCCGACCCGACCGCCGATATGACACCCCAATGTGTTTTGCTTTATTAATTATGTATAGATTACATCTTCAAAGTTTCCTCATGAGATTAAAAAAAGTAGGCACAAAATCAGAAATAATCAACAATCAATAAAGGAAAAAAGATTCATGTGAGAATGATTATTATTATCCTACGAAAAACGAATACATGCACATCCTTCATTATTCACATTCATAATCCTTCAACATTCACATGCACATTCGCAGATGTGTGCATGTCTTTGACAATATATGAAAAATACTTGTGCATGTGAATGTGAAGGTTGTATATATCAATATAGAAGGTTGTGTATGTATTCGTAAATTCGTAGGATAAAAATCATTCTCATCGAATCCAACTCCATCAATAAATAGCTTAAATAAATTACCGCGTGGCTCATACTCTATAATATGAAATAACAATCGGATCCAACTCCATCAATAAATAGCTTAAATAAACTACCGCGTGACTCATACTCTATAATATGAAATAACACCATATTAGATCAAATACAAAGACACATTTTTTTAACAATTGATATTTGCACAGAACCACCCTTTATATGGGTCAATTTGCATGGAACCACCCCTTATATAACTATTGATTTAAAAACCCCTATTATTTCACTTTTTATTACAAAGTCCCACCCTTTACTAACTTCCGTTAACAAATATGTTAAATCATTAAAATGACCATTTTACCCTTGAATTTTTAAAATGATTACAATTTTTACCAGGTAACAAACCTGCAATTGAAATAGAAAAATTAGGGTTTTTAAAATTAAATTAGGGGTTTAGGGTTCATGAAATTGAATTGGGGGTTTAGGGTTCTTGAAATTGAATGGGCGTTGGACGAATCCGAATCCGATGAACTTCCCGAGCTCGACATCGGGGACCGTCGTCCTCATCCTCGACTTCCTCGGACGGAGAAGTGATGAAAGGATTGAAAAGGATGACGAGATCCAAGAGGAAGCAGAAGTGGAAAGGCTTCTTCGAGAAGCTGGCGAGCGAAATGATGGTGAAGCAGGAGGAGCTTCAGAGGAAGTTTCTAAAGCGATAGAGAAGCGAGAGAATGATCGGAGAGTCAGGGACGAAGCTTGGAAGGCGCATGAGATGGCGAGACTGAAACGAGAACACGACGTAACCGTTCAAGAAAGATCCGCCGTTGCAGCAAAAGACGCTGCTCTAACCTCCTTCCTTCAAAAACTGTCAGACCAAAAGCAGACCTGTCTTCCACCAAATATGCTATTCCATCCCCAACCTCTGACTACTCCTGTTCCTGCTCCTGTTCCAGTCACAACTCCATTACCGCAACCCTTGCAAATGAAGCAGCAGAGCAACGGAGGGAGCGCATCGAGGTGGCCGAAAGCCTAGATCGACGCGTTGATTAAGCTGAGGACGAATCCGAATCCGACCCCCAAGAACCACGCCGCTCCACCACCTCTCGCCTCTCCAACTTCTGTTGGGACTTCCTCCAAACCAAACACACCACCACCTCCCGAAACTCCCAATTCGTCCAAGCCCATTCAATTTCAGGAACCCTAAACCCCCAATTCCCCCAATTCAATTTCAGGAACCCTAAACCCCCAATTCAATTTCATGAACCTTAAACCCCTAATTTAATTTTAAAAACCCTAATTTTTCTATTTCAATTGCAGGTTTGTTACCTGGTAAAAATTGTAATTATTTTAAAAATTCAAGGGTAAAATGGTCATTTTAATGATTTAACAGATTTGTTAACGGAAGTTAGTAAAGGGTGAGACTTTATAATAAAAAGTGAAATAATGGGTGGTTTTAAATCAATAGTCATATAAGGGGTGGTTCCATGCAAATTGACCCATATAAAGGGTGGTTCTGTGCAAAAACCTCTTCAAACTATTAATGATTTTCATTTATATAATTAGTAAAGCAATATTCATTTCTCTCATCTTAGCTATGTCATCTTAGCTATGTCATGTGACATTCTCAAGTGTCACAATTTCATTTGCTACAAGTTTATTTATTGTTTTTTGAAATGTTTTAGTAAAAATTGGTTAAAATCATATACAAAAACTTTAGAAGATTACTTGAGATCCACCGGATAAAAAATAAAAAATTTACGTATTAATCTTTTAGATTTTTTACCTTTTAATATCCTATTATGTTATTCTTACAAATTTGTAATCTTATTTTTATGATAAGGCAAATCACAACGTTTTTTATCTTTGTAATATGGAATTGTTTTTGCCCACAGGACTATGGAATTATTTTTGCAATTGTAATATGCTTATACGAAAAAAGCTACAATCATTTTTTGATTTTGTTTTCGAATAACAATATAAAATGTTTTGGCATTATTTTTTTGAAAGGAAAATGTGTTGGTAGTTAATACTCTACAATTTGCTAGACATGTACATGTTGCATCAGTTGCACATGGTCATCAACTACGTTGTCTGAATTGTATGTGCATGAAAGCAAACCATGATCCACAGATATGACATACACTAAACAAAAAAAACTATTTTCTTTTAAATAATAGGAGTACATAGGTTAGATAATACTACTGTATTATTTAGAAATCTAACGAATAATAATACGAAGTAATAAATATAAGAATCAACAACTAATTAAACAGTTAATACGAGTACGAGTAGTATAGAATATTCATGATATAAATTAATTAAAGTGTAGCCGACCCTGCATAATATATTGAATATATATATATATATATATATACTAAGCATAATAAGTCGCGGTGTTTGGAATTATAATAAGCAAAGAGGCATGTGTGCATGCATCAAAACTCCAAAAACCTATGTCCCTATTTCTTGCATTCAAATCTTTCTCTTCCCAAAAATTGCAGCATCATTAATTCATAGATTCATCATTCAAGCCGGCTGCATCTATCAACTAGTGTAAAAATTAGTACTCCGACCCTGAATTTACTTATTTTCTTCACGGGAAGAAAGTATCAATACTATTCTTATTCTGTAGCTAAAAGAATATTACTACTACTTCTGTACTAGAAACAATCTTAACCAAAAAATATGAAGAGCCTTACATCGATATATAGTAGAGTTTTAAGCCCTCTCCGTCAAATGTTTTCTTGTAGTAGGTACGCCGTACGTGTAACCCAAAGCAAAGCAAGCACGCAACATCCGAACTGCATTCAAACACAAAAATGGAAATCAGTAATTATACTAAAAAACAACAAATTCTTCAAGAAACAACTAATCAATTTATATATATAACATTAATTTCATAGTCAAACTTTTTAGCTTGGCTAAATCCTGTGGGTCTTTGATAATAAATGTTAAGTCCACTTTCATATCCCAAATTGCATTATTTTATAACTCTATCCAACTTACAAGCAACAATGAGATCTAGATGGGCTGTGTAAGCAAAGGACTCTCTTCCATGAAATAACTAATCTTTCTTCTAATATGCTTATAGCTAGAAAAAATCGACTCCAGCATCAAAATATCAGAGCTATAAAGAAAAACAAGATGATATTAAGATTAGCCCTATATTAAGTACATTAAACAAAATCAATACTAAACTTGTTACTGTTTAGAAGTCACATAGACCAAAACACATGGGATAATCTTTTCTTTAAGATACTGTCTCAATCCAATGGTGCCTATCTTACGCCTTTTAGTTGAAATTCACGACCAAATGTGGAAATGAGAAGATCTACACTACTAAACTAAAAGCAGCTAGAACCCCTAAGGCACATTAATTTATTCTGATTAGGTAGCTGATTAACACTAATGCACGGTGGCGGAGCTAGGGGGTGCATGAGTCATGTATATGATAGCAACAAATGCATATATGATATCTACTACGGATTTCCAATTAATTGCTTTGATAAGAAGGAATGGACCTATAACATACATTTTCTGACAATAACATGAACTTTTTATTTCTAATCATGTAGCAAATGAAGGATCCTAGCAGTATACAAGTCAGTAACGAGCATAGCACAGATAAATCAAATTGAGAGATCAAGGGAGAAAAGAATGTTATACCTATAGGATTGCAGAATCGTTTGGCAACAAAGAATTAATTGAATAAAGGATGGATCGGAGAGGGCAGGCTCTAGCAAGATAGATGATCAGCAGTTCTACAAATATTTCTCCTTTCCCCTTCTAATCGTTTCTATGTCCTGGAGGTCTAGAAACAGCTTCTGATCCTGTTCTTCCTGTTGCTGTTGAATCTGTTGTGGTTGCTGAAGCATCAGAAGAGTTTCTTGCTGCTGCTGCTGCTGTTGAATCTGTTGTGGTTGCTGAAGCATCAGAAGAGTTTCTTGCTGCTGTTGAATCTCTTGTGGTTGCTGGAGCATCAAAAGAGTTTCTTGCTGCTGCTGCTGAAAGTGTTGCGGTTGCTGGAGCATCAAAAGAGTTTCTTGCTGCTGCTGCTGCTGTTGAATCTGTTGTGGTTGCTGAAGCATCAAAAGAGTTTCTTGCTGCTGCTGTTGCTGTTGAATATGATAAGAATTCCCTGCATCAAATCCGGTCCCTAGCTCTAACATAGGCGACATTGCAGCAACATTTGATGGTCCTGCTCCCATGTGTCCATATTGAGCTCCTCCATGTCCATGATACCCTATCATCTCATGCTGCTGCTGCAGTTTCTGCGCATGAATCTTGGCAAATTGCTGCTGTTCATACCTCATCATCATATCAAGCTGCTGCTGCTGCTGACTTGCTCGCATTGCAGCTACATATTGCTCCTCCTCCATCTGTCGCAGTGCTTCCAATTGCGCAAGAGCAATCTGCTGTTGTTGCAGTTGTTGCTGTTGATCTCCAATAACTAATTGTCCTTCTTGTTGCTGTAGTTCTTGTTGAGGCTCCCTGATCACCAATTGGCCCCCTCCACGACGAATCTGCTGCTGGATAATCTGCTGGTGGATAAGCTGCTGCTGCAAAATCTGCTGCTGCTGAAACCGGGCCTGAAGATCATTTACAATAACCGGACCCTGCCCCGCCATTTGAGCCATATAAGGCACCACCGGAATTTGGCCTGAGTCAGAAGACGAAGCAGCGCCGGCCGCATCCTGGAATTTGGCCTGCAAGTAAGGGTCCTGCAGCATCTCCATTGCTGCCTGGGGTCCTACAAGCGAAGCAAGCTCATTCTTGCTATCTTCAATGCTCAACTTGAGATTCCTCAGATTTTGTTGCATGAGGGAGATGACGCCCACGCACCCATACACAGGGTCTATAGTCCGAGTTTCGGCCTCGTAGACTAACGAGTTCACCGCATCTTCTCGGTTCTCAGGTGCAAGCTCGTTCAGTATTTTTGCGACGTTGCTTGCGCCGAATACTTTGTGGACGGTGGAGAACCGGCTCGGCTGGTCGGCGGGGAAGTACGGCGCGAACACGCATTCTGGTACGCACTTTCGCCGGAGGAACTTGCACGCCGCGCACGGCGACGTTACTGTCGAATACTTTATCGACATTGTTGCTTACCCTCACGCCTGCAAAAACGGAGTTTGTATTGAATAAGCCAAATGCACATGGAGGCGAATGTGGAAAAACTGGAAATCATAAATCCAGCAAGTTTCAAGTCTCGGATTTCGAGAATACAGGTGGCGAATATAGTTAATCTTCTACGAAATTGGGGAAATGAATAAACTAATCGGATAATTCGAGAATTTTAGCAAGGCATTTATTAGATCGGTACTAGCTGATAATAAAGAAACAGTGAATTCGATCTGGAAGGACTATTATGGTTCGGAAAGAGGCGAGAAATTAAGGAAGACGAAATCGGCGGAGTGAAGAACTGAAAGCGAGGTGAGTCTTTGTCCTACCAAATCAATTCAATCGACTCTCTAATCTGTGTGCGTTCCTGTTTACTGCAAATATTCATTCGGCTTAAAATGCACGAAACGATCACGTCTGTATTATTCACTTACTGTTTACCAGAACCACCAAATCTACAGAAAAAATAAAAAAGGAAAAAGAAAATGTAGGCGGACGCGTGATCGTGCAACGGCGAGATCTTAATTTCCTTTTCACTCCATTTTTAAATGAACTAATTCTTTCGAAAATGGAAATTAATAACAAAATTTCAAATCGGTGAAAGAATGGCGAAAACAAATCTTACTTGAAAATCTTTTGCGATTACACTGTAGCGAAATTTCCGATTTGTTGAACACGCTTCCCACACCGCAGCAAGACTCTTGCCTCTCTCTCTCTCTATCCAAGGCGGCGAACTTAACTTCTCATTTCCGCCTTCTCATATCTCTCCCTTACGATTCACATTATCTTCTAGAAAATAAAAAACAGAAGAATGAAAGAGGATTAGTTGCGTGAATAATCTACCGCTAGGTATCGAAGATTTACGCTACGTTTCAACCATCGCCATTAACAATGATTGGAGAAAACTACACACACCTGTTCTTGAGTGAGCAGTGGAGAGAGAACAAAGAGAGAGAGAGAGCGCTGGATCCGATCTTCTAACTTTCAGCAATCCCGACACCGAATAGATTTCTACCTATAGAATTCCTGGATTTTATAATCGATTCGTTTCGATCGTTGCGAGAATTCCGAGAGCGAAGAACAGAAAAAGAAGGAGTGAATATGGAGAGACTATTTATATAGAGAGGTTCTGCGTCTCTGTGCAAATGAGGGTTTCATTTTTCTGTTTTTCATCCTAACGTCGTTGACGGAGCTATTATTATTTTAAAATATTTTTCTGGGTGTAGGGCCCAGGTCTTGACGATGAGGCTTGATTGAAGTAGGCTCGGTGCCTCGCCGAAACTTGCTTTGACCGTCCGAACCAAGGACATATATATATATATAATATTATAATTGTATAAAAATAGGAGCATCTGATTATTATTTTTAACAAGTAAATAATAGCTCCTCGAACAGGAGCATCTGATTTTTTACAATTTTTTTTTTTTTTTTTCAATTCAGAGATGAATATATAATAATGTTTTATGGAGTATCAAATTACCAATACAATTTTCAGTTAATCTCATACAATTTTACACCATCCACTTAAGTTCAAAGAGTTGCAAATCTTCAAGGCTTGATGTTTTTGTTGGCTTGTTGCACGTCCAAATAACAAAAAATTATACTCCAATGACATGTACTAAAAATTATACTCCAAAAAATTATACTAAAGGATGGGTTGAAGTCTACGATATAGGCTATCATAGGACCCATTTTTATTTTTATTAAATTAAAATGTGGTGAAACATTTGAGAAAGTTTCACTCAACATATGTGGAACATTTGAGACAACCTCACTCAAAATTTGTCTCGTTGAACAAGAATTACAAAATGAATGGGGATATAGTCATATAGAGCAATTATAAGAGTTTAACAAAGACTAATCACATATACCAAATATGCATTAGAATACTCTCTTACACTAATGGATCATAAGGATGATTGTTTTGAAATGGTCATTGACTCATTGTGAGGATACTGGTGATCGAGTACGGTGAGTGAGTAAAAGATTGTTCGTCCTTTTTTACCATTTTTACAATCTTTCAGTTGTACACGAAAACTCAATAATGATTTTGTGATATACAGTATAGTAGAAACTACTTTCATGGTGGTAATGGGGATCGAATTTTCGTATACGGTATAATGTAATAAGTGGTGATTTAGGGTGTAGATAGATGGCGGACGACACTGAAGATGAAGAGAAGACAGAGAAGTCATTCTTGACCCGACTGTATGCTGAGTAATCTATCTATACATATACTAAAACAGGTGTTTTGCCACATGTCTCTTTACGTTCAATTCGCCTATGTGTCGGTCTCTGAGCTATGACATCCAATTAGCCACGTCATCTGTCACGTCGTACTTTAAATTTTGATATATAATTTTTAATTAAATAAGGAAAAAATTAAAAAGACATCTAATAAATTATATTAACAAAATGAAATATCAATTTTTATGTTTTAACATATTATATCTTATCTCTCATATATATCTTTATCTATTTATTATGTTATCAATCTAATTAACTTGAGTTATTGAATTTAAACTTTAAAACATAAATCGTAAACTATAATCTATAAATTATAAATAAGAAAATATAAACTACAATCTATAAACTATAAGTTATACATATACTAAAACAGAGCGGTGTTTTTCCACATGTCGCCTTTACGTTTAATTCGTCTATGTGTTGGCCTCTGAGCTACGCCATCCCATTAGCCACATCATCTATCACGTTGTCCGACTTTATATTTTGATATATAATTTTTAATTAAATAAGGAAAAAATCAAAAAGACATCTAATAAATTATATTAACAAAATGGAATATCAATTTTTATGTTTTAACATATTATATCTTATCTCTCATATATATATTTATCTATTTATTATGTTTTCAATCTAATTAACTTGAGTTATTGAATTTAAACTTTAAAACATAAATCGTAAACTACAATCCATAAATTATAAATAAAAAAGTATAAACTACAATCTATAAACTATAAGTTATACATATACTAAAACAGAGCGGTGCTTGCCACATGTCGCCTTTACGTTCAATTAGCCTATGTGTCGGCCTCTGAGCTATGTCATCCCATTAGCCACGTCATCTCTCACGTCGTCCTTCTTTATATTTTCATATATAATTTTATAATTAAATAAGGAAAAAATCAAAAAGGCATCTAATAAATTATATTAACAAAATGAAATATCAATTTTTTATGTTTTAACATATTATATCTTATCTCTCATATATATCTTTATCTATTTATTATGTTATCAATCTAATTAACTTGAGTTATTGAATTTAAACTTTAAAACAGAAATCATAAACTATAATATAATCCATAAATTATAAATAAAAAACTATAAAATACAATCTATAAACTATAAGTTATAAACTAATTAATAATATAAAAATATAATAATAATATTGAAATATTTAATATATGCGACCTACTACATGGTACGGAAATAGTGGCTCACTACTTCCGCCCCTCTTTATGCCTTTTTCATCAGATTTTTTTTAAAATATCTGAATTCGCTCGTTGAAATGTAACCATGAGTTTCAGAGCAAATGCTAGTAGAAGACCTAAGAGTAGAAATACACGGTTCTTATATACAGCCCGGTGCTTTATTCAAACAACGCCGGGTCACTCGCGTTCTGCGAGGACACGTACACTCGCGTTACGCGAGATTAGCAATAAATTAGGTTAATTCCATGCATGCTAATATCTCGCGTTCCGCGAGTGTCACGTATCTCGCAGAACGCGAGTGTCACGTCCCTCGCAGAACGCGAGATTAGCATGTCAGATGGACGTTGTTGTGCGCCATTACTACATGTCTTGTCCCCACCTAACTATAATAACTACCCCCTTATTTTAAGTAATCCGTAACACCTATTAACCCTACCCTAACACCTCTTTTTATCATCTTTCACCTCTTTCACCCTCCATTAAAACCCATTTTCAAAACCTTCAAACTTCAAAACACTCTAAAAACACCTAAAATAATGGAAGATGAAGAGGAATTCAACAAAGGAGGGAATGAAGATGGTGGTTCATCAAGTTACCATGCAAATGAGGTAATGTTCTTACTTAATTTTTGAATTTTAATTTGTTTTGCACCATTAAGAGCTAAAATGAACTTATTATGTTGTATTTCATGTTAAATCTAGTAGTAGTAAGTGTTGAAGAGATGACTTTTGCATATAATGTCAAAAACTTAGATGTGTTCATGTTTTTAGGGTTTTAAGGGTTTTTAATGTAGGAACTCATGTTATGTTAAATTATCCCGTTGAATGACTAGTTTCAGGAAATAGCAACTTCTCGCGTTCTGCGAGAGGAAGCCCCTCGCGTCACGCGAGAGGAAGCCCCTCGCGTCACGCGAGATGTGCCTTCCTCGCAGAACGCGAGAAGTTGCACATTACAGAGTATTAACAGAAGCATTGTGTATAGGTGAATTTTTCTTTGTTCACTGGATTGAATGCAATCCAGTTGAATGACTACAACTACCCCTCCCGAAATACAAGGCCATGTTCGCCACCGTCATTTGATTTAGGGATTGACCACTTTGGATATTATCATCAACCATCTTTATATGAACAACATGTGCCATCTACATATGAATTGCCTGTGCCATCTACTTATGAGTTGTCCGTGCCATCTACTTATGAGTTGCCCGTGCCATCTACTTATGAATTGCCATGTACATATGAGGTGCCATCAAGCTATGATGCGTTTGATTCACAATTTGCTAACCCACCAACAAACGTAGGAGAGGAGATGTGTTTTCTTCCCTCTTTACGCACTGCACCAAAGTTTGATAGTCCCGTATGTGAGGAAGAGGTTGTTTCTAGGGATTATTCGGAATATTTCACTACGGAGCAAGTGTTTGCCTCTAAGGAGATTGGTCATTTGTGGGCTTTGAATGTTGCAAAGCAACACAAGTTTATGATCTCTATTGGAAGGAGTGTACCATCTAAACCGGGGCAAAGTGGTAAGGTTCAAATCATTTGTGAGAAAGGGGGAAGCCATAGGCCTAAAGGTGTCGGTGTTAGATCAAACACAAAGAGCAAGAAAACGGGGTGTAAATTTCAGTTGAAGCTCATGGAGAACCGGGTTGAAGAGAATTGGAGATTAGTGGTTGTTTGTGGTTTGCACAACCATCCTATTGGAGATAGTTTGGTCGGGAATGCATTTGCCGGGAGGCCAACCCCGGATCAAAAGAAAAAGGTTCGTGAGATGGTACTTTCACATTGTTCTCCAAATCAGATTTACACTGAGATAAACAAGGATCCCGGAAGTTGCACAAAGAAGAACCAAGTGTACAATTTGGTAAGACATATAAGGGAAGAGGAAATGGAAGGTAGAACCGTGGTTCAAGAATTCTTTCACAAATGCAAAGAGAGCAACTACTTCATGGAGTATAGGCCAAGTGCAACGAATCCTTCGATAGTAGGCGACTTGTTCTTTGCTAGCCCCGAATCAATGAAACTCTTAAAGGCGTTTCCATATGTCCTTTTGATGGACTCGACTTATAGCACGAACAGGTAAGTATTTATCATTCTGTTTTTATGTTGTATTTATCTTACTGTATTTTGGTTTAAGGTACAATGTTCCCTTCCTGGAGATAGTCGGTTTGACTTCTACATGGAAGAATTTTGTTGTGTGCGGGGTATGGTTAGAGGCTGAGAGCGAGAATAGTTATTTCTGGGCGTTGCAGCAGCTGCAGACGATGTATTTGAGAATAGGAGCATCGCCTACTTGCTTCGTCACTGACCGTGAGATGGCTCTTATGAATGCAACAGACAAGTTATGGCCAAATGCAAAGTTTCTCTTATGTAGGCGACATGTAAGGAAGAACATAGAGGCGAGAGCGAAGATAGCTATGGGCACACAAGCATTGGGGGTTCATATTTCAAATGATTATTATAACGTGTTCGAACAAACCACTGAAGAAGATTACAAGAGTACTTTGAAGAAACTTGAGGACGAATGGCGAGCTTATCCAACCGTATTGAAGTACGTGAGAATGAATTGGCTAAACCGTTACAAAGAAAGACTTGTTTCAGCATGGACGGATAATGTCTTAACTCTCGGGAATAACACGACAAACAGGTATGTTCTGTAATTTCTGTCTACCTTCTACATATGATAAAAAGAGCTTCTGTAATTGACTCCTCGCAGAACGCGAGGTGTACACTACTCGCAGAACGCGAGTAATGTATTAACTCGCAGAACGCGAGGTGTACAGACCGCGCAGAACGCGAGGAGTTGCACATTACAGAAGGATCCACAGGTTCTGATTTGTATTTGCATTTTATTGTTTTTCGAACATTTTAGAGTTGAAGGAGCACATTCATGTCTTAAGTCATACTTGTCAAGTGGAAATGCTAGGCTAGACACAATGTTCAAAGAATACAAAACAATGGCGGAGAACCAACTTAAGGAGATTACTGTGTCTTTCACCGAGAGTTTGAATAAGAGCTTCACAGTTGTTGAAGGGTCCGACTTGTTTAAAGTCTTGAAGTTCAAAGTCTCTTACAAATGCATAGAATTTTTGCTTAAGGAATACACGAAGGGGAAGAGATTAGGTGCGCACTTTAATATGTTTTGTAGCTGCGGGATCAAGATTAGAGATGGGTTGATGTGTGTTCATCAGATTGTAAGACATTGGAAGGAGCAAAGACCACTAAGAGTATCAGAGTTGCACCCTTTCTGGAGTACTTTGAGTTTGGAAGAAGTTGATGTTCCCGGCATACTGGAAGTTAAGAGTAAGGTGGCAAGGCGTCTTTTTCAGACTTTCTATGAGGAAACGTTTCCGAAATTGTGCCCCCATGATCAAGAAAAGTGTGCACAAACTGTTTTAGACATTGGGAAAGTAAATACTCCTCTAAAAGAGCCGGCTATTTCAAAGCACACCGGAGGTCGTCCAGTCGGAGCAACTAACAAACAACCTAGGTCAACGCAAAGAAGACCGTCTGCATGGGAGCACACTAATGTTGAGATGGATGCTAGAGATTTGGAAGAAACACCCCCAAAGAAGCAAAGAAATGCTTCTAATTCTGAAACATTCAAGAAACCAAAGATTAAGGTGATTGGCAAGTACAAGTCTCACATACCCGCGTCAATGCGCACCCATGTGAATGGTTGGTTTGAGGTAAATGGAGATGGAAATTGTGGATTTAGAGCAATAGCTCATGAATTGCATGACAACCAACTCTTATGGAGGGAAGTAAGAGATTTGATGATAGCTAAGGTCAAAGAGATTTGGCACCTAGTTCAAGGAACTTGGATTGGACCTCCACAACAAGCAACTTTGGAGAGCGCTTTACACCAACTTACATGGGAAGGAATAGGAAGGGCTCCAGAAGATCACTGGCTAGCTACCCCGGAAATGGGATGCCTTGTGGCATCCACATTCAACATAGTATTCGTAACGGTGGGAAAAAATGCTAACTACACTTACCTTCCTCTACAACGTCCTACTTGGTTAGAAGATGGGGACACACTTCCGACGTTCTGCTTATTCTATATTCAGAGTGAGAGACATTTTGTTCCGGTAAGTTTTTGGATCTACTTATGAATTACTATCTAATATGCAACTTCCTAACGTTGTTGTTTTCTTGTAGTTGCGTCTTGAAGAAAACTGCCCATTACCTCATGTGTTTACTCCTTGGTGGCGAAACGCTGAAAGAGATGCTTTTTCTTTGCACGATCTTGTGTCACATCGATGTGCCGCCTTTGAAATTTAATGTTGAAGTTATGTTTTATTCGCTGAATTTGTAATGTAATGTTGAACTGGAGATGGTTTTTTAAATTCTTAAACAGGAACTCATGTCATTGACATTTTCCTGAAAATGTCATTCCTCGCGTTCTGCGAGTTTGGTGTCACTCGCGGAACGCGAGTGACACCTAACGTGCCACAGACCGTGCATCTCAACTGGGAGCACCTTGTTTCCTATAGGTCACACCTCGCGTTCTGCGAGTGGTGTACACCTTGCGTTCTGCGAGATTATGCAAAAACCGAACAAAATTGAAGCAGAACCAACATATCCCTAAACATAATCCAACAAAATTATTCAAGCAACAAAATTATCCAAAACACAAAATTATCCAAAACACAAAATTATCCAAGGCTACTCGTCTTCTCGTGGTCGGAAGGGAGCGAGATTTGACATACATAGTAGCATTTGGGCGTGATATGAAGAAAATTCCTCTGGAGTGGCAAACCGATACCGGTCCATGTCATTGTACACCCGGCCAATCACCTATACGCAAGTAAATATTCATTCTATGTTAATATTAGAGACAAACAAAGACTAGAAACGCAAGATAAACCAAAACAATTAATATTACCTGTCTCTCAGTAATCATCCCAGGGATTGCAGGACGGATATACCTATGGGTCCTCTTGATGTACCAATCCATGTAATCATGGGAGCATTCATGTGGTGCAAAGGCAATTGGCCCCATATCATCAAGAGACAAAGAGTGAACATCTCTTGACTCCCAAAGCCATTGGTTTGCGTCATAAAAAACACTATAACACCTAATGTTTTTCAACCTATGAGCTTTGAGCGGTTCGATGACTGGCCTAGGAATACGCTGCACTCTCCCAAATTGTCTCGGACACCTATCAGGCATGTGTGGTTCGGTGATGTCACAGCAGGATAGCACCCCGTGAAATAGAGCGGAAGCAAGCTCAGGATCGGTGAAGTCTTGTGATCCATACGGGTTCCAACATACCTAAAAAAATGACAGCAAAAACTTACAGTACGAGAAAATGCAGAAGGAGAAAAATGACTGTTGCGTACTCAAAAATGCAAAAACTGTTGACAATGCAGAAACTTACCATCTCCGACATAAGAATATCGAGCGCTCCCCTATAGTCCCTTCCGACTTGCCCCTTCTTCAGCTTTACATTCTTAGGCATCCACCGGTATGCCCATGGTTGCTCCGCTCTCCACCGAGGACGTTCAGTAGGTCGAAAGTGTGGGAAGTAGTTGTAGATCCATGCCTAAGAAATACAAAGTACGTTAGATATGAAAATATATATAAGTATGTAAATTAAACGCTTAGAAAGTATAATACCTGCAACAAGGTGTAACAGAAAGACATCTGGGCACAACCCTGTCGTGTGCATATCCCCAGCTGCCTATACAGATGGGCCAAAGCAGCTGAACCCCACGATATGCCCGTAGCATGGGCATAGGTTTCCAAAAAAGGCCCATATCTAAGCCGAATCAAGTTTTGTGACTTGTCCGGAAATAAGAGCGAGGAAGCAGTATACAACACCCAACCTAAACCCTTTCGCTCTGGACCTAGGTTTTCACAATGCCTTTTAAACCATTCAGCTTTCACCCTCCCAGAATCTAAAGTATGAGGATCTATTCCAAAAATTTCCGCCCCCTTCCTACCATAGTATTTTAGAATCTCATCATGACTAAACTTGGCACCCAGTTTCTTACATGTCGTCATTGCTTTCCCTTCTATAGGTAGGCCTAAAATCATATGTACATCAAGAAGGCCAATAGTGATCTCACCACAAGGGAGGTGGAATGAATTTGTCTCCGGTTGCCATCGTTCGATGAACGCTTCAATCAAAGGAAAGTCGATTTCTTCGTACATCATGTCAGGTAGATCTGACAGTCCAACTGCACCGGGAATCTCTCACCAGTCATTGTTGTCCAATGGCCAATCACTGCTCTGCTTTGTCCGTTGTTGTGGCTTCATCGGACCTTTGAACTGCAGAAAAATACAAAAATTAGACGCTGCAAACCAAATTTTCAAGAAATTTGGTTTCTGCAGAATTATCAGTTTCTGCAGAATATATGCATTTTCTCGCAGAACGCGAGGAGTGACAACTCGCGTTCTGCAGAATTTGTGCAATGGATTGAAAATGCAGAAAATAAATAAATAATTAAATTACCTCCCCTTTCTGGATGTGGAACGCAACATGGGCTTCAAATCCCTTGAGCAACTCGGGATCTTCTGGACCTCCAGGTGTGTCATGAGTGAGCTCAGGATCATACTTTCGCTCTTCCTTCTTGGACTTCCTCTTTCTTTTTTGTTTCTGGACCACTTCTTCTTCTTCTTCTTCATCATCATCATCACCTTCTTCTTCATGTTCTTCCCCAACAACTTCATCCTGGTTCTCTTGTTCCATCGGTTCTAGTTCAGGATTGTAAGAAGAAGAACAAGCTTGTGTACTTCCTTGACCCATGTCTTCAGGAACACTTCCCTCACCAAATCCACCTCCCCAACATTGTCCACCGACCCAACTTTGTCCACCCCACCCTTGTCCATATTCCACTACAGCATACTGAGGAATGAAATTGTCCCAGCCACCAATAGTGCTACCCGATTGTTCATATGGAGTTGATTGTGGTGCACATTGAGTTGACGGTTGTGCACATGAAACTGACTCTTGAGAATAAAGGTCCCAATCATCATTTCGATACCCTTGATATGTATCTGCTCGTTCTATCCCACTAGGCACAGAACAGTCTTCCCCGGCATAACTATGGACACCACTGTACCGCTCTATGGGGCGATAATCAACGTCAGGGAGCCCCTCGGGGAAGAGCTCTACCGGTGTTGTATTCTTTGCTTTCCTTTTCCCTTTTGCATTTTCAACCGGTGGATTTTCTCTCACAGCGTTCCAATTTCTTCGACGGGTTGAACATCCGGGACGATCCATTACCTAAAAAAATATAAAGTCAAATCAGTATATAAATATAACAGTATATAAAGTAAAAAAAATATAAAGTAAAATCAGTATATAAATATGTATCTGCAGATGAGGAAAGCATGACACTCGCGTTCTGCGAGTGTCATGACTCTCGCGTTCTGCGAGTGTCATGACTCTCGCGTTCTGCGTGAATTTGCACTACCATGAGTTCCCGGCAACAGTTTCCGGCGAAAATTTCCGGCGAAAATTCAATATTTTAGCTAAAATATCTATCAATTTAAGAAAATTACCAAATAAACATCAACAATCCTAATCAAAAAAACCATTTCTAAAATCAACAACATTCAATATACAACCATTCATGAACCATAATTCAAAATCAACATCCACTCATCAACCATAATTCAAAATCATCATCTTTCATCTATTATACAACCATTTCTAAATCAACATTCAATATCAAAATATCATATAATATGAAATTTCCTATACTAACAACATATATTCATCTAGAAACAACATTATAAATCATAAGAGTATAAGAAACATACCTTATATGGAGATTTGAAGTGAAAAGAGGAAGAAGAAGAAGTTTGAACCGAGAGAAAACGCGAGAGCGGCGGTAGAAAATTGTGTGTGATGTAAAAAATGGGCCGAGTAGGGTTTTTCCCCTTTTATAGGGGAAAAACACCCTCGCGTTCTGCGAGGTGACGCACCCTCACGTTCTGCGAGGAGATGCTCCCTCGCGTAACGCGAGGGCCCGGACGTTATTTTGAAAACGCCCGGGCTGTATTTAGCAAGGGCCAAGAAATATGCAGGTGACATACATTATGTTGATATTCTCCTTAGTTGTTCTCTTGTCTAGCATGTGCATATACAACCAGGTCAGTCATTACAATACTGGATGAAACTGATTGCTTTCGATATGTAGGTTGCACTAAGAGAAGTGCATATATTTTCTCAATAGAGCGTTTGTGAATTGTGATGCAAACGACTACCTTTATTGCAACCCATTCACCAACCTAGAAGAAATCTTGTGGTGATGGCCATCCAGAAATTCACTTAGTCCAAACAAATGTATTGAACATAACCCTGAAAACAGCATAACAAATATGTTATTTCCTTTCCCAAATTCTAATGGGAAAAATATGTTGCATGCTACCATAGTCACGGTGCGTACTACCTATAGCAATTACATGTTTTCAACTGCAGTGACCAACCACTACTCCAAAGAAAATTGAAGATAAAGGCATGTGATGTCAAGGGTAAAAGCAAAATCTAAAATTTAAAAATAAACATTATTATTCTTTCATCTTCGTCTCTTTAATAATCGAAATGTTGAAAATTATATAACTCACCTACGATAGCTAGATAGTACAATTTAGATCTTGAAAAACTATTGAAATCAGACATTAACATTATTAGGACAATATAGAACAATAGGTCCTTGTCAAAAGAGTTGAATGTAGATATACAGTCATAAAAGTGTATCTGTAACTGGAGAAGTTTGTCTCAAAAATAAAAACAATTCTAATTTAGGATTAGTTGTTGATACATTTGTTAAACATCTTTATGTCATGCATTACTACTTTTTGCACCTCATTCCCAGTTTGCACCAAATGACTTTGCTAAATATACATCGACACTCGACAACCAATGAGCTTACAGTTTTCATTAATGAGTCAGTGGTTCCATTTAATACAAAAATGTCACAACAAAATACAAATTTCTCAACAGATAGGTCAAACTTGATTTCATGTTTCAGACCATTACCCAAATAGAAAATATAAGCAATTTATATAGACATGAATACTCACAAAAATCACAAAAGGTGCGTTGAAGAGAAGCATGCACTCAAAAGTTGGATGCTTCAGAATTAGTACTGGGATGTGAATGACAACAGTTGGTTAATTAGTGGGTAGTTTCCAGGGTAGTTGGTGGGTAGTTTCCAACTTTCTTCTACTTGTTACTTTCCTATAAATACGTAGGACTTATATTATGTAGGAGCAACTTATTGATTAAATCAGAACATGAAAATGGAGATTCTCCACCATTCCTGAGTGTTAAATTCTAACATCAGTGGTTTCCTTTGGGTGAGATCCTTGCTCAAAGTGATTTTCTTTAGACTTGTATATTAAATCACAATTACTTTCTTGTTCTCTTTATCTAAAATCATGTGAATCTAATAGGAAACTAACAAACAAATATTCATATGCTTATATTTTAAACTATGAAGATAAAAGAAATCCCCACAAGAAAACAAAGGGAAACATATTAAAGTATTCCACTATTACACGAAAGAAAGCAGTCAGAAAATATCTTACCTTCAAATCAACATAAGTTCGATGCTTTGCATTCTCAAAGGCTCAAAGCTTAACATCACGCCATCTACAAGAAGGGCCAAAGCAGTTAGAAAAGATGCAGATGAAGTAGTTGAAACATTTTTTAAAAGATAATGAATTACTCTACCTTCCAGTTACAAGGTTCTCAACTGCTTGAACCAAAGCCTCTACTTCTGATACAGAGAAGGGTCTCATATTAGACCACACCAAAAATGACAGAGAAGCCATAAAAACATACAACACATAAAAGCAATTAGAGAACAAAGGACATTGAAACAAACGAATACACAGATGTAGGATATCAGAATGACATAATACCTTTGAATCTGACAACAGGAACTCAGTACCAATGTACTTTCCATTCACATTCACAACATCCCAGCACCGGCCAACCATTGCAACAACGGACTAGAGACGGTTGACATCCAATCCAGGAAAAAGGACATTGCAAGGATCAACAGTACACTGGCGAGAACTGGAAGGCGAACTCGTCCTGCCACGCTTCCCTTTGGTACTACAGAGGGCATTGCTGGCAGACGAGACTTGTAGGGAAGAGTTGGAAACCATTGGAGATCGGTGGGGAGAATGAGAATGGGCACAACCGGGTAAAACTGGGAATGGAAATGGGAAAACCTAATAAAAACTGGGGGAAGCGATGGGTACTTATACGGTTTGAAAACCCCATGAAAACGTAACGGTCTGGAAGACAGAGGAGGGGAAGATGAAAGGATACGGCAAGGAGAAGGAGCCAGAGAGACAAAGATCGGATGCAAGAAACGACAAAGAGGCGTTGAGAAATTAAGGAAACATAAAGACAACCCATAAATTCAGAATCAATACCTAAACCATAACTTCTGTGGAGGAAGGTGTGATAAGAAGAAGAGGCAGCGGACGAATAATTACGGCCCATTGGGAAACACATGCCCGAAATTGAAGAATTGGGCCCGATACCAATTGACATTACTGCTGCAAACCCATGAGTTTTTATACAGAGATAGATTAGAAATCTAGTTATGAATATATGGGAATGGGAGGTATCCTTCACGATAGGGTTTTCCCTCATGCACCTTTTTGACCATTCATATCACTTGTTTGTAATCTTCGATAGGGTCGTTAATTATACAGTAAGTAAAACCTTTAATTCAAATGTTTGATTAAAATATAACAATTTCGTAATTCAACATATAATAGTTGGTGTGGATATATACACGTGGAGTATTCAAGAGTATTCAAAAGTGTGGTAAACAACTCAGTTGGTTGCTCCGTAGTCGACACATATTGTATAGCGATATTTCCTGGCTAAACCTAATAGCGCGTCAAATGACAATCAATCTCAATATGTTTGGTGCCTCATAGAAAACGGGATTGATTGCTAGACACAAAACAACATGAGTATCATAATGGAGGGACATAGGAGCCTTGTGTGGAAAACTTAAAGACCTTAACAACGATTTGAGCCAAATTAGCTCACAATAGGTCGAAGTCATTTCCCGATACTCAGCATCTACAGAGGAATGAGAAACTGTAGCTTGTTTCTTGGTCTTCCAAGAGATGGGAGAATGACCAAGCATCATAAAGTAACCGGTGACTGAGCGACGTGTTTTAGGATAAGTTGTCCAATCAGAGTCACAGAATGCTCGAAGTTGTAAGGAATTATGAGTAGAAAAAAACAACCCTTGGGCAGGGTGACCTTTCAGGTAATGCATGACACGAATAACAACATGTCAATGATCAAGTTTAGGAGACTACATAAATTGAGCAAGAGTGTGCACTGAATAAGGCAACTCATGACGAGTACGTGATCGTCACATAGATGAGATGACCAACCAAACGACGATATCGCTCAGGGCTAGGAAATAAAGAAGATGTCAGACTTGGCAGGCTTGTGATGCTGCTCAGTAGGAATCAGTTGTGGTTTTAGCAGTGAGTAGGCTGACTTCAGACAGAATATCAAGAACATACTTTCGTTGAGAAAGAAATAAGCCAGATGAATTGTGAGCGATTTTTATCCCTATAAAGTATTTCACAGGCCTCTGTGGGCGGAGCGTGAAAAGGAAAATGGTCTTCAAAGAAGACAACATCCCTGTTGATAAGAAATTCTTTAGTCTCCAAAATATAGAGACACCAACCTCGTCTTCCAAGAGAGTAGCCAATGAATATACAATTCCGTCCTCTAGAAGCAAATTTGTCGTGTTGTCTAGGATTTTTAGCAACAAAACATAGGCAACCTAGGATCCGAAGAGAAGAATAGGCAGGTGGTTGTTGACGACGAATTTCATATATGGAGATCGATTGTTTTGGGGCTACGAAAGGAAAAATAAGATTGAAAACTAGTAAGAGGATATATATTGGGCTACAAGCGGGCAGGAAAGGAAAAATAAGATTTTAGGATTTATATTGATGTACGTACGTCGGAGCTTCATCAAGAGCTGGAGCATTATTCATCTTTGGCACCCATGGCTGTATGGGTGAGCTCCCAAGGGCCCCATTTTAAAGATGAGCTGAATTTAGAAGAGCAAGAGGATTCGAGGACGAATCCTTTTCAAGGGGAGGAGGATGATGTACGTACGTTGGAGCATCCCTCAGAACAACCCGTGAGGAGAACCCGCAGCCAAGTTGAAGGACGTGAAGATGACAAGAGGTGATGCTGTCAAAGATGGGCTGGAACTAGGGCAGAGTGGCGTTCACAATTGGCTCATCCAATTGGGCTCATTTCAGGATATGTCTGGGATCTATGACCAAACAACTTTCTCTCCAAAGTAGAAGCCCAACGGACAAACGATGATCAAGTTATGGCTTCTACAAGGTCAGATATTGCAACAGCTCGTTCAGACGAATCATTTATCCGTTTGGGCCCATTTTTGGATATGTGTCCGGTTTTGGACTTATATTTCATGAGTCCAAAAATGAGGTCCATTGGATGTCAGGAACAATCAGGTCAATTTCGTTAAGAATACGGGCCAATGGACCATGAAGAGGATTTCAGCCCAAGGGGCTTATGTGTTGGACAACTCCATTTTAGTATTACTCTTAGGAGTATGAATAGATAAGTTTTTAGGGTTTAGAGACAGACTTTGACAAATTGAGAATTACTCTTCACTTATAGTTTTGACGTTGTTTAGTTGTAGCTTTTGGTTGGATTGAATTGCAAGGAGATTTCTTGGTTTGATTCAACTTGTGAGAACGATCTGTTTGTTGCCCATATTTTGATCTCCAAACCTCGAAAGAACCCTATGTGGATTCCTTTGGTTAGTTCGAGTCAAGTGAGTCTTTCTAGATTGATGACTGAGTCAAGAAAGACGTACTTGCTTATCGAGTCCGAGTCAAGCGAGTCCTCCTAGATCGACGACTGAGTCAAGGAAGACAACACTTGTCAACGATCAAGATTCATTCGATCGTCTTCCACAACGACCTCACGAATCCGCCTTCGACATCGACTTCACCCTACCATCCAACTGTCAGCCGTCGTCTCAGATCCGCCGCCACCAGTAGACCGACCACCATCGTCGTCGTTGACGTCTTCCGCCGCCGTCGACTCCATTCCCTTTGCTCATCAAAATCCTAGCAGATCTACGATCTTCATCTGACCCTGTGTCATCATTTGGTATCAGAGCCATTGGCTAGGTAAAACGCTCTTCTATTTAATTCTTGCGTTTTTACATTTGTAGATTCAAGGAATTATACCGGGTCTTCAAGGGACATATCAAAGCCAAGCGTGAGAGACGCTAGAATTTTTTAGGGCCTTCATTTTCCATACGTGCGTGACCGAGTGAGAATCGTCACGTGACTGGGCGCGAGCCGCCTAGGCCGCCGGCGGCGTGGCTCGGGAAGGGAGAGAGAAAACCCTAACCCTAGCCGCCTTGCCTTGTTCAACAAGATAAATTTTTTTCAAAATTGCAATTAATTATTTGATAAGATTTTGTTGTTATATTTGTTAAGATTTGATATCTTGTAGGATATTTGAGTGGTTGAGAAGATTTTCCTAATAACCAAATTAGGATAGAATCTTTAGATTTTGTTTTGCTTATCTTAGGTAAAAAAATAATAATTTTTTTATTTAATTAATTTCAAAATTCTGAATTTTCAAATTATTATTTTCGGAATTAATTATAAAAAAAATTCAAAAAAAAAAAACAAAAACAAATTGGGCAAAAAGAAAAGACTAGCTGTAGAGAAACTCGGCTAGAGACTAGGGTAAAACCCTTTTCTAAGCTAGTAGCCTTAGAACCGATATTCAAGCGGACCTCGGTTAGTAACCGCGAAAAGTCCTAGGGCGCAAGTCAAGTGGTCCTGGGCTAGTAGCCCAACAGGACCCCGCTCGATAATTTCTTTAGAGGACGTTTGGTTTGTTTGTTGATTTTTTCTGTTCACCATTTGTATTTTTCTCTTTATCATTTCTTTTAAATTATAATTACAGATCTTGTTCATTTATTGATTGCTCCTTTTTCGTGCCTATTGCCTACCTCCTTTGCTTACCTTAGCTATTTCTTGAGTTTACTACGCAGCGTAAGGTTAAGTAGGAAATGTTTTTGTTGTCCATGTGCTGCTGTTGCCTGTGATTTGTGCAGGTTTAGGGGGAATGACATTGCCTTGGGCATGTGTAGTGAAGACATCGTTGATCTCCGGCGAACAGATTGCTTTACCATCTCAACGAGAGACGATTTTCCAATCTAGATGTTTGATAAAGGGATTTGTCTGCAGCATTC
This sequence comes from Oxyria digyna, assembly GCA_029168935.1. Lineage (NCBI taxonomy): Eukaryota > Viridiplantae > Streptophyta > Magnoliopsida > Caryophyllales > Polygonaceae > Oxyria > Oxyria digyna. The sequence continues at coordinate 21,258,475 of JAPVLV010000010.1, read as the reverse complement.
TCATCGATGGTGGTTTGAGTTGTAATATCATCAACCAAGCAGTGGTCGAGCATTTAGGGTTGACCACATCACCACACCGACAACCATACAATCTGAATTGGTTCAATGCTGATTCCCCGTTAGAAGTTACCGAGCAAGCAAAGGTGACTTTCTTCATTGGCGACTACAGTGATGAGGTATTGTGTGATGTTTTGCCTATGTATGCTTGTCATTTATTTCTTGGGAGACCTTGGCAGCATGATAGAGGGGTGATACACAATAGTGTCACCAATGAGTACTCATTTCCTATGGAGGGCAAGCGTTACACGCTACTGCTTATGACGCCCAATGAGATTTGGACTGCCCACATGGAGGACGAGCAACGTCGACAGGACAGAGAAAAAGAAAAGAGGGTGGCTCAAGCAGAAGAAGCTCGGGCCCAAGACGTTGTTGTAGACCAGGTTGTAGAGGATGATCAAGAAGGAGAAGAAGAAGAATAAGTGGAGGAAGAGGAAGAAGAAGCTCAGGCCCAAGTCGTTCATGTTGACCAGGTTGTAGAGGAGGACAACCAGGAGACAAGAGGAGAAGTAGAAAAGGCCAACAAGGACGTCATCACCTCGAAAGATGTCGTTGAACTTAACATAGCTAAGGAGAGCCTTTCTGTCAATGAGAATTTGAGGAGTCAACCTTTCAGGGAAGAATCCTTTACTCCCTCCTTTTCTCATCTGTTTGTTAAATCTCCCGTTGCATACAGGCCTAGTGTTCGTCATATATATCGTATGCATCATGTGTTTCCCCTGTTTCGTATGCTTTTTGGTTTGCTTAAGAATGCCTATTATGTTTTTAGTAGCATTATTAAGCATATACATAGGCATAAAAAGAAGGATGGACGAGTGTGCATCAATATTAATGCATATCACGTGGGTAAGGAACATTTTCTTCTTGATATCAATTCAATACCCATTCCACGTGTCGTTGTAATAAATGCTTCCCTTCAATACAATGCATTATTTACTCGGTATATTGACTCGCATCGTTTGGATCATTTTGCATATCATCGTCCTTTTAAAGACAAGTCATATAGATTGCATTCAGGTCTTAGTAATTCTTTCTTATTCCAGTATGCGTATTATGTTATCGCTAGCATGATTAGGCATCCAATTGGGCATAGAAAGAAAAGTGGTGTAAAGAGTGCTTGCATCCGTGTGTTTCATTTGCGTCTGGGCGATAATTTGCATCTTAAGAAGGATAACAATGTTACTTGTTGGAGAATACCAAACACACACCAAGCTTTGTTTAGTTCAGGTAGATGTGTGTGTCTTGTTGTGTGTCCAGATACTTGTTACGTAGCGCTCCTTTTTGCAGGTCAAGAAGATTCGAGGTCGAATCTCTTCAAAGGAGGGGAGGATGATGTACGTACGTCGGAGCTTCATCAAGAGCTGGAGCATTATTCATCTTTGGCACCCATGGCAGTATGGGTGAGCTCCCAAGGGCCCCATTTTAAAGACGAGCTGAATTTGGAAGAGCAAGAGGATTCGAGGAAGAATCCTTTTCAAGGGGAGTAAGATGATGTACGTACGCTGGAGCATCCCTCGGAACAACCCGTGAGGCGAACCCGCAGCCAAGCTGAAGGCCGTGAAGATGACAAGAGACGATGTTGTCAAAGATGGGTTGGAACTAGGGCAGAGTGGCGTTCCCAATTGGCTCATCCAATTGGGCTCATTTGAGGATATGTCTGGGATCCAGGACCAAACAACTTCCTCTCCAAAGTAGAAGCCCAACAGAGAAACGATGATCAAGTTATGGCTTCTACAAGGTCAGATATTGCAACAGCTCGTTTAGATGAACCATTTATCCGTTTGGGCCCATTTTTGGATATATGTCCGGTTTTGGACTTATATTTCATGAGTACAAAAATGAGGTCCATTGGATGTCAAGAACAATCAGGTCAATTTCGTGAGGAATACGGGCCAATGGACCATGAAAAGGATTTCAGCCCAAGGGGCTTATGTGTTGGACAACTCCATTTTAGTATTACTCTTAGGAGTATAAATAGATAAGTTTTTAGGGTTTAGAGACATACTTTGATAAATTGAGAATTAGTATTCACTTTTAGTTTTGACGTTGTTTAGCTGTAGCTTTTGGTTGGATTGAATTGCAAGGAGATTTCTTGGTTTGATTCAACTTGTGAGAACGATCTTTTGGTTGCCCATATTTCGATCTCCAAACCTCGAAAGAACCCTAGGTGGATTCCTTAGGTTAGTTCGAGTCAAGTGAGTCTTTCTAGATTGACGACTGAGTCAAGAAAGACGTCACTTGCTTATCAAGTCCGAGTCAAGTGAGTCCTCCTAGATCGACGACTGAGTCAAGGAAGACAACACTTGTCAACGACCAAGATTCGTTCGATCGTCTTCCACAACGACCTCACGAATCCGCATTCGACATTGACTTCACCCTACCATCCAACTGTCAGCCGTCGTCTCAGATCCGCCGCCACCAGTAGACCGACCACCATCGTCGTCGTTGACGTCTTCCGCCGCCGTCGACTCCATTCCCTTCGCTCATCAAAATCCTATCAGATCTACGATCTTCATCCGACCCTGTGTCATCATATATTGGGGCTACGAAAAACTAATATTACCTCTAAGAGACTAATTTGCTTAATTTAAAACTAGTAGGAGGTCAATGGGTCACACTCTCCTAGTTTTCTTAATTGAAAACTAGTAAGAGGCATGTACGCAGGACAACAAAAAGAGCTTCAATGAACTTGATTGTAAAAACACCACAATTATCATTGTCAAATAAAAAAACAAAGAAGATAGTATGCAATATAAGATTATGAAAATAAACACAAAGACATTAGAAAATAATAGAACAGTTGCAAAAGGGATATTGAAAACATACCCAATATCTTGAGGAAGAGAAGGATGCCTACTGAGAGTAAACTCAGTGCCAAGGCTTCCTAGGTGATTGAACATCCCACTGGAGCAAGGGCTATTGTCAAAAGCACCCAAGCTAGCATCAAGGAGGCCTCGCCCTAAATCGAAAGATGTGCTAACACTGGAGCAAGGGCTAAAGATCGCTTTGAGTCATCATTGATAGTAACCTGAGCTCGTATTGTAGTCATCCAAGCTTGTAGAGACCCCGTTTGAGTCAAGATGAGAATGCTACCCTGTCAGGATGGAACACCAAAGAAGGCAAAGATGACGCAAGTGCGAAGGACTAACCGTGACCGCGGCCGGTCGCGTCCCCCAGTCTACCCTGCTCGCGTACGTTCTTTTATTTGTCAAAAGCCGTAGCTGAGTTACTAAAACCACGATCGCGTTATTCGGGCAGCGATCGCGTTTACGGAGCTGAAGACTTTCCGAGATTTGTCTATTTTTAGTTGTTTTAGGGATTATTTCATTTAAGTCATTTTTGCTATGTTAGGAATTACTTTTAATTAGTTTATTTCTTTTATTTGGCAATCTTATGAACCATATATAAGGTTTTCACTAGTTACTGTTTTAGTAACCCAAGATGATTATTATTAATTCAGAAATGTTGTTTTTAGTCCTCCAAAAGAAATCTTCTGTGAGAAAAGTGCTTGAGAGCATTGTTGTTGAACTCGCCTAGTTGTTTTTTCGTGTGTCAATCTCCACCATAAGGACGTTGGTGCTTTCAAGGCTCCATAGAGCATCCTTCAGGTGTCTTGGCCTACCATAGCCATTGTGTTTGGTTGTAATCTATTGGGGTTTCTTCATCATTCGGTAAGGTTCTTGTTCGTAAGTTAAATGGTTTTATTGTTGTTTAATTTGGTTCCAATTGGCTTATCATTCGACTTATCTTTTATCATCTTCTTATCTAATTCCGCATATTTTCTCTATTCGAGTTTCTGTTCGAGATTTGGTGTCTAGATCAGGCAACAACGGATTATCCCCGCATCAAATTGGTATCAGAGAGAGGTTGATACCATCACCGTCTTCACAAGAACACCAAAGTTCCATTTTATCAAAAAATCACAACAAAGAGTCACTTTTTGTTTTCCTGTTGTCAGTTTCTATCAGAAATTGATTTTGAGTCTTCTAGTACTTTGATCTTTTTTTTGTTGAGTCTGTTTCATGTTGTGTACAAGAAGCTTGGATCAATTCGTGTTTGTGGAGATCGAAAGATAGGAGTTTGGGAGCACCTTGTTACCAAAATCCATTCAACCCATCACCACCATCACAAATTCGACCTCCCTACCCAAAATGCAGTCGTCACGAAACCCTAGAATTGTTGAAAGTTGTTTCCTTAGAGCCCAAGACAAGATCTTCACACAAGGATATCACATCTTCAAGAAAAGGAAATCTTATCTCAATCAAGTTAGTTTTGATATATTTTATTCTTTTTCAATTCTTCATATCGAGATTGTATTTTCATTTTGCAAAGACAAAAAAATATTCAAAAAAAAAGAAAAAGAAGAAAAGAATTTCGTTGAGTCAAAGTCTAGTTTGATACTGTTTGAGTCAGACCTTAAGAGATTGGAGGAAACATGATTGTCATGAGCTCGTTATGAAGACAAAGAAATTCACAGTCGGTAGTGAAAAACGTGACCCACTGCGACCCCATGCGACCACGTCTTTAGTACCCACCTTCTGTAGAGCCTCAGACCAAAAAATGTGATCCAACTGTGATCGAAACCGCGACCGCGTCCCAGAACCGCGATCGAATCCCGCGACCCGCGCCCACGTTTTCCCCTGTTAGATTCCCGCGATCTCTGACTATCCGATCCATACCCGAGCTTACCCTACCCCCACTCGACTTCCTCTTCGATCCTTCATTGACACCAGTCGGGACAAGTTAAGGTACACTTTGTTTTGGACCTCTTGAGTTCAAACTTGAGTCGTATTAGTTGATTTGCATTCACAATCTTGCAATCATTTGTTTGAGTCTTTGTTTATTTCTTTCGTTGAGTCTTTTTGTTTGTGGTCTGGACCTTGAAGTTGAACCCCCCACTAGCCATCTCCATCTCTACCATCACTCATCTTAGTGCTAGGAGCTTGTTAGTTTCGATTCTTTTGGGTTTTTGGTATATACAAGACAATTCATCAAAGAAAGTTTGTTACAACAACAATTGAGAGAGAGTGCAGAGTGAAACACACGAGAGTAAACACTTGTGAGTTGTTTTCGTTATTTCACTAACTTAACAAAGTTATGTGCTAGTCTTTTCTTTGATCATGTCTAGGACATCGAGCTATCCAAGAGGTTATCAGAAAGAGTACATGGAGAGTGGAGATTGGCAACCATATAGAGATGTCCTAAGAAAAAGAGGACAAGAGCTAGAGCAAATTGGTTTTGCCAAGATCAAGGTGAAACTTCCAAGCTTTGAAGGTTGGGACATAGCCGAGTATATGGAATGGGAAACCAAGATTGAGCAGATTTGGAGTTTTCATAACTTCATGGAACACCAAAAGGTACGACTTGCTTCCCGTGAATTTACCGGCTATGCACTAAAATGGTGGAATAACCTTGAGGAACAAAGGGGAAGAGCACTTGGTCCAGCCGTGAACACTTGGAGGCAAATGAAGACCTTGATGAGAGCTCGTTTTGTACCTCCACAATTCACACGTGAGCTAAGGCGAAGGTTGGAAAATTTGAGGCAAGGAACCATGTCAGCAGAGGAGACATACAATGCAATGCAAGTTGCTATGGTTCGAGCTAATGTGCATGAAAATGAGGAGACTACTATGGCTAGGTACCATCGTATACTTAACTCTTATTTAGCTAACAAAGTTTATTTGTATCGATATTCCTCCATGACAGAATTGTTGCTTGGCCAATACAATTGAGAGGATAACAAAGGTCAAGAAGCAAAAAGAAGAAGCAAAGAAGTGCAAGTGGAAAATAATCTTGCAAAGATCCAAGCTCAGCTTGAGCGTTGGAGTTGTCAAGTCAAAGAGATTGCCGAGAAGGAGGGAAGATACAAGAAGCAAGAAAATAATCTAAGGACAACCCCTCCACCTCAAGAAGTTGACCAAAAGAGTACTTCTAATCTTTCTACTATAATTGAAGTTGTTTTGTGCTTAAACTGTCAAAGTAAAGATCAAATTATAAAAGAATGCTCTAATATGATTAGTCACTTAGGAAAAATTGAATCTAAATCTGAAAAAGGTGATTACAGTTGCAAAGAGAAGCCGAAAACTGAATAAAAAACTTACCTCGATCTGATTACAGTTGCAACATATTCGAAAAGGAAAGCAAAACGCGAGGGAGACGATCCTGAAGTCAGTGAAGAACACCGAAAAACGTTCAAAATCCCTAAAATAGCCAAATCTCAACCAAAACACAGAAAAGAAACTTACCAGAAGTAAGATGAAAGTAGGAGATCACAAAATCGACGAGAAAATGTAAGCCGAAAATCGATGAAAGAGGCTTGAAAATGGTAGGAGGGATGAAGAAAGCGAAAGAGAAACGGAAATGAAAATTTGGAAGTGAAGCAAAAGAGTCGTATTTTAATTTTTTGGGGCTATATATATCAATTTAAAAATATTATTTTATTTTAAAAGTTACTTTTCCCTCTTTTAGTTAAACCATGTTACAAACCACGGTGAGTAGGGTAAATGACCCTTGTGTAATGTTTTTATTAAGAAACTAACCCCCTTAAAAACTAACCCCTTCCACCAAGTTTCTCTCCCAAGTTTTTCTCTCAAGTTTCTAATTATTTTAATAATATTTTTTTAGTGACACTTTCCGACTAATGACACTAATTTTTTAATGGCACTTTTATAATGACACGTATTTTTTAATGACACTTTTATACTAATGACACGTATTTTTTAATGACACTTATACTAATGACACGTATTTTTTAATGACACTTTTATACTAATGACACTTTATACTAATGACACTTTTACAGTAATGACTAAAAGGGCTAATGACACCTTCAAATTAATGACACTTTTAAATTAACGACATTCTCAGACTTATGACACTTTCATATTGTTTTCATATAGCATTTTTGGTCCAAATGACACTTTTATGTATCGAATAAAAAGTATCATTACACAAACTCACATTAAAGGGTCATTATATTAATTAAATGTGTCATTATATTCATAGAAATTGTCATTACACAATTAAAAAGTGTCATTACACTCCTAGCACCAAATTAAATGTGTCACTACATTTGTAAAACCACATTAAAAAGTGTCATTATCCTCGTAAACTCATAAAAAGTGTCACGACACTTAACCACATTAAAGGGTGTAATTACACTTATAAAACCACATTAAAAAGTGTCATTGCACTAATAAAATCACATAAAACTGTCATTGCACTCACAAACTCATATAAAAGTGTTGTTCCACCTGATAAAAAGAGACATAAATTTGTACATACACATATAAAAGTGTCGTTCCACCTGATAAAAATATCATCCGATGACAATTTAGAAAGTGTCATTACATCCCTAGACTCATATAAAAAGAGTCATTACTGTAAGTCTTGTTGAAATTGTTACAAATAGAGTAACCCATTTGGTTTCGGGTAGCTTGACATATCAAACATTACAACGTACCAAACAGAGTAACAAACTATTTGAGTTTTTACAGTGGTGAAAGATACAAAAGAACCATCACAGATCCTTCAAGGCAATCTTGTCATCCTCTTTGTTGCCAAAGAACGTCTATTAGCAGCAAGCAAGGATGAGTAATACTCATTACCTTTAACATTCTACGGCAACAAAGAAGAGAAAAGGTTACCACTCAAGAATAGTTCATCTCTCCATTGAAAACTTAAAATTCACAATTTGATGTATGTTGTTAACAAGCCCTCAGATCTCATAGACAATGGAACCCATTAATAAAAAAAAGGCTTCGTCTAAATGCACACATTTTTTTTGCTAAAGGCACACTTTTCTGTGTGGTAAGAGTTACAGTACAGAACGGTGCGGTAACTGTTAACGCACCTGTTGTTCCAGGGGCAATTTTGGAATTTTTTTGAAAACGTATATTAATCTTGTGCGCTAAGATTTAACGCACGAGATTAATGAAAGATTAACTATAAAAAATTAAAATTTTGATTAAAAAAATTCTGTGTGGTGACCTTTACCGCATAGATTTTTTTTTTTTTTAATTAATCGCGCAGTTTTTTTTTTAAATAAAATATATCTGTGCGGTAAATATAACCGCACAGATCTATTAATTATCGCTTCAGTCTCATTGCTCTAGTGGTAAGGCCTTGTGCATCCTCTGTAAGGTCTCAGGTTCGAATCTCAACTCCAACACTAAATCTTTTATTTTATTTGTGAAAAATAAATAAAAGAAGAGAGTGAAAAAGATTGAACTTGAGGCTTATGCACAAATATTTGGTGTGAAACCACCACACTAATGAGTTCTCATGATATGTTTGTAATTTTATTATTACATGTTACAATAGAACTTGGTTCCATCTTATTTTATTATTAATTTTTTTTTATCTTGGTCTTATATAATTATTGAATTAATTATAATAATAAATTCAAAAAAAAATATTATTCAAATAATCAGATATTTTGTATTATTATTATTTAGCCTTTTTAATATATATTATTATTTGAATATTTTTACTATTTTTCATGTTTTGATAAATCTTTTTATATAAAAATACTACAATTATAAAACAATAAAACTTATATTACTTTTTAAGATAAAAAAAGTATGATAATCAATATTAATCTCAATTTAATCTTTCAATAAATTCTAGACATGGCAAACGACCCAAACGCTAAAAGGCCTTAAATGGGCTTAAGACCCAATTTGACAAAACGACGCCCAAACGATGACGGAATGGAATGAAACTTGATTTCAATGCCTATTAGAGATATTTGACCATGTGGGTAACTTCCAATCACAACTTCTAACTTTTCAAATAGCACCTCCTTTATAAATATCAAACTAGTGATAACTCTCTAACTTGTCGCAATATGTATGGTCTACAACATTGATGATGATTATTGTTGACAAAATTATAAAACTTAGTCTTATTAGGCATATAAATTACCAATAAGATCTCGCTCAAACAAAACGAGGCTCGAAACTATACGTAAACGCTAAAAGGCCTTAAATGGGCTTAAGGCCCAATTTGACAAAACGACGCCCAAACGATGTCGGAATGGAATGAAACTTGATTTCAATGCCTATTAGAGGTATTTGACCATGTGGGTAACTTCCAATCACAACTTCTAACTTTTCAAATAGCACCTCCTTTGTAAATACCAAACTAGTGATAACTCTCTAACTTGTCGCAATATGTATGGTCTACAACATTGATGATTATTATTGTTGACAAAATTATACAACTTAGTCTTATTAGGCATATAAAGTACCAATAAGGTCTCGCCCAAACAAAACGAGGCTCGAAACTATACGTAAACGCTAAAAGGCCTTAAAAGACCTTAAATGGGATTAAGGCCCAACTTTGCAAAACAACGCCTAAACGATGTCGGAATGAAATGAAACTTGGTTTCAATGCCTATTAGAGATATTTGATCATGTAGGTAACTTCCAATCACAACTTCTAACTTTTCGAAGAGCACCTCCTTTGTAAAAACCAAACTAGTGATAACTCTCTAACTTGTCGCAATATGTATATCGACAAGTTAGAGAGGTAAGAGATGTTTGGTATTACAAAGGACGTGTTACTTAAAAAATACGAAGTGGTGGTTGAGAGTAACCCACATGGTCAAATACCTCTAACAGTCATAAAAACCAAGTTTCAAACCATTCTGACATCGTTTGGGCCGTTTGTCAAGTCTAAAATTTATAGAAAGGTTAAATTGAGAACAATATTGATTATCATAACATTTTTATCTTAAAAAGTAATATAGGTTTTATTGTTTTATAATTGTAGTATTTTTATATGAAAAGATTTATCAAAACATGAAAAATAGTAAAAATATTCAAATAATAATAAATATATTAAAACAAGGCCTAAAATAATAATAATAAAATATTAAACATCTGATTATTTGAATAATATGTTTTTTTTAATTTATTATTATAATTAATTCAATAATTATATGGGACCAAGATAAAAAAAAATTAATAATAAAATAAGATGAAACCAAGTTCTATTGTAACATGTAATAATAAAATTACAAACATATCATGAGAACTCATTAGTATGGTGGTTTCACACCAAATATTTGTGCATAAGGTCTCAAGTTCAATCCTTCTCACCCTCTTCTTTTATTTATTTTTCACAAATAAAATAAAAGATTTAATGTTGGAGTTGAGACTCGAACCTGAGACCTTACAAAGGATGCACAATGTCTTACCACTAGAGCAATGAGACTGAAGCGATAATTAATAGATCTGTGCGGTTATATTTACCGCACAGATATATTTTATTTAAAAAAAAACTCTGCGCGATTAATTAAAAAAAAATTAAAAAATTAAAAAAAAAATCTGTGCGGTAAAGGTTACCGCACAGGAATTTTTTTAATCAAAATTTTAATTTTTTTAGTTAATCTTTCCTTAATCTCGTGCGTTAACTCTTTAATATAGGTTTTCAAAAAAATTCCAAAATTGCCCCTGGAACAACGGATGCGTTAACAGTTACCGCACCGTTCTGTACTGTAACTCTTACTGCACAGAAAAGTGTGCATTTAGCAAAAACAAACGTGTGCATTTAGACGCAGCCTAAAAAAAAGCTTCACAAATGGAATCTCTACGTTTTAGACCTCAAGGCAAAGTGTTAAGCACATCAATTACCAGATACACACATACGTACTTGGTAGTACACTGGCAGGAGCATGGCACACAGAAGGAGAATGAGGAGAGCAAGAACGCCATTGTTGATGTTCACTCCAACCAGAGAAGTAATCCATGACACCTACGGATTATCGTCCATTGCGAGAGACATAGGCATGGATCTATACCCTAACTCGTCTCTCTCTCACATTATCTTCTCATGGCCATCGCCTTATGATACGCTGCACTTTGTATAGCGTAACTAGGGGTTATTACATTGATTTAGGAATATTATTATATGTGTTTCGAGTCATTGTTATGTTCTGAGATATTTATTAAGAAGTGAAGAATTGAAGATCAGAACCAAAGAATATTGAAGATTTGAAGAAATCACCGACGACGATCGCCATGGATCAGCGGCGATCGCGGTGGAGCAACAGAGAGGAGCCGAGAATATTTAATAAATCCGCGATCGCGGGTATTATGCTAAATTCCCCTTCGTGCGCGAGACAGGCCGTGGATTTGAAGCAAGCAGCCCGGCCCAACTGTTGGAAGGAGTCCACGTAGAAGAAGCAGCAGTTGGGCTGCACAATTGAAGCAAATACCACCGAATTTGTGCTTCCTTTTATTCCTTTTGTTTTATTTCTTTTCTTTTCCTTTTTCCTTAATTAGTTTTAGGATATTTATCTTTTACCATATATTTTTAGGGTTAGCCTCTATTGAAGAACCCTAGTTCTTTCTATCTTTATCATCGACAATTTAGTTCTGCAACCATGAGCAGGAACTAATCTCCATTGTTTTACCTAGCGGTTGAAACCTTCAGTTATTAAGTTGTGAGATTTCTAAACTCTTGTTCTTTTCCTATGGGTTTGTATTAATTCTCTTGTTCTTCATCTATTGATTTCTATTAGTTTTGCTAGCTTGATCACCTAGTTTGATTGATAGTTTTCTATTGCTAGACTAGGAATATACGGTGGAATTCCTTGTCATTGTAGCATCCATATCTGCATGATCTGGTAGTTGATTGCTTTTATGAAAGAGTTGATTGCATGTTAATACTTGACGATTGTGAGTTATTGCATGCATCCTTATAATTCTTGTGCCCTTTGCTGCTATTTCATCTAATCTTGAGAGGTTTCCCTGATTGCTGAATAGTAAGTATTATCAGGACCGGTTGGCATGCTGATATATTAAAGATTGGAATAGGAGCATTCCCTAGGATTGAATAGAACTTGAGATAAATCTATGATCAAATTGATTGACTGTTGTGTGGATACTTGCTAGGTGAAACCCCTTCTCATCATATTCACAACCAAACCTTCCTCTGCTTGTTACTGGTTACTTGTGTGTTCTTGCAATCAAACCCCCCCTTTGGTTACTTGTTACTAGTTGATATTTCACTTGACTGCATTGATTTGGTGTTTTGATTCCCTTGGGTTCGACCTCTACTTACTTGCTATACTTTAGTTAGTGTTTAGAGTTTTCTTTGATTTGGCACTACGACTTTAGCCTCATCACCTTACCCAATCTCCACTCCCGGATCCTCCGCTTCAACATCCGCATTCTCAACATCGTCATCGTGCCGGCCGTCGTTCTCGTCTTCAACGTCATCCTCAACGCCGTCAATCAAGCAGTACGAGCTTCCAATCAGGAAAATCGGGTGATGCCTAACGAACGAGTGCATATCGGCTCTTTCCTGATCTGTGGACTCCAAATCGAGATGAACGGCGTACTGATTCCGCGGACGGTAGAGCGCGAGGAGCGTGCGGCGGAGCATTTTTCCGTCGCCGGAGGAGCCGGAGATGAGATAGGCGAAGCGGGGAAGGGGAGGTAGGGATGAGATCGGGATTGGACGAAGCTTCGATTAGACGAAGATGGGGGAGGATGCGGAGTAGAGACGGTTGGGGAAGGAGAAGAAGAGGAAAAGAATTTCGGGGGCTGGAATAAAACTACGTTTAGAATTTGAGGGTTAAAATAAAACTAGGGTTTATATAAGCCGATTGACTTGTCGATATAAGTGTAGCTAATGGTATGTCTTTACTAATCCCTATCAAGGCAAAAAAGATAAATCCTAAATTGTAATTTTAAGTATTAAAAAATGTTAAAATACCTACTTTTTAAGTATGGCAGAGGGGCTGATACAAAGACTACATAAAATTAATAAAAATTAGAAGAGGCTAGTTTTTTTAATTAAAAACACCAAAGGCCCTTAGTCTTACAAACCACCTGCCCTTGAGTCTTCAACCCAAAAAAGTAGTTGGGCTTGGCAGACTAGAAAGGCCCAATACGTTAACCCTCCTCCTTAAACCATTCTCCGTGTCAACAACCAGAAATCGCGACTAAACCGATCACACTACCACTTCACCACCCACAACACAACCCTAACGGAGAAACCAAATGCCTCAGTGGTGGCGTACTGCCGGAACACACCTGAAGAGGGCGACGGAGCTCTCTAGAGGCTACCACACCATACAGGCCATCCCGAGGGAAGTCACCGGCCGCAAAGTTGCATCCAGAGAGCGAGCTCAAGGTCGCATTCCCGCCGTCGTTTTCGGCGAACAGGGACAAGACGGCGTCGTTTCCAGGAAACGTCTTCTCTCCACCGAAAGCAAGCAGATCCAATCCATTCTCAAGTCCGTTCATCCTGATTTCTTCTGCTCCACCGCCTTCAAGCTTCAGGTTAGGGCCGGGGCCGGATCTTCTGTCATGCTTGAATCCGGAACAGTTCTTCCTATCAAGGTCACACTTCGTTTTGATTTTGATCTTTGAAGGCTACGATCATCATTTTGTTTTGATTGTCGGATTTTGTTTGTATTAGCTTCATAGGAATGAAGAGACTGGTGAGATACTCAATATGGTCTTAATTTGGGCGGAGGATGGTTCGAAATTGACAGTTAACGTGCCTCTTGTTATTAAGGGACAAGAGACTTGCCCCGGCCTTAAGAAAGGTGAGTTTCATTTGTTCTAGTGGATGTTCTCTGCTCTAGCATTATTCTAGCAACTGGTTTTTACCCTTTAAATAAATTTATTCATGTGATAGTAGCTTTCAAATGATTCTCCCTAGCAATTCCAACTAAGAGATTTTTTTTTTTGGTCATGACCAACTAAGAGATTTTGATTTTTAAAAACGGCATCAATGTGTACTAAATGGAGTTAAGGCATTCACAGTAACAATGGATACACATCACTTACAGGTTTCTACTGATGAATGTTAGCACAACCTAGCAAAAACTATCTCTAATTCTCTACAATGATTCAAGTTTTACATTAGTAGGTTTACAATTTTGTTCTTCAGATTGTGTTATTGCAATGAACATTGACATTGCATCTTTTTTTCTGTAGACTGTTCTGGTTTTTTTCATAGACAACATAGAAGATATTTACATATTGTACTACTTGATTGAAAATTCTGTAACCTTCCTTATGACAACCTTGTGTGTTATACAAGATTTGGAAGAAAAGGCTTGGGTTTTATGTACCTCAATTAATTATATTACATACGGAGTGACGAAATTTAATCAGTATTCATGGGTAGAGTAATGATCTGTGGAAATTTTCGTGGCCAGATCTAACATGCTTGCCATTGTAGTTGTTATGTATGGTTTTTGTTGTAAGCAGAGTGTTCATAAACTGGTTCTTTGCATTTATATCAATGCTTTATTCAATTTTCCATTTTATTCATTTGGGCTTCTAATCTTCAGGGGGTCAATTAAACAAAATAAGATCTACCTTAAAGCTACTTTGCCCTGTGGAGGAAATTCCCCAGAAGATTGAAGTCGACATCAGCAACCTGGATATTGGGGACAAAATCTTGTTGAATGACGTCGAGGTTCATCCTTCGGTGAAGCTTCTATCTAAGAAGGAAGAAAAACCTGTTTGTAAGATTGTAGCCACAAGTGCAGAAGTTGAAAAGTCTAAAGAATAGACTTTCAATCTGTTATTGACTTGCTTAGGGGACTTGCTTTCAGTGCTGCGACATGTCAGCTGGCTGAGTTGGTCAAAAGATAAAATGTTTGTTGCAGTATCTTGAAATGCAGCGAAATTTTTGTGTTTTTTTTCCTCTTACGGGGGACATTTGTATTATGAATTCTTGAAGTAGCTCCTTTCAAGTGTCTTTTGGCGATCAGGAACTGAAGGTCCACCCTAAAATTGTAGCAGTTATTGGCTACAATCAACCATAAACAACAACAAAAAAATGTGCAAGAAGCATCGTCATCAATTACAGGAATTATTATAAGGATAAAACCAAAAAGATAGTTAATGTGTAGCTAAGATCTAACTCATGTAAGATTGAGCATTTGGATGATCCATCAAGAACATGGTTTATTGGTAAAGATGGTGATCGAGCATCCACCCGTAGAAACTATATTGACGGTAATAAGTCTTAAACCAGTGCATGTTGTTAGGGACACAAGCCGCCAATTTGTAGCAGTTCTTGTCAACTCTTCACTCTTACAATCAAACATCAACACTGAATATCCCCTTTCTTGTCCATCAATTTGCATGGACAAGATCCAAAAAATACTTCCATTCACGAAACGACCTTTACCTTTACCATTCCAACCTTCGAAAGCCCATGAATCAGCTACGGCTGTTGTCTGCCACAAACCTCGTCGAGACGAGTATACCTGTTGCTAGAATTTTATGATACAATCTTAATTATGCTCTCTATCATATGAACATATACTGTAAGCGGAAGCGATAAAATGGAATCAATTAATTTACATCCAACCATTGCTTTTGAACTTGTTAAATTGATCAGACTTGTATGTCCTTCCTTCTTGTCAATTTCTTATGCTCTGATTATTGGTTTCCAAACCCTCATTCTCAATTTAGATGGTATTTTCTTAATGAGAGTAAGCTCAATGAACCATAGAGCAGTTTCAACAAGTAGCAATATTAGTGGAGTGGTTACTGGATGTGGGGAGAAGAATATGGACAGTTTTCAGTCCATGGGTTTACTGTCAAATTAAATGAGTCACAAAATAGGGTTTCTATAAAACTAAAATAATAATATTTACTATATGATATTTCTTAACTTAATAACATAGAAATGCGCATAATTCAAAAATGAGAAATTATCAAAAGGAATAAAGGTTCAACAAAACATTATGAATGTACTACATAATGGGTCCAAGTCTCATTCTCACCACATGATCCTTGAAAGTCTTAATTGGCATGCCTTTAGTAAAAGGATTAGCTATCATTAAACCAATGCTAATGTGTTCGATGATCACTTTTCTTACTTGAACACGTTCCTTCGCGACTAGATACTTTATGTCGATGTGCTTATTTCGACATCCACTCATATTATTTTTAGCCATGAAGACAACAATTGAATTGTCACAATACATTCTTATCGGCCGATTAATAGAGTCAACAACTCTAAGCCCAGATATGAAACTTTTCAACCAAACACCATGTGAGGTAGCCTCAAAGCAAGAAATGAACTCTACTACTATAGTAGAACTGGCCATCAAGGTTTGCTTTGCACTCCTCCAAGAAACGACACCATCATCTAGCATGAACACATATCCTGATGTGGATTTAAGTGAATCATTGCAGCCACCGAGGTCGAAGTCTGAATAGCCTACTACTTCGAGATTGTCAGCCCGTCTATACATAAGCATGTAATCCTTAGTACCTTTAAGGGTACCTCAACACTTTCTTGGCAACTTTCAGTGATTGATTCCTGGATTACTCTTATATCTTCCTAATACT
Organism: Oxyria digyna; assembly: GCA_029168935.1. NCBI lineage: Eukaryota > Viridiplantae > Streptophyta > Magnoliopsida > Caryophyllales > Polygonaceae > Oxyria > Oxyria digyna. The sequence goes on along the minus strand of JAPVLV010000010.1, from coordinate 21,242,081 downwards.
CCAACCGCATATGCAATATCGGGTCTGGTACAAACTTAAGCATGCATAATGCTACCAATGACTAAAGCATATGGAACATTTTTCATATGTTCCCTTTCAGTGTCATTCATGGGGAACTGTTTCAAACTAAACCGATCACCCTTCACAATTCGTGCTTCACTTGGTGAACAATCTTTCATTCTGAATCTTTCAAGCACTTTGTTGATATAGGCTTCTTGAGACAATCCCAAAATGCCTCGAGATCTATCTCTACGGATCTTAATCCTAATGACATAAGATGCCTCTCCCATATCTTTTATATCAAAGTTAATTGAAAGAAATTGTTTCACTTCACGTAGAAACCCTTTATCATTGGTTGTAAGCAAGATATCACCCACATACAACACAAGAAAACAAACTTTACTCCCACTGACCTTAAGATATATACATTCATCAATGATGTTTTCTTCGAAACCGAATGAAGTAATTATTTAATGGAATTTCTTATATCACTGGCGGGAGGCTTGTTTTAACCCGTATATGGATTTGTTTAGCTTATAAACCAAATGATCACCATCGTTAGAGGAGAATCCTTCAGGTTGTTTCATATAAACTTCTTCCTCTAAATCACCATTGAGGAATTTCGTTTTCATCCATTTGATGTAGCTCGAAATCAAAGTGAGCTACTAATGTCATGATCAAACAAAGAGAATCTTTCTTTGATACAGGAGAAAAGATCTCCATGCAGTCGATTCCTTCCCATTGAGTGAACCCTTTAGCAACGAGCCTTTCCTTATGTCTCTCAATGTTGCCAAGTGAGTCTCTTTTTGTCTTGAAAACCCACTTGCATCCAATGGTTTTAACACCATCATGCAACTCGACGAGATTCCAAACTCGATTAGACGCCATAGAATTCATCTCATCTTTCGTAGCATCCATCCCTAAGTTTGAATATGTAGAACTTACGGCTTGTGAAAACGACAAAGGGTCATTATCGACTCAAACATTAGAATCCGATTCTTGCAGGTACACTTCGTAATCATCAAGAACAGATGATCGCCTTTATCGAGTAGATCTCCTTAATGGGACGTGTTCACTCTCATGATGAACTGGTTCCTCGTTTACAACATGATCTATCGGATTTTGATCAACAATTTGTGCAATTTCTGTATTTGGTTTTCGTACACTCGGTTGAAGTTGAGGACTGTGAACAACAATCAACCTATCGCTTGATTCAGAGGATGGAACCTTATAATGGTCTTTTTCCAGAATAATATCCTAAAATTGATCACTCCCACTGATCAACCTATCGCTTGATTCATGGTAGCGGTAAAGGGGCTCTCCCCTTATCGTTAGGTGGTGAGTTCGATACTCACCACCATCATCTTTAGCTGGGCTAGGGCCCCACCTATTACAAGGGGTCCCGTGTCTTACCTGCACAAAAAAACTTTATGAATCACCGAAAAAGTTGCATGGAACCAAATATGGTTGTTCGTTAACCACATAGGCCAATAAATAGCAATCCTATCCTTGATTCCTTGGTAGGGGTTCGACCAAATCCAACAAGCCAAGTAAATGCACACTCGGGGGATATTTGAAGATTGCCACATGACTATTTCAGAGGGTACGAGAGTGCCACTGTTGGTAGATAGCCTTGCATAAAAGAGAGCATCCCAAATTTGAACACAGTGTGAAGAATCAACAGTGTTACGAGTAACTATTAGTTCATGTCGAATCATAAGAATACTTCACCAGACCCAACTGTATGGATCAACCTCTAGATATTACTCCCAACAATGAGTGAATGTCTTGTCCAAATATATGTTGTCCCTTGTCTAGTATCATTGAGGACTAGTTTGGCAAGTGCTTGATTTCAATAAAAGACTTCCTTACATCCAAGGTCCTCTTCATCCTTTGGTCTAGCTACATGCTTCACGCCAAACAACAAGGCTTATAGATGAGAGGAGTAGTTTGATCGATGAGGTTTGTAGGATTGCCTTGACGAAGACCCCTATCCGATCTAAAAATCCCCACAAGACAACTTAGCATTCAACTTATTGGAGTAAGAAGGGGGTAGTAACATAATGCCCGATAAGTTTAGCAAACCTAAAGAAGAATCCAAAGCCAGAAAGAATATCCAAGGACGAGGAGAAAAGACCAAGATCGTAATCCTTTTGTGATGTCTATTTGATTGCACAATGAATGGGCCGGCCATGCAGACCTAGGGTAGTGTTTGATAAAAGCACTGTACTCGTTTTCAACAATAGAGTAAATGATCGGCTCGGTCGAAATTCTTTTGAATGAGCATTGGGGTTCTAGTGCTCTAGCATTAATCTCTTTAAGCATTCTCCCCTTAGAAAAAAAAAACCTTCAAATTAGAGTAAGAGAGACCTCTTCCACCGGCAAAGATTCATTATTTTTTGACTTCAAAATTACATGGAATTAAACAAAAATGACTCATTTAAAAATTAAGTGTGACTTGAAACATGGATAAGTGCAATGTACGTATTTGATCAACAAATTAGTCCTCAATGAGGTTAAATTTTAAAACCAATTGGCAATATGAAAAGTAATTTATGAGTTTATAGTAGACAATTTATCTCTCAACTTCTGATGTCCGACTCACCCTCACCCTATTATTAGCTGGTTTTTTTTTTAAATCATTGAGGTAATATTGTTGTTGTTGTAGTAAGAGAGACCTCTTCTCTTATTTAGACTCCATGCACTCCTAAAGAACAATTGCAGAAGTCCCTCTTTAAGTTTCTATATATTATTGTATAATCGGAGAGGTTGTGATTAGTGCTAACATTAGATCATTAGTTTTATAACCAACAAGTGATGTGTGTATATATAACAGATTAACTCCCTAAAGCTTCATCCATCCATGAAGCTTCTCTCCCAAAACAAGGAAAACTTGTTTGTAAGATCCAAGCAAGGAAATTTGAAAAGTCTAGAGAGTAGACTTCAAGTTGGAGGAGGGACTTGAATTCATCGCCGTGACATGCCTGCAACCTTGAGCTAAGAAAGAGTCAACAAATAATATTATGTTCATTGCAGTGTCTTGTTTGTAATGCAACTTTTTATTTTTGTTCAGCTCAATAAGTAAATACATGAAACATCATCATCAATCAAAGGAAAATTCATAAGGATAAACTAGACAAATTCTCGCCAAATCACCATTGTCAATTTAGTTGAATTTATTATTTGGTCACCTACCCTCTCATTAAGTCTCTCTGTGAATTAGCCTAAAATAGAGGACATTTCATGTAATTCAGTTAAAATAATGAGTTGACTCAGTATTATTTTTGGGGTCAGAAAAAAGTTGGGTTTACAAGGGCAGAGCAATCGGATTATCCGATCCGATCCGATCCGATAATCCGGATATCCGCTAAATTTTTTTCCACAAAACCCCGATCCGTATCCGGTCCGTTTTGGAGCAGATATCCGGTAAATATTGTCCGGATCGGATCGGATATTTGACTCGGATATCCGAATTATCCGATTTCTATAAGGTATATGAAAATTAAATTAAACTTTTTATTAAAATTCACAAAATATAAAATAAATGTTAAATATATAATTATATATATTATATAGAGGAATTAAGATGTGAAAATTAATATATTTGATTCATTTAGCGAATCAACAATTTAAATAAGCAATTAAAATATAAAATTTTGAGAACAACATTAAAAGTTATGTTATATATAAGAGAATTTTTGTGTTGAGAGAATATATCTTATTGTTTAAAAATGTATAAAAATAATTATTGAATCATCTACACTTATAAAAGTATATTTTAGTTCTATAAAAATATATTTATATATTATAATAATAGTAACGGATATTTTCGGATATCCGTAAGCTAAATATCCCGATCCGTATCCGCTCCAAATATCCGGAAAATCCGTCCGAATCGGACCGGATTCGGATAAAACTTAATCGGATATTTTCGGATGCGGATTTTTAAGGATCGGATCGACGGATTATCGGATCGGATCGGCCGGATCGGATATTTTTGCTCACCCTAGTTTACACTGATCTAAAAAAGTAAAAACTTCTCCTCAACACGACACCCTGTTTGGAATTTTGCCAACGCGTCCTTCCGCTATTATTATCACCTTCACCAAAAATGGGGTGCCAAGAGACCTAGAGATCGTGGCTGTAGGGGAGGGAAATCGCTGACCACTTCCGACGTGATCTTGGATTCCGATTTCTCAACCGCAACCGGATTCCTTCTAGAATCATCCAGTTTTCTTCAGCCATTAATCTGGAAGGTCCTTGCCCCTACGATGATCTCAGATCCGCCGTCGGAAGAGCAATGCCAAGACGGCCGACTTCTCCCTCTTCGTCTTCTCCGGATCCACAGCTAACCAGAACCAGGAAGCTTCGTTATCTTCAGGACCACGAGATTTCCGATTCTGATTTCGATTTCTTCAAATCGCCAACCAAAGGCGCTCGCGATAGCGGAAACTCCGCTGCTACCAGCGCTAGGTCGTCTGTCGACATCAATTACGGTGATAGCAATCTGACGCGATTCTCTACTGCAAGGCCTCAGCCGCTTCCGCTTCCGGAAATAGCGGCGTTGTTGTCTGCTGATCGGAATAAGGGACCTAATGATAGCTTCCGGCTTCCTTCCCCGGAAGAGGTGAAGGAAGGTAATAGAGGGAGGGCGAGAGGAAGGGAAAGGAAACGAGAAAATCCCTCGGAGGTTGCAGGAAGAGATGTCTCCTATGCACTTTCTTCTAACACCAGGTATTGCTATGCTTTGATATGCATCTAGTGTATGTGGATTATTCTCAACTTATAGTGAACATCTTCGTGTATATTTGGTTATGAAAAATCTCAATGTATATGATGCTAGGTTAAACGTGATGCTCATAGCTGTAGGATCTCCAAACATGATGCTTGTTAAATGTGATGGTCAAAGAAATGTTGGACGCCATAGTTGTCATTCTCTTATGTATATATTGTGTAACTGAATTTAAAAATTTAATCTGTTTAATGCAATTTCTTATTTTGTGAAGGAACCAAATATTAACTATTCCTTGGTTTCTAATTATATGGAATAAAGAAATATGACTCATTCAACTATCTATGCTTCTTATTTTGCGGAGTAGTAGTCAAACAATGCAACTTTTGACGCAATCTTCATATGGGTCATCGGAAACAACCTCTCTTTTATTTTTTAACATAGGGTTAAGGTTGCGTACATCCGACCCCCCTCACCCTACTATAAGAGGGAGCCTTTTTAAGGCATTTGGGTAATGTTGATTAATCTGTTTAATGCAATCTTTATGTACTGATAAGAAGTTGTAAAACTTGACTAAAAATTGTAGGGTCTCCCAGCGAGATGCTAGAATAAATGGGGATGTTAAAAGAAATGGTGGTCATCTTGAAACTTGGCTATCTGCAGACATGCTCCAAAGTGGGATGGGAATTGATCGAGCTCAAGAAGGTTTTGGCATGCAAATTCCATATAAAAGTGCTCCAGCTACTGCAAATTCAAGCCCATTGTTAAGCCCACAAAGAACAAGTTCTGGTGATTTGGTTTCATCCTATCATATAATCAATCATGGTTCATCTTCCCCTGAACTGCATCCAAAGGATATGACTTCAGGTTTCCCATACACAACTTTACAAGAGAACGGCATTTTTGGCCATGATCCGCCACCAGCCATAAATCTTGGGATTATTAGTCCACTTAGGACCAAAAACAAAGGCCGCGCTACCTCACCAGTGCGTCCAAAATTGTATATTGATACCTCAAATATATATGCTGATAACAATGGTCCTCTTAGTGGACATCCATTGCCTCTTCCTCCAGGATTTTCCACAAGATCACCACCATGTCCTGTTTCCCAACTCTCAGCACAATCGTCGTTTCTGTCCAATACCTCAACACAATCATCCCCAAATCCTATGTCAACACAGCCATCACCTCATCCAGTGAGCGGCCAATCATCTCCTTCCCCACAAATCACTCCTAGGCCCGAATTTCCACCGGATACAAATCAATGGAGCAAAGGGAAACTTATTGGACGTGGTACATTCGGAAGTGTTTATGCTGCAACAAACAGGTGTGTAGATGGCTATAATTTGTACTTTTTTTTTGGGTATTCAATTTTCTGTGTAAAACCCTGATGTTTTATTTTTATTTCATAAACTTCTGGTAGAAAAACAGGAGCTTTATGTGCAATGAAAGAAGTTGAGTTATGCCCTGATGATTCTAAATGTATCGAGTCTATGAAGCAACTTGAACAGGTATAACCTTTTAAAATGATTCTTGCTCAACATTTTCTTTTCTTATTTTCCTAAATCTGCTAATTTATGATAAGATTATATATTTTACGGATATTTATGTCCTCTAAACTAAATGCAGGAGATAAAGGTCCTCACTACTTTAAAGCATCCAAATATCGTGCAGTATTATGGAAGTGAGATAGTAAGTAAATATGACTACATAACATGTTGTTCCAAATATGAACCTAGAGGCTTTGCATCATGTTGTCTTTCCTCATTATCTCATCTATAAATATCCTTGCTGAAAATACAACTGTAACTGCAGGTAGGCGACAGATTTTATATTTATCTGGAATATGTCTATCCTGGTTCACTAGATAAATATATGCGTAATCACTGTGGAGCTGTGACTGAATCAGTTGTTCGTAATTTTACTCGCCATATCCTCTCTGGACTTGCTTATTTGCACGGCACAAAAACTATACACAGGTAATTGGTGGCAAAGTAGTGGCAAACCTCAACATATTTTATTCATACATATTTCACTCGGTTCCAAATTACTTCTGAGTGTATTAGAATTTTTTTTAGTAAGCTAAGGTTGCATTTAAACCTCACATATATCTGATTCAATACTTAGTTTAATCTTAATTTTGCAGAGATATTAAAGGAGCTAATTTGCTTGTCGATGGATTCGGTGTTGTCAAACTTGCTGACTTTGGGATGGCTAAGCATGTAAGCTCTTGATATCTTAACAACCATTCTGATTTTCTTCCTGTTTGTTGACAACTAGCTTTCTTATAAAGAATTCTATTAGCTAAAGTAATTTCATGATGTTAAAATTTAAACAAATAGATAGTTTTGAGGAGATGCATATCGGTGATAGTAACACCTACCTTGTAGTTTATTTTGTTGAAGGATTACGCAGTCAGATTTCAAGTTAATCTACTGTTTGTGATTGTCCATTTGCATTATGCTGGTTGGAGGGGAATCTGCACTGAAATGCGGAATGCAGCGTCTCTTGTTTGTCCTTATCAGTATTTTCAGTAGAAGTTCTTTGATGCAATTCAGGTTTTACATTTTGGTTTATCCTTTTTTGATATAGCTTACTGGGCAAGCTGCTGATCTTTCCTTAAAGGGAAGCCCATATTGGATGGCTCCTGAGGTATACTTCTCATGTCTTTCTGCTTCTAAAAAGCTGGTACCCAATTATAGTAGACGTTGATATATTTATTTGTTATGCAGCTTATGCAAGCTGTTCTACAGAAAGATAATCGTTCTGATCTTGCCTTTGCTGTTGATATCTGGAGTTTGGGATGCACAGTCATTGAAATGTTTACTGGGAAACCTCCATGGAGTGAATATGAAGGGGTAGTTTACCTTGTACTATGCATTTCATGTGTTTCTCTTCACTGGAGACCGCCATTTTACTTGCTTAATTTCTGCATAGGAGTTAATGGTTTTTATAAATATCTCCTAATAACGGAAAGTGATCCATGACCATATTTACTATTGAAATTCAGATGTTTTTTTCTCTCTATGAATTTACCCTTTTTTAAAAAGAAAATCTTATAAATTTTTTTATTTATCTTAATCCAGGCTGCGGCAATGTTCAAAGTTTTGAAAGAATCTCCACCAGTACCAGAAACATTGTCAGCTGAGGGGAAGGATTTCCTACGATGTTGCTTTCAGCGTAATCCTGCACAGAGGCCTTTTGCTAGCATGTTACTGGAGCACCCGTTTGTTAGAAATTCCTAGCGTCTATTATCCGTCACTCTACAATTGTTCACACACGACGGTGAGTCAATCAAGCATCTCCCCTTTCTTTTACTTGTAACAATTGTTTTATGATATATATAGAACACGACAAATTCAAGGGATAGTACTAAATCAAATTAGGGAAAGAAGAGGCAAACGAGGGCTATTATACATCTAGTCTTGTTTCTTAGTTTAAAATGTAATTGGAATCTCCGTCATAATTACAGGATAAAAACAAGCACAAGAGATCATCCCACTCATAATCTTGATCATCTGACTTCTCCAACCACAAAAACAACAAAAGGAAAATTCATCTCTAACAAGTAAGAGTAATTCTCTGAATATTCTGCATCTTTAGGACATAATAGTGCAGTTAATTGCAATATTAAACAACTCCATTATTCTTTACTACCTCACTTAATTGTCTTGACCAACTTCAATGATTCATTGTTTTTCCCAGTGAGCCTAATCAACAATCTCATCCTTGAGCTTCCGACTTAACAACGGTCCCTCGTCATTTGGCTCGATCAGGTGAACTGAATCCGTGCACTTTCTATCTTTGTCACTACTCTAAAACGGGATTCCAGACAAAAGGGAGTTATTTGTGTATGACGTCAATATTTAGATGTTATTTGTTACAATTCATGTGTATAAGTTATTAGTTCCACCTTCAAATATTCTAAGGTGTTCATGCTCGAGACACGAATTTATCTACTGCCGAAGGAACTAGTAACTAAGATTGGAGGTATTTTCATAGATATACGGTTGTTATTCAAAACCATGATGCTGAATCGTGTTGTATCATTAGCCTAGTAAACATAGAAAGAATGAGGAAAATGATTTGTAGATTTGAGGTTTTTAACATTTTGTCTCACTATTTCGTTACAAAATATTGTTTCTGTAAAATCTCATCAATAAAGTTATACGGAGTACTAGTATGTTGTGGCTAACTGGCTATTACTTGGAAACACATACTGTACTTGAGTTAACTTGTTTTCTTGTATATTTATCCAGAAAAGGGCAATGAAGTTGGCCTGGAATCAAGTACTTAGTTAACTTGTTTCCTTGTGTCTGCATATATATTTTGTTAACGTGTTTCTTTGTACTGTTGTACATTTATCCCCACCATCCTCACCAAGCAGATATGGAGTGACAGGATATATATACATAGGATCCGTTTGGTATTCATAGCAGGATATTAGATATGGATATATCTGTGTTTATTTTTTATTGGAATATCGATATAAAACGGTCTTATACAGAGTATTTTTGATATCTCTTCTTAATGTGTGTATATCAAACAAATATTTATACCATACTGGATACTCCATATATCTACATCTTACACATTGATATCAAATGAGCCCTTAGTTAAATTGTTCCCTCCCATTATTTGTACATATTGTTCCCTTCCTTTTTGTAGTGTGGAGAGGAGAAATTTGATTACAATATTAAGCTGCTACATGTGACAAGTTTATAATATTAAGGGGCTACATGTAACATGTGAAGATAATTTAACATTACGCGTTTAGGGAAGGTGGCCTCGTTTTGTTGTTTTGTTTTGTTGTTTGAGAAAGAGAGAGATTGGAGAGACAGGAAATAAGAAGAGTAGAAAATAGGAAAGTGAGTCGACCTCCAGTATATATGAAAGCAGACCGAGAGTGACACATAACAATTCCCCAACCACAACCCCTAAAAACCGGATTTACGTCTTCCTCTCCATTGAGAGATGGATCCTCCGTCGAGGCAAGCCATGGACGATCCTCGTGACTCCGCCGTCGATTCCTGGTAATCTATTTCCCTCTTTACTCTTCTTCTTTTCGAATTACCAATTCCTCTTCTTTTCTAAATTCCAACTTCATTTTATCTACAGCTGCAACTGCTTCTACAACTGCTTTCAAAACATCATTGATTTCCTCTGCTGCAACACCGACTCCTGCTAATTGCTATGTAATTCACCAATTTTACTTGCCTAATTCTTCTCTATCATTTCTAAAACATGATTCCTCCTTCCAATCTCTTTTCCACTGCTCAATTTCCCCCAAATTGCACCTATTTGTAATGGAGTAACATCTAACCAACTGGCTACTGCTCTCTCTTCAATCTTCACTTGCCATTACAACTGGTTTGGATGATTATCAATCACTCTGTTCTTTTCTTCTTACGGGTTGAAATCAATCATTTAAACGCTTAAAATTAAGCAATTGTTTGTCATGTGATTAAGTTTTGCAGCTTTCTGCTGTGCTATACGGCCCTAGTACGAGTAGGAACTATCTAGATTCTAGATGCATTCCACATTAAAGTTTTTTTATTGCGTATAAATCAATATCGGATTTTTACGTTAAGTTTGGAAAAAACTTCCATTAGGTTGATTCATTCCAAACATATATAAGCTCTTAGTTAATTTTCTTTCCATTCTAGCGTCTTGATATGTAAGATTGCTCAATATCGAACCATAATCTCCATTGAAGAGGAGATTAATGTTGGAGAAGTGTTTATTGAATGAGAGGGTCTCTGTTACAGGGAAAAATAGTTGAATAAAATTGACTTGACAATCTAACAGAAAAGGGCCTTAAGGGCTATTTATAGACATATCACTAACAAGCCTATATGTCTCATATACCCCCTCAAACTTGACTTGGGGGACATTTAACAAGTCCAAGTTTGCTAGACAAAAAACGATGAGATACTTCTCCTAAGGCCTTAGTCATAATATCTGCCAATTGTAACTGGGATTTAACATGAGATGTACGAAGGAAACCATCAGTGACTTTCTCTCTAACATAGTGGCAATCGATGTTGAGATGTTTGGTACGTTCATGAAAGACTGGATTGGCAACAATATGTTGTGCAGCCTTATTGTCACAATAGAGGGTGATAGGCAGAGATACTGGGATGAGTAATTCCTTGAGTAATCCATGCATCCAGACAAGCTCACTGGTGGTGTAGGACATACTTATGTACTCTGATTCAACTGAGGACTTAGAGACAGTCTTCTGTTTCTTGGCTTTCCATGAAACTAAAGATGATCCCAGAAAAACACAATAGCCACTCACAGAGCGAGAAGAGAACTTACAATTGCCCCAATTAGCATCACTATATCCATTCAAAGTGAGGGTAGAGCCAGCTGAATAAGATAAGCCTAGATCAAGAGTCCCTTTCAAATATTTGATGACATGTAAGGCTGCCTGAAGATGAGGAACCTTAGGACAGTGAAGGAATTGACTGAGATGTTGAGTGGAGAAAGAGATGTCTGGGCGGGTGATGTTAAGATAAAGAAGCCTGCCAACTAATCTTCTATAGACTGAAGGATCTTCCAGAGGAGCACCCTTTCCATCAGTTAGATCAACACCACTAGGTAAAGGGAATTGAGCTGACTTACAATCAAGCATATTCACATCAGTGAGAATATCAAGGATAAATTTCCTTTGGTTAATAACAGTGCCAGATTCTGATCTTGCAACCTCCAATCCTAAGAAAAACTGAACAAGTCCCAAATCCTTGATGGTGAAGGCTGTATGGAGACCAGTTTTAGTAAGCTGAATAGTAGCATCATCATTCCCAGTAAGTAGTAAATCATCAACATAGACGAGAGCAATGGCACACAATCCATTTACTTGCCTAATGAACATAAAATAATCTTGCTTAGACTGCACATATCCCATTTTAAGCAAGAAATTGGTTAATTCTATGTTCCATTGTCTGGAAGCCTGTTTGAACCCATATAGAGACTTTTCTAATTTGCAAACCTGTCCAGGAGAAGCTGCAGTGTAACCCTCAGGAGGAAGCATGTACACTTCCTCATCCAAATGACCATGTAGAAAGGCATTGTTGATGTCTAATTGGTGAACATCCCATTTTCTCACAGTAGACAAGGCAAGCAAAACTCTAACAGAAGTAAGTTTAGCCACTGGAGAAAAAGTGCAAGTATAATCTCTACCTTCCACCTGGTTATATCCCTTGGCCACTAATCTTGCCTTATACCTTTCCACTGAACCATCTTGGCGAAATTTAATCTTGTATACCCATTTTGAGCCTACTTCCTTCTTATTTGGAGGAAGAGAAGTAAGACTCCAAGTGTTGTTAGATTCCAGAGCTGCAAGTTCTTGAGCCATGGCAATCTCCCAACATTCCTGGCCACAAGCTTGCTTGTATGTCATGGGTTCAGACACTGCACAAGTATTGCAAAAAGAATTGACAAAATCTGAGGAAAATGTGGTGAGGTCAAAGATTTTTGTAGCTTGGAAAGAAGTGGAAAAGGAGGCTTGTTTAGATTTGTCAGTACATACATAGTCCTTGAGTCTAATGGGCAAGGTCTTTTGTCTAGTAGACCTTCTGGGAGCAAAAGGAATTTGTGGAGAATTATTTTGAGTAGGTAAGTCATTATGTGGAGGAGGGGAATTTTGGAAAAGAGAAGGCATAATTTGTGGAGGTGTGAGGGATGTTTCTGAGCTAGGACTAGATAAATCCTCAGAATCATGTGCAAGATTCACGAGAGGGAGTATAGGTTCAGATATAGGACTAGAGGAATTTGTGTGTTTATGAAAAGGAAAACTGGTTTCCCAGAAAGTAACATCTCTACAAGTGAAAAAATATTCACCTTCAATATCATACAACTTGTAACCCTTTTGACCAGAGGGATATCCCATGAATACACACTTTCTTGCTTGCTTGCCAAATTTGTCTTTAACCATAGTGCTTGGTCTTCCAAAGCACAAACAGCCCATGACTCTTAATTCTGCATAGGAAGGTGAAGTACCAAACAGAATATGATGAGGTACTTGCCAATTTAGAACAGAACTGGGTAGCAAATTAATGATGTGAATAGCTGCCAAAACACACTCTCCCCAGAATCTGATAGGAATATTAGCATGAATTCTCATTGCCCTGGCTGTCTCAATGATGTGGCGATGCTTTCTTTCCACTCTACCATTTTGCTGTGGATTCCCTGGTACACTTCTTTGATGAATAATTCCTTTCTGAGCAAATAAATCTTGGCAAGCTTTCTGCATAAATTTTGAGCCATTGTCACTTCTGAGCATCTTGACAGAGGCCTGAAACTGAGTGGTAACATATGCTAGGAAGGCAGGAATAATCTCTCTAACTTGAGATTTATGCTTGAACAAATAGATCCATGTGAATCTAGTGCAATCATCCAAGATTGTTAGAAAATATGAGCAACCATTATGAGTGGGAGTCTTGTATGGTCCCCATATATCTAAATGGATCAGATCAAGAGGAAACTTTGCAATTGTATTACTTCGAGGAAAAGAGTCTTTACAATGCTTTGCAAAAATACAACTATCACATGGCAGTTTAGCTAGCAAATCTGAATTGCTTACAGGAATAGGAAGATGTTTCATTTTCCCTAAAGAGCAATGTCCTAGTCTTTCATGAAAAATTCTATAAGTAGTAACATCTTTGCATTCTGCAACAGCTACAACAACTTTATTTGATATAAACACTTCAATTTTCACAGCATTGGTCTTCACCTTAGACTCCATGATATAGAGGCCACCATTCCTCTCTCCCTTAAGCACTATATCCTTAGCTGACCAATTAGATTAGTGTCATCTAATAACTTGGTAACAGAAAGCAGATTATGCTTGAAACCAGGTATTAATAACATTCCATGAATCACAAGACTAAGATTAAGGACAATAGATCTTGTTATCTCAACCACTTTCAAGCTACCATCAGGAAGAGCTACTCTGACAAGGCATGCCAAGACACTTTGAGAGCAAAACAAAGTAGAATCATAGACCATATGATCTGTTGCACCAGTATCTACAATCCAGGAAATGTAGTCTGCACAAGAACTAACATGTAAAGCTGACGAGGCGAATTTGTCGTGTGCCAAGTCAAGTAATCCTAACATGCAAACTGAGTAATATAGTGCGCAAGCAAGGGTCGAATCCCAAGAGAATCAGTTTATCAAATTCTTAAGTTATCACAATGACTAACCAATAAACGTAACCAAAAGGTTTTTTTTTTATGGTTTGGATACGAAGTATCGAATGTCAACTTGGTTATAACAATATTAAGCGAAGTGTTCCACTTAGCGATTATCCACAATTAGATTAACAAGTTGATCTTAGAATCCTTTTTATCCCTATGTCAAGTTCTCAAGTGATCGTTCTAATTCCTGTTCTTGAATAGTTATTAGTCCAACTAGTCCTAACAACCCTTACTCGATTATAACTTTGAAACTATCAAAGTTCAATAACAAAGTAGCAATGCATTCAGGAATAGATAGATACATGCAATATCATGGACAACTAGTCGGATACTCGACATGTACTCAACTCTCTTTTCTAATAACAATCACAACTAGTTCATGCAAATAGATTGTGCTACACAACAAGTATGATAATTCAACTAGAAGTATCAAACTCTAGCAATATGAATAAGATAAAACTAACTTAGGTGATCAATCTAAAGTAGTAAATCTAGTTCATCGACAATACAAACAAGAGAGTTGAGACAATCAAAGAGTAGACAAAGGGAAAGGATAAACTCACAACTTGTTGAATCCAAAAGCTTCAAACGCCAAGTGAAACAAAGAACTTTAGCAACTCATAAGTTTGTGAAAAACTCTCCAAAAACTTATGCAAAACAAAAGGTAAGATGATCAAGGATGATCATCCACAACTTAAATAGCATTCAGCTATTGTAACAGCCGAATTAAGGTAAACAAAACGTGTAGAAAGTTACAGAATTGAACACAAATTACTTCAAATGGCAAAGACATCAATTTGATTCTTCTGTCGAGGAACCGCACCCGCGGGTTGAGAGCCGCGGGCGCGGTTTTGGATTCTCCAGATTTTCAGGATGGCAGAGGGCCGCGGGCGCGGTTTGGAACCCGCGGGCGCGGCTTGAGCTTTCTCGGATCCTTGGAAACCCGCGGGTGCAGCTTGAGACCCGCGGACGCGGCTTTTACTCTCTCGGATCCTTCGCTGAGGATGAAACCCGCTGGTGCGGCTTGAGACCCACGGGTGCGGCTATGTTGTGTGAGGTAGCAGCTACTGATTTCTTCAAGTCTTCGTCTTCGTCTTCGTCTTGATTAGCTTCTTCCTTATGCTTCAATGCTTCCAATGCTTGTATCATCTCTTGGAATCTCGTATGTAAATCTTCTCTCGAACAGCTCCATGATACAAATTACATAGAAACAAATAACATAATCCTATACAAAACTAGCTAATAATCCATAGTTGCGGTATGTAAAACACCGCTTATCAAACTCCCCCATACTTAGACCTTGCTCGTCCCCGAGTAAGCTAAAAGAAACTTACTCTTTTACAATAATCACTCAAAGATCTCAGGAAGTATGAAAAAGAAAGAAACTACAAATCACTAACACATTTAGTATACAAACAATATGATGAGAAATAAATCTATCAATTTGGTCTTCCATAGTGGTTAACATGCAAAAACTTTTGTCCTAAGACACTCATTTCACTCATTTTGCCTAGGGGCCTCGAAAGGTTTTCACCTAGCCACTCATTTCATTTTCAATCTCACCATTCCTTACCGCCCTCAAGTCCTTTTTTGCCAAGCCTAATGCAAGCCGAACTACCCGCTTATTGCATGGATTTTTCCATCCCAGAATTTTCATTTGCCTTTTTTCGTATTTTTGTGGCTTTTTCTGTTTTTAATTCCATGCAAAGTACAAACCAAATTAAATAAAACCGAAGGGAAATAACAAGGAAATGAAACTACTCTAGGATAAGCAATGAACTAATTTCCCTCCCCCATACTTGAAGTGCACAATGCCCTCAGTGTGTAAGACATAGAAAAATAATGAGGAAGAGAGAAAAAAGCTCACTGATCCGGGTCATCCCGGTTTGGATAGTCGGGCCAACGAGCCTGCATGTCGAGCCGTAAGTCATCCACCGACTGCTGCAGCCTCTCAACATTTTGGTTCACCGTCTGAACCGACTGGTAGACAAACTCAATCCGCTCGAAAAGACGCTGCTCCCAAGGTATGTCAGCAGGAGCTGCAGATGATGAGCCTTCGCCCCATTGCCTCTGAGGCTGAAAACGAGGGGCATGCTCCTGGAAGTCATCATGATCCTCATCCTCAAGGTCAACTGGCTGCTGATCCGGCTGCTGAACCGGCTCCTAGATGCTGATCCCACCGCGTGCTCGTCGTCGAGCAGCTGCACGAGGGGGAGCGGGTATGGGGTTGATCCTGAAAGTATGTGCTGGCCCATAAGCAAAGTCCTCTGTGAGAGCAATCTCGGGAGGACCGAGCCAAACCCACATACGCTCGTCCGCATTTACTGTAACCGACTTGAGCCACCTAAGTCGAGTCTGCAGAAATGTGACATCCAGCAAATAGGGACCCATTGAGGGGTCCGGACTACCTACGTAGTCAAGAGTCTCCCAGTCAGGGACGACAACCTCTAAGATGAGGGTGATCATGGCACCCAAAGCAATCTGACCCCTTGGTTTCGAACGGGCTGTCTTGCAAGAGTGAACAAAAAGTGAGAGCCAATCCGGAATCACCTGACATTCCGACATAAGAGCATATAGATACTTCAACTGGTATGCAGGCACCTTATTCACCTCAGAAAGCCCAAAGAAGGCCATAGATAGGGCCCGCTGTGTCAGGCGGAGACATGGATGGAACATCTTAGCATTATAATCATTACCATGGGTATCCCGAACTTGTCCCGTCCATGTGTACCAGACCTGTGTAGGGATGTCACCAACTGTAGTGTCATAATCTGCAGAGGGAACCTGAGAGATTCCCAAGATGTGGCGCAGCTGTTCAGCCTGAACCGTAAAGGATCGTCCATTGTAAATGAACTGGATGGCCGAGATGAAGGTGGTCTCCGAGACGGTCTTGGACTTGAGGCTCGCCAGAAACTGATAGGTAGCCTCGGCATGAGTGGGAGCTGACCTGAACAAGAAACCATGCAACCCTGCGTGCTCAAGCATGGCCTTAGTGCATGCAGTCATACCCAAATCATCGAGCGTACGTCGATGGAAAAATCTCGTGGCTACACACTGCTTAGCCCTTAAAAAAGCTAAGTTAGCCTGAACCTGTTGTTGCCACAAATCATTTTTGTGGCCTCGAGACGTTCCTGCTACAGCCATCAAAGTGTATACACAAACCAAATGCTACCACAAATCTGCACACAACAAAGATACCAAGCAGCAGCAGCAACACAATAGCAAAAAGCCCTCCCCGAGGCGTAAGAAAATCAACAACGATGAGTGCGGTTGTCGGAAAAACTTACCGAAATCAGGAAAAATGGACGACAGAGGCGAAAGCCGCGGATGCGGTTTTGGCGTTTTCTGATTTCTGGCGAGGAGGGAGCCGCGGACGCGGGTTTGGAGCCGCGGGTGCGGTTTCTGCGAGGCGGAGAACTGCTTGGCAAGACGAAGCCGCAGGCGGGGGTGTTGAGCCGCAGGTACGGGTGCGGGTTCGGCGAGGCGAAAAGCTTTTTGGCAGGGCGACGCCGCGGGTGCGGGTTTTTGAGCCGCGGTTGCGGTTGGATTCCGGCGGTGGTCGCGGTGGACGGAGGTGCGGCTGTGGAGGAGGGCTTGGTGGGAGGATGTTGGTGTTGGGAAAGAGAAGGGTTTGGTGGGAGGATTTTGGTGTTGAGAGAAAGAGAATGAAATCCGAGATGAAGAAGGGTAGAAGATGAAATCTGAGATGGAAAAGGGTAGAAGATGAACCGTCAATTCCTTTTTTTTTGTTTTTTTGTTTTTTTTTCATAAACGAAAAGAAGAACCGTCAATTCCTTTAGTAGCAAACGACCATCGTCTTCTCGTCTTGATTTCCTAGAAAATAGAAAACAAAACAATTAAAAAGAAAATGAAATTCAAGGGAAAAGAAGAATACCCTGGGTTGCCTCCCAAGCAGCGCCTTGGTTAGAGTCGTGGCTCGACTTGGTTTCCTGTCTTCAATTTTCAAAAGTTGGCTCTTCTAGAGCCATTTCATCGAAAGACACTTTGGTGAATCCCTCATGGTAAAGTTTTAACCTTTGACCATTCACCTTGAAGACGTTGTGGTTGTCTTTGTCAAACAACTCCACGGTGCCATGAGGAAAGACGCGAGCAACAACATACGGGCCATTCCACCGGGATCGCAACTTACCTGGAAAAAGTTGAAGACGAGATTGGTAGAGCAAGACCTTGTCTCCCACCTTGAAATCTTTCCTCAAGATGTTCTTGTCATGCCAAGCCTTCGTCTTTTCCTTGTAGATCACCGCATTCTCATACGCATCCCGGCGTATCTCTTCAAGCTCTTGGATTTGCAACTTCCTAAAGTCGCCTACCTCATCCAACTCCATGTTGCATTTTTGCACCGCCCACCACACCTTGTGCTCTAACTCCACCGGAAGGTGACAAGCCTTCCCAAACACAAGTCGATATGGGGACATTCCTATTGGAGTTTTGTAGGTGGTCCTATACGCCCAAAGTGCATCATCCAACCTTAGACTCCAATCCTTCCGATTAGGAGCCACCGTCTTTTCCAGAATCCCCTTGATTTGCCTATTGGACACCTCAACTTGTCCATTGGATTGGGGGTGATAAGCAGTTGAGACTCGTTGAGTGACATGGTACTTCTTTAAAAGTGCACTCACCGTCTTGTTGCAAAAGTGAGTACCTTGGTCACTTATAAGAGCCTTTGGAATCCCAAAACGAGAAAAGATATTCTCCTTCAAGAAACCTGCTACCACTCGGGAATCATCAGTTCTGGTGGCCTTCGCTTCCACCCATTTGGAAACGTAGTCCACCGCAAGTAAAATGTATAAATTCCCAAATGAACTAGGAAAGGGTCCCATGAAATCAATACCCCAAACATCAAAAATCTCACAAAAGACTAATGGTGTTTGTGGCATCTCATTTCGTTTAGAAATTTTCCCGACCCTTTGGCATCGGTCGCAAGCTTTGCAAAAGGCAAACGCATCCCGAAAGATGTGTGGCCAATAGAATCTGGCGTCCAATACCTTCCTAGTTGTTTTATTAGCCCCAAAATGCCCCCACATGCATGAGAATGACAAAAAGTAAGGACAGACTGTACCTCGTTATCCGGGAGGCATCGTCGGATTACCTTGTCAACACAATGTCTCCAAAGGTAGGGGTCATCCCAAACGTAGAAACGTGATTCCCGCTTGATCCTATCTTTTTGAGCTTTTGTGTAGTTCGGCGGGAATTCTTCGCGAACCAGGTAGTTCACGATGTCGGCAAACCATGGTTTGAAAGACCGGAGGGCGAAAAGCTTGTATTCGGGGTCAATTTCTGCAAATTCTGTATAATCTGCTGCTGTCAGAAAACCGCGATCGCGGTTATTGAGACGCGGTCGCGGCTCTCCTTGCAGTGAGACTTCTGGCAAACACAAACCGCGGGCGCGGGTTTCGAGCCGCGGGCGCGGTTCTCCCTTTTCCGAAAATACTTGAGAGCACAAACCGCGGGCGCGGTTTCCTTGCCGCGGGTGCGGCTTGTTCTCAGCAGAAGCAGAAATTACAGAATGAATTTGATACAAGTTTTCGTCCGGGAATGTACCTTGAATTTGAACCTGTAATTTACCGTCCTCTTGTACAATCCGGCTCAAATGATCAGCTACGGAGTTTTCGACTCCCTTCTTGTCCCGGATTTCCACATTGAACTCGCTTAAGAGCAAAACCCATCGAATGAGTCTTGGCTTTGATTCCTTCTTCGTCATGAGATAACGAAGAGCAGCGTGGTCCGTGTGGATAATCACCTTCGTGCCCAAAAGATATTGCCGAAATTTTTCAAGGGCAAACACCACGGCTAGCAACTCCTTTTCCGTGGTGGAGTAATTTCTCTGAGCTCCGTTCAAAGTCGTGGAAGCATAGTAGATGACGTGCATTGCTCTTCCGACTTTTTGACCAAGAACGGCTCCCACCGCGTGATCACTAGCATCACACATGATCTCAAAGGGTAGAGACCAATCGGGTACTTGGATGATTGGTGCTTCGGTGAGGTGGGCTTTCAGAGTGTCGAATGCCTTCTTGCACACATTCGACATGTCAAAAGTAGCTTCCTTTTTCAAAAGCTCACATAGGGGTGTGGAGATCTTAGAGAAGTCCTTGATAAACCTGCGATAAAAACCTGCATGGCCTAGGAAAGAACGCACTTCACGCACATTAGTAGGATAAGGCAACGATTGAATGACGTCAATCTTTGCCTTATCGACCTCAATACCCCTAGCTGAAATTATGTGCCCCAATACTATCCCTTGTTCAACCATAAAATGACACTTTTCAGAATTCAATACTAGATTAGTATCTACACATCTTTTAAGCACAAGTGACAAATGATTTAAACATGCATCAAAGCTATCCCCATGTACCGTAAAATCATCCATAAAAACTTCTATGAAATGTTCAATGTATTCCGAGAAGATACTTACCATACATCGTTGAAAGGTCCCGGGCGCGTTACATAATCCAAAAGGCATCCTACGATATGCAAAAGTGCCAAAGGGACATGTAAACGTCGTCTTCTCTTGATCTTCGGGTGCAATAGCCACCTGAAAATACCCTGAATACCCATCTAGAAAGCAATAATACAGACGACCAGCAAGTCGTTCGAGCATTTGATCAATAAAAGGGAGAGGGAAATGATCTTTTCGGGCAACCGCTTCAGCTTGCGGTAGTCAATGCATACTCTCCAACCCGTTTGAGTTCGGGTAGGAACCATCTCACCTTGTTGATTCTCTACCAATGTTATGCCCCCCTTCTTAGGGACACATTGAGTTGGACTCACCCATTGACTATCCGAAATGGGGTAGATCATGTCAGCTTGAAGAAGTTTCAGCACCTCCTTCTTGACCACCTCCATCATAGGTGGGTTTAACCTTCTTTGGGGTTGCCTAGAGGGTTTAGCACCTTCCTCAAGAAGGATCCTGTGCATACAGGTGGAAGGACTAATTCCCTTGATGTCAACAATGGTCCACCCAAGAGCGGTAATGTCTTCTTTCAACACCATCACCAACCTTCTCTCTTGTTCACCTGTCAACTTGCTCGAAATGATTACCGGGAGGGTATCATTTTCCCCAAGAAAAGCATACTTCAAGTGCTCGGGTAATTGCTTGAGCTCTACAACCGGTGCCTGCACAATAGAAGGAAGAAGCTTTTCGCTCTCCAAAGTTAGTAGCATGGGCCGACCGGCCAAAATTCTACCCGAAGCGTCTAGACGAGCTAGAACACTTTGAATCTCAGGTGGAAGAGACAAATCAAGTGTTGGTGAGTGAACGATGCTGTGTTCTAATACACTTTGTAATTCATCTAAGCCAAAGATATTAAAAACATCTTGGACTATAGGATCAATTACATCGATTGAACAAATAGACGCAGCATCTTCGACGGGGTGTTTCATAGCATCAAAAATGTTAAATTGAACTATTTCCCCATCGAACTCTAAAGTAAGAGATCCACTAGCCAAATCAATCTTTGTGTTAGCGGTTCGCATGAAGGGTCTCCCAAGCAAAATAGGAGCAGCTTGCCCATCATGTTCCATGTCTAACACAAAGAAATCAGCGGGAAAGAACAAATTATCCACCATAACCAGAACGTTTTCAACTACACCTTTAGGATACACGGTGGATCTATCGGCTAGTTGAATAACAATTCCGGTTTCATGAAGTGGACCTAACCCGAGAATCTTATAGAGAGAGTAAGACAACACATTTATCGATGCACCCAAATCGAGCATGGCTCGTTCAAAATGTGTGTCACCTATACGGCAAGGTATGCTGACTATGCCCAGATCGCTGCACTTCTTAGGCATTCGCCTTTGAAATACAGCGGAGACACGCTCGCTTACCGTCACCTTTTGTTGCCCTTTCAACTTTTGATTCCTCTTGATTGTGCAAAGTTCTTTTAAAAACTTTGCATATCGAGGAATGCTTTTGATTAACTTGAGCAAGGGAATGTTTACCTCAAATTTGCTGAACGTCTCAAACAACTCCTTGTCGTTTTCCGGCCTTTTGGTGTTCCTAAGGGCATCGGGAAACGGGGCAGGAGGCTTGGTGGAGTCGAGAGGTGGAAAGTTGGGGCGAACGTAGTTGTCCTGTCTCAACTGGAAATCCCCCCGATCCTCCACTTCGAGTTCAACATTTTGTGAAGGAAATTCCGAAACATTTGCCTCAGTAGAGGAGCCGCGGGCGCGGTTTTCAACCCGCGGGCGCGGCTCTTCAGAAAAGTTGATTTCTGGCTCAGTAGAGGAGCCGCGGGCGCGGTTTTCTACCCGCGGGCGCGGCTCTCGGCTGTCCTCAGAATTCAACTTTTCTGTAGAAGCCTCAACAAGGTTTTTGGTTTCCCCTAACATCTTACCACTTCTTGTTGTTACTGCACTTACATTTCTGGTTGGATTCACCACCGTTTGGGACGATAGAGAATTGGAATTTTGTTGTGCAATGGTGGTTACAGCTTCAGCCAACTGCCCAATTTGCTTCTCCATGTTCTTGATGCTCGACTCGGTCGTTTGAACATGAGTTGTGAAGTGTTGAGTCAAGGATCTCAGCAGCTCCGCAGTAGATGGTCCAGCATTGGGTCGAAGGCCTTGAGCTTGTTGTTGGGGCTCATTTGGATCACGCCACCGAAAATTGGGATGATCTCTATACCTCGGGTTGTAGTTGTTTTGTTGATCACCACGAGGTCGTGGGGGTCCATACCCACCACCACCAGCATTGACTTCAACAACGTCTTCACCTTCAAGCTCAGGGCATTTATCTGTAAAATGAGAAGGGTCAGCACAAATACCACATACCTTTACTTGTTGTTGTTGTCCTTTTTGCAACTGAGAGACCATCTTTTTCAACTCTACAAGCTCAGCTACAAGAGCGACCCACAGGCTGATGAACCCAGTTTGTATAAAGAGTTGACTTGGTTTGACTACATAAAAATTGCTTTAAAAAAGCCTTTGGCTTAGGATAGAACAATGCTCTTTGAGAAGATTGTGCATCTCATAGCTAGATTGTGCATCTCTTTGGCTCAGGATAGCCTTTGGCGTCACTAATGAGCTTGTGCTCTTCTTTTTATTTGTTTGGATAAGTTTGGTTCACTTTAAGGTACGAGATTGCTTTTTTAATTGTGATAGATGGAGATCGTTTCAAAGAATCCAATTTGAAGAAGTGGAAGAGTCCTAACTGAACCATCATAAATATTTTAAGGTTTGAGATTGATTCATTTGTTAGATTCTCTAGTCACTTACCTAAATCTTATAAATCTGGAATCTATTAAGTTGTCTCTTTTATAAATCATTTTCTACTGTTCACCCGGTAGTAGGGAGCCTATTATTTGCAAAGTTTTTTACTTCAGACTGGACAAAGCCGGACAAAGCCTTTGAATGCTACAATATTTGATAAAAAAATTGATCTCCGATAATAATGCATTTCAAATAGGCATGCATGAAACAAGATTCTTAAACTTAATTTTTAGAGAAATTTGAGTTAAACCGTATGAATTTTTACAGAGGTGAGTACACTAGTAAATGATTAATGTGACACGCTCCCTCGATTCCTCGTCCTCTCTCAAGTCTCAACCCCAATCCTCGACCACATAACCCCTGTGTGTCATACTGTCATAAGGGGTGTGCGATAAGTTCGTTGTATGGTGATGAGTTGAAGGGGGGTAGGCACCTGATTAGCTCACAACATTTGGATACACTTGAATGCAAAAACAAATTCAAATAAACATGTAAACATCTTAGTACTCACTGTGCGTGAGAGGTTGCTCAGTCGAGTCCTCACCATTAGCTCGATACAAACCCGACATTCCAGTCATGGAGACCCCACTGTCGACCATGGAAAGCGGGAACGTGTTGTTGGTAGAGAAAGACGGGATGTCGAGCATAGGCATGTTGATCGACACGTCTGTAGCACTGTTGAACTGCTCTTGATATGTCCCGAGTGTCTCCAACTGCAACGCGTACTCCAAGTCCCACAACACGTCCGACATCCCAGGCCTCTCCGTCCCGATATCCATCAAGCACTTCTCCGCCGTTTCCACAAACTTCTTCAACGAGTTCGGATTTATCTTTCCCACCAATGTCGGGTCCATGATCGACTCGAATCCTCCATTTGTCTTGCAAGACATCGCCCAATCGGCTAAGTTCACTTGCTCCTTCGGGAGCAAGCGGTCAACCGCTTGTCTAGCACACAACACCTCTAATAGAACTACCCCGAACGAATACACGTCGGATTTCTCCGTCAGCTGTAGGCCCTGGCAACACTCGGGATCGAGGTACCCAAACGTGCCCTTAATGTCGGTGCTGATGTAGTCGTCCTCGATACTAGGAGTCGATTTCGAGAGGCCGAAATCCGAGACCTTAGCCACGTACTTGTTGTCGAGCAAGATGTTGCTCGACTTCACGTCTCGATGAATGATCCCGCCAACCGCACCCGTGTGGAGATAATGAAGACCTTTGGCAGCTCCTATGCAGATCTCTAGCCTTAGCTTCCAAGACAGGCTCTCAATGTCTCCACTTGAATTTTTATCATACAAGTGATCTCTCAAGGTACCATTTTCCATGTAGTCATACACCAAAACCATTTCACTGTTGTCATCACAGTATCCAATTAGCTGAACCAGATGTCCGTGTCGGATTTTAGACAGCACGGTCACCTCTGCCAAAAACTCCGGGAAGCCCTGTCCGTGTCTTGAGTCGCTGCGTTTCACGGCCACCTTCCTCCCCGTTTTTAAAACGCCTTTGTAGACTTTTCCAAACCCGCCTTCTCCAATCACCAAAGATTCATCAAAATTGTTGGTTATCTGCTGGATTTCAGCAAATGGAATCCTCAGTTTAAGATGCAAGCTTGGAATGACGGAACCATTTGATGCAGTTCTTGACGCGAGCTTGCTTTCTGAGCTTCCTCTTCCATTGAAAGACACCAAAGGCCAGTTGAATGATTCGGCTGACAAGTCTACCAGCGTTTTCTTCTTGCATTTCCTAATACAGCACAAACAAGCAGCTAATACAACAAACAAGCCAACAACACCAGCAACCAGACCAATTATAACACCTATCTTCCTTTTCTGTTGTATCTCCAGTTCTGAAACAGAATCAGAGATTACTTCCATGAATTCGAGCCCATTGAGAAACGCGTTCTTTTCTATACGAGTATCATTTCTGTAACCTATGCTAATATTCATAAAACCCGAATTGTCAGACTTTACCAGAAAATCAAGGTAGAAAGGAGCGGCCATATCAAACGGATCGACTTTCCAGCTAAAGTCCTTGTGGATGAACAAATTGAACACTATAGCTCTATTACCCAGACTAATAATGTCACAAAAATGCACCCGAATGAAGTGAATGAAGTTTCTACGTACACTGAAACTCCAAGTAGCATTTAGGGGATTCTCCGGGTTACCAGAACTCAAATTCAGTTCCTTGGCTGAATTATAAACAGAATCTGGAGCATCAAAAGAAGTTGCATTCCCGTCTTGATAATGAGGACTGCTGGTATACACCGGGCCATTCTTTGCAGCCATTTTGGTAACCAAATAATGGTCATCAGGCAACCATGTTCTCCATAATTGATCGGCCTCAGGAGAAACCTTTTGCCCTCCAACATTAATCCTGTAGACAGGCGTCAGAACACTCGACTTCAAATTGCTTTGAATCCCTGAAGAAATCACTACAGGAGTCCCTACTGTGACATTAGCGATGAAGAGCTCAATTGCATTCACGAAAGCCACCATAGATGGTGAGCTCGGGACAAAAAAGACATTAAACTTTCCCGTTTCAACAGTTAACAAGAACTCCTTGAGCACGAGGTTATTAGAGCTTGCTTTGCCACTGAAATTGGGGAGCAGTAAATGCCCAGAAGCCGAAACACTGAACTGGGCGGCCGTTAGAGCAGGTGAGAAGGCATAGAAGTGAAGACGGAGAATATAAATTCCACTCTCAGAGATTCTGAATTGGTAAGAGCCCCAAGAATTGAAGATGACAGCAGTCTGGTATAGCTCAGACTGATTTCCAGAATCCTTTGCAAGGCTAGTCTTTTTGGCCAAGAGCTTGACATTAGTGGAGCCTGTGGTGTCTCCGATGAAATTCCGGCCATGATCCACTGTGGTAATGGATGAAGAACCACAATCAACAAAATACTCATCAGCAACCGCTTTTGCAGGAACCGATAAGGATAAGAGTAGTAGAAAGAAGCACAAAAGATTTTGGAATTGAAGAAATTCCATGGAGGAATTTGGCTATGGACTCCTTGGATAAGAAAGAGTAGATACTTACAGAGTTTTGTCTAGGAGAAGACCCAACTCGATGAGAAGTTGAGCAAGTCAATGCGAAATAAAGCAGAAAAATAATTCAATCAAGAACCCCCACTTGTGGGACTGGTAGTGGTGGTAGGAAAGAGAATTTTTTTTGTTTTTATTTTTACAGGAAAGCAACAGGTGATGAGGTAACAGGTCCTTTTCTGTCTGTTTGTTTCTTCTCTTCAGATGGAGTGAAAGAATGAATATTCGAACAGAAAACCAATGAAGAGCATATCTGATCTTATTTTCTATCATCAAAGTTAGACGACAAAGGCATTTCTTGTGATAGTATAAAACAATACTGAAAAATTCAAACAAGAAAGTGTAGACTTGACTATGAACAATTTCAAGTATAATGGAAATTTAGGCCATTTTATTAACTGCGTGTATATGAACTACACAAGGAAAGTTCTGAATATTTGCTAGTATAGAAACTCTAGGATTCGTATTATTCATGCATATTGTCATAGCAAAAGCCACTTGATGACTGTTAACTAGATACTGAAAATTTTCTGGAACCTTGGTATGAATGATTGTATATGTTTTCCAGGATTCTAATGCTGCTCTTGTTTTGCATCCAACCCTTCGATATATCTTGCATGTCGCGCCACAATGAGCTCGATAAGTGGAGATTCCACATCACTCCCAACTTTGTTCTTATCACGTAAGATGCGATTTTTTCCATCATGGGAGACGACTGTAACCTCCTCTTTACGGGAAGAGAGCTCATTAGCTACCACTGCGTGCATTTTATACTTGTTAAGGGCCATGCTAGCCTTCTCTAGAAGAATTTCAGAATCTGTCTCCAGCTGCCAATTCATTAAGACATGGTAAAGACGAGAAGAAAACTGCTTTGACTATTGAACAACATATCAATTTCATAATTAATAATCATTCTTTGCCGGACCCAAAAAGAAAGTAGTAGCTCACATTAATACAAAACAAAGCATGAGAAAAGGAATATGGTAAAGTAAATCACTAACATAGCAATGACAACCTATAATTTTTATGAATTCAGCCCTTCATCACTCATCAGTTATAAGCGAACAAATTCAGCCATTCCTCTCAATTAACATATTTACAAGCTTCAACACTACCTTGCGTGAAATTAGAAAGATGACTTAGAAGCCAACCTTGAATGAAATGCAGAAGGCTGAGGGAGCCCAATTCCGTCTAAGAAAGGTAAGCATCTTAGGCACTTGAGCAAGACGCATATCCAAAGGACCAGACGCTGATTGGATTTTGTGTTCTGTCTGCATATTTTTAAATCCAAGAGTTATATAGGATCTTAAAATTGAAAATGAATAGAAGCTTATTTACTTTCAACGAATATATCATACAAAAAATAAAGACTTGCAAATTATTTGTGATAGGATCCTTACAAGAAGAGGTAGCTTCAGCAGGACCCATAATGCTTGCACATTTTCATCTCTTGATGTTCGTTTAAATTTACTTTTTATACTCATCTTAAGTACTTAAAGCTATTACATGATACTCACATGACCATGCTAGTATTACGAATAGTATAATTTTAGTAGTTCACTTACCATGCTCTCCCAAGGAACATAGAAGTCGGACACTGCTGCAGCAAGATAAAACATAGCGTGTGGACCAAGACTTTGCATAGAGAGTCCAATTATTTGCAAAATCTGCAATAAAAGGATGTAATAGCTTAGTAGACAAATTCTGCCAATATTGCAAATCTTAAAGAGCGATGTTAGGGACCTTAGTGAAACAACTATCAATGAGTCCTAAGACCAGATATAACAGTATCCCTACCCTTAACGGATAAAATCTAATTAAAGTTTTCATTTTAGTGAAATGAATAGACACAACATAACCTTTACAGATCAGTCATAGAGCGTAGCTGTAGTAAGGTAAAAAATTTAGTCTGAAGCTGAATTTAGAAATCTTAGGTTGAACCTGGTACTGAGCTATTAAAACGTAGAATCTACTGTAGAGACCAAATCAATTTCTCATGATAAGGGTAATTGTAAATCTGAAAACTTATCTGATAGCTGCAGTTATGTCTATATTACATAAGAAAGCTGACCTGAAGATATTCAAATATCGTTTGAAAGGGAATTTTCAATAACAATCCTGCTTTCACTGCCTATATTTCATAAAATTACTCAGTCGGCAAGCTATTGCAACCTCTTTGATAATTATAAAAAAAAGGAAGTAAGAAAGGGGAACACTGAGAAACTTACAGCATTATGGTTCGTAAGGGCCGAACTAACACCCATAGAATAAGACGGCTTTACTGAGATGTAATGACAAATCTAATCAGTCAACAGATCAGATGAAGCAATTTTAATGCAGGAAATCCTTGTAGTGAGAGTGAACTCTCATTTCCAGGTGTACTGTTCAGCTATCAGAACTTCCATTATTTATACAGAATAAACACCAGCCAACCTTGAACATTGGAGTCGTTCTCTGATTCAAAACATTCAAGTAGAGCATCATCGGGAAGTTCTCTACAATAAGGCTGGCATGTCCCTCTGCATTAAACCGCTTGCTAAATTAAATTCAATAGTGAAACGATATACATAAAAAGAATTATATTAGATGTGCATGAAAAGGAAGAAAGACCTCCGAGATAAGAAGATGACCGCATATCCAGCCTGTAGAAAGTACCTGTAATAATCAAATCCAACTTATTTCCTGACAAGACCTCATAAAATGCTATGTGCATCATATAATCCCATTAAAAGGTTGAGATGAATACTCCGTTGATGCTGCCCCTCTATGACCCGAGCTAAAGTTATCAATAAATCGAACACATCGTTGTTCCAGAGGTACACTAGTCCCACCAGAGGTGACACATAAAATTCTTTTTCTAGCTAAGCCACTTCCTAGAAGATAAGAGTGAGACAGAGATTGAGTAAATGCACATACAAGTAATTAGCAGCTTGATAATACTTAAAGAACAGTGTGTATTTATACTTCTTCCAGTTTTTCATATACTACTAGTCACAACTCATTGAGTGAAATTTGTTTCTAATGGGCAAGAACAATTATGAATATACAAAAATGGAAGATGCACAGACTCATTGAGTCAATGCATACTCTCCAACCCGTTTGAGTTCGGGTAGGAACCATCTCACCTTGTTGATTCTCTACCAATGTTATGCCCCCCTTCTTAGGGACACATTGAGTTGGACTCACCCATTGACTATCCGAAATGGGGTAGATCATGTCAGCTTGAAGAAGTTTCAGCACCTCCTTCTTGACCACCTCCATCATAGGTGGGTTTAACCTTCTTTGGGGTTGCCTAGAGGGTTTAGCACCTTCCTCAAGAAGGATCCTGTGCATACAGGTGGAAGGGCTAATTCCCTTGATGTCAGCAATGGTCCACCCAAGAGCGGTAATGTCTTCTTTCAACACCATCACCAACCTTCTCTCTTGTTCACCTGTCAACTTGCTCGAAATGATTACCGGGAGGGTATCATTTTCCCCAAGAAAAACATACTTCAAGTGCTCGGGTAATTGCTTGAGCTCTACAACCGGTGCCTGCACAATAGAAGGAAGAAGCTTTTCGCTCTCCAAAGTTAGTAGCATGGGCCGACCGGCCAAAATTCTACCCGAAGCGTCTAGACGAGCTAGAACACTTTGAATCTCAGGTGGAAGAGACAAATCAAGTGTTGGTGAGTGAACGATGCTGTGTTCTAATACACTTTGTAATTCATCTAAGCCAAAGATATTAAAAACATCTTGGACTATAGGATCAATTACATCGATTGAACAAATAGACGCAGCATCTTCGACGGGGTGTTTCATAGCATCAAAAATGTTAAATTGAACTATTTCCCCATCGAACTCTAAAGTAAGAGATCCACTAGCCAAATCAATCTTTGTGTTAGCGGTTCGCATGAAGGGTCTCCCAAGCAAAATAGGAGCAGCTTGCCCATCATGTTCCATGTCTAACACAAAGAAATCAGCGGGAAAGAACAAATTATCCACCATAACCAGAACGTTTTCAACTACACCTTTAGGATACACGGTGGATCTATCGGCTAGTTGAATAACAATTCCGGTTTCATGAAGTGGACCTAACCCGAGAATCTTATAGAGAGAGTAAGACAACACATTTATCGATGCACCCAAATCGAGCATGGCTCGTTCAAAATGTGTGTCACCTATACGGCAAGGTATGCTGACTATGCCCAGATCGCTGCACTTCTTAGGCATTCGTCTTTGAAATACAGCGGAGACACGCTCGCTTACCGTCACCTTTTGTTGCCCTTTCAACTTTTGATTCCTCTTGATTGTGCAAAGTTCTTTTAAAAACTTTGCATATCGAGGAATGCTTTTAATTAACTTGAGCAAGGGAATGTTTACCTCACATTTGCTGAACGTCTCAAACAACTCCTTGTCGTTTTCCGGTCTTTTGGTGTTCCTAAGGGCATCGGGAAACGGGGCGGGAGGCTTGGTGGAGTCGAGAGGTGGAAAGTTGGGGCCCCCCCGATCCTCCACTTCGAGTTCAACATTTTGTGAAGGAAAGTCTGAAATATTTACCTCAGTAGAGGAGCCGCGGGCGCGGTTTTCAACCCGCGGGCGCGGCTCTCGGCTGTCCTCAAAAATCAACTCTTCTGCAGAAGCCTCGACAAGGTTTTTGGTTTCCCCTAAAATTTTACCACTTCTTGTTGTCACTGCACTTACATTTCTGGTTGGATTCACCACCGTTTGGGACGGTAGAGAATTGGAATTTTGTTGTGCAATGGTGGTAACAGCTTCAGCCAACTGCCCAATTTGCTTCTCCATGTTCTTGATGCTCGACTCGGTCGTTTGAACATGAGTTGTGAAGTGTTGAGTCAAGGATCTCAGCAGCTCCGCAGTAGATGGTCCAGCATTGGGTCGAGGGCCTTGAGCTTGTTGTTGGGGCTCATTTGGATCACGCCATCGAAAATTGGGATGATCTCTATACCTCGGGTTGTAGT
Organism: Oxyria digyna; assembly: GCA_029168935.1. Taxonomy (NCBI): domain Eukaryota; kingdom Viridiplantae; phylum Streptophyta; class Magnoliopsida; order Caryophyllales; family Polygonaceae; genus Oxyria; species Oxyria digyna. Next base: position 21,210,913 of record JAPVLV010000010.1, on the reverse strand, counting down.
TGTTTTGTTGATCACCACGAGGTCGTGGGGGTCCATACCCACCAGCAACAGCTTTGACTTCAGCAACGTCTTCACCTTCAAGCTCAGGGCATTTATCTGTAAAATGAGAAGGGTCAACACAAATACCACATACCTTTACTTGTTGTTGTTGTCCTTTTTGCAACTGAGAGACCATCTTTTTCAACTCTACAAGCTCAGCTACAAGCGCGGAATCCCCTGAACTTGCTGCGTGCACTCCCTTTTTGGTGTATATCCTACCAAAACTCCTTGTGCTCTCAGCCATATCTTGCAATTTCTCCATGGCATCCTCCGGTGTCATGTTGAGAATATTCCCACCACACGCAGCATCAACCATCCTCCTTTCTTGGTTAAGGAGACCATTGCAAATGTAAAGCACTAGATCCTCGGTATCATACCCATGAAAAGGACACGAAGCACACAACCCCTTGAAGCGTTCAAGGTAGTCATAGAGAGTTTCGTCTTCACTTTGCTCGACATGGGCTATCTCCTTCTTGAGAGCATTTGCCTTTTTCACCGGAAAATACTTGCTCAAGAACACCTTGTGCAACTTTTCCCAATTATCAACCGAACCGGTTGGCAAATGGTAATACCAAGAACGAGCACCATCCTTCAAAGTGAACCCGAAGGCTCATCTTGATCTGCTCTTCCGTGACGTTTGGCGGTTTGGTCGTCATGCAAATGTCATGAAATTGGTTCAAATGCATGATTGGATCCTCACCAGCCAAACCATGGAAACTTGGGAGCAAATTGATCACCCCTGACTTGAGCTCGAAAGTCACCCCATGAGCAAGGGGTGGAATAACCACAGCTTGAGGTTGCTGTGTCAGGTTCGGTGTTTGCCGCTCTCTCAAAGTGCGAGTAACACCACCTCCTGGTAGCCTTGTCTCAATTAGCTCCCGTTGAGCATTAACGACCAACTGCATGTCAGCCAATTGACGTTGCACTTCAGCAAGGGCTTCTCGATCGGCCATTTCTATGTCTCAGTCCCGACTCTGTTCTCTCTTCGATTCCGATGAAAAGTTCTCTCGATCTCTGAATCAAGAATAGAAAGAGGCCGATTAGTAGAACGGGTGTTGACCATTCACTAGTCAACACTAAAGTTAATCAAAATAAGAACTTTAAAAATAAGAAAATTTGATTCCCCGGCAACGGCGCCAAATTTGACGAGGCGAATTTGTCGTGTGCCAAGTCAAGTAATCCTAACATGCAAACTGAGTAATATAGTGCGCAAGCAAGGGTCGAATCCCAAGAGAATCAGTTTATCAAATTCTTAAGTTATCACAATGACTAACCAATAAACGTAACCAAAAAGGTTTTTTTTATGGTTTGGATACGAAGTATCGAATGTCAACTTGGTTATAACAATATTAAGCGAAGTGTTCCACTTAGCGATTATCCACAATTAGATTAACAAGTTGATCTTAGAATCCTTTTTATCCCTATGTCAAGTTCTCAAGTGATCGTTCTAATTCCTGTTCTTGAATAGTTATTAGTCCAACTAGTCCTAACAACCCTTACTCGATTATAACTTTGAAAATATCAAAGTTCAATAACAAAGTAGCAATGCATTCAGGAATAGATAGATACATGCAATATCATGGACAACTAGTCGGATACTCGACATGTACTCAACTCTCTTTTCTAATAACAATCACAACTAGTTCATGCAAATAGATTGTGCTACACAACAAGTATGATAATTCAACTAGAAGTATCAAACTCTAGCAATATGAATAAGATAAAACTAACTTAGGTGATCAATCTAAAGTAGTAAATCTAGTTCATCGACAATACAAACAAGAGAGTTGAGACAATCAAAGAGTAGACAAAGGGAAAAGATAAACTCACAACTTGTTGAATCCAAAAGCTTCAAACGCCAAGTGAAACAAAGAACTTTAGCAACTCATAAGTTTGTGAAAAACTCTTCAAAAACTTATGCAAAACAAAAGGTAAGATGATCAAGGATGATCATCCACAACTTAAATAGCATTCAGCTATTGTAATAGCCGAATTAAGGTAAACAAAACGTGTAGAAAGTTACAGAATTGAACACAAATTACTTCAAATGGAAAAGACATCAATTTGATTCTTCTGTCGAGGAACCGCACCCGCGGGTTGAGAGCCGCGGGCGCGGTTTTGGATTCTCCAGATTTTCAGGATGGCAGAGGGCCGCGGGCGCGGTTTGGGACCCGCGGGCGCGGCTTGAGCTTTCTCGGATCCTTGGAAACCCGCGGGTGTGGCTTGAGACCCACGGGCGCAGATTTTACTCTCTCGGATCCTTGGCTGAGGATGAAACCCGCGGGTGCGGCTTGAGACCCGCGGGTGCGGCTATGTTGTCTGAGGTAGCAGCTACTGATTTCTTCAAGTCTTCGTCTTCGTCTTGATCAACTTCTTCCTTATGATTCAATGCTTCCAATGCTTGTATCATCTCTTGGAATCTCGTATGTAAATCTTCTCTCGAACAGCTCCATGATACAGATTACATAGAAACAAATAACATAATCCTATACAAAACTAGCTAATAATCCATAGTTGCGGTATGTAAAACACCGCTTATCAAAAGCAGATGGTGATAGGAGTTTACCTGCAAAATTTGCATTGGGACCATTAGAGGAGCTTCCTTCATTTCCTCTTGAGGATTTTTGCAACCTCATGACATACCCTGTTGAGGGTATTTTCATCACATCCTGCTACTGATGATCCAGAGGCATTATCAAGAGGATTGTCATCCATGCCAACTGAATTTGCTCGTTTCTCTCTGGATTTCCAATTTCCATTGGAATTTTCCTTGGACTTCCAATTGTCTGAAGAGCTGTCACCTGTCCTCCAATTCTCAGGAAAACCAATGAGTTTGTAGCACCTTTCTTTAGAATGACCTTTCTTGTGGCAGTGATCACAGAATCTGTCAGTTCTTTGCCTTCTAGCATTTGAACTCTCATCTCTAGAGCTGATGTATTTCTGTATCTGTGCTTGTTCTTTCTGGGAGAAACTGTTAGCAGAACAAGCAACTCCATCCACTCCCATAGAATTAGTTATGGATTTCTGTCTCTCAATTTGTTGAACTAAGTAGAAAGCCTTGTTGACTGTAGGAAGTGGATCAGTGGATAGCACAATACCTCTAACTGTGTCAAATTCCTCACTCAAACCCATCAAGAAATCCATCAGTCTGGATCTTGCATCCTTATCCATCATTTTCTTGACTAAATCACAAGAACAATGCATAAAAGCCCCACATTCACAATGTGGTGCCTCTTCCAAACTTGCAATTTCATCCCAGATCTTTTTCAATTGTGAGTAATACTCACCCACTGACCTGGACCCTTGATTAATTGCACTCAGAGAGCGACGCAATTGAAACAACAATGGACCATTGGTTTGACCAAAGCGCTCAACCAATTCATCCCACAATTCAGATGCAGAATCGACAAAAGCGAAAGTTTCTGCAATCTTACCTTCCATGGAATTGAGTAACCAGCATCGGACCATATAATCATCTCTCACCCATCTTGGTGAATCAGCAGAACCAGGGACTGGACGACGACAAGATCCATCGATAAAGCCGATCTTGAACTTAGCACCCAAGGCCATTCTGACGCTGCGACTCCATGTGAAGAAATTCTGGCCATCCAGTTTAAGTGCAATCAATTGAGTGCCTGGATGATCAGAGTTGGAAATTGCCAAGGGATTCACCTCGGCTTCCTGATTACGAGCTCGACGGTATTGCGCTCGTTCTTGATGTCGTTCAACAGCCGCTTCCACTGCAGAAGGTCGACGATCGGGTGATCCTTCAGAAGACGACATCGGAGATCAAGAAATTAGGGCTTTGATGCGGAAGACGGAAAAAGAAGAAGAGCGATCTCGATTATGCTCTGATACCATGTGAGATTGCTCAATATCAAACCATAATCTCCATTGAAGAGGAGATTAATGGAGGAGAAATGTTTATTGAATGAGAGGGTCTCTGTTACAGGAAAAAATAGTTGAATAAAACTGACTTGACAATCTAACAGAAAAAGGCCTTAAGGGCTATTTATAGACATATCACTAACAAGCCTATATGTCTCATATGATATGCACCAAGTTTAACATTAAGCTTAGCACATACTGTAGTAGCATTACTATATGAATATAAAAAACTATGTAACCGTTTGGTTTTTAGTTGACTAATAAAGTCGTTGGACTATGACCGATATCATGATTTACTAGTTGGACTATAGAGTTGAAATTAACGTTACTTGTAATTTGGGTAGTAAAAAGCCATGACTCTTTTGATCAGCACCATCTCCAAATTGCAACGGGAATCGAATCCCAATTTATTCCTCCAACATTTTGCAAAAGAACCAGATTATGTTCCTCCATTTCCAACTTACAAACGTTCTAAAAAATTAAATCAGCACTCCATATCGGCATCGTTTAGGTATGATGACAATCACACATTTACACCCACACTTAATGGATGCGAGGTTAAACGTAAACTCTTTACGGGCGGCGTCGCATGTACAAGAACATGTATACCGACCAACAATTGTTATAAGAAAGCTTCCCCGACATCTCGTTTGTTTTATTTTTTCGACATCTCCTTTGTATGTATTGGGTATCAAATTTAGACGAGCAATACAAAGACTAGAAAACAGGGGAAGTGAGCCCTACCAATCCAAGCACTTTTTTGTTATCTTCCACAATAAACCAGTTATTATCTTCCTTTCTCAGTTCGCTCATTCCCCAAACCAAACACTTGTCTTGTTCGTCCTGTGTAGAGAAGATGGAAATGGAACCACCGTTGACGCAAGAGATGGATGATTACCGTGAATCCGCCGTCGAATGTTGGTAATCAATTTCTCTTTTTCTCATTCCGAATCTGTTTTGTTTTTGATTGATTAATAAAGTATTATTTCATTTACAGCTGCTCATGCTTCTATGAATGCATTCAGGGTTTCGTCGATTTCCTCTGCTGCAACAACGATTCCTGCTGACTGTCAATTTATTATTGTCTTTGATTTACAGCGTTTCGATTTTATTTCACTGCTATTGCTTCAATTTCTCCCACTTGCTTAATGTTGACTTGCGATTACACAGCACTGGAGCAATATCGTGTTTCTAGTTAAAGTCATATTGAAAATTGGTCAATCCAATAGTGTAAATCATTCAAAAAAAATCATGTTTGTTGGAGCCGGTTCTCGACGGGCTCGCGAAGCCCAAAGGGAAACATGTTAGGCCCGTAGAACGCGAGCCGTGACGGCCCATGAAGTAAGCCCAGAAGAACAGAAGCGGCCCATAAACATACAGCCCAGAAAGAGGGTCCGACGAGATTAAGTATCGGAGGGGCAAATTGGTAATTGACTCGCGTGGGCCCTAGCGGGAGTATAAGAGCGCAAACCAATGGAGTGAGAAGGGCGGAGAGATCATTACTGAAAGAAAAACGCTCCGTCTTCCTCTCTCGAGTGAGAAAAACACAGGAATGAGCCAAAGTTTCAATCTCCCAAAACGACCTTCTCCTTGAGGCGTTAGGACGAACAACACTTGGTTTGTGACTCCCGGTGTTGCTATCGAGCTTTTAATGTTGAGATGGGTGATTTCTAAGGCCGTTCGGTTTATTGGTAGCGTAGAACTCAAAACGTTTAAACTGACATTTTGAGTTCTCTTTTCCATTACTTTACTTCTTTCTACCCTCTCTTACTCTTGCATCACTTTATCGTCTTTGGTAGCTTGTTTGCTTCCTGTCTGATTTGAACGTCAGAGAGCCAAATCCGGAGACCCCCGCATGGTTTGGTTGCGCAGGTATTGAAGGTGTCAGGAATAAGGTTGGTCTTTAGGAAGAAGACGACGTGGAGTATTACGTATAAGTTGTTTGTCCAGACTCGCGGAAGAGGTCTTCAGAATTCTTTCGAAGAGCCGTCGTCCTGTGTCTCGCGAAGTGTTGTGTCACGAGACTGCAACTTCTGGGCTCCAACACTGGCGCCGACCGTGGGGAACTTCCTCGCACAAGTAAGGCTTACTGCAGATATTCGCGTATTTCTGATACTAACCGCCGGAGAGGATGAATACTGGTGGTGAGGGAAGTGACAACACACCTCTCCAGACGAGAACGCAACAAGAGATAAATAGCTCGCGAGCACCTCTTCCGCACGTGAATGAGGAAGAGATTGTTCTGTTAGGACCCGCGCTGGTTCAGTATCGCGCATTCCTTCGGACGTTGGGACAAGGCACGGACAGGGGTCAAAACCAAGAGCAACCAAGGGCTGAGGCCCGCGAGAAAGAGCAGAATCGGGGCGAACGAGAACAACCAGTTGCTGAGGAGAGTGCTGAGCACGTACCCAACGACAGAATCTCAGTGTCACGTAGGACCAGGGTCGAGGGACGCAAGAGGGTTTGTCACCCCAGTAGGTTTGATTTGAATCAAGCCCCCGTGAGCTACGTAGAGAATCAATCTTACAGGGGAAGAACCGAAACGAGGGGACATGGGATTCGTGCCGAGCGAGGACCTTCTCGCTGCCAGTATGAGGGGGAACCTTATTACAACCAGGCAACCTGTCCGCGACAAGCTTACGAGGCCTATCCGTCTGTTAACCCGTCGGCCTTGTTCGGCCCGACTGCTTTCGCGGACCACATAGTCAGGTCTGTCCCTCTACCTAATTTCAGATTCCCTATTATTAAAGAATACAATGGCAAAGAAGATCCCAGCGAACACCTAGCACGCTACAAGTATGCTATGCTCGCAAGGTGCCCTGATGAAGCCACGATGTGCAAAGGTTTCCCAGGCACACTCGCGGGTCCCGCCATGACCTGGATGCTTAACCAACCGTCAGGGAGCATCCATTTTTTCGCTGACCTAGAGAGGAGTTTCTTGTTGCACTTTGGATCCTCAAGGAAAAGAAAAGTGACTATGCAAGAAGTAGTGGGTGTTAAACAAGGACCAAACGAATCGTTAGAGAGTTATGTCAAGAGGTTCTCGGGAAAGATCTTAGAAGCCGAGGATTTTCATGATAAAACCGCCCGAGTCGCGTTCCTGGATGGTCTCACAGATGGAAGCTCCTTCAAGCAATACCTATACCGCAAGAAAGATTTGGACTACCAGGAAATGCTCGAAAGAGCGTATACAGAGATTAACGTGGAAGCGCACTCAAGTTCCGCGTTGAAAGGAAACAATCAGAATAAGCCTGCTCAGGGTCAAAAGAGAGACAACCAGAACTGGGGTAACAAGCACCATCAAGGTAGTCAGGGAAAGGAGCAGATCGACTCGCGAGTACCCGGTTTGCAGATTCAAGATCAGAATCAGGGTCAAAAGCAGTTCAGGGGCCAGAACCATGATCAGAATCAGTTTCACTCGCAAAATTTTGTAGCCGAGAAGGATAGCCGTCGCGAGTCTAAAAGGAGAGGGGATCGCGGTCGTGGTCGCCACGAGCCAACCACATGGTGTGAGTACCACATAGTGGATACTCACCCTACAGAGGAATGTAGGTCGCGACCTCACCACCCGAGAGAGCAGAGAGTCCTAACTGCTCAGAGAGGAAATGGTGACGAAGGTCGCGGCAACACAAAAAGGGGGGTAAGAGGTAGAGGAGGTAGAGCACAGAGCAAGATAAGGCAGCAAACCCCCGCGAGAGATGACCAGAATCAGGGTCCTAATCGCCACCCACACCAGAACTTCCCTCACTTGGATGACCATATAGGTACAATTGCAGGCCGCCATGAACCCATTCCCTTAGGCAAACGAGAGCAAAGGCTCATTAACAACGCGCCCAAGCCTCAGGGAAAGCCAATCTATAGCATCGCGAGATCGCAGTTTGAGCCTTACATGCTTGTTTTCAACGACAAGGAGGTAGATACCTGGGCTGTCGAGGCCGCTGACCCACTTGTCATTCATGCTCAGATTGGAACCAAACTTGTGAAAAGGATTCTCGTGGACACAGGGAGCTCGGCCGATATACTATACTGGGACGCGTTCGAGAAAATGGGGATTGATCAGTCTACACTCAGGCCTACTAAAACCACACTGGTGGGTTTCGCGGGTGACAGAGTGAGGGCCCTGGGGGTCGTCACCCTAGATCTCATCCTGGGTGGAGAGACCGGGTCAAGAAGATCAGAAAAAATAGATTTCGTAGTAATCCTAATAACATCCTCCTACAATGCGATACTAGGACGCGAGACTCTGTGCAAGTTTGAAGCAGTCGTGTCGATCTGTCATTTTTGCCTTAAGTTCCCAACGTTGACCGGAGTAGGAGTCGCGAGAGGAAACCAAGAGGAGAGCCACATCTGCTACGTATCATCCGAAAAGGGCAGCACCAAGGCCTTGCTCGCTAACCAGTTATTTATTCCAGGGTTGCCTCACGTGTTTGAGGAGGCCGAGTTGGAGGTACGTGCCTCTCCGAGGCCGCGAGATGCTGGAGAAGAAGAAGAGGGACACAAATCGCATTTTGATGGGTTTGAGAAACAGACAATCACCCCATTCCCCAACAAAGAGGAGAAGCTCTATGTAGGGGGAAAGCTGGATCAGAAAGTTGTGCAAGAGATTGAGACCTTGCTCACCCGCTCCCGGGATGTGTTCGCATGGACACCAAAGGATTTGAGAGGGATTCCAGCTAGTGTCATGACCCACTCCCTGAACATTAGTTCAGAGGTCAAGCCGCGTAGACAGAAGAAGCGAAAGCAAGCAGGACCAAAGAACGCGGCAGCTGCTGTGGAACTCGCGAAATTGATAAAAGCAGGGTTTGTTAAGCCAGTGCAATACCCGACGTGGCTGGCGAACGTAGTAATGGTAGAAAAAAATCCCAAAGGGACGGGAAAATGGCGCATGTGCGTAGATTTCACTGGTCTCAATAAGGCATGCCCCAAAGACAGCTACCCATTACCTTCTATCGACCAGTTAGTTGACTCCACCGCGGGTCATGAAGCTCTGAGTTTCTTGGACGCGTACTCAGGATATAATCAGGTCATGATGAATCCAGCCGACTCGGGGCACACGACTTTTATTACAGACAAGGGAACCTTCTGCTATAAAGTAATGCCGTTCGGCTTAAAAAACGCGGGAGCCACATTCCAGAGGCTGGTGGACATGATCTTTAGCGAGCAAAGGGGTGACACCGTGGAGGCCTATGTTGATGACATAGTAGTTAAGAGCAAGAAGCAAGTAGATCACGCTCGCGACCTGGCAGAAGTTTTTGAAACTCTGGGAAAGTACGGTATGAGCCTTAATCCCGAGAAATGTGTCTTTGGGGTCACTGAGGGCAAGTTCCTGGGATTTCAGATCAGTGCATGCGGTGTCGAGGTCAATCCAGATAAGGTCCAAGTTGTAATAGATCTGCAACCGCCGAGATCCACTCATGACGTCCAATGGTTTGTAGGGAAGGTTAACTATCTCGGGAGGTTTTGTGCCAAGCTCGCGGAGAGAAACCTCCCCTTCTTTGACATATTGAGGAAACCAAAAAGCTTCGAATGGACTGAGGAGTGTGAAAGGGTATTTATGAGCCTCAAAGAGCATCTAGCTAAACTCCCAACACTTGCGTCACCGGTACCTGGTGAAGGCTTGCAGCTGTACCTCGCGGCGGGCACGCGTGCAGTTAGCGCATTATTGGTGAGAGAACAGCAGGTCCCCGTCTATTTGGTCAGTAAAGCCCTTCTGTCGGCCGATACCAGATATTCGCCCATTGAGAAAGCAGTACTCGCGTTGATAACAGCCGCTCGTAAGCTCCGACCTTATTTCCACGATCACCCCATTGAGGTATTGACAGATTTACCAATCCCATCTTTCATGAATAAGCCAACAACCTCTGGGAGGCTCGCTAAATGGGTGATTGAGATGACTGAATTTGACGTAGTCTATAGACCACGACCCGCAATCAAAGCGCAAGCTTTGGCTGATTTCATTGTTGAAACAAGTTTCAGAGAGTTAGAAATAGATGATATAGCTCTAGAACACCCCACGTGGGTTATGCACATTGACGGGGCAGTAAACGTAGACGGTTGCGGGGCGGGAGTCGTCCTGACATCCCCAGCCGGGGATAAGGTCGACCACGCGATTGCACTAAAATTCAAAGCCACTAATAACGAAGCAGAGTATGAAGCGCTCATCGCAGGACTTGAAATTGCAATTCACGCGGGTATTCACATGGTGAAGTGTCTGAGCGACTCTCAGATTGTTGTGAATCAGATCAATGGGACCTACGAAGCTCGAACAGGCAATCTCCCCATATATCATGCGAGAGCTACTACCTTGATTTCGTTGTTCAGGCATTTTGAGATTGAAGCAATATCGAGGGAAGAAAACACGCGAGCTGATGAACTCGCGAAGCGAGGTTCCCAGGCTCAGTACGTGAATATGGAACGTCCCGATGGAAATTCTACCATCATTTCCAAGGATGGAAAGAGCCAATACTTCTGGGTAGTAAAGTCTGAGAGCGCCATAAGCAATCAGGTGGAGCTGATGGAGATAGACGAGCCAGTCGGTGACTGGCGCACCCCTATAATTCAATATCTTGCAAGCGGAACAGGACCCTCGGATCCAAAAGAAATGAGAAAACTTATTTCTATGGCTGCGCGCTTCTACATGTGTCGTGGGGAACTCTACAAAAGGGGGTACGGACCACGCGAGCTCCGGTGTCTGTCTAAGATAGATAGTGACGTGCTTATGAGAGAGCTGCACGCGGGGTTGTGCGGGACCCACACGGGTTGGAGACCTATGGTCTATAAAGCATTAAGACAAGGGAATTTCTGGCCAACCATGAAACAGGACGCACAACGCGAGTCGCAGAACTGTAAGCCATGTCAGTACTTTGCCCCGGCTTCTCATCAGCCAGGTGTAGAATTACAGATAATGTCAAGCCCCTGTCCCTTCGCGATGTGGGGGCTAGATCTATTAGGACATTTCAAGCCAAAAGCGCCTGGTCAACTGGAGTACATCATTGTAGCAGTCGATTATTTCACCAAATGGATCGAAGCCAAGGCTCTCGCAAGCACTACCGTCCCGGCAGTTAAAAAGTTCCTATGGAAGAATATCATTTGCAGATACGGCCTCCCTCACGAGGTCGTAACCGATAGAGGGCCGCAATTCAATTCGCCGCAGTTGCTCACGTGGTGCAGTGACATAGGGATCGCCTTGAGAATCGCATCAGTCGCTCACCCGCATTGCAATGGCCAAGTAGAAGCTGTGAACAAAAGTATTGTCATGGACCTGAAAAAGCGGTTAGAAGGCTCCAAAGGCAAGTGGGCCGAAGTATTACCTCTAGTACTCTGGGCAAACAGAACCACGGTAAAGAAGGCAACTGGGGAAACACCTTTTGCTCTCGCCTATGGAATAGAAGCCACAGTGCCAGTCGAGTTCATTGTGCCCACAGATCGCGTGATTCAGTATAGCCCGATCGACAATGACGAAAAAATGCAGCTAGAGTTGCAGATGCGGGAAGAAATTCGCGACTTAGCAACTATCAGAGCGGCCAATCATAAAGCTAGCGTCGTGAAGTATTATAACAAGCACATAAAGTTGAGGGGATTCGCCAGAGAAGACCTCGTGCTCCGTAGAACAGAAGGAGTAAAGCTCGACCCCAACTGGGAAGGACCTTACATTATAGATCGCGAAGTCGCCCCCGGGGCATATCGTCTCAAGGATCACTCTGGGAATCACATTGCCAACTCTTGGAACGTGATGTGACTTCGTCGCTTCTATGCCTAATCCTCCCACAAAACCCAGGTACGCTTAACAAAGTTTAGCAGAGCAAAAAAAAATTTCTCATCCATGGTCAATGCTTATCGCATTAAGACACTAAAACATTCGATCACTATGACATGATAAGTACAGGTTGTGGAACCAGCAATTCGTTATCACGCGAATCTGGGTTATCAAGAAATAGGTCACAGCCTGGTCGACCAATGCTCGTCCACCTAAAAAGGTAGCGCTTCAACTGACACAAAAAGTCATCGAGTCCGCTTCACTGGGTTGGGCTAACCCCCCCCCCCCCCCCCCCGGGTCGCGTGTCCAGCTTCCAGGGTTGAGCTAAAAAACTCTCCTTGGTCGCGAAAGCATGGACGGGTTTACGCCAATGAGCTCACCCGCCATGATTCCGCTTCACTGGGCTGGGCTAAAAAACCCCCCGGGTCGCATGTCCAGCTTCCAGGGTTGAGCTAAAAAACTCTCCTTGGTCGCGAAAGCATGAACGGGTTTACGCCAATGAGCTCACCCGCCATGATTCCGCTTCACTGGGCTGGGCTAAAAAACCCCCCCGGGTCGCGTGTCCAGCTTCCAGGGTTGAGCTAAAAAACTCTCCTTGGTCGCGAAAGCATGGATGGGTTTACGCCAATGAGCTCACCCGCCATGATTCCGCTTCACTGGGCTGGGCTAAAAAAAACCCCGGGTCGCGTGTCCAGCTTCCAGGGTTGAGCTAAAAAACTTTCATTGATTGCGAAAGCATGGACGGGTTCACATCATGACTCGTGTCTTTTAAAAGTTCTTAACCACATAAAGACCAAATACTGAATGCCTCTCTACATGTGCAGTGCTTAATATCCCCCGCAAAAGAAACGTCATGCCTAGATCATCTCTACAAAGTCAAGAAATTCTCTGCAGCAACCATACCGAAGAAAAACTGTTCTGATGCTTCGCGACTACAAGAGCTCAGGACAAACCCCGCGAGTATCAACAACCACTAAGAGCTAAAGCGCGAAACCCTGTCACCGGCTAGAGCGAACGTACTAACCAGGACTCGCGTGTAATGTTCATGCAATAGCTAACAGGAGAATGGCTTGCAATACTTTATGATTCTCACAAAAATTATGTAACACCGTCAGTTTTACCTTTTACTATACAAGAGGGATCGTAGTTATAAAACACTCATCTCTTTACGTTTTCTTTTTCGCAAAATTACTCTTTTCCGAAACACAAAACGGGGGGAACGAGGCGAGATAAGTGAATGGTGTCAAGAAGAGCGTCGGGCACGAATACCTTTCTCTTACGAGAAGAGAGGGCCGGGGAAGGAGGGCTCGGAAGCGTGTGAGGAACAGGTTCCAACCTTTCGGGCGGAGGCGGAATGACCATCTTCGGAAGAGGAGGCTTGGGCACTTGATTCTCTTTACCCTCAACGATGCCTTTCTTAGGCGCAAGACGAGTTACACCCCAAGCCTCAAGTGGAGTATCCCCATCATCAATGAAAGTTCCCGGCACCGGGGGCTCATACTCGGGAAGGTCGGTGGAAAAACCACATAAGTCCTGAGCGTTGAAGGGGAAATCTCTGACTTTGTGTTTTCGCATCTGAACCTTCACCATACACAGGAGAAGCGTGTTGATAGCACTTTTGTAAAAATCCACGCGAGCACGTTGACGGTAACCCCCACAATACTCTTCCACCGCCATGTTCCTCTCATAGGCAATTCTCTCAGACATCGTCGCGTGAAGTTTCTCATTTTCTTGTCTGAGGTCGTTCACTTGCGTGTTATACTCAGTAATGATGTTGACATGGGTGGACCTCTCATACGCGAGTTGGGCTTCCAGATCTTTTATCTTCGCGTCTTTAGATTCCACTAACGCATTGGCCTTCGAAAGCTCCACCTCCAAGGTTTTCTTCTCCCCCATAAGCCGAGACTTAGCCGCTTTATTGGCATCACGGATTGACTGGTCCTCATCCATCAATTCTTTAAGCTTATCCTCCGCCGCGAGCACCCTCCGACTTGCGCTCGCGATAATGTTCATCCCCTGCAAAATGACCAACTCCAGGGTTAAAAATACCCCAAGAGACAAGAAATAGATAAGAACGCGAAACTTACCGCAAAGAGTAGTTTAGACAGGCCACCAGGTCTATCCGAGATTTCCTCATAAAGGCTGGGTTCGGGGGGAAAAACAGTTGGAATCGAGTCAAAGAAGGCACGCGTCGCAGATAAACCATGAATGAAAGTGGGGTTCACAACCGGAGAATCTGTAGGCTCTGGAGAGGAGACGAACTCTACCTCCGTCGTCCTCTTGCGACTTTTCTCAGATACTTTTTGTTTCCCCTTATCACGAGATGAGATGTCGTGAGGCCTCTTGGTCTGAGGGACCTCCTTAGAAACAGTGGTTGCGAGCTCAGCCGGCGACTCCGATACAGCAGGAGGAGCAATGGTCACACCGGGAACAGACGAAATATTGCGAGCAGGAGCCTCGAGGGTTAGGGAGCCGGTCTCGTCAAAAAACCGTCACAAGTGAATACAAAAAAAAAAAAAAAAAAACGCGAGCGCTAAAAACAAACACGAACAAAAACCTCGGGCATGGGCTTTGAGGCTAAGTCCCCTAGCAACCAGTAAGGCATCCGAGATTGTCAACTCAAAACGTTTTTGAACAGCTTTGTCAGGGTAATCCTTATAATCACGAATGAATTTATCGCGAGTCTCCTTTGGAAAGAAGCAAGGAGCCCTTCTCGCATTGGGCTCGCGCACTTGAACAGAAATGTCGGAACCAAGCGGGGGACGAACTAAAAACCAACACGTTTTCCACCCATCAATCTTCGAACGCAGTCGAAAGGCACTAGGGGTCTTGGCTTGAGCGGTATAAAACCCATCCTCGCGTGAGTTCTTCTTATAAGAATTAATAAGAGCGTAGTGAGGCGTATTGGGAACTATCCCAATGTCCTGACATCGCATAATGTATACGATCAGCGAACTCCAGAAATTTGGATGCATCTGTGAAGGACTGAAGCCTAAATCCGCCATCACTTCAGTCTGAAAAGACATCCACGGAAGACGGAAGCCAGCTTCTAAGGATTGCCTGCTCAAAGCGAAGAAGGGCTCGTACTGGTCGAGAGAAGTTCCCTCGTGGTCAGGAAGGGCAAAAATAGTTCCTTCAGGGAAAAGGTATCGCGAGGCGAAACGACGAAGATCGTCAAAACCAAGACTGCTACGATGGGTTGTGTTAGGAATTAAGGTGCGGGAGTGTTTTATTCTCTTCGCAAGAATACTTACTCGACCTGGATCCGCGAGGAAGGGCTTCTCTATTATTATATGGGGTAAGGGCCCCTTATGGGAGAAGAAACTAACAAATTGACCATAATTGGTCTCGGCTCGCTCTTGAATAACGCGAGACGGGAGCCTGGTTTTGGATCTCTTGGGCTTCTTCGTCTTGCTCCATTTAGATTTCCTTGCAACACGAGACCGTCTACGAGAACTGGGCTCGCAACCAGCAGAGCCGCCCTTGGATCCAGACGTTGTGCGCCCTGAATACTCAGCTTGAGCTGAACGTTCATAGAAACCATCGCTACCTGAAAGCATAGGTAAAGTAAGTTTCAGTTTTCCAGGGATGGAAGTAGGAAAAGAGGAGAACATCGCGAGTGGAAAGAACGCGAGGCAGTGGAAAGTGAACAAACAAGAAATCCTTGGAAAAACTGAAACCCGAAAGATCAAAGGGGAAATAAAAAACGACATCAAGATGAACCAGGCCCAAAAACATAGAGGATTTTGTGGAGGCTTGAAATTGCGGAATTAACCGAAACAGGTGTCTTACCGAAAGAGAATCCGACACAGGAAACACACAAAACATGCAATCTCTAAAAGAAATCTATCAAAACAGGGAGCCCGAGCAAAAAATTAACAGTTATGAGCACGAAGAAACCGAACGACGAATCTGTGGGAAACTCTAAAATCAAGCCAAAAACAAGTACTTACGAAGTGGAGAAGAAGAGGAGGAACGATAGACTAACCTGCCATTCGGAAATCGGGTGAGAGCGGCGACGAAGACGATCGTAGAGAAGGGGAGAGAACGCCGGCGGAGAGGTTTATTCGCAGTTTCTAAGAGAGCGGCGAAGAGTTGCAGCGGATCGAGAGGAGGAAGACGAAGATGGGTATTTATAAAGAAAAGTCGGAAAAAGAAGATGCAGTAAGAAGACGACATGTGGGCAACATGTGCCCAGCGCGGGAATTCGAAAGGGTTTTTGAATTTGAAACGTCGCCCCAGCAAATTTAGCCAAAATACACGCGACCCTTACACGCGATGTAGACATACCAAGTCAGGTGGCCGCTATCATATCGAGAACGCGACTTCAAGAAGACAAACCCAAGCCTTAGGCTATTCAGCATAGAAGCTTGGGGGGCTGGATGTTGGAGCCGGTTCTCGACGGGCTCGCGAAGCCCAAAGGGAAACATGTTAGGCCCATAGAACGCGAGCCGTGACGGCCCATGAAGTAAGCCCAGAAGAACAGAAGCGGCCCATAAACATACAGCCCAGAAAGAGGGTCCGACGAGATTAAGTATCGGAGGGGCAAATTGGTAATTGACTCGCGTGGGCCCTAGAGGGAGTATAAGAGCGCAAACCAATAGAGTGAGAAGGGCGGAGAGATCATTACTGAAAGAAAAACGCTTCGTCTTCCTCTCTCGAGTGAGAAAAACACAAGAATGAGCCAAAGTTTCAATCTCCCAAAACGACCTTCTCCTTGAGGCATTAGGACGAACAACACTTGGTTTGTGACTCCCGGTGTTGCTATCGAGCTTTTAATGTTGAGATGGATGATTTCTAAGGCCGTTCGGTTTATTGGTAGCGTAGAACTCAAAACGTTTAAACTGACATTTTGAGTTCTCTTTTCCATTACTTTACTTCTTTCTACCCTCTCTTACTCTTGCATCACTTTATCGTCTTTGGTAGCTTGTTTGCTTCCTGTCTGATTTGAACGTCAGAGAGCCAAATCCGGAGACCCCCTCCTGGTTTGGTTGCGCAGGTATTGAAGGTGTCAGGAATAAGGTTGGTCTTTAGGAAGAAGACGACGTGGAGTATTACGTATAAGTTGTTTGTCCAGACTCGCGGAAGAGGTCTTCGGAATTCTTTCGAAGAGCCGTCGTCCTGTGTCTCGCGAAGTGTTGTGTCGCGAGACTGCAACTTCTGGGCTCCAACAATGTGAAATAGACAAGTGTTCATATCATTATTGTAACATCAACAAGAATTTCAATGTTACAATAATGATATGAACACTTTCACGTGCATTGTTCCCCACCTCGTACTCCAATGCCTTCAACCCGATCTCGAACCCGTTCTTGTTCCCCACTTTCACGTGCATTACCGCCCTCGTTTCCGACCATCAGATTCAAGGAGATAATTGATGTCGACGAGGGGAATCGGGATTGGATTAGGATGACGACATCAAATACGAGTGAAGGCCGATAGATGGCCGCGATGTCACCCGTCGGCTTACCCAAGCTGACGGCATCACCAATGTCATGGAAAAAGTCTTTCACTTTCTCCTCCATCTTGTGCATTGTCTTTGTTTGCCATTTTTATGTTACCCGGGATTCTTGTGACCCGTTTTAAGAGAAAAAGGTGTTGCAATGAGAAATTTTTTGGGAAAAGATGAAGAAGAGTTGTTGGGTTGGAGGGAAATGTGTGGATCCGCGGGTTTTCGGTCGTTGTTAATCTGAAAATAGGAGAGAACTATTTTAAAACTCTCTGCAAATAAATAGCCCTTCAAATTGAATTCATAATCCGTTTTTGATCCGTAAAATTGGGTAAAAGGAGAAAAAACGAAAAAATGAATCCGTAATAACCCGGTCTTTTGGTAGGTTCTGACCCAAAGCGACTCGACCCGACAATAAACCTGTAACAATCCGACCAATTTTGACCCGGTAATTTTAGACCCGAACCCGACTATAAACCCGTTATGACCCGCCTGTTTGACACGGTAATATTTAAACATAAATGACCTGACCCGAAATATACGGACTCGGGACACTCTTACTGGGCAACTCCTCTAAGTCCCAAAGTTTGTTATCGTCCATTGACTTGATTTCTTCTTTCATGGCAATCAATCACTTTTCAGAATTGTCACATTCCATGGCTTTCTTGAATGAGACTGGATCTTCATCAAGGCTTATGTCACTTTCACTTTGAACAGCATAAACCACATAATCATCTGAAATGGTAGATCTTTTTTCCCTTACAAACCGCCTTGGTTCACGTGGTTCTTTGCTCTCTTCATGAATTATGAATGGTTCATCTACCATAACTTCATCCTGTGGGATATGGACATTATTATGTTGTTCCATTGTGTCATTTGACTGTGATGCAACAATTGGAACAAAAACATTAGGAGAAATAACAGGTGAAGGAACTTCAACCTGAATCTCTTGAATAGTAAGGTCAGTGATAGAACAAACTCTTAATTTTTATTTGTAGGTTCATGAGTTCTGATTAGGTTTTGGATATCATTTGTTGTCCTGAGATCAAATCTTGCATCTTCTTTAGCACAAACAGAAAGAAATATCCTAAGATCCACAATTCTGAGTTCAGGTTGAGTAGTTTACTCTTGCGGGTTCAAAAAAAAATTCTTGCAAGTTCATTAATCTGTTTTCAAGAGGGATGATTTTTATATTCTAAATTCATGACTTTATCAAGTTTATTAATTTCATGGTGTAAGTCCATGATCTTACGCACTTATAGGTTCGTAAGTTTACTATTGTATTCATTAGGTTTGTTACAGGTTCATTAAATATATCTTACATGTTCATTAAACCAGGAATCTGAAAGAGAAAAATTACGAGCCTACAAATATAAATGGTGAACCTGAAAGAGAAAAATCACGAGCATACATATATAAATTGTGAACCTGAAAGAGAAAAGTCATGAACCTACCATGTTGTACGTTGTTATTTTGTTAAATCTTGAAACCAATAAAGTATTCATATCCAGGGATGTTCATTTTCATGAACAAATCTATCCCTTTCGTATGCAGCAACCTAATCATGTTTCTGCTTTCCCCATACCTACTCCTCCTATTGATGATTTTCATCACTTACAACTTGTTTCACCTATTCCTACTCCACCTACTCCCATATCTACTACTATTCCTATCACGGACCTTACTATTCCTTCTCTAGCACCTCAAATTCATGTCACTGAACCTATTAGAAAGTCCTCACGACTTACTAATGCACCTCATATCTAGCACACTATTTTTGCCAGAGTGTTTGCTCAGATCTCAATTCTTTTCCTATCACCACTCAATCTTTTCACGCTTTATCTGTCACTAGTCAAACACTATTAAATACTCCTGCTTCTCATAGTGAGCCATACTGTTATGAAGAAGTTGTGCAGCATCAAGAATGGGTTAAGGCTATGGACTTGGAGCTAGCAACCTTAGAGTCTAATAAAACTTGGGATGTGGTGGATCTACCAAAGGGAATGAAACCCATAACTTCTAGATGGGATACAAACTCAAGCTTTAAGTAGATGGTAGCTTGGAAAGGCATAAAGCTAGACTGGTTATTAGAGGTTGTACACAGAAGGCTGGAGTAGACTTCAATGAGACTTTCTCCCTTGTTGTCAAAATGACAACAATTCGAGCACTAGTGATCACAACAGTTAAAAAGGGTTGGTCACTATTTCAGTTGGATATTAATAATGCATTTCTACATGGGGATATTGATGCTGAAGTTTATATGAAGATGCCTCTTGGTTTATGTCTTTTTTTTCCTCAGAAAGTGTGAAAGCTAAACAAATAATTATATGGCCTTAAACAGGCTTCGAGACAATGGTACAACAAGCTGTCTGATGCCCCTTTGTCTCAAGGTTTTTCACCATCTTTGAATGATTATTCTCTTTTTCATAAAAAGGATGGTGATTCTTTGGTCTTTCTGGTCATATACGTAGATGACATTTTGATCACTGGGAATGACAATGCTCAGATTACTGCTCTCAAGTCTTTCTTACATGATACTTTTAGTTTCAAAGATTTAGGAACTTTGAACTATTTCCTTGGGATTGAATTCTTGCATACTGCAGATGGCATTATAACGACTCAAAGAAAGTTCATCCAAGAGCTCATTAAAGACTTCTCTCCTACTTCTCGCAATGTCTCAAGCCCTCTGGATTCTCATACAAAGTTGAAGCAAGATGAAGGTCCACTTCTGCAGGATCCTTCTATTTACAGGAGCCTAGTGGGTAAGCTCAATTTCCTGGTTAATACCAGACCCGATTTGGCATTTACAGTCAAGCACTTAAGTCAGTTTATGCAGCGCCCCACTTCCCTTCATTGGCAAGCTGCAGTTCACACTCTTCAGTATGTACAGAACACTGCCTCTCTTGGCCTTCTCTTATCTTCAGACTCCACATTTGATCTCCATGCCTTTTGTGACTCGGATTGGGCAGCTTGTCCTACAACTAGGCGCTCAATTAGTGGATTTTATATTTCATTGGGTTCTGCTCCTGTTTCATGGAAATCAAAGAAGCAAGTGACAGCTAGTTTGTCATCGGTCGAAGCTGAATATAGGTCCCTTCGTCATGTCACTGCTGAGTTAGCTTGGCTCAGTCGCCTTATTCAAGAGTTAGATATCCCCAATGTTCAACCTATTCCGGTGAAATGTGACAGTCAGGCAACTAGCTATCTACATTGCCAGAAATCCGGTATATCACGAGCGCACAAAGCACATTGAGTTGGATTGCCACTTTGTGCGTGCAAAGTTGCTCCAAGGTCTCATATCTCTATCCTACAGCTTCCCAGCTTGTCGACGTGCTTACGAAGCCTTTACTTGGTACTGTACATTGGGTCTGGTTCCTCATCCTCCACCAGATTCCAACTTGCGGGGGATGTTTGACTGACCGATTAGTAACTTATTGTAACACCTAGTCTATAAATAGATCATGTAATTAGACTGAACACAATCACTGAAATCAAGTTCTCTTTTCCGCTTGTTCTCTGTTCTTTATTTCCCAACATGACGTAGGAAGTTTGGTTGCTATGTCTCGAAGAAGAAGCCTCTCATCGAAAGATTCAACGAGATTTGTGAAAATTTGACATTCAATTTCAGTATAAATTATAATTATTATTACACTTTTTCAGATAGAGAATAGGTTCAATGAAAAAACTAGTTAATCTCTATTTATAAAACTAGTTTTATTTATGTTTGGATATTGTTAGATTGAGAATACCCACTTGGGGTTGCACGATTGTATTGCTGGACTATATATATAGTTACAAGGACAGTTACAAGGAGAGAGAATGCTCTCGGTATATAAAACATAAATACAGTAAATGTACAATAATCAATCTATTCTAACAACCCCCCGCAGTCGAAGTCGGAGGGTCGCGTAGGCATAGACTGTATCTGAAGTCCAGGAAAAGTGGTGATGGCAACCTGACGAGGCGAATTTGTCGTGTGCCAAGTCAAGTAATCCTAACATGCAAACTAAGTAATATAGTGCGCAAGTAAGGGTCGAATCCCAAGAGAATCAGTTTATCAAATTCTTAAGTTATCACAATGACTAACCAATAAACGTAACCAAAGGGGGGGTTTTTGTGGTTTTGATACGAAGTATCGGATGTCAACTTGGTTATAACAAGATTAAGCGAAGTGTTCCACTTAGCGATTATCCACAATTAGATTAACAAGTTGATCTTAAAATCCTTTTTATCCCTATGTCAAGTTCTCGAATGATCGTTCTAATTCCTGTTCTTGAATAGTTATTAGTCCAACTAGTCCTAATAACCCTTACTCGATTATAACCTCGAAACTATCAAAGTTCAATAACAAAGTAGCAATGCATTCAGGAATAGATAGATACATGCAATATCATGGACAACTAGTCGGATACTCGACATGTACTCAACTCTCTTCTCTAATAACAATCACAACTAGTTCATGCAAATAGATTGTGCTACACAACAAGTATGATAATTCAACTAGAAGTATCAAACTCTAGCAATATGAACAAGACACAACTAACTTAGGTGATCAATCTAAAGTAGTAAATCTAGTTCATCGACAATACAAACAAGAGAGTTGAGACAATCAAAGAGTAGACAAATGGAAAGGATAAACTCACAATTTGTTGAATCCAAAAGCTTCAAACGCCAAGTGAAACAAAGAACCTTAGCAACTCATAAGTTTGTGAAATACTCTCCAAAAACTTAAGCAAAAACAAAGACTAGATGATCAAGGATGATCATCCACTACCTATATAGTATCAACTAATGTAACAGCCGAATTAAGGTACTAAAAAACGTATGGAAAGTTACAAAATTAAACACAAATTACTTCAAATGGCAAAGACATCAATTTGATTCTTTTATCGAGGAACCGCACCCGCGGGTTGAGAGCCGCGGGTGCGGTTTTGGGTTTCTTCAGATTCTCAGGATGGCAGAGGGCCGCGGGCGCGGTTTGGGACCCGCGGGCGCGGCTTAAGCTTTCTCGAAAGTCTTGGCTGAAGGTGAAGGCCGCGGGCGCGGCTTGAGACCCGCGGGCGCGGCTTGAGACCCGCGGGTGCGACTTGAGCTTTCTCGAAAGCCTTGGCTAAAGGTGAAAGCCGCGGGCGCGGCTTGAGACCCGCGGGTGCGGCTTTGTCGTCTGAGGCAAAACCTGCTGATTTCTTGAAGTCTTCGTCTTCGTCTTTGTCTTCGTCTTCGTCTTCAGCAGCTTCTTCCTTATGCTTCAATGCTTCCAATGCTTGTATCATCTCTTGGAATCTCGTATGTAAATCTTCTCTCCAACAGCTCCATGATACAGATTACATAGAAACAAATAACATAATCCTATACAAAACTAGCTAATAATCCATAGTTGCGGTATGTAAAACACCGCTTATCAAACTCCCCCATACTTAGACCTTGCTCGTCCCCGAGTAAGCTAAAAGAAACTTACTCTTTTCCAATAATCACTCAAAGATCTCAGGAAGTATGAAAAAGAAAGAAACTACAAATCACTAACACATTTAGTATACAAACAATATGATGAGAAAGAAATCTATCAATTTTGGTCTTCCATAGTGGTTAACATGCTTAAAATTTTGTCCTAAGACACTCATTTCACTCATTTTGTCTAGGCGCCTCGAAAGGTTTTCACCTTGCCACTCATTTCATTTTCAATCTCACCATTCCTTACCGCCCTCAAGTCCTTTTTTGCCAAGCCTAATGCAAGCCGAACTACCCGCTTATTGCATGGATTTTTCCATCCCAGGATTTTCATTTGCCTTTTTTCGTATTTTTGTGGCTTTTTCTGTTTTTAATTCCATGCAAAGTACAACAAAATAAAAACCGAAGGGAAATAACAAGGAAATGAAACTACTCTAGGATAAGCAATGAACTAATTTCCCTCCCCCATACTTGTAGTGCACAATGCCCTCAGTGTGTAAGACATAGAAAAATAATGAGGAAGAGAGAAAGAAGCTCACTGATCCGGGTCATCCCGGTTTGGATATTCGGGCCAACGAGCATGCATGTCGAGCCGTAAGTCATCCACCGACTGCTGCAGCCTCTCAACATTTTGGTTCACCGTCTGAACCGACTGGTAGACAAACTCAATCCGCTCGAAAAGACGCTGCTCCCAAGGTATGTCAGCAGGAGCTGCAGATGATGAGCCTTCACCCCATTGCCTCTGAGGCTGAAAACGAGGGGCAGGCTCCTGGAAGTCATCATCAACCTCATTCTCAAGGTCAGCTGGCTGCTGATCCAGCTGCGGAACCGGCTCCTGGATGCTGATCCCACCGCGAGCTCGTCGTCGAGCAGCTGCACGAGGGGGAGCGGGTGTTGGGTTGATCCTAAAAGTATGGGCTGGCCCATAAGCAAAATCCTCGGTGAGAGCAATCTCGGGAGGACCGAGCCAAACCCACATCCGCTCGTCTTCATTTACTGTAACCGACTTGAGCCACCTAAGTCGAGTTTGCAGAAATGTGGCATCCAGTAAATAGGGACCCATTGAGGGGTCCGGACTACCTACGCAGTCAAGCGTCTCCCAGTCGGGGACGACAGCCTCTAAGATGAGGGTGATCATGCCACCCAAAGCAATCTGTCCCCTTGGTTTTGAGCGGGATGTCTTACAGGAGTGAACAAAAAGTGAGAGCCAATCCAGAATTACCTGACATTCCGGCATAAGAGCATATAGATACTTCAGCTGGTAGGCAGGCACCTTGTTCACCTCAGAAAGCCCAAAGAAGGCCATAGATAGGGCCCGCTGTGTCAGGCGGAGACATGGATGGGACATCTTAGCATTGTAGTCATTACCATGGGTGTCCCGAACTTGTCCCGTCCATGTGTACCAGACCTGTGTAGGGCTGTCACCAACTGTAGTGTCATAATCTGCAGAGGGAACCTGAGAGATTCCCAAGATGTGGCGCAGCTGTTCGGCATGAACTGTAAAGGACCGTCCATTGTAAATGAACTGGATGGCCGAAATGAAGGTGGTCTCCGAGACGGTCTTGGACTTGAGGCTCGCCAGAAATTGATAGGTAGCCTCGGCATGAGTGGGAGCTGATCTGAACAAGAAACCATGCAGCCCTGCGTGCTCAAGCATGGCCTCAGTGCATGCAGTCATACCCAAATCATCGAGGGTACGTGGATGAAAAAATCTCGTGGCTACACACTGCTTAGCCCTTAAATAAGCTAAGTTGGTCTGAACCTGTTGTTGCCACAAATCATTTTTGTGGCCTCGGGATGTTCCTGCTGCAGCCATCAAAGTGTATACGCAAAACAAATGCTACCACAAATCCGCACACAACAAATATACCAAGCAGCAGCAGCAGCAGCACAATAGCAAAAAGCCCTCCCCGAGGCGTAAGAAAATCAACAACGATGAGGGCGGTTGTCAAAAAACTTACTGAAATCAGTGGACGACAGAGGCGAAACCCGCGGGTGCGGGTTGGGAGCCGCGGGTGCGGTTTTTGCTTTCGTCTGATTTCTGGCGAGGAGGGAGCCGCGGGCGCGGTTGTGTAGCCGCGGGTGCGGTTTGTGCGAGCTGGAGAATTCTTGGCAGGGCGAGGCCGCGGGTGCGGGTTTGTAGCCGCGGGTGCGGTTTCGTCGAGACAGAATTTCTGGGCAGGGTGAGGGTGCGGGTGCGGGTGGGAGCTTTTGAGCCGCGGTTGCGGTTGGATTCCGGCGCGGGTGCGGGTGTGGGTGCGTGTGCGGGTGCGGAGGAGGAGTTGGTGGGAGTGTGTTGGTGTTGGGAAAGAGAAGGGTTTGGTGGGAGGTTTTGAGAAAGAAAATTGGGAGGTAGGGTATGAGGGAAGTGGGAGGTGAGAGAGTTTTATGTGGTGGGGGGTAGAGAATGAAATTTGATATGGAGAAGGGTAGAAAATGAAATTCGAGATGGAGAAGGGTAGAAGATGAACCGTCAATTCCTTTCTTCTTCTTTTTTTTTTTTTTTTTCATAAACGAAAAGAAGAACCGTCAATTCCTTTAGTAGCAAACGACCATCGTCTTCTCGTCTTGACTTCCTAGAAAATAGAAAACAAAACAATTAAAAAGAAAATGAAATTCAAGGGAAAAAGAAGAATACCCTGGGTTGCCTCCCAAGCAGCGCCTTGGTTAGAGTCGTGGCTCGACTTGGTTTCCCGTCTTCAATTTTCAAAAGTTGGCTCTTCTAGAGCCATTTCATCGAAAGACACTTTGGTGAAGCCTTCATGGTAAGGTTTTAACCTTTGACCATTCACCTTGAAGACGTTGTGGTTGTCTTTGTCAAACAACTCCACGGCGCCATGAGGAAAGACGCGAGCAACAACATACGGGCCATTCCACCGGGATCGCAACTTACCTGGAAAAAGTTGAAGACGAGATTGGTAGAGCAAGACCTTGTCTCCCACCTTGAAATCTTTCCTCAAGATGTTCTTGTCATGCCAAGCCTTCGTCTTTTCCTTGTAGATCACCGCATTCTCATACGCATCCCGGCGTATCTCTTCAAGCTCTTCAACCGGTGCCTGCGCAATAGAAGGAAGAAGCTTTTCGCTCTCCAAAGTTAGTAGCATGGGCCGACCGGCCAAAATTTTACCCGAAACGTCTAGACGAGCTATAACACTTTGAATCTCAGGTGGAAGAGACAAATCAAGTGTTGGTGAGTGAACGATGTTGTGTTCTAATACTATAGGATCAATTACATCAATTGAACAAATAGACGCAGCATCTTCGACGGGGTGTTTCATAGCATCAAAAATGTTAAATTGAACTATTTCTCCATCGAACTCTAAAGTGAGAGATCCATTAGCCAAATCAATCTTTGTGTTAGCGGTTCGCATGAAGGGTCTCCCAAGCAAAATAGGAGCAGCTTGCCCATCATGTTCCATGTCTAACACAAAGAAATCAACGGGAAAGAACAAATTATCCACCATAACCAAAACATTTTCAACTACACCTTTAGGATACACGGTGGACCTATCGGCTAGTTGAATAACAATTCCGGTTTCATGAAGTGGACCTAACCCGAGAATCTTATAGAGAGAGTAAGGCAACACATTTATCGATGCACCCAAATCGAGCATGGCTCGTTCAAAATGTGTGTCGCCTATACGGCAAGGTATGCTGACCATGCCCGGATCGCTGCACTTCTTAGGCATTCGCCTTTGAAATACAGCGGAGACACGCTCGCTTACCGTCACCTTTTGTTGCCCTTTCAACTTTTGATTCCTCTTGATTGTGCAAAGTTCTTTTAAAAACTTTGCATATCGAGGAATGCTTTTAATTAACTTGAGCAAGGGGATGTTTACCTCACATTTGCTAAACGTCTCCAACTCCTTGTCGTTTTCCGGCCTTTTGGTGTTCCTAAGGGCATCGGGAAACGGGGCGGGAGGCTTGGTGGAGTCGAGAGGTGGAAAGTTGGGGCGAACGTAGTTGTCCTGTCTCAACTGGAAATCCCCCCGATCCTCCACTTCGAGTTCAGCATTCTGTGAGGGAACGTCTGGAACATTTACCTCGGTGGATGAGCCGCGGGCGCGGCTCGTCAGTGCAATTGTTTTCTGGCGCAGTGGAGGAGCCGCGGGCGCGGCTGTCAACCCGCGGGCGCGGTTCTCGGCTGTCCTCAGAATCCAATTTTTCTGCCGAAGCCTCGACAACGTTTTTGGTTTCCCCCAAAATCTTACCACTTCTTGTTGTCACTGCACTTACATTTCTGGTTGGATTCACCACCGTTTGGGACGGTAGAGAATTGGAATTTTGTTGTGCAATGGTGGTAACAGCTTCAGCCAACTGCCCAATTTGCTTCTCCATGTTCTTGATGCTCGACTCGATCGTTTGAACATGAGTTGTGAAGTGTTGAGTCAAGGATCTCAGCAGCTCCGCAGTAGATGGTCCAGCATTGGGTCGAGGGCCTTGAGCTTGTTGTTGGGGCTCATTTGGATCACGCCACCGAAAATTAGGATGATCTCTATACCTCGGGTTGTAGTTATTTTGTTGATCACCACGAGGTCGTGGGGGTCCACACCCACCAGCAGCAGCATTGACTTCAGCAACATCTTCACCTTCAAGCTCAGGGCATTTATCTGTAAAATGAGAAGGGTCAGAACAAATACCACATACCTTTACTTGTTGTTGTTGTCCTTTTTGCAACTGAGAGACCATCTTCTTCAACTCTACAAGCTCAGCTACAAGAGCGGGATCCCCTGAACTTGCTGCGTGCACTCCCTTTTTGGTGTATATCCTACCAAAACTCCTTGTGCTCTCAGCCATATCTTGCAATTTCTCCATGGCATCCTCCGGCGTCATGTTGAGAATATTCCCACCACACGCAGCATCAACCATCCTCCTTTCTTGGTTAAGGAGACCATTGCAAATGTAAAGCACAAGATCCTCGGTATCATACCCATGAAAAGGGCACGAAGCACACAACCCCTTGAAGCGTTCAAGGTAGTCATAGAGCGTTTCGTCTTCACTTTGCTCGACATGGGCTATCTCCTTCTTGAGAGCATTTGCCTTCTTCACTGGAAAATACTTGCTCAAGAACACCTTGTGCAACTTTTCCCAATTATCAACCGAACCGGTTGGCAAATGGTAATACCAAGAACGAGCACCATCCTTCAAAGTGAACCCGAAGGCTCTCATCTTGATCTGCTCTTCCGTGACATTTGGCGGTTTGGTCGTCATGCAAATGTCATGAAATTGGTTCAAATGCATGATTGGATCCTCACCAGCCAAACCATGGAAACTTGGGAGCAAATTGATCACCCCCGACTTGAGCTCGAAAGTCACCCCATGAGCAAGGGGTGGAATAACCACAGCTTGAGGTTGCTGTGTCAGGTTCGGTGTTTGCCGCTCTCTCAAAGTGCGAGTAACACCACCTCCTGGTAGCCTTGTCTCAATTAGCTCTCGTTGAGCATTAACGACCAACTGCATGTTAGCCAATTGACGTTGCACTTCAGCAAGAGCTTCTCGATCGGCCATTTCTACTGTCTCAGTCCCGACTCTGTTCTCTCTTCGATTCCGATGAAAAGTTCTCTCGATCTCTGAATCAAGAATAGAAAGAGGCTGATTAGTAGAACGGGTGTTGACCATTCACTAGTCAACACTAAAGTTAGTCAAAATAAGAACTTAAAAATAAGAAAATTTGATTCCCCGGCAACGGCGCCAAATTTGACGAGGCGAATTTGTCGTGTGCCAAGTCAAGTAATCCTAACATGCAAACTAAGTAATATAGTGCGCAAGTAAGGGTCGAATCCCAAGAGAATCAGTTTATCAAATTCTTAAGTTATCACAATGACTAACCAATAAACGTAACCAAAGGGGGTTTTTTTGTGGTTTTGATACGAAGTATCGGATGTCAACTTGGTTATAACAAGATTAAGCGAAGTGTTCCACTTAGCGATTATCCACAATTAGATTAACAAGTTGATCTTAAAATCCTTTTTATCCCTATGTCAAGTTCTCGAATGATCGTTCTAATTCCTGTTCTTGAATAGTTATTAGTCCAACTAGTCCTAATAACCCTTACTCGATTATAACCTCGAAACTATCAAAGTTCAATAACAAAGTAGCAATGCATTCAGGAATAGATAGATACATGCAATTTCATGGACAACTAGTCGGATACTCGACATGTACTCAACTCTCTTCTCTAATAACAATCACAACTAGTTCATGCAAATAGATTGTGCTACACAACAAGTATGATAATTCAACTAGAAGTATCAAACTCTAGCAATATGAACAAGACACAACTAACTTAGGTGATCAATCTAAAGTAGTAAATCTAGTTCATCGACAATACAAACAAGAGAGTTGAGACAATCAAAGAGTAGACAAAAGGAAAGGATAAACTCACAACTTGTTGAATCCAAAAGCTTCAAACGCCAAGTGAAACAAAGAACCTTAGCAACTCATAAGTTTGTGAAATACTCTCCAAAAACTTAAGCAAAAGCAAAGACTAGATGATCAAGGATGATCATCCACTACCTATATAGTATCAACTAATGTAACAGCCGAATTAAGGTACTAAAAAACGTATGGAAAGTTACAAAATTAAACACAAATTACTTCAAATGGCAAAGACATCAATTTGATTCTTCTGTCGAGGAACCGCACCCGCGGGTTGAGAGCTGCGGGCGCGGTTTTGGGTTTCTTCAGATTCTCAGGATGGCAGAGGGCCGCGGGCGCGGTTTGGGACCCGCGGGCGCGGCTTAAGCTTTCTCGAAAGTCTTGGCTGAAGGTGAAGGCCGCGGGCGCGGCTTGAGACCTGCGGGTGCGGCTTGAGCTTTCTCGAAAGCCTTGGCTGAAGGTGAAAGCCGCGGGCGCGGCTTGAGACCCGCGGGTGCGGCTTTGTCGTCTGAGGCAGAACCTGCTGATTTCTTGAAGTCTTCGTCTTCGTCTTTGTCTTCGTCTTCGTCTTCAGCAGCTTCTTCCTTATGCTTCAATGCTTCCAATGCTTGTATCATCTCTTGGAATCTCGTATGTAAATCTTCTCTCGAACAGCTCCATGATACAGATTACATAGAAACAAATAACATAATCCTATACAAAACTAGCTAATAATCCATAGTTGCGGTATGTAAAACACCGCTTATCACAACCCCTTGGTGAAGATATCTACAAACTGACTTGTTGTAGGAACGTGTAAGATCCGAGCTTCTCCAAGTGAAACTTTTTCTCGAACGAAATGAATATCAATTTCAATATGCTTTGTTCGTTGGTGCTGGACTGGATTGGACGACATGTAGACAACACTTACATTGTCACAGAAGACGATAGTTGCACGAGGAGTGGGACATCCGAGCTCCCGGAGAAGACTTCAAAGCCAACAAGATTCAGCTATGGCATTTGCAACAGCTCGATATTCAGCTTCGGCACTTGAACGAGACACTGTGGGTTGGCGCTTTGAAGACCAAGAAATGAGGTTGGGCCCAAGAAAAACACAGTAGCCTGATGTGGAACGTCTGGAGTCCGGGCAGCCGGCCCAATCGGCATCTGAATATGTTGTAACTTGTGTTATCTGCCCTGGAGCGATGCGAAGGCCCAAAGAAATTGTACCCTTAAGGTACCGTAGAATACGCTTAATAGCGTGAAGGTGCTCCTCTCTAGGACCGTGCATATGAAGACATACCTGTTGTACTGCATAACTGATATCGGGTCTTGTGAATGTAACGTATTGAAGAGCGCTAGCCAAAGATCTATAGCCAGATGGATCATCAATTCTGTTTCCTGAAGTTTTGCTCAGTTTTGGTGTTGTGGCTACTGGAGTGTTGCAGGAGTTGCAACCTGTCATCCCAGCTCGTTCAATAATGTCAGCAGCATACTTCTCTTGGCTTAGGTGTATTCCATCCTTGTGTTGTGAAACAGAGATACCCAAGAAGTAATGTAAGGATCCCATGTCTGACATAGAAAATTCCTTACTGAGGGCAGCAATGATTTGACGCAAGAATGTATTGGAAGATGTTGTGAGGATTATGTCATCAACGTAGACCAATAGGTGTGCTTGATTTTGGCCTTTGTTGAAGACAAATAAAGAGGTATCTGCCTTACTACCGACGAAGCCGAGACGGAGGACAAAAGAAGCAAAGCGTTGATACCACGCTCGAGGAGCCTGTTTCAAACCATACAGTGCCTTGTTTAATTTGCAAACATAATCAAGAAACTGTTTGTCGATGAAGCCGGGTGGTTGTTGACAGTACACAACTTCATTCAAATGCCCATGGAGGAAGGCGTTTTTCACGTCCAACTGATGAATGGGCCATTGACGAGCAACTGCTAGTGTCAGAATTGTTCAGACTGTGGTGGGTTTGACGACGGGAGAGAAAGTTTCATCGTAGTCGATACCCGGTTGTTGCGAGTACCCACGAGCCACCCATCTCGATTTGTAGCGAGATAACTTCCCATCAGCTCCAAACTTGTGCCTAAAGAGCCACTTCCCGGTTACCACATTTGCATTGCTTGGCTTTGGAACAAGATCTCATGTCCTGTTACTAATCAAGGCATCAAACTCCTCTTTCATTGATTTAAACCAGTGTGGGCAATGGATGGCTGTTTTGTGGGATGTGGGAAGAGAAGAGACGGTGGAATTTAGGTTAAAGATGATTTTTGGTTTTGAGATTCCTGATTTCCCCCGAGTTACCATCTGATGAGATGAAGTGGGTGGGCCGAGTGGGGGAGGTGGGAAGTATGGGCTTTTGTTTGGATGTGTGGGATGGTATGGATTGGAGGAGGAAGGAGTCAGAGGCCCACTTTGAGGAAATTGATGAGTTGGCGGTGGAGTTTGAATTTGTGAGGAATTGGGGAGGAGAGTGGGGGACCCATTTGTGATTTGAGTCTTTGCCGAATTTGATGGAGTGGCAGGAGGGGGACCACGTGAGTGGGTAATGGATTGTGGAGAAGTGGGTAGTGGTCCACGTGAGGGAGAGATATTAGGAGAATTAATATGGGGAGTGGTTTGTTGAGGATGTGGAGGTATGGGTTGAGTGGTGGGGCCACGAGAATTTTGAGGCAAGGGGAGTGGTAGGTGCATGAGAATAGGGTTTTCAGTTTCATCTTCACCCGTTTCCACATTATTTTGAATCTGAGATTTGAAAGAAATAAAGGGAAATATATTTTCGTTGAAAATAACATGTCTAGAAATTATTACCTTATGGTTTTCCAGATCAAGACACCGGTAACCCTTGTGATTCGATGAATAGCCAAGGAAGACACATGGACGGGTTCGTGGTTCAAGCTTGTGTTTGGCGGTGGCGGTTAGGTTAGGATAGCAAAGACACCCGAAGACTCGAAGGTGGCTATACGTGGGAGGTTGTTTGTGAAGCTGCTCGTGTGGGGTGGCCATTTTAAGGGTGGATGTGGGTGTACGATTTAGTAGATAGGTGGCAGTGTGGAGTGCTTCGGCCCATTATTGTGGTGGAAGTTGACCATGTATGAGCAGTGTGCGAATCATGTTGGTGAGGGTGCGGATCATTCGTTCAGCTTTGCCATTTTGAGGTGAAGTGTGAGGACATGAGAACCTGAATAACATGCCATTTTCGTTGAAGTATGTGTGTAGTGAGTTATTATCGAATTCACGCCCGTGGTCGCATTGTATGCTTTTGATTTTGAGGTTGAATTGTGTTTGAGCATATTGATGAAATTGCTTGATTTTTGAGGTTGTGTCAGACTTGTATTTGAGAGGAAAAGTCCACACATAATGAGTAAAATCATCAATAAGAACAAGATAATACTTGAATCCACTAATACTTGAAATTGGCGAAGTCCACAAATCACAATGAACTAAATAAAAGGGTTGAACTGAAATAGAAGAAGATGAACTAAAAGGCAGACGAGGCTGCTTCCCTAATTGACATGCATGACACACTTTGGGAGTGTCGTAATTGGAGGAAATGAAATTTTGAGAGGAGAGTGCACGAAGGGCTTGGCTTCCCGGATGACCTAGACGGCGGTGCAGGATGGTGGTGGTGAGAGCAGTTGGTGTGGTTGTGGTGGACGCCGAAGTTGGAACAAACGGGTACAAGTCTCCTTGGCTATTGCACCGTCGGATCACGGTCTTGCTGGCTAGGTCCTTTACAGAAAAACCATAAGGGTCAAATTCAACAGAACAATTATTATCAATGGTGAATTTTCGAACAGAGACAAGATTTTTTATTAGACTTGGTGTGACAAGAACATTTTTAAGATGAAGAGGTGGATTATGGGATAGGGTTGTATTGCCAATATTTGTTATGGGGAGGGATTGTACATTGCCAACAATAATTTTAGAGGAGTAGATACATGGAGAAGTAATAGGAGAGAGATTACCTGTGTTGGAGGACATATGAGAAGAGGCACCCGAATCCATAAACCACGAAGGATCGATGTTTTGCTGCTGCTGTTGAATATTCATGGTGTTTAGGGCATGAATGAGACCCTGTTGATCCCAAGTTGGGCCGGTCTGTTGCCCTAAAAAGGCGTGCTGATTTTGAGGCCTAGGTGCTGGGCCGAGAAGGCCTTGTTGATTCCAAGCGGGTTGTTGCCAGTTTTGCTGAGGGTTGAAGCCCTGAAGAAGCTGCAACAATTGTTGATAAAGATTGCCTCGACCATGGCCATAGCCACGGCCTCGTCCACGTTCGCGTCCTCGTACACGACCGCGCCCTTGGTGGTGATTAGGGTTGTATGGCGGTTGTTGTGGAGGAGCAGGATTTGGTGGTGGAGGATTAGGGTGTGCCACGTTGTTGGAGGATCCTTGAGAGCCGCCGGTGGTTGCAGTTAAGGCCGTAGAGGGAGGTGCGGCCTGAGCACGACGGGATTCCTCCAAGAGAAGGCTTCTGCGAGTTTCCTGGAATGAGGGAAAAGGACGTTGAAACTGGATTAGGGCAGCCATGTAGGTGAATGATTCATTGAGTCCACCAATCGTCTGAAGCACCAGGTTTTCGTCGGTTACGGGATTTTCGACATCGGCAAGGCCATCAGCAAGTGCCTTGAGTTTCTTGCAATATTCATTGATGGAGAGGGTGCCTTGCTTGAGACCACGAAATTCCGACTCTAGTTGGATAGCGCGAGCCGGCTTGTTGTCTCGGAATAAGTTTTCGAGAGAGATCCAAACTCCATGAGCGGTTTCATGGTCAGTTTTTTTGATGATGGGGAAAATTTCCTCCTCAATGCAATTGTAGATCCAAGAGAGGACCGTGAAGTCGAGGATGGGCCATTGTTCATCGTTTGAGGGAGGAGAACCGTCAACGTGAGAAAGAAGGTTGAATTTTCCCAATGCAACGAGAAACATGTGTCTCCAAATGGTGTAGTTGGGTGGGGATTGTTGGAGGACAACTTGAACATGATTTCTGATTTGAGAGACATGCAATGCTTGTTGAACTGCAATTGCACCAGGAGAAAGGGAGGAGGAGGAGGAAGCACCAGCAGTATTTTGGGTTGTGTTTGGGGTTGAGTTTGGTGGTTGATTGTCATTGACAGCAGGAGTATTGGTGGTTACCATGGTGGTTAGCGGAAGAGATGTAGTGGGAGGAGGAGAGGATCGGTTTTGTGGGAGAGAATTTTAATTGTCTGATACCATGTTAGATTGAGAATACCCACTTGGGGTTGCACGATTGTATTGCTGGACTATATATACAGTTACAAGGACAGTTACAAGGAGAGAGAATGCTCTCGGTATATAAAACATAAATACAGTAAATGTACAATAATCAATCTATTCTAACAGATATTTTTCGGATTATGGTTTTCTTTCAGTATTTAAACACTTGGGATGTGACTGTCATAGTTATATTTTATTCATAACCAAATTCGAGAATTTTTGGTTTATGATAGGTTCATAGCTTTATCTATAAGATATGTCGCTCGTCGCTTGTAAACTTGTGTTGTGTCAATTTACAAGATGACTTTATTAAGTATAGTGGTATTTGGTTCCATCTTCTTCTAATTCAACTTCTTTTATTGTAGCTTAGTGCCTGCACACTAAACTCCCTTCTGCTACTTTCCTCCCCCTTTATCAATCTTTCAAACGAGTACCTAGAATCCACTATGTACCTTAATCACTAGTTAATTGCCATGTATATATATATTGGATATACATGCCCTTTTTGACTTTCTGATTCAAATATGACAAAAACGATCCTAGTGTCCACTTCATACCACGAGACCCTTGTCAAAACACATGTTTGTTAGTGCGTTTATCTCTTTGACTGCAAGTAACCAAACCCCGACTAAATCTGACTAAGGTCTTCTATAATAAATTGTGTAATTTGTGTGCATCATAATATCAAGTCACAATTTATATTTCAGTTGCGGAATAATAGATTGATGTTGCGCATTTCCATTTTTTTTGTTTTATAATTGTGCATAAAAATGTTTTATACGCTCAATTGTATATTTATTGCAGTCCAAAAGTCAAATTAATCGCATTTTTTTAATAATTCTACATAACACAAAAGAATAAGAAATTTAAATGTTTTGATTAATTTTGTTGAAGAAAGATGGTACTCTTTATGATTTTATTGAATTCAAAAAGACTATTTAGAAGTAAGATAAAAGCTAGGTTGTGTCCGACCTTTAAAAATAGATAAGCGTAAAGGAAATGAATAAGCAAGACTATATAAGATCAAAGTAGTGGCCAAACAGTCATCTTCCTCACTACAAGATCAACACATTGTTTAGGATGAGAGATGACGATGATATCAATTGATCCAAGCATGAACCCGCTCGGGGATCGGGAGCTTCCAAACCTTTGTGATCAAAGATGCCATCATTTATGCAAACACCTAAACCCTAACAAAGTAAGCAGGCGACACCGAAAATATATACAAAAAAAAGTGTCGTCAACTAATCATGTCCATAGCAACAAACGTAGAACTAGCAAGAAACTCCCATGACCATCGACCCATCATTCAAGCACCACAAATCCTAACCACGTACAAAAAGTTTCGTCTGTTGGAGCCCAGAAATTGTAGTCTCGCGACACAACACCTCGCGAGACACAGGGCGTCAGTTCTTCGAAGGAATCCTGAAGACCTCTTCCGCGATTCTGGACAAACAACTTGTATGTAGTACTTCACCCGATCAAACTTAACCCTACGTCATCTTCTTCCTAAGGACCACCTTGTTCTTGACACCTGTGGTACCTGCGCAACCAAACCAGGAGGGGGTGGCTCCGGATTTGGCTCTCCGACGCTCAAATCAGCAAACGTGCAAACAAGCAACCAATGACAGTACAATTTGACACAAGAGCAAGAGAGGATAGGAAGAAGTAAAGTAATGAAAAAGAGAACTCAAAACACCATTTAAAATGTTTCAAGTTCTACGCTACCAGTACCCAAATGGCCTTAGAAATCACTCATTTCAACATCAAAAGCTCGATAGCAACACCGGGAGTCTTAATCCAAATGATGATCGTCCAAACGCCTCAAGGAGAAGGTCGTTTAGGAAGATTGAAGCTCAAGTTCGCTTCTGTGTTTTTCTTGCTCTCGAGAGGAAGAAGAAAAGAGAGTTTATCCAGTAATGAGGTCCCCCTTCTCTCTCCATTTGGTTATGCTCTTATACTCTCGCTAGGGCCCACGCGAGTCAATTACCACTTTGCCCCTCCGATACCTAATCTCGTCGGATCCTCTTTTTGGGCTCCGTATACTTATGGGCCGCTTTCGTTCTCCTGGGCTGACTTCATGGGCCGTCCTTGGTCGCGTCTTCTGGGCTGACTTCATGGGTCGTCCTTCGGGTCACGTCTTCTGGGCCTAACTCGACTCTCTTTGAGTTCCGCGAGCCCATCGAGAACCGGCTCCAACATCGTCTGCCTCAAAATAACCACACACAATATGAAGCATGCATGAATAGAATAACACATACTGGAAAATATAACATAGATACACCCGGGCATATACATGTACAAACCGTCTGCATGCTCACATATTTGTTTACAAAATACAAATCATGTTTTTTTCGTAAATAAAATATCAATTAAACCCACTCGAGGTTAAGTTAAGCTTAATTAGTCACCTACAAGCTCAATTATTGGCAAGGCATGCATATCTTTCCAAATTGGTGCACTAAAATAAGATAAAGAACTTTCTTTTGCATAATGGGTGGAAAACAATTGGAATTTCCCCCAACTCAACTCAACTCATCTCAATCACATTGCATGGCTTCCATTAATTCACTTCCGCCTACTCTTCTATATAAACAACACCATATTCCCTCAATAAGTACTACAACAAGTATACTAAAAACCTTAGGTATATCCTAAACCTTTAACTATGATGATGAGGCCCAGTTTGGCGGCTTGGTTTGCCATGTTTGCGTTGTCGGGGTTGCTTGTGACGTGCCAACTTGACTATAGGTACTACATCCAAACATGTCCCAACTTAACGACTATCGTTAGGAACGGAGTCTTGTCAGCCATATCGAACGATACCAGAATGGCTGCTTCCCTTCTCCGTCTCCATTTCCACGACTGTATCGTTAATGTAAGTTGTTTTACTGCATGCTTAGTTATAAGTTTGTTGTTATATTTTTTATGGTGGTGTTTGATGCATTTGTACGTGAATGTTTAGGGTTGTGATGGATCGGTGTTGCTAGACGACACGAGCACGATGATAGGGGAAAAGGGTGGTCGTCCAAACAAGAATTCACTGAGGGGCTTCGACGTGATCGACAATATTAAGGCCAATCTTGAGAGTGCTTGCCCTAACATCGTTTCATGCACTGATATCTTGACTCTTGCAGCTAGATATGCTGTTTTCTTTGTAAGTATTCATTTTCTGACTTGTGATATGGGATAACTCATTAGGCTAGCATTACCCTTGGAGCTAATTTCGCTATGTGTATTTCAGGCGGGAGGCCCATATTGGTCAGTATCTTTGGGCCGTAGAGATGGGCTAACAGCAAGACTAAGCGACACGTCACAAATACCCTCACCCTTCGAGCCATTAGAAAACATAACCGCCAAATTCACATCCAAAGGTCTCTCACAAAACGACGTCGTCGTCCTCTCAGGGGCCCACACAATCGGGTTCGCCCAGTGCTCCACCTTCAAGCCACGCCTCTTCAACTTCGACGGATCGGGTCAACCCGACCCGAATCTCTCCTCCTCTCTCCTAACGACCCTACAACAAACATGTCCGAATGAGGCCAACTCGGACTCCAATTTAGCGCCTTTAGACCGGGTCACCACGAACCGGTTCGACAATGTTTATTATGCCAATTTGGTGAATAACTCGGGTTTGCTTGGGTCGGATCAGGCGTTGATGGAGAGCAACACCACAGCTTCTAGTGTCCTCCAATATAGCAAATGGCCTCGCTTCTTTTTTAGGGATTTTAGTGATTCGATGGTTAAGTTGGGTAATTTGGGGCTTCTTACGGGGTCCGATGGCCAAATTAGGAAGAATTGTAGGGCGGTCAACTAACTTGTAAGGAAATCTCCACCCGTTCACTTTATGGTATATCGTTGATTAAGAATATGATTGTCGTATTTGTAGCTCAATTTCGGTCGCAATAATATGTGACGTGGAATTTCAAGTGATAATAAAATATGTTTAATTATCTTTGAATTCATTTTCACTATCTATATATATATATATATATATATATATATATATAGGTTTAATTAGGATCTCCGTAATTCTCTTTCCGAGTTAATTCATCGTCTTCTCTCCACTTGCTCTCTTTCTCATTTTCTCATTGAAGCTATGTTCCAACTTCTCAACACCCGCAGTAGTTCATTTCTACCGCCACCCTCCTCTTCCACCGTCGACGACGTCGGTCTTTACATCTACGAAGAATCGAGCACACCACTAGAGGAAATCATGGTCGCGTCCTTAGAAGATGTCTTGAATGGAGGTTGAGTCAGCGCGAAAACGGCGGATTCCGGGTGAGATATCATCAGGAGCGGCACAGATTTGGCCGAGGAAGAGATCGTAATAGCCGGAGTGATGCAGATTCATCAATTTACTGGTGACGGCGGTTTCGGGAAGGCTCTGATTTAGGGTTTGTGTGAAACCCTATCCGCTATGTCGTGGGGACTGCGCGAGGAGTAGGAAAACGTCGTCGGCGGGCTACCGAGGAAGGGGACGACGACAACTAAGTTAGCCTCAACTGAGCTAACCCTAATCGTTACCTTGTATTCGTTTGCAGGAGGCAACTGCCAAAAATAATTGAAGTTTGTTAGTTCTTTAAACGTTCAGCAGCAGGAGGCAGCTTGTAGTGATTTATCATTATCTCTGCAGCCCCTTCACCACTGCAGCCCAGTAAATTGACTGCCATTTTTCTCTTTGCAGTTCGTTTGGTACACAACCTCGAATTACCTCTGCAGTTCTTTAATCGTTACCTTGTATTCTTTTCTTTGTAATGTTTATAGTCTGCCATTTTCTTTTGATTTTCTAATTATTTGTTTATACTCATTTTTCTCTTTGAACATGGTCAGGGCATTGGACCATCCAATATTCTAGCAACGACCTTCACCACTGCAACCCCTTCTGAGAAGTATAATGTAGAGAAGTGTGGAGATTTTGGAGGTGGTGGAGAAAACAAACCACAGGTAACTTATGCAACTCATTAGCATCTGGATCTATAAATCTTGTGAGTTTTAAAATCTTCTCCTAAAAGTTGTTTTTTGACAAACAGACTGGCTTCGGATGGAGTTTGGTTGGACCCATGATGAAAAGCTTGACCGTGAATGATTGCAAAGGTAAAGATTCCTCGTTCAATGAAAGTATCACTTCTCCATTGAGTGGAAATGAAAAATCCATATTTCAGAATGGCATTGACACTGATAATGGAAATGGGTTATGGTATGGTGAACAGGGTTTTGCTATTGGAGGTCAGGAAAGGTTATTGTCTGACAAAGAATTTGTATTTATGAATTGAAAACGTTATTTGGGGTCATATGCAGTTTAATGTAGTTGAATATACGTTTCAAAATTAGAGGCGTTAATCATATTCAAAACCTTCCAGAACGAAGTAAAATTTATAAACAAAATCGAGAAGGTTGTACTTGTAGCACAAAATCTTTATTCAAAACCTTTTAATACAACAAAATCTTTTCAAAATCTTCCAATACAACAAATTTTTTTACCAATCACTAATACAAAGCAGTTGATGCAGAAATTTCCAATCATTAATCCCAATGGAGAAGGTTGTACTTGTAGCACAAATAGGGTAGCAATTTAGACACAACCTATAATATATAAGCTGAAAGAACATTTTGATGATAATCTAAAACACAAAATTGATCGTAATTGTAAGTTAACAATTTTCTGCATGTGGAGAAATGGATAAATGTGTACCTCGTTTATGAAGGTTTTGACCAAGCTAATCCATGCTTCTTTCTTTGCATTCTTCATCGTCCACCATCTTTGAGTCACAGGGGTAGACAAATCAGTCCGCAAGAAGAATTAACATAACATATTAATCTTCCATTTTAATGTTGTGAATTCAAATCCACAACTGATCCGCTAAAGCTTTATTATTAGTATACAACAAAGACATGGAGCTATGTACATACATACCAACAATTTTTTGTAGATATAAATTATTCAACTCAGGGGAGGATAACGGAAGAAGAGACAACTTTTTATTTTAGACATTAAGACGAAAACCAACAAAGATAATAATTAGAATTTTGCGAATTACTGCTTGTTAAGAAATTTGTTGATCTTGTACTCCCATTGTCCCATTTTGATCTTTCCATTTCAAATGGGCACATTTGTCGATGTACGTTTTGTTTCGTCAATATCTCTCGTTACAAGTTAGTTAAAATTGTAAAATTTTGATATTGTTAAAGTACTCATTGATATGAATCAAACAAGACCACTCATGACTATATTTTACCTTATACAATAGTCAGAAATCGAAATATTCTTTTCGACCGTGAATAGTGTTTAAAAAGTAAACTAACCTTATATTTAGGGACGGAGGGAGTAGTATATATCATATTGTCTGCTACTACCCTATATAGTCAAATCCAAGCAGATATGATCCCTGCTTAAAATAAAATAAATTTTGCGTTTTCCGTGTTAAGTTGACAGAAGATGTTTGGGCCATCCGGATCAACAGAGTCAGCAGGCGATTCATCAGAAAATGGATAAACCTTACAATATACATCAACAATTTAGTCAATTCATGTGTGACTAAATTTGATGTTTTCTATGTAATTTTTTTTCTATTCCATAAACATGGACATGGATGAATTATTATGTAATATGTACTAACTCAATATTCAAAAAAAATAGACACTGTTTGACTGTTTGTACAATAAACATTCAAGTAATATGCTTAAAAGTTTTCTTCCTTACACGAAGATGGTAATGAACTCTCGTTGTTAGACATGCTCATCAATAAACAATTGGAACACTCTTTGACTCTTTGATTGATGTGTTCATAAAAAAATGTCATTGTCCAATAGAATGATGATACATCTAGCAACATAGAATGATGATTTGGAAAAGTACATATATACATCATTCTGCAAGGGATTGTCACAAATAACTGTTCATTTAAAGTGATTAGGTAGTAGTGATTTATCATCCTCCAATCTTGAAAGGGATAACACTGAAAACTGTCAAAATTGAGTCAGTAAGAACAGAAGTATGCCATGAAGATCAATGAATCATATCCCTAAACCATCCCGTTGTAGCTCCATTTTCAGCATTTGGACATGTCATCAAACACAGATTTACTCAATCAAAATTGTTCAGTAAGTTACACTACTAACCAATCCTTAAACTGTTTGCATAATATGAAATCTTCTGAATGGTTATATTAGATATATGTGGATAATAAAACTTGTAGCAGTCTTGTGACAATGGTAAGGCACGTTGTATTACATCAGACAAGAGCCTGACTCTATCTTCTCTATCAGCTTTGTCAATACATTGGTTAATCACACGACACCCGTTTATATGTATCGCAATATCAAAGCAGGTTTCTACAAAAACCTTTAAAATATACTAATACAACACGAAAATAAGGAGGATGTAGAAATACAAGAAAGTGAAGACAAACATTTAAACGAATACAAAAAAGAGCATTCTATAGTTCACAAAAACCATTAGCTGGAATAATGCTAGGTAGAGAACTTACAGCACCAGGCCCTTCTGTGGACGGACCACCAAAAAAAAACATAATACGGGCTCCATTTCCAGGAACAAAAGCTCCTAATAAGTGTGCTGCAATACTCAGCGCTGTGCCAGTGCATCTTGGTGGCCTCTGGCCTCTGCTCAGCAAGCAACCAAGTGTTCCACCTCTTGAAACTCCTCTTATAACTGCATTGAAAGTAACCAAGTGTTCCAGTCCTGCAATCGTATCATTCTTCGTTACATAATCACAATTTCATGAATTATTTATTTAAGATTTTACAGAAACACTGAAATAAAAATACAACAACCAAAATTGCAAGTCAACATCGTCAGCTATCTCCATTCCTCTCGCTTTAGTGACAACCAAAATTGCTGCTCTTCCTATATATTTCAGCGCCATTAATTATCACCTTTAAAAATTTGAGTCTCATTCAAACAAACATCACAGACAAATAAAAATGATGGAAAGAAGTAGGAGAGAGGAGGCTGCTATGAGGTTTAATTCCTCCTTGTTTCATCAAAAACAGATCAACACTTTGAAACCAAATTTCCCAAACTATCAGTAACCAATCCCAACCCAGCAAGAGCAAACAAAATTCATCAACAATCAATCAAAAACAATGTCAATTAGGCCAAAAGCAATTGAAATTATATGTATAAACCTTATGCGTCGTGTTTGCTGCTCTGAGGCCGAGGGCTTGAATAGTAAGCTTGAAGTTTTCGCGGTGAGTAAACTTCCCAATTTGTGTTCTTCTTGACACGCCTGCTGGACCAGAGAACTTCACATCCAAAGGATTTTATTAACGAAAGGAAAAATCTAACCCAAAAGCAAACTCGTTCTTCCGAATCTGCATACAGTGAACAACAACACATATAGCACCACCCTGCCTCATCCACTAACTCCTCCAACCTCGGAGAAAGGAAAGCTTTCATCTGTAGATGAGTAGAATCAATTTCTTTATCGAAATCGAACCTGTCCAGTTCTACATCAACCATTGACTCCCGATTTTCCACTTGTTATCATCATTGCCCGCTAAATGTTCGACGAAAGTCCCAGCAGAAACGCCAACAACACCAGCATTACAAACCTGAAGAGAAGAATTTGACATCACCAACAACCTCATCTCAATAAATAAAATTTAAATTTAAAAGCACACTTGCTATCATTCATTAATTATTAGTATTTTCATCTTTCTCTTGTTACACAAAAATGCAGACAACTAGCATAAATTTTCATTGTTTATCAACCATCTAAGTAATACCAACTTCTAAACTAAAATTCAATGCTTCAAATGATTTCCCTCTCCACTATTTCAATAACCAAAACAAAAATGACAAACACTAACATTGGTTGAAATTTCTCAAAATAGAACAATAACTATAAATTTTTCTAAAGAATACCAAACTGATCATGCGCACAACTGAATAAAAATAAATAAATAAAAACGTAATATTATCACTTGAACAACGCTCAGTTAGAGTTTTGATGAAGCATCACCCACGAAATTGAATTGATGGAATCAGTTTGGTCAGGCAGGTGAACATCTATTATTTGAAAAAGGTTAGTGTTAATTTCATCCACCATGATCATACCACTTGTTTACTTGAATATCTATTATTTGAAAAAGATTACAGTAGAGGAATAATTTCAACCACCATTAGAGCGGAGATCACACCTACTGTTCCACCAGAAAAAGAAGACACTACAGGATCGACTTCACTGCAATTCCCAAGAACAAATTCTAAATTTATTAACCATATCAGAATTTCAATTGTATGCAGGATTAAAAAAAAGGGAGTTGTTGTAGAAAAAATGTCACTGGGATCTGGAATGACAACCAGGAGGGAATTGCTTCCACCTCTTGCCTACTACATCATATTTAATGGTTATCAAATTGTAGTAATTTCTACATGCCTTTACTAAGACACATATATTATATTCTTAAAAACTAAAGCATGAAAAATCTTAAATTCACAAACAAATTTTATCTCATAGTGTAACTGAAGATGAATAAAACCAGGAGTGAACAACCGAAGCAACAATGGCTCTTTTTACACTATATAATATGAAGAATAATTTGGTACTTACATTAAGGTGGCTTTTCGCAGGTGTTCTGGTCTCTGAATGCAGCAATGGCTCTTTTTATCATCTCAGCAGCATGAGGTTGTACAAAGATATGAATCCATTGTCTCGAATTATAGACTTCTGAGACGCGGGGAGTGAGGCATTGCAGTTGCTTATGAATTGTCCCATGGGTAATCACTACAGGGAAAACGAATGTAGTGTCACTGAATTAGTAAAATGCAAGGAATTGGCGTTTAAGAGAAATGGAGTATTCAACAGTTTACCAAGAAATGAAGAGTGATCCAGATCAGATGCAAGGCTTGGAACTACGCAACCTAAAATGTGGACAATTCAATAGCAGTACAGCAAGGCAGGAAACTCAAGATATGGAACACTTCCCTGGATATTTACTTGCAACCTAACCTTCTATCATGCATAAAAAAGATTATCAATTTGAAATCTCATATACACACAAATCCTTCCGAAGGACAGAGATTATTTATTCTCTTGAAAGTCCTTTATGAAACAGTCTCTATATAGAAATGCCCATACCAAGTGGATAATCCAGTATGACTTCAAATTTAAAGACTCACAGTATGATCGGTTTCCATAATCAGGAGCATCAGACAAGAAAGCAAAGACCCTAGCTTAACTTGATCATAACAACATAAGATCCTTCAAATATATACAGTAACGGCTAGTCATGGCTCGACCGGACCGGGACCGGCGGTTCGAACCGGAACCGGTTTGGTCACGGTCCGGTTCAGGTTCACGAAAAACACAATTTCGAACCGGCGGTTAACCGCCGGTTTTTTATTTTTTAAAAAAAAAAAATTTAACCGCCGGTTTTTTAAAAAAAAAATAAAAAATAAACCGGCGGTTAACCAGAACCGCCGGTTTTTTTTTTAAAAAAAAAAAAAATTGAACCGCCGGTCCTAACGGCTACTAGCCGTTAGGAAATTAAAAAAAAAATAAAAAATTCATTTTTTAATATTAAAAAACCCATATCAAACCCCTATAAATACCATACCATACAATCTTCAAATC
This sequence comes from Oxyria digyna, assembly GCA_029168935.1. NCBI lineage: Eukaryota > Viridiplantae > Streptophyta > Magnoliopsida > Caryophyllales > Polygonaceae > Oxyria > Oxyria digyna. Next base: position 21,166,133 of record JAPVLV010000010.1, on the reverse strand, counting down.
ACACATCCAACAACAACAATCTCTCTTCTCTTTCTCAAATCTCAATCTTATAATCTCTCAAATTCCATCAACAATCTCTCTTAATCTCTTCCTTTTAATTAGCTTTTGTCTTTCAATATTTTATTGCTTTTACATTTTTAATCACATTATTATATTGTTCTAAGTTTTATTGTTTTATTGTTTTATTGTTTTAATTGTTTTAATTGCTTTTAATCATATTATTTAATTGTTCTTAATCATATGGCGGAACATTTTGACACCCAAGAGAGTGATAATGTCACTTCTCCCACTCCCACTCCCACCTCCCAAGTTAGGTCCTCCGGTAGGGGTAGGACCGCTAGGCCTCAAGGGCAAGCTAGCGGTTCGAGGCCGGCAAGGGGTAGGGGGGGGGGAGGACCGGGACCGGGTCCTCCGGGAACCAATCCCGGAAACTAACATCTCCTGTTTTTACAAAGTGGTTTACTAAATTAGAACCCGGTATCGAGGAACTCGAGGCCGAGGATTATGATCCCGGACTAATTATTGTTTCTTGTAACTTTTGCGAGGCGACATTCCAATGGAAGAAAAGTGGAGGATATGGAACCCTTCAACGACACCTGGAGCACAGACACGTCGCCGAGATGGGAATGCTAGGGGGACAAACACAAATTTCCGGCGGATTTGCATCTTCTACTAGCGGTAACCCTTTATTTCGTTTTGATCATGAAGCTAATAGTGTAGCATTAGCCGAAGCTATTTGTGTTGATCATTTAGCATTTCGATTTAGTGAAAATGTAGGATTTAATGAGTATATTAAAGATCATACACAACCCGCTTTTAAATCCGTATCTAGGAAAGTGATTAAGAAAAACGTAATTAAGGCTTATAAAAGACACAAGGCCGAATTAGTTTCTTATTTTTCGCAAAATGATATGAATGTTTCTATTTGTAGTGATATATGGAGTGATAATACTCAAACCCATTCTTACATGGGTGTTACATGTCATTTTGTAGATCATCATTTTACAATGCAAAAACGTTTATTGGCATTTAGAGTCTTTGATGATTCACATACCGCACAAAATATTGCTATGATGATTCGTGCAATTTTAGAAGAATATAGACTACTTAATAGAGTTTTTTCAATTGGATTCGACAATGCATCTGCTAACACCGCATCTATTAGAGATTTACAAGAAATGTGTCAACCTTTATTTGGTGGGAAATTTTTTCATATTCGATGTGCTTGTCATATTTTAAACTTATGTGTTCAAGATGGTTTACGTGCTATGAGTTTTCATTTTGAGCCAATTAAGAACGTTATTAAGTATATTTGGGGGCATCCTAAAGTTACAAGAGATTGGATGACCTTTGTAAAACTAACGGGGTGCACCCAAAACGTTTTTCAAAAGATGTGGGTACCCGATGGAACTCTACTTACATATTACTATGTGAATGTATAGAATATAAACAAGTTTTAACGTCTTTTGTTTCTCAAAACCTTTCTGGCTCTCCTTTCTATTTTAGCGAATCAGGTTGGGATATATGTCAAAGTATTGCAACGTTTTTAAAATGTTTTAGTGATGCAACAAAAAGATTTAGTCATGTTTATACACCAAGTAGTAATGTTTTTGTCTTGGAAGCTTGTAATGTTATGTGTGGTTTAAGTGAGGGAGCTAAAATTCCCAGCATTGAGGAATCCGTTGCAAGCATGAGGAGTAAGTGGTTGCAAGCATGAGGAGTAAGTGGTTGCAATACTATAGATATATTCCCGATTGTTTTCTTGTTGCTTGTGTTTTAGATCCTAGACTTAAATTAGGAGTTTTACACGCTCTTTTAGATGACTATTATGGATATATTTTAGCCGACGGTGAACTAGAGGATATTTTAGGTATGGTTTCTAGAACTAGAACAAACATTGAAACTTTATTTACTCATTTTTCGGATTCTCCGACTACTTCACAATTACCTCCGGCTTCTTCGAGCTCTACTAGCTTGGGGGCCTTTGGAGCTAAGTATTTTAGTAAAAGACCAAGAGTTACAAACACGAATGCGGAAATTGATAACTATCTTAACACCAACTTTGAGTTTGTTAGTTGTGAAACTTTAGATGTTTTGAAGTGGTGGGAGGATCATAGGAGCATGTTTCCAACGCTTGCGAAGATTGCGGCTCAAGTTCTTGCCGTCCCCGCTTCAACCGTGGCGGTGGAACAAACTTTTAGTGCAGGAGGCAACACTTTAACGAGGAAGAGATCAAATTTGGCACCGAAGTCATTGGAGGCGCAATGTTGTGTTTGCGATTGGAAGAGAGCCGCAATTAGGCAACAACGTAACATTAACGAGTCATCGGAAGACGAGTGGATTGGAGATTCTACTACGATACGCACCGATTCATCCGCCGAAGATTCGACTTAGGTAACGGGTTTTGAAAAAAGGTAAAGAACTACGTGGGCTTTGATTCCTCTAACCCGAGAGGATACGTAGGCAACTTAACAAGTAAGTCACCGTTAAGTGCAAGCCCAATTTTTTTTAATTTTTTTGTTCCTTCATATTTAATTTAAAAAAATTAAAAAAAATGATTATAAAAAAACGCTATTAAAAACATTAACGAGTCATCGGAAGACGAGTGGATTGGAGATTCGACTTAAGTTTTTTAAACATAATTTTTAAACTTAAAAACAATGACAAAACATTCTTTTTTAATAGCGTTTTTTTATAATTATTTTTTTTAGGTTTAAAAATTATTTTTACATTTTTTTATTTTTTTTTTCAGTTTTATAAATTTATAAAATTATTTTAAAAAAAAAAACCGCCGGTTAACCGGTTAACCGGCGGTTATATATATTTTTTAAAAAAAAACCGGTCCGGTTTAGCCCGAACCGGACTGAACCGGACTGAACCGGGCTGAACCGGCCGGTTCCGGTTTCGAACCGGAACCGGACCGGACCGGGAGCCAACCCTAGTAACGGCTAGAAAGTTACCAATAATATAGACCAAAATATATTTCTAGGGAGGTGTCAAAGAATTGATGGAATGATCGTTAGTTTTGTTGTTTGCACACACCTAATTCTGAGCCGAGGTAATTACATAAGGACTTCATTGCTGCTCCAAATCCTCTGCCCCCGACATATACACCATCAAGTGTTTGACCAGCTACTGTACTTCTCTCCGACGATGTTGTTGGCTTAAGAGTCTCAAGTGCAGCTGCTATCTTCTCTTTACACGTATCCACCTGTACATGAAACATGTGAATAATTTTATATCATTCTGAGATTTAAAAACACATATGCCAAATGGATATTGCTCAGTGAGATGACAAAAATAGAAGATGTAATGTAAGTGTTGAGATCATACTGGAGCAAAAAATGACAACAAAGGCATGACATCTTCAAGCTTGCATCCGAATCCGGTGGAATAAATACATGTTTCACCACTGGAATAGGTCCTTGAACATCATACAATCCTAGCATTGACAACCCCAATCAAATGTTTCTTTAAGAGCGCCTATTTCTTTAAAACCCTTTAGTGCACCAGTTGCCCCCTTCCCGGCAGGAGCTTCATGAATAATTTCATCAACAACAGTATCAACCTCAACAACAATCTCAGGCACTATATGCTTTTCAATATCTTCTGCATCTACCTGGCTACCGATATCCTATCTACTTTCTTCACTAATAAATTTGGGAGCTTCATCTTCCTCCCTGAAAACACCTCTGTCTCCAGGTTTTGTTACTTCTGGATAATCAGATGGAAGAAAAAGAAGTGAAAACACGAAAGCACGCAGTCAGATTACATTTACACAAAAAATCCATTAAAACAACCGTGGTCAGGATTGCTTAATACGAATACTAAGCATTATCATACTTTCTTGCTATAGATCCTCCATTCCAACTCAGAAAAAAGGCTTAGACAAATAAAAGGCTGGAGTCCGTAAGATACTAAGATTAAACTTCAAAACCTATTGATTAGAGAAAAGAATACATTATTTCCTCCATTCTAGTCTTTACAGGAAGAACAAATCAATAAAGGACAAATTAAGGAAGCTACCTGATTGTAATAAGTCGGCATCCATGTAAGTAAAATAAAAGTCCCCCAACTGTGACAGAAATGAGAGACTATTAAGGCCCAGACATGCGGTTTTGACAAAATTAAGCTCCCGGAAAAGAGTAGAGTGAACTAAGAAAGACCTTGGCTTTTCCCCTCAATTTCTGGAGTTTAGAAGTCCAAAGGTGCTTGGCGAGCTCCATTTGCTGCGGAGAGATAGGAGACGAAGCGATCGAGTAGCGGCGAGCCAACGGCGCCGAGGAACGCTGATCGTCAAGCCGTCCAGACGACGGCTTCCTCCCCGAAGAGAAGCCTTGCACTTCCCAGTTCCACTTTCTCGGCTACGCCATTTCTCTCCCAACAATGATCTGAACTTCTTCTTCGCAGGAATCGCAAAAGATTGAGAGGGAGAAAGAGAGGCGGGTGTTATTGGTATGCAAAGAGAAGAATAGCAGAAATTACAGACAACAAATGAGGAAAGAGGAAGAGGAACGGGTAAACAGGAACCCAAAGCTGCATACCATATAATGCAGGAATCAACAATTGAACAGACACTGTAACTCCCAGCAATTGAAGCAAGAAGAATGAAAGGTATAATCTGTATCAAAACGGGTAAGGTATTACAATCAATCTTTATACAGATATGCACTTGTATGAGTATAATATTCAAATATAGTGTGTTCATATGCACTCTGTATGATTTGATTGCTTCTAATCAAATTGATGGTGATTTTGTAGGTGCATTAAAGTGGAGCAGATATGAGCACTCTTCTCCCCCGCCGGTTTTCATTTTGATTGAAATTTGTGTAATTGTAGAAATTTTTAGGCGATTTTGGTTTGCAACACGGATATGCAGTCACTTGTATTAATATCTAATATAGTCTTGTTGATATGCAAAACAACTTAATGATTTGTATTGTATTTGTATGCGTTGATATGTGCATTCTTTTATTTTATTTTCTTTAATGGGTTTAGTATGTGTAGAAGTAAAAAAAACATTATATATGATATGCATGTGCATGAGTATAATATTCACATAAAGTGTGTTGATATTCACTTGTTTGTGTGTGATATGCAGACTACTTTTTTCGTTATGCAAATCGAATGTAGTGTTTTTGAAGTGCATTCTTAATACGATGAATTTAATGAACAACGATGCTACGGATTTGGTACATATCGTTGTAGATTTGGTGCATATCTATACAGATTTAGTGCATATCGCTATAAATTTGGTTCATATATAACCAAATTTGGTGCATATCGTTAAAGATTTGGTGCATATCAGTGCAGTTTTGATGCATATCTATACAGATGTAGTGCATATCGCTTCGGATTTGGTGCATATCTATAGTTATGTGTTGCATTTCAATTAGTAAGTTGTAAACCTTGGAAAATACATTAACACTTATCTCTTAATTAAACTGCATATAAAATTTAATATCTCTAAAACTCAAGTTTACGTAATACCAAAAATTAACTCTAATTCCAATATCTCTAAAAATTAAATTGCATATTAACATCAACTAAAGGATTCTCTGCAATTTCATTTGTCATGAGAAACCCAATGCTTTTTTTGTTTGTCTTCTCCTGCATACCTGATACAGTTTTGTGCATATCAGTGAACCGTAAATGCACATTCATTTAGAACAATTGCATACCAAATATATCAGATTGCATAACCTAAAAAATATAACTTAGGAGCGATTTACATGAAAGAATCTTGTGAATATAATGTGAAAGTCGAATGTCACATCCACTTGGCTAAGAATTCGATTTGAGAGGCGAATGTCATTGTTAGAATCAAAACGTATCTACTGCATATCAAGTATATCCGGTTGCATACCAACTATTACGAAACGCATACGACAACCGTTTTACTGCATAACAAAATTTATTGTCGTCGCATATCAGAACGAAACCCTATTAAACCCTAGTTTGATGCATAAATCAAAGTCGAATATACTCAAACCCTAATCAAATCCTATGAATCTAATATACCAAAGTCGATTTTTGTTAACAAATTTGATGCATATCTCGATACTAATCTTCTTCCATGAAGATTTGTGTGATGTTGTATCAATCAACTATTATTACCGTCGAGAAGAAAAAACTGGAAGAGAAGAACGATGGAAGAGAGAAAGCGTTGAATTGATGAAAGAGAGAGAGAATTAGGAATTGCCGTAAATTAAGGAAGAAGTTGTGATATGTTTTCCTTATTTTCTTTTAATTCCAAGACTTCTAATCTAGCCCTTCATCTAATCTCATCTTATGGCTCCTATTCGTTAACTTAGTTTTACTATAAAAGTGGTCTTATTGGAGTCTCCCTCTATCTATATATATATATAGAGAGAGAGAGAGATTTAAGTTTCGGTATAACAGCCTCTTACGGTGTAACGGTGTAACGAGTATTAACCTTCAATGGTATTCGAGTTTGTTAAGGTTGATATTCAACTTAATTTACCTATATTAATACAGGGTAGAAATTTAACCAAATAAACATGAACAAATAGCGTAAAAGATTGAATAGAGGCGCACACATATGAGAATGTGATTAGTGCATATATAACCTAAATTTATATAAAGTTGAATATCAACCTTAACAAACTCGAATACCATTAAGGATGAATACGCGTTACACCGTTACACCACAATACTCGTTACACCAGAACTCACCTCTCTCTATATATATTTAGACTCCTGAGAAATCAGCTCTTAGAGTACAACGGAGTTAACGAATTATAGGCGTTGGATCTAATTGAAATAGATGGACCAGATTTAACAGAAAGAGGGTGAAAAATAAAATTCTTAAATGTAAAAATTAATTTGCTGATTTTAAGGGATTTACTTTCCCCTTCTTATAAACTGTCTCTCTCAGTTTTTTATAAACGACGATCGATTCTTTAAGGGAACCCTAATTGCCTCCATTGAAGATCCTCAACCCTTAAACAACTTCTTCCCTTTCTCATCACAGATCTTCTCTAAAGTTGTAGCCGACAGAAGCCATGTAGGTAGCCCCATGCACTCCTTTGCTAACGGCGTCTGGATCCATGCCGGATTCTCTTTCACTCGTTCTTTCAAACACCTGGCGGACAATGTATATAATGCTGATGTTCACCAATCTGACTTCATCAATCAAGTAATCTTTATGCTCTTCTTTACATATTAGGGTAGTTTAATTTCTTGTTTTGTTGATGCAGGGACGGGAAATCGAATTTGAAATGAATTCATGGGTGGAGGATAAAACCATGGGGCTAATTCGTGAAATCATTTCAAGTGGATCATTATGTCCTACACACATACTCATCCTTGTCAACACACTCTGTTTCAACGGAGCATGGCCGTTTGGATTCTTTGAATCATCAGACACAAAGACTACGGATTCCGTCTTCTAAATGGAGTCGACATAGAATTTATTTTATGTACTCCAGTTTTCAAGGCATTTTATTCCGGAAAATGCGTGTAATTGTAGAATTTTGTGTAATTCCAGACTTATTTTATGAACTCCATCCACCGAACATTCTTCTCCCCTGCCAATTTTCATTTTGATTGAAATTTGTGTAATTGTAGAATTTTTAGTGAAATTTGGTTTGAAATATGGATATGCAGTACGCTTGTATTAATATCTAATATAGTCTTGTTGATATGCAAAACAACTTACCGATTTGTAATTGTATTTGTATGCATTAATATGCACATTTTTTTATTTTATTTTCTTTAATGGGTTTAGTATTCCCATTGACATGTGTAGATGTCAAAAAAACATTGTATATGATATGCAAATGAGTATAATATTCAAATATAGCGTGTCGATATTCACTTGTTTGTATGTGATACGCACACTACTTTTTACATTATGCAAATCGAATATAGTGTTTTGGAAGTGCATTCTTAATATGATGAATTTGATGAACAACGATTTGGTGCATATCGCTACGGATTTGGTGCATATTAATGTAGATTTGGTGCATATCTATACAGATTTAGTGCATATCGCTGCAAATTTGGTTCATATCTATACATTTTGGTGCATATCGCTGTAAATTTGGTGCATATCGCTGTAGATTTGGTGCATATCTATACAGATTTAGTGCATATCGATACGGATTTGGTGCATATCTATAGATATGTGTTGCATATCAACTAGAAAGTTGTAAACCTTGGAAAACGAACCCTAGTATGTCTTCAACGCCAATAACCATCATATGAAACATCAAAAACATCGTCTAAGGAAGAATAAATCACATCATCATTTGGGTTCTTCTGCATATTTGAACTTGTGTTGTGCATATCAACTAAAAAAGTATGCATTGAGGAAGAAATAGATCACATCATCAATTGGGTTCTTCTGCATACCTGATCCATTTTTGTGCGGGCGCCTTCTCCCTAGTATATATATATAATGGTTGGACTTAGATGAAAGTAATTGTAATTGGTACATAATCAATGTTAAACCAATTAATGTGGTGCCAAGAAAATAATTAAACTTTTAACTACTTTTGCTAATTTTTATCTCTCTAAATGATGTTAACCGTAGTCAAAACCTAACTGTCTGAGTAAAAGCATCATGATCGCGTCAAATTGAAACCTAATTCGAACACAATAAATCTACATGTGATATCATTAATTAAAAAATTAAACTATGTAATACATTTAATTAATAAACTGACACAACTGCATACGTATAGACCCAACCCGTCTTGACCAATAATCTAATTGATCCAATCCATTCTCCATCATAATGCAACTTAACTGGCCTGATTAACAACTTTAATTACCAAAAGAAACAAATACATGTAACAATCGCAATGGCACTATTTAATTATCTACTAACTTGTCAACTATTATATTATAAAACATATGTGGTCGGATTGACATTCGCTCAATGAAAATAAAGTCAAACGTAAATACCATATATAGATATTATAATATAAGACTCGAAAAGACGAAGAGTATTACATATATCTAAATAGGAAAAATATCATGTTATAAAGATTGTTAAAATGATAAATGAGAATGATTGTGGAGCCTTGGATCAAGAAAGATCCAAGAGCCTAGATGATGATATGTGGCGCCACTTTGTTACCCTAGTCACCACCGCTAGACCACCGTCGACCACCTCAGGGACACCTCTGACCACCTCCAGGCCACCTCCGACCACCGCCGACCACGCCGGACCACCTTTGGGTCTCGCCGAAACAAAATTGTCACAAAGATGTATAAAACTGTTCACAAATATTACAAGATTATCTATTACTCAAAAGTTCATTACAATTGGCTTAAATGTTCATCACGTTGTTCATAAATGTTCATCGCAATGTTCATAATGTTTATTTGTATATACTCTACTGAATGTTCATCACATTATACTTAAATGTTCACCAACTGAATGTTTATCATATTCTACTTAAATGTTCACCAATTGAATGTTTATCACATTATACTTAAATGTTCATCAACTGAATGTTCATCACATTATACTTAAATGTTCATCAACTGAATGTTCATCAAATTATTTTTAAATATTCACCAAGTTTATTACACTTAAATGGTTATGTTATTTGGACAAACGGCGGACCACCACCGGACCACCACGACCGCACCACCACTGACCCACCATCAAGCCACCACCGGACCACCGAACCACCACTTATGTGGAACACCACTTAATATAATTTCGAGTAAAAAACACTTGATTTTCATCAAAAATTACCTAAATGTTCATCAAACATCCTTAAATGTTCACAAGAATTTAATAAAATGTCCAGTACTCAAAAGTCCATTACAATCAACTTAAATGTTCATCACATTGTTAATAAATGTTCATCAAAATGTTGATAAATGTTCATCAAACATCCTTAATTGTTCGTCAGACCGTCGTCGGACCTCTACCGGACAACCACGGTGGTCGCCGGGAAGTCGTCGGGTGGTCGTCGGGAGGCCGCCGGACCACCATTGTAGTGGGGGTAACTAGTTTAATCTAAGTCATTGGATGGTACCAATGACTTAGATTCATTCTTTTTTATCTCTATAGGAGGGTTTATTATAGGATTCACACCAATCTAAATATTACTTTTTAATACGATACAGCCACGCGCTAAGCACGGTGAACAAAATCTAGTTATATTTTTATAATTGAATAAAGAAGTGATTTTTATTGCATTAAGAGCATCTAGTGCTTAAGTACCGACAAAGTTGTCAATTGCTAGCTATCAACAAATAGAATCTTGTCATTAAAGTTCCTTGATATACACCCAATAAAAGACTCATTTGACCCATTGAAAGAACCGTCGTAGTTGATTTTGATCTAATCTTTTGGAGGGGTCTTCCATATCTGATTATTAATTAGTTTTCTATTCCATTTCCTAGTTTGTGTTGATCCCTTCATTTGGTTTTATCTATTGATTCACTATTGAAATTGAAAAAACGCTATTTCGTTAGGGTCTATTATTATTGTTGGAATTCCTGAATACACAGTTACTTCTGTAGAGCAATAAATAATACCAAGCAATAAGTAGGGCCTGGATTATAAATTTTCTATTTTTATTATCTTTTATTATGTTATCAGTGTCTTTGAAATCATTTCCATGGTTTATTTTAAATTTCATATTACTTAATATTTGAAATTTATAAATTGTTTGGATCGTCATTGGGCATTCGAAAAAGAAATGTTCTCTTGTCTCTGTTAATCCACTACACATCAAACAATAATTTAGAAATCTATTATAATGTTTGTTGAGACGTTCGGTTGTATGAAAAATATCAAATATCGTTTTCCAAATGAAGTTTTGAATTTTAGGTGGAATTTTCAAATTCCATATCCATTTAAAATTATCTTGATTTGAAAGTAAATGAGGAACTTCTTTTAGTTTCCTGGCTGATGTTGTACTGAATTCACCACTTGGATTTGGAGTCTAAATTATTTTGTCTTCAATAAGAAATTGAGGTGTGTAGAGTGAACATATTTTATGCACAAGATGTTGTGGGAGGATATTTGCAAGTTTTTGGTAATCTCATTGTTTAGATGGTAAAATAAAATCTGTTGGTGTAGAATCAATCGAAGAAATATTAAAATTAAAATAGGATTAAAGGTTAAAACCTGCAATCCAATTGTTCGTCCATAATGGAATTTGTTCACCATTACCCAACTCTCAATCAATACATTTGTGAAACATGTGTGAAGGTGTAATAATCTAGAAAATTGTCAAGATTGTTGATTTTTCTTTTTATACATAAATAGGGAAGAAGTTTTTTAACATTTTTGTGATATTATTTAACCCAGAGATTATTCTTATCCATGAGTAATTTCCATAAGAGCTTCATTTATAATCCATTATTTAAAACTTCAGAGCGATGTAACCCTAAATCGCCTTCATTTTTAGGTTTGCAAATAGAATCTCAATTTGTTAATGGTCTAAATCTGATGAGTTTTGGTCCAGAAAAATTATTTATTAATCTTATCAATTTTTTTAAAATAACGGATATGAATTTTTTTAACATATAATAGGATTATCGTTGATGAAGTTTGAGTTATAAAAGGTTCTTATCTTCAACTTAGTTGGATAAGGTACCAAGTACCAACCACTTTCGGTAAATCTATGACTCGGTTAGGATATTATTGTGTAGCAATTTGACCCAAATTGTTGTGTGGTTGCAACATTGGTTATATACGGGCCGAGTAGAATCGTTGGTGGTAATATATGGGCCGAATAGAATTTTTGGACCGAACATTTGTCTCATGTCCCTTGATAGTGTGTTTCCACTTTGGTTTGTTTACATATAAAAAAATAGTAACATAAAATTAGTAACATTTTTATTATATTGTAAATTAGTTTTAGATAGAATTACAAAATCATCCCTCCGTCGGTTTGGTTACAACAACCTATATATTCGATTCTCCGCATCCTTACGTCTGTTAAGGAGAAAATTCAGGGTCACATTCAAACTTTCTTTATACGAGGAAAACCAATAATAAACGCTCTTGCGTTCATGATCAGCACTTCACAAAGCAGAATGTGGTTCTCTGTAGCGAACTTCATAGAATCATGAAGATAACAATACATCTTCAAATGGTACATACTCTACCTCTAATGTCTACTCCATTCCCAAACAACAATTGCCTTATTCAGCTCTAATGTATACTCCTCCAATCTCAGGTAATGCAGGTTCATCATTTGAGTTGTGCTGCACCGTTGCCTCCCCACTCTTAGCAAACTCGCGTCATGGGGCCTCCCCATTAACGACCAATGCTGATTTTGTAATACGGATCGGGAAACAGAGGAACACTTATGTGTGCGTTCTTGGCTTTGTGAGGTTCAAGGAACTAGCACGTTGATCTAGATTGTGTGCGTTCTTGGCTTCATGTCTTCTAGATGGATGATAGCGTGTTGTCTTCATGAATTGTGGAGAGGCAAGGCAGGTATGGTTTCAGCGTGATGGCTCATTGGCTCTCGACTAGTCTTATCGACATGGATTAAGTGGCGTTGATTATGAGTAGTGTGCGAGGTTGGATGACGGATCCTTGTGAGCGCACACTCATGGCTTGATCCTTCTTAACTATCGAGCGGATGGGCAAGGTCTCGTCATTATGGTTCTCTTGTTCATGCTCCAAATCATTGCTTGAAGATGTCCTTCCTTAATTGGTTGGGCATCAACGACTGATTCACTAACGTTAACCGCGCGCTAAACTTGGTCTTATCTTCTATAGTTCTACCTGACAACGCTCTTTTTTGTATAAAGTTATGAGCCTTCTGCGTCACAAACTTTGTCTACTTCATTTGGTGTGCTAAGAACTCCATTATTTAAAGCAAAAGTGATCTATTGTCTTGAAATGTTCCGCTTAGAACAAGCAATCAATGAAGCAATTTAGCCTTGCGAATTGGACCATGAACAAGGATCTCGTCTTTGGGAAAACATTGTAAATTAATTTGTCTTTTTGGCTCATGTTCTCTCCATTTTGAACTTCACCTTTTTGACTCTTTGCTTTCTTGTTTTGTTTTGTGAACTTGGCTTGTAAATTCCCACCATCTTGTTTAACAAGTAAGACAAAATTTCCAGAAAAGAAAACGTGTCCCCATTTATTGGCTCATCGATTTTTTCCGAACTTTGTTTTCTCTTGTGCTTGTTGGGTTGAGCATAGGGAAAATAATTCATGTGAAATGAATTAGTGAATTACCATGAATTACATTATCATAGAATTGTATTTTATGGGTAAATAAGAGAATTGTAAATAAGAAAATCTAATGTCCTCCAATGAAACATGAGGGTCCTGTGCAAATTTTTTCTCATGATTTAGATATAATTTTTTTTAACGAAGTATACGAACAAAATTATTAGATATAAAATTATAAAAAAACATGTTAAAGTCTGATTTCGGGTAACACATATATAGGTCATTTCATGAAATTTTAAATAAAACTAATATACACTAAAGAGATTGTCTATCAACTTTTTATATTAATTTATTCAATTATTAATTTCAAATAAAGCTTTGTTCGACTAATCATTTATAGAGGCATTTTTTAAAATAATTCTATTTCGGTAGGCAAATGTGTTTGACGAAGTTATTTTTTAAAGACATTATTTAAAATAAATGTATTGAAAGTAAAATGGTAAAATTTTAAATTTGCACAAACGCCAAGGCATTATAGATTATTTCTATTAAAAAATGCCTTTATAAAATTTGATTGGTCATATATTTTATAGTGGAGGGTTTACCTTTTTGTAAAGGGTTAAGGTTTACAATAAAATATACATTCAACCAATATAAACGAAAAGATAAATACTCACTAGGTATACGAATCACTCCCCATAAGTCCATTACGATGGACTAACCCAAACAAGCTCTAAGATATTGAATATGCTTAAGTAATTTCACCAAAATTAATCTGTATATAATTACTAAAGTAAAACCGCTTCGGCTTATTCTAGCTATGCTACATAGACAATCTTCATTAGAACTATCCACTTGTCTTTTAAAAAAATACAAACAACTGGAAAATCATGGTATACAAATAGATTTTTTTTCTAAAGTAGGCTTTTTTTTAGAAAAAATTCCCGATATAGGCTCGTTTTGAAAATAATTTCCAACATAGGCACTCTTATGAGGCTCGGAAAATTTTCACGTATGAGAGACGTTGGTTTTGCCAGCGTCTCTCATCCGAAGCAGGTTTTTTTTAATTATCCCGTGTAAGAAACGCTGGTTTTAGCTCTTACAAATAAAATTTAAAAAAAAATTGGGTTTGTATATACAAAGGGGTTGTTTCATTTTTTTTCCCAAAGTTTCTTATATATATATTTTAGGGGTTTTTGCACGAAACCACCCGTTATTTGTCGGGTTTTGCAGGAAACCACCCGTTAAGGGTATTTATAATAAACCACCCAAATTATATATATTGTTTACAAATCACCACCCTTAAACCGTTCCCGTCTTAATTTCCATTAGTCAAATAAAATTACTATTTTTCCCTTGTAATTTTAAAAGACAAGTAAGTAAAAATAAGGGTAAAATTGTGAAATTTGGTGTTCATCTTCTTCCTCCTTGTTTTCTTTTCAATGTCAATGGCGGAGCAAAAAAGGGGTAAACTCGGAGTGGATTGGATCAATTTGGTGAAATTTAGGATGAATGCAAAGTCATGGATTGGATCGAGTTGGTAACTGAGGTAATATATTAATTAGTTACATGAGTGCCTAGTGACAACATGACACAAACATAAGGCATTGGACAATTTGGAGATTCAAATCTTGGGCGAAGCCGAATCCAAGCTCGAAGTAGGCCTTGAGCTTGTCTAGTTCCTCCTCAGTGCGCTCTTGCAACGCCGGTTGGCACGCCCCTTGGACCGCACCCAGGCTTCCTCCCAGTACATGTTCGGCGTCCACGTGCTCTGTATTACTAGTCGCCGGGGCGACGACAGATCAGATACCAGAGGCGGAGGTGGAAGGTCGTACAAAGCGGCCTCCTCGACGACGATGCCGATACAGTGTTTTTGCGGTTGTCGACTGGGCTTCTGGAATTAATTCGAGACCGAGAAAATGGAATAAAACTGGTGAAAGATTAATACACAACAAGTTTTGATCGGAATTCACGGCTACGATAACTTACCGGCTGCGGATTTTAAGGTCGGGCATAGCATCCTCCTTGGCGGAGGTGGAAGGTGGAAGATCAAAAGCCTTCAATGTCACGGTAAAATAAAACAAGAGGAAGAAGATGAACACCATATTTGACAATTTTACCCTTGCTTTTACTTAATTGTCTTTTAAAATTACAAGGGTAAAATGGTAATTTTATTTGACTAACGGAAATTAAGACGGGAACTGTTTAAGGGTGGTGATTTGTAAATAATATATATAATTTGGGTGGTTTATTATAAATACCCTTATAACGGGTGGTTTCCTGCAAAAACCGACAAATAGTGGGTGGTGTCCTGCAAAAAAACCCTATATTTTATTACATTCTTACTCGTGTTCGGATGGCTCGTATGGGCTCTTTTGAAATCGGAATCGATCACGACCGATTTCGTTGGGTCCGTATTGATCCCAGCATTCACCAGATATGTCTCTCACTCGATTCCGATTTCGAACGACCCCATATGAGTCACCCAAACACGCGTAAGTCTCGTGCGTACCTTCTACTATAAATGGATATTTACAAATTTGTTCCTCCATATCAGGCGATGAGAGACATATCAGGTGAAAAGTTGAGATCAATACGTACCCAACGAAACTGGTCGTGATCAATTCCGATTCCGAACAGGTGAAAGAAGGTATGCACGAGATTTACGCCTGTTCGGATGACTCGTATGGGCTTGTTCGGATTCGGGATCGATCATGACCAGTTTCGTTGGGTCGTATTGATCTCATCTTTCACCAGATATGTCTCTCATCGCTTGATATGAAGGAACAAATTTGTAAATATCCATTTATAGTAGAAGGTACGCACGAGACTTACGCGTGTTCGGGTGGCTCGTATGGGGTCGTTCGAAATCAGAATCGAGCGAGAGACTTATCTGGTGAAAGTTGGGATCAATACGGACCCAACGAAATCGGTCGTGATCGATTCCGATTTCAAACGAGCCCATACGAGCCATTCGAACACGAGTAAGTCTTGTGTAATAATATATATATAAGAAACTTTGAAAAAAAATGAAACAACCCTAAATTTTATGTGTAAGAAGAGACGCTGGCAAAACAAGCGTCTCTCATACGTTAAAAATTTCCGAGCCTCATAAAAGTGCTTATGTTGGGAATTATTTCAAAACGAGCCCATATCGGGATTTTTTTTCTAAAAAAAAGCCTAGTTTAGAAAAAAATTCACACAAATATCACAATGATATTGCACGTAATATTTTCAGATATTATTAAGTGTGGAATATGGGTCATAACTCATAATCCTATTAATTTAATAAATAAGGCACAAATAATATAAATATAAATATTATAAATAAGTAAATAATTGATTGTCATATATCTTTTCTATAGTTTTAAATAAGATAAAAAAAAAATTGCAAAATGGTAAAAAAATTAAATATTTAAAGGTAGAGAAATATGATATTATATAGATTTTTGCGATACACATTCTTATTTATTATTTTATCTCTAACGATAATAATTTATAACTATATAAATGTATCTTCCTAATTTATCTAGATTGTATACATAAATAAATGACATTTTTAAATTTCTGACTGAAAATGCTCAAAACTTGAAGTTATCCTAAACTAACACGAGAATATGCGCACCGAATCTAACTTAATTAACAAAAGTAATTTTCAATAAAGCTGGTGGTTTAGGCCTATATCGTCTATATAACGGGCGGTTTAATCCATTTTACCTAAATACTAATTAGAAAAGTATCATGTAATAAAGTTTGTTGAAATGATAAATGAGAATGATTGTTGAGTCTTGGATTAAGAAAGATCCAAGAGCCTAGAGGATGACATGTGGCGCCACTTTGTCACAACCACATGAACCACCGCTGGACCGCCGTCGGGCCACCTCCGACTGCCACCGACCACGCCGAACCACCTTTGGACCTCGCCGAAACAAAATTGTCACAAAGATGTATACAATTGTTCACAAATATTATAAAATTATTTATTATTCAAAAGTTCATTACAATTGGCTTAAATTTTCATCACGTTGTTTATAAATATTCATCACATGTTCATAAATTTTCATTTGTATATAAACTACTGAATGTTCATCACATTCTACTTAAATGTTCACCAATTGAATGTTCATCACATTATACTTAAATGTTCATCAAATTATATTTAAATGTTCATCAAGTTTAATACACTTAAATGTTTATTTTATTTGGACAAAAGACGGACCACCACCGCACCATGACGAAACCACCACTGACCCACCATCTAGCCAACGCCGGACCACCGGACCACCACTTTAATATAATTCTATTAAAAACACACTTAATTTCATCAAAAATCACCTAAATGTTCATCATCTCTCATACTTAAATGTTCATCATCTCATACTTCAATGTTCACAAGGATTTAATAAAATGTTCGTTACTCAAAGTTCATTACAATTGGCTTAAATGTTCATCACGTTGTTCATAAATGTTCATCAAAATGTTAGTAAATGTTCATTTTGATATACTCTACTGAATGTTCATCACATTATACTTAAATGTTCACCAACTGAATGTTCATCAACTAAATGTTCATCAACTGAATGTTCATCTATTTTTTTTAAATGTTCACCGTGTTTATTACACTTAGATGATTATGTTATTTGGACAAACGACGGACCACCACCAGACCACCACCGGATCACCACAAATGACCCACTATCAAGCCACCGTCGGACCACAAGACCACCACTTTAATATAATTTCGAGTAAAAAAACACTTGATTTTCATCAAAAACTACCCAAATGTACATCATCTCATACTTAAATGTTCATCAAACATCCTTAAATGTTCACAAGGATTTGATAAAATGTTCATTACTCAAAAGTTCATTACAATCGGCTTAAATTAATGTTCATCATGTTGCTCATAAATGTTCATCAAAATGTTGATAAATGTTCATTTTGATATACTCTAGTGAATGTTCATCACATTTTATTTACATGTTCACCAACTGAATGTTCATCATATTATACTTAAATGTTCATCACATTTTATTCAAATGTTCACCAATTTGAATTAGACTTAAATTATCATTTTTTTATACTTTAACTTTTTCATTTATTGTTGGACCACCGTCTGACCTCCACTCACGTCGGACCACCACCGGACCTCTACCGTACAACCACCAGTTGGTCGTCAGGAAGTCATCGGGTGGTCACCGGGAGGCCGCCAGACCACCACAACTACCCCCACTACAAGTGAAGGGTAACTAGTTTAATTTAAGCCATTGGATGTCAAGGCATCCAATGAATTAGATTCATTCTTATTTATCTCTATAGGAGGGTTTATTATGGGATTCACACCAATACTAATTATATCAACTATTAGATGACATCCAATGACTTAGATTCATTCTTATTTATCTCTGTAGGAGGGTTTATTATGGGATTCACATCCATACTAATTATATCAATTATTAAGATAAAATCTAATATAAAATAATAAGAAATTACACATCCATACTATTTATATTATTGCATTAGGCTTATGCGGGTTCGGATGACTCGTATGGGCTCGTTTGAATCGGAATCAATCAAGACCAGTTTCACTGGGTCCGTATTGATCCCAACTTTTACCAAATATGTCTCTTGTCGTCTGGTATAGAGGAACAAATTTGTAAATCTCCATTTAAATTAGAAGGTACGAACGAGACTTACACGTGTTTGGGTGTCTCATATGGGGTCGTTCAGAATCGAAATCAAACAAGACATAACTGGTGAAAACTGGAATCAATACGGACCCAACGAAATTGGTCTTGATCGATTCCGATTTCGAACGAGCCCATACGAGCCATCCGATTCCGATTTCGAACGAGCCCATACGAGCCCCTTCAAACCCTTATTCCCTTAAATCGTTCCCCTTTTATATTCCCAATTTCTTGATGATTACCATCCATCTTCTTAATCTGAATCTTTCTACACCTATATTGACCAATACACTTTACCCTGCTGAGATTTTGCTTCTCCCGGTGTTTAATCCTCTTGTTTCCAACCCTAGCAGCCATAATGTCTTCCCTAGATGTGGATCTATGGCTGCTAGCCCTAGTAGGCCCTCTGTTTTCCAACGCATCAGTTCGCCTCGGTTCTTGCTAAGATGGAGTGAAGGTGGAGTGTTGAAGACGTCTCGTGTGGTTCTTGATGCATGCATGCACGCTTGGTCTGTGCAATTTCCAAGGTATATCCCCTCCTCTCTTTGCCTGAATCAATCTCTCCTCGTCTGACAGTCCCTGTGCTGGATCTTTTTGCTGGAACGGTTTCCTTCCCATTCTCTAGCTTGGATCCGTTGGTTTGCTCTTTTCTCTTCTTGGCTGAGGTGGTTTTGTTCTCAGATGAGGTGTTTCTGCTTTGCTTTTTTCTTCTGCTTATGGATTTGAGTTTTCCCTCGCTTATTGTATGTGGGACACACTCTGTTGATCCTTGCCAGAGTGAATTTCTGCTTCATTCTTGGCTTGGATTTGAAGAGTGGGGTCTTCTTCTCCTTGGTTGAGGTGGAGTGTTTCAGTCCACATAAAAGAAAATCGGCCGAAATCCACATTACCCTACACATCCAAAACTCAATCTTGACATTTGGTGCTCTAATGTACTCTTTTGTACAAATCTATGACTATACTAATGAGATGCAACATTTTTCTGCTAATGAAACTCATTCTTTAACGAACACTTGTTACTATAGAAAAAATCATATACATAATAATGAAATGATGGATTGCTTAACCAAATCTTATATTGGTGTCTGTTCTCTCTTGATTTTGGGAGTGATCCTTTATAATTTCAATTTCTTCTGGAAATGGTCTTGTATCAATCTAATGACTACTGTTGAATCCATCTCTGCTAACTCTATCTCTATATTTTCTTATGTCTGGATTCAAACTATAAGGCAGACAGTAACTCAGACTATTTGGTGTTCCTCATTTTGTAGAACTAGTAATTGTAATGAACTTACCATGATTCAGTATTTCTCTTCTAAGAATTTCTCTGACACAAATAGTTTTCCCTTATATTTTGAGTATAATTTACACAAACATATCACTCTAACCTTCAATACTTTTGATGACTAGGTTACTAATACAAATTTTACAATTTATCTGATGCATTGGGATCACTCTCCTTCACAAAAGATTTTAATATTAAAATCTTGATGACTCAACTTTGCTCTTTTAATATTTGCTCTGACAACTTTAGAAAGAATTTACCCTTGAAGATTAGCCTGATCACATTCTTACTTATTTTCTTCTGGAAAACTGAATATAGTTGTGATCATTGCTCTTGGTATTATAGTGTCATTCGTGGCTAAAATCAACTGGTACTCTAGCATAAGGAGTTGGTATAAAATACCATTACTCTTATTTCTTCCTAACTTATTCTATACGAAACCTATTGATTCATTCCCTCTGAATGGTTATTTCTATGACTTAGATTATTGCAGCAACAAATATTCCATATGCATTTGTATCTATTGCAACATTTATACTACTACCACTATTATTAAATTGTACTGCAGATCCTTTCTAGTTAATTTTAAACAATCCAACCTTTCGACTACTCCCTGCCTTTTCCCTATAAATTCAGGCATTTCTTGCCTCAGAAACCACACCACCCATCTACATTCCCAAGTCCTATACTCCAGTAGTATCATTCTCTACTTAAGCTCGTGTTCTGCTGCAATGGAGGATCATAGCACCTATGCTGATGTTGTGATCAACTTCTCTTCTCTCAATCCAACTTAGTTCCAAACCATGGAAAACTCCCTCAAAATGATCAAGCTTCCACATCCTTAATCCTAATTCACCCCAACATTGGTAGTCCAACCTTTCCTTTGGACAGCCATGAGGTGTTCCAGGATCAAGAAAAATCCCCAGTTTGAACCACAAGTCCTAAGCCCATATCAAATGTTCGACCAACAAACGCTCATTCTCATACCATTCCATCATTCAGCCTCCTAGACCTACCCCAGTTCCTAACCTTCTTTCACTTCCTGAAGTCCAGAAAATGCTCTAAAAAATGTCCAATATGACCCTTTTTATTAGAATGGTTGATACCTCACTAAATATTCAACCCTCTGTCATTCTCACCAAACTTAAAGAACACTAGAAAGGAGTCCAGGGAGATATTGAAGTAGGATTGTATGGTACGTTGACCATGATGTCTTTTGCCAATAGAGAGGCAAGAGACATTGTATCGGCCAATAGACCATACAGGGTCATGAACAAATTGGTGTTGCTGCAACCTTTTACCCCGGAATTCGATCCCTTAGCTAGGGTGGTCAGTCATGCTGATATATGGGTAAGAATCCCACTGCTTCCTATATTCTACCACAATGATCATGCTCTCAACATGATGATTCGTGGCAACAATGTTGGAACTTTCATCCGTATGGATGAGAATTCCAGTATTAAGAATAGAGGCAAGTTTGTGAGGTTTGCCATCAATTTCACTATCCCTGAAGTACCTGCTTTTGTCAAGATTGAGCACTTTGACCAATCTATTCTTACCTTTAAGATTTGGTCTGAAGATTTCTCTCCAGGATGTGGCTGCTGTGGAGAGCCATATCATCTTTTTGATGATTGCTTTCTTAACAATCTTCCCTCTTATGTCTTTGAAGCTTTTATGGTAGGATCAAGTGACGATGAGGAGGCTGCCAGGCTCACTAAACAGAAGATGATAGGCCACATAACAAAAAACCTTACTGCTGCTCCTCAGATCAAGAAGGGTCTCAACTTTGTCAGGAAACCCCTTGTCCCAACATCATCTCTGGATGGTACCATACCCTCTCGAAAAGGAAAAATCCCACTCAACCCAACTCAAGCTCTCCTACTTCAAAACATACCCTACTCTGCTAGACACAATCCTGGAAATCAAGATGTTAATCACTCCTTTCAAATGCATCCAGCTTTCTCTCAGGAACTCTACAATTCTCAACTCCTAGCCCAAATGCAACAGTTTGCCTATGCAATTCCCCCTTCTATCAACATGACCCCAACTATGATGCCAATGATGGTTAGATCAGCACTGCAAAGCCCCCACATCTTGATCTATGCAGCCACTGCTCCTTTGAACATTGAAGCTTACTCTCCAACTTCATCCCCATGTGCTTCTGAGAAATCAAGCAGCACAATCTTTAAGCTTGATGGCATGGACATTGAGAGTTCTTTTGCTGCCACTACATCCTCTGCTGAACCAAAAAGGAAGGACGACACTACTGAAGTCTCAACACAAACACTAGCCCCCAAGAAGCAGAAAAAAGAGTAAGGCCAAAAAGCAAAGTCCAATTGAGTAGGTGTTTATGTTGATCCTTTATCTGTTAGAATGTTTTGGTATTTTTTTATCCTCTGTGACAGTGAAAATCAGCTCCTGCGTGAGTTTTGAAAACTTTTTCCTTGACCCAATGTTTGTTCAGTTGACAATTTGTAATGTCTGTTGTTTTTATTTCTCTTGTTGGCATTTCGATTTGAAGGTGCCTTCTGGTTGTTAGCACCTCTTTGTGTCCAGAATTTGGAAATACTTTTGGAATAGATTTTGCAGCAATGGTTCAGCCTACATATCTATGTTTATGCACTCTAAAATCTGTTTATTAGGAAGACAAATGTATGAAAACTTCTATGCTTGTTATGTCTTTGCAGATTATGATAGTATAGTTAGTCATATGGTTTATATCCAGGATTATTCTACCTTGAATTGTAGAAACGATTTATGGTTTATTATTCCTGATTTTATCAACCTTACTAGTACTATTCCAACATCTCTTTCCTTTTGGAAATCCAGTGTTTATGTAAAACTTCAGAATAGAACAAAGTTCCTCGTGATTCATTTATTATGTGTTTCTCATGGACGTTTTTCCTAAATTAAATCTTAAAGGCTTGAACATTTTCTATACACCTTGGTTTAATGCTTACAAGAGTAATTATATATGAATATTGACTATTGGAATATTTGAAGGTCGCGTCGTAAAGGATTAACTCTGAAATTGCGTATATTAAAAAGAAGAAAAAACTTGACATTCTTTGTCTATCTAAGATGAAAGTCGACTCTCAACCTTCTTTGTCCATGATAAAACGAATGAGTTTTGACAACATCGTGTTTGTTCCATCTGATGGGCTTAAAGGTGGTATGTGACTTCTTTTTGAAAATTCATTTACTACTAAGAACTTTACTTTTAATCATCTCCATTCCAACATCATTCCAACATCATTTGTAAGAATTATATTTATAATAATATTCAGATAATTATCTCCCTTCCAGAGAACTTGATAAAGGTCCGTTTTGGGACCTTTTGCATAAAACCATTTCTTCGATTGGTTTACCTGTTAATATCATGTGAGACTTTAATGAATTTTTAATTCCAGCTGATAAAATTGGTGGTCTTGTCCCTTCCTCCAACTGTTTCTTAAAACTTCAACATCTTATTTCAGAACTTGATCTTATAGATACAAGGACTAGTGGCTTCTCTTTCACTTGGCGAAATCACAAAATATGAAGAATAATATTCTTGAAAGGCTTGGCCGAGCATGGTTATTAAATTCGCGAGTTGACTCGTAGAATCGGACGAGTTTACGAGTTAGGGTATGGGTAACGAGTGAACTCGGGAGTAAAATTCGTTGGGCGTCAGACTCGGATCAAACTCGATCAGATTCGTAGATTCGTACGAATCTGATAAACTCGTCTGAGTGTGTTGATACACAAATTTCAGCCAATTTTGACCTTTGGGCTAATTGGCCCAAATGGAAAAAAAGGCCCAATGGTCCTCTGGAGCCTGGTCACACATATCGTCTCCATTCTCCATTCCAATTCATAGTCACCAACATACGCATGTCCATAAAAACCCTCGATTGAAAATTCGGAAGCTTTGAAGTTCAATCAGAGGCGGTGGCTGGCTGGGTCTTTGTGGGTGGCTTGGTGCAGGCAGTGTTCTAAAAAACGTTATACGAGAGCTGTACGGTGGAGGACCGTCTAGCGTATAAACGCTATACGAGAGTTTAGACGGAAGTCGAGACAGATTAAAATAAAATTTATAATATAAGCATATATATCATGGTTAAGTTTGGTTTTACACAAACTTGAATCAGCAAAATCGAGATTACTCCACATATCTCCACAAGATATATTATAATTAATTACTTTTAAGACGAAATCAATTTCATATATGGTAAGAACCAACTGATGGATGAAGTGGTCAAAAAAGGGGAAATGAAAACTTTAATAATTAAAAAAATACACATCATAGGAAACAAAATGACAGGAAAACTTTTATTAATTATTTAAATAATAGAAGCAGGTCATCTTCTCCAAGGTAACTTTTCATGTTCGCGAATTGCAGATCCATGGTGGCTTGGAAGAGCTCGTCGTCCCAGGTAGGAGGCTCGTCCTAGCTCCGCAATAGACCATAGATGATTTAGGTTGCTCACATGTGGGTTTGACTAATTTTTCATCTAATTTTAAGTTTTAACCCATCTTAAGGAGATTTTGATGGATGAATTAAGAAAGGAAAATCAAGAATCCTGGGGTGATTATTCATGAAATCAAATTTATAATTATCCCACATCGAAACATTGTAAAATGGGTGACGGAGGTGATGCCTATATAATGAGATAACGTTAGACTTTGTAGAAAATGGGCCTATCTCTGCAAAATATGGGCCGACGCTTCTGCAAAGGCTTTTAAATCTAAGCCCGTAGCAGGAACTGAGTTGAAAATAATTAAATTTTACTATTTCAGCTCTCAACCCGTATTATAACCCGGTTAAGCAGAAAATGGGACGGTGGGCTTGCATCGAACGTCTAGACGGCGTTCAGACGGTCGTCCTACCCATTTTTTAGAACACTGGGTGCAGATGGCCAGTCGCAGTTGGTTCACAAAGTCACAAACTCCACAACTCTTCCCTTCGTTTCACCTTAACAGTTAATGGTCATTGCCTTATTGGCTTGAGTTGCTGAGTTGTTTACTTAGTTTGTCATGGCTTGAGTTTTTTTTTTGGTGAAAAGAGAGGCGGAACTCTCCAAAGCTATATAAATGCAAAAAAAAATTACATAGGAACGAGGCGGGGCGTACCACGACCCTGAGAGTCACCACCTAACAACAAAATGACACCCACCGGGGGGTCAGACAGAAAATGAAAACCAAGGGAAAAGGAAAAAGCAAGAGAAGCAAGACCATCAACGACAACATTTGCTTCACGAAAAACATGACGAAACTGGACATCCCAGTCCCTACGAAGGAAGCCTTGCGCCAAGGAGACCAGGCTGAAAAGGGGGTGACAACGATCCACAGGTTTGCCCAATAACAGATGCGCCAACAACGAATCTATTTCGAGGCAAACCCTCATGTATCCCTTGTCCCACGCAAGCCTGAAACCCTGAAGAATACCCCAGAGTTCAGCTTTCGGGACCGAACAACAACCAATGTGATGAACAAAACCACCCAACCAACACCCAAAATGGTCACGGAGAACACCTGCAGCTGTAGCAATGCCATCTTTCACAACACCATCTGTATTGATTTTAATCCTTCCCTCCTCAGGTTTCGACCAACTGTTGCACTTTAGTACCGCCGCCACCAACCTGGGCCCTTTTAGTCCACGCAACACGGTACTCAGAAGCCATATTCTGAATAAAGGCCCCTTTGATCCCGTGAAACTCTTCATTACGAAAAACTAACATGTTACGCCATTTCCAAGCCCACCAAAGGGCCAACGCAAACATACAACCCCATTCAACACCACCATGACACGAAACCTCGGACAACAGATTCTTCCGCAGCCAAACAACAGACCCATCAGGAAAAAAACGATCCCTAACATTCCCATCAAAAGCCACAGGAAACAGATGAGACCAAAACCCTCTCGACTTGCTACAATCCCGAAAAATGTGTAAGGCAGTCTCCGGCTGACCTCGACTCATAGCACAATCAGACATCAAACACATGTGACGACGATGTCTTTCAGCATTCGTAAGAATACGACCATGGATAACTAACCATAGAAAAGTTCTGACTCTCTCAGGTACTTTCATATGCCAGATCCTTTCAAAAATCAGCGAGTCCAACTCACACTTCCCGGGTTTATGCTGCAACATAGAAAACGCTGAGGAAACAGAAAATTCCCCATTAGAGGACATGCCCCAACTGATCGTATCTGGGAAATCCTCTCCATCTAACACCACAAGAGGAGCCAACAGAAGAAGAAAAGACGCAGGAAGTAAATGAGAGAGCTCACCCCATTTCCACCCCACACCACTATCCCAGTAGCTGCAGACAGATCTATCTCTTAACGCTTCCGACCAAGTAGAGATTCAAGACTTATTCAGCGCCTCAGAACCAAGCCAAAGATCGACCCAAAAGCGAATGCCCAGCCCGTTACCAAGAATCCACCTACAACCAGGAATAAAAACCTCCTTCACCCCTTTCTGAATACTCTTCCAGGTGATAGAAGGATTAGCAGAAGCCGTCTTATCCCCCTTAATATACTTCTTACGAATCACCTCAGCCCAAAGATCCTCAGGACGGGTAAGAAAGCGCCAACTGAGCTTACCAAGAAGAGCAAAATTCATCTGCTGCATCGGCTTAATGCTTAGCCCACCATGCTTCTTTTCAGTACACAAAATATCACGGTGAATCAGATGCATCTTCTTGCTGCCATTCCAACTACCCCAAACAAAAGAACGGGTGAGACGATCAATATCCTTACACACGTTACCAGGCAGCAGCAAAGAAGACATTGAATAAATCGGGATAGAGGAGATCACCGACTTAGCGAGCGTAACTCTACCCGCGAGACTGAGATGTCTTACTTTCCAGCCAGCCAGCCAACCTACTATTGATTTTATCCAGCAGAGGCCCACAGGCCACCCTATCAAGACGCTTGTGCAGCAGCGGGATCCCAAGGTAAGCACCAAGATCACGAGTAACCGGAAAATTACTTTCCGCTTGAATATCGTTAATGACATCCTGAGAGACATTAGGCGAAACAAACAATTTCGTCTTCTCAACATTCACTTTCTGCCCCCGAAGACTTGCAGAAAAGATCCAAGCAAGCTTTGATAACTCTGATTTGCATAACTGAAGCCTCGACAAATAGGAGAATATCATCCGCAAACAGAATATGAGAAATAGCAGGCCCACCCCTAGAGATGTGAATAGGCTTCCAAGAACCATCACCAACCTTGGACAAAATCATTTGACTGGGCTTGTCAATACAAAGCACAAACAAATACGGAGAGATAGGATCCCCTTGTCTAATTCCCCGATTAGGCTTTAACTTCTCAGTCACCTCACCATTCCAAATGAGACTCAAAGAAGACGTCGAGAAGCACTCAGTAATCCAACCAACCCAAGCATCAGGGAATCCAGCATCAAGAAGGGAGTCAACAATAAAATCCCATCTCAGACGATCATATGCTTTCTCAAGATCGATTTTAACAATCATCCAACCCTTAGCCCCCTGCTTGAATTTCATTGAATGCACAACTTCCTGGGCCAAAGCAATGTTATCCATGATTAAACGACCCGGGATAAAACTACCCTGTAAGGGACTAATAAGATCCCCAAGAATAGGTTGAATCCTAGACACAATAACCTTAGTAATAAGCTTGAAGACCACATTACAAAGACCAATAGGACGGAATTGACTAACTTTCTCAGGATTCTTAACTTTAGCGATCAGAGTGATAAGAGTATCATTCATACCCGAGGGAAGAGTCGAACAATCAAAAAACTGTAAGACCGCTTTAATAACCGAAGCTCCCACCTCCGGCCAACACCGTTGGTAGAAAAAGGGTTGAAAACCATCCGGACCCGGTGATTTCAAAGCACCCATACTCTTAACAGCCTTGAGGATATCCTCCCCAGAAAAAGGGGCATGTAACTGCTGCCAACGATCCCTACTAATGAGAGGAAAGAGGCCATGAGGGGTACAAATAGGATGAAGCTCCTCAAGCTGCACATGATAGAGATTCTTAAAATAAGTGACAACCAAATCCTCTAACTGATCGACATCATCCACCCAACAATCATCATCATCTTTACGAGCAAGAACTTTGTTATACTTCCTTTTGATAACAGTCGAGGCATGAAAAAAGAAGTGTTCCTATCCCCTTCACAAAGCCACAATTCCCTAGACTTTTGGAGCCAATGAGTTTCCTCCTGATCCAAGACCTGACCAAGCTCTTTCTGAATACTCTGCTCAGCACTAAGCAACTGATTCGTAACACCCTGCCCAATACTCAGCTGCACAAGATCCAGATGACCAAGAAGAGCCTCTTTTTTTTCTTCTGAATGTTACCAAAAACCAGCTTGTTCCAAACAACAAGACGAATGGGAAGTAAATCCAGAGCATCCATGATAGAGCAATCCACAACCCAAGCGTCAACAATTAATCTCTTAAAATCCGGGTGCGAATGCCAAGCCGCTTCGAAACGAAACGGACGACGAAAGCGATTCTGCACTAAGGGAGGGATTAAACTGATAAGCAGCGGAGTATGGTCAGACGCGAATTTAGGAAGGTGATGAACAATCATCCCAGACCAACTAATGCAAACTTCAAGGTTAGCAAAAGCCCTATCCAACCGCTTAGCAATGTAAGCCGAGTCAGAAATCCCCCTAGACCAAGTATGAGGCTGACCCACAAAGCCTAAATCAACCAAACCCCTGTTATTCACCACAGATTGGAAGTCCCCCGAGTCAGGATGCAAACCTCCTGAACCACCAACTCTTTCTTCTAAAGTCATGGCTTGAGTTAGTAATAGCATAATACTAATTACAATGATTTGACAGTACTTTATTAATGTATAAAATGTATAATTATATATTATGATTGATAATGGATTTATATACCTAGATGCATATTATCACTACCAACAGTTCCAAACTTCCAAAGCCTGTAAGCTTTGTGTTATAATTATATATATTTTATATTTATAATTTATTTACTATAATAATTAAAATTTATAGATTATTTTTATTATTATTTATTATTTTAGTAGATTCTTACGAATCTACGAGTCGAGTTAACAAGTCGAGTCTAGATACCCTCTCCGAGTCACTAGTAGATTCTCGAGTTTAATAACCTTGTGGCCGAGTTTTGATTCATTGTTCTCTAGCCCAATATTTTCCGTGTCTGATGGTTCTTCACCATCCTTTTTCCTCCTCTGATCATGCATTGTTCACGTTCTCTCTTGGGGCTATTGACTCCCCAGCAAATATCCATTTTAAATATGAACCAAACTGGTCTAATTTCCACTTATTCCAAACTTGTTTCTAAGCTTTGGAAGTATAACATGTATGGGTCTTATATGTTTCGTTTTGGCTCTAAGATTAGGCTTCTGAAAATTTATTCTAAAAGTTGGGCTCGGGGAAATGCTGGTAACCACTTCTCCCAGCTCAGCTCCACGGAAAAAAGATTGGAACAACTCCATGATGATTTTCTTAATGACCTTGTTAACCCTAGGACTATTATACTTATCAATAATCATTCTAAGAAATTTTAACCTTTTGATCCAATATGAAACAGACTATTGGAGAAGAAGAGCGAAATCAAAGCATATTAAAGAAAAGAACGAAAACTCGAAATATTTTCATGATATTGCTATGCTTAAATTCTTTACTAAATATGGTTTCTTTATGTATGATCAAGATAGTATATCCAAGGAGATTTCTAGAGAGATGGCCCACTGATTCCAGAATAATGGTGCTACAGGTATTCTTGAAGCTAACCTTGATATTATTCCTTCTCTTATTACTGGTCAGAATAATAGTAACCTCACTTCGCCTCCCCTTGAAATCAAACTTTGTAAAGCAATTTTTGATCAATCGCCGGATAAAACTCCTGGCCCTAATAGATTCTGTATTGAATTCTATCAAAAATATTGGTCTACCATCAAAAACTCGCTACTAGATGTTGTTAAAGTTTTCTTTCACTCTAAACAAATGATCTCCTCTATTAATCATTCCTTTATAGCCCTCATTCCTAAAATAGATAACCCTACTACTATTAATCACTATATACCTATTAGCCTTTGTAACTCTTCATATAAAACCATTACTAAAATTATGGCTAACCGGATTTAGCCATTACTTGGCAAAATCATCTCCCTTTTTTAAGGGGCTTTTGTTGAAGGTCATCTCATCCAAGATAAGATTCTAGCTGTCCATTAAATTTTTCACTCTTTCCATAAGAATAAGAAAGGTTCTACTGGTTGGATTACCCTCAAGTTGGATATAAAGAAAGCTTATGACAAACTAGATTGGGACTTTCTATGTAAAGTGTTGAATCGGTTTGGTTTCTGCTCTAAGTGGATAGATTTGATTAAAGCATGTCTGAAAACTACTTCATATTCGGTTTGGCTTCTTGTTGATGATTT
Organism: Oxyria digyna; assembly: GCA_029168935.1. Taxonomy (NCBI): domain Eukaryota; kingdom Viridiplantae; phylum Streptophyta; class Magnoliopsida; order Caryophyllales; family Polygonaceae; genus Oxyria; species Oxyria digyna. The sequence continues at coordinate 21,135,614 of JAPVLV010000010.1, read as the reverse complement.
TAAAAAAGGGATTTCTTGGCAATTAGGTAAAAATAGTTATGAAATCTCTACGTTATACTAATTACAAAAAATTAGTGGGAAGCCGATATACTATTTGGGTCCCCACTCCTTTAGCAATGGCAAAACCAATTCTAGTAAAAATATGTGCAGCAGACTGTGTCCCAATGTCCTGAGCTTGAGAAAATTTCTTTATCCTCTTAAGTAAGGCAATAGCATCAGACTCCAGCTCTCTCAATGAAGAAAATGAAAAAGGTAAGAAACCATAACCAATAGCCTTGCACTTAATTAGCCTCATACTTGATCCGCTTATGATGCGCCGCCCCAATCACAGCCCGCCCTGACCCAAAATCAGACATCCTGGATTGTGTCAACGGAGATGATCCAGTCAAGTCAACACAAACATCAAGCCCATTCTCCCAGGACTAAAGTAACATATCAGCAGGGCGAAGATGACTGTTGTCTCCACCACATAATCCAATCTCAATCTCTTTACCAACCGATATTCCAGAATGAAAACAATCATTCACTAGAGTATCTCGAACAACATTATGTCGATGTTTAATACCATCAATTCATGTGCATGACACAACATGGTCTCCAAAAATATCTCCTACAAAAAACCTTGGAGCACGAAGAACAAGGCTTTGAAATGGAAAACAGGGGGATACTCAATCGATAGCACAACACACATCGATATGTCTTACCATTCATAGTCTTACCCAAACCAGAAATCGGGACAGCCCTAAGCCAATCAGTGGCATGGTCTCCTTGTTGGGATCTCCACAAAGCGAGAACATTAATTTCTGGACTGACAATTGGATCCCTAATTGCTCAATTTTGCACCGTCGACAGCACATGCCGCTTACTTAGAAAGTAAGTGATTATATCTGTTGAGGGGTAAATTTCATGAAATTTTAAGCATTTATGATTTTATATTAGTCATAAAAAATGATGTTTATGAAATGAGATTTATATATTATAAGTCTTATGGACCTTTTATTTATTCTTAGTCCATAAAGCATTCACATAATATATGTGATATGTCTACTAAAAATTATATCTACCCTCACTTGCTACAAATAAACTAATGGTAATCAAAATTACCTTAATCAACAAAACATAATGCCATTTATATGAGTTGATCGGCAAGGTTGAACTTCCATTTTGTTGACCATATTTTTGATGTTACGTGTATCTAAATTACCCATATTAATATCTCTTTTTAATGGTCATTATAGAAAACTTTGACCATGTTTAAGTAAGGATTGGAGTCCAAGGAAATGTGAATCCGATTCTTCATTTTACACACATAGCATAAAAGGAAAATTGTAATTAAGTTGGTGTTAATTACATGGGTGTAAATGAAATGCGTTTTGTGCATTTAACTATAACAAATTAGTGCACAAAGACCGATCTCTTGGAAGAATGGGAGGAGACTCCACTTGATATATATTCTCCACTTGATATATATGAGCCTTCGGTGCTGCTAAAAACAAGCATAAGGAGAGCTCAACAAATCTACAAAACTAAGACATAGTGCAACAAAGAGCCGAGAGGAAACAAATACAAGAAGGCGTAGGGTATACCCTCATTTCCTTATCAAATTCTCTCATATGCTAATCAACCATAGCCTGTCTTGGATCGAGCAAGAAGATGTCCATCGGAGTTTGTTCGGAACTCTAAGTTTCGCCATAAAAAGAAGACCCGAAGAAAAGATTCAAATGGATCCAAAGTCATTATATCTCATACCAAAACGGATTTGTTTCTCATGACGATTCATGAAGTTTCGTTGGGATCGTCTCAAAATCGAAACGGATATGTTTCCTATGTAGATTCATGATGTTTTGCTAAAGCGAAACAGAGGTGTTTCTATGTAGATTCATGATGTTTTGTTGGGATCATTCCGCATACCGAAACAGATATGTTTCTCGTGTTGATTCATGATGTTTTACCAAATTGAAACGTGTTTGTTTCACAAATCGAAACAGGTATGTTTCTCATTAGATTTATGATGTTTTGCTAACGCGAAACATAGATCTTTCTAATGTGGATTCATGATGTTTTACCAAATTGAAACGTGTTCGTTTCACAAATCGAAACAGAGATTTTTCTCATTAGATTTATGATGTTTTGCTAACGTGAAACAGAGATCTTTCTAATGTGGATTCATGATGTTTCATCAAATTGAAACGTGTTCGTTTCTTCAAATAAAAAACAGAGATGTTTCTATATAGATTCATGATGTTTTGCTAACGCGAAACAAAAATGTTTTTATGTAGATTCATGATGTTTTCTCGTGCCGAAACGGGTTCGTTTCTCCTACCGAAAGGGATTCGTTTCTCCTACCGAAAGGGATTCGTTTCTCATATCGAAACGGATTCGTTTCTCATATCGAACTGGGTTCGTTTCTCATATCGAAACAGGTTCGTTTATACTATCGTTGTATGTATATATGGCCAAAAGAGGATAAAAAACTCCAAAAGAAAATTGATTTAATCCATTCTTCATTTTCGTTATATAAAAAATGAGTGGAAAATTAAGAGGCATAGATCCTCTCCTCTTGAATTTGTGATAAGCTCTCGATATATATGTCAACATGATATGTCAAAATTAGGTTCCATGACCTTGACTAACATAGGTGGGCTTTATCATGATTTAATTTAAGAAAAATCAATAAGCAAGATAAGATTTTGGCAGTCTTGTGCAAAGCTTATAAGAGAGGCACATATTTTCCAAGTTGACCGAGAATGGACAACAAATTCACCCATTTGACGGACATTATTTGTAAATGAGTCACCCAAATGACTGATTGAAAGCATATGAACTACGGAGATTTGATTCCATTATATATAAGTGGATATGTAGGACGTTCGTTACAAAAATATAAAAGAGTAACGAATTCAATCACATACCCAAATTTAAGAACAAAAACAAAAACGTTCTATTTCTAGAACTACGTGTGATTTGATCCCTTTTAAAAGGATACATAGGAAATTCGATATAAAGCTATCGCTCATCGAGTTCAATCACAAACAAAAATAAATAAAAATCATCAAAATGATATAAACATATATAGTGAAAAGTTAGACAACCCTTCCTAGAAGGTGGGTTTAATTTCTTTCACGACGTACAAATGATAGTTGGATCGCGTCTAGGAAACCCTTCCTAGAAGGTGGGCTTAGACTCGTTCCTCTGATGTACGATAAACAAATCACTCTGAACTACGTAAGGCTTGATCCTTCTTAAGAGGGTACGTAGGCAACCCGTCATAATCCGGGTGCAGCCGAAATCATAAAACAAACCTATAAGTGTTCAACGTATCTATGTTATTAGAATTGTAAGGATATACAGATAAGGGTCGAACTCAAATAAAATAAAATAAGATGTGTTTGTGCATGGTTGTTTTCTTTTAACAATTTTTGCCTAACAATATCACTCAGGATAGGCAATGGGATATTATGGATCTATCTCGTATTCTCCCAAACCATATTGTAGATAAAATAATTTCTATTTGTATTCCGGTCTTAACTATGGATGATCAAATTATCTGGACAACGACAATAGATGGTTCTTTATCTGTACGCTCAGATTCTCGTCTTCTTAGACCTATAAATCAAACGGATTTAGATTTAAAGTTGTTCTGGAAATCCAAGATTTCTCTTAAAATTCAAAATTTCTTTTGGAAAGCGTTTTCTGATTGTCTTCCTACTACTGAACGACTAAATAGACATTACCATAAAGTATTTCCCGTCTGCAATCTCTGTAATGATATTAATGAAGATAAAGTCCATTTCTTTTTCTCTTGTCCAACTACTATCAATGTCTTCAGTTTTCTGAAAATTTTGAAAATTCATTCCGTAATATTTTTACGGATAATTCTTTCTCAAAATTAGGCTTTTTTGCTTGGTGGACACTTTGGAACTCTAGGAATAACCAAATTTTTAGGGGTGGATCCTCTAACATCCTACCCCCTTGTTGCAGATATTGCTAAATCGACTCTTTTTTAGATATCTGGAATGAAAAAATGAATTCTTACTAGTTTCTGGCAATAATCCTAATAATAAGATAAAAAAGCGCACTTCCAAACACTCTCACTGGAACAAACTCCTTGTGGTTATTTTTAAACTTAATTGCGATGGCTCGAAGCGGGCCAATAATGCTTGTTTTTTAGGTTTTATTTTTCGTAATTCTGCAGGTAAACCTTCCTTTGTAGAGCAGGTGGGTATCCCCTTCTCTTCGGTTTTAGTTTCTGAAGCAATAACGATCCTTGAAGGGGTCAGAGTTGTCATTCGTCTTAATATTAAGCGCATCATTATTGAGAGTGATAATGCTATTATTATTCAATGTCTCAAAACTAATAGATCCCCGTCTTGGGAAGTTAGGACCTTTATCCAAGATATTAAGTCTCTTTGTATGTTTTTGATGAATTTCACTTCTTCCATATAAGTAGAATAATACTATAGAGCAACAAATTTCCTTGCATCAAGAGACATTAATATTGAAGAATTTCTAGATGCCATCTTTCGATGGAATAATCACATATCCAGAGAAGAGACTCTAGCTCTTTGACATTTCCTTTCAATGTCTGCCCCTGGAAGACCGTGTTTGAAGGAATTTCTCAAGATCATTCGCGAAGTTGATTTAGGCTTGAGTTGCGGTTTAGCAATGAGCCTTTTATTTTCTTGTTAAAAAAGAGAGAAGAGAGTGTTCCCCGAAAAAGAAAATATAAACACTTGAATAAGAAAACGGGGAAAAGAAAGAAGAAAAGAAAAAATAGGTGCCCACCAGAATCAAACTCGGGAGGAAGCGTTCTTTCTTAATGAAAACTACCAGCAGAGTTGGAAGAACTCAATGCTTTCTATTAACAGTAACAAAATCCTGAGGCCTTGTTCCGTTGAGAACTTTGAATTGAACATGCTCATGGACGGATCTATTTCTTCAATTGCAAAATACATGACTGTTAGTATATTAGAGTTAGTTAGATCATTTATTAGGCTATATATGCTATGTATAGTTTTCCTTGTAACAAAATATGGTAATCATTCAATACATAACTCATTCCTTCTCTTCTCTCTTCTTTGTTTCCTTTCTCCTTCTTCTCTATAATTTGTACACAAACATGGCATCAGAGCAGACATCTATTCTACACATTTCTTCTTCCGCAAATTCATATCTTCATTGATCAAACTTTTCCTCTCGATCTTTTATCACTTTTCCGTTATCGGAAGCAAATTCAGTTCAGGTTCTTTTTGGTCCGTTCGTGACTCACAAAAATGGTGACTACAACAAACACAATTGACAACAGAGATCCATTGTATGTGCATCCTTATGATAGTCCGAGAGCTTGCCTTGCTTCAAAGTTCGATGGAAAGAGCTTCTTGTCCTGGTAACGCGCAGTAATGGTCTCTTTGAGTGCAAAGAACAAAGTCGCTTTCGTTGATGGCTCCTTTCCTCGATCAAGGTACAGATGGTATTTCATCCTACTTCACCAGAATCAAGAAGTTATAGGACGAATTGGACTCGATGAGGTCATTTTCACCTTGTTCTTGTGTTTCTGCACCAGTAATGCTAGCATATGAAGAGGAACAACGTCTGTATCAATTTATGATGGGACTAAATGAGTCTTACATAGTGGTAAGAGGCAATCTCTTGATGATGCATCCATTTCCAACTGTTGATGATGTTTATTCAACTTTGATTCAAGAAGAGCAACTGAGGGAAATTAGGTCGTGTCTGCAACCTAATCAACTTACAGCTTCATTCCATGCCAGTTTTTCTCAAAATAATCCTCCAAAGACTAGTTACAAAGGAAAAAAATCCCAAAATATGTACTTTCTGCAAGAAGCCATGGCATCTTATTGAGTCTTGTTACAAAATAATCGGATATCCATCTAGATATGGTCAAGGACAGAAGCCAAATGTACAAGCTCATAATGCTACTTCTTCTTATAATGGAAACTCATGTTTTACTTCATCAGAACTAGCTCAGTTAAGGTCTTTACTCTCTCAGAGCACTATCCCTACAGATCAAACCATTTGCAATATGGTTGGTATGTCTTCTTACTCTTTTGCTGGATTTGATAAATCAATATCTAATCACATATGGATCATTGATTCTGGAGCAAGTGGTCATATGTATTGTGATTCTAGTTTATTTCTTGATCATAAAAAATTCGATAATCCTTTAAAGGTTCATTTACCAATGGGACAGTAATGATGGTCAGTATGATTGGAAGGGTTCAACTAACCTCAGAATTAGGTATTGAGGGAGTACTCTTTGTTCCAAATTTCAAGTTCAACCTCTTGTCAGTTCAGAAACTTGTTAAGCAGATGCATTGCCATGCTATTTTTTCTGATAAATTATGTTCACTGCATGGACTGATCTTGACAAAGCCTTTATTCCTTGGTAGAGCATAAAATGGTCTATATCTACTTGAGCAATTAAACTCACTTTCACATACTGGATTGAAGAATTCAAATGCACTATCTGCCTCCTCAAATGAAGAGAGTAAAATTGTCTTACTTCATAGAAGATTAGGACATCTTCCTTTCTACAAATTAAAGCTTCTCTGCAATTTAGAAACTTCTAAAGATTTTATTGTTCCTTATCTTGTTTGTGCAAAGGCTAGACAAGCTAGGCTTTCATTTCCTAGTAGTTCTATTTCTACTACTGATGTGTTTCACACAATTTATGTTGACACATGGGGTCTTTTTAAGACCACCACTTATGATAGTTACAAATACTTTCTTACTATTGTAGATGATTTTTTAAGAGTAACATGGATACATTTACTAAGTCATAAATCAAGCTCCTTTATTGCTTTACAATCATTTATCACAATGGTCCATACTCAATTTGATAAATCTGTTAAAATAGTAAGAACAGATAATGCCTATGAACTAGGAACTTGCAAAGCTTTTTCTGAGTTTTTCAAAGAAAAAGGTATAGTTCATCAAACAACATGTGTCTATACACCTCAGCAGAATGGTGTAGTAGAGAGGAAGCATAGACATTTGTTAGAGGTTGCTAGAGCTCTTCTATTTGATGTTGGTTTACCTTTGAGTTTTTGGGGAGATTCAGTATTAATAACATGCTTTCTGATCAATAGATACCCGTCTTCAAGCCTGAAAGGGAAGTCTACATATGAGGTCTTATTTTCTAAACCTCCAGATATTAGCTCCTTGAGAACTTTTGGTTGTCTTTCTTATGCTTCAACCATCAAGGCTGGTAGAGATAAATTCATGCCTCGAGCTTCGCAATGTATTTTCTTGGGTTATCCAGCAACCAAGAAAGCTTATAAGCTCATGAATCTAGAAAACAAGAGAGGTTCTTTATTCCAGAGATGTGGTCTTTCATGAAGATATAGTGCCATTTGTGGAAAAGCAAGATGAGAGTTCTTTAATATTTCCTACAACGTTCCCTCCATAGTTGAAGATCACAATCCTATAGCAATATGTAATCCTTCATCTCATCAGGATGTTCCTATTTCTGCAGCCAATACAAGAAGATCATCTAGATCCTCCAATCCACCTCATTACTTACAAGATTTTGTTTGTACAATTGTTTCTTGTAATAGTGTTCTGACAACCTCTACTTCTCAGGTAGTAGATTTCAATACAATATTTTTTGACAGTCAGGAGATGGTGGATAATGTAAGTCTTCTAAAAGAACCAACTTGTTTTGAGCAAGCAAATTCTTCACCAGAATGGCAGGAAGCAATGCACATAGAACTTGCAGCCTTGGATGCAAATCACATATGGGATATAGTTGATCTGCCTCCAGGAAAGAAGCCTATTAGTTCTATATGGGTCTACAAGGTTAAATGCAAAGTTGATGGCACACTGGAAAGGTACAAAGCAAGATTGGTAATCAAAGGCTGTAAACAGAAAGAAGGAATAGATTATACAGAAACCTACTCACCGGTTGTCAAGATGACTACAATAAGAAGTTTAGTTGCAGTAGCATTGAAGAAAGGATGGGAACTTTGTCAACTTGATGTCAATAATGCATTCTTGCATGAAGATTTTCTTGAAGAATTCTACATGAAGATTCCTCTAGGTGTCTCTTCAATTCAAGGCAAAGCTTGCAGACTCAACAAGTCATTATATGGACTTAAACAAGCCTCAAGACAATGGCACTCCAAGTTGTCAGAAGCTTTACTTTCACAAAGCTTCATATAGTTAGAAAATGATCACTCACTCTTCCACAAACGTGCTGATGACATCCTAGTCATAGGGAATGACAAGACTGCAATTGAGAAAGTGAAGAGTTATCTGGATGAAGTCTTCAAAATCAAAGACCTAGGAAAATTGAGTTACTTCCTAGGGATTGAGTTTCTTCATTCACTTCAACGAATTATGTTGTCTCAGAGAAAGTTTATCAAAGAAGTACTGAAAGACTTTGATACTGAAGATGTCTCCCCAGTATCCAGTCCTCTGGATCCAAGCATCAAGTTAACCAATCCCTCCTCTGATTTCCTAGCAGATCCTACTCCTCATGAGTAGGATCATAGGAGACTTATTGACAAATTAAATTTTGCCACACACTCAAGACCAGACATATGCTTCTCAGCACAACATCTTAGTCAATTCATGCACAACCCTACTCATCAACACTTCAAAGCAGCTCTTCATACACTGAGATTCTTGAAAGGCACACTACACTCTGGATTGCTTCTCTCCAACTCAGATGATTTCAAACTTTAAGCCTACTGTGATTCAGACTCGGCCTCATGTACTTGTAGCAGAAAATTTGTCAGTGGCTACCTTGTCTTGTTAGGTTCTTCACCCATTTCATGGAAGTCCAAGAAATAGTGTACCATCTCCCTATCCAGTGTTGAAGCTGAATATAGGTCACTAAGAAGATTGACAACTGAACTTGCTTGGCTTACCAGATTAGTGACAGAGATGGAAGTACCAAATATAAATCTTGTGCCTATAAAATGTGACAACCAAGCTGCTATCCATATAGCAAGGAATCCAGTCTATCACGAACGCACTAAACACATTGAAATAGATTGCCACTACATAAGATCAAGACTAACTCAAGGCTTGATCACTCTAACACATGTGCCTACAACATCTCAGCTAGGTGACATTTTTACTAAACCACTTAGTGATCCTAATCATTGGAATGTAATGCCCAAATTGAGTCTTCTCCAGCACCTCCAATTTAAGGGGGTGTTAGTATATTAAAGTTAGTTAGATCAATTATTAAGCTATGCTATATATAGTTGTCCTTGTAACAAAATCTGTGTTGGATCGATCAGCGTATAAATCTCAAGGAACAAAAGTGATTGTTCCTTGATATATAGATTGAGTAAAGAGACAAACAACAATGAAAACCAAACCTGAACACGATGATGTATAGTGGAAACACCTCAAGTACCAACAAGTCCTTGAGATGAAAAATCACTGCTCTCTAGCTTTCACTAGAGAGAGTTTGAATGAGTCCACTTGTGTATTGATATCTTGATTACAATAGAACTTGGATCACTCTTCTAGACTTCCCACCTAGATCTCGGATCACTCTTCTCACTTGAATCTCAATCTCACACACGTAGAACAACTCTAAACAAAGCACTAGGTTTTCGCTCTTCAAAGTCTTGTTAAGCTATGTAAATCCCATACAATATATAGCACACTAAATAGCTCTAACCTAACACAATTATCTAGCCGTTCCTAATTTACCGTAAATCTCACAATATCTTTATTAAGGAATTCTCTTCCTAAAATATCTTTCCTTCCGTGTGATCTTCCAACTTGTTCTCCAAGTCGTCACCATTAGGACTTACTCTTCAACGCGCCGTCTTGATCATATAAGGAAACAATGCGTATAAGGAAATATTCCTTGCACACAATATTTCCTTATTTCTTTGGTAATTCATACATGCGCATCCAAAGCCATTTCCTTGCCGAGTTGCCACTTTCCTTCTTTGGAGAAATCTTCTTTCCTTATTTGCGATGCAGCTCTTCCATAATTCACTACCAAATATAAGGCCTAATGAAACGGTCAAAAACCGTTTCATTAGGCCCGAAAACCGTTTCAATAGGTGTATTGAAACGGTTTCAAACCGTTTCAGTTGTTGGCGTTGCATTAGATCTAATGTAACGATTTTATAGGATATTGAAACGGTTCTTGAAAAGTAGGAGCAAACCGTTTCATTTAGTAAAAATAATCGTTTCATTTTCTTGAATCTATTGAAATCTCTATTGAAACGGTTTTGAAGCTCTATTAAAACGGTTTTAAAGCTGTATTGAAACGGTTTTAAAGCTCTAATGAAACGGTTTTGAAGCTCTAATGAAACGGTTTTAAGCTCTAATGAAACAGTTTCATGCTTTATTGAAACGGTTTCATGCTCTATTGAAACGGTTTTTAGCTCAATGGAAACGGTTTATTGGTATCAATTGAAACGGTATTCAAGCTCTTTTGAAACGGTTTCCTGCTATATAAGGTCACAGTTTCATTCAAATATTGAATTCTATATACCTATTGAACAGTTTTTATACATGATTCGTAATGGAGCATTAATAATAAATCATTTTTCATAATTAGTTGCATAATTGATACAAATGAAATAACATAAAGCCAAATAGATAATTATATTAATGAGAATAAGTTGTTTACAATACTTGAAAGGGAAAATACAAAATCTTGGTTTAATTGACTTGCTTGCTAACATTGTCTAACATTATCAATAGCCCTGATCGTTCAGCCATATCAACTAACCTTCAACCACAAAACACATAAAATGAGGCCATCGATCTTCCAAGCAAAAGACGTCAATAACCAAGCTTGTCATAAACATACACCAGTCTATGTCGAGCAACCAAAATATAACCAAGCTTGTCAGACATTCTAAGCCAACAACAATTTCTGGTATTACCTGCATCAGAACATAAAAGTTAAGTTAGAAGAAATGGCATATAGAGCAGCAAGATTATGTCAAATGGCACCAAGGGCTGATAAATTTGGATGAAGATGTTCATTTATATCTATTAAGAGTAAAACCTTCATACAACAAGATACACACATCACACATTTTCGTTTCACAAAAAGAAAATAGGAAATGTACCATAAAATATTTGTTGACAATAATAAGTGATGCATGTTGCATTATATACACTTGACATTCTAAGCAAATTTTTTTAATTAATCTGAAACACAATCAAAAATACCAAAAGATGCATGCTTAATTATATATACAGTCGACAACCCAACCTCTAAACCGTAAGATCACTTTATAATTATATCTAGTGCTTCAATTGGTTCAGAGGAGAACACTCAATCTGCATCATTACATGACAAACAAATTCCTAACTATGTGGGTTCAGAAAGTAGATAAAGCCACACCATAACTTAAATCACACTAACATGATATTAACGAATGAACTCAAATAAACAGAGTATTATTCTTTTCATAGGAAACAAAAAATGGCACAAGAAATAGAAGAGACCAGATCAAAAAATGAATAACAGTAAAATCATCTGATTAACAGTGGATGTGACTCAAAATGTAGGATACATATACTGGCAAGTGACAGGAGGATTTTAGCTGCAACATATAATATCAAAGCCTTCAAACAAAAAGTTTTCTGATGTATGTTATCCATAATCCATATCAATAAGCTCTCTCTAGATAAACGACTATCTTAAAAACCCCATTATGCATTGAAATATATCTTTCCCAGAAGAAAAAAGTTGTTACAAAACTGGATAAGGAAGCTCAGTAATAAGTCCACAGATCAAAATTGGACATAATTGTATTTTGACTATTAAAATTGACTATGTGATCCAGAAAATGAATAAAAAGAGTGTTGAATAATGAACCATGTATTCTCTTAGGCATGAGTTAACAAAACAATTGAAGTACTAGATATAATGATCTATTTGGCTACAAAGCAAAGTAGGACTCAACAAACAAGTGAACTTCAGTGAGGTAGTACAGGAAGGCAAGGATTCTAAAATGTAAATCATACAGAAACAACTATAAACTGTTTTATTCTAAGCCATCAACAATTCCTGAATTTTTCAGCATCTTCATTTGGACCATTTCTAAATGTATCATTTAGCAGATCACCCATCTTATCATCAAAATACACTGAATCAGTATCCATGATCTCAATCAGCTCAACTTCTTCTTCTTCCAAGTTCAACAACACCCTTTGAAACCATATGATCTTTGACAACGCTCCTCTCATACCAATATCGAAAATAGCATGCTCTACAAGGACAACGAATCTCATCCCCTTGTGCATTAGTTGCAAACACTCTTTCTATGTACCTATCAACTCCCTTTTTATACTGCACACTCCACCGAGGAAACTCCCACCAACATTTACCCTTATTAATCATGTGTAATTAGCTAACCTTAGCAAATGCACTTATATTCTGAAATTAATAGTCCAAATCAAATCTACCATATATATTCTGAAATTTTGACCGTGAGTTATATTCTGAAAAAATGATCACATGATCTGATTGCTAACTTTTCTGCAGCTAGCTAATTACACATGCAACATTTACTATATCATCATTAAAGTAGACAGTGTTTGGTGAGACAGTAAATACTCGTGGTGTTGCAAATAAGGGTGTGTTTAGTGGAAGTCTTTATTAAGAATTTTTGTGTGGAAAAATACATGGTATAGTAATAGTGTTTGGTGAGACAGTAAAAGTAATTAAATTCTTTAATTTTGTGGTTAAAAGGGTGAAGGGTAATGATATTCTTTAATTTTGTGGTTAAAAGGGTGAAGGGTAATGATATGTATACCAAAGCATCAAAACGTGTTTTTTTAATAATAATGAAGTCCTTATAAAGCACTTGATAAACAAACCTAAATTCTCATAACAAAGAAAAATTTAGGGGGCAAAAAGAGAAAATTAGATATAGTACAACAAATCATACCTAGCAAAAAGCTTCAGAACCTCACAATGTAACTTGGATGTGGAGTATGCGTAGATCCTGAAATTTGTTTCCACAACTACAAATCCCTGGTGAAACATGAAAACAAAAAAAAGTTACATGACTAAAAAAACTCGAACACTATTCGACAATCCCATGTATTTAAGAGTTTAATATACTTGATACATCTAGGAGGTTCATATATCGGTATAGACAGTTCACGATATCAGACGAGTGGTTCATGTATCAATATAGCTAGCAGGTTGACTTATAGAGATGAAACAATCATAAAATACACAAGTTCTAGATGCTAAACTGTATCCAAATAATTCTTCTTTTAGTAGCAAACTAGTATAGTAGAACATGGAATCAAAAGAGACGCATATATATGAACATTAGCAGAAAACGAACACTAAGAAATTCATAAATACCCCTGATGCATAAACACATGCAACATTTACTATAACATCACTAAACAAAAACTTCTTGCATTCCTAACTTTATCCAACTCATATTCCACCAATTCGCTATTGGAAATAAGGGTTCAGAAATAGCTTTAAGGCGTGAAAAGATCACTATCTTTAAAGTGATATTTGTCCCCTATTTGATTGTTGTAGAGTTTCAGACAAACTCACTCCCCATGATACAACAAAGCCCTTTAGTGAAAAATAAGACAGCAAATCTGATTTTCCTTCATAATTTCCTTGTGGAGGATCATTCTCTATTTATAGAGAATTTCTCAACTTTCATATACAGTTATTTCAGATTACAATTAGGGTAGTTAGGAGCATTTAACAACAGTTAGGAAGTTATCTTTTAAGGACAATCTCAACCATTGATCTCAGAGATTAACTTCTAATCTCAGCCATTGATCTCAGAGATTAACTTCTAATCTCAGCCATTGATTTATTAAAATCAGATTACTCCCTATTAATTCCATTTTTTTAATATAAAATCAACAAGTCTTATTAATAGACTTTTACCAACAATCCCCACTAAGTCTATAAATCAGACTTTAGTCAATAATGTCATACATAATGAAAGTGTCTTTCAACTTAAACTTCCAGTTAGTACAAATCTACCAAAGTGCCAACAGATTCAATGGTGGTTAATTCCTTAAACCATCTTTCTTTTATTAACACCGGATAGAGCATACATATAACATTTTCAAACTCTCCACTTAATTTTAAAACCAGCTATAAAGCCTCAAGTTCACCCAGATTCATAGATAACTTACAAAACAACTGGTTTTGTTTAAGAGTAACTCCACTCTTATGTTATCTATATAGGTAAGATCCTCTAAAACCATTAAAGTTCTTAAACTTCTCAGAATCTTATTAAGAGTATCAACACTCAACCTATTGATCTGTACTGGCTGTTAAGCTCTTACTGTGCAGTTTCCAGTCACTTATCATCAACTTGTTATTACCCTTTAAACTTCACAACCAGAAACTCTAGAAAGAAGTTGGGTTCCTGTTGTGGTGACTTTAATTTAGCTTCAAACCCATTGCAACTGAGGTTTTCCTTACCACTTCTCTCGAGAGTGCCTTTGTAAAAGGATCAACCAAATTTTCACAAGATTTGACATAAATAATGGTAATAACCCCTTCATTAATCAATTGTCTAACATAAGCATGTCTCAAGCTTATATGTCTAGATTTTCCATTATAAATTTTATTATAAGCTCTAGACATTGTAGAAGCACTATCACGAAATACAGAAATGGCTGGCATCGGTTGTGGCCACAACTCTATATCCAAAAGAAAATTTCTCAGCCATTCCGCTTCTTTTCCTGCTGCACCAAGGGCTACAAACTCAGATTCCATTGTGGAAGGCCGTTTAACCCCGCACCCGGTTTTTTATAACTGGTACCCGCTTTGGGCGCATCCCGGATGCGTCCAATTTTTTTTTTTAAAACTGGGTCATTCTTGGGCGCACCCTGGATGCGCCCAAGTTTTTTTTTTTATTTTTTTGGCGTCAAAATTTTAAAAAATCCGGTTTAAGTTGGGCGCATCCTGGGTGCGCCCAATACTGAACCGGGTTTTTTTTAAAATATTTTGGACGCACCCGGGATGTGCCCAAGGCGGGTGCTAGTTATAAAAAATTAAGTGCGAGGTTTTTCTCCATTGTGGAATGAGTTATACATGTTTGCTTCTTTGAAGCCCAAGAAATAGCCCCTCCCGCTAGTGTAAATATCCATCCACTAGTAGACTTATTTTCATCAGCACTAGATATCCAACTAGCATCAGTGAAGCCTTCCAAAACTGAAGGAAATCCACTGTATGACAGTTTCAGATCTGTTGTCCTTTTCAAATATCCTAGAACTCGATGAATTCCCTTCCAATGTTCAATTCAGGATTGCTAGTGTACCTAGACAACTTGCAAACTGCAAATGCAATGTCAGGTCTTGTACAATGTATTGCATACATTAAACTCCCAATTGCACTTGCATAATCAGTTTGAGAATTTGATATGCCTTTATTTTTACTTAACTTACATGAGGGATCATATGGAGTATTAGCTTCTTTAATCTTTAGATGCTTAAATTTTTCCAACATCTTATGAATATAATGAGACTGAGATAAAGTAATCTCCCCACTATTTTTGAGTATTTTAATACCCAATATAGTGTCTACTTCCCCCAAATCTTTCATCTTGAATTGTGATTTCAAGAAATCCTTAGTCTCATTCACTCCATTCATATTGTTACTTAATATTAACATGTCATCGACATAAAGACAGATTATAACACTGTAATTTTTAGCAACCTTAGTGTAAACACATTTATCAGCCCCATTGTGTTTAAAACCATAAGACAAGATGGCAGAATCAAATTTCTCATGCCACTGTTTGGGTGCCTGTTTTAATCCATATAGGGATTTCACTAGTTTACACACTTTCTTTTCATTTCCAGGAATTACAAATCCTTCAGGTTGTTCCATGTATAGCTCTTCATCTAAATCTCCATTTAGAAATGTTGTTTTAACATCCATTTGGTGCACCTCCAATTTATATACTGAAGCAAGTGCTAGAAGCACTCTAATTGATGTTATTCTTGCTACGGGTGCATATGTATCAAAGTAATCTATGCCTTCCCTTTGCCTAAATCCTTTGGCCACTAATTTGGCCTTAAAGGTTTGTATAGTGCCATCTGTATTGTACTTTCTTCTGAATACCCACTTACTAGATATAGGTTTGGATCCCTTGGGCAAATCCACAAGAACCCATGTATTATTGGATCTTATTGAGTCCATTTCATCATTCACCGCTTCTTTCCAGAATGCATCATCTCTAGAAGTCATTGCTTCTGTAAAAGTCTTAGGATCTCCATCTACTTGGTCCACTTGAAAGGCTATAGGCATTTCAATCAACAACTCATTCCTAGAACCTTCAACTAGGAGCAATAAGTCATTTGGTAATGAAAGATCAGAACCAAAGTGCTGCTGAATTCTCACCCTTCGACTCTTTCTTGGCTCATTTAGTTCATCAGCTTTCCTCTTATTAGAAGAAGTTGATGGATCCATTCTAGTGACATCTTCTGCATTGTCACTAGATGAATCCCCACTGAATTTTGTCTCAAAAAGTTCAGCGTCTCTGGATTCTATTATTAGGTTAGATTCAACATCCAGGAATCTGTAAGCTTTAGAATTTTCTGCATAGCCAAGAAAAATACTCTTCAATGCTTTAGGACCCAGTTTACTTCTCTTAGGATCTGGAATTCTGTAATAGGCTATACAGCCCCAAACTTTCAGATAACTTAGATTAGGTTGTCTTCCATTCCAGATTTCATATGGAGACATTTTAGTTCTCCTTGAGGGTATCCTATTGTGTAAATGACATGCTGTGAGTAAGGCTTCACCCCACAGATTTGTTGGAACTTTAGCATTCAACATCATTGCATTAACCATGTCACAAAGTGTTCGATTCTTCCTTTCAGCCAAGCCGTTTTGTTGTGGCGTGTAAGGGGTTGTACGCTGATCAATAATCCCATTAACTTCACAAAATTCATTGAATTCTGCTGAGAAATATTCTCCACCCCTATCACTTCTTAAAATCTTAATTTTCTTGTCTTTCTGATTTTCTACAACAGCCTTGTAGACTTTAAACTTCTCAAATGCCTCATCCTTTTTCCTCATTAGATAAACATGAGTATATCTAGACTTGTCATCAGTAAAGGTGATAAAATATCTATTTCCTCCTCTTGTTAATACTCCATTTAATTCACATATATCAGAATGAACAAGATCTAAAATTTCATTAGTCTTTTCTACTGCAAGAAAAGGTCTTTTAGACATCTTAGCTTGTACACAAATTTCACAATCCTTATGATTAACATGCTCATCACATTTAATCAATCCATTTTTAGACATAAATTTAAGAGATATGAAATTAACATGAGCAAGACGCATATGCCATAAATCAGAAGAACACTCAACGATATAAGCAGAATCACTAGTATTATTATTGATACTTAATTTGAACATTCCATCACAAGAGTATCCCTTTCCTACGAACAAACCACCCTTAGTTAATATCAACTTGTCGGATTCTAACACAGCCTTAATTCCGACTTTACATAAGAGATTTGCAGAAACTAAGTTCTTCCTTATATCAGGGACATGCAACACATTGGTCAAAGTGACTTTCTTTTTTGATGTGAACTGAATTTCAATGCGTCCCTTTCCCAAGACTTTAGCAACATTGTTGTTACCCATGAGAACGCCATCATCCTTTTCAGATGCTTCATAATTTATGAACTGAGAGATGTCATTGCAAACATGACTGTAGCACCTGAATCATACCACCAGTCTTTAGACTTGGTTGTTGCAGCCATGTTTAATTCAGTGACCATGCTTATGTGCAGATCAGAAACCATAGCAATGATTTCAGATGTTTGCTTTTCTGCCATGTTAGCTTGATTTCCCATCTCTTGTTGTTTCTTCTTGAAGAATCTGCAATCTCTCTTGAAATGCCCAGGTTTGTGGCAGTAATGACACTTGGGCCTGTTATCATTGTCATCCTTCTTAAACTTCTTGTTGTTAGTGTTGTTGTTCCCTTCGTAGGGCTTCTTTCTCTTATTCTTTCCTGCATTCTAGTTAGAATTTTCACCAACAACATTCACTTTCTGATCAGATTGTGAATCAACTTGCGTTTTGTATTTCTTTCTGGTTTCTTCCTCAATACGCAAGTGTTTCTGTACTTGATCCAAGGATAACTCTTCTATGGTGTGTAAGAGTTTCTTTCTGTAGTCATTCCAAGTTTTGGGTAATTTAGCAATGATAGCTCAAACTTGTAAACGCTCAGAAATGTCAATCTTCAACTCCTTGAGTCGATTGATAATGCTCTGCAGGTCATTGACTTGATCCATAACCAGTTTTTCAGCAGTCATAGAAAATTCAAAATATTTCATGATAAGAAACTTATATGTCCCTTGCTTCTCATTGTTGTATCTTGTCTCTAGCGTTGTCCAGATTTCTTTTGGAGATTTGATGGCTGTAAACATATTGTACAACCTGTCAGAGAGGCGATTCAGGATGTGTCCTCTGCATAGAACTTCATCTTCATCTCTCTTCTTTCTCTGATCTTTGATCTCCTGGTTTTCTTCTTCTGTTGGATCAGGGATAACCACCAGATTATCATCCAACACATAGGAGATCTTCAGTGCAGTAAGTAGGAACATCATCTGGTCCTTCCATCGATTGTAGTTAGTCCCATCAAAGCGATCAAGTTTGAAGAAATCTTGATTCATCAGAGTAAGGGTTGATGCTTGTGATCCGACCTCCATAGTACAATATCACTTTAAAATTGTTCGAAATAAGGGTTTAGAAATAGCTTTGAGGTGTGAAAAGATTACTATCTTTAAAGTGATATTTGTCCCCTATTTGATTGTTGTAGGGTTTCACACAAACTCACTCCCCAGGATACAACAAAGCCCTTTAGTGAAAAATCAGACAACAAATCTGATTTTCCTTCATAATTTCCTTGTGAAGGATCATTCTCTATTTATAGAGAATTTCTCAACTGTCATATAAAGTTATTTCATATTACAGTTAGAGAAGTTGGGAGCAGTTAACAGCAGTTAGGAAGTTATCTTTTAAGGACAATCGCAACCATTGATCTCAGAGATTAAATTCTAATCTCAGCCATTGATCTTAAATAGATCAACTTTTAATCTCAGCCACTGATTTATTAAAATCAGATTACTCCCTATTAATTCCATTCTTTTAATATAAAATCAACAAGTCTTATTAATAGACTTTTACCAACAACCCCCACTAAGTCTATAAATCAGACTTTAGTCAATAATGGCATACATAATGAAAGTGTCTTTCAACTTAAACTTCGAGTTAGTACAAATCTACCAAAGTGCCAACAAATTCAATGGTGGTTAATTCCTTAAACCATCTTTCTTTTATTAACACCGGATAGAGCATACATATAACATTTTCAAACTCTCCACTTAATTTTAAAACCAGTTATAAAGCCTTGAGTTCACCCAGATTCATAGATAACTTACAAAACAACTGGTTTTGTTTAAGAGTAACTCCACTCTTATGTTATCTATATAGGTAAGATTCTCTAAAACCATTAAAGTTCTTAAACTTCTCAGAATCTTATTAAGAGTATCAACACTCAACCTACTGGTCTGCACTGGCTGTTAAGCTCTTACTGTGCAGTTTCCAGTCACTTATCATCAACTTGTTATTACCCTTTAAACTTCACAACCAGAAACTCTAGAAAGAAGTTGGGTTCCTGTTGTGGTGACTTTAATTTAGCTTCAAACCCATTGCAACTGAGGTTTTCCTTACCACTTCTCTCGAGAGTGCCTTTGTAAAAGGATCAGCCAAATTTTCACAAGATTTGACATAAATAATGGTAATAACCCCTTCATTAATCAATTGTCTAACATAAGCATGTCTCAAGCTTATATGTCTAGATTTTCCATTATAAATTTTATTATAAGCTCTAGACATTATAGCAGCACTATCACAAAATACAGAAATGGCTGGCATCGGTTGTGGCCACAACTCTATATCCAAAAGAAAATTTCGAGAAGATGATTCTCATTGTAGCAGCGGACTGGTACGAAGGTGGAATGGTGCAAAGAAGAAGATGGAGGAGAAGGAAGCCGACTTCGAGAATGTTGGAGACTAGTTTTAGAGAATTAAAAAATTAATTTAACAACATAGTGCGCGTATTATAAGATTTAGGCGCGCTAATTATCTATTGAAACAGTGGCAAAATAGCTAATGAAACGGTTTTGTAAAAATATATAGAATTGTTTCAATAGATATGATTAACTGTTGTATTTTTGGAAAAACCGTTTCAATGTAGCAAACCGTTTCAAAAAACCGTTTTATTATGTAAACCGTTTTAAAAAACCGTTTCGATTAATAAACCGTTTCATTTTAAAAAACCGTTTCAAAAAACTGTTTCATTAGGGCTTATATTTGGTAGTGATTCTTCAAATCTTGACCAATATTCTTCCTCGGATGGACAAATCTGCACAGCTGGCTTCCATTCGACGTAACCCTACGTCTCATGGATTCCAGCAAGACTTCTTTCGTTCCTGCACACACACTAATAACAATACACACGCACTCAAGTAAATCATTAGTAGATGTTTCTCATTTAATCAAAACTCATCACATCTCAATAATCTAGTAATCATTCAATATAGAACTCATTCCTTCTCTCCTCCTCTCTTCTCTGTTTCCTTTGTCCTTCTTCTCTATAATCTGTACACAAACAACGACACGATCAATAATGATATCAACTTAGGTTAGACGGGCAAGATCAAATCGAGGCCATTGATAGAAAACCATATTGCTACCTCCACATTTGGAACAATACACAATAGGTGATGTCATGATGAGGTAAGCGTAGTGGGATGTATAAAGGATGAGTTTTCGTGCATTAGGAAGATGGGTAATTGGAGGGACCCAAGTGTGTCGGAGGGCGGTTGGGAATTGGGATGATTCAGTGGTGGCAAAATTACCAACTAGGGTTTGGAATTAGTTGGACTTTTTCTCCTCCGTCCCCAAATGTTCTTTCCATTGTTATTTTTGACACTATTTCCTTTACAAGAGAATTTTCGATATATCGTCTAATATATAAGAAAAAACATAGTAATATGAGATCTTGTTTGATTCGTCTCATCGAGAACTTTAACAATATCAAAATTTTATAATTTGTATTAACGTATATTTGGAGATATTAACGTTATAAAACGTGTCTCGGCAAATGTGTCAAAAGTAAATGGGAAGAACATTAAGAGACGGAAGGAGTACTATGAGTATTTCTCTTTTTGTGACTTGTTCTACTATTAGTTTCGATTTTGTCCCCCCACGATTTGCAAGAAAAGACTGTAGGAAGAGCACAAACAAAGTTTAGTGCTTCCAACGATGATCGTCTCATGTGTGCCATAATTGATTGCCTTTTTAAGTTGCCATTCATTTGCTCAAAATGTCAAACCAAGATCGAGCTGAGTTCCACCATCTGATTTAACACCATGCCATAGATATATGTGTATAACTTTAAAATACATGTAACTCATAAAACACTATTAACCAATCACTCAATAATTGTAGGGAGTCATTAATATGTCAAGCAACTTGTGATAGCTTGAGCGAGAACAAAAGAGGTAATGTCCTAGACATCATCTTTAGATCGATAGCGATGACAAACCTTACCTATATATATTACAGAGTTATATCACTAAAACACTATATCACCAAATATCATCTTCGTCAACAAAAACATTAATATCATCTTCTACATGAAGTACAAATTAAATTAGTGAATTTTACCTTTATTAACTTAATTAGCTAAAAATGTGTATAGAAAAACACCTAAGTTGTTTGTTAGAGAAGTCGTGGGTTGTTTGTTTACTTGCTCTCTTTACGTCTACACAAATTACCGCGTGAGATTCGAATTTAAGCAACACTTTCACATTCACAAAACTAAGCTATAACTTACATTGTATATACTGTATAATATAAATAAATAAAAATGTGATGTGTTTGTTTGGGTCAACAACTAATACTACCAACGCAAGAGAACTAATTGACTTTCTTGAGTTCATTACCAAAATCAACTCTATTGTCTTGTTGCTTAATCTAAAGCAAGCACATGCAATTTCCCCATTTAAACTGCCCTAATAATTTGCAGGCTCCACACGCGTAACACCTTATAAAAGTCCAACCCACCGATACAATTCAAGAAAATTTCTGAATTTTGCACATGTATAATCCTTTCCAGCAGAATTAAATGTTGTTCTAACAATTAAATTTTTCATCAATTTTATTTTTACACTCTTTATTTATTTATTACTCCGTAGTTTATAAACATTAGACACGTGAGAAGCATAATTGAGGAAAATATAAAATTATAACAATTATTTAGATGAAAGATATTACTAATCAAAATACCTTTACCTTCCTCTAAGAAATCATCCACAGACCACTATGTCTTGGTCATAGATTCGTAGAAGTCGTCTACTTCAAAGTTTTGAGGCATATTTAAATGCTTGTGTTCTACTTCATGTGAAAGAAGGAACACCCTGGCCTAGCTATATGGCTATAATGATAACTTATACATGATATGTTATCTGATAAATAATGTGCATATAATATAGTGTTCGAGTGAGATAAGGTTATTAGGTCATTACAACTGAATAAAACACATCTCTAATCATGTATCATGCATGTTTTGTTGATTATTAATACTTTAGTAGTAGTATTTTCCTTCATGATTTATGTCGGCTTTTCATTCCTCTATATATCCATGATTAACGCAAGAAACGGTAATGGAATGATTGATAATCGCACCAAACCAAACGAATGGTTATCTTCACGTTTTAGACTGACATCAATGAATCATGCATTAATATTAGTGGTCGGACCAAAACACATTATAACAAACTTGGTGTGGTAGATACACGAAACTGTTGGTAATGGGAAGAATTGACTACCGTTTATGTTACTTACTCTAGCGACTTTATATGTTTATATATGAAAAGTTGCCAAGTTGTCAAGTTGGTATCATACATCAAAAATAGCCTTCTATGTAGCTTGATTCACGTTGCTTGGTTAGTAATTAGAAATATGGTTAACGTCGGTGTCATAAGGATATATATGTGTTTATGAGAAATGAGACTTATATATTTTGTAATCTTTGTTTTTTAGTTCTCCTTTGAAAGCATTCTCCAATTCTTTCTCATGATATGTGTTATATCAAAATCATTACTACTCATTTATTTTTCTTTACTTTTTTCGCAATCACAAAACAAACGTAATTTAAGCGACTATATAGAGTTTGACTAGGATATATAAAATTGTCCTGTCATAGTTATAAAATTGTAATTTTGTTAATAATGAATAGATAATTGACTTCAAACCTTTTAATTTAGGTTAATTTTTTCAAATACGAGCAGTTTAGTAAGTTTTTGAGGTTGGAGTTGCTATTACGCATTTTCAGCCATTTCCGTCTAAAAGACAAAATCCGCGGGCAAATTGTCCACGTCACTGTACACAAACCGGGTCCCACATAAACTACTCCTACTGAATGTAGGGGTAATTTAGTCTTAACACCCCACCGCCTTTTAATTAATTTCCCGGGCTCCACACTCACTCCCCCCAACAAAAGCAATAGAGTAAAACGAAAGCCCCCCTTGATGAACGCCACGTGGTCCACATTTGTACAGACTGGACCATCCAACGGCTCATATCTCACTTCACCACTTGCTCCTTCTTATTCTCATCCATCTCTCTCACTAGTCTCTATCTCTCTCTTTCTTTTCCTTTTTAAAAAACTCTTTTTCTTTTTCTTTTTCTTTTATTTGAAATTTTAATATTTAATTCTTTTGGGGGTTTCAATCCACCACTTTCGTTTTTTACAAATTCTTCTCCACTCGAAAAGAGTAAACACAGAGAGAGAGAGAGAGAGAGGAGGATCAAAGCTTCTTCTTCTTCGCTCAAATTTCAAAGGCAGATCCAGATTTCCGGCGATGCTCCGGCGCCTCTAGCACGGCGCTGTATTGAAGGAGGAGGAGGCTTTGATTTAAGCAAGGAGGATGGGAGTTTGTACTTCCAAACCCTCGCAAAAACCTCGAGCTGAAAATGATTTATTTCCGCCGGAGGATGGAGCAAACCCTAGGGATCAGCGTGAGGATAATGTAGCAACGGCGGCAGCTGGGAAGAAATCGCCGTTCTTCCCGTTCTACAGCCCTAGTCCAGCGCATTATCTCTTCTCGAAGAAGTCTCCAGCTATGTCTCCAGCTAATGCAAGCTCCAATTCGACTCCGAAGAGGTTCTTTAAGCGGCCGTTTCCCCCTCCTTCTCCGGCGAGGCACATAAAGGCTTTGCTTGCGAGGCGGCAAGGGACGGTGAAGCCGAACGAGGCGTCGAATCAGGAGGGGAGCGAGACGGATAGCGTTGGCGCTACTCTTGACAAGAGTTTCGGCTTCTCCAAAAGCTTCCTGAGCAAGTATGAGGTTGGGGAAGAGGTTGGGAGAGGCCATTTCGGATACACGCGCGTCGCCACAGGGAAGAAAGGCGAGATGAAGGGACAGAAAGTTGCTGTTAAGATCATTCCCAAGGCCAAGGTGAATGATTCTAATTTCCTTCTCTTTTCATGGAATTTTCAAAATTCGTGCTAATTTGAATTTGAATTAATGTTGAGCTTCGAAAGCAGAAAGTGATTTTCCATGCTTATCAGCTTATGTGCCTTTTCTTTGGACTTATTACTTTGAATATGTTGGGATTGCGATATACCAGATCTGTTGAATCACCATAGGTCCATTTCTTGGTTCTGTAAAGTACTGATAATAAAATAATTTGTTTCATGTGGAGGTCATGTGATTGTACACTGTTGATCGATTGTTTTGTGGTGGTTATAATATTGTTTTGCCTCTGCAAGGATCAAATTATTGTTTTTTCAGTTGTAATTAGTTTATCTGGCTTGTTTTATATTGGTTTTGAGTCCTTTGACTGCTTCCTTCTTTTGGACTGGACCGAAGGCTGATCCTGTTGAGGCTTAACATCATGTGTTGTTTATTTCTGAATATCTTTATAATCGGAACATCGAAATACTTTGGTATGTAACGAGTTGCTGAATAACGAGTTTGTGGGAGGGACTCGTAATCAAGAGTAGGTTGTTGTTTTCTTTATTCGTGCCAATCTGTCAGGGTACCTTGGTGTTGCTATTTCCAATTAAACAAGATAGTGAAAGCACCTTCTGTTTACTGTGTTAAGATACTGCCCATAGGTGACCACAGTGCATTGCATTCTGTCAGTAGGTTATGCCCCAATTTGATTATTGGGGTGGTCCAAGTTGTTTAGATGCATTAAGTAAGCAACATGGTCTCTCTGTCCTTCTGAATGCTAGGAAAAATATAACTGCATGATCATGTGTTTCCAATATCCTTGTCAGTGCATTACGGATTGCTGTATTCTGTTGACTTCTCAAATCCTCACTAGTGTAAATTTTTTTTGCCACTAGATGACGACAGCTATTGCTATTGAGGATGTGAGGCGAGAAGTGAAAATCTTGAAGGGTCTGACTGGACATAACAATCTCGTAAGGTTCTACGATTCATTTGAAGACAGTGACAATGTCTACATTGTAATGGAGTAAGTAATAAGTTCACTCTGCTCACTATGTGACAAAATGAGTGTTTCACCATGCATAAGTTTACATAGCATATGTTGAAAATATGATGTTTTGTGTAGTAAACCCGGTGAATTCTTACATTTGATCTTGCTTGACATAACTGTTATAACTGCCACAAAGTTCATCCCTTCAAAGTAAATTATAGTGCTGATATCTGGCATTAACCTACAAGGCTATACACGAATAAAATACTTTTTATTATGTTTATCAGTGACTACTGATTTGTTCTCATGAGATTTCTGCATCTTTCCTGTCAGGCTGTGCCAAGGAGGAGAGTTGTTAGATAGAATATTGTCAAGGTAATATATTGCAACTGTAACCATTAAGTACTGTATTTGTGTAATGTTAATTTGGGCTTTGATGCCTATCAGACAACTTGTGGAATTGAATCTTTATTTCTCAATATGATAAATTACTTACAATTTTGTTTTGCAGGGGTGGGAAATACACAGAAGATGATGCAAAGATTGTCATGAATCAAATTTTAAATGTTGTTGCATTCTGCCACCTACAGGGTGTAGTTCACCGGGATCTGAAGCCAGAGGTAAATTCTAATTTATGGATGCCTATGTTTGTGGAACTTGAGTTTTATTCTCAAACTGGATTAGAAAAACATCTCTTTTCTGTCTCATGCAGACATGTCCCAGAAATTTGCTTTGCACTTCTATATTTTTTCTGGATTCCTCATCTTATTTCTTTCTAAGTCCCATTGTTTTATTTTTTTTAGAATTTCCTGTTTACTTCAAAGGATGAAGATTCACAACTTAAAGCTATTGACTTTGGCTTGTCGGATTTCGTGAAACCAGGTTTGTAAATAGAAACTCTTTGTTTCTGTGAATAATTTTAAATTGCTACGAGTACAATGAAATTAGTACAATATTGATTATTGTACTAATATTAAATTGCTATGCAGATGAAAAACTCAATGATATTGTTGGAAGTGCATATTATGTTGCACCAGAAGTTCTCCATCGATCGTATAGCTCAGAGGCTGATGTATGGAGTATAGGTGTGATAGCATACATTTTGTTGTGTGGAAGCAGACCATTCTGGGCACGTAGCGAATCTGGAATTTTTCGAGCAGTTCTCAAAGCCGATCCAAGTTTTGATGAACCTCCATGGCCTTCATTATCATCTGATGCAAGAGACTTTGTTAGACGTTTGTTGAATAAAGACCCGAGAAAAAGAATGACTGCTGCTCAAGCTCTTTGTGAGTCTACCTTTTGTCTAGTTATACATGGATGCTGAATTTACTTCGGTATTCGCTTATAAGTCTTTTCATGCAGGTCATCCCTGGCTCAGAATCCAAGACACAGTCGTGGTTCCCCTAGATGTATTGATATTCAAACTTATGAAGGCGTATATACGGTCCTCTTCTCTCCGAAAAGCTGCTCTTAGGGTATGCATATGCTGCCAGTATTATATCTTGAATTTATTTCTGTTGTATGTTTTCTTGGTCACCCAGAATTTACGCATTGCCTTTTATATTTTTTTCTTGCTTACTGGACTGATTGAAGTCCCACAACGGCCACAAGCTTTTTAATTTCTTAACTATAAAGTGCCGTGTCGGAGGATGCATATGAATAATGGCAAGTAAATAGAGAAGAGAAATTTGACAGAGTGCTAGAAGTATGGATTAATTTGTTTTCTGGAGTGTTTTCTGATTCCTTTCCACTAAGAAAATATTCATATAAATGTCAAATCTCCACGATGTTTGCAGGCTCTGTCAAAGACATTGACAGTTGAAGAGCTGTTCTATGTAAAAGAGCAGTTTTCTCTCCTGCATCCAAGTAAGAATGGAACCATAAGCTTGGAAAATATTAAAGAGGTATGCCCTTTGCAGTAAGATTTTGATAATCCGGAATAATATTTCACTTTATATGCAGTGCTGAAGTTTTTTTTTTTATGAGCAGGCCTTGATGAAAAATGCAACAGATGCTATGAAGGAATCTCGTGCTCATGAAATTTTAACTTCGGTAGATACTTTGCCATATACTTGGATGGGTGATTACTTCTATAAAGAAAACATAAACTAGTTTCATTGTACTCATAAAAATCAATATTTTGGCTCTACAATTCACAGTTAAGTATGCTTCAATATAGACGGATGGATTTCGAAGAATTTAGTGCAGCTGTTCTAAGTGTTCATCAACTCGAGGCTCTTGAAAGATGGGAGCAACATGCTCGATGTGCCTATGAACTCTTTGACAAGGACGGTAACAGAGCCATCATGATTGAAGAATTGGCTTCGGTATGTTCTCCTTAATCCCGTCAAAGTTGCAACCCTTGTAAAGTTTTCTTAATATTTACATTGTCAATGTTATTTCAGGAACTAGGTCTTGGCCCTAATGTTCCAGTTCATGCTGTTCTTCATGATTGGATCAGACACACAGATGGAAAACTTAGTTTTCTTGGTTTTGTCAAGCTATTGCATGGACCGTCTAGCAGATTAATCCCTAAACCCCGTTAAAGGATTGAAATGGGCGTATGGAACATTGCAAGGTACTTGGGCTCTGTCAACTTCTCTCAGGAATTTTCTGTGTGCTGTGTCCCGATGCGTTTGTTGTTACTATAGGTTTTCTGGGTTGGCCTGAAGTCAATGTTTTCATGTACAATGGAACAAATATTTGGGCTTTTGAGTTTGATTCTCAGATCACAAAAAATGAAGTTGATAGTTTCAGAAGGGGGAAATTGTAGGGTCATTTTCAGTACATTCTGAAGCTGTTGATGGAGACTACGTATATTGGTAGGGGGTCTAAATGAATTAAATTGTTGTGATTTGTTGTGTGGTTTGTAGGGGACCTTTTCTTGGGTGTCTCCAACTGCTGTATCCTTTAACGTGGAATGGAATGCATACATATGAAATTGATTACGAAAGACTATAAATGAGAGCACATGGTTTCCCCTCTCTTTTATGTCCTCTTTATCAAGGACGACGACATCAGATGAGGACTTCTATTTTAGACATTGCCGTTGAATATCGGTCTAAAAACAGACCGGACCGATCCGGGCTGTAATCATATCTCAGTCCATGTATTGACCCAAATTCAGCTATTCATATTTACTCTAAAATGATCAAAACTTCACCACAGTCTACAACCAACTTCCAAACACAATGCGGGTTTATAAAATTCGATACATAGTTTGAAATGATACATGATTAAGTTATAAAATTTAAAATATAATAAACAACGAATATAGCTGAATTTCTACACAAAAAAATCTTATTTGATTAAATTATCATATGTCTATTTTTTTAAAATTTAAATAAATTAATATCAACATATAAAAACCTATATTATTTTAAAAACACTACTATAACACAAAAATATATTTTTTTCCCTTATTTAATAAGAAATAAATCCTTTTTGATATGTCATATCATAAAAATAAAATTAGAAATTTATAAAATAACATAATAGGATATTGGCAACTAAAAATCTAAAAAGAGAAATACATAAAAATCTTTTTGAAATCTGAAAGATCTTAAGCAATCTTTTTTTGATATTTTTGTACATGATTTTCCAAATTTGATCAATTTTTTTAAGAAAATTACAGTAAATAGTAAAAATTGTTACCAATGAAATTGCGACAAGTGGATGGTGTGAATGGAGAGTATGCCACGTGACATAGCTAGTGTGGGAGAAAGATGTTTTGCTTTAGTAATTATATAGGGATTTTTGTTGTTTAGTTCCATGATTGATAGTTTTTTGTCATCAATGACTAGATCACTCAATGACGATATTTTATCATCATTTTATGACAATAATTATTATCAGTAAAACCGTATTTATGCGCTTAGTGAAATTGTCATCACGTGTTAAAGGGTCAATTAACACACCATTATTTTTTTAGCCTGAAACACAAATCAATCCATTAAAAAATGTTATTTACCCCGAGGGAGGGTCCATTGAAAATGGTTGTTATGGTGTTGGAAATACCTTGTGAGACGTAAATGGTGTTTATGAGCATTGTTTTCATTATCCCTTTCTTCCTTGTCTGAGCTCTTGTTTGGTGTTGTTTTGGGTCATTAGACTCACGTGTTTGTGCTTACATACTGACTTGGGCGTCGGAGAGCCAAATCCGGGAGATCAACCCTTTTGATTTGGTTGTGCAGGTGAACTAGAGCTCAAGAACTTAAAGAATAAGGAAGGAAGACGAAATTTGTTCCAGAAGAGATTAAAGTATCAAGTTGTTTGTCCAGCAGCGATAGTGAGGTTCTCGACAATTAAAAGAAGATTGTAAGTTGACCTATCTCGTGTGGTGTTGATCACGAGGTCATGAAATCTGAACTCAAACACTCACTTCAACATTATTCTACACGGAGTATTCAATAGTTGCTTATGTTTCTTGTGTCAAGTTTTATACATTTGTCCTCAAACCAGAGAACATCCCAATTTTTTTTGACATTGAGCGGTTAATGTCGAACATCATACAATTACTAATTTAATTGACCGATCAAACTATATTAATAATAGTGAGTCAAGACATAAGCTAGTGGTCACTCACGTATTCGTCAAGACATGCTTATTACTGGCTGGTACTTCTTTTAGAGGTAACAGTGGACAAATTCATTTATTTAATTGCCAAGACTCATTATCACCATGATTAACAGAATCATATTGGATTTGCTTTATCTATGGCCTACCTTGTACGAGCTTACTCATTCATCCATCTCGTCTCCTTTTACCCCTACTTTTGCATAAACAAACAAAGAACATACACACCAACAATTTACTCTAAACTGCCGACCAGAAAAGTAAAATAGTGTACTCAAAGCACTCTGGTTTTACTTGAAGTAAATAGCTCTTACACTTAACAAAAATACATAGCTTCATATTGGTCATCACATGTGAACAGGAAATCATGACATGGCTTGTTACCTGTTACACTGTTGCGTGTTTAACAATTTTGTTAACGACATAGAATGAGACAGAAGTTATCCATGCGCGACTGAATTACCTAGAAAACCGACCTATTTAGGAGGATGATGATCCAAAGTAAATCGGGTGATCAGTAGTTGTTGAATCAACTTAGGTCCTGTTTGGTTGTAGTCTTCGGAAACGGAAAGGAAACGTTAATGAATTTAGACAATTATTAATTGATGATACATTGAGAACTTGATTTTTGATTCTAAAGTTTCTAAGCCAAGAGAGGAGAAAAAAGGGGGAGAGGAGGGGGAGGTGAGTTCGCAAGGAGGCGGAGGTGAGTGGATTTTAAAACCCACCGTAAAATTGGGTTAACAAATACTCCAACGTTACTACTACGGGGAGGAGAAACGAAAATAAAATCACTATTTTGATCGGTGAACAATTCCACTAAAATGGACTATGTTCGTTTCCTTTCCATTTCCGTTTCCGACAATATAAACAAACATCACGTAAATTCTTTTCAGATTGAAGTTATTCTGTATAAAAACATACTCCACTACAGTAATGGTGAAACTAGAT
The DNA here is from genome assembly GCA_029168935.1 of Oxyria digyna. Taxonomy (NCBI): domain Eukaryota; kingdom Viridiplantae; phylum Streptophyta; class Magnoliopsida; order Caryophyllales; family Polygonaceae; genus Oxyria; species Oxyria digyna. The sequence goes on along the minus strand of JAPVLV010000010.1, from coordinate 21,104,590 downwards.
TGCATAACTAGTTGATGTGCCTGTGTCGTGTACGAGATTGGTTTTATTTCTGTTTTAATTGTATTGTTTAAAATTCTATAATGTTAGACATTATCATAACTTTTAAAATGAATATCTACAAAAAGATATTTCTATTCCAACTCTTCTCGATCGTTTCAAATTTTTTAACTATTGATTCTTCACATGTCATTCTCAAAACAGTAAAACCTGAATTGGTCAAAGAAAAATATAGCTAATCACGATCAAATAGATTATATTGTATCGTACCCGTCAAAGAAAGATATAGCCAATCACGATCAAATAGATTGTATTGTATTGTACTCGTCGAATAAACGTGGGTTTGAGAAAAAAAATTCTGAAGTAGGCTTTTTTTCAAAAACAATTCTCGATTTGGGCTCGTTTTGAAACTTACTCCCAACATAGGCGCTCTCATGTGGTTCAAAAAAAATTTCACGTTGGAGAGACGCTTGTTTTGCCAGCGTCTCCCAACCGAAGCAGATGTTTTTTTTTAATTCTCACGACCAGCGTCTCTTACACATAAAATTTTCACAACAACATCAATCCCCATTTATCCCGAAAAACGGGGTATGGGGTGGTCGGGATTGGTATTTCCTTACCCCAACAGGTTGGGAGGAAGTAACTGATATGACCAAGATTGTGTCAAAAGTTGCATAGTCTGACTACTACTTCACAGAATAGGAAACATAGACAGTTAAATGAGTCATTTTGCTTTATTCCATATAATTCCAAAGCCAAAGAATAGTGAATCTTTTCAAAAAAAATTCCAAAAAAAAATTTGATTTGCATAAGGCGCTGGCAAAACCAACGCCTTATACAAAGGGCTTTTATAAAATAAAAAATTCAAATGTTAAATGTATATATTATTGCATTAGACTTACGCGTGTTCGGATGGCTCGTATGGACTCGTTCGAAATCGAAATCGATCACGACCAACTTCGTTGGGTTCGTATTGATCCCATCTTTCATCAAATATGTCTCTCCCTCGATTGTGATTCCGAACTACCCCATACGAGACACCCAAACAACGTAATTCTCGTTCTTACCTTCTACTATAAATGGAGATTTACAAATTCGTTCCTCCATATCAAACGATGAGAGACATATCTCGTGAAAGATGAGATCAATACGAACCCAACGAAACTGGTCTTGATCGATTCCAATTCCAAACGAGCCCATACGAGCTATCCGAACACGCGTATGTCTCGTGCATACCTTCTTTCCCCAGTTCAGAATCGGAACTGAGAGAGACCAGTTTCATTGGGTCCGTATTGATCCTAGCTTTCACCAGATATGTCTCTCATCGTCTGATATGGAAGAACGAATTTGTATATCTCCATTTATAGTAAAAGGTACGTACAAGACTTACGCGTGTTCGGGTGGCTCGTATGGGGTCGTCTAGAATAAGAATTGAAGCGAGAGACATATCTGGTGAAAGTTGGGATCAATACGGACCCAACGAAATTGGTCGTGATCGATTCCGATTTCGAGTGAGCCCATACGAGCCATCCGAACACGCATAAGTCTAATGCAATAATATATATATATAAACAAAAAACATTTGAAAAAAATAATTAAAAAAAGCCCTTTGTATAAGGCGTTGGTTTTGCCAGCGCCTTATGCAAATCAAAAAAAAATTGAAAATTTTATGTGTAAAACCAGCGTCTCTTACACGTGAGAATTTAAAAAAAACATCTGTTTCGGTTGGGAGACGCTGGCAAAACCAACGTCTCTCCAACATGAAATTTTTCCGAACCACATGAGAGCGCATTTCTTGGGAATAAGTTTTAAAACGAGCCCAAATGGAGAGTTTTTTTGAAAAAAAAGCCTTACTTCAGAAAAAAATTCCAGGTTTGATGTCTCTTTGTTAATTAATTATATTGTATTGGTTCATGTATTAAAAAGTTTATATGTAGATCGTTTGGAAAAGTTTATCTTAATATATACTAGCCTAGTTCCCGCGTCATGCGCGGATTTATATAACTCGATATAGTTAATAAGTAGTATGAAGTATTATGTAATATATAATTTTATATGAAAATAAGTTGATTTCTTAAATGATATTTATATATAATTAAGTTTTAAAATTTTAAATATAATAAACAATGAATATTATTGAATTGTTATACAAAAAATCTTATTTGATCAAATTATCATAGGTCAATTTTTAACAAATTTAAATAAATTAATTTCAACATATATAAAACTATATAATTCAAAACACTACCATAACACAAAAATATAATTTGTTCTCTTATTTATTAAGAAATCAATATTTTTGTGATATGTCATATCATAAAAAGAAAATTATAAATTTATAAAATAACATAATAGAATATTGGGAGGTCAAAGTCTAAAAAAATTAACACATAAAAATCGTTTTGTAATCTGAAAGATCTTAAGCAATATTTTTGTGATATTTTTGCACATGATTTTCCAAATATAATCATTTTTTTTAAGAAAATTACAATCAATAGTAAAAATCGTGACCAATGAAATGGCGCCAAGTGGATGACTTGAATGAAGAGTATGTCACGTGACAACATGTGACAAAACACCGCTCCGTTTTAGTATATGTATATGTATAGATGAGGTATAACATTTAGCTTTACGGATGATTGATGAAATAATTCCAACCATCAATCGCCGATTTGTTTCCACCCTAAATAAGGGCGAGGCTAATTGCACTCGATCTGATTGATGGACGTGCGGAATGACTAACTGATTTTTCCGGCGAATCTCAGCACCGCGCGGAGCTGGAAAATGCGCGGGTTAAACGCCGCAAAAAGATCACGATTTTATAACTCGTGAGCTTTGAAAACTTCAAAAAAAATATCTCAGCTCACTATTTCCGGTGTATCTCTAACCCGATTTTCCTATTTCCGGTTTATTCTCTCGATTTTATAAATCGTAGGGGTAAAATTCAAAAATAAAATAAAAATACGTCTACGAATTCAGAATTCGAAGAGTTTGAAAACTTTTGATAATCCAGGCATTGCCCAACTCCGCGCGGAGTTAAGCAACGCCCGGAGTTAATCAGTCTGACAGCCTTTCCGCTAAATAAGAGGAGTGCATTTCATTAAAAATGTCGGATTTATAAACTAGAAAAACACATAATTTTATATGTACTCATCTTCTAAATACTAGCGCAAAGCTGATACTTAAGAGTAAGATCGAAATTTTATCATACTCCACTAAATTCTTTTCAGATTGAAGTTATTCTGTATAAAAACACACTCCACTACAGTAATGGTAAAAACTAGATTGCATAATCATAGCATCTGAATTTGAACACGTTACTACCATGCTAAATAGCTCAATTGGCACAAAATTAAGCAAATCTTTGTTTAAATCACGCGTGTTCTCATATGCTTTCCATAAAGCAGCTAAAAAGGTGGGGCCTACATAGCGGCAAGCTTCTCCCACCAACCTCGTAGCCGTTATCCGGTTCACTAACCGAACCGGACGCCGAACTCGAACCCGAACCCGAACCGGATCTCCCTGTCATCCCCAAACCGGGTTCATTACGTTTAGAACAATCGGCGGCCCATCTCCTGAATGAGATTAAATTCCTGAGCCTCTTAAACCGGCTACTAGACCCTCCAAACGACGCCGTTTCGACTCTGTCATCTCCGTTTCGCGCGCTTTCTATAGCCGCCTCAAATGGATCGACGATCATCTGCCTACTACAGAGCGATACGCTCTTCCGCCCGCTAATCGGCAATGGCAAATTAACGACTCCATCGGATTCGAGCTGAAGTCGAGGAGGAGGCTTAAGCGGCTTGATTTTGCCTTCGTCGAACAGATCTTCCGCTGGAAGCGATAGATTCTTCTCGACGCGGAACTCGAACGCGAATTCTTCGTCTTCGATGAATGTTTTAGGTTTTCCGGGCTTCTCCTCCCAATTGAACGGGACGAAGGAGCAGACAGAGTCGAGGAATTCGAAGTCCGAATCCAACAAGTCGTCGTCGTCGGAGAGATATGAGAGTAATTTGGGGCTGGAAGGGGCGGTTGTGTATGGAGAAGTAGAGCGGATGGAAATTGGGGAAAGAGATGCCGCCATTGATAAATGTTAATGAATGGAGGAAGAACAAAAGTGGAAGAAATAATGGAGCTTCTGGGCCTCAATGGGCAGAGTATTAGACACAAAGTTAACTCGCCGACACTCGTTGTTGGTGTGTTTGTGTCAATAAAAAATCTACTGCCAAAAACTATTTTAGAAATGCTCAAGGTTTTATATAAAGCATGCTGTTAAACACAAAAATTCGTTATAATTATAGTTCGTGATTAGGATATTTCTACTCACTTTTATTTGTTCTTTAATTTCTGGATTTGACTATTAATCACGTGGAAGTGACTTTCGTGCTTCAATATATACGTTTATGTTAGAATATAGGTGTATCTTACTTATTTTGTCTTGGGTATGTTAGTTATAGTTATATTGTCTTATACATATGGAAAAGATTCAAGTGAGAATGAATTATATTATTGTACAAATGAAAAATATAGGACCTGTAATCTGCGATAATAACAATTTGTAAAGAATTAATTGAAGAACAGAATTAAGGAATAATTTTACCGAAGCTTTGTTACGAAACTGGTACGCAGAGGCGAGAGATAATGAGAGTCAAAGAAGAAGAGAAGAGATGGGGAATATTAGATTTTCGGATATCTGAGAATGAGAGTCAGAACTCTCTTAAATAGAGTCTCTAAGTTTGTTAGAGGAGGAGATCTCGGAACTGACGACACCAACGAGGTGGAGTCAGTTGTGGAACAGATCGTGGAGGTTGTTGCTGACTCAGTTGGGCGTCCCCAACGAGGCAGTCCAAATTTAATCTGGAAGCCCAACTTCCAGATCCAGCCCACTTCAGCAAAAAAAGAAGCTTAGATGATGCTTGGGCCTACGGCCCATTCCACAAGACCACGAGCCACGAGCCACAGACCACGGACCGGACAGACCGCGCGAGGGATCTCAGGGTCCTCTCTCCATACCTCTCCCAAGGTCTTACCAAGGGTAGGGGGTTGGGGTTATCTAAACCCTTCAACTTCATCCCCAACTTTCGATGTGGGACAAAAACCCACATAAATTCAGCTCAAAAATGTCACTTTTACTTAGACAAGCAACCAACTTTGAGCCCTCATTTCTCATTCAAACGGAACCCGATTTCGACGTGTGAGTACACTACGGCGTAGTGCTCGCGGAGACAAAGCCAACACTCCCATAATCCGGCACAACCGGTGACCGCAGCCCACCGGAAAAGTGCCCGGAAGTTCAGTCGAAATTCAGTTCCAACAATCCCCCACATGAATAGAAATGATTCTATTACACATGCTTAGACAAGACGAACAAAATTTTGAGAGTACGGGCGAAGAATCACTGCATCTGAACATCCATGGTTATTCATGATTGAACTTGGAGAAAGCAGTCTCTCTTCTTTCTCCTAGAAACGGCCTCATTTCAAACTCATAAGGTGATTGACCATAAATGGTATTACTTATACCCTACTTTGTTCTTCAAAGTTTATGGAATCATTAAAAGCAAATGCTTAACCTCTACTTTGCCATCGCACTTTTATCATCCTAGGAACTGGGGAAGAAGATATAATATCTCCAAGTGCTCTCTAGATTCGACTTGAATTTGTTTTCCCCTTGAACCTATTTCTTGGGATCTCCAATCACTTAGGTAGGGTTGCCATCAAGCATCCTCTTTAATCATAGGCTTTAAACCCATTCCTCTAGATGATTTAACAACTTGCTCTCTTGACAATCCCTTAGTGAACGGATCTGCTAGGTTGTCGGCCGACTTGATATAATCTATGGAGATTACACCAGTTGAGAGCAATTGTCTTAGAGTTTTATGTCGTCGTCTTATGTGACGAGACTTGCCATTATATATTGTGTTCAGTGCTCGAGGGATAGCCGCTTGGCTATCACAGTGTACACCTAAAGCTGGCACTGGTTTTTCCCACAAAGGAATATCCTCCATAAAGTTTCGAAGCCATTCTGCTTCTTCAGCTGCTTTGTCTAAAGCAATGAACTCAGATTCCATTATGGATCTGGCCAATAGCGTTTGTTTTGAGGATTTCCATGATATAGCTGCGCCACCCAGCGTAAATACATACCCACAGGTGGATTTCGAGTACTTTGAATCTGATATCCAGTTAGCATCGCTATAGCCTTCCAGAGTGGCTGGATATCTTCCATAGTGCAGCCTGTAACTCTGAGTATGTCGCAAGTAGTTCAATACTCGAGTTATCGCTTTCCAATGATTATGTCCTGGATTACTGATATATCTACTCTGTACGTTGACAGCATGTGCTAAGTCTGGTCTTGTACAGTTTGTCAAGTACATAAGACTTCCTATCACACGAGCGTACTCTAACTGTGATATGCCATTACCCGAGTTTTTCTTCAGTTTGAGATGCGGGTCCACCAGACTTTTTGCAATCCCATTTGAATAGTTCTTGAATCGCTCAAGTACCGTCTCGGCGTAATGTTGTTGAGACAAGACTAATTCCATCTGAATGTCTAAAGATTTTGATCCCTAAGATCACATCTGCTAGTCTCAAGTCTTTCATGTCAAACTTTCCATTAAGCATGTTCTTGGTTTGTTTGATCCTGTCATTGTTGCTACCTATGATGAGTATGACATCCACATATAGGCACAACAGAATGTATCCTTTTGGAGTTTCTTTGACATAGATACACTTGTCACATTCATTTATTTTGAAACCATTTGACATCATTACTTGGTCAAATTTTTCGTGCCACTGCTTAGAAGCTTGCTTTAGTCCATATAAGGATTTCACAAGTCTACACACTTTGTGTTCCTGTCCAGGGACGACCTACCCCTCAGGTTGTTTCATATAAATTTCCTCTTCTAGCTCTCCATTCAGAAAAGCCCTTTTTACATCCATTTGATGTATTTCTAGATTGCGTATAGCTGCAATGGCTATTAGCATTCTTATTGAAGTTATTCTCGTTACTGGGGAATAGGTTTCAAAGAAATCCAAGCCTTCTTTTTGCCTAAATCCTTGCACCACAAGCCTAGCCTTGTACTTCTCTATCGAGCCATCAGTTTTCAATTTTCTTTTGAAAATCCATTTGCTCCCAAGAGCTTTCGAGCCTGATGGCAACTCAGCTAACTCCCATGTATGATTTTGCATAATGGAGTCGATTTCACTTTTCACCGCTTCCTTCCAAGCAGGTGCATATGGTGTTGACATGACTTCTTCTAGGTTCATGCATTTTCCAAAAGATGAGCCATTTCAAATTCAGGACCGAATGATTTTTCCTTTCTAGCTCTTTTGCTACGTCTAGGTTCATCATTGTCCTCTTCTGTTGGTTGAACAGAAGTGCTTGCTTCACCTTCTTCACGAGTCCGTTTCAGATTTTCTTTATCCTTACACGGAAACGTGTTTTCGAAGAAGGATGCATTTCTTGATTCCATTATTGTATTTGCATGTATATCTGGTATATCAGACTTGTATACCAAGAAACGATATGCACTACTATTGTGTGCATACCCGATGAAGATACAATCAACGGTTTTTGGTCCTATTGAGACCTTCTTAGGGGGTGGCACCGCCACTTTTGCTAGGCACCCCCACACTTTGAGGTATTTGTACGAAGGTACATTTCCTTTCCATAACTCATAAGGCGTCTTTCCAGTCACCTTATGCGGTATTTTGTTGAGAATGTAGTTGGAGGTTAGCAGCGCTTCCCCTCACATGTTATGGGATAATCCAGATTCTTGCAACATTGCATTCATCATTTCTTTAAGAGTTCGGTTCTTTCGTTCCGCAACCCCGTTAGATTCAGGTGAGTAAGGCGCAATAGTTTGATGAACGATTCCATGTTCTCTACAGAATGCATTAAAAGGTTCATTATACTCGCCTCCTCTATCCCTTCAGATTATTTTAATCTTTTTACTAAGTTGGTTCTCAACTTCCAACTTGTATTCTTTAAACTTTTCCAAAGTTTCATCTTTGCTACGTAACAAATATACATAACAATATCGTGTGCAATCGTCTATGAAGGTCACAAAGTACTTCTTACCGCCTCTAGTTTGCACAAACTTTAAATCACATAAATTAGTGTGAATTAGTCCTAGAGGTTCAGTTGTTCTCTCTACATGGGGTGTTGACGTTTTTGTGAGCTTCGCTTGTACGCATACTTCACATTTGTCTTTACTTGTTTTGCATTTTGGAATAATGTTCATACTTATTAGTCTACTTATAGATTTATAATTAACATGTCCCAATCTTTCATGCCAAATATTAAAAGACTCAACGACATAAGCAATAAGATTATTCTCATTCATTGAAGCATCATTTACAATAGTTTTCGGAAGGACTCTCATTACATTCATTTTGATCAGCCCATCCTTCACATAACCCTTCCCTACATAAATCTCATTCTTAGAGAGAACTAACTTGTTAGACACAAACTTGATACATAACCCATTCTTGCTGAGAAGAGTCACCGAAATAAGATTCTTTCGAATGTCTGGCACATGAAGCACATTGTTGAGTGTCAGCTCCTTCTCAGAAGTCATCTTCAACACGATCTTCCCATGACCTTCAACCTTTGATGTCGCGGAGTTCCCCATGAAGAGTTTCTCCTCTGTTCGGCTCTTCTGATAAGTGGTAAACAGACCCTTATCTGAGCAGATGTGTCTAGTGGCACCTGTATCGTACCACTCCTCCTTTGGGTTGCTCCCAACCATATTCACTTCAGTCATCACCGCACACAGGTCGTCTGCTGTGAGTGAGTTTTCAGCTAGGTTTGCTTGAGACTTCTTGCCTTTGTCCCTTCTGGTGTCGACCTTGCTTCGACACTCATCTGCCTTGTGCCCAATCTTGTCTCACTTATGACATTTCCCACCGAACTTCTTAGCTCCTGGCTTCTTGAAGTTAGTGGTGTTTTGAGGTTGAAACTTCTTGTTCTTCTCCTTGTCCCGATGCTCAGCCAGGTTTGCCTTGTTAGAAGGTCCAACTCCATTGGCCCTCTTGTTGTTCTCCTCGACCCGAAGCCTCACGATCAAGTCTGCAACCCTCATTGTCTTTTTGCTTCAGTAACAAGTAGACCTTGAACTGTTCCCGTGACGGAGGAAGCTTCTCAATGATGGCACCTACTTGGAACGCCTCACAGATGGTCATAACCTCTGCATGCATAATCCCCTTTGACCCAATCAGTTAGGGCGTCAGTGTTATTTGGGGAGAACCTAGGTTTGTCCTCCGTCAAAAACCTGTCAAGATTCATCATGCTCAGGAAGAACTGCATCTTTTGAGACCATATTCTGAATCCTTTCCCGTCAAATATGTCGGGCAGAACCCCAACATGGAGTGTATTGAGCATAGTTGTCATATAGGGCTTGTAGGGAACCCTCAAATGGGACAACTGCACATCAGACAAGTCCATAGGATGACTCGTTTGACCCGAATGACTCGTTTGAGCCGGAGCAAGAGCCACTTGTGGCGGATCCACATGGACGACCGGGGGTCTCCTTGATCGGACTCTTCTTTACCGGATTCTTCTGAACCGGACTATTCTCAGCTAGACCGCTCTCAGTTATCTGAGCCTGATCGAGAAGCACAGTCCCAAACTGAATTCGGGGCGACAACTCGCTAGCCTTTCCAGCGTCAGCAGCAGTTTTCTCACTTCCGTTAGTCATTGTATCTGTTCAATGAAGCAAACAAATATTAGTATGACTTAGAAAAAACATACAGATTTTTTAAATCTGTAAAATAAATACAATTTTTATGAAAACTGTAAACGCAAAACCAGAAATCTACGGACTGTAAAAAACAGAACCAAAAATCTGCGAACTGTAAAACTAGATCCAGAAATTCACGAACTGTAAAACAGATCTGAGAAACCGTGAACTGTAAAACTAGATCCAGAAATTCACGAACCGTAAAACAGATCTGAGAAATTGCGAACTATAAAACAAGATCCCGAAATTCACAAACTGTAAAACAGAACTGAAAATCTGCTAATTGTAAAACACAGAATTCTGCAAACTGTAAATACAGAATCAGAATTCTATGAACTGTAAACATAATTTTTCTGTTCGTTACAGGTTTTGTAATACAACAGCCACCTCAGAATTATCGAAATTAAATTTTCGTTTTTACTCGAATCTGAACACAGATCCGAAACTGTACTCAGTACAAACAATTTTCTTCGGAATGCAACTTTCCGTTCCTTAAAAACTCAAACAGATTGTTAGCGACAGGATAAAATTGTACAGAATTAAGATTGTAGTACCTGTAATCCGCGATAATAACAATCTGTAAAGAATTATTTGAAGAACAGAATTAAGGAAGAATTTTACCGAAGCTTTGTTACGAAACTGGTACGCAGAGGCGAGAGATAATCTCTTTCCTTAATTCTGTAACGCCCGGTATATGTGACGGTTACCGGCGTTGAGAATCCCAGGATACAACTGTGAGCTCTTCTGGTTTGCACAATAAAAAACAGAAGCCAACAAACCAATAGTCTGTGCAGTACTCTCAGAGAAGAAGAGAAGAGAAGAGATGGAGAATATCAGATTTTCGGATATCTGAGAATGAGAGCCAGAACTCTCTTAAATAGAGTCTCTGAGTTTGTTAGAGGAGGAGATATCGGAACTGACGACACCAACGAGTTGGAGTCAGTTGTGGAGCAGATCGTGGAGGTTGTTGCTGACTCAGTTGGGCGTCCCCAACGAGGCAGTTCAAATTTAATCTGGAAGCCCAACTTCCAGATCCAGCCCACTTCAGCAAAAAAAGAAGCTTAGCTGCTGCTTGGGCCTACGGCCCATTCCACAAGACCATGGACCACAGACGGACGGACCGCACGAGGGGTCCCAGGGTCCTCTCTCCATACCTCTCCCAAGGTCTTACCAAGGGTAGGGGGTTGGGGTTATATAAACCCTTCAACTTCATCCACAATTTTCGATGTGGGACAAAAACCCACATAAATTCAGCTAAAAAATGTCACTTTTACTTAGACAAGCAACCAACTTTGAGCTCTCATTTCTCCGCGAGCACTACGGCGTAGTGCTCGCGGAGACGAAGCCAACGCTCCCATAATCCGGCACAACCGGTGACCGCATCCCACCGGAAAAGTGTCCGGAAGTTCAGTAGAAATTCAGTTCCAACAGAAAATTCACGTGCACAATCTTCTTTATTCACCTGCACAATCTTCTGTATTTACATGCACATTCCTTTCCATTCACATGCACACTTGCACATATGTAATGAGGATGTCACTCATGGCCTCATGCCACGTCAACACGAGTCCACTGCACATGAGTTACACCGAATCATTTCTCTATGAACAAATTATGTTAGAAGCGTGTTGTTCATTACCTTCTCTGTATATAAGCTTTCATCTGTAAACACTCTCAAACTAATACAATACACAGAGTTTTTCACACATTGTCATGGTATCAGATAGGACATCGATCCAAAATCAACTTCCCTCCCGCCATAATTCTTCTTCTGCCATAAGAAGCAGCGTGATCTACAACTTTTTCGCTAAGCCAGGCATGGGCAGTTCAATGGAGCTCAATTATTTTCCTTACAAAAAGATCTTCTTTCAATCTCTCAAGGATCTTCCAAAATTGCTGCCTATTTCACAAAAATCAAAACAGTTTGAGATGAATTGGCTCATGTTCGACAAGTTCCTCCATGCTCTTGTGGTTCTTTCAGACATATTTGGAGTGTAAATAAAATGAGAAGCTCATCACCTTCCTCATGGGATTGAGTGATGAGTATACAAATGTTTGTGGTAACATTTTAATGATAAGGCCCCTTCCCTCCGTGAATGAGGCGTACTCCATATTGATATAAGAAGAAACTCAACGCACTATGCAATCTTCTCCAAGTATTGGTGATTCTCCAGCTCTCAATTCTGAAAACACTTATGCTTCTGGACAATTTCATGGAGGTCATCAAGATCCTAAACAATCTCAAGGAAACAAGAATGATTCAAGAGGATCTCGTGGAGGACGTGATGGAAATCGCTCCGATCGGAAGCCTTTATACTGCACAAACTGCAAGAAGATTAGCCATACAATCAATCGGCATGGTACTTGTATGTGTTGACGATCTCATTAGAGTTGGGAGTGATGCCAACATGATTTCATCCTTCAAGCAGTACCTAAGTCAGTGCTTTCACATGAAGGATTTTTGTTTTTTAAAAGTACTTTCTTGTCTTAGATATTGCTCAGAATTCCACATGTATTTTTGTTTGTCAGCTTAAGTATGCCCTTGAGATTATTGCAGAGGTTGGTTTGTTGGGCTCTAAGCATGTGACTTTCCCATGGATTTGCACCATCAGCTTGCTGAAACGGCCGCTCCAGCTTTTGAGCATCATGAGATGTATCGTCGTTTGATAGGTCGCCTTGTTTATCTCACGATCACTCATCCAAAGCTTTCTTACATTGTACATACTTTCTCACAGCTTATGCAGACACCGAATGAGTTGCACTGGGATGCCGCTATACGTGTTGTTCGCTATACAAAGCAATGACATTTGCGTGCGGTGAGATCAAATGGTTGCGTACATTACTTCTCTCTCTTGGCATTCAGCATCGCCCACCAGTTCGTTTTTAATGTGATAGCCAGGTTGCCATACATATTGCCAACAACCCAGTATTCCATGAGCGCACGAAGCATATAAAGATTGATTGTCATTTCATTCGTGATTTAGTTGTTGATGACACCATTCAAATGCATCATATTTCCACTTCTCAGCAATCTGCATACATCTTTACCAAAGCCTTGGGCAAGGCTCAGTTTCTCTATATTATGATTGCGATGGCGTGCAGTCATTGGGTTGATCATATTGCACCACTCTCCCTAGACAACCTTGTTTAGGTTGCATATATTGGCAAATTGCAAAGGCACATGAAAAAATATTAATAATAGTCAAGATCTTCATATTAATAATAGTCAATATCTTGTTTAGATTGCTTGGCCAATTACAAAAGCATATGAAAAAATATTAATGATAGTAAATATATGAGGATGTTGCGTTAGATGTGTATATACACGAGGCTAGACAAGATTAGAAACGAAATTATCATGGTCAAAGTCGGGACGACTTACCCATTTTTTCCCATAGAGGATACACCACATTATGGAGGGGGAAATATGAGTTTCATAGACTTAGACCATGTTGCCCACCTTCGGAGCCTCAATACATGCTTTCAACAATAATCGAACTCGAAACGTCCCGATAAATTGAGTATTGATACGATATATTTTTAAACGAGCTCGTTTGGTATCGATATCTAGATATCGGGTATGAGTATCAATATGGGTATGAGATATCAGGTATGGGTATGAGATGAGTATGAATATGGGTGATATCTTTGATATACCAAGTTTTTGAGGGATATCAAAAACACAAAAAAACACACTCTAAAATCATTTCGATACTCGTACCTGATTTATTTGGCTCATACCAAACGACATATATCAAATTGATATCGATATAGTGATTATACCAAACGCAGATATGGATATGAGTGATATATCATACCCATACCTGATATCTAGATATCAATACCAAACGGGCTCTAAGTTGTTGGTATTGAGTTGTCTCTATCTTTCACTCTCCTTTTAAATTTGCAACCCATCTGCTAGATAACGGCTGCTAAATAACTGGGCCAGGCCCACGATCTATTTGAGCCCAAAATACAAGGGAGATCGGCATCTGAAATTTGTCGGATTTTTCTCCGACTTCATTTTTTTCGCACAGTCGCATCGTCCATACTCAATAGCCTGTCTTCCGGCGACTCCAATTACCGGACCCCTCTTAATTCTTCGAATCCGATGATCCTTAAACCGCAGGACGAAAAACATTAAATCTCCTCAAGGTATTAGCCCTTCGAATTTCTTCAGTTGGTACTTTCAATGCCAGATCTGCTACATTCTCTTGTCATCATTACCTTTCGTTACTGTCTTTGCTTCTGTTTCCTTGACCACTGGATCCCTAATTTGATCCATCTCTTGATCGAGCTATGTTTGTGATCGAGTAGATTTCTTTGTCTCCAATTTGTTTATCATTAATTTGAAATCTTGCAGGCGAAACTTTGTTTCGAAGTAAATGGAGTGGTCGACCTTACAGCACCTGGATCTCCGGCATGTCGGACGAGAAGGGAAACCTCTGCAACCTCATGCCGCCTCTTTTCATCCGAATCAAGCACTTGTTGCGCTTGCAGTGGGAAAATATATTATTGGTTGGTTTACTCAATTCTGAGTTAAAAGATAATAATGATGAACTGAGTAGAATCTCCAGATAGGGATATACTTTTGCAGGTTTATGAAGTTCGTGATTGCTGGTTATGATCCTCTTGTAACTCTATTTGGTTGAATGCAGAATTTGATGCAAATAATGGTTGCAAGATTTCTACCATTGACATTGGTTCACCTGTGGTTCGTATGTCTTATAGTCCAACAAGTGCACATGCTGTAGTTGCTATTCTTGAGGTCTGTTGTACTTCCTATAGTGAATTTGCGAAGATGATTGATGCCTTAATTTCATAGTTGGCTGTGGTTTTCTTTTGGTTAGCTCTAGTATAATGCCTTAGTGTATGACTGTATGTGCCTTAATTACTGGGGCCTTATGTAGAAGCAAGCAGTCAAACTTGTTACATGCTCTTTGCGTGCTATGTTTTTTTTTTTTAAAAAAAAGGGAATATAGATCAGCATGACACATTTTTTTTGCATCTTAAATTTCTTTTTCTTAAAGAATCAATGATAAAATATTATTTATGCCTAAAGGAAAATATCCATACTTTTGCCATGGGAACATTTAGCATTTGATTCAGTGATGCTAAGGAGGTCTACGCCAACTAGGACTTTGGCAAAATTATAGAGCATGCAATTTAGACTTGTAATTTATGATTGTGTTTTTAAGGAGGTGTTCTTATCGTTAACTTCACCAGCTTTTTTGTTTTTTCAAGAAAATCAAATTGCATTCTGTTGAATGTATAGAGTTCTTTCCTTAGGGATCCCTAATTTGTCTGAACTTCTTGTTGACTGCCTGTGAGTTATATATTTGTGGAGTCTTCTTCACGGAACCGTGTTTTTTCTTTCTGGCTTTGCAGGATGGCACTATCAGATCATGTGATTTTGACTCTGAACAGACTTTTGTTTTGCATTCACCTGAGAGGAAGATGGAGCGGATTTCTGCTGAGACGGAGGTTCATCTAGCCCTTACTCCTCTTCAACCTGTAGTGTTTTTTGGTTTTCATCGAAGAATGAGTGTTACAGGTGACATTCTTATTCAATTTGTTTTCTTTGATATTCTATTTATTTGGTACCCTTAGTTATTTTACTTGGTTTAACTTCAAATAGGAGCACGGGTATAAATTAGGAATGTTACTTTTATGAACAATTCTTTTTAATTTCCTTATGATTAGTTTTGCAATGCAAGTAGGCTCATTGCTCTTCTATTTCTCCAAATCAAAATTGTACTTGAGCTCTCATGACATTTTTAGCATTGTCAATTGTCAAATAAAACCCTGCATATTCTTGAAATAATTGATGGACTGTGTCTATGGAAATGTATTTTTCCATGTAAGTTTTGTTTCTTCATGCCACAAAGAAGGGCATAATTCCGTCTGATGGTTGCCACTGCTGCTTTTGTGATTGGTTAGAAAGTGGAATTACCAATATATCTTCGATATATGGTTTGATGGTGCTGATTATCCTGTTTTCTTAATTTTTCATGCTTCTACTAGTGGTTGGAACTGTTGAAGGGGGCAGGGCTCCAACAAAGATAAAGACAGATTTGAAGAAACCAATTGTTAATCTTGCTTGTCATCCTCGGCTTCCAATTTTGGTAACTTCTATCTCTTTATTGAATCCTCCCCCCTTTATGACAGTGTAGTAAGTTTCTATAGATTGGACATTGATAGGATCCACTCTAGGTAAGAATCTCACCCAAAGGATTGTTTAGAAAGAATCTCACAGACAAAATAGATTTTCTCAAGAACACTTCAATTACTCTTTTTCATTAATTAATCTCGTGGCTACAAAGGGAGGTTGTTAGGGACTTAAATATGCAGAGAGATAAACTAACCACTAAACCACCCACTAACATTCCTACGTGGTTTAGTGCTACTAATTGCTAGAATTCAGAAATTGTGCTACTAACAGCTAGAATTCAGGAACTGACTCAAACTAATTTCCAAAAGACTAAATAATACTGAAATTAGGAAATAATACTATAATTTTGGAAATGATCTGAAGTGGAAGTCGTATCAGACATTGTGTGTAAACTATCAGTATTCACTAAATTGTTATCGTTTGCAGTATGTAGCATACGCAGAAGGGCTAATTCGAGCATACAATATCCATACTTACGCAGTTCTTTACACATTACAACGTGAGATTGTCTTATACCTACAAAAATTTTCGTCTTTTTTAATTGATTGTATAATTATAGCCATTTTTCATGACTATACAACTTGTGTACTCCATTGTTACAGTTGATAACACAATCAAGCTACTTGGTTCTTCTGCCTTCGCTTTTCACCCAGTGTTAGAGTGGATTTTTGTTGGTGATCAGAAGGGCTCATTGTTGGCATGGGATGTATCAACAGAGAGACCAAATATGATTGGAATGTGAGTTATTAAAACTGACAGAAATATTTATACATGGTTGCAATAATCCTTCTGAACTTTTTCAGCTGCGTATATATGTATCTAAAACTATTGATGCCTATCCATAATGGTTGACGATAAATGTTTTTTCATTGCATATGTTATCTGGGCAACTGGATTTTGGTAGTCTGATTTTTTGTTTTTCTCTTTTGTTGTGATCTCAGTACTCAAGTGGGTTCCCAGCCCATTATATCAATTTCGTGGCTTCCTACGTTGCGCCTACTTACCACTCTAGCAAAGGATGGTGTTCTTCAAGTCTGGAAAACAAAACCAGCACAATATATAAACAGGTCTCCTACCCAGGCGGCTTTCTTTGAGCAAGCTGGTGCGAACCTAGAAACCTATTTTGTTTCTATAACCCTGCTACGTTACTTCTCTTTTCCCTCTTTGATTGTGTTACTTGAAAATTAGCATGCTGCTTTGTTGGCTATATTTTTTCTCGCCATATTATCATGACTGCATAACTTGCTTATATATGTTTTTAGTTTTAGCACATAAAATGGAAGTAAACCTGGATTCATGGGATGAGAAACTGAAGTAGAATTGTTATTAGATATGCTTGTCCTGATGTCTTACTTTGCATCTTGCAATACGACTTATTTTTATTTGTCCCAACTCCTACGTACAAAGATTGTAGCTGAACATTATTATTTCTGTATTGACATAAGGTTCAAACTAGTCCAGAAACAGTATGTATTAATTAGGAGTTGTGACAAAGTTCGGTGAATCTTACAAAAAAAAGGGGCAGAATCAAAGGTGCATCATTTTTCTGTCCTTGTTGGGGTGATTTTTAATGGTAGTATGGAGCATTTGTTAGATTTGTTAACCATGACAATGATAGCTTACGTTCAAGCTTTTTCTTTCATACTTTATCTAGTTTTTTTTAAAGTGCTCTCTCACCCTTTGTTTTATTTTTGTAATTAAATGAGAACAGTCTTCTTTTTGTTTGCCCCATGTAAGGCAAAGAATCATGTAGAAGCCACTTTCTTATACTATTGTTTTTTCTTGCTCAAGCGAACCAATGACTCTCTGAATATTTTTTGTTTGATCTGTTATCCAGGAATTGAGTCCATAGATATTCCTCGTATTCTATCTCAGCAGGGTGGAGAAGTCACTTACCCTTTACCACGTGTCAGAGCCTTAGAAGTTCACCCAAAGTTGAACATGGCAGCATTACTGTTTGCAGTTGAGTGTTCTGCATTCTGGCCAATACCCACTCTTTGTTAGCTATTTCCAAAGTATTGAGCCATCTCTTTATTAGCAGATGACAGGTGGAAACAATGTTAAAAATAAAACTGCATTTACAAGGGACGGAAGGAAACAACTCTTTGCAGTTCTGCAAAGTGCTAGGGGATCATCAGGTGAATTCAGAATGTTCAAAGTTTGAGTTTTGCGTGCTATATCTACTTTATTTATTCTCTTAATGTGTCTGTGGAACATCTTATTTGTTTTCTTAAGTGCATGTTGTTTTGATTTTCTTTATTTTCATGATGATAGCTTTGATGTGATATACTCATCATAATCATATGAACTAAAACTTGAATAAAAATTGCAAGAAGAATAGATAATATGATTGAGTTTTGTCGTGAATTATCTGCTTATCTAGCCTCTGCGTGGAAGGAAGATAATGATTTTTCTAGCATTGATAACACTTTTTAGTGATGGAAATTGTACATATATTAAGTGTGGGTAAAACCCTATGATCTGTAGCAATAAAATACTAGAATAGAATCATATTTTCATATGCAATGCTAAAGTATAATCTAAAGATGGTAAATAAAGACTAGAGGATTGTTCCATTGCTCGCTTCCTTAAATGTCAATTGTGGAAAGTGTCCTCTTTTTGTATTATATCATACATAAATGTCATAGTTACCTACTGAAGTAGTCTTATGTATATGGTATTGTTCTTTATAATTGTGTTATTGATGGACACGATTCATTGCAGCATCTGTTCTAAAGGAAAAACTTGCTGCACTGGGTTCATCCGGAATACTAGCTGACCACCAGTTACAAGCACAAATCCAAGAACATCATGTGAAAGGGTGAGTTTGATGAATTTGTGAACAAATTAAACTCATTTATCTCTTGAACTAGATAATCAATCTTCTTAACTTTATACCTAATATGTTTTCATTTCATGGCATGTAAAATAATTTGTAGATTTATTAGCCACTTGGATGTGATAAGGTGTTACTTGGGACCCTGTGATTCCCAAAGAGAGGAAATTTGAATTTTTGAAAAATTACAATTTCGAAGTTCATGTTGCCTGTTAAAAAAAAAGCATTGTTGCAAAAGCTTCATCGGTTATGAATTTCTTACTGCATTTTTTGTGCTTTATCGATTATATATTCGATATTTATGTGATGAAGGTATATTTGATTATACTTTTTCATTCAGCATTTCTCACGCCTTATATTGACACATCTGATTTTTTTCAGCCATAATCAGCTGCCCATTACAGACATTGCTCGGAAGGCATTTCTCTACAGTGTATGTTGCTTTTCTTTACATTATATGCATGTGTTAAATTCACAGAAGCTTGCAAAAGTGTAAGTGTTAATATGTGTGGATGACTGGATGATGCTTAATACCACTTCACTAACTGGCGTTATACTGTCCCTCTCTGTTTCATCCAGCTAACTTCTATTATATCATTTCACTATTTCAGTTCTTAATAATCGTTGTATAACTATTAGATCTATTAGATCTTGCTTATGTAATACCCAAATTTACTTACATGGGCAGAAATAATTTTTAAAGTCATATAATGATGAATTGTTAGAACATTTACTTTCTTTCTGGAATCTCTAAAGTGATGTTTTTTCTTAGTTAAAAATTTATTATTTAGTTCCAGTTTCACATTCGTCTACAAGTGTAGGTCTTAGATTTGTGTCACGTGCATTTAGTTATGTGAATAAAAATCTTTGTTTCATTTCATCCTTTTTTTGCCAATGAATATTTCTTGGGCATGCGTGGATACTGGTATGGCTTAGTACAATTCTGATAAATAGTATGAATGCTTTATAAGGTAATGTATGAACATTGAGACTGCATGGTAGATTTTCTATTTAGTGACCATAATAAAACTTGATAGATCTAAACTATTGGAGTGAACCTGCTACGAACAGCTAGTTTTTCCCTGCTATTATTGCCTAAACTTTTATTTTTTGCCTAAACTTTGTATCTTATGCAGCATTTCTTGGAGGGACATACAAAAAGTGCACCAATTGCTCGGTTGCCTATAATTACTGTTCTAGATCCCAAAAATCATTTGAGACACTTACCTATATGCCAGGTATACCTGTTGGGAATTTCATATTGGGTAGTGTTTTTCCTGTCTTTTATTTCGTGATGAGTATGTATACTATGTAATTCTCTTTTGCAACAGCCACTTCATACAGATCTCAATTTCTTCAACAAAGAGAATCGGGTTCTTCATTATCCTACAAGGGCTTTTTATGTCGAGGGTGTAAATCTGATGGCATATAATCTTTCATCTGGAGCAGAAAGTATTTACAAGAAGCTTTATGCATCGGTAAAACAAGAAACTTCTGATTAGTTCTCATCTATTTTTGCTTCATATGGCTTACTGTGTGGTTGGTTGGTGGTATTGTCATTTGACGGGTTACCTTGTACTTTTTCTTTCAGATTCCTGCAAATGTTGAGTATTGTCCGAAGAGTATTGTATACAGTAAAAAGCAGGGCCTATTTCTTGTTATTTATGAGTTTAATGGGGCTACACATGAGGTAGTTCTTTACCATGAAAACACTGATTCTCAAATAGCCAACACCAAGAGTAGTACAATTAAAGGTGTCCTGATCTCTTGTGTTTATTTTTTTTTATTCCACCGCAAATTAAAAGCTGTGCTTATCTCTTGTGCTTATTGTTCTGTCAATGCAGGTCGAGATGCAGCTTTCATTGGTCCCAATGAAAACCAATTCGCACTTCTCGAAGATGATAAGATTGAAATTGCTTTGTACATTCTTCCTGGCTCATCTCCCAAAGAGCTTGATGAAAAAAATACAGCTGCTATGGAAAATCCCACTGCAGATTTGGAAAATCCCACAGCTGCTCCTGCTGCTGCTGGTTCATTGAAGGGCCCTATACGGTTTATGTTTGAAACAGAAGTTGATCGCATCTTCTCTACACCACTAGGTCATCCCCAATTTCAGCTGGATTTGTAAAGTGTTATATTCTAATAACAAGGACTAATATTGTTTTTCTTTGGCTACTGCAGAGTCAACTTTGATGTATGCATCTAATGGCTCTCAGATTAGCTTGGCAAAGCTTGTGCAAGGATATCGTCTATCAAATGATGGCCACTATATACACACAAGTGCTGAAGGGAGAAAGTTCATAAAATTGAGAGCGAATGAGATAGTAATTCAGGTATTCTCTTAAAGAAGAGCTCGTGCTGATATTAAAGTTGATTTGATTGTTGTTTTATAGCTAAATTTTATTAAATGGATTGAAGGCTTTTGGCTGCTGAACATTTTTGAATGGTTGGTGATAACAACTGCTTTAGTTTCTGAAGAATGAAACTCAACAATTGAATCGATTAATGTCACTTCTAATAAAATCTATCTGTTTCTTATCTATTGTCTATGGAAGACCTGATAAAAAGGATTCTTTTTACAGGTCCATTGGCAAGAAACACTTAGAGGTTGCGTTGCTGGGATATTAACGACACACAGGGTCCTAATTGTATCAGCTAGCCTGGAGATATTAGCCACTAGCTCAACAAAGTTTGATAAAGGGCTGCCTCCAATATCCTTTCTCATTTTTGCTCTAAAAATCATTGTTTTTATTTCCCTAAAATGAGCTAACAAGTGCAATTTCAATGGTTTGGAAACTTAACCGTATCATACTTCAGATCCTTACTCTGGGTCGGACCTGCCCTACTATATTCTTCTGCCACATCTGTTAATGTGCTTGGTTGGGATGGAAAAGTTAGGACCATTTTGTCTACAATCATGCCTAATGCAGGTTATCAGCCGTTTTATTATCATATCAGGCTTTACTTTCACAATGTTACTATGTAAATGAGATACAGTGTCAAAGTATGTGATATTTTTTTTATGATGCAGTTCTTATTGGTGCATTAAATGATCGTTTATTGTTTACAAATCCAACGGAAATAAATCCTAGACAGAAGAAAGGGATTGAGATTAGGAGTTCTCTTGTTGGTCTTCTTGAACCACTTCTGATTGGATATGGAACGATGCAACAATTTTATGAGCAGAAGCTTGACCTACCTGAAACTCTTTACCAGATAACGTCAAGGTTCAGTCCTCTGCAATATTGAACATTTCTGTAACATATAGGCCATTTTCTCTTCTAGTACCTTAGTAGAAGAGGAGTACCTTTACCGATTTGGCAATATTGACATGTTCCATCTGTGCAGATTTGATAGCCTGCGGATAACTCCAAGATCCCTTGACATACTAGCTAGAGGTTCACCTGTTTCTGGTGATCTTGCAGTATCATTGTCTCAATCTGGCCCACAGTTCACCCAGGTGAGTCTTGAATGTGCATCACAAACTGTCGGTTAAGCCTGTTGAGATATGTTTTCTTAATTTGTATAAAACCTTCTAGGTTCTACGTGGAATTTATGCGATCAAGGCTCTTCGGTTTGCAACTGCTTTGTCCGTGTTAAAGGATGAATTCTTACGCTCAAGGGACTACCCAAAATGTCCTCCAACATCTCTTCTATTTCAACGTTTTCGCCAACTGGGTTACGCGTGTATCCAGTATGCGTATTATATATATCATACTTATTGAGAAAAAAAAACTTGGTCTTGCATTTTAGGTTTTCTGGACTTTTTCAGCTGCTTAAAAATAACTTATGTGGCAGGTACGGTCAATTCGATGTTGCAAAAGAAACATTTGAAGTTATATCAGACTATGAGAGCATGCTTGATCTGTTCATATGCCACCTCAACCCAAGTGCTATGAGACGTCTTGCCCAGAAATTGGAAGAAGATAGTAGCAATCCAGAGTTGAGAAGATATTGTGAAAGGATTTTAAGAGTCCGGTCTACAGGATGGACACAAGGTATATTTGCCAACTTCGCTGCTGAAAGCATGATCCCTAAGGGTCCTGAGTGGGGTGGAAGCAACTGGGAAATCAAAACTCGTACCAACATGAAGGATATTCCTCAGTGGGCCCTAGCTGCAGAGGTGATGCCATATATGAAAACCGACGATGGACCCATACCCGCCACTGTATCTGATCATATTGGCGTTTACCTTGGCTGTATTAAAGGAAGAGGAAATGTTGTCGAAGTACGAGAAGATAGTTTGGTTAAGGCTATTACAACCGCCAATAGTGACATTGAAGCAAACGGGGCTCGTACATCCTTAGCTGATGCCATGTCATCTAGCAAGGCTATGATAGGAGGAATGGCCCAGACTAACTCCAAACCCGATTCATTGATGGGCCTTGAAATGCTTACCAAACAAACAGCGAAAACAAATGCTACAGACGAACAGACAAAGGCCGAAGAAGAATTTAAAAGGTCGGTCTATGGTAATCCTAATGCTGGTGATAGCAGCAGCGATGAAGAAGGCGTCCCCAAAACAAAGAAGATTGTGATTAAGATAGGAGACAAGCCTTCATCTTCTACTGTGGATATCAAAAAAATTAAAGAAGCTACACGGCAGTTCAGTCTGGCACCACCGATGATTAGGACCAAATCATTAACTATCGGACCACAGGATACAGCCCTCATGTTTCCCCCGCCTGCTCAAAATCCCTCGGTTTCCGCTCCGGTTGATCCTTTCAGTATCGATCCATTTCTACAACCCGCTTCCATTTCACAACCACCTGGAGCAGTTAAGGGCGTTGGAATGACAGTTGGACCGATCCCAGAGGACTTTTTCCAGAATACAGTTTCGTCTATTCAGGCTGCAGCATCCCTTGCCCCTCCAGGGACAGTAATTTCCAGAATGGATCCAAATTTCAAGAACCAGCAGTTACCTCCTGTTCAAGCTATTTCATCTGCAAATAATAACATTGGATTTCCAGATGGTGGAGGACCTCCTCAAGCAACTGGGATTGATTCCATTGGATTTTCAGATGGAGGTGTTCCACCTCAAGCAGCGAGTCAGATAATTGTCCAGCCACAGCCAACGGTTCACGCGGTTCCTCTTCCGACTTCATCACAACAGATGGATCTTAGCTCACTTGAACCTCCTGGCTCCATTAGTCAAGGAAAACCTCCTGCTCAAAAAGCTCAAGAGGCTCCTGCATCTGTGCGACCTGGACAAGTATGCACCTTTTCCTTTTTCATTTTCATTCACCTCTTGGATATTCAGGAAATATTGCTATCACCATTTGATTAACTCTTCAAAAAAAAACTTGGGTTATCTGCTTGTCTATTTTAATCCTCTTCCTCTTGTTTTCATTGTTATATTTTATTGATATCAATGGTACTTCTGCTCGAAAGACATTAGTTCAATGCCCCTATAGAAAAGGTTCCAAGTAATATGTTAGTCTGACATGGAGCTTCTCTGTCTACTCTTGCTATTATGTTATATATCTATAAATTTCTCTTATTTTCCTACACATGATTACATTCAAAACGTGTTTGATCACGTCTGCACACATTGCAGTGATGTATCAGAATTTTTTCTTTTGTCAGAACCAAGCTTACCTAACTATAAATACTTGGGTTCGCTGTAAATTAGCTTTTTACTTTCCACACCCCTAAATGACTGATTAATTACATGGTTCGGCTTACCATAATCAAGTATTGACCTTCAGCACCCTGACTAGCTTTACTAGTTTATGATAGTGCTCTTTATTTTCTAATAAAAACAAGTTTGCATTTCTAGTCAATTTTTTATAGCAACCTTTCAAGTCCTAGATCTCCAATGTCTGTTTTGCCCTTTTTGGAATAGGTTCCTCGTGGTGCAGCTGCTCCATTATGCTTTAAGACTGGACTGGTACACCTGGAGCAAAATCAGCTTCCAGATGCATTATCTTGTTTTGATGAAGCTTTCTTGGCATTAGCAAAGGATCAATCACGCGGCTCTGATATAAAAGCTCAAGCCATCATTTGCGCTCAGTACAAGGTTGCTGTAACCCTTCTTCAGGTATGTATATGCCTACAGTAGTCAACTTAGCTAGGAGGGTTTTCTAAAAATTCAAGTAGGATTCTTTTTTACCTATGTACTCCAATTCTTATCTCCATTAGGAGCTCTCTAAAAGACTAGCTCTTTACAAAGAACTTCCTTTGCTTGGAAAGCCCCTTCAATATTTTAGGGTGAATAATCATCTTAAGGAGACTCTTAGACTTGAGAGCTAATTCTAAACTTATAAATGGAAAGGAATAACTAATTGCTAAGAGTAATACAAATAGTTACTATAATGATCAGCAACTAACTAGAAGATCAAGAGAGACCGGGGAAACGAAATCGTACAAGCTAGCTACTGGGATTATCAGAACTGAACATAAATACCAAGAAATTCTAAAATCAATTAAAATGGAAATTGGTACAAGGCAGGACTCTTAGATGCTATTTACAACAGCTTCCATGAATCTTTGTTTGGTGTTGCAGGAAATTGGGCGGCTGCAAAGAGTTTCAGGTGGTGGGGCAATCAGTGCAAAAGACGAGATAGCTAGACTATCCCGTCATCTCGGGTCCTTGCCTCTCCTTGCAAAGCACCGAATCAGCTGCATCAGGACCGCCATAAAACGAAACATGGATGTGCAAAACTACGGTTATTCCCGACAAATGCTTGACCTCTTATTGTCCAAAGCGCCACCTGGCAAGCAAGACGAGCTTTTGACCCTCATTAACCTCTGCGTTCAAAGAGGATTGACCAATAAATCTATTGATCCAGTGGAAGATCCTTCCCAGTTTTGTTCTGCTACACTCAGTCGATTGTCAACTATCGGTTACGACATTTGTGATCTATGTGGCTCCAAATTCTCGGCTCTTTCTGCACCCGGCTGTATAATCTGTGGCATGGGAGGTATCAAAAGGTCAGACGCCCTCGCTGGCCAAGGCCCAGTTTCTTCACCATTTGGATGAGTTTCTGCTCGCAAATCTGTACTTTGAGGTATAATATTGTACAATTCGACATTGTCTAGAGTAAAAATGAATTATTTGAATTGGAGAAGTAGTGTTTTGTGTTATTAGCTTCTCTTCTACTTGTATTTTCCTGTATTCATTTATTATGCTTAATTTGTGTCTTGTAAACTACAACCTTGTTCTTGTTTGCAATATCAGAGAGTTTTGGTGTGCTCCTCCTGCTCTTTCTCTTCCAAGTAAAAAATTCCGGGTTGATCTAGTTGGGTTGTAACGGATAACGGGACACAAGTGTCCGTTTTTTATGATTATTTTAAGTAATTTTAAATTTTAATATAAGATATAAAAACCGGTCAGGTTTGGGTCGAGTCGGATTCAGAGTCCTTTTGATCTAATTTTCGGGTCGAGCTCCTGAAAAGTTAGATTGTGTTGAGTCGGTTTTCAGGTTGGTTTTTGACACATCTAATTCAAGTCATTTTTCCGGAATGATTCCGGTTCACGATGGAATACACGAAACAAAGAGGTATAAGCCAAAAGAATACCATTTTCCCCATCAGATGGACCAAATTCTGGTCAAGTTTACATTCACGGTATTATATAAGCCAAAAGACAGTATCCCATTCCAGTACTAGTGGTTGAGTGCAGGGCAACATAAAAGCCTATGTACTATTCAATTCCCAGTGTTGTGTAATTTACAGCTAAATCATGGGCGCAATAGGTACCTAAAAGTGAAGTCATACGGCATCACTTGCACGAGCTGAGAAAGAGGCGTTCTCTCGTTCTTCCCAAGAAACTTGAGCATTTCCTTCCTCTGTTGATCGGGCAGTTGAAGGCAAACCCAGTCAATAAACGACTGCAAATCCTTGGCAAAGTCGAGCAAGAACCAATCTAACAGCTTCGGGATTATCAGCTTGTTTTCAGCCTTTGATATTCCAATTGCTGATTGTAGGTAATCTCTCTTTGCTGCTATCAGCTCACTCTCCACTTGTGATGCTGTATACACCCTTACCTGTATAAAAAAAAAACATTTTGGGTTGTTACAACTTATTGTCTAGCTTCCAAAAACAATGAATTACTTTGCTGAGATTTAATGCATTAGTTTGGCGAATCCAAAAAGACCCTTGATGCATTACTTTTGATTTTTCTTATATTCAGAACTTTCTGTCTAACTTCTTGGTTTTTCTTGCACATATTTTTGATGGGTAGTAAGTGTCTCCCTCCCATTAAGATCCAGATATCTTCTTTAGACATTGTTAGACATATAAAAATGTAGATTGGAATATTTGAAGAGTTGATAAACATTGGCTAAAATATCTAAAAGGAGAAATAATTCAGAAAAAGGTTTTTTTAGTCTAAAAGACTCACAGCAGGAGAAGACCAGGTTCCACATGACAATGCAAAGGTAACGAGTGGCTCGGACCACTCCAATCCAAACGCGCTGCGCTCCTTGAGCTCAACGCTTTTGCCATCTTTAGAACAATCCTGTAACACAATGGAGTCACATTTCATAGTTAAGTTAAGTTAAATGGGAGATGAAATGCTATTTCTTTTTGTACATATTTAGAAACTACGTTGTCTTTCTCAGAAGAGTTCAACCTAAAACATCCTTACAGTTACAGATGAGATGAAATACAAAGTTGATGGTAAAAAAACACTTACAAACTGCAGGTAAAATGGAAGTCTCAATATAAAGTTCTCGATGGTAAGTGCATTCAGCATCTGGCCTCCAATTTCTATAGTTGCCTGCACAAAAAAGGGGTTTGAGATTTTTGTCAAATGCTGACTTGGTCAATTTGCTTAAAAAAACATGCTGCCTACTTTCACATCCTTCTGACTTTGAAAAATGAATAACACTGAACTGAAACTACCCATGGAAGGGCCATTTTAATTTAAAAAAATTCTAATAGGAATTTGTCAACTGCCAGAAATTGTTATCATAATCATAGACAATAAAGAACTTGATACATGATGTCCATCAACTATGAAAGTCAGAAGGAAGACATGCATAAACGAATAGAACACTTCAGCATGATGAAGAAGGTGAAGAGAAAAATGTATATTTGCCTCGCGCATCAATGCTACAACTGTCTCTGGATTCTCAGGTATACCGTGCTCCAGAAAAGCCTGAAAACAATAGCCGTATGTTACTCACACCAATATCATTGAGAAAAAAACCATTTGAAACACTAAATAAAGTATCTTACATTCATCATGCATGAGTTGTATGTGTTTATCCAAAATGCAAGCTTATGGTAATGACTAAGACCTTCCAAGTTGACACTAGCAAGTTTTCCGAGCAAGAGCCTGGATTTTACAAACTAAGTATCAAGAACCGAAAAAGTATGAAAATATGAACATATGAAAAATCAAATCATTTTATACTTACTTGAGCTTATGTAGCAAGAATAAGGCGTTTCGTTTCCTCTTGAAATCAATAGAGGCAGCATCAATTACAGATAAATGCTTATACAAGCCAACATCTCTGTCCTTAAATTCATCCCCAGAACCGAACGGATCCTGAAACTCCAGTTCCCTCTCAGTATTGAAAGGGGGTAATACTAAAGAAGGCGGTATCTCCATTTTAGGCGTCTTTTCAGTTACTGTAGACAGCCTCATGAAAATGCTGCACAAACACTTCAACACATCCTCCGAGATTTTGTTAGGTTCGCTGTCACCGCCTAACGTCTTGTTCTCTTGCTAAAATATTGAAACACAGTCAAACTCAGTAATTTTTTCAAGGTAACATTTGTTTAAATTTTTTTAGAAAGGCTCAAACCTGAGCTCTTGGAGAATTTTCAGGTGTTCTTGTTAGGTGTTTCAGCAAGGAAGGTTTTTCATCAGAAGAAGCTGAAGCCTGTTTCCAGCTCATGATAGTAGCACTACTGGAATTAGGCTGCTGCAAGTGATCAAAAACATCAGCAGACTCGGCTTGATTAAACCGGGCAAGGGACCGAGGAGAAACCTCCAGAAGAGTTGCTAGATTGACACCAGCATTCTCCTGCTTTGAATTTTTGCTTAAAAATTCATCTGGGAAATCACCTTGCAGCTCCATTTTCCTTTTTGAGGATATGTAAATTGCTTCTTGGTAAAGCCCTTCTCTATAACTTACAACCTGTTCTTCCAATCTCACTACCTCTTCTTCTAATACAGCTAATTCAGCAAGCAATTCTTGAGTCTGTTAAAATATAATAAAAATTAACATCAAATCACTAGTTCATGTTAAATCAGAACTCCATTATTTCAGCTTAAAAAAAACTCCATTTTCCTGAGTTAGACCCTAAAATTGCAGACCCAGATTATAAACTAGAGGTAATGTCAATTATAGCATGAATCTAGTAATGGATAAGATAAAATCATATTTCAATCAAATAATAATCATTAAACAAATTTTCTAATTGATTGAACAGAAAAACCTACATTGGGAGGAAGATAAGGGGGAAGACGAGGAAGAGCACCCAAAGGTCTATTGAAAGCTCTCTCTAGAGCTTTGTGGATGTTCCTTTCTTGATTAAGCCTCTTCTTCAGCTTATCAACCTACATTGTCAAATACCCACAACAGAATTTCAATGAATTTCATAAAACTACAAAAATTTATTACATTTTGTATGAAAAGCTTGATTTTTACATCTTGTAGCAATGTCATCTTCTTCTCTTTGATGGATAGGCTTCTAGAACCCGCAGATTTCTCTGAGTCTGATGAGGACGATGCTGCTCCCGGTGACTCCATTCTCTGCTCAAAGTTTTAAATCATTTGACAGAAATGAGCAAATCAAGATTTGTCACTGAAATCAAAATGCAGAAGCTAAAACCCACAAGGGAAGAGGGGAAGATTTGCAAGTTTCATGTACGAAATTATAAAACCCATTAGCTAAAGACTGAAAAATAGAAGAAGAAGATAGAAGGAACAAAGGAAAATACATTATTATTATTATTATTGTAACGTTTGAGAGGAGACGTGCGAGTTCTATTGCTCATCTCTCTTCTACTGTATAAAATCTGCAGCCTTTGTTCTGGGTATTCCTCAGACTAGTCAAAACAATGCCCTCAGCCTCACTACTCGTATAAGAAATTATAACATCTTTCAGGAATTTTAAAAAGAAGGGTAAAAACAATTAAAAAGAAGATGAAGCATGACTAATTAGTTAATAAGTACTGATTACTCCTGCAATTTGCAGTCTTAGATCCCATGTTCAGTAGAAAATTTGATCATTGATACCAAGATAGAGCGGGAAAAGTTGAGGTCAATTTATGGAGAAGCCATTTTAGGAGACAGAAACAGAGTTACAGGAAAGCGGACCCCTTTTATTTTTACTTGTATGGGGGTGGCGCTACTAGTGTACAAATTAGTACTTAACTAATCTGCAGGAAGTTGGCCTGGAGAAAGTAAAGGTAGATACACAAACAACACCCAAAACTATAGTATATCCAAAATTGCGTCGTATAAAGTACACTATTCCAGTTATCTAGCTTAAACAATACCCAAAACTATAAGGTTTTCCTTGGATTCAAAAAATAATCTTAGGCCTGTTTGGTATGACTATGAATAATATTAAGGTTTTGGAGAAGGGTATAACTATGATCTATGTTACCCCGACACTCTAAAGAGTCGACCTTTTCCCGTGTCGGAAACCCATGGAAACTACGAAACCTCTAAGAAACATTTCCTAGGTGTTTCTTACGATCAGGATGAACGTTTACCACAAAATCCTAAACATCGAGATTTCATAGTTGTTTTTATGCATTTTGTAGAAAGCGAATTAGAATATGCACATAATAGATTTTGGCATTTTCCCGCCGTTTCCTATTTTTAAAAGCTTTGAGAATACCATTTTCCGTTTTCAAAACGTCTTTTTTTTTTCCGTTCCCGTATAACATAGGCCGGATATAATCAGTTTGATATCAATATCAAAATTATACGACACGTAGATATGAGTATGATTGATATCGAATACCCATACTTAATATCTAAATATCATTACCTAAGAGGACCAACAAACTTTTTTGAATGGTTAATACTTAATACGTTATTATATGCATATTCTAATTCTCTTTCTAGAAGTGTAGAGAATAGAAAACATCGACTTTTTATGCATTTTTTAAATGGCTTTGAAAAATATAATTATAAATTAATATTTTTGTACGAAAAGTTTAACATTGAAAAGGTTTTAGTTGCTCATTCGTCAAACATGTTAATCTAAGGAGCTTATAATAGATGAAATTCGGATTTCTTTTAAAAATATATCACCATTAAAATTGTTAAAAAATAAAAAGTTTAATTTAAATTTCTGCCAATTTAGATTACTATATACCGTATTATTATAATAATTAATGTTTAAATAAAAATAAGTTGATAAAATCAACTAGTCATTCACCGATTTTTTTTAGCAGATTCAAACTGTATTTATTTGAACCGAATATACGAGCATGCATTATCAATTTATCATAAATAAAATCTGAAAATGGATAGTTTATGAAAATCACCCAATTCCTAGGTGATTTAGTGTAATTTATCTACAAAGTAAGGAGAGAAGAAAAAATGAGATTGTTTTGGGACTAGTGCCAAAGTTTCAGATTTGTTTTTGTTTTTTGGTGAAAAAGTTTGAGATTTGTGAGTGAGAAACAAGCAAGAGAAAGACAACGTTAATATAGCAAAGCTAGTACTCCGTAGTAGAAGAAGAGTTGGAAGAAGACAAGGTTGAGGCTTTTTGGGGGTGTACAGAGTTCAATATGTAAACATTATGATGAAGTTGCGTAAATCTTGGACAATCTCATTTTGAGAAACTAAAATACATCATAATTTCTTATACGGAGTACATATTATGATATTAATATTAATGTATTTATCAAGATCAATAATAATTACTCCAGGCTATGGAAAGCCTAAGCGTTATTATACATTTGAAACAACTTTATGGTTCATGATTAGGGATGACAATGGGTTGGGTGATGAGCGGGTGAAGTACTTCCATCACCCGCCCATTAACCTTTTCGGGTGTACCCATCTTTCATCCATCGGGTGACCGGGTGGGTTGGGTGCATCTATAAGTGATTGAAAATTATAATTTTATATACATTTTAGTATTCTTTTTATGTAATTTTAAACATCTATTACAAAATATGTTATTGTTATAAACTATATTAGAAGAATAAAATATGTAAAGAATGTTTTTAATACATAAACAACATAAGAATTCAAATTAGAAAATATAAAGTTTAAGTATTTGTGATTTCTATGTTAAGAATATATAATATTATACATATTTCGGGTGCATTGGGTCGGGTGACGGGTGAAAAACCTTCACCCACACCCGTCCATCACCCATCATTTTTTGGGTCTTCATTCGTCTTTTCGGATCGGGTGAATCGGGTTTCCACTGGATGCGGGTGAAATTGCCATCCCTATTGATGATCGTCTTTTGCTCTCTTTTCGCTCTAGGTCGTGCTGACTTTTTATTTGCTATGATGTAATTTCCAGCGGTGCGGTTCGGATGAGAATAACTTTTATAATAAGAACGTAAAATTACCGATATTCATCAAAATACACTTAAATGTTCATCAAAATGAATTCAAATGTTCATAAAAAATTTTAATGCATATCTTTAAAAAAAAACGATGCACATCTACGATTTTTCTCTAAATGTTCTTGAGTTTCTCAATAAAGTTTCTTTGAAAAATGAATGTTCTTCAAATTTTGGATGTTTTTAAGTTGTCAACGAATGTTAACCAAATTAGTATTAAATGTTCACCAATTTATTACTAAATGTTCACCATTCTCACGTTTTCATTAAGTGAGAGATATTTAGAGTTCTCTCCTTAAATCTAGCTCTATATTACTTATATGTTAATTTATATTATATTTATTTATGAATTTTAGTAACTAAAATTATTATAAATGATATTTGAGGATTTGATTGCATTAATCTCTAACAAAATGTTATTGACCTTTTTACATTTAACTTATTAAGATCATAACAAATTTAATCATGAGGTCAGCTTACACAAATTCAAACTTTTCAATTAATATGACACAATTATCATCTTTTTTGTCAAGGATGATTAACACATTAATTATTACTCCTAAACATTAACTGTTTAATACTCCTAAACATTACTTGTTTCCATTTTTTGGAATTTATGTCCAACTTTATCAATAGAGAAAACAAGTTTTTAGTTTAAGAAAATTGATACAAATTAATAAAATTCTAGCTTATAGCGCATGTAATATATAAACGTTAAACAATTACTTGCGCTTGGTTTGAGATCTACGCTAGTATATACATGATTTCAAGTACTTCTAAGTAGTAAAATGATAATTTAAGGATTCATCAAAATGATTAATTAACCATGAACTGCTCTTATTATTTTCACCTACCAAATTATGATACACATTCCTATATCTACAGATAAAATCAACGTTAGGTTATATACTAATCAAGCTATATTCGTCATTCTAGCTTGTATATTCATCATGGGGTAGTGGTACTGAGTAGTGGTAGCTAGAATTTTAGGTAAATTATGAGTTAGAACTATCTTACATGTTAGAGACGTGGACACTAAACATGGAATCAAAGGAAAATTTAATTGGCACTCAGATTCTGTCGTTTTTATATATATGTTTTTGCTGGTGGGAGACAACTATCTTACATGTCTTGCGAAAATGTGTTGTCAATGCTTCCATGCATATATACGGGGCTTACTATTTGGCACACCCTAAAATTCTATTTGGCACACCCTTACTTTCGTCACGAATGTATTTGGTCAGCCTTTCGTCACGAAGGTATTTCACAAGAGATTCGTCACGGAGAAAAGGAGGACTTCCGTCACGAAGGTTTTCAGGAGTTCCGTCACGAAGGTATTGGGGAGTTCCGTCACGAAACGTTTTTTGAAAAAAAATAAAAAATTCAGAATGTTGTAGAGAATTTCAATACGAGTCCGTGCATATAAAATACGTCCAAAAAGGACATCGTTTGCCCTTCCAAAAGCCCTAAAAACAAAACAGTCGCATGCGTTAAGTTCGTAAAAACAAAAACTTATATAATTATTAATTATAGTTAAAAATCATGCAATTAAATTTATATACTATAATTATATATTATCATTTAATATCACTAGTTTATTACTTATAAAGTACAATTATGCATTATGTTTAAATATTACGAACTTAACGAAAACGACTGTTTTGTTTTTAGGGCTTTTGGAAGGGCAAACGATGTCCGTTTTGGACGTATTTTATATGCACGGACTCGTATTGAAATTCTCTACAACATTCTGAATTTTTTATTTTTTTTCAAAAAAATATTCGTGACGGAACTCCACAATACCTTCGTGACGGAGCTCCTGGCAACCTTCGTGACGAAAGTCCTTCGTTTCTCCGTGACGAATCTCTTTTGAAATACCTTCGTGACGAAAGTCTGACCAAATACCTTCGTGACGAAAGTAAGGGTGTGCCAAATAGAATTTTAGGGTGTGCCAAATAAAGACTTTGTATATATACTTACCAAAACATTAAATGATCTTACTTAAATTGCATACTTTGGTGTTTTGTGTGTGTTATTACAATTTTTTTTTTTTTTATTGGAACCAGGTATATTTTTCTTTATGTTTTAGAGGGTGAATATGTTAGATCAGTAGTCAGTAGTCACACAATCTAGTAATGGTCTCGTAAAGCTCTTAGACCACGAGCTTAAATGTTCGAATATGTCTCCTGACAAAGAATAAAATTAAAGACGAGAGTAGAAAACTAGGCACATTTGGGCCGATAAACTCTTTGATACTCTCGACGTTCTTTTATAATTGTTATTTTAAGATTTTTAAGACAGATTAAGAATTCAAATTTTTGTTCAAATTACCCTTACTTAGTTTCCTTGATTAGTAATGTCTAAAATGATAAGTAATTAAGATTCTAAATCTAGTACTAAACATAGGGGCAAATCTGACAAAATCTTACCAAAATAGCTAAAACGACAATTAAATAGGAACAAAGAAAGAAGTCTAGAATGACAATTAAAAAAGAACGGAGGGAGTATTTTTGTGATGGGCTTAATCCAAACTAGTTGGTAAATAAAACGCTCAAATTCATTTTCTATCCGCAATAAGGGGCCCTTTGCCCCTAATTGTCTATAAGGAGGGTAAAATAACATCTATCTTATCTATATAAAAGTTGGTTCTTCATTGCCAAAATTGAATGAAATTGATACCAATTTAATGCATTACTCATTTCGTAATCACCTCTTATTGGACTTTTGGGCATGTATTTAAATATCTTTCTTATATCCCTATGTTATATTTATTTATAGTCTACTTGATTAAGTCACAAATTAAATTAATGTGTGAGCTTCTCTTATGACAATGCAAACTTATTCTAATATTATGTTTTAAAACTACTTCAAACATAAATATAAGGAAATAAAAAATACTTATATTTACAAATATTAATAAATTTGATAACAACAACAAGATATTAACAAATAATGTATAACTATATTAAATCACATACGAAAATCCGTAATTTTCTCGCGCGGAGCACGTGGCCCGTATTTAGTATATATAAAAAAGTTGGTTGCTTATGGCCGAAAGTAAATGAAACCGGTATCGCGGAGCCCGGTTCATTTACTTCCATTTTTCTTATTTTGAACCTCTTTTCATTAGGCTGGACTTTCATTACAGAATTTCCTTTTCTTTGTTTTCATGTATTGCTAACAAACACAAAATATTACCGTCATTAATTGTTGCCTCATGTTTCTACTCCTTCTTCCTCCTCACCTCCTCCATTTCTGCCACACCTTTGTCTGCATCTCCGCCTTTCTTTCTTACCTTCTCCTATCTACATAAGCCAATGGCCAATTAACGAAGCAACGCTCCTTGGTCCAGCAGCCGAAGATCCAAGCCAAGACGAACGATACTTGCTTTATCTCCTCCATGTTCAACATCCATTTCATGATTATATTGTTGGAAGTAGATATGGTTTCCATTCTGCTACTACTACTCCTTTGAGCGTCGACAAAAAATAAAGTGAGTGACAAGTGCTTACATGTTAATTAAACCAGTAAGTAGTTGGAAGGAATCGGGGATTTGGTATTGAGTGATCTGAATTCATCAATCAACAGTCTTCACTTACAAATGTTCAAAATAAAGCACGAACAATTGAATGTTAGAAGAACTGACCAAGGCTTACATATCCGTCAAGTGACTTAACATGGATAATGCGTCTGGGATGCTTCCAGTGAATTGATTACCGGAAAGAAAACTGCACGGGAAGAGCTTAACATGAGCAATTTGGTTGTTCATAGTTTATCCAGCAAACTCCAAAACTTAAAAGACAAATTCCTTGAAGCCGTAAATATGACCTATTAAACTGCTAAAACTTAAAAAATGTAACACCCCCAAAATCCCTTGGGAATATTACCGCCAGTGATCCCGGACTTAACCGCCCGAAACCACCCATGGCTTATCACAGATACCATAAATACAAAACAATCCGAAATAATATAAAACGTATATGTCATAACTTAACGTTTACAATGCGGAAGTGTATTTATATAGTCTTAAATAAAATAGCGGAAAACTTAATTCAAAGATTACATAAAATGTCTTAATCCCAAATCCTTAAACAAACCTTATTTAAATAATAAAACGATCCTGTCTTCTGTAACGGCTGACTCCTCTTCACACCGCAGATCCGCCTGATGTGCCGTAATGGGACGGATGACACCAGCCAACCATGCAAGGAAAGGAAACGGTTGGTTAGTCTAATGAAAGACTACACAAGTGGAATTTATGTGAGGTTCTTGTAATCGTGTCTAGTAGCCACATACACTCTTGAGTGAAAGCCGAGAAGTGAAGGACGCTCGATACTCAT
This sequence comes from Oxyria digyna, assembly GCA_029168935.1. Classification (NCBI taxonomy): domain Eukaryota; kingdom Viridiplantae; phylum Streptophyta; class Magnoliopsida; order Caryophyllales; family Polygonaceae; genus Oxyria; species Oxyria digyna. Next base: position 21,068,009 of record JAPVLV010000010.1, on the reverse strand, counting down.
ACCGAATGTTTTATGTGTTTAGAATATGCAACAAGAGAAGACTCCAAAAGATTGAGTCTTATGGGAAGAATATGATTTGGGAACATTATAGTTAATTTACACACAATATGTTTAAAACAACCAACTTAGAATAATGAACTAACGATCAACCTCACCACATATATTGTGTGAATCACCACACATGTGAATCCAGATTGAAGAGATAGTCACTAAGCAAGAGGCCGGGCGGTTTCCACGTTGTACTCCTCGCCCGAGGTATATTAATTAGGTGCTCAATCTGCACTTATCTTATTCACTTCCAAAACGTACATTCACGTTATAAGCTTTTAAACCACATCTCATCCCCTCCAGGACATATGTGGACGAATTTATAATGACACTCGCTAAGTGCACCTCCTCTTACATCTGAATAAGCGGATCGGTCATGATCCAATCAAAGAGGCAATAGGGCATTTCTCATCCTATCCCCTTATATTATCAAGAAGCCGCTAGCCTCCCGCAGGGCATATAGCGCTCCTAAACCACTTATACATGTCATTCACAACAACACACAAAGTCTATCCATCACCCTACGGTAATAATAATATATAGGTCGTTCTAGCATCATATACAACCTAATAATAATGATTCATTTTATTCACATCATTAACATATAAGTTCCCATGTAAACAAAAGATTATATTTATCCCAACTTATTAACAATTCAAATTAATTGTTAAGTAAGACGAATATGGAATAAAGAGCAAGAGCGAACCGCCACTTGCCTTATTGACGAACGAAACTTGGATTCGGAACGGAGCGTAAGAACCTCGTCTACTTTGCTCGATCTTCTAGAATCCCGATTTCATATCCGTTACCCAAACACATAAATAAAATATAGTCAATATTTATTTGATATAATTTTCTCACTAAATTATATCTAGAAATATGATTTTCTTATCAAATGTCATATTTTTAATTAAGTAGTTCATTTAAATAAATTAAATATTTTTCCGGAAAAGAGAAATACATATGTTATATAAAATATTACATTTTATAACATATGCATTTTCTTGAATTTATAATGCATTAGTTTACTCAATGCATTATAAGCTCGGAATAGGGTTTTTATTAAAACCCAACAAAATAATCAAATTGGGTAGCAGAAACAAATTGGGCCAAGCCCAATTTGCATCCACGGCCCTTTCGGCAAAGGCCCAGCAGAGGAGGTTGTCTTCCTCCTCTTGCCCCCGACAAAGTTGCTCTGCAACTTGGAGCAGCAAGGAACGACTCCAACAATGGAGTTCCCGACAGCAGCTCGGCTCACCTTGGCACACCACTCCGGCGAGGCTCGCGGGACTCAACGGCGACTCGGAATGGCTCGACTGGACAGAAACACGCAAAGAGAAATTCGGGTTTAAACCCAACCCTAAAGACTTGCCATGCGGGAAAAATGATGGCTTGGAGGAGCGTTGGAATACAAGGAAAGAAAGAATGAGATTTGATTGAAATTTCAAAGAAGAACCAGGAAACGATCGGTGCACTGAGATTGATTTGGGTTAAATTTGGGTGAATTCCAAAATTTACCCTCAAATAAGGATATTTACAATATCGACCCATACTTAATTTTAAATTAATTATGGACATCCGAATTTAGCTAAGGATTGACCTTAAAGTTCTCTAAAATAATAATTTACACCCCATTAGAATAATCATTCATTTGAGGGTACAAATTAATTTAAATTATTGTCCTAATAATTTAAACAAGGCACATAATTTATTTGGCTAAATAAATGTCCTTTTTAATTATTGCAAATTTAATTACAATAATGCCCTTAGAATAAAATAGGGATATTACAAAAAATATCTTGAATTTCTTGAAAAGTACACTTTATTTCTTTCGCAAAGTTGGGTAAATAGGACCTATTATATCCCAACCGAAGCACCAACAACATGCTTTCATCCAACATCAAAGGAGTCACAAACGGATACCCCTTCGAATCGAAGCAGAAAAAGTTGCGATGTCGGATCCGAACCAGTTCAATTCGTCAAGAGACCAGTTCAATTCGTCAAGAGACCAGTTCAATTCGTCAAGAGACCAATTCAATTCGAACCAGACCTGTGAAACATCAAGTCTGTGGCAAAAGTTTTACTGGAATTTCGCTTCAAACCTTTAACAGGTAGGTGCATCTGGAGAGTTATGATTTTGCTGTTGTTTATCTAGGGTTTTGGGGGTCTTTGATTGTCAATGCTAAGAAATCCGAATTTGTGAATTAGGAGTAGCGCTTCGATCATGTCGTCTTCCTCAACCTCTCTGAGGAGAAGGCTTCACCATGGGGATGTTGAGGGAAAAGGCGCGAGCATTACGATGCTTCTGGTTTGGATGATTTAAACGAACCATTACTTGGTGATGATGATAAATGTCCAGAGGGAAAGGTAACTTTTCCCCCTTTCTTTGTGAAGAATTGTTGATGATATGGTTAGTGATTACTGTAGTTGTTCGATTACTGTAGTTGTTTCCACTTGGAGATCTTCTTTGGGATGATGAGAGGAGGAGGGTACATCTCAATTGGACTATCTTATTCTCTCATATCATTGCAGAATCAGCTCAATGACTTGGTTTTGCTGTGTGATTTCAGTTCTATTGCTTTGATGATCTTATGATCTTATAATACGTAGTCCGCAAGGTTTTCTCTCTTTCTCAGTTTAATTTGGTCAATGTTTTTGCAATTGATTTTTTTTCTCATAAATTTTCCATTCAAACCATCCCATTGATGAGCCATTCAATTCCTCCTTTATGAAGACATTGATTTCTGTATTTCCTATTTGGTCTATTCCATTATTGATTGCTCCTTAAATTCCTATTTGGTCATTTTTCTTCACATTCTGATCCTATAAATTCTTTGTCGTCCAACTTCCATTTTCCATATAGCTTAATTATTCTGATTGTGTTTTCAACATCCAGTTCATTGTCTGTTCCTATTTTCTTAGGATGGTTTCTAACACATCCCTACAAATCTCTTCTACCGGTAACGCACTTAAGAGTTCCAAGTCACTAAGGATTCAGTCCAGTTCGTCTTCGAGCAGGCAAGGTCCGAGCCTTGGTGGTTCTATTGTTCTGTTTTCTGATTTGACTCCAAATTCCAGCCACTCTGTTCTTGCCATGGTCAGCCGTCGCTGGGACGTTGTTAATGTGAACTGAAATATATTGGTACTGAATTCATGTTGTCTGATGCCAAGGTATATTTTTTTTCCTGTTCGTTTGAGTCAATCGGTGTTGATACCTTTGACAAACTTGGTGAAGCCACTTTTTGAGGATTGACGGGTTTCTCATCTGCAACTTAAGCAAATGCACTACTTAGTTTGCCACTGAGTTTGCTTTTTTTTTTTTCCCTTCTGGGCAAACGTTTGAATTATATCAATGTATAATGTTGATTGTTTGACTTTCATTTGGTGAATGATTATAAGTTATAGATGTCTATATAGAGTGTCAGTGTGGGATTGAGCTTTAGATTCAGTAATTGCTTTATATATACAACATTGATCTTGCAGCTTGAGAAAATGCACTACTTAGTTTGCCACTGAGTTTGCTTCTTTTTTTTTTCCCTTCTGGACAAACGTTTGAATTATATCAATGTATAATGTTGATTGTCTGACTTTCATTTGGTGAATGTTGATGAGTTATAGATGTCTATATAGAGTGTCGGTGTGGGATTGAGCTTTAGATTCAGTAATTGCTTTATATATACAACATTGATCTTCTTTTACAACTTGGTTCAATTTTTATGAGATCAGTTAATTTGACTGATGGATCATGCATCATTGATGTACTGTAAAGAATTTTATTAAAATTCATTTTCCCTTTCAAATCCTGCAGCGAAAGATGAATCTAATGGCGAAATGATGGATCATACATCATTGTGCACCAACTCATACTTTGTGCTTACATCCTTCCCTTGATTAATTGATAATTCTCTTACATTGTAAGACTGTCATGCATGTAATTTATCCCTATTTCTCTATAAGAATATGGAGATGCCAAACTGTTATGCTCTATGAAACTGAGAAGCCATACTTAGTTTGAAATCTCACTTTTTAATCATGCATGTATTTTGTGTGTGCATTTTCCTGAAACTGAGATGCCATTCTCTAACGCTATATGATCAAATTGCAGAGATTCGACACCATCACACGCATCTATAGAATTTTTGGACTGTCTCTGAGTATCTTAATCCTCCCATGGCTTCTTAGCAAGATCTAGTTAATGAAGATCAGACCCTAATCTTCTACAGGTATAGTTTCCTCCAGATCTTATTTCTTTCAATTCTCGCTTTATCCATGAATTTTGTTTAACTCTCCTGCTAAAACTCTATGATTCGTCTCGATTCCTGAAATATTTTTGTCCAATTTCTAGAAAAGATATTCAGAGGGTTTCAGATCACAACGAACTGAGTTGGATTTCAGATCACCATGAAACAAATTCACAAGCAATTAAGTGTGAACATGAACTCTAGGAGGGATGAACACTCAATTAATCCACATATTGGATTTTTTGCAGTATGTCATTAATTTTTTTGCAATTCCTACTTGGTCATTTTTTATAGTTTTCGCTCCTATACATTCTTTGTCCATCTTGCATTTTTCACATCGCCTCATCATGCAGATTGTGTTTTTGATTTCCACTTGATTCTCCTTTTTTTCCCACGATGGTTTCTAATTCTTCCCTACAAATCTTTTCTGTCGGTAACACTCTCAAGAGTTCCAAGTCTCGACGTGGACAGTCAAGTTCGTTTTCCAGCAAGTAACGTAGCGGGCTTGGTGGTTCTACTGTTGTCTTTTCTGACTTGGCCGCAAATTCCAGTCAGTTTGTTGTTTCCATGGTTAGCCGTAGCTGGGATGCTGTTAATGTCAAAGGGAAATAATATATTGGGACTGAATTCCTCCTGTCTGATTCCATGATATAATTTATTTCCCTGTTGCTTTCTTTTTCTTCCCCGATACAATATAATTTTCTCCTTCCATGTCCACTCAGGGGGATATGATGGAGGTACACACATGTTTTTTGAATCTACGCACCTGTTTTTTGGATTGCACCACTAACTGTAAGGTGAAGAAAACGGAGTTTAATACACACATGCCAGTTACTATAAGTTTCTATTTTTATTAGTTTTAAACTTTCAGTTCTTGAGTACTTTGTTTACTTGGACACGACACTGGCTGTTTGAAACTAATTGGCAGATATCTTATTTTTCTATATTAGTTTGTTCTCACTGTTAGTCTCTTATGTAGACATATACATTTATATTTTGCAGTTTATGATCTTTATATTTTTTTTACAGGCTGCAGTTTATAGGGGCAAAGATTGATATGTGATAAACAATGCACCACTAACTGTTCAGGTTGTTTGATATGTGATAAGTATATTATTATTTTTATTAACTTAACGTATATACAACATAAGGTAAACTAACATGTGGTCATACATACTGCAGGCTTGATGTATGCTTCTCAATGACAAGGTTCCATTTAGGATGCAGTGGCCTCTAAATGCAGATATTCAGGTTAATGGTATGAGTTTAAATTTTCAACATTCTTTTTTATAATCACGATATTGTTATTAGTTGTAATGGTTAGAGCAGTTCTCTTTTTGCTGTGGGTGGGAAGGAACTCACTATATGTTGTGTAATATGATTGAGATAATAGCAGTTTTTTAAAAAATGGATTTATTTATATGGAAATTAGTAGTTAGTCTTCAGTTTCCCATATAGCTATTATAAATCCCTGATTTAATATCCTATTTCCAAGTAAAGTTTAACTCAAAGTATATCCTTAAATTGATATTATATTCATAATGTATATCGATCTGCGCATGCACTTACTTTGGCTACAAGTATTATATTAATAGTTATCAAGTAATTAAATAAAAGATAATTATAACAACTTCTGAACAAGTTAGCTGAGTTGAAAAAGAAGCAAAAAGGTAGTAAATTTTGATGTTGAAGTGTCTGTATATAAGATGGTAGAGGACCATGCTTTAGAGACATGCATATGAACAACATTGTCACCTTACCCTTTTTGTATCAAATGATCGATTGAAGTTGCCTGGATAATTTAAAGTCTTAAAATCTTTTGTGTCTGGCACTCTGGCTACATCAAGTTGGTGTTGTTTATAACTAAACGAACTGTTCATAAGTAATTTCTGCAGCTCATAATATATTTTATTTCTGCAGGAGCATAAAAAATTCTGAAAAGGACATACCTGTGCATTTTGTCATTATTATCACAATTTCTGCTTCTCTTTTTCAGAAGATCAAACCCACAAAGCTCTGTGCTTATAACAAGTAAATACATATCCAACCATTCTAAAAAAGCATTCCTTTCTTTCCTCCCTTATGCCGTTGAGGTGCATTTTGCGAAGCATAATCCGGGTGGCAAGGTCAATGTTTATGATGGCGTACCAGCACAGAAGGTAGTCTATCATTATCTGCTGATAATTAGACTTATATTTTGGACTGTATGATAATTCCAATATGGGTCTACACTACAGATGCAAGATGTAATGCAGCTTGCGTCTAGATCTATTCAGCTCATTAAGGATGAATAGATAGATAGATTTCATTAACTAATATAATTTCGTAGTTTTAACCTAGGCACTTGACGAGGCGAATTTGTCGTGTGCCAAATCAAGTAATCCTAACATGCAAACTGAGTAATATAGTGCGCAAGCAAGGGTCGAATCCCAAGAGAATCAGTTTATCAAATTCTTAAGTTATCACAATGACTAACCAATAAACGTAACCAAAAGGGTTTTTTTTATGGTTTTGATACGAAGTATCGAATGTCAACTTGGTTATAATAATATTAAGCGAAGTGTTTCACTTAGCGATTATCCACAATTAGATTAACAAGTTGATCTTAGAATTCTTTTCATCCCTATGTCAAGTTCTCAAGTGATCGTTCTAATTCTTGTTCTTGAATAGTTATTAGTCCAACTAGTCCTAACAACCCTTACTCGATTATAACTTTGAAACTATCAAAGTTCAATAACAAAGTAGCAATGCATTCAGGAATAGATAGATACATGGACAACTAGTCGGATACTTGACATGTACTCAACTCTCTTCTCTAATAACAATCACAACTAGTTCATGCAAATAGATTGTGCTACACAACAAGTATGATAATTCAACTAGAAGTATCAAACTCTAGCAATATGAATAAGATAAAACTAACTTAGGTGATCAATCTAAAGTAGTAAATCTAGTTCATTGACAATACAAACAAGAGAGTTGAGACAATCAAAGAGTAAACAAAGGAAAATGATAAACTCACAACTTGTTGAATCCAAAAGCTTCAAACGCCAAGTGAAACAAAGAACTTTAGCAACTCATAAGTTTGTGAAAAACTCTCCAAAAACTTAAGCAAAACAAAAGGTAAGATGATCAAGGATGATCATCCACAACTTAAATAGCATTCAGCTATTGTAACAGCCGAATTAAGGTTAACAAAACGTGTAGAAAGTTACAGAATTGAACACAAATTACTTCAAATGGCAAAGACATCAATTTGATTCTTCTGTCGAGGAACCGCATCCGCGGGCGCGGTTTTGGATTCTCCAGATTTTCAGGATGGCAGAGGGCCGCGAGCGCGGTTTGGGACCCGCGGGCGCGGCTTGAGCTCTCTCGGATCCTTGGCTGAGGATGAAACCCGCGGGTGCGGCTTGAGACCCGCGGGTGCGGCTATGTTGTCTGAGGTAGCAGCTATTGATTTCTTCAATTCTTCGTCTTCCTCTTCGTCTTCAGCAGTTTCTTCCTTATGCTTCAATGCTTCCAATGCTTGTATCATCTCTTGGAATCTCGTATGTAAATCTTCTCTCGAACAGCTCCATGATACAGATTACATAAAAACAAATAACATAATCCTATACAAAACTAGCTAATAATCCATAGTTGCGGTATGTAAAACACCGCTTATCAAACTCCCCCATACTTAGACCTTGCTCGTCCCCGAGTAAGCTAAAAGAAACTTACTCTTTTACAATAATCACTCAAAGATCTCAGGAAGTATGAAAAAGAAAGAAACTACAAATCACTAACACATTTAGTATACAAACAATATGATGAGAAAGAAATCTATCAATTTGGTCCTCCATAGTGGTTATCATGCAAAAAATTTTGTCCTAAGACACTCATTTCACTCATTTTTCCTAGGCGCCCCGAAGGGTTTTCACCTAGCCACTCATTTCATTTTCAATCTCACCATTCCTTACCGCCCTCAAGTCCTTTTTTGCCAAGCCTAATGCAAGCCGAACTACCCGCTTATTGCATGGATTTTTCCATCCCAGGATTTTCATTTGCCTTTTTTCGTATTTTTGTGGCTTTTTCTGTTTTTAATTCCATGCAAAGTACAAACCAAATTAAATAAAACCGAAGGGAAATAACAAGGAAATGAAACTACTCTAGGATAAGCAATGAACTAATTTCCCTCCCCCATACTTGAAGTGCACAATGCCCTCAGTGTGTAAGACATAGAAAAATAATGAGGAAGAGAGAAAGAAGCTCACTGATCCGGGTCATCCCGGTTTGGATAGTCGGGCCAACGAGCCTGCATGTCGAGCCGTAACTCATCCACCGACTGCTGCAGTCTCTCAACATTTCGGTTCACCGTCTGAACCGACTGATAGACACCAACTGTAGTGTCATAATCTGCAGAGGGAACCTGAGAGATTCCCAAGATGTGGCGCAGCTGTTCAGCCTGAACCGTAAAGGATTGTCCATTGTAAATGAACTGGATGGCCGAGATGAAGGTGGTCTCCGAGACGGTCTTGGACTTGAGGCTCGCCAGAAACTGATAGGTAGCCTCGGCATGAGTGGGAGCTGACCTGAACAAGAAACCATGCAACCCTGCGTGCTCAAGCATGGCCTCAGTGCACGCAGTCATACCCAAATCATCGAGCGTACGTCGATGGAAAAATCTCGTGGCTATACACTGCTTAGCCCTTAAAAAGGCTAAGTTTGCCTGAACCTGTTGTTGCCACAAATCATTTTTGTGGCCTCGAGACGTCCCTGCTGCAGCCATCAAAATGTATACACAAACCAAATGCTACCACAAATCCACACACAACAAAGATACCAAGCAGCAGCAGCAGCACAATAGCAAAAGACCTCCCCGAAGCGTAAGAAAATCAACAACGATGAGTGCGGTTGTCGGAAAAACTTACCGAAATCAGGAAAAATGGATGACAGAGGCGAAAGCCGCGGGCGCGGGTTGGAAGTCGCGGGTGCGGTTTTTGCGTTTTCTGATTTCTGGCGAGGAGGGAGCCGCGGGCGCGGGTTTGGAGCCGCGGGTGTGGTTTCTGCGAGGCGGAGAACTGCTTGGCAAGACGAAGCCGCGGGCGCGGGTGTTGAGCCGCGGGTGCGGGTTCGGCGAGGCGGAAAGCTTTTTGGCAGGGCGAGGCCGCGGGTGCGGGTTTTTGAGCCGCGGTTGCGGTTGGATTCCGGCGGTGGACGCGGTGGACGGAGGTGCGGCTGTGGAGGAGGGCTTGGTGGGAGGATGTTGGTGTTGGGAAAGAGAAGGGTTTGGTGGGAGGATTTTGGTGTTTTGAGAAAGAGAAGTGGGAGGTAGGGTATGATTGGAGGGATGGGAGGATTTTTATGTGGTGGGAGGTAGAGAATGAAATTCGAGATGCAGAAGGGTAGAAGATGAAATCTAAGATGGAGAAGGGTAGAAGATGAAATCTGAGATGGAGAAGGGTAGAAGATGAACCGTCAATTCTTTTTTTTTTTCCTTTTTTTTTTCCTTTTTTTTTTCTTTTTTTTTTTCTTTTTTTCGATAAACGAAAAGAAGAACCGTCAATTCCTTTAGTAGCAAACGACCATCGTCTTCTCGTCTTGAATTCCTAGAAAATAGAAAACAAAACAATTAAAAAGAAAATGAAATTCAAGGGAAAAGAAGAATACCCTAGGTTGCCTCCCAAGCAGTGCCTTGGTTAGAGTCGTGGCTCGACTTGGTTTCCCGTCTTCAATTTTCAAAAGTTGGCTCTTCTAGAGCCATTTCATCGAAAGACACTTTGGTGAATCCCTCATGGTAAGGTTTTAACCTTTGACCATTCACCTTGAAGACGTTGTGGTTGTCTTTGTCAAACAACTCCACGGCGCCATGAGGAAAGACGCGAGCAACAACATACGGGCCATTCCACCGGGATCGCAACTTACCCGGAAAAAGTTGAAGACGAGATTGGTAGAGCAAGACCTTGTCTCCCACCTTGAAATCTTTCCTCAAGATGTTCTTGTCATGCCAAGCCTTCGTCTTTTCCTTGTAGATCACCGCATTCTCATACGCATTCCAGCGTATCTCTTCAAGCTCTTGGATTTGCAACTTCCTAAAGTCGCCTACCTCATCCAACTCCATGTTGCATTTTTGCACCGCCCACCACGCCTTGTGCTCTAACTCCACCGGAAGGTGACAAGCCTTCCCAAACACAAGTCGATATGGGGACATTCCTATTGGAGTTTTGTAGGCGGTCCTATACGCCCAAAGTGCATCATCCAACCTTAGACTCCAATCCTTTCAATTAGGAGCCACCGTCTTTTCCAGAATCCCCTTGATTTGCCTATTGGACACCTCAGCTTGTCCATTGGATTGGGGTGATAAGCAGTTGAGACTCGTTGAGTGACATGGTACTTCTTTAAAAGTGCACTCACCGTCTTGTTGCAAAAGTGAGTACTTTGGTCACTTATAAGAGCCTTTGGAATTCCAAAACGAGAAAAGATATTCTCCTTCAAGAAACCTGCTACCACTCGGGAATCATCAGTTCTGGTGGCCTTCGCTTCCACCCATTTGGAAACGTAGTCCACCGCAAGTAAAATGTATAAATTCCCAAACGAACTAGGAAAGGGTCCCATGAAATCAATACCCCAAACATCAAAAATCTCACAAAAGACTAATGGTGTTTGTGGCATCTCATTTCGTTTAGAAATTTTCTCGACCCTTTGGCATCGGTCGCAGGCTTTGCAAAAGGCAAACGCATCCCGAAAGATGTGTGGCCAATAGAAGCCGGCGTCCAATACCTTCCTAGCCATTTTGTTAGCCCCAAAATGCCCCCCACATGCATGAGAATGACAAAAAGTAAGGACAGACTGTACCTCGTTATCCGGGAGGCATCGTCGAATTACCTTGTCAACACAATGTCTCCAAAGGTAGGGGTCATCCCAAACGTAGAAACGTGATTCCCGCTTGATCCTATCCTTTTGAGCTTTGGTGTAGTTCAGCGGGAATTCTTCGCGAACCAGGTAGTTCACGATGTCGGCAAACCATGGTTTGAAAGACCGGAGGGCGAAAAGCTTGTATTCGGGGTCAATTTCTGCAAATTCTGTATAATCTGCTGCTGTCAGAAAACCGCGATTGCGGTTATCGAGACGCGGTCGCGGTTCTCCTTGTATTGAGACTTCTGGCAAACACAAACCGCGGGCGCAGGTTTCGAGCCCCGGGCGCGGTTCTCCCTTTTCCGAAAATACTTGAGAGCACAAACCGCGGGTGCGGTTTCCTAGCCACGGGTGCGGCTTGTTCTCAGCAGAAGCAGAAATTACAGAATGAATTTGATACAAGTTTTCGTCCGGGAATGTACCTTGAATTTGAACCTGTAATTTAGCGTCCTCTTGCACAATCCGGCTCAAATGATCAGCTACGGAGTTTTCGACTCCCTTCTTGTCTCGGATTTCCACATTGAACTCGCTTAAGAGCAAAACCCATCGAATGAGTCTTGGCTTTGATTCCTTCTTCGTCATGAGATAACGAAGAGCAGCGTGGTCCGTGTGGATAATCACCTTCGTGCCCAAAAGATATTGCCGAAATTTTTCAAGGGCAAACACCACGGCTAGCAACTCCTTTTCCGTGGTGAAGTAATTCCTCTGAGCTCCGTTCAAAGTCGTGGAAGCATAGTAGATGACGTGCATTGCTCTTCCGACTTTTTGACCAAGAACGGCTCCCACCGCGTGATCACTAGCATCACACATGATCTCAAAGGGTAGAGACCAATTGGGTACTTGGATGATTGGTGCTTCGGTGAGGTGTGCTTTCAGAGTGTCGAATGCCTTCTTGCACACATTCGACATGTCAAAGGTAGCTTCCTTCTTCAAAAGCTCACATAGGGGCGTGGAGATCTTAGAGAAGTCCTTGATAAACCTGCGATAAAAACCTGCATGGCCTAGGAAAGAACGCACTTCACGCACATTAGTAGGATAAGGCAACGATTGAATGACGTCAATCTTTGCCTTATCGACCTCAATACCCCTAGCTGAAATTATGTGCCCCAATACTATCCCTTGTTCAACCATAAAATGACACTTTTCATAATTCAATTCTAGATTAGTATCTACACATCTTTTAAGCACAAGTGACAAATGATTTAAACATGCATCAAAGCTATCTCCATGTACCGTAAAATCATCCATAAAAACTTCTATGAAATGTTCAATGTATTCCGAGAAGATACTTACCATACATCGTTGAAAGGTCCCGGGCGCGTTACATAATCCAAAAGGCATCCTACGATATGCAAAAGTGCCAAAGGGACATGTAAACGTCGTCTTCTCTTGATCTTCGGGTGCAATAGCCACCTGAAAATACCCTGAATACCCATCTAGAAAGCAATAATACGGACGACCAACAAGTCGTTCAAGCATTTGATCAATAAAAGGGAGAGGGAAATGATCTTTTCGGGTTACCGCATTCAGCTTGCGGTAGTCAATGCATACTCTCCAACCCGTTTGAGTTCGGGTAGGAACCATCTCACCTTGTTGATTCTCTACCAATGTTATGCCCCCCTTCTTAGGGACACATTGAGTTGGACTCACCCATTGACTATCCGAAATGGAGTAGATCATGTCAGCTTGAAGAAGTTTCAGCACCTCCTTCTTGACCACCTCCATCATAGGTGGGTTTAACCTTCTTTGGGGTTGCCTAGAGGGTTTAGCACCTTCCTCAAGAAGGATCCTGTGCATACAGGTGGAAGGGCTAATTCCCTTGATGTCAGCAATGGTCCACCCAAGAGCGGTAATGTGTTCTTTTAACACCATCACCAACCTTCTCTCTTGTTTAAGGAGACCATTGCAAATGTAAAGCACTAGATCCTCGGTATCATACCCATGAAAAGGGAACGAAGCACACAACCCCTTGAAGCGTTTAAGGTAGTCATAGAGAGTTTCGTCTTCACTTTGCTCGACATGGGCTATCTCCTTCTTGAGAGCATTTGCCTTTTTCACCGGAAAATACTTGCTCAAGAACACCTTGTGCAACTTTTCTCAATTATCAACCGAACCGGTTGGCAAATGGTAATACCAAGAACGAGCACCATCCTTCAAAGTGAACCCGAAGGCTCTCATCTTGATCTGCTCTTCCGTGACGTTTGGCGGTTTGGTCGTCATGCAAATGTCATGAAATTGGTTCAAATGCATGATCGGATCCTCGCCAGCCAAACCATGGAAACTTGGGAGCAAATTGATCACCCCCGACTTGAGCTCGAAAGTCACCCCATGAGCAAGGGGTGGAATAACCACAGCTTGAGGTTGCTGTGTCAGGTTCGGTGTTTGCCGCTCTCTCAAAGTGCGAGTAACACCACCTCCTGGTAGCCTTGTCTCAATTAGCTCCCGTTGAGCATTAACGACCAACTGCATGTCAGCCAATTGACATTGCACTTCAGCAAGAGCTTCTCGATCGGCCATTTCTACTATCTCAGTCCCGACTCTGTTCTCTCTTCGATTCCGATGAAAAGTTCTCTCGATCTCTGAATCAAGAATAGAAAGAGGCTGATTAGTAGAACGGGTGTTGACCATTCACTAGTCAACACTAAAGTTAGTCAAAATAAGAACTTAAAAATAAGAAAATTTGATTCCCCGGCAACGGCGCCAAATTTGACGAGGCGAATTTGTCGTGTGCCAAGTCAAGTAATCCTAACATGCAAACTGAGTAATATAGTGCGCAAGAAAGGGTCGAATCCCAAGAGAATCAGTTTATCAAATTCTTAAGTTATCACAATGACTAACCAATAAACGTAACCAAAAGGTTTTTTTTTATGGTTTTGATACGAAGTATCGAATGTCAACTTGGTTATAACAATATTAAGCGAAGTGTTCCACTTAGCGATTATCCACAATTAGATTAACAAGTTGATCTTAGAATCCTTTTCATCCCTATGTCAAGTTCTCAAGTGATCGTTCTAATTTCTGTTCTTGAATAGTTATTAGTCCAACTAGTCCTAACAACACTTACTCGATTTTAACTTTGAAACTATCAAAATTCAATAACAAAGTAGCAATGCATTCAGGAATAGATAGATACATGCAATATCATGAACAACTAGTCGGATACTTGACATGTACTCAACTCTCTTCTCTAATAACAATCACAACTAGTTCATGCAAATAGATTGTGCTACACAACAAGTATGATAATTCAACTAGAAGTATCAAACTCTAGCAATATGAATAAGATAAAACTAACTTAGGTGATCAATCTAAAGTAGTAAATCTAGTTCATTGACAATACAAACAAGAGAGTTGAGACAATCAAAGAGTAGACAAAGGGAAAGGATAAACTCACAACTTGTTGAATCCAAAAGCTTCAAACCCCAAGTGAAACAAAGAACTTTAGCAACTCATAAGTTTGTGAAAAAGTCTCCAAAAACTTAAGCAAAACAAAAGGTAAGATGATCAAGGATGATCATCCACAACTTAAATAGCATTCAGCTATTGTAACAGCCGAATTAAGGTTAACAAAACGTGTAGAAAGTTACAGAATTGAACACAAATTACTTCAAATGGCAAAGACACCAATTTGATTCTTCTGTCGAGGAACTGCACCCGCGGGTTGATAGCCGTGGGCGCGGTTTTGGATTCTCCATATTTTCAGGATGGCAGAGGGTCGCGGGCGCGGTTTGGGACCCGCGGGCGCGGCTTGAGCTCTCTCGGATCCTTGCCTGAGGATGAAACCCGCGGGTGCGGCTTGAGACCCGCGGGTGCGGCTATGTTGTCTGAGGTAGCAGCTACTGATTTCTTTAAGTCTTCGTCTTCGTCTTCGTCTTCAGCAACTTCTTCCTTATGCTTCAATGCTTCCAATGCTTGTATCATCTCTTGGAATCTCGTATGTAAATCTTCTCTCGAACAGCTCCATGATACAGATTACATAGAAACAAATAACATAATCCTATACAAAACTAGCTAATAATCCATAGTTGCGGTATGTAAAACACCGCTTATCAGCACTCAAGTGTGAATTTTGAGTTAAATTTCATTAACTGAACTTTTGGGAATGTGGATTGTAAACTAGTTAGCTGATTTTTTACCTAATTAAGATTATATGAAATAAAATGGTGGTCATTTGAGGGCTAAAATCCTACTTTTCGTATTGTAGTTGTATCAGTATGATGATATAGCGAAAGTCGAGTTGTATGAAAAGGATAAAAGCTTACGTTTTTCTTTGTCTGACAATTAAAAGCAAGGTTACTGGTCATATAGAGAGCTTAGCTTTGATTTCGTCTTTTGACGAGTTGGGTACTGTCAAAAGGAAAGAGGGGGGGGGGGTAATTTGACAGTACATGTCATTTAGTAGTAATTCTGTCGTTGCTGTGATTTTGAGGTATCCTGTTATAGTGCAGCGAACACGAGGAAGAATTCAGCAATGGGAGATGTCGTCGACGGTTTACAAGTGGTTGTCAGTGATAATTCAGTAGTCGAGGTTCTCCATGTCATTTGAATGTTGCAACTGCACCCTTTCTATTGCTGCAACTAAAGATAATATTTGTTTTCATTTCAGGGTGCCAATAATATATAACCATGTAATGTGGATAAAGAAATTTCTGGATACATAAAAGCAGAAGATGAGAGTGAATTTCTGGTGTGGAGGAAGGATTGTAAGCACCATTTATGATTCTATATTTTTATTTCCACATATGAATTAATACAAAGTTCTGATTATTCAGTTGATGCGTATTTAAGGGCCATGATATAGAGGTAGATGATAAAATCAAGAATGTTGTCAAGCTAAAGAAGTAAGGGGCTAATTAATCCAACCATTGGAGACGACACATTGTCATCTAATATCCTTTCATCGTAATCTTTCCAGATATGATTGTGTGCACTTGGTAAATTGTTTGGTTTACTAATTGTGCAAGTTGTCTTACTCTTAAACAGAGATGACAATGAACTTAATGATGAAATAGCCGGCTGCAACAAAGGGAGTACCGGAGGTTGTGTCTCGCCAAGTATCACATAGTATTCTTGAGGAATGAATAACCGATGACGGAAAAGGAAAGAAATTTGGTGGTTTTAATTTTTGCTTGATTCAGTAAGAGAATTTTGCCTATTGTGACGACTTTGTGTTTCCAAGGGAAGTGAAAATCGGAATCAACTAATGGCTAATTGTATGTTGCAAAATCCGAAGGGAAGAAATATTGTGATCACCTTCTCTATGCAGAACAAGATCTTGGTGTTTGGCGTGAACATGCATTGCAAGAACAGTTTTTCAAAGAGATTAATGAAAGAGTTTAGTTGGTATGCAACCACATATGATAAATTCCTGATTTTCAGAAATGGTATAGTGATCTCGACGAAGACCCGATTTGAGAAAAGCGTTGGAGGAATTGATATAATTGGGATATTTTCATCTGTGAAGTATCTCCCAAACTATGGTAAGTTACTTACAAGTTTTTTGTATAAATATTTCCGGATCTAGCCGGTATTAAGCTTTTGCTAAATCTGTTTATCTGAGATTGATCAATTCTAATACTATTAGTTATCCATTGTTGCAGCAGGGCTTGAGTTTGGAAAAGATCCAAAAGAAGTCCAAAAGTGAACATGTTCAATGTCTTTACAACAAATTTATTTCTTTAAGTCCTGATTCAATGTTGATTACCGAGAAAACCTCAACTCGAAGTGAACATGTTCTTTACAACAAATCTGGATACTCACACAGTGAATATGATTCAGCAAGAAGTCCAAAAGACACTCCAGTACATTCAGCTTCAGAATTTCCAGATGTCTTTGCGAAGACTTTTGAAGAAGATAGCGACTTCCACCGGTATCATTCAACCCAATCCTCAACTTAGAATCACATGTTGAATAGACGTTATTATTGCAATTTATCTGGAATTTGATATCTATGATTTGGAGCTCACTTATCTAAGATCTAACTCAAAACTACGTAAGCTTCTCATTTGTACAACATTTTCCATTATCGTTGAGGTGGGAAGAATTTGCAATAATGACAATCGATGACAAAAATTCAATATTTGTGGCAGGAATTCGCTACGGTTGCACTGAAGATGACCTACGCCATGCTTTTGATCTTTATGGTGACATTCTCGCAGTTCAGGTCCCTATCTTACTCTCTCTTCACTTTGTGAATGTTTTCTCATGATTTGTGTATGATGCGGGAGAAATTTTAACTTGGGCACTCAAATGGAGATCTGAAATTATATTGTTTGCAAATAGTTAAGATTTTTAATTCATAAACCACAATGTTCAGTTTGCTGCTTTATAACTGGTAGTGCGTCTTTTTTCTTCCAATCATATATTATCTGCTTTCTCAACAAAAAAAATATTGTGCCCCTGATCTATAGTGAACTGACCAATACTATAGGACAAAGAAGCTGATGAGGGTGTTCTGCCAAAGGATGAAAGCTTCAATTAATCTGTTGAACTTCATTGCAATGGCAAGAGACTGCTGTTTTTTAGGATAATTAAGATTTGTAACCTACTAAGGAACACTTGAGGCGTTGGGTTCAGAGTATTGGTAGACAACTTATGATGGTATTAGTGACTCGCCATAGCAATGAGCGTCAAATGAATATAATGTGCTCACATGCTGGAGTGTATAGATTAGGGAAAAAGAAAAGAGAGGATGGCGAAACAGAGGAGGTTGTTAATACAGAGCGGGATAGTAGGGATAAGAAGTCGGATTGCAAGTTTGAGATCCGAGGATATAGGTTCAGGGCGAGGGATGCGAGAGATGGATGGTATGTGAAGGTAAAATACGGACAACACAATCATAAGCTTTCCACTAGCTTCATTGGCCATCCGTACATGGGTCGAATGACGCCGAACGAGGTGAAATTTGTGACGGTATGTGCGAACAGCTTGACTACGCCGTCTGTTATTGCTACTCAGTTGAGTGCGGCCTTTCCAGGGAATACAACATCCACAAAACAAATCGCCAACTTTATTCAGAAGATGCATTTTGAGGATCGTGGAGATTTGACTGTTACACAATGGACCTTGAAGTTTTTGAAGGAGCGCGGCTATGTAGTGCATCCCCTCTGCAAGAAGAAATCAAACGAGGTGGAAATCTTGTTTTTTGCCCATCAAGACTCGTTGCACTTGTTGAAGATGTTTCCGTACGTCGTGGTTATTGACGCCACATACAAGACGAATAGGTACATAATAGTTGTATATCAAATTTTTTTTGTTTAAATATATTGCATATGCCTCTTCCTTCATTATTTAAATATATTATGAAGGTATAAAATGCCTCTTGTGGAGATTGTCGGTTTCACTTGCACGCATAAGACATTCAACATTGCATATGCATTCACGGGTAAGGAGGAAACAATGCACTACTTGTGGATAATTCAGAGGCTTAGAAAGTTGTTTGAGGATGCCAGAGTAATGCCGACTGCAATAATGACCGATCGAGAACTAGCTCTCATCACTGCAATCAAATATGTGTTCAAAGATCTTCCGGTTCAACACCTCTTGTGTTGGGTTCATATCAAGCACAACATCGAGGTAAACGCTACCAGAATTTTGAAAAATAAGGAATCGGTGAAAAGGTTGTGCTCGCAAGTATGGAGACTTTTTCTATCAAGAACGGAGGAACAATACGAGGAAAGACTGCTAGGATTGAGAACATCTTGGAGAAGCGGCGTCGTCGGATACATTGAAAAGGTGTGGCTTATCCCTTACAAGACTAACATTGTTTGTGCATGGACGGAACACAATCTTCACTTCTTCACGAGGACCTCAAACAGGTAATTTTTTTTTAACTTACTTAAACGTTTCCGATTTATTTATTAGTTTATTATGTAATAGTTGTTTTACTTAAACGCGACATTGAATGAATAAAACATAGGGTTGAGGGAATGCATAAGGTGTTGAAGAAAATAGTCCGTTCAAGTGTAGGCGGTTTTAATCGAATGGTTGTGAGGATCCATGCAGCCATCGAGGGCCAGATTGTGAAGGTGAGGGCCACCATGGAAGAGGATCGGATCAAGACACCCGGGGTTTTCAGACGAATGAATCCACAAGTGAAATTGATATTTCGGCATCTATTCCATAATGTGTCTGATAGAGCGTTGCATAAGTTGTGGGATATATGGGAGGATATAAAGGCGAAGAATTATGAGGAACATTGCGAAGATTACTGGATGCGAGAATGTCAGGGCCTACCGTGCATCCACGAGATGGTGCAACATATTATTCAGAAGAAGCCATTCAAGCTCAATCAGATTCACAGATTCTGGAGGCAGCTACAATGGGATAGGATTGAACTTGATAACGGGGAGGTAGAGATTGGTGTACCTCAGACCATGCGGGAGTTGAGATTCATTGAGCTCAACGATAGATGACAAAAGGGGGAACTTCCTGAAAGTCAGTGGTCTCAGATAGCGGACTTGTACACAATGTTGGAGTATCCACATCAAAGTCTTGCGTTGGAGCCGACGGGAATCAAGGATCCTGGCAGACCACTGACACGGACTCCTCAACACTTCGAAATATCTAAACAGTCACTTTCACCTAGTTACGAGTTAATCTCAAGTATATAAGTCACATAGTTTTACTAATCAAGCAATATGGACAACACGAAGATGTGAAATGTCATTATTTTGGAGTATTTGAGTGTTTCATAACATTTAATGAAAGTTTTATGTAAAGTTTATTTGAGTAACGAATTGATATCACACACATATTAGTAAAACTATACGACTTATATACTTGAGATTAACTCGTAACTAGGTGAAAGTGACTGTTTAGATATTTCGAAGTGTTCATTTTGTTATTTTATTATAAAAACGAAACCTTCATATTGGTAATGCTCAAATACAACTTTTACATTTCAAGTTTTTCAATGTTTAAGGTCTTATTAACCCGTTTTATGTCGTTTTTAGGTAATGGGCCTCACCAAATCTCAATTTGGCCTTATTAGGCCCGTTGACGTTTTCGTTGATTTTTTTTCGATTCCGAGAATTGATAACGAATAAAGACTTCATTTTCTATCATGTTACAATTTTGAAATTTTGAGTTTCAGCGTTATAAGGCGTTTAAACGAACTGGGCCCAAACTATCCATTTCAAACACAACTATCCACATTCACTATCCACTATCCACTAACCACTCTCCAAACCCTATACCCTAAACCCTATACCCTAGCTAGGTTTTCCTCGGTTTCCGTGTCATTTCTCGTCTTAGCACGTTTTAAGTCATTTTTCCTCGATTTCCGTGTCATTTCTCGTCTTGGCCCGTTTTAAGTCGGTTTTCATCGGTTTTCGCACGAATTCTCGTCTTAGCCCGTTTTAAGTCATTTTCCCTCGATTTCCGTGTCATTTCTCGTCTTGGCCCGTTTTAAGTCGGTTTTCATCGGTTTTCGCACGAATTCTCGTCTTAGCCCGTTTTAAGTTGGAAAATCCTAATAATATATAAATCCATGAAAACTACGACATCCAAAATATAATACCGACAACAAAATATACATCACACAAACATCCAAAATATAATACTGAACACAAACATATCATTGCACAGGCCCATCCTCCTCTGGTACTACATCACCAATCCATATGCTGATCCACCCCCTCATCATCCTCGCTTGTCCTGCAGGCAGAGTGTCACCATATGCACGTAGGAAACTAGATATCTCAGAGGCGAGTATGTTGCCCCGCTACATTTTCAAAATGTAAATATAAGTAGAATAAAATAGATTATAATTATAACTTGAGCGATATTGACTAAAATACGTACCACAACTACAGAGGCTGTCGCAGGTATCTGTATGTGCTCCGCACGGTGGTCAAACGGTGCACGTGGGTCCTGCCTGGGTGATCTGGAATCAACATAAGGATGTGACATGGCATTAAACCATGTCAGATATCCATCCTTGCAATCCCATGCATACTCTCGAAGTCCTCTTCGATCCTGCTCGTCTAAGGTTATCAATCGATCCGGAAGGGTCTCTGGGGCCCAAGTGCAGTCCTCATCCCCGAATGTGACAGTGTACCCTGATGCAGAATCATTTCTAATCGCAGTAGGTGGTGTAATCGGGGGTTCGGGTATGCCTTGCACATACCCGAACTGTCGCATACATCGGTCAGGATGGTGCGACTCCCTGACCTCAAAGGACTCTACAGGCCCCCAAAATAGACCTAACCTATACTGGGGGTCGTTGAGATCCAACTTGCCCCAGGGGTTCCACTGAACCTATGTTTTTTAAAAATGACAAACGTATTTTTAAAAATAATAATTGCATAACATATGATGAAATTACTCATTAAATAATACTTACCTCTGCATATGTGATCTGGTCAAGGACCAGTCTGAGGGAAACTAGTCGAGCAGGATCCTTATGGTACTTGACTTTGCTGTTTTCCCGGATAGCCGCCGCCGAGGCATTCATGGATGCCAAGTCTTGCGTAGCATGACCCCGAAGACCATGGAAATACGCCCATATCCAAGCCTACAAATACCAGAATTTCTTATACTGTCACCATAAGCAAAATATACACGAAAAAACAAACAAACATTAAACGAATACTACCTTCAACAGGAGCGGACAGCCAGCAAACCCCTTGGATTGAGCACGGGAGGCCTGACCCAACTGTCTGTACAGTTCAGCCAAGACGGCTGTCCCCCAAGCATAGGACCCTGTCTCATTGTGATCTACGAGGATGCTAAGGTATTTGTGCTTCACCTTCATCCGAGACTTGTCTACAAATGTCGTACTGCCTAACAGGGACAACAAGTAGAGCGAAGCAATATCACTCTCTTGCTGAGGAGTCCTGCAATTAATAACAAAAAATGAATTAGTAACGTTAATCGAGAAATTATGAGAAATTCTTATAATATACGATAATTTACCTGTCCCGTATATCAAACATCTGTAATAGTCGGGTGTGGATCGTGGTGATGCCTCTCTTGCCGTGGATGTTCAAACCCCCATCTGATAATTTATCACGGATTATAAATATTTAATTGAATCAAATATAAATAATAAAATAAACTCTACGTACGTAAGCATAGCGCAACAGCCTCCTTGATCGTAGCAAACCCGAACATCCGTTGCACATGAGGATGCACAAACCCATCTATGTCTGCCTCAGCAGATCTGACAGCTCGTCCATGGATCGGAAGCTCCAGAATCTTCAGCACGTCTAACAAGGTAGGAGCAATCTCACCAAATGCAAAGTGAAACGTGTTGGTTTCTGGATACCAACGCTCCACAAATGCAGAAATCAGAATCGGATCGATGCTGTTGTACTCGAGCCGGGGATCTGCAAGGACATGTAAGTGGCTCCGCTCAACGAGCTGCCACCATGACCCAGGCACATTAGATTTATGCCTATCATACTCCCTGAAGAAGTCCTTGCGGTTGTATATATCCAACACCCTCTTCAGCTGATGTACGAAAGAGAAATTAATGAATTAGAATACCGTGTGGATCGTTTTACCTCACAAATTCATTTAGGAAACAACGCATACCTTCGATGAGGGCGGTATCACATAAGTCGGGTCATGCTCAATACGCTCTGCAAGAGACGACGTCTCAGTCCATATCACCGGAGCAATGTGGGTGCTGTAATCCACCAAAAGCCGTGAACTACGAGGACCTCCAGGATGCCCCACATAATCTGCATCCCCTGGAACCGGTACAGCTAAGCCCGGATCAATGTGCTGAACAGGCTCCTGAACAGGCTCCTGAATGGGCTCCTGGAGGTCTGACTGATCCTGATCGAAATCATGAACAAGCTCCTCAATCTCCTGCTGATGATCCTCTGCAGAAGGAGACAATGATCCAACTGGAGATGGCTCACGCACAGGTGATCCCTCATAGTAATCAGCATGCATCTGCGCCTCCAAATCTCCTAGATCTACATCTGGCTGATCTGCAACCTCGGTTGCCTCCGTC
Source organism: Oxyria digyna (assembly GCA_029168935.1). Lineage (NCBI taxonomy): Eukaryota > Viridiplantae > Streptophyta > Magnoliopsida > Caryophyllales > Polygonaceae > Oxyria > Oxyria digyna. The sequence continues at coordinate 21,044,861 of JAPVLV010000010.1, read as the reverse complement.
AACTCCTCCGTCTCACTAACATCCAAATCATCCATCAGAGCTTTCCCTGTATCTCCTATATGCACTCCTGGAATGTCTGGAGGAGATCCACGACGTCGGGAAGCTGTGATCCCGCGTGCGCTAGGGTGACGAGGGCCCTTCTTCTTCTTTCTAACAGAACAACCCGCCGGAGTAATAGCCCTCTCTAAAGCCTATTTTCATATTTACGAATTATTATTTTATATTATTTGACGTTTTTCTTTTAAATATTTAATAATGTATTAATTACTAATTTTTTCTTAGGTACAACTTATTAATAATTTATTAAGACGCTATTTAATAATGTATTAATTACTAATTAATTCATTTCTTAGTAAATAACGAAAATATTATATTAATAAATATTATTTAATATTAAATCTTTTTCTTTTACAAGTTATTTATCGAATAACGTGAAACAATAAATAACGACTAATTATTATTATATTAATAAATATTATTTAATAATAAATCATTTTCTTTAAATCGTTATTTATCGAATAACGTGAAACGTTAAACGATAAATAACAACTAATTAATATTATATTAATATTATATTATTTCTTAATATAATATTATTTATTAATAGCTATAAGATAAATAACGACTAACTAATATTATATTAATAAATATTATTTATTAATAAATCTTTTTCTTTTATTCGTTATTTATCGAATAACGTGAAACGTTAAACGATAAATAACGACTAATTAATATTATATTAATATAATATTATTAATTAATATAATATTATTTTCTTTTAGCTAAACGATAAATAACGACTAACTAATATTATATTAATAAATATTATTTAATAATTAATCTTTTTCTTTAAATCGTTATTTATCGATTAACGTGAAACGTTAAACGATAAATAACGACCAATTAATATTATATTAATAAATATTATTTATTAATATAATATTATTTTCTTTTACCTAAACGATAAATAACGACTAACTAATATTATATTAATAAATGTTATTTAATAATAAAAATTTTCATTTTAATCGTTATTTATCAAATAACGTGAAACGTTAAACGATAAATAACGACTAACTAATATTATATTAATAAATATTATTTATTAATATATTATTATTTTATTTTTAGTCGTTATTTATCAAATAACGTTTCACGCTAAACGATAAATAACGACTAATTAATAAATAACAAATAATTCATATTTCATTAATAAATCTTTTTTTAATCGTTATTTATCGAATAACGTTTCACGCTAAACAATAAATAACGACTAATTAAAAAAAAATATTAACGTACCTCGTGGATCGAGAGCGTCTTTTACGGCGATTTCGAACGGGCCCGTTTTTCCGCACCGCCCCGACCCCGACCACCATGAGCCCGACCACCACGAGCTCCACCCCGACCACCACCTGCTTCACCTCCAGCCACCTTGCCGGCGCCACCAACCTCCTCCCCTCCACCTCCAGACCCCTCGCCAGCGCCACCGACCACCTCAGGAGCCACCGCAGCTCCACCACCACGGGCCCTTTTCTTTTTCGCCGGATTCGTCTTCCGCCCAGGCGCAACTCCTCCACCTTCTGTAACGCCCCAAAATGGAGGGTATTACAGTGCCAGGGATCCCTGGATAGGAATCCCCTCAGGCGGTTAAGGGAAAAGATTGATATGAGAAAACAATGTGTTAGCGGAAGCAAGTTTAAAACAAAAGGGGGTTAACTTTAGCGGAACAAATAAGATTTGAAACTCGAGAGTGAATTAGAAATTAAGAAAACAATGATGGAGATGACATTGTAGTGTGATTCTGCTAGAACTAACGTTTCCACATTATAATGAACACAACTAATAACCCATCCTAGCAACGCATCAGTCGTTTGACCTCCTCCATGCTCTGAAGCTGCATGAATACCTGGCCATGGACAAACACAGCCAGTCCCCCACCGAAATGGGGGTTAGTCTCCAACCAGACTAGCAAGTTATATGAGCAGTAAACATGTAATAGTATAAGTATAGAAATCATAGACTAAGCATAATGCAATACACAACTTGCAGATATATAGACGTACTGTAAAGTCGAATACAAACATATAACGATGCGGTAAAGACATGCAACATACAGACACGCAATTAAGATATATGCAGATGTGCAGAAATGCGAAGATGTAGATATGCAAACACACAGTAAGTCTAGGTACCCAACATGTTGATTTACAGAGAAGTTAACCTCTAGCATGTTAATCCTAATTTCATCATTTCAGATACACAAGAGATCATATTAATAAACATTTTATATAATAGTAGTAGCTTAGACAACGAAAACTACACAACATCACCAACGATATGCACATTTTGATATATACACTCATCATGATCATATAGTAATCAATTACACTTCACTTATTCGTCAGTCAAATTCCAGACAAGTTGCAAATTCCCAAACAAGGAAACAACAATTCACAAGCAACCTATAAACAAGCCATTTAAATAAAACCATTCCAAATTCAAAATACGAAAAACGTTTTGAAAACAAGTTCAAGTCTGTCTTGAAACCGAAGGTACCTTCTCACCCATATTATGGGTATCAAAACTTTACCAACGGGTCGGAAACGGCCTCACTAGCTAGGTGACCCGGCCTTCCCAATATTGGTAAAGGAACTCCCACGACCCACTCAGCCCGGACTCCGGGAAGAGCCCTAATCGAGGGATATATCTCGGATAAAACCATCATAATATAATGCGGGGCTCGGAACGATCCTTACCCGCAAGAGTCAACACCATAACCACGTCATAACCTTGATCAAATCAACAAGTTCACACCAATTTCATATAGCCCTTGTCTATATGCAATAACAAGCATACTATGCTTTCATGTTCAAGATTAATCATATCTCAGCATGATGTCGTTAATATCCATTTATAAACATGAACCCTTATACCTGAGCTCATAAAGCATAAATACTTTCAGCATAATAAGAATCTCCACGACCAATGTATGTCCATAAGAAGCCGAACAAGAACGACACAACATGGCACAAGGCACAATGAATCAATACCACAAACCAACAACATATGCAACGACAACGTCTATTTTCTCGATAACAACAATTTTCCAAACTTAACAAACATATCCAATGACAACATCGCATAACGAATAAAGACAACAAGGCAACGAAAATAACAACGATGTCAACATGAACGATAAGATCTAACACCTCAACAATAACCAATGCATCAATTCATGAAATAGATCAACAACGACAACCAAATCAATAACAAGAACATGAATTCCTAACATTATAATTTGATATAGTTATATGCATGCAGAATTGATGGTTTGATGACATGCATAATCTATTATTCTAGACTTAGACTATGACACACAAACGCTCACAAATAACTTGCCTTAGTTGACGATCAACTCCACTAATCTGTTTGTTGTAACAAGATGTCGCAAGATTCACGAAATGCTCACCTGAGTCGAACCTTCACGAAAAACGTCATAACTCATCACATATACATCCAAATCGAAAACCGTAAAATTCCTCATACTCCTAGGGAGATTTCTCACCTTACAACCTCAGCCACAACTTCCCAGTAATTACGAATTTTGCCCAGATTTTCCAGAAAGTTTACCCAATGCCCCAAAATTCAAATCCTTTCTTATTCCTCCAAATCTCAACTTCAAACAACCTATATCATCCATTACTTCCACCAATTTCAGTTCAAACATCAATTTTAACATAAACCCCTAAATTGAAAAACTAGGGTTCATAAATTCGGGGAAAAACTCACCCAAGGCAAAAGAAGAGGCAAGAGCTGCTGCGTAGAGGAAGCAGACGCGAGCTGCTGCGGACGAGCTGCTGTTGGGCTGTGAGCTGTAGTCACACGACCTGCTGCACACGACCTGCTGAACAGCTGCTGCGCAGAGGAGAGTGCGAGCTGCTGCGCAGAGGAAGAAGGAGACGCGAGCAACGTCGGGCTGCGCGAGGCTGAGCGAGAGGCTGTTGGCTGAGCTGATGTGTGTGAGCTGAAGTCAAGAGAAAGGAGGAAGAACAACTGTTGCGTGAAGGGAAGATAAAGGCACCAGCTGCTGCGCGGGCATAGCCAAGTCGAACACTGCAGCTCGGCTGAGCTGCTGCTGCGTTGGTGTGCTCAGGTGGCTGGCTGAACTGCTGGCTGCAGTGAAGATGGAGGAGCAAAGAGGAAGAAATGAGTTGAAGAGAGTGTAAAAAAAACGTGGATGAGGGTAAGGGGTGGGGCCAATAGAAGATTGTAGAGAATTCTAGACGGAAAGGATGGATTAAATTATGGGTATATTTTCTTTGTGGAAGTATTAGATAAAATATGTCGGGTTTTTCTAACAAATCCCGATAAAACGAGGCAAACGCCGATAATCGATAATAACTCAATTATTTGGAATAGACAAGAGCCCGAAAATTCCTAACTGAAATACCTAGCTATTAATCCGAAAGCTTCCAAGGATAAATCAAGGTCGACTTAATTATATTGCAATATGTCTCTGATAGTAAGCGAGCTCGATATCGCTACATATTCAGACCCAGTAATTCACGGGGCATTTCATCCTTCCCCCCTTAAAAAGAGTTTCGTCCCCGAAACTAAGCCTCAATTATTAACGGGTTTCACCCTCTTATCTCTTCTTTTAACCCCCATGTGGTTGCATGTAATGACTTCAAGAAATGCGATACATACTCTTTGTCACGATCAGACACAATAGTTTTGGGGATGCTATGTAATCTTATTATCTCTTCAATATACGACTCTGCAAGTCTGTCGGGACCCCAAACATGCTTTACGGTTAGAATGTGAGCAGATTTAGTCAGGCGATCGACAATGACCCAAATGGCATTCATCCCTCTCTGTGACGGTTGTATCCCTATTTCAAAATCCATAGAAATGGCCTCCCACTTCCATTCTGGAATTGAAAATGGTTGCAATTCTCCAACGGGTCTTTGATGCTCAATCTTAACTTGCTGACAAGTAAAAAAAACTTAGCCACGAATTCGACTACTTCCTTCTTCATGTTACTCCACCAAAAGTTTTGCTTGAAGTCCTTGTCCATCTTATTAGCTCCTAGATGTATCGAGTAAGGTGAGGAGTGGGCTTCTTACAGAATCAAAGTCTTTTATCTTCTCATTTGCATGCACAAAGATTTGGTTCTTGAACCTAAGAATCCTTCCATCGTGCACCACAAATCTTGATGCCTCTTTCTAGCTTATATCATTCAAGATCTTACTTATCTCTGGGTCATCTTGTTGTCCCTAGATTATCATCTCTAATAATGACGACTTAATCTCCAAAAAGAAAAGCTCTTCTTGATTCCTTTGAAATCGAACCACGATCTCACTTCGCATAAGTTCCCTTTGCGATTCTGGTCATATGGTCAGATATGCAATCAATTTCTCATGCGAGGACTTAAGCTACTATATTAGCCTCGCTTGGGTGGTATAGCATCTCATAACCGTTTATCATCTTTAACCACCTTCTTTTCCAAAGGTATATTTCAAGCACTTGTGGTTAGTGTAGATTTGACAAGTTACCCCAAAGAGATAGTGCCTCCAAATCTTAAGAGCGAACACCACAACTTCTAGTTCTAAGTCATGGGTGGGGTAATTTTTCTCATGTGATTTCAACTGTCTGGAAGCATATGTGATGACCCTTCCATGTTGCATCATCACACAACCAAGACCTTGTACTGAAGTATCACTGTAAACAACAACCCATCAGTTCCCTGAGGCGACGCTAACACCGGGGAGCTAGTGAGTCTTCTCTTGAGTTCATCAAAGCTTCCTTAACATTTCTCATCCCAATAAAACTTCTTTGACTTATGCAGCAATTTAGTCAATGGTTGGGCAATCATAGAAAACCCTTCTACAAACCTTCTGTAATACCCAGCCAAGCCGAAGAAGCTCCTTACTTCCTTGACGCTTTTCTGAGGCTTCTATTATGATACTACTTGAATCTTCAGCGGGTCAACCATCACCTCTTTTGCAGAAACTATATGTCCAAGGAAAGCTACCTTAGTCATCCGAAAATCGCATTTTAATAACTTAGCATAAAACTTGTGTTGCCTTAACAACTCGAGAACAGTCTGGAGATGCTCAACATTCCCTTCTTTACTCTTAGAATAGACCAAAATATCATATGTGAACGCAACCACAAACCGATCTAGGTATTATATGAATACTTGGTTCATCAACTCCATGAATACAACAGGGGAATTTGTTAGTCCAAAGGGCATCATCACAATTTAATAATGACTATACTTTTTAGGGAATGTCGTCTTGGCAATATCTTCATCTCGAATCCTCAATTGATGGTAATCTGATCTTAAGTAAATCTTATAGAATACAGATGCCCCCTTGCAGTAGACCCAACAAGTCATCGCTCTGGGAAAATGGGTATCGGTTCCATATTGTCACCTTATTCAACTCGCTTTAATTAACGCATAGTCGAAAGGAGCCATCCTTTTTCCTCACAAACGACATTGGCGTTCCCCAAGGTAACACACATGGCCTAACATAGTCATTCTTAATCAACTCTTCTATCTGCTTCGTTAATTCTAATACCAACAGCGGCGTCATCCTGTACGGGGCCTTAGAGACGGGAGTTGCTCCCGGTTCAAGCTCAATTGCAAATTCAACCTCTCTGTGAGGAGGCAAACCTAATAAGTCTTCCGGGAACGCATCTTCAAACACACATGCAACCGGTATCCTAGATAATTCAGGTTCTCTTTATCATCATCCCCTACAACATAACACAAGTATCCTTGACATCCCTTATCGATCTCACAGCTTCCATAACCTTAATGACCAACCCTGACTTAGCGGGATCTCTACCTTCAAACACATACATCAATCCATTTTTGGTGGTTATAATAATTGTACTCTTATGCCCATCCATCACCACTCCATAAGGCACAATCCAAATCGGTGCCCGATATGACATAATAATGAGTTAAAGCAATCTCAATCAAGTCCGCAAGCCAATCCTGATTCCCAATACGAACCGGACAATTCCTAAACTCACGAGTACCAACTAATTTGCTCTATATAGAGAAATTTACTAGTTTACATACAGAAACGCATATATATATATATACCTGTATCGACAACTTCAGTAAGCACAGAGGTCAGAGTGCGACATTCGATGCAAGTTCTAACCCTTCCCCAAAAAAAAATTTTGAAACCTCGCTCTGATACCAACTTCTGTAACGCCCCAAAATGGAGGGTATTACAGTGCCAGGGATCCCTGGATAGGAATCCCCTCAGGCGGTTAAGGGAAAAGATTGATATGAGAAAACAATGTGTTAGCGGAAGCAAGTTTAAAACAAAAGGGGGTTAACTTTAGCGGAACAAATAAGATTTGAAACTCGAGAGTGAATTAGAAATTAAGAAAACAATGATGGAGATGACATTGTAGTGTGATTCTGCTAGAACTAACGTTTCCACATTATAATGAACACAACTAATAACCCATCCTAGCAACGCATCAGTCGTTTGACCTCCTCCATGCTCTGAAGCTGCATGAATACCTGGCCATGGACAAACACAGCCAGTCCCCCACCGAAATGGGGGTTAGTCTCCAACCAGACTAGCAAGTTATATGAGCAGTAAACATGTAATAGTATAAGTATAGAAATCATAGACTAAGCATAATGCAATACACAACTTGCAGATATATAGACGTACTGTAAAGTCGAATACAAACATATAACGATGCGGTAAAGACATGCAACATACAGACACGCAATTAAGATATATGCAGATGTGCAGAAATGCGAAGATGTAGATATGCAAACACACAGTAAGTCTAGGTACCCAACATGTTGATTTACAGAGAAGTTAACCTCTAGCATGTTAATCCTAATTTCATCATTTCAGATACACAAGAGATCATATTAATAAACATTTTATATAATAGTAGTAGCTTAGACAACGAAAACTACACAGCATCACCAACGATATGCACATTTTGATATATACACTCATCATGATCATATAGTAATCAATTACACTTCACTTATTCGTCAGTCAAATTCCAGACAAGTTGCAAATTCCCAAACAAGGAAACAACAATTCACAAGCAACCTATAAACAAGCCATTTAAATAAAACCATTCCAAATTCAAAATACGAAAAACGTTTTGAAAACAAGTTCAAGTCTGTCTTGAAACCGAAGGTACCTTCTCACCCATATTATGGGTATCAAAACTTTACCAACGGGTCGGAAACGGCCTCACTAGCTAGGTGACCCGGCCTTCCCAATATTGGTAAAGGAACTCCCACGACCCACTCAGCCCGGACTCCGGGAAGAGCCCTAATCGAGGGATATATCTCGGATAAAACCATCATAATATAATGCGGGGCTCGGAACGATCCTTACCCGCAAGAGTCAACACCATAACCACGTCATAACCTTGATCAAATCAACAAGTTCACACCAATTTCATATAGCCCTTGTCTATATGCAATAACAAGCATACTATGCTTTCATGTTCAAGATTAATCATATCTCAGCATGATGTCGTTAATATCCATTTATAAACATGAACCCTTATACCTGAGCTCATAAAGCATAAATACTTTCAGCATAATAAGAATCTCCACGACCAATGTATGTCCATAAGAAGCCGAACAAGAACGACACAACATGGCACAAGGCACAATGAATCAATACCACAAACCAACAACATATGCAACGACAACGTCTATTTTCTCGATAACAACAATTTTCCAAACTTAACAAACATATCCAATGACAACATCGCATAACGAATAAAGACAACAAGGCAACGAAAATAACAACGATGTCAACATGAACGATAAGATCTAACACCTCAACAATAACCAATGCATCAATTCATGAAATAGATCAACAACGACAACCAAATCAATAACAAGAACATGAATTCCTAACATTATAATTTGATATAGTTATATGCATGCAGAATTGATGGTTTGATGACATGCATAATCTATTATTCTAGACTTAGACTATGACACACAAACGCTCACAAATAACTTGCCTTAGTTGACGATCAACTCCACTAATCTGTTTGTTGTAACAAGATGTCGCAAGATTCACGAAATGCTCACCTGAGTCGAACCTTCACGAAAAACGTCATAACTCATCACATATACATCCAAATCGAAAACCGTAAAATTCCTCATACTCCTAGGGAGATTTCTCACCTTACAACCTCAGCCACAACTTCCCAGTAATTACGAATTTTGCCCAGATTTTCCAGAAAGTTTACCCAATGCCCCAAAATTCAAATCCTTTCTTATTCCTCCAAATCTCAACTTCAAACAACCTATATCATCCATTACTTCCACCAATTTCAGTTCAAACATCAATTTTAACATAAACCCCTAAATTGAAAAACTAGGGTTCATAAATTCGGGGAAAAACTCACCCAAGGCAAAAGAAGAGGCAAGAGCTGCTGCGTAGAGGAAGCAGACGCGAGCTGCTGCGGACGAGCTGCTGTTGGGCTGTGAGCTGTAGTCACACGACCTGCTGCACACGACCTGCTGAACAGCTGCTGCGCAGAGGAGAGTGCGAGCTGCTGCGCAGAGGAAGAAGGAGACGCGAGCAACGTCGGGCTGCGCGAGGCTGAGCGAGAGGCTGTTGGCTGAGCTGATGTGTGTGAGCTGAAGTCAAGAGAAAGGAGGAAGAACAACTGTTGCGTGAAGGGAAGATAAAGGCACCAGCTGCTGCGCGGGCATAGCCAAGTCGAACACTGCAGCTCGGCTGAGCTGCTGCTGCGTTGGTGTGCTCAGGTGGCTGGCTGAACTGCTGGCTGCAGTGAAGATGGAGGAGCAAAGAGGAAGAAATGAGTTGAAGAGAGTGTAAAAAAAACGTGGATGAGGGTAAGGGGTGGGGCCAATAGAAGATTGTAGAGAATTCTAGACGGAAAGGATGGATTAAATTATGGGTATATTTTCTTTGTGGAAGTATTAGATAAAATATGTCGGGTTTTTCTAACAAATCCCGATAAAACGAGGCAAACGCCGATAATCGATAATAACTCAATTATTTGGAATAGACAAGAGCCCGAAAATTCCTAACTGAAATACCTAGCTATTAATCCGAAAGCTTCCAAGGATAAATCAAGGTCGACTTAATTATATTGCAATATGTCTCTGATAGTAAGCGAGCTCGATATCGCTACATATTCAGACCCAGTAATTCACGGGGCATTTCATCGGACTCTTGCGCCACCAGCACATATACAGACGGGAGGGAGAACAGACGAAACCGCAGCCTCCACCGTCGCCGGAGTGGATTTCGAGCTTTTCCCCATTTGTTCGGATTGCATGATTCCGAGTGAAATTGATTGAGGGATTTGGATTGTATGAGAAAAACGAGTCGAATAGGATAGATTTGGGGAAGAAAACGAGTGAAATGGGAGAAGATTGGACGGCGGCGACAAATAGGGTTACAGATGAATAGTAGTCGATTGATACGACGAGAGGAGGAAGAAGAAAGCGAGGCGGATTTTTATATCCGCCGCGTACGCCCAAAATGGGCGTACGGACCAATTTTCAATTTTTTTAGCGTATACGTAGACGTATGCATACGTATACTCTAGAAATTACACTGTACGCCAATTTTGGGCGTACGAAAATGTAGTTCAAAAAGTTTCAAAATGTAGTGCGTATAGACCCCGCGTTTTTTAAATATGTGACCGTACGTGTTTTCCGTTTGTCCCTCTTTTTTTATTTGACTGCCTTTTCCCATCTAGCCGCATTGCCTAGTTTAGTCGTAAACTTAGATGATTTCTATTCACCCTACGCCCATTTTGCTATTTACCGTGCAGTTTCATGCGTCGTGTATGAACATATTCCATACGTCGTGTATAAATTGCATTATTTCAAAAATTGCATTCATACGTCGCGTATGGAATCCTTTCATACGTCACGTATGAATATTTTTTTTTTTCAATAATCTTGTAAATAATTTCAAACGGTCGCATGCATATAAAGTTCGTCATAAACGGACATCGTTTGCCCATTCAAAAAGCCAAAAAACAAAGAAAATCAATGTAATTATGCTTAAGTGTAAGGGATCTATTACATATAAATTGTAGTTATGGATAATATTTAAGTATTACAAATTTATTACTAAATTAGAATCCTCGTTAAGTTATCTACCATATTATAAAAAAAGTTGAAAAATAGTGTGTTGAGTTTTAACGCACTTGTTTACATAAGAAATTATGTGTGATAAATTTGTATTTTGACCTTTTAAAGGAGAAAACGATGTCTGTTTTGGACGAATTTTATATGCACGCGGTCGTATTGAAATTATCTACAAGATTAAGGAAAACAAGAAAAAAACAAAAAAAAATCCATACGTGACGTATGGATGCATTTTTTACTAATATCATTGGTGCGTCGCGTATGGATTCATTTTTACTAATATCATCGGTGCGTCACGTATGGAATGAATCCATAGACGACGCACCAAAGTGGGCGGAAAGTAGTAAAAATGGTGGGCGGTGAATAGCAAACACCTAAGTATATTGACATGTATTTACTATTTAGGCATTTGGGCATAAAAGCACAATATTCGAAATGTTGGGGTCAATTGTATTATTGTAGAAAGTATGGGGTGAGATTCAAATGTAATTATGCAATTGCATATGAGAATCATGCCAACCAATTGGTTCAGCATTAAGAATTTAAAACAAATCTGATGAGGCTAGAGTCGTCGTGCCTAATCAAAATAAATCTTAAACACCTAACTAATGTAGATTTGGTAAGTAAGGAGGTAGGCATTGTATGTTCATGATCTCCTCTGGAATCATTTCTTCAGTTTGCCTAGGCACATGATATATTGTCTCCTTGTAAGAATTGAACCAATTCTCAAATCTGTAATAGTCACTCAGGAATCCTGTCACCTTCACCTTTGCTTTCTGCATTGCCAATATTCCATGTACACAAGGAATATGGTCTAGATCAAACACTCTGCAAGTGTAGCTTCTTTTCCCCAAATCAACAACTCTATAGAAATCTCCTCCAATCACCTGGTATTGGAATCCATTCAATGCCCTCACTTCATATTTCTTGGACAACTTATTCCTCTTCTGAAGTATTTCTTCAATGTTTGGTGGCACCACTTTGCTCAGGGTTTCTTCTATTTTGTTGCGCCTTTCAACGAACCACCTCATCAGCATTTCTAAAACACACTCCAATAGGGCAACAACCTGAAATGACCTAGCCTCTAGTAGGACCTTATTAATGGTCTCTGAATTGTTTGTAGTCATTAGGTTGTATCGGTCTCCCTTGCAGTGGGATCTTGCCCATTTCTCAAATTTGGCATTAACCAAGTAATCCCCCATTTCTTGATTTATTGCACATATCTTCTTGAAGTTCTGTATAACTGTTTGCAGCCAAAGTAAAGAGTTTGTGCACACCTCTTTCCTTATACCTTTACTTGAGGTATTGATGAACATGCCTTCTACACACACAATGCTTTGCTGATGTATATTTGGTCTCCACTGCCTTTATAATACTGAGATGCCTATCAGACACAATCACCAACTCCTCTGCACGCCAAGGGATAAATTTGTTGGTTCGCATCTTGCGCAGTTGCAATCAATACGTGCCCTTTGTACTTTGTATGCAAATGCATTCCATCCACCATGATTACCTTCAAAAGAAAAGTACTCTCTCATCAACACACATTTTTTATATTTTTTTGTTTCAAACCCATTGAAATATAGATTTATTCATTGTAATTTTTTATATTTTTCATACACTGTTATCATGCATCCTTCAAGAATTCTGGCGTCAACACATATTCTGAGCAATACACATTTAAAGATATTTTTTTAATAATATTGTCCTCAAGAAAGGCAGTTTTATTCATTTTAATATTTTTAATATTTTACAAACACTGTCCTCATTCATCCTTCCATGCTTTATCTTATTTTAGAATTTTGTCATCAACACATATTCTCATCATAAGATTTTTTTTAATATTATTGTAATCTAGTATTCTTTTCTCTTTCATTAATTTTCCTAACTATTTGTCATCCATAGCCCAACTATTGTAAGCTGTCATCTTTTTTATATTTCTTATTCATTTCACTTACATCAAAAGTTTGTTATAAAGCAAAATCTATATATTGTAGAATGTTATTGTATCAAAACTATCATCGTTTGTTTTATTTGCCAAATTTTTCAGAATATAGTGTAACAATATTTTCTAATATATTTCTATTTTATCATCATCATGATCTGTCATCAAGTGCAGCAATGTATGTGTACATACCTTTCTCATTTGTTTGAATCCTCTTATTGGAGCTCCTATTACTATGAACACATATTTGAAGCGATTTTGGTCATCAATCTCAAGCTTTGTGTATGTGCCTATGTTGACTTGTTTGATCATGTGGCAATAGATCGGCAACATTCCATAATTTTCTTCTGCTGTTCCTCTAATCAAATTTTGTGCCCATTCCTTCGCCTTCAATGCCTTCTAATAGCTCACATCCATACAATGTTCTTTCCTCATGTCGTTACAGATACTTTTAGGGTTTGGTTCAGTTTTCACCCCTTCATACCTATACACACAATAAAACAACCAAACTGTCATCTTTCAATATTAATGTGTTTGTATAAAATCATAGCTTTTTGCATATTTTTTTGTTACCTTGTTTTTATTTGCTCTCCAACCATCTTGTATGTTGGCTTGCACTGGTTTTCACACCTAAAGTCAAAAGAGCATGTGTGTTCTTCTCTATACTTTCTTATCTCAAAGAAGTGTGTGTCTTTCAATACCATTGCCCTCATCCCCAAGTTGCAGTTTTGATCTGCACACTTGACAGTAAATAAATCAGGTGTTGACTTGTAGACTTTGTACACATAGTTCTCCCGCATAGCGACTTTCTTAAGTGCAACTTTCAGCATCTCTTTTGAGTCGAAAATTTGTCCAATGTGGATGAACCCTATGTAGTCTTCATGACTAGGTCTATCACCCTCCATAATTTCTTCCAATTCAGTATTTTTGTCCCTTGATTCACAATTTATTACTTCACCCCCACCTTGCATCTCATAATCAATTTGAAATGAAACAAGGCTGTTTTTTCACTCACTACCGTTGTTTTAGTTGTCTTCGTCTTCTTTCTCTCTGTCACATACAATGGTACACTACATTGCACCTTCTCTGATTTGTTGATGTCACTGAAACACTTGAAGTCCTCCTCCTTGTCCACAATATATGGTATCTGAATTTTCTGGAAAGAGTTCAAGTGCGACAAGTCAATTTCATGTGCTTGTGTCTTCAGCTTAAACCTTTGAATAATTGTATCCTTGGCAGTGTCCAGCCCTATATTTATGTCGATCACAAATGCTTTTGAAACCAATGTCCCAACATAAGCATTCAAACCATCTTTCATCTTCCATTCTCCCCCCCAACATACTGTTAGAATTTTCATTTGTATCTGCATAACACAAGTTATTGTGTTCATAAACATTTTTTCATCACTGTACAATTCCTGAATTGTAATGAAACTAATTGTCAATCTGTCATCACACTTAATAATCTAAATCTATGTTCAAAATCTTGTCATCAACTTCTTTCCTTAAACAACAGTATTGTCTTCGTATTATATTTGTCTTCATGTTTATAATTCATAGCATCATCCTATATTTCATCTCAATACTGTCATCCAACACACAACAACTATGAAATTATAAATCCAAATTTAATACAACAAATCATCAAATTTCAATTATCATAAACATTTTTCTCTTAAAAAATATTATGTCATCAAAATTACATTATGTCTAACCATTAGTTTGTCATCTAAATCCATCAACATTCTGTCATCACTGTTCAATTCCTGAATTGTAATGAAACTAATACTCTCTTCGTATTATATTTGTCTTCATGTTAACAATTTATAGCATCATCCTATATTTCATCTCAATACTGTCATCCAACACACAACAACTATGAAATTATAAATCAAAATTTAATATTAATATTAAATTTTGATTTATAGCACCATCCTATATTTCATCTCAATACTGTTATCATAAACATTTTTCACTTAAAAAATATTATGTCATCAAAATTACATTATGTCTAACCATTAGTTTGTCATATAAATCCATCAACATTTTGTCATCACTGTTCAATTCCTGAATTGTAATGAAACTAATTATCAATCTGTCATCACACTTAATATTCTAAATCTAAGTTCAAAATCCTGTCATCAACTTTCCAATCTTTTTAGTCTAATATTTTGTCCTCAAAAATATAATTCTGTCATCAAAATTACAGTATGTCTAATCATTATTTTGTCATCAAAAAAATAATTATGTCCTGAATTGAAATGAATCTAATAATCAACTGTCATCACATTTACAATTTTAAATCATTATCCTGTCATCAACTGTCATCACATTTATTCCACATTTTCTCATTCAACTTTCTATATGTAATCATTATTCCATATGAGCATCATATTGTCATCAACATCAACATTCAACAGTATCATTCTATATTCATCAACTTTGTCATCTAGTTTCCATTATTTTATTCAATCATTGTACCTCATCTTTTTCGTCCATCAAAATCTTTTTTTAACAACATTTTGTCATCAAAAATCCAGAACGTCTTAAAAATCACTGTTTATTTAATTATTTCGTGTGTTTGAGCATTCAGTCATGGAATTATATGATGACAGAATTAATCTTACCTCGAATTTTGAATTTCCAGCAGGATGTTTCTTATATCGCGACAACAGATTGATGCTTTGTTAGTTTGATGAAGTCAAACCTTGGATTTCATCCCAGAAGCTACCCCGAGAGAGTTTCTATGAAGCGCGCGAAGCGTGCTTCATTAATCTTACCAGAAACGTCGATGCGAGCCACCCAGTCCAGTCGATGCGAGCCGAGGCGAGGTGTGGCGTCGAGATTTCTGGTGAAGGCGAGTCGCTGCGAGGAGAAGGAGAGACAACACCGGGATGAACGAGTTTTTTGCGCCGAATGAGGAGGAAGGACGAGGACGAACTGACAGCACCGGGAAGGAACGAGCTTTTTTGCACCGGGAAGGAGAGGAAGAAGGAAGAGGATGGAAAACGGCGCGAAGGAGGACGAAGAAAAACGGCGTAAAGGAGGATGGAAGGAGCGCGTGTGTAACAGAAAAGGGGGAAGGGTTAGTTAACTTTCCTTAATTAAAACGGGTTACTTTCTTTATTAAACTTTGTAAAACGGGTTACTTAACCCGAGTTTGGCGATTCCGATGGGTTAGGCCGGCCCCAACTTTTAGAGATTCCTCAGGTTGATCATAGATATCTCAAGTTCATTCAATTCTATGGTTGTTCCTATTCCAATCTTTAATATATTGGCAGGCCAACCGGTCCTGATAATACTTACTATTCAGCAATCAGGGAAACCTCTCAAGATGAGATGAAATAGCAGCAAAGAGCACAGGAATCATAAGGATGCATGCAATAACTTACAACCGTCAAGTATTAAACATGCAATCAATTCTCCTTCATACAAGCAATCAACTACCATATCATGCAAATATGAGTGCTACAATGACAAGGAATTCCACCATATATTCCTAGTCTAGCAATAGAAAACTATTAATCAAACTAGGTGATCAAGCTAGTAAAACCAATAGAAATCATATGATGAATACAACTACCCGTAGGTGATAAGAGTTCCAACCAAGAATACTATCCTAGCAAGGCCCGTAGATTCAATCCGATAAACACAAGAGAATTAATACAATCCAAATAGAAAATAGAACAAGAGTTTAGAATCTCACAACCAAATACAAACGAAAGCTTCAATTGTCTAGCCAACTCTAAAACAAAGGAAAAGAGAAAAAGGGTTCAGAAGAAGACTCCTCTGTAAAATTAGGTCTAAACAATATATAGAAATCTAACCCTAAAAATATATGATAAAAGATAAATCCTAAACGACATAATAAAATAAAAGGAAAATAAAATATAGTAACGTAGCTGAACTCGGAAGCGAGCTTCTTCAATTTCATTATCAAATCACGGCTTGCAAAGATTAATTTCTGCTGCTTGCTTCTTCATTAAATGGGCTAGCCCATCACGATGCCCAAATAAATCAGCCCAGCCATGTGATCGTGACATCATGCTGACTCCATGCATGTGTCATCATCACTCCATTCTTCACGCACGGGTTGTCTTCATGGGCTCCTCTCCAAGCGGACCGCTCCATCAAATCTTAAACATGGGCCCAACATTCTTTATCTTCAATTTATAAGTAGCGATCGCCATAAAAATAATGTCGACCGCGATCGCCATGGTCAAGCTGGCGATCCCGGTCGGCATTATTTTTTACTCTTTTCTTCTCTTGGGACATGGAGATCGCGGGATTTGGATGGCGATCGTGGTTTCGCTCCAGTAGCCTTAATTCGAACATCTTCAACTCTTCTTGACTCCAATTCTTCACTTTATATCTTCTAAGTCTTCATAATAACTCCAATGATCCATAACATAGAAATGTCTCTAAACTCATATGAATATACAACTAATACAATGTAATAATCCCTAGTTACGCTATACAAAGTGCAGCGTATCAAATACCCCCATACTTAGACTTTTACTCGTCCCGAGTAACTTACAGAAAAGCTACCCATACAACCTCGGGAAGTACAAGAATATCTCCTAGTGATTACATAACCAATAAACTCCTCCAAAACACACAAAACACAACAACAATAATCAAGAACAATGTGATAAAATAATCACATACCCAGAACTACACCTTATTCCTCCAAGTGGCCTACCCGAATCCTCCTATGCATCTCCTTTTTATGTCTCCATACGCCAAGATGATAAAAATCCTAAAACACTCAATTTTTTTTATTTTTTATAACACTCATCTTGTTTGGGTGCCCTTTCGGGTTTTCATCCCAACCACTCAATAATTGTTTCAGGCTCACAAAACTCACATCACTCAAGACTTATTTTTGCCCCAGCCTAATGCCGGTCAAGCCACCTTCTTATTGCATAGAACTTGCTATCCAAGGATTTTGTATGTCGTTTTTCAATTTTTGTGGCTTTTTCATACAATATATATTCAATAAGCTCATGCAGATACAACCAACACCTAAATAAATACATGTGAATACATTCTCCTCCCCCATACTTAAACATTGCATTGTCCTCAATGAAATGGAAGACATAATAACGAACCCAGGGAAGGAGAGAAAAGACTCACATACAAGGTCGGATGACCTTCCTCCAATAGAACTCAAAGTGTGGTAGAATGAGAAACTAGATGAGCACTAAATGTAATCCAATAATGAATAGCTCATCCAAAGCAAAAGAAAGAATACCTCCAATATAGATGGTGACCCAAAATCAACTCCATGCAAAGAACATGGTCACCGACAAGCTGAACTTCAACAATTGTAGCTCCATAGATGATAGGAATGATGAAACGATGAAAACAACACTTGATGAAATACAACTTCCTTAGTGTCTTTTCTCTCTATTTTTTTTCTTTTTTTTTTTCGAATTTTCTCTTCTTTTTTTTTTAGATGAAGGAAAAGAAATTACATACCTCGGGTTGCCTCCCGAGCAGCGCCTTGGTTAATGTCCTTGGCTCGACATAAAGTCTTGTTGATCACCAGGTAAACAATCACACAAACAAAAGTATATAGACTTAGATTCCCCGGCAACGGCGCCAAATTTGATGAGGCTAGAGTCATCTGAGAGGCGTCAAACAAGGAACTTTGTATATCTTACAGGGTTCTACAGTAACAGGTTCTGCAGTTGTTGCATCAGTGCTTAATGGTGCAGATATGACCAGACTATGGCATATGAGACTTGCTCATATGAGTGAACGTGGAATGCAAATTTTGTCCAAAGAAGATCTTCTGGGAGGTCACAAGATCAAGAGTCTAGAGTTCTGTGAGCATTGTATGTTTGGGAAACTACATCGCTACAAGTTTCCTAAGGCAGTCCACCGAACTAAGGGCACGTTGGACTACATCCATTCAGATTGCTGGGGTCCTTCCCGTGTTGAGTCTTTGAGCGGCTACAGGTACTTTCTGTCTATTATTGATGATTACTCTAGGATGACGTGGTTATTTATGATGAGGCATAAAGGAGAGGCATTCAGTAGATTCAAGGAATGGAAGACCTTAGTTGAAAATCAGACAGGAAAGAAGGTCAAAAGGCTGCGAACAGATAATGGTCTGGAATTCTGTTCATCTGAGTTTGATAAGTTCTGCAGAGATGAGGGTATTGATCGGCATCACACAGTCAGGTATACACCACAACAGAATGGTGTAGCAGAACGAATGAATCAGACACTTTTAGAGAGAGCAAGATGCATGCTTTCTAATGTCGGTCTTGCTAGGAGGTTCTGGGCTGAAGCAATAACAACAGCCTGCTATCTGATAAATCGGAGTCCACACACAAGCATTGATTGCAAGACACCTTATGAGGTGTGGTCTGGAAGAGCTGCTGACTACTCAAATCTGAGAGTTTTTGGCCGCACTACTTATTATCATGTAAGTGAGGGTAAGTTAGAGTCGAGAGCTAAGAAGGGAGTTTTCATGGGCTATGGTGTTGGTGTGAAAGGATACATGATCTGGTCTGATAACAAGATTATACTGAGCAGAAGTGTAGTCTTTGATGAGAGTTCTATGCTGAAATCCAAGACCAGTGATATAGCAGAGAAAGAGGTTGTTGCTGAGGAGGTGGAGGTGCCATTTACTCCAGGGCAGATTGAGGCACCTATGCCACAACCAGTTATTGATGAGCATGATGCAGATCAGTCTGAGAGTGCACTGCCAGAAACAGGTTCTGATGAAGTTGTGCATCGAAGTGTTGCTCAAGACCGACCAAGAAGGGTTGGAGTCAGACCTCCAGCAAGGTACAAGTTAGCTGATTTGGTTGGATATGCATTGCAGGTGGCCGAGGAGGTGGATGATAATGAACCGTCCACCTACAAAGCTACAATATCTGGGAGTGAGTCAGCACAGTGGCTTGCTGCAATGGGAGAAGAGATGGAGTCTCTTCATAAGAATCAGACTTGGGAGCTGGACAGATTGCCTGCTGATAGAAAGGTAGTCACTTGCAAGTGGGTTTTCAGGAAGAAGGAAGGAATGTCTGCTGCAGAGGGTATAAAGTACAAAGCAAGAGTGGTTGCAAGAGGTTTCAGTCAGAGAGAGGGAGTAGACTACAACAAGATCTTCTCACCAGTAGTCAGACATACCTCAATCAGGGTGCTACTAGCGATAGTTGCACATCAGGATCTGGAACTTGAGCAACTAGATGTGAAAACAGCTTTCCTACATGGAGAGTTGGAGGAGGAAATATACATGTCTCAGCCAGATGGTTTTCAGATTCCAGGAAAGGAGAATCATGTTTGCAAGTTGAAGAAGTCCTTATATGGGCTAAAGCAGTCCCCGAGGCAGTGGTATAAGCGGTTTGACACTTATATGATACAGCTTGGTTACAGCAGAAGTCCGTATGATTGTTGTGTGTACTACAATGACCTGCAGGGTGGTTCACTCATTTATCTGGTTCTGTATGTTGATGATATGTTGATTGCTGCTTAGAATAAGTCTGATATTCAGAAGTTGAAGGGTTCTCTCAGTGCAGAATTTGATATGAAAGATCTGGGTGTTGCTCGCAAGATTATGGGAGTTGAGATCTATAGGGAAAGGAAGAAGAGAAAACTCTTCCTCTCACAGGAAGGGTACATCAAGAAGATATTAAACAGGTTTGGAATGTCTTCAGCAAAGCCTATAGATACTCCAATGGCATCTAACAGCAAGTTGGAAATGTACACAGTTCAGACTGATGAGGATCAGGAGTACATGTCTCGAGTCCCATATGCCAGTGAAGTTGGGAGTTTGATGTATGCAATGGTCTGCACTCGACCAGATCTAGCATTCGCTGTTAGTGTGGTAAGTCGATACATGGTCAACCCTGGGAAGGAACATTGGCAAGTTGTGAAGAGGATTTTCAGGTATCTTAGAGGTACCTCTGATGTTGGTCTTTGCTATGGGAATGACACTCACTGTTTGGTTTCTGGCTATTCAGATTCTGATTATGATGGAGATGTGGACAGTAGGAGATCTATGACTGGTTATGTGTTCACTCTAGGAGGTTCTGCGGTAAGCTGGAAGGCAACTCTACAACCTACAGTTACTTTGTCTACTACAGAGGCAAAGTATATGGCTTTGACAGAAGCTGCTAAGGAGGGAATATGGCTAAAGGGGATGGTTAATGATCTAGGCGTACATCAGGATCATGCTTTAGTGTATTGTGACCGCTTGAGTGCAATATGCTTAACCAAGGATCAGGTTCATCATGAGAAGACGAAGCACATTGATGTCAGGTACCATTTTCTGAGGAATGAGAAGAGAATCCAGGTGAAGAAAGTAGGGACAGCTCTCGCTGGGTCCAGGGGGGCGATGCGCCCCCTGGCCTTTGGGGGGCGGAGTCGCCCCCGGGCCAAACGGTATACGATCTCTGTTGTATGGGCCTTATTGGGCCTATCAGTTTTGTTGTTGGGCTTAGGGTTGTTTAGCGCTATATATAACGGCTTATATGTAAACCCTAATTGTACCGAAAACTGTAATCAGCCTCCGTAATAATCTGATCTCCCTCCTTCTGTGGACGTAGCCAATTTGGTGAACCACGTAAACCTCTGTGTCTTTCTTGCGTTTATTGTTCTCGTTTCGATTCTGTTACAACAAAGTAGTTATCTCAAGATAAGTGATGGTACAACACAAACTTTCACACATCTTTTGGGATGACTCTTTTTCAAGTAATGTATGATTACACTGTTTACACTCCACCTCAACTAGGAGTTATAAACATTGATGTGTGCACAACTTCTATCACAAAGTGCTTCATGAAAGAGAGTTCATTATCACTTAGTGTAAGACCAACTTGCAACAAGCACAAGCAATAACACTACTAGAAACATGGGTCATTCTCGACGCTTTTTCGCACCATTTTCGACGCTTTATAACGTCGACAAATGTGTCCTCGACGCTTCGAAAAAGCGTCGAAAATTTCAATGCCATTTATATTCGACGCTTTTAGTCGCCGATAATTTTCGACGCTTTAAAGCGACAGAAACTGGTTTGCGACATTTTAAAATGACCTGACCAAGTTTATTGTTTGATATGTCGAACAAACTGGTTATCTATCTGCCAAACCATCTCAATGAGTCAAGTATGTTACTATGCCTTGAATCTGAATCACACACTGAAGAAGAAGAAAAGAGTATTGAAGAATGAGGTTTGGGGAAGATGATGGTTTAGGGGATTTGATTACTTTTTTTTAAATTACATAAACTGTCCAACATTTGAAGGAATGGAAAAAAATGCCATTACAAAAGTTTAAGGGTGTGATTTGTAATTTCAAAAAATAAAAAATAATATAATATGCCACGTGGCATAAGTATTTAACGGAAGTTAGTGAGGGGTGGTTGTTGAGTGACGGAGGGTATGATAAGGGTGGTTTCCGGTAATATTGCAACATAGGGGTGGTTAATCGCAAAGTAGGCCATCATACGGGTGGTTTTCGGTAAATAACCCTATAATTTAAGAGTTAAAAAATTCACAAAGTTTTGTTAGCGACACAAAAACAACAAAGTTTTATTGGCTAGAAAAGTCACAGTTATCTTATACTGTGTAAATAGACCGATTTGAAGATAAAATGAAGATAAATAGTGTTGGAAGATAAATAGTGTTGGAAGATAAAATTTTATTATACAAATCTATTATAGTCATATTGTTTTATATTGAAAATATTTATATATTATATATTCGGTTATTTCGGTTAACCACAAATACAATTTAATTAACCGTTTCCTAATCGTATAACCGTAAATAATATCGCTCGGTTAATTGTATCTAAAACTTTTATTAATTCGGTACGGTTAATTGAAAAATCGATCGGTTTTTTGATTTTTCAATTCGGTTTTTCGGTTTGAGTTATTTATGCCCACCTTACAATCATGCCAACCAAACAGTTGAGCATTCAGAATTAACAACAAACCATTCAATCTCTTTTCTGTCTTTATCTTCCTTCTATTTCCCATCAAATTAGTTCATGTATTTATATATTATATAAAACAAGTATACTCTCCCTATTAAGTAATAAGTGCAAATAGGTAGAAAATCCGTTAAATCATCAATTTCATACGAGACACGAAAATTAAGCTAGTTTAGTTTCTAAATGAGCAAATAGGTAGAAAACCCATTAAATCATACATGCATTATAATGTTCGGTATTGCGTACTCCAAGGAGACCATTGAATACATAAAAAAAGCTAGACGTCGTCCTGTTCTTAACATATCAAGAGTCTTCTAAGAATACACAGTTTATTTTGAACACAATCTAGATACATGACAAGACTTTTGAGAAATGACATCTTTAAGTAGCCATGCATATCACCTTCAAAAAAGAAAGGAGAAAAGGTGATTTTGCATATCAAGTCTGAAGTAATATGTACATTATATACAAATCACTAAAAATGAGTTTGCTCGATGACTTTTTCTTCCTTGTTTGCAAACACATGGCCAACTCCAGGGCTTTGACCAGGATTAGTACCATTTGGTTTAACTTCATCTCCTTCAGCAGATTTTAGTGGATGCTCTTCTTCTCCATGAATCATGCTTCTTGTTGAGCTATGAATTTGTGCTAAATTTGGCAAACTCTTGCTTTGTATAGTTGGATTAGCTAACGACACGAGCGATGATCGTCCCGAATTTAATAGCCTTCCTTGTGCCAAAAGGATTTGGCAAGTAAACATAAGGAGTAGAGATATAGTGAAGAAATGATGTTTTTGTGTTCTAGCCATCTAGTTGGTGGGTTGATCTTAAGTGGTTGAGAGAGGGAGAGGATTAGTGGTAGTTGTTGTTCTTAATCACAGCCTTCTAATGGCATCTATCTATCTTCTATATATATAAATGTTTGGGCTGTGATTAGGATTCTTAGTTGCATTAACAATTACTCCGATATTTTTTTTTGGTTTCCCACTCTAGTTCAGCGGTTAGGGAACTTCTCTACTACCCTTACATCTAGAGTTCGAGCTGCGTGGGTGACTCTCCCAACAAACAATTTTTAACCTCCACCAAGTCTCGAACTCGAGACCTCATGTTGGGTGGTTGGACTTACCACCCGACCACATGCTTAATACAACCGCAATGTTAGTGGTCTGTGCTTGAGATTAAATAGGGCCCACCCAAATTAGGAAATATGAACTACTTGGAGATAAGGTGTTAAGGAATAAGGATTATAACATTCTAAAATTTTCACGCTGTCCAATAAATTTGTATAATTTGGTGTATTTCATTATGCAAATTGTTGTGTTTATAACAAATAAATTCACTATTTAATAAAATTATGGTTTACAATTTCATATATTTTAATAGATTTTAATAGATTTTGGTATAAAAAGCTACTTCATCTGAAAAAGTTTAATACGCTAATAATCAAATGACGCTCACACCCACACGTTTTTTTTTGTAGAAAGAGAGACGACATTCTCAACTAACTCACACGTTTACACGTGAAGAAATGGACTCGCTGAAAATATTCCTAAGATAAATTAGAAATAGAAATAGTTAAAGAGCGGTTGACATTAGAATTTGATCGAATTTCTACTTTCTGTGGCCAAGAAATTGATTACATCTTTTAAGGGTATCAAAGTTCCTTAATCTGCACTCAGATTTTCCTTATTGATATTTTAGTTTTTGAAGTGCTAGCTTAATTTCCCGTGTTGTGTATGAGATTGATATAATATAAATAAATTAATAAAACTAATAAAATAAAATTGTTATAGTTAAATTATCATTTTTTTATTGATATATAAGATTTTTATTATTTTTTATTTTGTAAATGTAAATATATTATTAATAGATTCATATAAACATTTATAATATATAATTATAATTAATTCAATTGAGAAAATAGCAAGATCTGTAATTGATTTATATTTATATTAGAAAATAACAGTAATAAATTAAGAATAGTTATCTTAATATATAACTGAAAAAATTTAAAATACAAAAAAAAAAGAAAAATGACATGTGACAAATGAAATTAGAGATTATCATTATGCAAATTAAATATAAATGTGTCATGTGGCAAGAAAAAAGGATTATTTCATAGATATATAGTAGATTATATTAACGCAACTTATTCCTCAACTTGTTTTTTTAACTGTTATCTATTCATTTTCCATAACTTTCACTAACTTATTCGATAAAACTTTATTTTATTTTGTAAAATTTAATCGTATTATGGTGTAGAAGAAGAATGAGATTTATAAAGGCTTTGTAATTAGAGCCCGGATCAGGTGTGACTCGCTAAACGTACGAATGTACGAATATAGCCATTTGAATGCACATTCTTCAGTAATGACATTCACACGCAGGTGTGAGCATGTACTTTTCACATATTATCAATTACATTCACAATCTGTCAAATGTGCATGTTGTTGGCTTAAATGTACATGCAAATTTTTTCTTTTGCACATTCGCACGTTAATAATCTGTTCACACGTAAATCTTTTCCTTGTAATTATAGATTTTAGTTTATAAATATTTTTTAAAAATAAGTTGTTTTATAAATTTCAACAAAACGTATAATAAAATTAATACTTCATATATTCCGAGGGCTCATCAGGGCGTTGGGCTCGTTCGGATTCGGAATCAAACGAGACCAGTTTCGTTGGGTCCGTAGCGATCCCAACTTTTATCAGATATGTCTCTCACTCGATTCTGAATGAGCCCTAGTGAGTCATCCTAACCCGCATAAGTATGCCTATTGTTAAAAAAGAAAATAAAAAAACAAAGTCATTGTTATGGGCAACGGCTTTTGTAGCTGAATTTTTTTTCGCCTTTGTACAACGCCTCATACGAAACCTTATTTTTTTTAATAAAAAGTGTGGTGGCAGCACCTCACCTATATTTTAGTTTTTCTATAAAAAAAACTTGGTTGGGTGAGAGACGATGTTCAAACTACGTCTATAACGACAATTTGTTCAGAAAAAGCGTCATCTTCAAAAAGAAAAAAAAATTCAAAAAGAGAAGGCACAAAAGTAAAGCTATAATCTTGCCTTAACTACTTACTTTCCTGGAGTGCTGGAAGCCAATCACTTGATCAATGTACTACTCCTCTGTCCCCAATATAAGCCTTATTTCATTTCCGCATCGATGCCGATGCACGTTTTGTTTTGTCAATATCTCTAGTTACGTATTAGTAAAAAATATAAAATTTTGAAATTGTTATAGTATTTGTTAAGACGAATCAAACAAGACCCCATATGACTATGTTTTCGCTTGTAAATTGGAAGAAATCGAGAAGATTGTCTCGAATTATGAATAGTGTTAGAAAATGAAATGGGGCTTATATAATGGGACGGAGGGAGTAATTAATTATTCGTAGTAATAACTTAGATACGTACAATATTGTACTCCGTACTCCGTAATTAGCAGTTGATTTAGCTAGGCTGTATGTGTAGTGCTCAAATTCTTTTCTGTTTGTTAAGAAAGTTAGAATGTGCGGTTTCAGTTGAGTGACAGCGATTGTCCATCAAATGTGGAGGATCTTCTTCGATTCTCAACCGTCAAAGAAATGACTTAACTTTTGGACTTTTGGACTTTTGGTATATAGTACAGTACATAGTTGATAGTTGAGTGTAACTGCATACACTGGAAGCTTGAAAGGGCAATCTGTAATGTGGAAAATAGTATGACATTCTATATATCAAGCTACTAATTAAAGAATACATGCTAAGATTCAAACTTGAGTGCATCATCTTTTCTGCAAAGTTAAATATATTTCTAATGTCATTGTTTTGTGCATTGGTATGGCCATTTTGTACGAGTATTTTGTAGTATAATCTGTATCATAGTTTTTATTCCATGAGATGTTCAAGTAGTATGATCTTGATGTATCTAGTGTTCCATAGACTTTCATATTTTGACAATTAGTTGAGAACATTCTTTGAAAAACGAGAGTTCATTAAGATATTCATACATTTGCACAATAATAACTATTCGTACAGGGAACGTACATTTCTTCTTAAATATATTTTTTTAGAAGGAGAGACACGATCTATTATTTGAAAATAAAATTGACAATGTATCATATGAGATACATAAACTCCTCACAAATCATCCAAAAACAAAAAAAAAACACTACTAACATGTCAGATAACAGACAAAAAGCAATTGTCTGGAAAATCAAAGCAATGTTGGTTAGGCGGTCGATGACACGGTTACCCTCGTTGCTTATGTAAGGACTGTCCCTAGTAATCAAGCTTTAACAAGAATAGACCAATCTAGCAAGAGGAACAAATGGAATATTTGCTTTGGATAGAAGGGCAATGACAAGCGCCGAGTCAGACTCAAGAATTACCTGACGCTAGCCTTGCTCTTAGGCGACGTGTAGATTGTAATTAATTCCTTAAGCTTTGTCATAGGAACATTATAAGTACAAGCCAATATTCATGAATAAATCCACTGATCAAAAGAATCCATGATGACACCACCAATCGTCGCCATACCGTAAAGGTCTTTTTTAGCATCATGAGTATTCCCCTTAACCCGGCCAATCCATAGCCGACCTATATATATATCATGTTAACAAGTACTCTTGTCGAGCACGAGTAGATGACATGGCAGGACGCCCAACCAAAACATCTTATAAACTCACACGCTTAGTGCACCAAGAAAGATAAGTGATCAGGATTCCCACTCTTTCTCCCGAAAAGGCGATTATTTCTCCATCACTCAGAATAGTAGCGTGGAGAACATTAGGCTGCATATTTCATTCTTAACATAAACTGTCCGACAACCCTGCTTAAGTACATATTACATCAATTGATCAAGGGGGTCTTGAGTGGGGGTTCCCTTTGCCTTCTTCATAACCCTAGAATTAGAATATTCGGGAAAATATCTGTAAAGTATGCATCTTTCAAAGCTCTTATTGTTAAAAACAAGGTTGGGAATCTTATATACCTATAAAGCTGACATTTCCCCCCAACATTCATGTAGTTTAGTATTAAAATTAAAGTGTAATTAGACTCTTACTAATTAGGGCTATCCTTTTCATTATCTCTTCCAGTTTTGCAGACAGAACTCTTTGGATCTTCTCCTTCCTTTCGTTCCCCCTTCCGTATCGGCCGTTTAACGTCGTTTGGGTTTCCTCTCTTCGCCCGCTCAGGACCACGCTCATACATCTTCAATGGAACCATCTTCCTAATCCTCACTACTCCAACCAGCCAAAACCTAACCCCCCTAAATCAAATGGGTGAGGTTAGTTCATCTTCTGATTCCCAATTCAATTTCTCATTCGTATCGCTGTTTCGCAATTCCTTCAATTAGGTTGCTAATCCTACGGATTTTGTTGTTGGTATGTTATGTGCAGAAAGAGCCAGAAAACAAAGGAGCCGAGAAGAGGAGCGGCGATGGCGGCACTGGAGCTGGTCCTACGACGGTGGTGTTGAAGGGGGACTTGCACAACGAGGGATGCGCGCAAAAAGTCAAGAAGAGCCTTAAGCACATAAAAGGTATCTCCAATCGTTGCTGGTTTCTTCTGTTTTGAATTTAGGATATATTCATTTGAGATTCAAAGTTCAAACATATTTGCTGCTCAACTATGGAAGGGTTTCCTCTCTTCGCCCGCTCGGGACCACGCTCATACATCTTCAATGGCACCATCGAAGCGCAAGTAGGCCGCAGTGACTTCATCAGCTGACCGCCCTGAGTTTCATCCCGACTGCAACCCACTACAATTCCAATACATCAAGGTTTTTGCAATTCTATACATCTTCACTTTTGGATCATGTGTAATGTATCATTACTTTGAGCAAATGACATTCCAATACATCAAGGTTTTTGATAACATTAAATCAGTAGCTCCTAAGATATTTTATGCTTAAACTCATACATGTTGTAACTTATGCTTTTCAATTCCACACACACCCATACCTGCTGTCTTTTTGTGGTCAATAATGATGAAGATGGTGCCACTGCCACAACGATGTACCAAACAATATTTTCTGCAATTTAAACGAGTACGTACAAATTATATACTAGATATGTAATGATATTTACATAACTTTTGATGCATAATAACTAATACATGAATATAATAAAAATTACCTGGAGAGTACGAAGCAGTACCATCATTTAGCCATGGATACTTACCTTCATATCTCAGCTGACAAGTGACAACTAGGCAGCTGAATATTCATGTATTCTTTCTTTTTCACAGAACCACCTCCCCTGCGAATCTGGTTTGGAGGTTGACGATTGAGAAAGAAGATGGGACGGAGTTGAAGTGAAGGAGACGTACACACGAAAAAGAATGACAATGCTGAGGAAAAAGTAATATTTAAGCCCTCTAAGTATCCTTATATTCGTTCAACTGTGAAGCAATATAGCTTCACATGGCATGCAACAATAAGTTTTTTCCCTCATTGCTTGATCATTTGCAAAACTGACTTTTGAAATTAGAATCCAGTGGATAAAGATGTTGATTTTGGTTTGCAGCTGATTCCAATGGATTTTGCAAGGACGAACAACTTAGCAAAGAGGTGGTGCGAGGTGACAATCATAGACCAGGAAAATCGAACATGGCCTGTTAATTTGAGGTACATGAAGGCTGGATGGGATAGGATTTGAGTGTTTGCGACATGAGAGTAGGATTTAATCCCCGTTTGAACTGTATAAGCATGAAGCTGCTTGCCTAGAGCTAAATTGGAAGAATTTGCAGTAGCTGTAACAATGAAGGAAAGTGTGTACTGATCTGGTCTAAGCAAGGGATTCAACACGCTTCGTTTGAACAAATTAAGACAATCTTCAGGGCGATTTGATCTGGTAAGCTTTGCTAACAAGGAATTGAAACTGTCTTATTGTTTGATAAATTTCTGCACAATGAGAATGCATATAGAAGAAAATTCAACAATATATTTTAGAATGACATTTGTTAAGAAACATTATTTGCTAATTTTAACTATTTAATTACAACTAAGTTTTACACGTGGATATATTCGAAGAACTCAACTGTAGTTTATTTGTTATTATATGATTCAATGCATATGAAGAAAATGCATGAAACTAATCTCATTAGTCAAAATTTCTGTACGTTTTAAGTAACAAATAAAAAATGTGACATTCCAAAATGCGTGGAAAATTCTTTCAAATATATAGTGAACTAGGATTTAATCCCCGTCATCAAAATGACTTTAGCTGCTTCGAGATATCTCGATTATGCATCAAATTCATCAAAACCTTCCTGTATAACTAACTGTATTTGTTTGAAATTGAAACAATGACTGATGCAAACAAGTATGTGAGAAAATACTTTGGATTAGCAAACAAGTTTATGTGGAACTATAATTCTGTGGTGTTGGTTGATGTCTATCTGCATGTTCAGCTGTGGGATGGCTGGCAGTTTCCCAAGTCTTCGTCAATGGTTTCCGCCGTGTTTTGCCATCTGAGGTGTGTTTCAGTGTAATGCTAATTTTTTGGGCTGTTTTTCCCAGATGTTCTACTGGTGAATATTGTTGTCTCTTCCATTGATTTGCTTAGGAAATTAATCTGAAAAAGTTGCATAATTTGGTACTTGATCAATGGTAATCATGTTGGTGTGTTGGTGTGTTGTTGTGATAGCTGGTAAAAAGTACAACTAGCTAATAGCTTCATTGGGATTGATTATTGTACTGATGTGGGTTCTTTTCTTCACTGCACTTGCTCTGGATTGTATCTGTTATAGGCGAAGAGATGACACCCACTGTAAGTATTTCACCTCTTTGTTTATTTTCAAATGATAAATGTTATGAAGAAATTAATCATATACAATATTTTTAATTTTTGTTTACTTTGTTCAGCCCGTTGGCCTAGACAATTCGACAGAGAATGTCGATGTTGGAAGTCATGAGTTGAGCAATAAAACATCTGAGGTTGAGAATATCGAATTTTCCAATGCAAAAACAGCCCCTCTCAAAGGGTTGTTGTTGCTTTCACAATCTAATTTCTTTGATTATGATTATAACTATGGCTAATATATATTCCTCAATTAGTCAGTTTATATGCTTGAGATTAATTTCTACAAGAATACAAGCTAATCGATTATGTTTATATTTATGTTGAGGTGAAATAGGAGACCGCAAAGAAAGCACAGGAGGAAACATTTAACAAACACCAGCAACATGGTGGTTCGTTCAGTTCAGAAGCTTCAGATGATTATAACATTGACCAAGCGAAGAGTTGGCAAATGGCAAGACCACCGAGGAGGAGGGGCAAAGTAAGGATAAGATCTACTACGCACCTTGATTCACCTGCTGCAAGTTTGAACATTGTAAGTTTGAGCATATCTAAAGGATAAGAAAATCTAGGCAACCATGCGTTTGGACGTATTTTATTGGGCTCCTCTGTATCAGTACAAACATCAGGTTTGTCTTTTAAGCTATTTGTAGGCATGTTCTGTAACGGATGTAAGAAAGATATTAGTTTGCAACAGATGTAAAAGTGAAGGACTAGAAAGTAGGAATATAAAGAAAATATACCTGAAAAAGATTTATGGTAAACTTTCTTCTGTTGGATGTATCAGGTGAAATATAATTGAAGATGCTCTTGCCGGTTTACAAGCTGCAAACGCTGCCAAAACAAGGTTTATATATCTAATTCTCAGTCTTTATATCTTCCTCTTATACATCGTGTATGACTATCAATTTCTGTGTGCAGCTTGCAGTTAATAACCCATCTGGACTACAAGTTTTACCTGGAGGACTCTTTCAGCAAAGTACTATTTTGACGCAGCTCCAGTGGCGTACAACTAAAAAAATGTCATGATACCATGCCAAGAATCGAATATTGTTCCAGTTCATCGTCTTGGGAGAGGAACCTCGGGTTAGTAGATTTTGTTACCATGCCGAAATAAATACACCGCTACTTTATGTGTAGCAATGCCAAATTAATTCATTCTTAGACCGTGAAAGCCAAAGTTAAACTACCAGCCTAAGTGAAATTCCGGTGAATGTCGAGTTAAGGATGATAAAATGATCCTCTAACTTTGTGGTCATGTGAATGATATCTTCTGTTTATTTATTTTGGGGGCTATTGGGCTGCACATTGTGCTCCATATGTATTTTCATAACCGATAGACTCTTACAGGTATATTGCTCTGTGCAAAGACAAAAAAGACCAAAGTTTGTCTAGGATCATATTTTGCTGATGGGACATCTATTGTTAGAGGCCATAGGTTGGTAAAATCTTCTTAATTTCTTCTCTTTTTTCAGTTTTCACAAATGACTGCCCTTGCTTTCAACAATTTTTCTGAAAACTCATTACGGCTATCTGACTAGCTGCTGAGTATGAAATTCTGTTTCTGAAACTCTTATCCATGAAATTCTGTCAAAACCTTCAATCTGCAAGCTCTGAGTCATTGAAACATTTGAGTATAGCCTCTCTTTTTCCTAAAAATAAGGAGCACCACTTAACTGACATTTTCTTATGTGCAATATTGTACAGTAAACTCTATAACCTTTCTGTTATCAATAAAATTAATGTTGTGTACGAGGTTGATTAAGGATATATATTTTTAACTTAGCAAATGACTTATCATAATATGTAAACATGTAGAGGGAAGAGTCTTGAAGTACGAGCCCAGAAAATGATTACTAAGACATATCGAGCACTTGCCAGTGGTATTCTAGATACATATGAGGTAAGTAGACTGTCCATCTCCGAGCTTCTTAGGCACCAGTTAATTTTGCTTTAAAATGACAGTTGAGTGTTTCTTATGGTAACAATTTGTGTATTTGATCGTAGTGTTCTTTGATTACATGTTAACTTACTGTCAAATTGTGTTTTCTAGTTGCATTGGTATAACACATTTTATCTTTATGTTGTTGCTGTTGTTAGGAAACGTACAATTTGTTTTGATTTAGAACCTATTAGGCATGAGGATCAGGATTCTGTGGCTTTTTTTATCTAGGCAGAGACCTAGAGCTTTACTGTTTGCTCATAGTTGAATCTTTTATGCTTATATCAGTTTGTGAACTGATAGAAATCCATAGAACACATAATGATCCAATGAGTTACAAGCTCACAGACAGCCTAATCATGTTTTTACATGCTTCTCATTTCTCAACAATGAGCTAAATTCATTTGTTATCTGTGATTTGAGGAGTTCTTTAGATGAATTAAGAATCCTCATGCACATTCCTGTTGAATGCTGCATCAGGATTAAATTTTGTGTTATAAAAGTTATTCTAGATGAGTGTGTGACTATATTTTACAACCTCTGAAAATCTTTTGCATAAGTCAGGGAAGGGAAACGAGCCCTAAGGAAGTTGGGTATGCTATTCAACTCTCAAACAAAACTCTGCTTGATGTTCGTCCTGAATCAGAGCGGAAAATGGTAAGCTCTTCAAACTCTTGGGGATCAGCGGTTTGTTTTATTATGTGTTTATGAATAGGAATGCAACAAAAGTTTGACATTTTTCTATTTGGAGTTATGAATTTAATGCAAATTTCTGCATCTGATTGTTGTATCCCAACTTTTTGGCAGATTTAAGCCAAATCTTATCTTTTACTCTTTAAAACAAATTGGTTTCATGTTTATCGACTACAATCAATTAAATGAATGGGACTATATAGATGTTGGAGCATTGGAGCTTTACCAATACTCAAATCATAATTAAGCTCTTAAAATACCAACAAATGTCCATAGACAATTTTTTGTAATGACCCTTGCTAGGGTGTTAAACTAAGGGTGTGTTTGGATAGATATTCATAATACATTAAAATGCATTATGGAAGAAATAATGCATTAAAACTAAAAACTGTGTTTGGTTGTATAAAAGTTTAAAATGTATTATTGTTGAATATTAACACCGAGAAGAGTTGAGGGATGAGAGAAGTTTCAGAAATAGACAGGGGGAAACCTTAGTACACTTATGTTGTCAAACACACTCAAACATTTAATACATTTTAATAACGTATTAAATTTACGTTTAACGCATATTAAAATTTAATGCAAAATAATGCATTTTTGATTTAATGCGTTAAAATCCAAACGCACCCTAATTGTTTAGGCTAATT
Organism: Oxyria digyna; assembly: GCA_029168935.1. Lineage (NCBI taxonomy): Eukaryota > Viridiplantae > Streptophyta > Magnoliopsida > Caryophyllales > Polygonaceae > Oxyria > Oxyria digyna. The sequence goes on along the minus strand of JAPVLV010000010.1, from coordinate 21,010,746 downwards.
ACACTTTGGGCAGTATTTATATATGGGATATATTTGAAGTAATAGGAAACCAAATTGCTCAATGACATCAGCGCCTGAGGGTTTCCATCCTCCTTTGCAAGTTCGTAAACGAGCTTCTTCTTCTCCTCCATGCTCAATTTACTGGAATTTTCTTGATTATACATGCTCCCTAGACAATCAAACCAAATAAATATATTGGTCACCTAATAAGAAAAACTAAAGTAAACATAATGCAACCATGATGACAAAACAAGAACAAATGGCAATGAAGACATGTAAGCATGTCTCAAGAACAAATGTCTCATATACCGGTCTTGAATTAAAACTTCGAACACGAAGACCCGGTAGTCTAAAAATAGTAACATCCGATTAAAAAAAGAATGTATTGACCAATTTCTTCAATATTTAATTCTTTATATTTGAAGAGGACGGAAAACATACTAGTGGCATACATTCTAAACCCGAATCACATGAAATTTTTTTTCCATATCAAGTTAGAGAAGACCAAAGGCTCATATAAATGAGAGAATCGGAAAAAGAAAACAGATCAGATCGAGAATTTATCAAACAAAATTATAAATTTTAGAGCATCAGAATATCCAATTCTAAAACTAAATCGGCATATATTTCTTTAAATAAGACAGTGAAACAGTAGTAGTTAAGAGATATAAAACAATATGCACCAAACCTTACACACGACACTTTAATATTAGGAAAACAGAGAAAAAAATTAACACATAAAGGCCGTGCATCGCACGGGCGCCGGAGTACTAGTATATATGATACTCCGTATACTAGTTGAATACTATTATCATGTGTTACTTTGTCGAATTCATCTTGTATTATTATAAAACAATAATATATTTCGGCCTCTATTATTTGACGCACCCAGACATTTTAACGCACCTTTTAATACACACCGGGTGAATACATGTCCATCCGAATGGAAAAAAAAATTGATTCGCATCGTATGTACTTAAGTTCATACGGAACGTATGGACTCCACTTCATGTAATCTCTCTCCAAGATTGCAAAATTGCATAATCACACCTAACATTCATACGTTCCGGATGAATCTAGGTTCATACGTTCCGAAGGAACTGCACTTCATACTTTCCGAATGAACTTTTTTTCTTAATTCGGAACGTTTCAACTATAATTCATACGGTACAAATAAAAAAATGCGCTAAAAATGAAAAATTGGGTGTGAAAAATAAATACGGTATATTTCACCTAATCACACGCAGCGGCAATATTCATGCATCCCGTTATTTGAATTTCTTGGAATTGACCTTAATTTCCCTTTTTATTTGCATGGTGTTTTTTTGCTACTGATTTGTTAACATAATGATGCTCCTTATAATCTGTGTTTTCGATCAGGTCTTAAAATAATCATCTCTCACTGTTTTTAGTTCCAATACGTATATGCTTAGTGTTTTTCATTGGTTGCTTAGATTGAATGCTTAGATTGAATGCTTAGTTGAACCAGAATAAATATGCGTGAACCATAAAAAGAATTACAAGGCAATACGAAGACAATTATTTATATATATTTGTCACAATAATTACATTAATTACTATGGGAACTGCTGCGCATTGACTTAATACAAATACAACATATATAGCTTGTAAACTAAGCATGATATGATATCCATACATTGCTAAGATAGTACATATGAACTCCTTAGTCCTATATGTGCATAGGTGTAGGTTAACTTAATCCAAATCACAACACAATAAGTCTCACAATAAACAAGAACAAATACTAATTATCAACATCTTCTCTAGTTTTGAATAGAATGCCCGACTCCAGGGCTACGACCTGGCGTTGTGGGTCTGTAGTCATCTAAAAGCCTCATAGTTGGTAGCGGTAATCGAACGTCCTCAGCCACCTTGTCTCCCGTTGTAGTTTCTGAGCCCTTTGTGTATGGTGATGTGCTATTAGCTTGATCATTTGGTATGTAGCTTGTTTTTGGTGTTTGGGGAGAGTGGTCTTTTAGTTGTCTTCCATGTATAAACTGAACTTGCAAGAGCAAGATAAGTAGTAAGAAAATGGGAATTGAGAATTTATTAAGACTGGTACAGGTCATGGTAAAACTTGGAGGATGAGAAAGTCTAAGCTTAGTTTGAAAATTTGAGTAAGAAGTTTGCTACGACTTCTCATGCATTGATATGGTATTTATAGTGGCCGGTGAAGAGGTGAGCCAGTTCATTCTTGTCACAACAAAGATATTTCTTACTCACACACTACCACAATGATTTACTTTTATCTTCTATTCTTTTCTAACGGTTCAAAATATATTTTTATTGGAATATTGGAAAATGGAAAGGAAAAGATTGTATGATGTTATGTTACACACACTATCGATACACGAAAATGATAAGGACACGACAAAATAAATATAATTGTATTGCAAAACGCGAAATGAAAATGGAGATCATTGTATTCCTAAAATAATTATTTTGTTGAACTAAAATTCCTTTGGTGATGACAAAGGTTCAAATTCGTACTTTTATTTTACTAATTCAAATCTACTAAAAACCCATAAACTAAAGAACAAGTTAGAGATTACATTTGGATGCATGGGGCTGAAGACTGAAAGTGCTCTTGAGCTCTTCCATACGTTCACCGTCCTATTTCATCCTATTTAACAGGATGAAGAAATTTTTAGCATGTACATTTTAGTTTCATTAAAACATATTTATTTTAAAATAGGGTTGTGAACATTATAGTGGTGTGCTGCTAGTGTGCCTTTTTCAACTTAGAATTTACATTATAATACTTTTTTCTTCTTGATTTTCACATTTCTCCTAATTTAACGCTTCATCTTGGTTCGTAGATCTACAAATTGGTGTTAAGATGATGTTTTCCTAATTTAACGCTTCATCTTGGTTCGTAGATCTACAAATTGGTGTTAAGATGATGTTTAATAAGAACGGTTGCAGAAACTTTTATACATGGAACACGTTTAGTGGAGCATAGACCCTGATGGATGCGCTACGCAAATAATCTACCACGTGCATGATAAATGTCGTAAGGATTCCGAGGAATAATTCTAAAAAACGGACCACATGAGATCAGGACTTGTCACCTTCATAGTAACACATTTTTAAGCTCCTCTCCCAAAATAAATCCTTCCTCCAAATAAATTCACCATGTGTAAGAGTAAGTTGCACACTAAGATCATGTCAGTTGCTAATTATGTATCCCGTAATCATCACATTCCAAGTTGATAATCACAATTATCTACGCTTTATGAACTTCTTCTTTTTGTTCAAGTAGGACACGGGGCCCCTTTTAACCGGCGAGCCCCTACGGTAAAAGGGTACTCCTTTTACCGCTGGGCTACAAGTCCATTGGCTACGCGTTATGAACTTCGTATTAAAGGGAACGTAATCTCAACACTCATTCTCTATCGTTTTTAAAGGTGGTTATTTTCTTTTGGTCGAATAATTAATAGTAGTTATTGGACTAACATCTTAACATAACACGCTCTTAAGCATTCCGAATTTGTTAATCCCGGTACACCAGTTGGAAATTGGTTGTATACGACTAGAGATTTGATTTATATGTTGTTCTTAAGCCTACCATTCATTTTACTATAGACACTTGTACTTATTAGTTCTTTTTCCAACTCTCCTACACTTTTCAAGTAAAAAAGGTCCTCCTTTTTCTTTACAACCAGAAATCTTTTTGGAATATTATTTCAGTTCCTCCGCTAAAGTAATGGCCTCTTGAATGCCACAATCAGCCATTATTCCTCCATCTCCATTGTAAGAGGAAGCTACTATATTTTCCACCATCCACTCCAAAAGAGATCCTTATTCATCATGCTCATTACCTGCACCTTCCATTGGGAATTAAGCTCGTGTACTTGGATTTCAGATGCTGCGAGAATATGCATGCAGATCTGATAACACTAGATTTCAATGGCCATTAAAGCTATTAAAAACCAAGGGTTGGGAAATGCCTTCTTTTTCTACTTCAACAAAAACTTTTACCGACTTGGCCAATGAACATAGAGAGTTTGCATAAAAAGAGAAGGAAAAAAACACCATTTTTTTTGTCAAATCTTGCAACTCACAAATAGATGACTACCTTTTTTTTTTGAAATGACAATCTTTTTTATTTATAAGGAGAAAGTATTTATTTAGAGCAGTTTGATATGCACTTGTTATAGTAATGATGCAAACTGTGTAGAACTTAACTTTGTGAAACTGATTATAAAGTTTCTTTCTTCTATGGATGATTACCAAACTAGATGTATACAATTAACAGCAAGATCTACAAGGCATAGAAGATTTCTATTTTAAAAGTTTCAATGTATTTCATCAATTGTTTGATTAACTTCCTCAACTGATCCTTGTCTGCTCGAGTCAAGATATTCTATTAACTGTTCGTGGGATCTATTCATGTCATTGTCAGACTCTGCACTCTCCTCGTAAGCTTCATCTGTACGCTCGCCATCAGATCCAACACTATTAGGTTCTTTAAGATGCTTGGCTCTGATTTTCACACGCTTGCCTTTGATGTACCGATATTCCCATTTTGGTGGTGGGTATTTTCTCTTCAGCTTCTCGTACTTGTCCAACATGCCTAGCTTCTCAAAGACATCGCCGACTTTCTGAATTATTGAAGTCGTTGGCCGTATTCCGAGCTCTTCCATGTCGGCAAATGTCTGCATTTGAAAACAATTGGTTTTTAGAAAATAGGACTTTAAGGCATTGTTGAGCAAAACTACTATGCACAAACTGAAGAAATCCGTGATAATTTATGTAAACAAATCTGAGCTACATGATGAAGCTTGCAACAACTGTATAAAGGGAGCTTGAAATTTCTCCTCTCGTTCAGGAATATGCTCAACTTCATTTATGAAACTGAAATGAGAGGGTCAGAAGGATCATGGAAACAAGCAGATACAGATTTTATTTTTTAATACACATTACTACCGGGTGGAGAAGAATCTGTGTTATAGGGGAAAGAATTAAACCTGTTAACTATGAAACATTTATCATATAACCATTACATTATCATACAACAATTATAAATTTATAACAGAAGCAGGAGGAGATCTCAAGGAAATGGCAGAGTAAATAATCAAACGAAATGTGAAACAAGAAACACCATATACCTCAAACAGTTTATCATGCATGCCTTGCCTATGATAGATATTGATCATCTTATCAAAAAACATACGAGGCATGCTTTCCAAGTTCTCAGAGAACAATTTTGTCCAGAGCTCCTCAGCCTCTTCAATTCTGCCATCTTCTGCTAACGCCTTTAGTAACAAAAAGTAGCTCCCCATTGTTCTTCCCTGACCTTTGCTTAACATCCACTTTGTCATCTGTACCGTCACATGTTTAGACATCATCAACATATGAACGTCACAATATGATTTATTTGGCTCATAGTTCTTTGTTAAGTCACGGGTATGGAAAATATACCTGAATTATTCTCTTCCAGTCCTTTTCATCCTCCAACGTTTTTAAAGCTTTCTTTACAGTAATCAACGGAAACTCAAGCTCCCAAGCAACAAAAGCATCAAGAGCACCATATACTTCTTCTTTGACATTGGACAATTCTTTTATCTGCAACACATAAATCTTACACATCATTTTAATGCCGGTTTCGATAAACTACAAGCTATTTCAGAAAAACTTTCAGTTTCCGATGTTTGAACATTTGCTAGCCAAGAGAATACAAACTGATGAACATAGAGGGTATATTGGCAAATATGGTCAAGACTATCCTGAATCACATTATTGAAGCAACTAAAACAACAAGATCCAATAAGCACTAACTAATGCATTAGACAAGGGAATGCTGAAGTAGAAAATTACACAATCAACAAGCTTTTTCGATTTGGAAATGGTCCCAATCCGTGTTTTGGATTTCCATACACGTGGAAATCTTGGTCTTGGACCTTTAGTTGCACATACCTGGCAAACATTCATACCCAAAGGTCAAGTAATAAAAAAATAGCCAATGCCATATCATTGTCTCCGTGACAAGAAAGTTCAAATTTCTAAGAGGTAATAAATCACATAAACATTCGTGACAGGGACTTACAATAATATTTCTCGGAACTTTTAGAAGTTGAATAGATTTGCATCCCCAAGGAATGCCTTGTGCAGGACATTTCAGGCAAAGCATCTGGAAAGAAAGTAATTTACCAGTAAGAAACTGTAAAAGACAACATTTGTTGATGTGTCTCTCTTTCTCCAACATAAAGATAAACCTCATACAAGTACTGAAAGACTCGTTTGATATCGATATCCAGATATTGGGTATGGATATCAAGATATGGGTATGAGATATCAAGATAAGAGTGATATCTTTGATGTACCCAATTTTTGAGAGATAACTATAACACACTCTAATATCATTTTTGATAATCATACCTAATATACCTGTCTCATACCAAACAAAACACGGCCTGAATCTTATTGAGGAAAAGATATCAACGAACAGACAGGACATAATAAAAATTAACAATAGAAAAGAAATATGCATATTCCTCAAATGAATTATCCATTCCAGCTCAAGAAATTCAGCAAATCAAGGGTGAAGTATGAGAAATTCAGCAAACTACTCGGATACATTGAACATTTTATTATTTGAAGTAAACTTGAACAGACAGACAAAGATGCGAAATTGAAAGGTATCAAGTTAATATGAGAGCATAAAATTTTGAAAGAGAGAAGTAGAAAGTGTGGATACATGGTGTGAGGGTAAACAGAAAGACGCAGTTGAGAGAAGAGAAGATATGAGATTGAGCTTCCGGAGACTGGAGAGAGAAGGAGCGCTGTCGAAAGCCTCGGCGGTTTCCGGTGGGTAAAGCTACACGAGTGAGAGGCTAAGCTCCACAGAATCATGACATCTCTTTTTTACTGTTTAGCTTCGGATTTCCATTTCGGCCCAATATAATATTGGGCCGGACCTAAATCTTACTACCAATTAACTAAATGGACCGGACCGATTATCATCGTTATATTATATTGATGTTATTTTAACTCTTTTGCAAATTTATTCATTTAACCAATATCAAAAAAGAATTTTTTTGTTTACAATTGTATTATTTGTATAGCACTTATCTTAATTATTTATATTTTTTACAATGTATTTCAATACACGAGCATTTTTATAAAATCTATATTCTCCCTTTGAATTTTTGTATCTCGCACGTTTCAGTTTACAAAAATTCTACTTAGTTTTGCAAACGATTTATTTTAATTCAATTTTACGTAAAAAAACATTCCTCCATTCATATTGTGCCCTAGACCCGCAGAAGCGTAGGACCGGCACTGCTTATACTAGGTGGCGTGCGTGTGCGCAGCGCGCACGATGTTGAAGGGGTTGCAGAAACATCAATCTTCTGAAATCAATTTGAAAGTAAAAAATCCAATACATAAAACAGGAATAACAAAACATAAAATATTCATGAATCATGATGAAAACATTTCTACTATCACAACATCTAAATCTTGCGATCTGGTTAGACTTATTCAAAAAGCTTCACCATCAATCTGATCCCAGGGGTGGCTTGTAAAAGAAAACAACATCAAGAACTTTGTATGCATAGAGCAAATCACGAAAAAGATGAAAACAAATTCTACAGTAAATCAAGATAGAACAAAAACCAAGGAAAGAGAGCAAGTTCTACATATACAGTTGATAATACAAGTAGCCTATATTTTTTTAGTTTGAGATAACAATGTGAAAAGTATGAAGGACATTCGACTTGGTTATTCAAACTTCAGCTCAAAAGATATTAATGGCAGGATATATTCTAAGAAAACATAAAAGATGAAATTGAGAAGTAAATTTGAATCAATGATGCAAAAAGTTTTAAGTAGAGTTACTAAAAATTTGATGTGCTGTTATTTGACAAGGTCTTTAGCCCTAGAAGATATCGCGGCCAAGGATCTGTTATGAAATCAAGTTCTCATCTCAAATATTCCTTGCTCAGATCTAAACATAAAAAATAAATTGTCCCAAAATGTAGATGCTTAAATATGATAAGAGAGTAGAGAACAAGGTCATAAGGAAAACAAAATAGAAAATTAGCCATCACAAAAGGGAGGAATACCACTTAGTAATATATACAAACGCCAACCTAACAAATACAAATTAGACATCAAGAAAACTCAGCTTGCTGATCTGAAAGAGAAATAAGATCTTAATCCTTCACACTATACTGCTAGATCAGATAAGATTCATCTACTATAAGCAATATTCATTATTAGGTTCAGCTCGTTGTGGTACAAAAAAGAAGTGCCATCTCAAACCTCAGGCTACTTGAAATGAATATTATCCGGATGTAAAGCAAACCCAAATGGTAATGACTTAAACTATATCAAGAGAGAGAAAAATTCATCACAACAGCTCTTCCTCCGTGGACAATATTCTTCCTCTGTGATAGACAAACCAACCAAAGATCAAGAGTATCGAAATGTTTTACTGGAGAGAAATACATGAGTTGAAACTTTCGAGATGTACAATTCCTGATAGGTTTGCCTTTCTGTTGTAATACTTCACCATCTATAGCCAATTGTCGGAAGGAAATAAAACTCAAAAGAAGGGGAAAACCCCATTATTTTACAGACAAGAAACAATAATTTTCACAATCAATTACTCAATTGATGGAAATTCTTTCATGCACTAATGTTTACGTGCAGAGCCAATTGCAATTTCACATGTCAAATTCGCACTATGCATAATCATTACAATGAAAGTATCTAGCTACGCTTGTTGGAGCCCAGGTGTTCGCGATCTCGCAATCAACACCTCGCGAGATCCGGTCAGTCAATAATCTTCAAGCACTGGAGACCTCCTTCACGCCAACTGATACAACAACTTAGATTTCATCTTCTTTTGGATCAAAATCTGGTTTTCTTCACTGTTCTTCGTGTTCTTGAGCTCTCGAAACACCTGCGCAACCAAACCGGAAGGATGAACCCTCAGATTTGGCTCTCCGACGCCCAAGTCAGTAATGATCACAAGCAAATAGGAGTAACGAACCCAAATAACACCAAATTATAACCAAAGAGAAGAAGGAAACGATCAAAATCCACTTCTAAACCATAGAAACCTTATGAATCAAACCAATAAAACAGTGAAATGGCGAATCTCAACCAAACGTCACGATTCTTACACCAAAAGCACGAATACGGTACCGAGAATCAAAATCCAGGTACCGATCATCCGATTCTCCACGAACAGAGATGAATCGGGTGGAAGAAGACGATTCCGAGTGAGGTTTCGCCCTCTGTGTGTTTCTCTCTTGCTTAAGGGGAAAAACTTGGGATGCCGAAAAGATTCCTTTCTCTCTCTTTTCTGTTACGATTTATATCCAGATCGCGGGCCCCACTTTATCCGATCTCGCTCTCCTTGTTTATTGGGCCGCTTATTGTGCTTTCTTTCCGGGTCCTCTCACGAGTCTTTTGGGCCTTTACGGTTCACTGGGCCGTCGCGAGCCGGTTCGGTTCCCGTCCTGAGAACCGGGTCCAACATCCAGCCCCCCAAGTCCTTGTTCTTCGCGAGAGCAAGGCTTGGGTAGTTTTTTCTTGAAGCCGGGATCTCAGGTCGCATTCTGGGGATTCTTTTTTCGATTGTCGCTCGCGACGATTTATTTCCATCGCGCTCATTTCGAATTTTGAATTTTAAATATGAGACGTTTCGTCTCCCGCACTCTAACATCTTTCGACACGTGTCAATCATCTGGACCTTCTCCCTTTCCTATATAAACCCAACCAGTTGAATCGTACTTTCTCCTTCTTCTTCACTCCGCCTGTTTCATATCCCTCTGTAAAAACCTCTCGGAATAATCCTCTCCAAGGTCTTGTTTCTAATCACTCGATCGAGCAAATAACCGCAAATGGCAGGTATGTCTTACTTCTAATTCGTCTTTTGCTTTACTCTATGCTACTATCATCTTCGATTCTCGATTTTTTACGTATTTCCGCCATTATAGTACATGTTCGAAGCTCTTGTTTAGATTTTATGGCGGTCTGACGGGTCTCTCCGCTTTTACTTTGGTTTTTATATGGGCGGCGCCGCCTCCCTTTTGCTCTCTAAACCCTAACCTTTCTGGCGTTCTTCTCTCGAGGGTGTTCAAGCTCTTGGCTTTTTGTGTTTTCTGAGTTCCTCATACTCAAGTGTTCTTCCTCAGTGTTCATCCCCATGTCTTTTCAACTTCTCCTCAGATCTTTCTTTTTCCGTTTTCCAGGGACTTCTTTGTTTTTCTCTTTATGGCTCGCGAGGTTCATTATCCACCCTTTCTGGCGTTCTTTTTCTCTTCAAGAAATAAAGATGCCGCGGGTCCTTCCACATCACGTTCTGATGCTGGGAGCAGCAATAATTGTCCTCACGCCCAAAATCCTGAGGATGTGGACCTTGGTTTCGGGGACGAGGAGGATAATTACACTTGGAAAGGCGACCTTCCCCATATACAGATTGACGATTGGCTTACTAAACCCGCGAGTTCTGTACAGATTTTGACCCGTCGCGTTCGTTTTTCTAAAGCCAAGAACCTCGACAACAAATTCACCGCCCTTAATACCACTCTTCAATTTCATGACCTTTTGGCCATAGCCGATGCCTACCCGTTTCCAGAGGGCACCATTTTCGCGTTGCCCTCTTCCGGAGGAACCTCCCTTGACGAATACGGGTCTTTCTTCGCGATTAGTCGTTCTTCTCTCGTGGCGGGTTTTCGGCTTCCTCTTACGAGTTTCGTTCGGAAGCTCCTAATACAGTTAGGCTACAACCCTGCCCAAATGCATCCCAATTTCTGGCGCGTTGTCGTCATTTATACGATTAGATGTCAAGACATAGGTGTGAAACCCAATCCTTGCCATTTCTTTCTCATGTTCAATTCACGTAAGGCTCCCGATGAAGAAGGAATGTTCACGACCTTCAAACTTGGGGCGACTGAGTGGGATGCTCCTCCTCGGATTACCAAATGGAAAACTGATTGGTTTCTTATCTGGCCGCCTCCGAACTCGGGATTCTCCATTAAGATTGCTGAGATCGCTGCCCAGCCGAAGGCTGGGAACTGGAGCCAAGCTAAAAAGGATAGTCTCATCGCGAAGTATCACGACTTTTCAGACCTCTCGTCTAAACGCATCTTCGCGAGGTGCATTACTCCCGAAGTATTATCCCAACGAGGCTTAAGTCTTGAACACCACTATGGTATCTTCGTAGTCGCGAGCGTTTTTGCTCTTTGTATTTCTTATAAACTTCGCGTACTGATGCTTTGATTTCCATTCTTTTCAGGCAAGAATTTCTTCTCCAAACTTCCCAACCTTGACAACTTTGATGATTCCTTTGATGACAATCTTATAGACAAGACCCCCGCCCCTGCGGCAAAAGGCAAAGGCCACACCAAGAAGGCCGCGACCAAACCCAAGGCCTCTGCTCCTGGTGACGCTCAGGCACTCAAGCCCAAGCGTAAGCAAAGGGGTTCCGTTGGTGGGATCCGTATTCAGGAGCCATTAGCCGAGGAGAATGAACCTTCGGCTGATGATACTCCAATTGGTCAAACCACGCCCCTCACAAGAACTCCGACTCCGGTGAAAACCATCCTTCCCCCAAGGCCCAGAGGAACACCTGCTTCAAACTCCGGGGTTGCAACGGAACGAGCATCGGCAGCCGCGAAGGGCAAGCAACCGATGGTTCGCGAGGAACATGGGAATGTCCCTCCTCGGGGTTCGTCCGTGGAGGATTCAATCTTTCTCGACGAGGAGACTGTGAGGAAGTTCTTTGGTAAGGATCGTCCCTGCCTTCCTGAGATTCCTGAATGCCTTGAAGGCGTCATTCGTGGTGGTGCGGGAATTTCTACGGTTGCTCTCGCGGTGAGTCTTTGTGCTTTGTTTTCTTTGTTACTTTCACTTGGAGCTTTCTATTTTTTCCTTATCTTTTGGTTGTAGGGGATGCTCTTCTTTGAAGCCATAGGGCAATATGGCCTTACTGTCGAGGATGCAAAGAAAAGTGTGGAGAAGGATTATGAGGCCATTATAGAGCAGAGTCGCGAGCATAAATCTGCACGCGACAAGGCAAGACAAGCCTTGGAGGCGCAAAAGAAGAAGAATGCTGAGCTGGTAAAAAAGGTGGGCGAGATGGAGATTGCGGCCAAGGTGGAAAAACGTAATCACGAGACGGCAATGGGCACGTTGAGGCAGGAAATGACTGAAGCCGTAGCCCGCGACCGTCGCGAAGGAGCTGCCTAATACGCTTCAAGTTATCGTGAGCAGGATCGTATTGACTTCATCAGCACGACCCGCAGTGTCCTTCTGATTGCCTCGCTCAAGGGCCAACTCAAGAAACACCGAGTGCCTAAGTTTCCTTATGACCCTTCAGACTTTTGCGGCTATTCGGGTGAGCTTCCTGAGTACGTTCCTCCTCCAATCGGCACTTACGTGGACGACGACGCGAGCCTCCTTGAGGGTTGGACAGTGGGTCCAATGAAGCAAGGTACAGGAATTGTTGAGGGGAAAGAGGCTCAAGTCCCGATCGTCCATGCTCCCCAAAGACTTAAGAGGAAAAGAGAAGTGATTTATTCGGAGGAGGGGGAGTGCGAGACCGGGTCTCCACTTAAACGTTTTCATGCTGAGACTACGAAGAAGGGCACTCGCGAAAGGACTGTGTTGATTGATAGTGATGAGACTGCCGAGGCTGAGAACATCGCGTCTACGGAGGATGCTGGGGGTAGGGCAGATGCTCGTGATGATGTGGTCGATAACGTCGATGATTACCTCAACATTCCTACGAGGCATGCCGACGATCAGATTTGATCCTTTTGTTTTTATGAAGTTTTTCTATAAGTATTTGGGTATGTAATATGTACAACGGTTTATTTACTTTTGGTGGGTCGTGGACCATGTGTGGTCGCGAGCCCTTGAATTATATTTTGTCCTTGTGTAAGGCAAGACTTATTTTCGTACTTGCTAATTTTATGCCCGTTTCTTCTTACTTCTGCATTTAATTCTGTACTTGCTTTTGCATTTATTTCTCTACCTGCTTTTACCTTCTCAACCACCTTTCCTCCCACCTACTTTTCTCATTAATGGTGGGTTGGGTGCTCCGTCCCCCTATATAATGGTTCTTTCTCCCTCTTCTTTGTTTCTTCCTTGTGCGAAAGAGTTTGTCATGGCCAGATGGAGACGGACTCGAGAGGGGACTCTCGGGGAAACTTTCACCATTCCGATGGATTCATCCACCATTTCAGAGGGTGCTAGCTTGGTAGGTGCTCTTTGAGTTTTCTATTCTTTGTCGATGCATTCTGTGCCTTAGTTCTTTTCTTAAATGTGTGTAGCGCTTTCCAAAGGATCATTGTGACAGGCATCTTAGCCACTTTGGTGGTCGCAATCTCATACTTTGTGTTAACTTTGAGCCTTGGGACGTGACGCTGGACAAGGCTGGGAGTTCCTACTTCTTGGGTGAAGGCTGGTCTGATTTCGTCGAGGACCATAACCTTCAGGAGGGAGACGAGGTTATTTTTACCATGTGGCGTGCTAATCCTCCTCAGATTCCAATTCAGACCGCGGTCTATCAAGTGAAGATCGTAGTTCCCCTTTAATGTTAGTGCATTCACGACTGCATGTTGTTTGACAACTCCCTCCTTTCTTCCCCCCCATAGCATTCGCGAGGGTGCCTGCATCCTTGGGGGATGTTATGCAATAAAAGAGAGGGAGTGGGTGTGGTGGTGTTTGTTGGATTTTATTTTGCTTAACTCGTGACCGGTACTTGAATGTAGTAGGTGATGCGTAATGAAAACTGAAATAGCTTATATTTATAATGGTATCGAGTTCGCGAACAAAAACGAATACGCTAGCCACCCTAGTGGTAGAGTCATTTCATAATTTTGAACAAATTCTGTTGGACCAAAACAAATAACAAGACTAGTAAACGAGAAAGAAAGTCTTCCCGATCGTTTATGCTCCTAAAAAAAACCCTGCAAATGATAATCATGTAAGCATTTGTCAGCCTCTCGCGTTGCTTGTTGCGTAGGAGAGTTCTAATGATCGTGCTCATACCTGATTACTGCGTGTGTACTAGCCAGTAATAGGGCTTATAATCTTTTCGATCGTTGTTTTGTGAGCAAGTCAGAATTTCCTGCGTGTTTGAGTGCGCAGTGGTGTTATGCTTATGTTATCGTGACGAAATGATATAATTTGTGTATTCCTTTCATGATACCTGAGCAAAGGCGTGTTGAGTGCCTCAGTAATTCTGAGCTCGCGAGTCGGAGCTTGTGAGTCGGTTCTATCATTGTGATGAGTTGTAGACTGCTCGTGATGTCGAACTGTGAATCGAATAATACCAAGGTACTTAGTGCTTGGAAGAATGCCGACCCTTGTGTAAAAAGGGGGCATCTGTAGAAAAGGACTGAGAATACCTGGGTAGTGGTGGCTTTGATGCCCCAGCTTAACCTCGCGAGCATTTTCAAGATCACTTGCTACTTTTTGACAAAAATTTCTGCAATAAGCAAAGAGATGGTGATGAGGCTAAAGTCGTAGTGCCAAATCAAAGAAAACCCTAAACACTAACTAGAGTATAGCAAGTAAGTAGAGGTCGAACCCAAGGGAATCAAAACACCAAATCAATGCAGTCAAGTGAAATATCAACTAGTAACAAGTAACCAAAGGGGGGGGGGGGGTTGATTGCAAGAACACACAAGTAATCAGTAACAAGCAAAGGAAGTTTGGGTGAGAATATTATGCGAAGGGGTTTCACCTAGCAAGTATCCACACAACAGTCAATCAAGTTGATCATAGATTTATCTCAAGTTCTATTCAATCCTAGGGAATGTTCCTATTCCAATCTTTAATATATCAGCAGACCAACCGGTCCTGATAATACTTACTATTCAGCAATCAGGGAAACCTCTCAAGATTAGATGAAATAGCAGCAAAGGGCACATGAATTATAAGGATGCATGCAATAACTTACAACCGTCAAGTATTAACATGAAATCAATTCTCTTTCATAAAAGCAATCAACTACCAGACCATGCAGATATGAGTGCTACAATGACAAGGAATTCCACCGTATATTCCTAGTCTAGCAATAGAAAACTATCAATCAAACTAGGTGATCAAGCTAGAAAAACTAATAGAAATCAATAGATGAAGAACAAGAGAATTAATACAAACCCATAGGAAAAGAACAAGAGTTAGAAATCTCACAACTTAATAACTGAAGGTTTCAACCGCTAAGTAAAACAATGGAGATTAGTTCCTGCTCATGGTTGAAAAACTAAATTGTCTGATGGAAAAGATGATAAAAGATAGAAAGAACTAGGGTTCTTAAATAAAGACTAACCCTAAAAATATATGGTAAAAGATATATCCTAAACAAAATAATAAAATAAGGAAAAAGAAATAAAACAAACAAAGGAAAATAAGGAAAGTCTGGAATGTCTTCGGCCTTGTTGTGGCGATCGCCATAGATGCCTGGCGATCGCGGTCTTCATATAAAGCTCTGATGTGGTCTCTGTCGCCCCATGGCGATCGCCATGATCTCTCGAACTCATGTAACGCTTCTGTTGAAGTATGGCGATCGCCATAGTGATGGTGGCGATCGCCGCTGCTCCGCAGAATATCTTCAAGTCTTCATGTCTTCAATCTTTGATCCTCTTCTTCTTCGGTTCTGGTCTTCATTTCTTCACTTCTTAATAAATATCTCAGAACATAACAATAGCTCCAAATACTTGTGATAACACTCCTAAACTAATGTAATAACCCCTAGTTACGCCATACAAAGTGTAGCGTATCAGATGGGGTTGCCATTAGATCTCTGCGTGACTTTGTGAGTCATGACATAAGTAGCGATTTTATTGGTCACGCGACTGATTTGAAGCTTTCACGTGTATGGGCCAATCAGTCATCGTGCCTCACGCCTTGACGGATTATTAAAGCGTCAAAGGTCGTGACTTCGTGATCAAAGCGAGGAGGACTTGCGTCGTTACACGTCATTGATTTTCACGGCTTCACGAACTATGGGGGTCTATTGGAGCCCCGGCATAGTAACACGGCTTCACGACCTGGGTGGGTGCTTTTGGCCCCATCCCAGCGTCATGGCTTCACGACCTGGGTGGGTGCTCTTGGCCCCCAGCCCAGTATCATGGCTTCACGACCTGGGTGGGTGCTCTTGGCCCCCAGCCCAGCGTCATGGCTTCACGACCTGGGTGGGTGCTCTTGGCCCCCAGCCCAGCGTCATGGCTTCACGACCTGGGTGGGTGCTCTTGGCCCCTAGCCCAACGTCATGGCTTCACAATGCAGTAAGTGCGCTCTCATCTGTCATCATGGCTTCGCGACCTGGGTGGGAGCTTCTTCGCCCCAGCCCAGCGTCACGGCTTCGTGACCTGAGTTGGTGCTCTTGGCCCCAGCCCAACGTCACGGCTTCGCGACCTGAGTGGGTGCTCTTGGCCCCAGCCCAGCGTCACGGGACAATACTCATACTTGTCGATCTGAAGAGTGTGATTGTACCTTTTATTCAAGGCTGTTGTTCCCTCTCTTTCGGCGAAAGTATTTATTCTCTTTGTAACCCGGCTATAGATTTGGTTGTTTTAACCTCATTCGGTTCTTTCGCCTGCATAAAGTTTGTTAGATAGAATGTTCGCGAGCATTGTATGCACGACAAATAGTTTATGCGTAAGGCAAAGTATATTTCTGAGTGAAAGGTTCGTACCTGTGGGGGGAACGGGCTAGGCGTAATAGCGGCGTAGTCGCATCACGTTCCAAGAGTTTGCAACGTGATTCCCGGAGCTATCCTTCAGTCGATAGGCCCCCGGTGCGACTTCGCGACTTCCCAGCCGGGGTGAAGTTTTCCTCCCTCTGTCTTTATCAGAACGAGATCTCCTTTCACGAAGCCTCTCACCTTGACATTTTTGTTATAGTACTTCGCGACGCTAGCCTTGTGTGCGGCTGCTCTGATCACGGCCATCTCTTGCGACTCTTCGCGAAGCTGGAACTCCATATTCATCTTCTCATCATTGGTGTCTTGGTCATAATGGAGGATTCTTTCATTTGGGAATAAGAATTCCACCGGGACCACAGCTTCAACACCATAAGCGAGGGCAAAGGGGCTTTCCCCCGTCGCTTTTTTGACAGTCGTGCGATTGGCCCAGAGGGTGAGAGGGAGGACTTCAGCCCACCTCCCCTTCGCGCCCTCTAGCCTCTTCTTGAGGTCCATGATGATGCTCTTGTTGACAGCCTCTACCTGTCCGTTGCAATGAGGGTGCGCAACAGAGGCAATTTTCAGCTTGACACCAAGGTCGTTGCACCATTTTAGCAGTTGGGGAGAATTGAATTGAGGGCCTCTATCTGTGACAATCTCCTGAGGGAGGCCGTAGCGACAAATGATATTCTTCCATAGGAACTTCTTTACAATCGGGACAGTTGTGGACGCGAGCGCTTCAGCCTCAACCCATTTGGTGAAGTAATCCACAACCACAATAATGTATTCGAGTTGTCCGGGAGCCTTTGGCTTAAATGGACCAAGAAGATCCAGGCCCCACATCGCGAACGGGATGGGGCTGCTCATGATCTGAAGCTCCACACCAGGTTGGTGAGATGCGGGGGCAAAGTATTGGCAAGCTTGACATGCTCGCGATATCTCCTGCGCATCCTGCTTCATTGTAGGCCAGAAATGCCCTTGGCGAAGTGCCTTGTAAACCAAAGATCTCCACCCTGCGTGAGTCCCACAAAGCCCCGCGTGCAATTCTTCCAGAAATGACTTTACGTCATAATGCGCCATGCATTTCAATTCGTTGGGATTTCCCCCCCTTTTGTACAGCTCGCCCCTATTGATGTAAAAGTGGGCGGATTTTCTTTTCAGCTGCAAAAGTTCTTTGGGATCGGATGGTCCGCGACCATTTTTCATATAGTCAATAATTGGTTGGCGCCAATCGTCACTAGAGTAACTGATCCTCATCATTTCAATCTCATGGCTGATGACACTCTCCTCTTTTACAAGGAAGAAGTACTTCAGAGGAGCCTCTTTTGACACAATAAAGCCAGACCTTTTCTCACGCTCTTCTTTAGGACCTTCCCAACTCGCACCTTGCTCCGCGAGTGCGTCAGCTTTTCGGTTCTCATCCCTCGGGATTGCTTGGATCTCGAAGTGTTTGAACAAAGAGATTAGTGTCGCGACCCTAGCACGATATTTAGGCAGGTTCCCTGTTCTAGCTTCATAGATTCCTTGCACTTGTTTCACAACGATCTCTGAGTCGCATCGACAAGATAATATTGCAATAGAGATGCCAATGGCTAGCTCCAGGCCGGCGATCAGAGCCTCATACTCAGCTTCATTGTTAGTTGGTTTGAATTTGAGAGCGATGGCGTGGCTTATTTCCTCACCTGTAGGCGAAGTGAGAACCACGCCCGCTCCGCACCCCTCATCGTTCACTGCTTCGTCGGTGTGCATAACCCACATCATTTCTTCTCCATACAGATTCGGGGCTTCACCCTCCCTGAAACTTGTCTCGACCATGAAATCTGCAAGCGCCTGAGCCCTGATCGCGAGCCTCGAGCGGTACACAACATCAAACTCCGACATTTCTATGACCCACTTCGCGAGCCTCCCTGCTACTGTTGCCTTTGTCATGAAACCATGGAGTGGTAAATCTGTTAAAGTCTCAATTCGGTGTGCGTGAAAGTAAGGTCAGAGCTTCCGAGCAGCTGTTATCAACGCGAGCACAGACTTTTCTACAGGAGAATACCTGGTTTCAGCTGGCATTAATGCGCGACTGACAAAATATACTCGCTTTTCGAGTTCGCGAACAAGAACTGCACTTACTGCCCTCGAGCTTGCCGCGAGATACAATTGAAGAGTCTCGCCCGGAACCGGAGAGGATAGAATCGGGAGTCTTGACAAATGTTCCTTGAGGCTCGCGAAGGCTTGATCACATTCTGTAGTCCACTCGAAGTTTTTGGGCTTCCTCAAGACCTCAAAGAATGGAAGATTGCGCTCGGCTAGCTTGGCGCAAAACCTTCCCAGATAATTTACTCTGCCTACAAACCGCTGGACTTCATGCGTAGACCTGGGTGGTTGGAGATCAAGTACTGCTTTGACCTTGTCCGGGTTAACCTCTACGCCTCGGGCACTGATCATAAAACCCAGGAACTTTCCTTCAGTCACGCCAAAGACGCATTTATCCGGGTTTAGGCTCATCCCATATTTTCTCAGAGTCGCGAATACTTCCGCAAGATTGCGAGCATGGTCACTCTGTTTCTTACTCTTCACCACAATGTCGTCGACATACGCTTCAACTGTGTCTCCCATATGATCACTAAAGATCTGATCGACGAGCCTTTGGAATGTAGCTCCTGCATTCTTAAGACCGAAGGGCATAACCTTGTAGCAAAAGGTCCCCTTATCTGTTATGAATGATGTGTGCTCTGAGTCTATAGGGTTCATCATCACTTGATTGTAACCTGAATATGCATCGAGGAAGCTTAACGCCCCGTGTCCTGCGGTGGAATCTACAAGCTGGTCAATAGAGGGTAATGGATAACTGTCTTTCGGGCAAGCCTTATTGAGATCGGTAAAGTCTACACACATCCTCCATTTTCATGTTCCTTTCTTCGCGACCATAACAACGTTGGCTAGCCAAGCTGGGTATTGTACTGGTCTCACGAATCCGGCTTTTAGGAGCTTTGCGAGCTCTACAGCTGCGGTTGCGTTCTTTGGTCCTGCTTGCTTTCTTTTCCTCTGTCTCTTGGGGATTATTTCGTTACTGATGTTCAAGGAGTGGGTAATGACGTTGGGTGGAATCCCCTTCAAATCTTTTGGAGACCAAGCAAATACGTCTCGCGATTCAGACAACAATTTCTCAATTTCTCCCATTGCCATGGGATCCAGATTTCCTCTCACAAACAACTTTTCCTCTTTGTTACCAAAGGGTATAATTTCTTGAGTCTCAAAACTAGTAAACTTCGCTTTGTCCACCTCCCCGCCAGGCCCTTGGGATCTCGGGGGCTCGCGAACATCTAAATCTGCTTCCTCCTCGATGTTTGGCATGCCCGGAACGAAGAGTTGGTTCGCGAGCAGAGGTGAGTCTTCCCCCTTTTCAGATTTGATGTAACAAGAAATACTCTCATTCTCTACCCCAGTCGCGACTCCGGTGCCTGATGGTGTGGGAAATTTCAAACAAAAGTGACTCATCGACACGACTGAGTCGAACTTGCATAATGTACCTCTTCCAATGATCGCATTGTATGACGAACTTGTCGGGATGATGACAAAGTCGATCTTTTCAGACCTTCGCGGCCCTGTCTCATCGCCCATTACCACATCAAGTGTTATGACACCCAGAGCTGTGACTCTTTCTCCTGCAAACCCCACCAAGGTGGTCCGGGTTGGTCTTTTCAATCTAGGGTCGACTCCCAACTTTTCAAAGGCATCAAGATACAAGATATCAGTGGAGCTCCCCGTTTCAACTAGGATACGGCTAACCAGCTTTGTTCCTATCTGTAGATGTATTACTAGCGGATCACCTGAAGAAACTGCCCACTCATTAACTTCTTCATTGGAGAATACAAGCTGGTAGGGTTTTCTGGGTGGAGGAGTCGCGATGCTCATAATCGGAAGACCGCGAGGCAATGGGGCATTGACCATCTTTCTAAACTCGCGTCTATTTGGGGGGATAGGGACATGCTTCCCGGCTATAGTTCCCACATGACCATCAGGCCTCGGGAAGTTCTGCTGCTGATTACCCTGGCGGGGGGTTGGGGCCAATCGCGCTCTGTTGGTTACGACCCCTTCGTCTGCCTCCGTTGTCATATCCCCCTCTGAATGGTCTTCGGCCAGGGTTTCTACCACCCCCGCCTTGTTGATTGCCTCCGCCTCTCTGGTTCATGAGGACGGCTCTTTGTTCGGGTTTGTTGTTTACTCTAGGACCATTCCTACACTCTTCCGTATTGTGAGTAGCTGAATTGTGGTTGGAGCACCACATCCTATCGCGGCCACGATCACGACCGTCATTACCATGGCCGCGACCCCTGTGATTGACGCTTTCATCCCTTTGGTTCATTAAGTTCTGAGCTTGAAACTGATTCTGATCTTTATTTTGTCCATAATCCTGATACTGTCCCTGATTCTGATGTTGAGTCGTTAGACCTGGGGCTCGCGAGCTGTTCTGACCCTGATCATATTGTTGCCTCTTATTCCCCCAGCCTTGGTTGTTCTTTTTAGAGCTCTGATTCTGGCTCTGATTCTGCTTGCTCTGTCCTCCCCCTGCCGCGGGAGTGCTAGAATGAGTCTCAACCTGAATCTCGACGTATGCCCTCTCAAGCATGGCCTGATAAGACTGCTCTTGCTTCCTGTATAAGTGCTTTTTGAACTCACTTTCGTCTAGCAAACCATTAAGGAACGCGACTCTAGTCGTCTTATCATCAAAATCATCAGCCTCCAGCACCATCAATGAGAACCTTTTCACGTACTCCTCCCGAGTTTCCCCAGTTTTCTGTTTGACTCCTACTACCTCTTGCATTGTTATCTTTCTCTTCTTTGACGAACCGAAGTGCAAAAGGAATCCTCTCTCAATGTCCGCGAAGCATGAAATACTCCCGGCAGGTTGATTTAACATCCAGGTCATTGCCGTGTCGGCCAGCGTTCCTGGGAAACCCTTACACATAGTGGCTTCATCCGGACCCCTCGCGATCATTGCATACTTGTATCGTGTGAGGTGCTCTTTAGGGTCTCCCTTACCTGTGTACTCTTTAATGGTCGGGAACCTAAAATCCGGTAGTGGAGGTGCTCGAATGATATGCTCCGCGAAAGCTGTGGGACCAAACATAGACGAGAAATTGAGAGGAGGGTTGATAGGGTACATCTGATTCTGGTACTCATCGCGAGGGTAATAGGGAGCTCCGTGATGATTGCATGGAGTACGTTGCTCATTGAGGGGATAATATGCCTGATCCCTCTCGTCATAGCGACCACCATGCTGAGAGTGATAGTGCTCTTGATAGCTCGCGGGAGCTTGATTAAGATCAAAGCCTCCTTGTCCAGCCTCTCTCGCGACGTTTCTGCCCCTTGGAATTCCGGAGACAGAAGCCCTGTCATCCGGAGCAACTTCAGCGGCTTGCTCTTCTAGGTGAGCCTCTTGATTATCACGATTTTCTCGCGTCTCGCGAGGGTCCACTCTTTGGTTGGCGGCGTTCTGGTTCACTGGGCCGTCGCGAGCCGGTTCGGTTCCCATCATGAGAACCGGGTCCACCAACGCTAAACCTGTCAATTCAAGGGCCTAGAATCCGAAGGATAAGATTTGTCATCTACACTTTTAGAGCCATTAGAGTGATTCTAGGTTAGGTTGTTAAACTATTTTTATTTTTTATTTTTAAGTTTAATTAAAATATATTGAATAATTAACTCAATATAAATCTTATAAGAAAATCACTTCATTTAACATAAAAACAATACAAATTATCATATCTTATTAAGAATAAATTTTAAATTTAATTATGATATATATATATATATAGATTTAGGCTCCTGAGAAACGACCTCTTAGAGTAAAACCGTGTTAACAATTTCTATCCGTTAGATCAAATTAGATGAATGGATCAGATTCACTCTTAATTAACAATTAAAATAATAATTATATTAAATCACAGATCTTGTTGATTGATCGGGATCGATCTCTTCTAATTTCTCTCTCCCTAACCTAACAAACAACATGCGATTTCTCCTCCATCCCCTCCGCCGTAAGGAGCCATCGTCGGAGGCTGCTATTCGATAATCGTCCCCGATAAAGCGCTGACTACCATGTGGAAGGAAACGTCTGCAAATAAAGCGCTGACTTCCATCTCCCTCAGGTTTCCACACCATATAAAACCCCAACCGATGGCTTCCTGTTTTCTCAAACCAAATATCATCGGACTGAGATTGAGAGAAGATTAGCCGGACTTATCATGGCATTTACGGGAGGAATCACGCCGGTGGATGGATTAGAAAACAGCCTCGAAATTGAGACTCTTGCCCAATTGGCCGTCGAGGACCACAACAAAAAGAAGGTTTAAAGTCTTTTTATTAATCTTCTTGAAGATGTATGATTAGTGGAGTACTTCTTCAACACCATAGTCAGATGCATTTTGATTTAGTTGATTTATGCGATGATGATTTAAATGAGTTGTTGCCTCGTGAAGGAGCTATAATCGGGTCATTTGGATAATTGGATCTAGAGTATTTCAAGACTGCACAGTATACAGAAAAAGTGAATGTGTATTCTTTTGGAGTTCTTATGCTTGAGATCATCAGTGGGAGAACGCCGATTTCCAAATTTAACGACGACAATCAGCATACTACTTTTTGGGTTTCGGGACTTGTTAAGACTGACAGGGTTTTGGAGATTGTTGATCCTTTGATGACTAATCTCCTCACTGATGATGTGCAAAGTTTTATTGATGTGGCGCTCTTGTGTATACAGCTGGAGCCTCAGCTAAGGCCCAACATGCCTGATGTTATGCATATGCTTTATGGTGTGTGTAATTCTTGCAGGCTATCTCTTAGAAGACCTGATATGTCATTGATTGATGATCAAAGCTATCAGATTAATGTTTGGCAAGGTAAAAACTAAATTCCTGCAACAACCAATTTCTCCTAAAATTATTGACTAGATTCATATTATTCGACTAGATGAAGCAGAGAGTTAAGTTTTGCAAGACGAACGCTTTGCAGAATTTCCAGGAAATGATTCTACTGATATTTCTGTTGATTCCAATAAAGAGATGCATCCTCAAGGAGAGGTAATTAATCATACATCTGCTAATAAAATTGTTGAATCTACGGTTAGTAATAGAATGTTAACATTGTGAATTGTGATTCATATATTCCTGAGATTGCACTCAATTTTCGATTTGTGATTATATTAGTAGTTTATTTTCTGCTTCTTTGACATTATGGAAAAATGGTGTCGGTTTATATGTTTGCACATAAATCAAAAGGTATATGCACAGGTCTATCATATTGTCTATGGTATGAAATTGTTATAAGACTGATTGCTTCTCCTCTATATGACAGATTAATTTCTCTGCAGCGTGCATCCTCCATAGTGATCTCAAATGTGTGCAGAGCTTCTAATCTATTAAAGTTATAATGGAATTATCTGGTCTTCTAACCTCACTTGCGATAAATTTGGGCACTTGTGCCACACTTGTTATGATATATTCTGTGCTAAGAAAGCAACCGAGCAACAAGGGTGTTTATTTTGCACGTACTCTGGCATGAATACGATCAGAGCCTCAAGATGATCCTCATTGGTTTCATAGATTTATTCCTTCACCTAGGTGGATAATAGAGGCATGGTGCCTAACAAAGGAAGATATTTTTGAAATTTGTGGTGTAGATGTTGTTGTATTTATTAAGATTCTTCTTCTCAGGTTATCACCAGATGTTCTTACATTAAACTTTCTCTTGAAAGTCTCCAAATCTGGATAACTAGTGGTGTACTGTTATTTTTGTATGCAGTCTACGGATTTTTTTGATTTCTTCGATACTAAGCCTTTGTCTTCTGCTTCTTGTGAATTACTATGGGAAAGCCTTGGAAAAAGTGAATGTAAGACGATTTTCACTCGAAGAATTTACCGTTCAGAATATCCCAGAAAATTCAGAATGGTATGGTCATTTCATTCTAAGAAAATTTAAACGTTCCAATTTTGTTTTGGCATGGGGATGTTTCCTTAAGTTGAGTACTTACTGTTTCACTGTTTTGTTCTTTCTAATATTTTTCGTATAGATATTGAAAGATTTAAAATAATGTAAGATACCGATCATATAATGGCCACTATGTAGATATATTGTTTCATTAAGCTCTTATAATGATTTATAGCCATTATGAAAACAGTGATGTTCATACTTTTAAATTCATTTTTAGGTTATTTTACTGAATAATTTGTAATATTCCTTGCAATTGGTCATCTAAAATTATTTCACTTTTTTTCATCAGGCTTTGGGTACATTGTCTGCTAATAAAATTGTTGACTGTACGGTTAGTAATAGAATGTTAACATTGTGAATTGTGATTCATATATTGCAGATTCAAGTGCAACAGAAAAGGAATTCAGACGACATTGAAGAAGGAAGTCTCAGACTATGGTTTTGAAGAAGTACTCCACTAAGTATGATTTTCCAGAAGCAGTATATCCACCTTTCTTGACTAGCGTATACCAACCAAGAGGCGGCTCAATCCGATTCAGATGAAATTTCCATATTTCAGAATGGCATTGGCACTGATAATGGAAATCGTATGTAAATCGTATGCAAATTGTATGTAAAGTGCATTCTTGAATTTAATGAGCAACGACTTGGTGCATATCGATACGAATTTGGTGCATATCGTCGCAGAATTGGTGCATATATATACAAATTTAGTGTATATCACTATGGATTTGGTTCATATCTATACAAATTTGGTGCATATCGCTAAAGATTTGGTGCATATCTGTACAGATTTAATGCATATCGCTACGAATTTGGTGCATATCGCTACAGATTTGGTGCATTTATATAGATATGTGTTGCATATCAACTATAAAGTTGTAAACCTTGAAACATACATGAGCACTTATCTCTTAAATTAAGCTGCATATCAAATTCAATATTTCTAAAACCCAAGTTTACGTAATACCAAAAATTAACTCTAATTCCAATATCTCTAAAAAATAAATTGCATATTAACACCAACTAAAGGATTCTCTGCAATTTTAGTTATCATGAGAAAGTCAATGCTTTTTGTGTCTGTCTTCAACACATTGAGTACCGAATAATAATAACTCTCCGTCTTTAAAACCATCATCTTAAACATCGTTTGAGGAAGAATACATCACTTCATCATTTGAGTTCTTCTGCATATTTGAACTTGTATTGTGCATATCAACTAAAAAGGTGTACATTGAGGAACAATAGATCACATCATCAATTGGGTTCTTCTGCATACCCGAATCAGTTTTTTGCATATCAATGAACAGTTAGTGCACATTAGTTAACAACAATTGCATATCAAATAAATCAGATTGCATAACAACAACAAAAAACTTAGGGGCGAAATCCAACATAACTACTACATAACGACGATTATGAACT
The DNA here is from genome assembly GCA_029168935.1 of Oxyria digyna. NCBI lineage: Eukaryota > Viridiplantae > Streptophyta > Magnoliopsida > Caryophyllales > Polygonaceae > Oxyria > Oxyria digyna. Next base: position 20,984,663 of record JAPVLV010000010.1, on the reverse strand, counting down.
GCATATTGATTTATTGTTATCGCATATCATAATGAAACTCTAGCGACTCATAGTAAAATTAAATAGGGCATGCGATTTGAGAGGCGATAAACATTGATAGCAAATCAACACATCTAGTGCATATCATGTAAATCTGATATGAAAGTATCTTGTGAATCTAATATGAAAGTCGAATGTCACATCCACTTGACTAAGAATTCGATTTGAGAGGTGAATGCCATTGTTAGAATCAAAACGTATCTACTGCATATCAAGTATATCCGGTTGCATAATACCTATTACGAAACGCATACGACAACCTTTTTACTGCATAACAGAATTCATGTGAAACCCTAAATTGCTATTGCATACCACCGAATCATCTGATGCATATCGTTTTACTGTCGTCGCATATCATAACGAAACCCTATTTAACCCTAGTTTGATGCATAAATCAAAGTCGAATATACTCAAACCCTGATTAAACCCTAATAAAACCCTAATCAATTCCTATGAATCTAATATACCAAAGTCGAATTTAGTAAACAAATTTGATGCATATCTCGATACTAACCTTCTTCCATGGAGATTTGTGATGTTGTATCAATCAACTATTGTTACCGTAGGGAAGAAAAAACTGGAAGAGAAGAACGATGGAAGAGAGAAGGTGTTGAATTGATGGAAGAGAGAGAAAGAATTTGGAATTTCCGTAAATTAAGGAATGGGTTATGATATTTTTTCCTTATTTTCTTGTAATTCCAAGACTTCTAATCTAGCCCTTCATCTAATCTCATCCTATGACTTTTATTCGTTAACTCAGTTTTACTATAAAAGTGGTCTTATCGGAGCCTCCCTCTATATAATGGGATATTTATATATATAATTATATCATTCATGAAATGAATATGTATTAATTAGTATTAACAAACAAAAAGTTAATTTTATTTCGCTTATTTGTTGAGAGTTAAACTTAATTTTCGGACAAACTTAACTTAAATTGTATGAATTTTTACGACAAACCATTAGAATACCCGAGTCACTACACTAGTTAACATCAATGCTTATCCTAAAAGCCTAAACATATGAAAACTCTCCTTTTTCTTGTACAAACAGATAAAAATCCCAAACAAAATCTCCAATCTCGCCAAATCATACTCAAACCAGCAACGCGAAAGAAACACAATTTCTATGGTTTAATTCGTACCTTTGAAATCCGGGGGAATTATCCGACAAATCTAGAGGTGGACGGAGAGGGCGGTGGTTGAAACTCGAAACAGAAATTGAAAGATAAACGACAAATTCGAGAAGATAACGAAGATCAGCGGTGATTGAATAAAAAGAATTGTGGAGATTGAGAGATTCAACCGTGGAGAAGAAGCTATGACCCAAATTTTGGAGGGAGTATATAAGTAGAAATTCAATGGCAATGGCTGACGAGCCATGAACAAGCAAAGAAAAACTGATACGCGGAAGAAAAAACAGGTGAAAATACCAAAAATTGTTAATGACGGAGGATAAAAACGGAAGTGCATTGTTCATTTGAGAAACAATATTCATTAAGGATGCCTCCACTTTTAAGTACTAGTAGATAGATAAATATATAAACCACTATGTTAAATCTATTGATATCATTTTTTACGTATCAATTAAAAAGATTATAAATTTCTCAATTTCCTTTTATTTTTATAATGGTGATATAATATCAAATCAAATTAAATATAACTATAATAGTACATATTTTTATTTATATTAATGTTATTTTTATGTATGTATAAATTTTATATACAATTATAAAAATTATTATGTAAATTCCGTACATAACACATGGATACAACTAGTTAAAAATAATAAATTAACATACGTCGAATAACATTAACATATGTTATAAAATTCAACACACATCGAATAACATTAACATATGTTATAAAATTCAACACACATCGAATAACATTAACATTAACTATAGAAGTAAAGTTTTGTAAATAGCACCACCACACCCATCCAAAACCAAAACACAACACAAATTTTGAAATTAAGCATGTTAATGGACAATTTTGTCATTTTAATCAATTAGTTATTGTTCATTAGAGGGGGTTTCCTCTTTTAAGTAGTAGAATATCAAATCAAATTAAATATAAGGGGTTTTTGCAGGAAATCACCCGCTATTTGTCGGAATTTGCAGGAAACCAGCCGCTATTAACGTATTTATTCCAAACCATCCAAATTGTTTCATTTTCTTACAATTCACCACCCTTTGACAGTTCCCGTTAACGTTGTCGTTTAAGACTGTGAAATGACCATTATACTCCTTGGTTTTTAACCAAATAACCGGATTTGACCAACCCATTCCCAACCCGGTTTCAATATATCGCGAGATATTGACGATAGAAAGTTTTAACCTAATTTCATTTTTACTCGTTTACGATTTACCAGAAGCGGCGCCTCTCAATGCGATTTTGGGATTTAGGGTTTCATCCGAGTTCTTGGTGATTGAGTTCGATCTCGTCGAGATATAGAAGGGAGATAGGTTGTGCGAGCTCGGAATCAATCGATTTAGGGGTGTAGCTGTGTTTCTCTGGGTAATTTGGGTGAGAAAGGGAAGAGCGATGAAGATGGCGATTTAGGGTTTCAGAAGCCAGAGATTGAGGGTTGCGATTGAGGGAGAAGACGACCGCGAATCTGGGATTGGATTGCAAAGGGAAGAGTTAGGAATTAGGGTTTGTCTAACAAAGTCGATCGATGGCGATTTCTGGAGAGAGAAGGGAAGTCGATTGAGGGAGAAGAGAAGACGATCGCGAATTCCGGAGAGAGAAGGCAAGGCGAGGCCATTTCTGGAGGTTTGAGCTTCGATTGAACAACTACAACAAGCAAGCGTGTTCTACAGAAGGTAAGTCTCTCTCTCTCTCTCTCTCTCTCTCTCTCTCTCTCTTTTGGAAATTAGGGTTTGCAGAGTTGAATAATGTTGTGATTTAGGGTTTGCTGCTTTCAATTAGGGTTTGTTTCGGAAATTTTCAATTGAATGGTTGTTGACTGAATTCAATGCTTTGGATACTAGTGGTTATGGAATATTTTTTGCAGCTTTGAATGAATGATTTATGCATGTGATCGATGGTCCCATTTCATTGTTTTGGAATCTTTTATCAGCTTTGAATGATGTGTGCATAGATGATGTGGATGATGAATTTTGATATATGTGCCAATATACTATAAACAAATCATGGAATCTTTTACTTGGTTATTATAGTATAGATATGTATAGTTATTAATGTTTCTTGTTTATTCTTTGTCTTATGGCTCCAGATGAGTGTTAGCATCAAGTTCTTTTATGATGGGACTTTTTATTTGGGTCCAAATATGTCTCAAGACAGATTGTCTTATAGGAGAAATTTGGTTTATAAGAAGGATAATGTAGATCCTGATTTAATTTCTAAGATTGAACTAGAGGATTTTATTAAGGAGGGTGTGGGAGTTGAAGATGTTAAGGAACTATGGTATGCAAGGTCTGCTATGCCACTGCAGAGGGGGATCAAACAGATAAAAGTAGATAGTGATATATTGCAGTGGTGTGCATCTGTTGGGAATGATCATACTTTGGAAGCGTATGTCATTCATGGGGCAGATGTTAGTCCATTAACTGTAATGGCCTAGGCTTCAAATATGTGTAGTCGATCAAGGAGCTATGGAAGGCCCATCACTGTTGGCCCAGCTGAGAACCCTACTTCATCCCCAATTGTTGATCAAACTACCAATCTCATCCAAAGCCAAGTATCCTCTCGATCTACACAAGCCCCCTTAGGATCTACACAAGCCCCCTTAGCCACTGAAAGCCAATTTACCACCAGATCTGCCCCTTTCAGCAATCCTTTCCAAGTCTCTTTTGAAACCAGATATGTTGAAGATGATTCAGAACATGATGATGCAGAGTTGTTAGGAGAAGAGTCCTCGGATGAAGATGATGATGTGGTTTATGAGAAGAATATATTTGGGGATTCTGATGAAGACAATCCTGCCTTTGAAGCAAATGTAGATAAGGATGTGTTTGATGAGAATATCAACACTGAGGTGGGTGCAGATGATGGAGAAGATGTCTTTGACATCATAGTTGATGAGGACACCTATGTAACCTCCAGTTCTGATGAAGATAAGGTTCACAAAGCTAAGTATCCAGAGTTTAATCATTTAGTTGATTTCAAGCACAAGATATGTTTCAAGAAACAGATGACATTTGCATCAAATGAAGTCTTTAGAAAAGCCTTAAAACAGTATGCCTTGGAGAATGGATTTGACTTCTATTACTTGCATAATGACAAGTCTAAAGTTTCTGCTTACTGTATGAATAAGTGTCAGTGTGGGTTCAGACATAGTAGAAAAAACTGCAAGTGTAAAGAGACATTGTGTGGGTTCAAAGCAACAGCAAGGAGGATGGGAACTGATGCAAGTTTCCAACTTAAGACTTGGAGCCTTGAACATCAGTGTGGTTGGCAGGATAAGAACACCAAGATGGATTCTATTTGGCTTGCTAAGAGGTATCTTGAGCATTACAGAGAGGATCCACAATGGAGGATCCGACAGTTTATCCTCACAGTAAAGAGGGGGCACAGTGTCAACATATCATATTACCAGGCTTGGAGAGCCAGGCTTAGGGCAATCATGTTGACACAAGGATTTGCACTAGAACAATATGCAAGAGTATGGGATTATGCAGCAACTATTATTAAGTACAATGAGGGTAGCACAGTGTATGTTAGACCTGAGCAGAATACAGAGAATCCTGAGAAGCCTATCTTTCAGAGGATGTATGTTTGTCTCCAAGCTTACAAAGAGGGATTTAAGGCAGGTTGTAGGCCAATTATAGGACTCGATGGGTGTCATTTGAAGGGAGCTTATACAGGACAAGTGTTGTCTGCAGTTGCACAACATGGAAATGAAAACATATTTCCAATTGCTTTTGCAGTGGTGGAGTCAGAAAAGAAATCTACATGGTGTTGGTTCCTGGAAAATTTGCTAAGAGATATTGGTGGTGAGCCATTGACTTTCATGTCAGATAGGCAGAAGGTAAATGATCATTCTTTTTTATTTCTGGGTTTTGACTAAAAATGGATCATAAAGTGACTTTTTTATTTGATATTGCAGGGATTGCTTGAGGCATTGAAGTTGGTTGCTCCTAATGCTGACACACGTGTATGTGTAAGACATCTTCAAAAAAACTTCAGCCAACAATGGCCTGGGAAGTCATACAGGGATTCTGTTGGTGCAGCTGCAAAGGCTGCCACTCTACCTGATTTTGAGATGGAAATGGAGAAGATAAAAGACATGGATGAGAAGGCATACAACTATCTGATGAGACAAGAACCATCCACATGGTCTCTACACGGTTTCAAGCATTATGTGAAGTCAGATATGCTACTCAACAATGCATGTGAGTCTTTTAATAGTTGTATACTGCCTGCCAAAGAGATGTCTATTCTTAGTATGTGTGAGTGGATAAGTGTTTTGGGCAAATAATCTCAAAGAATTATTATGCCTTTCGAATCGAGTAAAAACACTACGATCACCGAAGCAATACAACGATATGGATCGAGAGACAATGAACTTGAGACGAAGGGGTTTGGATCAGGAACACTCGAATCACTTTGCTTTTTTCCTTTGATTGATGATGGATTATTGGTTTACAAGTGTTTTCAGTACCGAGAGCATCCGTTTACAAATATGGGAAATTCCCTTTTATATTTCTATCCTAGTCAAGGCTGTTACTAGCTATAATTACATGATTTCCTAATTTTACTCCCTTGTGACCGTTACGGCCTTAATGGCTCGGATGGACCAGATCTTAAGCCTTCCGATTGCAACGTCTCTTTTCCATTACTTCAGCCATCTCACATGTATGGGCTCCCTCCTGGTATCTATTGAACGTGGGCCGGAATCTGGCCCAACAATTTTCCCCAAAAGGAAGCGTTGATGAGGCCCAACTGGCGATATGAACGGTTGCTTTTCTTCTCATCCGACCTTACACGTGCCTCCCAAGGAGCGGACGGTTTGAATCCTTTCATGCAGTTACTTTTGGGCTTTAAATTGAGAGGACGGTCTGCCTGGAGAGCCATCATTTCCCTTCTGCCGTCTCCGAGTCCCTAGGTGGGTTTCTCCTTCTTTTCCTTTCTCCATCTTCTTCCCTCCTTCATCCATGGCGAACCATCTTCAGATAGAAGCCGTCGACCTTTCACCGTGTCTCTGCGTTCAAGACGCCGTCCCCAGCGAGCTCTCCGAGGAAGACCTAAAGCTCTTCCGCCTTTGTTATGATTTCCCCCCTCAGTCGACTCTTCGAAAACCAGATGAATACCAACGAGCCGACGACGAGGATGATGAGTGGGTATGTTTCTTTGAGCACCCCTTTAAAATAGGCCATGTCTTCCCATTCTCTAAGTTAGTCTGTGACATCCTAGCCCGATATGACCTTGCCTGTTGCCAAATTATGCCTCATGGGTGGAGATTGCTCCGGATTCTTGACCGTCTTAATGAAAGATACCCTGATCTCCACTTCAACTTAGCCGATTTTAAATATCTTCACCAACTCATGACCATCAAATCCCATACGTACTGTTTTTCGGCTCGCCCTGGTTACAAGCCCATAGCCTTAGGTCAAAGTTGCAATGACAGAGGTTGGAAAAAACGGTACTTTTTTGCACAGATAGCGACGCTTGGCACGGTGGAAGTTTGCGGCTTCATGAGGACTCGGTGGTTGCGTCGAGGTATGTATTGTTCCTGTGGTTGATCTTCTTTTCACTCCTTTAACTTCGTCTTACTTTTCCTTTTTGACAGTTCCTGAAGACATTGATCGTCCTAGTGACCCTGCGATTGAGGCTAAACTGAAGAGGATCTTGTCGTTCCCGGTCGCTCATCGCACCTTCCAGAACTCTACTATCAACAAGCCAATCTCCTCAAGCGACATGGGACCAAGCTCTACCCCTTCCAAGTGTAAGTCCTGGATCTTACTTTTTGTGTGTATTGTGTTTTGTTGGTGATTGCTTACCGTGGGGACATGTTGTAATGGCAGCGACGAGCACTCGCGCAGGACGTTCCAGCGCTCGTCTTTCCTTCAAGGACCTGAGGGTTGTGCAAGGAAAAGGGAAAGCTTCTTCGTCCCAAGCTCTGCCTCCTAAACCCAAATCCAGTGAGAAGCGGAAGTCCTCTGAAATCATTGACCTCTCGAAGGATGTACTCAGTGCTGAAGCTGCGACGGGGATTTTTACGATCTCAGACGTCGTCATTCCTGTGGACGTCAAGCTAAAAAGTCTTCAAGAGAACGTGGCCTTCGCTGGTGACAGTCTGTGGATGGTAAGTCTACTTCAGTGAGTCTTTTTCTTCTTTTTATTTCTGCTTCTTACAATGTATCTCTCTTGTCGCATGCTGTTCAGCACGTCCGGGAAAGTCATGACAAGTTCGTCAAAGCTATTGATGACCTGACGTACAGGGCAGAGACTGCTGAAGGACGTGTAAAGGACTCGAAGAACATGCTGAAGAAAGCTGAGAAGAATGAGGCTGAGCTGATCAATCGTCTGAATGAAGCTAACAAGGCTCTGGAGGAGGAGAAGAATGCTTGTGGGTCGAAGGCGGTCGCCATCGATTTGTACTTTGGTGCCTCGTCCCGTATTGAGATCATGGAGGAGTACTCCAAGGGACAACATGTGGCTTGGGATTTGGACGACGCTAAGGCTCGACTGCTGGCCGACTTTCCCGATGGTTGCCCTCACGCGGAGTACCTGGATGCCGTCCCTAGGCCCGAAGATGATGCTGGTGAAGCCGAGTCGAGCTCGGGTCGGACCGAAGCTCCTGGCGACTGTGTGTCTAAGGAAAGTGCTTCCAAGACCGGCGAATGACTCTTCTTTCTCCCTCTAGCTTTCGATATTTTCTTGCTGACTTTGTTGAACTTCTTGGTTTGTTTTGGCGACCCGTCCTCCATCGCGTATCGCAGGCTTTGTAAGACAATGGTTTAGGCAATCCGTCCCCCATCGCATATTGCATCCCACTTCTATAAGGATTCTGGCCGTATAGGCTCTTTTAATGCATAACCCGTCTTTTCTTTATGACGACCTGTCCAAAACGATTTGGTTGGTCACAAGAAAGTTCTTTTGTGTTGTATGTAAAGGTATTTGCGTAGGTTAAGGATCCTGTACCTTGTGACGTATACAAGGTCGCAGGGTACGTTGACCCAGGTGCCTGATTCGTCCGTCAGCAAAGGATTATGTGGATCTGTGTGATGTCGGCTGCTCTCAAGGCATGGAGAGATGGCCTGTAATGTGAATGTATAAGTATTAGAGTCATGACGTACGTCCGAAGGATGAGTTAGCAATAGTGTTTTGCGTAATGTATGACGATCGTACCTTATTGTTTGTCATAAGGCGAACAAGGTACGACGTGCCTTTGTAATCCTTCGTATTTCGATCGATCGTGTCTGTATGTATACATGAGCTCATGAGTGTGTGTCTGTGTGGATCCACTTGTTCACTGCTAGACCCTTGCTGTCACACCTGCATTTATTTGAAAATAGGACAAACGTATTTTTGGGTGGTAATGGGTCGTACGACGCTATTACCCTTTTATACTAGTGCCAGTCAAGAGATAACAAATTTATTGTTTTTTGAGGAATAAATGAGGTTTTCATAAACGATACAGCTTTAGGTGGGTCGCATTCCAGCTTCGAGGAATGGGATATCCGTCGATGCTTTCCAGTCGTTATGCCCCTTGTCCTACGACCTCGACGATCCTATATGGTCCTTCCCACTGTGGAGCCAATTTTCCATATCTAGGATCCTTGGTATCTGAAAAGTTTTCCTCAGGACCCAATCTCCTAACTTAAACACTTTAATCTTGACGTTCTTGTTGTAGCTCCTTGCGACCTGTTGCTGGTATTTAAACATCCGGACCCTAGCCTTCTCCCTGAGTTCTCCGACGGTGTCTAGATCGTGTGACAAAGCCTCATCGTTTGTGTCAAAGTTTTGCAGCCCGTACCTGATGGTTGGAAGGAGAACTTCCGCAGGGATTACTGCTTCGCACCCATATACTAATGAGAAGGGGGATTGTCCTGTGGCGTTCTTAGGCGTCGTGCGATCTGCCCATAGGACATAGGGTAATTCGTCGGCCCATCGTCCCTTGGCTCCTTCTAACCTCTTCTTCAAGTTGTTGATGATGATCTTGTTACTGGACTCTGCCTGGCCATTAGACTGTGGATATCTAGGGGTAGAAGTGACCAAACTTATGTTCCATCGAGCATAGAAGGCCCTAGTCTTGCCCCCTATGAACTGGGAACCATTGTCGCAGACAATCTCTGAGGGTATGCTGAATCTGCACAAAATGTTACGTTTAATAAAAGATATCACTTGTGCTTCTTTTATCTCTCTATAGGCTTCAGCTTCAATCCATTTTGAGAAATAATCCGTCATAGCTAAAAAGAAAACTCTTTGCCCCGGTGTTGGGGGAAGTTTACCGACGATGTCCATTCCCCATCTTATGAAGGGCCATGGAGCTATCGTAGGATGCAACAACTCAGATGGTTGATATGGGACAGGTTCATGTCGCTGGCATGCGTCGCACTTCTTTGCGTGGTTCAGCGCATCCGTGTTCATAGTCGGCCAAAAGAACCCTTGGTGTCTTGCTTTGCAAGCCAGGCTTTGACCTCCAGTGTGATTCCCGCACTCGCCATCGTGGATTGAATGCAATAATTCTTGCGCCTCGGATGGCGTTAGGCATTTGAGCTTTGCCCCTGTGACAGATCATTTGAAAAGGAAACCGTCAATTAATTCATAACAGAGTGCTTGTACCTTGAGTCTTTTGGCAGCCGCTTTGTCAGCCGGCAGGGTGCCCCTGACCATGTAGTCTAGGAGTGGCGTAGTCCAGACTTCCACTGGATCATCCATTTTCTCCCCACTACGTTCCTCCTCATTGACCAAAATTTCCTTTGTCTTAGATATAGCAGGAATCGTCACATGGATGATAGGCACGACAGGGAACTCCTTGGGATCCAGAGCTGACCCCAAATTGGCCAGTGCGTCTGCCTGAGTGTTTTTCTCCCTTGGGACCTGGCATATTTCAAATGTGTTGAACTTTTCCATTAATCCTCGAGCGACGACTACGTAAGCAGCCATTCTGTCATCTTTTGTAGCATATGATCCCTGGACCTGATTAACTATGAGTAATGAATCACACGTGACCTTAAGATCCTCTATGCCCATGTCAACTGCCAAATGTAACCCAAATATGAGTGCCTCATATTCAGCCTCGTTATTCGTCGCATCCCACTCACATCTCACGGCTTGGGCTATGTTATCCCCCTGTGGTGATTTCAGTATGACGCCGAGACCTGTGCCCCTGACGTTCGATGCCCCATCTGTGAAAAGTTCCCATGTTCCTTTCTGATCTGTGACAAATAATTCCGACGCTTCTTTCACTGCTTCTTCTTCTAAGGTGGGACTGAAATCAGCTACAAAGTCGGCCAAAGCCTGAGATTTGATTGCTGTCCGTGGCTCGTACTTTATCTCACACCCACTCAAATGTATAGCCCATTTTGTGATGCGCCCTGTGAATTCTGTCTTCCTCAACACGGCTTTCAAAGGATGATTGGTCCTTACGACGATCGTGTGAGACTCGAAGTAAGGACGCAGCTTGTTGGACGCCATGATCAGAGCAAGCACGAGTTTTTCCAACGACGAATACCTCGTCTCAGCTGGTAGCAAAGATCGACTGAGGTAATAGATGGGGAGTTGTTGTCCATCTTCTTCTCCGATCAGGACTGCACTTACCGATGATTCTGACACCGCCAGATAAAGAGGTAATGCTTCCTCAACCTTGGGCTTGGCCAACAGCAGAGGGTTGGATAAGTATGTCTTGAGATCCTGGAATTCCATCTCATCCTCTACGCCCCAGTGGAAGGATTTGCTCTTCTTTAGTGCGTCGTAGAAATGTTTGCACTTGTCAGATGACTTTGAGATGAATCTGTTAAGGGCTTCTATGCGTCCTGTTAACTTTTGTACGTCCTTGACGCACCTGGGAGACCTTAAATTCATAATCTCCTTGATCTGTTCTGGACTGGTCTCAATTCCCATTTGATTGACCAAGTACCCCAGGAATTTCCCTGACAACACACCAAAAGAACACTTAGTAGGATTTAATTTCATGTTATACCTTTTTAGTACTTCAAATGCCTCTTGTAGGTGTTCTATGTGATCTTTCTTCTGTTTCGATTTCACCAACATGTCGTCGATGTAGACCTCCATCGTATCTCCAATTTGATCCTTGAACATCTTATTAACCAGCCGCTGATACGTCGCTCCTGCATTTTTTAGTCCAAAAGGCATAAGCTTGTAACAATAGGTTCCCTGACTAGTCACGAAAGCTGTTTTCTCCTGATCCCCCGGATCCATTTGAATCTGATGATACCCACTGAATGCGTCCATGAAGGTCAACATCTCATGCCCCGCCGTTGCGTCTATCGTAGCGTCAATGTGCGGAAGTGGGAATGAATCTTTGGGACACGCCTTGTTTAGGTCTTTGAAGTCGACACAGACTCGCCACTTTCCATTCTTCTTTTCTACAACCACTACGTTTTCCAACCAGTCGGGGTATACGACCTCCCTGATCTTGCCTGTTTCAAGGAGTTTCGTCACCTCCTCGTCGATGACTTTGTTGCGTTCAGCTGCGAATTTCCTGCGTTTCTGTTTGACAGGAGGAAAACTCAAATCTACGTTAAGCTTATGGGTCATTATACTTGGTGAAATGCCCACCATGTCCTCGTGGAACCATGCGAAACAATATGAATTTAGTCTTAAGAATTGTAATAAAGATATCCTTGTCTCATCGTCAAGGTCAGCCCCTATCCGGACAGTTCGTTTGGGCGAAGAGGGATCGAGTGCAATTTCGTCCAACCTTTCTGTCTGAGATTCGACGTATCGGCTCGATCTCTCTCCGTCCTCTTACTGCTATGCAGACTTGTCCTCGACTGCCTGTTTTATGGATACCATATAACACTCCTTAGCTAGTTTTTGTTCTCCCTTAATTTCTTGTATCCCCCACTTAGTAGGGAATTTTATGGTTTGATGATAGGCTGAGGCGACGGCTTTCATCGCATGGATCCATGGCCTCCCAATAATGCAATTATAGGGGGACTTGCAATCCACAACGTTGAACCTCACCTGGAGGTTCACGCCTCCTGCGTACACGGCTAGGACGATATCCCCAACCGTATAATTTACCTCACCACTAAAACCGACCAAGGGAATACGATTAGGGCTGACATCGTCCTCCCCTAATCCCATTTGTTTCAATGTTGATATGTTCATTAAATTGCTAGAACTACCCGTATCGATTAAGATCCTACGTATAAGACAGTTTCCAATAGAGAGAGAGATAACCAAACCGTCGTGATGCTCCACCTCACATGTGTTAGCGTCGTCGAAGGTGATAGAGGGCATATCAGTTACCCTCTTCTCCTTTGATTCCGATGGTGGAGGTGAATCGAGGGCACAACACTTAGCCTGTCTCTTGGCCGCCGAGTATGATATTCCACACAACTCCGAACCACCCGAGATACAGTTGATAATCTTAGCTGGGACTGGCGATGGAGGACGGTTGTCGGGTCCTTTGTCACGCCGGTCAAGCGTTGCCTTCGCGCGTTCGGATATGACGTCTTTTAATAAACCTTGCGCTAACAACCTAGCGACCTCCTTCCGAAGGGCGACACACTCATCCGTGTAATGACCATGATCGGCGTGAAAGTCACACCACCTGCTCATGTCTTTCTTTGCCTTTCCGCGGAAGATTCATGAGCCACGTGAGGGCTGGTCCAGACAACGATGTGCCAAAGCTTTTGCACATGACTGCCTCTCGGCTCCCACGAGGAACCGAGATAGCCATGAGCTTTTGCTTGTATAAAGCGACATGGTCGTCTGGATCACTGGTCCCATCATAACTAGCCATATTGGGCAAGTGGAACTTCTTCAGGATTTCGAATCGGACAATTTCTTCAACGAATGGAGAATCCTCAAATCCATCCGGGGCCTCTCTCTCGATGGGTCGAGGTACCCCCGGGATGCGAGACGTTCGCCAAGAACTTGATCGATGAGCATTTGGATGTTGCCTACGGGCTGAACCTGCGTTCCAATTGCTCGGTCCACGATGGGACCGGCTGGAGTGGCAAAGGTAACTGTGTTAGCGGAAATTGGAATTTTGACATTAGGTTCAGGGTTACCGATTGACGCTCGACGGTCCATCGCTTGCGTCATGTCCACGTCTTCCATGGTAAGCCGAGTTCGGACGTGGGCCAATTGATTGGCCCCCAGCGTCCTTGCCGCGTTAGATCCCACGGACTGTACCTGCGCTCTAAGAACAGAATTATCATTCATTAGTCTAGTGTTGGATGCAGATATCGCCTCGTAACGTTGGCGGTGTTCATCCATTTCTCTGCGCAAGGATTCCATGGATTGATGCATGAGACGCATCTCCTCACGAGTTGTTTGCACCATGTCCCCTGAGACAACGTCGCCGGAAGATTTTGTTGCCAGATCTTCATCGGTTGACCCTGGGATTTCCACGCCTGGAATTTCCAAAATTGGAGTTTCCTCGGGATTGAGATCCATAGGGCCTGAACCTGGAGCGGTAGCGTCTCCGTTCACAATTGTTGTTAGCTACAGGATATCTTAGTTAAACCTGAAATCGATCGATGGCCCCACGGTGGGCGCCAAATTGTTTTGGGCAAATAATCTCAAAGAATTATTATGCCTTTTAGCGGGGCAAAACAACCGAATCGAGTAAAAACACTACGATCACCGAAGCAATACAACGATATGGATCGAGAGAAAATGAACTTGAGACGAAGGGGTTTGGATCAGGAACACTCGAATCACTTTGCTTTTTTCCTTTGATTGATGATGGATTATTGGTTTACAAGTGTTTTCAGTACCGAGAGTGTCCGTTTACAAATATGGGAAATTCCCTTTTATATTTCTATCCTAGTCAAGGCTGTTACTAGCTATAATTACATGATTTCCTAATTTTACTCCCTTGTGACCGTTACGGCCTTAATGGCTCGGATGGACCAGATCTTAAGCCTTCCGATTGCAACATCTCTTTTCCATTACTTCATCCATCTCACACGTATGGGCTCCCTCCTGATATCTATTGAACGTGGGCCGGAATCTGGCCCAACAATAAGGAGAAAACTCATGAAGATGTTTATTAGCAAGAGAGCGAAAATGGATGCACACTAGGGATATCTAACTCCAGAAGCTGCTAAAAGGCTGAATTCTCTTAGAACTGATAGTTTGTATAGGTGCAGATGCTATGGGGATGCAGATAGCTATGAAGTGGATTGTGGTGGAAAGACATATGTGGTTGATCTGGTTAGGAGGAGTTGTGGATGCAACATGTGGGACATAACTGGATTGCCTTGTACACATGCTATTTCCTGCATTTTAAAGAGGAGACACATAATTGAAGATTATGTGACCCATTACTTTACAAAAGAAACATACATGAAGACATACAGCTTATCTGTGAATCCTATGCCTGGACAAGACCAATGGGAGAAGACTGTGTATCCACCACTTCAACCTCCTAAGCTAATCATTCAAGATGGAAGACCCAAGAAATCTAGATACAAAGAACCCGGAGAGCCTGGAAAACAGACAAGACTAAGGACTAGGAAAAACAAGTGTTGTAATTGTGGATAAGAAGGCCACATCAGGAAGACTTGCAAAACCCCCCCTAAACCAACTTCAACAACTGAGGTTCCAAGGGCTAGAAACACTGGAGGAAGACCACCAAGTAATAATACCATGCCTGTTAATCCTAGGAAAAGGAAGTACACCAGGAAGCAGGTTTCCTCTTCATCAACTTTTTCCCTTCACTTATGTTAATTATTAATTTTTGAATGTATAATGTTTCTTGAATTTTCTTAACCTATAGGTGAGGCCAGATCCAGTCCCTGAGGACATAGTTCAACCACAACAACATTCAAGAGCAATTCCAGTCCCTGATGAAACAGTGCAGATGGGAAATGTTGAAGATTATGATGTGGTAATTTCAGTTCTTTACTATGGTTCCCAATTTCATTGTTTTGGTTGATCATTATTTCATTGTTTTTTGGCAGGATGCACTCCTTCTCCAGGAGATGACACAACCTCCATCTACACAGTCATCCCAAGCACCAACTTCTAATAATGTGAGTGCCATTTTGATTTTTGCACTGATTTTCCTACTTATTTCATTGTTACTGAGGCCTACTTATTTATCACAGGTTGATGCTCTAAGACCTACTACTGCCAGGAAGTTCCATCCTCCGAGACATTCTAAGAAGTCTACCACTGTTGCATCCAGGTCTGGAACTACAACAAGATCACAAGTTGGCACATCGACAAGATCAAGCTCACGTGGAACAAAATGACCATATCTTAGTTTGGAAAAAATTTCAGTGTTGAATTATGTCAGACTACTTTCTATGTCATTTTGGTTTGTTTAGGTGAAATATGTGGAATACATTGCTAGACTACCACTTGAACACTACTATCTATGTCATTTTGTTTCAGGTGAATGATGGGGTATTAACTTCAGGGTTTCATAACCATTTTGGTTCAACATTTTGATTGCTCATTTTGGTATATCATGAGTGTCGGATTCTTGCATTGACATTGAAAACAAACCATTGTTGCATTACCAAGCTTACATTAAAAAAACAGACCATAGAACATCATGAACCAAAACAAACAATTTAAAAGGAAAGATGGAAACATTTGCTAACAAAGGACACTTAAAAACAAGAAGAGAAACACCTAGAAGGATAGAACACCCAATTGTTCAAGACTTGAAGATCTTGACATCATAGACAACACCGTTATGTCCTACGCCCAATAGCTCAAACAGGCACGCATCATCCTTGCGGATGTTGTTTTCTTCAACAAAAGTCCTCCAGCCTTTTCCCAACCTATACGCATTGTTGCTATGTCTCACAAGTACAGGCCAATGATGATAACCATTTGATAGCTTGATTTTTTTGAATCTCTTCATAAACCTATCTGCATGCTTGTAAGGGAGTGGCTGCACACAAAAAAATAATGTCAATATCAAACAAGTATAACACCAAATTTATAAGACAAGAGATAAGAAAGTACTAGTTGACAATCGTCCTCGACAAACGATTTCTTCATTGAAACAATGAAACTCTTCTTCTTGTCACATGGGCAACTACGTGCTCTTTCAAGTGTTGCTTCGCCTCCACCTCCGACTTCAACTATATGTCAATTATCTGAATTGTTGATCTCCTCGACATCAGAAGACTCCTCGGTTGAACTCCAATCAGAGGACTCATCAGATGATGAATTGTTTGAACTCAATACAATCACCTCAGGATCAACATTTTGAGCCATTTCAAAAAAACTTCAGCAAACCCAACCTCTCTTCCCCTTGAGCTTGTTCGAACAAGTCACACAATGAAACCAAACTGCAGGAAGACTCCTTATATATAGTTAACAACTAGGGTTACAAATGTGCATTAACTATTTTTTGGTCAAACAATAACCAATGCACCTGAACATCAGTATGTGTGTATTAACCTACTTTTGACCAAGCAAAACCCAATGCACCTGCATCTTACCAGTGCACCTTTTCATGCAACCAATGTACCATTTTATAACCCAAATTCAAACTTGCAATCTGATGCAATATTAAGACTTACATAATTCATAAATTCAAACTTAGATAAGACTTAGAAATAAGATTCATACAACATTTTTTCATGTCTCAAAGATACTAAGATAACACATTAGCCCTACTTATAAAACCTAAAAAATACAATCTCAGCAACCAATACAAATACAAGCAACCACAGCCTCCCAATCTGCTTATCTTTGGCCTTCACTGTTGCTTTGAGCTACAGATTTTTCTCTTCCAATTTCTGAATTATGTCACTGGCATTGTGCTCCAATGGAGCATCAATCCATTGAAAAAATTTGCAGCATCTTAAAAATTTCCTTCCATAATTCTTAGGAGTATAAGCTGTAAGAATTACAGGCCTCATATTGCAATGACAAAATATGCTACCATTGTGTGAAGAATAGGATTGAGATTGAGATGACATGATCCTGCAAATTATCAGATGATTTTTACACACAAATTTAACAACCCTAATTCAAAAGAAATCCCTAATTCAAAAGAAATCCCTAATTCGAAAGAAATCCCTAATTCGAAAGAAATCCCTAATTCGAAAGAAATCCCTAATTTGAAATCCCTAATTCGAGATCCCTAATTCACTTAACTTACTTCAACAAATTAGATAACCAAAACTCACGTACAGAACAACCTAGCCCCAATTCGATTACATATAGCCCTAATTTGAGAACGTAAAGGCCCTAATATTCGTTTTCGAATAAACCCTAATTGCGGACTACATTGGTTTGAGGATTACTTACCAGGACTCCTGCGACGAAAGCTTCGTTCTTCGATTCCTGAGAGGAAAGCTTCGATCTTCAATTGCGAGAATCCTATTCTTCGATCAATCTCCAATCGCCAATCGAGAGTTCGCCCCTTTCCTGATGAACATTTTACCCTAAGGATGAAGTTTTAACTTAATGATAAATTGCAGGAGTCATACGAGAAATTGAAAATATCTTTCAAATTCTCGTCAGATTCATCGGATATTACAATGACATTTTTACCCTTCATTCGGTTAAAAAACAAGGGGTATAATGGTCATTTCACAGTCTTAAACGGCAACGTTAACGGGAATTGTCAAAGGGTGGTGAATTGTAAGAAAATGAAACAATTTGGGTGGTTTGGAATAAATACGTTAATAGCGGATGGTTACCTACAAATTCCGACAAATAACGGGTGGTTTCCTGCAAAAAATCCTAAATATAACTATAATAGTACATATTTTTATTTATATTAATGTTATTTCGTATAAATTATATATACAATTATAAAAATTATTATGTAAATTCCGTACATGACACGTGGTTACAGCTAGTTAAAAATAATAAAATTAACACACGTCGAATAACATTAACATACGTTATAAAATTCAAAACACATCGAATAACATTAACATTAACTATAGAAGTGTAGTTTTGTAAATAGCACCACCACACCTATCCAAAACCAAAACACAACACAAATTTTGAAATTAAGCATGCGAAAGGAATATTTTGTCATTTTAATCAATTAGTTAGTGTTCATTAGAGGGGTTTCCCCTTTTAAGTAGTAGAGATTGTTATAACTATTTGGCTCAATAATTAAAATGGTTGGTGCATTCCAGTCTTCCGTTTCTTTTCCACATGGATACTTGAATTGCATATTGTTGGAATGATAACTTTGTTTAACGAATCAAAAAGTGGCTGAACACTTGCAATTCAGCTTTCCCTGGACTTCCATGTTATGGTTGATTTTTTAGTTGTTGACGAAGATCGGTGCTTTTCTGTTTGGCTTATTAATAATCTTATTGACTCCACACTTCTACCAACCGTCGTTTCTTGGCGAAGGAAGTTGAATTTATTATGACAATTGGACAAAGATAAGTGGTTAATAGGCTGTTTTGTCTTTACAAAGCTGAAATTGTTAAATATATAGTTGGAGGGAAAAGCCTAAGACTCACAGATACCTATTTTTCCACAAATAGAAAGATACTTATACAGCAACATGCATGAAAATACCTAGGTGCTTAGTGGGGTTCACAATAGCTAATTAAATTATTAATTTTAATTAATCTCAAAAGGTTGGTCTAATAGAATATAAGAGGGTTAAAGGATGTAACTGAAACTGCATACTGAACTTAAGCCTCACCGGTGTTTAAAATAGAAAATGGCAAATACGTATTTTCATAAAATAAATCTTCTTACATATACATGATAAAGTTTTGACAATTGAAAATAATGATAACAACTCCTAAACACAAGATGATCACTAGACAAGAGTTTTCCTAGTTGTTTTTGCTTCTTTGATTTCATGGCCAACTCCCGGGCTTCGGCCAGGATTAGTACCGTTAGGTTTAACTACATCGGGTTCTGATCTTCGCGGTTGCTCTTCAGTATGATTTTCACCATCTTGATCTGGTTGATCAATCATGTTGCCTTTTAGACTATGAACTTTTTCGTGTTCATTAGTTCCCTTCTCTGATATTGGTTGAAAGTCGTGCTTAGTGATTGTAACTAAGCCAACCTTGGCATTGTTCCCATCTTTCAAATGCCTTGCTTGTACCAAAAGGATTTGGCAGGCCAAAAAAATGAGTACAAATGTTGTAAAGGCATGATGTGTATGTGTTTTAGACATAGTGTGGTTTTGGAAAATGGGAATCTGATGAGCTAAGAGAGGATGGTTTAAGAGATTGCTAGTAGTTGTGGTTGATCGAAGCCTTCTAATTGCTTTGGTATATATAGAGTTTAGATCTTTGTGGGCTATGAATCATGGCCACTAATGTATTATTGGGGGGAAAGGCAGTATAATTAATGGCAATCTCAGTGGTCAGTGCTTAAGATTGAATTAATTTGGCCAACACAAAACTTCAACTTTTTCCCCATGGCCAATTTTAAGAAAGAATTTAGTTTAGTTAGGCTCTTATATAAAGTTTGGCGAGTAAATAAATCAATGTATCATCAATTAATAATTGTATAGATTCATTTACGTTTTCTTTCCGTTTTCAAACACTACAAACAAACGAGCCTAAATGGGGTGTGTGCACACACAACGACATATGTGCAGATGGATCTAGAAAGTAATAGGAGGAGTATTAGCTATCTAGTCCATATCACGCTCTCAAGATAAATCAGAAAACAAACCCAAAATATAGCATGATAGAGTCTGGTAGATCATAGTCATGTCTACACGAGTGCATATACACATTGAGTCCATCAAATAATTCCAATTAGGCTTTATCACCATATAATACCAATTACAAGTTGGTGTAACATTAGTAGGTTTAGGTTACATATATTCTTAATAATTGCAAGTTGAATTGGTCCAGTAGTAGTTACAGTAATTTTCGTCCTTGTGAATCTGGTGATCATCTTTGGAAGGACTGCCCCTTCGTCAGAAGTGTCCTGGATAACATTCTTATTTTGATGCACATGGCTCCTCGATGTGACTCTCTGCTAAATTGGATGACTTGGTTCGCCTCCCAACCGCTCAAGAAACAGCCTATCTTCAAGAAGAGAATTGCTACATTTACTGTCTTTGTCTACTTTATATGGACTACGCGAAACTAAGCCATCTTCCAAAATCTTGCTTCCAACGTCAACGCTTGCACTAGACAGATCATCACCCTTGTTAACTGCAAGATGATTGCTCGTGCATTTTCTCCTTAACATGGCCATGCTCTCTCTTTCTTTTGACTTGTTTTGTTTCTGCCTTTCTTGTCTACAAGTTCTCTTGCTTGGACCGAATTTCCATTCTCAACGGTAGAGATGTTCTTATGTTTTTTTTAAGGTTCTTTAATTGATTTGATCCCCATTCTTTTTTCTTTGGGTCATGAGAGAGTGTTCTTTTCTTTATCTTCACAACTTTGTCATTTCATCCACGCCAACAAAGAAATTCAAATCTAAATCCCTGACAAATGCTTAAGAAAACTTAGCATCGCCATGTACTAGAATAGTAAATCTCAAGTTTGTGATGGATCGATTAAGGGTTAAGTTTCGGTGAGAATAAATCTTAAGGTGTGGAATAAGGACGATGAACACAAATATTACTATGCATGAACACACACGTTACAATGTATGAATACATTTTCGTCAATGAATATACAATGTGATATATGAACACAAATATTATTATTCATGAATACACACGTTACAATGAATTAATACATTTTGTAAATGAACACATAATGTGACATATGAACACACACTAGTTATTACATGCACATATTCTGGCATATGAACATAGACGTTATAAGTGAGGAACACACACGTACATTATAACACATGAAAACAAAAATGTCTTGAGTCTTAATCTAATAAGTTATCCTTACCGGATCTTTTTCCTTAACTTATTGATATCATTATAATATTATTGATAGAAATTCAAAAGTCTCAAGTTAAAAGTGGCAGAAACATGGAGTTAGGGTCCTGAGTTTTTCCACCGCTCAAAATCAAAAGGGAAGTAGAAAAAGTAGAGAATCTTGCCTTATACTAGCAACTTTCCCCAACTACAGGAAGTCAGTATTCATTAATTTAATCATTCAAAAGTGAACATTAATTACTAAATTAGGTATTAATATAATCAACAGTCCTTGTAAAGTTGTATGTAATGCTCAAATTAATTCTTTTCTATATCCTGCGTACGTAAAGCTAGCTAGCTAGCTAGGTAGAATGTGCGGTTGCTGTTGTGTGATATTGACCGTCCAGTTTAAGTGGGAGGTCTTTTCTCATGCTTTTCAAATCTCAACATGGAAGAAAAAGATTGTATTTTTAGGGTGATTGCATGCCCTGCAATCTTGAAAGCCAGTATGCATGTGGTCAGCTCCAATTCTGCAAAGTTTTTGTTGCATTGTTATTGTTTAGGTGTTTGAATTGTCCATAGTAAGAGAGTTTGAGTTGGATGCCAAACTATTTTAATGGTTAATAATATGCTCCTGTTTTGCATTCTAACTAGTGATAACTTATTAATTATTCCATGGAATGGAATGTTGAACTTATGATCGTTCTACCAACATCCCAATCAAGTTCTTCGAGTATTAATTGTTGTTAAACCCATATATTTCTCTATGTTTTGTTCAAAGATAATATATCTGACGACATTATGGAAATAATGATTGTATCGAGAGGCTATGAGAAACCGAGCATGAGGCTTCTTCATGTATATACATGCTATTACAAAATAAACTCTGGCTACATCTATAGAATGGTTGTATCGTATATATGCTTAAATGTCTAGTATCCATCATCATACTAAGTCTCAAAGTACTCAATCAAGAAAAACAAAAGGAACTAAGCTGTTAATCCATGTTTGTTAAGTGTTCTTTAATTCTGCAAAATGAATACTGACTACAAATCATTGATTTCCGTCTGCATTGTTGGTGAGAAGGTTAGAAAAATGGTTTTACTAATAAGCTAGGTCAAGACAGCTGTATAGTTCTCCTTAGCAATGAATGTGTGAGAATTTACAAGTTAAGTACTATCTCACAGGTGGAGAGTTGATAGTTACATGCGCTTATCCGCACGCTCTCAGTCCGTCACTGTCACGGATCCATCATGAGCTTAATGGACTTATACAAAGTTCGAGAATATCGTGGGTACAGTGGACTTATACAAAGTTTAAGAGAATGATTGTATACGACTCTTCTTGGTCGTATTAACAGAACACTCATCGTTATTTTCCGGGGTGCCTTTCATCAAGCTAAGCGCATCAAGCATTTAGAAATGGTTTTAAATTAAGTAGTGTTGTTGAGTAAGAACACGAATGTAGTCTTTTGTTTTGTGTTGGTTGATTACAGGTTGTTTTAATGATATAAAGTTGTATGTTTTCAAGATTTTGTGTTATGAATAAGCTTATAAAACAAATAGACATTCAGATGGTGAGTTTTTCTCCGGGATAACTTTTTGTTTCTTAAAGATTTGCACCTTAATAAACTTGTTATTTGCATCCTGGCTTATATCTTCCACTGCTATTAAAAACTCCACTTTCCTCGATCGAGCTCCCTTGTAATACATTTAGATCCTAGATGCATGGTGATCAACATACATTATTTTGGGTGAAACTATATATATGCATGCATGAAATGAGACTTAAAAGGCAACTTAAAGGATGCTAAAAAAGGCAATTTAAAGTACTTAAATTACATGATCGATATCACAATCGATGAATACAAATCAATAACTGGCCTGCCCTGCTATATTGGACAACAATATTTGACCCAAATCCAAATACAACATGATGACATTTACCTAGCCAGAAAACACACAAAATAGCAGGGCAGGCCAGGAAAAAAAGAAAGAAAATTACTAATTGATTTTCATGGTGTTTGTTACTTTTGAAGAGGCAGGATGACCAACTCCCGGGCTACGCCCTGGTGCTGTGGGTCTATAGTCATCTAATATACCACTAGTCGGTGGCGTTAACTCAGCCTTCTTCTCAGTTTTCGCGCCCTTCGTGTTTGACGCGCCGTTGGCATGAGCATTTGGTAAGTAGGTTGTTTCTTCTTTGAGTTGTCTTGCATGGCTGAATTGAACTTGAAGGTACAACAAAATCAAGAAAACGGAAAGTGTTACGGTTAGCTTGGTGTTGGCCATGGTGATATTGGGAGGTAGATGAAGAAGGAAATCGAAGGAGTTATTGAAGTTGATGCAAAGATTTGTAATCAGATTTGAGGTGCACATTAACTTAGTAGCTTCATTGGTATATATAAGCTGGAAAAGCAAATTGTGTTAGTGTTTAGTTTAATTTCCTAAGATTTTTTATGTACGATCGTGTTTTGTGATTTTTTTAAATTATTTTAGTGATAAATATATATTACGAATATTATTAACGTATGAATATACAAGCATGCATATTCTTTAAATTCCATACACATTTATTTATATTCATGTGCATGCATATATTTATTCATACAAACTGAAAGACAATGGAGAATCTGCATGTATTTAGTATATAAGTTTAATAATCATAGAGAGGATCGAGTTAAAATAATTCTTACGATGCGAAATGCGTGAACATTACTATCTTATATATGAATCTATAGTACTAATTCATATATAAAGTCCGCAGTTAATCTTATATGTGAACCTCAACTATTCACATATAAAATAGTAATGTCACAGTTCACATATAATACTAATGTTCACATATAAGATAATAGTATTCACATTTAACGGGTCGGGTGGGTCGGGTTCGGGTCAGAGTACATCGGGTTTAGTATAATTCGGGTCGGGTCATTTCGGGTTTAAAATTTATCGGGTCAAAACAGGTCGGGTTGCAACGGGTTTATCTCCGGTTCGGATCAACCCATCGGGTCTGATTGCGCAATTTTTTTTATTTCTTTTTATACTTATTTATAAATAAGTTTGCATTGGCTAAACAAATCGTTGAGCATTTATCTCTTTTTTATATTTTTTAAATGAATAATTTGCCAAATTGGGCCTTAAGACCTTTTAGCGTTTACGAATAGTTTCGAACCTCATTTTGTGTGAGTGATACCTTATTAGTACTTTATATGCCTAATAGGACTAAGTTGTATAATTTTTTCAACAATAATCAACATCGATGATGTTGAAGCAGTGTAACATATATATTGCGATGAAGTGTGGATAAATCTAACACTTATAAGCTTGGTACATGTTATAATGTGGGAATTACCTTATTAGTACTTTATATGCCTAATAAGACTTACTGTAGATAAATCTAACACTTAATTATGTTGAGATGAAGTGTGAGTATATAGACTGTGGATAATTAGCTCACATTATAAAGTGCAGAAAACATTCACACTTAAATCTATAGCCGAAAAGTTATAAAATTTAGTGTTGGAAATTCCCACATTATAATCCAAATAAGCAAATAAATAAATAATTATAAATTGTTCCCATAATTCCATTAATACACAAAATATTAATTACTTATTTTCTATTATATATGGTTTACTTTTATATGTGCCAAATATCTCTAACTTTTATTTTTATTTCTATGTGTCTCTTAATAATATAAACTATAAATAAATTAAATATGCAATAAAAAAACTTAGTAGTACAAGAAACATCATTTATATCTATATTTATAGAAACGGAACACGACACACTAATATACAGTTGATCATGGCTAATGGTTGTTCAATTAGAAAGACATGATTGTAGTATTTATAAGCTTAAATAAATTTAATGGCCGACCCGGCCAACCACATCCGACAGCGTCGTCTTCTCCGTCGTGCACGAACGACCATGGAAGATGTGGATTGATGGCCGATGTGTCCTCTTCTTCGTCGACCACGAACGAACATGTCTTCTTCGTTTGTAGATGGATCGATGGCCGATGTGTCGCTTTCGTAACTGAAGGAGTGTTAGTGTGAAGAGAGGAATTTGAGAGGGAAAGAGTTGATTTCCATTTATTGAATGATGTAAACGAATTACAAAGGCTTATATATGCCTGGATACAATGGAGTGAAGATTTCTTCACTAACTGATTTCTCTCCTTCTCATAAATAAAACAAACTTCTAACTAACTAACTCATAACTAACTCATACTCTATCAGCCCGGCTCAAGCTGGAGTGGAGGGGAAGACACTCCAAGCTTGGACAAAAGGTCATGATGCAATAAACCAGTGAGGGGCTTGGTTAGTATGTCAGCTAGTTGAAGTTTGCTTGGGACATGAGAAATGGAGATGAGACCTTCAAGAAGTTTTTCACGCACAAAATGGCAGTCGATCTCCACATGCTTGGTGCGCTCGTGATAAACTGGATTTCTTGCAATGTGAATAGCTTCCATGTTGTCACACTTCAAAGCAACAGGTGTGACTTCACTAACTCCAAATTCTGAAAATAAACGGGTAAGCCAGGCAAGCTCAGCACAAATTCTTCTCATGGAACGATACTCGGCTTCTGCAGAGGACAAAGAGATTGTCTGTTGCTTCTTAGACTTCCATGAGATAGGAGTCCCACCAAACAGAACAATGAATCCACTAACAGAGCGCCTTGTCATAGGGCAAGATGCCCAATCTGCGTCACAGAAAGCTTGAAGACTCATGCTCTGGTTGTTGTTCATCAGAATTCCTAGATTGACTGTGCCTTTCAAGTATCTGAGGGTGTGAATAGCTGCTGAGAAATGTGGTTGGCGTGGAGAGTGAAGGAACTGGCTAAGATATTGCACAGTGAAAGCCACATCAGGTCTTGAATGAACAATGAAGTTCAACTTACCAATCAATTTCCTGTAGATTGATGGATCAGAGAACAATTCCCCTTCATGGAGATTGAGCTTACAGTTGAGCTCAAGGGGTGTGAGAAGAGGCTTCAAATCACCACAGTTGAACTCTTCAAGTAACTCATTGATGAACTTCCTCTGTGTGAGCACCAGGCCATCTGGATGAGGGATGAATTCAAGACCAAGGAAGAAGTTTAATAGACCAAGGTCCTTGATTTTGAACTCTTGATCAAGGAAAGTCTTTAGAGAAAGAATTTCTTCTTCATTGTTTCCAGTGAGTAGTATGTCATCAACATAGACTACTAGGAAGACCATGGACTCAGCAGACTTCTTGGAGAAAAGTGAGTAGTCATTCAGTGATTGAACAAAACCTTTGGCTTTCAAGACAGTAGAGAGACGTGCATACCACTGGCGTGAGGCTTGCTTGAGGCCATAGAGGGATCTTTGTAGTCTACAAACAAGTTCGTCATCCTCATTTTGCAATCCAGGAGGCAGTTTCATGTAGACTTCTTCATGTAACTCACCATGGAGAAAGGCATTGTTAATGTCTAGTTGAAAGACATTCCAATGTTTCTTGACAGCCAAAGTGATCAAGCTCCTTACTGTAGTGATCTTAACTACAGGAGAAAAGGTTTCATTATAGTCAACTCCCTCCTTTTGTGTGAACCCCTTCACAGCTAATCTTGCCTTGAACCTTTCAATATTGTCATCAGCTTTTCTCCTTATTCTGTAAACCCACTTGCATCCCACTGCTTTCTTTCCCTTTGGCAAAGGAACAACAGACCAAGTCTTGTTTAAATCCAGAGCCTCAAACTCCTTGTTCATTGCCTCCACCCATCTTGGGTCTTGGCAAGCAGTGGAATAAGATAATGGCTCTTTTTCCTGGGAGTTTTCCTCAATGGCTAAGCTTTGAAAACAAAAAGCTTCAGGTAAAATGGTGGTAAGAGTGTGATGGCAAGTTAGATGATCATTGTGTTTTATAGACACAGAACTACAAATGTAGTCTTGTAGGTAAGAAGGAGGGGTATGAGTTCTGTTTGATTGTCTTAGAGGTGGAGTAGGATCAGGATTAGAGGAAGAGGGAGGAATAATGGTTGGAGAAGGATGAGTATTGTTTTGAGGTGGTTGAGAAGGAGGATTTTGTGGAGATGAGTCATCTGTGAGATCTTCAGAAGGGATAGGTGAATTTTGAGGAGGTGGCAAGGATTGAAGATAGGGAAAGATGAACTCATGAAAAATAACATCTCTAGATGTGAATTTTGAATGTGTTTCCATATTGTAAAGCTTGTATGCCTTCTTTCCAAAGGGGTAACCTATGAAAACACAAGGAATGGCTCAAGGCTGAAATTTATCTCTTCCTTGTTTGAGAGTAGATGCATAGCACAAGCATCCAAAGGTTTTTAGCATGGAATAATCTGGTTTAGTGCCATAGAGTTTTTCATAAGGAGAGATATTTTTGAGAGTAGAAGAAGGAAAACGATTGATAAGGTAGGTTGCAGTAAGGACACACTCACCCCAGAAAGATAAAGGTAGACCAGATTGGAAGAGAAGAGCCCTTGAAACCTCCAAGAGGTGTTTGTGTTTTCTTTCCACAACATCATTCTGCTGAGGTGTTGCTACACATGAGGTTTGATGGAGTATTCCTTTCTCTTCAAGGAAGTTCTTGGTATCATGACCGGAACCCAGCTCTAAAGCATTGTCAGATCTCAACACCTTTACTGAACTGTTGAACTGGGTGGCTGCCATGGTGATGAAGCTTTTGATGAACTCAAAAGCATTGCTTTTGGTACTCAACAAATGAGTCCAAGTGGCTCTGTTGTAGTCATCCACAATGGTAAGAAAGTACCTGTAACCTTCTTTGGTGGAGGTTTTGTATGGACCCCAAGTATCAATATACAACAGCTCAAAAATTCCTTTAGAAGAAATGACACTATGAGGAAAAGGTAATCTTTGTTGCCTAGACTTGGCACAGATCATACAACTATCAACATCCGTATCTTTATTCAAATAAGGTAAAGTTGACAAAGTTCTCAGCTTATAGTAAGGTAAATGCCCACATCTATTGTGCCAAAGCTTACATTCAGATTGTCTTTCTTTAGCTACTGAGAAAACTGAAAAAGTATCTGGTTTCTTCAATCCTTCACCAGACATGAGGTAGATCCCATTCCTGCACTCACCAATTTCCTGAGGCCTCTTCTTGGAAAGGTCCTGCAGAATGCAGTTACTCTTTGTGAATGTCACAACCAAATCATACTGAGCACAAAGTCTTGCTACAGAGATCAAGTTAAACTTGAAGCAAGGGACATAGAGAACTCCTGAGAGTACTATAGTTGAAGACAATCTGACATCACCCTCCAGATTCACAACAAATTTCTGACCATTAGGTTGAACTATAGAGAAAGATTCACTAAGTCTCCTAACTGAGCTTAGAAGTTTAAGATCATGACACATATGTGTACTAGCACCACTGTCAATAACCCAGCTGCCAACAGTAAATAGTGGTTTAGAGATTATACCAGCCATACTCATAGAGTGTTGTGCTTCTGCTTTGTTGATGCTAACAGCTCCACAGAATTCTTGGGAAGAATTTCCCCTGAGAAGGTTGACAAGCTGCTTACACTCATCAGCAGAGAGCCCTGGTATTTGGGGAACCTCACTGTTAGAGGATCCATTATTATCTTCACTTTCATAAGCAGTAGCAGCCACTTTCTTGGTCATCTTTTGAGATTTTGTGAATTTGAAATCTGCAAGAAAGCCTATAAGCCTGTAGCATTTATCAATAGAATGGCCATTCTTCTTGCAATGTCCACAGACTATAGATGATTTCGTGGAGTCCACTCTCCTAGAATCTCCACCAACATACAGAGAAGCAGCTTCATTCAATATCTTGCTCTGTGTTCCTATTTCCCTTTGCCTTTCTTCCCTCAAAAGAATGTTGAAGGCCTCAGAGACAATAGGAGTAGGCTTCATCATTAGCAGATTTCCTCTAGTGGTATTATATGCTTCATTCAATCCAGATAATAGTTGCATAAGGCGATCTTCATCCTCCTCAGGATTCTGGCATTGAACAACACCACATCTTTGACAGCTGAAAGGAGTTTCTAAACTTTGCAGTTCATCCCAGAGAACTTTGATCCTAGTGTAGTACACACCAATAGAGTCATTTCCCTGAGTAATTGTGCTAAGATCTTTGCGAATAGAGTACTTCTGAGAGATACTAGATTGATTGAATCTTGAGACCAATTTGTCCCAAACTTCTTTAGCAGAATCACAGTAGATAACACTGCTCCTAATTTGCTTACTAACAGCATTAGTAAGACATGAAAGCACAAGACTATCACATCGCTCCCACATTCTGATCAATCTTGCATCAAAACGTGGTTTTTCCAGAGTTTCATCAACAAAACACCACTTATTCTTTGCTGATAGAGCTACCTTAACAGAACGCCTCCATTCATTGAATGAATTTCCTTCAAAGATATCTGAGACCAAAGGCGTACCTGGATGATCAGAAGGATTGACGTAAAGAGGATTGCTATGATCTGGAGTGCCATTGCCAGCACCAAGGAAACGAAGAACTTCAGCTTCCGAATCAGTCATCGATCAATTGTGCAAGAGAAAATCAAGAATCGCTGAATAGAAGCACAGAATCAGGCGATTCTAGGTCTTGCGAACTGAGATCGAAGAGCGAGGAGAAGGATGAGGATGAACGATTGAGTGATCGAGGATGGAACTTGAACAAACTCGATCGATTGAGAATGGAAATCAGATGTTTTGCTCTGATACCATGTTAGAGTGTGAAGAGAGGAATTTGAGAGGGAAATAGTTGATTTCCATTTATTGAATGATGTAAACGAATTACAAAGGCTTATATATGCCTGGATACAATGGAGTGAAGATTACTTCACTAACTGATTTCTCTCCTTCTCATAAATAAAACAAACTTCTAACTAACTAACTCATAACTAACTCATACTCTATCAAGGAGAAAGATAGAAGAGGAGGTTGTAGTACATGGAGGAGGAGGCCGGAGTCGTGGCCGCTCTGTTCATGGAGGAGGAGGAATTCCGTAGAAAGCTTCAACGAATTTATAATGAGAGCTTTCTAGTCGGTCAGTTGCTCGGCCGAAGAACTACAAAGGAGATTAGAAGATTCGTCGTCCCACATCGACCAAATTGAAAAAATTGAAGCTCAAGATGTGTATATAAGCTTGGTACATGAAGATCATTTCTTACTAATTCATTTTGGGTATGTTTTGTTGATGGGCTTTTAAAATTTAAATTCCTTTTTCTATTTTCTAGTTGCTTTTTGGTATGACCTAGTGGGTTGATCCGACCCGACCCGTTTTCGACCCAGTAAAATATCGGGTCATCAGGTTGGGTAAAAATCGGGTTTCGGGTTTAATTTAACGGGCTAAGAGCACAAAAAATCGGGCGGATTCGGATTGGGTTTGCGGGTCGGGTCATAATTTCCCAGGTCGAGTAGTACTTGCACTGGTTTTGGTTGCTTCATTCTTGAAACTTTCCACTTTGCTACTCCGTATAAAGCGTTTCTACGTACACTTGCATACATATACGGAGTACTATATGCATTTATTTATCATTCCACTTGATCTTTTTTAAGCTTAATTAGCTAGCTTGCATGCTGCTCTGTTCGGCAAACTCATATTTGCCTTTGATTTTTCCAAATTTAAGCTAGCTTATTTATACAATTCAAGCTTATTTGCCCAATAAGTGTAGTTATTATAAAGTGTAAAAGGATCTTCTCGGGAATCTTTTCTTCAATTCCTCTGTATGTAGTGTAATGGCCTCTTGAATTCTATAATCAGCCGTTATTCTCGCTTCTCCTCTCTACCAGAACCAACTCATTAAGTACGGAGTATCACTTTTGCTTTTTTTCTTCTTCGTAGCATTACATGATCGCCCATCAATACACGACACACCGAGAGGGACAGTAAATAGCAAAAATGGACAGGTGGTCAATAGCAAGCGCCTTTAAAAACAATGAATTATGATTTTTAACATATATTTATAGACTAAAGGCGGCATTTACGTCACTCCGAAAAATGAATTAAAATTTATCTAAACAAAATTTAGTATCATGATTTTAAAAAATGACAATTGCATGTTTAAGAAGAGGGAATGAAGAGTGAGAGAAGTGAATCAATCCTTTTGACTCCTCAACTAGGGGGTGAGTTTCAAAAATAATAAAATATTTTTCTCCCTCTTGTAATTAGAGGCTCTCTTGTTAAACAATCATCCTCACTTACAAACATACATATTTTAATCCATGAACCACAATAATAAATGTTGTCTACATTCATTTTGATTCTCTTTCCTTTTCTGAAGTGGTGTAACAAACGCCACCTAAGCTTATTACCAACCCTAGCAAAGTTCATCACATGCCACTATAAGCTCGATAACCTAAATAAAATCTATTTCAAGGAGTTGGATCAGGTACGAATGAGTTTATCATACGAATATACGAATATATACACACCTTTCTATATTCACATGCACATTCCTTTACATTCACATGCATGCATGTGCATATTTTTTTCATATATTGTCAAAGCATGCACAGATCTGTGAATGTGCATGTATTTATATCAATATGAAGAAATGTACATGTGAAATTACCATTCATATATTCGTAGAATAAAAATCATTCTCATATGAATTTTCTTCCCATTTCAATTCATAAAAACAAAATCTTAATTTTATCTTGTTCGATCTAACACATAATTTTCTAAGATAAATTTTAAATTGAAACCTTGTTAAACTTCTACTCCCTCTCCATTTTTATCTATATGTTTCAAATAGACACATTTGTCGAGACACGTTTTGTATCGTCAATATCTCACGTTACAAGTTAGTAAAAACCGTAAAATTTTGATATTGTTAAAGTACACATTAACATGAATAAAAAAAAAGACCACTCATGACTATATTTTACCTTATACAATGATCAAAAATTAAAAAATTCTCTTCAACCGTAAATAGTGTTAGAAAAGTAAATAGCCCTTATATTTAGAGAAGTGACGGAGGGAGTACGAGAAACCTTAAAGGCATATTAAATGAGTGACATATCCTCATAATTGATGTACAAGACTTCAACTAATAGTTTTTACATCGAATCAGAACCTTCGCTTGGCTGGTGATCCGTGGTGGTGTCCTCACTAATGCTGAACATCGGCGCCGTCACATGGTTGAGAATGTCGACTGTCCCTGCTGCTGCCTCTCTCTTCCCGAATCGGCCATCCATTTGTTTAGAGACCGTGTGGTTGCTACTAATGTTTGGACCAAGCTTGACCCCCCCTTCTCGTGGACTAAATTCTTTGGGCCGAACTTTGCTCAATGGTTGAGACTGAACTTCCTTCACACTGGGCCGACTGAAAACGATAAAACTTGGGCCAACACTTTCGTTGTCGCTTTGTGGTGAAGGATTTGTGCCCAATGCCCTATTGGGCACTAAATCTGCGATTTTTGCACTCGTTTTTTAAACACTATGGAAATACCCTTCTCCCTCCCCTAGGTTGTATACACGCGCCCCTCTTTCCAGTTCTCACTGTTCCACTCGTCTCCTTCCAAAACGCAGGCATCTCCGCCTTGCTCCCAACCGTCGTTCTCTCCTTCTCCATCTCTCCCGATCTACGACGCCAATACATCAGGTCCTTCGCTCGCACCAGTCCTTGACCATGGCTTCTGAAGTGCTTCATCCACACGATTCTGCATCAAGAACAAAATTTGGATCAGATTCGAGCACTGTCTTCGTGTAATGTCTTCTTCCTCTTCGTTCTTCACAGACATTTCAAGCCAAGCTAAATTGAGGAATCTGGTAACAAAATTCCTCCTCTGCGTCTCTTCTTCTCTGCAATCCGCATCACTTTTTCTCGAAAGGATATAGATTCCAGTGATTTGCTAACTAAGCTAGGGTTCTCGTTTTTAGAAACTAACAGTAATTGGTTCTGATGTTGCTTATGTGTAGTTGTAGCTTTACTTGATTTACTGATGTGCAATGGAGTGTTTTTGCTGATGTTGTTGATGTGCAATGGAACTTGATATACATTTTACGGTTGCTGATGTTCTTGATTTGTTGATGTTGCTTTCTGAATTTTATTTTTCTAAGTGATATGCATTTTACGGTTGATAGGACAGAGTCAAATTGCCCTCGCTGACATTGCTGCACAGCTACAAGTCGGCTCCCAGTTGCTTGCTTCAGTGTTGGAATACAGGATTGAGCTCAGCCAAGTCCAGCTCTACCATATTTCCTTGCATGATCAGGACTTACTTGCGTGTACTGCTTGAACAATGAAGACAAAGCATTTTCTGCAGCATTATGACAATAGTTAAGAAAGTTCTTTTAAGACTTTAAAAGACTGCTATAGAATTAATATAATGTTATGAATATGGGTTAGTGAACCTGGTATTCCTATTCCTGTATCATATACATCACAGCATATCACCTTAGCAATGTTCTCAGTGAGGATCTTGTCTTTTCCTCTTAATTCAAGTATATTGTATGTTTGAGCATGTCTGTGTAGATATTTAATGTGTGTACTGTTTTAAACGATTTCCTAAAGTCCTCCGTCTACAACAGCCTTCTATATACTATTCGTAATGTTTTCCTTTTTCTTTTTTCTATTTCCAGTGTTTCCTTTAGGCAACCCCAAATTTGACAGTGTTGACAAGGATTATGCAGGGACAATGCAGTTTGTTTTAGTGTGTAAAAAAAATTAATGTGTTGACAATTAATTTTTTGACAATGTAATTTAGTGGTGTTGACAAGTTTTGTAAAGTGTTGACAATTTTGTAATATTACTCGTGTTGTATGTTGTTGATCATTTATTAGTCGTGTAAACAATATTTAGTTGGGTTGACAACTTATTTAGTCGTGTTGACAACTTATTATTCTTGATTATTCTTGTTGACAACTATGTTAAAAAATTTGTTGACAACTTATTTAGTCGTGTAGACAACTTATTTAGTCGTGTTGACAACTTATTATTCTTATTGACAACTTATTATTCTTGTTGACAACTCTATTAAAAATTTTGTTGACAACTTTGTTATAAATTTTGTTGACAACTCTGTTAAATTTTTTGTTGACAACTCTGTTAAAAAATTTGTTGACAACTCTGTTAAAAAATTTGTTGACAGTTCTGTAAAAAAAATTGTTGACAGCTCGGTTAAAATTTTTGTTGACAGCAAATGGGGTATTTTCTTATAACTTAAAAAAGTGATGCAAAAACTTAAAAAACATAACAGTTTTAGGGTATTTACCCAAAAACCGGCTTTGTGGTATATTTGGAAGTGGCGAAATTCACGAGTGTTTAGAAAAGAGAGATTTATGGGTGACAAAACTGAGTTTATCATGAGCATTGTTAAAGATTACAAGGAGGTTTCGCTTCTGGATCGGAGCAATCACTGCACTGACGTCGACGAGATCCACGTCAGTTGGAACCGACCTCGTGAGCTTTGGTTCAAGCTCAACACCGATGGCTCGATTGTGGATAGACTGGCCTCGGCTGGGGGCATTATTCGGGACTCGGATGGTAATTGGCTCGTGGGTTTTGTCCACAACATCGGATTTTGCTCGGTTCCTTCGACGAAA
This sequence comes from Oxyria digyna, assembly GCA_029168935.1. Taxonomy (NCBI): domain Eukaryota; kingdom Viridiplantae; phylum Streptophyta; class Magnoliopsida; order Caryophyllales; family Polygonaceae; genus Oxyria; species Oxyria digyna. The sequence goes on along the minus strand of JAPVLV010000010.1, from coordinate 20,950,196 downwards.
TTATGGAGCATTGTTTTGGGTCTCAAGCTTGCTTCGGACAAGGGATAAATATAATGAGGGTTTGCCTGGAAACTGATTCGCAATTGGCGGTTCTGTTGCTTAGCAAACCTATGGAGCGTTATCACCCCTTATTCAGCCTTGTCTCGATGGCGCAAGGCTCTACGGGATTGGGAGATCCAGTTCCGACATATTTTCCGTGAAGCGAACACTGTTGCATATCGTTTGGCGGCTTTTGTTTTTTCCTTGCCTATTGGTTTTCATGTTGTTGATTTTCCGCCCGATTGATTGCACACTTATATTACAAACGATATGAGAGATTTTTCTACACCTCCCAAAATAGATTTTATTTATGTATATATCTTCGAGAGTACAGCCTAAAAAAAAAAGTGACAAAGATGTCCAAATGTTAATCACATGCGCTGGGATCATTTTTCACCGTACATTATTTTATTACTTAAATTCTTTAATGTTTTACAGTACAGGAGGCAAGAGCTAGCTATACGTACTAGCTTCCATGTGCAATGAAATATTCCTTAAATGCCGAGGTATAATCTATCTATAGATATACTAAAACACAGAACGTGGTTTTTTCACATGTCACCCTTATATTCAATTCGCCTATTTATCGACCTCTAAGCTATGCTACATCATCTACCATGTCATCCTCCACATCATCCGAATTTATATTTTTATATATATTTTTGAATAAATAAGTAAAAAAAATCAAAACAATATCTAATAGGTTATATTACAAAAAGAAATATCGATTTTTATCTTTTATCATATTATATCTTTATCTTATATATATATATATATATATCTTTATCTATTATTATGTTATCAATCTAATTAAATTAAGTTATTAATGAACTTAAAATATAAAAACATAAATCGTAAACTATAAACTATAATCTGTAAATTATAAACCATAAAGTATAAACTACAATCTATAAACTAATTAATAGTATAAAATATAAATATATTATTAAAATATTTATTACATACGACCCCGTACATGGTACGGGAACACACGCTAGTTCCGTCTAAACTAGATACTCCGTATGTTTTTAAATTTGAGAAAAATTAAGTAGAAATATATATTAAAACTAGAATCGGAACCCCTGCGGGATAATTACGGTTTTTCGTCTCAAAACTGGATTGGGCTGATTATATATTTACAATCTTTTTCAGGGCATATTTTATCCAATTCAGGCCAAAGCAAATCTAACCTGCAGATCAAGACATTAACACAAAAATAAACGAACAATAGAAGTGATAAAAATAGCAAATTGATTGGTTCAATTACAATTGACAATAACCATGAGAAATAGCGAAATACAATATGCAGAAGAGTAACAAAGACTTGATGGGAGAATTCAATACGAAATCCCATTCGGAGAAGTCGAAAAATCAAAAGTTGAAATTAGAAGAGGAATTCAAGAGACCACATAATAATGGCGACTTAATGACAACTTTCTAGGTCATTACCCGCGCTTTGCGCGAGCCAAACACTTTTTATTTTTATCTATATTCATATACTTAAAATATTTTTTCATATATGGATTTTTTAGTAAATTATAATAAAATGAATTGAATATCTCTTATATATGTACCAAAATCACATAGTCTTTTACGTTGCTCGGATTTCTCTTCATCGTCATACGAATTGAATGTGAAGAGCGAAGAAAAAAAAGATTAAAATGGTGGAAATACTAACCAATTAAGCACATAATTATGATTTGATTAGACATTTAATAAGTCTCAATTATCATTGGATAATGAAAAATAGAAAAAAAGAGAAAAAATTAAGTTTAAAAATTAATGAGTCTCAATTGCCATTACTTTCTCAAATCCATGAATTTTTATATATATAGATATACAAACGTATGGATGATGAATATTTAAGTAATAAAGTGAATATTTACTAATAACTTGGAAAAGAAGAAACTTAAAAATATTCAAAAATGAAGAACATTTATTTTTCTAGAGATTGTTGTAAAATTGGAAAACATTCAGGCAAAGTAATATAATTACATTATTTTTTAAGTATTTGCATAATTTTTTTGATAAATATTTAAGTACATTTTCATAAACATTTATATATTTTAATGCATATCAAACGTTCATACGTTCATATAATAAAACTAGTTCGTGCTCGTGCTCTTTATATTTCCCCCTCTTCTTTCACTTAATAATTATTTATATTAGTCTCTTTTGTCCGTGCGTGGGCATGCAATCACCCTAAACATAAGATGTATATTATTTAGTTTCGCTATATATAAAAATAATATGTAGACTTAAATACTAATGTACATAAACATATTAAATGCATAGACGACATGGGGAAAATATAGGCTTCAACTTTAATTGTTTATGAAAAAAAACTAAAAATATTTTTTCACTTTTACTTGAAGATCAAAATATAGATCAAACGACTTTTTCATTGAAAATTAGATTAATTCTATAACAACCTGATGATTATGATTATCCAAATCATGATGAAACGTAATATCTTTTGAAGATCATAATTTATTAATCGTAATATTAAATATAATTTTCAAGTAGGGTGTATGTCACCCTTTTCTCGCCCAAAAAACCATAATATTCATTATCATACATACGTCCATGCTTAATAACTTATACTTCGATATTTAACTATAATACAAAGTAGAATGTATGCCACCCTCTACAATTTCATATGGATATACATATTGAAGATGAGTAATATAAATGTTAATAAAATTTATTGTAATATCGAGTTGTTATTGATCACTAATTGTAATAAAAGTGACACTAATATTATGTATATCATATATGCTACTGTAATGTTAGTTATATTTTCTTACTATATCACTAATCGAAAATGTATATGTTTTAGTCCAATAAATTATAAAGGCCCATCTTTCACATCAATTTTTTCCAATTATGTCATTTAAACAATTTATGCAGACTTTTATATTTGCGATTTCTTTTCGGTAGGCTAAGTAAAAAACCATAAGTTATGGTGAGTATATTAATGAATATTACCTAAATTTTAATCTTCTTCTCATCTATAAACCTAAAAATATTATTCATTTAATTTTAATTATCTTTTACCTAAAATTTTATATCTACTTTATACACGCTATCCAAATATAACTTAATGCACTTGAGAATCTTATCTATACGTATTCCTTATGTGTATTCTCATGTGATTGATAATTTTGATTTTATCTTTTGTTATAAAAAAAATTAAATAAGAAAAAATATTAATAAGTTATCTAATAGACTACATTTCCATTTAAATATTCATTTCATCTTTTAACAAATTATATTTTTCTCTTATATATATATCTTTATTTATTTATTATTATATCAATCTAATTAACTTAAATTATAAACAATAATTATAAACTACAAATTATATACTATTAAACTATAAACCATACACCATAAATTATATAATTATATAAAATATAATTATGTTACAACGTATTACTTTATTCTTATTATGTGCAGGAATTGGAGAAAACAATGCGTACGAAAAAACATATCACCTTATGTTAAAACATATAAAATTATCAAGAGACAACCCGTCCAAATTAAGCAGGACTTATCTAAGGTGATATATGTGTGTGTCTTATAATTTTGTAATATAAGTCGCGTCATCTTCCATCATATTTCTTATTTCTCGATTATATTGTCTTATATAGTTAATAATATGCTACGAATGACATGTATATTCAAATCATCAGTTGTTAAATTAATAAATTTGATATGTCATTATAGAACCATGTAAGTAGTCCTCTAATCTAGGTAAAATATTTTGAGGAAGAGATAGAGATTAGATGTTTAGAATTCAAAAAAAACTTGGTAATTTTATGTTATACATAAATTGTAAAAATCATTATAAACTATAATCGAGATTTGTTAGAGATAGACTATATAATGAAATTACAATAATTTAATACCCAATAGTTCAAATCTTTTATCTTTTCTAAAGTGTTTGTTGTATTCTTTCAATCATAAAAAGACATATTTCTTTTAGTTTTTGTTTTCCAGTTTTTGGGTAAGTACCCCAAAACTCCTCTGTTTTTTAACTTTCTACATCACTTTATTAAGTGTCAACAAAATACCCTAGTATATAAGCAATAAAGAAACATTAAATCTGGAAAATCTCATAACTCGCCTGCGATGCCAAAATCAACGCTCCCCCGCCGACTGTCTTCTCCATTGAATCACCATTGATTCTCGATTGAATTCGGCCGACTGTCTTCATCCTCCGCCGGCGCCGCCTCGAATGTCTTCATTCTCGCTAATTCTCCGCCGACTGTCTCCAACCTCCTCACGCTCGTTGATCGCGCCTCGATCGGGAGAACTTTTTCGATAAAGATCGCGCCTCCAACCTTCTACATCTTCTTCTTCCTCGAATTGTCAAACAAAACAGCGAACACTGAAATTCTAGAACAAAAACGCAGCGAGAAGAAGATTCAACTGAGAAAACAGAATAAGAGATTGAAGAGAGATAAAAAACAGAGGCAGACAAAAAACGACACCAGCAAATCTACTGCAAACACAATGCTAAGCGCCAAATTTGTAAACGACACCAGCAAATCCATCGAACAAGAGGTAAAATCATGATAATAATGATATTGAACTTATTTGGTTGACAGATTATGAAATACATATATAGTTTGATGACAAAGAATGAATTACATTAGGATTTTATGAATTTTTGAGAGATTACATCAAGCATTAAGAAAAACAACTTTTGTTGACAAGTTTTGACAATGTATGTTGACAAGATATTACTGTGGATGATTTTATTGGTTGTAGACATATGTTAAATAACATGATTATTTAGGTTGTTGAAATATTTAGGTTGTTGACATATTTAAGTTGTTGACAGGTATATGTTTATTGATTTGATTTTATTAAAACGTAAGTGAACGAAGCGCGCTACGCGCGCCTCGTAAGAATAATAAACTTACGAAGCGCGCAGCGCGCTTCGTTATTAATTAGGAATATAAATTTGGACATGATAGAATATTGCTGACAGGTAAAACAGAAATGTTTATATTCATTAGGCAAAATGTTGACAGATAGATTAGAAATACTTGTCTAAAAAAACTTTATTAAATATATATGCAGATAAAAAAGCACATTCTGACAGTCTCCTATGGCGAAGAAATACAAATCAGAGATGGCGTTATGGTGTCTGATGGGGGAATCAGATCAAAAGCATTTTTAGTTGATAAGAACATTACTCTACAAGCAATGAAATCCTTGATTATACAACGGTTCAAACTAGAAACAGAGGAAATGAATCTCCAACTCTGTCATCTTAATCCATTCCAGAAGATCAAAGTCAAGTATAGTGTTAAGACAGATGATGGTCTTGCGTCATTCATGGAAATTAATGACAAAACACAAGTGGAATGGACTTGTCCACTATATGTATCAAGGGAATACAGGAATTATGAACAAAAGATAGCAAGAGAGAATGGATGCAGTAGTATAGTTGCAGTTAACATGAATGAAGACATGTTTCTACCTATGGAATATGAAGTGCCAACACAAGGGAATAGCGAAATTATGGATTGTGAATCTGCAAGCAAGATAATGACAGAAAAAAAACAAGGGAGGATGAAATGAGTCACAGTGGAACAGATGCAGACTTTGTCCATGTGGGAAAGCTATTTGACAAAAAAAAGAAGCTGATCAAAGCTTTGAAAAAGTTGGCAATGACTGAGAACTTTGCTTACAAAGTTAAAAAATCAGATCCAAAGCTTCTAACAGTGATGTGCACAGATACAAGCTGCAAATGGAGATTGAGGGCTATTGCATTACAAAACACTCCATTCTTTGGGGAGCAAATAAAAACCAGGTAATGTGTATACAAGTTTTTGTATCATAATATCAATATATTAATTGCTTGAACAAAAACAGAGAACTAATATTAATATGATAAACATGCAGGTTTGAAGATGTTAAAAATGGACCAATACCAAAGAGCATTTGCAATGATATGAGGAAGGAACACTACATGGATGTTAGGTATTGGAAGGCATGGAAGCAAGAGAACATGCACAAGATCTAATACGAGGAACACCAGAAGAAAACTATGCACTCTTGCCCATGTACTGCCATATGCTCAAAGAAGTCAATATAGGATCATACACATGCCTAGAAGTTGGTGAGCATGACGACTTCAGATTCGTGTTTGTATCTATTGGAGCATGCACAAGAGGATTCCAAATAATGAGAAAGGTATGGCAGTGAGTAAATATAAATTAAATGACATATTGATTAATAGAATGATTTATTGTTGACAAATAAAATTAAACATATGATAACAGTATAGAAAATGTAAACATTACGTCTGCTTTTGACATTTTAATTGTTGTTGACAACTTACATTAATAAATTAGAAATCTAAGATAAAAAGATAGAACAACTTATTACAGTGTTGACATGAATATATATTTGAATTATAAAATAATACATTCGATTGGTTTTGACGGGTAATAATGGTAGATGGGACTCACTTGCATATAAAACACAAAGGACATATTCTTATTGCTACAACTCAGGATGCAAACCAACAGATCTATCCACTTGCATATGCTGTAGTGGATAATGAAAACGACATATCGTGGACATTCTTTTTTACACAGCTTCTGAAAGTCATACCATGTACAGAAGATTTGGTAATAGTGTCAGATAGACATCTCACCATTGCCAACGCCATTCAAAGAGTGTACACAACAGCAAATCATGTTGTGTGTAGGAGACATTTAAAGCAAAATCTGAAGACAAGATACAAGGATAAGGGTGTGCACAAACTATTCTCTCTGGCTGCTGATGCATACACGCTAAAGGATTTCCAAGAAAATTATGGGAAAACTTGTGAGATAAATAAGGAGATGGGTGAATACTTGAAAGCAGTAGGATTTAAAAAATGGGCAAGAGCACATTGCAAAGGGAATAGATACAACATAATGACAACGAACAACTCAGAGACAATAAATTCAGTAATACTGGAAGCAAGGTATGACAAAATTATAGATATGTGCCCAATTTACCATCTATGAAGGGTCAAAGATATTTTAAAAGTTGTTGACACTGTTGAAATTTGATGTTGATAGGTCTTTCCAAGTTGTCGCTCTACTAGAGTTTCTGCGAGATGTGCTGTCAAGGTGGTTTAATGAGAGGCGCACAGAGGCTGAAAAAAACAATAGTAAGGTGACACCAAATATCGGGAAAATACTGGAGTCTAGGTACCAAATGTCAAAGGCGTATGAGGTGAGAAAGCTAAATCAAGCTCAATATCATATACTTGGTGGAGATTTCTTTGGGGTGGTCAATCTATTAGAAAGGAAATGGACTTGCAAAGTCTTTGATGTGGACCACATCCCGTGTGTGCACGCTATAGCTGCAATACAAAAGGCAAAAGCAACTGTGACAGATTTTGTGAGCGACTACTATAAAACTGAAGCTTGGACAACTGCATATAGAGAAACAATCTACCCTGTGCCAAGAGAGACCGAAAAGAGTGTACCGAAATATGTAACGGATACAATATGCATGCCACCGATTGTGCAGACAGATAAGGGGAGAAGAAAGAAGAAAAGATACCCATCTGAAGGTGAGTTCCCAAACAGAAGCAAGAAGAGAAAAGGAACAAGAAAGCCAGGAAAATGCAGCCTCTATGGTAATATGGGACACAACAAGACTTCTTGCCAAAAAAACTTTGCTGACAAGATCGGGACAGAGTTATCAGTGTGGACAACATTTTAGGATTTTAATTTTCAATTTTTTACTTTTATTGAAAAGGAATAATAGTTTTATATCCTGTCAACATTGATATTCATACTGTAAACAGGTTTTACACACAAACCATTTTGGGTTTTGAGATAATGTCAAAAATACTAATTCTGAGACTGATGTATACAGGTTAATGTTGAGAAGTTGACATTGTGATAAAAAATGTTGACAACATTGTGTTTATATATTTGTTAACAGCTTGTCATATTGTGATGATAGAAAATGTGTTGACATGCAAACCAAAATGGTAACAGGTGTGAAAATATTAACAGATTGGATTGAGACAATGAAAAGTTTATTACAGAGGTGAAATGTTGACATATTGTGATGACAAAGATTTAGAATGTTGACGACTTATGCTGACAGGCTATTTAACAGTAAGGTATCTTAACGAAGCGCGCTACGCGCGCCTCGTAAGAATAATAAACTTACGAAGCGTGTTGAGCGCTTCGTTTCACCTGAGTGAAATTGTTCACAAACAAAAAGAAAATATAAAATAACCATAGGCAAAAATAACACAAAAGCTGACAAGCAATTCTCTGTAATACAATAACTGACTTGCACACAAAATTGGCTTGCAACAAACTGCATTCAGCACAAACTGTTGTGGTAAACATAAACTGTCTTACAAAAAGTGGAATGGAAATTGTCTTACAAAGCTGAAACCCAAAAGTTGACAACAAAAGCCATTAAGTGTGAACAAAATCACTGTCAAACAGACATAGCAACAAGCCAACAACACACATATTACATGAAAAATTAACATTCAAGTTCAAGCTTCAGGTGGGTTCTTCTCAGATGGCAATGGCTTGAACTCCCATTTCTCATTAAACAAGTCAATCATCATCTTCTCCCGATGAGCCCTCATGTGTTCGTCATCCAGATCATCCCAGCTGGTGCTAATGGCCAAATACTCGATGAACTTGATACAGTATACACCACAATTCCCACTGAAAATCAACCAAAACAAAAGAGAGAAATCAGGATATGTATAACAGAGGAACAATAAAGAAAGAAAAATCTAAAAAAATCATATACTTACATCATCCCATCTTGAGGAACATCTTTGCGACTTGACCATGAGAAATCCTTGTCCAAAGAATTAATATGGCCAAACAAGTTGGACTTGTTCATAACAACAGGGAGCATACGGCATAAACTTTTAATTCTATTCCAACAATAAGCTTCGTTGCTGATATGCACGCTGGAATCATACACAATGACATGCCACTTAGCTAGGTCTATCTCCAAGGAAACCTAATGCTCATTTTCAAAGTTGAAGGGGGAATACATCCTTATCACAGATTCAGACCAACACCTCCCCTCATGTTTTGGATACATACCTATGAAGTAATTCTGGATAAAGAGAAGCTTATTTTCATCATTTTTCTGAATAAGAGCTTCCTTATCCTCATTGAAATGCCCATACCAGATCCAATCCATGATTGCAACATCCTTGAATTTCTCACTGTTTTGGTTTATATGCTTCCAGAAGAAAAATAATGCTTCAGAGATATGCTACATAACAAAAACAAAAAGAAAAAATAGTAACGTTAAAAGAGAAATAAAAAATAAAATAAAACTGAACAATAACAACACCAATAATAAAAATCTGCAAACTGAAAGTAGAAGAAATAATACAAGACTGACAACACAAATATGAAGCATACGTTGACAGGACAACAAATATTAAAAACTTTTAAAATGTTGACAGGACATATAAAAAATAATTAACTTAAACAATCATTTAACCACTTGGCTTGTCCAATAGATTTTGTGCTTTTCAACAACAATTTGTTAAAGAAGTCCTTGGTGAAGTTAAAATCATGTTCCTTATGCCTAATAACCTCCTTCTTACCACTGCAACAAAAAGAAGAAAATTAGTAAACACAAATATGCAAAATATAGAAAATAAATTAAATCAGAAATATAAACATACGTCAAATAAAACCATTCGTAGAACTTTCTGCGATCATCATATCCATAGAATGAATAAGGTGGACAACTAGGCATTGAAAGCTTCTTCTTCTTCTCAGCAGTGAAAGGGCTTTGAACAAGAACACTTGGGGTTGCGACCCTGGAAGACTTCCTCACTTGTACTCCAACATCAAGAGTACTTTTAGGAGACTTCTTCACTTGCTCTTCTGACTCAATAATGTTCTGGGAAGCAGGAAGAACAGTATCCAAAGTGTTTTGAGAAAGACTGATTCCAGAAGAGATGAGAATAGAGTCCTTCTCTGAAAATTCAGGGATGCTGCAAAGATATTGATCAATACACCCACTGTCATCGAGATATTGACTAGAAGCACACACATCAGAAGTGTCAACACCTTGTGCATCTTGTAAGCTGTCAACATCTGGCCCAAGTGTAATGTTGTCAGCATCTTGAACCACTTTCATGCTCTCAACATCTTTCCCCACTGTCAAGCTGTCAACATCTGGCCCCACTGCTTTGCTGTCAACATCTGACACAACTGCTTTGCTGTCAACATCTGACACAACTGCTTTGCTGTCAACATCTGGACCCACTGCTTTGCTGTCAACTTCAATGTTGTCAACATCTTTGGCATTTGAAGGAGTGTCAGCAATGTCTTCATTGGGCTTTATAAATTCTGCTATTGGCAGATGATCAGCACTATCAACTTTGCCCACAACACATCCACCAACTACAGCATCAAACATTGAAGGAATTTCAACACCTCCAGCTACACCCAGGTCCCCTTCCTTTTCTGGATCTCTATCTTCCTTATAAGAGCAGTTAGTTCCATCAAATTATGAAGTAACCAAGTTGTCAACATTGTCATGTGTGCTGACATCTACAAAATCTTCAGATTCATATTGGGTGCTCTTATCTTGGAACGAGGCCTTCACGTTGCTCTGCATCAGACTAGATAGATCGTGCAACTTCTTTGCAACATCAACCAACGTCAAGCCATGTTCTTTCGTGGAAGATTGAACTTCGGACATGGCATCGCACAAAAGTTCAATTTTTTGGCTCAAGACTTCAAACCGTCCAACCCAAGCTGCAACATCATTTCCTTCTATGTCAGCTGAGGGACGAACAGACGCTGTCCTCTCACTGTCAACAGAATCACATGCGGGGCCAGTTGCATTTGTTTCCATGTCAACATGAAAAGAAGAAGACGGAGGTTGAACAGATGATGGCTTACCACTCTCAGATGAGGACGAGAACTGAACAATAGGTGGGGCATCTTGGGCGGCTAGCTCTGGGATGTCTAACCTTAGGTTTCTGATGATGTTGTCAACATCAACTTTGACAGGGTCGTACACAACAAGGGTCTTCACAGAGTCCTGCTTTGCCTTCTTCAATTCTGGATCAGAACCACTAACTTTAAATATGACCTTGGGGCAAGCAGCAGGCGGAGACTTCCTCTTCTTAATTACCACTTTGAGATTAGCAGAATGTTGTTCATCTTCAACCTTACCAGAAGATCTTGTTGCTCTTCTAGGAGAAAAATGTGAAGGGACAACAGAAACACCAGCAGAATCCTTTCCATCTCCAGCCTTCTCCGGAGACTTTGATGCTCTTTTAGGAGAAGAATATGCAGGGGCTGAAGAAACACCAGCAGGAATCTTGTGCTTGTCGGGCTGATTGCTCTCAAGTTTACTTAATCTTGGAGATTTTCTTCGAGAGTGTTCAGAAACAAGGATTTTTCTATTTTGTATGTTGAGCCTACGTGTATAAGTTCTGACAACTAGAGGGGAATCTGTCAACAAAGTATAAAGAACTGTAAAAAAACAGAAAAAACAAATGTCAACCCAACAAAACATGTGCAATAGAAAAAACCAACAACATGTCAACAGTGTATAAAATTGAAAAACATATCATACCTGGAGTGCTGATAGGTTGCTTTCTCTTACCAACAGCTTTCCCAGCCTTTGACACATTAGAAACTGGATTGCTGATAGCTTGATTCTCTTTACAATCACCTTTGTCACCCTCTGCAACAATATGAACTGAAGTGCTAGCAACTTCCTTCTCTTTGTTGACATCTTCCTTCTCCTTGTTGACATCTTCCTTTTCTTTGTTGACAGCTTAGACAACCTTCGCCGCCTTCTGAACTGGCTTCTTGACATTCCTTTTGGGAGAGGTTTTCACTGGCTTAGACGCAACCTTCTTGACAGTCTTATCCGGTCGCTCGGATATTACCGTGTCAGAAATAGCTTGCTTTGAATTCTCACGAGCAGTGACAAGAACTTTTTCAGCGTATGCATCAAACAAAGGATCTTCAACCTCGTCGACAAAATTGAGGTGCCGAAATGTAGAATGTTCCTCGTATGGAGACGGTCTGCACAACTAAAATAATGAAAAAATAGCAAAAGAGTTATAAAAATGTGCTGTCAACAAAAAGAGTTAAATACAAAATTAAAACAGACAAGACAAAAAAATGTATAATAAGATAAAGAATAATACCAAAGGATGAAGATCAAAATGATCTGAGACAGAATGATACCAAGCGAGCTTGGAATTATCTCTTGAGAACCAACATTCGCCATATGGAATAGTCTTAAGCGAGGCAGTAGCAGCTCCAACAAAATCGTGAAACTGATGAAAATGTTCAAGCACCCAAACCTACAAACAAAAATTAAGGATTAAAAAGGAAAAGGGATAAAAATGTATTCAAGCAACTAATTGAAATAGAGAAATGATAAAATAAATACCTGAAAAGCTAGAGGATACCCATGCAAAGTATACCAAACTCTATCATTAGAAGAACCACCTCCTGTACGTTTTGCATGGACTGGAGCATCTTGAAATGCCCGGATAGTCTCTAGATATACTTCCCTACCCCAAGGATAGTTCAAAAAAGTTTCATAGTTGCTAGCGAGCTTGAGAAACTTCACTCTGACAGCAGAGCTTTTCCTCTGAGGCATCAGCACACCTTCAAGAATAATAAGGTGTGCTAGAACCATCTTGCGCTCACCAGTCGAAATGGCAAACTCTGCAATTATGTCGTCAAGAGTGATCTTGCTTTTGGTTCCAAGAGAACACTCAAAGACTTCATCTGGGATGACATGGCCTTCAAAATCAGTGCACTTCAAACCCGTGATCGCAACAAAGTCTTGAAGTGAAAAAGACAGCACATTGCCTTGCATATTAAACCACATTTCGTACTTCTTCTGTGTCTTAACTGCACGCATTAAAGCGTAGTGAACTATGACGTGCAAATAGTTGAGCTGGGATGTCATGCTTAAGATAGTTTTGAATACACCAGTAGAAAACAGTAGATTACTGACATCATCTAACTGACCCTCAATCTGATCAATCACAGAAAATCTGTGGTATGTTGTAACCTTGGGAGCTACAAACAAATCTTTGGAAGCCAAAAACTGTAGCTTAGACACATCCATGACACATGTCAACAAAAAAACAAAATACAGAGTGTCAAAAAATATATCACAAAAAGCGATAAAAGCAGAGCAAGTTGTCAACCATAAAAAAAAATGTTGGAAATCTGAACAAGTTGTCAACATGAACAAGTTGTCAACATAAATAAGTTGTCAACATGAATAAGATGTCAACAATAAAATTTGCAAACACCAAAAGCTATCAGCATTCCATATTCAAAGATGTAAATATGAACAAGCTGTCAACAATAAGCTCTCGAGACACATAAAGTTGTCAGCACGCGATATTGAAGATGTCAACATGAACAAGCTGACAACAAATATGATCTCAAGACGAAATCAAGCTGTCAGCCTGCCATATTAACAACATAAACATGAAAAAAAATGCCAAAAATAAAATCTCTAGCCACAAAAAGCTGTCAGCATCCCATATTCAAGAACATAGACATGAACAAGCACTCAACAATCACATCTACAGACACAAAAAGCTGTCCACCATGACAAATTCAACAACATAAGCTAAAAAACAGTGAAGAATCAACAAATAAAGTGAAAAATTCAAAATAAAACACAACATGACATATTCAACACACATTTGAACAGTGCAAATGCTTTGAATCTGTCAGAAAACTTAAAAACCTAAAAAACACACAGATAAAGACGCATGCAACTAAAAATAGCCTTCAAAATCTAGGTTTCGAACAAAAACGAACTCGATTTCGACTTGAAACAGAGGAACAAACACAAAATCACAGAAATCTTCCGAAATAAACAAAAAAAACAACAAATAGAAGAACGAGAGGGCTAGATACCTAATTTGATATGAGAAACCGCCTCAAAAACTGGAAAATAGAGATGAAGTGATGACAACTCGAGGAGGCGAAATCTGAGCGAAATCGGAGAGAGAAATCGAGCACACAAACAGAAGCAAAGCGCGAGAAGACGAATATGGAAGCAACGACGGCGGAATCCGGCGAGGAAGCAGAAGACGAAAATCGGAAGAAGTTGAACGGTTTGATTTTTTGATTTTGGGAGTGAATGAGGGGGAGAGGAAGGAGAGAAATAAGTGCGCGTGTTTTGAAAATTGATCGGGAAAGAAGAGCGCGTGAAATTGTGGGGGGGAGGGGGGGGGGGGGGTAGGGGTAGATTTTAACAACTTAGTTTAGGGGTGCACTTGTTGACAATATAATGCCCAATAGGGCATTGAGCACAAATCCTTCTTTTGTTTTGTGTCCAATTATAAAAGATTTCTACTTGTATATATATATATTTTCATTGTATCATTTAGTTGTGATTTATTTTTCAATTATAAAAAGTAAAATTTTATTTTATAATATTGGACATTTTTTTCGGTGGGCTAAGCAAAAGCCCAACCAAGATGAACATATTTGTAAATATCTTGGTGAATATTTTGGTGAATATTTTTCAACCACCCTAAAAATTATATATATTATAATAATAATATGATGATATGATTATGATTATGATTATGATTATAATGATATGATTATATTCTGATTATGATTATGATGTTGCAATATTCATAAAATCAATCAATTTAAGATTAGATGTTTAAATTTTCTTCTAATTTATATTTTTTCATAAAAATAGACACTTATTGCAGTCTTTAGTATTTTGTTAATATTAATATAATAAATTATAGCAACGTAGTATGAGTAAGTTATCACAATTATTGAAGTTCGTATATTTTCTACTGACTTTGCTATGTGATTTATGCCTAACATATTTTATTATCTTTTTTTCAATGAAAATATTTTTCAGTATATCTTTTAGGTTTGATATTTTTAAAATTATAAAAAGCAATTTTTTTCTTGAATATTGGACTTTTTTCTCGTTGGGTCAAGCAAAAGCTCAACCCAAGGTTAAGATATTGATGAATAGCTTTGTGAATATATTGATGAATATCTTTGTGAATATATAATAAAAAACAATTTTAATAACAGATTTTTCCAATTATATGATGAATATTTCGTTGATAAAAATACTAAGCACACAAATATTTTTCAAATATATAATTCTTATTAAATATAATTTCGTTTTTAACTTAGTAAAAGAAAAAATCTTTATTTAAACATGTAGTTTTTTACAAGATAATATTTTATTTAATAATAATATATTTACTCCAAAAATTATATATTATGCGGACTATAATATTGAGTTTTTTTCGGTGGACTAAGCAAAAAGCCCAAAAATTATGATGAATATCTTTTGTGAATATCTTTTGTGAATACTTTTCAACTACTCCAAAAGTTATATATATTATGATTATGATATATAGAGATAAAGAATCAAATGAGAATCTTTCTTAAGATAAAAACTAAGAACTATTATGGATCGTTCGAGATCGACGTCTCAGATTAAAACAAACTAAAGAAGCTTGATTCTATACACGCTGACAATTTTGTAACTATAAGGGTATTATGGAAAATGACCCATCATGCCATTTTTCACGAGCGTTCTTCAATCAAAATCTCAGACGCCATCAATCTCGATTCCACCGAGCTTAGGATCTGATTCAATGGCTTCTCCTCCCCCGATTTATCACTTTCGATCGAAGAATGTGGATGTTGATTTCTTCGAGTGCATCGTTGTAATGGCTCACCATGGATGGCTCGTGTTCGTCTTTTGACAGGGCAAACCCTAACGTTTTCTGTTTTTCCTGTGTTGAGTTGGAAGAAAGACTCTTAGTGCTTCTTTTTGGTTCAATATTATGTAGTCAACTATAGTATTCGTGAGATGGACTAATATGCTATGATTTTGACATGTTCGATTTCTTCAATTTTCAACCCTAATTTCTTCTCTCTATAATCTAGTGATTTGGGATCGACAGCGGATGGATCTGGCTCCTGGTTGAAGCTGGAGAGCGTTCTGTAGTTGGTGCTAGCGGGAGCGGGAAAGAGGAATGAAAATCATCGTCGCCATTAGAGTCGTCATGGAAGCTTCCCTGGTATTGAGGCCCCGCATGCTTGCAAGTTGCAACATTAAACCCTCAACCTTTCTCAACCTTTCTCGTTTTGAGTAGGTGCAGAGCCAAAATATAGTACGTTAAAATTTTACTCCAACCCTACTCGAGATCATAAAACGAAATAAAACTATCCCTCCGAATTTGTTCCCATGCAACACACCTCTGTTTTTTCTCTCAAGGGTTTTTCTCCCTAAAACACACCTCTATTTTTGATTTTTTCCCGTAAAAATGATCTGAACAAAAATGATCGCCTAAATAATGAACGAAACCGCATAAGTTATTAGCGTCAATGTATTATCTGTAAACGTGAACGCTTCACATTTTACACTTTGCATTAAAGTTACTTCGCTCTATTTATGATGTACAATCATAAAAGATTTAGTACAAATCTACTTTAAACAGTAAAGAATTAAAGTATTAAAGTAGATTAAAGTTACTTCGCTCTATTTTTGATGCACACATAATGCATTAAAGTTACTTCGCTCTATTTTTTATTTTATTTTTTATAATTTTGTAATGCATGTAATTTTTTTTATAGAAATTTTATTTACTCAAGTCAAAGCATAGAGTTTTATGTAAAGTCCATAAGAACAAGACCGGCGTAACAGATTATAATAATATTAACCTTACTAGACTAAATTAATGGCTGGTTCGACTATAAAATTATTTTTTAGTTTATAAACTATTTTTATTAAAAATCTATTTTTTAATAATTTCAATTAACATGTAAAATAATTTTATTTTTTGTGATGATAAGTTGGAATTAAATTTGTCAACGAACAAATTTAGGAAAATGGCCCATGAGGCCCAAAAATACTCGAACCATGCCCACAAAACTAAAAATCTAATATAAAATTGCAAAGATTGTGCAAATGACAAGTTTTTATTGTACAAGTGGAGAATACTTAAGTAGGAATTTAGAGTATCTTCTATATATATATATATAGAGGTTGGTTCGGGTGAGAATGGGGGCTTAAGAGAGAATAACGAATGCTTCGCGTTCGTTAGATCAAAGCTGGACGGACGGCTGGGAGTAATGGTGGGAAAAAGAAGCCACGTCGACGATCGTGCTTTTTGAAACGTCCACGCGCCCACCTAGTTGCTTCGTGCGAAGCACGCATATAAATACCCCATTAAAAGGCGGTTTCCAAAGCAACGCTTCATTTTTCATCCTCTTCCCGATAATCTCTCAGTAACACCTTCCAGTAAAAACCCTAGAAATCGATCCGAGGAGAATTCCAGTCGTCGCTCATCGCAAATTCTAAGAAGATGGAAGGATCGATGCAAGAGAAAACTCAATCTTCAGGTGTGAACTCGTAATTGCTCGTAACCTCTCATTTACTCGCAAAGATAATGCTCAAATTGTGAGGATTGTGCAAGATTTTACAGTTCTGCTGGTTGTTATAGTGAAGTCGTAACCTCTCGCTTACTCGAACAGATAATCAGTTCAATTATGCAGATTGTGCAAATAATTACAGATTCTGTTGTTTACATGGTGATATACAGTAAACTTGCTCAATAACATAGCATGATGATTTTACCGAGTCAAAGAGAATGCATGTCCAAAAAATTGATGAAATGTGCATCAATATGTGAAGAATAAGCATCAAGATCATTGTAATATGTGCGTATATTTCTCTATGTATGTGCATCAATATTACCTGAATGTGCATCAATTTGTTTTTGAATGTGCATCAATTTTGTCATGAGTGTGCATCATTTTTATTCTAAATGTGCATCAGTTTGTTTTTGAATGTGCATCAATTTTGTCATGAATGTGCATCAATATTCTAAATGTGCATCAGTTTGTTTCTGAATGTGCATCACTTTGTCATGAATGTGCATCCGTTTTTTTTCCTAAAGTGCATCAATAATGTAATGAATGTGCATCAATTTGTTCGGAATGTGCATCACTTTAATTCTTTATGTGTGCATCACTTTAATTCTTTATGTGCATCAGTATTATCATTTAATAAGTTTTCATTTTCTATGGATTACATCAACAGTAGGTCTTGTAAACCAAGAAGCTCTTCCTCAGCCATCTCACGTACCTGAGCAACCTGACGTACATGAGCCATCTCACGTAGCTGAGCCTACTCCAGTACATGAGGAATCTCTTGTACTTGAGGCATCTCATTTACAAGATAAATCTACAGACCAAGAGGAATCTCCTGTACATGAGACATATCCCGACGAAGAAAACAGAACAAAGAAGAAGAATGACAAAGCCAATGAGAAAGGTGTGTTAATTTCATTATTTATCAGTTTACATTTGTAAATGTGCATCAATTTGTTTATGCATGTGCATCAACTATCTGATTAATGTGCATCATTATCATTCAGATCCAACACCTCCTAAGAGAAGAAAAACAACAGCTCACAAACAAATTATACCTGTTAGATGTTCGCCAAGATTCAGTTCAAGTCACGAGGATAGCGATGACGTACCAATTCAGCGACGAGCAGAGAAAATGAATTTGCGTCAGAAGCAAGAGAAGAAAGCTGTAAGAAAACCACAGCCTCCCAAGAAAAAAGAACCTGCTAAGTTGCCTAAGCCATCCAAAAAACAAGATCTTGCAACACTCCCTCAGCCTGCCAAGAAACAGGCACAAACAAAGAAACCGGAGCAAATTGTAGGTTCCAAAAGAAAGAATGAGATTGTTGTTGTAGAACCAGTGAAGAAAGCTAAAATTGGGATGAGAGAGATAAAGAAGAACTTTCCAACATTAAAGTGCAGAAGTTCTCCTATGTGTATGGTTGATACATTAAAGCAGATGATTGATGAGCAAAAAATGGCTGTAAGAGAGTGTGGATTTGGTCCATTGCTGCAATGGAATATGGATAAGCTTCCAGGGAAGCTTAGCCATTGGCTTCTTACAAACTTTGATCCTGTATCCTGTAATTTGATGCTGAGTACAAATGGAGAAAAGCACCACATCACCAAATATGATGTGCATGGATACTTGGGATTGCCAGTTGGGAGAAAGGTTATTGATCTCACAAGGAGTACAACTGAAGAAGAAGATATTTTTGCTCAAGAACTCTTGGAGGAATTCCGCGGACAGTTTGGAGAAACTCTTGATACAAAGACTGGACAAATGAAGCCTATGGATCTGGATAAAATTCATACATCAACGCTTTCTGAGAAGCTTCTGAGTTGTAGGGTACCCGATGAATGGTTCAAGAGGAACCTTATGATTTTTATAATAAACACAATCATGGAGAGCCATCAAAGTGGCCGCCTTAATGTGAAAGTCATAGGGCAACTTGAGAACACTAATAGTATTCATCAGTATGACTGGTCAGCTCTTATGATTGATCTGCTAGTCAACGCAAAAGAGGCATGGGATAAAACTAATAGTGGGAATTTCAGAGGGCCAATATTGCTTCTACTGGTATGTGCATGAATATTACTCTATATGTGCATCAATATTACACTATATGTGCATCAGTTTCGATATGAATGTGCATCAAGATCAATATAAATGTGCATCAATTTCTTTAAATAATGTGCATCAGTTTACATTATGAATGTGCATCAAGTTCAATATAAATGTGCATCAATTTCTTTAAACAATGTGCATCAATTTCTTTAAACAATGTGCATCAATATTAGACTATATGTGCATCAGTTTTGTTCTAAATGTGCAACACTTTGATTATGAATGTGCATCAAAATTAATAGTGTTATTTTTTGTCTTTTACAGATGATATATGTTGATCGGGTTGCACTGCGAACTCAAGAGATTGATAGGCACGTTTCAGTCATTACCAACTCGAATTCCGAAATGCTGAGAAAGAGGGAGATTGAGGAAATTAAAATTGGAAGTTTTGGAAAAGGTTATGTCAGGATAGCTCTGGACTTCAAGGAGCAAACACTGTTGAGAGAATCAAATGAGAAGATAGAAGAATCTGAGAGAAAGAAAGAGAGTAAGAGAGAAGAAGACAATGCCAGTAAAGAAGATAATGATGCTACATTTTTGGTAAGCCTTTTTTATTGTGCATCAGTTTTAATTTGAATGTGCATTAAATTTATTCTAAATGTGCATCAATTTCATGAAACAGAAAGAGTTGGAAGACCACATTAAGAGCAGCCAAAAACTTGCTCTTGAAATCAGGAGATATGTTGAGAGAGTGTCTAAGGCTCCAGAACGTTTGGCCAAGAACAATCTGTTCAAGAAGGTCAACGAAGCAATAGACAAAATGTTGAAAGTCAAGGTCTCTCTATCAGAGGAGGAGTCACAAGAGGAAATGGAGGTTAATCCAACCTTGAATGAAGAAATGTTTTGGGATGAAGCTTCAAAGTGCCTAAAAGAAATCGAGAAGACAATAAAGGCAACAGAGGTTTATAATCGAGAAGACAATAATCGAGAAGACATTCCTTCATTCAGTTTGGGGATTAATGGTACTCCACCAAGACAGATCCCTCATATTCCTGTGCATGATATAGGCTCAAAGTTTTATAAACGCACTTCGTTCAGGGTAATGGACTAAAAACTTTTGTTCATCAATATTACTCTGAATGTGCATCACTTCTGTTATTAATGTGCATCAAATTAATACTAATTAACATTTAAAAATATTATGCTTTTTTTACAGATTCCTAGAGAAGTAGTAATGAGGTCAAACAATGAAATGGAATCTGAACCTTCTACCACTATTGATGCTGAGTTGGAAAAGCAGCCATCAACAGATATAGATGTGCAGGTATTCTAAAATGTTCTCTCTCTTTTTTCCTCTAAATGTACATCAGATTTCTAATAAATGATCATCATATTTGCTATGTGTTCAGCAGGGAATTGCTGCATCTATTGTAGAACAAGTGCAACAAATGGCACAAGAATGTGGGGAGGACTTGACAGAGAAAGAAATTTCAAAGGAACATGAGAAGGAAGCACTGCCTCAGATTAATGTGGAACATGAGAAGGAACCGCTGCCTCAGATTAATGTGCATAACTTTAATTCTATATGTGCATCAATCTTATCTAAATGTGCATCAGTTTGTTGATAAAATATTTTATTTGTTGAATAGGAACCACTGCCTGAGAAGATGTCAGAAACAATGCCGATGACTATTGATAGCGAGGAACCACCACAACAAACAGAGAGGGGGGAAGAGACGGAGAAGGTAATTTCAAAGGAACCTGAGATTGATATTGGAAAGGTAAGAAATGTGCATCAATTTATTGAAAATGTGCACCGGTTTGGTGTTAAATGTGCATCAATATTATAATATATATGCACCAGTTTTGGTATGAATGTGCATCAGTTTGTTGATATATAATTTTATTGTTGAATAGGAAGCACTTCCTGAAAAGATGTCGGAAACGATATCAATGCCAATTGATCCCAAGGAACCACCGCATGTGGATGCTGGAAAGGAAGTTGGGAAAGAAGTTGAAAAGGATGTCATAAAGGATGCTGGAAAGGAAGTTGCAAAGGAAGTTCCGAAAGAGGTTGCAAAGGCCGTCGGAAAGGAAGTAATTAAGGATGTTGATGCAGGGAAATCAAAAAGAAGCCAAACAGTCACATATGCCCTTAAATCACCATACAAGGAGAGGAAGGTAAATATAATGGAGAGACCATCAACAATTGAGAGCAAACTGTTCAATTGGATTGTTGTAGATGGAACAGAACCAGAATGTATTGTGGTAAAAACAGAAGAAGTGCAACTTACCAAGAGACAGTTCAAATGCATGAAATTTAACTCATATATGGAAGAAGATGTGATGGACTGGTGGGTAAGATTGCTAAACCACAAAGAAATGATCAAGAGTGATGATAAACCACTACGATATTTCTCCGACTTGAATACTACGGTAAGAATATCTTCTTGTTGTTCTCCACAATAGTACTAAATATTATAGAAAATGCATTTCTGAATAAATCTTTAAACTCTTTTTTGCTAGACTTATCCTCTCATGGACTCTGTGGAAATTAAAAATGGTCAATCATGGTTCAATGAAAGTATGGATAAAGGCATAAAGAAGTTGCACAACAAGAAGGTGGATGATATACAACTGGTAAGATTTTGCTGTTAATTGTGCATCATTTTTATAATATATGTGCACCAGTTTTGGTGTGAATGTGCATCAGTTTGTTGATATATAATTTTTTTGTTCTATTGTGCAGTTTGTCTTCCCCATTTATCAGTCAGAACACTTCTATGTCATCGCTATCAATCTCACAAAAGCCAGATATGACATCCTGGACAACTCGTCCAAGAATATGAGCATGAAGAACAAGTATGGCAATATTCCCAGGAAATTGGTAAGTATTTACAAATGAATGTGCATCAATTTACTTCTGAATGTGCATTAGTTTTATACTGTGCATCAGTTTACTAAATCAATTTTCATCATTTGATCAGAGGGAATATTTTGCAAGCTACTTAGAAAGCCATGGTTTAGTGGGAAAAGCATCAATAGTTCGAAACCAGAGGAAGATGCCAGCTCAAAGAATAGCGATGCCATGGCGAGAAACCTGACGTGGCTAATTTGTCGTGTGCCAAGTCAAGTAATCCTAACGTGCAAACTAAGTAATATAGTGCGCAAGCAAGGGTCGAATCCCAAGAGAACCAGTTTATCAAATTCTCAAGTTATCACAATGACTAACCAATAAACGTAACCAAAGGGGGGGTTTGAATGGTTTTGATATGAAGTATCGAATGTCAACTTGGTTATAACAATATTAAGCGAAGTGTTCCACTTAGCGATTATCCACAATTAGATTAACAAGTTGATCTTAGAATCATTTTCATCCCTATGTCAAGTTCTCAAGTGATCGTTCTAATTCCTGTTCTTGAATAGTTATTAGTCCAACTAGTCCTAATAACCCTTACTCGATTATAACCTTGAAACTATCAAAGTTCAATAACAAAGTAGCAATGCATTCAGGAATAGATAGATACATGCAATATCATGGACAACTAGTCGGATACTCGACATGTACTCAATTCTCTTTTCTAATAACAATCACAACTAGTTCATGCAAATAGATTGTGCTACACAACAAGTATGATAATTCAACTAGAAGTATCAAACTCTAGCAATATGAATAAGATAAAACTAACTTAGGTGATCAGTCTAAAGGAGTAAATCTAGTTCATGGACAATACAAACAAGAGAGTTGAGACAATCAAAGAGTAGACAAAGGGAAAGGATAAACTCACAACTTGTTGAATCCAAAAGCTTCAAACGCCAAGTGAAACAAAGGAACTTTAGCAACTCATAAGTTTTGTGAAAAACTCTCCAAAAACTTAAGTAAACAAAAGGTATCCGATCAAGGATGATCATCCACAACCTAAATAGTCATCAGCTATTGTAACGGCCACATGAAGGTAATAAAAACGTGTGGACAGTTGCAGAATTAAACACAAAATACTTCAATTGGCAAAGACATCAATTTGATTCTTCTGTCGAGGAACCGCACCCGTGGTTTGAGAGCCGCGGGCGCGGTTTTGGATTCACCAGAATTTCAGGATGGCAGAGGGCCGCGGGCGCGGTTTGGGATCCGCGGGCGCGGCTTGTGCTTTCTCGGATCCTTGGCTGAGGGTGAAACCCGCGGGTGCGGCTTGAGACCCGCGGGTGCGGCTGTGTCGTTTGAGGTAGCAGCTACTGATTTCTTCAAGTCTTCGTCTTCATCTTCAGCAGCTTCTTCCTTATGCTTCAATGCTTCCAATGCTTCGTATCATCTCTTGGAATCTCGTATGTAAATCTTCTCTCGAACAACTCCATGATACAGATTACATAGAAACAAATAAAATAATCGATCCTATACAAAACTAGATAATAATCCATAGTTGCGGTATGTAAAACACCGCTTATCAAACTCCCCCATACTTAGACCTTGCTCGTCCCCGAGTAAGCTAAAAGAAACTTACTCTTTTACAATAATCACTCAAAGATCTCAGGAAGTATGAAAAAGAAAGAAACTACAAATCACTAACACATATAGTATACAAACAATATGATGAGAAAGAAATCTATCAATTTGGTCCTCCATAGTGGTTAACATGCAAAAAATTTTGTCCTAAGACACTCATTTCACTCATTTTGCCTAGGCGCCCCGAAAGGTTTTCACCTAGCCACTCATTTCATTTTCAATCTCACCATTCCTTACCGCCCTCAAGTCCTTTTTTCCAAGCCTAATGTAAGCCGAACTACCCGCTTATTGCATGGATTTTTCCATCCCAGGATTTTCATTTGCCTTTTTTCGTATTTTTGTGGCTTTTCTTGTTTTTAATTCCTATGCAAAGTACAACCCAAATTCAAAAAAACCGAAGGGAAATAACAAGGAAATGAAACTACTCTAGGATAAGCAATGAACTAATTCCCCTCCCCCATTCTTGAAGTGCACAATGCCCCCAGTGTGTAAGACATAGAAAAATAATGAGGAAGAGAGAAAGAAGCTCACTGATCCGGGTCATCCCGGTTTGGATAGTCGGGCCAACGAGCCTGCATGTCGAGCCGCAAGTCATCCACCGAATGTTGCAACCTCTCAACATTTTGGTTCACCGTCTGAACCGACTGGTAGACAAACTCAATCCGCTCGAATAGACGCTGCTCCCAAGGTATGTCAGCAGAAGCTGCAGATGATGAGCCTTCGCCCCATTGCCTCTAAGGCTGAAATCGAGGGGTAGGCTCCTGGAAGTCATCATCATCCTCATCATCAAGGTCAACGGACTGCTGATCCGGCTGCTGAACCGGCTCCTGGATGCTGATCCCACCTCGAGCTCGATGATTTGATTGGTGGGGATGGGAAGTGGGGTACGTAGATGGGGTAGAAAATGAAATCTGAGATGGAGAAGGGTAGAAGATGAAATCTGAGATGGAGAAGGGTAGAAGATGAAAGTCGAAGAGAGAATGGTAGAAGTAGAACCGTCAATTCCTTTTTTCTCTTTCTTTCTTTCTTTTTTTTTTTCTCTTTTTTGGATAAACGAAAAGAAGAACCATCAATTCCTTTAGTTGCAAACGACCATCGTCTTCTCGTCTTGAATTCCTGGAAAATAGAAAATGAAACAATTAAAAAGAAAATGAAATTCAAAGGGGAAAGGAAAAAAATACCTCGGGTTGCCTCCCAAGCAGCGCCTTAGTTAGAGTCGTGGCTCGACTTGGTTTCTCGTCTTCAATTTTCAAAAGTTGGCTCTTCTAGAGCCATTTCATCTTGCGGTAGTCAATGCATACTCTCCAACCCGTTTGAGCTCGGGTAGGAACCATCTCACCTTGTTGATTCTCTACCAATGTTATGCCCCCCTTCTTAGGGACACATTGAGTTGGACTCACCCATTGGCTATCCGAAATGGGGTAGATCATGTCAGCTTGAAGAAGTTTCAGCACCTCCTTCTTGACCACCTCCATCATAGGTGGGTTTAATCTTCTTTGGGGTTGCCTAGAGGGTTTAGTACCTTCCTCAAGAAGGATCCTGTGCATACAGGTGGAAGGGCTAATTCCCTTGATGTCAACAATGGTCCACCCAAGAGCGGTAATGTGTTCTTTCAACACCATCACCAACCTTCTCTCTTGTTCACCTGTCAACTTGCTCGAAATGATTACCGGGAGGGTATCATTTTCCCCAAGAAAAGCATACTTCAAGTGCTCGGGTAATTGCTTGAGCTCTACAACCGGTGCCTGCACAATAGAAGGAAGAAGCTTTTCGCTCTCCAAAGTTAGTAGCATGGGCCGACCGGCCAAAATTCTACCTGAAGCGTCTAGACGAGCTAGAACACTTTGAATCTCAGGTGGAAGAGACAAATCAAGTGTTGGTGAGTGAACGATGTTGTGTTCTAATACACTTTGTAATTCATCCAAGCCAAAGATATTGAAAACATCTTGAACTATAGGATCAATTACATCGATTGAACAAATAGACGCAGCATCTTCGACGAGGTGTTTCATAGCATCAAAAATGTTAAATTGAACCACTTCCCCCATCGAACTCTAAAGTAAGAGACCCACTAGCCAAACCAATCTTTGTGTTAGCGGTTCGCATGAAGGGCCTCCCAAGCAAAATAGGAGCAGCTTGCCCATCATGTTCCATGTCTAACACAAAGAAATCAGCGGGAAAGAACAAATTATCCACCATAGCCAAAACGTTTTCAACTACACCTTTAGGATACACGGTGGACCTATCGGCTAGTTGAATAACAATTCCGGTTTCATGAAGTGGACCTAACCCAAGAATCTTATAGAGAGAGTAAGGCAACACATTTATCGATGCACCCAAATCGAGCATGGCTCGTTCAAAATGTGTGTCACCTATACGGCAAGGTATGCTGACCATGCCCGGATCGCTGCACTTCTTAGGCATTCGCCTTTGAAATACAGCGGAGACACGCTCGCTTACCGTTACCTTTTGTTGCCCTTTCAACTTTTGATTCCTCTTGATTGTGCAAAGTTCTTTTAAAAACTTTGCATATCGAGGAATGCTTTTAATTAACTTGAGCAAGGGAATGTTTACCTCACATTTGTTGAACGTCTCAAACAACTCCTTGTCGTTTTCCGGCCTTTTGGTGTTCCTAAAGGCATCGGGAAACGGGGCGGGAGGCTTGGTGGAGTCGAGAGGTGGAAAGTTGGGGCGAACGTAGTTGTCCTGTCTCAACTGGAAATCCCCTCGATCCTCCACTTCGAGTTTAGCATTTTGTGAAGGAAATTCCGAAACATTTGACTCAGTAGAGGAGCCGCGGGCGCGGTTTTCGGGCCGCGGGCGCGACCCATCAGGAAAATCGATTTCCAACTCAGTAGAGGAGCCGCGGGCGCGGTTTTCAACCCGCGGACGCGGCTCTCGGCTGTCCTCAGAAATCGACTTTTCTGCAGAAGCCTCAACAAGGTTTTTAGTTTCCCCTAAAATCTTACCACTTCTTGTTGTTACTGCACTTACATCTCTGGTTGGATTCACCACCGTTTGGGATGGTAGAGAATTGGAATTTTGTTGTGCAATGGTGGTTACAGCTTCAGCCAACTGCCCAATTTGCTTCTCCATGTTCTTGATGCTTGACTCGGTCGTTTGAACATGAGTTGTGAAGTGTTGAGTCAAGGATCTCAGCAGCTCCGCAGTAGATGGTCCAGCATTAGGTGGAGGGCCTTGAGCTTGTTGTTGGGGCTCATTTGGATCACGTCATTGAAAATTGGGATGATCTTTATACCTCGGGTTGTAGTTGTTTTGTTGATCACCACGAGGTCGTGGGGGTCCATACCCACCACCACCAGCATTGACTTCAGCAACGTCTTCACCTTCAAGCTCAGGGCATTTATCTGTAAAATGAGAAGGGTCAGCACAAATACCACATACCTTTACTTGTTGTTGTTGTCCTTTTTGCAACTGAGAGACCATCTTTTTCAACTCTACAAGCTCAGCTACAAGAGCGGGATCCCCTGAACTTGCTGTGTGCACTCCCTTTTTGGTGTATTTCCTACCAAAACTCCTTGTGCTCTCAGCCATATCTTGCAATTTCTCCATGGCATCCTCCGGCGTCATGTTGAGAATATTCCCACCACACGCAGCATTAACCATCCTCCTTTCTTGGTTAAGAAGACCATTGCAAATGTAAAGCCCTAGGTCCTCGGTATCATACCCATGAAAAGGGCACGAAGCACACAACCCCTTGAAGCGTTCAAGGTAGTCATAGAGAGTTTCGTCTTCACTTTGCTCGACATGGGCTATCTCCTTCTTGAGAGCATTTGTCTTCTTCACCGGAAAATACTTGCTCAAGAACACCTTGTGCAACTTTTCCCAATTATCAACCGAACCGGTTGGCAAATGGTAATACCAAGAACGAGCACCATCCTTCAAAGTGAACCCGAAGGCTCTCATCTTGATCTGCTCTTCCGTGACGTTTGGCGGTTTGGTCGTCATCCAAATGTCATGAAATTGGTTCAAATGCATGATCGGATCCTCACTAGCCAAACCATGGAAACTTGGGAGCAAATTGATCACCCCCGACTTGAGCTCGAAAGTCACCCCATGAGCAAGGGGTGGAATAACCACAGCTTGAGGTTGTTGTGTCAGGTTCGGTGTTTGCCGCTCTCTCAAAGTGCGAGTAACACCACCTCCTCCTGGTATCCTTGCCACAATTAGCTCCCGTTGAGCATCAACGACCAACTGCATGTCAGCCAATTGACGCTTCACTTCAGCAAGAGCTTCTCGATCGACCATTTCTACTGTCTCAGTCCCGACTCTGTTCTCTCTTCGATTCCGATGAAAAGTTCTCTCGATCTCTGAATCAAGAATAGAAAGAGGCTGATTAATAGAACGGGTGTTGACCATTCACTAGTCAACACTAAAGTTAATCAAAATAAGAACTTAAAAATAAGAAAATTTGATTCCCCGGCAACGGCGCCAAATTTGACGTGGCTAATTTGTCGTGTGCCAAGTCAAGTAATCCTAACGTGCAAACTAAGTAATATAGTGCGCAAGCAAGGGTCGAATCCCAAGAGAATCAGTTTATCAAATTCTTAAGTTATCACAATGACTAACCAATAAACGTAACCAAAGGGGGGGTTTTAATGGTTTTGATATGAAGTATCGAATGTCAACTTGGTTATAACAATATTAAGCGAAGTGTTCCACTTAGCGATTATCCACAATTAGATTAACAAGTTGATCTTAGAATCATTTTCATCCCTATGTCAAGTTCTCAAGTGATCGTTCTAATTCCTGTTCTTGAATAGTTATTAGTCCAACTAGTCCTAATAACCCTTACTCGATTATAACCTTGAAACTATCAAAGTTCAATAACAAAGTAGCAATGCATTCAGGAATAAATAGATACATGCAATATCATGGACAACTAGTCGGATACTCGACATGTACTCAATTCTCTTTTCTAATAACAATCACAACTAGTTCATGCAAATAGATTGTGCTACACAACAAGTATGATAATTCAACTAGAAGTATCAAACTCTAGCAATATGAATAAGATAAAACTAACTTAGGTGATCAGTCTAGAGTAGTAAATCTAGTTCATGGACAATACAAACAAGAGAGTTGAGACAATCAAAGAGTAGACAAAGGGAAAGGATAAACTCACAACTTGTTGAATCCAAAAGCTTCAAACGCCAAGTGAAACAAAGGAACTTTAGCAACTCGTAAGTTTTGTGAAAAACTCTCCAAAAACTTAAGTAAACAAAAGGTATCCGATCAAGGATGATCATCCACAACCTAAATAGTCATCAGCTATTGTAACGGCCACATGAAGGTAATAAAAACGTGTGGACAGTTGCAGAATTAAACACAAAATACTTCAATTGGAAAAGACATCAATTTGATTCTTCTGTCGAGGAACCACACCCGCGGTTTGAGAGCCGCGGGCGCGGATTTGGATTCTCCAAAATTTCAGGATGGCAGAGGGTCGCGGGCGCGGTTTGGGACCCGCGGGCGCGGCTTGTGCTTTCTCGGATCCTTGGCTGAGGGTGAAACCCGCGGGTGCGGCTTGAGACCCGCGGGTGCGGCTGTGTCATCTGAGGTAGCAGCTACTGATTTCTTCAAGTCTTTGTCTTCGTCTTCAGCAGCTTCTTCCTTATGCTTTAATGCTTCCAATGCTTCGTATCATCTCTTGGAATCTCGTATGTAAATCTTCTCTCGAACAGCTCCATGATACAGATTACATAGAAACAAATAACATAATCCTATACAAAACTAGCTAATAATCCATAGTTGCGGTATGTAAAACACCGCTTATCAACACCAAAAACAAAGTAGACTGTGGTATTTATGCTATGCGGCACATGGAGACTTATTTTGGAGTTGGAATGACAAACTGGGAAAGTGATCTGATTCAGGGGGATGAGAAACAAATGCAAACAATCCGCATTAGGTACTTGAAAGAAATGATTGACAACAAGTACAACCTAGTGGGAAAAGATGTTCTTTCAAAATTGAAGTACTAATTTGTAAGATGTGTACTTGTTTTGTGTCACTTAGACAGTTTGAATCGTTTTGTGTGCTTGGGGCACTTTGACACTTAGATAGTGAACAAATTGTAAACAGGGTGCAAGAAATTGCTTCACAATGTGCATCAAATTGCTTAACAATGTGCATCAAAATGCCTAACAATGTGCATCAAACGCTAACAATGTGCATCAAAATGCCTAACAAATGTGCATCAAAATGCTTAACAAATGTGCATCAAAACTTAACAATGTGCTTCGAAAATCTTCACAATACGCATTGGAGTGCTAAACAATGTGCGCCAGGAAATGCATAACAAATGTGCATTAAAATTCTAAACAATGTGCACCAATTATCTGAAGGATGTGCATCAAAACTCTTAATAGTGTGCATCAAAAAAAGAAATGTGAAAATCAAACAACTAGTAAGGATTCTGGCTTGAACTTGCATGTCTTCTTGTTGTGACCAGGCTTTTGACAGATGATGCAAACCCTTTTATCCTTTGATGAACCAACGATGACATTCTCATAAATGCTTTTTAACCTACCTTCTTTTGGCCGGCCCTTGTTCTTGGATTGAGGAGGTGGAAGAACAAAAATTTCCTCTAGAATAGGACCAAGGAATGTCTCAAATCTACTCATCTTCCTCTTGCTTGGTGAATCAGTATTAGCACATGCTTCTCTAGAATACACTTGTTTCTTCTCCTTGATCAAACTCAAAAGATCTTTCAACTTTTCAGGGTTATCATCAATCATATTAATGCAACAATGGATTTCAGAGAGCAACTCAAATACCAGAACTTTCTTATCATCCAAATCATCACTACCAATGAAGAAAGCCCCATCAATCTCAAAAGCAGGCTTCAAAGATGATTTTTTTGTCCACCTAGGGTTGACATATTTCTCAGGCAACTTAATCCTGAGATTATTAAACACCATGGACATATGACGACATGGTATACCCATGTTCATAAACAAGTTGCAAGAGCAACTAATATCTTGAGTTGTTATACTATGGCGCACAACACATTCAGGGCCAATAGTACCACTCACATGCCAATATTTAACATCATCTTGAGTGTTGAGATCTGTCAGACGACAATCATATACTGAAGCAATTATTTCTTCCTGCACATCCTTGAAGACATTAAGAGTATAAACTGATGCACATTCAACTTCAATAGGCATCTTTGTCTCATATATTGGAACTAAAGTGCATGATTCCATGTCAAGCTTCCTTTTATTGTGACGCTGTGCATCAATTGCATTATCAAATTGCAACAAAAACAGAATCAAAGACGATGATCGTCCAATGAAGTTGGAGAAGAAAGAATTCTGACTTTCTGACCTAGATGTTGTCCTTAGCAAACCACCCATATGATAACCTTGGAAGAATGCAGGAATCCAGTATTGACGCAAATCAAAGATTGTTTGCAACCAAACATTTTCCTCAAGCCTAAAGTCAGTAATAATAGAACGCCAAGCTTCCTCAAACTCAAGGGCCCTCAAATCATTACTCCACACAATAGAGTTAAATCTCCTCCTAAAGTCTTCCGTTAATGATGAATCAAGCTTAACCTTAACAGGGACCTTAAACATAATGTGTCACATGCAGAATCGATGAACTACGTTGCTAAACACCTGCTCAATAGCTGCTTTGACTGCGGCGTCTTGATCAGTTAGTAAAATATATGGCTCATGCCCCATAGCCTTTTTGAAGTTCTCAAACAACCACACATAAGAAGCAATGTCTTCTTTCAACAATAAGCCAAACCCAAAGGTAATAGAGCTCTTGTTATTATCAACTCCGGTAAAAGGAACAAAAACCATATCATACCTATAAGAAATCAAACAAAAAAGTGTCAAAGTGCATCAAAGTTGCATTGAAAGTGCACCAATATGATCTATATGTGCATCAGTTTCGTTCTGAATGTGCATCAACATTGCATTCAATGTGCACCAATATTTTCTATATGTGCATCAGTTTCGATACGAATGAGCATCAAATATTTAACCATGTGCATCAATAATAATAGAAGTGAAAAGTATGAAAATAGTACATGTTTGACTTATAAGTCGCATCCGCTGAAACAACATCACCGAAGAAAGAAAAACTCTTGCGTGAAATAGGATCTGAATAAAAAAGTCTGCAAAGTTGATTCTGATCATTTACTTCATAATCAAAGTAGAATGCCTCACATCTCTCCTTTCTTCGAAACAAATTGTCAATAAGCATTTGGCCATCACATCCAATCATGTAAGTATTCAAGTCTCTCTGAAAATTCTTGAAGTCCACAAG
Organism: Oxyria digyna; assembly: GCA_029168935.1. Lineage (NCBI taxonomy): Eukaryota > Viridiplantae > Streptophyta > Magnoliopsida > Caryophyllales > Polygonaceae > Oxyria > Oxyria digyna. The sequence goes on along the minus strand of JAPVLV010000010.1, from coordinate 20,917,846 downwards.
TGTAGCACCCACATTTGAATAAGAACCAACATAATTCTTGAACAACTTGTACGCTTTGCTAGTGCCAATATTTGTTTTTAAGCAATTGATGATGAAATCTTGATGAAAAGGAGTGAGTTTTCTGTTGTCCGGTGCAAAATGTCTCTGCGAAAGAGGTAACAACGGATGGTTGTGACATTCTTCAAACATTTTCAAACAAAATCCTTCCCTTCCTGCTTGCCGAAATATAAAATGTGCAGGACAGCCACAACGATTAGACATCCTCCTTCGCTTAGGCTCACTGTTTTCACCATTAGAAGGTTTGTATGGACCCAAATATCCTTGCCTATTACAAACAAGATACCGCCACAGTTTAGTACCATCTTTCGCCTTTGTTCCAGTAGCTTTTCTCATAGTAAAACCTACTTCAAGAGAGTAAAACTTGTAAAATGCTTCAGCTGCATCATAGTTTGCAAACATCTGCCCCTCATGTGGCTTGATATCATCACTACAGATCGGGATGTAATAGGTTGTATTATTTGGCGAAACAGTAACAACAACACGAGCTTCATCTCCTATAGTTAAGAAAACAAACCAAATAGTTAAAAGGATTGAAACAGTGTGCATCATTATAAAACACAATGTGCATCAATATAGAACACTATGTGCATCATTATAATGCAAATGTGCACCAATATGGCAGTAATGTGCATCATATATTAGAGAGAGTAACACATAAGCAACCGATGTGCATCAATATAGAGCACAATGTGCATCAATATAACCAAAATGTGCACCAATATGGTAGTAATGTGAATCAAGTTCATTGAGAATGTTCATAATGATTCATAACATTGCGTTGTGCATCAAGTTTAACAAAAAGTTCACCAGTTCACTTGGATTTGAGTATGTTTGATCATATAAAACTTCAAAATAAACAGAGGAGAGCAATCGATAGCAAAATTGCAAAAGGATAAGAGCCTACAACCTGAATTCATGAGAAATTGAAGGAGATTTGAAGATTGAAACCCCGAAATCTGCAAGATAAACAAAAGAGCGTAAACATTCCTGAGGAAAACAAAACAGAGAAAAAAAAAGACGAAAGGAAGAACGATTAATTACAGGAAGACGAAAGGAAGAACGATTAATTACAGGAAGACGAAAGGAAGAACGATTAATTACAGGAAGACGAAAGGGAAGAACAAGAGCGAGCTAGGTTTAGGAAGACGGCAAGAAGAATGAGAGCAAGCAAGCTAGGGCTGGAAGCGTGGGGGAAAAGAGATCGCGTAACAGAAAGGAGAGAGAGAAAAATGGACAAAAATAAAATTAATGCGTTTCACACGCGCGGGATCTCAGCCATTGAACGCATTTCAGATCGACGGCTGTGAGCCGTTCTCAGTTCTCACCGGGATTAAGTTTCCCACAGGACACTTTCCCATATATATATATATATATATATATATATATATATATATATATATATATATAAGGTCGCTATCAGACGAAATTAAATGTAAATCGTACCTAATAAATGTTATTCCATCCTATTAATTTATGAATTTATCCCTCTGTATATAAAATTGATCCATTTTGCCCAAAGTAAATGTAATTTGTACCTCATCAATGTTAAACCTAAATCATTTTAAAACCTAATAAATTCAAGACCCATTATAATATTATTTTTTTATCAATTAATTATCTATCATTTCTTCCTGATCATGTCATTGTCTTAATTTAACTAAATAATAAATGTAATGTAAAAAGATTAATATAACTTTTATCTACATTTGTATTTCTACTCTTTTTTCAGTTCATAGACTCTTACAATGCATCTTCTAATGTTCCACCACCATGAATGTGATGACCCTCAACTTTTATCTTCAACGCATTATTCTTCATCTTTAATGTAATCTTCACTCCAACTCGAGGAGTTATATCCTATATTCTACTGCAAGTCCTCAAAATATGAAATAATCCGAGTTGAAAATCCAAAGTTATCACATTTTTACGGAAGTGTCGCAGATGCTGAAAAACCACTGCACCCACGGTGGAAAGTGATAGTCTTTCCTATCGGATTTGTTTCAAATATCTTTTACTGTATTTTGTTATTTCCAAGATTCTCCTTCTTTCTTATGTTTTCCTTTTAACTTTTATCTCTTTAGGTTAGAATTTTCTTCTATTTAAACACCCTTTTAGGTCTTAGTTTAATATCCATAATTCTAGATTCTATAATATATCCATTAGTCTCTTCTTTACCTCCTTTTCTCTTTTACTAGCTTTATTCCCGCATAATGCGTGAAATTTACACAACGATTTTTATAATTATGTATATAATTTTTAAACACATAGAAATAACATTAATATAAATAAAAGTATGCATTATGTAATTATATTTATTTTAATTGATTTTTAAATTAATATTATATAAAAAAAAAAGAATTTCAATTGATTTATAATCATTTATATTGAAATGCGTTTAAATAAAGAAATGATATCAATAGATTTAGGATATTAATATTTGTATATATATATATATATATTTTAATTGATGTGCGTTCAAATAAAGAAATAATATCATTAGAATTAAGTTAATTATCTTTAAACATATATATTTAATTTTTCATTTTTGAAAAAACTGAAAAGTTAAAATTGATTAGGCACGACGACTATAGTGTTTTGCTTATTGATGAATAGATGACGTGACATAGCTTATTGATGAGTATAGTGTTTTGCATTTGTAATTATATAGGGATTTCTTTCTTCCATGTTGAACTAATTCCACCATCGTTGCACTTGAACATTTGAAGCATCTATTATCGTTTGTGAGATTTCTATGTAAGTTCTTTCTCTCTTGTTGGATTAACTTTCGATCTTGCTCTTGATTGAATTACGTGAATCTTATTGGTTTCTCTAGTTTGGCTAACTAGGTTAATCGATACACTAGTACGAAATGTCAATTTTAGGACGTGCAGTTTTACTACGGTTCCGTGTTTGTATGTAGTAATTTTGTCTGTGTAACTAAATGACTACGGTTCTTGAATGAACCGTTATAATTTTGGACATATTCACTACAGTTACTGAGTAACCGTAGTAAAAGCTTGACACATGCACTACGGTTCCAAAAGATTTTAAATAATTTGGTTTATTTACCACGGCTATCTAGAAATCGTAGTAAAACGGTTTATCAATTTACTACGGTTCAGTAAAAATTAATTTAATATGTTGTTTTATTACGGTTAATTTTCTAGAGATCGTCCTACGAACCCTAATCACCTCTTTCTTGTTCCTCCATATCTCTGCAATGCCGACTCCTTCCTCTACTCTCTCGCACCATGTCCTCCGCGCACGCCGTGGACCGATCCATCATCGGCTTGCTCGCAGCCACCGCCACACTTGTGTTCAGATCCTTTTACCTATCATTCGTCAATTCCCCGTCGTCGTTGTTTGCATCGTGCATCAGAAACGCCTCCCCCATCCCAGATTCAAACGACTACTGTCGGCGATTCTCGAGCCACCCGCTTCTCCTAGCGTGAGCCATTCTTTGCGTTAAGTGTACATACTCTTTTCCCGCGAATTGGAGAATTAAATTCAGATTGAACGTTGATTAACTTTCTCGTTGATTGGATTGAGTTTGTGATTGAAATTATTTGTTATGTGCAATCTCTTGAGTTCGATTGGTGTATTTGTATTTGAAAGAAATTTGTTGGGCAAGTGCTCCAATTGTGTCATGATATTAAATCTTTAGCTCAATAAAGAAGATCACTCAATCTTTCTCTATTATTTTGCCTAATGGTCTGAAGTTGTCCTTGGGACTGATAAGATTTTTCAACGAGTTGTGGAGCAGCTTCATAAACTTGTAAATGTTGTGATTATTCCTCATCTTCTCTAGTTCTCTGAATCACCTTTTTCTTTCTTATTATGTTAGTCGATGTGGAGATTCCGGTTGCATTTGAAGCTACCCAAATGATATTATTTTCATCATGGATTTACTAAATGGTTGGTTGAATCTTGTGTATAAAGTTGAAGATATATCAAAAGAACCACAAGTGGAACGTGAGCTTATCCTTATTAAGCTTCGCGCAGATCAAACAAATCAAGCTAAGGTATTTCATCTCGCTTTTATTCTCCAGTCTTTGCATATATTCTCCTATCATACACAGTACCTTCCAAGAGATGGAAATTCCAGTGTTTAGGTTTCAAAGTTAAGAGCTTTGCAGTCACTATTGTGGTTGCTTTTTGTTGTGTGGTTGATAAACTTCGTGGAAAGCAAATTTACAGGTCTTCAATTGATCGAGTCTTATTTTGTCAGGCTATTTTTATTATTCCTTCGTGAAGGAATTGTGTCCTTTAATCGGATGTGCAATTACTTATTATGAAATAGGACTATTGATAGAGATTCATAATCCAGTTATTTCAGGTAGTCATAGTGCTTTGCTAGAAGCCAACTATGATTTATGAACTTTATATTATAAAGTTTATTGCTATTATAATTGGGTCCTATGAGGTCACATCCTTAGAGTGTATGGACTGGATATATTGGGAGAATTATTATATAAAGTATATAATATAAAGTTATATAAGATATAACTTTGAAATATTATTTAATAATAATAAGGGGTTATTATTAATTAAATGATAAAAGGAAAAATAGTTAATTGGGGAATTAATTCATTTTGTGGGTATAAATACCATGTTGGTTTTGGAAACCCTAAGCATTCTCTGCCACTTTTCTAAATACGTAAAAGTTACAGACTCTCTCAAAAAAAAACCTCTCATCTTCAACCTAGCAGTTGAGTTCGAGGGATCCAGATCTTTGCTCGGGTGGACCAAGTAGAGGAGTTTCAAGTGAGGCTCTCTTCATTCGAGTGATTGAACACGCATCAAGAGGTAATCGTTTCTTCTAGTTCTCAATCCAATTAGTTTATGCAATAGATCCTTTGTTTAGATGTTAGGAAATCGTTTCCTGCAATTCCGCTTCAAACATCTAAAACCCTACAGTGGTATCAGTTGCCTCTTGCATAAATTGATTGGATTAAATCTGATGCATGATTATTTTGATTCAATAAACATACTGTTGTTTGGTATTTGTCAAAGTTTGGTTTACGTAACCTAATTTCCATTTGTAAATGTTACAATATGGGAGGATTTGTTAAAAGCCACGAAACCACCACCACGGAATTGTTCCGGGCGTGCCATCACGCAAGCGGTTAAACCCACTACGATGGTGAGTCAGATCTGACCGGAATCGTTCCGGGATCTGGGCACGTCTAAAAAAAGCAAGATCCGGGCGGATCTGGGCGAATGGTTCGTGGTTTCGTGGTTCGGGCGAGTGGCCGGATTGTTTGCGCATATCCGGATCTGGATGGTTACGCGAATTCCGGACGAGCGGTTACGCGGTGGTGCGAGCAGATCCTGATTTCTCGCCCCCGTACGCGTGTTTCAAAGGTTGAAGACGAACCTGGAATCGCTTCAGTTTAATGGGCCATGGCTTGCTAATGTTTTAATGGGCCATGACTTGTTAACGGGCCTCTGTTAACTGAAGTACAACAATTAGCCACATTAAGCAATAGTAATGGGCCTTAGTTGCCGGTTACCTTTGTTTTTAATACAAATCAAGATTAATTAAGGTATAAAGATTTAATTAGATATGGAGATATCTTATTTGATTAATTTTGAATTAACATAATTAAATATTATCTACGAATATTTGATTCTATTTTTGGCAAATTAATAATTAATATTAGATATTAATTTCATTTATAGTCTTATTGAATTAAAATAATGAGAAAGAGTTTCTCCTATAAGTAGTTAATTTGATTAATTATTTATGCTTTTTATTTAGATAAATTGCATCTCTCACTTATATAATATTTCATATTATTGCATGTGTTTAATATTATGATATTATTGCATGCGGTGACTAGTATGGCCCAAAATTAGGATAGATAAATACGATCTGCGTATCGTTATGGTTTTCTTGTACACGATCTGCGTATCGTTTATGTATTTTTGTAATTTTTAATTTATGCAAGAGAGTATGTTCAAATTTATGTAATACATGAAGACGAAGATCCTAAGCCGACGGAAGGATGGTGATCCAGAAAGTCAAGACTATCGAAGATTAGATCTTTTTAGGGGCCATACTAGGATCCAAATTTAATTTTTGCATTACGTGAATGTGTCTATTATCTCTTGCATTGCATTGCATGAATGTTTGTTTATTTATATTATTTAGTTCACTTATAAATAGACCATCATTGCATGCTAAACGTCCCTTAAAAGAATATTGAGGTTATGCCTTTCCATGTCATAACCATGAAGCCCTTGGAATTTGTTGGATAGTTTTCGCCTAAGCGAGGTGTCCTTCTTTGACCTTGGGATAGTGCGGGTATGTCTAATAGGGGCATGCTGCCTTGATATGGTTATACTCAACAAGAGACCAAAAGACTTAGTTTTGGATCTTGAGGCATAAGGATGGGTTTAACATAACATGTGACCATCAACCAAGAATTATAAAGGGTTATAATTAGTAAAGAGTTTACTTACCTTGATTACATGAGATTTGGGGAAGTGCCTAAGTACGCTCAAGTTTCATCTAAGATAGGATCTTGGAATTATTTTACTCATAAAGGGACAAATTTTATAATGAGTAGAATATGCAATAATTTGTTATTTAGAGCATGTCTAAATTGGAATTTTTTGCATTTCAAGCATAATTTATCTGCATGTTTTAATTTCTATTTTGTAGTTACTATGTCCAACGACAACCTCAAATTTTCGCTTCGCTCAATTGTTGAGAAAAACAGGCTGAATGACTCCAATTTTCTTGATTGGGAAAGGAACCTGAGAATTATTCTGAGGTCTGAGAACCAAGAGGATGTTCTAGTGACTCCCATTCCAGAGCTAACTGACAACTCATCAGATGAGGAGAAGGAAAAGCACAAGACATTAAGCGAAAAGTCAAGAAGTGTGACTTGCCTCATGCTAGCTGCTATGGAACCTGGTCTTCAACGAAGGTTTGAGGATCATGATGCCTATAATATAATGCAGAATCTTAGAGATCTCTTTAAGGAACAGGCCAGGATTGAGAGGTATGACACACTCAAGGCCATCCTACAAAGCAAGCTAGAGAAGGGGAAACCAGTGGGGCCACATGTTTTCCACATGATAGGCCTGTTTGACAGGATGGCTAGACTTGGGAACCCTTATAACATTGAGATGGCAACAGACATAATCTTGCATTCTCTACATGAGGGATTTGCAAATTTCAGGCAGATGTATCACATGGGGGCCATGTGTAAGACTCTCAATGAGTTACATGCTATGCTCAAAACCGCTGAACAAAATGTCTTGGTTGAACCTAGGAAGGATGTTCTTATGGTCAACAAAGGGAAGGGGTTCAAGAAAGGGCCACAGAAGAAGCAACAAACCAACGGGAAGGACAAGAAGGTTGTTCAACCTAAGGGTACCACACCTAAAGTAAAGGTGGCTGCAGAGCATGATTGCTTCTACTGTAAGGCTAAGGGGCACTGGAAGAGAAATTGTCCCAAATATCTGGAGGATAAGAAGAAGAGTGTCTCTTCTTCAGGTATTTTTGTTATTGAAATCTTAACAACTAACTCAAATGATTGGGTATTAGATACCGGTTGTGGTTCTCACATTATTTCGAATGTGCAGGGACTACAAAATAGGAGAAGGTTGCAGAAGGGCGAGATAGATCTCCGTGTTGGAAATGGAGCAACTGTTGCTGCAATTGAAGTTGGAGATTTTAGTCTACCTTTACCTTCTGGCTTAGTTTTAGAACTTCATAATTGTTATTTTGTTCCTTCTATAACTAAGAACTTGATTTCATTTTCGGTTTTGCATCGTGAGGGTTATAATTTTATTGTTGATGATGGTTTTTCCATTTATAAGAATGACATTTTTTATGCCCATGCCCATATGACTAGTACTGGACTATACAGATTGGGGCTCAAATCCGATGTATATAACATTAATACCAAAAGGAAAAGTCGAATGAAATAAGTGAAGCCAATCTATGGCATTGTCGTTTGGGACACATTAGCGTCAAACGCATGAAGGAACTCCAAAATGTTGCTTCTCTAAAGTCATTTGATTTTGAATCATTTGAAACATGCGAATCATGTCTAATGGGTAAGATGACAAGGTCACCTTTCACTGGTACAAGTGAAAGGACTACTGAGCTTTTAGCTCTCATACATACTGATGTGTGTGGACCTATGAGTACAGAAGCTAGGAGAGGCTATCGATACTTCATTACATTTACTGATGATTTTAGTAGATATGGGTATATCTACTTAATGAAACATAAATCTGAGTCTTTTGAAAAGTTCAAAGAATTTCAGAATGAAGTTGAAAAACAAACAGGCAAGAAGATAAAGGCACTTCGATCAGATCGAGGGGGTGAATATCTGAGCCACGAATTCGACCATCATTTGAGGAGTTGTGGTATTCTAACACAACTGACTCCACCGGGTACACCACAACTGAATGGTGTATCTGAGAGAAGAAACAGGACATTGTTAGACATGGTCCGCTCAATGATGAGTTTTGCTGATCTTCCTACATCTTTTTGGGGTTATGCCCTCACTACCGCTGCATTCACACTAAACAGGACTCCGTCACGATCAGTTGACAAGACACCACATGAGATATGGTTTGGGAAGCCACCCAGCTTGTCATTTCTGAAGGTCTGGGGATGTGAGGCTTATGTAAAACGTTTACTATCTGATAAGCTCGCACCCAAATCAGACAAATGTTTTTTTATAGGTTACCCCAAGGAAACGAGGGGTTATTATTTCTACAATCCCGTTGAGAACAAAGTGTTTGTTGCTCGGGATAGTGTCTTTTTGGAAAAGGATTTCTTTTCCAAGAAGTCAAGTGGGAGAAATGTTCAGCTTGATGAGATTCAAGCAGAGCAACAAACTCCACAGCATGAGGACATAGAAGATATGTCAGAGGAACTTGATTTTGGAGGCATACCTTCACAAAGGGAAACCACCCAGATTCAAGATGCAGTTCCTCAAGTAGATGAAGCAACCGAGGTCCCACATATTGATGTGGCCAATCCTTCGGTTGAAGAGGTCCCACATACTGATGTGGTCAATCCTCCGGCTGATATCTCTCCAGCTGTGGGACCACTTTGGAGATCAAACAGGCCAAGGCGGCAACCTAGACGATATGATGATTTTGTCTTGACTGCTGACGTTCTACTTTTAGAGAATGATGAGCCTGCTACCTATAAACAAGCAATGGCGGACCCCGACTCTGAAAAATGGCTTGAAGCCATGAGATCCGAAATGGACTCCATGTCTGAGAATCAAGTTTGGGACTTGATAGATTTGCCTGATGGGGTAAAACCTATTGGATGCAAATGGGTCTTCAAGATCAAGACAGACAAGGATGGAAATGTTTCTGTCTATAAGGCAAGATTAGTTGCCAAAGGATTTAGACAAGTTCATGGTATTGACTATGATGAAACGTTCTCACCGGTCGTTATGATCAGGTCCATTAGAATAATCCTAGCAATTGCCGCTTATTATGATTATGAGATATGGCAAATGGATGTCAAGACCGCTTTTCTAAATGGTTATTTAGAAGAGAATGTATACATGATGCAACCAGAAGGTTTTGAGGATCCAGAGAATCCTAGGAAAGTATGCAAGCTTAAGAAGTCTATCTATGGACTTAAGCAAGCATCTAGGAGTTGGAATCTTCGTTTTGATGAAGTGATCAAAAAGTTTGATTTCATCAGATGCGAAGAAGAGCCCTGTGTTTACAAGAAATTTAGTGGGAGCAAAGTGGCTTTCCTGGTTCTATATGTGGATGACATATTACTCATTGGAAATGATATTCCTATGCTGGAGGCAGTAAAGGAATGGCTTAAGAAATATTTTTCAATGAAGGATCTAGGAGAGGCAGAGTACATATTAGGCATTAAGATCTATAGAGATAGGTCTAAGAGGCTTATTGGTCTAAGTCAAGAAACTTATATAGATAAGGTCCTTGCTAGATTTAATATGGTGAATTCTAAGAAAGGATTTCTTCCTATGCAACATGGCTTACGTCTCAGTAAAACCCAATGTCCTAAGACGCCTGGTGAAATTGAGAAAATGAGTAGGATTCCTTATGCCTCAGCCATAGGATCCATCATGTATGCTATGACTTGTACTCGTCCAGATGTTGCGCACGCTTTGAGTGTGTGCAGCAGATACCAATCAAACCCTGGAGAGGCACATTGGTGTGCGGCCAAGAACATTCTAAAGTACTTGAGAAGGACTAAGGATAATGTCTTGGTGTATGGAGGTGATGACGAATTGGTCGTCAAGGGCTATACTGATGCAAGTTTCCAGACAGACAAAGATGATTTTGAGTCTCAGTCTGGATACGTCTTCATTCTGAATGGAGGAGCTGTCAGCTGGAAGAGCTCAAAGCAAGGGACAATAGTAGATTCTACAACGGAAGCAGAGTACATTGCTGCTGGAGAAGCGGCTAAGGAAGCTATCTGGATTAGGCAATTCATAGCTGAGCTCGGCGTCGTTCCTAGTGTATCTAGAGCCATTGACGTCTATTGTGACAACAATGGCGCCATTGCTCAAGCCAAGGAACTGAGCTCTAGCTCCAAATCCAGACATGTTCTGCGTAAGTACCACCTCATCAGACACTATGTTGATAGAGGTGATGTGAGGATGTGCAAAGTGCACACAGACGACAACATTGCAGATCCTTTGACCAAGCCCCTTCCTAGGCCCAAGCATGACAGTCACACTCGGGCCACGGGGCTCAAACACATTGGAGAATTGTTTTGAACTATTTTGTTTTATGATAAAACTTGTTTATTGTTGTTACAAACATTTATGCTTGATTCATATATATGATTATCATATTATTATTTAATCATTGCTTGGGATTAGATAATGTATCCAAACAATTTTATAGTTAAGAAATGGGTTCATCAAAACTGTTTTGGTGAATGGAACCCCATTAAGTGAACTGAAATTATAAAATTATTAGAAGTCCATGGTCTGAGTCATTAACTTGGATACAAATGACTTTATTAAAGACCATATTGTGAGATTGATTGATAACACCGGGTTTCATGTGTTATAGGGACATAGTGATGTCTAATTAATTACATAGGTGTGTATAGCGATACATATCGGACAGACCGGTCTTAGGATTCTTCAGGATTTTCCTGCAGAGTTCTAAGAATATTCATGATTAGTGAGTTCCTTAGACATGAGTATGATATAGTTATCATTTGGCTGCTGGTATGTCTTTGACGCTGTTAAACGCTGACCGTAACAGGCAGTTATAAAGGCAGTGATTGGGATTGCCAAAAGTTGAGTGGGAGCTATAGTCTTACAAGATTGAATATGTCCTCCTATTCCATGTATACCACGATACATTTGGAAAGGAATGGTGTCTCGGCCACTTGAAGAGTGAGAACTGTGAAAACGCATGGCCATGCTCAGATGGATTATTAGTAATCATTTGTAATGACAGTTCGATCTCAAGAATTCAAGAAACATATTTGGCGGAAATGATGAGTTTCATCGTATAGTCAAGTAAGATACTAAGTGACAAAGGAATTTTAATATTGCACACTTGTTTTAAGGACAAGTGGGAGATTGAAGGAATTGTGTCCTTTAATCGGATGTGCAATTACTTATTATGAAATAGGACTATTGATAGAGATTCATAATCCAGTTATTTCAGGTAGTCATAGTGCTTTGCTAGAAGCCAACTATGATTTATGAACTTTATATTATAAAGTTTATTGCTATTATAATTGGGTCCTATGAGGTCACACCCTTAGAGTGTATGGACTGGATATATTGGGAGAATTATTATATAAAGTATATAATATAAAGTTATATAAGATATAACTTTGAAATATTATTTAATAATAATAAGGGGTTATTATTAATTAAATGATAAAAGGAAAAATAGTTAATTGGGGAATTAATTCATTTTGTGGGTATAAATACCATGTTGGTTTTGGAAACCCTAAGCATTCTCTGCCACTTTTCTAAATACGTAAAAGTTACAGACTCTCTCAAAAAGAAACCTCTCATCTTCAACCTAGCAGTTGAGTTCGAGGGATCCAGATCTTTGCTCGGGTGGACCAAGTAGAGGAGTTTCAAGTGAGGCTCTCTTCATTCGAGTGATTGAACACGCATCAAGAGGTAATCGTTTCTTCTAGTTCTCAATCCAATTAGTTTATGCAATAGATCCTTTGTTTAGATGTTAGGAAATCGTTTCCTGCAATTCCGCTTCAAACATCTAAAACCCTACACTTCGTTCTTCTTTCTTCTTATGTTTAGGCTATGTTTGCAAAGCCACATAAACTAGTTAGTAACTCACTAGTTACTAGTTACTTGTTGAATTAAACATGATTTGGTGGGTCAATTTTAATTAGTTACTAGTTACTAAACTAGTTTAAAACATAAACTAGAAAAAATAAGGAGTCAAACTAGTTTCTCCTAGTTACTCAACAAAAATAACTCTACTTTCTTTAACAATTTACAAATGACATGGTATATAAAATTAGAATTGGAATTAGTTACATGATTAAAATTAGAATGTGTCATGGTATAGGTGGATAACATTGATTTTCTTTACAATTGATGTGAATTTAATGTCCATTTCCGTTCGTAAATGAACCCAAAAAAAATAGAAGTTAGAGAGTATTTATACATTGTTATTTTAATTGAAGAAAGGTTTATCAATACAAAATGATTCACAAAGTTTGCAAACCTTAATGAAGGGTTCACACTTCAGTTGGAACCACGTTGTTACTGATTTTACGAAAGAGTCCGAAAAGAAATGCACTAAAGAACCAAGTTGGTATATACTACCATATAAGCCTCACAATTTTGTAAGCTAATAAAACAAATAGGTTTAACTTACTTATACATAAAGAAACGTTGGTATAATAATTTGTTCAAATTAATAGGATCTATGTTGGTGTTCAACACGATTTCACCCCGTGCAAAACCTCAAAAATGGGTCATTCGGAAAAAAGCCCTACTAGAATAACAAATGAAAAAAGGGCTAAAATTTTAATTCAAGTAACTTGTAACTAGTTAATAGCTTCCAAATGCAGTTTATCATTTTTTGACAACTTGAACTTGTTTAGTAACTAGTTATCTAACTTAAACTAGTTCACTAACTTAAACTAGTTTAGTAACTAGTTTAGTAACTAGTTTAGTAACTAGTTTAGCAAACACATCCTTAATGTTAGAGGTTTTTACCGAAAATCACCCGTAAAATACCGTATATTGCCCAAAACCACCCCATTAATCAAATATTACCGAAAACCACCCGGATAACGTATTTCGTTAGCCAAACGCCACCCATCCCCAATTTTCGTCAAAAATTCTGTCACAAGTGCACACGTGGCAATATTTTCATTTTTTAAATCTAAAATAGAAAAAAATAGATATTAAATGAACTTTCAACTTTTTTACTTAAAAGAAATTATTAAAGTATAAAAAAAAAGTAAATGATATGTTTTAGGATGGTCGTCTTCCCCAAATGTATTTCTCCATTGTTGTCCATAGAGCTTCATAAACTATTAAAAGAACTCCAAAAATAAAAAGAAATGTGCAATTAAGTTTAGATTTGTTCATTACTCAGTATATTGCAAATGCAAACTGAAATTAAGTTACATAAACTCTAGATTTTCATTGCGGCTTTGGTGTAACCCCTTTGGTTGCATTTACAACGCCCATCGTGAGTCATCTCCGTTTTCAAGCAAACACAAACAGATAACCGGTGGCATACACTCATACCAAAACTGAATACACCAAAACTTCTAATTACAGAGCAACCCGGTTAATGGCATCCACGACATTGTCAACGATGAATATATCCGGCCCCCATTGACGACCTAGCAACCAATACAGTGGCGCAAATCCCCGTTTTCAAGTGCACCAAGGCTGAACTAGACACCCTCTCGACTTGCCCCTTTGAATTCTGATGCTTCAAATCGACATCCAACGGGATCTTAGCATCGAGGTGAACTACACTCATTCCATTTCAACAAAATATTACTCCAACTGATTCCAATTCGAATATTTCATCTCGCCGACATCGATTAAGGCTTGGAATCGACGGGATTAGGGTTGTTCCCCGGGGAGAGGAGGAGGAAGAAAGCACCCAGATTCGTGGTCATATTGATGAGCAACAATAAGAGAAATAAGACAACGAGAAGAGGAAGAAGACTTCATTGTTGAGCGATAAAACCCCCAAATTTACAGCCCTCCATTGTTGAGGAACTAGAGTACAGTGAAGACGGGAAGACGAGGAAGAAGATGACCTAACTGGCTAACTTCTTCTCCTTTTTCCTTTTTTTTTTTTGTGTATTTTCACTTTTTCACTTTATTTATTTTTGTTTTGAAGATAATAATAAAATATTCCACGTGTGCACTTGTGACAGAATTTTTGACGAAAATCGGGGATGGGTGGCGTTTGGCTAACGGAATACGTTATCCGGGTGGTTTTCGGTAATATTTGATTAATGAGGTGGTTTTGGACAATATACGATATTTTACGGGTGGTTTTCGGTAAAAACCTCTTAATGTTATTACATAATGGGGTTAGTGGACATCTTTAGAGCTAAAATCATTGACACTTCAGATCAAACTTCTTGACAACTGAGGCAAGGTATCTCTTCCTTCCACATGGTTCACCTTGGAATGGCACTTTTTAAATATCTGATTTCAAATAGAAAATATGCTCTTGGAATATGCTAATAGTTTCTCGTCATTTTGTTGTTGATTATTAAAAACATGTAGGTGGTTAATTTGTGGGCTTAGGGATTATTATTTTGTCTCTTGATTTCATAAGTTTAGTAAGATAGCTTCATCACTGTGTTTTATTACATGCATTCTACTATGCTTGTTGTGCTCTACTTATAGTCTTTGTATTTCCACCATTTATGTAACTGAGACAAGTTTTTTGTTGTGTTAAGGTTGATTAGAAGAGGTTATGGTTAATTCAGGAAGCGGATGATTTGCATGGGTAGATGATGCCTGAACTGCGAAGTGGAGCAAGAAGATCGAGAAGACTTAGCTAATAGAGTATGATGTGAAAAACTCTCTTTGTCATGGAAGTCAAACAGTCTGCTCCTCTCAGTTTTTCAGAAGTATTTTCCAAGTTTTGGTCAGTTTTTTTACTCATTTTTTAGCTTCACATTTCCATGGACTTGTTACACAATATTATATCTTCTGTATTATGACAATAATTGTCTTTGTTGCAAGAAGTAACTGCCAAACATTGTTAAGATTGGTAAGGGTACATATGGAGAGGCTTTTAATTGTAGACGACAATGTCTTTAAGATTGTTCCCGTTGATTGTAATTTTCGGGTCGATGGGGGAGGTTTAGAAGGTATAGTGATATAGTTTTATAGTTTTTAGTTCAATTTATAAACCTACATGCTTACTATTATAATGAAAAAGTCATGGTCTTCTTTGAATGTTGCTAACTTCATGTGGTCTGATTTTGCAGAGATCAGTTGGATTGCTAGAGGAAGTTTTAACTCAGCCGACAAAACACATCGAGAATGAATTTCATTCTCTCTATTCTTATGGTTCAGGTTTTCTTTCTATGAATGTTATCGATGGCAGTAGGTGCCTATTTTTTATAGATACTAAATTCTTGGTTTACTTCCTTGAATAATTTACTTTGCTTTGGAAGTTGTAATAGCTCTCTGAAACATGGTGGTGATTGTAAATAAGGTTGATTGAATTTTCTTTAGAAAGTTGCTATGATGTTCTTTTGATGATTAAACTCTCTTAGCTCATTGTTCCGGCAGAGTTCATGATGATTTTTTTGTACATCACCAGGTGAAAGTTTATGGAGATTAAAAACTGAAATCCTAAAGAGTGCTAGTTTGACTAGGCTCAACAGCTCTTTATGTAATAATAGAACATACAATATTACTACGATTATAAAAAATTAACGACAATTAAAGTTTACTATTGTTCTAACAATTTTATTGCACACAAATTTACTACGGTTATAACAAAATTACTACATACACATTTACTACGGTTGTAACAACATTACTACACTCACATTTACTACGGTTTCCACATTTAGTACGGGTTTTAATGAGGATAAAAAATCTGCATTTTTACTACGGTTCTGAAAAACCGTAGTGAATATGTGAACCGTGGTAAAAATGTAACCGTAGTAAACAGAAACACTACAACCACTTTTACAACGGTTCAGAACCGTACTAAAACATGCATTTGAACCGTAGTAAAAGTGACATTTTGTACTAGTGATATTATCCATATTGGAAGGATTAGTGGCTCTTGTACGTGTACATGTTTCTTCTCTAGTAGCAAGCAATTGCATGAAAACGAGTCCACGAGAGTTCATCGTGAGGGTGAGTTAATTGCATGTTGAGTAGTAAGGTGTCTCCTTCTAGTTGCATGTATCTTGTTAGTCCTTGTTTGAATGTTATTTCTTTGTTGAGTCCTAAGGCGTCTCCTCGGATGAGAATTGTGGTAAGATTTGTTGATACGGTATGTGTTCTTCTGAGTTCTGACAATTAAATACGACCAAGATAAGAGCCACTAAGGAAAGATTATAACTAAGAAAGTGAATAGATTTCTATGATCAAACGATTGACTTGTTGTGTGGATCTCGTTTACATCTTATTGGTTCAAATAAAGATACATTGGTTGATAATCTGATTCCCTCTAGATTCGATCCCGACTTGTTTGATATACTTGTTTTAGTTGATAGCTAGCTTGGGTTTTACTTTGATTAGGCACGGCGACTTTCAGCGTCTGACAGTTCTGTAAAAATGCATATGGAAACTTATTTCGTGTGTATGAATCATTGAAACAAAAATACATGAGTAAGTCCATGAAGCTGGATGAGACGGTGAAACAAAGTTAAAATTGCGAGATTTTGTTTGGAAGTGTCATACAATCACAAAATCACCACAAAATCACTCTATGATCATAAACCACAATTTCATGCAATCAAAAAGAAGGGAAATTGTACCTTGATCTATAATAATTTCAATGCATTAAAGTCTTGTAGATTCAATACAAAATTACCATTATAAATGGATTCACAAACAATTTCAAATTAGTTGAGCTAAACATGAGGAATAAAAAAGATTCAATCTTCAATTGCAATTTCATTTTTAACAAGAGAAAAAGTTCAGATCTGAACAAGTTAATCAGGAACCAAAGTACAATATCTAGATCTAGATCTGAATTGAGTCGGAAAAAAAAGGATTGTGAACAACGTTGTGAGAAGAACAACGGCGAGAGAAGATTTCCGATCGGCGGAGGAACTGTGTGAACGGAGAGAGCAACAATGACGGAATGATAGAGAGAGTAGCATATCATCGGGAAAAAGAAAGAGAAGGAGAAAGAGAATGGAAAAAAATGACCGGACGGACTTAGAAGAATCAATAATGGAATGAGTGGTTGAAATGCATCCTCGTTCCTTTTCTAATGAAACAACTTTACCAGGTCTTTTTCCCTAATACAACGATTATTCAATATAAACTTTTGTATATGTTAGAAAAGTTATATTTTATAAACTATTCTTTGATAAATTGAAGGCCATTTATAGTTTTTATTTTTTACACCATAATATATATTCGCATATGAACTACGATATGAACTACGAAGTATAACTTGAGTAAATTGGTTAGATTGTCATTTTCAGCCTGATGTGAATTGCGCTTATCCTTAGGTTAATAATCATATCATCAAATTCTTTGATTGACAAAACATTTTGCCTTATATTTGTAGTTTACGTGTATAATTACTTTAATATATTCATTCGTTGTAACATTCAAGATATCAATACAAAAATACTGCAGGATACATGAAGTGCTCAGTTGAAATTCTTGATCTCATGTATAAGAAACCTGGCCACGTCCTGTAATTTATTTAATATGCATGATTAGGTCAAAATCAGAATTTGCTAAACATGATCAAACCCATAAGCAATAAACATTTAGATGGCGATTTGTATTGGATTATATATAAGTGTATTAAAATATACGATATTTTATGATTATTGAAGTATATAATAAGTATAAGATAAAGCTTAAAAAACCTTACCGTGCCCACTAATCGCAAACCTATGATGTTGTCAACAGCTAGCAATGCTTAAATGGCATACTTTGATGTTATTTATATCACTATAATTATAATTTGGAGATAAGTGTTGATTTTTTCATTTAGTTACAAGACAAGTAATTTCAGGTTAAGGTGAGATATGTATGGATAAATATAATGTTTTACTATCATTATTTCAATTATAAAACTTTATACTTGGTCAAATTATAGGGATTTATTATATTGAATTTACGTAATTTGGGTATTATGTCACTTTAGATCAAATTATTTATAAGTGGGGTTGTTTAAAATTACTTATCACTTCACTAGTCATTCTCTCGACCAAAAAAATTACAATAGTCGTTCTCTGTATTATAATTAGTGACTGAGCAGAAACAGCTCTTATAAGATATACGTCAAACAAAATTGAGAAACAATACATGTAAAGCATTGTGAAAAATAGTTTTACATGGATTTATTATAACCTGTTAATGTTAGATGTAATTCGTTAAATGTACAAGAACAATGATACATGTAATTCAATGCCTCCAAGTAGATAAACCTGGTTTTGTTTTTCCTCCACCAAAACAAAAGATAACCTTATATAGCATTTTTTTATATCATTTTAACCAATCACAACAATTGGACCATGAAATAGACTATCATTTTGGACTAGAGGATCCCTATTGGGTTTCGTGTAAGTCTTTTTAACAATAACCCAATGAATGAATTATCCTTCACTCGGAGAAACATATATTGAAATCTTATCTGTCGTTCATCGCCCAATTTAAATTAACTGTAGTTCATACTACTATATTAATTGACAAGTCAATAGCTTGTAATCAGAAGTTTAAGTATTATAATCTATATATTTAGCAAATTAAGATATACTCCCTCCGTCCCATAATATAATTCCTCTTTCATTTTTCACATTTGCCGAGACACGTTTTGTATCGTTAATATCTCTAACTATATGTTAATAAAAAATTCTAAAATTTTGATATGTTAAAGTACTCATCAAGACGAATCAAACAAGACCTCATATAACTATGTTTGTTCTTACATATTAAAAGTTATACGACAAAATGTATTAAAAGGTAAATAGTGTCAAAAATAAAACAAAAATTATATACCGGGACGGAGGGAGTATTGTTTAGGTTTGTGTGTGACCGTGTAGGATAGAATTTTGAATACCACAAAATTCTGAGTTTTACTTGTAAAATTGAAACTAGTTGTAGCTATAAAAAGCGATGAGTTCTATCTTTGTAAACGGTGCAACACGCAACACAGCCTTATCTAGCTCAACACAGGCTAGATCATCTATCATTCTATCTATCTATCTATCACACTCATCGATCGAGCATGGAGAAAACACAAAGCATCAAAGCATTTCCTCCAAGAACCGGTAATCTCATCACGATTCTTAGTATCGATGGAGGCGGAATCAGAGGAATCATTCCGGGTGTCATCCTTAGCTTCTTAGAATCTCAACTCCAGGTAACCGCGCATCCATGCATGATCTTGACTCTTGAGTACTTTCATTGTCGATTTTCTTCGTATACATTCATTGTCGATTTTCTTCATAGGTTTTGGATGGAGAGAATGTTCGATTGGTCGATTACTTCGATGTGATCACAGGGACGAGCACAGGAGGTCTCATAACCGCAATGTTAGCCACACCAAACGATAACAACCGTCCTTTGTATGCTGCAAACGAAATCGTTCCCTTCTATCTTGAGCATTCTCCTAAGATTTTCCCTCAGACTAGGTAATATGATCCATACTAATTATAACTTCATGATAAACTTGTTCATTCATGCGTTTGTATATATGTGTGTTGATGATTTCGTGTTGGGGTTGATCGAATCAGGGGAATAATTGGTTCGATGGTGAAGTTTTTGAAATCTCTTGGAGGGCCAAAGTATAATGGGAAGTATCTTAGAAAGTTGTTGAGAGAAATATTGGCGGGTAAGAGGCTTCATCAATGTCTTACAAATGTGGTCATCCCTGCCTTTGACATCAAGCAGCTCCAACCAGTCCTTTTTTCTACTTACAAGGTCTTTTTCACCATTTTTATATCTACCAATTAATATTGAGTTTGTATTATAGGGTCTGGTTCTGATTAAGTTTGATAGTTTCTACGGAAAATTGGAAGAGAGGAGTATAGATAATTCACATGAATTATAAGGAAAATCGTACTTTGTGTAGTATCAAATTTATGTTTCAATAATATTGATAACACTAGTAGTGGTGGATCACGTTATTTGATTTTAAAATATAAATTATGGATAATGACTTAGTCATGGTTACTTAGTACAAGTTCCCACGAAAGTATGTGTTAATACGTACGGAGTTGCATTTTAATTCATAAATTATATTATAGGAAGCAAAATTACCTATATTATATTATAGGGAGAAAAACCACCTATGATCATTCTTTCTTGAAGGACCAAAAGATCTAATTGACTAGTCGTCTTTGTTATGTATATAATTTTACCCAGACCTTACCTAATCTATATTTTAATGATGATATTACATTCTAGCTAGTCATGATCTCATTGGACATATTTTCCATTTCAAAACAAACTTGTACGTTGTGCATTTGGATTCTTTTTTAGAATGTATTTGAATGTAGTAGTATTTTGTTGGCAATTCAAATACACTGTTAATGTTTTGTCAATATTTTGTAGGTGGAGAAGGCGCCGCAGTTGGACGCATTGATGTCGGACATATGCATAGGCACCTCTGCAGCTCCAACATTCTTGCCTGCTTATTACTTCCAAAATAGCCACGAATCCGATCCACACAACGTTAGCGAGTTCAACCTCATTGATGGCGGTGTTGCTGCCAATAATCCCGTATAATCACTCTAACTTTAGGGCTAGATGATCTATATCTAACTTGTGATGTTCGTAACATTTCTAAAATGCGCGCAGACGTTGATAGCGATAACGGAGGTGACAAAAGAGGTGGTTATAAAGCAAAACCCAGACTTCTTCCCGACGAAGGACGCGATGGAGATCACTCGCTTGCTAGTGATATCAGTAGGAACCGGATCCTCCAAGAACGAGCACAAGTACAATGCAAAGAAAGCGGCCAAGTGGGGGCTCGTTTCGTGGCTATACGACAATGGATCGACACCGATAATCGATGCTTATAATCAATCCAAGATCGACATGATAGACTACCACAACTGTGTCGTCTTCCAAGCCTACAACTCTTCTGATAACTACCTTCGCATCCAAGTAATATACTACATTTCTTTTATGATGTGATCGACAATACATAGATTGTAGAATCAAGATTGGGATTGTATTATATGTAGGATGATACTTTGATGGGAAAGGTGGCATCATCGGATGTGGCCACAGAGAAGAACATGAAAGAGCTTGTGGTGGTTGGGGAAGCTTTGCTTGGGAAACAAGTTTCGCGGGTAAATCCAGAGAGTGGAGATTACGAGCCTATCCCAGATGCTGGTACAAATGAAGATGCTCTTACAAGGTACGGAGTATTATAGTAAATCGGAGCTACTGTACGTAACAGCTTACGATGCTTTTTGTTTCTTTGTTTTAGGTTTGCCAACCAATTGTCAGATGAAAGGAAGCTCCGTTTGTCAAAGACTTATTAATTCAACCAAAGGCAATGGAATCCTTGCTACGTTTTATCATTAAGTTATGTTATATGATGAGATTGTAAAATTATTAAGTATTATAATGGATGTATATCAAATATAGGCGCTAATGTCTGGGGGTTATATATAATTTCATTCAACTATCTTTCATTTTCTCTAATTTTTCAATTATATTCTTTTTCATTATATATACCGAGTAGTACAGAATTATTTCTTTATTAAAATGTTACTCCTTTTTTCACCAATATAAAGGAAGAATAACAGAAACCATATACTCCCTCCGTCCCATTTTATAGTGTCCATTGTTGATTTTGCACGGGAATTAAGGAATTGGGAGAAGTGAAGTGAAAGGGGAGAGAATGTGAGTGGATGTGAGTTTTTATGTAGGAGAGAAGATAAAAAGTGGTTTTATGTGAGTTTTAAGGTACTCCCTATGTCCCATTTTGATAGTCCCATTAGATTTTGACACATATGCCGAGACACGTTTTGTATCGTAAATATCTCTAATTATATGTTAATAAAAATTATTATTTTTTAATATTGTTAAAGTACTCATTAAGACGAATCAAATAAGACCTCACATGACTATGTTCTTTTTTATATATTGGAAGAAATCTACAAGATTATCTCGGTTCGTGAATAGTGTCAGAAAATCAAATGGGACTATCAAATTGGGACGGAGGGAGTAGAAAAGTTTGTACTAGAAGATAAATGAATGTAGTTTTTGAGGAAAAAGTAGATAAAAATGGAAAGCGAGAACTATATTTTAGAACACCCAAAATAAATGGCTTCTTTCAGCAAGCAGCCCATACAAATGAGGGCCCAAGTTTTAATGGGCCTCCAGCAAGCAGCCCATACAAATGGCTTCTTTCAATTATTATATTCAACGGCAAATTACTGGGAGGGAGTATTTTTTTTTTTTTAACAAGCAAATAAAAGGTGATCTATTACACATAGACGACATCTAAATCATTCACACGAATGATCTTGTAGAAATTTCTGACGAGAAAGAGTCTCGAGTAAGGGAATAGGAGGTCACTCCTTAGACTATCAATTTGATGAGGAAGAACAACTTCATTCCATATCTGAAAATTCCGTCCCGATGTTCTTCGATATTAAATTCCTTCTTAGCAAGAAAGTCTATAACCTTGTTGCATTCCCTAACAACATGATCGAAACACCCTAAAAAAACATCAAACAATTAAGCAATTACTTGGAGGGAGTCGTTGAGTTGAATAAATGGGACACATGCAGGAGGACGAAACATGTCACTGTGAATGAAAGGATTGGATGGTGATTGAATGATCAAAAATTGTTTGGAAAGAAAGATTTTTACGAAATTCCGTCACGCTTCATGACAAATACAACAAAACATTCATCCATTGGCCCATGGAAACGTACGTCTAGTACAATTATTTACTCCTGAAATTGATTGGTAGTTTGAAACTTGCAATTGCTATGAAAAATGGAAGGACCTTCTTGTCAGTCGCAAGCTGACGAAGAAGCTAGTGTCCACACACCCAACTTTTGACCTCAAACGTAATTAGGGACGGCAATACGGTTGGATCTAGTATTTTACATCTCATTTCATCCTCATTTTTATATATGGCATAAACATTTTCTAATCCCCGTTATCGCTATTGGAGAATCCTTGCCCCGTTAATTTTTTCATTTATAATATTTAGAGGGGATTCTTCATCCTCGTAAAATTTTCTTATGCTTAATTTATACTAGAACAAGGTCGAGGATGGAGAAATTACTTACTTATAACATATTACACTATCTAAAAATAGAACCAAAGTCTAAGAACATTTCACTTAAACATACTTTTTTTTTTATAAAGTACAAATAATTGCTAAATAATATAGAAATTTTAAATATATATTAATTTCCAAGGGACCAATATGTATGTTTTAACTAAGAAAACTAAAATTATATGTAATATATACCACGTGTTTATAATCCTTTATATGAATTAGATTGTTACTCATGTCAACAAGAGTTTTTCCTTATCTACCTAACTACAATATAAGGGAGAAGCCAAGTTTTTCAAATGTAAAAAGTTGTGTATATCTTGAGTCCTATGGATAAAGTTGTAGATTCCCTTACTTATTATAAAATGAAGCTTAAGCAACATTATATATACGCCAAATGAACATCCTTTTCAGGTTCCAAATTAATAATGGACTAACAAAGATGAACACGATGTTCCAGAACTGCATGCAACATCTGAAATATACCATAAGCTAATGCCATAAAATTTGTTGTAAACATACTATATATAATGACAAGTGGATCGATCGATTAAAACTCTATTCGCTGCATGGAAATAAAATATCAAATTTCAAGTTGGTGGGGGTCGTTAATATTCCAATTTCGGGGATGATATAAGTATGAAGACATGAAAAGATCAATTCTAGGCGGTGCACCACTAGTCGTATATACGTACTGTATATTTGCATGATTGATCAATCCGATACTTTGAATTATATAGTTGTCCATAAAAAAGGGCCCTTGCTAAATACCGCCCGGGCGTTTTCTAAATAACGCCCGGTCCCTCGCGTTCTGCGAGAGTGCGCCCCCTCGCAGAACGCGAGAGTGCGTCCCCTCGCAGAACGCGAGAGTGCGTCCCCTCGCAGAACGCGAGGGTGCGTCACCTCGCAGAACGCGAGGGAGTTTTTCCCCTATAAAAGGGGAAAAACCCTACTCGGCCCATTTTTACAGCCACCATAAAAAAAATCCGCCGCTTCTCTTCTCATTTTACCATCTCTCTCAATTTCAACCTACTTCTTCTTCCTCTTTTCAATTCAAATCTCCATATAAGGTATGTTTCTAATACTCTTATGCTTTCTAATGTTGTTTTTAGATGAATATATGTTGTTAGTATAGAAAATTGCATATTATATGATGTTTTGATATTGAATGTTGATTTAGAAATGGTTGTATAATGGATGAAAGATGATGATTTTGAATTATGGTGGATGAGTGGATGTTGTTTTATGTTGAAATTCATTAGGGTTAGGGTTTTTGATTAGGGTTGTTGATTTTATTTAGGGTTTTGATGTTTATTTGGTAATTTACTTAAATTGATAGGTATTTTAGCTAAAATATTGAATTTTCGTCGGGAAAACTCGCCGGAAACTGTTGCCGGAAACTCATGATTGTGCAAATTGACGCAGAACGCGAGGGGTATACTCGCAGAACGCGAGGGTCATGTTACTCGCAGAACGCGAGGGTCATGGTACTCGCAGAACGCGAGTGTCATGGTACTCGCAGAACGCGAGTAATTGACAAAACTGGAAATTCTTTCCTCTTCTGCAGATTTTTATTATATACTGATTTTACTTTATATAATGTTATATTTATATACTGATTCTACTTTACATTTTTTTAGGTAATGGATCTTCCTGGACGTTCAACCCGTCGAAGAAATAGGAACGCTGTGAGAGAAAATCCACCGGTTGAAAATGCAAAAGGGAAAAGGAGAGCAAAGAATACTACACCGGTAGAGCTCTTCCCCGAGGGGCTCCCCGACGTTGATTATCGCCCCATAGAGCGGTACAGTGGTGTCCATAGTTATGCCGGGGAAGACTGTTCTGTGCCTAGTGGGATAGAACGAGCAGATACATATCAAGGGTATCGAAATGATGATTGGGACCTTTATTCTCAAGAGTCAGTTTCATGTGCACAACCGTCAACTCAATGGGCACCACAATCAACTCCATATGAACAATCGGGAAGCTGGGACAATTTCATTCCTCAGTATGCTGTAGTGGAAGTTGGACAAGGGTGGGGTGGACAAAGTTGGGTCGGTGGACAAGGGTGGGGAGGTGCATTTGGTGAGGGAAGTGTTCCTGAAGACATGGGTCAAGGAAGTGGACAAGCTTGTTCTTCTTCTTACAATCCTCAACCAGAACCGATGGAACAAGAGTACCAGGATGAAGGTGTTGGGGAAGAACACGAAGAAGAAGGTGATGATGATGATGATGATGATGAAGAAGAAGAAGAAGAAGAAGAAGAATTGGTCCAGAAACCAACAAGAAAGAGGAAGTCCAAGAAGAATGAGCCAAAGTATGATCCTGAGCTCACTCATGCCACACCTGGCGGTCCAGAAGATCCCGAGTTGCTTAAGGGATTTGAAGCACATGTGGCGTTCCACATCCAGAAAGGGGAGGTAATTTACTAATTTATTGATTTTCTGCATTTTTAATACATTAACAGAAATTCTGCAGAATTATCAGAAAATGCAATTTCTGTGCATTTTCTCGCAGAACGCGAGGAGTGGCATACTCGCAGAACGCGAGGATGTTACTCTTCGCAGAACGCGAGAAAATGCTTGGTTTCTGCAGAAGCTGATAATTCTGCAGAAACTGTATTTTTTGTAAATTTGGCCTGCAGTGTGTAATTTTGTATTTTTCTGCAGTTGAAAGGTCCGATGAAGCCACAACAACGGACAAAGCAAAGCAGTGACTGGCCATTGGACAACGATGACTGGTCAGAGATTCCCGGTGCTGTTGGATTGTCAGATCTACCTGACATGATGTACGAAGCAATCGACTATCCGTTGATTGAAGCGTTCATCGAACGATGGCAACCGGAGACTAACTCATTTCACCTCCCTTGTGGTGAGATCACTATTGGCCTTCTGGATGTACATATGATTTTAGGCCTACCTATAGAAGGGAAAGCAATGACTACTTGTAAGAAACTGGGGGCCAAGTTTAGTCATGATGAGATTATAAAATACTATGGTAGGAAGGGGGCGGAAATTTTTGGAGTAGATCCCCACACTTTAGATTCTGGGAGGGTGAAAGCTGATTGGTTTAGAAGGCATTGTGAAACCCTAGGTCCAGAGCGAAAGGGTTTAGGATGGGTGTTGTATACTGCTTCCTCGCTCTTATTTCCGGACAAGTCACAGAACTTGATTCGGCTTAGATATGGGCCTTATTTGGAAACCTATGCCCATGCTACGGGCATATCGTGGGGTTCAGCTGCTTTGGCCCATCTGTATAGGCAGCTGGGGGTATGCACACGACAGGGTTGTGCGCAGATGTCTTTCTGTTACACCTTGTTGCAGGTATTATACTTTCTAAGCGTTTAATTTACATACTTGTATATATTTTCATATTTAACGTACTTTGTATTTCTTAGGCATGGATCTACAACTACTTCCCACACTTCCGACCTACTGAACGTCCTCGGTGGAGAGCGGAGCAACCATGGGCATACCGGTGGATGCCTAAGAATGTAAAGCTGAAGAAGGGGCAAGTCGGAAGGGACTATAGGGGAGCGCTCGATATTCTTATGCCGGAGATGGTAAGTTTCTGCATTTTCTGGGATTTCTGCATTTTTTTAGTACGCAGCAGTAATTTGTTTGATTATGCAACATTTTCTCGCAGAACGCGAGTCTGTGGCTTCTCGCAGAACGCGAGGATGGACACACTCGCAGAACGCGAGAAAATGCAAGTTTCTGTATTTTGTCCTAGTTTCTGCAGTTTCTGGTGTTTTACAGACTTCACCATGCGTTTTTCTGTCATTTTGTTAGGTATGTTGGAACCCGTATGGAGCACAAGACTTCACCGATCCTGAGCTTGCTCCCGCTCTATTTCACGGGGTGCTATCTTGCTGTGACATCACCGAACCACACATGCCTGATAGGTGTCCCAGACAATTTGGGAGAGTGCAGCGTATTCCTAGGCCAGTCATCGAACCGCTCAAAGCTCATAGGTTGAAAAACATTAGGTGTTATAGTGTTTTTTATGACGCCAACCAATGGCTTTGGGAGTCAAGAGATGTTCACTCTTTGTCTCTCGATGATATGGGGCCAGTTGCCTATGCACCACATGAATGCTCCCATGATTACATGGATTGGTACATCAAGAGGACCCATAGGTATATCCGTCCTGCAATCCCTGGGATGATGACTGAGAGACAGGTAATATTAATTGTTTTGGTTTATCTTGCGTTTCTAGTCTTTGTTTGTCTCGAATATTAACATAGAATGAATGTTTACTTGCGTATAGGTGATTGGCCGGGTGTACAATGACATGGACCGGTATCGGTTTGCCACTCCAGAGGATTTTGATTCATATCACGCCCAAATGCTCCTAAGTATGTCAACTCTCGCTCCCTTCCGACCACGAGAAGACGAGTAGCCTTTCGTTTTGTGTTTTGGATTGTGTTTTGGATTGCTTTCTTAGGTGTTTTGTTGATTGGATAATTTTGTTGGATTATGTTTAGGGATATGTTGGTGTTGCTTCAATTCTGTTCGTTTTTTGCATAACCTCGCAGAACGCGAGGTGCACACCACTCGCAGAACGCGAGTCTGCCCTATAAGAAACAGGGTGCTCTCAGTTGATATGCACGGTCTGTGGCACGGTTGGTGTTACTCGCGTTCTGCGAGTGACACCATCCTCGCAGAACGCGAGGATGGTGTCACTCGCAAAATTAATACTCCGTACTAAAATATTAAAGAGTCTTTTTCGTATCCTAATAAGATAGAGTTGTGTTGAATAGAAACCAAAGGACAAGTAAGTTTACCAACAGTTTGATGATGAAAAAAGGGAACAGCTGTTCAGGGAAACCGAGGCATAGGTTTGTGTCAGCCAGCAGGCTTGGTGCCAAAGAGTTACTCACTCACCAGTCACCATTTAAATTTGTGTAGCAGTTTTGCAGTAAGTTTGGTAGGTTAGGTTGCGTGCACGACTCACTCAACAGTCAACATATATATGTCTGATGCGCTTCCTGTTCTTCAACATATGTGTAAGCACGCAATTAAGCTACCATGACCATAAATGCATTGCAATGTCTTATCTCTGCTGCTACACCTACACCTACTGCATTACTCTTACCTCGGGGTCTTATCTTGCAGCTTTAAGAATTTAACAAACCATCTCCAGTTCAACATTACATTACAAATTCAGCGAATAAAACATAACTTCAACATTACATTTCAAAGGCGGCACATCGATGTGACACAAGATCGTGCAAAGAAAAAGCATCTCTTTCAGCGTTTCGCCACCAAGGAGTAAACACATGAGGTAATGGGCAGTTTTCTTCAAGACGCAACTACAAGAAAACAACAACGTTAGGAAGTTGCATATTAGATAGTAATTCATAAGTAGATCCAAAAACTTACCGGAACAAAATGTCTCTCACTCTGAATATAGAATAAGCAGAACGTCGGAAGTGTGTCACCATCTTCTAACCAAGTAGGACGTTGTAGAGGAAGGTAAGTGTAGTTAGCACTTTTTCCCACCGTTACGAACACTATGTTGAATGTGGATGCCACAAGGCATCCCATTTCCGGGGTAGCTAGCCAGTGATCTTCTGGAGCCCTTCCTATTCCTTCCCATGTAAGTTGGTGTAAAGCGCTCTCCAAAGTTGGTTGTTGTGGAGGTCCAATCCAAGTTCCTTGAACTAGGTGCCAAATCTCTTTGACCTTAGCTATCATCAAATCTCTTACTTCCCTCCATAAGTGTTGGTTGTCATGCAATTCATGAGCTATTGCTCTAAATCCACAATTTCCATCTCCATTTACCTCAAACCAACCATTCACATGGGTGCGCATTGACGCGGGTATGTGAGACTTGTACTTGCCAATCACCTTAATCTTTGGTTTCTTGAATGTTTCAGAATTAGAAGCATTTTTTTGCTTCTTTGGGGGTGTTTCTTCCAAATCTCTAGCATCCATCTCAACATTAGTGTGCTCCCATGCAGACGGTCTTCTTTGCGTTGACCTAGGTTGTTTGTTAGGAGCTCCGACTGGACGACCTCCGGTGTGCTTTGAAATAGCCGGCTCTTTTAGAGGAGTATTTACTTTCCCAATGTCTAAAACAGTTTGTGCACACTTTTCTTGATCATGGGGGCACAATTTCGGAAACGTTTCCTCATAGAAAGTCTGAAAAAGACGCCTTGCCACCTTACTCTTAACTTCCAGTATGCCGGGAACATCAACTTCTTCCAAACTCAAAGTACTCCAGAAAGGGTGCAACTCTGATACTCTTAGTGGTCTTTGCTCCTTCCAATGTCTTACAATCTGATGAACACACATCAACCCATCTCTAATCTTGATCCCGCAGCTACAAAACATATTAAAGTGCGCACCTAATCTCTCCCCCTTCGTGTATTCCTTAAGCAAAAATTCTATGCATTTGTAAGAGACTTTGAACTTCAAGACTTTAAACAAGTCGGCCCCTTCAACAACTGTGAAGCTCTTATTCAAACTCTCGGTGAAAGACACATTAATCTCCTTAAGTTGGTTCTCCGCCATTGTTTTGTATTCTTTGAACATTGTGTCTAGCCTAGCATTTCCACTTGACAAGTATGACTTAAGACATGAATGTGCTCCTTCAACTCTAAAATGTTCGAAAAACAATAAAATGCAAATACAAATCAGAACCTGTGGATCCTTCTGTAATGTGTAACTCCTCGCGTTCTGCGAGGTGTGTACACCTCGCGTTCTGCGAGTTCATACATTGTTCCAGGATCTTTGCATTCGAAAATGCATCAACACTGAATCAACGAATTTACTCGCGTTCTGCGATGTGGTATGCACTCGCGTTCTGCGAGGTGTGCATTACAGAAGCTCTTTTTATCATATGTAGAAGGTAGACATAAATAACAGAACATACCTGTTTGTCGTGTTATTCCCGAGAGTGAAGACATTATCCGTCCATGCTGAAACAAGTCTTTCTTTGTAACGGTTTAGCCAATTCGTTCTCACGTACTTCAATACGGCTGGATAAGCTCGCCATTCGTCCTCAAGTTTCTTCAAAGTACTCTTGTAATCTTCTTCAGTGGTTTGTTCGAACACGTTATAATAATCATTTGAAATATGAACCCCCAATGCTTGTGTGCCCATAGCTATCTTGGCTCTCGCCTCTATGTTCTTCCTTACATGTCGCCTACATAAGAGAAACTTTGCATTTGGCCATAACTTGTCTGTTGCATTCATAAGAGCCATCTCACGGTCAGTGACGAAGCAAGTAGGCGATGCTCCTATTCTCAAATACATCGTCTGCAGCTGCTGCAACGCCCATAAATAACTATCCTCGCTCTCAGCCTCTAACCATACCCCGCACACAACAAAATTCTTCCATGTAGAAGTCAAACCGACTATCTCCAGGAAGGGAACATTGTACCTGGAACCAAAATACAGTAAGATAAATACAACATAAAAACAGAATGATAAATACTTACCTGTTCGTGCTATAAGTCGAGTCCATCAAAAGGACATATGGAAACGCCTTTAAGAGTTTCATTGATTCGGGGCTAGCAAAGAACAAGTCGCCTATTAACGAAGGGTTCGTTGCACTTGGCCTATACTCCATGAAGTAGTTGCTCTCTTTGCATTGGTGAAAGAATTCTTGAACCACGGTTCTACCTTCCATTTCCTCTTCCCTTATATGTCTTACCAAATTGTACACTTGGTTCTTCTTTGTGCAACTTCCGGGATCCTTGTTTATCTCAGTGTAAATCTGATTTGGAGAACAATGTGAAAGTACCATCTCACGAACCTTTTTCTTTTGATCCGGGGTTGGCCTCCCGGCAAATGCATTCCCGACCAAACTATCTCCAATAGGATGGTTGTGCAAACCACAAACAACCACTAATCTCCAATTCTCTTCAACCCGGTTCTCCATGAGCTTCAACTGAAATTTACACCCCGTTTTCTTGCTCTTTGTGTTTGATCTAACACCGACACCTTTAGGCCTATGGCTTCCCCCTTTCTCACAAATGATTTGAATCTTACCACTTTGCCCCAGTTTAGCTGGTACAGTCCTTCCAATAGAGATCATAAACTTGTGTTGCTTTGCAACATTCAAAGCCCACAAATGACCAATCTCCTTAGAGGCAAACACTTGCTCCGTAGTGAAATATTCCGAATAATCCCTAGAAACAACCTCTTCCTCACATACGGGACTATCAAACTTTGGTGCAGTGCGTAAAGAGGGAAGAAAACACATCTCCTCTCCTACGTTTGTTGGTGGGTTAGCAAATTGTGAATGAAACGCATCATAGCTTGATGGCACCTCATATGTACATGGCAATTCACAAGTAGATGGCACGGGCAACTCATAAGTAGATGGCACATGTTGTTCATATAAAGATGGTTGATGATAATATCCAAAGTCGTCAATCCCTAAATCAAATGACGGTGGCGAAACGGGCACCGTATTCCGCGAGGGGTAGGTGTAGTCATTCAACTGGATTGCATTCAATCCAGTGAACAAAGAAAAATTCACCTATACACAATGCTTCTGTTAATACTCTGTAATGTGCAACTTCTCGCGTTCTGCGAGGGAGGCACTTCTCGCGTTCTGCGAGTGGCTTCCTCTCGCAGAACGCGAGAAGTTGCTATTTCCTGAAACTAGTTACTGAACGGGATAATTTAACATAACATGAGTTCCTACATTCAAAACCATAAAAACCCTAAAAACATGAACACATCTAAGTTTTTGACATTATATGCAAAAGGCATCTCTTCAACACTTACCACTACTACTAGATTTAACATGAAATACAACATAATAAGTTCATTTTAGCTCTTAATGGTGCAAAACAAATTAAAATTCAAAAATTAAGTAAGAACATTACCTCATTTGAATGGTAACTTGATGAACCACCATCTTCATTCCCTCCTTTGTTGAATTCCTCTTCATCTTCCATTATTTTAGGTGTTTTTAGAGTGTTTTGAAGTTTTAAGGTTTTGAAAATGGGTTTTAATGGAGGGTGAAAGAGGTGAAAGATGATAAAAAGAGGTGTTAGGGTAGGGTTAATAGGTGTTACGGAATACTTAAAATAAGGGGGTAGTTATTATAGTTAGGTGGGGACAAGACATGTAGTAATGGCGCACAACAACGTCAATCTGACATGCTAAGCTCGCGTTCTGCGAGGACACGTACACTCGCAGAACGCGAGGACACGTGCACTCGCAGAACGCGAGATTACCATGCATGTAATTAACCTAATTTTTTGCTAATCTCGCAGAACGCGAGTGGCCGGGTCCTCGCAGAACGCGAGTGACCCGGCGTTGTTTGAATAAAGTACCGGGCGTTATTTAAGAATCGTGTAAAAATAGTATAATACTTCACAATATTTGTTACAATAAAAATATTCTAAAGATAAAATAAATCTTTACCAAAGATATAATTTCCACATATTATAGTTGTTCCATTCCACTCTCTTAGCATCTTCTTTTTCTTGCGTTGTCCACGTCTGTCTAGACGCGCGCTCATATTTTCTTTCTGGCACGTAGTTCTTTTCATCCATTTTACGTGCTTCTTGTACTCTCTCGTCTTTCTTGCTTCACTCATTCTTTGCTTTCCTACAAAAGCATAAAACATTATAAGACATCAAGTATAGTGATGTTTGTCGATCATCAAAACTAGAGAAAAATCTATGAAACAAATACCATTCCAAAATGGGTCTCTTACAAGAAATTATTCTATTTATTTAATTACGAAAATCAGAGGGGCTCCTCTATCTCGAGGTGGGCCGTCATAGAGAATCCTTGCGTATGAGATTTCGAAGATATAGAATGGATGCATAATCTTGATAAATTCTATGTATGATACTTTTGTAATAAAGTCGACTATAATTTTTTTTTGAAAGATATGAGTGATACGACAAGATAAGAATAGTCGTATGTCAATTTTAAATCAGATACTATGATACTGATCTCTCATGGACAATTTCATTTACCGTTTGAGGCATTAATAACGATAATGTCATTGCCAACCCTCCTTAAGGACTCGTAAGCAATGAAAGTTGGTTATTTTAGATAATAGTGAAGGTTATATCCATATGTAGATTATCCATGTTTAAAGGTTAGTCCATCACAATTGATTCTAAGAACATCAATTCGTACGTAATTTGCTCCTTTTATTTTTTGTTTCTTCTTATTATTGAACTAGTCCGCTTGTGTGCTTTGAGGTCGTTGTATTTTACTATTTTGGTGTTTCACGTTTTATAATGAACTATGTAAGGTCGAAAATAATTTTATTTTAGTCACTAAATAGTTTAAAGGAGAAGTCCCAAGCAACAAGACTTGATTGATTTCTCATTTAGATACCACATAGTGCGCATCACGGTTGTCATCTGATCTAAAGGAGGAGTCTGGAGAAATTGACTTAGACATCTGGACACTGAAAGCAAGATCAGAACGGTTATGGACTAAGAAATTGAGCTTTCCTATGAGCTTACGATATGAGGTGGGTGATGAGGTGAATGTCGTAGGTGCCTATCAAAGAAATCCATAAGGAATCACAATCAATTTCTATGTAAGAAAGAAAGTTTACCAACAAAAGAACACAAAAAGGGGCTTTGGATTTGGTTTTAGAACTAAAAGCAAAAGACAAATCAAAGTTGTAATTATATGATGGGAAAGGTTTCACCTAACAATATCCATACAACGATACGACAAGTTGATCATTGATGTAATCAGGTTCATTTAATCCTAGGGATGTTCTTATTCCAATCTTATGTATATTAGTAGGCCAACCGGTCCTGAAAATACATACTATCAATTAACCTAAAAGACCTTATAGAATCTTACAATAGCAATGTGAGCATAGGAATTCAATAGGATGCATGCAACACCTCACAACCGCAAAGCATAAATCATACAATCGATTCTCTTCATAATTAACAATCAGCTACCAGTTCATGCCAATTATGAATGCTACTCTGATAAGGTATTCCACCGTATATTCCTAAATCTAGCAAATAATGAATGATAAAAAAAACTAGGTGATAAGGAATTTCACCGTATATTCCTTTCCTAGTAAAGCATGCATGATTCAATTCAGATAAGAACAAGAGAATCAATACAATGTAAAGAATTAGAACAAGAAAGAAGATCTCACAACCAAATCAATCGAAGACTTCAATCACCATCCAAAACAATGAAATGATTTATGAGTAAAAACTAGAAAAATATGAGAGTTTACAATAATAAAAACCCTAAACTAAAGAGTATATAAACCTAATCTAAATATATGGTAAATGATAAATAAAGGAAAATAATAAAAGAATAAGAACATCCTTAGAATTGATATACATAAAAGTATAGACCGCGACCAACCTTCAAGCTTGCGTCCACGGTTTCTCGTCTGCAACGCCTTCTTTTAAAACTTTGTCTTCACTTTCTCATCCAAGGATATAAATCCTATAATTTCTTTCATTTCTCCACTTCAACACTAATCATCTGAATTACAAAATAACCCCTAAAACTCCTTCATACATCTTCAATAATGTGTTAACAAGTCCTAGTTACGATATACAAAGTAGAACGTATCAATTGAATTAGGAAGAGCACCATATTTGAATTGAAGCTTGTGATTGGTTTCCATTGGAGTGGATACAAGGGTAGTATATGCACACTGATCTTCATGGTGATGAATTTCTTCTGAGAGATGAGGATACCATCCTTGATATGAGAGAATTCAAGTCCCAGAAAATAACTGAGATCCCTTAAGTCTCAAGAAGATATTGCTTCAAAGTTCAAAGATACAATTTCAACATCATCACTGCCCGTCAATAAGATATCGTCGACATAAACAACAACAAATACCTTAGAGTGGAAGTTTGTTTGGGAAACAAAGAGTGATCATTGAGTGTTTGGGTTTTTCCTCGAGATTTAAGAGAGCAGATGATAACTTGGAATACCTCTATCGAGAGGCTTGCTTGAGGTCATACATTTTCTAGAATAGCTTGAATGCAGTACCCTTATATGAAATCAACTAAATCCAAGTAATGTGGCTGAAATCATCAACTAATCTAATAAACAAACAATTGTAATAGTTGAGCTTGTAGGAAATGGTAATCTATGAAGACGAACTTAGCACATGATTCACAAGCAAACAACTAAATTTTGTTGATATCTCCATTTACAAAGGACAATTACTTAAATTTGTATATGGGTAAAATCCCATTCTAACATGCCATATAGTAGAAGATACATTATTTCTAGTAGTTATATGAGCAATATTATGCATACATACATGCATACATGTATTGGAGATAAGAGTTTTACCAGCGAATGTGGCAAATTCATCATCTTCAAAAGTGGATTTCTCGGTAGATTGTTCATTCAGCAAGCGCTAAAACTAAGAATACTGATATTTGGTTAAAGAAGTGTCAGATGAAGCATCCTCAGAGACATGTTCGGCAATGGTTCTTCGATCAGCTGAGGTAGAAGCACGGTCGCTAAGAGAAGTCTTGGTCCTATTCTTGGGAGGAAAGCCAATGATGTAATAACACATGTCATCAGTGCGAACATATTTCTTGCAACTTGTGCAAACCAGAGGTTTGTGATCAAATCGACTGCCGTTGGACCTAGGTCGATTCCAAAAAAAAATTAGAATTAAATCGACCACCATTTGTTCGATTTGGAGGACGATTATCAAATTCATGATAACTGACAATGAAAGCGGAAGAATCAACAAGATTTGGGGATGCCTAGATGGATCACTGAGATTCTTCTTGAACGAGAACCGAATATGCTTGGTTGATCGAAGGTAATGGCCGCTGATACGAATCTGGGTGACTCGTATGCCTCGGGGGGATCGTGGTAGAAAAAGAAGCCGTCGTTCTTCAACTCTTCTAGGGTTTTGATAAGTATTGAATCTTTCGATTCAATAAGAACTCGATGTCTTGAGAGTCCACTCAAGATATGAACGAATTCAATCGGTTGGCTTGATGACAGTTCGCTAACGAGAACAACTCCGGATCCAATCAGTAGTATGAAGTCGAAGCAAAGGAAGGAGATGAAAACTCAAACTTAAGCTCTGCTATAAAATTCAACGTCAAAACAAAGTAAACAATGGAGCTCCTTATATAGATAACTCCAACAAACTTAAAACAAGGAAAAGAAACTAAGGAAATAAAATGACGGCTGCTAAACCTAGTTCTCAGCCTTAACAATTAAAGAAAGTCCTAAAAATAACACGAAACAATAATCCGAACGGATAAAAATTTAAACTGGAAAATACGGAAAACTGCTGGATAGGCGACCACGATCGCGGCTGACCACCCGCGGTCGTGGCTTGGTCGCGGCTGACCACCCACGGTCGCGGTTGTTGCTGCTGGATTTCTGTAATCTCATTATCCATGGGGTACGCCAAGGCCTAGGACTCAATGGTGATGTCGTTGCTAGCTCTTCCTCCTGATATCGCTTCAGCCGCATTATCAAGATACTTCCTCTTGTGGTTGTGTACTCATCATTAAACCCAGATGAGGAACACGATAAGTCTCTGTTCTTCCTCATATTTCAAAATTTCCCGAAAAGATCCGCAAGAACACATTGGAATCCGATGAATAGATCGAAGCTAACTTATTCTCAACAGTTTTCATCTTGGTGAAATCAGTGGCAATGGAAGACGAACCTTGAAAAATAGAACCTTCTACAAAGAGTAAAGTTGTGCACCATTAATTTGGCCACACCTCACTTCTAGTTTGTCCCAAACTTCTTTAGGGAAGAGATTATAGATGACAATGCTTCTAATGTCATTGCTAAGACAGGAAACTCATCTTTCCCCGAGAGCACAATCTTGAGAATCTAGAGGACCGATTGATGCCACTCCCCAAAGTTATTGCCCGTTGAAAGATTTCGCGACTATAAGCAATTATTGTTGATCAAATTTTGAAATGAAAAGAGGATTCAAGGAATCCATGGTAGATGAATAGGGTTTATGTAGTTTACAGGTTTGTGGTTATGGCGGAATGATTTGGATCAAAGAAAATGTCTAATATCATGCTAAACTTAAGAGAACTAGAGTCGGACCCCCGTGCTACGCGAGGGAAAATTACAGGTTTTTTATATGGATTAACGTTGTTAAGTAGATGTCTTAAAATTAAATTGAGGCTAATTATGTTCACAACCTTTAAATGCAATAATGTAACCTCAACAAAGTTAAATTTGTAAACAAAATCAATTAGGAAAATGAGAATAATTTCTTTCGACGAAAAAAAAGTCATTCTAACCCCTCCAAATATGAATACATCAATGTCCATGCTTAATTTTCTTAATATGAATAGTTGAGCAGCGCGTCATAAACGAAAGCTAGATAAACTTGTTGATTTAAGTTTTGATTACTCTTTTTTTTCATGAATTTCTTATGATTTATGTCAAACCTTTCTTAATATCAATTTTTTCAATACATTAACTCACTGTATTAACTCGGTATCAATTGACATTACTTTATCAAAGCCATGAACTTTTATATAGATATAGACGAAGAGAGTAAAAATGGATTGTATATTGGATAAGATTTCAAGTGATTACAAATTAAAGTCACTTGTCTTGTGCACTTTCCTCAATTCTAACAAGTCAGTTACACAAATGATAATCTTGTTCTAAGTAGTTCCCTTATCATCTCTAAATGCGACGAAGTCAGCCACCGAATTGTTTACAATAATAAACACCGTCGTACTCTTATGGTGTTTATATTATGGATACTTGAATTTTGTTATAATTAAACCAAAAGACAAAGAAAGCTAAAACTATAACTTATTTGTATGAGATTTAACAAGTGCTTAAGTGTTTCTTGCTTGTGTTCATTAGCCATAAAATGCCCTCTATTTATAGGAGAGTGTGTGCTTACAAGTCAATGATAATGCCCCACTTAATAGTAAAGTTATGCTTACAAGTCAATGATAATGCCCCACTTATAGTAAAAATTAGATGGTAACAATAATGAAGGTTAATCATTCATCTTGTGTAATATATGTATAACAAATTTGTTTTTTTTTTTAAATAAAAAGTACTCCATACTGTACAAGTTATTATATACATACTGTATAATATACTGCATGATGTGCAGGAATGAAGCACTACTAATAGTGTTTAGCAATAAGTGGATTTATTTATGTTTAGAAGGAGGGAAGTGGACAAGTTTCACCTGCGTCACAATCATTAGCCTCTTCTGAAATTGATGCCACACCCAACTAATTAATACAGTATGGAGTACTCCACATGAAAAGAAGAATGGATCGTTAATCCATAACTTTGGTCCACCATCACAAGTGAATCCGTATATAATTAAGCATATACTTATGTCAATTTTGTCCATGCTCTTGCGCTGTATATTTGAAGATACAATTCCTTAAATCCATAAAAACTGATTGTAATTTTGTGCAGGGCTTGATCAGGAATGACCATATTGTTATTATTCAATATATATTTACGTCAAAACCATCAACATATTATTCATCGAAGCCTTTCACACATAACGTTTAACATCTGACCAAAAAAAAAACATAACGTTTAACTTTCATCATGATAAGTGGGAATTCATCGAAGAGAACGAATTTAAAGTATAATAATGTTATATCAATTTTATTTATGTATTTTTGTTCAACAGTAATTTAGTCAATAAATTACATAGTCAACTACGCTAATCATCCTCGTACTAATTTTTTTATGTCTTGATTTTAAGTAGTTACCTATAGTTATACATTGACGTTGTTATAAAAAGTTCACTGTAATAAAAACGGGCATAGCTAAGATCCAATTTGGATTCTAATATATAAAACTGAAAAAATAAATTGCAATAAAAGGATACTTCTCTCCGTTAAGAAATACTTGTTCCTACAGCAATTTTAAGGAGAATTTATTGATCAAAATTTTAGACAAGTATACCCTTCATAGTTTAAGTAATGACATAGATAATAAAGAAAAGAATAGTGAGAGAATAAATGAAAGAATCAACAACACTAGGGTAAATTTGGAAAAAAAAGTGTAAAATGAGTGAATGATGATCTAATACAATTCTATAAACTCGTAAAATGCAAATACAACTATTGCAACAGCGGTTACAGCCGAAATCACGAATGAAAAACTCGAGAAGGCGTTTGGATATTGCAATAGGCAAGACATATTTATTTATACCAAAAAAACCCTAAGTAACATCATCCTTCAATTCAAGAATCAAGTGAGAAGATGAAAGACTAAAGGGAAGAAGAAAAGTTTAATATCAACAAAAGCAATAAAGCCTAATCGATAAATCAAATTTAACCCAATAACCCAATTAGGCTAGATTATTAATTACGGTGGCCCGGTACGAATTGACATTACTTTTGTCAAATCCATCAATTTTTATATCTAAATCTAATATAAAGTTAGCTTGATACAAAAAAGTTGAATGTCCTTCATTAATCATATTAATGAAATGTCTTTAATTTTTTTTTCCTCCCTTCATTTATCTTTCTTTTCTCCCCATTTAAATACAACTCTTTCTTTTTCATTTTGATTGATCAATTAAACAATACCAATATAATATACAATTTTGTAGGGTAATAGAAATTGACCACCTCTTATGTCAAAATATATTTGATACAATTCAAAGATATTAATTATACAAACAATAAAACTCAATTCATATATTAAATTAAACATAAAATTATGACATTTTAAAAATTGAATATATAATATCGTATCTTATAGTGTCAAAGTGTCGCGCGTCATTTGAATTCTAGTATACTATAAAATTAGGGGTTCCTCCAATTAATCACACTGAATTTAATGCTTTGTTTCTAATTTATGTCACTCAAATGAAGATTTTGACTCACCAACATATGTCTATAGTGGATTTGTATGAAACTTATAGTCATGTTCTACTCTTCGGTTCCGCAAGGTGTGAAGTTTTATAGGCCGTAAAACCCGCGCTACGCGCGGGCCCAAAAAGTCTAGTATACTATAAACCTAGGGGTTTCCCAAATTAATCACACTGCATTTAATGCTTTGTTTATTAATTTATCATTTTCTTGATTTTTTTCTTTTCCCGTTTCTTTC
Organism: Oxyria digyna; assembly: GCA_029168935.1. Lineage (NCBI taxonomy): Eukaryota > Viridiplantae > Streptophyta > Magnoliopsida > Caryophyllales > Polygonaceae > Oxyria > Oxyria digyna. Next base: position 20,877,317 of record JAPVLV010000010.1, on the reverse strand, counting down.
CTACGTTTACGAATATGTCGCCCAAATGATGATTTTGACCCACCAACACATGTCTATAAGGATATGTATGGAACATATCATCATATTCTACTCTTCGATTCCACAACGCCTTATTATGAAGTTTTATAGGCCGTAAAACCTGCGCGTAGCGCGGGCCCAAAAAGTCTAGTAGATATAGATTAGGAGGATTAGGATAGAATTCAATACGAAATCTCAGTCAGAGAATTAGTCGAAAGATCAAAAGTTGAAATAAGAAGAGAAATTTAAGAGGCCACATAGTAATGGCGACTTAATGACCACCCTAATCAAAGGAAGCCCATTAAGGATCGAAAATTAATATTTGGCTCATAGCCGGTCCGGTACCAGTTGACATAACTTTCTCAAGGACTAACAACTTTATATGAGATAAAAATACTAGATGCAAAATCACGATTTTTCTGTTTGGAGATTAACGTAATGTCATCGTTAAAATAGATCCTAAAATTGGATTGGACAAATCATATTCATAACCTTTCAATTTAATAATGTCACTTCAAAAATCCAAATTTATAAACAAGATAGATCAAGAAAATGACAGAAATACGCATAATGACTCTTTCAGCAGAAAAAGAGAAGTCACCCTATAACCTTTGCAAATAGAGGATATAATTAAATACATCAATACCCATACACGATGTTTTCCCTTAATAAGAATGCATGAGATGTTGTATTCGAATAAATTAAACTTCATAAACTATTAGTATGACGTTATCATGTACAGAGTTGGAAAACTAACAACTTTAATGGTAATACAACATAAAAGGTAAGTGGATAAACCCTTTAAACGGATACACAGAATTGGAGAGGCATTTGCATGAACCATCAGTTCGCAAATCCTTTGCTCTTGAGTTTTGAATCGTATGAAGATCACACACTTGACAATGCCTAATATCAAAGGGTATAATTGTCAACCTACCCCACATGTACAACTGTTAATTGCCCTCCAGCTATAAAATTAAGAATGGAAAAAATGTAAATTAAAATTCAAGGCATATAATATAGATGCTCACTTAGAGAAGTTACACCTCCATATATACATATATATGCCTCCAATTACTACAGGGAAATGCAAATCACCCATCACACAATTTATGTGCATTGAACAATTAATCAAAGGGTGAAATCAACAAAGAAGCTGCAATTGTAAATCTATCACTAATAATCGTTTAAATAGATCAACAACAATTACTTACTTACGTCACTTCTTTCGTGACCTTAACATAGGCCTTTCATAGAGCATCTTCATCACTTTCGATCCGCAACCAAGTGAATCAGTTGTTTTTGTAGCTCTACGAGCTTAAATATATAAATACCAAATGCAAGATACTTCCATAGAGCATCTTCATGACTAATAATAATGTTTCCCCTCATGTCACACATGATGAACTTCCTATATTATATAAAACATTCAGTATCTGATCAGATGGAGTACTAAAGAGAATATTGTTCGATTCAGTCAATGTGAGTTATTTATCTGATCCTCACAAGGTCGTGTTATAAACATGCTACTTATTCATGTACGAAGGTACTAATATTCTAAGAAGCTCTACAAAGAAGAATTTGGTAGCGACATCATCAAGCAATGCAAAGTTGGTGTTTGTGAGATTCAATCTAGCAAAAACTTAGCAGACTTATTTACCAAGGCCTTACCAACAAAAGTGCTCAAGGAAATCGTATGCGACATTGGATGTTTTACTTAAAGCCTAAATTCAGGGGGAGTACGATTGCAGTCTTTTCCCTTAGTCTTGGTTTTTATCCCAACGGAGTTTTTTCAATATTAGGTTTTTAACGAGGTAATTATGTACATCCAAGAGCCATTGGAGTTCAACATTTCAAGGACTTACGTTGCGTTGAAGTGAAGACTTATAATTGTACTCTTTTTCCCATACTCTAGTTTTTTTTTATCTTATTAGGTTTTTGCAGATGAGGGTTTTAACGAGGCAGTTCGTAGTCTAAGGAATGTACATTCAATGAGGAGTGTTATAATATATTAATAATAGATGTAACATTTATCTTTTGAGGAGGGTTTTTGCGGTTTTTTCGTCTTAAAATTGGATTTGGCTAATTATATATTTACAACCTCTTTAAGGGCATAATTTTATCCAATTCAGGTCAAAGTAAATCTAACCTGCAGATTAAGACACCAACACAAAAATAAACAAACAATAAAAGTGTTAAAAATAGCAAATTGATTGGTTAAATTACAAATTGTCAATAACCATGAGTAATGACGAAATACAATAAGCAGAAGAGTAACGACGACTTGATGGGATAATTCAATACGAAATCTCAGTCGGAAGATCAAAAACTGAAATTAGAAGAGGAATTTAAAAGGCCACAGAGTAATGACGACTTAATGACCACCCTAATCAGAGAAAGCCCATCAAGGCTCGAAAATCACTCATTGCCGGCCCGATATCGATTGTCGTAACTTTCTCAAACAATTTTGTATGAGATATAGATTCTAAAAGATGTTGTATGTATGCTGATATAAATTCTTTTATTTTTGTAGAGCATGTGAACGTTCAAAAAAGATAATGTAACGTGTCTTCATGACTGATGTTTCTATTTTATTTTCTACCTACACATATAATTTTAAATTAAAATGATGAATTTGTACGGAGGTGTAAAAAACAAGCAAAGAAGAGAGAAATAACCGAACAAATTCGTTACGCCAAAGCGATTCGTTGCATCTTCATACTTGAAAAGCATCATTACATTTACCCTCAGCAGTAACTAACCATCCTCTTTCTCTCTCTCCTCCACCGGCAGTAACCGGTAGAACAAACATACCGGATCCCTTCTTTGTCGTTTCATCAACAAACCTCTCTCTTTCCGGTCACTATAACGGCGCCGTCACATTTCCACTACAAAGTCATCAAAAGATTCCCCGTTACTGTAACGGAAGACGCTGGACCACTCATCCTTCCTTTATCTCAAGATCGAATCCAGGCCGTCCATTCTCGATGCCTTTAATTCGCATTCTCCTTCCTGACAAAGCTCCTTTCACATCTCACAAAAAGCGAAAGCTCAGCACTGGACAAGAGAAGAAGATAGATAGATAGATAGCTCATAATTAATCACAACAATCACAGTTGGAGGAGGAGGAGAAATCGCGCGCCAGAGATGGACACATATTCCAACAATTGCGAGAGATCGAGGATCAAGGACGAGGAACCGAGGTTGGAGACGCCTGAGAAGAGGAGCAGAGAGGTAGGATGTGGAGAATTGGACTTCCGTCATAGTTCTCCCTTTGCGGAGGTCAGGAAGAGTGTTCGGAGAAGATTGATGATCGAAGCGCACACCGAATCGCTGTCTTCGGCGGATGGATTAGCCAATTCTGGACCGTCTACAGCCGCTGCAAACGAGGAGGAGGCCAATTCTTCCTCTGAGCCGGCGTCATGCTCCTCGAATTACGCCTCCATACAACTCGTTGAAGACCTTGCGGATCCAACGGTGAGGATCCACTTCAATTCTGCTGTACTTTGTTTTCCAAATGTGTTCGTACTTGGATATTTGGATGTTTATGCGTCTTCTCAGCTCTGGAATTTCAGTTTTATTTCGTTATACTTCTTCTCACTTACCTCTCTCAACTCCTATTTAATTCTTCTCTTCCTCTTCTTTTGGAAATTTGACAACGCAGGGACACACAGGGAGCGCTCTGGAAGAGACGTTGACGTTTTCCGGCGGCAGATATAATAGGTCTGGATTTCTTCTGTTTTTTATTTATTTTAATTTTCAGTTTAAATTTTCCGGAATTTCGATTTGATCTCGATCCGTTCATCTCCAACTAGTAACTACTGTTTTAAGTAGGAATTTCAAATTTCAAAAACGAAACGAGTTATTCTCATTCCTTAACGTTCCGCTTTTAATTCTTCGTTCTATCAAAAACGTATTTGTACATTTACGCAGGTATTAACTCTCACATTCAATATATATATACACGCTTCATAGTTTTCTGATTTTTCTCACAATTTCGCATCCGGTTTCCAAATTTCACAGGAGCGATATGGAGTCGGCGAAATCTGGTTACAATTCGGCGGTGAAGGAGATGCCGTCGGAAGTGGAAGTTGAGGATTTCTTATCCACCGCTGAGAACGATCTCCAGAAACGCTTCAAGGAGAAGTAAGTTTTACAAAATTAACAGTCAAAGATGCATTTGAGATGGAGAATTTCATGTACTTCTTGTTTCAGGTACAATTTCGATGCAGTGAAGGGAGTTCCATTGAAAGGCCGTTACGAGTGGGTTCCTGTAAAGCCATGAGACGTGTTGGAAAGTTGCTTTTGCAGAAATGGAGTTTCAGAGAGTATATTCACTACGCAAAAGCACTTGATATTCTACTGCAGTAGCTTAATAAATAAGGTAGCAGCAGCACTCAGCATCTAGTAAATTTTTAGTAAATTTTTAGTTTTCTGTTAATTGTTAGACTAACTTTGATGTTATGAAGTTCCCTATTTGGTTAGTTTAATCTGTAGATCCTCTCGCCTCTCTCTCTTATCTCTTTCCATCTATTGCTATGTTCAATCTTGGGCATTATATCCAGTAAATTTGTGTTTCTTTCCCTAAATAGCGACTGAAAACAGAAAATCTGCATCTATCACCGAGTAATTCTTGCATATTGCTCATCATTTCTGCAGAGGAATCTATTTTTTCTTTGTTGGCAGTTAAATTTCCCAACCTAGCTCTGTTTGTTCTTCCTTGCAATAATTTTCTTGACTGCATCATCATACATTCATAGTAGCCATGCCGTGCAAGTCACGAACACGTGTTGAAGATCAGAAATCTGGTCATAACCCATGTGATTAAGAGATTTTTTTTAGCATCTTGGAACATAAATTAAATTCATTTGTAGAGTTACTCCATTAGCAGTGATGATTACAGAATGGGATCTAATTGGAATATGCAAGAATAGGTTTAAAATGCCATGTGGAGAAGAAGATGGAGAGAGTGTGGGCGTGCGTTATTTTTGGAGAGGGGTTAATGCTCTGTTTGTGTGGGGGTAAACATATAAAAGTGGTCTCCATTTTTGCATTTATTTATTTCATTGATTGATTATATTTTAAGATTTAATTAGAAGAAGTAAATGCGTTGGGCAGTATAGGGATCAGTGTGAGAATAAGGCTGGATGAGAGAGGCAGGGGACCAAACAATCTAAATAACTGTTGCATACATCACCCATCCTATAAGCCGAGACACGTTTTGTAACGTTAATATCTCCAAATATAGATTAATAAAAATTATAAAAAATTTATATTGTTAAAGTTCTCGTCGAGACAAATCAAACAAGATCTCATATTACAATGTTTTTTCTTATATATTGGACGATATATCGAAGATTCTCTTATAATGTAAATAGTATCAAAAGTTACAATGGGAAGAACATTTGGGGACGGGGAAAGTAAATAACAGTTTCGATAGAAAATATGATTCAATACGGAGTACTCCATATTTAAGTACTGTATTGTGTTTGTCTATTCAAACAAACTCGAACATGCATAAACAAATTCCAAATCTGGTGGGTTAATTCGTGGAAGGAAATTAATTTCTACTGGATAAGTGGTAATATTGCTTGTTTAGGAGAGTATACTCGTTGTAGAGTTGACATTGTAGGATAAGGAGTGTGTATCTTTATCAAGTTACTAACTGCCTGAAAATTATGACAAGATTAAGTATAAAAGCTGCAAGTATTAATATTCGAAAGTGTAAAATGTTTTTTGCCAAGATAATACACTAAAGTAGACGGGGTCTAAATGTACTTAGGCATGTGCGAGTAAGTGAGTTGTCATGATTTCAAAGTAGGGCAAGAGGAAGAGTGGGGTAAAAATAAAAAATTGTGAAAGTGAAATTTCACACCCAATTCTTTCTTGAAACCTACTCCTCTTTTACATAATGTTCGTCTCATTTCATGAACGACGTATTTGTCGAGATATGTTTTATATCAGTAATATCTCTAGCTATATATATAAGGGTGAGAATCCCATAATAAACTCTCTCTTATAGATAAATAAGAATGAATCTAAGCCATTGAATGCCTTAACATCCAATGGCTTAGATTAAACTAGTTACTCCACTACAAGTGAGGGTAGTTGTGGTGGTCCGGCGACCACCCGGTGGTTGTCCGGAGACCGGAAGTCCGGCGGGGGTCCGACGGGGGTCCGGCGGAGGTCTGGCGAGGGTCCGACGGGGGTCCGGCGGCGGTCCGACGGTGCTCCGGCGGTGGGGACAAGGGGTGCCACGTGTCATCATATGGGATGATGAACATTTAAGTATGAGATGAGGAACATTCAATTGGTGAACTTTTATGTATAATGTGATGAACATTCAGTAGAGTATGTACAAATGAACATTGTGATGAACATTTATGAACACTTGATGTTCATCAAAGATGCTCCGGCGGCGGTCCGACGGTGGGGACAAGGGGGGACAAGGAGTGCCACGTGTCATCATATGGGCTCTTGGATCTCTCTTGATCCAAGGCTCCACATTCATTCTCATTTATCATTTTAACAAGTATTATTACATGACTTTTTTCCTATATATAAATAATTAAAATTTAATATTTTTAAAGTATACATTAATACGAATAAAACAAGATCTCACATATATATTTTCTTATATATTAAGACAAAGCGAGAAGATTTTGTTGGCGTGTATGATATTTAAAATGGAAAGATTAATATAGCGGCGAAAAACTCCGCACCCACTTTTTTATAACTGGCACCCGTCTTGGGCGCAACCCGGATGCGTCCAAAATGTTTTTAAAAAAACCCGGTTCAGTTTTGGGCGCATCCAGGATGCGTCCAACTTAAACCGGGTTTTTTAAACTTTTGACGGCAAAAAAAAAAAAAAAAAAAATTACTGTTCATGGGCGCAGCCAGGATGCGCCCATGAACAGTCCCGGTTCAAAAAAAAAAAATTGGACGCACCCGAAATGCGCCCAAGACGGGTGCCAGTTATAAAAAAATGGGTGCGGGGAGAGAGGGTTGTATTTGAACGAGAAGGCGATAAGAAAAGATAGGAAGAAAGGATAGTTTGTTGTGTTTAAATTAAGTAGGTTGAATTGAGGGCCACATGCATCTGATGCTGACCTTCACGATTTAACATCTTTTGTTTCCACTGCCACAGAACCTCTGCTTCGTTTTCTACCGGTCAACATCTCTTACACAACTTGTATATAGTGGAGTATATGGATCCCTCAATTAGGTCGTATGGGACGGGTTTATTAACCCAACAAGCTAGATCCAGCACAAACAATGCAATGTGTGTGTAAGTGTGTTTTTTAGGAATATCGATAAGGAATGATAAAATAATGTTAAATACTCCGTATAATCAAAACAACTAAGCAAGCAAAAATGCATTTATTATACTAGTCCTATCTATATGCACGTTTTTCTGAAGCTCAACTCACTAATATATTACAAGTGTGTGTTACTCTGTCTCTTGGATCGTGAACCAACTCAGTAAATTTTCTTGAACATGGTAAATGGATACGTGCAAAAGAATTTTGTTCCTTCTAAAAAGAAGAAGACGAAGACTATTCTTCAGTTTCATTGTAATAATTAAACAATGGCTTTTCACTAGAATCTGAATAAAATATCTTACTCGTCTTCTATTTGTTTTAGAAAGACTGGATTTTGCAGCGCGGGTAAAAAATATTATACTTTATTTTACCAATATAATCGTGATATCTCATGTTAAAGTATTACTTAGTTTATGAGAGAATGAATTATATAAATTTCACAATAGATTATCCATATTATTAAAGTATTAAAGAAGGTTTCCACTTCATTAAAGTATTAAAGAAGGTTTCCACTTCATTAAAGTATTAAAGAAGGCCCTTGATGCTGCAGAAAGTACACTTCAAATGTGCACGACAATGCTTGGTGATGTGGTTTTGGAAGCCACACTTTTCACAAGATTTGGAGTCGGTGGCGGGTGCATCGCGATAGCGCTTGACAGAAAATACAGAGGCGTCAATGGGTTGTGTGGGCTTGGTCGTATTAATCTTGGCTTGTTGTTCTTGGCGAAGAACGATGGAATATGCTTTGTTGGGTTCCGGAAAGGGTTCTAAGCCAATGATGTGACTATGAGTTTCCTCGTATTCGGGATTCAACCCCATTAAAAATTGCATAGTCTTTTGGTTAGATAGGAGGGTTTTGATTTCCGGGGGAGCAGTGCACGCGCATTTCGGGAATCTGGTGAGTGCATCCCTCTCATCCCATAGCGATTTAAGAGCAGTAAAATAGGTGTTGACAGAGTTCGTACCTTGAGAGCAGCCAGGGATCTCCTTCTCGGTGTTGAAACGGGCAACAATGTTGGATTGGCTGAATCGTTCTTCTAGTTCAAGCCAGATTTTTCGAGCGCCCTGACAGTGGATGACACTCTTTGATATCTCTTTGGACATGGAGCCAAGAAGCCATGTTTTAATGAGAATGTTGCACCGTTCCCAAAGCAACTCCTCTGTCGGATTGTCGCTAGGTTTGGGTAGAGAGTCGGCGACGAAACTGGATTTGTTCTTGATTTTGAGTACCATGAGCATTGAATCTTGACAAGTAGGGTAGTTGGCTTCCACCAGCATTTGCGACACCAGGACGGCGCCAGGTTGATCAGAATGGTGGAGAAAGAGAGGGTGATTGGAATCCTTCCATGGTTCGGCTTTGGTGGTTTCGTCACCCATGGAGAAATAGTGGTGGAGGATCGATTCTTAGAAACCTAAAAAGCTCTGATACCATGTACAAATATGAACTTGTTTATTGAAGAGAATTGTGTAGATTACAAGGAGGAAGAACCTCTGATTTATACAACAAATAGAGCAACGACTCTTTGTGTAAAACTAGGGCTAAACTTAATTACAATAATATTGCATAGGAAAGAGAAGGAAATAATATTTCCTAGAAAATAGAAGAAGATAATAATTAAAGGAAAGTGGACATGTATTTGGTATTCCAATATTAACCGATTACGGTGTTGTATTAGCCAAAAGTATTATCCTCAAATGAGGCAACCAAATCCACATCAAACAAGGAAACAAAGCAATCAGGAAGTTCAGTAAACGACACAAAATTCTGCTCCATAGCAAAAGAGAAGTCAGTTAAGGCATCGACCAAAGCATTGGCTTGGCGTCGAGAGTGTTGCACGCGAACACTCCACCCCCGATAATTCATTAAGTTCCACCAGCGTTTAATAACAAAGTAATCTTTATGGGCCAACAACTGTCTGAGATCGGGTAAACGAAATGCTTCATGTAAATATCTCTAACAAATTGAGATCAAACACTCACAGCTCACTAAAAGTATAGAACAAGAGGAAGGAGAGAAAGAGAATCTGTCATAACAGAATGAATTAATTTGTTACAGGGGTGAGTTTGGTTTATATACAACCTAGAACCCGATTCATGTAAGTAGACCGGTTCCCTAGTTGATACAATAATTAAGCACTCTCTATACCCCTCCAAGCTGGATTTGGTGGAAATTCTACCAATCCAAGCTTGAAAGAGAGAGTATTATGGCTGTCTTCACCAAGAGGTTTAGTAAGGATATCTTCCAGTTGATCTTTGGAGCTCACATGGGTTGTGGAGATGAAGCCGACATCAACCTTCTCTCTAACATAATGGCAGTCAATGGTAAGGTGCTTTGTCCTTTCATGAAAAACTGGATTAGATGCTATATGCTCAACAACTTTGTTGTCATAGTACATTGTAATGGGAAGAGCAACCGAGAGGGACAAATCTTGAAGCAAAGCATGAAGCCAAACTACTTCACTAGCACAAGCAGACATGCTTCTATACTCAGTATCTGCACTAGATTTGGATACAATAGTTTGTTTCTGATGAGCTCTCACTTGAAGACTCGAGCCCATCAAGTCACACTCCCAGTCATTTCAAGTCAAGAGGAGGTTCAATGTCCAAATCAAGATCTCAGAGCCAATCACTATTGATCCAGGGAGCCAAACCTCAACTCGCGCCTACCAGAATACAACATGGCACGCCACTGGCCAAACCATCACACTTGGCCCGAGCACCATCACCTCCAATGGACTTAAAATGTCCCAATGAGTCCATCAAGACCAAGAGAGCTCGGCCCAAGCCTCCCTAAGTTCAAAGTGACAAAGTCAAGCCTCGACGCCAAGCGCCGGCAAGCCCAAATGATGTCTTTATGTGTGTCCGAGCCCTTAGAGCCATTTCTACCAGGAGTTCTTAATTCCATTGGTCCTAAATGTCCCAAAAGAGTCCAGGTAAGGGTTGAACGCGCGCAAGACAAGACTTGTAACCGGGGGAGACAAGATCCCCCTAATTTCGCCATCAACATTAATGGGGATCACTCAACTCACTCCAATATGATTCCAACCAGATTGCCAAGTCACCATTCCGTGTGAGGGGCACATGGATCACCAAATTCTGTCATTAGATCGTTCTAATAAGTGCCCAACACAATCCCTTAGTTTTCTCCTTTTGATTATGCATTTACTTCCCTAAATTTCGCCTCTTTATTTTTGATTGAAGAGTGGTCCTTTGCTTGCAGCATAAGGACGTCTTCAATAGTATAAATATGCCTTCCAAAGCTCATTGTAAGACACGTTGAATTTGAATACAAAGCTTAAGTTGAGAGTCTCTCATTCCTTTGTAATTTCGCCGTCAAAAACACTATCTTTCCCTCGTTCTTGGTGTGATAAAGATCTACCAAGTACAGAAAACCTCAAACACTTCTCAAAACACTCGTGTGATAAAGATCTACTCGTGTTTTTCTTATCCAAAGTCTTCCGCTTGCACATTCATCCACAATTCCGCCAACACTTAGTCTCATCTGAGGCCTTATTCCATCATTTTCAAGAAGACTTAGCCATCTTGAGTCTAGATCTGAGCGCGTCTATGCATCCATGAGGAGGCTAAACTAACAGTTTCTTAGTTTTCCAAGAAACTAAATTAGTGCCTAAGAAAGCACAATAGGCAGTGAGTGATCTAGCAGAAAAGTTGCAATTTTCCCAATCCACATCACTGTAACAAGTCAGAATGTTGTTGTTGTCAACATAATAGAATAATCCCCAGTTTACTATATTCTTCAAATATTTGATGACATGATAAGCAACTTGTAGATGTGGTTGTCTAGGTGTGCTTACGAATTGACTTAGATGTTGTATTGCATAGGAGACATCAGGTAATGTTCAGATATAATAGTCTTCCAACAAGTCTTCTATAGACTTCAGGGTCTTTCAACAATCTTCCATCTTGAGTAGACAAATTCAATCCTTTCTGTAATGGAAAAATAGCAGGCTTGCAATCCATCATATTTGTATCTTTCAAAATATCCAGGATATATTTTCTTTGACTTAACATTGTACCTTTACTTGATCTAGCCACCTCAATGCCCAAGAAGAATCTCACTGGACCAAGATCCTTGATGGTGAATTTCTTGTGTAGCCCCTACTTAGTCTCCATTATCACTGAATCATCATTCCATGTTAGTAGTAGATCATCTACATAGACTAATGCAATATCCATTAGTTCATTCTTTTCCTCACAAACAATGAGTAATCAATTAATCATGCATAGATCTGACATACCCAAGACTGAGCAAAAAACTAGTTAATTCTTTATTCCATTGTCTTGGTGCCTGGTTAAGACCATAAAAAGATCTTTGCAATTTGCATACCTGATCTGGTTGTGCCTTACTGTATCCTTGTGGAGGTAACAGATAGACTTCCCCGTCCAGTGATCCATGCAAAAATGCATTGTTCACATCCAATTGATGAACTTGCCATTTTTGCATTGTTGATAAGGCTAGTAGGACTCTTACTGTTGCTAGCTTTGCTACTGGTGAGAAGGTATAGGTGTAATCTTTGCCTTCAATTTGATTGTATCCTTTTGCTACTAACCTTGCCTTATGTCTTTCTATTGAGCCATCTTGCTTATACTTGACTTTGAAAACCCATTTTGATCCAATTGCTACTTTTCTTGGAGGCAGTTTTGTCAAAGTCCAAGTTTGATTAGTCTCTAGAGCTGCTATCTCTGCTTCCATAGCCTTTTCCCAACAAGCAATTCCTTGAGCTTGCTTGTAAGTGGAGGGTTCCTCAATTTTACACACATTGAAGAAAGATGCAACATATTCAGCAGAATAATCTTTGAGATCAATCAACCGTTCTATTGAACAACTGTAATTTCGCAATCGAGTAGAAGTTATCCTTGTCCTGGTAGACCTTCTGGGGATATGATTAGTAATAACAATCTGTTCAGTCTGCATAGCTGGCTCTGTATTCTTATTAAGGACCACTAACTCAGATTGACTGTGCACTGGTACTAATGGCAACTCAGATTACTGTCAATAGGGGCAGCTGGATTAACTAATGGTAGATCCATTTCCTGAACTTCCTCTTTTGCATCTCTATGAATGGAGTCCTTAAAAGGTAAGCTCTGCTCTCTAAGAAAACATCCATGGATACAAATATTTTGTGATTTTCCAAATCATATAATTTGTAATCTTTCTAAGTCATAGAATAACCTATGAAGACACATTTCCTTGATTGTGCTCCAAATTTCTCTTACTGAGGAGTGTATGCTTTTCCATAGCATAAACATCCCAAGACTCTTAGCTCATCATAATCAACGGTCTCTGCAAATAGAATCTCAAAAGGTATTCTCCATTTCAACACTGCACTAGGAAGCATGTTAATGACTCTTACAGCTCCCAATACACATTCTCCCTAAAATGTGATTGGCAGATTAGCAATCTTTCTAAGTCATAGAATAACCTATGAAGACACATTTCCTTGATTGTGCTCCAAATTTCTCTTACTAAGGAGTGTATGCTTTTCCATAGCATAAACATCCCAAGACTCTTAGCTCGTCATAATCAGCAGTCTCTGCAAATAGAATCTCAAAAGGTATTCTCCATTTCAACACTGCACTAGGAAGCATGTTAATGACTCTTACAGCTCCCAATACACATTCTCCCCAAAATCTGATTGGCAAATTAGCACGTAGCCTCATAGCTCTAGCTGTTTCAATAATATTTCTATGCTTTCTCTCAACCCTTCCATTGTGTTGAGGGCTACCTGGTACACTGGTCTGATGTACTATCCCCAAAGAAGCAAATAAATTCTGACATCTGTGCTGCATAAATTCAACACCATTACCACTCCTTATTCTCTTTACACTCTTCCCAAACTGTGTCCTCACATAGGCTACGAATGATGGAATGACATTAATCACTTCACTTTTATGTTTAAGCAAATAAACCCAAGTGTATCTAGATTTGTCATCCAGAATGCTCAAAAAATAAGAAGCACCATTCATGGTTGGTACCTTATAAGGTCCCCATATGTCTAAATGTGTAAGATCAAAAGGAGCTTCTGGCAAAGAAACACTTTTATGAAAATGATCTTTACATTGTTTAGACAAAACACAACTCTCACAATTCAAGTTAACTTGTGCATACATTTTAGAACAAGGTAAATGTTTCATTTTCCCAAATGAAACAATGACCTAACCTAGCATGAATGATAACACCTAATTCAACTAAGTTGTCTTTATTACAACCATTGGATGCATTTCTATTATTGTCAAAGAGAAATTGTTGAGTTGGCCGTGGAGACTTCATTACATATAGCCCTTCAACTCTCAATCGAACAGCCATTGTCCTTTAAGTGGTAGGGTCCTGAAAGAAGAAACTATCACGTTTTAGAAATCCTTGTAAACCATTATCATCTGATAGTTTTGTAACAGATAACAGATTCTTCTTGAATCTAGGAATTAGCAAAACATTATCAACTCTTAAACCCAATTATCTCAACATTCAACACACTGTCATCAGGCAAAGCAACTCTGATTGGTTTGAGTGGCTTCCTCTTATTACTCAGTATGCTTTCATCATAGACCATATGATCTGTAGCACATATATCTACTATCCAAATCATACCTTCTGTACTAGAGACTGATAATGCATGAGAATTGACATCCATACCTGAAAAGTGAATGCCAAAACCAAATGTGGAGGCCACATTGGATGCCTGCTTGCCTCTAGCACCATTATTCTGTGTAACAAGATTGGATGCACTAGAAATATCCATACCTCTGAAAGCTCTCATCACCTCTTTGCACACTGCATCCACCATGGCAGCATCTGGATTTTCTGTAACACTAAGAGGACTATCTTCCTCCATATCCATTTCTGCATTGGCTGCAGATCTGCCTCTCCAGTTATCTGGTAGCAAGCTTCTCTAGTATCACCCTTTTTCCCGCAATGATCACACCTCTTATCATATCTGCCCTTTCTTTGATCATTTTGTCTACCTTCACCTTGCTTATAATCACCTCTTCTTTGATCATATGAAGGCTTGTTCACATACATTGCAGTGGCATTGTTTTCATTGGTCATGTGCAAGGAACAAGAGATCATCTTCTGTCTTTCTGCTTGTTGAACTAAGTAGAAAGCTCTATTCAAAGTAGGCAACTTCTCCCGAGACAACAGATTACTGCGAACACCATCAAATTCTGAGTTGTTATATCTTGAATCCTTTTCAATAATTTTCTCCATCAATTCACAGGTGCAAGCAGTTTGCAGACCACCACACTCACATACAGGTAATCCATCAGGATTCTGAATCTCATCCCATAGTTCATTGATTTTACCATAATACTCTCCAACAGTGGAGCTACCTTGTTCAATTGAACATAACGTCTATGCAATTGATAAAGCAAAGGACCATTGGTTTGCCCAAACCTTTCACTCAATTCATCCCACAGATGCTTGGCAGACTCAATGTACATAAAAGTATTTGATATACTCTTTTCCATAGAGTTTATCAACCAACATCGCACCATATAATTCGTGCGAATCCACCTCTCACAATCTTGAGTCCCAATAGGTGGTTTCTTGCAGGTTCCGTCAGTGAAACCTACTTTGAACTTAGCACCAAGAGCTAACCTAACACCTTGACTCCAGGTGAAGAAATTGAAGTCGTCGAGGCGAAATTGAGTCAACTATGCTCCAGGATGATCTGAATTGGACAACGCCAAGGGATCGCAACCATTCAAGCTCTTCGATCTTGCAGCTGATGCGCCATTGCTTCCCAATCCAGTCTCCATTGCAACAGAAAACAATATGCGAAATCACCTAATCGACACGAAGAACACGATCGAAATCCGTGTACTCTGATACCATCTACAGATCTCTAACATATTGAGATCAAACACTCACAGCTCACTGAAAGTATAGAACGAGAGGAAGAAGAGAAAGAGAATCTGTCATAACAAAATGAATTAGTTTGTTATAAGGGTGGGTTTGGTTTATATACAGTCTAGAACCCAGTTCATGTAAATAGACCGGTTCACTAATTGATACAATAACTAAGCACTCTCTATACTTCAGTTGAGTCTGTTTCAACAATAAAGCTTGGAATTTGCAAATCAATCGGCGCCGGCTGTCTCTAGCGAATCACCTCAAGTTCAGCAGTCAACGCATCCTTGTAACCGTATTTGAAGGCGTAGGCTTGAATAAAATGACCAACATCAAAAATAGTTAACGCAGTGTATTGGAGTCAAAAGTTAATTATACGTTTGCGGAGGTACATATGTGAGGAGACTAACAAGAGTGTTTGCAAACTAAAAGGATATACAAACAAAATGTTACATCAGTTTAGGTTTACCAAACATTACGAATCTTATTCCACACCAACTAACATTTAGGTCTGTTTTCAACAAACTTGAAAATTAATTTGTAAATACAACTTCTTAATTAGAATGCTAAAAATGTAAGGGCTCAAATAATTTTGTACCACGTTATGGAGTAAATCTCATATATAACCATTAAACGGATTATAAATTGGCTTTCGTTTTCGAGGGTGCAAATTTCTCTTAAACTAACATTTTAACCTTAGGTCATCCACAATGGAGAACTTGAAGTTTCTTCTCTTATAAAGTAAAAAAGATAAATTAAAATTTATAAGGATTTGGGTGAGAAAATTCATAAGAAATTATCCTTGATTCTAGTGTCCATCTCTTGAAGAAGAATCTCATTTTACGAATGTACGAATGAATTATTATTGTACGAATAAAAAAATTACGTGCACAATCTTCTGTATTCATGTGCACATTCTTTTACATTTACATGCACATTCCTTTACATTTACATGAACACCCGCACATGTGTGCATGTCTTTGACAATATATGAAAAATACATGCACATGTCTGTGTGTGCATGTGAATGTGAAATGTTATGCATGCGAATATAAAAGGTTGTGCGTGTGAATATTGAAGGTTGTGCATGTGAATGAAAAATCCGTATATTTGCACTATATTAATTATTCTCACCAAATCCGAATCAATACTAAAACAGAGCGGTGTTTTGACATATGTCGCCCTCACGTTCAATTAGCCTATGGGTCAGTCTCTCGGCTATGCCACCTTCGTCATGTCATCTAACACGTCGTTGTGACTTTAAAAAAAAATTGTCACATCATCATGGCTTTAAAAATTCCAAAAAAAACTTAGATTGATTAATTCTCTTTACTAGAAAATTTATCTATTTTACATATACTAGTCAAATATAATTAATTTAGTCAACTTATTCCATGCAATATTTGATCTTCAATTTATATTGTTACATATGTATTATATAATATATTTCGTATACTATATTGTTCAATTTCTCAATTATACGTACTATAATTAATGATAAATAATCTCAATTTCATTACATCTGTATTACATAATATGTACTTCGTATATTATATGGTTCAATTTCACTATATTCATATTAAACAATACATACTTCATATACTACATGATACATCGTATATTATATGTATGTGGATAACTTACTTCATCTAATAATTAATTTACGCTCCTTTGAAAAATAATATCTTTTAATTAGAGAACAAATATTATCATTTTTTTATTTATTTAATTTACAAGATAAGAAACTCATGGGATCTCTATTGTGGACGCGAAATTTAGTATGTGATCCATAATGATTACGCAACACTTTTGTGGTTCTTCTAAAGTGCTTGTTTGGTTTGTGGCTAAAATCAAAGGAATTACAAATCTGCAGATAATGGAAATAAATATCTGTGTTTGGTTGGAAAAATATTCTGTGAAAATCATGGAATTTCGATTTCCTGGGATTTCAATTCCTTCATTATGTGGGAATTGATCTTACCTAATCTCCCCTAAGTAATTCACTTTCCTCCATTTTTACACATGTAATATTAAATTTCCCTATTTTAATCTACCTACTGCAAATTTTAACCAAATACATTTTCTCAAAATTTCCTATATTACAAATCACCTTAATTCAATTCTCATAAATTACAATTCACACGTTCAACCAAACGAGCATTGGCTTAGAAAAAGGCCGGCACCAAATTATGCAATATCCCAAAATAATGTTTTTTATGCAGTATTCTAAAACAATGTTTTTTTTGACGAGGAAAGATTTAAACATGACTTGGCTTATGTGCGACGAGCCGACGACCAATCTAGAACATCTTTGTGGATAACAAATGCTAGAGAATTATTTTATACGAAATATATTGGGTATGGATTTTGATTAGACTTGTATATATAGTTAGTTATAACTGTAATTTTACTTACTTTGTCAATAACAGAATACACATTGATTATCACTTCTCCCTCTCGGATCTTTCTAGATCATAGTTTTACAATATTGATATGGTATCAGAGCGCAATGACTAGTGGTAAACGTGTCAAGAAACCAAACCTAAAAACCAAAAATCCTTAAAAATCCAAAATAAAAATCAAGCCGAAATAATTCGGTTTGGTTTATGTATGGTTCAGTTTGGTTTGGACAAAAACCAAAATAACCAACTTGTTTAAAGACATATTACCTTGCTTAAATTTTATGTTTATAGTCATAATATATGATACAATATTTTTGAAATAACAGAATACTATATATTAGCTAATTAAAATCAGTTTCACATTCAATTTTTTCTTCAAAAATAACAAATTTCTAAACATATAATCAAATGTTCATACTAACATAAGTAATAGATAAGCGCCTACTCAAAAACAATAATTAGTGAAGATGAATGTGCGACTGAAAAAACAAATGGCTTGGGAATTGTTGTGGAACATACAAGCGGAGGGGTAGGATGCGACTTGGTACGTCGGTGACTGCAGCGGTGACCGATGAGATGCGAGGAGGAGGAGCAAATGAGCGATTCTAGGGTTAAAAGTTGATTGACATATTATATTAATAGAAATAAGAAGATTAATCCAAGCCCCAAAATATAGTTTTTTTTATAAGAAAAATTATTCAGTTTAACCAAACCCAAACCGAACCAAAACTAAATCAAACAAAAAACTGAACTTCAAAAATAATCAAACTAAAAACCAAACCATAAAAGATCAATTTGGATTTGGTTCTTTTTTTTCGTTTTGGTTGGTCTAGTTTTAACCAACCCCTGCTCAACCCTAGTAGTGACGATCGATCGATCTGATTGAGCTATCTATTTTTTATTAAAGGAATTTGCGGAATTCTTGGCAATTTCCAAAGTTCTTCAGATTTGCAGCCATGGTTGACGGAGTCGATGATGCTATGAGGCACGATGATGGACTCTGACCTTCAAGGCGAGAGGAATTTGGCGATTTCGAGAGATTTGGTAGAAACGGCTACGACGATCCACTTTTCCTGTCCAATTCGGACTATCCCGGTTCCTTGCTTGTTTCTACCACCTTCAATGGAGGTAATTTCATTTCTTGAAGTCGTGTCATATGTATGGCACTAGGATCTAAAACAATTCTTGTGGATGATGAAGATAAGAAAGTTATGTGGTTAAGAGCTGACTATATGGTTAGATGTTGGATCTTGAACTCTATGAGTAGTGAAATTGTTGAAGATTTTATGCATGTTCAGTCTTCCAAGGAGCTATGGAAGAGATTCTTGAACGTTTCTCTGAGTCAAATGCTCCTTTATTCTATCAACTGCACAAATATTTGTCTAATATGAGGCAAGAAAATCTTAGTGTTGCAGCTTACTATTAGAAAATTTGGGATGAACTGCAAGTCTTAGAGACTATTCCTATTTGTGAGTGTTGAGTTACGAAAGGTTGCAAATGCTTATTATTGAAGCAATTACTAGACAGAGAACAAAAGCACAGAGTGCTACATTTTCTTATCGACTTGAATGAGGCTTGTGAACATACAAGAAGCAGTATCTTATCTTTGGAGCCTTTACCAGGGGTGAACACACTAGTCTTTCAAATGATCACGAGGATTGAAAGACATAAGGAGATCACTAGTAATCATGGACATACTCAAGATCCTACTATGGCTTTTGTTGTCAACGGATACAATAAGAACAAGACCTATGATGGGGGCAACAATCTGATAGAGGTACTAGAAGGGATTACAATGGGGATCGTCCAGACAAGAGAGATCTCAAATGCACATATTGTTGTATTAAAGGTCATACAAAGACATTTGCTTCAAAATCATAGGGTATCCAGATTGGTACAAAGGCCTTAAGGAACAAAATGCAAACAAGTTTGTTGGAAATGTTCATGACATGGCAATGGAAGACAGTCTTCTTGACATAGGAGAATCATCCACCAACCAAATGAATGTTGATCCTACTATTGTGAATGTTGTGTTTCAGAAAGTCATGAAAATGATCATAGGAAAGGCTGGTGTAGATTTTGACTCTGGAAAGTGTTTCATCATCTTTGCAGGTAGTCTGAACTCATCTTTACTTCACAATACTTGTAATGATGATAAGTTCACATGGATTGTTGATTGTGGAGCTACTGATCATATTGCTTTTGCTTATGAGTTTTTCACTGACATGTAGAGATTAGGCTCACCTATATATGTTGCTTTGCCTGATGGCACTACTAAGTTAATTTGGTTTGTTGGAGATATCCAAGTCACTCCTCAGTTGGTGCTCAATAGAGTGTTATAGGTTCCTGAGTTTAGACACAATTTGTCATCAATGTCTAAGTTGGTTAGTTAATGGTAAGGTTGAAATTGACTCAGTCAAATGTGTATTGTTGGACCATGATGTAGATGGTAAGATGGTGATAGTACATGTCCAAGGTGGACTTTACAAATTGCATACTAGGCCAGTGGATGTTAATGGCTTGAGGAATAAAGTTTGCAATAATATTTCTTCTACTAAGAATGCTATGGATACTGAACATCTGATGTTACAGCATGCTAGGCTTGGTCATTCTTCATTTTCAAAAATGAAACACATTCCAAATTTTTCTGGAACAAATTTAGAACTTAATTGTGAATGCTATGTACTTGCTAAGATTCACAAATTCCCATTTCCTAGTAGCACTTCTATTGCTTCTTCTATATTTGAGCTTATTCACACGGATCTATATGGGGACCATACAGGGTTCCTGCTCTTGATGGAGCTAGATATTTCCTAACTATGGTAGATGATTGTTCTAGGGCTACTTGGACTTTTTGTTGCATAACAAGTTGAAAGTTTTTGCAAATATAAAGAGATTTGCAGCTTATGTTGAAAATCAGTTCAAGACCACTGTGAAGTTTCTCAGAACAGATAATGGAACTGAGTTCATGCAAAGATCTTGTCAGGATTTATTCAGAGTTAAATGAATTTTACACCAGATATCATCACCAGTTGTACCAGAACAGAATGCAAGGGCGATGAGGAAGCACATGCACTTACTAGAGACAGCCAAGGCAATTAAATTACATGCTTGACTTCCTATCAAGTTTTAGGGTTATTGCATTCGTGCAACAACTCATCTTATCAATATCATGCCATCCTCTATTATTCAAAGGAAGACTTCTTATGAGGTAATATATAAGAAACCTCCTAGCTATTATGATCTAAGGGTTATTGGTTCATTATGTTTCACACTGAACATGAAAACACCAAGAGATAAATTATGTGCTAAATCAAGGAGATGCATTTTTCTTGGGTATCCTCATGGCCAGGCGACATTCTTAGTCTATGATCTTCAGACTCACACTGTTTTTGTATCCATACATGTAAAGTTTCATGAAGAAACTTTTCCTTTTCGTTCTCAAACTCCTACTGTCATAACTCCTTCATCTTCTTTACCTCTTGTCAATCCAACACCTTCACTAGATGACTTCCATCATGATTCACCATCTTCTCCTCTTGTTCATTCACTACCATTACCTCCCTCTTCTCCTCCATCACATATCCCCAATGTCTGAAGATGGTTCACCACCTCAACTCCCATCTTCCATATCTCCACCTCCTCTTAGAAGATCAAGTAGGATCATTGCTCCACCACAACTTCTATTTGATTATCATTGCACTTTTACACGAACCACTACATTCACCTCACATTCTTTCCTTGCCTATCAGAATTTTTCTCATCTACCTCCTTCCTATGTTTCTTCTTTGTTCAATGTGTTGACTACTACCGAGCCTCACTCTTTTACCCAAGCTCAACAACACCATGTTTGGATTGATGCCATGAACAAAGAATTAGAGGCTTTGGATCACAATCATTCTTGGACTATCACATACCTCCCACCAGGTAAGAAATCTATTGGATCAAAGTGGGTTGTTAAGGTTAAATACAAAGCCAATGGTGGGGTTGAAAGAAACGAAGCAAAATTAGTAGCTAAGGGATACAACCAAGTCAAGGATAGAGATTACAAGGACAAGACCAGATATAGCCTATAATGTACAACATCTGAGTTAATTTCTCCATCAACCTAGAGTTTCACACTTTCAAGCTGCCATTCATTTGCTGAGATATCTCAAAGGGACATTCAACATGTCACTCTTTCATCCCGCTTCTTCTGATTTTGTGGTGACTGCTTACAGTGATGAAGATTGGGGTTCTTTTGATTATCATGGAAGGTCCATTACTTGTTATTGTATTATCCTTGGTAAATCACTTGTCTCTTGAAAAGTGAAGAAGCAGAAATAAGTCTTTAAGTCCACAACAGAAAGTGAATATAAAAACATGTCTATGGCTTCTAGTGAAGTGGTATGGATCCAAGCTTTGCTCACTGATCTAAGTATTCCATCTCCACTTCCGATCACACTCCATTGTGATAATTCTTCAGCTGAACAACTTGCAGTTAATCAAGTAATTCACGAACGAACTTTCGCATCGATTATCACTTTGTTCGTGAAATGGTCCATGATGCTTTTATCCACACTCATCATATATCATCTGCTCGACAACTATCAGAGATTTTTACCAAACCTCTAGATGTTGCACAACATCGAATTCTGTCTTGCAAGCTTGGCCTTGTCTTTTGTGATCGTAGTCCAACTTGAGGGGAGGCTATTGAGTATGGACTTCATATATTGGGGTTTCTATTTAGGCTCATTTGTAATTAGTTCCTAGTTGGTTAGACTTGTAAATATAATTAATTAGTTCCTAGTTGGTTAGACTTGTATATATAGTTAATTACAACTGTAATTTTACTTACACTGTCAATAACAGAATATGTTGAAATATAAACTTGTTTATAATAAGGCCCAAGTGTATATGTCCAAGTGCATGTCCAAGTCTATCCCAAGTCCAAATCTAGTCCAAGCCCAAGAACAAGAAAATGCTAGAAGAAAGTAGAAATTAAAAGAATATGCTAGAACGTAGTAGAAGTTAGAAGAGTATAGAATGTTGTAGAAACATTTAATGTGTTAGTTGGAAGTTGTATGAAGTGGATTGCTCCCACTATAAAAGGGATCATCCATTGAGTTGTAAGCATCAACTTGAGAATTAAATATCCTCTTCCTTTAAAACACAAGAGTCCTTAGAGTTAGCTCCTCAAGAATTAGAGTTGTGCTTCCCTCTTTAATCTCCAACAAAGTGGTATCCGAGCTGAGGTCCGAGATCTGTCCAACATATGCACTATTGCATATCAAACTGAAGATCTCGAAGAGTGGAAGCCGGGGGAAAAGGAGTCGTCTTAATCGGAGTCCAGACGCGCCGCCAGGAGCTGTTTGAAGGTTGTTGTCCAAATCTATCCGAGATATTGTTAGAGGTATGGCCAACGTATATTCCTTTCAAGTTCCATCACTTAAAACCAACAACTATGACAACTGGAGCATCAAAATGAGAGCTCTACTAGGAGCACATGATGTTTGGGAGGTCGTTGAGAACGACCTAAATGAGGTTGAAGACGAAACTGCTTTGACCGCCCCCGAAAGAGAGAGTTTGAAGGATTCAAGAAAGAGGGACAAGAAGGCCCTATTTCTTATCTACCAGGCGTTGGACGACGATGGTTTTGAGAAGGTTTCAAGTGCAACTTCAGCTAAGGAAGCATGGGAGAAACTCAAGACTTCTTGCAAAGGAGCTGAGCAAGTAAAGAAGGTTCGTCTTCAAACTTTGAGAGGTGAGTTTGAATCTTTGCATATGAAACCTTCGGAGTCTATCTAGGGTTATGTTTCGAGGGTCCAAGCCATCTCCAATCAGTTAAGGAGAAACGGAGAGGAGTTAGAGGATGTGAGGATCATGGAGAAGATACTTCGCACCTTGGATCCCAAATTCGAGCTCATTGTGGTGACGATAGAAGAAACCAAGGACTTGAAGGAAATTACGATCGAGCAATTAGAAGGATCATTGCAATCATGGCATATAAAGAAGCATGAGACTACTGAGCAACTTCTAAAGTCGCAGTTCAAGGAGAAAGAAGAAACCAGAGGTTACGAGAGAAGTCAAGATGGTCACCGAAGAGGCAGAGGACGAGGTCGAGGCATTGGACGTGGACGAGGTTGGAACTCCAGTAGACAAAATTCCAACAACAATTACGAGAGAGGAGAAAGCTCGTCACGAGGTCGTGGAAGAGGACATCATCTAGACTCGAGGTATGAGAAGTCTCAAGTTCAGTGTTATAATTGTCAGAAGTATGGACATTATGCCTCAGATTGTTGGTCCCCGAAAAACAAGATCGAGGAAAGGACAAATTATGCGGAGATAAAGGAGGAAGAGAAGGGTACGTTGTTGTTGGCGTACAAGGAAAAGAGTGGTGAGGAACAAACTACATGGTATCTTGACACTGGTGCAAGCAATCATATGTGTGGAAGAAGAAGCATGTTCGTGGACCTTGATGAGTCAGTAAGTGGCAGTGTTTCCTTTGGTGACGATTCACATATATCAGTGAAAGGAAAAGGAGATATTTTGTTTCGTGCCAAGGATGGAAGTCACCAGGTAATCTCAAACATCTACTATGTTCCTAATATGAAAAGTAATATCCTGAGTTTGGGGCAACTCTTAGAAAAGGGCTATGATATCCACACGAAAGATTATAGCAACCTTTTCATAAGAGATCGAAAAGGCGATCTGATTGCCAAGGTGAAGATGACAAAGAATCGAATGTTTCCGCTGAACATTCGAAACGATATTGCAAAGTGTCTCAAGACCTTCTACAAAGATGAATCATGGCTATGGCATCTTCGATTTGGGCATCTCAACTTTGGAAGTTTGAAATTACTATCGAAAAAGGACATGGTGAGGGGACTTCCGAGCATAAAACATCCTGAGCAGCTGTGTGAAGGTTGTCTGGTTGGAAAACAATACAGAAAGAGCTTTCCAACCGAGACAGAGTCAGGAGCTAAGAAGCCGCTCAAGCTCATCCATACGGATGTGTGTGGTCCGATCAAGCCAAGCTCTCTCGGTAAGAGTAACTACTTCCTTCTGTTTATTGATGATTATTCAAGGAAAACATGGGTATATTTCTTGAAGCAGAAATCAGAAGTATTTGAAGTATTCAAGAAATTCAAGGTTGGTGTAGAGAAGGAAGGTGGCACCCAAATCAAAGCAATGAGATCAGACAGAGGAAGAGAGTTCACTTCCAAGGAGTTCTTAGAGTTCTGTGAAGCCAATGGGATTCGTCGACCTTTGACGGTTCCAAGATCTCCCCAGCAGAACGGATTTGCTGAAAGGAAGAACAGAACAATCCTCGACATGACCCGAAGTATGACCAAGAGCAAGAAGTTGCCAAAGGAGTTTTGGGCTGAAGCAGTGGCTTGTGCAGTGTATTTGCTGAACCGATCCCCAACTAGGAGTGTGTGTGGAATGACACCACAAGAAGCATGGAGTGGAAGAAAACCTGGAATATCTCCTCTTTGCGTTTTTGGAAGCATGGCACATGTACATGTTCCAGACGAGAGGAGAACAAAGCTAGATGATAAGAGTCAAAGCTTCATCTTTATTGGATATGATGCTAGTTCGAAGGGGTACAAGCTCTACAACCCAAACAACAAGAAGACTGTAATCATCCGGGACGTGGTTTTTCAATGAAGAAGGAGAATGGGATTTCAATCCTCATAAGGAAGATTACAACTTCTATGAAGTTGAAGAGTAGCCTGAAGGTCTCTCACACGAGCCTGCAACTCCACCTACTTCACGTGTGGCAAACATCAATGGTGATGTATCATCCTCAAGTGGAAGTTCAAACGAGAGGACGCCACGCATGAGGAGTCTAGAGGACATTTATGATACTACTGAACAGGTGGAAAATCTTACTCTATTTTGTCTCTTTACTAACTGTGAACCAGTAAATTTTGAGGAAGCTGCAGGAGAAGAGAAATGGAGAGATGCAATGGATGAAGAAATCAGATTCATTGAGAAGAATGATACATGGGAGTTAACAACCCTTCCAAAAGGGCACAACAATTGGTGTCAAGTGGGTGTACAAGGCAAAGAAGAATGCTAAGGGAGAAATTGAGAAATACAAGGCAAGATTAGTTGCAAAGGGCTATAGTCAAAAGGCTGGAATTGACTATGATGAAGTGTTTGCGCCTGTTGCTCGGATGGAAAACATTAGACTCATCATCTCAATGGCAGCTTAAAACCAATTGAAGATCCATCAGATGGATGTCAAGTCTGCTTTCCTAAATGGAATCCTTGAAGAAGAAGTCTACATTCAGCAACCAGTTGGGTATGAAGTTCGTGGGCAAGAAGACAAAGTCTTGAAGCTAAAGAAGACCCTTTACGGGCTAAAGCAAGCACCGAGAGCGTGGAACAGTCGGATTGACAGTTACTTCCAGAAGAATGGGTTTGTTAAGTGTCCATATGAGCATGCACTCTATATGAAGGTCAAGGATGGAGATATTTTGATTGTGTGCCTATACGTGGATGATCTGATCTTCACTGGAAGCAATCCAAGTCTATTTCAAGAGTTCAAGTATGCAATGATGAAAGAGTTCGAGATGACAGACATCGGCTTAATGGCGTACTACCTTGGAATTGAGGTGAAGCAGGAGAAGGAGGGCATTTTTATCTCCCAGAAAAGTTATGCTAAGGAGATACTAAAGAAATTCAATATGGAGAATTGCAAGCCAATAAGCACCCCGACTGAGTACAGTTTTAAACTGTCCAAGTATGAAAACGACGAAAGAGTAGAACCAACTCTGTTCAAAAGTCTCCAACAACAACCCATTTTCAAACAGACAAAAGGATTCTTCGCTATCTTAAAGGTACAACCGATCTTGGTACTTTCTATTCAGTTTCTAATGATTACAAGCTTGTTGGATATAGCGACAGTGATTGGGGTGGAGACATTGATGATCGCAAGAGTACAACCGGACTTGTTTTCTTCATGGGAAAAACGACTTTCACTTGGGTGTCGAAGAAGCAGCCAATTGTGACATTATCCACTTGTGAAGCGGAATATGTGGCTGCTACCTCATGTGTCTGTCAGGTAGTTTGGCTGAGGAATTTGTTGAAGAAGCTTAACTTGGAGCAAGAAGAGCCGACTGGGATTTGCGTTGACAAAAAATCAGCCATTTCCCTGGCAAAGAACCCGGTCTTTCATGATCGAACCAAACACATTGACACTCGTTATCATTATATACGAGAGTGCATTGCTAGGAAGGACGTGAAGATGGAGTACGTGAAGTCTCAAGACCAGATCGCGAATATCTTCACCAAGCCACTCAAGTACGATGACTTTGCAAGATTAAGATGTTCACTTGGTCTTATAAAACAAGTTTAAAGGGGGTGTTGAAATATAAACTTGTTTATAATAAGGCCCAAGTGTATATGTCCAAGTGCATGTCCAAGTCTAGCCCAAGCCCAGGTACAAGAAAATGCTAGAAGAAAGTAGAAGTTAAAAGAATATGCTAGAATATGGTAGAAGTTAGAAGAATATAGAATGTTGTAGAAGCATTTAATGTGTTAGTTGGAAGTTGTATGAAGTGGATTGCTCCCACTATAAAAGAGACCATCCATTGAATTGTAAGCATCAAATATCTTCTTCCTTCAAAACACAAGAATCCTTAGAGTTAGTTCCTCAAGAATTAGAGTCGTGCTTCTTTAATCTCCAACAGAATACACATTACATTTCACTTCTCCCTCTCGGATCTTTCTAGATTATAGTTTTACAGTATTGAAAGAGCAAGAACATGCTTTAGCTTCTGTACGAGGAAGGATCAGCTTAAAACTCCTTTACCGATGAAAACTTTTAGAGCATTGTTTGATAAAAACAAAATGATAATACTTTAATATTAGTGTTTATAATACTAGTACGGGATGGGATTTTCATATTTAATACCGCTTTTTCTACCACTGTCACTAATACTTGACAGTAGAGCAAGCCTAAAATAGGTTCATATCTGTAAACTTAATCAGCAGTTTGGAAATTGAAGCAATTAACAGATAATCCAAATCTATGATTAAAATTAAAACTAGCAAATCAAAGTGTCATCCTAATTTCTCACCCCCAAACTTACAAACACTTCCTCTTTCATCTCATCATCTGTGCACAAACAAATCAATTCCCTTTTTTTTTTAAATAAGTTGAATAACCCAATCCAATCCTGCAAATCAGCTTAGATACTACTCTATACAGGTTCAATGGTGTCAACAACGGATCTGAAAGACTCGAACTTGGCTGAACCGTCCTTGTCGTCATAGTGTGACACCAACGCCTTGACTATGATCCGGTACTTCCTCCTGTACGTCGGCAATTTAGATATGCTTCTCATCATTCCAGTCAGCCTGTCAAACAAACCAAGATTGATATCATGATAGTCTTTTTTTGACTAAATTTATAGTCTTTGCCCACAAAATTGAAGTGTGAAAGCTATGAAGCTGTCTGGACTGGACCAAATATGAAAGAGACAAAACTCCAAATTCAAAAATGACATTTCATCTAGAAGCACAGAAAATTACTGTAGGCTAAACTGGACATCATCACAAGCTTGGTAGGTAATATTTCAGTTTCTCATGATTAGAAAATTAAGCTAATCAAAGCATTTTCAAATGGGTTTTGAGTCATTCTGAAACCAATTCCTAATACCCAAGGTATAGTAGTGCCAAATGGGGCCTAAGAGATTCCTGTATAAAATTACATTAGAATGATTAATAAGATGGAAATTTGAGTACCTTCTGCTGATGCCCTGAATTTGAGCAGTTCTGACAGGATCTTGAGGCATAGCGCTACCATTTTGCCACTCCTCCATACGCTGAGCATTGCTCCCAAATAGAAGCACTTTCTCCAGATAACGAACCTCTTCATCACAAAGCTTAATGGCCTTGATTTGTTCCTTCAACACCATCACAGGCTGAAAGAACCAATCTGACAATTTGTCCTGAGGCCTGTTTTCGTATGTGACCACTACGTCTTCAAAAAGAAGAATCCCGTCTGACCCGGCTTTGATGGAGGTGAGAAGCGTTTGGAGGCAGGAGTATGAAGGCAAACCGACTCCTATGATTGCTTCTTCATGACCGTTCTTTGCCTTTAGCCATTGAGCGAGGTCTAGTTGTGTGATCACGTTTGCATCAATGAGCTCTTTCCCCCTCACTTCACAAGCCCGCATCATACTCGCCCACATCTAGATACCGAGACAAGTATTTGAACAAAGAATTACATCATCAAGTAGAATCAATCTATTAGAGGACATGTTCATTAGTAATAGCAAGTTTTCATTTTCACATCTAGGTACCGAGAATAGTATTTGAACAAATAATTAATTTGTGAAGTGGTAATTTGAGCTTGTGAAGATTCTGTGTATTAGAGGACATGGTTCAATTTTTAAAATGACAGAAAGAATCTTAAGACATAACTTGTTATAGTAATGGACAATAATTTATATCTAGAGATCTTGACACACACACACACACACACATTTAAGTGCAAACAAAACAGATTGATCCATATTAGTACCGTTGTTCAATGATGATTATTAACCATGTAAGGAATTGTGTCCTTTCTAGATGGACCCAGATAACCGTGAAACTAGGAGATTGTTTGAGAAAGTTGGGATTAAGCGATTTTGTAAGTTAATGAAAAATTACATTTTCATTTAAAAAAGAAGGATTGATCCAGCTTATAAGGCTTCCTCTAAGTTACTTCCACTAACGAACCAAAGTATAGGTGCTTTGATCAATGCTACATATAGGTATGATCAGAAACTAGATTATAGGATACTTGTATAGCATGAGCTTATATACGGCATGTACTTAATTACCTGGACCACCTGCACTTCGTGTATAGATTCCCTCACAGATCTTGAGGGACCCAAGTTCGGAATAAACATAAGAGTGGCCTGTCCCGGAGGACCAGGATTGAAGTTTAGAGCTGGTCTAACTGAAAGCTCTGAAGAATCTGAGGTCTTCTTGCGGTACTTTGGCCTGCAGATAATTGAAGGTTACAAAAAGGAAACAGAGCTAACATAGTAACATCCGATTTTAGTTTTACGGACTAAGAACTATGAAGTTAAATATGGAAGCTTGTTTTAGCTACTTGCTTTGGGAAAATGGAGCCCTCCCTCAGATAAAGAAAATCGTTCGTGTACTCATCAAACTCAGCAACCATTGCAATCACATAAGCCAAACCTCTTCTAAAAGACCTTTCCTGCTCAAGAAAATACACGAAAAAGCTAAGTCATAAGCACAACAACATACGCAAATTCTAACAGACTCAAAAGAATGCAATGAGACCTGATAAGCGACAAATGCACCATAGAGTCCGATAAAAACGCTGGAGAAGATAGACATTAAGACACTCCCAACAACAATAAGAGGCCAAAGTAAAATGGCAAGACCAGCAACTGGAATACAAGCAGTTTCAAGAAACGGTCCTTCACGGCTAATAAGATCGTGTATAAGCCTTTGCCATCCCTTAAAAAGCATGTACGGGCTCTTTACTATGGCAATCACTGCGTAACAAGGGATCTCCACAATCAGGCCCATCAAACCAACAATGACGATACCCGGTACCTGAATAAACCTGCACAATTTCACATTTTCACCTCAATGACTCAAACATTTGAACTACTTTGCATTATGAAAGAGGAAATTTAGTTACCTAAGCGTCTGAATGTCATCTGAGCTTTGTGATTCGCGGATTTCTCTTAACCATAAAGGATAAGAGTGGTAACAAATGTCAGCAAAGTCGCGAACTGCAGTACAGCTACCTTGGATTGTGCCCCATGTTCCATCCTAGTTATAATACACTTGTCAAAATCAGAATCAGAGAATTAAATCAAATATAGGTTAAGGTGAAATAAAGCAAAAATAAATTAGTTTACCACAATGCAATGCAAGAATTTCTTGAACTCATTGCCATTTCTGAAGGCTTCAAAAGCTGATACCCAAGGGGTGAAGAATCCATACCCAACACCAACAAGAACACTCCCAGCTATGCTGAGGCCCAACCAGAGAGCAGATACAGCAGGCAGAGCTAGCAAGATTACAATCTTAAGGGGTATGTCAAACCTATTAGTACTGTAATCAAGCAAAACAAACCCATATCAGGGATAGATCAAGATAAAGCAGCATTTTACCAGCAAAATGAAAGGGGAATGTGTTGAAATTACTTCACAACTGTGTAAATTGTCCAAGCAAAGTGAAATGGAAAAAGGGCCAAAATTACTGCAACATTTCCAATAACTAGTATCAAGCCAGCAACAGGACCCACCAACAATCCTGCAAAAGCAGATTGTTTTTTAAGCATATAAATACATCTATGAACAGATCATACCATTAAAGAACCTAAATTTAAGAACATGTTGAGTAAGTTAGGTCAATAAAGAACAGCAACTTCAACCCAGAACTAGAAAAAGGAAGTACCTTTAAGAGCACCGAGAAAAAGGGCAGCACAAAACGCAAAGATCACATACAAGAAACTTAACCAACTAGTCCCAGAGTCAGCCATGTTTGGAGCTTGAAAAAGACCATGAAATCAGGAAACCCAGATGATGCCCCCAAAAGATGAAATTTTGGGGAAATTTTGAAGAGGTTTTGAAATTTCACTGTATAACGTTTTGGATCAGAGCTTAAACAGGAGGAAGAGAGGGATAAAGAAAGGACCAGAAAACGCCGGAAATGGAAAACAAAATTCAGAACGCTCGGAAAGTAAACCGCAGATTTTTCAAAGTTGGTGCTTATAAACAGAGAGCGTGACAGTATTCAAAGAAAGACGTGCTCAATACAAAGAACCTAATGAGGTCAACAATCCGTTGTAAGAAATATCTCATTTAAATTAACACAAATTCAATTATGGATTAATTTAATTGAGGTTTAATTAGGGAACAAGAATGAGTCTCGTGAGTCATATCTATGAATCATATGTTCGATTAATCATGAGTCATATATTATTTGAAAGTTGAAATCATACATCTTTCTCGTGAAAATGTCTAGTGGATCACTTCATTTATCTTGTGTTTACATGTTTGCATAATTATTAGGAAAAGTGATTTTAGAAAAAATGATGTTAAATACTTCAGATTCAAAAATTATTCACCTGTCAAGTCTCCCGAATCCTACTGATGTAGACATGATGTCATTACCCACAGGTCAACACATCTTACCTTTATGGGTGTGAAGCCTGTCGGATAAAGAGCCATTGTTAAAAAAAAAAAATATTGTCAAACCACATAGGTTAGTAATTTTGATTTTAAAAACTAAATTCAGATAATAAAATGAGAAATCTTATCAAAATATGTGAATAATCATAATTAATCATCTAACTTTGTTTAGAATCTTTAAGTAAACTTATTGGCAAACCACTAAATCAATTGAGTATTGATACTCCATAGATAGACAATGAAGGGTAAACTCAAAAATGATGAAATTAGTATTGTTGCCCCATATTAATTGTAAGACAAGAAACTGTATACTCTCTCCTCTCCGTCCCTAAATATAAGACTCATTTGTTTTTTTAACACTATTCACGGTCGAAGAGGATCTTTCGATTTCTGACTAGTGTATAAGATAAAATATAGTAATGAGTGGTTTTGTTTGATTCATATCAATGAGAATTTTAGCAATATCAATTTTTTACAATTTTACCTAACTTGTAACGAGATATTAACGAAACAAAACGTACATTGATAAATGTGCCCATTTAAAATGAGAAGATCAAAAAGGGCGGAGGGAGTACAATATACTATACACTCATAAGATGAATAGGGTGCCAATTCTGTCATTGCTAGTTCAATCTTTCAAACTTCGTGTGATTGCAATGGATTGTATTCTTCCTTCTTTACATATTCATTTACGTCACAAATATAACGTTAGAAAGTATTTTATTTTAAAACTTGCAAGTTTGGTCAATATTGTTTTCTTTTAGAAACTATATTTTATGCCATTCAAATCCTTGTGATAAGTGATAATAATTCTAAAAGTTTGATACTTTGGTCAAAAAGACCGAGTTTTAAGACAACTAAGCAGTTATAGTTCATCAACATTAGCTGGTTTTTTGGGGGACTCGTATATGCTATGGTTTAACGAAATGCAATCAGCCGCCAGAAATGAATAGAATATGTATCTGTCAAACTGACTTGTATATGTACTCTAGAATAAAACAGGAAAAGAATGATTGAAGAAATAGGGAGAATGGGACCCTCAATAAAAAGTTGCATGTTCCCTCCACCTGGTAGTTGAACCCGTTAGATTATAATTATGCATGAATTCACTGTCACATTTGATGGTTCCATTTGAAACTCCTATCACACAATTTAGTACGGAGTACTTTATATAGTTTTGTATACATATAAAACCAGTATATATAATCTTGTGTAAGTACTTTTATATGCATCTAAGTTGTAAACTTAACATCTCATTCCAGAATCAAGACCGTTGGAGAAGGGTCCATCGTAATGTGTGATACATGTGTTAATTAAGAGAAACATGCCCTAGATTCAAGTATCTTTACGCTAACATAATGACAATCTGATTCAATATATCCTCCGGCTTCACTCTTTTCTCGTGGAAAAGCTCTAAAAACACCTTCTTAATTGGGACCGAGAACTCACACAATATTTTAAGAATAAGGCTTAAATAAACACTTAATTGATTGATTAAAAGAGAGTACAAGAGGTTAGCTACTAAATATAAGGCCTATAGAAACGGTTCAATGAAACGGTTTTTTATAATGAAACGGTTAGATCAAATGAAACGGTTTATGAAACGATTTAAAAAATCACATTTTTACAATATGAAAATGAAACGGTTATTTATTTTGCAACGGTTTTCTATTGTTTTGATGAGGTGGGTTATAGGAGAATTTGTTCTTAAGATAAGAACTAAGAACCCATCGATGCTTCCAATGAAGTCACTTACAAAATGAAAAGAATCAGCCAACGATGACATTTTTGCAATTTAAGCAAAAATCGAACAAAAATACGATTATACCCTGATATAAAAGCACACAAAAAATAAATAAAAAAAAAGCTCAAGAGCTTCTGTGGCGAGCTTCTGAGCTTCCATGGCGAACTTCTCCGACGGCTCCTTCTCCATCTCACTTCTCTTCGCCTCCTATTTTCCTCTTTCTACTCGATTTTCCGTCGTCCTCGACAACCTGCTTCCCCTCGCTGGTGCTCTTTCGATCGACGCTGCTTCTCTTCCTCTTTCCCGGTATTGCTTCAAAACCCTAGCGCTCTCAATTCCTTCAATGGCACCGCCTCTAGATCTGTCGGAAATGCAGCTTCTCTTCCTTTTTTAGCTCTGAATGAATGACTGGTTAATTGTTGATGAGAGTTCTTTATGAATGCTGTGATAAAAATTGTAAATGGTGCTTCACAGACAGATGTTTTTTGTGTCACACTTTATGTTCAAAACTGTAGTGGCTCAATTTTAGATCATTCTTGGGCTTTTTCGAGGGGTAATCATGATAAATTTTGTGAAATTCATGATAAGATGGATCGTAGGAGTTGGCCCTGGAAGAAAAGGTCATCTGAAAAATCTGCTGCGGATAAGGCAATTGCTACATTAGATTCAGCTGGTGTTTCGTCAGCTTCAGGAGAATCTCAAAACGATAAGGTTGGTTAACATAGCAATCAAGTATCTGCCTTTTCTATTGAAGTGATTTCTTGTGTTTCTCAGCACTTTCTGTAATCAAGTATCTGCAGATGTGTTCCTTGGATTCCTGGCCCCTGTATTCATGGACTCGAACCTCTCCTCCAACCACGTCAAGTGAACTCGCAATCCATCCAATTTACTTGGTTGATTGGTGCATAATTTTTGTGTCAACAATTCTTCCATCAGCTCGACCTTGGTGTGCTTCTGCTTGCTACACCGTTCCAGAATATTTTCACCGTCTGAAGGAACTGCATGGTATCATCTACTCAAGAAAGATGAAGAAATGAGACAGCCTGGTGTATGGGATAAGGAACAAGGTGGTACATCTACTACAGAGAAACCCCAAGACAATCTTGCTGCTATGTTCAGGCCTCCATTTGATTTGATGTATCAGGGGTCCTTTGAGAAGGTACTACATTTGTGTTCCGTGTTATATAGACTCATACACAAGCATGAGCTGTTAACTTTTTGAAGGTTTTGTGTACAAATCATGTACTATATAAATATGCTGGTGTTGCTTTATTGGACAAAAATTGAACATCCTCCAATTTTTCACGCAAAAGTTGTTGCCACTTCCGAGAATAAGTGGCTTCTCGTGAATTTGCAGTCAAACACGGAATTCAGTTCTCATATGGTAATGTAATGCTGTCCTGTTTCTCCCTGTTCGTTAAAGAAAAAAAATCCTTTCAACTCACATACTTCTGGAAGAGGCTTGTTCATTACATGTTGTTATAATGTGCAGCCGAACCGGGACTTGTTTTTGGGGATGTCTTTCCATTTTGCTTTTCTGTACGTTTTTTTCATATTCCCTATCCTGTTCTAGATTGTAATTAGTTGACAGTTGTTGTTAGTAACGTTAAACTGGGAGTGTATACTAGCTGGTTTCACTTCTAGATGCTACTATTTAAGTAATACACTCATGCTTTGCTAATTTACTAGCTTAGAAACATATGTTCTCACCTTATAAAGCTATCAATCACCTACACATCTGATTCAACTCATATTTGAGACAATATGACATACATCACCTGGGCTCATACTACTGGGCTTGATGCTGTTTATGTGCAACATATGGTGCTAATTACTGTATACAATTTTCTTGAGCGTCACAGTTGGTGTGGCATGTGTTAATAATACTGAAGGTAATCCTTTTCTTCCTCCTATCAATTATAGGTCTTTTAACTTTTTATATACTGCCAAACTAATTGTTTGCACTCTTCTACCTTCTCATTTGCAGTCTTACAAGAAAATAGACAAAAGGAAGATCCTTGTTTACAGTAACATTCATGAACCTATAGTGAAAAATCATGAACCTATATACTAGTCTTCATGAACCAAGCTCTAGTTTTTAGTCATATCTAGGTGAATTTGATCTACTGAACTTGTTTCTATTTAGTTCTACTTTCTTACAAACTGTCCAGGTTCAATATGAATGGTTAGTCTCATAGCTTAAGATCAAAGGTAAAGATATATATGATTCAGATTTAAGTCATGTAACTTCTCACTTCTAACTTCTGTAATTGGATTAGATTCAATTTTTGGTTGGATTTGAATGAACTAATCAACCGTTCAGCTCCTGGTGATGTACCTTGCAGCTTTTCCAAAAAGAAATCAAGGTGACAGTTATTTGTCTTAGGCCTATAGAAACTTCTAAAGGTTCTGCAAGTGGAACCTCAACGAAAACATCATCTAAGGTAAGTTCATTCTAATTGTAATAATCATACATGTGAGGTTAGAAGTATTGTACAATAATACGAGATATTCTTGTATATGGCTATGAACCTCTTCCTATGCATGTTCGGTAGTGCTCTTCTTCTGTTTGTTGATCAGGGTTTAGTAAATTATTGAGATATTCTTGTATATTGCTATGTTATCTGCATTACTAGTCATTATTGCATAGTGTGGGTGGGAGATTGATGTTCATTGTTTTTGCTGTTCTTTTTTACACAGCAAGGGGAGAAAGAATGCATGCAGGATACTGCTGCTGATATATACATACAAGCTGCTGATACATAAATACAAGTACTCTTAGTTGATCCCATGTTTGATATTAATGGTTTAAGTATAAGGAGACCTGGGCTTTTGTAGGTTATTAAACTCTATTCTATCAATAATGTGTATTCTACGATTCATAATCAAAGTGAGACAAATACTTTATTTTCCGTCTGTTTTGACTGAGGAGAAGGATCAAAGAAGAAATGTGGGCTTTTATCGGCTAGGGAACTTACTTTCTAACTTGTTAATACGCTTAATAATTGTAAAATTTTGACACCAATGACACTCAATCAATAATCACCTTGTTTTTCACCAAAAAAAATAATCACCTTGTGTTTGTGTGAAGAATTGAAAGCACAAAAGAAGAGATGAATGCTCAATTACTCCATTGATCCGTGCAAAGATTACAGATTGAGTTTATATAGAGGAAGAAAGCCAATAACAGAAACAACTGAATCTGTTACAAACAGATGCACGTGATGTAATCCCCCCTCAAATTGGAGGCGCTGGCAAGAGACCCAATTTGGGTAGAATGGAGCTGTGATGAGGTCCAGATAATGGCTTGGTGAAGATGTCGGCCAACTGTTGCTGAGTTGGGACATGGCTAAGTGTCACAAGTCCTTTGCTGAGCTGAGAACACACATAGTGGCAATCCACTTCTATGTGTTTTGTTCTCTCATGGAACACCGGATTCCTGGCTATGTGTATTGCAGCCTGAGAATCACAGTTGATAGGAACAGGGTGGATGTCTGGAACCTCAAACTCGCTAAGCAATCTGGTGAGCCAGGCCAATTCAGTTGTCAATCTCCTAAAGGATCTGTATTCTGCTTCTGCTGAGCTTAAGGAGATGGTGGTTTGATTCTTGGATTTCCAAGATATAGGAGATGTGCCAAGGAGAATGAAATAGCCACTTACAGATTTCCTTGTGCATACACAGCTAGCCCAATCTGAATCACAATAGGCTTGAAGACCAAGGCCAGGTGATGAAGATAATAAGAGAGCTGAGTTCATAGTACCTTTAAGGAATCTTAATGTGTGAAGAGCTGCTTTAAAATGAATATCAGTAGGACTATGCATGAATTGGCTAAGATGTTGGACTGCAAAACAGATGTCTGGTCTTGTGTTGGTGATGAAGTTCATCTTTCCCACCAATCTTCTTTAAGGAGTTGCATCTGGGAGAAAGACACCTTTTGAATTGGATAGCTTGATGGAAGGATCTAATGGACTGGAAGTGACAATAGCATCCTCTGTATCAAAATCTTTTAAGATTGCCAAGATGAACTTCTTCTGTGACATCACAATTCCTCTGGATGAATGCAAGAATTCAATTCCTAAGAAGTAGCTCAGGATTCCCAAGTCTTTGATTTTGAATCTTCCATCTAGATAATCCTTGATTTTCTTCATTTCCAATGCATCAGTCCCTGTTAGTAAGATGTCATTTACATATACTGCAAGGAATACTAATGAACTACCCTTCTTTTTGTAAAATAAGGAGTGGTCATTAGAAGACTGGATGTATCCTTGAGATAGTAATGCCTCTGAAAGCTTGGAGTGCCACTGCCTTGATGCTTGTCTGAGACCATATAGAGACTTGTTTAATCTGCAAGCCATTTCTGGAGTTGCATTGATGCCTTGTGGGATCTTCATATAGACCTCTTCTTCCAAATCTCCATGAAGAAAGGCATTGTTGACATCTAACTGTGCTAAGGGCCAAGAATTCTTCACAGCTACTGCAATGAGGCTTCTAATTGTTGTCATCTTCACTACTGGTGAAAATGTTTCTGTGAAGTCTATGCCAGCTTTTTGTGTGCATCCCTTGATCACAAGTCTAGCTTTGTGGCGCTCCAAAGAGCCATCGGCCCTGTACTTCAACTTGTAGACCCACTTTGAACTTATTGGCTTCTTTCCTGGTGGTAGAGGAACAATATCCCATGTATGTGTTGCATCTAAAGCAGCTAATTCAGTGTCCATTGCCTTCCTCCAATCTTCAGAAGTGTTGGCACTTTCAAATGATGTAGGTTCTGTCAATAATGAAGCTTGACAAACAAAAGCTTGACTGATATCAGAGAGATCTTCAAATATAATATTGGAAGAAGGATCAAGTTCAGTAGAAAATAAACTGTTGCAAGAAGCACTATGACAAATAAAGTCATTAAGATAAGAAGGTTCCTGTCTTGCTCTTGTTGATCTTCTAAGAGAAATATCTTCGTGAGTGTCTTGTGGAATAATACTGTGCTCAATAATAGGTGAATCAATACTGGGAGGTTGTTGATGTTCTGAGATAATATCCTTTGTCATATAGTTGTCATCCCATTGTGAATAATCAATGACAGGAAATATGACAGAAGAGAAATCCTTGATAGAAGAGAATGTCATTATGCTCTCATGAAAAATGACATCCCTAGAATAAAAGATCTCCTTTGTATCTAGATTAAGAAGTTTATAAGCCTTCTTTGTAGATGGATAACCAATGAATAAACACCTTCTTGCTCGAGACTGAAATTTATGTCTTCCTACTGTCAATGTAGAAGCAATAGCTAAACAACCAAAAATTCTGAGATGTGTAATAGAAGGTGGTTTAGAAAATAAAACCTCATAAGGTGATTTTCCATTCAATACTTTTGATGGATATCTGTTTATAAGATGAGCTGCAGTCAAAATAGATTCTCCTCAGAAAATGAGTGGCAAGTGAGCTTCAAACATAAGGGCTCTAGCTACCTCAAGTAAATGCTTGTGTTTTCTTTCAACTACTTCATTCTGTTGAGGAGTATATGCACAAGAAGTTTGATGAATAATGCCTTTGGCAAGATTAAAATCAGATGCTAACTTGCTACCACCCAACTCCATTGCACTATCATACCTAATGATCTTTATATTTACATCAAATTGAGTACATACCATTTCTACAAAAGACTTTATCACAGAGAAACTGCTAGCCTTATCTCTAAGAAGATGAACCCATGTAGCTCTAGAAAAATCATCAACTATAGTTAGAAAGTAACTAAAGCCATCATGAGTAGGTTCTCTAAATGGTCCCCATGTATCTACATGGATTAAAGAAAAAATAGATGTAGTTGTAATAGAACTACTTGGAAATGGAAACCTATGTTGTCTACTCTGTGCACATACAAAACAAGGTGGTATATCATCCTTTGACAAAGAAGCTCCAATGATATCTTTGAGTTTGTAATAAGGAAGATGACCAAGCCTTTTATGTGAAGTGCAGTAGTCCTTTATTGAGGTTGATTTATGTTGAGTATTGACTGCAGATGCATTTTCTTCAAATGTAGCTTGAACACCACCTTGTTCAAGCAAATATAGACTCCTGGACTTCTTACCAAGAGTTAGAGGCCTGTGTAGAGCAAGCCCCTGCAACCAACAATGACAATCAGAAAAAACTGCTAAACAACTCATCTGAGCAACTAGCTTTGAAACAGAAAGTAAGTTGAACTTAAACTCTGGCACAAACAATACTTCTTCAAGCAAAATCTCAGGTGTGATCTGAACTGAACCAATCATCTTGACTATCAAAGAAGAATCATTAGGAAGTGTCACTGAAATAGGATTACTCAAACATCTATGATTAACAAATAATGACAGTGAGTGACACATATGATCAGAAGCACCAGTGTCTATAATCCAGACCTTACTACTATCAATATGCTTGGATGCATGAATAAGAGAGGTTGCAAATACTTGAGAATTACGAGCAAAGTTCTCAGAACCAGATGTGTATTGAAGAAGATT
The DNA here is from genome assembly GCA_029168935.1 of Oxyria digyna. Classification (NCBI taxonomy): domain Eukaryota; kingdom Viridiplantae; phylum Streptophyta; class Magnoliopsida; order Caryophyllales; family Polygonaceae; genus Oxyria; species Oxyria digyna. The sequence continues at coordinate 20,837,307 of JAPVLV010000010.1, read as the reverse complement.
CTTCACTTGAGTCAATTCTGTGGCAGATAGACCAAATGAAGAATAAGAACTAGACACAACATTTGATGAAGCTCCTGTTTTCTTGAAATCTTTTAAATAGCCAATGATTTTGTAACAAGAATCAACCAGATGTCCAGGCCTCTTGCAATGTGTGCAAATTTTGGGATTCTTCCCTTTGTAGTTGCTTGGCTTCTGAGTGTTGACATTGAAAGAACTTGATTCTGTCTGGAAACTGGTTACTGAGCTAATCTCTTTCTGTTGTTCTTCTTGAATAAGAAGAGAATAAGTTTGATCTATATCTGGAATAGGAGACATAAGGAGAATGTTTCCTCTAACTGCAGAATATGAGTCATTCAATCCCATAAGGAATTGATATAACTTTGCTCATCATCAAGAGCCTTCATATCTTGCGCAGAACCACAAGAACAACTAGGAATTGATCTTAAAGACTCAAGTTCATCCCAGAGGCATTTAATCTTGGAAAAATAACTCGAGATATTGTCAGTACCTTGAGCAAGAGATGAGATCTCCTTCTGGATTGAAAACTTCTGTGCACCATTGACTCTACCATATCTGGAATTCAACTGTGACCATATAGCTTGAGCTGTAGTGGCAAATAGAACACTATCTGCAATTGTACGATCAAGTGAACCAACTATCCAAGATATGACCAAATTGTTGCAACGATCCCACAGTCGAAGGCGAGAAGGATCTTCAGCCTCTGTTGAACGCGGATAAGAACCATCGATGAAGGCTAGTTTGTTCTTTGCGCTTAGAGCAACCCAGACTGCTCTCTTCCATGACAAAAAGCTCTTGCCGTCAAAAGCTTTGGACACCAGTAGCATTCTGGGACCATCAGATGGATAAAGATGCAGTGGATCACTAAGATCGGTGATCGGAACAGAATTCACCACCATTTTTGCAAGAATTGCAATTACACACAAAGAACCGTAGAAATTGGGGATTTTCTGTAAACGCCAAAATTTCAATCACAAGCTGTGATCGAATACTTCGTTTAGCTCCAAGAAACTCTCAGAAACTAAAAAAAATGCAGATCAATGATCTGTAATGCGAGATGAACTCGAATTTGAGAAAAAAAATCTCAGAAAAAGTGCGGAAAGAAGCGATCGAAACGCATTGGCTGTGATACCATGTTTGTGTGAAGAATTGAAAGCACAAAAGAAGAGATGGATGCTCAATTACTCCATTGATCCGTGCAAAGATTACAGATTGAGTTTATATAGAGGAGGAAGAAAGCAAATAACAGAAACAACTGAATCTGTTACAAACAGATCACGTGCTTTGCACGTGATGTAACTCTATCTTCCTATACCTTGTTCTTAATTACTTTGCCCTTTTTAGAAGTGTCATGATAGACATATCATAAAAAATTGTCGTTGGTATGTATGAACTTGCCATTGATAGTCATGAACCTAGCTAGAATACACATGAAGGTTCATTAATCTGATAACCGAGGTCTATAAATCAATGCATCCATTGATTCGCATTGATTCGTATAAAGATTTATTAATTTACAAGAGGTTCATAAATTATATATATAATAGAGTTTCACAAGCTCTATAAATCAAGTTCATAAAGATATATTAATATTAGAGGTGCTTGAGCATTAGTTTTCTTCTTGTTATTCATTGATTTTGTACAAACTAGAGGTTCATAACTCTAAATTCAAGATTATAAATCCTATTCTAAAGGGTTCATTCCAATTATCTTGTAGGTTTATACCGATAACTTTCCAGGTTCATATCGATAGTCATGAAAATTTATATTGATTATGACAAATTTGTGATTTCCACGTACAAGTTCATTCACTTCCACACACATGATCATTAATTTCCACATACATGTTCATTAATCTACACATTCATTTTTTAATTATCGAAAGAATATTCCATTGAACAAGTAGGTTCGTGCCTATCATCAAGAAAGTTTATGATCATTTTATCATTAAATGGTTTAAAACGAAGCGCGCTATGCGCGCCTCGTAAGAATAATAAACATACGAAGTGCGCATAGCGCCCTTCGTTGGCTTGTATTCTGTAGGTTCATGAACCTTTGAACCTCAACTCAATTATAGCATGAACTTGAAAGAAAGAAGTTTGAATCTTTAGGAAGAAGGTACACCAATGAAAGAAGTTTCCTTCTGGTGACTGGCATTGTGTATATTGTTCTTGCAAAAATTGTGGAACTGTTGATGGTGGTCTGGATCAAGACAACGAGAGACATGACAAATCCCCAGATTAGGCATGTGATGAACCTGGTTCACGTATGCGATGAACCCAATTCTTTTTGTTCTAGTATAAATTGATGAACCTACAAGGAAAATACTCATGAACATATAAGTTAAAAATCATGAAGCTTGAAGCTGAAACTCGAACTTAGAAGCTAAAACTGATGAACCTACAATGAAATCCTCATGAACCTGCAACGAAAATCCTATTACATAAAACAAAACCCCATGAACCCATACGGAAAAGTCCATAAACTCGTACAGAAAATTCATATGAACGGATAATGCAAAACTGATGAACCTACAAATTAAAAATGATGAAACCCGTCTGAGTTCTCTATTTTGTCCTACCTTGATAGCCATTAAATTAAACCTAGTTCACGTATGCGATGAACCTAGTTCACGTATGCGATGAACCTAGTTCACATCCTCATAGGTTTATTGGTTAAGCTAGGCAAGTTCATTAGGGTATCAATGCAGGTTCATGAAGTAAGTAAAAGTTTGATAAAAAAGAATGAATCAATCACATGTTCAATTACTCTAACAGCAGGTTCAGTAGTTAAGCTAGGCTCATCAGTTATGTCTTATGAGTTAATAGAATTTTCAAGCGGGTTCATTAATTTTTTTTTCCAGGTTCATTAATTTTTTTTCCCTATTGTTACATTTTAACTTGTACATTGCTCTACAAGAAAATATATTAGTACCTGCAGTGCCAATATGCGGTCCTCCACAATGTCTTTAATAGTAAGACGAGACAAAAATACTTTACGAGTCTGTCCAATTCTATGTGCTCGGTCAATAGCTTGATCTTCAGTGGTTGGATTCCACCAGAGATCCAAGAGAATAACATGACAAGCTGATACTCCTTGCAGCTAACTATAGTGCAACAAAGAGAAGAAATCATTCAGTTGAACTGTGTAAACTTACATGTGCAGCAACTCAGCAAGAGTACAAGAAAGTGAAGACAAAAATCCAAAATAAAAAATCTTATCAAAGATTTCACTTCCAACAAGCAGTGTCCCAGAATTCTTCACGCATCTGATTGAGTTGGTCCCTAGTTATCGACTCTGTATGCCTCCATGGCTTTGGCTTTCGTATCTTCTTAGTACTTCATACAAACATTTGAAAAATGTACTTAATATCAATCCAGTAATTACCAAGACATACATAGAAAGTAGCAACACATACAAAAACAATGAACCACTTGAAAATTCTGAATGATCATGTAACAATCATGCTTGACAAGAGAGTAACTGATACAAAAAAGAAGAACCCAAGCAATAGTTCTCCATCTCCCAAGAAACCGAGATTTCACCACAACTTTGCTCTCAACTGAAGTTTCCTCTTCACCCTCAGAAAATTCCTCAGAAGACTGAAGCCTCACTGGTGAAGAGGAATCCAGAAGCTCCTGTTGAGGTCATTCTCAGAGCATGTTTCTGAGCTAAGTGTATCCTCAAAATTCTTAAGCAGATGGTTGTTAAGGTTAAAGGAAACTTCCTCATTGGGTTTATTACGCAAAAACTGGGATCATGACTTGCAGAATACAATCAATAATAAGGAATTATCTGCACAATTCATCCAATAACTAGAGCATTAACTTCAACAATTTGCTAAATCAACAACTCAATTGTCTAAATTCAGGCAACAAGGAGTCTAATCGGTTGGCTACAATGATCGCTCACACCAAAGTCATCAAAAGTAGACAGCGAAGATCACATTCATCTCTAACCTAGACACCAGATCTGCAAACCACAGTAAACAAGGAAGGAAGAGAACACTAACCTTGCGATAAGTAGTAACGGGGAGAGCTCTCTCACAAACCTTGCAATAAGTAGGCCAAACCATTCACAACAGAAACATAGCTCCTAGTTACTGCTTACTTATTCTTGGTTACGGCAACACAGATTGGTTCTATTATAAATGACAAGCATATAAATTTCAGTTCTGTTGCTGCAAACCCTGTAATCATCATTTTAAAACATGTAAGAACTCATAAAGGTTTTTAGATTTTCCATGAGCCTGCTTTTCCCAGCCGCCAATTTCGCTTGGAAAACAGTGAGCATGTTAAGTTTATTTTGCATTGTCTTCCATCATTTTCAGATTACTATTTTGCTAATGTTATTAGCTGCACTAAAAATAAATTAAGAAAAACATATCAATAGAAAGATCAGATGGTTTACCGAGACAGGTTCATTGGTTTACCGAGGCAGGTTCAAGGCGCATCTGTGCATTTGATATGCTTTATGCAATCATCACAACAGTAAACTAAGTTAAAGATAAACATGTTTTTCATACTACGCAGCAAGCTTTCAGCATAAAACAGCAAATCCTAAAAGATCTAATATTTGCTAGAGTAAATTGTCAGCTACAGCTGATTAATAACTTCTGATTCACATACCAGATGAGTAAGATAACTAATCAAGAGATTCTCTTATATCCGTTTAGAAATTTCACCACCTCAACCTCTGAAATTAACACTCAATTGGTTACCTTTTACCCAATTACCCTACCCACACAAAATACTCCAAGAGACGTAGAAGAATCAAGCAAATAGAGTAGACGAACACAATCCATTGAGGACAAACTAAAGAATGAACTATGAAGCAGAATAAGAATAGCAAATGGAGAATCAAATTCCACTTTAAAAATAAAAAATTATTTTGCAGAAATTTTTAATTAAGCTCATGTATTCTTTTCCCTAAGCAATAACACACAGAGATCAACATCGGAGACCTGAGCATGCAGAAATCATCCATAATTAGTTGAAAACGCATCATGAGTTGAAGTAAAAGTCTATATCAACTACAATAAAACATCTAAGTTCAGAACGCCAGATCAAATTTGTGGCATCAACTGTCAAGACAATGACCTAATCACCCAATCGTGTTACATACTTGCATTTAAGACAGTAAGAGGTTATAAACAAGAATATGCACTAGTTTTAAAAGAGAATATTCACCAAATATACAGGGGTAAATGACATGGGTAAGAGGCATACCCGATGGGAAAACCTTCAGCAAATACAAATTTTATTCTATCTGGTGCATTGATTAGCTCGAGAAGGCTAACAACAACCAGGTAATGGCGCATTTTGATGTACCTACAAAAGTAATTGATGAACCTACAAGATTAATTGATGCACCTACAACAATTTACCAAGGGAATCTTGCAGCAGTGGTGACTACATGAGTGCTAGGTTCAATTGTCTATTCATACAGGTTCAATGGTGTATTCATACAGGTTCAATGGTCTATTCATGCGTTAACAGTTGATAATGTAGACAGTGATTACTAAGCGAGAGGAAGAAGGACGTCTGAGCACCATCGAACATAAGTTTGAGCGTATTTCGATTAGGGAAAACACAATTTCATTCGCAGTATCCCCAACACTCTTGTCGGCTCTCAAGTCTAATCCCGCTCGGGTAATTTCACCAACTCTTTCTGTTTTCCTTACCGATTGCACCATGCTAGATAGCTTCTCGTATGAATTAGGCGAAACAAGATAGTTTCTCTTGATTATGCTACATTTTCCTATTATACCTCATAATAGATTGTCGATTTGTGTAAGGTCACTGTTAGGTTATTGGAATGGATCTTATAGTGAATTAGGTTTAATGTTCTTGGTACTTGATTTTTGCTGCACTTTAATTCTCACAATCTCTTGCAATTAAGTGGGTAAATGTATAAGATTTGTTAGACTCTAATGTTAATCGATGGTGATTGTGGATCTTAATGCGGTCCATGTGTTTTTTAATCTTCTATTTAGTAATTTGATCCCAATTTCAAGTTTCTTAGGATCTAGAAATTCTTACACATGTCAATGGAGCATGTAGAAGGATGATTGATGTTGTTGAAATGTTGGTTTAAGAACTAGGGTTAGATACTTAGATATGTTTTGTAAATGTTGGTTCTCGTCTTTGGTTTTGCTTTACAGAAATTGAAAGCGTATGGACAAAATATATTCATCATAGGGTTCAAGCTACACTATATGAGTGTCTTGTTTTAATACTTCTACATGTATTCGCTTTTCTTGACGAGTAGATTTACTGAATTTAGTTATGGAATTCATTTCCCGCTAGTTCAGTTGTTGGCTAGTATGTTGATTGCATTGCAGACATCAAATTATAACTTCTGTCCCTCAATAGTATAATTGTCACTTAACTTCTTTGTTGCTCATCAAATTTTACTAGCATAATCTTTTCTGATTTGCAAATTGAGTTTTTACTTTCAAAATAAGCTACAATGCTTATCTAACTTTATTGGCTTATTGATTCATTTAGAATATCATGTCAAAGATAGTGTGTGCTGGTTTTGAATGTAGCAAGTGGAGTATAAGGGACTATTGAGGCTCCACACCTTTGTTATCTTAATTTGGCAGCTAAAGATATTTATTTGGCTATATCAGGATTCGTGATTTCTGGAATTTTTACTGGTTTACAGATTCGTGATTTCTGGAATTTTTACTGGTTTACAGATTCGTGAATTACTGGTTCTGAGTTTACAGATTCGCAGATTCTGGTTCTGTAATTTTTACAGTTCGCAGATTGCTGGTTTCTGCATTTACAGATTCGAAGATTTCTGGTTTATGCGTTTACAGTTTTGCAGAAAACTGTGTTTTTCAGATTTTTGAAATCTGTTTTGCAGAGTTACTTCTAAGTCATACTAATATTTGTTTGTCTTATTGAACATATATAATGACTAACGGAGATGAGAAAACTGCTGCTGACGCTGGAAAGATCATTGGGTCGCCCCGAATTCAGTTTGGGACTATGTCTCTCGATCAGGCTCAGATACTTGAAAGGGTTCAAGTTCAGAACAGTCCGGGTCATGAGAGTCCGGCTGAGAAGAGTCCGATCAAGGAAACCCCCCCCCCCGGTCGTCCAAGTGGATCTGCCACCAGTGTCTCTTCATCCGGCTCAACCGAGTCATCCGCCTGAAACGAGTCATCTGGCTCAAGCTCTTCATCCGGGTCAAATGAGTCATCCGGGTCAAATAAGTCATCCGGGTCAAATGAGCCATCCGGGTCAAATGAGCCATCCGGGTCAAACGAGTGATCCGGGCCAAACGAGTCATCCCATGGATCTGTCTGATGTTCAGTTGCCTCATCTGTATGTTCCCCACATGCCTTATGTGACAACTATGCCGAACACAATCCATGCTGGGATCCTACCCGAAAAATTTGACGGGAAAGGGTTCAAAATATGGTCTCAGAAGATGGAGTTCTTCCTGAGCATGCTGGGTCTGGACAGGTTCTTAAAGGAGGGGAAACCTAGGTTCTCCCCACATGACTCTGACGCCCTATCTGATTGGGCGAAAGAGGACTATGCATGTAGAGGGTATCTTACTCATCGCATGATTGACTCGCTGTACAAGGTCTACTGTAACCATAATACCGCTAAAGAATTGTGGGATACTTTGACAAAGAAGTACAAGACGCAGGATGCTGGCTCAAAGAAAGCGGCAGTAGCAAAGTTTCTGAACTACAAGATGGTAGATTCAAAGTCAGTCGTGGAACAGGTTGAAGAACTACAACTGATCGTCCATGAAGTGATCTCGGAAGGAATGACCATCTGTGAGGCTTTCCAGGTAGGTGCCATCATTGAGAATCTTCCTCCATCCTGGGAGCAATTCAAGGTCTACTTGTTGCTGAAACAAAAGGAAATGAGGATTGAAGACTTGATCGTGAGGCTTCGGGTCGAGGAAAACAATAAGAGGGCCAATCAAGTTGGGCTTTCTAACAAGGCAAACCTGGCTGAGCATTGAGACAAGGGGAAGAACAAGAAGTTTCAACCTCAAAACACCACAAACTTCAAGAAGCAAGTAGCAAAGAAGTTCAGTGGAAAATGCCACAAGTGTGATAAGGTTGGTCACAAGGCAGAAGAGTGTCGCAGCAAGCCCGACAACAGAAGAGACAAAGGGAAGAAGTCTCAAGCCAATTTAGCTGAAAACTCGCTGACAGCAGACGACCTGTGTGCGGTGACTGAAGTGAATTTGGTTGGGAGCAACCCAAAGGAGTGGTGGTACGATACAGGTGCCACTAGACACATCTGCTCGGATAAGGGATTGTTTACCACTTATCAGAAAAGCCGAACAGAGGAGAAGCTCTTCATAGGAAACTCTGCGACATCAAAGGTTGAAGGTATTGGGAAGATCGTGCTCAAGATGACTTCTGAGAAGGAGCTGACTCTCAACAATGTGCTTCATGTGCCAGACATTCGAAAGAATCTGATCTCGGGGACTCTTCTCAACAAGAATGGGTTCTGTGTCAAGTTTGTGTCTGATAAGTTAGTTCTTTCTAAGAATGAGATTTATGTGGGGAAGAGTTATGTGAAGGATGGGCTGATCAAAATGAATGTAATGACAGTCCTTCCGAAAAAGGTTGTAAGTGATGTTTCAGTGAATGAGAATAATCCTATTGCTTATGTCGTTGAGTCTTTTAATATTTGGCATGAAAGATTGGGACATGTTAACTATAAATCTATAAGTAGACTAATAAGCATGAACATGATTCCGAAATGCAAAACAAGTAAAGACAAATGTGAAGTATGCGTACAAGCGAAACTCACAAAAACGCCATCACCCCATGTAGAAAGAACAACCGAACCTCTAGGACTAATTCACACTGATTTATGTGATTTAAAGTTTGTGCAAACTAGAGGCGGTAAGAAGTACTTTGTAACCTTCATAGACGATTGCACACGATATTGTTATGTATATTTGTTACATAGCAAAGATGAAACCTTGGAAAAGTTTAAAGAATACAAGTTGGAAGTTGAGAACCAACTTAGTAAAAAGATTAAAATGATCCGAAGTGATAGAGGAGGCGAGTATAGTGAACCATTTAATGCATTCTGTAGAGAAGATGAAATCGTTCATCAAACTACTGCGCCTTACTCACCTGAATCTAACGGGATTGCGGAACGAAAGAACCGAACTCTCAAAGAAATGATGAATGCAATGCTGCAAGAATCTGGGTTACCCCAGAACATGTGGGGGGAAGCGCTGCTAACCTCCAACTACATTCTCAACAAAATACCGCATAAGGTGACTGGAAAGACGCCTTATGAGTTGTGGAAAGGTAATGTACCTTCATACAAATACCTCAAAGTGTGGGGGTGCCTGGCAAAAGTGGCGGTGCCACCCCCTAAGAAGGTCTCAATAGGACCAAAAACCGTTGATTGTATCTTCATCGGGTATGCACACAATAGTAGTGCGTATCGTTTCTTAGTATACAAGTCTGATATACCAGATATACATGCATATACAATAATGGAATCAAGAAATGCATCCTTCTTCGAAAACACGTTCCCATCTAAGGATAAAGAAAATCCGAAACGGACTCGTGAAGAAGGCGAAGCAAGCACTTCTGTTCAACCAACAGAAGAGGACAATGATGAACCTAGACGTAGCAAAAGAGCTAGAAAGGAAAAATCTTTCGGTCTGGACTTTGAAATGGCTTATCTCTTGGAAAATAAACCTAGAACATTCAAAGAAGCCATGTCCACACCAGATGCACCTGCTTGGAAAGAAGCGGTGAAAAGTGAAATCGACTCCATTATGCAAAATCATACATGGGAGTTAGCTGAGTTGCCATCAGGCTCGAAAGCTCTTGGTAGCAAATGGATTTTCAAAAGAAAATTGAAAACCGATGGCTCGATAGATAACTACAAGGCTAGGCTTGTGGTGCAAGGATTTAGGCAAAAAGATGGCTTGGATTTCTTTGACATCTATTCTCCAGTAACGGGAATAACTTCAATAAGAATGCTAATAGCCATTGCAGCTATACACAATCTAGAAATACATCAAATGGATGTAAAAACAGCTTTTCTAAATGGAGAACTAGAAGAGGAAATTTATATGAAACAACCCGAGGGTTATGTTGTCCCTAGACAGGAACACAAAGTGTGTAGACTTGTGAATGATGGACTAAAGCAAGCTCCTAAGCAGTGGCACGAAAAATTTGACCAAGTAATGATGTCAAATGGTTTCAAAATAAATGAATGTGACAAGTGTATCTATGTCAAGGAAATTCCAAAAGGATACATTCTGTTGTGCCTATATGTGGATGACATACTCATCATAGGTAGCAACAATGACATGATCAAACAAACCAAGAACATGCTTAACGGAAAGTTTGACATGAAAGACTTGGGACTAGTGGATGTGATCTTAGGGATCAAAATCTTTCGACATTCGGAAGGAATAGTCTTGTCTCAACAACATTACGCCGAGGCGGTACTTGAGCGATTCAAGAACCATTCAAATGGGAGTGCAAAAAGTCCAGTGGACCCGCATCTCAAACTGAAGAAAAACTCGGGTAATGGCATATCACAGTTAGAGTATGCTCGTGTGATAGGAAGTCTTATGTACTTGACAAACTGTACAAGACCAGACTTAGCACATGCTGTCAATGTACTGAGTAGATATACAAGCAATCCAGGACACAATCACTGGAAAACAATAACTCGAGTATTGAACTACTTGCGACATACTCGGAGTTACGGGCTTCACTATGGAAGATATCCAGCCACTCTGGAAGGCTATAGCGATGCTAATTGGATATCAGATTCAAAGAACTCAAAATCCACCAGTGGGTATGTATTCACGCTGGGTGGTGCAGCTGTATCATGGAAATCCTCAAAACAAACGTTATTGGCCAGATCCACAATGGAATGTGAGTTCATTGCTTTAGACAAAGCAGCCGAAGAAGCAGAATGGCTTCGAAACTTTATGGAGGATATTCCTTTGTGGGAAAAACCAGTGCCAGCTTTAGGTGTACACTGTGATAGCCAATTGGCTATCTCTCGGGCACTGAACATGATATATAATGGTAAGTCTCGCCACATAAGACGACGACATAAAACCATAAGACAGTTGCTCTCAACTGGTGTAATCTCAATAGATTATATCAACTCAGCTGACAACCTAGCAGATCCGTTCACTAAGGGATTGTCAAGAGAGCAAGTTGTAAAGTCATCTAGAGGAATGGGGTTAAAGCCTATGACTAAAGAGGATGCTTGATGGCAACCCTACCTAAGTGATTGGAGATCCCAAGAAATAGGTTCAAGGGGAAAACAAATTCAAGTCGAATCTAGACGCGCACTTGGAGATATTATATCTTCTTCCCCAGTTCCTAGGATGATAAAAGTGCGATGGAAAAGTAGAGGTTAAGCATTTGCTTTTAATGATTCCATAAACTTTGAAAGAACAAAGTAGGGTATAAGTAATACCACTTATGGTCAATCACCTTATGAGTGTGAAATGGGGCCGTTTCTAGGAGAAAGAAGAGAGGCTGCTTTCTCCAAAAGTTCACTCATGAATAACCAGGGATGTTCACGGCCAAAATGAACACAATCAAGAACCTAGTTCTGTGAGAAGATGAAACTGTGTGATAGTTATTGTCTAGGTTTACGTCAAAGTCCGGGTGGTTCAAGACATCATGTTCACTACCTGGTCGAGTAAATCCGATAGCTACTCACAATGGGTGGTTCAAGGCTGAAAAACGCCACCAGCTCAGATGCAGTGATTCTTCGCCCGTACTCTCAAAATTTATGTTTGTCTTGTCTAAGCATGTGTAATAGAATCATTTCTATTCATGTGGGGGATTGTTGGAACTGATTTGTGACTGACTTCCGGGCACTTTTCCGGTGGGTGCGGTCACCGGTTGTGCCGGATTATGGGAGCGTTGGCTTCGTCTCCGCGAGCACTACGCCGTAATGTACTCACACGTCAAAATCGGGTTCTGTTTGAATGAGAAATGAAGGCTCAAAGTTGGTTGCTTGTCTAAAGTACAAAGAACAATTTTGGAGCTGAATTTTGATATGGGTTTTGTCCCACATCGAAAATTGGGGTGGGAATATGAAGGGTTTATATACCCCAAACCCCATACCCTTGGTAAGCCCTTGGGAGAGGTATGGGGAGAGGACACGGGGGGCCCTCGCGCGGTCCGTCCGTCCGTCCGGTCCTGGTCCATGGCTCATGGTCTTGTGGAATGGGCCGTAGGCCCAAGCAGCAGCAACTTAGCTTCTCTTTTTGAAGTGGGCTGGATCTGAAAGTTTTGGGCTTCCAGATTAGGTTTTGGACTGCCTCGTTGGGGACGCCCAACTAAGTCAGCAACAACCTCCCTGTTTTCCTCCACGTGCTCCACAACTGACTCCCACCTCGTTGGTGTCGTCAGATCTGAAATCTCCTCCTCTGCAACAAACTCAGACTCTTTTTAAGAGAAGTCTGGTTCTCATTCTCTGTATTCGAAATCAATCAATCTCCCTCTTCTCTTCTTCTCCTTCTTCGAGAGTACTGCACAGATACTGGTTCGTTGGCTTTTGTCTTTTGATTGTGCAAACCAGAAGTGATCGTAGTTGTATCCTGGGATTCTCAACGCCGGTAAGCGTCACATATACGGGGCGTTACAGAATTAAGGAAATAGATCTAATCTCGACTCTACGCAACAGTTTCGTCAAGAACGATTCGGTAAAATTCTTTCTTAATTCTGTTCTTCGTTTTAATTCTTTACAGATTGTTATTCTGCGGAATACAGGTCCTACAGTTAGGACATAGAAGGGATTCTGCAGTTTTTTTCTTAACCTTTTGAAGATATTTTGTGAGTGCCAAAAAATGTGAATGTGGGAATGCAACTGGCAAAGAGAAAAGTACTTCCCTATATTGCCTCCCAGTATGGAGTTCGATGTTGATTAGATAACTTTTTAACAAGAAGAGCCTGATCAGAGTATGCTTCCATCTGAATATGGCATGCATATGTAGGGAGAGGTTGTTGAAGATGTAAACATATTGCCTTCGTCATTGCTATATTGTTCCACACAGATTTGTGTTGCCTGATAAGGTTTGGTTTCTTTCAAAGATCTATAGTTAATTTTATTAGAACTTTTTTTTAAATGTATGCTTTTAAGAGTCTAGTTTCATTCTAGCAATATTTTCCATCTATTATCCATACAATGTGATAATTTCATTTTTTTCTGATGTCATAATAGTAATAGTTTAATAGTCAAAAGATTTAGGAGTTGTTAATTCACACATTCACTTCACACTGATTTTTTACTGTGGCATTTCTATGCCTACAAAAGCTTCCGACCAACATTGGGTGTTGTCATATGTTTAAATTATTTTTCCTCGTCTGCTTTATAATTTTTTGTATCTTATACTTCTTGGTAGGACGGACCTGTGAATGAAATTGTAATGAATCTGAATGTACTTTATGACCAGCAGTCTGATTTAGAACGTGATATACCGAGGAGCATACTTTCTCAAGTAACTGGAAACAATACTTGTATAGGTACCTATTTTCTGTGAACAACATCCAGATTTGTTTCTGTTCAGCCGAACTGAAAGAGTTGCTTCCACTCAACCAACAACTTAATTTGTAGGATTTAAACATTTTGTTCAGTCTATTTATTCATATTAAACCAGCAACCAAGTTTCTGTTCAGTTGAAATGAATGCAAGTGATTTTTTGGATTCATATACCCAGCTGATATGTTCTAATCATACTAAAATGTATCTCATCAGGCGTTTGAACTCAGTGGACTGGACATGCAACGTTGCAACTCCTCAGGTAGGAATTCCTTTAATAGACACGCTTATACCATGCATTTGTCTCTTCTTTGCACTCTATTGATCTTTTGGAGTTTGTGATGTTAGGAAATATTGCTCTATTTGTTTGCTCCCCTCATTTATGCTACTTTATATTAATTTTTGAATAGACAATCCAATGCAGGTCAAGTCATACCTTATTTTGAATGACATATTATATATGTTTTGATTGCAATCGAGAGTTTGAGTAATATATTAGTTCTTTTCCTGCTGCAGAATTAGATTTAGTAAAGAAGCCAAGAAGAAGAAAAGAAGCTAATGTTTCGGTTTAGGAAATTTTACTATCGTAAAGTTTGTCAACTTGTGGAAAATCAAGTAAAGAAACCTTAAATTAGTCAAGGTTAATTTGTTAGATTAGTGTTTTTGATATTTTGTATCTAATCATGTTTAAACTTTGTAATTACTTTATTTTCACACTTAATAAAATTAGTGGTTCAATATATAATGTATTTTATATTGATTTATATATATATAGAGAGAGAGGCCGGTTCCGGTGTAACGGATTTTGTGGTGTAACGAGTGGATTGATTAGGAGCGTTGGATTGAATTAAATCAATGACTTGAATTAATCATGGAAAAAAAAGGAAAATAAATAAATTTAAATGCCCAGCCGGATTTTGTGGCAGTTGACGCTTCTTCAAGAATTTTTGACTTTTTTATTTTAATTTTAACAGTTAATCTGTAATTGATAGGAGAGAGAATCCTTAATTATCGCTTCACGTTTTTCTTCAGGAGGTTTTCTCCATTGCGACCTGCATCACAACATTAACGCTCTTGCTTGGTCTTCTTCCAGATCTTCATTCTTCTTCAAGTTCTTCATTCTTTTTCCATTGGCGCATGAATTTACAATGTCTACGGATGAAGTTGATCGTAAAGGTTAGTTCTTGATAATTAGGGTTTCTTCATATTCAGGTTTGGTTACTATGTTGTTCGACTGAAATCTGGAAAAATCCCATCTTATGTGGCGCAATATATATTCGATTTTGTTTAATCGATATTCATGTTTACAATACAGTGTGTGTATTCGTATTCTAATGTGAGATATTCATCTTCTCTGTAGTTGTGTTCTACTGGTGATATATTAGGTTCTAGGGTTTCCATTACGAAAGATTTTTGTTCCTACATAAAGAAGACGATATTCTGATGTTCATCTTTGTTATTCGTGTTCTACTGTTGAATATTCAGTTATAGGGGTTCCATTATGAAAGTAATTAATGAAAACATAAAGAAGACGATATTCTGATGTTCATCTTTGTTATTCGTGTTCTACTGGTGATATATTAGGTTCTAGGGTTTCCATTACAAAATACTTTTTCTCCTACATAAAGAAGACAATATTCTGATGTTCATCTTTGTTATTCGTGTTCTACTGTTGAATATATTCAGTTATAGGGGTTCCATTATGAAAGTAATTAATGAAAAACATAAAGAAGACGATATTCTGATGTTCATCTTTGTTATTCGTGTTCTACTGGTGATATATTATGTTCTAGGGTTTCCATTACGAAAGACTTTTGTTCCTACATAAAGAAGACGATATTCTGATGTTCATCTTTGTTATTCGTATTCTACTGTTGCAATATTCTGACATAGGGAATCCATTATGAAATGATTTAATGAAAAACATAAAGAAGACGATATTCTGATGTTCATCTTTGTTATTCGTGTTCTACTGTTGCTATATTCTGTTATAGGGGTTCCATTACGAAAGGCTTTTGTTCCTACACTAAAAAGACGATATTTTGATGTTCATCTTTGTTATTCGTGTTCTACTGTTGATATATTCTGTTATAGGGGTTCCATTACGAAATGATTTTGTTCCTACATATAGAAGACGATATTCAGTTTTTAATCTTTGTTATGCGTGTTCTACTGTTGAAATATTTTGTTATAGGGGTTCCATTGTGAAAGGGATTTTTTCCGGTTTTGAACATCATCTTATAAACGAATATAGTGTACTTCATTGTACAAAAGGGGTTCCATTACAAAATGTTATTCTTTTTTGCCCAGGTAAAAAAGTGGTCGATGAATGGTCAAGTGATGATTTGGTGACCGAAAATTCAGGAGATGATATGGAGGTTTGCGAAACTGGAATAACAAACGTTGATGAAGAGGAAGAAGCTGAATTCGATTATGGAACTGATTGTATTGTTCATCCCATTGACCGTAATTCAAAGTGTTGGATACCTAGGTTTCCAAGTGAAGAAAAGTGAATTCACCCCTACATATTATTACTAAATATCAGACCATCTAAGTACGAATATGTTCCCAATGACCATTACAATATTCAATAACAAAGTTTTCAATAAATAAGCTGTAGTGGTAAAATTCATTAGCTATTGCATCATTCGTAAACATTATTCATCTTAAATAAAAACTAATAAAACTGATAAAGATTTAAATGCTCTTACGGTTAAAGGTCTGGTATATCCAAAACTATTATTAAACAAATTGAAAATGAAATAAGAAAAGTTTATACTATAGGTCTACTTTAAGCACTAAAACATGTCATTAGTGAAGACGCCTTGGAAACCCGATGTCTTGAATTCTGCAATAAACTTAGGTGCACGTTGTTGCAAGGCCTTGTAAACCTTTTTAACATGCAAATGAATACTCCCTATAAGCTTACAAACGATACACGTTTACAAAAGAATAGATGTTTTACAAGATTCATATATTCGAACTCCTACAATGTGAAATCTTTTTTAACATGCAAATGAATATATCATACATGTCTCTCTGATTCCCTTCGAGTACATAAGACCAAACGATACACCACTAACAAAAGCTCCTAAATTCATACAGCCAAACAACACTAACAAAAAGTTCCTAGAATCAAACACTTTTATTGTTAGAACACACACAAAATGCCTATTGTATGATTGAATCCATCAAATTAAATGTACCCAACTAGGTCTAGTGAACAAATGAAGGAATGAATCGACATGGAATTTGACCTTTGATCTGTAAAAAAAATAAAAATGCCATGATTAAGGCTTTATACACGTTCGCCTGCTGCATCTTGATCCATCACCTTTGCTTCTCTCAAAATCGGCGAAATCAGCTTCCACGCTACAAATTCATGGAGTTGATGACATCGTAATTCAACAACATTTTAGTGCAAAAACTTAACAAAACTCAAAGGTAGCACCATTTACTTACAATATATGGTTGCTGCAAACCACTCATTGATGATCTTAAGCCATGTACTCGCCCAACCCACATCAATACTCCATCTATACATATCAAAGAAACATCAGAGACTGAATACGCTAATGAAATGACAGGGATTTCTCTTACACTCTTGTTGACTTGTTGAGATTCCAGCTGACAAACAGCATTGCAAAATACATCGCACCGAGGGAGAATACAATGTGGAAGAAACCGTAATTATATGGTATATCATCCTCTTCTTTAGCCTCATCTTTACGAAACTGAAATTCAAACAAATTTTGAGCAAAAATCAGGGCAGGAATTTGAAGATTGTTAAAAAAAAGCATTATAATAAGAATGCACCTATAGAGGAAATCTTCCACATCTGATTATGATAATTATTATGAAGATTGTGTTATTATACATAGGAGTGCAAGGTATTCTAATATACCAAAGAAGAGCCAATTACTCAACAGTGTAGCTGTTTTATATAACAAACAGGAAAAAAACCCAACACATAATTAACTTTGAGATTGATAATTCAGAGTCATACCATGCTGGAGACTGTGAATATGATAGGATATTCAATCATGTATAAGTTGAGATATGATTCTCCCTGCATCTATAAAGCTACTTGTGCCCAACTAAGAGATTTTGATATTCAAAAACGGCATCAATGTGTACTAAATGGAGTTAAGGCATTCACAGTACAACTTTAAACTCTATGTACCTTTTTAGCAAATGCAACATTAGTATATAACTTTATCCAAAGAACATGTTCTCACTACCGAAAGTAGATTTGGTAGGTTCTTTTTCTTCTGACTTTGTAATGGACTGTTGTCTATATAATTTTAACATTTTTGGTAAACATTTATATTTTCAGAACTTTGGAGACGAAATCACATATTCCATCCTTTCATTCTTTTTCAGCTTCCCATATCTTACAATAAATTACAGTATATTTATATCATGGGACTTCATACCAAAGTCTAAAATTGGAATTCAAAAGAATATGATTCAGTACCTCAGGTTCATTGGCCAAAGTTCTTGCAAGTGCAATTGTTTGTGCTTGCCCGATGGAGAGCTCGTTGTGGTTCTTATCATAAAATGAAGGGTCGAGATCCGCAAGGCTTATATATTTGTACACTTGATCATCACTGAGCTTCTTACCTCTCAGTTTCGGTCCGTAGGATACATTATCCGGTACACTACCTATATACAAAGTAGTAGCTTTCTTAGTAACCATGGAACTTATATTCATGATCACCTATATGAAATTATTGGTTTCTTAGAGCCTGTTTGATATACCATACCCTACCCATTTGTGCGTTTGCTATAACCAAATGAGCCCTAATTAGCCTCACTTCAGACATTTGATCACAAAAATTCAAATCCTTATCGTATATCTATACGACTATACCTCCATTCATCAACCAAATCTTCTTCCAAACAATCATTTCAAATTGGGGGAAGAATGTCTGAACCTTAAAGAGGGAAGGAAGCTGGAAGAGCATGCCGACTCCACGATGGAGATGGAGGACGTCGATGTGTCTAATATCGAAGCCATCGAGGAAGACGGAGGCTGCAGGTGGCTCCCATAGACGGTTGAGTGCTCGGAGGAATGTGGATTTGCCGCTTCCGCTAGGACCGATGATTCCGACGATCTTAGCCCTAGGTATGTCCACGTTCACCTTATCAAGTATGGTGGCTCCAACAGAGGATTCATTGACCAGGTATCGCACCTAAAACATCACTTCCCGTCGATCGCCATCATCATCCACCGAGAGCAGGTGCTCTCTTGCATCATCTGCAAAAGCAAAATCATCAATGAACCGATGAAGGGATTGAATCGATCGCGAAAATTGTACCTTGGAAGGACTCGGGCGGTGCCATGAATGGCTGAATTCTGAATGGATGTGGGGAATTTGGAGGGATTTATGGGGTTCAAGGAGGAGGATCGGGAGAGAGTTTTCTTCTGCTTGGAAACCTAAACCAAGAAGATGAAGGAGGGAGAGAGAGTGTGATTCTGGAGAGAGATATGATTTTGTATTAATTTTGGAAGGAAAAAATCCCATCCATTTCGGGATGTTAGAGGGGTTCCGGTGTATCCAAGTTTATAGTGTCTCTATGTACCATTCAAAATTAATCGTAGCCATTGATTCAGAGAAGATCCGATGACTCTAATTAATCCACTCGTTACACCGTAAAAGGCCTTTACACCGGAACCTAAATCTATATAGATATATATGACGGTAAAATTGTAAAGTGAGAACATTTCTTTATACACGATAATGGCAAATGAAACGGTTTTTCGACATCATGAAACGGTTTGTTCTTACTTACTACAAACCGTTTCATTAGACTAAAAAACCGTTTCATTAGACCTAATGCAACGCGAGAAGATGTCACGAATTCAAACCGTTTCATTAGGTTTTTATGACTTTAAGAAACGAAATTCGACCGTTTCAATAGGCTTTATATTTAGTAGTGTATACGTTGAGCCTGTCACAAACTTAAACTAAATCCAAGTTCAAGATGAAGCCAACACTCACAAACTTAAAATCACTTGCAAGTGATCAAACACTGAAACACGTCCAGAAGGAAAAGGAGGGAAAGCATAAGAAAGATACCAAAAATACTAAAGTCAAGATACCAATCGTTGGACATGGTTGGCTCTGTCGCCATCAAGGCTATGGCACCAAGGGTGAAGGTGAAAAATCACTTGCAAGTTGCAAGTGATCAGACACTGAATCATTTAAGTATTCCTGGGCACTTCTTTTGTGAAATAGGGAATAATATATCCTTGAAACTTCTAGTATAACCTCTACACTCGAACGGAGGGTCCATTTATTTGGAGCGCTCTGATCAAATGAAAAGAAAACCGCGTTCTCTTTAACGTCTGCGAGACCGAGCTCTCTCCTTTCTTCCTCCATCCAGTCCCTCGACGTCAGAATCCACCTCACCGTCGGCCCCATCTACCACTTCCTCCCTCAACCGCCGCTGAAGTTCACCGCTGAAGACCACCTCAGCAATGTCTTTTCTGGCAAGCTACACCCCTCTGCAAGCAAGGACCATGGCTGCAATTTCGCAAGTCGAGACTTTTGGATCAGAAACCATATCTGAATCGCATTGAATCCTAGATTTTTTCCAACGAAGTTGAAGCTTGAAACCCCAAATATTCCTAGACCTAGGCTCGCTGATTGTGTGTTCTTTGATGCATTCTAAAGGGGCAACAACAAATTTCGGGGGCGATTGGCCGCATGGCTTCCAATTTCATTCTACTTATCAAGAATCTATCCTTTAGTTTGCGGGTGCAAGCTGAAGCTTGATGCCATCTGCCATGTCGATGTTTACAATTGGTATCCAGAGGCGTCGCCTGATATTATTCGTCTTTGTTTGATCTGAATTTCATCTTCTTCGAATTATGATATTTGATTTTAGGTGAAGAGTTCTCGAATTACATACTCCTTTGTGTCTTTATGTGGATACAAGATACATGCCAGATTTTTTTTGTCTATACTTGATCTATCATTACAGATGTTAAGTACTAAATTAGTTGTTCCTTATTCCTCATGACAAAGGTTTGCTGTAGTTTTAGCTGTTGTTTGATATCCTAGGAAGGGGATTTGAAGCATGAGGAAGAAGGAAGATACTATGTTCCTTTTTTATTTTTATGATCAATTGCAGTGTCACTAAACATCGGTTGATTTCTTATAGCAGCTTCTGCTTGTATCCACATTAGCCGTTGTAATCAAATCCACTGTGTCTTCTTTCTTGTCCCAAATTAGGACTTCATGATGTCCGTGGATGAAAATCTGGTGCGACTTCTTTACCAAGCTCCTTCTGATTACCATTTCTTGTTTTTGGATGCTATCTTTGCTATTTGATTTGGATCAATTGTTTGGAAATGTTTCTTACTTTGTTTTGTTTTCAATGCGATTTGGATCAACTGTATATAGTCATGCTTCTTAGCAGTTTGACTGAGTATTACAATTTTGGTTCACCAACATAGTAATCACCAACTGAATATAGTAATCTTGTTTGGCGATAGTAGCATCTAACTAATTTGGTATTAGCGCAGAATCCGTGCTTGAGGGTAGAACGGAACAACTGAATGCTAGAAGCATCTATGCCGAGAAGTGTAAGAAGAGAATAGAGGAGATGAATCATGAAACTGATTTGGGATTAGATTCTAGATTGCGTTGCAGCATTGCTTCTACTATGGCAATTTTTTGGTCTTCTGACTATTGTTTCAAATGCAGAGACAAACCAGCTTCTTTATATACTTGCTTCAACTTTCACTCTTAATGTCAGATGGAGTCTCTTGCAATAGAAACTCGGAAGTTCTGTTGTGTTTGATGTTATAATTGTGAAATTCTCATTGGCGTGGTGAGCCTACACATTTCCAATGATTGTAGCAGCTAGTGCAACCATTAGGTATTCAAATGAAGTGAGGAGCTTATTCAACCAGATACTCGATGTAACCTTTGTGGTGAGCAGAACAAGGAAAATTGAAAGGCAAAGTTTCAGAAGGAAGGGAACGTAATGGGAAAAAAATGAATATCTGGTCAATTAGCATTTTAAAGAACGTGGCTGAACTGATCTTAGGCTCTACACTAGATATAATGTACTAGTATACGTTACTATTCCAACCACTTGTTTGTATTATGTTTAATTATATAACCATACCAGACATCTTCTGTACAGGAGCTGGAGAGGGAAACTTTTGGGATGTTAAAGCCTACTTTTATTATATTACCCACGATCCCTGATCAAGGGCAAGAAATTATAAGAATTATGTGTCTTAAAATATTCATTACAAAATATCTGTTTTAAGGATTACAAAATATATAAAACTAGACTTGAGCATGCATTTCACAAAAACTGAATATGCAATTTAAATTCAAAAAATGCATGATATGTAATTCACAAATAAACTACTATGCAATCCAGGTAGACCTTATATACAAACCACAAATCAATAAGTATGCAATTCAGAAATAAATTTGTATGCAATACAAAAAACACTTCATATGCAAACAATAAATAAATTCAGAAATCACTTAGTATGCAATCCAAAAAAACTTCATATGCAAACCGCAAATCAATAAGTATGCAAACAATAAAATACTTGGTATGCAATTCAAAAATCACTTAGTATACAATTCACAAATCAAATAATATGCAATTCAAGAAACACTTAATGTGCAATTCACAAATCAGGTAGTATGCAATTCACAAATAACTAAATATGCAATTCACGTATGGTGCTCTAGAGTAGCACATATGAAGCTTAAAGAAAAGAATTTAAAGTTCTTCTTGCGAAACACATATAGAGGTTAAAGAAAAACACATAAGATTCTTCAAAAGAAGCACATAGGGTGCTTCGCAAGAAGTACGTCGGGTGCTTCGCAAGAAGTACGTAGGGTGCTTCTATAGTGGCGCGTATGGAGCTTCAAGAAAAGCACGTAGGGTGGTTCGCGAAAAGCACGTAGGGTGGTTTGCGGAAAACACGTAGGGTGGTTCAATGTTTAGCATGTGGAAGGTTTGAGAGTAGCACGTGGAAGGTTCGAGAGTAGCACATGAGGGGGATTCGAAGATGCGTGTTGGATGCTCGGGAGTAGCACACAAATAAGTGAGTATGCAATTCACAAATAAGTGGGTATGCAATACACAAATAAGTGAGTACACAATTCACAAATAAGTAATTACGCAAATATCTTGCTATGCAATTCACAAATTAGGTAGTATGCAATTCACAATCAAATAGTATGTTATTCAAAAAACACTTGGTACACAATTCACAAATAAAATAGTATGCAATCCACATAAACCTCATATGCAAACCACTAATCAATAATTATGCAATCCAAGAATCACTTTGTATGCAATACAAAAAACATTTCGTATGCAAATCACAAATCAATAAGTATGCAAACCGAAATATACTTGGTATGCAATTCAGAAATCAAGTAGTATGCATTTCAAAATTCAAATAGAATGCAATACAAAAAATATTTGGTATGCAATTATAAAATAAACTAGTATGCAATCCAGAAAACTTCATATGCAAACCACAAATCAATTAGTATGCAATCCAAGAATCACTTTGTAAGCAATACAAAAAACACTTCGTATACAAACCACAAAAAAAATTCAGAAATCACTTAGTATGCAATCCAAAAAAACTTTATATGCAACCACAAATCAATAAGTATGCAGATCAGAAAATACTTGGTATGTAATTTAGAAATCACTTAGTATGCAGTTCACAAATCAAGTAGTATGCAATTCAGGAAACACTTAATGTGCAATTGAAAAATCAAGTAGTATGCAATTCGCGTATGGTGCTCTAGAGTAGCACGTATGGAGCTTAAAGAAAGCACATATGGAGCTTAAAAAAACACATAAGATTCTTTAAAAGAAGCGCGTAGGGTGCTTTGTAAGAAGTACGTAGGGTGCTTCTATAGTGGCTGATGGCAGACGAATCTGCAGGATCGAATACATGAGGCTGAAAACGTTCTGTTGGGGTGGATGTTGAGGAAGTTGATGTTGAGATGGCTTCGAGAGATCGTTGTGGCAGACGATCGATCAAACCTTGGCCTTCGACAAGTGTTATCTACATTGACTCAATCGTCGATCTAGGTAGACTAGCTTGACTCGGACACGATAAGCAAGTGACGTCTTTCTTGACTCAGCCGTCAATCTAGAAAGACTCACTTGACTCGAACTAACCCAAGGAATCCACCTAGGGTTCTTTCAAGGATTGGAGGTCGAACTATGTGTAAACAATAGATCGATCTCACGGGCCAATATCAAACCAAGCGTTGACTTCTTGCAATTCAATATCCACTAGTGGAAAAAACACCTGTTGAGGCGGTCAAAAACCCCCCTGTTGAGGCGGTCAGGGGTCGCTGCAACAGGGGGGGCTGCAACAGGTCATGAGCTGTTGAGGCGGGCATTTGTTCGCCTCAACAAGTGACCTGTTGAGGCGGGCATAAATACGTTCGCCTCAACAAATGGGTAAAAATATCTGAAAACATAGCCTATTGAGGCGGGCAAAACGTATGCCCGCCTCAACAGACCTGGTTTTTTGAAGCGAATGCACTCTTTTGCCCGCCTCAAAAAAGCTTGGAAAACCAAAAAGAATTGCAGCAACAAATTAATTCGATCCAGATGACGATTTGAGAACATGACCAAAATGACGATTTGAGAATCGAACGGTTTCAGAACAAAAACAAAACTTCAACAAAATTAATGGATTAAGTCTAATCTTTACAATCTGGGAACAATACAAAGAAACTTGAAGCCCCTAAATCAACTTAGAAGCAAAAAAAACCAGATCTGATGTCGTGAACTTACACGCAAAAAAAATCTAAACGGGAATTCGAAATTGAAGCCTCGTGAACCAGATCTGATGTCGACGACGAATGAACTAGATCTGAAGCTTCGTTCTCAGATCTGAAGCCTCGTTCTCCGATCTGATGTCGCAATCCACCGCCTCGACCCACTCGTTGTCACTGGACTCGACCCACTCGACCCGCCTCGATCGAATCTGTTGGCTCAGATCTGGACCAGCGTTCGTTGCTTCCTTTCTGGCACTGTCATCTCCGTCTCCCTCTCGAACTCTGCTGGCTGTGTGTAGAGATGGGAAGAAATGATGACCTTCGACGCAGAGGAGAAGATCTGGGTTGCGTGTAGAGATGGTGGCTGCTGGCTGCGTGTAGAGATGGTGGCTGCTGGCTGCTGGCTGCGTGTAGAGATGGTGACCTTCGACGCCCGGGTTATCGAGGTAACTCAGTGATTCGAGGGAGCAATCGGCTGAGGCGGTTGGGGAGAGGGTGGAAGTGGACGAGGGTGTTGGAGAGGGAGGAGGTGATGACGTGGAAGGGCGGTAGGAGCGGAGGAGAACGGAGGAGAAAATGAACGGAGGCGGTGGTGGAAGGGCGGTAGCAATCGGCTCATTTTTGGAAGAGGAGAATGGAGGAGAATGGAGGAGTATGAAGATTTGAAGAATGGAGGAGAATGGAGGAGTTATCAGATTTGCAGAATATGAAACGCTTTTTTTAAGCATTTGTTGAGGCGGGCGCATGACTGCCCGCCTCTAATGTTTGTGTTATTTTGAGGCGGGCGCCTTACTGCCCGCCTCTAATCTCTTCGTCGCATCATTTGAGGCGGGCGCCTTATTGCCCGCCTCTATTTTTGGGTTCTGTTGAGGCGGGCGCCTTACTGACCGCCTCAACAAGTCAAAAACACAAATATTATTTGAGGCGAACGGATATTTGTCCGCCTCTAAAGTACCTGTTGCAGCGAACTAAACGACTGACCGCCTCAACAGATAGTAGAATAAGACTTTTTGCGTCGGTTTTTAAGGTGACCGCCTCAACAGGGGGGCTGCAACAGGTGTTTTTTCTACTAGTGATCAAACCCAGGCTAATATCAAACCAAGCGTTGACTTCTTGCAATTCAATATCAAACCAACGTCAAAACAACGTCAAAACTAAAAACGTAAATCTCAATTCTCAATTTGTCTAATCTGCCTAAAACCCTAGAAAAACACACATTATATAGCCTTCCCGAAATGCTTGATTCCCAAGGAAGGAAACCTTAGAAAAGCCCTAAAATCTTGAAACTTGTTCTGATCATGGAGGCCTCGTCCAATCTTGAATGGGCATCAAATTTGGACACGGTGAAGATAAGCCCAAGTACTGATACATATCCAAAGGAGAGCTTAATCCGATCTTCCGTGTGCCGAAACGAACAGAAACAAATTCGGTCCTTGCAGCAGTCATATCTTGGTCATTGGGCCTCTGTTGGGCTTCAACTTTGGACACGTCCAAGATAGGCCCAGAAGTATATTCTGACCAAAGATCTTCTCAAATGGACGCTCGAGCCGTCCATGCCACTTTGCCCTAACTCGGCCCCGTCGTCGTCGCCGTGGAAGTCCTCATCTTTCGGGAAAATCTTTATCAGCGGCCTCCAAACTTAGTAAGGTTTCCCAGTATAGTAAGTCTTCGGAATGGGGCCCTTTAGAGCTCACCCATACAGCCATGGGTTTCAAAGACGACCTGAAAGATGTCGCTTCTCTTGACGTGGCTCTTGCCGCTACATTTCTTTGACTCCTTATGTTGACGTCTATGATCTGAGTCGTGGTGGTCCTACGTACAACAACAGCGTGTATCCTACGTACATCATCCTCCCTCTCTAAAAAAGGATTCGTCCTCGAATCTGCATCAGGAAAAACAACAAACACAAGGTTTCTAATATAAATTGGATGAGTTGTAGTCAACTTACGTTGTACAAGGTTGATCGGTGGGAGATCGAAGTGTTCTTCAATCCGTTCCCTCTCCCACTCCATGCAGTAATTCATAATTTCCAATTGATCTTCTGTACCCCCATGCCTTCTTGTTTGTCTCCACTGTCAGCAGTATCATCCAATGGACCTTCAAAAGGCAATATCATACAAGGAAAAGTCTCGCCTTTCACATCAACAGCAGAGAAGTGAATCTCCTCAATATGTTTGACTTTCTCCTCTTGGTTATCCTCCTCTTTAGCAGACTCGTATCCCTCGTTCTCATTTGAAATTGATTCAGGCAGTTATTAGCAATATGATCATGTTCCCTACACTTGAAGCAAATGCTGGTTGGAGTTCTCGAGCCCTCTTTAGGAGGCTCTTCAGTTCTGGTCCAGGTCCTGGTGGCCGGTTCTGTAGTCGGCGGCGACCGGATGGTGGCTGAGCTCGACGACGTCCAATTCCCGTTGTTGCCGGATTGACGTCTCTTTTGCAGGGACTCATAGATTTGAGTAGCGTAATGCATAACGCTCTCAATAGCAGTCTCTGGACCAAAATACTGAGTACGCACAATCGATCCAACATCTTCATTCAACCCATTTATAAACATAGAGACGACGTACCTTTCAGGAAAAGACACGTATGATCTTGCGATTAGTTGCATCAACTGATTGAAGTATTCTGCCGGTGAGTAAGATCCTTGTCTAAGTTGTTGAAGCTGACCCTGAACATTTTCGATGTAGTTGCGGGTAATGAACCGTTTCCTCATAGCTTGCTTTAGTTCTTTCCAACTCTTAATCGGATGCTCTAGACGATTCTGTCGCTCAATCTGCTCCGCTCTCCACCAAGTCAGGGCCAAGTCTGTAAAGTGAATAGTGGCCATAGCCACCCTAGTGTGCTCCGGGTACGCACAGAACTCAAAAATCTGATCAGTTCGGGACTCCCAACTGATGTAGGCTTCCACATCGGATGTACCTGAGAAACGGTCGATCTGCACCTTTTCCTGAGGGTGAACTGCTGGCCGTTCTGATCGCTGATCGAACATCTGATATGCTGGGACTCCCTGTCTCTGCTGAAGATAAACAGGATTCTACTGCCTGACTTGACCACGGTAATTGCTACCTAGGGGAACCTGATTGGCATTCTGAAACTGCCCCCTGGGTTGCATCTTCCTGAGCTCCGGTTGCCAGAAATTGCGAGTACGTTGAAGAGGAGTATGTTCAACGACTTGCTTTGCATAGGTCAGGTATGGTGTCGACTCTCGTGCCCGTTGCTTCCCCTGACGTCGGTCGATTGCCTCTAGAATAGTAGCACTGATTTTTGCTGCGAGATCCTGCTCCATCTCCTGGACTACCTCTCGTATGGTCTCTCTCATCTCAGCAGTTACTGGTGATGCCCGCTCAGTATCTGAATTGCTTGAAAAAATTGAAACGAAGAAGACTTGTGAATGAGGGGGGGGGGGGGGGGGGGGGGTCGGCCGGCTGTGGAGTAGTAGGGTTTCAAGAGCTTCTTCAAATTTGGATGCTTGCCTTCCAAGAATAAAATCCCTACAAGATAAGAAAGAAAATGAAATAAAATCTAGAAGATCTAAAAGGAATTAAAAGGAAAATAAGAAAATAAAAGAAAATCCTATTATGGTTAGATAAGATCTTACCAACTTGGTAACAACTTATCCTCCGAGAAAAGAATATCTTCTATTTTCCTAAATGAAAGGAAAATAAAACAAATAATAAGATATGGTAACAAGAAGACCTTCCCTTTTTTTTTTGTTTTTTGGAAAAATGAGGTGGGAAGGGGGAAGGGCCACTCGGCCGGCCCAAAGGCCAGCCCGCTAGGCGCGGCTGCGCGCGCCTCGGTGTGCGTGCTCCCGCTCGAACGGTGGGTCCCGCCTTGCCAACTTGGCAATTCTTCTCGTAATCTTCCCCTGCAAGATTGTTAGCCCACTTGAAATAAAAGAGACCAAATTAGGTTAACATTTAATTTTCGCAGCCCTAGGCTCAAAATTTCTCACGCTTTCCCTTTTTAGAAAGTCCCTCTCGGTTTGGCTGGGGATGAGGTTCTGGCTAAACAAACAGGATCTTCCAAAAGTCCAAAGAAGACTCAGTTGAGATTATTCTCCAAGATTTTTCTAACAAAAAATTTCGTAAAAAAAACGAAAAATGCAAGAATTAACTCGAAAATTTCTAGAGCCGCCCCCGGGCGGGAAAGCGTCGGGGCGGAGTTCGAGGCTACTAGCCCGACTCACTTGGCTTGACCCCTGGGACTTCTCAAGGCTACTAGCCCGCGTCCTGCTCAACCTTAAACAAACAAGGCTACTAGCCTAAAACGTTCTCGCCTTAGCCGGATTTCTCTTCGGCTAGTTGGGTTGTACAAAACTCGTTTTTTTTAAATGGCCGACTGGCCGTGGAAGGTTAGGGAGCTTGAAAACGCCTCCCGCTCGTATGCCCTTTTCAAAATTCGAATTGCAAAAAGATTTTTCTGATTCCCTTCCGAAAATAGTTGCACAAAATCTTAACAGAAAATCTTCAAACCTGATTCTTCCCTTGATTTATGGGTTGGTTAGGGTAAGAATGGATTAGGGTTTTGGCTCACCCTAGCCGTCCGCCGTCCCTAGGCTAAGACGCCGCTCGCTTCTCTCGGCTACACTCTCCTCTCCGGCGCTCGTCACACGTTTTGAGGAGGATTTGGCCAAAAACATTTCTCACCCTCTCGGCTTTAAAGGTAGATCTGAACAAAATGCACCCGAGTGAGTAAACTTCAAGCAAAGGGAATACGAAACTAGAACGTTTTACCTCGTTTAGCTCTGATACCAAATGATGGCAGACGAATCTGCAGGATCGAATATATGAAGCTGAAAACGTTCTGTTGGGGTGGATGTTGAGGAAGTTGATGTTGAGATGGCTGCGAGAGATCATTTTGGCAGACGATCGATCGAACCTTGGCCTTCGACAAGTGTTATCTACCTTGACTCAATCGTCGATCTAGGTAGACTAGCTTGACTCAGACACGATAAGAAAGTGACGTCTTTCTTCACTCAACCGTCAATCTAGAAAGACTCACTTGACTCGAACTAATGACGAGGCGAATTTTCGTATGCCAAGTCAAGTAATCCTAACAAGCTCACTAACAAGTATAGTGGGCAAGCAAGGGTCGAATCCCAAGGGAATAAGGTTATCGGTTCTTAAAGTTATAATAATGATTAATGAGTGTAAGTAACCAAAGGGTTTTTTTTTGTATGTTTTAAGAACAAAGTAACGAAGGTTGATTTGGATTGTAAATATATCAATGGAAGGTGTTTCACTTGACAATTATCCACTAACAGATTAACAAGTTGATCATAAACTCCTTTTAATCCTATGTCGAATTACTCATATGATCGTTCTAATCCCTGTTCTAATGTAGTTATTAGTCCAACTAGTCCTAATAACCCTTACTCAACTATAACCTTGAAACTATCAAGATTCAATAATAAAGCAGCTTTAAGTTCAGGAATGGATAGATACATGCAATACCATAGACAACTAGTCAGATACTCGACATGTACTCAATTCTCTTCACAATTGACATTCACAACTAGTTCATGCAAATTGTGTGTGCTACAAACAAGTATGGTATTTCAACTAGAAATAACCAAACAATAGCAATATGAATGAGATGAAACTACTTAGATGGCCAATCTAAATGAGCAAATCTAATTCAATAACAATACACACAAGAGAATAGAGACAATCATAAGAGTAGAACAAAGGAAAGAAATCTTACAACTTAATCAATCTGAAAGCTTCAAATGTCAGCAAAGCAAATGGACTTAGCAACTCATGAAGTTCTTGCACAAAAATCACAAAACTTGGCAATAGAATGTGTAAGATGATTCAAGATCATCAACACCTAAAATCTATAAATCTTTGCAGAATTCAACTGACAAATTGAAGGTAAAAACGTTATAAAAACGTTACAAAACTTAACACAACATACTAAATCTGGCAAATGAAGAAAGTCTTCTCTGGCGGATTTCCGCGATCGCGGTTTTGGACCCGCGATCGCGGATTTTGTTCTGTAATCTGGCTTCTTCAGATGGCATTTCCGCGATCGCGGTTTGGGACCCGCGGTCGCGGAATGTCTTCTGTGATCTTGGCTGGTCCAGTAGGTTTTCCGCGATCGCGGTTTGTGACCCGCGGTCGCGGATTTGGCTTCTGTGGCTTCCTTGGCTTCGTCTTCAGCTGCTTCCAATGCTACCTGTGGTCTTCTTCAGCTTCGACTCCTCTTCTTATGCTTCAATGCTCCGCATCTTCTTCTGTAATCTCATGTGTAACTCAACTCTCCAAAACTCCAAAACTCCATGATTACAAAATACATCATAACATCTAGCATAAGCCTATACAAAATGAGCTAATAACCTATAGTAGTGCTATGTAAAATACCGCTTATCAAACTCCCCCATACTTAGACCTTGCTCGTCCCCGAGTAAGCTAAATGAAACTTACCCTTCCCATCAGCACACAAAGATATCAGGAAGTATAGAAAAAGAATGAACTACAAATTACCAACACACTTCGCCTCCAAACACCATAGTGAGTACAAAAGATAAATCTAATCCTAGCTCCTATCTAGCACCTTATTCCTCCATAATGGCCTACCCTTTCCTCCTTATATCACCACTTCTTATGACACCTCGCCAGCAGCAACAAATGGTCCTAAGACACTCATTTCACTCATTCTGCCTAGGCGCCCCGAAGGGTTTTCACCTAGCCACTCATTTCATTTTGCTAGATAACTCACCAATGGCTCACATCTCTCAAGTCCACTTTTGCCTCAGCCTATTGCCGACCAGACTACCTGCTTATTGCATGGAACCGCCCTTTCGGGTTTTCAGCCCATCCCAGGATTTTCATTTGCCTTTTTTAACATTTTGGTGGCTTTTTCTTTTTCTTTTTTTATTTTTTTATTTTTTTTTTAAAAGAAATACGAACTGAATTCAAATAACCGAATGAAAACTACTCTAAAGATAAGTAGTAAACTAAATCCCTCTCCCCCATACTTGAAGTACACAATGTCCTCAGTGTGAAAGACATAGAAAATAAATGAGGAAGAGAAAGGAGTAGCTCACTGATCCGGGTTACCCGGCGGCGGAAGATCGGGGTTCTGATCGACCCAAGAACGATGAACTTCCTCTCTCCAGCCCTGAAATTCCAGCTGCATCCCACTCATCGACTGCTGCAAACCGCGCATATCAGCAGCATAAGACGACCCGAAGGAGTCAAACTCAGAGTAGAACTGAGTGTAGCTCTGCTGCATCCCCTGGATCTGATCAAACAACCTCTGCTCCCAGGGGATACTGGAGCTATCAGCAGCTCCACTAGACGACCCGACGCCAAACTGTGCCTGAGCATCAGGCATCATCTCATCATCATCATCATCGGCGTCATCAGCAGCCATAACCGACTCTCGAATGGTGATCCCACCCCGTGCACGACGTCTAGCGGGGGCACGAGGTGCAGCGGGAACAGGCGCCAGCCGGAAAGTCTCAGCAGGACCGTAGACAAAAGGATGAGGCATGGCGATCTCAGGCTCACCGACCCATACCCACGCGTTAGGACTACCCCGCAATAGATGGACGGTGGACCGGAGGAACCGCAGATCATACTCAAAAGGCCCTACAGAAGGGTCAAGACTACCCTCCACATCAAGATCTTCAAAGTCGTCAACTACCGCCTGCACAATCAAAGTGATCATGCCTCCCAAAGCAATCTTTCCCTTGGCTTTGTTCCGGGCGGGTTTGCAAGAAGCAACAAAGAGCCAAACCCAATCGGGGGTAAGCTCACACTCCGACATGAGACTATAGAGATATTTTAGCACATAAGCAGGAACCTTGTTGAGCTCAGTCATGCCAAAGAAGGCCATGGATAATACTTTGTGTGTCAGCCTGAGACAAGGATGAGAGAGCTGATAATTGTAATCGTTCCCATTAGCATCTCTCGGAACACCTGTCCAAGTTTGCCACATATAAATGTGGCGATCACCCACACCTTCCTCATAGTTATCCGAGGGACCACGTGTGATCCCCAAGATATCTCTCAGCTGCTCGGCAGAAACAGTATATTGCTGCCTCTTGTAGATGAAAGTAATAGCAGCAATTGTATCATCTTGGGTCCTCGTCTTCAAGGTGGAAAGAAACTGACGGGACAAGTCCACGTGGGAGGGCGCGGACAGTGCCATGAACCCGTCCAACCCAGCATGGTCGAGCATAGCTTGAGTACATTCCGCCTACCCAAATCCTCAAGGGTAGGGACATGGAAGAACCGAGTCGCAAGTGACTTCTTGCCCTTAAGAGTGGCAGCATACGACTTCACCTGCTTTTGCCCCTCAGCATCATTCTTATGAGAGCGCGACATTTTCAACTGAGCAAATAACAAATTCCACAATCCAACAACAAACGCCACACAACAAATTCCACCATCCAACAACAAACGCCACACAACAAATTCCACCATCCAACAATCAACGCACACAAATTTGAAAACAATCCACAACAGCAGCAACAACAGCACAAAAGCCCTCCCCGAGGCGAAACAAGCAACAAACAATAATCCGGAGCCGAGAAGAGAGACTTACAGAACCGAGCAAGGAAGTCAGACAGAAGAAAATCCGCGATCGCGGGTAGATTTCCGCGGTCGCGGAAAAGCTATTGGAGTTGCTTGTGTACTTGTCCAAATCCGCGGTCGCAGTGGAGATTTCCGCGGTCGCGGAAATCGAGTCTGGAGTGTTGTTGCCCTGTAGGAAAATCCGCGGTCGCGGGTATGAGACGCGGTCGCGGGCGACGACTGCGAAGTGAATCCGGGAGGGTGGTAGTGCGTTTTGGGTGGCGGTGGTGACGAGTGGAAGGGAGGGCGAGAGTGGCGACGAAATGGGTTGGGTGTCGTGGAGGCCCTCCGGCGAGATGTAGGGTGGACGGCGAGGAGATGTAGGGTTCTGGTGAGGGTTTGAGTGGTGGAGGAGGGTTTTGGTGAGGGAATGTGTGAGGAAAGTGGGTGTGAGGAGGAATTTGGAGGAGGTTTGATGGTGGTTATGGGCGGCCGGTGAGAGGGTACCGAGACTCCGGTGAGGTGGAGTTTGAAGGAGGGTGGCGAGAGGTTTGAGTGGTGGTCGACGGCGAGAGTGATGGCTGTTTCGGTGTGGGTTTTGGGGAGAGAGATGGGAGATTGAAGAGATGGCTGCGGGAGAAATTTTTAGAAGAGGATGGGTTAGGGTAGGTGGGAGATGGAGATAAAAGAGAATTTGGGGTGAGATGAAAAATTGGAGAGATGGAGAGATTTTGAGGAAAAATTGGTGAGATAGAGAGAAATTGAGATGTGGGGGAGAAATTGAGAGGAAAATGGGAGAAATTGGGGAGATGTTGGGTTTTTGAATTTTTTTTTTTTTTTTCAAAACACGAAAGGGAACAACCGTCAATTCCTTTAGTAACAGCGAGACGCTGGGCGTCCAAATAATACCGACAATTCCCGTGCTTTATTCCTACAGGTTAGTAAACAAAACAAAACAAAACAAGCAAAAAGAAATAAAATAAAATAAAGTCGAAAAGAAATACCTTGGGTTGCCTCCCAAGCAGCGCCTTGGTTAGAGTCGTGGCTCGACTTGAAACTACGTTCTCAATTTTCAACACTTGGCTCTTCTAGAGCCATCTCATCCAAAGATTCCTTGGTGAACCCTTCATGGTAAGGTTTTAACCTTTGACCATTCACCTTGAAAACATTGTGGTTGTCTTTGTCAAACAACTCCACGGCGCCATGAGGAAAGGCGCGAGCTACAACGTAGGGTCCATTCCAACGGGATCTCAACTTTCCAGGGAAAAGTTGAAGGCGAGACTGATATAGCAAGACTTTATCTCCCACTTTGAAGTCTTTTCTCAATATATTCTTGTCATGCCAAGCCTTCGTCTTCTCCTTGTAGATCACAACATTTTCATACGCATCCCGGCGTATCGCTTCCAACTCTTGGATTTGCAATTTTCTGAACTCACCTACAGCATCCATCTCCATGTTGCACTTCTGCACTGCCCACCATGCTTTGTGTTCCAGCTCCACTGGAAGGTGGCAAGCTTTGCCGAATACAAGTCGAAAAGGAGACATACCATAGGCGTCTTGTAGGCAGTTCTATACGCCCAAAGTGCATCATCCAATCTCAGGCTCCAATCCTTCCTATTCGGAGCAACCATCTTCTCAAGGATCCCCTTGATCTGCCTATTGGACACTTCAGCTTGGCCATTGGATTGGGGATGGTAAGCGGTAGAGACCCTTTGAGTGACATGATACTTCTTCAAAAGTGCACTCACCGTTTTGCTACAAAAGTGAGTTCCTTGGTCACTAATGAGAGCCTTGGGTATCCCAAAACGAGAAAAGATATTCTCTTTCAAGAAACCTGCTACCACTTTGGAATCATCAGTTCTGGTGGCCTTCGCTTCCATCCATTTGGAAACGTAGTCCACCACAAGCAATATATATAGATTCCCAAACGAGCTAGGAAAGGGTCCCATGAAATCGATACCCCAAACATCAAAAATCTCGCAAAAGACTAATGGTGTTTGTGGCATCTCATTTCTTTTAGAGATTTTTCCGACCCTTTGTCATCGATCGCAGGCTTTGCAAAAGGCGTAAGCATCCCGAAAGATGTGTGGCCAATAGAAACCTGCGTCCAATACCTTCCTAGCTGTTTTGTTTGCCCCAAAATGTCCCCCACATGCATGAGAATGACAAAAAGTTAAAACAGACTGTACCTCATTATCCGGGAGGCATCGTCGGATTACCTTGTCAACGCAATGTCTCCATAGGTAGGGGTCATCCCAAACATAGTAGTGCGATTCCCGCTTGATCTTGTCTTTTTGAGCTTTTGTGTAGTTCGGCGGCAATTCTTCGCGAACCAGATAGTTCACTATGTTGGCATACCAAGGCTTGAAAGACCGGAAGGCGAGAAGTTCGTACTCGGGATCCCGGTGAACAAATTCACCGTCCAGAATTCCGCGGTCGCGGCTTGAGGCCCGCGATCGCGGAAAACTCTCTGTTGCAATTCCGCGATCGCGGATTAGGTCCCGCGGTTGCGGATTTCCTGCTGTAGAAACCCGAAACAAGTTTTCATCCGGGAACGTACCTTGGACCTGAGCCTTGAATTCACCATCTTCTTGCACAATCCGACTCAGATGATCAGCTACCGAGTTCTCGACTCCTTTCTTGTCCCGGATTTCCACATTGAACTCGCTCAAAAGTAAGACCCATCGTATGAGTCTCGTCTTGGATTCCTTCTTCGTCATGAGATAACGAAGAGCAGCGTGATCAGTGTGGATAATCACCTTTGTGCCCAACAAGTACTGTCGAAATTTCTCCAGGGCAAACACCACAGCTAACAAGTCCTTCTCTGTGGTGGAGTAGTTCCTCTGAGCGCCATTCAAGGTTGTGGAAGCATAATAGATCACATGCATTGCTCTTCCAACCTTTTGACGAAGAACAACTCCCACCGCATAATCACTTGCATCACACATGATCTCAAAAGGTAGCGACCAATCGGGTACCTGAATAATGGGTGCCTCAGTGAGGTGGGATTTCAGAGTGTCAAATGCTTTCTTGCACTCGGTAGACATCTCAAAGGTCACTTCCTTCTTCAAAAGCTCACATAGAGGTGTTGAGATTTTTGAAAAGTCCTTAATAAACCTGCGATAGAAACCTGCATGGCCTAGAAAAGAACGCACTTCACGCACATTAGTAGGATAAGGCAACGATTGAATGATGTCAATCTTTGCCTTATCGACCTCAATACCCCTAGCTGAAATTATATGACCCAAAACAATACCTTGTTCAGCCATGAAATGACACTTTTCAGAATTCAACACTAAATTAGTATTTACACATTTTTTAAGCACAAGTGACAAATGGTGTAAACATGCATCAAAGCTATCCCCATGTACTGTAAAATCATCCATGAATACCTCAATGAAATGTTCAATATATTCCGAGAAGATACTTACCATACATCGTTGAAAAGTTCCAGGTGCGTTACATAATCCAAAAGGCATTCTACGATATGCAAAAGTGCCAAAAGGACATGTAAAGGTTGTCTTCTCTTGATCTTCGGGCGCAATGGCCACCTGAAAATAACCTGAGTATCCATCCAAGAAGCAATAATAGGGACGACCGGCAAGTCGTTCAAGCATTTGATCAATGAAAGGTAAAGGAAAGTGATCCTTTCGAGTCACCGCATTCAGCTTACGGTAGTCAATGTATACCCTTCAACCTGTTTGAGCTCTAGTGAGAACCAACTCACCATGTTGATTCTCTACAACTGTAATGCCCCCCTTCTTAGGGACACATTGTGTTGGATTTACCCACTGACTATCCGAGATGGGAAAGATCATGTCAGCTTGGAGAAGTTTCAGCACCTCCTTCTTGACCACCTCCATCATAGGTGGGTTTAATCTTCTTTGGGGTTGCCTAGAGGGCTTAGCTCCTTCCTCAAGTAGGATCCTGTGCATGCAGGTGGAAGGGCTAATTCCCTTGATGTCGGCAATAGTCCACCCAAGAGCTGTGATGTGCTCTTTCAACACCATCACTAATCTCTTCTCTTGCTCATCTGACAACTTACTAGAGATGATTACCGGGAGGGTATCATTTTCTCCAAGAAAAGCATACTTCAGGTGCTCTGGCAATTGCTTAAGCTCAATCACTGGTGCCTGCAAAATAGAAGGGAGGAGCTTTTCGCTCTCCAAAGTCAGTAACATGGGTCTGCCGGCCAAAGATCTACCTGAAGTGTCTAGCTGAGCTAGAACCCTATGAATATCAGGAGAAAGAGAGATATTAACTTGTGGTGGGTGAAGGATGTTGTGTTCCATAACACATTGCAATTCATCTAAGCCAAATATATTAAAAGTATCTTGAACTATAGGATCAATCACATCAATAGAACAAATAGAAGCAGCATCTTCAATGGGGTGCTTCATAGAATAAAAAATATTGAATTGCACAACTTCCCCATCAAACTCTAAAGTAAGAGACCCACTAGCTAGATCAATCTTTGTGTTAGCGGTTCTCATAAAAGGCCTTCCTAACAAAATAGGTGCAGCCTGACCATCATGTTCCATGTCTAACACAAAGAAGTCAGCAGGAAAGAACAAATTATCAACCATAACCAAAACATTTTCAACTACACCTTTAGGATAAACAGTGGACCTATCAGCTAGTTGAATAATTATTCCGGTTTCATGAAGAGGACCTAAACCAAGCATCTTATACAACGAGTAAGGCAAAACATTTATAGATGCACCAAGATCAAGCATAGCTCTCTCAAAGTGAGTATCACCTATACGACAAGGAATGCTTACCATGCCCGGATCGCTGCACTTCTTAGGCATTCGCCTTTGGAATACAGCGGAGACACGCTCGCTTACCGTCACCTTCTGCTGTCCCTTCAATTTTTGATTCCTCTTGATGGTGCAGAGTTCCTTCAAGAACTTAGCATATCTAGGAATGCTTTTAATGAGTTTGAGTAAAGGGATATTTACCTCGCATTTGCTGAAGGTTTCGAACAGCTCCTTGTCATTCTCCGGCCTTCTCGTATCCTTTAGAGCATCGGGAAAAGGAGCGGGAGGTTTGGTTGGGTTGAGAGGTGGGAAGTCGGGCCGGACATAGTTGTCTTGTCTCAATCGGAAGTCGCCCCGGTCCTCGACCTTAGCTCCAGCATCGTTTGAACATTCTCCCAAAATTGATTCGCCAGGAGCATTTCCGCGATCGCGGCTGTCAGTCCGCGGTCACGGATTTGCATCGGTTTCCCCGAAAGATAATCCGCGATCGCGGAATTCCCACTGTTTCTCCAAAACAACTTTCGCGATCGCGGTTCTCGTCCCGCGGTCGCGGATTCTCACCTGTTTCAGATTCTGCCTTTTCAGCAGCAGCATTTTCCAACACTTTTCCACTCCTTGTTGTCACAACACTAACATTTCTGGTCGGATTCACTACCGTTTGAGATGGTAGAGAATTGGATTTTTGCTGTGCAAGAGTGGTCACAGCTTCAGCCAACTGCCCTATCTGTTTCTCCATGTTCTTGATACTAGACTCAGTAGTTTGGACATGGGTTGTGAAATGCTGAGTCAATGATCTCAACATATCTGCAGTTGAAGGTCCAGAATTGGGTCGTGGGGCTTGAGCTTGAGGTTGGGGTTCATTTTGATCACGCCATCTAAAATTTGGATGATCTCTATACCTTGGGTTGTAGTTTTTCTGCTGATCATTTCGAGGTCGTGGAGGTCCATATCCACCAGCAGCATTGACTTCAGCAACATCATTATCTTGAAGCTTAGGGCATTTGTCTGTAAAGTGAGAAGGGTAAGAGCAAATACCACATGCCTTTACATGTTGTTGTCCTTTGTGCAACTGAGAGATAATCTTCTTTAGCTCAACGAGCTCGGTCATAAGAGCGGGGTCTCCTGAGCTTGTGGCATTCACTCCTTTCCTAGTGTATGTCCTACCAAAACTCCTAGTGCTCTCAGCCATGTCTTGCAACTTTTCCATGACATCTTCTGGTGTCATGTTGACAATACTCCCACCACAAGCAGCGTCTACCATTCTCCTTTCATGATTAAGGAGACCATTGCAAACATGTAGGACCAGGTCCTCAGTATCATACCCATGAAAAGGGCAACTAGCACACAATCCCTTGAAGTGCTCAAGGTAATCATAGAGAGTCTCATCTTCACCTTGCTCAACATGGGCAATTTCCTTCTTTAGAGCATTTGCCTTTTTAACCGGAAAATACTTACCCAAGAACACCTTGTGCAACTTCTCCCAGCTATCTACCGAATCGGTAGGCAAATGATAATACCAGGACCTAGCACCATCTTTTAAAGTGAACCTGGAGGCTCTCATCTTGATCTGCTCCTCAGTGACATTTGGTGGTTTGGTTGTCATGCAAGTGTCATGGAATTGGTTCAAATGCATGATCGGATCCTCACCAGGCAAACCATGGAATGTGGGGAGCAGATTGATCACCCCTGACTTGAGCTCAAAAGTCACCCCCTGAGCAAGAGGTGGAAGAACCACAACTTGAGGTTGCTGTGTCAGATTGGGAGTAGTACGCTCCCTCAATGTGCGGACAACACCGCCGTCTCTTAGAGCATTTGCATCTTGTTGCGCCTCAAGCAATGCCCGTTGGGCATTAACAACTAACTGAATTTCAGCCAATTGACGTTGGGTGTCAGCAAGAGCTCTTTGCTCGGGAGTCAACTGAGCGCCTTCCATTGCACCTGTATCAGTCTCAGCTCTGTTCTCTCTCTGATTTCGATGGAAAGTCCTCTCGATTTCTGGATCAAGAATAAAAAGAGACTGATTAGTAGAACGGGTGTTGACCATACACTAGTCAACACTAAGGTCAATCAAAATAAGAACTTTAAAGAAAAGAAAATTTGATTCCCCGGCAGCGACGCCAAATTTGATGAGGCGAATTGTCGTATGCCAAGTCAAGTAATCCTAACAAGCTCACTAACAAGTATAGTAGGCAAGCAAGGGTCGAATCCCAAGGGAATCAGGTTACCGGTTCTTAAAGTTATAATAATGATTAACGCGTGTAAGTAACCAAAGGGGGGGTTTTTGTATGTTTTAAGAACAAAGTAACGAAGGTTGATTTGGATTGTAAATATATCAATGGAAGGTGTTTCACTTGACAATTATCCACTAACAGATTAACAAGTTGATCATAAACTCCTTTTCATCCTATGTCGAATTACTCATATGATCGTTCTAATCCCTGTTCTAATGTAGTTATTAGTCCAACTAGTCCTAATAACCCTTACTCAACTATAACCTTGAAACTATCAAGATTCAATAATAAAGCAGCTTTAAGTTCAGGAATGGATAGATACATGTAATACCATAGACAACTAGTCAGATACTCGACATGTACTCAATTCTCTTCACAATTGACATTCACAAATAGTTCATGCAAATTGTGTGTGCTACAAACAAGTATGGTATTTCAAATAGAAATAACCAAACAATAGCAATATGAATGAGATGAAACTACTTAGATGGCCAATCTAAATGAGCAAATCTAATTCAATAACAATACACACAAGAGAATAGAGACAATCATAAGAGTAGAACAAAGGAAAGAAATCTTACAACTTAATCAATCCGAAAGCTTCAAATGTCAGCAAAACAAATGGACTTAGCAACTCATGAAGTTCTTGCACAAAACTCTCAAAACTTGGCAATAGAATGTGTAAGATGATTCAAGATCATCAACACCTAAAATCTATAAATCTCTGCAGAATTCAACTGACAAATTGAAGGTAAAAACGTTATAAAAACGTTACAAAACTTAACACAACATACTAAATCGGGCAAATGAAGAAAGTCTTCTCTGGCGGATTTCCGCGATCGCGGATTTTGTTCTGTAATCTGGCTTCTTCATATGGCATTTCCGCGATCGCGGTTTGGGACCCGCGGCCGCGGAATGTCTTCTGTGATCTTGGCTGGTCTAGTAGGTTTTTCGCGATCGCGGTTTGTGACCCACGGTCGCGGATTTGGCTTCTGTGGCTTCCTTGGCTTCGTCTTCAGCTGCTTCCAATGCTACCTATGGTCTTCTTCAGCTTCGACTCCTCTTCTTATGCTTCAATGCTCCGCATCATCTTTTGTAATCTCATGTGTAACTCAACTCTCCAAAACTCCATGATTACAAAATACATCATAACATCTAGCACAATCCTATACAAAATGAGCTAATAACCAATAGTAGCGCTATGTAAAATACCGCTTATCAACTAACCCAAGGAATCCACCTAGGGTTCTTTCAAGGATTGGAGGTCGAACTATCTGTAAACAATAGATCGATCTCACGGGCCAATATCAAACCAAGCGTTGACTTCTTGCAACCGATCTTCCGTTTGCCCAAACGAACAGAAACAAATTTGGTACTTGCAACAACCATATCTTGGTCATTGGGCCTCTGTTGGGCTTCAACTTTGGACACGGCCAAGATAGACCCAAGAAGTATATTCTGACCAAAGATCTTCTCAAATGGACGCTCGAGCTGTCCATGCCACTTTTCCCTAACTCGGCCCCGTCGTCGTCGTCGTGGAAGTCCTCGTCTTCCGGGAAACTCTTTATCAGCGGCCTCCAAACTTAGTAAGGTTTCCCAGTATAGTAAGTCTTCAGAATGGGGCCCTTTAGAGCTCACCCATACAGCCATGGGTTTCAAAGACGACCTGAAGATGTCACTACTCTTGACGTGGCTCTTGCCGCTACATTCCTTTGACTCCTTATGTTGACGTCTATGATCTGAGTCGTGGTGGTCCTACGTACAACAACAGCGTGTATCCTACGTACATCAGTGGCACCCATGGAGCTTCAAGAAAAGAACGTAGGGTGGTTCGCGAAAAGCACCTAGGGTGGTTCAATGATTGGCACGTGGAAGGTTTGAGAGTAGCACGTGGAAGGTTCGAGAGTAGCACGTGAGCGGGTTTTGGAGATGCGTGTTGGATGCTTGGGAGTAACATACAAATAAGTGAGTATGCAATTCACAAATAAGTGAGTATGCAATTCACAAATAAGCGAGTAT
This sequence comes from Oxyria digyna, assembly GCA_029168935.1. Lineage (NCBI taxonomy): Eukaryota > Viridiplantae > Streptophyta > Magnoliopsida > Caryophyllales > Polygonaceae > Oxyria > Oxyria digyna. The sequence goes on along the minus strand of JAPVLV010000010.1, from coordinate 20,795,418 downwards.
GCAATTTAAAAAACACTTGGTATGTAATTCACAAATAACTAAGTATGCAATTCACGTATGGTACTTTAGAGTAGCACGCATGGAGCTAAAAGAAAAGCACTTAAGGTGCTTCGCAAGAAGCACATATGGAGCTTAAAGAAAAATACGTAAGATTTTTCGAAAGAAGCACAAATTGGTATGCAATTCACAAATCAAGTAGTATGCAATTCACAATTCAAATAGTATGCAATTCAAAAAATAATTGGTATGCTTCAAATAAACTAGTTTGCAATTCAGATAAACCTCATATGCAAATCACAATCAATAAGTATGTAATCCAAGAATCACTTTGTATGCAATACAAAAAACACTTCGTATGCAAACCACACAAAAAATTCAGAAACCCCTTAGTATGCAATTCAAAAAAACTTCATATGCAAACTACAAATCAATAAGTATGCAAACCAGAAAATACTTGGTATGAATTGTAGAAATCAAGTAGTATGTAATTCACTATTCAAATAGTATGCAATTCAAAAAACACTTGATATGCAATTCACAAATAAACTTGTATGCAATTCAGATAAACCTCATATGCAAACCACAAATCAATAAGTATGCAATCCAAGAATCACTTTATATGCAATACAAAAAACACTTCGTATGCAAACCACAAAAATATTCTTGGTATGGAAACCACAAAAATATTATTGGTATGCCAACCAAAAAATATTTGGTATGCAATTCAGAAATCACTTAGTATGCAATTAACAATTCACTTAATATACAATTCAAGAAACACTTAATGTGCAATTCACACGTTTCTTTTATATTCCTAACTAATATCGTATATTGTATATTTCGTAATATATTGTATATATCGTAACTAGAACACCTTCTAGAATCACACGTTTCTTGTAAAGGAGGAAAGTTTTGTTTATATATTGTAACCTTTACATGATAGCAAACTAATTCAGTTTTACACAATTCTATATATTTCGTTCATGTCCCTGAAAGAGTCTCTGCCTCTACCCCTCATTCTTGATCGTTATTCCACTTTTAGGACTTGATCCTCTTACTCTAGTGTTTAAACAATGAGACTGCAATCTCCCTTGTCTCAGTTTCAAACTCTGATGTCAAATGTAAACAGGACTTGAAACTTGGAACTGCAACATATTATGATCAAGATAGGCTTTGGCTTTATACATGGCCAGAGGCTAGCTGTTACAGAATTGGAAACACCAGGAAGTTATTAAGCAACCCAAACAAGGTCTTGAAAGCAAACAAGGAAATTAAAAACGACGTCTTAACGCAACACACTACATAACAAGCTCCTTATTATAGATCAACTAAACTCAGCCAAACATGGCTTAAGCGTTTTATCCCGGTCTTCAGCCCTCTCCTAAAGGAGTCTAATCGTCTGCGGCAACCCACACACGAACTCCTGCGCCTCCACTCCTTCATCTGGCTACCCCTCCAACTTCTCCAATCTCCAGCGTCGAATTGAAATGCTTCATGACATCAGCGTAGTTCTTCGCCATGTACATGCCCAACTTTTGTGCCAGGGAAGCGTACCAGTCGAAGAGTTGTGGGTCCTGCCTGTCGTACATGAGTGCAGCGGGCATGGTGATGTTGTGTTTCATCATGTGTGTGATTGCTGACATGGCGCCTATGGGGTCCACCTCCAAGAGCTTGTCGACCACGAGCGCGTAGGAGTGCTCGTGACGCTTCTCGTTCGAGGTGATAGGAGTTGCAGATCTTGGCTAGGGCGGAGTCGCCACGCGCATTCGCTAGACGCGTTGTGTTGTTGTGGGAGATTGTTGTGGCACGCTTTTGGAGCGACGTGTACACCACGCCATTGTATGGGTTGTTGTTCACCCATGCATCCTGAATATCCCACCTCCATATATAGCTATCAACAACTTAAGCACCCATGAAAAAATGGATATTTATTGAGATATTTATTGAGATATTTGAGATATATAGCTATCAACATACAGTAATAACCTAGAAACAGTGAAGCACCCAATATAGTTGAGATATTTGTTATGACTTAAATCCAAAACTCTGCAAGTAAATTTCATGCACTAGAAACTAAATTATGCATCAGGAAAAAACAATCATTTGCATTAGCATAACAAAATTCTGGTTGCAAGAACACTAGAAAAAGAATAAACTTGCAGCTGAGCTATCTGTTGAGAAGGTCAAGTCAGAAATGACATCAATTAGCGAAGCACTCTCGAGAATTTGGATTTCTCACGAGGAAAGCAAATCAATCCATAAGCAGGACGATCTCAAATACCTTTGCTCGAAGATGAACTCGGATGTGGTCTCGGTTCTGAAAAAAGCCCGCAGAATCAAATCTCGCCTCAAGGAGATGGATCGCGACTACGCCGAGAATCGTCGATTGTCCACAAATCTGGGCGAGCCGATTGATGGAACTCGCAGTAGCGTCACGAATGGCATGCGCATCAAGCCGAAGGAGCTAATGAATGATTTCCAGGTACTTTCTAACCCTAATTTCGTTGAGCCGATTGATGGAACTCGCAGTAGCGTCACGAATGGCATGTCCATCAAGCTGAAGGAGCTCATGAATGATTTCTAGGTACTTTCTAACCCTAATTTCGCCTTTGTCCCTTCAAGTTCATTGATTCTGAACCACAATCCTTTTTAGGGTTTGTGGCAGAGAATAAATAGACAAATACGCTATTACACAGTAGCGTCTGAGCACAAAGATGAAGAAACAACACAGTAGATGATCTCGATCGGGGTCGTAGAAGGAGAGATGATGTAAAAGGCAGTTCAAGATCACAAAAAGAGGGATGATGGAAGAGAGAGGATCTGGCGCATGTACAGGAAGGATACAGGATATAACAGGGAGCGTTCGATCGTGTCAAATCCAAGGGTTGTAAATGGTTCTGGTTGCTTCCCTAATCCAACATGACCTTGAAACAAATCATCTTCACATGTTCTTGATGGGTCTTGATGATGATGCTTTTGGAACTATTCGTTCTACAATCTTGGTACAAGAGACTTTACCTCCTCTCAATCGGATTTATGCTCCTGTTGTTCAAGAAGAAAGTTAGTGCTCAAATATGAAAGCTCGTGAACCTTCGATGGATTCTTTGGCTTTGGCTCCTCGTTCGTCTAATAACAGAAGTTCAAACAAACCGATTTCCACTCATTGTGAACGGATTGGTCATGATGTGTACTGTTATCGCTTGGTTGGTTTTCCCGAGGATACGAATCCAAATCCAACGAACGTGGCTCATCTTGAGATTCACGATCGCACAACAACAAAGCTGCAATCGCGGGTGGGCACGGATCGGACTCTATAGTAGCACATGCCACTCGTTCAGGCTCTACTCCTTCAGGTGGGTTTGAGCCCGCTCAGCAAGATCGTGCTACTATAGGACAGACCCTTAATACTGGACAATGGAATGTTGTTCTCGCTATGTTTCAATCCATGAATAACAAACCCGACCTCGCTTCCGGTAAGTCTTTTACTTGGATTTTGGATGCAGGTGCTTAATTTCATATGACATGTAATAGATATTCGCTTCGGGGTACGGTATTATTTTTGCATCTCCGGTTTTTATCAAGTTACTGGATAATCGTTATGCTGCAACCACTGAGGAAGGCACTTGGACATTGTTTGATAATTCTCTAAGTCGTGTGTTATATACTCCCAATTAGAATGCAAATTGATTTCTTTTACTCAACTTCTTCAAGAAAAGAGGTATTTGGCTCTGCTTACTGACATGATGTGTGTGATTCTAGAAAGCAATTCAAGGGCGGTGATTTGAGTGGGTGAGAAACGCGGGGTGTCTATTGGCTTCAGACGTTGGGGTCGAGTGCTTGTGCCTGCCATTCAACAACTTCGTCCTCACATCTTTATTTCTTTGGCATAAAAGAATGAGACATCCATCTTTGTTTGTTTTGTCTTTTTGTGCCATGGTGAGAACAAAATTTCGGAAAGTCATTAAACGTTTTCATTCAGACAATGGCAGTGAGTTCTTGTGTTTGAAATCATTCTTTCATGCTCAAGTAATACTTTTTGAGACTGTCCACCAAGTATTTTTATTTTTGTAAGAGAGAACTAAAATTTGAAATTGTCGATGGAAAGTTGGAATGCTTTACTTAATCAATTTTCCACCCCATTTGTAGTAGTAATATGACCGCATTCATGTTGATATTTGTTTAACCAATTCTACGCTGTCAATTAACTTGTCAACACTAGTATTTAACATGTCAACACTAGTATTTAACATGTCAGCACGAGTATTTAATCTGTCAACACGAGTATTTAGTCTGTCAACATGAGTAATAACTTGTCAACATGAGATTAACTTGTCAACACACTAAATGAACTGTCAACTCACTAAATAAAACTGTCAAAGCACTAAATAAACTTTCTAACACTCAACACTACTAAACATTTGTCAACAATACAAGAAATAAATTGTCAACACACTAAATAAAGCTCTTAACACACAAAATAAAGTTGTCAACACACTAAATAAAAATGTCAACACACTAAATAAAAATATCAACACGCTATTTAAATTGTCAACACATAAATAATTTGTCAACACAGTATAGAAATTGTCAACACAATAAAAAAATGTCAACACACCGTTAGACTTGGCCAAACACGGGCCCAGGCCGGACTAGGCTCAAATTTTTTGCCTATTTAGGCGGGTCGGGCTAGTCGCGACCCGCATATAGGGCCTAGCACCTTGTCCATACTCGGCCCTCAATCCGGGCCCGGTAGCCCTCAAGGTAGCCCATTTATATTAAATCTGTTTAGTTAATGAAATTTAAATAAAGAATCCAATAAAAAATACTTCAAAACAATGCATTAAAATCTTTCCAGAAAACTTGCATTAAATCATGTCCAAAAAATGCCTAAATCATGCAATAAAACCTTAGAATTTGAGAGTGAAGGTTAAAGAAAACCTAATTTAGGATAGATTTGTATATATTTTGTAATTATTTTTTATTTATTAATATATAATATGGGCCGGACATGTCGGCCCTCTATGGCTTGAACTCCATACCGTACCCGGCCCTCGTACCCTTCGATGGAGTTCAACCTTATGAAGAAGTCGAGAGAGCCAGGCCAATTTTGCGGTGAGGCGGCGAATGGAACGGTACTCGGCTTCAACGGAGGAAAGAGATACAATAGCATGTTTCTTAGAGTTCCATGAGATGGGACATCCTCCAAACAGAACAAAGAAGCCACTAACAGATCGTCTTGTGTGTGAGCAAGCAGCCCAGTCAGCATCACAGTAGCCAAGGAGTTGAAGATCTGGAGAAGCCTTGAGAAAAAGTCCAAGGGAGTCTTTTCCCTTGAGATACCTTAATGTGTGTATAGCAGCTCTGTAATGGTCAACGGTGGAGCTTGCAGAAACTGACTTAAGAATTGAACAACAAATGAAATATTTGGGCGAGTGTTGGTGAGGAAATTAAGTTTGCCTACCAATTTCCGAAACTGAGAAGGATCATCCATAAGAGAAGCAGAGGAATTGTGAGGTTTAAGACCAACTTCAAGAGGAGCAGAAACTGATGTTTGATCAGCGCAATCAAATTCGTGAAGCATCTAATTAAGAAACTTGCTTTGAGAGAGGATGTACCCAGTTGGTGTGTGAAGGAATTCGATGCCCAGAAAAAAGTGTAGTCTCCCTAAATCCTTGATTTTGAACTGATCATCAAGGAACTGCTTAAGACTCTGCATCTCATTTGTGTCATTCCCAGTCAAGAGAATGTCGTCAACATATATAGTAAGAAAAACCATAGAAAAACCAGACTTCTTGTAAAACAGAGAGAAGTCATTCTGAGAATGCTTATAGCCTTGAGAACTTAATGTGTTTGAGAGCTTGGCATACCATTTTCGGGAGGCCTGTTTCAGGCCGTATAGGGATTTATTCAGCCGACAAACATGATTCGGTGGTGCAGAGAAACCAAGGGGAGGTCGCATATATACTTCCTCGTGCAAATCACCATGGAGGAAGGCGTTGTTGACGTCCAACTGTGCCAGGTGCCAACCTCTTTTGACAGCAACAGATACTAGGGTGTGTATGGTTGTCATCTTTACAACGGTGGAGAAGGTCTCGGTGTAATCGATTCCAACTTTTTGGTTGAATCCACGAATGACTAACCCTGCTTTATGGCGTTCAATTGTGCCATCAGAGTGAAGTTTAACTTTGAAAACCCACTTGCAACTTATAGGTTTCTTACCATCCGGGAGGGGTACCAAGTCCCATGTTTGATTTAGTTCAAGAGCTTGAAACTCCTTATCCATTGCAGTTTTCCAAACTGAATGTTGCACTGCCTCTTCATAAGAATTTGGTTCCTTTGCAACAGTCAGAGAAGTTAAAAGTTTCTGATCATCAATAGTTAAAGTAGTGGGGCAAATGGTTTGGGATGCAAAGCAATAGGATGTCAATGTGTTTGTGCAGGAGGAAGAGGGAGAAGATATAGCAGCAGTACAGATAAAGTCATCAAGGTGAGAGACACGAGTAGAACATCTAGGTGGTGGGGTTGGATTAGATGGGACAATACTGGAAGGTGAAGCAATAGGTGAAGGCTATGATGGAGTAGGTGAGATATCATTAGAAGTGATGGATGAAGTAGGTGGTGAAGGATGTGATGTAGCAGGTTGAAAAATGTCTGGAAAAAGGACAGGAAGATAGGGTGTGGAGTCAGTTTTGGTGGAAGAGTATTGAAATGGAAAAATGTTCTAATAGAACAAGACATCTCTAGATGTGAAAATAGAGTTATCTGTGAGAGAGAGGACTTTGTATGCTTTTCTACCATAAGGAAAACCAATAAACACACATGGTTGTAATCTGGGGGAGAATTTGTCTCGACCTTTGGAGTTGGTAGAGACATAGCAGAGGCACCTGAGAGCTTTAAGGTGGGAATAGGTGGGTATTTTGTGATGAAGTTTTTCGTAGGGTGTGGTTCCATGTAAGACTTTGGAAGGGAACCGATTGATAAGATTAGTTGCCATGAGAATGCACTCACCCCAGTATTTTATGGGTAGTTTGGATTGAAAAATGAGGGCTCTGGAGGTTTCAAGCAAGTGTTTGTGTTTTCGTTCAACCACTCCATTTTGTTTTGGTGTGTATGGACAAGAGGTTTGGTGAATTATTCCTTGGGAAGATAAGAATGCACTGGCTTCATTGCTTGAGCCCAACTCAAAGGCATTGTCAGTTCGTATGGTCTTAGTGGTGCAGTGAAACTGTGTTTCGCACATGGAAATGAAAGATTTGATAAATGTGAAGCCATGAATTTTGTTTGGTAATAGATGTGTCCATGTGCAGCGAGTATAGTCATCGACTATAGTGAGGAAATAATGATGGCGAGTGTGAGTGGGAACCCTGTATGGACCCCAAAGATCCATATGAATGATGTCAAAGGGTTTGAAAGTGATGATAGTGCTCGTGGGGAAGGGTTGTTTATGTTGTCGAGATTTATGGCATACATCACAGGGAAGAGTTTTGCAAGATGAATTGACATCAAGTATGTGTAGTTTCTTCATTTTATTGTAAGGAATATGACCAAGGTGAAGGTTCCATAATAGACTGTCATTACAGTTTGTTTGAGAAGAAGAAACATTACAAATTTGTGAGGTAATAGAAGAAACATAATCTATAGAAGAATAATGTTTGTGCACATCCTCTGGCTTGGCTTGTAAAAAGTATAGTCCTCTATTGTGTCTACCAAGGACCACTGGAGTCAGAAAAGAAGGGTCCAGCATTTGACAAAGTTGGTGTGAGAAGAGAATATCACACTTAGTCTTCTGCACAAGTTTGCTAATGGAAAGGAGGTTGAATCTGAATTGTGGGACATATAGGACATGATGTAAGGTGAGTGATGGTAAGATAGACACTGAACCATATAGGGTGACATATATATATATGACTGCCATTGGGAAGGGCTATGGTGTATGGATGGGATAAGGTATGAAGTTTATGGAATAGGGAAGGAATGAAACACATGTGGTCAGTGGCACCACTATAAATAATCCATTGATGATCATTACTTAAATTCTCATGTTGTGCATTAAAACAAAATTTACTCATGATAGAGGATGTACCTGTCATAACATGTGTAGCAAAATCTCCATTATCCATCTTGTTGGAGTTAAGAAGTCTGATAAGTTGATTGCATTGTTCAGCAGAAAGTCCAGGAATGCTTGGTACTTCATCATTCGAGACCTAAGCAACAATCCTGTGATTCTTGGAACCAGAAGAAGAAGAGTTAGATCCTGTAGGGAACCCTACCAACTTATAGCAGAAATCAACTGTATGTCCCGTTTTCTTGCAGTGAGTGCAAATCAGAGGTGCTCTCTTGGATGGCACTGTGATCCCCTCAGGTTTGCCATGTAAAATCCAACATGAATTAATCATGTGTCCCTTTTTGCGACAGTGAGAGCATACTGGAGCTGATCTTCTATGATTATCTTCTTGATGACCATTTTTCTGTTGAACATTCGTTGTTAAAGAATCGTCTATGAAATAAGGAGTAGGCACCTTCATTTATCTCTGTTTTTCTTCCTGGATCAGCATGGAATATACATGTGAAATAGATGGAGTAGGTAACATCATCATGATGTTGCCTCTAATGGTGTTGTAGGACTCATTGAGTCCCATAAAAAGCTGAAATAGGTGTTGCTGATCTTCATGACATTGTAAGGCTTGTCAGAAACCACAATTACAAGGTGGAATGTTCTTTAAGAGGTTGATTTCATCCCAAAGACTCTTTATGCGAGTAAAATATGCAGCAATTCCATCATTACCTTGAGAAATAGTATACAGATCTTTCATAATTGAATAAGTTTGGGCAAGATTGGACTGTCCATACCTAGCACTTAGCTCACTCCACATATCAACAGCTGAATCTGTGAAAATGATGCTACCGACGATTTCTTTGTTGGCGGCGTTGAGGATCCAAGAAGCAACCATATTGTTGCATTGATGTTAGGCGTTCCAGTCATCGGAATCCATAGCTGGTCTGAGCAAAGCACTTGTGACGAATCCGATCTTGTTTCTTGAGGAAAGAGCAAAAGTCATTGAGCGCTTCCATGTTGCAAATCCACTACCGTCGAATACCTTCGAGATGATCATCATCCCTGGATGATCTGAGTTTTGAAGGTGATATGGATCGAAGCAAACAGCCGATCGCTGTCTGTCATCTGTTCCATCCTGATTCTGGTGCATCGTCGTTTCTAGGGTTTGAGTTGCAGAAACGGTGAAGAAGGCTTATAGAAGCAGTGGAAGTAAAATTGATTGATCGAGATGATCAGTTAATAGAACAGAAGAGTAGAGTTGTGATCTTGCTTTGATACCATGTGGGAAGATGGCAAACAGATTCGGGAAAACTCCATTGAAGGAGAGCTTGAGAACTTTGTATTGATTGTGTGTGTAACAAGATACAAAGTTAGTTAGGAGAATGTTACATCGCGGCTTATATACAGAGAAATGTAAAAGTGTACAACACATATACAACTGTCACTATTCTCCTAACAAGTATTATTCTTACAGTCATTTGTTATTGATGTCTAGTTAAAGTGAAAGTTTGTTTAAGTACAATGTCATGCACAAATATCATTACAAGTTCGTTGCTCACATAAAAATTTGATTCTCAAGAAGCTTTAAATGACATAAAAAGATGTCAGAATTCAGAAATCAAAATACAAATTACATGAGTTGTTCATTGAGAAAGCCAACACCACATTGGGATTATATATAGCAACAATCTCAACTCATGTGCCATTATTTTTACCATGAATTGTACATTGTACACCAATTTGAATTTACATTGAGTTACAAAAACGTATTCTCTTTTGTTGTTTCCCAAACATGCCATACACGCATTCCCTTCTGTTCGCCAAGAGTTGCTAACTGGAAGCATCTAGTTAGCAACAATGCAAAATCCCGATGGTATCAAACTTCTAGACTCATGTTATGTTGATAATATTCAAAATTGGCTTCACGATGCTCCGTGCTTCAACTGTTTCACAAGTCACACTAGGTAGTAAGAGAGTAAGAGAAAAATAGTTCCAGGGAAACCACGTTTCACAATCTCCATTGCTCAAATCGGAAAACACAAGCTGACAACAAAAGCTCACTCAAAGCATCAAAAGATCTAGAAAGATAGACGAGTAAATTAGAGAACAAATCCCCAAATTTAGTAAATTAAATCACCCACTTTCCCTAATCACCAACTTCACTGAACACGGTTGGAAGCCTTAAGTATATCTCCATTACACGACCCAATATCTTGTTTGCGGTTAACAACGTGTGCCAACACATGCAAAATCCTTTTCAAGTTCATTGGCAGTGAGTAAAGAGATTTTTGAGGTATCTCAATTGCACTGTTGATTTTCAGTTTCACATTGGAGACAACCTATAAGTTGCACCTCTCTGCCTTTTCAAATTTTGACCGGGGAGGCGACACACCAGAACCACGATCGACAAGTGCATACACTGATGCGGGGATAAGCCGCAATTGCCTGATCTAGACACCATACCTAGAACAGAAACTCAAACAGAGAAGATAAGCGGAATTAAAATGAGATGAAAGAAGGATAAGTCGAATGATAGGCCAATTGGAACCAAATCAAATAACGATAAAACTCTTGAACTTAGGAACAAGAACCTTACCGAATGATGAAGAAACCCCAATGGTATGGTAGGCCAAGGAACCTGGAGGATGCTCTATGGAGTCCCGATAGCACCAACCTTATGGAAGAGATTGACACACACAAGTACAACTAGGGTGAGTTCAACAACAATGCACACGGGACACTCTGCTCACAAAAGCACTCTTTTGGGAGGAAAAATGATAAACGCTGTATTCAATATCAAAGTCTGGGAACCTAAAACAATAATTAGGGCAAACCTTATATAGGGTTCATAAGGTGGCCAATTAAAAGAAATGAAACAAATAAAAGTATTGCCAAAAATATCCTAAGAAAAAATCCAGAAAGCAACTAAATATGGAAACCACAAACAAATTTGTCGTCTGTAAGACGCGATCGCCACGAAGGCCAGGCAACCGCGGTTTTTAGAAATCAGCTACGGCTTTTGTTCCATTAATTCACGCGAGCAAATCTACTCGTTGGCGACCTCCACACGATCGCGTGGGTCATGGACGTGATCGCGGTCGTGCTCCAGCAAACCTCCTTCGTTGCCTTCGTCCGGGTCGTCTCGAACACTGATAATAAACACCATCCTCATAGGTGTTTTCAAGAGATCCTTTGTACTCGTAAGCTCCTTAGACAAGATAAAAGCGACTAACTTGTCTAACTCTTGTTGGACCTCCTTTGCTCTCGAACGAGTCAACCCACCCTCGAACTCGGGAACCACCGCATTGGTTGTTGCTCAGATGATCCTTCATCATACACAATCTTCCCTGGTGACAAAGATATCTCACGGTCATCGAAGAAAAAAGCCACAATGTCGTGATCTACCACAGAGGCAGAGTACAGGGCAATGGCCCTTGTAACTAGTGAAATGCTTTGGTTGCAGTCTCTTCAAGTAGAGCTCGCATCTCCTTGTAGCAGCCTCCGACTTTGTGGTTCAACAACCTCGACGCCACCTACTTGGCAGTCATCCAGTTATGCACTACGACATCAAACACCTTTCCATGGATTACCACTTCTTGCGAGAACGTGTCTGGTGCCAATATCTCAAGGTTGCATTCATCTCCTCTCACAACCAGAAGGTTGCTAACATCAGCTATTCTAGAAGCATCTTGTATAGGGACACTTGTCATCCGATCCTTCAATATGATTGACTATATTTTTTTAGTGTTTGTTCATGACTCAATGGAAGAAACATCTCACATTCTCACCTTAATTAAGACTGTACTGCGAATAGTGGAAAAAGACTCGTTTAATCCCATTTGGAAATGTAGCAAACTTTGAAAATATTGATGCTTGTGAGCAACGTTTACCAAGCCGCAAGAACACGACGTAATTTTTGAAGGAATTGTGTCCTTTAATCAAGGTGCAATTACTAATTATGAAATAGGACTATTTATGGAGATTTATAATCCAGATATTTTAGGAGTCGCATGCTATTGCTAGTGGCCAATACGACTTATGAGATTAATCAGGTTAAGCCCATGACTAGAATAATTGGGTCCTATGAGGTCACACACTTAAGAGTTTATGGACGGGATCGACCGAATCCGTAGGCCCGGTAAACCTGTATGATTTGGACTATGTGGAACAGTTAAAGAAGTGGATTGCTCCCCAAGTATTAGATAACAGTTATTTATTACTTGAAGATAAAAGGCTAAGATAATATATAAAAGATATATCTACTTACCTAATATTATCATTATAAGATAATGATAAAATATGAGAATAATATATATGGGAGGTGATTGGAGAATCACGTATATATATATACGGTTAGACAAAGATGATGAAGATAGAGAACCGAAAAACCTAGCCGTAATCAACAAATCCACAAGAGTTGTTCACGATATTGATTTAGAGCAAGAGTTGTTCTTCGTTCGTGTTTTGTTCCTCGTTCTAAGGTTGTACCTTTGAGTTGCTCGGTCTAGCAGAAGAGACTTAAAGGTGATTCAGTTTATTGCTCGTGTGGACTAATTAGAGGAGTCACACTTGAGGCTCTAATCTCTCCATTCCAGTGAGATTCAAACACGCATCAAGAGGTATTTATTCTTTCCTATGTACGATCTATTTAGTTTATGCATGAGATCCTTGGTTAGATGTTAGGAAAACGTTTCCTGAAATTCCGCTTTAAGCATCTAAAATTCCCGTCAGTGGTATCAGTTGCCTCTTGCATAAATTGATTAGATCAAATTTAAAGGTTTAAATTTTGATGCATGTTCATGTTTTATGTTGATTCAATTATGTAGAAATTGTTTGTATGAATTAATTTGCATGACTGAAACGAAAAATTTGATTTTTCCAGCCATAGAATTCATGAACTACATGTAGGGTAAGTTGCTGATTTTTTGAAAATTATGCATGATTTTGCCCTAAAGTTGATTCTTTTAATTAGTTTATGCAATCTGTTGTATATGTTTTGAACAAACATGTTAAATTTTGTTTTTTCATGTTTAAACTATGAATCAAGAAGCCTGAATTTTATGAAAATCCATTACCATAAATTTTCCTATCAAGAGTTGTAAAAGTTACAAACTTTAAGTGGGAGAAACACTGTTAAGAACGGAAAAGATGGTTCAGGATCAATGAGTCATCTCGATAGCCATTCTGATGGCGATGCAGGCTGGACATGGGCGGCAACAGCACTACCCCGGTGGTTGTGCTGTGGTGTCCGTCGGTGGTCCACTAACGATCTCAATGATATTATTTACCAAGATAAGATATGATATGTGATATTCTATCTTAATAAATTAGATTTATTTTAATTAATAAGATATTTGATATTTTATTTGGTAAATAAATATTTAGTTAAATGTTACAAGATATTTTGATATCTTATTTGGTAAATTTTGAGTTACCATATTAACTGTTATTTTTGAATATTAGATTCATCATTTTTAGCAAATTAATGATTAATATATGATATTAATTCCATGCACAATTTAATTGAATTAATATAATTAGAAATCAGTTTCTATATTAAATAATTAATTTGATTATTTTTTATTTTTTTTTAAAATTTGGATCAAGAGCATATTTTATTTAGATGAAATTTTATATGTTATTATTGCATGCGGGTTTAATATTATGATATTATTGCATGTGGTGACTAGTATGGCCCACATTAGGATAGATAAATACGATCTGCGTATCGTTATGTTTTTCTTGTACACGATCTGCGTATCGTTATGTATTTTTGTAATTTAAATTCCTGCAAGAGAGTTTATTTCAATTATATGTAAAACAAGAAGAAGGAGATCCTAATGAGGCTAAGGATGGAGATCCAAGAAGAGGTGATTCAAGGATGAAGATCCATGAAGGACCACGAACTTGAAGATTAGATCTTATTTGGTTTTTAGGGGCCATACTAGGATCACAATTTTTATTTATTTATTGCATTACTTGAATGTTTTAATATTTTCCCACTTTGCATGCTTGCTTGTCTATTTATGTTATTTAGTTCACTTGTAGATAGACAACATTGCATGCTTAGGTCCCTTAAAAGAATATTGAGATATTGCCTTTCCATATCATAACCCATGAGGCCCTTAGAATTTGTTGGATAGTTTTCGCCTTAGCGAGGTGTCCTTCTTTGACTTTGGGATAGTGCGGGCATGTCTAATAGGGGCATGTAAACCTTGATACGGTTATACTCAACAAGAGACCAAAAGACTTAGTTTTGGATCTTGAGGCATAAGGATGAGTTTAACATAAGATGTGACCATCAACCAAGAGTTATAAAGGGTTATAATTAGTAAAGAGTTTACTTACCTTGATTACATGAGATTTGGGGAAGTGCCTAAGTACGCTCAAGTTTCATTTAAGATAGGATCTTGGAATCATTTTACTCAGGAAGGGACAATTTTTAATTGAGTAGAATGCGCAATACCTTAATTTTTATATCTTGTCTAAATGTTAAGTTATTGCATGTCAAGCATAATTTATCTGCATTTTTTATTCTATTTCTGTACTTATTACGTCTTCTGAACACCTCAAAATCACCCTCCACTCAATTGTTGAGAAAAAATAAGTTGAACGACACAAATTTATTTGATTGGGAAATGAATTGAGAATTGTTCTCAGAACTGAGGGTCAACAGGATCAAGAAAGGATTTACGTTATTGAAATCCTAACAGCCAAGTCTCATTCTTAGGTATTAGATACTGGATGTGGTTCTCACATTATTTCGAATGTGCAAGGACTAAGAAATAGGAGACGGTTGCAAAAGGGAGAGATAGATCTTCGCGTTGGAAATGGAGCAAGAGTTGCTGCACTTGCCATTGGAGATTATTATGCTCAAGCCCATACGTGTAGTACTGGACTATACATATTGGATCTCAAAGCTGATGTTTATAACGTTAATACAAAAAGGCAAAAGTCGAATAAGTGAAGCCAATCTATGGCATTGTCGCTTAGGCCACATTAGCATCAAACGCATGAAGAAACTCCAAAATGTTGGACGTCTAAAGTCATTTGATTTTGAATCATTTGAAACATGTGAATCATGTCTCATGGGCAAGATGACAAGGTCGCCTTTCACTGGTACAAGTGAGAGGACTACTGAGCTGTTAGCTCTCATACATACCGATGTGTGTGGACCTATGAGCACAGAAGCTAGGAGAGGCTATCGATATTTTATTACTTTTACTGATGATTTTAGTAGATATGGGTATATCTACTTAATGAAACATAAATCTGAATCCTTTGAAATATTCAAAGAATTTCAGAATGAAGTAGAGAAAGAAACAGGCAAAAAGATAAAGGCACTTCGATCAGATCGAGGGGGTGAATATCTGAGCCACGAATTTGACCATCATTTGAGGAGTTGTGGTATTCTAACACAGCTGACTCCACCGGGTACACCACAACTGAATGGTGTATCTGAGAGAAGAAACAAGACATTGTTAGACATGGTCCGCTCAATGATGAGTTTTGCTAAGCTTCCTACATCCTTTTGGGGTTATGCCCTCACTACCGCTACATTCACACTAAACAGGACTCCGTCACGATCAGTTGACAAGACACCACATGAGATGTGGTTTGGGAAGCCTCCCAACTTGTCATTTCTGAAGGTCTGGGGATGCGAGGCTTATGTAAAGCGTTTACTATCTGATAAGCTCGCACCCAAATCAGACAAATGCTTTTTTATAGGTTACCCCAAGGAAACGAGGGGTTATTATTTCTATAATCCCGTTGAAAACAAAGTGTTCGTTGCTCGGGATAGTGTCTTTTTGGAAAAAGATTTCTTTTCCAAGAAGTCAAGTGGGAGAAATGTTCAGCTTGATGAGATTCAAGCAGAGCAACAAACTCCACAGCACGAGGACATAGAAGATGTCACAGAGGAACTTGATTTTGGAAGCATACCTTCACAAAGGGAAACCACCCAAATTCAAGATGCAGTTCCTCAAGTTGATGAAGCACCCGAGGTCCCACATACTGATGTGGTCAATCCTCCGGCTGAAGAGGTCCCACATACTGATGTGGTCGATCCTCTGGCTAATATCTCTCCAGCTGTGGGACCACTTTGGAGATCAAACAGGCCAAGGCGGCAACCTAGACGATATGAGGATTTTGTCTTGACTGTTGATGTTCTACTTTTAGAGAATGATGAGCCTGCTACCTATAAACAAGCAATGGTGGACCCCGACTCCGAAAAATGGCTTGGAGCCATGAGATCCGAAATGGACTCCATGTCTGAAAATCAAGTTTGGGACTTGATAGATTTGCCTGATGGGGTAAAACCCATTGGATGCAAATGGGTCTTCAAGATCAAGACAACCAAGGATGGAAATGTTTCTGTCTATAAGGCAAGATTAGTTGCAAAAGGATTTAGACAAGTTCATGGTATTGACTATGATGAAACGTTCTCACCGGCCGTTATGATCAGGTCCATTAGGATAATCCTAGCCATTGTCGCTTATTATGATTATGAGATATGGAAAATGGATGTCAAGACCGCTTTTCTAAATAGTTTTCTAGAAGAGAATGTATACATGATGCAGCCAAAAGGTTTTGAGGATCCATAGAATCCTAGGAAAGTATGCAAGATTAAGAAGTCTATCTATGGACTTAAGCAAGCATCTAGGAGTTGGAATCTTCGTTTTGATGAAGTGGTCAAAAAGTTTGATTTCATCAGATGCGAAGAAGAACCCTGTGTTTACAAGAAATTTAGTGGGAGCAAAGTGGCCTTCCTGGTTCTATATGTGGATAACATATTACTCATTGAAAATGATATTCCTATGCTGGAGGCAGTGAAGGAATGGCTTAAGAAGTATTTTTCAATAAAGGACCTAGGAAAGGCAGAGTACATATTAGGCATTAAGATCTATAGAGATAGGTCTAAGAGGCTTATTGGTCTAAGTTAAGAAACTTATATAGATAAGGTCCTTGCTAGATTTAATATGGTGAATTCTAAGAAAGGATTCATTCCTATGCAACATGGCTTACGTCTCAGTAAAACCCAGTGTCCTAAGACACCTGGTGAAATTGAGAGAATGAGTAGGATTCCTTATGCCTCAGCCATAGGATCCATCATGTATGATATGACTTGTACTCGTCCAGATGTTGCGCACGCTTTGAGTGTGTGCAGCAGATACCAATCAAACCCTGGAGAGGCACATTGGTGTGCAGCCAAGAACATTCTAAAAGTACTTGAGAAGGACTAAGGATAATGTCTTGGTGTATGGAGGTGATGATGAATTGGTCGTCAAGGGCTATACTGATGCGAGTTTCCAGACAGACAAAGATGATTTTGAGTCTCAGTCTGGATACGTCTTCATTCTGAATGGAGGAGTTATCATCTAGAAGAGCTCGAAGTAAAAGAGATTTTCCTAGTTTTATATGTGGATGACATATTACTCATTAGAAATGACATCCATATGTTGGAGACATTTAAGTACTGACTTAAGAAGGATTTCTAAATGATGGACTTGGGAAATGTTGAGTACATACTAGGCATTAAAGTCTATGGAGATAGACATACGAGACCTACTGGTCTGAGAAAGAGTTAGTGTCAATGGTGTATAAGAAAGAACATCCTATGGTACTTAAGAAGGACTAAGGATGAATTCTTGGTTTATGGAGATAATGACGAGTTAGTCGTCCAGAAAATTACTACAAAAGTGCCACATGATTCAATACTATGTTGATAGAGAAGACATGAGGTTGTGCACATTGCACAGATGATAAAATTGCAGATATTTTAACCAAGCCTATATCTAGACCCAAGTGTGACAGTCACATTCGAGTCAAGGGGCTCAAACACATTGGAGACCTCTTTTAAAACATTATTTGTTTTATGATAAATATTGTTTATCGTTATCACATACATTTATGCTTGACTTATATATGAGTTTCATATTATTATTTAATCATTGCTTGGGATTAGATAATGTATCCAAACAATTTTATAGTTAACAAATGGGTTCATCAAAACTGTTTTGGTGAATGGAACCCCATTAAGTGAACTGAAATTATAAAATTGTTAGAAGTCCATGGTCTGAGTCATTAACTTGGATACAAATGACTTTATTAAAGACCATATTGTGAGATTGATTGATAACACCGGGTTTCATGTGTTATGGGGACATAGTGATGTCTAATCAATTACATAGGTGTGTATAGCGATACATATCAGACAGACCAATCTTAGGACTCTCCATGACATTACTGCAGAGTTCTAGGAATATTCATGATTAGTGAGTTCCTTAGACATGAGTATGATATAGTTATCATTTGGCTGCTGGTATGTCTTTGACGCTGTTAAACGCTGACCGTAACAGGCAGTTATAAAGGCAGTGATTGGGATTGCCAAAAGTTGAGTGGGAGCTATAGTCGTACAAGATTGGATTTGTCCTTCTATTCCATGTATACCATGATACATTTGGAAAGGGTTGGTGTCTCGGCCACTTGAAGAGTGAGAACTGTGAAAACGCATGGCCATGCTCGGATGGATTATTAGTAATCATTTGTACTGACAGTTCGATCTCAAGAGTTCAAGAAACATATTTGGCGGAAAAGGTGAGTTTCATCGTATAGTCAAATAAGACACTAAGTGACAAAGGAATTTTAACATTGCACACTTGTTATAAGGACAAGTGGGAGATTGAAGGAATTGTGTCCTTTAATCAAGGTGCAATTACTAATTATGAAATAGGACTATTTATGGAGATTTATAATCCAGATATTTTAGGAGTCGCATGCTATTGCTAGTGGCCAATACGACTTATGAGATTAATCAGGTTAAGCCCATGACTAGAATAATTGGGTCCTATGAGGTCACACACTTAAGAGTTTATGGACTGGATCGACCGAATCCGCAGGCCCGGTAAACCTGTATGATTTGGACTATGTGGAACAGTTAAAGAAGTGGATTGCTCCCCAAGTATTAGATAACAGTTATTTATTACTTGAAGATAAAAGGCTAAGATAATATATAAAAGATATATCTACTTACCTAATATTATCATTATAAGATAATGATAAAATATGAGAATAATATATATGGGAGGTGATTGGAGAATCACGTATATATATATACGGTTAGACAAAGATGATGAAGATAGAGAACCGAAAAACCTAGCCGTAATCAACAAATCCACAAGAGTTGTTCACGATATTGATTTAGAGCAAGAGTTGTTCTTCGTTCGTGTTTTGTTCCTCGTTCTAAGGTTGTACCTTTGAGTTGCTCGGTCTAGCAGAAGAGACTTAAAGGTGATTCAGTTTATTGCTCGTGTGGACTAATTAGAGGAGTCACACTTGAGGCTCTAATCTCTCCATTCCAGTGAGATTCAAACACGCATCAAGAGGTATTTATTCTTTTCTATGTACGATCTATTTAGTTTATGCATGAGATCCTTGGTTAGATGTTAGGAAAACGTATCCTGAAATTCCGCTTTAAGCATCTAAAAACCCTACCATTTTTTCATTGTAATTGGCGTCAAGTGAAAAATACACTGTTGTCGAACAATTTGTTGACGAGAACGAGCCCTGGTCCATCAGAATGATGAAGAAAATATATGGGTGATTCGAATCCGAATGTGAATTCGAGCGTTTTGAGATTGAAGAGGCGGAAATTCATCAAAAGAATTCTGATTTGCCATAAGAGAAGAATGACCGAATCTTTAGAATAGAGGAAGATGTAAACACAACACCAATCCAGAAAAGCGAATCGATTGTACAAAGAATCAAGATCTGAAAAAAGGATCGGACAAAGGATGATATCATGCTAGAATACGAAGGAGGAAGGAAGCCAAAACATGATTGACTAAGAGTGTTTTTTTGTGTATTGAATTTCATTTCCCAACAAAAATATTACAACTATTGATGGCCTACTTATCAAGTAGAACAATGTCTTATTTTGTCACACAAAGTTCAGCTTG
Source organism: Oxyria digyna (assembly GCA_029168935.1). NCBI lineage: Eukaryota > Viridiplantae > Streptophyta > Magnoliopsida > Caryophyllales > Polygonaceae > Oxyria > Oxyria digyna. The sequence continues at coordinate 20,775,405 of JAPVLV010000010.1, read as the reverse complement.
TTTCCCACCGAAGCTTTTATTCTACGGGTTTATTTGTATTTGATATACCAGTTCAACTTGGCCGTAACCTTGATCAGTTTTGCTAGTGTTTATGATACACAATTCCTCAATTCATTTCAAAATGTTTTACACTCATCACTTTCTGTTCAAACACATGGTGCATTTACTACTTTAAAAACACAAATGTGATCATCAATCTAAAAGTCTAATATAAGATCTTATTTTGTTTTAGGAATTTGCAAAAACCATCCGTTATTTGTCGGAATTTGCAAGGAAACACCCGTGGTATCAATAATTATTTAAAACCATCTAATTTTTCAACTTTGTTAACAAGGAGCCACCCGCTCTCATTTTCTGTTAGATTCTCCGTTAGTAATGTTGAAATTACCCTTTTGCCTCCATTATTTTTAATAAATCAAGGGTAAAAATGCAATTTGTCAATTTGGTGATATTTTGATGAGAAATTCAATTTCTCACCAAGATATCATCAAATTGAGAAAGTATATTTTTACCCTTGATTTGTTAAAAAAATAGGGGCAAAAGGGTAATTTCAACATTACTAACGGAGAATCTAATAAAAAATGGGCGCGGGTGACTCTTTGTTAACGGAGTTGGAAAATTAGGTGGTTTTAAATAATTATTGATATCAAGGGTGGTTTCTTGCAAATTCCGACAATTAACAGGTGATTTCTTGCGAATTTCTATTTTTCAGTTTTCAGAATGAGTTGTATTAACTTGTAACTCAAACTTACATTAATGTATAAATGACTATTCTATTTGAATCACCTCACCGACCCAATTTTTAAATCACTCTGCAGTTTTGATTTTAATACTAAACCAAAGATTTCACGTATCTTTATTTGTTAAACACTCTTAATTATTAACCGTTTTCAATCTACACAGTGTTTCTTGAGATCTTTGAAGCTTTTAATGGCATTATCCGGCCACTACTCCTCCTTCATATGACAGATGGAAAACACTATTTTATAAAAGCTAAGATCTGAATCTACAGGAAGAAGAAGAACAGATCTAACAAATATACATCAGTATTACAGTTTGGAAAAAATTGAAGTTGAAGCAGGAAAAATTTGTACAACAGACAGCCAAAGGACAAACTAAGCAACTATTTGAGAAGATAATCATTAGGCAAAGAATAACAAAATCCATTAGAGCTCAGAAGACTGAAAATAAAGAGGGCTTGAATTATGATTTTTCCACAATAAAACAAAGGAAAAATAAGAGATTAATATTACAAAGACCAGAGCTAGAATTCCACCATAATATTACAAAATTATAAATAAAAACAAGAGAGAATTTTACTACTAGCCTCTACATCTTCATCTTCATCTCTGCACCATCAGATGTTTCTTCTTCTCCCAATATCCCCTGCACATAAATTTCAAAATTTAAAATAAAAAATACTCCCCATTAAAGATCACATTATAATAAGTGAAGGGTAAATTTTACCTGTGGAGTTTTGGGTTGATCCTGAAGAGGAAAAGAGAAGAAATTAGTGGGCTCACTGAAGGATCGTTGTGGGGTTAAATCAGTCTTTTTTGAGCCAATGTGTGATTTTCTGAGACTCAAGAAGCCTTTCCACCTAGCCTTACTCTGTGGAGGCTTAGGAGAGAATACATCTTCATCATCACCAACAAGCAATTCATCTCTCAATGTAGTAACAGTACCAGAAGAAGAAGATGAAGATGGAGGTTTCTGAAATCTATGGTTATCTTTCATGGGTAAGATCCTACCTTTGGAAAAAAGCTCATCAGCACTCAACTGAAAGGAGTTGTGTGAGACAGTACTGAACTCAAAATCAGTTGAAATTGGTGCATCTGACCTTAACCCTCTATTAATTTGAGAATGGGACTCAACAAAATCATTTGAAAAAGAAATTCTTGGGCTCATTGGAGGAGCTCCTTTGTGCTCTGAATTGTACATCTCTAAACATGCCATGAAAAAAAGAGAGACAATCAGATTAAATCTCTCTTTTTATCTCTTACTATAGTGAGAGAGAGTCTAGGAGCTAGCTAACAAGAACAGCTAATTTTTTTGAGCCTCACACCAAGGAGGGAAAAAAAAAAAAAAGAATTTGGGATGGACCCTCTAGATGAAATGTTAAGCTTATGTCTGTTTCAGTGACAACCCCACAAGAGGGTAGATATTTATATCAGAAAACGGAGTACTGGTAAAAGGACACTCAGGGATGGGAAATAGGAATAGCTTGTTGACTCAAACTTGTACTCCGTATTTGTTTGGTTCTACTACTTATATATTAAAAAAAAACATGTTACATTTTGCAATACCTATAAATCCTTCAATAATTACATGTTGATAGCCAGAAATACGTTGGATTGTGAAGTATCATCAGATTTAGGTTGTTGTTGATTAGGTTTATAGTGTCACGATAAAGTTTATAGTGAAAAAACTACTTATGTTTTGTTATTTTGATGAAGTCTTCATTATTTACATCTTAATTGTGAAAAAAAAAAACATGTCAGGTTGTGAAGTCTTATTAAATCGGACTGTTGATAAGGCTATATTGCCAATATCCAACTTTTGGTTGAGTTGATGAGTATTTGAGCCTATTATTGTCCACAATACACAGGGTTGTGATTTTCTATGTTTATGTTTTATATATACTCGATTGGTTATTGAAATTTTGTATTTCCAAAAGTATAAGAAAGATTTCCGACTTTGTAACTACTCCAAGTGTAGTACTAATTACTCGGCGAAATGGATTAATAATTTATTTGTTTTCGCTATTTTAAATTTTCTCATCACTATTATAAAAATTGGATTTTACCTCAGAGATATTATATCCTGAGTGTTATATAGCTGGGGTAATAAGGGGTCAACATATTCAATTTTTAGTATCAATTTAAAAGTTTGGCTGAAATTATCAGTTACACCAGATTTTAAAACAACACTTGTCGGATTCACATGTACTCCAGACACTTTCCGGGGTTGGAGGTTGTAGAAACCTTAGGTCCAATATTGTAATTACTTGAGTTTGTATTCTTCTAGAATTGTCTAGGACCATCTTGGGATATGTCAAGAGGCCTATATATATTGTCTTCCTTTCCACTCATTAATCAAGGAAGAATCATTTACACAATACCTTATTCTCACTATGGTATCAGAGTCTAGATAAGGACAAACGTCCCTAGGTCCTCCCTATCAAAATATCCACACACACACAAAATCCTAACCCTACCCTTCTTCAGCCGCCGTCGTCCCTCTCTTTCTGCCTACCTTTCTTTACTGCCATTAATTCATCCCACACACAAACACCTTTTTCAAAGCTACTCACCTACCTAGACCTATCACCTCCTTCCCTTTTTCTCGTTTTCCTCTATTTCCATGGAACACCTTAACCCCACAGCTCCCCAAAATCAAACAGCTCTCACCACCACCAACCAAAACCACGCCAGTCCTCACCTTCCGGCCTTCTCGGCCTTCATCACCGTCAAGCTCTCGCACAGCAACTTCCGTCTCTGGCGAGCGCAGGTCACGCCCTATCTCCAAGCCCACGGTCTCTACAAGCTCGTCGACGGCTGCACTCCCGTCCCGGCGGAGTTTCAGGCAGATGGCACCGTCAACCCTCTGTTCACCGACTGGAAGACTCGAGATCAGCTCGTAATGGCTGTCTTGACGTCGTCGCTCACCGAGGCCGTCCTCGCCCAGGTTCTGGACTGCACCACGTCGCAGGCGATTTGGACCAGCCTCCTCGACCTCTTCTCGGCGCACTCCAGCGCTCAGATAGTCCACACCAGGCTGCAGCTCGCATCTCTGAAAAAGGGCCCAGCCTCCATTACTGAGTTCTTCAACACCGCCAAGAACCTGTCTCAGCTGCTCGCCGCCGCCGGCCACCAGATCTCCGACGTGGAATTTATCACATATCTCCTCGCCGGACTGGACGCCGGGTATGATGCCGTCGTCACAGCACTATCGACGCAGCAGACCCTTCCTTTTCCCACGCAGGTTCTGTCGCACCTCCTTGTACATGAGGCTCGAGTCGCTCATCAAAATGCATCCATGGCGTCCTCCATCTCAGTAAACAACACTGAGACTCAAAGGAGCGGGCGTCCTTCTTACCGAGGCCATCACAGAGGTGGGTTTCGGGCAAATAGAGGCAGAAGCAGCAGAGGACGTGGTCCCCACTCCTCAGGCCCACCCACTACTTTTACAGGTGCTCCAGATAATAGACCTGTATGCCAGCTCTGCTCAAAACCGGGGCATACAGCCATGAAATGCTGGTACCGGTTTGATCAATCCCTGCAGGCCCCGCCACCGCCAAATTTTCAGGCAAACCACACTTGGTTTCCCGACACCGCGGCAACTCACCACTTCACTCCGAACTTGGCTAACCTCAGTCTCGACAACTATCAATACGAGGGTACGGATACGGTCTCCCTTGGTGATGGATCTCAAATGCCTATTTACAATCAAGGCACCGGCTCATTCCCCGCTCAAAACCGTATTTTTAAACTCTCTCATCTCTTACATACTCCTTCCATTACAAAGAATTTACTTTCCGTCCATCGTTTTTGCCTTGACAATTGTGTTTATTTTGAATTTCACTCCTCTTTCTTTCTTGTCAAGGATTCTCAGACCCACCAAGTTCTTCTTCAGGGCCCCGCTAAGGAAGGCATTTATGAATTCAACGCTGCCACATCACCACCGACTCCGCAACTCCACAACACCACTACTGTCTCGACTGTCCTTTGGCATCAAAGATTAGGCCACCCTTCCAACAAAATCGTTTCCCTTTGTTTAGCTTCCAGCAATATTTTGAAGAAAGGCCCAGTTGGCCCACTAGATTGCCAACCTTGCTCATGGGCCAAGACACATGCCCTCCCACATCCTCCAAGCCCATCCACTTCACCTTCACCACTTTACCTCTTGTTTATGGATGTCTGGGGCCCAGCCCATGATATTTCAATTAAAGGCAATGTTTATTACTTAGCAATTGTGGATGATTACTCTAAATATTTATGGCTTTTTCCATTTACCACAAAAAATTTGGTTGCCCAACTCGTCACCACCTTTGTTAATTTTGCCATCAAAATTTTCCAAACACAAATATCCTACATACAAACGGATGGTGGGTCGGAATTTAAACCTCTCAAAAACGTTCTTCCAATCCATGGGAATTGCCCACCGACTCACTTGCCCTCATTCTCACCAACAAAATGGTAGCATTGAAATAAGGCATCGTCGAATTGTGGACACCGGGCTCACTCTCCTCAAACAAGCTCTCCTCCCTCTAAAATTTTGGGACTTTGCCTTCGAAACCGCCACATACATCATAAATCGCCTCCCCACTCCCATACTCTCCCACAAAAGTCCTTATGAGCTCCTCTTCCATCAACAACCGGACTACACATTCCTCAAGGTTTTTGGGTGCCTTTGCTTTCCGAATTTTCATCCATACCACTCCCACAAACTCTCCTTTCGCTCCACACCCACAATTTTCCTTGGCTATGCCAACAACTATCGCGGGTACATTTGCTATGATTGGGTAAACAAGCGCACTTACATTTCTCGGGATGTCAATTTCCGTGAGACCACTTTTCCATATAGCCTCTCAAAAACCACTCCCCTGCATCCACCTCTCGCCCCATTACCCAGCTTCCCTCAATATCTCCCTGCAATTTCGGCCCAACCCCTCAACTGTCACCCAACCCAAAACACGGAGCCCAATTCTCCCACGCCTACCTCTCCTTCACAATCCACTTCTGATTCGGTGGATCACATTGGGCCTCCCATGGACATAAACCATCCTTCCCCAACGGGGCCGTCCTCATCCGATCTCTCCATTGACCCACCCGATCCACAACACACCTCTGCAGCCCACATTCCCTCACCATCACAACCCATATCAGCTCAACATCAAATGCAAACCCGCTCTCGGTCTAATATCTCTAAACCCCTTTTACGGTCCGATGGCACTGTCCCGTGGCCTCATTGTAACGCCACAACCATCATCCCGGATGAGCCATCTTCCTTCTCTGAGGCTAACAAATTTCCCGAATGGCGTCAAGCAATGGCAACCGAATTCCAAGCCTTGTTGGACACCAATACATGGACACTTGTTCCGTCCACATCATCCTCAAACGTCCTTGGTGTTCGCTGGATTTTCAAGACTAAACGTCATGCCAATGGCACTATAGAAAGACGCAAGGCTTGCCTTGTTGCAAAAGGGTACAATCAAGTACACGGACTCGATTATGGTGAAACCTTTAGTCCCGTGGCCAAACCTTCCACCATCCGCCTTCTCCTCTCCCTAGCCGCGATGCATCGGTGGAAGACTCGACAACTTGATATTCAAAATGCCTTTCTTCACGGGACCTTGACGGAGGACGTCTACATCTCACAACCCCCAGGTTTTACCCACAAAACTCTTCCTACTCACATTTGCAAATTAAATCGTTCTCTTTATGGCCTCAAGCAAGCGCCTCGCGCTTGGTTCTCTCGACTCAGTGACTCCCTTGTCACCATGGGTTTCTCCTCATCTCGAGCCGATTCATCCTTATTTATCCATCACCAGGGGTCGGATCTTATTTTCGTATTGGTATATGTTGATGATTTGTTGGTTTTGTCTAACAATGTTGGTGTTTCAGATGCTTTTGTGGCTAGTTTATCTGCGCAGTTTCCGGTCAAGGATTTGGGTCCCCTTCATTATTTCCTTGGCATCGAGGTCCAACGCAATGATGAAGGCATTTTTCTCTGTCAATCCAAGTACATTCGAGATCTCATTGCCCGTGCCAAGATGATGGACTCCAAACCGTGTAAGACCCCCATGGCCACCAACTTCTGTTCTGATCAGGATCATGTCTCCACGCCTTACAGTGATGCTACATTTTATCGGAGCATTGTAGGGGGGCTGCAATACTTAGCGTTTACACGACCGGATATCTCTTTTGCTGTCAACCGCCTATGCCAAGCGATGCATTCTCCAACCGAGCTCCATTGGCAAGGTGTTAAGAGGGTTTTGCGGTATCTCTCTGCCACAACGGAACTTCAGTTTAAGCTCTCGTCCACAAAAAGCTGCAATCTCTCGGCTTTCTCGGATGCAAACTGGAGCCCCGACAAAGATGATGGCCGTTCCACAAGTGCCTACTGTATTTATCTCGGGGACAGTCTCGTCTCATGGCAATCCAAGAAGCAATCTTCTGTCTCTCGCTCCACCACAGAATCTGAATACCGAGCCCTCGCTCTGGCCACTTGTGAGACGATCTGGCTTCAAAGCCTTCTTCATGAGCTCGGCATTGGCATGGACAAGCCTCCCACCTTATGGTGTGACAACCTCGGTGCTACTTACTTGGCGGTTAACCCGGTCCTCCATCATCGCATCAAGCATCTCAATATGGATTATCACTTCGTTCGCGAAAGAGTTTGCAATGGATCACTCCAAGTGGCATTCATTTCCACCAAAGACCAAAAGGGGGATATCTTAACCAAACCATTGGCCACCGCTCCGTTTGTTTCTTTCCGCTCCAAATTGGGTCTTCGACCACTTCGGAGCGAGGGGGGATAGAAACCTTAGGTCCAATATTGTAATTACTTGAGTTTGTATTCTTCTAGAATTGTCTAGGACCATCTTGGGATATGTCCAAGAGGCCTATATATATTGTCTTCCTTTCCACTCATTAATCAAGGAAGAATCATTTACACAATACCTTGTTCTCACTAGGTTGAGGAAGATGACCACAATAGCCCTTACATGTATAGATGACATTTGGAATAGACGACACTTAGATGATATGATAGACGACATTCTACAATTGCTTATCCATCGTCCATATATATTTGAAAATTTTGTGAATGATGCACAAAAGCCCTTATATATAGGGTGTACCAGGTTCACGAAAAATGTCAACTATTCTTAAATTGTATAACTTGAAAGGATGCAATGGATAGAGTGATGCAAGTTTTTTGGCGTTACTTGAGTTAATGACGGAATTGGTTCTGAAGGATAGCGGTGGCGGCGACGATTATGGAACCTCAGATGGCGGATTTCATGGTCAAAGTGCAAGAGGTGGTGGTTGCTGCAATCGGCTTGTCGCTCGTTTTCTTCGTCTTGGTTGGGGTTTTGATTTTAACAGCGCGCGGATGACGTTGTGGACGCCGAAGAGTTTATGAACCCTAGAGAATTGGGGTTGTTGTTGTTGGGAAACTAGGGAGGAAGAATGCAATCGGGAGGACAACGTTTGCATTGGAATTTACAGGCGGCGCAGGATGAGCCGTGCGGGCGTCTTGGTAATTTGGGAGATGGAGAAGATTTGGGGAAATTTGTGGGGGGTTTGTTTTCGTGCGGAGGAGGAGATGACTCCATGAAAGGAGGCGTAGGGTTCTGGTTTGGGCAGAGATTATAGAAGATTTGTTAATTTGGATTTTGGTAATGTAGGTTAAAAATGAGTTAAATGAATCTGTTAAAAAATTATGTTAAAATCTCATGGTAAAACCATTATCTCGCGATATTTTGGCAAAATATCATCAGTAATTCCAATTTTGCCCTCAAATATTTGAAAAATATGAGGGTAAAAATGACATTTCACAAGCTCTAATGGAGAAAGTAACGGAAATGAACGAGGGGTGGCTCGGTGTTAACAAAATGACACAAATGGGTGGTTCCTTGCAAAAAGTCAAATAAGGGGTGGTTTGGCGCAAAAACCTCTTATAATAATATACATTAAAAGGTAAAGATTTAGGTGAGAATAATTATTACTGTGCGAATTGCGAATGGATGCACATTTGGGCGATTGACATGTACTTTCTTCAGTAATGACAAGCACATTTAGGCCATTGACATGCACTCGGTCAGATTTGCATGTCATTGATAATATGTGAAAAGTACATGCACATACCCCGAAAATGCATGTCAATGGCAAATTATCAATGACATGCAAATCTGACCGAGTGCATGTCAATGGCCTAAATGTGCATGTCATTACTGAAGAAAGTGCATGTCAATCGCCTAAATGTGCATCCATTCGCAATTCGCACAATAATAATCATTCTCACCTGATCCGGATTCACATTAAAATTTGTAGAGAGTGAAAATATTTTTTTCACTAAAAAAGATTGTTTGCAAAACTAAGTATATTTTTTTAAACTGGAGCGTGTGAGATACAAAAATTCGAAGATAGAAAGTAAATTTTAGAAAAATGTTTGTGTATCTCAATACATTGTAAATTTTTTAAATAATTAAGATAAATGCTATACAAATAATACAATTGCAAACTAAATTTCTTCTCTTTTCTATTTATTAAATGAATATATTTGCAAAATAGTTAAAGAAAGTATCTTAAAAAGCAAAATCATCAATATATCGATAGTAAAAGTAAAATTTTGGAAAAAAAAGCTTTCAAAAAGGTAAAAGGTCAGATGTGAGATTTGAACGTGAAACCTCTTTTCTAAAATGTAAAAGTACAATAAACTCTTACACTAGTGAACCAAATATTATTATGTGATATTACTTACATTTTCAAGTATAGTACTAATTTATAGTTAAAATTGATCCCCCATCTACGACGGGCCCTAGGAGGTCACCTCTTTGACCTACCCCTTCGTGTCGGCTCTGGCTTCGTTGGATCGTTACCCAACTTTTGGTGAATAACAGTACAAGGAGAATAAGTCTCTTGCTAAGGCTTGTTGGTATTTTCCCGTAATACCGAGATTTCGGCGTCTCTTTGGCAAACATGAGGATGCTAAAAATTTGATCTGCCATGCAGAAGGAAGAGTAAAAGATGGTAAAATCTGACACCCTACATATTGTAAGCAGTGACAAACAATTGATAAAATGTATCTTGAATTTGGAGCTGAGGATAGAAACCTATGTCTTGTACTCTCTACTGATGGGATGAACACAATTGGAAATTTAAGTACTCAACACAACACATGGCCAGTGATGTTGATAAAGTATAATCTACCTCCTTCTATTTTGCATGAAACGCAAATACATGACGATGACTTTGTTAGTTTCAGGGCTGAAGCAACTAGGAAACGATATTGACGTGTACTTGGGCACCTCTTATTGAGATTTGAAAGACTTGTGGATAATGGGAATGGAAGTGCATGATGCAAATTTAATGGGAACTTTCGTCTTCGAGTCATGTTGTTTTGCACGATTAATGATTTTCCCACCAAATAAATACATCTTCCACAAAGCAAGAAGAATGTTTATCAAGAACATCGCATGTTTTTAGAAAATGGTCATCGATAGAGAACGCAAAGTAAAGCTTTCAATGATTGTCGTTGTGAGGAGAAGGCTCCATTTCCTTTAAGTTGGGATCATATTTTGGATATTGTTGTAAATATGAGTATCACGTATGGGGAAAAACAAGATCATAGATGTTGATGGGTTTAAAAAGCGGTCCAATTTTTTTGATCTTCCATACTGGAACTGGGATCTTTGTGTAAGGCATTGTCTTGATGTGATGCATATTGAAAAGAATGTATCTGATAGCGTACTAGGTACATTGTTGGATATGCAAGGAAGATCGAAGGATGGTATTAATGCTAGAAGGGATTATAAGGCCTTTGGCATGAGAAAAGAATTACACACGGTTGAAAGTGGAGCACAACCCTACTTACCACCTGCTTGCTTTACTTTGTCCAAAAAGAAAAAAGAAATGTGAGAAATAGTTGGGATGAAATCTCACGATTGTCATATATTCCTGCAATATTTTTTACTAGTGGCTATCTGTTCCGCATTGCTTAAGCATGTAAGGAGTTTAATTACTAATCTTTGTCTCTTTTTAAACTTTGCAACAAGGTCATTGATCCTAATGAGTTTGAAGATCTTCAAAGAGACATTGTTGTGATTTTGTGCCAGTTGGAGATGTATTTCCCACCTCCCTTTTTTGACACTATGTTGCATCTAATTGTCCACTTGGTTAGAGAGATTGAACTTTTTGGGCCAATTTTTTGCGATGGATGTATGATTGTGAGTGATTCATGAAATTTTTGAAAGGCTATGTGATGAATCGAAGGAATCCTGAAAGTCGCATTGTTGAACTTTATGTGATTGAGGAAGTTCTTGAATTTTATACTGATTATTTAGCAAATGTTGAAGCCATCAGTCTTCCTAAACCTAAATATTCAGAAGACTGAGACTGGAAAGGGACTATTGGGTATAAGGACATCATTATTGCTAGTAAAGATTGGATTATGACACATCTATATGACGTCTTTCAAAACATGGAAGAAATGCATCCCTATGTAGAAGATCACAAGGCATTTTTTAGGAGTAAAAATCAAAGGTATGCTAGAAATGATCAATGGATTACGACAAAATATAACTGCACGTTTATTGATTTGTTTCAAAGTCTTGTTTATGAGAAAATGAGTTTAGGAGAAGAAGTATCACCGAGTTTGCAACTTTTGGCAAAGGGGCCAATGTTCCAAGTCTTAAGCTATACATGATTTTTAAAAAAAAACTATACGTTCTACACTAAAAAAACAGATCATAAAGGAAGAATGCAAAATAGTGGTGTGTTATTGGTGTCACAAGCATTGGACATTGCTAATTCAAAGTACATGAATGTTGTGTATGCTAGCATGTCTTACTACAGAGTCATTCATTATATATGGGTATTAATCTATTCCTTCGGGCTTTGACTTAAAGATTTGTATTTGGTTACAAATGGGTTGATAATAAAAGTGGTGTTGAGATTGATCAAAAGGGGTTTATATTAGTTGCTCTTGATAAGTCTTGGACATAAACAAGATCCATTTATTTTGGCATTACAAGCCAAGCAAGTGTTCTATGTCCCAGATCTTGCTAAGCCTAACTGGTCAGTTCACTTAGTTGTATAACTTGTATTGTTCAAACCAAAGTAGAAAATAGATGAATAAGTTGACGATGATATTGAAGAGCATAGTAGCTTATCAATTGTGCCCTCTCCCATGAAGATGTGACTGAAGAGGATGTTCATACTAGAAATGATCATCATGGAGGCATTTGGGTTAATGAAGTCATAAGAGACTTGATCACAATCATCTTCTAGTAATGTACTTCCAGCAAATAAAAAACTATAGATATATCCTAGAATGGTAGATATTAATTGTTTGTTGCCAAATATGTAATGGGAAATAATTATGCATGATTGTATGGTACTTTTAACAATTTATATTATACACTAATTAAAGTTAGATTTGTCTTATAAATACTAATTATTTTCTGACATGAGCAGATGTTTCCAAAAAAGCGTCTTAGTCAACCTCAAAACAAATGAAAGGGGGAATCGTTACCAAAACTAGTCTGAAAAAATCCTAATAGTAGAGGGGCTTCAATTTTGAGACGTATTACAACATATATAGGAGATGGAAATCGTCTTTCAGTATAGAATTAAACGCTAAGGGCCAAGTTATAAGGAAAAATTCAGCGAAGTTGTCCACATACATTGGCAATAGAGTGAAGACTTGGGTGTCGATTACTACATATTGATAATTGGAAGTTGGTTCCAAAGAGAAAACATGCTATATGAAAGGGTGTCCAGGTACGAACTACAATATTTCATATATATTTTCTTATAAAACTGGTTGTACTTAGAATTATATAATCTATATTTTTTTTCTAATCTATACTTTATTTTTTTCTTTAACTTTAAAGGTTTATATTTCAGGATGACCGAAATGATTGTTTTATTGAAAAAAAGCTCATTATCTATGGAAGAATTTCAAAAAATACTTGGGGGTAAAAATCACATGTTTGACAAGAAAACAGATGAGCTCCTCTCTGAATCTCCAATCATGTATGACAACTACATCACTTAAGATCAAGGGACATAATTTATTACAACTCACCAAACTGATGAATTTAAGGTAACTATCTTATTATGTCAATTACTTAGTTTATAGTTATCTATATTAAGAGACTCACAAACATCAATATTGTTTGAATAGGAAAAAGTGAAAAAGGTTGCACATTCTCGCAAAAAAATAACATCCTTACTTGGGATCCCATAAGGGATATGTTAGCATTGAGGCAGATTATGTAAGTAATCTATTACATCTACCAATTGACATTATATTTTCCATAACACTTTGGCTTACATTGTTAGATTGATGTAAATTTACTTTTGTTACTTTTAGAAAGAAGCACAAAACATGAATCCCTCTTCTATTGTGCCCCAAAGATTTTTATGGTTGGAAGGAAGGAAAAAAAATCTAGAGAGTTTTGTGCAAAAGCATAACCCGTCATTGAAAAACTAGTAAGCCTCTCTTTTAAACCTCCTCAAGAGAGTTATGTTGCAGTTATATAGTATATTAGCTCAAACAAGTACGATAGTGTTCTTGAATAATTGGTGCTGATATTTACACATTATTTTCATTTTGTTATAAGCTACTAACTGATGTACATATGTATGAGCCTAATTCAGAGATGGATCATGCATGGTCCGTTTTTGGCACCCATGGATGTATGAGTGAGCTCTCAAGCGCCCCATTTCCAAGATGTTCTAAATTGGGAAGCCTTCATGAATTTTGAAGGACAAGAAGATTCGAATAAAAATATTTTTAAAGGAGAGAAGAATGATGTACGTACGTTGGTGTGTCCCCCAGAGCCATCCATGATGCGAGCTTGTTGTCGAGTTCAAGGCCAAAAAGAATACAAAATGAGTTTTTGTCAAAGACATGCCGGAACTAGGGAAGAGTGGCGTTTACAATTGGCTAATCCATTACAGAACCAAACTACTTCTTGTCCATTTTAGAAGCCCAACGAACAACCTATGATCAAGTTTTGAATTTACAACAACTCGTTTAGGCGAACTATTTATCCTTTTTGGATCATTTTTTGAGATGTTTTTGTTGTTTCTCTTATCTTTCATGTGTAAAAAATGAGGCTTATTGAACTTCGGGAGCTACTGGTGCAAGAAGCTCAATCCAGCGAGAGGAAGATAGGCCGATTGGCCAACAAAGACAATTTCGGCCCAAAAGGCTTTTGTGTTGGACAATTCCATTTTTAGCATCTCATTTAGGAGTATAAATACTTAAGTTTTTCTAGAGTTTCAGTTCTTGAAATTTACCAAAGAATTTGCATTAGCTTTTGTAGAACCCTAATTTAGTTTGATTGATTGAGGTTTGTGTCGATTCAACTTCTAATCAATTGTGTGAGGGAGTGATTGGTGTTGATTCCATTTGTTCTCAAACAACTCTGATTTGAGTGGTGTTAATTCTGATTCCAACGTCTTGAAGATTCATCCCTTGAAGAATCCCTAGGTGTCGAATCTTAGAGTTAATTAGAGTCATTCAAGGTTACAGATCTTTGTTATTCTTGAACGCTTATCCCATTGTTCTTTCGTCATCGTGTCGCCACCGCAGCCGCCTCCACCAGGACGGTCTATCCGCCCTTAAGTGGAATTATTCCATGTACCCTAAGTGGAAAATCACCTTGTTCTATTCTTAAGCATGTTCCAAGTGTATGAGTAAGATTAATACAATCAATTTTGATAGATAGATTTTATTATTGTTATTGAAAGTAAAATTATCTGATTTATGGAGTGGGAACCATACAAGCTCTTTTGGCCAAATCTAAATCAAGAATTAGCTAGAGCTAAAAGGTATAACTCTTTCATGGGTGTGATGGGTGTGAGTGTACTTTATAAACAACCATTAGAGAGTGTTTTTTTTTTGAAGGTTGAAGTAACCAATTTTATAAAAGGTGATGTTGTTGTGTCAAGTCCTACTTGTGATGTTACATATGTGAGTGATGCCATAGGATAATGTATTTCATAACATGGACATTTTCATTGAGGCACCGATACGTTTTTGTTTGAGTTTATATTAAAAATATCCTACATTTAGGTAAAGTTGCTAACATCTGAATTTTGTTTTTATGTGTTAAATTTACAAGGTCTTGGTGCAACCCAAAATTTAAGTATTTAACGACAAGCTCAAGGGAAAGTCATTGACATATGAATCTATCATCGGTCCACATGAAATTGAATCATAGGCAAGTAAGTTGGAAGAATATAAATGGGTATTAGATGATTTTAAAGGAAATAAGGCACTCCAAATAAAAGTTGTTTTTAAGATTTTTTATGTATAAACATACTGGTCTTGATATTGGTTAGGAGAAAATTCAGAGATTGCTTGACGAAAAAGAGATTGAAACTTGTCATGTGATCTTGTATATCATGTTAGTATTTAGTTTAGTACACAAATAATATGTTCTTTTTTGTTTCTTTTCAATATTATAACATATTTGTGTTTATATATGTTCATATTTATTTGAAAATCACTGCAATGGTATCAACGACATCTTCAAATTTGTTTGTCCAACTCAAATTTCTCCATTGTGTCAGAGCATGACAATCAAGGCTACTTATCTTGCAGATTGTATGGAAGGATATGTCAAAGATAAGATATTTGTGGTACCATATTACTTTAGTTAATCAATACTTAATACTCTTAATATTCATGTACATTTTTAATCTATACTGACCTAAATAAGTCTATATAGGTACCACTCGATGTTAATGCTCCTTAGTCCTCACTTGGGTTATGTTTACTGGATTGAGCCACAACGACAAGCAAAAATAGAGAAAGATGCATAATCATTAGCAACAATTTGAGCCCCCAATAATGTAAGACCGTTATCTTTTTAAAATCATTGTTTGTGACTAATTTTGTTTTCAGTTAGATACACTTATTATCAATTATTGTGCTTATATTTCAGTCGTATAATGGCAAGACTACCTACAAACATGAAGATATTGATGAAATTCGAAAAGAGTTGCTTGATTGTTTTGTATCTCTTCTATAGGTATGTACTTGTGTACTAGTGTTTTTTCACTTATATAATGACATTTATGTATTTGCAGTTTAGATTAATGGTGTAGCTCTCTTATGTTAATGGGGACCTTTATTTCTTAGGTAATATGTTTACAAACTTTATGGTGATTAGGTTTCCTTTGTTTTTGGGACATTGCTAACAAGAAGATTATCATTTGCGCTGAGAAGTTGAAAACTGTATTTTCTAGGAAAGAACAAATAGAGGGTTCCTTGAGTTGATGGTTATGTTTTTATGGTTGTTTGTTTAATTTTTTTTAGACTTGATAGTTCGTCTTATGTAAAAACAGTTTTGTACACTCTGAATCATGTCGATTTGTAATACTGTAGTGTGGTTCTTTGGAATATATTATCGAATTTAATTACGACTGTTTTTGGATTTGAAATGGATTGATTACATGTGTGTGAGTTACAAGAAACCCAGTAGATATGTCTGACTATTCATTTATTATATACCCTAACACTTAATAATCGATTAGTTGAATTCGAACAGATCAGATGAATATACTCTGAATACGATACAATCCAATGTATTAAAATTTGACCAGAAGTATACCACTAATGGTTTTATATTTTCCAGACTATTATAAATCAGGGTAATATGCCTACCTTTTTACCCCGAGGTGTCCTGCAATATGTGGGGTATATTTCAGTGACCTAATATATACTATAGAATATACCCTGGACGTGACTAAGATGGTCCGGGTATATACCCTATTACCACCTCAATATCACCCCCTTGTGATTTTTACGTTATATCCGGGGTATATTAATAAAAGCTCCCGAGATAAAAAAAAAATTGTGGTAGTGAAAATAGACACATGAGATCACAAATTTGATCGCTTAATGAAATAACCAAGCACATGTGAATATGTGATGTAAGAACATTTCTTCTCCAATTTGTGTAGTTCTTACATCTTTATAAAGGTGAATTGTATTACTCTTCAAATTGTGTGTAATGGTCGTGCCTTTCTCATATAGTGTACCTATTAATATAGTGTACGTGTTAGAGCATGTTAGGGCATCTCTAGCGAAGAGCTAAAAACAGCATGTCATATAGAATTATAGCAATTTGAAATTGTATTTTTAGTAAATATTATTTTTACCAAGGAAAGGAAGACAACTCCAACAAAAAATGCTAAAATCCGCTATTTTTAGCCTAATTTTAAAATGTCATTCTATATTAGATTTGTTTATTAAATAAATCCAATACCACCAAGAATGTTATATAAAGTGCTATTTATATTGCTATATCTAGCTTTTGAGTAGAAAAAATAGAGAATTTCTAAGAGAATATTCCTCATTTTGTCATTTTTAGTTTGCTATTGGGGTGTGATTTTACTAAAAATTTGTTATAGTCATTTTTAACATTGAAGATACTCTTACCTTAGTTTCTAGTGAAACAAAGATTTATAGTAAAATGATAGTATCAATATGATGCGTTAGATCAGTATTGAATTGACGGATCAGATTAAATCAAATAAAATGTAAAAGAATTAAAAATGGAATGCATCCATGAAACAACTACCAAATCCCGATTTCAAAGATTTTATCATTTTTTATATAATTTCTAAATTGGATAATTATTCTCTCCTAAATTAGTTTAATATCTCCTAATTTATTTTGTACGTATCTTTGCTCCATGAATTAACTCTTTTACTCTTTCATTGATGTTATCCTAAAATCATCCCTAAATCTCCTTTATTATAGTACATTTAAAACCGATTTCTTCCATTTTGATCAACTCGTCGATTTCGCCGGTAGAACCATTATTTACATCGGCGTCAGAAACGATCTTCTCCTCTGAGTCGTCATCTTTCTATTTGTCTCTCCAAAGTCGTCTTCCCCGAGTTATTGATTGTATCGGGATACGATTTCATATTAATCGATCATTTCAAATTACTCTCTCGATATATCATCTTCAACAACATGTACTCAATGGACTGCACGACCGATATTCATGTACCACTCGTCGATGGACTGCACGGCTGGGCCCTTCTTCTAACAAGCTTAGATCTAACGCCATAGTCATCCACCATGAATCCAAGTTACGAAAAAGTATAATAAAATGTGATATTCACGGTATTAGAAGTGATATTCATGATTTTATAGGATTATATCCATATAGTTGAGTGACTATATTTATGTAAGTATGATCGCTATTCAAAAACCGAGTGTCGATATTCACATAATCGAGTATGATATTCATGTAAGGACTTGTAATATTCACGTACCTAAGTGGTATTATTCACATATTTGAGTGTAATGTTAATTTAATTGATTGTTATATTAATGGAGTTGAGTGTGATATTCACGTACCATTGTGTGATATTCACGTATTAAGTTTGATATTCATGTGCTTGATATTCATATTTTAAGGCATATTTTGATATATTTCACATATTTAATACTTGAGATATTCATGCAATATGGATGTTATTCAAGAAAAAGATGAAAAGGATGTAATATCCACATTCAAAAAAACCTATAGGATATTCATAAATAACACAAAAAATTTATATAGGATTTTCATAAACAATGTGATATTCACAAAATATTAACCGATATTCATTGATGTTGTGATATTCACAAACAATCACGAACACTGTAAACTATAGGATTTTGTAACAGTTGATCTCCAATACTTATGAGTAGTGGTTGCTCTCACCACAAAATCAACCATGGACGCATCATTATTGTCGAATTTCACCCCCTCTTTAAAGGAAGCGCATTTCATACCAATTGTTGGTCTAAATTGTTGAGGACATTGCGGTACCCAATACTTTGAGTTTTTGTCTTCTAGATCAATAGTACACTCTGTACCAAAGTGCAATTCAGTTTTTTCTTCATTGTTATGTTCATCATCAGATACATCAATATCTTCTCTAGAGCTACCAAAGATTTCATCATCGCTAAAATTCTCCATTGCTATATCACCTGAATAACACACAATTTTATGAATACGCAAACGTGAATAAGCTACATCTTAAAAGATCATACATACAATTTTTTTTATGAAGAATATCATATAAATTGAAAAAAACGAAGAGAGGTTATTCAATATTTCATGATTATTGTTCATTTTATTTTAAGAATGCTATTATACGTTGACGAATATCTAACAACAATTAGCAAATATCACTACCACATTAATATGGTTTGTTTGAATATCATATGAGTATTCATGAACATATGTGCAATTTCTTTCAAGCACACACAAGTTCATAATCAAACCTCAAAATATGGTGGACTATGACCGAATATCTACAAGAAAACAATGAACAATAACACCGTGAATATTCAGAGCATAATGCACGAATATCATATTGAATAGCTATAATAAATTGACCATCACCAACTGAAATTATTCAATTTATCATGTTTGTTATTCATTCAAGTTTGTAAAAAACAGTAATACCCTAACAAATATTTACCAATCTTAATGAATACCTACGCAACATTAAAAAAGTTCGTTTGAATATGAAATTTGTGTTCATAATATCAAACTAATTTCTAAATTTTGTTCTAAACAAAATTGGTTTGATATTGATGAACATCAATTTGATATTCAAACGAATTGTTTTAATTTCTGAAATCGAAGTAGAATATTAACGAATATCTACTCAACATCAAAACAATTTGTTTGAATATCGATGTACATGTATATCAAATATGATAAATACATTATTGTGTTGTTGAATAGATATGAAACATTAACGAATATCTATAAAACATTCTCATTGTTCTTACGAATATCGGATGATGAACAACAACACCATGAATATTCAAGAATAATGCACGAATATCGTTTTGACTCACCATAATAAGTTGATCATC
Organism: Oxyria digyna; assembly: GCA_029168935.1. Lineage (NCBI taxonomy): Eukaryota > Viridiplantae > Streptophyta > Magnoliopsida > Caryophyllales > Polygonaceae > Oxyria > Oxyria digyna. The sequence goes on along the minus strand of JAPVLV010000010.1, from coordinate 20,755,767 downwards.
ACAAACTGAAATTATTCAATATATCATATATGTTATTCATTCGACCTTGTAAAAACAAGTAAAACCCAAACGAATATCTTCGCCTATGAATGAATATCTACACATTACTAAAACCGTTCTTACGAATATCACCGAAGTTTCGTAGGTGAACAAACTAAATTTGATTTAAACAAAAAAACCCTAAAATATGGTGTGAACATGCTAATTCATAATTAAAAATCGATTATGCAACACAAACTAAGATTATAAATGAAAGCAAAATCGAGTAAGAAGTGTAGGAAGAATAATCAAACATTTTTCCATATTCATTGAACAAACTTTAAAATAAAAAATTGAAGATGAAGATCTTCTGATGGGAATGAAGAATGAAAAGAGAAGACGATAAACGTAGAGAGAGAAGACGGAGATAGAAGACGAAGAGAGAGAAGACGTGATATTTTTATGGTAACAACTTTCTCTCTTTATTTTTTTGGTAACTGATAAAAATCTTTTATTATCTTTTTTTTCTTTAATATTTATCTTATGCATCATTCAACCGTCAATCAAATCTAAACTAACGATTCTCATTGATAGTACTCCGTCTTAGGATAATTCTCCAATCTTATTAGAGATTAAAATTTATTCAAAATAAATATAAATTTGATATCACAAAAGAAGATTCTTGATTTTTTGTCCTTCGAAAATAGCTTGTTAAGATGTTGATATCTATTTTCGGTTTCTCGATTTTTCATAATTGTTCTTTCTCTTTGATTTTTGTATTAGAAGAAAATAAAATCTCTTCAAATTTGTTTTCATTATGAAAAAGCGGTTACAAAAAGTTGGATGAAAGTCGAAAAACTAGTTGCGCTCCCACACCTTTCTGAATACAAAAACTCAATCTGTGAAAGATAAATTTGTTTTCTCTTTTGACTATTTTCTTTTGTTTCTTTCTCTAAAATTAAATCTCTATAATATCATAATCTAATGCTTGAAACTTCTTAAATATTTACTCGTTTTGCATATGATAGAAGGTCAACCATCATGACAGTATTATGTTCATTTTCAAAATCATAAGCATGCATCCCAATGAGGAGTAACGTTTGTAATTAATGATAGGAGCTTCAAGCTTTTATTGCATGAAATTCAGGAGTAATTTTTTTTACTTGTCTTTCGGACTAAAAGAAATTCAAGGTGGGTAATCCGTGATTGCACATTTAACCTTTGTCTCTTCTTCAATTGCTCGGTGTTCTTAGCACCAGACAATAAATTACTCTGTGTACAGTAATTTCAAAATATCCTTTGTACGGTTGATGTGAACAAAGGAAAAAAATCTATGGAGTAAATTGTTTGCAAAGTAAATCTAAAATACTGTAGCCACACGTTGGAATTTATGTGGCAATGAATTTGTGTACTGGTTTTAAGGTGTAATTGTACTGACGTTCAGTCAAAGGTTAAATCAAATTTTCCATCTCAATTATTGCATTCTAAATTTCGAACCTTCGTTATAGAGAGGTGGCTTTCCGTGAAAACATAATTTATACTCCGTACCAAACTTATTTTAATTATGAACATTGTTATCTAATTATGAACATTATTATCGTATACTTATATCAACTAGATTCGGACCCCGTGCGTAGGGCGAGGTAATTACGGATTTTCGTATACGGTATAATGCTGTAAATATGCGATTTAGGGTGTAGATAGGAGACGTACGATAGTGAAGATGAAGAGAAGCCGGAGATCTTCGGGCGGATGAGGATGACGATGACAGAGATCTTCAGGCTAAATATATAGGGATGGCAATTTCACCCGCATCCGCGGATATCCGCATCACCCAACCCGAAAAAATGGATGAAAACCCGAAAACAGTGGATGAAAGTTGGATGACGGGTGACTGGATGGGTGAACGGATATGGATGACCACTCTCACCCACCCGACCCGATCACCCGAACCACCCCACCCAATTCGTATCCACCCGCTCACCTGTTAACTCAGCCTCCTCGTGGATGCTAAGGCGCGCTCGGATCTAGACTCAAGATGGCTAAGTCGTCTTCAAAGTGATGAAGTGTTGCCTCGGATGAGACTAAGTGTTGGCGGTTTTGTGGATGAGTGTGTAAGCGGAAGACTTTGGATAAGCAAAACACAAGTAGATCCTTATCACACGAGTGTTTTGGGAAGAGTTTGAGGTTTTTGTACTTGGTAGATCTTTATCACACCAAGAACGAGGGAAAGATAGGGGTTTTGACGCCGAAATTACAAAGGAAGGAGAGGCTCTCAACTTAAGCTTTGTATTCAAATTCAACGTGTCTTACAATGGACCTTGAGAGGCCTTTTTATAATGGGGAAGACGTCCTTAGGCTACAACCAAAGGTCCACTCTTCCAATTAACATAAATGAGGCTAAAATTAAGGAATTAAATGCATAATCTAAAGGAGAAATTGGTGGGATTGTGCTAGGCACTTATGATGACGATCCAATGGCTAAAAATGGTGATCCTTGTGAGTCTCACACGGATTGATGACTTGGCATTTCAGCTTAGACTTGAATGAGGGACACAAGGCACCATTTTAGGCGAAATTATAGGGATCTTGGTTCTCCCGAGTCAAACTCGTCTTTGACGCGCGTTCTTCACTTATCTGGACTCTTTTGGGCCATTTAGGACCATTAGAAAGAAATAAACTCTAAACACTAACTAGAGTATAGCAAGTAAGTAGAGGTCAAACCCAAGGGAATCAAAACACCAAATCAATGCAGTCAAGTGAAATATCAACTAGTGAACAAGTAACAAGTAACCAGGGGGGGTTTTGATTGTATGAAACACGCAAGTAACCAGTAACAAGCAGAAGGAGTTTGGGTGAGAATATGATGAGAAGGGGTTTCACCTAGCAAGTATCCACACAACAGTCAATCAAGTTGATCATAGATTTATCTCAAGTTTTATTCAATCCTAGGGAATGTTCCTATTCCAATCTTTAATATATCAGCAGGCCAACCGGTCCTGATAATACTTACTATTCAACAATCAGGGAAACCTCTCAAGATTAGATGAAATAGCAGCAAAGGGCACAGGAATCATAAGGATGCATGCAATAACTTACAACCATCAAGTATTAACATGCAATCAATTCTCTTTCATAAAAGCAATCAACTACCAGATCATGCAGATATGAATGCTACAATGACAAGGAATTCCACCGTATATTCCTAGTCTAGCAATAGAAAACTATCAATTAAACTAGGTGATCAAGCTAGCAAAACTAATAGAAATCAATAGATGAAGTGCAAGAGAATTAATACAAACCCATAGGAAAAGAACAAGAGTTTAGAAATCTCACAACTTAATAACTGAAGGTTTCAACCGCTAGGTAAAACAATGGAGATTAGTTCCTGCTCATGGTTGCAGAACTAAATTGTCTGATGGAAAAGATGATAGAAAAGATGATGAAAGCTATGGTATAAATAGAGACTAACCCTAAAAATATATGATAAAAGATATATCCTAAAACTAAAATAAGGAAAATAAGAAAATAATAAAAAGAAATAAAAGCAAAGCAAAATAAGGAAAGTCCGGAATATCTCCGGCCTTGTTGTAGCGATCGCCATAGATGCCTGGCGATCGCGGTCTTCATTTAAATCTCTGCCGTGTCTCTGTCGCCCCATGGCGATCGCCGTAGATTCATGGCGATCGCCATGATCTCTCGAACTCAAATAACTCTTCTGTTGTAGAATGGCGATCGCCTGGATGGTAGTGGCGATCGCCGCTGCTCCGCAGAATATCTTCAAGTCTTCATGTCTTCAATCTTTGATCTCTTCTTCTTCGATTCTGATCTTCATTTCTTCACTTCTTAATAAATATCTCAGAACATAATAATGACTCGAAACACATATGATAATACTCCTAAACTAATGTAATAATCCCTAGTTACGCTATACAAAGTGCAGCGTATCAAATACCCCCATACTTAGACTTTTACTCGTCCCGAGTAACTTACAGAAAAACTACCCATACAATAAAATACTCAAAGCCTCAGGAAGTACAAGAATATCTCCTAGTGATTACATAACCAATAAGCTCCTCCAAACATAACAACAACAATCAATAATCAAGAACAATGTGATAAAATAAGCACATACCCAGAACTACACCTTATTCCTCCAAGTGGCCTACCCGAATCCTCCTATACGCCTCCTTCTTATGTCTCCATACGCCAAGATGATGATGATCCTAAAACACTCAATTTTTTTTAATAACACTCATCTTGCTTGGGCGCCTTTTTAGGTTTTCATCCCAACCACTAAATAATTGTTCCAGGCTCACAAAACTCACATCACTCAAGACTTATTTTTGCCCCAGCCTAATGCCGGTCAAGCCACCTTCTTATTGCATAGATCTTGCTATCCAAGGATTTTGTATGCCTTTTTTCAATTTTTGTGGCTTTTTCATACAATATATATTCAATAAGCTCATGCAGATACAACCAACACCCAAATAATTACATGTGAATACATTCTCCTCCCCCATACTTAAACATTGCATTGTCCTCAATGAAATGGAAGACATAAAAACGAACCCAGGGAAAGAGACAGAAGACTCACATACAAGGTCGGATGACCTTCCTCCAATAAAACTCAAAGTGTGGTAGAATGAGAAACTAGATGAGCACTAAATGTAATCCAATAATGCATAGCTCATCTAAAGCAAAAGAAGGAATACCTCCAATGTAGAAAGTGACCCAAACAAATCAACTCCTTGCAAAGAACATGGTCACCAACAAGCTAAGCTCCAACGAATGTAGATCTATAATGATAGTACTAATGAAACCAAACTTGATGAAATACAACTCCTTACTTTCTTTTCTCTCATTTTTTTTTTTGCACTCTTTTTTTTTTTTTTTTTAAATCCGATATATTATTTTTTTCTCGGAATGATTTTCGGATTTTTTTTTTTTTTTTTTTTTTTTTTTTAGATGGGAGAGAAGACTTACAACGAGATTGGCTATTGACTGTAGCGGACCCTAAGCTTCGGTGATTTCCTCCTGTCCATAGAAAAACTAAAAAGAAAATTAAACCGAAAAAAGACAAATAAAAACAAACTCAAACCTCGGGTTGCCTCCCGAGTAGCGCCTTATTTTATGTCGTGGCTCGACATGAAACTCAAGAGATTTAACTAACGCCATTTGGCTTTGTAAAAACAATCTCTTGTCTGAATTCCCTCTTGAACCACTCATGGAACGCCTTGAATCTCGTCCCTCTTACCTTGACCACCTTGTCTCTAGCAATGAAGGTGGTTTCATTCACTTTATCCTCCTTGACCGTATCAGGCGGCTGTTGAAGCTCAATGTCAAGTGCCTGCACACTAGACATCAATGGTATCTCGCCTGGCGAGGTGAGTAATGGAGGGTGATTGCCTAAAGGATGTGAAAAGAGCTTACCTTTAGGCTCTGGCTTAGCCTGACACTCCTGCATGTTAGTAGATAAAGCAAAATCTACTTTTGGGGGCTCTAAGATATTCTCTAAAACAGGTTGCAATTTATCCTTACAAGTAGGCTTAATCACATCAATAGCACATAGAGAATTCTTATCAATGGGATCCATATCATATATATTATATTCTACCTTATCCCCATCAAACTCCATAGAAAGGGTCCCACTATTAACATCAATTTTCGTTTTTGCAGTTTTCATGAAAGGTCTACCTAACAGTATAGGTGTGACATTATTAGCATGCTCCATATCTAACACAAAGAAATCAGCAGGAAAAATCAGATCACCAACCATAACAAGAACATCCTCAACAACCCCTTTCGGGTATACAGTAGACTTATCAGCAAGTTGAATAACAGTTCCTGTTTTATGCAAAGGTCCTAAGCCTAGTGATTCATACAAAGAGTAAGGTAAAACATTGATTGATGCACCTAAATCTAGCATGGCTTTGTCAAATTTAGTTTCACCAATCACACATGGAATGCTAAATATGCCTGGATCACCACATTTCTTAGGCATGCGTTTTTGAAACACTGCAGAAACTTGTTCACTTATTTCAACTTTCTTCTTTCCTTTCAGTTTTTGATTTCTTTTGATAGTGCAAACTTCTTTCAAAAACTTAGCAAATCTAGGAATACTCTTAACAAGTTTGAGCAAAGGAATGTTTACCTCACACCTGCTAAAGGTTTCGAAGATTTCGTTGTCGTTCTCCAGCCTTCGAGTATCCTTCAATGCCTCAGGAAAGGGGGCAACAGGCTTCTGAGAGAATAGAGGTGGAAAATTCGGGCGAACATAATCGTCAATGTACTCAGGGGGCTCCTGGCGATCGCCATCAACAACTGGCGATCGCGGTCGCGGATGATTTTGCACCTCAACTTCTGGAATGGAATGGCGATCGCCATCGCCATATGGCGATCGCGGTCGCGATGCGGACCCTGTGTTGCTCTCTGTAATCTCATGGCGATCGCCACTCAGATCTGGCGATCGCGGTTTTGGCACAGAACAGTCATTTAAAGTTTTTCCGCTCTTCAAGAACATTGCACTGACGTTCTCTATCGGGTTTCTTACCGGTTCCCTGGCCTCTAATTTACTCACAGCTTGAGCAATCTGTCCTAACTGATTTTCAAGATTTTGGATGCTTGATTCCGTCTTAGCGTTTTGTTGCATCACAGTCTGAGCTAAGGACTTGATCATATCTTCAACAATCATGGAATTCTGAGGTCTAGGTTGCTGATAATTAAAATTATGAGAATCATACCTTGGCCTTGGTTGCCATCCACCAACAGCGTTTACCTCAGCATTCGGCTCTTGGAGTTGTTGACCACCACTTTGCAGCATAAAAGACTTCATCATATCTTTCAGTTCATTCATATCACTTTGAATTTTAGTGGGATCAAGTGAACTTACTGACTGTGTTCTTTGCCTGCTACCAAACTGCCTTGAGCTCTCAGCTAATTCCTCAAACATTTCAGTAGCCTGAGGTATAGTCAATCTTAAAAAGTTACCTCCACAGGATGCATTCACCATTCGACGATCCTCATCAATCAGGCCACTAAATAAGTACATAAGGAGATCTTGGTCAGTATAACTATGGAATGGGCAGCTTGAGCAAAGCATCTTGAATCTCTCATAATACTCATAGAGACTCTCAGTTGAATGTTGTTGAAGATTCGTGATCTCCTTCTTCAAGCTGCTCAGTTTTGTGGCTGGAAAATATTTCTCCAAGAAGACTTTTTTCATCTTAGCCCATGTATCAATACTCCCTGGAGCTTGATAATAGAGCCAATCATTCGCAACGTCTTTCAGAGTAAATCCGAAAGCTCTCAGCATGACCTGCTCCTCAGTAACACCTCTTGGCTTCATACTAGAACAAATGGCATGGAATTGAGCCAAGTGTTTGTTGGGATCTTCTCTTTCTAAGCCATGGAAGTGTGGTAGCTCATGAATTAAACCAGCTTTTAATTCAAAATTCACACCTTCTTCAATCTCAGGAAACCTCACTGCTAAAGGTTGTTGGTTTAAGTCTGGGGCAGTGAGTTGCCTCATAGTGGGCAATGGCGGTCCATGTCGATCACCCATCTCGTTATCTTGGTTCAGAGCTGCTCTTTGGTTCCGAAGGAACGTCCTTTCAATCTCTGGGTCAAAGGAAACAAGAGATGAATCAGTAGCACGGGTCTGAACCATAAAGGTTCACACCAAACAGTTGATAATTTCACAATTAGCACAGAATTGGAATAATTCAATTTCCCGGCAACGGCGCCAAATTTGATGAGGCTAAAGTCGTAGTGCCAAATCAAAGAAATAAACTCTAAACACTAACTAGAGTATAGCAAGTAAGTAGAGGGAACCCAAGGGAATCAAAACACCAAATCAATGCATTCAAGTGAAATATCAACTAGTGAACAAGTAACAAGTAACCAGGGGGGGTTTTGATTGTATGAAACACGCAAGTAACCAGTAACAAGCAGAGGGAGTTTGGGTAAGAATATGATGAGAAGGGGTTTCACCTAGCAAGTATCCACACAACAGTCAATCAAGTTGATCATAGATTTATCTCAAGTTCTATTCAATCCTAGGGAATGTTCCTATTCCAATCTTTAATATATCAGCAGCCAACCGGTCCTGATAATACTTACTATTCAACAATCAGGGAAACCTCTCAAGATTAGATGAAATAGCAGCAAAGGGCACAGGAATCATAAGGATGCATGCAATAACTTAGAACCGTCAAGTATTAGCATGCAATCAATTCTCTTTCATAAAAGCAATCAACTACCAGATCATGCAGATATGAATGCTACAATGACAAGGAATTCCACCGTATATTCCTAGTCTAGCAATAGAAAACTATCAATTAAACTAGGTGATCAAGCTAGCAAAACTAATAGAAATCAATAGATGAAGTGCAAGAGAATTAATACAAACCCATTGGAAAAGAACAAGAGTTTAGAAATCTCACAACTTAATAACTGAAGGTTTCAACCGCTAGGTAAAACAATGGAGATTAGTTCCTGCTCATGGTTGCAGAACTAAATTGTCTGATGGAAAAGATGATAGAAAAGATGATGAAAGCTATGGTATAAATAGAGACTAACCCTAAAAATATATGGTAAAAGATATATCCTAAAACTAAAATAAGGAAAATAAGAAAATAATAAAAAGAAATAAAAGCAAAGCAAAATAAGGAAAGTCCGGAATATCTCCGGCCTTGTTGTGGCGATCGCCATAGATGCCTGGCGATCGCGGTCTTCATTTAAATCTCTGCCGTGTCTCTGTCGCCCCATGGCGATCGCCGTAGATTCATGGCGATCGCCATGATCTCTCGAACTCAAATAACTCTTCTGTTGTAGAATGGCGATCGCCTGGATGGTAGTGGCGATGGCCGCTGCTCCGTAGAATATCTTCAAGTCTTCATGTCTTCAATCTTTGATCTCTTCTTCTTCGGTTCTGATCTTCATTTCTTCACTTCTTAATAAATATCTCAGAACATAATAATGACTCGAAACACATATGATAATACTCCTAAACTAATGTAATAATCCCTAGTTACTCTATACAAAGTGCAGCGTATCAATAGTGCTCGGGCCAAGTGTGATGGTTTGGCCAGTGGCGCGCCAAGTTGTGTTTTGGCAGGCGCCAATTGAGGTTTGGCTCCGGGGTGAATAGTAAATGGCTCCGGGGTCCTGAAAATGGCATTGAACCTCTATTTGTCTTGACATAGTTGGGAGTGCTTGTGACTTGATGAGCTTGAGCACTCAAGTGTGAGCTCATCATCACCCCCCACTTGTTGTGAGACGTCCCCGTCTCACCTTGGTTTGAGACCCTTGATAGCATTCCGGGATTGAGAGAAGAGTGAGTGTCAAGAGGGTAATGATCAGAAATACCTCGGACACGAAGCTCTCTGTGATCTTTACTGGCTTCCTTTGTGGCGTATAAGTGATCGACGCCGAAGGAAAATGATTGGAGACATGGTGCGTCGATGAAGTTGTTGAAAGCCGAGGAAGAAGTTGGCGCTCCCGGTCTTGACCGAGCGCCTTGGGCATTGAGGTAGGCCCTTTGTGGATGCACTTCAGGGACGCCATTTTGATGAAGATTGGTGTAGTTGGCGCCGTGCAAATGAGCCATATTGATGAAGTTACTCGGATGGCTTTCTTGCGCTCGGGATGGTCCTATGATGTTGTAGAATGGCCGAGCGTTGTTGCCATGGGGAGTGTCTTGAGGATGGACATTTCTTTGGATGCCTAGGTAAGGCATTTCTGGCTGAGGTGCGCCGTGAAAAAGGGCCGTTGTGTCGAAGGTCTTAATTGTGGACCAAGGCTCTTCTTGTTGGGCGTGCTTGAAGATTTCATGGCGTGTACTTGTGGACCTTCGTAGGGCTTGATCCTGGGCTCTTGAGGAGCAAAATGGGAGCTTGCATAGCCAGCCATCTACGCAGTTTCCAGCCCCTATGGATGGTAGTCCTTCTAGCCATTTTTCGAAGCTTTGTCTTGGCTTGGGGACACAAGGGAGCTCCACTTTGGTTGCCAAAGAGTGAGGGATTGACCAAGGCGGCCCGGACTTGTATCCTAGCTCTTCCTTTTGTTGAGGCAGAATGGTGAGGACCATTTTTGTGGCCATTAAGCTTTGCTTGGGCATGAGTGCGTCCTCGCCAAGCTTTTGTGCCGCCTTGGCCTCTTGCATTGCCTTTCTTGCCGCCATGTCCCTATCATCCTGCGCAGTTTCACTTGGAGACATGGGTAAGAGCTTGACTCGTTGTCCATGGTGGGTGAATAAATAGGTATTTAGATACCCATCATGGAGAACTCATCGGTCAAAAATCCATGGACGCCCAAGTAGGATATGGGTGGCGTCCATTGCAACAACATCACACAATACATCATCTTTGTAATCACCAATAGAAAACGAGATGATGCATTGATGAGTGACGTGGTTACCATCATCGGAGTTGATACCGAGAAGACCATAAGGAGAGGGATGAGGAGTGGTAGGAAGATTGAAATGAGTAACTACCTTTTTGTTGACTATGTTGGAGCAACTTCCTCCATCAATAATCAACCTAAGTGTAGCCGTTCTTACCTTACACTTGCTTTAGAACAAGTTGTGCCTTTGTGCCATGTTGGGTTCCTCTTTTTGCACAAGCACACGTTGCATCAAAGCCAAAGTGCCTCCTTCATCGGCAACAATGGTGGGTTTGATCTCGTCACTTGGAGGCTCATGTTCTTGTTCTTCTTCCTCCTCGGAGATAAAACCTTCTTGTTGTGAGAAAAGGACACGCTTGGGGTTAATGTAGTCTCTTTGAATGTGGCCATGGCCGCCGCATTTGTAGTATTCCAAGTCGCTCAGTCTTTGCCTTGAATTCTCACGAGGTGTGTCTTTTGGATTGTTTGGGGCCCTTGAACTAGACGCATTGCCTATTTTTCCTTGAACACTTGGAGTAGAAGTATTAGTAGACAAAGGTTTAGAAGGGATAGAATTGTACCTTGAATTGGATGATGAAGACCAAGGTGTAGTGCGCTTCCTCAACACTTGATTGTGCAATTGCATTGCCGTATGCACAAGACTATTGATGTCGGTGATAGGAAGGATTTCTAGTTGATCTCGAATAGAACTATTGAGACCACTTAAAAACCGTATCCTCAATGAAGCCGGACATACACCTACTCCTGCTTTGTAGTACATATCTTCAAGTTTTGCAAAGAAATCTTGAGGACTAGATGTACCTTGTTTTGCCGTGGCTATTTCATAGCGCATCTTGTCCTTGTAGTTCTTTGGAATGTACTTGTTGGTCATGACATGTAGAAGTTGGTTCCAACGTACAATAGGCGGTTCATTACGCCTCCTTCTATCGGCAACAAGCCTATGCCACCAACTCCTTGCCGCTCCCACAAAGTGTATGGTTACGATCTCCACTTTTTCATGCTCTTCGTAGTGGCAATGGTTGAGGACATGCTCGGTACCTTGCACCCATTCAGGAAACAAAGCAGCGTCATATAAACCTTCAAAGGGTTCGATACGTACCTTGATATCTGGACGTGAGTTGTAACGTTGTGGTTGCTCTTGAGGCACAGCCGGGGCATTTCTTTGACGCCTTTCAACATGGTTGTTGGCGTTTTGCTGTTGTCTTGGCGTCCGGATATTGTCATTCTCATTCAATGGTGGCCATGGTGCCGGGATCCAATCACTTGGTCGGTTTTGAAGCTCAATTGGATCTTGGATTGGTGCCATGTTGTGAGGATTAGGCACCCCCACATTCGCCATTCCTTCTAGATCAAATTCATCAAACTCCACTTGGTCGTCATCGAGAGGATTACGGGACGACGCACCAAAGGAATCATCTTGTAGAGGGCTTAATGGACTTTGTTGATGCACATGATCCTCTACATTAAAAGGAATAGGACTTACCTCTCTATGGCGAGAATGGTGGCGTGATGGTCGCCTAGTATGCTCCTTTGAGCGTTGGCTTCGGCGATAGTGGCGGAATTCCTCTCGCTGCAGTTTTTGCGCTTCTAACATTATTTCCCAGCGCTCCCGGTCTTCATCCTCTTTTGTTTCCCTATAATTGAGTCTGGATCGATGAGCGCCGGTGGACGGTGAAGAGCGCCCGGAGGAACAACCTTCGTCCTTTTAGTCGGTGCTTGATGGGGAGTGGTGTCGGCGCACCCGGGTTTGCTTCTCTTCTAGGGCTCTCCGATTGTTAAGGTAGCTCTCCTTGATTGAGGGAAGCTTTAGGAACTTGGGGTTTTGAGATGTGGAAGGCATAACCCCTTTGCCTTTGTCTTGCGCCCTTATGCGGTCACCGGTGGATGGTTCCCTTGGGTGGCTTGTGATTGGTGCTTGGCGGACTGAGTGTGTTGGTGGTTGCGTGGCCACCCTTTCTCGTTCAGCCGCTTTAAGTCGCTCAACCTCCACTCGGAGTTCTTCCACTATAGACATTGGCACAAACTCTTGAGGTGCAACTCGTCTTTGCTCCTCTCTTTCTTCTTCCGAGTTGGACATGGTACCTACGGTGATATGGGCCATGCACGAGGATCAAAGCGCACAAGAAATATGCAAGAGTATGGCAAGAAAACAAGATAAGACACACTTGAGAATCAAACAAGCACTTAGGGTATAAGGCTGATTTTTAGTGATATGGTCAAGTGTTTATCAAATCCAAGTTCAATTGCCGTCAAAGATTTCTTTTGCAAAATTAACTCAAAGTTGCATGCAATATTGAACTTCTAAGATTGAAAAGCTTCAATTATCATGCAATCAAATGAAAGAACAACTTTGCAAGTGAGAACTAGACGATGAGAGGTAGGAAGATGGAAGAATGCTCAAAGTGAATGTCAAGTACGTTACCTTATTTTGGCTATGGTCTTGAATAGAGAGAAGGCTTGCCTTATTTTGACTTTTCCCCTCTCAATTTTTCAGATTTCTATTTATTTCTTTTGATTTTTGTGCTCAAAGTCGAGAGCTATACTAAACTTGAATGTGAGCAAAGATAAGCATGCAATACTATTGATGCGAGACGAAGTAGTTAGACAAAGGGATCTCGTCTTACTAGTTAATCCTAATCAATTTCATGCAATGATTCAATCCACTATGATCTCACAAAGAAATTCAAGATTAAAATGCACTTTAAATCGATCTTACAAAGAAAAAATTTCAGCAATTTAATCAAGGATAAGATGGCCAAATTTGTGGGATTGATGGAGGGATTTGTGGATCGGTCAAGATGTATTTAATGGGCGGGAAGGGTGGGATTAAATGGGGCGAAATTTATGGATCTTGAATGATTTTAAAGATGGTAATGGTGATGGTGATCGAATGCTTATGGCTTCAACAATGGAGTTTTAGCCAAAAACGAGATGGAAAGGTGATAAGTGCTTCAATGAAAAACAAGATGACTTACTTGAATCCCTGATGCTCTTGATACCAAATGTTAACTCAGCCTCCTCGTGGATGCTAAGGCGCACTCGGATCTAGACTCAAGATGGCTAAGTTGTCTTGAAAGTGATGAAGTGTTGCCTCGGATGAGACTAAGTGTTGGCGGTTTTGTGGATGAGTGTGTAAGCGGAAGACTTTGGATAAGCAAAACACAAGTAGATCCTTATCACACGAGTGTTTTGGGAAGGGTTTGATGTTTTTGTACTTGGTAGATCTTTATCACACCAAGAACGAGGGAAAGATAGGGGTTTTGACGCCGAAATTACAAAGGAAGGAGAGGCTCTCAACTTAAGCTTTGTATTCAAATTTAACGTGTCTTACAATGGACCTTGAGAGGCCTTTTTATAATGGGGAAGACGTCCTTAGGCTGCAACCAAAGGTCCACTCTTCCAATTAACATAAATGAGGCTAAAATTAAGGAATTAAATGCATAATCTAAAGGAGAAATTGGTGGGATTGTGCTAGGCACTTATGATGACGATCCAATGGATAAAAATGGTGATGCTTGTGAGCCTCACACGGATTGATGACTTGGCATTTCAGCTTAGACTTGAATGAGGGACACAAGGCACCATTTTAGGCGAAATTATAGGGATCTTGGTTCTCCCGAGTCAAACTCGTCTTTGACGCGCGTTCTTCACTTATCTGGACTCTTTTGGGCCATTTAGGACCATTGGAAAGAAGAACGCCCAGTAGAAATGGCTCTAAGGCCTTGGACGCACGATAGGACCTCATTTGGGCTTGTCGGCGCTTGGCGTCGAGGCTTGACTTGGTCACCTTGAAGTTGTGGAGGTTTGGGCCGAGCGTTTTTGGTCTTGATGGACTCCTTGGGACATTTTGAGGCCATTGGGATAGATAGTGCTCGGGCCAAGTGTGATGGTTTGGCCAGTGGCGCGCCAAGTTGTGTTTTGGCAGGCTCCAGTTGAGGTTTGGCTCCGGGGTGAATAGTAAATGGCTCCGGGGTCGTGAAAATGGCATTGAACCTCTATTTGTCTTGACATAGTTGGGAGTTCTTGTGACTTGATGAGCTTGAGCATTCAAGTGTGAGCTCATCATCACCCTCTAATCCTCTATGTTTAAAACCCTACATATAAAAATCTAATTTCTCATATCTCACTCGGTCACTCCTCATTAACCTTCAAGAATGCCTCCATCGTTTATGTATATTCCACTCCTCAGTTTTGTCCCTCCACTCCTCCAACCTCAGCGGCCACCACTCCACGATCTCCACCGGTCACATCTCCGTCGGACTCAACAATCTCACTTTGTCCTCCACTTCTCCAACCTCGGTCCATCGCTCTCTCAGTTCCACTCAACTTCCTGAAGTGTTCAAAGTGTGTATCATAATAACCTTTAGTTAATGTATATGCACTTAAAGCCTTATTTACATATATGTAGCAGTTACGAGGAGAGGACCGAGGAGTACACGGGTTTGTGGATGAAGAATCAAGATTACCACGATATCTACTTGTATTTAAATTTCATTCATGAACTAAACTAGATCTTTGATGGATTTGAGCAATGTTTACTGTTTTGTTAGACTTGAAATTTGGATTGTTTCTTTTTATTTTCTTTTAACATAATTATATCCATCTTTGCTTCAATATTTTTTTAATAATTTCCACCCGATCAGCCATGGATGATTGGATGGATTGGAGCAGATGATGTCTCAGTACGGATGTGGATGGATTGGATGAGTCATAGTCCGAGACTATGACTCACCCTCATTTTTCAGTTTTTATATACTCCCTCCACCCCTTTATGTTTGTCTCATGATAAATATCGACACTATTCATAATTTGGGAGAATTGTTTAGATATCTTTTAATATATAATAAAACGGTCTTTCTAATAAAACGGTTAAGTTTACTCGAAAAGGAAATTGTAACCCTAAGAAGGAAAATATAAACCCATCACAATAAAGGATTTAATGAAATCTAGCATAAATCTACCAAACCTTTCTACATTTGGACTCTTATCCTATGCCCTTAGGGCATAAGTTAGAAAATCCGATAATAAAAATATGGTTATGTGATATCTTGTTTGATTTGTCTTAATAAGTACTTTGATAATATCAAGTTTTTATAATTTATACTAACTTGGAACTAGAGATATTGACGATGTAAAACGTACATCGGTAAATGTATCAAAGTCAAATGAGACTAAGATTATGGGACATAAAGAGTATATTTTATTTGTATATAGAAAAAACTTTTCAAGACTTAACCCATGTTAGACTAAATTCTTGCCTTCGTCCCTGGTTATGTTGTTAGCTAGTACTATAAGCAAGCTTGAACGCTTGGGCCGTGTTTTAATTGGACAACACCTCATATTCTTGCAAGTCTAATGAGGAGGGTGGCATGGCCATTCGTAAACCGAACGATATGAGTAACAATCTGTTTGACAAACTAAAAATTAAGCTACCTTAATTTTTCCAAAAGCTTGAAACTCTAGCTTATTGTAACCATAAGCTAGCTTATAAGCTGGTCAAATATAGACAAAATGATTCAATGCCGAACAGGACTTAAGGGTCTCCTTGGCCTGGTTTGGTGGCGATTCGTCCATGATTCTAAGAGTTTATGAACACAAGTTGTAAGAGCTAAGTTAAATCTCCTGATTCGGAGACCCTGCAAACAAACGGATCCCAAACCTGATTTATCTGCCGGAAGGGCGTAACGGGGAGTTTGAATAGGGTCATGTCCATTGGCCTAAGTGGATTCCTGGAATTCGTATGCGGATCTATTTATGAGGTGGTAAGCTCTTAAATTTTAAAGAGCCGTGCAATTGGACGAGTAGAATCATACGTTTTCTTTTCATGTTGTTTTCATTTCTTTCAAAGCCCCACAAATATATTGTAATTTAATAGTGATTTTTTCGTTTAATTTCAAAATAACTGTTTTTAGATTCTGGACGTCTCCATAAAGCTTGATCCCCACTTTTTTATAATAACTCTAGTAATCATTTGTATAAGGAGTTCTATAAGATCATCAGATTTGACCTATTGTTTCTTTGTTAAAAGAAAAATTGAACAATAAATCTTAATAACTGTCATCTCACTTAAAAAGCCACAATTTCATAAAGAAAAAGATTTAATATAAACGTTTATTATACTAACAGACAAATACATTCTTTTACGAACATAATTTTCGAGTTAAGTTTCGGTGATGATGAATCTTTAGGTGATGAATAAGGACGATTAACACAAACATTGTTACGCATGAACACACGTTATAATGTATGAACATATTTTCGTCAATGAACACACTATTTGACATATGAACACACACTATGACACACATACTCTGGCGTATGTACACATACATTATGACTGATGAACACACACATTATAACCCATGAACACAAAAATATCATGAGTCTTACCCTAATAATTTATCCTTATCGAATCTTTTTCAGAAATTTTCATATAAACCTTTTCCATTTCACAATGCTCTAGAAAAATCGTCTCAACTCTTACTGTGGTCACTGGAAAATCATTATACTACGGAGTAATTGACTCTGTTACTGTGGCCAATGGATATACCGGAAAACTAGAATGGTTAATTTTGTAAGAAGTGGTCAAAAGTTTTTTGGTGTCGACGTGAGACAGACGGACTGAGTTTGAGATGATAACTGCCGTTGGATTTCACATCCTATCTTCTATCTTCATGAATGTACGGCCCTGATTTTTATTGTGGTGGACCCTCCTTCATTCAACAACACATATCGTTCTTCTCTTTGTTTGCCCATAATTATTTGCAACTCCTTGTCTCACTCAGTTAACCTCTAACGGCTATATTTTTCCTATTTAATACGAATAGGTTTGATTTAAAATGTGTTAAATAACTACAAAACCGATTTTTTAAACCAATTGTATTTGTAAAAGTCTCATAGATACACAGAAAGTCAGGAACGCAGGTCCACGAGTCCATCTATTACTCTATTACTAGCCGTGAAAGCAACAGCCGCGACTTCTATTTTTTACTGTTAATGATTTAATTTAATGCTTGTAACAAAAATAAATAAAATAGGTACACCATTTTATTTTGAGGAAGGAAAATGATATTTAATGGATATAAGTGAGCTTAGCTGGTTCTTGTGGAGTGGTTAACAATGGAGAGCTGAGCTGGCTGGTTTTGACTAGCTCTTTAACTCTGGACTAAATTTTTATGGGTGAAATACATGATATTAAAATTTTATTTAGCACACCCTTACCTTCGTCACGAATGTATTAGAGACGATCTTCGTCACGAATGTATTCCACCAGAGATTCGTCACGAAGAAATTGAGTACTTCCGTCACGAAGGTTCCAAGAAGATCCGTCACGAAGGTTTATAAGACATATGTGACGAATTTTTTTTTTTTATAAAAAAATCAGAATCTTGTAGAGAATTTCAATACGAGTCCGTGCATATAAAATACGTCCAAAACGGACATCGTTTGCCCTTCCAAAAGCCCTAAAAACAAAACAGTCGTTTTCGTTAAGTTCGTAATATTTAACCATAATGCATAATTATACTTTATAAGTAATAAACTAGTGATATTAAATAATAATATATAATTATAGTATATAAATTTAATTGCATGATTTTTAACTATAATTAATAATTATATTATACAAATACTAAATTTATATAAGTTTTTGCTTTTACGAACTTAACGCATGCGACTATCTTGTTTTGGAGACTTTTGGAAGGGCAAACGATGTCCATTTTGGACGTATTTTATATGCATGGACTCGTATTGAAATTCTCTACAAGATTCTGATTTTTTTTTTAAAAACGATTCGTCACGTATGTCATATAAACCTTCGTGACAGATCTCCTTGGAACCTTCGTGACGGAAGTCCTCAGTTTCTTCGTGACGAATCTCTTGTGGAATACATCCGTGACGAATTTCTGGCCATATAACTTCGTGACAAATGTATGGGTGTGTTAAATAAAATTTTAGGGTGTGCTAAATAAAGATTTTGTATTTAAAAAGGATTTATCTAATATGTGACTATAAACAACTAAAAGAAGTATTTTTATGGTAAAAGAGAGGCAACACTCTCGAAAGTTTTATATAAAAAACTCTCTACTTTGCCACCCGGTGAGGCGTAGAAAAGCCCCTAACATCATCCAGAAGGAAACAACGCACCCAATCGGGCGGAAAATCAAGAACATGACAACCTAAAGGAAAATCAAAAGCAAAAGAGGTCAGCCGGTTCGCGACGGCATTGGCTTCACGGAACACAAAACGGAATTGGAGATCCCAATCCCTACCAAAGAAGTCTTGCACCAAAGATGCAAGGCTAAAAAGGGGGTGGCAACTCTCCACAGGTTTTGACAGAAGCAAAAACGCAACCCCAGCGGCTCCCGTAAAGCCGTCTCTAACGGATCCATCTGTGTTCAACTTGAGCCACGGATCAGGCGGTGGGTCCCATCTGATCAGGACATCCTCAGTAGTGACTAACTCAAGCAGTTTCGGCTTAGTCTTGGCTCTGGAATAGTCATTATAAATTTTGAGAATAAAATCAGCCTTATTACCCACAAACTTTTCTCTTTGGAAGACCCATAAATTTCTCCATTTCCAAATATACCAAATGGCAATGGAAAAGATGGTAGCCCAATCACCTTTGTCATGTTTGGATTTTGGCGAGAGGAGGTTGGTTCTGGCCCAACTGGGGAAGCTTTCCCCATAGAAGTCCGCCCAATCCAAGGGAGGTTGCAAGGAAGCCCAAATACCTTGGACCTCACAGCAATCCCTGAAAAGGTGGAGGTGAGTTTCGCTGTGATTTTGGCAGCCAACACGAGTATCAACTTCGCAGAGATGTCTTCGCCGACGTTCAGCATTGGTGAGCACGCCTCCTCTGAAAAACAACCACACAAAATACTTAACTCGTTCTTGCGCCTGGATTCCCCAAATAATACTGAAAATCTTTTTGTCAATCTCCACAAAAGCACAATTGGGGTGAATAAGGCTGTAGACAGAAGAAACTGAGTAGAGGCCATTGGAGGAAGGCCCCCAAATCATCGTGTCCGGGCTTCGCCCATCCTGGCAAAGCGCGGTGGCAGCTAATTTCAGGATGATCTGAGCAGGGAGCAGATGGCTGAAGAGGTTCCAAATCCAACCCCCGCTTGGTCCCAAAACTAACGTACTGTCCAATCGAGCTGGGAAGGATCGATGCTCCCAGAGACGAGGCTTTCCAGACTGTCCTCGAGCAACCAATGGTCCTTCCAGAACCGAATGATACTACCATCACCAAGATGCCACTTAGTCCCCCAGACGAAAACATCACGCACAACTTTTCGGATGCTACGCCAAGCCGGGGAGGGAGAGCTGCGTTCTTTGAGAGAAGGTCTTATGTATTTCTCCCTTAAGACCTTTCCCCATAAACAATCCATATCAGTCAAAATACACCAGGCGAGCTTCCCAGACATAGCCGAATTAAGATCCCTCATCCTCTTAACACCCAGCCCGCCAAGAATCTTTGGTTTGCTCAGTTCGTCTTTGTGCAGCATATGCATTTTTCGGTGCTCTCCCCAGCTCCCCCAAATGAACGCAGTAGTCAGTTTATCAATGTGATTACAAACAGAATTGGGGAGGGTAAGGGAACCCATCGAATAGATAGGGAGAGAGCCAACAACCAAATTCACCAGAGTAGTACGACTCGCAATGCTAAGATTTCTGCAGCGCCATCCCGAGAGTTTATTGTTGATTTTCTGAAGCAGGGACTCAAATAAACTCTTATCAATCTTTTGGTGGAGAAGTGGCATGCCAAGATAAATTCCTAGGTCATCGGTAAACGGCATTCCGCTGGCTCTCTGGATATCAGTAGCAAACGTTGGGCCAATGTTCGGGGAAACAAAGATTTTCGATTTCAAAATATTCACCCTTTGACCCGACGATCTGCAGAAACGATCCAGGCATTCTTTGATAATAGAAATTTGCTCCACTGAAGCCTCAGCCATGAGCAAGATGTCGTCTGCAAAAAAGATGTGAGAAAGAGGCGGACCTCCCCGAGAGATATGGATCGGCTTCCAACTGTGGCATTCCACCGCCTTAAGGATCATCTGGCTGAGCCTCTCGATACATAGGACAAAGATGTAGGGGGAGATCGAGTCGCCTTGTCTAATGCCTCTAGATGGCATTATTCTCTCGGTTCTTTCCCCATTCCATAAGACACTCATAGAAGCCGAAGAAACACACTCCGAAATCCAATCAATCCAAATGGTCGGAAAACCCGCATCAACAAGGGTGTCAACAATAAAGTCCCACCGGAGTCTATCATAAGCTTTTTCAAGATCGATCTTCAGAAGCATCCAACCGGACTTTCCGGACTTGAATCTCATGGCGTGAACAACTTCGTGAGAGAGAACAATATTATCTGTATTGAGCCGTCCCGGGATGAAGCTGCCTTGTATAGGTCCGATCAAGTCCCAGAGCATACCCTGCATACGATTAACAAGAGTCTTAGTAATGATCTTATAAGTAACGTTACAAAGACTAATAGGTCGAAAGAGGGTGATTTGATCCGGGTTGTTGGTCTTCGGGATGAGGGAGATAAGTGTGTGATTGAGTCCTTTAGGAAGCGATTTGGAGTCGAAGAAGCTTTGGACTGCATCCAACACCGATTTCCCTACAATATGCTAGCACTTGTGAAAAAAGATGGGCTGAAATCCGTCGGGCCCGGGGGCCTTGAGTCCACCCATCCATTTAATAGCTCTATGGATCTCTTCCTCGGTGAAACCTTTTTCCAGATCAGCCCAAATAGCCGGCCCAAGCACAGGGAACAGCCCATGCGGGATAGAAATAGGGTAGCGCTCTTGTATCGGAATACAGAATAGGGATTTGTAGTAATTCACCACTAAACGCTCCAAATCCTTCTTATCTGAAATCCAGTGTCCATCAGAATCGATAAGAGCCTGCACCCGGTTCCTTTTCCTACGCACAATGGTCGACGCGTGAAAAAAGCGATATTTCGATCTCCGGAGACCAACCAATCCTCGCGGGATTTCTGCCGCCAAATAATTTCCTCTTGATCCAACACAAGCTTCAGTTTTTCCTTGGTTTCAAATTCCCGGTCTAAAAGAGCATTGGTAGGATCATGGGCAATCTCGGTCTGTATTTCATCAAGGGAATTTAGAAGCTCCGTTTTTTTCCTGAAAACGTTTCCAAAAACCCTTCGGTTCTAGTCTTCTAACTTCGAGCGAAGGTTCGCAAGGGCTTTATTAGCAGGGCAATGGTTATTCCAGTTATCTTTGATGAAGGCAATAAAACCCGGATGCGTGAGCCACGCCGCCTCAAATCTAAAAGGTCTCCGGGCATGGTCACAAGAGAGGTGGGGTTCAAACGTGACCAAGAGAGGGGTGTGGTCCGAGTTGAATTTCGGAAGGTGACGGACATTCGCATTAGGCCAACGGAGGCAACCCTCTAAGTTCATGAGCATACGGTCTAAACGCTTGGAGATGAGCATTTCGGGAGTCAGACCCCGGGACCATGTGAATTTTTGCCCTGTGAAGCCCATATCAATGAGCCCGGAGTCGTCGATCATTTTCTGGAAATTGGGAGAGTCCACATGAAGCTGGCCCGAGCCTCCTTGTCTCTCATCGGAGCCCAAAATACAGTTGAAATCCCCCCAACGTAGCACGGACCCGGCTGTCGACCAATCTCTTCGGCCAAGGTCTCCCAAAATCTGATCCTCCTATGAGCGGTAGGCGGGGCGTAGACAATAATAAGGCGAAAGTTATAATCGCCCTTGCACACCTCAACGCTGATAAAATGGTTCTGCTTGCGGCAGTTAGAGATATTAACGGAATCCGGGTTCCAAGCAAGCCAAATTCCTCCCTTGAAACCTTGGGCCTCAACTCTTTCACTAGTCCCCAGTCTAATCTTGTCGCAAACCGCATGAGCTCGGTCACCCGAGATGTGGGTTTCAACAAGCGCAAGGATATCGATCTTATGGCAACGAATCATATAATTAATGGTGTTAATGA
This sequence comes from Oxyria digyna, assembly GCA_029168935.1. Taxonomy (NCBI): domain Eukaryota; kingdom Viridiplantae; phylum Streptophyta; class Magnoliopsida; order Caryophyllales; family Polygonaceae; genus Oxyria; species Oxyria digyna. Next base: position 20,733,400 of record JAPVLV010000010.1, on the reverse strand, counting down.
AGCTAGCTTTGCCCGCTCCACGACAGTTCCAAAGAAGGCAATTCATTGAAACAACCGGGAGAGAAAAACGGGGGGAGAGATCAGGCGTGGTGACTCGAACCTTCCGGTTCTTCCACCATATCAACCTCATACTCAGAATCTTCAGTCTGGTGGTTAGTACTAGGAGCCGCTCCAGTATCACTTCTTTGGGCCTTGGTCGGATCATGACAGTTGGTCTGTCCATCTCCATCCAACGGGTCCATATCCTTGGTGACCGGTCCCAGACGATTTCCTAGCTCGAGGGCCTGTTCAGAAGAGGCTTCAAGGGCCTCGTTCGTTCTCAAAAAAGGTTGAGCCGGTTTGGGCTTGTCAAGAGCCGATCTCAATCTCTTCACTGGGCAAGAGTTGCTTCCGTCGCTGAGAGGATCTTGATGGGCCGGCCCATTTCTTCTTCTGTATTTTCTAGAGGCCTTTTTCCTGTTTCTGCTACTGCCCAACTCTGCCTTGGATTTGACTTCAAAATTTCTGTCTGGGCTACTGAGCCCTGTCACAGTCAGACCATTACCTAGGATAGCTTTTCCTTTCTCCTGCCATTCGACCTTGTTGCCAGTCTTCTTTTCCTGCTGACTTTCCTTTCCATGTCCCATTCTTTCCAGCATTCTGACATTCCTTTTTCAAGGAAAGTTCCAATTCGTACTCAGCATACTCTTCCTCCTCCATCTCACCCAAAATACCAAAGCCGTTGGATCTTGGGTCTTTGTTCAACGGTCGGATTTTTTGCCTGTTGTGCATATTAGGGTTTCCGTTGTCCCTTACCGGCGCCGGCCTCCGACGAGTCTTTGGTATCATCCATCCACCAAACTTCTCGTCTCCGTTAGGGGTACGACGCTTCGGGTCATAGGACGCCTTCGTCATTTCAGCCTCCTCTTTCTTCATTTTCTCGACGTTCTCCGGTAAGCTAGGGCAGTTCGGTTGGAAGTGTCCATACTTTCCACAATGAAAACATATAGAGTGGAGGTTCTCGTACTCGACCATATATCTAGATCCGTTGATGAAAACAGACCCTTTGAGAGATTTGGTAAGGTCCATCTCAATGCAGATGCGCGCAAATCTTCCACGGTCAGCCGTTAGGGTTTTTCTATCAACTTTGATAGGCTTCCCTATTCCAGTAGCAATATGCAGCCTAACCCCCTCCTCGTATAGCAAAACCGGCAGGTTGGAGATTCTGACCCACACCGGCGTCGTAGCAACAACATCAGTCATTGGGTCGAAACTTTGAAACCATGGCTTGATCACAAGGTAGTGGCCAAACATAGTCCAAGGCCCCCCCGTGAGCACCATCATGTAGTCCTCCTCAAGGCTGAACCTGACCATGTAATAAGAATTAGGTAAATCAATTAGTCTAATCTTTCCTTTAGGTTTCCAGAGTTCGAAGACTTTCCTGCTCATGATATCATGGGTAATCATGGTTCCCAAAGTTTTAACAACAATGGTATGGGTCCATTCCTTAGCCAACACCTCCAGAACTTCCTTTTCGATTGTGATAACTGGGTCATTGTTATCCCTATTCGGAAAGGAGCCATGGATTTTTCCGGTCAGGAAGCTATTCGGGAGTCTGGGAGGGGAAGCATCCTCCGTTTTCTGGGTGGCAGCTTCGTGGACAGCCCTCGAGGTCTTTAACACTGGTGGAACCGCCTTTTCTGGCTTAAAGAGCTCAGTCCATGGCTTCGGGGCTTCCTCCGTCTTCTGGTTAGGAGTCGTCTCCTCTTCCGCAGCCTTTCCATCCTCTTCCATAACAGAGCTATTCTGTTTAGCGTTAATAGCATTGTTACATTCTTCTTGTCCAGGTGGATGGTCCGGATTTGAAGTCTCCATGGCTGAGTCGTCGCCGTCGTTTGGATTGTCTTGGGTTTCTGGTCACACAGATCGTCTAACCATCTGTGTGACCAGAACATGGTGGACGAACCGTTTCCAATGGAGTAACGAAGTCCTTTGACGAGCAGTTGAGCATCGTGGACCACACCTTGCCAAGTTTTGGATGAATTGCGCTGCCTTGTGAACATATCAACATCTAATCTTCCATTGCAGTATTTGCTTCTCAAGACTCGTGACCAAAGAGCGCTCGAATGCTGAATTGCCCTCCATCCGTGTTTAGCAAGAAGCACAATATTGTTAGGACGCATTTGGCGAAGACCCAAACCACCTTCACACCGAGGCTTAGCAATCACATCCCGATGCAGCAAGTGAACCTTACGTCGTTCCGGCGTTGAACCCCAAATGAAACCTCTTATCATCTTATCAATGGAGTCACAAGTAGCACGGGGGAGATAAGCTGACTGCATAGTGTAAAGTGGAATACTTGATAGAACCGAGTTAGCGAGGGTCACACGACCCGCCATGGAAAGCGACTTAGCCTTCCACCCCCGCAAACGCCCGGAGATCTTGTCAAGGAGGTGCCTATAACAATCAATAGTAAGTCTGCCCACAGCTGTTGGGACGCCCAAATAATTTCCAAAGTCCATGGAAATTGGGATGGACAACAACCCGCTAACTACCTCCTGTATTTGGGTCGAAACCGACGAGGAGAAGAGAATAGAGCTCTTAGAGAAGTTCACCTGTTCGCCCGAGGAATCACAAAAGCGATCAAGACATTCCTTGATAACTAAGGCTTGGTGAGCATTGGCCTCGGAAAAGAGAACTAAGTCATCGGCGAAGAAAAGGTGAGAGAGCTACACAGCTCCAACAGTGATCGGCTTCCATAGTCCCTGAGCAACGACATTCTGAATCAAATGAGAAAGACGCTCCATACAGAGAACAAATAAATAGGGTGACAGTGGGTCGCCTTGACGAATACCCCTACTTGGCTTGAAACCTGTAGTCTTAGCCCCATTCCAAAGGATGTTCATGGCCCCTTTCGTCTGACAAAGCATGATAACATCCACCAAATGAGACGGAAAACCTGCTTGAAACAGAATTGAGCGGAGAAAATCCCAGCGAACTCTATCATAAGCTTTAGCAAGGTCAATTTTGAGAATCATCCAATTCGGAGCCGGGTCCATATTCAAAGAATGCAGTGCTTCCTGAACGATAACAACGTTATCAATAATTTGACGCCCCAGAATGAAACTAGCTTGCTCAGGAGCGACAAGAGCCGGAAGAATTGGCTTGATACTGTTTACTATGATCTTGGTGGCAATTTTAAATGCAACATTGAGCAAAGCAATGGGCCGGAGATGAGAGGCATGAGTGGAGTGATCGACCTTGCGCAGCAACACAAGAAGGACATCCCCAAAATCGTCACTGTAACAACAGTTATTCAACAAATTCAACACTGAGTTAGTGACATGCTCACCTACAATGTCCCAATTCTTCTGATAGAAAATGGCAGAGAAACCGTCGGGGCCCGGTGACTTATATGGCGACATCATGCTCAGAGCTCCCGACACTTCCGAGGCAGTGAACTGTGCAGATAGGCGCCCAAGATCGCATCTAGCAATAGGCGGAAAAGAGCATCCCTCTGGCTGAGAAGAGAGGGCCGGATTGTATTCATCAGCAGTGAACAAGCGAGCAAAGAACCCTCGTACAATCTGCTGAACCTGACTTTCCTTGGTAACCCAGACGTCATTGTCATCTTGTAGCGCCAAGATCTTGTTAGAATGTTGTCTAATGACTGCCGAGAGGTGATAGTAGTGTGTGTTCCTGTCTCCCTCAATAAGAAAATTCTAGCGGGACTTTTGGAACCAAAGGAGGTGCTCTTGACGAAGCACCATTTCTAAATCTTTACGCAGCTGACATTCAAGCCAAATAAAGGCCTGAGAAGGGCGAAGGCAAAGACGACGACGAACACTCTCCAACCTTCTCCAAAGAGAAGGCTTACGTTTGAATATATTACCAAAAACCGTCTTGCTCTAGTCAACGAGATCCGAAGCTAAACAAGCAAGCGACGTTGATAAGTCTGAGCTCAGGTTCCAACTATCACGTAAAAAATTCTGAAAATCAGCGTGGGATTGCCATGCCGCTTGGAAACGAAAGGGGCGGTCCGAGGGGGGAGCACTAACAGAGGTGAATAGTTGGAGAAGAATTGGCGCATGATCAGAATAAGGAGCAAATAAATGGCGCAGACATGCTTCAGGATAACTGAGGCACCACTCATCATTGCAAATAGCACGGTCTAACCGTGCACCTTTGAAGGTCTCAATAGTACGGCCAGTGGTCCAGGTGTAACACGGACCGGAGAAGCCCAAATCCACAAAATGCAGAGAGTCAAACCAATCCCGGAAAGCTACTGTAGAATTATTAGAACCTACTGAGGAAGAGGAACGCTCACCCGAAGAGAGTGTCGCATTGAAATCACCTGCAAGAACCCATGGACGATTATTTATAGTTGCAAAGTCGTCCAGTTCCCGCCAGAGGGCAGCCCGAATAGTAGGGTTTGGAGATGCGTAAACTGCGGAGAGCAACCAAGGCTCCTCTGATCGACGGATGACTTCGACCGTAATATGCTGGGAAGTGAGGGTGATAGGGGTTACCGAAATTTCCGAGGTTCGCCATAATAACCAAATACCTCCAACAAAACCAATAGGGTTCATACGGAGCATACCATCATAACCTGTCTGGCGACAAACATCAACTGCCCGAGAACCACTAATCCGAGTCTCAAGCAAAGCTAAAACACAAGGACGATGAATTCTGATGAGTTCTTTCAAGCGTCCATGAAGTTGGCGTTTCCCGCCCCTCTAGTGTTCCAGGTAAGTATGTTGAGTTCCGACATAAAAGAAACTGAGTGAGAGATAGCCGAGATCATTGGCTGATGCATTGACCGAGGCACAATAGATGTGTCGACCATGATGCTCTCTAAGGAAAGCAGAGCATTACAGAGATTTGTGGGCATGGATACCCTGCATAGAACCGGTTGTGTTGTCGTCACAAGCGGTAAGAATTCTACGATCATCTTGTTTGCCATGACTGGAAGAGTTGGCAAGAATGGACCCGCCCGGTGGTTCGATACCAGAAAACTTCGACGACCCCTTACCGGTAGAACCATGACCTCTGGGATCTCCATTGGATACCTGTGTTTTCTCAACTGAGCGGGTCGGTGGGACAGAGGAGGGGTTCGGTGACAGGGGTTTGTTTGAAGGAGTAGGGATTTTGAGATCCTGTTATGGGCCTGAGTTAGCTGAGTCTTGGAGCCCAAGACAGTTTCTTTTATGAGAATTGATCTTTTGACGTCTGCGCTTTTGGATAGAATGGAAGGCTTAGGAATTATTTTTTTCTTTTGTTTCCTTGTAGAGAATATCGTGGCTTCTTTCAAATCTTTTCTACCTTTAGCCTTACGAGGAAAGTGTTGAGACGCGGAAGATTCGGATGGCTTTGATTGCTGATTTTTCGTAACGGACTGATTTGTTGACCCCGGTTTTTCCGCAAGCCTGGCCATCTCATGCGCTGTCATCGGAGCCTCAACAACTGACATAGCAGCAGCCTCCGTCTCCGGCAATTCCTCTGTTTCCGGCGTCCCATCCGATTCCGATTCAATCTCTGACTGTTCCTCATTGTTCTTGGCGTTGGTGGATAGCAAATTCAAACGAGTTCCCAAGGTGATGACATTCTCAGTTTGAGGCGCCGCTTTCTTAGTGTGGGGACGACTCTGAGAATTAACAGGGGCTGCCTGGGGGGACTTGTTTTGGGGAGGTCGTGATCGACGAACAAACTTCCTGGGCTTGTTAAATTCTGCCCAGTCGTCATTGGCATGGAGTAGGACAGCCGCATACACTGGGTCAAGTTTGGTGCCTGAGGTTGAAGCAAAGTCTGGATTATCCAAAGGGAAAGACTCTTTCTCATGGCCGATCTTCCCGCAGTTATAACACATCTCCTTAATCCCTTCATACTGGATAACTTAAACCCTTCCCTGAAGTTTGAATTTAGACAGAATGGGTTTAAGCAGATCAATCTCAACAGCAATCCTGTCAAATTGTCCTCGATCCGCATCTAACGTTAATTTGTCAACGCGAAAAACTTTGCCTACCATTGAACCAGTACGACGAAGAAATCCATCGTGAAAATACTCCATGCTTAATCCCGGAATACGGATCCAAGCGGTTAGTGTTTTCGTGTCGTCTTGGAAAGGGTTGAAATTGGGGACCCATTGGCGGATCATAAGGTAATTATCGCCAATCATCCAAGGCCCCTGCGTCAACACATAGTGGTAGTCCTCGTCATTGACAAACTTGGCAACATAGTAATCATTGCCTATGTCTACCAAAGTGCAGACACCTTTGAGAATCCACTTCCGCTCCAGTTGTCTCTTAATGTGTAGATACCCTGGTCCTTTGTCGAGAAGGTGAATGATCAGAGACCTCGACCACGGACGACGTAATTCTTTTTTCTCAGCAGCAGTAAGAATAAGTTGAGGGCATTTCGGGTCTATTTCATCTGAATCCGGGACATCGTCATCAGTGTCGTATAGTTCGGGACTCTCCATAGGGTCCGATATGCCACCAAGTCCCGTTGGTGCAGATGGCGGAGGCCCTCCTCTTGCAGCATCCAGGAAAGACGGGGTCGACGAACCACGACTCTTAGGCACAGTACCAGCCACAACCAAGGATGGGAAAATCTCTTGGGAGGGGTGTTGGAACAGGGGGTTCATTGTTCCATTAGTGGAGGCGGAGATCGGATGAGTGCCCGGCGAGGACGCCATGCACTTGAATTTTTAAGCCCTCCTTTAAGGCATTTTTTTGGCTTGCACGGCGCATGCAATTTCTATTGAAAGTAAATGTCATCTGAGCTACAAGTGCATGTCAATATGTACTGGAAGTACTACTTAGACTTAGGTTTTTTATGCCCTCCTTGAAAAAACCAAGGCATTTTTTTTCTTGCACTGTTGAAGTGCATGTGATTTCTACTGAAAGTGCATGTCAATTGAACTACAAGTGCATGTTAATTTGTATTAAAGGTGCACTATTTGGACTTAATTTTTTACGCACTCCTTAAAAAAACTAAGACATTTTTTTACTTGCACTGCTAGAAGTGCATGTAATTTATACTAAAAGTGCATGTCAATTGAACTACAACTGCATGTCAATTTTTCTAGAGAGTGCACTATTTGAACTACGTTTATTTGAAGTCTTCTTTAGAAAAACTAAGGCACTTTTTGACTTACACAGCGGAAAGTGCATGCGATTTCTACTAAAAGTGCATGTCAATTCGCATTTTTGAGCATTTTTTCTGACAACGGTGGTCGGAGGTCGGGCAGCAATGATCAGAGGTTGGATGGTGGTTGTTTGTGGTTTAGGTTCCAACGACAGTGGTCGGCGATGAAAGTTAGGAGGTCCATGATGACCGCTAGATAAGAAGCAATGTAATGATTCATTTGTATATTAACACATCTTTTGTATATGAATCTCACCTTTCTATTATGTTTATACTTTAATCATTTTAATGTACTTATATAGATATTAGATGTTCATATAGGTCGTGCATTAAATTTATAAACTAAAAACAAACTAAAAATATACAAACACGGTTTCTATGAGTGATTCTATCTAAGGGTGCGTTTGGTTTTTTCAAGGGAAACGGAAATGAAATGAGTTTGAAATATCAAGGGAATGGAAAGGAAATTGATTAAAGTTTGATTTTTTTTTTTCATGAATGGATTGATTCCATTCCCATTAGACATTATGTGTTTGGTTTATCTTATCATTGAAATTTTGTTATTTAACAATAATTTGAAATAAATCATTAATATAAAATTCCAAATAAATCATTAATATATAAAATTCATAATTTTATATGATAAGAGGGAGAAAGTTTATATAATGAACCAAATCGAACAAACATTCTTGTGTATAACACCATAATATATCTTTGACAACATTTAAGTATCAAATCACTACCAAATTTAACCAAAATATAACGTGCACAATTTAACCATATAGAACTAAAATATCACAATCACTGCTTCCTCAACAAATCAGTCACATATTGTTTCTTGAATGCTATAGTTGCTTGATAAAACACACGGAGCTTTGGTTCCTCAGCCATCAAAATAGTTGCAACCTGTTACACAATTTGTTAAAGCACCAAACCCATTTTTCTAATACCCATGACTAAATTTGGTTTCAGACATGTTGAAATTGAGATAAATGGAAAATTTAAAATGTAGATGGAGCAACCCACAAGTAGAAAAGATAGATTTAATGGCACAGATCAACAAATCCCACATTAACATTAGCAATTCCTAAAACTCCCTACATTAGCAATTCCTAGCAGTAGCTAGAGTTCCAAAAAACTCAAAAGTCAAAACCAAATTCATTAGCAATTCCTAAAACTCCCTGCATTAACATTAATACCATAAATCATAACCCAATACTTTCGTTCTCAACATATGTCGCATGCAAATGTTCTTTGACCACACTATACTGAAAATCGAAAACATGCTACATTTTTTCTAACAACAAACCTGCTCATGCTTTTGTCACACAGCAGCAACATTTTAACGCTTGTTATCAATATAGAATTCAGCAGCAGCATTTTAATATGCCTAATGTAACACCCCAACTCCTGGGCGTTACCGCTGTGGATTTCCACTCGAAATCCATCAGGCTAAAGACAACAACATAACGATCACTACAGCGGAAGACACTATAATACAAAGATATTCTAAAACCCAATACGAAAATTATAATATAAAATACACAACTCTAGACACTAAACTAGCACCACCATCGAGCACCTCCAACTCCTCCATGCAGCTACCACATCGTACAAGCTAAAGTCCTGTAACCATCAGAATCAAAAGAAAACCCCAGAGTAACCTAGGTTAGAAGTTGGGATCTCAGGGGATGAACCCGCAATCAAACTACATCTCAAGAAACTAAACTGCATTTTACATACAACACATAAGACAAAGCATAAACGCAATCAACGTATCAAACTCACAACGATACTTAACAAAAACAACGGAATCAACACTTAGTCAAACACACAAGATAGAAAATCACAATGCACCTCACGCTCACCCACATACAATCAATAATACAATGCAACACATCATTAGATAACCTCACTTTAACACAATAACAAACAACGTCAATTTTTTATCCACAACAACACAAGATAACACAACAAATACACCTCCAACGCTCATCAACAAACCACACACCAGGGAATAAGTTCATCAACTACAAGCACACACAACATCAACTTATTAACCACAACAACATTAATAATAGAAGCAAATTCTAATCTACCATACAAGCCAAACAACAACTCGACACATTAGGCATCACAACAAGTCGCATATAAAGGTAATCACATAAAACGTTTACGCACTTAATCCAAATTACAAACAAGGAAACACACAACAATTACAGCCAGAGTCCATCAACGCAATCGTCAAGCGGGCCAGTCTGAGGCAAGCAACTAAGTAAGTCGGGGGACGACTCACCTCGAATCCAAGCATATATTATCCAATGAAGATCCATCATCAATCATAACCCGTCCTAAACAAGCCATAGATATACAAAAGTACATGTCAAAACGAAACCTTATACAAACACACTTATATATAAAAGACTCCAAATTCCAGAATCTGCAAGTCAACTTGTAAAATATAAAACAAATATTAAACAACGTCCTAAAATCATCACACTTTACAGATAAATAGCCTTAAAGGTTACGAACCTAATTCTTCAAGAATTATCTAAATCCGATATCAAACGAAAGCTATATAATTAATATACTCCAGGACTGTCCTATACATTCTGGATTCGTACAGTATTCGGTTTTACATATAAATACATGATCTAAAATTCATCAAAAATCATGAAATTATACACATATAAACTAGACTTCTAAACGATTCTAAACATATATCATAAACTCAATTCGGATCTATAATCAATATATGATGATTTTCCAAAACACTACCATCTATCCAGCCTTCCAGCAATACAACGAATCGGTAACGAATTCTTGTATCATTCGACAGTTATCCAAAAATCACGAAATTTTACATACATACTCCTGATAACTTATCTGATTTCCCACTGAAATATCATAATTTTTCGAGTTTAGTAACTTACCCAAATCGATCCTTCATTCTGCAGTACGAATTGGAGAAAATGGAGGCTGAAGAGAGGAGGGAGAGAAGAAGGCTAGGGTTGATTTAGGTTTAGAATAACCTTATATACTAGGTTAAGTAAGAACATTAATTCTTTTTAAAATAATTAAAGGAGTACAAATTATTAACACACTAGTATTAGGGCATTTTATGATATTTATTAGTTTCCTATAATAATTAACAAGAAGTTAAGCCTTCACAAGTTCACATACAAAATCACGTATAACACATCATATAATTTATAATTTTATTCTCGTATAACACATCATATATTAGATATATTATAGACCATATATAGATATTTTCAATCAAAATAAGGGGTATTACACCTAATCACACTCAACTAAAAATTAAAAGCAAGAAAATTTACCTCCAAGGCATCCGAAGGAGAGAGATCTAATTTCATAACTTCTTCCAAAATCTTGTTGCTATCATTATCAATCCTCTTCTTTCTCTCTTCTTCAGTGCACCAAACTTGGGCCATCATACCCAAATTTGCATTCATATCTTCAAACACTTTTCCAATTTATGCAGAAGCGGACTTTAGAGATAAAGTCAATTCTCCAACTTCATCACTTTTCTTCAATTTAGCTCTAGATTTTTTTGCACTTTTGATTGAAGTCTCATCCTTCCTCTTTCTTGACCTACTTGCAGATTGGAATAACTCGCTCTGAGTTTCTGCATCAGCTACACCTTCAACATTTAAATCATCATCACTATCAATTGTAATTGAGCCTCTAGCCAAGTCATCATCAAGGTTTTGAACAACTTGTATATATGACTCGCTTGCTGCTCCTGTAGCTCTATCCTTTCCATATATTTCAGCAAGCATTTCATACTGCGGGAATGGAACTTCAAAAAACCCTTTTGCCTTCTTATGGGTCTGCAAAGAAAATCAGTTTACATATCAGTGTACAACAACAACAACAAATCAATTTACATATTCATCAACAAATCAGTTCATAAATCAATTTATAGCAACAACAACATATCAGCAGCAACATAGCATCAAATCAGTTTCATAAATTTTCTCATTATGAACATAGCATCAATGCAACAAATCTGAACCAAATGCTAAATCTGAACTGACCTTTACATATTCATCACAAACACTCTTTTCAACTTGTAATAAGCTCTTCACACTATCCCAACCAAATCCAGATTGATTTAACATTTCAGCCATGGCACAATATTTTTCAGACCAATACTTCAATCTGGATTCAATGTGAGGTTCAGCTTTCAAATCACATTGTGGATTCATCTGTAGTAGCATCTTCTCCAATCGATTCATATAGCCACTCTTAAAGCCATTCTCACTTATCCACTTAGTATTATGAGAAATTTCTAATAAAGGTTGAAGTAATAACTCATCCTCCCATGGTGTCCAGTATCTCTTATTCTTTCCTCTGCCCCGCTGTTTACTTTCCATCCTGCTATGTGAAAAATTACAACAAGAATTTTTCAAAAACTGAACTGAACAGCAGACAAATTGAACTGAGATGAGACACATACATTATACATCAGAGACACATACAGTATACTGAACTGAACATCAGTTTACAAATCAAATCAACAGCTTTTGTGATTACATAACAAATCACAAAGAACACTGCAGCATCAGTACTTAGAAGCTTGCTGCTTGACCTTATAAAAAGTATATAACCATAAAAAAATGAACTAAACAAACTGAACTGAACAACAACAGACAAACTGAACTGAGCTGAGACACATACAGTTTACAAAATCAGAGACACATACTGAGTTGAACATCAGTTTACAAATCAAATCAGAGAACATCAGTTTACAAACTGAACTGAGTTGCACATTTCCAAACCAACCTCAGTTTACAAAATTCCAAACCAAACTAAGAAAACATCAGCAAAATATATTGGGAGAGTTTTTGACAAGCAAAGGAATTACAAGAGAAAAACACCTAAACATTTCCACTTCTAGCTCTCCACTGATTAAATAAACCTTGTGCTAAGGAATTTCTAAAATTTATCCACTGATTTGAGGTTTCAGTATTAGTTATAAATTCTCTTCTTCTTCTTCCTCCTCTTTCACCACCATCTCCATCGGAATCAGAACTAGATTCGGAATTAGAATCTGCATCACTCTCTTCGTCAATGAAGTCATCATCTTCATAAACTGCCCCGAGTTTTCTAATAAGGTTATGCAACAGACAGCAAGCTAAAACAATACGGCCTTGGGTTTTGATTGGAAAAAATGAAGGACTTCTAAGGATAGCCCATCTCCCTTTCAGTATCCCAAACAATCTCTCAATAACGTTTCTAGCTCTAGAATGCTTCATGTTATAGTATTCCTCCGCACTAGCAGGTTGTTCAGTTCCCCATTCTCTGAGGTGATATATGTGCCCTCTATACGGTGCAAGAAACCCTTCTGAATTTGCATAGCCCCCATCTACTAGGTAATAACAGCCTTCAAAAATAGTAATAAGAAAAATATTATTGATTGAAACTAGTCACTATAGTCAAATAAATTTTTAACTTTAAATTTACCTCTAGGAACTCTTAACCCATCAAATCTAGTAAGAGAATTTCTTAACACTCTTCCATCATGAGCTGACCCCTCCCATCCACTTAGAACATATGTGAACTCCATTTCTGGTGTGCAGGCAGCTAAGACATTCATAGCAACAGTCCCTTTTCGTGTTCGATACTTAGCTTTTTCTCCAGAAGGCGGTGTCACACTAATATATGTACCATCTAAAGCTCCTAAGCAATTCTACAAAACAATAGGTGCAAATCTGTTTTTTAATATATTATATATCCCTTACACCTTAGTGAATGAAAAAAAAGGGAATTTCAAAATACCTTGAAACATTTCCACCTATCATCTTCACATTGGTCTGAAATAGGAGTTGGCTTTTTCAATAAATGACCATGCAACTTTAGGACAACACTTAAGCATTTGTTAAATTGCCTACTTACACTTTCTCCACTTCTAATGAAATAATGAGAAATTGATCTATTCTTCTTGTGATGAGCCAAAGTGTACAAAAACATTGCCACTATCTCCTCAACCAACATATTGTAACTCCCTCTTAACCCCCCCAATATCCCTAACCATCTCACATAATGTATAAAAGACATTTCTAGGCATTCTTAACTCATTCCGACAAGACACATCACTTTCTCTTATCAACCTATTCAACATTTCAATTCTTATGTTTTCTTTATGTTTTTTTCTCTCTCTTAGCTGGATACTTCTAATCACTGTTGTATTCATCATATACCAAACATGATACGCCATCATAACTGCCCTAACTATAGCATAAACTACATGAAGTTGACGTGACCTTGTCATTCTCCTTTGAAGTTGATTTGGAGGAGACATTTTTGTTTAGAAAAAATAGTAAATCATTTCAGCCAAAGATAGATAGTTGAGATAAACAAACACAAGCAAACACAAGTAGATGTCCTTCTGCACCGATAAGCAAACACAAGCATATGATTGCACAGTAACTAGAGAGAAGGTAATGAAGAAATCGCAAAATCAGAGATTGTTCTATAATTATAGTAAGATAATTATATTTTGAAAATTTAGAGCTTTCTACTAAGAAATCCACATGAGCAAAATCTTATAAAATTCAAATGAGAAGACAGTAAGGAATGGGATAAGTGAACTAGAGATCCATTTCTCTGAAAAATTAAACAAAACAATCACTTTCAACTTTCAAGGCAAACAAATGTAAATATCCTCCCTTGCTTCCAGATAAACAAACTCCATTGAATATATGTCATGTGACCATATGTAAATTCAGCATAATCAATAATCTTAGGCAGGATCATACATATTATATTGACTGTTGATCTTCCATACTATAGGCAAACTATCTATTAATCTAAAACAACAACTTGGAAGTTGCCCAAATTTGCTGAAGATCTTGACCATTCCACTATTTGCAAAACCAGTTTAAGTAACATAAGTAGGTTTCCTTATGCATCAGTAAGAAAACTCAAGCTTGAGAGGATAAGATTAAGTAAACAACACTGCTTGACAAGACAAAGCCAGATCTGATTGATATCAACTGCAATACAAAACCCAAGCACATTTCCATGTAACTAGATCCTATTCACCCAGTCATCATAAAGGAAGATGAATTTATGATCTACCTTAATAAATAGACACATGAATAAAGTTTGAAAGCTTCAAAATTAGGGAGACAGAGGCATCAAGTTTCAGAGGTGACCAGTGAACTACTAACAAATTACTTACCAAACCCTAACACATCAGATAACATTTGAAAAAAGGATTCAACATGCTTTAAAACCCTAAATCATGTAGTGTAAGCAATAAGACAATAATTTGCACAATTTGACTAGTTTTGGATCGACTGAGTAATTTTCGAAAGCTGAACAGAGAAAATACCTTAGAAGGAGATGAGAGATCAAGAGAGTGGGGGGCTCGAGATGGTGACGATTGCAGATGTGGGGGGCTCGAGATGGTGACGATTGCAGATGTTGTAGGAGATGTGGGGGGCTCGAGATCTGGATTCGATGTGAGCTTAGAAGGAGATGAGAGATCAAGAGAGTCGGGCGATGCAGCGAGCGGAGAGAAAGAGAGTGAAACCCCTCTTTTTCGGGCTTAATGAAACTAGGGATTTCAATCTCTATTTTACCGATTGAAAAAAATAGAAACAACAACAACAAACACTTCGTATGGGATTGGGCTTTTCAATCCGATTCTTTTAGCCCATTTTAACAAAAACAAACGGGCCCTAAGTATAACAAATATGAACTTATGTTGTATTAAATTGATGAGTTGGTTAAACGACTAATGTGTAAGAGTTTATTAGGATAATAGTCTTTAAAAACTAACCACTTATTCCAAAGGAATAGTGTAAATTCAAGGGATTAATTTTTCTAATTCATATATAATAACTAAAAAAAAACCCTATATTTATCAATTACCTATGTAACATTATCAATTAGCTATGTCACATCATCACATAACATTATTACTGTAATTCTATTGATATTATTTCTTTACTTAAACATAAATAAATTATAATATATATGCAAAGATTACTATCTTAAATCTTTTGATATCATTTTCTTATTGAACATATACCAATTTTAAATATTATAAATCTCACAGTGTCTTTTTATTTACGTATTTTTCATTTAATAAGGGTCCCCCTATCTGCACGCCAATTTTTAACTATTTGGACGCGATTCTGCACGGCTATATTAGCCGACCAAATCTAGCACGCTTAACTTAAGCGACCGAGGGTAAAACCGTCAGAATCGGAATTTTTTCCCAAATCTTGTGCGCCTATATTAAACGTGGAAGAAAAAAGATTTTTGGAACAAAAATATAAATGTTATTGGGAAAATATTAAAAAAAATAGAAATTTAGTAGCACGACTAATGTAGCCGAATAAAATGAGACAGTTGTGAAAGAAATTTGCGGGTCTCTGTATGTGGGCCTGGCCCATATGGAGCGCAAAACACAGGCGTGCAATTAGGGCGCTTATGTTAAGCGGGCAAATCGAGCTGTTCTTAGTTCTTCTTCCCCGCTCATTCCCAGCTCGCGTCCACTAAACTTCTTCTTCTTCTCTTCTTTAATATCCCGATTTCCGGTTGTTTTTCTTCCAATTTCCGTCCACATTTCAGGCGCTTCATCTTCTTCTGGTTTTGCGTCCACAATTAATGAAATAATGGAGTCCGGTGGAGGGGAAATTCCGGTGACTGCTCTGTCTGGTGGAGCTCATGGAGGTGGAGAGGAGTCGGGCTCGCAGGTGGAGATTACAGAGGATGGTTTTAGGGTGGGGGAAGTTAGTGTAGAGGTGGCCCCTGATTTTGTTAGTGTCGAGATGGTGGCCGAATCGGGAGCCATGGATGGGATTTCAGAGTCGATCGGGACATCGTCGGAACCAGCAGGCGGGTGCGGGTATGTAAATGGTTGCTTTGATATTCTTGTATATGAGAATTGGATTTGATTTTAATGGATGAGCTGTTTTTATAATTTGGTTGTTGTTTTCTTGTATAATCAAAACAACAGGTATGTTAATGGTGTCGGGATTATAGAATAATGGCTGCTGTTTTCTTGTAGCTGTTTTGATTGTTGTTTTGGGCAAATAACTTCAAAGAGCTATAATGCCTTAAAGTGAGGCAAAACAACCGAATCGAGCAATAATCACCAAGAACTCAAAGGTTTCAAAACTATAAGGATCGAGAGACAAGAGATCGGATTGAGTTTGATTAGCCAAAGAGTATTCGATCACAAGAGAGTTTTTGGTAGGTTTTTTCTATATCGTTTACAAACATGGGAAATTGCCTTATATAATCCCAATTTAATCAAAAAAGACGTTACAAGCTTAGAATCCGGAATTTCCTTATTCTCCTCCTTCTCGACCGTTGTTGTCTTGAATGCTAGGATGGACCGGACTTTGAATTCGTCTTCCGCGTTGACTTCTGTCTTTGTAGCCGTTTCTTAGCTTGCGGGCTTCTCCTCTTAGCCTCATGATCATGGGCCAGATTTCGGCCCAACATTTTGCCCCAAAAGGAAGCGTTCAGAATAGCCCAGGATTGATCTGTACGGTTGCTTTTCATTCATCCAACCCTACACGTGCATTTCCACTTGCATTTGCTTCTGCTTTAAATTGACGGGACGACTGGTTCAGAGAACCATCATTCCTCTGCCGTTTCTGAGTCCCTAGGTGAGTCTTCTCCCTTTTCATCTTCCAACTCCCAACCATGGCGAACTTACTCCAGATTGAAGCCGCTGATCTTCCACCGTGCCTTTGCGCCCAGGATGCCGTTCCCAGTGAGCTTTCTGACGATGATCTAAAGATCTTCCGTGTCTGCTACGATTTCCCCCCTCACTCAGTTCTCCGAGCACCGGACCATCTCCACCGAGCCGACGATGAGGATTCCGAATGGGTATGTCTTTTCGAGTATCCCTTCAAAATAGGCCATGTTTTCCCTTTCTCTAAACTGGTCCCTGATGTCCTAGACCGATACAACCTTGCTTGTTGCCAAATAATGCCTCACAGGTGGAGATTGTTGAGGATTCTTTATCGTCTTAACGAAAGATATCCTGATCTTCACTTCAACCTAGCCAATTTTGAATATCTTCACCAACCCGTGACCATTAAATCCCATATGTACTGCTTTTCCGCTCGTCTTGGTTTTAGACCCATAGCTTTAGGCTAGAGTTGTAATGATCGGGGGTGGAAAAAACGGTACTTCTTCGCGCAGGTTTCTTCGCTGGGCACGGTGGAAGACTGTGGTTTCATGAGGACTCAGTGGTTGCGTCAAGGTATGTATTACTCTCATATTGTATCCTCTTTGTCCTCTTTTAACTTCGTCTTATTTTTCTTTTTGTCAGCTCCTGAAGATACCGATCGCCCTACTGACCCGGTGAAGAGGATCCTGTCGTTTCCGGCCATCCATCGTACCTTCCAGAACTCTACAATCACCAAGCCAATTTCCTCACTCGAGATGGGTCCAAGCTCCACTCCTTCCAAGTGTAAGTTTCGAATCCTGTACTTCCCTTGTGTTGTGTTTTGTTGGTATTTGCTCACCGTGGGGCCATGTTGTGATGGCAACGACGAGTACTCGTGCAGGGCCGTACAAGGAAAGGGTAAAGCTTCTTCATCCCAAGCTTTGCCTCCCAAACCCAAATCTGGGGAGAAGCGTAAGTCCTCCGAGATCGTCGACCTTTGCAATGAAGTGCTAAATGGTGAAGCTACGACGGGCCTCTCATCGATTTATGACGTCATCATCCCTGAGGATGTCAAACTCAGGAGTCTTAAGGAGAACGTGGCCTTTGCTGGTGACAGTCTATGGATGGTAAGCCTGGCTTTTTATGATGCTCTTTCTGTTTGTTGTTTCCACCTTTGATGTCGTATTGTTCTCGTCACAGGCTATTCAGCACGTTTGGGAGAGTCACGATAAGTTTGTCAAGGACATTGAGGATCTGACTTACCGTGCGGAGACTGCCAAGGGGCGTGTCAAGGATTCCAAGGCCATGCTGGAGAAAGCTGAGAAGAACGAGGCTGAGCTGGTCCGTCGTTTGAACAAAGTCAACAAAACCCTTGAAGAGGAGAAGAATGCATGTGGGTCGAAAGCTGTCGCCATCGGATTGTACTTCGGAGCTAGATCTCGCATTGAAATCATGGAAGAGTACTCCAGAGGACAACACGTGGCTTGGGATTTGGATGATGCCAAGGCTCGACTTCGGGCCGACTTTCATGACGGTTGTCCTCATGCTGAGTATCTGGACAACATTCCTAGGACCGAGGATGACATTGGCGAGGCTGAATCAAGCTCAGGTAGGACCGAGGTTCCTGAAGTCTGTGCGTCCAAGGGAAGCGCTTCTGCCAAGGCTGACGAGTGATCTCCTTTCTTAGCTTTCCACTTATTTATTGCGTTTGCTTTGTTCTTGAACTGTTTTGGTGCCCCTTCCTCCATCGCGGGTCAAATATTATGTAAGACAATGGTTTTGGCAGTCCGTCCTTCGGCGCGGACTGCATCCCCTCTTGTAAGGATTCTGGCCGTGTAGGCTCAACTTTTAATGCACCGCCTTTCTTCTTAAGACGACCTGTTTCGGAGCATGTTTTCTATTGATTAAAACGTTCCTTTGTAACGTATGTAGATGTATTTGTACATGTCTTAAGATTTCGTACCTTATAATGTGCATAAGGTCGCAGGGTACGTTGACCCAGGCGTCTGGTCCACCCCTTGGTCGGGAATTTGTATGGACCCGTGGTGTCGGCTACCCTCAAGGAGAGATGGCCTGCAATGTTTATGTATTAATATTAGAGTCATGACGTAGGTCCGAAGGATTATTAAGCAATAGTGTTTTGCGTAGTGTACGGCGATTCGTACCTTATTGTTTGTCATAAGGCGAACAGGGTACGACGTGCCTTTGTGATCCTTCGTGTTTCGATCCATCGTGTCTGTATATGTGTTCTGAGCTCACGAGTGTGTATGTTGTCGTGGATCCACTTGTCTCTTTTGCAGTTGTTCCTGCATTTTTCTGAAAACAAACGTATTTTTGGGTGGTAATTGGTCGTACGACGCTATTACCCTTTTATACTTAGCGTTAGTATTAATGTCTCTAAACTATAACAAATCTACATCTACTTTGGAAGAATAAATGAAATTTTCAGAAATGATACGCTTTTAGATGGGTTTCGTTCCAACTCCAAGGGATGGGATATCCGTCGATGTTCTCCAATCGGTATGCTCCTTGTCCTACGACCTCGACGATCCTATAGGGTCCTTCCCATTGTGGAGCCAGTTTTCCATCTCTAGGATCCTTGGTATTCTGGAAGGTCTTCCTTAGGACCCAATCTCCTAACTTGAATGCCTAAATCTTGATGTTCTTGTTGTAGCTCCTTGCGACTTGTTGTTGATAGCTAAACATCCGGACTGTGGCTTTCTCCCTAAGTTCGTTGACCGTGTCCAGATCATGTGACAAGGCTTCGTCATTTGTGTCAAAGTTTTGCAACCCATACCTGATGGTTGGCAAGAGGACCTCCGCGGGGATCACCGCTTCACATCCGTATACCAATGAGAAAGGAGATTGCCCGGTGGCTGTCTTAGGCGTCGTGCGATCCGACCATAGGACATAAGGCAACTCATCTGCCCATCGACCCTTGGCGCCTTCCAGCCTTTTCTTCAAATTGTTGATGATGATTTTGTTGCTGGACTCTGCTTGACCATTGGACTGTGGATACCTAGGGGTAGAAGTGACCAAACTTATGTTCCATCAGGAACAGAAGGCCCTGCTCTTGCCCCCTATGAACTGGGAACCATTGTCGCAAACAATCTCTGAGGGTATGCCGAATCTGCACAAAATGTTACGTTTAATAAAAGATATCACATGTGCTTCTTTTATCTCTCTATATGCTTCTACCTCAATCCATTTTGAGAAATAGTCTGTCATTGCTAAAAAGAAAACTCTTTGCCCCGGCGCTGGGGGGAGTTTGCCCACGATGTCCATTCCCCATCTCATGAAGGGCCATGGAGCTATCGTAGGATGCAACAATTCAGACGGTTGATGTGGGACTGGTGCATGTCGCTGACCCGCGTCGCACTTCTTTGCATGGTTCAACGCATCTGTATTCATCGTAGGCCAGAAAAACCCTTGACGTCTTGCCTTGCAAGCCAGGCTTTGTCCGCCGGCATGATTTCCACACTCACCGTCATGGATTGAGTGCAATAGTTCTTGCACCTCGGATGGTGTAAGACACTTGAGTTTTGCCCCTGTGACAGACCTCTTGAAAAGAAAACCGTCAATTAATTCATAGGAGAGTGCTTGTACCTTGAGTCTCTTTGCAGCCGCCCTGTCCATTGGTAGGGTGCCCCTGACCATGTAATCCATAAGCGGCTTGGTCCAATCTTCTACCAGTCCGTCCGTGTTTTCCCCAAGATTGTCTCCATTGTTGACCAAAATCTCTTTTGCCTTGGACGTAGCAGGTGTCATGACATGGATGATGGGTACGACAGGAAATTCTCTAGGGTCTAGAGCCGATCCTAGATTAGCTAGTGCGGCCGCTTGAGTATTTTGTTCCCTGGGGACCTGACATATTTCAAATGTGTTGAATTTTTCTATTAATCCCCGAGCGATACTTACGTAGGCGGTCATCCTGTCGTCCTTTGTGGCGTATGACCCTTGGACCTGGTTAACTACAAGTAGTGAATCACATGTAACCTTAAGTTCTTCTATGCCCATGTCAGCTGCCAAATGTAATCCAAATATGAGTGCCTCATATTCAGCTTCATTATTCGTCGCATCCCACTCACATCTCACGGCTTGGGCTATGTTATCCCCCTGTGGCGATTTCAGTACGACGCCGAGACCTGTACCTCTGACGTTTGAGGCCCCATCTGTGAAGAGTTCCCATGTTCCTTTTTTATCTGTACCAGATAACTCCGATGCCTCCTTTACTGCCTCCTCTTCTAAAGTCGGACTGAAATCAACTACAAAGTCAGCCAAAGCTTGAGATTTGATCGCCGTCCGTGGCTCGTACTCTATCTCGTAGCCACTCAAATGTATGGCCCATTTGGTGATTCGTCCTGTAAACTCTGTCTTTCTTAACACCGCCTTCAGAGAATGATTGGTCCTTACGACGATCGTGTGTGATTCGAAGTAAGGATATAGCTTGTTGGATGCCATGACCAGAGCAAGCACGAGTTTCTCCAACGATGAGTATCTTGTTTCTGCTGGTAGTAAGGACCGACTGACGTAATAAATGGGTAGTTGTTGTCCATCTTCTTCTCTGGTTAAGACCGCACTTACTGACGACTCTGACACTGCCAAATAAAGTGGCAACGCCTCTTCAATTTTGGGTTTGGCCAACAACATGGGGTCGGACAAATATGACTTGAGATCCTGGAATGCCAACTCGTCCTCTGTGCCCCAGTGGAATGACTTGCTCTTCTTTAATACGTCGTAGAAATGCTTACACTTGTCGGACGACTTCGAGATAAATCGGTTCAAGGCCGCTACGCGTCCTGTTAGCTTCTATACGTCCTTGACACATTTGGGCGACTTCAAGTTCATAATTGCTTTAACCTGTTTTGGACTTGCCTCTATCCCCCTTTGATTGACCAAGTATCCTAGGAACTTTCCTGACGACACACCAAAGGAGCATTTAGTGGGATTTAATTTCATATTATACCTCTTAAGAACTTCGAATGCTTCCTGCAAGTGTTCTATATGATCTTTCTTCCGTTTTGACTTGACCAACATGTCCTCAATATAGACCTCCATCGTATCATCAATCTGGTCCTTGAACATCTTGTTAACCAGTCGTTGATATGTTGCCCCTGCATTTTTGAGTCCGAAGGGCATGACTTTGTAACAGTACGTCCCCTGGCTAGTGACAAAGGCTGTCTTATCTTGATCCTCCGGGTCCATTTGAATTTGGTGGTACCCGCTGAATGCGTCCATGAATGTCAACATTTCATGTCCTGCTGTCGCATCTATCATCGCATCAATGTGTGGAAGCGGGAATGAGTCTTTTGGACATGCTTTGTTCAAGTCCTTGAAGTCGACACACACCCTCCACTTTCCATTCTTCTTTTCTACGACCACAACGTTTGCCAGCCAGTCAGGGTAAGCGACCTCCCTGATCTTTCCTGTTTCGAGGAGTTTCGTCACTTCCTCGTCAATGACTTTGTTGCGCTCCGCGGCGAATTTCCTGCGTTTCTGCTTAACAGCGGGGAAACTTGAATCTACGTTAAGTTTATGCGTCATTATATTCGGGGGAATACCCACCATGTCCTCATGGGACCATGCAAAACAATCTGAATTTAATCTTAAAAATTGTAATAAAGATGTTCTCGTCTCATCATCTAGGTCAGCCCCTATTCGAACAGTCCGTGTGGGAGAAGAAGGATCTAGAACGATTTCATCCAACCTCTCTGTTTGAGGTTCGACGTACCGATTCGATCTTCCTTCTTCCTTTAACTGCTATGCGGACTTATCCTCAACTGCTTGTTTCATTGATACCATATAACATTCTTTAGCCAATTTCTGTTCTCCTTTTATTTCTTGTATCCCCCATTTAGTAGGAAATTTTATGGTTTGGTGATAGGTTGAAGCGACAGCTTTCATCGCATGGATCCATGGTCTCTCAATAATGCAGTTATAGGGAGATTTGCAATCCACAACGTTGAATCTGACCTGGAGGTTTACGCCTCCTGCGTATACGGCTAGGACGATGTCCCCAACCGTATACTTCACTTCACCACTAAAGCCCACTAGAGGAATACGGTTAGGACTAACATCATCTTCCCCCAGCCCCATTTGTTTCAGAGTTGATAAGTTCATCAGATTACTAGAACTACCTATATCTATTAGAATCCTACGTATAAGGCAATTTCCAATTGAGAGAGAAATAACCAAACCGTCGTGGTGCTCCACCTCCCACACATCAGCGTCGTCAAAGGTGATAGAGGGTAGGTCGCTCACCCTCTTCCCCTTCAACTCTGACGGCGGAGGTGAGTCAAGGGCACGACATTTTGCCTGTCTCTTGGCTGCTGAATATGATATTCCGCATAGTTCCGAGCCACCTGAGATGCAGTTGATTACTTTTGCTGGGACCGGTGATGGAGGACGGTTGTCTGACCCTTTGTCGCTCCGCTCGAGCGTCGCCTTGGCACGTTCAGATATGACGTCTTTCAAGAAACCCTGGGCCAACAACCTCGCAACCTCCTTTCGAAGGGTGACACATTCATCTGTGTAGTGCCCATGGTCGGCGTGAAAGTCACACCATCTGCTCATGTCCTTTTTTGACTCTGGCTTGTCGCTCTTCCTTGGCCATCTTACATCCTTACCGATCCGGTCGAAGGTCTTTACTAATTCTGCAACAGAAACACTGAAATGGTAAGATTGGACTTTCGGAGGAAGGGATGGATGGTCTTTCCACTCAGTCCCGCGTTCCCTGCTTGGCGCAGCCCTGTCCCGATCTCGTCTCTCACGAGGATATGGCTGACTGCGATGTTCGCGCCGACTATCCTCACGAGATCTACGATCAACTCGGTCTAGGCTGCTACATGGAGCCTCGTCTTCCTCCAATCGGACTTGGGCCATTGCTTTTGCTTGCACGTCTTCGAACGTCTGACACGGATACTTTGTCAGTTCCCGGTAGAGTTCGCTTCCCTTCGTCAAGCCACGACGGAATGCCTGAATTGAGGTTTGCGTGTCGCAATGTGGGATGGACACCTTGACCTTGTTGTACTTGTGCAAATAATCACGTAGGGATTCATTAGCTTTCTGAATTACATAATATAGATCGCTTGATTGTTTTTCCAGCTTGCGACTGCTAGCAAATTGGTTCTTGAACGCATCCACTAGTTTAGCGAAAGACGTAATAGACCCTCGTGGAAGGTTCATGAGCCACGTAAGGGTTGGTCCGGACAATGATGTGCCAAAGCTTTTGCACATGACTGCCTCTCGGCTCCCCCGAGGAACCGAAATAGTCATAAGCTTTTGCTTGTAAAAGGCGACATGGTCATCTGGATCGCTGGTCCCATCATAACTTGCTATAGTAGGCAAGTGGAATTTCTTTGGGATTTCAGTTCGGGCAATTTCTTCCACGAACGGGGAATCTTCGAAACCATCTGGGGCCTCCTTCTCGATGGGTCGAGGCCGATCATCCAAAGCTCTGAGACGCTCGCTAAGAGCTTGGTCGATGAGCATTTGGATACTATCTGTAGGTTGGACCTGTATTCCAATTGCTCGGTCCACGACAGGACCGGCTGGTGCGGCAAAAGTAACCGTGTTAGTTGGAAATGGCATTTCAATATTAGGGTTAGGGTTACCGATAGACGTTCGACAATTTTCCGCTGGTGTCATGTCCACATCGTCCATGGTGAGCCGAGTTCGAACATCGGCCAACTGGTTGGCCCCCAGCGTCCTCATTGCGTTAGACCCGACGAACTGTACCTGCGCTTTAAGAACATAATTTTCATTTAGTAACCTAGTATTAGATGCAGATATCGCCTCGTAACGTTGGCGGTGCTCATCCATCTCCTTGCGCAGGGATTCCATGGATTGATGCATGAGGCGCATTTCTTCACGAGTTGTTTGCGCCGTGTCGCCTGAAACGACATCGTTGGCAGATCTTGTTGCCAGATCTTCCTCGTTAGAAACAGGGGTCTCTACATCCGGGACCAACACCAAAGGAGTTTCCACGATCAGAGCTCCTTCGGGATTGATATCCATGGGGCCAGATCCTGAAGCGTTAACGTCTCCGTTCACCATTGTTGTTAACTACTAGAGTCCTTGGTTCAGCTTGAAATCGATCGATGCCCCACGGTGGGCGCCAAATTGTTTTGGGCAAATAACTTCAAAGAGCTATAATGCCTTAAAGTGAGGCAAAACAACCGAATCGAGCAATAATCACCAAGAACTCAAAGGTTTCACAACTATAAGGATCGAGAGACAAGAGATCGGATTGAGTTTGATTAGCCAAAGAGTATTCGATCACAAGAGAGTTTTTGGTAGGTTTTTTCTATATCATTTACAAACATGGGAAATTGCCTTATATAATCTCAATTTAATCAAAAAAGATGTTACAAGCTTAGAATCCGGAATTTCCTTATTCTCCTCCTTCTCGACCGTTGTTGTCTTGAATGCTAGGATGGACCGGACTTTGAATTCGTCTTCCGCGTTAACTTCTGTCTTTGTAGTCGTTTCTTAGCTCGCGGGCTTCTCCTCTTAGCCTCATGATCATGGGCCAGATTTCGGCCCAACAATTGTTTTGATTATAATGGATGAGAATTGGTTTTGATTATAATGCTAGATGTACTGTATAGACACATGAGAACGGAAATGTGCACATGAGACTTAGTTTTGATCGAGATCCTGTTGTGCTGTTTTGATGCTGATAATTTTACATATATTTGCAATAGTATAGTGGAAATTGTTTTGATCCCCACTCCTCGTTTTGATGCTGTTTTGATGTTTCTTTGAGTGGAAATTGTTTAGTGCAGCTTATACTCTTTCCATATTATATATATGACCCATGATCCTGATGTGTTGTTTTGTTTGGTTTGGATGGAAATTGAATAGATTCGGGTTATTTCGATGGTGTAGGGCTTTCTTCGACAATGGTGTTAACAGATCAATTGCAATTTGTTGGTGGCGCTAGAAAACGGGCAACCCGGTCCACTATCGCTCAGGACGTGGATGCCGGCGTGACTCCGTCACCCGTAGGCATCTTCCATGTAATCTGAATTTGCTTTAAAGATTATAATAAGTTCTAATCGAATAGATAAGATTATTGATACAAAAAAAACCGTCTTAATTAGATATAGTGTCTTTATAGAATATTAGATTATAATAAGTTCTATTTGTTTTGTTTTGCATTATTGGGTATTATGATATGTTATAAAATTAGAATATTAGAATTTATTAGAAATTCTAAATCCCTAAATTTGTTTGGATGGAAATCTGAATCAGATTTCCGAATAAAAGGAATATCGAAAAAATCGAATAATAGCGTTATTATGAAAGATGAAGTAATATTTTTATAACAAGAAATAAAATTAATAATTTAGGCGGTACGAAACGTTGTGGGAGACTCTGCTGGATTTACTTTTCCAGCTCTTGTAGCAGACAGGCGTCCTCCGACTTTAAAGGGTCATTAGCGATAACGATCGCATGAGATCCACTTCAGTAGGAGCACAAATAGAGGCAGCTGCACAAACACCAGTTATTGAGCCGACCACTGCACAGACGTCAAATTCTGAGTCGGCTACTAGGCATACGCCGGATAGAGCTCCTCCTCGGAGAGGCATTTCAGCTGCTGTACGTAGTAGGGTTGCAGCTAATGCACGTAGCACACCTGCAGCTACTGCACGTAGTACACGTGCAGCTAATGCACTTAGTACACCTGCAACTACTTTACAAGAAGATTTGTTTGGGGAAGATCAGGGCCATGGTGACAGCATGGCGGACGTCTCGTCTGGTGATGAGATGGACGTTGACGTTGACGTGGAGGCGGAGTTGCAGCCTGAAGATGCAACTCCTATACAGGGACGATTCGTTGTTTGCTATTCTGCGATCGTACATGATGATCAGACCGCACAGAAACAGGATGATCCGGTTGTAGAGACACATGATTTGGCGTTGGATGACAGTATGCCATCACATTCCACTTATATTTCTGATGAGCGCCCCTCACCTGTTTCGTTCCCTCCCCATTCACCTTATCGAGTAGCGACACCTCCCCATTCACCTCTTCGACATCCGACCGATGATGTTCCCCCTCCTCCACCTCCAGCAGATGATGCAGTGTTTCCGGGACCTAGTACATGGTACCCAGACGGAGGTCCACGCTATGGTCTCATCCTTACCTCATATCAGACACACATTGCCAGAGATATATGGGACGACACCCCTCGAGATGTCCCTCCTCTTGATATTCAGCCTCTACTCCCTCCTCTTCCTGTTCGCAGATATAGGAGAACTCGAGCTCAGATGGAAGCTGATGAGGCTGCTGCTCAGGCTGCTGCTGAAGCTGCTGCTCAGCTTGCTGCTGAGGCTGATGGTGAGGTTGTTGGTGCTCCTGTTGAGGCTCCTCCTGCTGATGTGCAACCTCCAGATTTGGTAAGTGAGCCCCCATGATTTTACTGAAGATAAATTAGTATTTTTATTTTTCATAACTAAATGAATTTTGTGATTTTGCAGACGCGTAAGGTTCTTAAGATCTACACACATGCTGGCTACACCAGTCCGTACGAGCGGTATATTCGACACGAGCCTGGTTCATGGTTCGAGATAGCACAACGTAGTGGTCTTACGCATCTTCGGATTCTAGGCACGGGAGCAGTTGATTTTTTATTGATTTCAGCCTTTGCAGAGAGATGGTACCCCGAAACTAACTCATTCCATTTTCCATGGGGCGAGATGACAATTACCCTTCACGATGTTCTCGAGATTCTAAGTCTACCTATAGACAGGAGGAGTTGTACTTTACCGCCGAGTGTGACTGGAGAGAGGGTGAGAGATACGATAGCTACAATGCTTGAGGTGGATAGGAAAAAAGTGGACAGCTGGATTACGGGAGGCGGTATTCCTATGAAGTTAGTTGCAGATGAGATGGAGGCGATGATGAAAGAAGAGCAAAGGGACGAGGAGTTGGTCGCGTCATTGTATTTGTGGTATCTTCTCGCCACGACAGTGTTGCTCGACAAGTCGACCAACAAGCTCAAGCAGTGGATATTAGGTCTTGTTTTGGATCACGCGTGTACAGATAGTATCACTTGGGGAGCTGGCGTCTTGACGCACCTGTATCGGAACATAGGACAGGCGTCTCGACGAAATGCGATGACCATGGCTAGCTGTGGAATATTGTTGAGGGTAAGTCAATGTAGTTTGATTATTTAATTTAAAAGAAACGCTATTAGTTTCTTTTTAAATGTGTGTTATTTGTTCATATTCCACAGTCATGGATATGGGCTTATTTGTAATATCCCTAATTTCGATAGAAATTGTATTTGTTTGAGTGATTTTGAAAATTGGTTTTAAAGAAAGAGGTATAATTTTTAAAAGGTTATTGATTGTTTCAATAAAAATAATACGTATATTTGATCTTGAGTTGTGTATTTTTAAATACTTCTATCGACTCATGTATATATTTTGAGATTTTAACAACTTAAGTTGAATTATATTATATATTAAGAATTATAATTATAATTTATTATTATTCTCAATTAGTGATTAAGTCCTTAAGTTAATTCTAATTAGTTTTTTTAAGTCTAGTATATATATACCCTACTTCACTTTAACCTAGTATATAAATCTATTTTAGAACTAAACAAACCCTAGCCTCCTCCTTCTCTCTCTCCTCTCTTCAGCCTCCATTTTCTCCAATTCGTATTGCAGAATGAAAGATCGATTTGGGTAAGTTACTAAACTCGAAAAATTGTGATATTTTAGTAGCAAATCATATACATTATCAGGAGTATGTATGTAAAATTTCGAGATGTTTGGATAAGAATACTGTGAGATATAAATCGAAAACTGCTCGTTTGAATTTCTGAAAAACGGGTTGGAATGATCTGCTTTATAAATTCGTAACTATTTTGATTTAGATCTGATTTGAGAGTATGATATATGGTTGGAATCGTCTTGAAGTCTAGTTTCTGTATACGAAATTTCATAATTTTTGATAAAATTTAGCTTCTGCGGTTCTAAGGAAAACCGAATAGGGTACGAATCTTGATGGTTTTAGACAGTCCTTGAGTATATTAATTATATAGTTTTCGTTTGATATCGGATTTAGATAATTCTAAAAGCATTAGGTTCGTAATCTTTAAGGCTATTGATCTGTAAAGTTTGATGATTTTAGGACGTTGTTTAATATTTTTTTTATATTTTACAAGTTGACTTGCAGATTCTGGAATAAGGAGTCTTTTATATATAAGTGTGTTTGTATAAGGTTTCGTGTTGACATGTACTTTTGTATATCTATGGCTTGTTTAGGCCGGGTTATGATTGATGATGGATCTTCATTGGATAATATATGCTTGGATTCGAGGTGAGTCATCCCCCGACTTACTTAGTTGCTTGCCTCAGACTGGCTCGCTTGACGATTGCGTTGATGGACTCTAGCTGTAATGTTGTGTGTTTCCTTGTTTGTAATTTGGATTAAGTGCATAAATGTTTTATGTGATTACCTTTATATGCAAGTTGTTGTGATGCCTAATGTGTCGAGTTGTTGTTTTGCTTTGTATGGTAGATTAGAATTTGCTTCTATTAGTGATGTTGTTGTGGTTGATAAGTCGATGTCGTGTATGCTTGTAGTTGATGAACTTATTCCCTGGTGTGTGGTTTGCGGTTGCGCGTTGAAGGTGTATTTGTTCTGTTATCTTGTGTTGTTGTGGATATAGAATTGATGTTGTTTGTGCTTGTGTTAAAGTGGTGTTATTTAATGATGTGTTGCATTGTATGATAGATTGTATGTGGGTGAGCGCGTGAGGTGCATTGTGATTTGCTATCTTGTGTGTTTGACTAAGTGTTGATTCTATTGTGCTTGTTAAGTATCGTTGTGAGTTTGATATGTTGACTGGGTTTATGCTTTGTCTGATGTGTTGTTTGTAAATTACAGTTTAGTTTCTTGAGATGTAGTTTGATTGCGGGTTCATCTCCTGAGATCCCAACTTCTAACCCAGGTTACTCTGGGGTTTTCTTTTGATTCTGATGGTTACAGGACTTTAGCTTGTACGATGTGGTAGCTGCATGGAGAAGTTGGAGGTGCTCGACGGTGGTGCTAGTTTAGTGTCTAGACTTGCATATTTTATATTTTAATTTTCGTATTGAGTTTTAGAATATCTTTGTATTATAGTCGCTTCCGCTTTAGTTACATATTTATTGTCGTATTTAGCCTGGTGGGTTTCGAGAGGAAATCCACGGCGGTAACACCCATGAGTTGGGGTGTTACATTATTTTCCCCATTTCCCTGGACACTACATCATGGACTCTGCTGCCCAACTTTCTGATGCTGCAGCTATTAGGGATGGACAGGAGGTCCCACAAGGCAAGAATGTCGAGCGTTTGATCTGCATACGCCGCTTGCTTGACAAGATTGATACGAGGAGGTAAAATGTTTTGTTCACTATTTTATTTTCGTTTGTAATTACATTATCCATCCCATAACTTCTTTCTTTTTTTATTACAGATTCAGTGGCTCCCTTTTGCTAGGGTCGACTTCCGTAGACCGGAGTATGCATCATCTCTTTTCAGAGGCATCTTACGTCCCATGCCTATTCAGGAGCCATACCACCCGGACCATTGTCTTGGACAGTTCGGCCATGTACAAATGATCCCAGAGGAGCTACCACTACATCCTAGCAAGGTGACTCGGTTGAACAACCTCAGCCACTACAAAGTGGAATTTCCAGAGTCGATGTTAGGGGCGTGGGATGAAGTGACTAGGCCGTTGTTTCAGATACAGCAACCGAGAGCCTCCTACTTCTGGGCAGTTACCGAGGACTATTTAGATTGGTTGGATGACTACTCCCATGTGTTAGTGGATCCAACATCTATTAGGCAGGATCGACCAACTGGCCCTATCCGTCCCATTCCATATGTTGACACGCTTGCGGTATGTTTAAATAGTTTATTGCTTGATTGTAATTATTTTTGTTAATATATATCATCTTCAATATAATAACATTATGAATGCAACGGAACCAGATGGTAGCGGCTGAGATTCGAGGTTATTTAGAGAGGCCGAGGGATGTGGTTGTTACCCAGGAGCAGATTGATGATATAATGAGGCGTCTGCTTAATATGTTAGTAGACGAGCATATTCTGATGGCTCCTCCTCCTCCACGTGCATCTCAGAGGTTGTTTTGAGATTCTGTATTTGAGCGAGGTCAGGGTAGCGGTAGTCGGGGTGGTGGGGACGATGACGCTTCCGGTAGTCAGGGTGGTGGGGACG
This sequence comes from Oxyria digyna, assembly GCA_029168935.1. Lineage (NCBI taxonomy): Eukaryota > Viridiplantae > Streptophyta > Magnoliopsida > Caryophyllales > Polygonaceae > Oxyria > Oxyria digyna. Next base: position 20,702,369 of record JAPVLV010000010.1, on the reverse strand, counting down.
GTGAGGGTAGCGATGCACGACTAAGTTAGGAGTACTATCACGTGGTATTTTGGATTATTGTTCGTATTTTGGATTATTGTTTGCATTTTGTATTATCGTTTGCATTTTGGATTAGTTGTTATGTTGAGTATGGAATGGAGCCTCTAAACATCTATTCTTGAATCTGAATGCTTGCACCAACATCATATATGAACTTATATTTTTCTTCTTAACAATCAATAGTACAAGTTAGGAGTACATTGATTGACTTGGAGAATACAATTGACATTAAGGAGGATACAATTGACATTACAAAGCATTACACATGACATTACAGTTGACATTACAAAGCATTACACATGCTTACTCCTTACTTCTTAATTCAAACTGACATTACAAAGCATTACACATGACATTACAAAGCATTACACATGCTTACTGCTTACTGCTTAATTCAAACTGACATTAAAAAGCATTACACATGCTTACAAAGCATTACAAAGCATTACACATTCTTCTCTAATATTGTCATTACACATTCAAAGAAAAACACAATTGATATTAACAATTCAAAGCATTAAGTATCACACAGTTGCAAGAAGCTGATATTACACAACATTAAAACATCAGTGCTCCAAAGTTTAACATCTTTAACGAGCTTCGTACCGCACAACTGCAAATAAGGAAATAACATGACTGAGGCAATACAATCTGAGGCAAAAACAAAAAATAAGCATGTAAGCATGATTGAAAATGGGATAAGGAGATAATCTGATTATTGCAATCTGAGCATATTTTGGAAAGATATGCTCAGATTACATATGTAAGAAAACTAGTACTCTTTTCACAAAATCAGTATGCACGAGTATTAAACACCACCAGGCTTAATTGCTTGCTCTTTACCACAATCTGTTCACAAAAAAATTGCACGCCCAAACTTGAATCAAAATCAAGATACAAAGATCGAAGACGGGAATCAAAAAAATCAAAATCAACTAGTGAATCAAAAAAATTGCACCCCCAAACTTGAATCAAAATCAAGATACAAAGATCAACCAAAATCAAAATTGCACGCCCAAACTTACCTTCACAGATGTAACGTACATGCTCAGGCTGTGGATCCATGGCGACGATTTGAGAAAGTTGTGTGGTTGAGGACGATAAAGATCGAAGACGGGAGAGAAATGTTATTGTCCGCTTTCCTGAGATTGAATGGATGGATGGAGATACTGATGGCGAATTGAAGAGTCCTTGAAGAGAGAGTGACGGCGGAAATTTTTGAGGGTTGAGATCTTGAGATTGAATGGAAGGAGATAGGAAGAGTGCACGCCAAAAATTTTGAGGTCAAATACACGGATCTCTATTCTTAGCCCTTGATTGAAAAGATGATGGATGGTTGAGATCTTGGTTAATAAAATAAAATGAAAAGACATTTGGTTTATTCCTATATTTTTACATTACATATCCTAAAAAACTTTGGTTAAAACTGATTTCATAAAAACAATGGTTAAATTTAAATAAACAAAACTTTACGATATCCTACATCGACTAACCTATGTTCTTATATAACTAATCAATGTTACTATGAATGTTCTTATATAACTAATGAATGTTACTATGAATGTTAGTATATTTCATTTCAACTCTTTAATACATGTCGACTAACACGTAACCAATGTTACGAGATAACATTCAAAGGTAGTAATAAACTAACAAAACTTTTAATGTTCTTATATAACTAATCAATGTTACTATGATTGTTCTTATATAACTAATGAATGTTAGTATATTTCATTTCAACTCTTTAATACATATCGACTAACACGTAACCAATGTTACGAGATAACATTCAAAGGTAGTAATAAACTAACAAAACTTTGAATGTTCTTATATAACTAATCAATGTTACTATGAATGTTCTAATATAACTAATGAATGTTACTATGAATGTTAGTATATTTCATTTCAACTCTTTAATACATATCGACTAACACGTAACTAATGTTACGAGATAAAATTCAAAGGTAGTAATAAACTAACAAAACTTCGAATGTTCTTATATCACTAATCAATGTTACTATGAATGTTCTTATATAACTAATGAATTTTACTAAGAATGTTATTATATTTCATTTCAACTCTTTAATACATATCGACTAACACGTAAAGAATGTTACGAGATAACATTCAAAGGAAGTAATAAACTAACAAAACTTTGAATGTTCTTATATAACTAAACAATGTTACTATAAATGTTCTTATATAACTAATGAATGTTACTATGAATGTTAGTATATTTCATTTCAACTCTTTAATACATATCGACTAACACGTAACCAATGTTACGAGATAACATTCAAAGCTAGTAATAAACTAACAAAACTTTGAAGTTCTTATATAACTAATCAATGTTACTATGAATGTTCTTATATAACTAATGAATGTTACTATAAATGTTAGTATATTTCATTTTAACTCTTTAATACATATCGACTAACACGTAACCAATGTTACGAGATAACATTCAAAGGTAGTAATAAACTAACAAAACATTGAATGTTCTTATATAACTAATCAATGTTACTATGAATGTTGTTATATAACTAATGAATGTTACTATGAATGTTAGTATATTTCATTTCAACTCTTTAATACATATCGACTAACACGTAACCAATGTTACGAGATAACATTCAAAGGTAGTAATAAACTAACAAAACTTTGAATGTTCTTATATAACTAATCAATGTTACTATGAATGTTCTAATATAACTAATGAATGTTACTACGAATGTTAGTAAATTTCATTTCAACTCTTTAATACATATCGACTAACACGTAACCAATGTTACGAGATAAAATTCAAAGGTAGTAATAAACTAACAAAACTTTGAATATTCTTATATAACTAATCAATGTTACTATGAATATTCTTATACAACATATGAATTTTACTATGAATGTTAGTATATTTCATTTCAACTCTTTAATACATATCGACTAACACGTAACCAATGTTACGAGATAACATTCAAAGGTAGTAGTAAACTAACAAAACTTTGAATGTTCTTATATAACTAATCAATGTTACTATGAATGTTTTTATATAACTAATGAATGTTACTATGAATGTTAGTATATTTCATTTCAACTCTTTAATACATATCGACTAACACGTAACTAATGTTACGAGATAAAATTCAAAGGTAGTAATAAACTAACAAAACTTCGAATGTTCTTATATCACTAATCAATGTTACTATGAATGTTCTTATACAACTAACGAATTTTACTATGAATGTTAGTATATTTCATTTCAACTCTTTAATACATATCGACTAACACGTAGCCAATGTTACGAGATAACATTCAAAGCTAGTAATAAACTAACAAAACTTTGATGTTCTTATATAACTAATCAATGTTACTATGAATGTTCTTATATAACTAATGAATGTTACTATAAATGTTAGTATATTTCATTTTAACTCTTTAATACATATCGACTAACACGTAACCAATGTTACGAGATAAAATTCAAAGGTAGTAATAAACTAACAAAACTTCGAATGTTCTTATATCACTAATCAATGTTACTATGAATGTTCTTATATAACTAATGAATTTTACTAAGAATGTTATTATATTTCATTTCAACTCTTTAATACATATCGACTAACACGTAAAGAATGTTACGAGATAACATTCAAAGGAAGTAATAAACTAACAAAACTTTGAATGTTCTTATATAACTAAACAATGTTACTATAAATGTTCTTATATAACTAATGAATGTTACTATGAATGTTAGTATATTTCATTTCAACTCTTTAATACATATCGACTAACACGTAACCAATGTTACGAGATAACATTCAAAGCTAGTAATAAACTAACAAAACTTTGAAGTTCTTATATAACTAATCAATGTTACTATGAATGTTCTTATATAACTAATGAATGTTACTATAAATGTTAGTATATTTCATTTTAACTCTTTAATACATATCGACTAACACGTAACCAATGTTACGAGATAACATTCAAAGGTAGTAATAAACTAACAAAACATTGAATGTTCTTATATAACTAATCAATGTTACTATGAATGTTGTTATATAACTAATGAATGTTACTATGAATGTTAGTATATTTCATTTCAACTCTTTAATACATATCGACTAACACGTAACCAATGTTACGAGATAACATTCAAAGGTAGTAATAAACTAACAAAACTTTGAATGTTCTTATATAACTAATCAATGTTACTATGAATGTTCTAATATAACTAATGAATGTTACTACGAATGTTAGTAAATTTCATTTCAACTCTTTAATACATATCGACTAACACGTAACCAATGTTACGAGATAAAATTCAAAGGTAGTAATAAACTAACAAAACTTTGAATATTCTTATATAACTAATCAATGTTACTATGAATATTCTTATACAACATATGAATTTTACTATGAATGTTAGTATATTTCATTTCAACTCTTTAATACATATCGACTAACACGTAACCAATGTTACGAGATAACATTCAAAGGTAGTAGTAAACTAACAAAACTTTGAATGTTCTTATATAACTAATCAATGTTACTATGAATGTTTTTATATAACTAATGAATGTTACTATGAATGTTAGTATATTTCATTTCAACTCTTTAATACATATCGACTAACACGTAACTAATGTTACGAGATAAAATTCAAAGGTAGTAATAAACTAACAAAACTTCGAATGTTCTTATATCACTAATCAATGTTACTATGAATGTTCTTATACAACTAACGAATTTTACTATGAATGTTAGTATATTTCATTTCAACTCTTTAATACATATCGACTAACACGTAGCCAATGTTACGAGATAACATTCAAAGCTAGTAATAAACTAACAAAACTTTGATGTTCTTATATAACTAATCAATGTTACTATGAATGTTCTTATATAACTAATGAATGTTACTATAAATGTTAGTATATTTCATTTTAACTCTTTAATACATATCGACTAACACGTAACCAATTTTACGAGATAACATTCAAAGGTAGTAATAAACTAACAAAACATTGAATGTTCTTATTTAACTAATCAATGTTACTATGAATGTTCTAATATAACTAATGAATGTTACTATGAATGTTAATATATTTCATTTCAACTCTTTAATACATATCGACTAACAGGTAACAAATGTTACGAGATAACATTCTAAGGTAGTAATAAACTAACAAAACTTTGAATGTTCTTATATAACTAATCAATGTTACTATGAATGTTTTTATACAACAAATGAATTTTACTATGAATGTTAGTATATTTCATTTCAACTCTTTAATATATATCGACTAACACGTAACCAATGTTACGAGATAAAATTCAAAGGTAGTAATAAACTAACAAAACTTTGAATATTCTTATATAACTAATCAATGTTACTATGAATGTTCTTATACAACATATGAATTTTACTATGAATGTTAGTATATTTCATTTCAACTCTTTAATACATATCGACTAACACGTAACCAATGTTACGAGATAACATTCAAAGGTAGTAGTAAACTAACAAAACTTTGAATGTTCTTATATAACTAATCAATGTTACTATGAATGTTTTTATATAACTAATGAATGTTACTATGAATGTTAGTATATTTCATTTCAACTCTTTAATACATATCGACTAACACGTAACTAATATTACGAGATAAAATTCAAAGGTAGTAATAAACTAACAAAACTTCGAATGTTCTTATATCACTAATCAATGTTACTATGAATGTTCTTATACAACTAACGAATTTTACTATGAATGTTAGTATATTTCATTTCAACTCTTTAATACATATCGACTAACACGTAACCAATGTTACGAGATAACATTCAAAGGTAGTAATAAACTAACAAAACTTTGAATGTTCTTATATAACTAATCAATGTTACTATGAATGTTCTGATATAACTAATGAATGTTACTACGAATGTTAGTAAATTTCATTTCAACTCTTTAATACATATCGACTAACACGTAACCAATGTTACGAGATAAAATTCAAAGGTAGTAATAAACTAACAAAACTTTGAATGTTCTTATATAACTAATCAATGTTACTATGAATGTTCTTATACAACAAATGAATTTTACTATGAATGTTAGTATATTTCATTTCAACTCTTTAATACATATCGACTAACACGTAGCCAATGTTCCGAGATAACATTCAAAGGTAGTATTAAACTTACAAAACTTTGAATGTTCTTATATAACTAATCAATGTTACTATGAATGTTCTGATATAACTAATGAATGTTACTACGAATGTTAGTAAATTTCATTTCAACTCTTTAATACATATCGACTAACACGTAGCCAATGTTACGAGATAACATTCAAAGGTAGTATTAAACTTACAAAACTTTGAATGTTCTTATATAACTAATCAATGTTACTATGAATGTTGTTATATAACTAATGAATGTTACTATGAATGTTAGTATATTTCATTTCAACTCTTTAATACATATCGACTAACACGTAACCAATGTTACGTGATAACATTCAAAGGTAGTAGTAAACTAACAAAACTTTGAATGTTCTTATATAACTAATCAATGTTACTATGAATGTTCTTATACAACTAATGAATGTTACTATGAATGTTAGTATATTTCATTTCCACTCTTTAATACATATCGACTAACACGTAACCAATGTTACGAGATAACATTTAAAGCTAGTAATAAACTAACAAAACTTTGAATCTTCTTATATATAACTAAACAATGTTACTATGAATGTTCTTATATAACTAATGAATGTTACTATGAAAGTTAGTATATTTCATTTCAACTCTTTAATACATATCGACTAACACGTAACCAATGTTACGAGATAACATTCAAAGGTAGTAATAAACTAACAAAACATTGAATGTTCTTATATAACTAATCAATGTTACTATGAATGTTCTTATAAAACTAATGAATGATATTATGAATGTTAGTATATTTCATTTCAACTCTTGAGTACATATCGACTAACACGTAAAAAATGTTACTAGATAACATTCAAAGGTAGTAATAAACTAACAAAACTTTGAATGTTCTTATATAACTAATCAATGCTACTATGAATGTTCTTATATAACTAATGAATGATACTATGAATGTTAGTATATTTCACTTCAACTCTTTAATACATATCGACTAACACGTAACCAATGTTACGAGATAACATTCAAAGGTAGTAATAAACTAACAAAACTTTGAATGTTCTTATATAACTAATCAATGTTACTATGAATGTTCTAATATAACTAATGAATGTTACTATGAATGTTAGTATATTTCATTTCAACTCTTTAATACATATCGACTAACACGTAACTAATGTTACGAGATAAAATTCAAAGGTAGTAATAAACTAACAAAACTTCGAATGTTCTTATATCACTAATCAATGTTACTATGAATGTTCTTATATAACTAATGAATTTTACTAAGAATGTTATTATATTTCATTTCAACTCTTTAATACATATCGACTAACACGTAAAGAATGTTACGAGATAACATTCAAAGGAAGTAATAAACTAACAAAACTTTGAATGTTCTTATATAACTAAACAATGTTACTATAAATGTTCTTATATAACTAATGAATGTTACTATGAATGTTAGTATATTTCATTTCAACTCTTTAATACATATCGACTAACACGTAACCAATGTTACGAGATAACATTCAAAGCTAGTAATAAACTAACAAAACTTTGAAGTTCTTATATAACTAATCAATGTTACTATGAATGTTCTTATATAACTAATGAATGTTACTATAAATGTTAGTATATTTCATTTTAACTCTTTAATACATATCGACTAACACGTAACAAATGTTACGAGATAACATTCAAAGGTAGTAATAAACTAACAAAACATTGAATGTTCTTATATAACTAATCAATGTTACTATGAATGTTGTTATATAACTAATGAATGTTACTATGAATGTTAGTATATTTCATTTCAACTCTTTAATACATATCGACTAACACGTAACCAATGTTACGAGATAACATTCAAAGGTAGTAATAAACTAACAAAACTTTGAATGTTCTTATATAACTAATCAATGTTACTATGAATGTTCTGATATAACTAATGAATGTTACTACGAATGTTAGTAAATTTCATTTCAACTCTTTAATACATATCGACTAACACGTAACCAATGTTACGAGATAAAATTCAAAGGTAGTAATAAACTAAAAAACTTTGAATATTCTTATATAACTAATCAATGTTACTATGAATATTCTTATACAACATATGAATTTTACTATGAATGTTAGTATATTTCATTTCAACTCTTTAATACATATCGACTAACACGTAACCAATGTTACGAGATAACATTCAAAGGTAGTAGTAAACTAACAAAACTTTGAATGTTCTTATATAACTAATCAATGTTACTATGAATGTTTTTATATAACTAATGAATGTTACTATGAATGTTAGTATATTTCATTTCAACTCTTTAATACATTTCGACTAACACGTAACTAATGTTACGAGATAAAATTCAAAGGTAGTAATAAACTAACAAAACTTCGAATGTTCTTATATCACTAATCAATGTTACTATGAATGTTCTTATACAACTAACGAATTTTACTATGAATGTTAGTATATTTCATTTCAACTCTTTAATACATATCGACTAACACGTAGCCAATGTTACGAGATAACATTCAAAGCTAGTAATAAACTAACAAAACTTTGAAGTTCTAATATAACTAATCAATGTTACTATGAATGTTCTTATATAACTAATGAATGTTACTATAAATGTTAGTATATTTCATTTTAACTCTTTAATACATATCGACTAACACGTAACCAATTTTACGAGATAACATTCAAAGGTAGTAATAAACTAACAAAACATTGAATGTTCTTATTTAACTAATCAATGTTTCTATGAATGTTCTAATATAACTAATGAATGTTACTATGAATGTTAATATATTTCATTTCAACTCTTTAATACATATCGACTAACACGTAACAAATGTTACGAGATAACATTCTAAGGTAGTAATAAACTAACAAAACTTTGAATGTTCTTATATAACTAATCAATGTTACTATGAATGTTTTTATATAACTAATGAATGTTACTATGAATGTTAGTATATTTCATTTCAACTCTTTAATACATATCGACTAACACGTAACTAATGTTACGAGATAAAATTCAAAGGTAGTAATAAACTAACAAAACTTCGAATGTTCTTATATCACTAATCAATGTTACTATGAATGTTCTTATACAACAAATGAATTTTACTATGAATGTTAGTATATTTCATTTCAACTCTTTAATACATATCGACTAACACGTAACCAATTTTACGAGATAACATTCAAAGGTAGTAATAAACTAACAAAACATTGAATGTTCTTATTTAACTAATCAATGTTACTATGAATGTTCTAATATAACTAATGAATGTTACTATGAATGTTAATATATTTCATTTCAACTCTTTAATACATATCGACTAACAGGTAACAAATGTTACGAGATAACATTCTAAGGTAGTAATAAACTAACAAAACTTTGAATGTTCTTATATAACTAATCAATGTTACTATGAATGTTTTTATACAACAAATGAATTTTACTATGAATGTTAGTATATTTCATTTCAACTCTTTAATATATATCGACTAACACGTAACCAATGTTACGAGATAAAATTCAAAGGTAGTAATAAACTAACAAAACTTTGAATATTCTTATATAACTAATCAATGTTACTATGAATGTTCTTATACAACATATGAATTTTACTATGAATGTTAGTATATTTCATTTCAACTCTTTAATACATATCGACTAACACGTAACCAATGTTACGAGATAACATTCAAAGGTAGTAGTAAACTAACAAAACTTTGAATGTTCTTATATAACTAATCAATGTTACTATGAATGTTTTTATATAACTAATGAATGTTACTATGAATGTTAGTATATTTCATTTCAACTCTTTAATACATATCGACTAACACGTAACTAATATTACGAGATAAAATTCAAAGGTAGTAATAAACTAACAAAACTTCGAATGTTCTTACATCACTAATCAATGTTACTATGAATGTTCTTATACAACTAACGAATTTTACTATGAATGTTAGTATATTTCATTTCAACTCTTTAATACATATCGACTAACACGTAACCAATGTTACGAGATAACATTCAAAGGTAGTAATAAACTAACAAAACTTTGAATGTTCTTATATAACTAATCAATGTTACTATGAATGTTCTGATATAACTAATGAATGTTACTACGAATGTTAGTAAATTTCATTTCAACTCTTTAATACATATCGACTAACACGTAACCAATGTTACGAGATAAAATTCAAAGGTAGTAATAAACTAACAAAACTTTGAATGTTCTTATATAACTAATCAATGTTACTATGAATGTTCTTATACAACAAATGAATTTTACTATGAATGTTAGTATATTTCATTTCAACTCTTTAATACATATCGACTAACACGTAGCCAATGTTACGAGATAACATTCAAAGGTAGTATTAAACTTACAAAACTTTGAATGTTCTTATATAACTAATCAATGTTACTATGAATGTTCTGATATAACTAATGAATGTTACTACGAATGTTAGTAAATTTCATTTCAACTCTTTAATACATATCGACTAACACGTAGCCAATGTTACGAGATAACATTCAAAGGTAGTATTAAACTTACAAAACTTTGAATGTTCTTATATAACTAATCAATGTTACTATGAATGTTGTTATATAACTAATGAATGTTACTATGAATGTTAGTATATTTCATTTCAACTCTTTAATACATATCGACTAACACGTAACCAATGTTACGTGATAACATTCAAAGGTAGTAGTAAACTAACAAAACTTTGAATGTTCTTATATAACTAATCAATGTTACTATGAAGGTTCTTATACAACTAATGAATGTTACTATGAATGTTAGTATATTTCATTTCCACTCTTTAATACATATCGACTAACACGTAACCAATGTTACGAGATAACATTTAAAGCTAGTAATAAACTAACAAAACTTTGAATCTTCTTATATATAACTAAACAATGTTACTATGAATGTTCTTATATAACTAATGAATGTTACTATGAAAGTTAGTATATTTCATTTCAACTCTTTAATACATATCGACTAACACGTAACCAATGTTACGAGATAACATTCAAAGGTAGTAATAAACTAACAAAACATTGAATGTTCTTATATAACTAATCAATGTTACTATGAATGTTCTTATAAAACTAATGAATGATATTATGAATGTTAGTATATTTCATTTCAACTCTTGAGTACATATCGACTAACACGTAAAAAATGTTACTAGATAACATTCAAAGGTAGTAATAAACTAACAAAACTTTGAATGTTCTTATATAACTAATCAATGCTACTATGAATTTTCTTATATAACTAATGAATGATACTATGAATGTTAGTATATTTCACTTCAACTCTTTAATACATATCGACTAACACGTAACCAATGTTACGAGATAACATTCAAAGGTAGTAATAAACTAACAAAACTTTGAATGTTCTTATATAACTAATCAATGTTACTATGAATGTTCTAATATAACTAATGAATGTTACTATGAATGTTAGTATATTTCATTTCAACTCTTTAATACATATCGACTAACACGTAACTAATGTTACGAGATAAAATTCAAAGGTAGTAATAAACTAACAAAACTTCGAATGTTCTTATATCACTAATCAATGTTACTATGAATGTTCTTATATAACTAATGAATTTTACTAAGAATGTTATTATATTTCATTTCAACTCTTTAATACATATCGACTAACACGTAAAGAATGTTACGAGATAACATTCAAAGGAAGTAATAAACTAACAAAACTTTGAATGTTCTTATATAACTAAACAATGTTACTATAAATGTTCTTATATAACTAATGAATGTTACTATGAATGTTAGTATATTTCATTTCAACTCTTTAATACATATCGACTAACACGTAACCAATGTTACGAGATAACATTCAAAGCTAGTAATAAACTAACAAAACTTTGAAGTTCTTATATAACTAATCAATGTTACTATGAATGTTCTTATATAACTAATGAATGTTACTATAAATGTTAGTATATTTCATTTTAACTCTTTAATACATATCGACTAACACGTAACAAATGTTACGAGATAACATTCAAAGGTAGTAATAAACTAACAAAACATTGAATGTTCTTATATAACTAATCAATGTTACTATGAATGTTGTTATATAACTAATGAATGTTACTATGAATGTTAGTATATTTCATTTCAACTCTTTAATACATATCGACTAACACGTAACCAATGTTACGAGATAACATTCAAAGGTAGTAATAAACTAACAAAACTTTGAATGTTCTTATATAACTAATCAATGTTACTATGAATGTTCTAATATAACTAATGAATGTTACTACGAATGTTAGTAAATTTCATTTCAACTCTTTAATACATATCGACTAACACGTAACCAATGTTACGAGATAAAATTCAAAGGTAGTAATAAACTAAAAAACTTTGAATATTCTTATATAACTAATCAATGTTACTATGAATATTCTTATACAACATATGAATTTTACTATGAATGTTAGTATATTTCATTTCAACTCTTTAATACATATCGACTAACACGTAACCAATGTTACGAGATAACATTCAAAGGTAGTAGTAAACTAACAAAACTTTGAATGTTCTTATATAACTAATCAATGTTACTATGAATGTTTTTATATAACTAATGAATGTTACTATGAATGTTAGTATATTTCATTTCAACTCTTTAATACATTTCGACTAACACGTAACTAATGTTACGAGATAAAATTCAAAGGTAGTAATAAACTAACAAAACTTCGAATGTTCTTATATCACTAATCAATGTTACTATGAATGTTCTTATACAACTAACGAATTTTACTATGAATGTTAGTATATTTCATTTCAACTCTTTAATACATATCGACTAACACGTAGCCAATGTTACGAGATAACATTCAAAGCTAGTAATAAACTAACAAAACTTTGAAGTTCTAATATAACTAATCAATGTTACTATGAATGTTCTTATATAACTAATGAATGTTACTATAAATGTTAGTATATTTCATTTTAACTCTTTAATACATATCGACTAACACGTAACCAATTTTACGAGATAACATTCAAAGGTAGTAATAAACTAACAAAACATTGAATGTTCTTATTTAACTAATCAATGTTTCTATGAATGTTCTAATATAACTAATGAATGTTACTATGAATGTTAATATATTTCATTTCAACTCTTTAATACATATCGACTAACACGTAACAAATGTTAAGAGATAACATTCTAAGGTAGTAATAAACTAACAAAACTTTGAATGTTCTTATATAACTAATCAATGTTACTATGAATGTTTTTATACAACAAATGAATTTTACTATGAATGTTAGTATATTTCATTTCAACTCTTTAATATATATCGACTAACACGTAACCAATGTTACGAGATAAAATTCAAAGGTAGTAATAAACTAACAAAACTTTGAATATTCTTATATAACTAATCAATGTTACTATGAATGTTCTTATACAACATATGAATTTTACTATGAATGTTAGTATATTTCATTTCAACTCTTTAATACATATCGACTAACACGTAACCAATGTTACGAGATAACATTCAAAGGTAGTAGTAAACTAACAAAACTTTGAATGTTCTTATATAACTAATCAATGTTACTATGAATGTTTTTATATAACTAATGAATGTTACTATGAATGTTAGTATATTTCATTTCAACTCTTTAATACATATCGACTAACACGTAACTAATATTACGAGATAAAATTCAAAGGTAGTAATAAACTAACAAAACTTCGAATGTTCTTATATCACTAATCAATGTTACTATGAATGTTCTTATACAACTAACGAATTTTACTATGAATGTTAGTATATTTCATTTCAACTCTTTAATACATATCGACTAACACGTAACCAATGTTACGAGATAACATTCAAAGGTAGTAATAAACTAACAAAACTTTGAATGTTCTTATATAACTAATCAATGTTACTATGAATGTTCTGATATAACTAATGAATGTTACTACGAATGTTAGTCAATTTCATTTCAACTCTTTAATACATATCGACTAACACGTAACCAATGTTACGAGATAAAATTCAAAGGTAGTAATAAACTAACAAAACTTTGAATGTTCTTATATAACTAATCAATGTTACTATGAATGTTGTTATATAACTAATGAATGTTACTATGAATGTTAGTATATTTCATTTCAACTCTTTAATACATATCGACTAACACGTACCCAATGTTACGAGATAACATTCAAAGGTAGTAATAAACTAACAAAACTTTGAATGTTCTTATATAACTAATCAATGTTACTATGAATGTTCTGATATAACTAATGAATGTTACTACGAATGTTAGTAAATTTCATTTCAACTCTTTAATACATATCGACTAACACGTAACCAATGTTACGAGATAAAATTCAAAGGTAGTAATAAACTAAAAAACTTTGAATATTCTTATATAACTAATCAATGTTACTATGAATATTCTTATACAACATATGAAATTTACTATGAATGTTAGTATATTTCATTTCAACTCTTTAATACATATCGACTAACACGTAACCAATGTTACGAGATAACATTCAAAGGTAGTAGTAAACTAACAAAACTTTGAATGTTCTTATATATAACTAAACAATGTTACTATGAATGTTCTTATATAACTAATGAATGTTACTATGAAAGTTAGTATATTTCATTTCAACTCTTTAATACATATCGACTAACACGTAACCAATGTTACGAGATAACATTCAAAGGTAGTATTAAACTTACAAAACTTTGAATGTTCTTATATAACTAATCAATGTTACTATAAATGTTCTTATAAAACTAATGAATGATATTATGAATGTTAGTATATTTCATTTCAACTCTTTAATACATATAGACTAACACGTAACCAATGTTACGAGATGACATTCAAAGGTAGTAATAAACTAACAAATCTTTGAGTGTTCTTATATAACTAATCAATGTTACTATGATTGTTCTTATATAACTAATGAATGTTACTATGAATGTTAGTATATTTCATTTCAACTCTTTAATACATATCGACTAACACGTAACCAATGTTACGAGATAACATTCAAAGGTAGTAATAAACTAACAAAACTTTGAATGTTCTTATATAACTAATCAATGTCACTATGAATGTTCTTATATAACTAATGAATGTTACTATGAATGTTAGTATATTTCATTTCAACTCTTTAATACATATCGACTAACACGTAACCAATGTTACGATATAACATTCAAAGATAGTAATAAACTAACAAAACTTTGAATGTTCTTATATAACTAATCAATGTCACTATGAATGTTCTTATATAACTAATGAATGTTACTATGAATGTTAGTATATTTCATTTCAACTCTTTAATACATATCGACTAACACGTAACCAATGTTACGATATAACATTCAAAGATAGTAATAAACTAACAAAACTTTGAATGTTCTTATATAACTAATCAATGTCACTATGAATGTTCTTATATAACTAATGAATGATATTATGAATGTTAGTATATTTCATTTCAACTCTTTAATACATATAGACTAACACGTAACCAATGTTACGAGATGACATTCAAAGGTAGTAATAAACTAACAAATCTTTGAGTGTTCTTATATAACTAATCAATGTTACTATGATTGTTCTTATATAACTAATGAATGTTACTATGAATGTTAGTATATTTCATTTCAACTCTTTAATACATATCGACTAACACGTAACTAATATTACGAGATAAAATTCAAAGGTAGTAATAAACTAACAAAACTTCGAATGTTCTTATATCACTAATCAATGTTACTATGAATGTTATTATACAACTAACGAATTTTACTATGAATGTTAGTATATTTCATTTCAACTCTTTAATACATATCGACTAACACGTAACCAATGTTACGAGATAACATTCAAAGGTAGTAATAAACTAACAAAACTTTGAATGTTCTTATATAACTAATCAATGGTACTATGAATGTTCTGATATAACTAATGAATGTTACTACGAATGTTAGTAAATTTCATTTCAACTCTTTAATACATATCGACTAACACGTAACCAATGTTACGAGATAAAATTCAAAGGTAGTAATAAACTAACAAAACTTTGAATGTTCTTATATAACTAATCAATGTTACTATGAATGTTCTTATACAACAAATGAATTTTACTATGAATGTTAGTATATTTCATTTCAACTCTTTAATACATATCGACTAA
Source organism: Oxyria digyna (assembly GCA_029168935.1). NCBI lineage: Eukaryota > Viridiplantae > Streptophyta > Magnoliopsida > Caryophyllales > Polygonaceae > Oxyria > Oxyria digyna. The sequence goes on along the minus strand of JAPVLV010000010.1, from coordinate 20,685,870 downwards.
CACGTAGCCAATGTTACGAGATAACATTCAAAGGTAGTATTAAACTTACAAAACTTTGAATGTTCTTATCTAACTAATCAATGTTACTATGAATGTTACTACGAATGTTAGTAAATTTCATTTCAACTCTTTAATACATATCGACTAACACGTAGCCAATGTTACGAGATAACATTCAAAGGTAGTATTAAACTTACAAAACTTTGAATGTTCTTATATAACTAATCAATGTTACTATGAATGTTGTTATATAACTAATGAATGTTACTATGAATGTTAGTATATTTCATTTCAACTCTTTAATACATATCGACTAACACGTAACCAATGTTACGTGATAACATTCAAAGGTAGTAGTAAACTAACAAAACTTTGAATGTTCTTATATAACTAATCAATGTTACTATGAATGTTCTTATACAACTAATGAATGTTAGTATATTTCATTTCCACTCTTTAATACATATCGACTAACACGTAACCAATGTTACGAGATAACATTTAAAGCTAGTAATAAACTAACAAAACTTTGAATGTTCTTATATATAACTAAACAATGTTACTATGAATGTTCTTATATAACTAATGAATGTTACTATGAAAGTTAGTATATTTCATTTCAACTCTTTAATACATATCGACTAACACGTAACCAATGTTACGAGATAACATTCAAAGGTAGTAATAAACTAACAAAACTTTGAATGTTCTTATATAACTAATCAATGTTACTATAAATGTTCTTATAAACCTAATGAATGATATTATGAATGTTAGTATATTTCATTTCAACTCTTTAATATATATCGACTAATACGTAACCAATGTTACGAGATAACATTCAAAGGTAGTATTAAACATACAAAACTTTGAATGTTCTTATATAACTAATCAATGTTACGAGATTACATTCAAAGGTAGTATTAAACTTACAAAACTTTGAATGTTCTTATATAACTAATCAATGTTACTATGAATGTTCTTATACAACAAACGAATTTTACTATGAATGTTAGTATATTTCATTTCAACTCTTTAATACATATCGACTAACACGTAACCAATGTTACGTGATAACATTCAAAGATAGTAGTAAACTAACAAAACTTTGAATGTTCTTATATAACTAATCAATGTTACTATGAATGTTCTTATACAACTAATGAATTTTACTATGAATGTTAGTATATCTCATTTCAACTCTTTAATACATATCGACTAACACGTAACCAATGTTACGAGATAACATTCAAAGGTAGTATTAAACTTACAAAACTTTGAATGTTCTTATATAACTAATCAATGTTACTATAAATGTTCTTATACAACTAATGAATTTTACTATGAATGTTAGTATATTTCATTTCAACTCTTTAATACATATCGACTAACACGTAACCAATGTTACGTGATAACATTCAAAGGTAGTAGTAAACTAACAAAACTTTGAATGTTCTTATATAACTAATCAATGTTACTATGAATGTTCTTATACAACTAATGAATTTTACTATGAATGTTAGTATATTTCATTTCAACTCTTTAATACATATCGACTAACACGTAACCAATGTTACGAGATAACATTCAAAGGTAGTATTAAACTTACAAAACTTTGAATGTTCTTATATAACTAATCAATGTTACTATAAATGTTCTTATACAACTAATGAATTTTACTATGAATGTTAGTATATTTCATTTCAACTCTTTAATACATATCGACTAACACGTAACCAATGTTACGAGATAACATTCAAAGGTAGTATTAAACTTACAAAACTTTGAATGTTCATATATAACTAATCAATGTTACTATAAATGTTCTTATACAACTAATGAATTTTACTATGAATGTTAGTATATTTCATTTCAACTCTTTAATACATATCGACTAACACGTAACCAATGTTACGAGATAACATTCAAAGGTAGTATTAAACTTACAAAACTTTGAATGTTCTTATATAAGTAATCAATGTTACGAGATTACATTCAAAGGTAGTATTAAACTTACAAAACATTGAATGTTCTTATATAACTAATCAATGTTACTATAAATGTTCTTATAAAACTAATGAATGATATTATGAATGTTAGTATATTTCATTTCAACTCTTTAATACATATCGACTAACACGTAACCAATGTTACGAGATAACATTCAAAGGCAGTATTAAACATACAAAACTTTGAATGTTCTTATATAACTAATCAATGTTACTATAAATGTTCTTATAAACCTAATGAATGATATTATGAATGTTAGTATATTTCATTTCAACTCTTTAATACATATCGACTAACACGTAACCAATGTTACGAGATAACATTCAAAGGTAGTATTAAACTTACAAAACTTTGAATGTTCTTATATAACTAATCAATGTTACTATAAATGTTCTTATAAAACTAATGAATGATATTATGAATGTTAGTATATTTCATTTCAACTCTTTAATACATATCGACTAACACGTAACCAATGTTACGAGATAACATTCAAAGGTAGTATTAAACTTACAAAACTTTGAATGTTCTTATATAAGTAATCAATGTTACGAGATTACATTCAAAGGTAGTATTAAACTTACAAAACATTGAATGTTCTTATATAACTAATCAATGTTACTATAAATGTTCTTATAAAACTAATGAATGATATTATGAATGTTAGTATATTTCATTTCAACTCTTTAATACATATCGACTAACACGTAACCAATGTTACGAGATAACATTCAAAGGCAGTATTAAACATACAAAACTTTGAATGTTCTTATATAACTAATCAATGTTACTATAAATGTTCTTATAAACCTAATGAATGATATTATGAATGTTAGTATATTTCATTTCAACTCTTTAATACATATCGACTAACACGTAACCAATGTTACGAGATAACATTCAAAGGTAGTATTAAACTTACAAAACTTTGAATGTTCTTATATAACTAATCAATGTTACTATAAATGTTCTTATAAAACTAATGAATGATATTATGAATGTTAGTATATTTCATTTCAACTCTTTAATACATATCGACTAACACGTAACCAATGTTACGAGATGACATTCAAAGGTAGTAATAAACTAACAAATCTTTGAATGTTCTTATATAACTAATCAATGTTACTATGATTGTTCTTATATAACTAATGAATGTTACTATGAATGTTAGTATATTTCATTTCAACTCTTTAATACATATCGACTAACACGTAACCAATGTTACGAGATAACATTCAAAGGTAGTAATAAACTAAGAAAACTTTGAATGTTCTTATACAACTAATGAATGTTACTATGAATGTTAGTATATTTCATTTCAACTCTTTAATACATATCGACTAACACGTAACCAATGTTACGTGATAACATTCAAAGGTAGTAGTAAACTAACAAAACTTTGAATGTTCTTATATAACTAATCAATGTTACTATGAATGTTCTTATACAACTAATGAATTTTACTATGAATGTTAGTATATTTCATTTCAACTCTTTAATACATATCGACTAACACGTAACCAATGTTACGAGATAACATTCAAAGGTAGTATTAAACTTACAAAACATTGAATGTTCTTATATAACTAATCAATGTTACTATAAATGTTCTTATAAAACTAATGAATGATATTATGAATGTTAGTATATTTCATTTCAACTCTTTAATACATATCGACTAACACGTAACCAATGTTACGAGATAACATTCAAAGGTAGTGTTAAACTTACAAAACTTTGAATGTTCTTATATAACTAATCAATGTTACTATAAATGTTCTTATAAAACTAATGAATGATATTATGAATGTTAGTATATTTCATTTCAACTCTTTAATACATATCGACTAACACGTAACCAATGTTACGAGATAACATTCAAAGGTAGTATTAAACTAACAAAACTTTGAATGTTCTTATATAACTAATCAATGTTACTATAAATGTTCTTATAAACCTAATGAATGATATTATGAATGTTAGTATATTTCATTTCAACTCTTTAATACATATCGACTAACATGTAGCCAATGTTACGAGATAACATTCAGAGGTAGTAGTAAACTAACAAAACTTTGAATGTTCTTATATAACTAATCAATGTTACTATGAATGTTCTTATACAACAAATGAATTTTACTATGAATGTTAGTATATTTCATTTCAACTCTTTAATACATATCGACTAACACGTAGCCAATGTTACGAGATAACATTCCAAGGTAGTATTAAACTTACAAAACTTTGAATGTTCTTATATAACTAATCAATGTTACTATGAATGTTCTTATACAACAAACGAATTTTACTATGAATGTTAGTATATTTCATTTCAACTCTTTAATACATATCGACTAACACGTAACTAATGTTACGAGATAACATTCAAAGGTAGTAGTAAACTAACAAAACTTTGAATGTTCTTATATAACTAATCAATGTTACTATGAATGTTCTTATACAACTAATGAATTTTACTATGAATGTTAGTATATTTCATTTCAACTCTTTAATACATATCGACTAACACGTAGCCAATGTTACGAGATAACATTCAAAGGTAGTAGTAAACTAACAAAACTTTGAATGTTCTTATATAACTAATCAATGTTACTATGAATGTTCTTATACAACTAATGAATTTTACTATGAATGTTAGTATATTTCATTTAACCTCTTTAATACATATCGACTAACACGTAACCAATGTTACGAGATAACATTCAAAGGTAGTATTAAACTTACAAAACTTTGAATGTTCATATATAACTAATCAATGTTACTATGAATGTTCTTATAAAACTAATGAATGATATTATGAATGTTAGTATATTTCATTTCAACTCTTTAATACATATCGACTAACACGTAACCAATATTACGAGATAACATTCAAAGGTAGTATTAAACATACAAAACTTTGAATGTTCTTATATAACTAATCAATGTTACTATAAATGTTCTTATAAAACTAATGAATGATATTATGAATGTTAGTATATTTCATTTCAACTCTTTAATACATATCGACTAACACGTAACCAATGTTACGAGATAACATTCAAAGGTAGTATTAAACATACAAAACTTTGAATGTTCTTATATAACTAATCAATGTTACTATAAATGTTCTTATAAACCTAATGAATGATATTATGAATGTTAGTATATTTCATTTCAACTCTTTAATACATATCGACTAACACGTAACCAATGTTACGAGATAACATTCAAAGGTAGTATTAAACTTACAAAACTTTGAATGTTCTTATATAACTAATCAATGTTACTATAAATGTTCTTATAAAACTAATGAATGATATTATGAATGTTAGTATATTTCATTTCAACTCTTTAATACATATAGACTAACACGTAACCAATGTTACGAGATGACATTCAAAGGTAGTAATAAACTAACAAATCTTTGAGTGTTCTTATATAACTAATCAATGTTACTATGATTGTTCTTATATAACTAATGAATGTTACTATGAATGTTAGTATATTTCATTTCAACTCTTTAATACATATCGACTAACACGTAACCAATGTTACGAGATAACATTCAAAGGTAGTAATAAACTAACAAAACTTTGAATGTTCTTATATAACTAATCAATGTCACTATGAATGTTCTTATATAACTAATGAATGTTACTATGAATGTTAGTATATTTCATTTCAACTCTTTAATACATATCGACTAACACGTAACCAATGTTACGATATAACATTCAAAGATAGTAATAAACTAACAAAACTTTGAATGTTCTTATATAACTAATCAATGTTACATATCGACTAACACGTAACCAATGTTACGAGATTACATTCAAAGGTAGTATTAAACTTACAAAACTTTGAATGTTCTTATATAACTAATCAATGTTACTATGAATGTTCTTATACAACAAATGAATTTTACTATGAATGTTAGTATATTTCATTTCAACTCTTTAATATATGTCGACTAACACGTAACCAATGTTACGTGATAACATTCAAAGGTAGTAATAAACTAACAAAACTTTGAATGTTCTTGTATAACTAATCAATGTTACTATGAATGTTCTTATATAACTAATGAATGTTACTATGAATGTTAATATATTTCATTTCAACTCTTTAATACATATCGACTAACACGTAACCAATGTTACGAGATAACATTCAAAGGTAGTAATAAACTAACAAAACATTGAATGTTCTTATATAACTAATCAATGTTACTATGAATGTTCTTATAAAACTAATGAATGATATTATGAATGTTAGTATATTTCATTTCAACTCTTGAGTACATATCGACTAACACGTAAAAAATGTTACTAGATAACATTCAAAGGTAGTAATAAACTAACAAAACTTTGAATGTTCTTATATAACTAATCAATGCTACTATGAATGTTCTTATATAACTAATGAATGATACTATGAATGTTAGTATATTTCACTTCAACTCTTTAATACATATCGACTAACACGTAACCAATGTTACGAGATAACATTCAAAGGTAGTAATAAACTAACAAAACTTTGAATGTTCTTATATAACTAATCAATGTTACTATATGTGCAGAATTGGCTTGGCTCACTCGCTTATTCACAGAATTTGGTGTGTCTGAAATCCTGCCTATCCCACTCAAGTGTGACAATATGGCTGCCATCCACATTGCTCGAAATCCTGTCTATCATGATAGGACAAAACATGTGGAGATAGACTGTTATTTTGTGCGTGAAAAGCTTCTTGAAGGCCTCATCTCCCTATCTCATGTTCCCAGCAAGTTTCAGTTAGCTGACATATTGACAATGAAATGCCCCGTAAATTATTGGCTCTGTAATATATGGCGATATCGAGCTCACCTACAAGTAGTAACATATTCCAGTATAATTATGCCGAACTTGATTCTCCTGGAAGCTTTTGGATTAATAGCTACGTATTTCAGTTGAGAATTTCAGGTTCTTGCCTATTTCAAATAATTGGGTAATTAGCGATTGTCGAATTTGCCTCATTTCACCGGGATTTATTAAAAACCCGACGTACTCTATTTTATCCCTACATAAAGGATATATACCCAAAATTAATTTAATATCCTCTATCTAGAATTTTCTACAAACTACCTTTTGGGCCCCACCTCATTATCTTTCACGTTACTTTTCAACTCCAAATTCTTCATCTCTTCCTCTCTTCACGCAGCACCTCCCTTCCTCCTCCTCTCTCTTTACTTCAGCCAACAGTTCAGCAAGCTCAGCCAGCAGCCTCGTTCAGCCGCGCGCTCGACCAGCACTTCAGCCCGACCTGCCTCGCGTCTTCTTCCTCTGCGCAGCAGCTCGTCCTCCCGTCTCCTCTGCGCAGCAGCTCGCCCTGTTTCTCCTCTGCACAGCAGCAGCTCGTTGGCTCGTCTCCGGCGTCGTCTTGGTGGCAGACCACCTTGCAGTTCGTCGGTGAGCCGCCCTCCCCTCCATCCATTTCACCTCTCTTGAGAAATTCCTAATTCTTTAGAACCCTAGTTTTTTAATTTAGGGGTTTATGTTAAAATTGATGTTTGGACTGAAATTGGTGGAAATAATGGATGATATAGGTTGTTTGAAGTTGAGATTTGAAGGAATAAGGAAGGATTTGAGTTTTGGGCCATTTGGTAAACTTGCTGGAAAATCTGGGCAGAATTCGTAATTTCTGGGAAGTTAGGGCTGACTTTTTAAGGTGAGAAATCTCCCTACGAGTATGAGGAATTTTACGGTTTTCGATTTGGATGTATATGTGATGAGTTATGGCGTTTTTCGTGAAGGTTCGACTTAGGACCGTTTCGTGAACCTTGCGACATCTTTATACGACAAACGGATTACTTGTGTTGATCGTCGATTGAGGCAAGTTGTTTATAAGCGTTTGCGTGTTGTAGGTTAAGTTTAGAATATCGGATTATGCATGTCATCAAACTTCTAAATAGTATATGAGCTTTAATCTTAATGAAGTATGGAATACGAATGTTATGTTAGTGATTACATGAATATATGCTCTATTGTGATTACTTGATTATGTGTTATGTTGAACATGTCTTCTTTCGTGAGAATCTTGACGATATATTTATCCTTGTGATTGTGCTTATATGCTTGAGATGCGATTATGTGAAGTTATCGGTGTGTACACATTGTCCTTGAGACTTACATGTGGGGTAAGGATTGTTCCGATTCCTCACTTGATTGCGAACGGTTTTATGTCGTAACACCCTCGATTATGGCTCTATCGGAAGAGTGGGTCGTTGGTGGGCCTTGCCAATTGGGTAGACCGGATCACTTGGCCGTGATTCCGTTCCCTACCCTTTGGTATAGGAATGATTTGGCCCAATGTACGGGCAAGAAGGTACCTTCGGATCCAAGACAGTCTTGGACCTGTTTTCAAAACGTTTTTGTAATTTATTTTCCAATTGGATCTCTGTTTACTTGATACACTTGTTTGTATGTTGCTTGTGATCGATCGCTTGTTTGTTTGTGAATCTGTAAGTAATCGTTACTCATGCGTGATCGTTTCTAAAAACATAACTTAGGTTTGCATGTCTGCTAATCTGTTACTCATTTACTTGCCCTATTACTCGTATTATGCTTATGAATGACTTGCTAGTCTGGTTGGAGACTAACCCCCATTTCGGTGGGGGAACTGGCTGTGTTTGACATGGTCAGGTACCCAGTCTGTTGCGGGGCGTGGAGGAGATCAGGCGACTTAATGCAAGCTAGGATGGGTTTATTCGGGTTCACTTTCACTTTGGTTTTCAAAACTGTTGTTTTGCTAAACTAGGCATCTTTTGGTACTTTGATGCATTTATAGTCTTTGTGGACAAACATGTTTGATGACCCTCTTGAAGCAGGTTTTGGTACTTTGATCGTACGACCATGTTAGGTCCTTATCGACGTACTTGTATGGACGTCTTGCGAGACTATCTATTTGTTTACATTTCTAATTGTTCTTTTGTACATTTTTTTTTCTCTTCCTTTAAACTGCCTGTGGGGATTCCAAGCACGGGATCCCTGGCACTGTAACACTCCTCGGTTTTGGGGCGTTACAGAAGTTGGTATCAGAGCGAGGTTTTGAACTTCTTTTGGGGGAAGGGGTAGAACTTGCATCGCATGTCGCATTATGACCTCCTTGCTCACTTAAGTTGCTGATATAAGTATATTTATGTGTTCCCGTGTCTAAACTAGTAAATATATGCAGATGGTAGGTAGAGGTAGAGGTAGATGTGTTCGTGGTAGAGGTCGATCAAGTAGGGGCCGCCCAAGGTTTGGGGTAGACAACCCTGCTGAAGTTCCGCGGGTTGAGGATGTTGAGAGTCAAATGGGTCATGAGTCACAAAGAGGAGGAAGGGTTGATCCCCAAGTGAATCAGCATGAGATTCCCCATGAAGCTCCTCCGGTAGTTCCTGTTACACCTTCTCCGACAACAATTCCTGCGGGCATGGACGCTGGGTTTCTTGCCATGCTTCAACAGATGATTGGTCAAGCTGTTCAGGCATACTCTCAGTCGCATCCTCAACAAGTAACTCCGCCTATACAGAATCAACCTCCTCCCCAAGAGTTGACACCTAGTGTTGACGGGAGAGATGCTAGTAACATTGCAGCTGCCTTTGAGAAATTGAAGCCGCCCACTTATGATGGGTCGGGGGAGCCAGCAGAAGTAGAGTATTGGCTCAAACAGATGGAAAAGATTCTTGAAAGAGTGAGGTGCCCTGAGGATCAGAAAGTAACACATGTCTCTTTTTACCTCACTAAGGATGCTGATGAATGGTGGGATTCTGTAAAGCCCACCGAGGGAACTATGAGTTGGGAAGGCTTCAAGACAAAGATGCGAGATCGGTTTTATCCGGTTTCACTGCAGAAGCAGAAGCGCTCGGAGTTCTTGCACCCACCACCTGAAGGGTTGCCAGTGGCACAAGCTAGTGCAAAGTATCATCAGCTCCTTCGCTATGCTTCTGGGGCGGTGCATAATGAAGAGGACAAGATCGATTATTTCGAATCATGGCTACGACCAGAGATTAGGACTTTGATGGCAGGGCATACTTGTGCTACCTTGGAAGAGTATTATAATAGAGCCTTGACAGTTGAGAGACGACTTGAAGAAGAAAGATCTTTGACTCAGAACTTCAAGAGACAGAAGACCCAGACTTCCTTCACTAGTACTAAAGATGGTGGCTTTAAACCACAACCTCCTCCCAAGAAACCAAATCAGACATTTGGGTCTCCAGGATCTAACAGAGCTCAAGGAACACCACCTGCGGGATACCAGTGTTTTAACTGCAACAGTGAGAAGCACTTCAGATCAGATTGTCCGCATCCAGATAAGGCATGCTTCAAGTGCGGAGGGAAGGGCCATATCTCAATCCATTGTAGAGGTGGTAAAGCAAACCCCTCTCAGTCTCAAACCTCTGCATCGGCTTCACGAGGATCAATCAATCAACCGCGCCCTGCACAATCATACCCGCAACAACAGTCTCGTTCCGCACCAACTCGTTCACAACAATCAACTAGTGGGTTGAAGGGGAAGCCACGTGTATACGAGATGAGGGCCGAGGAGCCCAATGCCCCAGTTGCTACAGGTACGCTTTGGATTCAGTCTCAACCTGTCTATATATTGTTCGACACTGGTGCTACCCATTCGTTTATTTCCAAGGCATGTGTGTCTAGACTTGGTCTTACTTGTGGGCATGATTGCGAGTCATTTGTGGTTGAGTTACCAGATGGTAGCAAATTAGTTGGTACTCGTGAGTTTAGGAATTGTCCTGTTCGTATCGGCATTCAGGATTGGCTAGCTGACTTGATTGAGATTGATTTGAATCATTATGATGTCATTTTGGGCATGGATTGGCTTGTACGTCATGGAGCGGTAATGGATCTACGTAAGAAGACTATTAGTGTAACCACCGTGAGTGGAGCGATACATGTGTTTGAGGGTAGAGATCCCACCAAGTCAGGGTCGGTCATTAGTGTTATGAAAGCTGCGAGATTGATAAGGAAGGGATGTCAGGGATATTTGTGTTATGTTATAGGAGATGACGATAAAGGAAAACCTGAACTGTCCAGGATACCAATTGCGTGTGAGTTTGAAGATGTGTTCCCGGAGGACTTACCGGGACTGCCTCCTCGCAGAGAGGTTGAATTTGCAATTGAGCTTGAACCAGGAACAACTCCCGTCTCTAAGGCCCCGTATAGAATGGCACCACTAGAGATGCAGGAATTAAAGAAACAAATAGAAGAGTTGATTGAGAAGGGCTATATTAGGCCAAGTGTGTCACCTTGGGGAGCACCTGTGTTGTTTGTGAAGAAAAAGGACGGCTCTCTTCGACTCTGCATTGATTACAGAGAGTTGAATAAGGTGACGATAAAGAACAAATACCCATTACCCCGGATCGATGACTTGTTGGATCAACTGCAAGGGGCAACTGTGTTCTCAAAGATTGACTTGAGATCAGGTTACCATCAATTGAGGATTCGAGATGAAGATATTGCCAAAACAGCATTTCGTACAAGGTACGGTCACTATGAATTTGTAGTGATGCCTTTTGGACTAACAAATGCCCCTACTGTATTCATGGAGTTGATGAATCGGGTATTCATAGAATACCTAGACCGGTTTGTGGTCGTGTTCATAGATGATATTTTGGTCTATTCTAAGCGTAAAGAGGAGCATGTTGAGCATCTCCGGATTGTCCTCGAATTGTTGAGGCAACACAAGTTGTATGCAAAGTTATCAAAATGTGACTTCTGGATGACCAAAGTAGCCTTCCATGGGCATATAGTTTCTGCAGAAGGAGTGATGGTGGACCCGCAAAAGATCCAAGCAGTATCTGAATGGAAGCCTCCGAAAAACGTCAAGGAAGTAAGGAGCTTCTTGGGCTTGGCTGGCTATTACAGGAGGTTTGTAGAAGGGTTTTCTAAGATTGCCCAACCATTGACTAATCTGTTGCGTAAGTCAAAGAAATTTGATTGGGACCAGAAATGTGAAGATAGCTTCGAAGAACTTAAGCGAAGACTAACCAGTGCTCCGGTGTTAGCGTTACCTCAAGGAACTGATGGGTTTGTTGTTTACAGCGATGCTTCAGCGCAAGGCCTTGGTTGTGTTCTGATGCAACATGGAAGGGTTATCGCATATGCTTCCCGCCAGTTGAAGTCACATGAGAAGAATTACCCCACCCATGACCTAGAACTAGCAGCCGTTGTGTTTGCTCTCAAGATATGGAGACACTACCTTTTTGGGATAACCTGTAAAATCTATACGGACCATAAGAGCTTGAAATACATCTTCACACAAAAGGAGCTGAATATGAGGCAAAGAAGGTGGTTAGAGATGATAAAGGATTATGACATTGAGATTCTATACCATCCAGGCAAGGCTAATGTGGTAGCGGACGCCCTAAGCAGAAAGTCGTCACAGGAGAAACTGATTGCATGTCTGACCTCGCAGCCAGAATTGCAAAGGGAACTGATGAGAAGGGGGATCGAAGTTCGATTTCAAAGGAGTCAAGGAGAGCTTTGCTTTCTAGAGATTAAGTCGTCACTACTAGAAACGATAAGCCAAAGGCAACAAGATGACCCCAGGCTAAGTAAGATCTTAAACGACATAAGCCAGAATAGGGCACCGGGATTTGTGGTGCACGATGATGGGATTCTGAGGTTCAAAAACCGAATCTGTGTGCCTGCAAATGAAGAGATAAAGACTTTGATTCTGAAGGAAGCCCACTCCTCACCTTACTTAATACACCCTGGGGCTAACAAGATGTACAAGGACCTCAAGAAAAACTTCTGGTGGAGTAACATGAAGAGGGAAGTAGCTGAATTTGTGGCTAAGTGTCTTACTTGTCAGCAAGTTAAAATTGAGCATCAAAGACCTGCTGGAGAACTACAACCACTTCCAATTCCAGAATGGAAGTGGGAAGACATCTCTATGGATTTTGTTATGGGGCTACCACCGTCACAGAAGGGGATGGATGCCATTTGGGTCATTGTCGATCGATTGACTAAATCTGCTCACTTTCTACCCATTAAGAAAGTTTGGGGTCCGGACAGACTTGCAGAGCTTTATATTCAAGAGATAGTAAGATTACATGGCATCCCCAAAACTATTGTGTCTGATCGTGACGGAAGGTTTGTATCACATTTCTGGAAGTCAGTACATGCAACCATGGGTACAGAACTGAGGTTTAGCACTGCCTTTCATCCACAAACAGATGGTCAATCAGAAAGAACCATTCAGACCTTGGAGGATATTCTGAGAGCGTGTGCTCTAGATTGGCCGGGAAGGTGGGAAGCGAAGTTACCACTAGTGGAGTTCACGTATAACAATAGTTGGCATGCCTCCATTCAGATGGCTCCTTATGAAGCTTTATATGGGCGGAAATGTAGGTCTCCACTGTGTTGGGATGACTTATCTGAGAGATTATTAGTGAGCCCAGACATCATGAGAAGGACACAAAATGAAGTTGCATTGATCAGGCAACGAATGCTGACGGCGCAGAGTCGCCAGAAATCATATGCCGATGTGCGTCGCCGACCCCTTGAATTCCAAGTCGGGGATCACGTGTTCGTCCGGGTTTCACCTACCAAAGGTGTATTCAGATTCGGCAAGAGAGGGAAATTGAGTCCTCGCTATGTTGGACCCTTTGAGATTCTGGAGAGGATCGGGACATCAGCTTATCATCTTGCGTTACCGCCATCAATGAGCCAGATACATAATGTCTTCCACGTTTCTCAACTAAGAAAGTATGTCGCTGACACTTCACATGTAATTCGTTACGAGGAGATTGAATTTGGAGAGGATTGCACTTACGAAGAACAACCAATCAAGATCCTTGGTTACGAGGAAAGAAAGTTGAGAAACAAGGTGATTCCTCTGGTGAAAGTTTTATGGTCTAAACATGGCACTGATGCAGCCACATGGGAGACAGAGGCAGACATGAGAGAACGATACCCATTCTTATTTGTTGTTTAGTTTCGGGGACGAAACTCTTTTTAAGGGGGAGAGGATGAAATGCCCCGTAAATTATTGGCTCTGTAATATATGGCGATATCGAGCTCACCTACAAGTAGTAACATATTCCAGTATAATTATGCCGAACTTGATTCTCCTGGAAGCTTTTGGATTAATAGCTACGTATTTCAGTTGAGAATTTCAGGTTCTTGCCTATTTCAAATAATTGGGTAATTAGCGATTGTCGAATTTGCCTCATTTCACCGGGATTTATTAAAAACCCGACGTACTCTATTTTATCCCTACATAAAGGATATATACCCAAAATTAATTTAATATCCTCTATCTAGAATTTTCTACAAACTACCTTTTGGGCCCCACCTCATTATCTTTCACGTTACTTTTCAACTCCAAATTCTTCATCTCTTCCTCTCTTCACGCAGCACCTCCCTTCCTCCTCCTCTCTCTTTACTTCAGCCAACAGTTCAGCAAGCTCAGCCAGCAGCCTCGTTCAGCCGCGCGCTCGACCAGCACTTCAGCCCGACCTGCCTCGCGTCTTCTTCCTCTGCGCAGCAGCTCGTCCTCCCGTCTCCTCTGCGCAGCAGCTCGCCCTGTTTCTCCTCTGCACAGCAGCAGCTCGTTGGCTCGTCTCCGGCGTCGTCTTGGTGGCAGACCACCTTGCAGTTCGTCGGTGAGCCGCCCTCCCCTCCATCCATTTCACCTCTCTTGAGAAATTCCTAATTCTTTAGAACCCTAGTTTTTTAATTTAGGGGTTTATGTTAAAATTGATGTTTGGACTGAAATTGGTGGAAATAATGGATGATATAGGTTGTTTGAAGTTGAGATTTGAAGGAATAAGGAAGGATTTGAGTTTTGGGCCATTTGGTAAACTTGCTGGAAAATCTGGGCAGAATTCGTAATTTCTGGGAAGTTAGGGCTGACTTTTTAAGGTGAGAAATCTCCCTACGAGTATGAGGAATTTTACGGTTTTCGATTTGGATGTATATGTGATGAGTTATGGCGTTTTTCGTGAAGGTTCGACTTAGGACCGTTTCGTGAACCTTGCGACATCTTTATACGACAAACGGATTACTTGTGTTGATCGTCGATTGAGGAAGTTGTTTATAAGCGTTTGCGTGTTGTAGGTTAAGTTTAGAATATCGGATTATGCATGTCATCAAACTTCTAAATAGTATATGAGCTTTAATCTTAATGAAGTATGGAATACGAATGTTATGTTAGTGATTACATGAATATATGCTCTATTGTGATTACTTGATTATGTGTTATGTTGAACATGTCTTCTTTCGTGAGAATCTTGACGATATATTTATCCTTGTGATTGTGCTTATATGCTTGAGATGCGATTATGTGAAGTTATCGGTGTGTACACATTGTCCTTGAGACTTACATGTGGGGTAAGGATTGTTCCGATTCCTCACTTGATTGCGAACGGTTTTATGTCGTAACACCCTCGATTATGGCTCTATCGGAAGAGTGGGTCGTTGGTGGGCCTTGCCAATTGGGTAGACCGGATCACTTGGCCGTGATTCCGTTCCCTACCCTTTGGTATAGGAATGATTTGGCCCAATGTACGGGCAAGAAGGTACCTTCGGATCCAAGACAGTCTTGGACCTGTTTTCAAAACGTTTTTGTAATTTATTTTCCAATTGGATCTCTGTTTACTTGATACACTTGTTTGTATGTTGCTTGTGATCGATCGCTTGTTTGTTTGTGAATCTGTAAGTAATCGTTACTCATGCGTGATCGTTTCTAAAAACATAACTTAGGTTTGCATGTCTGCTAATCTGTTACTCCTTTACTTGCCCTATTACTCGTATTATGCTTATGAATGACTTGCTAGTCTGGTTGGAGACTAACCCCCATTTCGGTGGGGGAACTGGCTGTGTTTGACATGGTCAGGTACCCAGTCTGTTGCAGGGCGTGGAGGAGATCAGGCGACTTAATGCAAGCTAGGATGGGTTTATTCGGGTTCACTTTCACTTTGGTTTTCAAAACTGTTGTTTTGCTAAACTAGGCATCTTTTGGTACTTTGATGCATTTATAGTCTTTGTGGACAAACATGTTTGATGACCCTCTTGAAGCAGGTTTTGGTACTTTGATCGTACGACCATGTTAGGTCCTTATCGACGTACTTGTATGGACGTCTTGCGAGACTATCTATTTGTTTACATTTCTAATTGTTCTTTTGTACATTTTTTTTTCTCTTCCTTTAAACTGCCTGTGGGGATTCCAAGCACGGGATCCCTGGCACTGTAACACTCCTCGGTTTTGGGGCGTTACAGACAATGTGATATCCCGTTAATATAAAATACTTTATAATTCTATTATGTGGTAAATATAGATTTTGAATCGTAAATTTCCTTTGATTGACCGGGTGTTGGAAATTCGGGTGGAAGTTTCGGGAAGATTAGTTTGGTTCGTGTCGACATTATATAAATTCCGTTGGCTTTACGAGTGATGATTTCTACCTAGTTAAGTAATTGACTATCACCATATATATTTATATATATATAAATCATTTTGGGTATTATGGAGACAACCCATTTTTTCTATTTCTTTTCCTTTCTCTTTCCTCCTTTCTCCTCCTCCTTCCCGTTCTTTTTTTTTTAGCTGTGCGTTCCTCTTCTTCTAGCCACAGCCAGCAGCTGCCACACCTTCAAATCAGCAGCCCCTCCACCAAATTAAACCCCTTAGCCACCGAACTCAGCCCAGCCATCCTCGGAACGAGCCGTCCTCGCCAAATAGCCATCGTACGGACTGGTTTGGTGTGGTGTGTTGCACAGCTGCGTGTTGGGTTGTGAAGTCCGATCATCACCACCTCGGAACGACGCCGTCGAGCCTCCCTAGCAGCCTATTACTCCATTTGTGAGTCTTGATTCAATCCTTAAAGCTTTCTTTGATTTCTTCTAAAATCTTGAAACCCTAGGTTTCAATTTGGGGGTTTTGTTTTTATGTGAAGCTTAATTAGTAATTGGTTGGTTAAATAATTATTTAGGAAACCTTGATTGGATCTAGAAAGGGCTAATTGGAAATAAGTCATTTGGAATCGACTCATTGAAAGGCTCGGACTCGATCGTCGACTCTAAGGCAAGTGTTTGTGGATGTTTAAGTGTTTTGATGAAAGGTTAAGGAATTTAGGAATATTCCATGAAGTATATGTGTTTATTAATTTAAGTTATCTATCTTATAAATCATATACCTATCTAGATGTAAAGAGGTTTAGGCATATATATGTACTTTGAAGTTTAGGACTTGTTTACTAGTTGATAGCTAAGGCTATGATTAGTTATGAGCTAAAGATATAGAATCATGTTTGGTTGTGCTATGGCTAGCCATATGTGTTTGGGTGTCCATTTTATTGTGGGCCCTGACTTCCATAAGTGGTGGATAGTCCGTTGGGCGTCCATAGCTATTGTGGGCCTTGACTTCCATTTGAGGTGGATAGTCCGTATGTTACTCTTATGGCCAAATTTGGGATGATTTCCATATTATCATGGTTGCCCATGTTATGGGAGACTCCCACATAGGTGGGTAGTCCGCTCGATATCGGGACGCCGGAAATCCTTACTTATGATGGGTGTTATTATTAACGATTTTCGTGTAAAGGTTGTAATTACATGAGAAGATTGAGATGCTTGTTTATTCGTTTACTCGTATGTGTATCTGAATATTATATATATATATATATATATATATATATATATATATATATGTTGAGGAATGCATCACTTGTGCATGTTTCTACTTTTCTTATCTTGATTCTTGCACATATTACATTATCTATACACTTGCTAGTCTGGTTGGAGACTAACCCCCATTTCGGTGGGGGCTGATTGTGTTTCTGCATGATCAGGTTCTGGCGCAGTAGTGGAGCATGGAAGTGGTCAAGCAACGTGACGGTTACTAGGATGGGTTTCCTTGAGTTTGGTCTCTTAGGAATCATTTTGTAAACTCTTAGCCTTCTTATGTTAGAAGCCTTACTTGTATTGTATCTAGCTACTCCAAATTGGGTTTAGAACCTTCTAAATGTTGGGTTGTCGTCAAACTTGTATGATGGTTAGTTTTCTCCGCTTGGTACGATGTTGTAAGTTATGTTCTGCTTATATATCCCTTATGTATATTTAAGTTATGTTAGTTCATTCCTTCCTTTGCCTGTGGAGATTCTTGGAGAATCTCTGGCACTGTAACACCTCGTGTTTCGGGCTGTTACAGACAAAGCCTCTCACTAGACTCCTTCATCATGATCTTCTCTCCAAGCTTGGAGTCTCGTCTCCTCCTCTCCAGCTTGAGCTGGGATGATAGAATATAAGGGATTTATTTTATGCTTTGTCAGCTTATCTATGTAATAAGAGAGAGCATGAAAGTTTGTTACAAGTTGTTACTCAACTTGTCCATTGTAATCACAGCTTTATAAGCTGCTCAAGTGTATTCTTTGCACTCATTCAATTCAATGGAAATCATTCTCCTTCTCTCAATCATCCTCTCTGGATTCTAACATCATGACATATATATCCTTCATGATCTTACAACTAGTGAAGAATAACCAATAAATTGGATGCTTATAAAGGATCTACTCTTTCGAATTTGGATAGTGGTGACATATATATCATTTATGATGTTACAATTAGTGAAGAATTTCTCGATGTAACCAAATCATCTATTGGGGTGGGATTTAATTTACATTATCGGTGTAAGGCTCGACTAGTTAGAAGCTAATGCAAATCATCGTTCAATATGTCACCCATCCATGTGCTACTCTCGCGTGTCCTAATATATTTAATCTAATAGTTATGGGTCGTCACTTAAACCGTGAAAAGGAAGATATATATGTCACCACTATCCAAAAAATCTTACTTGTAAAAACGTTTGTTATATATCAAATCTTATTGATTTAACATATTAAATTCCAAATACTACAATATTGTTCTTAAAATATACACTAGCTCACATATATATTGATGTACCCAAGTATTTTGTAAATTTTGGATTCAAACCCGAAAATGCATGTCCTTTAAATTCTCTTGATTTGTTCATACATGTCTATTTTCAAGGAATACAAACGGGTATTTGAGGAAAATTCTTTGGAGCCAACCATTTTTCTTTAGTGAAGATACATATAAATCAATAAAAAAATGTTCTTCTAAATTCATAACACAACTAGAAAAGAATAATGGCATTCTTTAAGTTAAATCCTCACTTCATCATGTTTTCATTTGTCCTCCTTCTTTTCATAACACATTCAGTTTCTTACAATGAAAATTCATCTTCAAGAAAGCTCAAAGAATTAGAATCCTCATCGTCTACACCAAAGAATGCTAATAAAGAAAAAGAAGTGGAAGTGGCGAAACCGCCTTCTTCTCCTTTAGGAAAGGAGAAGGAGAAGGAAGAGAAAAACGAGGAGACCAAGAAGGAAAACGAGAAGACGGAAGAGAAGAAGGAGGAGAAACACGAGGAGGATAAGAAGGAAAATAAGAAGACAAAAGAGAAGAAGGAGGAAAAACATGAGGAGAACAAAAAAGAAAATGAGAAGACGGAAGAGAAGAAGGAGGAGAAACACGAGGAGGATAAGAAGGAAAATAAGAAGACGGAAGAGAAGAAAGAGGAAAAGCACGAGGAGAACAAGAAGGAAAATGAGAAGAAGGAGAGGGGGAAGGAGGAAAAATACGAGGAGAACAAAAAGGAAAACGAGGTGAAAGAGAAGGGGAAGGAGGAGAAACATGAGGAAAACAAGAAGGAAGTTAAGGAGGATGAGAAGAAACACGAGGAAAAAAAGAAGGAAGTTAAGGAGGATGAGAAGAAACACGAGGAAAGCAAGAAGGGAGTTAAAGAGGATGAGAAAAAACACAAGGAAGACAAGAAGGAAGTTAAGGAGAGTGAGAAGAAACACGAGGGAGACAAGAAGGAAGTTAAGGAGGATGAGAAGAAACACGAGGAAAACAAGAAAGAAGCTAAGATTGAACATGTGGCAAATCAACCATCTGCATTGCCATCGTCGTCACCCACCACACAAGCCCCGACAAAAGGCGTATCACCTTCCTCTCCATGATCCGTCATCACAAGGCAAATGAAGCGAATAAGAATGAGAAAGAAAAATATAGCGAATAAAATTAACTGATAGGGTTGGAAATAAGAATCAATTGCAAGTGCAGAATAGCACATAAAAATTGAAATTAGTTATGTGAGTGGTAGTTACTAAGATAACCACTATTTTATTTCTTTTATTTAGACATTTATAGGTTGTTGATGATACTAATAAGCTGTAATAAGTGAAGAAAAATCATATTAACAATGAACAAGTGCTTCAATGTGTCTGTTACCTTTGAAATATCCAAAATCTCAATTTTGGATATGTTTTGACTACATTCGAAAATGAATTATACACATTATTATATTTTTCAATAAAGTTCAAGAAATTGTTTTAAATTTCACCTTATTTCTCTATATCATAGTACCTTTTGAATAATTGACAAAACCCAGATCTTCCAAAAATTAATTGAAATGGTATTCAGGATGACAATGGATTGGAGAATTCATGTTATTCACTGGGAATTTTTCCCCTCTATCACATGAATATTGGCGGGATGGAGAAAATTATGTTTTCCGTGGAGATGGTGACTTAGATGGGGATAGTGGTTCCTTTCCCTGTCCGAATTCCTACTCTAGTATCTTATAGAAATTGTTTATATTTTATATTAAAAGTATGTTTGAAACAACTTATAAATGAGTGGCAGGATAAACTATTCAAAATTGTATTATGGACATTATTCACTATTTCATCAACAATCACTTTTCTCATTCTATGTGTCAAGGTAAAAATCTAGTGGGTGTAAGGGAGTATTTGTAAATTGTTTTAGGGAGGAAGAGATTCTGATAGAGGTGATGAGGTATGATTTAAACAAGAGGCCAGTCTAGGGTTCACTACTGATGAGGTATGACATTATGATTCTTTTATCTACTATATGAATATTCCTTCTTATAGTTGTAACGCCCAAAAAATGAAGGGTATTACAGTGCCAGGGATCCCTGGATAGGAATCCCCTCAGGCGGTTAAGGGAAAAGATTGATATGAGAAAACAATGTGTTAGCGGAAGCAAGTCTAAAACAAAAGGGGGTTAACTTTAGCGGAACAATAAGATTTGAAACTCGAGAGTGAATTAGAAATTAAGAAAACAATGATGGAGATGACAATGTAGTGTGATTCTGCTAGAACTAACGTTTCCACATAATAATGAACACAACTAATAGCTCATCCTAGCAACGCATCAGTCGTCTGACCTCCTCCATGCTCTGAAGCTGCACGAATACCTGGCCATGCACAAACACAACCAGTCCCCCACCGAAATGGGGGTTAGTCTCCAACCAGACTAACAAGTTATATGAGCAGTAAACATGCAATAGTATAAGTATAGAAATCATAGATTAAGCATAATGCAATACACAACTTGCAGATATATGGACGTACTGTAAAGTCAAATACAAACATATAACGATGCGGTAAAGACATGCAACATACAGACATGCAATTAAGTTATATGCAGACGTGCAGAAGTGCGAAGATGTAGATTTGCAAACACACAGTAAGTCTAGGTACCCAACATGTTGATTTACAGAGAAGTTAACCTCTAGCATGTTAATCCTAATTTCATCATTTCAGATACACAAGAGATCATACTAATAAACATTTTATATAATAGTAGTAGCTTAGACAACGAAAACTACACAACATCACCAACGATATGCACATTTTGATATATACACTTATCATGATCATATAGTAATCAATTACACTTCACTTATTCGTCAGTCAAATTCCAGACAAGTCACAAATTCCCAAACAAGGAAACAACAATTCACAAGCAACCTATAAACAAGCCATTTAAATAAAACCATTCCAAATTCAAAATACGAAAAACGTTTTGAAAACAAGTCCAAGTCTGTCTTGGACCCGAAGGTACCTTCTTGCCCGTACATTGGGCCAAAATCACACTTATCAAAGGGTCGGTAACGGCATCGTTAGCTAGACGACCCGACCAACCACAATTGATAAGCAACACCAACGACCCACTCTTCCGGTAGAGTCATAATCGAAGGTTCCACGACATAAAAACATTTTGACATCAAACGGGGATCGGAACAATCCTTACCCCGTGTATAACTTCTCAACCGATAATTCAACCGATACATTTAATTCAATCGATAATCACCATTCAACGCAACAGATCTTTCAGTATAATAAGAATTTCCACGACCAATGTATGTCCATAAGAAGTCGAACAAGTACGACACAAGATGGCACAAGGCACAATGAACCAATACCACAAATCAACAACATATGCAACGACAACGTCTATATTCTCGATAACAACAATTTTCCAAACTTAACAAACATATCCAATGACAACATGGCATAACGAATAAAGACAACAAGACAACGAAAATAACAACGATGTCAACATGAACGATAAGATCTAACACATCAACAATAACCAATGCATCAATTCATGAAATAGATCAACAACGACAACCAAATCAACAACAAGAACATGAGTTCCTAACATTATAATTTGATATAGTTATATGCATGTAGAATTGATGGTTTGATGACATGCCTAATCTATTGTTCTAAACTTAAACTATGACACGCAAACACTGAAAAATAACTTGCCTCAATTGACGATCACCTCAAGTAATCCGTTTGTCGTAAAAAGATGTCGCAAGATTCACGAAACGGTCGCCTAAGTCGAACCTTCACGAAAAACGTCATAACTCATCACATACACATCTAAATCGAAAACCGTAAAATTCCTCATACTCGTAGGGAGATTCTTCACCTTCAAACGCCAGCCACAACTTTCCAGTAATTACGGATTTTTCCCAGAATTTTCAGATTCACACAAAAGAGCCCAAAACTCAAATCATTCACTTGTTTCCTCTAATTATCAACTTCAAACAACCTAAATCATCCATTACTTTCATCAATTTCAGCCCAAACATCAATTACAACATAAACCCTGTTGAAGCTACTGCTGAAGTAAAGTTCCTTCTGGTTTTGATGGTAACAAACATTCCTACTAATGTATACTTGAGTGTTTCAGGATGTCTACTCTGAGCAGGAACGTTACTCAACAGAGGCGAACTAAATAAGGAAAGAAATGGCTGAGAAGAGAATGACGAAGATATCTTGTTTCCTTTATGGAAAATATGATCGAGCTGCAAAGATTTCATGAAGATCTTAAGGAATAAGATATATTTAAAAGATGGAAATAATATCTTCTTATGCGAAAGATATATTTTCCATAATCTTGTTTATTTCCTAGTTTAAACCTAGTTTTATCTTTGCTATATAAACTAGTCTTAGGCTTAGGAATTGTGTGACGATTGAGAGAGATTTACTTGTGCGAATCAAGTGTGATCGTCAAAAAGAAGAACAAGAAGAAAAGAGAGAAAGAGTGAGCAATACTTAGTCTTAGGCGTTGAGTTTGGGCTCGAGTGAAAGAAGAGATTCGTGATCGTAATCCTTGCTTTCTTTTGTAACAAACAAGAAATCAATAAGATAAGTATACTCATTCAAATCCTTCAAGTGAGAAGCTTGAAGGTAGTGGTTTTGCTCAACTCTTAGCGGTTGAGTTTTCCACTCTAAATACTTGTGTTCTTCTATACTTCCTGCGTTAATATTCCGCTGCTACACCTCTGAAGGAACAATACACTTTGTTCCCTCAGAAGTAATTGAACTAACGATCCAACAATTGGTATCAGAGCCTGGTCTCTAGATTGTTACCCTTGCAGGAAGAATGTCAGGAACAGCCATCAACGACTCCTTTTGGAAGCCACCAATGCTCAAATCAGGAGAGTTCTCGTACTGGGTGGAACAGATCGAATCACATATATGTTCCCTGCATGGACAGATGTGGAAGATTGTAGAATTTGGAGATGTGAAGATTCTTGATCCCTCAGATGAGACTGGAGGAACACTCAAGAAAAGAGAAGATTATCAAGATGCTGATTACAAAGTCTTGGAGCTCAACATGAGAGCAAAGAAGGTCATACTCGCTGCCCTTGGTCCATCCGATCAAAGGAAGGTTCTAAAGTACAAGACTGCTCACGACATATTCAAATCCCTCAAAAGGATGTATGAGGGGAATGAAGACATCAAGAAAAATAGGATCTTGACTCTCATCAAGGAGTATGATAGTGCTGTTCAAGGAAAGAATGAGTCTTTGGATGACTACCATTCACGTTTCCAGGGATACGTAGGCCAACTCGAGTTCTTAGGGGAAACGATCCCTGAGTGGAAACTGACGCATCAATTTCTTCAGGGATTGTCCTCTAAATGGGACGCGTTCTCTCTTGCACTCCAAGCTCAGAATGATATCAAAAACATCACCTTGGAGGAACTAGTTGCTCGTCTCCAGAGCAATGCGGGGATTCAACAGAGCAAGATGCTAAGAAGGGAAGGAGAGAAGGCAGAGAAGTCCCAGAACATTGCTCTAAAAATCGAAAAAGCCTTCGATCTTGCTCAGGAAGAGGACGAAATTATTGATAAGGATGAAGAAGTTGCTCTCTTCACAAGAGCTTTTCGAAGAGTTTGGAAGGATAGCAGAGAAAAACAACGTCTCCCTGATGGGAACAAAGACATGAGTACTATCATCTGCTATCACTGCCAGAAGAAGGGACACTTCGCGAGAAATTGCTTCAAAAAGAAGGGAGGAGATGCAAATGTCCCTCAAAGGGAAAAGAAGGAAGCAATGATTGCAACATGGGGAACATCTGACTCTGAAGACGAATTTCTCTACACTCCCAAGGAAACGTGTCTAATGGCTACAGGAGGGACTTCAGACTCCAAAGAAGAATCTCCCTACACATGTCTAATGGCTACAGGAGAAAAATCCGAAGATGAGGTAAACACTTCTGAATTTGACTCTTTCTTAGAAAATAAATCAAAAGCTCAGATTATTAGGTTCATTCATTCTCTAGGAAAGGAACAAAGTAATCTGAATTCTTTGATCGATGAGAAGGACGAAACCATTTCATGTCTGATTGAGGAAAACCAGCTTTGGGCTTCTAAGGTTGCTAGACTTGAAAAGGCTTCGTTCCCTTCGTCGGACTCGTGCAAATCCTGTCCTAAGTATGTGTCTGATATAGCTTCCCTGGAAAGGAAAATTGTCATTCTTGAATCTGAAATTAAAACTTTGACTGAGGAAAATTCAAAATTTGCTAAGAAAGTTGATGAATTTCTAATAGAGGAAGAAAACAAAAGGAAAATTTGGTTAGATGACTATATCACCTCTAAAATTGATAAGGAGAAGGCTGATTTCTCTAAACGCTTTGTACCACGTGCTGGATTAGGCTATGATAGCACCTCCTGTTCACAAACTGTCATCTCGTCTCCTGATATACAAAAATCCCTCTGTCATAAAGGACCCTGTGGAGGATCAATCACACATTGTTCCCACAATGGTTCTGAAGATAAAGGGAAGAAAATTGATCAGGAAGAGAAGGTGTGGTTTGATGGACAGAAGGCCTATAAGATATGGCAAAAACATGCCAATAGCACCAAGCCAGTAGAGGTGGATTTTAGGTCTAGAATTGAAAACAAAACCATCTGGCCTGGACAAAGTAGGTATGTCAATCTGAAACACCACAGGGTTTGCTGGTACTGTGGTGAGTCAGGACATCATCAACAAGAGTGTTGGAAAAAATCAAGAGATGAGGAGATAGCCTACAATTATTGCAATAATTCTTCTGTTAGGAACACTCCCAGGATCAAGGTTGTTTTAAAAGATAATGAGGATAGAAAATTGTTCTTCATCCCAGGTAAGCCTAGGCTTGCCTGGGTGCGCAAAAACTAATCCCTTACTTGCAGGATGGAAAGAAGAAGAGTTCCTGGTATATAGATAGCGCTTGCTCAATACACATGACTGGGAACAAAGCATGGTTTATATCTCTCCATCCTGAAAACAAAGGTTCTATAACCTTTGGGAACAACAGTAAAGGGGAAGTAATTGGCATGGGAAAGGTAAGGATCTCTGACAATCTTGTTGTGAATAACGTTACCTTAGTGGATAACCTAACCTTTGATCTATTGAGCGTACGTCAAATGTGCCAGGATGGTCAAAATAGGGTTATCTTTACTACTAATGAGTGTTTGGTTGAGAATGTTGAGACAGGGAAAGTTCTCCTCAGGGGAATCATAGAGAACAACCTATACAAAGTAGACCCATCTTTTATCCCTGAAGAGGAACTGTGCCTTTCTGCACAATCTGAGGAATCCAATCTATGGCATCAAAGGTTCTCTCATGCAAGCCTTAGACTTCTACACAAACTTCACAACAAAGACCTAGTTATTGGTTTACCAAAGATAGAGAGTCAATCTGAAGAGGTGTGCATTGCTTGCACAAGAGGAAAACAAGTAAGATCATCCTTTAAGTCCAAAAACCAGGTAAGTACCTCTGAACCCTTAGAGCTAATTCACATGGACTTGTGTGGGCCTATGCGCACACTTAGCCGTGGGGGAAACAAGTACGTGTTCGTCATTGTAGATGATTTCTCCAGGTTTACTTGGACTATTTTCATTGCTTCAAAGGAGGATGTGTTTGATGAGTTTGAATTTTGGTTATATGCTATTGAAAATCAATCTGGATTTCATCTAAGGGCTATACGCACTGACCATGGTACAGAGTTCGAGAACTCCCGGTTTCTTTCCTTGTGCAGGAACAAAGGCATAAATCATAATTTTTCTGCACCAAGAACGCCTCAACAGAATGGAGTTGTTGAAAGGAAGAATAGGACTCTGGAGGATATGACAAGGACAATGCTAATTGCGAGTGGTTTGCCAAGAAACTTCTGGGCTGAAGCACTCAACTCTGCTTGCTATGTACTGAACCGTGCCATGTTGAGACCTATGATTGAGAAGACACCATATGAGCTGTTCAGAGGAAGGAAGCCGAACATTTCCCATCTAAGGGTCTTCGGGTGCAAGTGCTACGTCCACAACAATGGAAAGGACAATCTGGGCAAGTTCGATCCAAGAAGTGATGAAGGAACGTTTGTGGGTTATTCCACACATAGTAGGGCCTACAAAGTTTACAACAAGAGGACAAGGAAGGTGGAGGAAAGCATCCATGTGGTCTTTGACGAAAAGATCATGGCAGGTAACGTTGTCCATGATCCAAATGCTCCTCCATTGACTGAAGCAGACAGGGAACAGTTCATTCTCGCTGATGCTGAGGAATTCATCCCCACTACGGACATGAACATTGAAGAAGAAGCATCCCCAGATCAAGATGCAAGTGTACCAAATGGAGATTCTGAAACTCAGGGGGAACAATTATCCCCATCTCAGGACCAATCCCCATCTCAGGAACAATCTGAAGAAGTTACACACCATGAAGAGGAAGAAACGCGACGCAGCACTCGTATCCATGGGCCCCCATCAAGACTCATGGACTACGTATGCAACTGTGCTTCGCTTCCCTCCTCTGATGTATCGCCAGAACCCAGCGAGAAGGTTTGTTCCGTACTTACATTAGATCCTACATATCATGCTTTCTGTGCTTTTGTCTCCACAGCTGAACCAAGAACAGTGAAAGATGCCCTAGAAGACCCAGAATGGGTCAATGCTATGCAAGAGGAACTTCACCAATTTGAGAGGAATAAAGTATGGAGACTAGTTCCCAGACCTAAGGAACGCTCCGTCATAGGTACCAAATGGGTGTTCAGGAACAAGATGGATGAGAGAGGTCAAGTGATAAGGAACAAAGCAAGACTGGTTGTAAAAGGCTACAATCAACAAGAGGGAATTGACTATGATGAAACCTTTGCGCCAGTTGCAAGATTAGAAGCAATACGCCTCTTGATCGCCTACTCTGCCCACTATGGATTCAAGTTGCAACAAATGGACGTCAAGACAGCGTTCCTGAACGGGGTGCTAAAGGAAGAAGTCTATGTGGAACAAACGCCTGGATTCGAAGATTCTTCCTATCCTGACCACGTTTACATACTTGATAAGGCACTCTATGGTCTGAAGCAAGCTCCTCGCGCCTGGTATGAAAGACTTTCTCAATTCCTCTTATCTCATGGTTACGTAAGAGGGGAAGTAGACAGAACTTTATTTCTATTAAGAGAGGGAAAGCATACCTTGGTAGTACAAGTATATGTGGATGACATAATCTTTGGCTCCACCAACGAGTACTTAGTTACCAAGTTCACAAAGCTGATGGAGAGTGAATTTGAGATGAGTATGGTGGGCGAGCTTAAGTTCTTTCTAGGCCTACATGTTGTTCAAACAGAGGAAGGAACAAAGGTACATCAACAAAAGTACCTACGAGAGTGCATCAAGAAGTTTGGTATGATGGATGCAAAGAATTATTCAACCCCTATGTCCCCAAATGATTCAATAGGAATGGATGTTGACAAGAAAGAAGCTGATCAAAAGGTCTATCGTGGAATGATAGGCTCATTGCTTTATCTAACCGCCAGTAGGCCTGATATCATGCAGAGTGTATGCTTTTGTGCCAGATTTCAAGCCAGTCCCAGAGAAACTCATGTAATTGCTGTGAAAAGGATCCTGCGTTACCTTAAGGGGACTGATGATCTATGTCTGTGGTACCCAAGAGGGGGAAGTCTTGAATTACTGGGGTACACAGATGCTGACTTTGATGGACACAAGCCAGATAGGAAATCAACATCCGGGATGGCTCAATTCCTTGGCCCTTGTCTTGTGTCTTGGGGATCAAAGAAACAAACCACTGTCGCCCTTTCCACTGCTGAAGCTGAGTATGTCGCCGCCGCAGCTTGTTGTTCTCAACTCATATGGCTCAAACAACAGCTAAGTGACTTTGGCATCATTTCAGGTAACGTTCCTATACTTTGTGATAACACTAGTGCTATTGATATTTCTAAGAATCCTGTGCAGCACTCTAGGACTAAGCATATTGACATAAGACATCACTTCCTTCGTGATTGCGTGGAGAAAGGGATTGTCTCTATGGAACATGTCCGCTCTGAGGATCAAATCGCGGATATCTTCACAAAGCCACTAAACAAGGCTCCCTTTGAGAAATTACGTATGGGTCTAGGTATGATTTCTCTCAACTAATCTTGATCTTCCTTGAAACCCCCAATGATTGGTGAGATTAGTGAGTTTATTCATCTTGAGTATTAGTCCTTTAAGCATATCAATACCTGCTCTTCTATGAAATAAACTTGAGTCCTTGAACTGCTTGCATGATCTATACGTGATTAGGAAAGATACCGTGCTAGAGATTGAAATTGATAAATGCATGATTCCTTAGGCAAAGGTCTTATTTTCAAACCCAAAAGATCCCTCTTGATGTACTGATCCCTCAATACAAGCCCAAAGGATAGAGGGAATCTACGGCCACCCTATAAACCTTCATGATCGATAGTCCTATGAGCCATGTTTTTCCATCCACAACTGGACTCCCTCGTCATGATATAAAATATTTTAAACTCATATTATGTGAAATCTTTTATGTGATGTTCTTTTGTACCATACCTGGTAAACATACCCCAAGCATCACAATACCTTCGATATCAGATTGAGAAAGGAAAGGATAAGGGTTGAGATTTGAAATTGCTGAGGGGATTAATAGCTCTGAGGTGACAGATACATGCACACGGCAGAAGCCTAAAGGGCTAGAATAGGTTCTGGAACCGAGAAAGTAATGATGGCTTTTGAGTTTATTTGATTGGAGGAAAAAGCGGCACAATTATGGAAAAACCGTTCAGATTTGGAAAAAGGATTTTTGAATTTGAAAAGTGTGATCTGGTGCTCAGATATGGAAAATTCGGCAAGTATTTAAGGGTATTCTCCCAGATCTCCATCGTCCACAATTTTTCTCTAACCTCTCCCAAACACAAACTCTCTCAGAAACCCTCCCTGCAACAATGGTGAACACCACATCTGTTTCTCTCACAGGGAATGAAAGCCCAGAGACTCTACGTCGCATCCTGGCCTCCCTGGGCATCCCCACAGAATCTCCAAAACCACAATCTCCAGCCAAAGAACCCACGTCCCCTCCAAAAGAAACCCTCAAAGAACCCTCACTGTCTCCCAAAGAAACCCTTCAAGAACCCTCGCCGGCAAAAGAAACAACACCGCCGGCCACACCTACCTTATCCCAGTCCAGTACCTCCACTGAAAAATTAGCCTCCCCTACCACTGAAAAAATCCCAAGCCCCATCTCTCAAGAAAAAACCCAACAAGAAACCACGCCCAGCCCTCCAAACTCCTCTCTCCCACAAACTGACCTAATCCTTGCCGAAATCGAGGAGGAGAACTCCCCTCTATTCAAGGGAAAGTTCCCTGAGATTCTAGATCTCAGTGAGGAAGACGACGAGCCTCAGGAACCAGTGCTCAAAAGAGCAAAAGTGGAGCCTTCCCCTTCTCGTCCACGTACAAGGAGCGCTGCAGCCAAGCCACCCAAAGGAAGGAAAGTTCCCAAACAAGTGGCTGCAGGAAAGGACTTGGGGAAACGAACCATCATCAGAGACCTTCTGTTTGATGAGGAGTTTCTTGTCGCCAACAGGATGGATACCCTGGTGGACATCATCCGCCACCAAGGTTGGGAAAATCTATTCTGCACTGCTCCAAAGGTGAATGAGGGAATGATAAAGCAGTTCTACAGCTCCTTCACCATTACTGAGAGGCCTCACGCCATACAAGCCTCCTTCGTCCTTGGGAAGGACACCCACGTGGTCTCAAGCACCGAACTGGGAGTCATACTCGGGGTACCTCACGAAGGTTTTGAAGAATACGTCAAAGGACAGTGGCCAAAAGACATAGGGCTGGCTGCTATCCAAAGAGTTTCTCAGGATTACTCAACTGAAGTTGTTGGGGAGATGACCACTTCGTCCATGGGGGTAGCAAACCGGATCTTGCACAGCTACATTATCAGTAACATTACCCCCAGAGAGCAGAAGCGCACAACCATTCTCATTCAGGACTGCCTTCTCATGGACAAGCTCCTCCTCAGGCAAGCCATTAACCTACCAAAGATCATTATGCTACACATGGCCCATGCCCGGAGGAACGATAGACATGGTCTTCCCTTCCCAGGAGTAGTAAAGAAAATCCTAGAGTACCTGAGGGTGTATGAAGCTGGTCCCTCTGAGGTTGTGTTTGCTAGGGAGTTGGCTGAAGCGAATTTAAGGAAGATGAAATTTGAGAAGAATGAAGATGGTGATTGGGTCCGCTCTGCTGAATTTTGTGAAACAGAGCATGTAACTGAGGACCCTCCACAGGAACAGAGTGAAGAACCAACTATGGTCTATCAACATCAGAGGATGGAAGAGTTGTGCTCACTGGTTGGAAACCTGGTGAATGAAGTTGCTGCCTTGAAGGCTGAGATACGTCGTTGGACGTCATCCAACTAGAGGTTCCCTTGGCAGCTTAACAGTCTCTTCTCCACACCTTTCCTCCTCTATCTGACCCCCACTCTCTGTTCCTAGCACATCTATCCTTCTTCTTTTGCGCTTATTGTACCCTTTGCTTAGGGTTTTATGTGTCTTCTTTTAAATTTCTCTATGCTTGTGTTTTCTTTTCCTTGTCCAGTATCTGTATCAGCGTCCGTTCTTATGACGCTTGTTTAAATCTATGATTAGCTTGTTTTGATGAGTTCTGGAGTTCTTTTATTTTCAAGTACATGTTCAGACTTACTTTTTGATGATGCCAAAAGGGGGAAGAAAGGAACGGTCAAGGTTTGAGGGGGAACATCTGTACTTAAACCTTATAAGTAACGTTCCCTTAGGAGAACTGTTTAGATGTGTTTTAGAAGTATTCAATGAGTATGTTTGTCACCATCAAAAAGGGGGAATTTGTTGAAGCTACTGCTGAAGTAAAGTTCCTTCTGGTTTTGATGGTAACAAACATTCCTACTAATGTATACTTGAGTGTTTCAGGATGTCTACTCTGAGCAGGAACGTTACTCAACAGAGGCGAACTAAATAAGGAAAGAAATGGCTGAGAAGAGAATGACGAAGATATCTTGTTTCCTTTATGGAAAATATGATCGAGCTGCAAAGATTTCATGAAGATCTTAAGGAATAAGATATATTTAAAAGATGGAAATAATATCTTCTTATGCGAAAGATATATTTTCCATAATCTTGTTTATTTCCTAGTTTAAACCTAGTTTTATCTTTGCTATATAAACTAGTCTTAGGCTTAGGAATTGTGTGACGATTGAGAGAGATTTACTTGTGCGAATCAAGTGTGATCGTCAAAAAGAAGAACAAGAAGAAAAGAGAGAAAGAGTGAGCAATACTTAGTCTTAGGCGTTGAGTTTGGGCTCGAGTGAAAGAAGAGATTCGTGATCGTAATCCTTGCTTTCTTTTGTAACAAACAAGAAATCAATAAGATAAGTATACTCATTCAAATCCTTCAAGTGAGAAGCTTGAAGGTAGTGGTTTTGCTCAACTCTTAGCGGTTGAGTTTTCCACTCTAAATACTTGTGTTCTTCTATACTTCCTGCGTTAATATTCCGCTGCTACACCTCTGAAGGAACAATACACTTTGTTCCCTCAGAAGTAATTGAACTAACGATCCAACAAACCCCCAAATTGAAAAACTAGGGTTCTAAAGAATTAGGGAAAAATTCTCACAATAAGTAATTGGCAAGGGTTGATGGTTCCAATGAGATGGTGTGGCTGAGCTAAGGTGGTGCTAAGCTTGTCGACGAACTGGGTGGTGGCTGCTGCTGCTACTATGCCGGAGACGACCCCCAGAGCTGCTGCGCGCAGAGGAGAGGCTGAGGAACGAATTGCTGCGCGCAGAGGAAGAAGACGACAACAGCGTTGCACGGCGGAGAGCTCAAGTCGGCCGGCGTGGCGAGGTGGAGCTGTTGTGTACTGAGCTCCGGTTGCTGGAGCAAGGAAGGGTGAAGGATGGAGTGTAGAGCTGCGTGAAAGAGAATGGAGGTGGAGGAGGGTACATGGGTTTTAATAAAAGGAAAATAGAAAAGTGGGGTCTAATAGAAGATGATAGAGAGTTCTAGATGGAAAGACTAAATTAATTCTTGGGTATATTGTTTTCTTGTAGGAATAAAATAGAATATGTCGGGTTTTGAATAAATTCCTATATAACAAGGCGAAGCCCGACAATCGATAATTACCCACTCATTTGCAATAGACAAGGATCTCAAATTCCTCACTGAAATACGTAGCCATTAATCCGAAAGCTTCCAAGGAAAATCAAGTTCGACAAATTGATAACCTCCACATATAAGCTAGTCAATATTGCTAAATAATACGGACCAAATAATTTACGGGGCATTTCATCCTCCCTCCCTTAAAAGAGTTTCGTCCCCGAAACTAAACCTGAAATAAGAACGGTTATCGCCCTCTCATGTCTTCTTCTGCCTCCCATTTTTCAGCATTTGTTCCATGTTTAAGACCATAGGATTTTCACCAGAGGAATCACCTTGTTTCTCAACTTCCTTTTCTTATAACCAAGAATTTTGAT
Source organism: Oxyria digyna (assembly GCA_029168935.1). Lineage (NCBI taxonomy): Eukaryota > Viridiplantae > Streptophyta > Magnoliopsida > Caryophyllales > Polygonaceae > Oxyria > Oxyria digyna. The sequence goes on along the minus strand of JAPVLV010000010.1, from coordinate 20,652,391 downwards.
TGGTTGTTCTTCGTAAGTGCTATCCTCTCCAATTTCGATCTCCTTGTAATGGATTACATGTAAAGGGTCGGAGGCGTACTTTCTTAGTTGAGAGGATTTCATAGTTATTTAATGTTGTATTTTTACACTAGACAAGTCAATTCAAATTTTAATGGACTAGTCCATAATGATGAATTAATGTTGTATTTTTATTTGAATTTTATTTTAATAAAACAAAAAGTAAGGCAAGTAGGACTTCATAGTTATTTTAAACTCATTTACTAGTTTGTTATTTTTAATGTCTAGAAAGATGTATATATTTGAAAACGTGAATATTTCTATTAAAAGTCAAAACTACTCATAAAATAGAATAGTGTTATACCTTAATTTAGATGTATATATACTTTATACATTAGAGTAGAATAATTGTATTCATTGATTTAGATGTATGATTAATAATTAGAGTAGAAATAGAAATTTAGAGTCTCGTTCTAGAGGAAACAACTCTTAAGTTTTTATCTTAAGAACTAATCGAAGCCATCTGATCCGCTAATCAATGCTCCAGATTGAGTCTGGAAGATTTAATAGGGAAAAGGTAAAAAAAAAACGGTGGCAAGCTTGTAATTTTGAGGGATTCACTGGGGGAAATGGTAAAATAATTTTCCATTCCCAATTCGATGGAGATTGCGATCTGCTTCCAAGGCGATTGCGATCCCGCTTCCATGGCGATGGCAGCGACTAAGAAGCAGATGAAGAGGACGAAGAAGGAGATGAAGAGTTCCAAGTTCAAGTGCTTGTTCTGTAATTCCTCCAAAAATCGCTCAAGGTTTTACTTTGTTTTTGAGGTGTGACTACTGCAAAAGATTACAGGACAAGTTGGCTATGGTTCTCTTTAGAAACCCTAATTTGATTGACATGAATAATATTATCTGTCGACGTCGAGAGGTTTCAGCTCCAAGGATAAGGATTGCAGGTTATTGGCGCAATCTACTACTTTTAGGGCGCCAGTGAAGAACCATGACTCTGCTCAGGCAAAAAATGATGAGATCGTTGCCTTTGATTTTGACATGTTCGTTTTCTACAATTCCAACAATATTTCTTCTCTCTATTATCTAGTGATTTGGGATTTCAGATTGTTACCTTTGATTTCATATTGTGATTTGTTCAAGTACTGTTTTGGTAGGTCATAAGGGAAAAAGAATGTGTCATCAGAAAGCTTTAGATTAAGATTAGCCTTAGGTTCATTACATTTGTCATGGTGGTTCATAGATATGTACTTGTTGAATCTTGGGATAGTTGCAATGGAGTTTAACCTTGTGGTTAGTTACAGTGAAGCTCAAAAGGCTATGCATTTTGTGTTTACCAAGATCCTAGTGTGACAGACATCGCTTGTGCAGGTTTGAATGGAAACAAAATGGATGATATGCCTCTCACTGTTAGAAGTACAAACCAGAGAACTACTCAAGCTAACCCGACAAAGAGATATTAATGCAGGTAGAAACTAATCATCTCTCTTGTTTTTTTGAGACAACTCACATACTCATTTCATTTAAATAAAATTGAGCATTTTCTTGCAATTAAATGTTTAGTTTCATCCTTATTATTAGGGATGACAATGGATCGGGTGAAAGATGGATGTACCACATCCATCACCCGATCCATGGGTTGGATAACTAATTCAATCCATCTGTATCCGTAATGTGGCATCATCCGCTCCAATCCATCTAATCATCCGCGGGTGATCGGGTGAACCAAATGATTTCAGGTGAAGATTATTATTTTTAAGTATTGAAGCAAGAATGTGATATAATTGTGTTAAAAGACAATAAACAGAAATATAATCCAAATTTCAAGTCTAACAAAATAGTAAACATTGTTCAAATACATCAAAGATCTAGTTTAGATCATGAAGGAAATTTAAATACAATATCGTGGTAATCTTGATTCTTCATCCACAAGAATGTGTACTCCTCGGTCCTCTCCTTCGTAATTGCTACATATATGTAAGCAATGCTTTAAGTGCATATACATTAACTAAAGGCTTATGGTACACATTTTGAACACTTCAGAAAACTGAATGGAACCGAGAAAGCGATGGACCGAGGTTGGAGGAGTGGAGGGACGAAACTAAGGAGTGGAATATTCATATACAATGGAGGCAGTCATGAAGGTTAATGAGGAGTGACCGAGTGAGATGTGAGAAATTAGATTTTTATATGTAGGGTTTTAAACATAGTGAGCAGGTGGATGCGGATTGGGTGGGGTGGTTCGGGTGATCGGGTTGGGTCGGGTGGGTGAGAGTGGTCATCCACATCTGATCGGTTCACCCATCCAGTCACCCGTCATCCATTTTTCACCCACATTTTTCGGGTTTCATCCATTTTTTCGGGTCGGGTGAAATTGCCATCCCTACTTATTATCTTAGTTGCTAGCCTATTTGAGACATTTATTCTATTAGTAATTTGATTTTCTTTCGAATTATTTTGAATTCAGGTTTATATGGATAAATAGTGTAGTTCAAAGAACAATTTCTGTCTTCACAGTGTTTAGGAAGGTTAGTTTAGCAGTGTCATTCCATGTTTTCATAGACTCTATAGTTGTTGAACTAGTAGATCTAAATCAGTGTGTTGTTGCTGCTAGCATCATTTAGATACTAGTTTTTACTGGTGTCAAACTTTATTGTTTTGGCACTACTAGTTGGTGTTGCCGGTCTTCTTGTGATTATTTGTGTCTAATTTGTCCTCCTATAAGAAACTCAAAATGAATAGGCATTAGGAACTCGAAACCCCTTTGTTTCTGTTTTCTGTTGTGTTTTGGATGAGTTTCATTTGAATGTACTTGTTTGAATGGTTGAACAAAGAGTATCTATCGGACACAGGCATGTTCATGAACCTACAATGATAAATTATGAACCCATATACTAGTGTTCATGAACCTCGAACCTTAAGCACAAAATTGCATTAGTTGAACCTTCATCATGTGATTTTTCCCCTACTTTCTACAAAAAAAGACGGTATTTTGATTAACCGAAATGTGTAATTGACATAAAAAATGAATTTTATGTCACTCGGTTTATGATCCAAACTTGCTTGTGATCATGTTGCTAACATCTCAACATGTTGTTATCATACTTGTAATTCATAAATTTGACATAAAATAAAAGCTGATCTTTTCATTTCTTAACATCTTGCATGTAATCTTAGTACATACTTGAGGACTGAGAAGATGCTTATTTCAACTGCTGATGAATGACTTTTGCACTCAGGCTAGGCAAGAGCATACTTGTAAGATCTGTTCAACCTTATTCCAAGTAGCTAGTAAATATGAGCAGTCGGTAAGTAGAAAAATCATTAATCCATGATACTCCATGCTTATGTTACTTTTGATATAGTATTTGAGTCACATTTAATTAGTAGCTGTGAAAACAGTTTGAAGCTTAAGCCCTTAGGAAAAAGTGAGTATAGATTCACATGTGCACTGCTCTTAGAATACTTTACAGTTTGGATTACCAATTTTACATTTAAGCTACGGAGCTAGTTTCCTTAACGAAACAGACATCTAGCTTATTAGTACAAAGTACAAACAATAAGCTTTCAATGCTTCAGTCGCCTAATCAGGTTCAACTTAATTAATTATAAACAAGGATTTCTATTACTGTCCCAGTAGCGAGAAGCTGCATTTGAGCCTAGTTAATGACAATATATCATTATGAATCAATCCCCTCTCTATATGGGCAGAGGGCCAAACGACTTCTGGAACGAGCTGTTTGGAACGACCGAACTTTTCTAAAGTAGTTTCAATTCTTGTTATGAACAAGGTATAGTTAGTTGATCGAAAATAGTATGTATTGTGTGTTGATATGGGTATGTACATCGGATCAATGTGATGGATTACTCTCTTCTAATTTGCGTGGATGTGGAAGGGAAAGAGCTGGTGTGCGGGATAAATGATTATCTGAGACAATATACGTGGGACAAGCAGCTAGAAACGTGGGTGAAGTCGTCTCTTGTGAATGTTTAGCCATTGTGCAGTGGAGTTGTAACCTTATGGTATAGGGCACATGAACTTGTTGATAATTTTCATGATTTACATGTTAAGAAGATGATTTTGCATCCAACAGTTGCATTCCTCATTAAAAATGACAAGTAATGCATCATTCCTTTTTATGAGTATTTTATCTCTTATGGGGCAAAGATGATTTTGCTCGATTAGTTGCACAAGTTCATGATGGTAAGTGCACAGGTTCAGGGTGATATGGAAATAGGTTCAGGAAAAAATATTTCTTGTTTCATCTTAATCTCGTAGGTTCATAGTTTTTTCCAGTTTCATGTCTTTGCTCTCATAGGTTCATGAATTTACTTTCACAGGTTCATGAATTTACAATCATAGGTTCATAATTTTTTAGGTATTAATTGTTTTGCACTTATGCCTCAATAAAAAAACTATGCATCTAATGTTTCTTTTTTGATTGGGAGCTTGTGTGATCTAACTTTGCTCAGTCATATTGTCTTTCTTATTGCTTTTTTAGATATTCATCTTACTTGTTTGTTATTCTGACTGTATGTTTTGCAATTTTTTACCCTTCTTGAGCTTTTCGTAACAGAATTTCTTGAAAAATGTCCTTAGTCTGAAGAGGCCAAGGAAATTTCAACCGGAAGATCGAATGTTCTCACTGTCTTTAGTAACCTCACCAACAGTAAGTGAAACTAGCTCTTGATTAGGAGTTATTTGAAAGATTTATCAATGCCAAGTATCTTTGAGCTCTTGATTACTCTAATCTTTGATTAGTTTCTCTCTCTTAGTGATCTTCAGAGCCAGTTCCTAAGTATTTTCTGTTTCACAAACTAGCTCTTTAAATTTTAATATGGTGAATTTGACATGCTTTTTGCGTTATGGAATTATTAGTAATTCCAGACTTCCGCTTTGTGCTACACTGTTTATGATTTCCTTATCAGATCTGTGTTCTTTTTAGTATTTATCTTCCTAATTTACTTGAATTTGTATTTATGTTCTTGGCTGATATTATATAGAAGCTCATGGATTATGTTATGTTGATTATGATTTCCTTAACACTGAATTTTGTCATTTCTGGTTGAAGTATCTTTCCCCTTGATTTTGATATGCGGGTTGCAAACATGTGGGACATTAAGTTTGCTACCTGTTTGCAGCAGCCCTGGTGAGTGTTTGAAAAGCTTGATGCATAGTAGGTACTGCAACGAGGCAAATCCAAGTACCTACCTATCTTTTTGGCGAATTTGTATTTGTGGTTCTCAAGTTTGTGCTTGTGGGTTCACTGATTTATCTCACCTTAATAAGATGTCTTAAAATTTCAAATTGAGATTGATCTCTGAAATTTGTGTTTGTTGAATGCATTAATTTGCAAATCTTGCATGACTGAGAAGGTTTGTTAATTTTTAAGATAAGCATCATATATAGGAAGACTGTTACAAATCTAATGTGTTTGGAGTAGTAGAGAGTAGAGAGTAGAGAGTAGAGAGTAGAGAGTAGAGAGTAAGAGAGTAAGAGAGTAAGAGAGTAAGAGAGAAAGGGAGAAACAGTGTGTCTTCTACTACTTTGCATAAGTAAAGCTCAAGCCTATTTATAGGCCAATACATGGGAAGGTCATGTGTTACATATACATCCATAACATAAGGTAATATAACACTCCCCTTTGGATGTACATAACTGACTGCTTCGTTAAAAACCTTATCTTGGAAAAACCCATTGGGATAAAAACCAAGACTAAGGAAAAAAGAGTGCAGTCGTACTCCCCCTAAATTATCATACATCCTTTAAATGACACGTCCTGATGCCACGAACGAGTTCCTTGAAAACTTTTGTCGGTAATGCCTTTGTAAACAAGCTTGCTAAGTTTTTGCTAGATTGAATTTTACGAACATCAACCTTTCCTTCGACTTGAAGCTTGTAGTGGAGAAAAACTTTGGAGCTATGTGTTTCGTCCTATCTCCTTTGATGTAGCCTTCTTTGATTTGAGCGATACAAGCTGCATTGTCTTCATATATCACATCTGGAATTTGTTTGCTTGATTCGAGCTGACAAGATGTCTCAACGTGGTGGATAAATGATCTCAACCACACACATTCTCTTCTGGCTTCGTATAGAGCAATCAACTCTGCATGATTTGACGATGTAGCTACCAAGGTTTGTTTTGTTGATCTCCATGAAATTGCTGCTCCTCCATACATGAATAAGTAACCCGTTTGTGAAACAGCCTTATGTGGGTCAAACAAATAACTCGCATCAACATAAAACCAACCAATTCTCGAACTACCGGTCGAGTTGATATATTACACATTATCAAGTTGATTGTATAATGGATCTCTTCTGGAGGTATGAATCAAAGGTTACACAAACTCCCTCATTAAAAACCTTGCTCGGAAAAACCCAATGGGATGAAAAACCGAAGCTAAGGGAAAAGGAGTGCAGTGCGAGCAACAAACTCCCCCTCAAAAGAACATTTACTCTTCATATGTTCAAAACATAAGATTTTGTTCCTGCATAGGATATGGTACTTCTGCACCATTCATAACATTATCTCGCATCAAAAGACATTTTACCTTAATCTTTCGGATTGTCAAATCCTTTTAATGAATTAACAAGTCGATTTATTAGTTTTCTAATGGTCTATGGTCTCTGCTGGAGCACCAATTTTTACCACTTGACTTGTTTCTCTTTTCATAAATTTGTGACAAACACAATATTCACAACTTTATGAGTAATAACTTTCACTACAAGTGAATATGTAGTCTTTAGCTAAAGATATATTAACAAAATTCACTATAGGTGAATAGAGTTTTATATTTAGTCTAGACTCTTAAACCCTTAAGAGATCGCTCTATCTTCAGAACACAATATCATTGCACTCATAAAAACAATGCATGTGTGTCTAATTTCATATTTTCCGATGTTCACCCAAAACATACCATGTCATTTACGAAAATTGACTTCCTTACCTATCCTCGTATTAATAAGGAGTCTACAAAGAACTGTCTTATTGATACTATTCGTAATTGGCTCTCAGGACAATATGTGACTTGTCACACAATAACAATAATAGATTTGTTAACATGTAAGTTATAAACATTAAACACCTTGTTCATTCCCTTGAACTTCTAGTTCATTTCATCACTTGAACTTCTGGTTTGTTCACTTGATCTTCTGGTTCGTTCACTTGAACTTCTGGTTCTTTCATTTGAACTTTTGGTTCATTCACTTGAACTTCTGGTCCGTTCACTTGAACTTCTAGTCCGTTAACTTGAACTTCTAGTCCGTTTAACATGAACTTCTAGTTCATTTAAGTTGAATTATTGACGTATTAAGATTGTATACCATACAAGTTCTTAGATACTAGTCTTGTTTCCTTCTCCCCTTAAAATTGGAATTTTCACCTTGTCCAATTGGTAATCGTAATACCGAGCAATACATTGATCACCCATTCATAGGCTCTAGGTATTAATAAACGATAAGGAACAAAACCTCTCGAATATTTCCAACTTTTCATGTGGCATTATTTTAATATATCGAGGGAGGTAAGAGGGTGTATACCGCATATTTGAATAATATTTTGCTCTCTTCTCGAGACAAGTTTCAAGTAGGAGAATTGTAAACAGTCGGTCTTACTCGAATTTATTTCTTGACATCCAAAGTTTATGATTTGATATGACCAACGACTCTACCAGGTCGTGTACGTCATATATTAGCATTTGTCAATGCAAGCATATACCTAATGACATTACCTAGCCATTTGTTACCATTTTGACTGATAAGCGACACTACTAGGTCGTTTTCTAAATGTATAGGAGCTACAAGACGCTCAACTAATACACTAATTAAATAATCACATCCTCCCCTTAATTTGTGTAGCCAATGTGTAGATGCATCTATGAACATCATACAATATATGATTATTCTCATCGGTCTACATGATAGTATACTCAATTCTCATTTATCTCTTGAACTTAGTCAAGGATCATAGGAAACTTTACATACGCGGTCACCCTTATCCCTTAGGAGATGAAACTTCAGGTTTCAGGAGCTTCAGGTCCTTTACTTATTAATGTAATAATCATGTGTATTGTTCACAAGAGTAATCAAGTTTATCATGCCACATAATATTCAACTTAACTTCTGGTTAGTTTATCATGCCTATTGTAGGCATCTTCCCTTTAGACTTTCTTCAGGCTAGTCTATGAAATGAATACTCAGTCAATATCATCATATGACAACCATTTTGTCAAAATATATCTTTATAAATATATATCTTCATAAATTCTTGTATCTTCACGTAACAAGATATATACTCTTCCGGAGTCTTTTATGAGATCGTTCCCTTAGAACATAATATCCACACCGAAATTTAAATTTGCATGGTAATGGAAAACTTCCGGTTTCCAATTAAAATAATTAAACTGAATGACATCATCGACAAACATAATTGTCTACCATTGAAAATCCGCACCTGGGTGATCCATTAATAATTTGGAAGATCATCAACTCAAAATCGAATAAGCCTTATATTAGATTTCTTGAAAAAATGATGCCTCGAGATGGGTGCATTCAAAACTAAATTGTGTCTTCAAGACATTCAAATGGAACCATACATATATAGGTTCGATTTAGTAATTACTATCATGACTTACGGTTGCGCGCTTAACCGTAACCTCTTTCACACCCTCTTCCAGAGGAGACATGCTTCTGGCATGCGAGAGGTTGTCGTATATATACTAGACCATTCCTGGCGGTCATTAATAAATTGTTCTGAATATGATATAACCCTATTGTTATTGTACTACTACTAGAGTACATGATTTATTAGGAGTTTTTCTTACTCTTCTGGAGCTTATAGTAATTCCTAATTGTAAATATCGAGTCTACAGGATCTCGTGTAGTTGGTGATGATTAAGTTCATGCATAACACAATTCTACCAGAATTCCAGTGTTGCATGTTTCTCCCAAAACTTTACTAGCCATAAATTTGGCATTAGAAACTCATATCAAAGTTGTTTCTTCTGGGAACAATGTGCGAATTAAAATGCAACAATCATAACAAATATTAGACATTTTCTCATATTCATCAAGAATAGAAACCTCGTGAAATCTCAATTGTCAACTTCGGGTGACAAAAGGAAAACTTTTATCATCTACCACCACGACTTCCACCACGGCCGCTTCCACGGTAGCCCCCATGACCTCCACCACGGCCGCCACCACGACCTCCACCAGGATCGCCACCACGGCGATTATTATGCCCTCGGGCTCTACCACGTCCTCTACGGGAGGAGGTAGCATTTGCATTAGGGGCAACTCTATATGATTCAGATAGTGGTGTGGAACCAGTAGGTCGGGTTTGATGATTATTGAGAAGCAGATGATTTTTTCTTCTGCTAAAATCAAGCAAGACAATAACTCTGAATAGGTTTTTGAACCCATGTGTCTTGTACTGCTGCTGAAGCACAAGGTTATTAGCATGGAAAGTAGAGAATGTTTTCTCAAGCAAATCATCATCTTCTATACTCTCTCCACATAGCCTTAATGTGGAAACGATACGAAATAATTCAGAGTTATATTCAGAGACCTTTTGAAAATCTTGGAACCTCAAGTGCATCCATTCAAACCTTGCACGAGGTATGAAAACAGTTTTGTAATGTTCAAAACCTTCCTTCAAACTCTTTCAGAGTTCAAAAGGATTTTTGAGTGTCAAATATTGAGCTGTAGGTCATCATGAAGATGATGGCGAAGCAAAATCATTACTTTGGCACCCATGTAACATAGTTACTTCCGCTAGGACCCATGTAACATAGTTACTTCCGGTAACATCAAGGGCCAACCAAATTAGTCATCTATAAATAAATAGAGAAATAACATATGAGATATATGTGCAACCATATATAATTACATTATAAACATGCGGTAGTGAAATAGAAACTATATATATATATATCCGCATATGATTATATGTATAATATATATACACGAAAAATAAAATAAATAGATGACTAATACATATACACATACACTAAAATAAAACATACATATAATATATACGTATTATGGCAGCCCAAGTGACGTACATACACTAAAATAGAAATTAAGCATGCACTAAAATACACATACTAAAATAGCATTGTTTACATTGGAAATTTAAAACATGGTCAATGGAGGAGCCATAAATTTAATATGCTATTAGTAAGGTCAATGAAGCATTTAGAGTAATCAAAAATATAACATGCGGTTACAGCATTTAGAGTAATTTAACGGTTCAAAGGAATAAAGCTTATTTGCATTTAGAGATTTGAACGGATAAAAAAAAAATTTGCAGCATGATTAGTCAAACAAAAACACGCTTGCATATGGTCAATGGAATACTAATTGCCAAACCTATCTTTTAATATGCAATTACTAAGGTCCATTAGTATCAACAAATCAATACAATAACATATATATATAACTAAATAAATATAATAATCACTTGCTACGGGAAGTGGTTTTATCGCCATGTATTATCAACTTCTTCAGGAATGATATCACATAAATTTTACATGGAGATTTTTCGTGACGGGAAGCGTTTTGTTATAACATCTACTTCAAGAGAATCATATAGAATTTATATCTATTATGAGAAAAATATCACTACTTCAAGAATGATATATAACTCACACAAGTTTCATCTTCTTCAGGAGATGATTATGCATATTTACTTTAAGAGATAATACAAAGTCAATTAAGCAAATTAATCTTCTTCGGGAGATTATTATATATATACACAAAACGTATACAAAACTCTACGGGAGATTAATAATCATATTCATCTTCTTCGGGAGATAAAAAAATCAATAACGCAAATTCATCTTCTTCCGGAGATGATTATATATATCCACTTCAGGGGATAAAACGAGATTGAATCACGTAAATTCATCTTCTTCGGGAGATGATTATATATCCACTTCAGGAGATAATACAAGATTGAATCGTGTAAATTCATCTTCTTCGAGGGATGAAAATTACCACTTCAAGAATCATAAAAACTTAATCGCTTCAGGGATAAAATGATTTTAATCGCTTCAGGGATAAAATGATTTTAATCGCTTATACAAAACTTAATCTCTTCAAGGATCAAATGAGTCTTAATCTCATTAGGATCAATTGAAATATAATCTCATTAGAATCAATTGAAATATAATCGCTTCAGGGATTGATTGAAACATGACCGCTTCAGGGATCGAATTTAAACATGATCACTTCAGGGATCGATTGAAACTTAGATCGCTTCAGGGATCGATTAAAAATAAGATCGCTTCAGGGATCGATTAAAAATAAGATCGCTTCAGGGATCGCTTAAAACTTAGATCGCTTCAGGGATCGTGTTCTTGAGCATAAGATCAATTAGAATAAAATACAATAAAATCTTTTCTTACCGTCTCCTTGTGCATAGATGATTATGCGAGATGCATATATAATGATAGGAGATGCATCATTTCCTATGTGAGCGATATCGTGCTGATAACGTGTTACAAATCTAATGTGCTTGGAGTAGAAGGAGAGAGTAGAGAGTAGGAGAGTAAGAGAGAAAGGGAGAAATAGTGTGTCTTCTACTACTTTGCATAAGTAAAGCTTAAACCTATTTATAGGCCAATACATGGAAATGTTATGTGTTACATGTACATCCATAACATAAGATAATATAACAAAGACAACATTTATGATGACAAAAACCCAAAGAACCAGTTTTCCATGAGAAGTTTATAATTTGTATAGCATGCCAAAGAGCAGAACTTGGTGGTAGCTAGTGCAACTGAATATATCATGTATTCTCGATCATATGCATGAACCTCTCTCTAGAAGAAACTGACTTGTATAAGGTTTATTTTTGTTTGATATGCATGAACCAGCTCATGGAAAGCTGCAAGCACATTGGCAAAATTATGCTTTTTCCTTCATCCGTATACAATTGAAAGATAGAACCAAATCCTCTCTTAGTCTTCTGAGCTAGAACGCGTGAACTTGCAATGAGTTGGCTGAGGTTAAATGATTTGCATACTTTTTTTCCATGTACATTGATTCAGAATTAGGCCAAGTTTTACATTATCCTATTTCTTATAATTCCCTCATTTTGATTATTAGATGCTTTAGCTTTATTGGAGAAAACTACTGCAAGTTATAAATAATTGAACTTGCACGAATATATTGCCCAACCTTTAACACTAAATTGTGGAAGTATGAGTATTTTAGTGAGCATGTAACAATAAAAATTAGCGAACCTATGCTATAAACTTGGTGAACCTCTTTAAAAAAAATCAATGAACCTATAATATAAAATTGCTAAATATATATGCATTAAAAAATCAGTGAACCAATCAATCACTGAACCTAAGTGACTAAATTATTGAACCTGAAACATAAATCAATGAACTTGTATTTTTTATGATTAATTTGAATTACAGCTCTTGTACTCATGTAATTTTTTTATCATTTAGATTTATAGTATTTCACTAAACAATGACATTTGGACGTGAAAAAAGATCTCAAGACAATATTTCTTAGAACTAGGCCTACCAAAAAAACAACTTTTTCGATCTTAATAGCGCCAAAGGCAGAGAATGCGCTTGTCCGCATCTTCGGCGATAGTAGAGAATAATCTAAATGCCTAAAAGAAGAACAAAGGTGACCGAGTTCACTCTACGATTAGATTGAACCTATGAACCTGAATTTAGGGTTACAGTTTGAAGACTTAAGTTAAGGTAAAATTCTGAATTAAAGGGTTTCGATGTGAACCTATGAATTGAACCTGCGAAGACATGAACCTGTAAACTTACATGTTAATGAATTTTTCTTACAGTAAAAATAATCATTTGACTGATATGCATGTAAACGTGTAATCATGTGAACCTGTAAACTTATAGTAAAAAAATTATTCGACTTGTATGCATGTGAACCTGTGAAGAATGCTAAATAAAAGTAGCACACATAGGTTCACGAGTATCGATGACATTATTCATGAAATCATTTGTATCGACAATAGTTTCATGTGTATAAACCAGCCGATTCATTGACAACGTCAATTGTGTAAATGAATTAGCTTGTGTAAATTGTTTTGAGAATAACAACGTCTCTTGTGTAAATTGTTTTTTTAAATGTATTGGGTTCGGATGGAAGACGTTGTTTCAAACAACATTTCTCCACCGTTTTATTTTTCAGACCCAAAAATGAGTGTCCATTTTGAGATTTAAGTTTGAAACGAGCTTAGGCTGAGAATTTGTTTGTAAAAAAAGCCTACTTGGGAAAAAAATTCTAAAGAATTTCTAATTCTCTAAAATATTATAATTTGAGTCTAATGCGTTTTATTTTTGTCGATATTTAGTTTTTATTTTTAGACATATTATGCGATATAATATAATTTTATTCTTTTAAATATTATTCTTTGCCGGTGTTTGGTTAATATTTGTTACGGTTACTATTGTAATGTCGTTGATCAACTTATTTAATAAGGGTTAGGAATAGACTTGTGAAAAGCTAACCCAACTCGAAGGGTCGACCCGACCCATAAAAAACCAATCGAAAAAATCCGACCCGAAAATTTCATGAAACCCTTGAGTCAAACACGGATCGACTCGAACTCGCTGGGTCGACCCGACCCGAACCGACCTCAACCTATTTTTGACACGAACCCGATTGACCCGAGCCGGATTATGTTTATTTTAGGATTGCACATGTAAAGGGGGATTATTGGCTTCTCTTGTATTTTAAAAAAGATGTCTTCAACTATCCAACCATTAAATTAATGATATTTCTTATCTATAAATGTGTATATTATACTTTGGTTAACCGATTAAGTAATTGAAATTTTTTATTAAGTGTTTACGACCCGTTTAAAAAATAATATCATTGGTCGGTTAATTATGTCTAAATTTTTCATTTATTCGGTATGGTTAATAAAAAAATGGACAATTTTTCAGTTTGATATTTTAATTACGGTCATTTATGCCAACCACTAGTACTGTTTATTAATTCTAATTCTTTTTTAAACTTTGTTATTCACATTCCGACCTGTTTCCATCAAGGAATCTCCATCCTCGTTAATTTTCTTCATTTAATTCTCCCACTAGGATTTTTCATCCCTACTTATTTTCCAATGCTTATTTCATCATTCACATTAATAATAAAACTTATAGGCCATTAGCGTTCCAAGGTTATTGAATTTACATTATCAATTCATGATATACTACTAAGATAAATTTAATGTAAATAATAAATTCGGTATTTGATGAAAAATTCCATAATTATGATATTACAACTTATGAGCATCATCAACATCCTAAAAAATATCTAAATAAAAAACGGTATTATAGTAACTTAGAAAATTAGATCAAGCCAAATAATAAAAACCTCACACTCAGTTCAAGCATGGAGAAATCCTCACACATATAACGCGTTTAAGTTTTTATGTGTTGTTTCGTAGCCGCAATTGATTCTCGCATTTAAGTTTCCATCTCTTTTTCCTAATATTTCTCTACATTTATTTCTCATTATTATTCTCTCTATTCCGCTTGCAATGATGGATCATAAAGAGGAAGGTGACACGGCCGACGCTGGGGCATGTGTAGCGGGTGACTTGGCTGACGCCAGGGGGGAGGCTGATGGCGATGCCGATGGTTGATTTGTCTTTTCTTCCTCTTTAACTTCCTTCTTGTTTTCCTCATGTTTCTTCTCTTCCTCCTTTACTTCCTTCTTGTCTTTTTCGTGCTTCTTCTCATCCCCCTTAACTTCCTTCTTGTCTTCCTCGTGTTTCTTCTCATCCCCCTTAACTTCTTTCTTGGCTTCCTCGTGTTTCTTCTCATCCTCTTTAACTTCCTTCTTGTTTTTCTCATGTTTTTTCTCAACTTCTTTAACTTCTTTCTTGTTTTCCTCGTGTTTCTCCTCCTTTCCCTTCTCCTTCTTCTCGTTTTCCTTCTTGTTCTCCTCGTGTTTCTCCTCCTTCCCCTTCTCCTTCACCTTGTTTTCTTTCTCGTTCTCCTCATGTTTTCCCTCCTTTACTTTCTCCTTTTCCGTGATTTCCTTTTTGATCTCCTCGTGCTTCTCCTCCTTCTTTTCTTCTGTCTTCTCATTTTTCTTCTTGTTCTCCTCGTGTTTTTCCTCCTTCTTCTCTTCCGTCTTCTCATTTTCCTTCTTGTTCTCCTCATGTTTCTCTTCCTTCTCCTTCTCTGACTTGTCTACCAAAGAAGAAGGCGCTTTCGCCACTCCCTCTTCTTTTTCCTTCTTCGCATCATTTGACGTAGGCGGCGAGGATTCTAATTCTTTGAGCTTTCTTGGAGATGAATATTCATTGTAAGAAACTGAGTGTGTTATGAAAAGAAAGACCACCAAAGAAAACACGATGAAGCGAGGATTTAACTTGAAGAATGCCATTGTTCCTTCTCGATTGTCTTGTGGGTTTAGAAATACATTTTTTTATTGAATTATATATATATAATAAGTAGAGAAATATGTATGGCTACAAAGCATTTTCCTAATATACCTGTTGGTATTCCTTGAAAATAGACGGTATGAACAAAATTAAAGAGAATCTTAAGTAAATGCATTTTCGGAGTTGAAGTTAAATTTAACATAATTAAAATTAGTTACAACAATATAAAATATGTATATCACATTATATGTGAACTTCTACATATTATAAGATTAATTATGAAATATTGTAGAATTTAAAATGTTCAATAAATATAATTTTAATTGATAGAGAGGAAGAGGGGGGTTGAGAATTGAAGACATATATACAAGAATTAGGAAAGGATATTTGGTTTATTGTTTCAGAATCTCATTTTCTCTTTCAAGGTATGTATATTTATAATTAGATCAAGCCTATAGTATGCTTAGAGTAAATAGTGATGACTCCCTTAGATCAAACTAATCAAACTAACCAAACAGTAAGAAATAAATCTCATTAAGTAAAAAACAATTAATTAAAAAATTACATCCTATGTGTTGTTTCAAGCCAAATAATAAAAACCTCACACTCAGTTCAAGCATGGAGAAATCCTCACACATATAACGCGTTTAAGTTTTTATGTGTTGTTTCGTAGCCGCAATTGATTCTCGCATTTAAGTTTCCATCTCTTTTTCCTAATATTTCTCTACATTTATTTCTCATTATTATTCTCTCTATTCCTCTTGCAATGATGGATCATAAAGAGGAAGGTGACACGGCCGACGCTGGGGCATGTGTAGCGGGTGACTTGGCTGACGCCAGGGGGGAGGCTGATGGCGATGCCGATGGTTGATTTGTCTTTTCTTCCTCTTTAACTTCCTTCTTGTTTTCCTCATGTTTCTTCTCTTCCTCCTTTACTTCCTTCTTGTCTTTTTCGTGCTTCTTCTCATCCCCCTTAACTTCCTTCTTGTCTTCCTCGTGTTTCTTCTCATCCCCCTTAACTTCTTTCTTGGCTTCCTCGTGTTTCTTCTCATCCTCTTTAACTTCCTTCTTGTTTTTCTCATGTTTTTTCTCATCTTCTTTAACTTCTTTCTTGTTTTCCTCGTGTTTCTCCTCCTTTCCCTTCTCCTTCTTCTCGTTTTCCTTCTTGTTCTCCTCGTGTTTCTCCTCCTTCCCCTTCTCCTTCACCTTGTTTTCTTTCTCGTTCTCCTCATGTTTTTCCTCCTTTACTTTCTCCTTCTTCGTGATTTCCTTTTTGATCTCCTCGTGCTTCTCCTCCTTCTTTTCTTCTGTCTTCTCATTTTTCTTCTTGTTCTCCTCGTGTTTTTCCTCCTTCTTCTCTTCCGTCTTCTCATTTTCCTTCTTGTTCTCCTCATGTTTCTCTTCCTTCTCCTTCTCTGACTTGTCTACCAAAGAAGAAGGCGCTTTCGCCACTCCCTCTTTTTTTTCCTTCTTCGCATCATTTGACGTAGGCGGCGAGGATTCTAATTCTTTGAGCTTTCTTGGAGATGAATATTCATTGTAAGAAACTGAGTGTGTTATGAAAAGAAAGACCACCAAAGAAAACACGATGAAGCGAGGATTTAACTTGAAGAATGCCATTGTTCCTTCTCGATTGTCTTGTGGGTTTAGAAATACATTTTTTTATTGAATTATATATATATAATAAGTAGAGAAATATGTATGGCTACAAAGCATTTTCCTAATATACCTGTTGGTATTCCTTGAAAATAGACGGTATGAACAAAATTAAAGAGAATCTTAAGTAAATGCATTTTCGGAGTTGAAGTTAAATTTAACATAATTAAAATTAGTTACAACAATATAAAATATGTATATCACATTATATGTGAACTTCTACATATTATAAGATTAATTATGAAATATTGTAGAATTTAAAATGTTCAATAAACATAATTTTAATTGATAGAGAGGAAGAGGGGGGTGAGAATTGAAGACATATATACAAGAATTAGGAAAGGATATTTGGTTTATTGTTTCAGAATCTCATTTTCTCTTTCAAGGTATGTATATTTATAATTAGATCAAGCCTATAGTATGCTTAGAGTAAATAGTGATGAGTATTATTATCCCTTAGAACAAACTAATCAAACTAACCAAACAGTAAGAAATAAATCTCATTAAGTAAAAAACAATTAATTAAAAAATTACATCCTATTTTCTATCCTTGATTTTTTGCTCGATACCACTCATATTTCTATATAGAATTTTTCCATTAATCTCTCTAGATTCATACGCTAGAAACCACTTCGTCTTCTCTTCAACAACACCATGATTGGTTTTCAAAATGTACCCACGATAATTGATGGGCAAGATGAAGATATGACCGGTTGTCAATATGTACAAAAGATCAATGGTGAACAATTTGAAGGTTATGATGAACAAGATGAAGTTTAGTTTTTTTGTTGTATATCAATTTTACAAGATACTTGTGATTGTACTTTTTAAACTGTTCTTCATTTTGGATTTTATTTTCCTTAGAAAAATCAAGACGGCGTGATTTGAATTGCGGGACCCTTCTATCACATATTTGTTTTTTATTTTAAAAAATAACAATACATTTCTATTAAATAATAATATTTTATTATAAAATATTTATTTAAAATTTATTTTCTTTATTACTGTAAAAAAATCAAACATTTGAAACTCGTTGGGTCGACCCGACCCGAACCTGCCCAATACAAAAATTTTGTCGGCCCCATAGACCTCAACCTATTTTCGACACGAACCCGATTGACCCGAGTCGGATTATGTTTATTTTAGGATTGCACATGTAAAGGGGGATTATTGGCTTCTCTTGTATTTTAAAAAAAGATGTCTTCAACTATCCAACCATTAAATTAATGATGTTTCTTATCTATAAATGTGTATATTATATTTTGTTAACCGGTTAAGTAATTGAATTTATTTATTAAGTGTTTACGACCCGTTTAAAAAATAGTATCATTGGTCGGTTAATTATGTCTAAATTTTTCATTTATTCGGTATGGTTAATAAAAAAAATCGGCAATTTTTTCAGTTTGATATTTTAATTAAGATCATTTATGTCAACCACTAGTAGTGTTTATGAATTCTAATTCTTTTTTAAACTTTGTTATTCACATTCCGACTTGTTTCCATCAAGGAATCTCCATCCTCGTTAATTTTCTACATTTAATTCTCCCACAAGGATTTTTCATACCTACTTATTTTCCAATGCTTATTTCATCATTCACATTAATAATAAAACTTATAGGCCATTAGCGTTCCAAGTTTATTGAATTTACATTATGAATTCATGATATACTACTAAGATAAAGTTAATGTAAATCATAAATTCGGTATTTGATGAAAAATTCCATAATTATGATATTACAACTTATGAGCATCATCAACATCCTAAAAAATATCTAAATAAAAAATGGTATTATAGTAACTTAGAAATGTAAGCCAAATAATAAAAACCTCACACTCAAATCAAGCATGGAGAAATCCTCACACATATAACGCGTTTAAGTTTTTATGTGTTGTTTCGTAGCCGCAATTAATTCTTGCATTTAAGTTTCCATCTCTTTTTCCTAATCTTCTTCTACATTTATTTCTCATTATTATTCTCTCTATTCCGCTTGCAATGATGGATCATAAAGAGGAAGGTGACACGGCCGACGATGGGGCATGTGTAGCGGGTGACTTGGCTGACGCCAGGGGGGAGGCTGGTGGCGATGTCGATGGTTGATTTGTCTTTTCTTCCTCTTTAACTTCCTTCTTGTTTTCCTCATGTTTCTTCTCTTCCTCCTTTACTTCCTTGTTGTATTTTTCGTGCTTCTTCTCATCCCCCTTAACTTCCTTCTTGTCTTCCTCGTGTTTCTTCTCATCCGCCTTAACTACTTTCTTGTCTTCCTCGTGTTTCTTCTCATCCTCTTTAACTTCCTTCTTGTTTTCCTCATGTTTTTTCTCATTTTGTTTAACTTCTTTCTTGTTTTCCTCGTGTTTCTCCTCCTTTCCCTTCTCCTTCTTCTCGTTTTCCTTCTTGTTCTCCTCGTGTTTCTCCTCCTTCCCCTTCTCCTTCACCTCGTTTTCTTTCTCGTTCTCCTCATGTTTTTCCTCCTTTACTTTCTCCTTCTCCGTGATTTCCTTTTTGATCTCCTCGTGCTTCTCCTCCTTCTTTTCTTCTGTCTTCTCATTTTTCTTCTTGTTCTCCTCGTGTTTTTCCTCCTTCTTATCTTCCGTCTTCTCATTTTCCTTCTTGTTCTCCTCATGTTTCTCTTCCTTCTCCTTCTCTGACTTGTCTACCAAAGAAGAAGGCGCTTTCGCCACTCCCACTTCTTTTTCCTTCTTCGCATCATTTGACGTAGGCGGCGAGGATTCTAATTCTTTGAGCTTTCTTGGAGATGAATATTCATTGTAAGAAACTGAGTGTGTTATGAAAAGAAAGACCACCAAAGAAAACACGATGAAGCGAGGATTTAACTTGAAGAATGCCATTGTTCCTTCTCGATTGTCTTGTGGGTTTAGAAATACATTTTTTTATTGAATTATATATATATAATAAGTAGAGAAATATGTATGGCTACAAAGCATTTTCCTAATATACCTGTTGGTATTCCTTGAAAATAGACGGTATGAACAAAATTAATGAGAATCTTAAGTAAATGCATTTTCGGAGTTGAAGTTAAATTTAACATAATTAAAATTAGTTACAACAATATAAAATATGTATATCACATTATATATGAACTTCTACATATTATAAGATTAATTATGAAATATTGTAGAATTTAAAATGTTCAATAAACATAATTTTAATTGATAGAGAGGAAGAGGGGGGTTGAGAATTGAAGTCATATATACAAGAATTAGGAAAGGATATTTGGTTTATTGTTTCAGAATCTCATTTTCTCTTTCAAGGTATGTATATTTATAATTAGATCCAGCCTATAGTATGCTTAGAGTAAATAGTGATGACTCCCTTAGATCAAACTAATCAAACTAACCAAACAGTAAGAAATAAATCTCATTAAGTAAAAAACAATTAATTAAAAAATTACATCCTATGTGTTGTTTCAAGCCAAATAATAAAAACCTCACACTCAGTTCAAGCATGGAGAAATCCTCACACATATAACGCGTTTAAGTTTTTATGTGTTGTTGCGTAGCCGCAATTGATTCTCGCATTTAAGTTTCCATCTCTTTTTCCTAATATTTCTCTACATTTATTTCTCATTATTATTCTCTCTATTCCTCTTGCAATGATGGATCATAAAGAGGAAGGTGACACGGCCGACGCTGGGGCATGTGTAGCGGGTGACTTGGCTGACGCCAGGGGGGAGGCTGATGGCGATGCCGATGGTTGATTTGTCTTTTCTTCCTCTTTAACTTCCTTCTTGTTTTCCTCATGTTTCTTCTCTTCCTCCTTTACTTCCTTCTTGTCTTTTTCGTGCTTCTTCTCATCCCCCTTAACTTCCTTCTTGTCTTCCTCGTGTTTCTTCTCATCCCCCTTAACTTCTTTCTTGGCTTCCTCGTGTTTCTTCTCATCCTCTTTAACTTCCTTCTTGTTTTTCTCATGTTTTTTCTCATCTTCTTTAACTTCTTTCTTGTTTTCCTCGTGTTTCTCCTCCTTTCCCTTCTCCTTCTTCTCGTTTTCCTTCTTGTTCTCCTCGTTTTTCTCCTCCTTCCCCTTCTCCTTCACCTTGTTTTCTTTCTCGTTCTCCTCATGTTTTTCCTCCTTTACTTTCTCCTTCTTCGTGATTTCCTTTTTGATCTCCTCGTGCTTCTCCTCCTTCTTTTCTTCTGTCTTCTCATTTTTCTTCTTGTTCTCCTCGTGTTTTTCCTCCTTCTTCTCTTCCGTCTTCTCATTTTCCTTCTTGTTCTCCTCATGTTTCTCTTCCTTCTCCTTCTCTGACTTGTCTACCAAAGAAGAAGGCGCTTTCGCCACTCCCTCTTCTTTTTCCTTCTTCGCATCATTTGACGTAGGCGGCGAGGATTCTAATTCTTTGAGCTTTCTTGGAGATGAATATTCATTGTAAGAAACTGAGTGTGTTATGAAAAGAAAGACCACCAAAGAAAACACGATGAAGCGAGGATTTAACTTGAAGAATGCCATTGTTCCTTCTCGATTGTCTTGTGGGTTTAGAAATACATTTTTTTATTGAATTATATATATATAATAAGTAGAGAAATATGTATGGCTACAAAGCATTTTCCTAATATACCTGTTGGTATTCCTTGAAAATAGACGGTATGAACAAAATTAAAGAGAATCTTAAGTAAATGCATTTTCGGAGTTGAAGTTAAATTTAACATAATTAAAATTAGTTACAACAATATAAAATATGTATATCACATTATATGTGAACTTCTACGTATTATAAGATTATTTATGAAATATTGTAGAATTTAAAATGTTCAATAAACATAATTTTAATTGATAGAGAGGAAGGGGGGGGGGGGGTCGGAGAATTGAAGACATATATAAGAATTGAAGACATATATACAATTTTTTTTTTTAAATCCCACCTATATTTTCCAAATAAATATATTACTATTAAATAAAATATTATCTTTAAAGAAACTATTCCACCTATATTTTTCAAACAAATCTATTATTATTAAATAAAAGATTATCTTTTAAGAATCTACATCAATCTATTTCCTAATAAATTTTTTATCTTTTATTAATTTAAAAAAGAAATTATTTTTATAAGGATTATATAATTGAAAAAATATTTTTGTTCTTTGTATTTTATAAATGTATTAATTTTATAAACGAAATATTCATCATAAAATGAGAAAAATATGCTATTAAAGATATTTGTATATTATATATTCACAAAGATATTCATCAATATATTCACAAATTTGTTAATCAATATATTCATCTTGGGTTGAACTTTTGCTTGAAAAATATTTATTAAAGATAATCATTAAAGATATTTATCAATTTATTTATCATAATTTTGGGCTTTCGCTTAGCCCACCAAAAAATAAGTCAAATGTTAAAGTCTGCATAGATCTTTTTACTATAATAATCATATCATATCATATCATCATATCATATCATATCATATCATAGAGTTGGGATCATAGGAGGACAAATTATCCGGTGAGGACATGAGGATGCAATGAGAACCATTAGATCACCTTCATCCAATGGCCAAGATTAAACATTGTTGTATACTAATTTAATTAAGACGGGGGTATTTTAGAAAATATACACCTCATTATTTCCTCTCTCTCCTCTACCTCTGCAACATCTATGGCGATCCCGATCTCTCTCAATCACCTCTTCCCAACGTCTCCCTCATAGCATCGTCTCCCTGGCGTTCCGGCTTCTCCCTAACGATATCGTCTTCCTCCCGGCGTCTCCTAATGGTATGCCAGTCGCTGGGTTGTTGAAGAATTGAAAGTAATCCCCGAATTCCGATGCCGCTGTTGTCTCCCTCCGGCGTCTCTCGACATCAGAGTGGCTTGGTGTAATTCATTGCCTACGAGAATGGAAGATTAAAACAGGTACGAAATTTCTGAATTCTCAAGCAATGCGAATTTGGAGAGAAGTGTTGAATTTGGGGGTTTTCAATTTAGGGTTCATCCGTACTTGTTGTATCACCACGTTCATTCGTACTCTGTGTTGGTGGTTTCTTGACTTACTAGAAAAAGATACTAGTGATGAACATGGGGCATTTCCATGTGCTTGATTCAGCGTCTACAGTCTTTTCTATGTCATTCTTCAAGTTGCCATGTTCTTGCACCAACACCTGCATCGATGAACCTGGGTTGTCCATGCTCTTTCAATTGGAAATTGTATATCTCCTATTGACCATGTTTTGTATGTCATTCCTCAACAACAAAAATCTATAGTTTCTTGTTTTGATGTTGGCAGTACAAAGATGTGACTGGAGCAATCCATGAAATTGATGTTCCTTATGACTGCAAAATTATTGATGGTGTTCGAAGCCATCAGTTGAAGAAGTTTCTGATTGATGGAAACAAAGTTGTTTCGAGAGTCTCTAGCCCTAATACGAGAGAAGATGACGATGAATTTGAGGAGAATGAAGTTTGTGCAACAGATATAGTAACAAGTACAAGTGAAGGAAAGGTAAGAATCTTATCTTAATTGAGTTTATGTTGCAGTAAAAAAACAAGTAGTGATTTTATGATAGAAAGTGATCCTGAGAGTTACTAGGACATATGTTTGAGACACTAAGAAAAAAAGGGAATGAAAATGATCTGCTTCTTTTCTAATAATTTGGTTCTTTTGACACAAAATTTAACAAGCTCATGTATTGCTATTATCATCCTTATTGATCGATCAAATCCCTCCTTCTATATGTAATTGTGTTGCTATGGATGGACTTGCAGCTGCTGCATGAGCCTATCATGGAGGTGGAGCTGTCGTCGTGGTGCAAGGAGGAGCTATCATTGTGGAGGTGATATCACAAGTTATTCAGGCTAAGAAGTAAAGAAGGTGTCCGAGCAAGACATAGAGACCAATGGTTCAAGTGATGATCATGAGGGATTATTTTTGGAATACAACAATGAGCTCAGTTGGACCAACCCGCCTCCTTTGAACGACAACTCTTCCATGACGTTTGTGTACGATACAAGCTTTTTCAAAGACGACTCTCCGCTTGACTTCTTGGGGAGTTCATCGACCAATTACTACTCAAAGAGCTTCGGGTGTGGAGACATTTTGTCCCTTGATGACTTTGTTTGGCTTCGTTGATAAAGGGCGCGCTTAAATAGTTAATCCTGTTTTGGTTCGCTTTAATCCGGTTGAAAGTTGTCTGCTTTTGTGGATGGAGCTTTGAGTTTATCTGTAAGTAGAAAAATGGGTTAATGGGAAAGTACTAGTATGTTGGTAGAAGCTTTTTTAGTATCAAACAGGAGTTGAAGTTTGTGATGAGGATGGACTTGCTTCATAACCGAACTCATTGTAATTGGACTTGCTTATGTCATCGATCATTAACTAAATGAGTGGTTAGTATTAGAACACAAATTGACTTTAACTTTTGGGTCAACTCATGAAACATCTTCATGCTTATAAGACGATTGATAGGTTAAGAACCTAGAAATAGATCAACATCTTCTTATATGAACACAAGTAATGGCGGAGAAGAAGGTGAAATTGTATGGATTCTGAACAAGTTTTTTCTGGGTCTATGTTGGGTCTTTTTGGCTGCTACAACGGTGCAAGTGATGATCATGAGGGATCATTCCTAATAAAATGATCATGAGCATATGAATCAACCTGCTTAACTATAGACCCGAATAATGAGCATCCGACATGAACTTAAGTACAAGTTCATATGTTTTGACGAGAGGTTCATGTGAATTAACGAGTAAGCATTTTAGTTTAATATTTTACTAATAAAGAAAATCAGGTTAAAATATTCATGAACCTACAAAACTATCGGCATGAACCTGCAAGGCTATCGGTATGAACCTATACGACTATCTGTAACGCCCCAAAACCGAGGAGTGTTACAGTGCCAGGGATCCCGTGCTTGGAATCCCCACAGGCAGTTTAAAGGAAGAGAAAAAAATGTACAAAAGAACAATTAGAAATGTAAACAAATAGATAGTCTCGCAAGACGTTCATACAAGTACGTCGATAAGGACCTAACATGGTCGTACGATCAAAGTACCAAAACCTGCTTCAAGAGGGTCATCAAACATGTTTGTCCACAAAGACTATAAATGCATCAAAGTACCAAAAGATGCCTAGTTTAGCAAAACAACAGTTTTGAAAACCAAAGTGAAAGTGAACCCGAATAAACCCATCCTAGCTTGCATCAAGTCGCCTGATCTCCTCCACGCCCTGCAACAGACTGGGTACCTGACCATGTCAAACACAGCCAGTTCCCCCACCGAAATGGGGGTTAGTCTCCAACCAGACTAGCAAGTCATTCATAAGCATAATACGAGTAATAGGGCAAGTAAAGGAGTAACAGATTAGCAGACATGCAAACCTAAGTTATGTTTTTAGAAACGATCACGCATGAGTAACGATTACTTACAGATTCACAACAAACAAGCGATCAATCACAAGCAACATACAAACAAGTGTATCAAGTAAACAGAGATCCAATTGGAAAATAAATTACGAAAATGTTTTGAAAACAGGTCCAAGACTGTCTTGGATCCGAAGGTACCTTCTTGCCCGTACATTGGGCCAAATCATTCCTATACCAAAGGGTAGGGAACGGAATCACGGGCCAAGTGATCCGGTCTACCCAATTGGCAAGGCCCACCAATGACCCACTCTTCCGATAGAGCCATAATCGAGGGTGTTACGACATAAAACCGTTCGCAATCAAGTGAGGGATCGGAACAATCCTTACCCCACATATAAATCTCAAGCATAATGTGTACTCACCGATAACTTCACATAATCGCATCTAAAGCATATAAGCACAATCACCAGGATGAACATATCGTCAAGATTCTCACGAAAGAAGACATGTTCAACATAACACATAATCAAATAATCACAATAGAGCATATATTCATGTAATCACTAAAATAGCATTCGTATTCCATACTTCATTAAGATTAAAGCTCATTTACTATTTAGAAGTTTGATGACATGCATAATCCGATATCCTAAACTTAACCTACAACACGCAAACGCTTATAAACAACTTGCCTCAATCGACGATCAACACAAGTAATCCGTTTGTCCTATAAAGATGTCGCAAGGTTCACGAAACGGTCCTAAGTCGAACCTTCACGAAAAACGCCATAACTCATCACATATACATCCAAATCGAAAACCGTAAAATTCCTCATACTCGTAGGGAGATTTCTCACCTTAAAAAGTCAGCCCCAACTTCATAGAAATTACGAATTTTTCCCAGATTTTCCAGCAAGTTTACCAAATGGCCCAAAACTCAAATCCTTCCTTATTCCTTCAAATCTCAACTTCAAACAACCTATATCATCCATTATTTCCACCAATTTCAGTCCAAACATCAATTTAACATAAACCCCTAAATTAAAAAAAACTAGGGTTCTAAAGAATTAGGAATTTCTCAAGAGAGGTGAAATGGATGGAGGGGAGGGCGGCTCACTGGCTCCCTGACGAACTGCAAGGTGGTCATGTCGACGTCGTTGATGGCCATGCCGGAGACAAGCTACGCGAACAGCTGCTGCGCAGAGGAAGAAGACGCGAGGCAGGTCGGGCTGAGGTGCTGGTCGAGCGCGCGGCTGAACGAGGGCTGCTGGCTGAGCTTTTGCTGAACTGTTGGCTGAAGCAAAGAGAGAGGAGGAAGAATGGAGGTGCTGCGTGAAGAGAGGAAGAGATGAAGAATTTGGAGCTTGAAAAGTAACGTGAAAGAGAATGAGGTGGGGCCCAAAAGGTAGTTTGTAGAAAATTCTAGATAGAGGATATTAAATTAATTTTGGGTATATATCCTTTATGTAGGGATAAAATAGAGTACGTCGGGTTTTTAATAAATCCCGGTGAAATGAGGCAAATTCGACAATCGCTAATTACCCAATTATTTGAAATAGGCAAGAACCTGAAATTCTCAACTGAAATACGTAGCTATTAATCCAAAAGCTTCCAGGAGAATCAAGTTCGGCATAATTATACTGGAATATGTTACTACTTGTAGGTGAGCTCGATATCGCCATATTTTACAGAGCCAATAATTTACGGGGCATTTCACTATCGACATGAACTTAGTGTATACATGAACTTAGTGTATTTTAGTTCAATGTGTTTATTAAAAAATATATTGGGCTAAATGAACCTGCAAGACTACCAACATGAACCTGTAAGGCTATCCTATACGACTATCGACATGAACATTAAAAAAATTAGACTAAATGAACATGCAAGACTATCAACATGAACCTATAAGACTTACTGACATAAACCTATAAGGCTATCGACATGAACCTACACAACTATCGACATGAACATAAGACATTTTAGTTCAATATTTTCATTAAAAAATAAATTAGGCTAAATGAACCTGCAAGACTATTAGCATGAACCTATAAGACTATCGACATGAACCTACACGACTATCGACATGAACCTAGTGTCTTTTAGTTCAGTGTGTTCATTAAAAAATAAATTAGGCTAAATGAACCTGCAAGACTATTAGCATGAACCTGTAAGGCAATCGACATGAACCTACATGATTATCAACATGCACCCAAGTCATATTTTCATAAACCTCATATTATCATTAACCTAAGTTTATTGCTATGACCCGTACACGGGTTTCAGTCTGTTGATTTAAGCCCTAATAAAATAGGAACACCAATACACGAGCTAATTGTTTGGCAAAAAAAAAAGCACCCGAGCTAATTAGGTAATGTGATGATTTTAAAGGGAGAGACGAATTCATAGGTAGTTGTGTGTCAATTGCTAAAATGATTAATAAAACATTCAGGAATAACATAATCACTAATTAAACTTTATTTTTTTTCTTTTTGATAGAACAAAGATTAGAGACTGCTTTGTCGAGGTTAGATTCTATATCATAAAGGGTTGTGAATATGATTAGCCCAATCTAATTTTAGGACGCCTATTAAACAACGTTAAATCATATTAAAAACTGTAATTTCCCCGCGCGTAGCGCGGAGGCCCGTTTCTATCTATATAAAAGTTGGTTGTCCATTGCCAAAATTGAATGAAATTGGTACCAATTCAATGCATTACTCATTTCTTAATCATCTCCTATTGGACTTTTGGGCATGTATTTAAATATCTTTTTTATATCCCTATGTTATATTTATTTATAGTCTACTTGATTAAGTCACAAATTAAATTAATGTGTGAGCTTCTCTTATGACAATGCAAATTTATTCTAATATTATGTTTTAAAACTACTTCAAACATAAATATAAGGAAATAAAAAATACTTATATTTACAAATATTAATAAATTTGATAACAACAACAACATATTAACAAATAATGTATAACTATATTAATTGAGTTAGATGAAGAATTGAATCCTGTAGCATTGAAGGCCAGTGTTTTGATTACGCTCTTTTCCCTTTCCCTCTTCAGATTCATGATTTATGGGTTCTTTCCGTCTTCCCGTGTTTATATCTTTCCATTTTCCTCTTTCATGTTCCAGCCTCTTCCACCTCTCCTCCTTCCCTCACCATATTTACCTCCCGAAATCTCCTCAACCAGTCACATCAGCCAGATCCAGTCTCGATCTGACTCCATTTCCGAACAAGAAGCGGAAGGATCACGACGAGTAAAACAATTCATGTTCGGATCCGGAAGCGGCGCGGATAACAGGAAGGACAGGGAGGAATGGAGTGATTCAGTGATCGAGTGTTTGCTGGAAGCTTATACGGAAAAGTTTACGCAACTGAATAGGAGAAATTTGAGAGTTAGTGATTGGGAGGAGGTGGCGGCGATTTTGAGTGAGAGGTGTGAGAATCAGATGAAGACGATGAACGCGTAGGCAGCCCCAAAACCCTAACGTTTCCATTTTCAATTCAGAAAGAGGAATTAATGGCGATAAGGGAGGAGGGAAGCTTCTCCGGGGCTCCAATGGAGCTTCCTAGCCTTCCAACTTCTTCTTCTTCTCGGCAGGTGGAGCAACGAGCTTCTTCGTTTTCCCAGCCCAATCAATTCATCGGTTTGATTCATCCAAAAACTGTAAGTTTGTAGTTTCCCTCTATGTGTTCGAGGAATTGCCTGAACGAGGATTTTTATTAATTCATTGTTATGTGTAGGATTTGGGATTTTGATATTGTGTTGGGTTGATTTGTTGTGTTTCAATTGACATTTCTGGTGGGACTGGAAGCAGGAGTGTAGTTCAGCATATGCTAAGCAAAATGATTCCTTTGGCTCATCGAGCTTCTTCGATTTCCTAGCCTAATCAATTCATCGGTAATACCTCATACGTCTTGGTTTTTAGCTCTAAAGTTTTGCTGTTGCGTGTTGATTCATGTTCGCCTTACAAATTTAAAGAGGATTCTTGGTTGTTGTTTTGCGTATTGAATGGATTGGAGCTTGATGATGGAAGTTGTTTCGATTTTTTTTGTTTGGTAATGTGCTGTTAAGAAGCACTGAGATGTTAGGAATACATTTGCAATGTCTTCATTGCTTCAACTGAGGAAGTACTTGCCAATAACTTACATTTGTAAGCATAGTAAATTAGTTTTTGTATTTGTTAGAGGGAGATCTAAATTAATTTGCAATTGAAGGATGCATCTAGATATAAATTCTCATGTTCTATAATGTGAAGTTCGTATGCAGCATTGTAAATTATTGTTGCCAGCTAGAGTCTGGTTTTTAAAACTTGTGTGATTAGAATATATGTGATGAAATGACTGAGGTTACTCTAACGGGAAGTCAGATTAAGTCTATTCTTGCTCAGGTCAACTCTAAGAAGCAACATGCGGTTGTAATCAGTCAGCAGCCCACCATTCAACCCAACCCGAGTCCCGCATCAGCAGCTGTAGCTGCAGCTGCAGCCGCCAAGAGAAAAGGAATAGCACCTGTGGGGTCATAACAATGGCTATGTTTGTAGGAGGTAAGCTTGTATAATGCACCTAATTTTATCAGCTTCAATGCACCGGAGTGTTGCTCAGTAAAATGTTTATATATTTTAGAAGTTTAAATATGTACCTCATGAGAAGTATTCCGGTTTGCACTTTGAAACATTGAAGCTATATTCTTAAATTCAGTATTGGGTTTTGTATAATTTAATTTGAAAGCTCGAATCTATGCTCCATGGAAAGTTGTTGTGCTTCAAGATTGTATGGGCATTCTCCTTTCATTTCATTTACCTATGACCTGCGCCTACAAAGCTTATTATCCCATATACATGTGCTTTCCAGTTTTTCTTTCATATATTATTGATTCTGATTTTTGCTTCTTATAATTTTCGCTTGGATCTTAATATTCTGTTTGTAAAAAATATGCATCTGCAGAACTATGCAGCTGGAAACCCTGCTCATGTTTTGTACATAAAGAAGTTAGCAAAGGACATGGGTGTGGATGACATCTACTACGTATTTGGTAATGCTAAAGTTGCAGCATGAGCTATATTACACAAACCGTGTTGGTGTCATACATTCATTCAATGTGCAGGGATTCGAATAGTACCCGGTGCTGCAGCTACAAAAATCGAGTTAGTCAGAAAACTGAAAGAATTTTATTTCAAGGAAACATGGTAAGTAGATAGCTAATGATCTTATTACTCTTTATTGTAATTGTTTGTCTTCTTGCATAACTATTGCCAAACAAGCAATTTGTTATTTGCTATGTTATACAATAATTTTGATGAAGAGATTCTTTTTCTTTGTTCATCTTCACATTGTGTTGGCAAACCAATTTTTTTTATATTTCATTTGCAATTGAGCGAAATCCTTTTTATCACAACTTGCTTAAAGAGGCTGTTTACATGTTAATTTGTGCTGGACATTTTGTGGCATTGGTCTTCATTAGTGATCTAAACACATTTTTTAAGTTTTAGAAATGAATGTACTGTCTGTTCTTATGTTTCTCAATTGAGCATAATCTATCTTGAATAGCTATGCTTCTCATTTTTTAAGTTTTAAAAAAAATTGGCGAATATAAGTTTGCCTTCTTTTTCCTCTAAGCATAATCTATCTTGAATAGCCTTAACATCAAGAATTATTAGTTCAGAAATGAATGTGGTCTAGATGAATATACTGTATGTTCTTATGTTTCTCATTTTTTAAGTTTTAGACAATAATCATGGAGGTATGAAGAATTTCCTTATAACCTGACCTGGACGCATTTTTTACATGTACAGAGGGATGAAGGATTTTCTTTAGAAGATCTAAAAATGGAATTTGGCGAATATAAGTTTGCCTTATTTTTCCTCTGCATCGTATTCTCATCGTGCTGCTACCATAAGGAGGTTGTCGCTTCAGACAGTTATTTGTTTGATTGTGGATCTTTATCCAATTCTTTAGTAGGGTCTCGAGTCTTTGTAGGTGATATCTATGCTTCTAAGTACATCTCTGTACAATAGAACATTTTGGGTAATACATCTTTTAACCCGGTGAAGAATTCAAATTTTCCACTTTACCAAACAGCCAGGATTTTTACCGGGTCATTGAAATATACTTTGCCAATAAGCTAGACTGGAAGATACTTCATTCGTCTCTAGTTCGTCCCTTTTGTATATAATAATTATGATATGACCGGTGCCAAGTTTGCTGTTTCTGCTCAAGAGTTTGTTTTAGTAGTATGCAACTATAAAAAGGTTATCTGATTGGTTCACTTCTTGCTGTTTTTATTGTTATTTGAGATAATACTCTAATTGAACTGATGATGCAGGTTTTGCTATCTAGGGTCAGCTTATTCGGTGGAAAGGGTGTCTCAAACTCTGCAAATTCTGGCCTCCAACAATAAAGAAAGACAGCTGAAGCTGTAGTGTGTGGCCTCTTGCCTAACTCGCCCACTGCTACAGACAGTAGACAGACAGTAATCTTTCCTCCCTCTAAATATAATTTCATTTGGTTTTATGTTGTTTGCTAAGCACTTAATGTTACACCTAATTAGCTTTTTATATACAGATCTTCAAGTCTTTCATCTTAGATCAATCGTTCAAAATGAAAGTATTTAACAGGAACTAACAGTGATGTAATTTTCCTATATTCTTGGTACAAATGGTTTGATATGGGTGAGTGATTGCAATTCTCTGCAACAGCCAGTAGCATCTGCATTCTTGGTACAAATGATTGGAATTTTCCTATCTCTTCCTCTTTCCGGTGCATTGAAGTCTCGGTTTTTGCTTCGCTCCTCAAATTTCCCCCAGATCTTCCCTCGTGCGTGTAAAGAATTTGTGTTCTCTCGCATTCCCCTACCGTCTCCTCCTCCTGATATATTTTCACTTTCGATCCATCCGTGGAACCGTATTTCCCCCAGGTTTGCTCCGTCTTACCCTTTTCATTCTTGCAGGAATCGATTGATGGAATGGAAATCGTTGAATTAGGTTAGAGAGTGGAAAATCCTCATCTAGCTTTGGTATCCTCATCCATTTTCAGTCCGAGTACTGACGCTAGCTTTGATCATCGTGTGGAGAGGAACCCCAAATTCGACCACCAATGTCTGCTTCCTACCTTCTGGTCGTAGTTGATGGCAGCAAGCATGGTTCTTCTTTGATGATTATATACATACAAACAAAACTGAGCACATAGCATAACCCATGTTCCATTTTTGCAGGATTGAGAGGTTGCACACGAAGATTCATTTAGAGTTGGTTGTTGTGACAGAGTTGATTGGTCCTTTAGATATTGGAAAAACATAGGTATGTGATTTTTGTGTGTGTGTGTAATCATTGGATGTACTAATTATTTTTCTTAAAACTTCTTTGTAAACTCACTGTTGTTTTTTGTATTTCTTCTGTTATGCATATATGTTTCATTTTCAAATGTTTGTTTAGCGTTGGTTGCCTCCATTGCGTATGCAGACAGAATATATCCAATTAATTAAGAATAGAATAATATGGCTCAATGCCTTTGGTGATTAAGCTTAGGTTAGTGTAAGGAGAGTGTTGCTACTACTACTTTTAATCATGTTGGTAATGAATTTCAGGTAAAGTACAATTGGCTGAAGTTTTATAAAACGTTTTGAGAAATTCAGTTGGACTACTTTTTGGCTTTGAGCAAGCGGTAGGGTTTATAGCTTCTAAAAGATTCATTTTTTTTGATAAAGATAATCTTAAAAATAAGATTTTGGTGTACAACAATTGCCTATTTTTCAAACATAATATACCTTCTAGCATGACCCAAAATATGGAGGAGATTCAGAGGTTTTTGGTTCGTGATAACATGGTTACTGTTAACATTTGTATATGAATTAAAGGATGCAGAGGTTGGCAATATAATCATTAAATCTGTCTGAAAATTTGTTATAAGAATAATATATAGACAATAATTATTTGAAGGAGTGTCATTGTCAGCACACAAGGGATTGGGTTGATAGAGTTAACAATGAAAGTTGTCGGAACTGGTTTACGAAAGTCATTTGCTCCAGCTCTTAATAGATACCAGAATGGTTGAACATGACAACATGTGCCACAATCTCTGTGAACTTCCATGTTTATTATGCATTCATATTGAATACAAGGCTACATAGTTATCTATTTTTGCTTCTATGTGCAGTTCTGGCTGAAGCTTGCATTGGTGGCTTCACTACCAGCAAGATATGGAGGATTAGATGGCCTTATAATTTACATCAATTTGGAATCCAAATTGGTTCAAGAAGGTAACAAACAGTATGGACCTTTGTAACATCAATCCAGTAAATACATATTGAGATAGTAAAAAGCTGAAGGTTGTGATGTAGCCTGAATTCATTATTTCTTTTCATTGCTTGTAGCAAAAAAGGTACTGAGATAAACCATGATCACTCTTAAGGAAAGCTGCGATATAGTCTTTCCGGGCATTCTCTTTTATTTAGAGATTAGCAGTCATATGTTAACTACTTATTTTTAATCAAATTATACTGCAAACAGTTTGCAAATAGTGTTGATCTTTTGTTTTGTTTATATTGTTAAGGTTGATTGAAATGAGATCAAGAAGCTTTCCTGAACTATTCCATCAGGAAGGAATGACATAAGAGGTATAATACAAGTTCAAAAACCTGATTGCATCCAACAAATGAGTGGTACAAAAGTTGCAAAAGGGAATTAACTTTGTGAAGTTCTTGAGGTTCTTGCTTTGCTTGTAGATTGCAGGTAGAGTTATGGTTTTGTGTCCTGGATCAGTATGTGACAAATCTAATGAGCTTACTGTTTGATCATCTGTTTAGTTTGTCATTCAACGTGCTTGTTAATTATTCTTAATTTCAGGAATTAACTTTGTTTTTAATCTGGTCTATTTCTTTTTCTTCTTTTATGAAGAAAAGTGATTAGTGTTAGATCATCTCAAAATGGCCTGCTAGTGTATATTTATAATTAGATCAAGCCCATAGTATGCTTAGAGTAAATAGTGAGGAGTATTATTATCCCTTAGATCAAACTAATCAAAATAACCAAACAATAAGAAATAAATCTCATTAAGTAAAAAACAATTAATTTAAGAATTACATCCTATTTTCTATCCTTGATTTTTTGATCGATACCACTCATATTTCTAGGCAATGGCTATATGCACGCGAATCGAGGCGTATATGCACGCGATTCTGTGCGCGCAACTTATGCGCACGCATCTGTGCGCAGTTCTTATGCGCATACGTGTTTTACGGGGTATTACGGGTACTTTTCGTAAATTTTCAGAGTCTGTAACAACTTGTGCGCCTAACTACTGCGCACAAGTTGAGAATCTGTGCGCCGTGTTTCTGCGCACTGTTCAAACATAGTAGCCGTTGAAATTTTTGAAAAAAGTAGCCGTTAAATGTAAAACTGTGCGCTTAGGTTCTGCGCACAGGTGCTTTAGGGTTTGGGTTTGTGCGCGGATGGTTAGAGCACGGGTCTTTACAGTTTCATTTGGACCACAACGGTCATAAATGTGCCTATATAAAGCCATAATCTCTTCGTTTCCAACAAATTCATTCAAAACCTCTTCGTTTTCCAACAAATTCATTCAAAATGTCTCGTCGTAATCAAAACTCTCGTATGTTAGAGTTGATTAATCAAAGTTGTGAAGATAGTGATGAAGAACACGATTGGGATAGCGGATCACAAGAAGAGGAAGACGACCCGAACGACGACGAATGGTTGGATGGTTTCTTAAAAGACGAAGAGTTCGGCGATTGGGATCCGAGTGGTGAATTTGTGGTTAGTATAATATGTTATAATTTGAAACATATGGTAGCGTAATTA
This sequence comes from Oxyria digyna, assembly GCA_029168935.1. Classification (NCBI taxonomy): domain Eukaryota; kingdom Viridiplantae; phylum Streptophyta; class Magnoliopsida; order Caryophyllales; family Polygonaceae; genus Oxyria; species Oxyria digyna. The sequence goes on along the minus strand of JAPVLV010000010.1, from coordinate 20,617,193 downwards.
GTTTCAAATTAGTTTCATATGCTAGCATAATTAGTTTCATATGCTAGCCTAATTAGTTTCATATGATAGCCTAATTAGTTTCATATGATATCCTAATTAGTTTAAAGTAATGATTCGTATTTTGCCTTGTTATTTTGGTAGTAGTGTAATTGTCGCTCTACAATTACGTATAGGGGAAAGATTATTCGGATTATTTTAGAAGCGCACAATATTGGGATACTCCGCAAGAATTGTATGAGTGGGCGAGAGATAGAGGAAAGGAGTTAGTGATAGCTTTGGTAACGCGTAATTCAAGTCCGTACCAAATAAGTATTGTGTGCGATAGATTTGGAAAACCAAGATCTGGGAGGCCAAAGGTGAACAAAGAGAATCCAGAGTTGGTTGTTCCTAGGCTTAGAAAGTCGAAGTCGAAGAAGTGTGAGTGTAGATTTCAGCTACTGGCAGTGCGAAAGAAAAACATTCCCGGGGTCGCAGGAGAAAAATGGATTTTAGGTGTGATAGAAGGTCGGCATAACCATGTGCTACTTGCTAGTTTTCATGGGAATGCATTCATGGGTCGAATGACGGAGGAGCAAGAGCTTTGTGCTAGGCGGTGGGGAGATGGAACTGGACGCAAGACGCCAAAAGAAATTATCTCTAAATTGAGGGAGAAGTACCCTGGTAATGTTACTTCAAGGAGACAAGTTGCAAACTTTTTGCAGAAGGTGAATTACGAAGATCGCGGAGAGCTAAACGTGACACAGTGGTCGCTTAAGTTTTTGCGAGACCACGACTACGTAGTTCACCCACATAGAGACACGACAAACGGAGAGGTTGCAATATTATTCTTTGCTAACCAAGAGTCGTTGCATTTGTTGAAGAAGTACCCGTACGTGGTAATTATCGATGCGACGTACAAGACAAACAAGTAAGTCTCTAGAATACCTTGGTCGATATTTAGTTCGGGTAATGATATATGTTCTGTAGTGATATATGTTAATGTTTCAATAGATATGAAATGCCGCTCGTAGAGATCGTTGGATTCACCAGTACACACAAGACGTTCAACATCGCGTATGCATTCACTAAAGCGGAAAGGATTTATCATTACACATGGATAATGATTCAATTGAAGTCATTATTCATAGATTTGGGAGTGATGCCAACGGCTATAATGACAGATTGCGAAGACGCGCTGATAAAAGGGATAAAGACTGTTTTCGGGAGCGAAGTTCAACATCTGTTGTGTTGGGTGCATATCAAACACAACATTGAGGCACATGCTTCGACCATCCTAAATAGACAAATTAAAGTGGAAGCCTTTGCAGGACAATGTTGGGGACTATTTTGCTCAGCTACTGAAGAGACCTATGAACTGCGGCTCGAACAGTTGAAGAGATCTTGGAAGAGCGGCCTTGTGGGATACGTCGAGAGAACATGGCTTAATCCTCACAAGACAAGTATATTGAGGGCTTGGACAGATCATAAGCTTCATTTCCTTACGAGGAGTTCAAACAGGTAAATATTGATATTTTTTAGTTAAAGACGATTATATCATAACGGCGTACTTTCTGAACTTACCAACTTAACTGTTTTTTAGAGTTGAAGGGATGCACAAGGTTTTGAAAGATATTATTGGTTCCAGCAGAGGGGGCTTTAACAGAGTGATCGTACGGATCCATCATTCAGTACTCCTTCAGATTGATTCAATTAGGGCGAGCATGAACATGTCTCTCTCCAAACGACCAACTGATTTTGATGATCCAAACATGCATCCGCTTGGAAGGGCTATTTTTTCCCGACTATTCTACAAAGTGTCAGACAGGTGTTTTGATCATTTGTTGGCTACTTATGAGATCATGTTGACGGGGAAATTTCCTGAACAATGCACCGACCATTGGGTGAGGAACTGTCTTGGGTTGTCGTGCGTCCATCAAATTGCACACGCTATCATTTCAAACACACCCCTGATTGAGGATGACATTCACCCGTTCTGGAGGGATTTGCATTGGGATGACACTCCTGAAACAGAAGACGACCCAAATCTGAAGGTCCGAATGAACATTATAGAGTTGCGACTCCATGAAATGTTCACCAAGTTGGAACTTGGAACCTTGAAGAAAAGCACGGCATACCAGCTAGGTGAGTTGTATCAGGACTTGGAGCATCCTGAACTAACTACCTTGAAAGAACCGACAAATGTGAGAAGAAAAGGCAGGCCAAAGGGTGCAAAGAACAAGGATAAGGAGGAGTTTGACAGTGAAAATGACAAGGAGGATGACATAAAACAAGAAGATATGGAGCAGTATGAGATGGAGGAGGCAAAGCAGAAATCAAAAGGAAAGAAGAGTACAGGAGCAAGACGGCCAGGTCGTCCTAAAAAGGAGGAGGATGACAGTGAAAATGACAAGGAGGAATCGAGAGAGAAGAGTTATTTTGAGCACAAACAAGAAGAGCTGGAGAAGTATGAGAAGGAGGAGGCAAAGCAGAAATCAAAAGGAAAGAAGAAGGCAAACAATACAGGAGCAAAACGACCAGGTCGTCCTAGAGAGCAAACAAGGACATCACTTCCCGTGGTCATTGAGGCCGAGGAGTTGCATTCTCAACCCATGCCCGACCTATCACAGCCTGAAGGATCAAACTACACTGACTTCGATCAGTGCCCTGAAGAACTTGGTGTTCCTCTCATTCATAGGGGGGTTGACTTCGGCATTGACAATTTGGATGATTTTTGGCTTCCATACATCACAGATGTTAGACAGGTACGTTCTGACGGACATTGTGGTTATAGGTCGATGGCCTTACTTCTGGGAAGAAAAGAACAAGAGTACGGAAACATTCGGCGTCAGCTGGTAACGGAGCTGCTTCAGAACCGAGAATTGTACGAGCCTATTCGTCGTCGTCTTCGTCCGGGTACTTGGGAGGATCTTATTCTCCAAGTTAACCATTGCAGAAGCCCTTGTTCAGAACTGTACTGGTTGCACTTTCCACTGATGGGCTTAGTGTTTGCCACCCTATACCAAGTTGGCCTCGTGTTATTGTGTTGGGATGCTCCGACCTTTTGCTTACCGCTAAGGTGTAGAACAGAAAACGCTGATCCTCCACGACAGATTTTCGGCATGGCACACGTAGGCAACCGTGACCACTTCATACCGGTAAAGTAGACAATTGTACTTGATACTTGTGTAATCATAGTTTTTTGTTTAATATCTTAAGTCGATTGTGTTTATATAGGTGGCGTTGATGGTTGGTTCGCCACTACCGCATACTCCCGGTTCGTGGAAGAAACACGTAGATCCAAACATTCAATGGTGGGAAGAAACATTTGGGGACAATTTGAGGATGTATCGAGAGTACCGCATTTCAAATGGTCGGGCACCAGATCCATTCATGTATAAAGGAGGGACCGAACCCGTTTACATATCTGACTGAGTGAGATTGTCATGTAATAATTAGAAGACGCATTGGAATTTCTTAGTTTGTAATGCCTTGGTTTTTAATGTTTCGTATTTGTTATTTTGGTAGTAGTGTAATTGTGCTTTATATAACAATGAATGGATCAGATTGCATTGGAATTTCTTAACACGTTCGAGAGACAAAGAAGCGACAATGAAAATACGTAATGAAAGTACATAATGAAAGTACGTAATGAAAGTACGTAATGAAAGTACACAACGAAAGTACACAATGCTCATAACATTAGATGTCTACGATTTAGGCGTCGTCGGCAGAAGAGGAAGAGGAGTCAGAAGCATAGACGATACTACAAACCATCAACCGCAATTCTTTTTCTTTAATCTTAAACCTTTCCATCAGGACCTTCACTCTATTGTCACTCTTCTTTTTCTTGATGATTAATTTCGTGATAGCACGTAAAGCAGTAGGGGTATGCTCTGGATCAATAAACCTGATTCCGAAGAAACAATTGCATGCATAATGCCTTTGTCCATACTGGTCAGGCATGTCTTCGTCATTGTTAACGTAAACATTACACATTTGGCGACACCTTTTTGTACCAGTACACATTATCTGTGGAGGGTCAGGCTTCACACGTCTTGGTGATGATGATGATGATGCCATATTCGTAGTTATGTTCTTCCAAATAAGTAAATAATAAAACTCTTTAGTTATAAACATGAAAGCATATACAAAAAACAAAGCATGTACAAAAATGAACAAAAGAAAAATTTACCGATTAAGTAGGGAAACTTCGATTTTTGCTCTAGTTGAGATGGATGAACTAGTTGAGATGGATGAAGAAATCACCACCTTCAAACCGTTGGTTTTATAGGAATTTATGTATATGGTGCGCGTTGCTTCTGCGCACAAGGAGTTACCGATTCAAAATAACGGTAACTAAAAGTGCGCTATGTAGCTGCGCACAAATTTTTAACGGTAATTTTCTGTGCGCGTTACACCTGCGCACCAAAAGTTACAGATTCAAAAAGTTACAGAATAGGTGCACTTTACCTTAGCGCATGGCTGAAATTTCTGTGCGTTCTACCACTCCGCACTATAGTCTTTCATTCTTCGAAATAGTTGCGATATGAAGGGTCTAGCACATCGATGTGGATTATGTTTGAAAAACTTATACAAAATAGTGTTATTAGGCATATAAAGTGTGTATACGGTCTCCCCGTCACGAAAAGTTGATCGAAAATACGCAAAAACGCAAAAAAAACCCTTATTGGTCCTGATGGCCTGTTAAGGTCGAGAATAGGCGGTTCGATGCCCAAACGACGTCGGAATGCAATGAAACTTGTTTTCAATGCATATTATAGCTATTTAACCTTGTCGGTAACTTTGAGTCAAAAACTCGAGCTCTTCGAGTAACACCTCCTTTGTAAACCTTCACTAGTCTTTCATTCTTCGAAATAGTTGCGATATGAAGGGTCTAGCACATCGATGTGGATTATGTTTGAAAAACTTATACAAAATAGTGTTATTAGGCATATAAAGTGTGTATACGGTCTCCCCGTCACAAAAAGTTGATCGAAAATACGCGAAAACGCAAAAAAACCCTTATCGGTCCTGATGGCCTGTTAAGGTCGAGAATAGGCGGTTCGATGCCCAAACGACGTCGGAATGCAATGAAACTTGTTTTCAATGCATATTATAGCTATTTAACCTTGTCGGTAACTTCGAGTCAAAAACTCGAGCTCTTCGAGTAACACCTCCTTTGTAAACCTTCACTAGTCTTTCATTCTTCGAAATAGTTGCGATATGAAGGGTCTAGCACATCGATGTGGATTATGTTTGAAAAACTTATACAAAATAGTGTTATTAGGCATATAAAGTGTGTATACGGTCTCCCCGTCACAAAAAGTTGATCGAAAATACGCGAAAACGCCTTGGAGGCCTTATATGCGCATTAGATCTGCGCACATGATTCTTTGCGCAAGTGTTAAGCGCACGGTTGAAGACCGTTAAAATATGGCGGTTGAAATATGACCGTTGCGTGCGCATAACATCTGCGCACGAAACGGTCATATTTCAGCAGCAAAAAACGAAGCTATAAAAGGGGGGTTGCACTCACCTCAATTCACCAATCTCACCATTTCTCTCTTAACCTCACCAATCTCACCATTTGTCTCTTAACACTCGCTATGTCGCACAGTTCATCATCAAGCAACGCTGCCCTTTTTTATTGTAAATGTGATCGACCAGCGGTAATGAGGAGTTCAGAATCTCGAAGAAACCTCGCTCGAAGGTTCTGGACATGCGCTGGTACTGGTGGTTACATTTGTGAATTCCGCGAGTGGATCGATCCACCACACCCTTGTTACTCCTTAGCTGCAATAAGAGATCTATTCTCGAAGATACGTATGTTGGAGGAGGAAAACGCCGATCTTAAGGCGACCCTGGCTTCCAATCGTTAGTTAAGTGGTTGTTGTAATCGTTAGTTAAGTCATTGTTGTAATCGTTAGTAAACAAGCATAGCACTAGACAAAGAGAAGTTGAGGAGGGACAACCTATAAAGATCCCCAACCGATATTGGTTTCGATGGTCGGATTTAGCAAAATGTACGAACTAATAAGAGTTTGGAAACTGGTTATTAGTTGGTACATATTGCCGACTCCGAACATCGAAACCAATCATCGGTTTGGGGATCTTCATAGGTTGGTCTTCCTCACCATCTCTTTGTGTAGTGTTGTTGTTGAAATTTGTATTTCGTTTTCAAGTCAATATAGTTTTTCACGTCTTGTTGTTCAGATTTGTATTTGCATTATTGTTCGGAGTCATTTTGAATATTCAAACAAGCAAAACATAAAAGTTCAAACCATCACACAAAAAAAGGCATACATAAAACATCAATCGTACATAAAACATCCATCAATTAAAAACAAAAGTCGAGCGTCTAGTCCTGAGTCTCCTGAGTATAAGGCGGAGCATCCTCCCGAGGCACATCACCCTGAGTCATATCATCCTGGTGCGCATCCTCCTGAGTCGTATCATCCTGAGTGCCACATCCACTCCCCTGGCCTCTCTCATTAACAGAATCTCTGAAAACAGGAGGTGGTGGTGCCATCCGCGATGCACGTGGGGGAGATGGTGCCAAAGGTGCCTGAGGTGCCTCTAAGATTGCAAGCCAACCACGAATCACATCTTCAGTGGCCCAAGGTCGATCCGAGATAGGGGTGTCTAGAAAAGAGTGCATCATGGCTTGAAGGATCTGACAACGCTGCAAACAAAACGTAAATTTAATCGTTAGTTAAGGTATAAGGCTATGTTTTGTACAAACTTTATAAAATTTTACATACCGCTAATGCATCGATAGGCACCGGGGTATATCCATAGCGAGGCGGGCGATCATGTCTCTCAGAGGATGGATCGACGACGGGATGTGAGAACTCGTCCAGCCAATCCATATAGTCATCAGACATCTTCCATGCTGGCTCTGCAACCGGCCCATCCAGATCGATCAGAGGCCTCGGCTCTGCGTCCCATGCAAGAAGAAGCTCAGGTGCATAAACGACGTCATACCTCGTGCAACCCATGGGCCGATTAAATGACAACGGCTGAATGGGTGGGTCGGGAACGGGCTGAGCCTGCCCAAACTGCCGCAGGACTCTCCTAGGGTTGTAGGCCTCATGAAATTTCCATATGCTCAATACGCCCTCAAATCTCGAAGGAGAAACCTCTGGTGAGTTGAAGTCCAAATCTCTCCATGGCTGCCAGTTAACCTGAAACAAATAACAAGCCAAATTAGACACGTATTGCGGTAATGAAATAAAAAATATAAGAAATTAAATCCAAACCTGCTCATATCTCATGTTGTCGAGCATGCGACGGATGGCAACCAAACGCCCAATATCCGAGCTAAGTGGTGAATACAATCCTACAGCAGCATCTCCATGGGCGAATGCAGGGTTCGTGACAAAGTGATCACGAAAATGAGGAAAGTATGCCCAGATCCAGCACTACATATAAACAATTACAGATTATTAGTAAAACTACATGAATAGTTAAGAGTTATTCACCAAGACGTTAAAGACAAGATCTTACCCTCAGAAGAATCCCACATGAACCAATGGTTGCCGTCTCGACTCTAGATGCAGACCCTAAATTGCGATACACTAACGCAAGTATGCCGGCTCCCCATGCAATGTCCCTTGTACGATCATGGTTGAGAACAAGCGCCACGTACTGGACCTTGACACCCTTTGTCGACCTGTCCACCAAGACAGTCGAGCCCAGAAGCAAAAGGAGATACAGAGTGGCAATGTGACTCTCATTCCTGACTGGCGCATCAAACAAAACTTCCAACCGAGCATTAAGGGCACCGAAATGAATGCCACCTGAGCTATAACATGCCTTCATGTCATCAGCCTCCTGACCCATAGCGTCCGCAAGCGCCGCATAGATCTGGTCATCTGTCATAGGTGAATTGCAGCTACGACCATGTATACGGACTCTAAGGATCTGCATCACGTCATGTAGGCAGATGGTCATCTCAACAAATGGCATGTGGAAAGTGTTGGTCTCTGGATGCCACCTCTCCACAAAAGCAGAAATCAATGCAGCATCGATCTGAGACGCTATGCCCACTCGGCGCAGCTCTGTCAGCCCAGAACGCTCAGCAAGCCTGAACCATGTACCCTCCTCAGCTGAAATATGATGCTCATAATCATGAACCCGTGCAGATCTGTACATCACCCTCAGGAGCTTCCTAGCCTAAATAAGTACAGAAAAAAATTTGCGTCCAGTTAGTAAATATGAAACGTATAACTTATTATAAGCATTCAGATCAATGTTATTGAACATACCGGATCTAACGGAGCCGCCTCAGCCTCGGCCTCATCCCCGTCCCCATCCTCTGGCTCATCCTCTGGCTGAATATCTCCTACTTGTCGTCTCTGCTTGGGACGACTACCACCTCTAACTGGAGCCGCAACCTCCTCACCAACAACCTCCTCAACTGCAGCCCCCTCAGCGACACCCTCACCACCAACTCCCTCAGCACCCTCCTGACCTCTCCCTCTCCCTCTCCCTCTACCTCTCCCTCTCCCTCTCCCACCACCTCGGCCTCTGCCTACAGTACCCTCACCACCACCTCGGCCTCTGCCTCGGCCTACAACTTCCCCCGCACGGGCACGCTTCCTAACCTGCACCGGGGGCACCAATGGTACATCGGGAGCGGGCCCTGGAAGAGGACCACGCGACCATATCCATCTCGCTATATGCGTCTCATAAGAACACAATAGGTGAGGCGCACGTGGACGACAAATGTCCTGCATCGAGTCCCCGAGCCAAGGAAAATAGGTCGCTACGGCATGGTCATCGTCGTCTAAATCTCCCGACACTGGCTCTGAAGATGCGACTGGCTCTGCAGATGCGACCGTAGGAGGAGAAGATGTGGACGTTTCTGCATCTGTCACTGCATGTAAATCCTGCTCTGTATGCTCTGAACTGCGAGGTAAAGCATCCTGAAACAGAGGTGCGTCCTGGATATCATAGTCATCCGTGGTCACCTGCGCCTGTACTGGTGTGGGCTCGATAGGGTCGAACGCAGTAACTTATCGACCAGGATAATCTACGTCGTCATGGAAATCTCCTCTCTGTCCATCCATCTCCATATGCGAACCATCTATCTCCTGCTGCTGCAGCTGTGCCTCCTCGTACTCATTCCCTGGCTCACGGCGCTTAGGTGATCCGGTGCCGAAAAATCGTTCGAGGGCCTCGAACGATAATCGCACACCGGCTGCCACATCATGTCGACGTGGAAGCCGTTCCGCTACTGGTGCGGGCATCGTGTTGCCCGTCTGATCCATGACGGCTTGTATAGTCTACATGTTTTTACATTTTTAGTATGACTAATTCATACTAAAATATTCGGAAATAATTTGCAACTTCGTAATCAAATTTGAGTCTTTATATCTACGAAAACTAAATTTTTTAATAGAAATTGTTAGAAATTTAACAATTAAGTCATAACTAGTTATGACTGTTAAGTTTCTAATATTTAATTCATAATTATTAAAAAATAAACATCTCAACTAATACGAAATAATAATCACTACTATTACTAAAAAATTACAATTAATACGAATTCATAATAATTCGATTAGGCATTCGATTAATGCATAATAATCTGAAACTTAATCGTAATTATAAAAAATTACGATTAATAAGAATTCTAATATTTAATTCATAAAAAACTGAAATTTAATCGTAATTATGAAAAATTACGATTAAATTACAATTAATACGAATTCTAATATTTAATTCATAAAAAACTGAAATTTAAACGTAATTATGAAAAATTACGATTAAATTACAATTAAGATACGAATTCTAATATTTAATTCATAAAAAACTTAAATTTAATCGTAATTATTACAAAAAAAAATTACGAATAAATTTCCAAAATTAAATACGATAAATATTTGAAAAAAGCGGGTTTAGAAATTTTATACCGAATAAAGATCGTGTGGTGTCTCCGGAACCCGAGTCGCCGGAATAGTCGTCGGTGGAGCATTTGCCGCTTCCAACGCCGCTCGAGTGGTATACCGCCGGCCACCTCCATCCACCAACGCTTCATCGTCGGACAAGGTCGCCGGAGGTGGCTCCGTTGGGACGGAAGTCGCCGGAGGTGGCTCCGTTGGGACGGAAGTCGCCGGAGGTGTTGGGATTGGGACGAAAGTGGTGTGGTCGGGACCGGAAGAATGAGGGGGTTCAGAATCCATTGACGGAATTGTGTTTAGACGAGGGAAACGCTCGGAAATGGAAAAAAACGGATCGGCGCCGTCGGGTTACTGTGCGCAGAAAAGAAGCGAATGGAGGAAGAAGAAGAAGCTGCGGCGCAGGGTTTAATAGACCCTGTGCGCAGTTCTTCTGCGCACTAATATGTGCGCACAAGTTCAGCGCACACATTCGGGAATCCGAAACGTCGTGCGCTGAACTTTTGCGCATTATATCTTCTGTGCGCTTTGTTCCTGCGCACACATTTGACAGACATCGTCAGAATTTTCACATTTATCCCGAAAATACCCTTGTGCGCAAGAAAACTGCGCACCAACCTATGCGCATAACATCTGCGCACCAAATCGCGTGCATATAGAGAAAAAGTCGCGTGCATATAGGCGTTTCGTATTTCTATATAGAATTTTTCCATTAATCTCTCTAGAATCATACGCTAGAAACCACTTCGTCTTCTCTTCAATAACACAATGATTGGTTTTCAAAATTTTACCCACGATAATTGATGGGCAAGATGAAGACATGATCGGTTGTCAATATGTACAAAAGATCAATGTTGAACAATATGAAGGTTATGATGAACAAGATGAAGTTTAGTTTTTTGGTTGTATATCAATTTTATAAGTTACTTGTGATTGTACTTTTTAAACAGTTCTTCATTTTGGATTTTATTTTACTTAGAAAAATCAAGTCAACGTGATTTGAATTGAGTGACCCATCTTTCACATATTTTCTTTTTATTTTAAAAAAATAAAAATAAATTTTTATTAAATAATAATATTTTATTATAAAAAATTTATTTAAATTTATTTTCTTTATTATTGTAAAAAAAATCAAACATTTAAAACTCGTTGGGTCGACCCGATCCGAACCTCCCCAATACAAAAATTTTGTCGACCCCATAGACCTCAACCTATTTTCGACACGAACCCGGTTAACCCGAGCCGAATTATGTTTATTTTAGGATGGAAAATGTAAAGGGGGATCATTGGCTTCTCTTGTATTTTAAAAAAGATGTCTTCAACCATCCAACCATCAAATTAATGATATTTCTTATCTATAAACATGTATATTATATTTCGGTTAATCGGTTAAGTAAATGAACTTTTTTATTAAGTGTTTACGACCCGTTTAACAAATAATATCATTGGTCGGTTAATTATGTCTAAATTTTTCATTTATTCGGTATGGTTAATAAAAAAAATGGACAATTTTTCAGTTTCATATTTTAATTAGGGTCATTTATGCCAACCACTAGTACCGTTTATGAATTCTTTGTTTATTTATTAAACTTTGTTATTCACATCCTGATCTGTTTCCATCAAGGAATCTTCATCCTCGTTAATTTTCTTCATTTAATTCTCCCACTAGAATTTTTTATCCCTACTTATTTTCCCATGCTTATGTCATCATTCACATTAATAATAAAACTTATAGGCCATTAGCGTTCCAAGTTTATTGAATTTACATTATGAATTCATGATATACTACAAAGATAAAGTTAATGTAAATCATAAATTCGGTATTTGATGAAAAATTCCATAATTATGATTATACAACTTATGAGCATCATCAACATCCTAAAAAATATCTAAAAAAAAACGGTATCTATCACGGCTATCATCTATGTGATGTCTGTACTTAGAAGCATCAATTGTGTAACCATCATCATTCTGCACCTTGGTTTTAATGTCAATCATCCTTAAATATATAAAAAATCATATATGCATACATGTTATCTTCAAGAAATGTATTTTGGTCATGATATGAATCAACATATGACTTATCATGTCTTCTAGGTTCCCTATCAAAGGGACATTCTTCTTGAAATGCCCCGTAAATTATTGGCTCTGTAATATATGGCGATATCGAGCTCACCTACAAGTAGTAACATATTCCAGTATAATTATGCCGAACTTGATTCTCCTGGAAGCTTTTGGATTAATAGCTACGTATTTCAGTTGAGAATTTCAGGTTCTTGTCTATTTCAAATAATTGGGTAATTAGCGATTGTCGAATTTGCCTCATTTCACCGGGATTTATTAAAAACCCGACGTACTCTATTTAATCCCTACATAAATGATATATATCCAAAATTAAATTAACACCCCTTTATCTACAAACTACTACCATTGGGCCCCACCTCTTGCTCTTTCACGTTTTGTTTCAAGCCTTATCTCTTCCCTTCACCCAGCACCTGTTCTTCCTCCTTTCTCTTGACTTCAGCCAACAACTCACACACAACAGCTCAGCCAGCAGCCTCTCGCTCAGCCTCGCGCTCAAACGACACCCCAGCCGACGTTGCTCGCGTCTTCTTCTTCTCTACGCAGCAGCTCGCACTCTCCTCTGCGCAGCAGCTGTTCAACAGGTCGTGTGCAGCAGGTCGTGTGCAGCAGCTCGTGTGACTACAACTCACAGCCCAACAGCAGCTCGTCCGTAGCAGCTCGCGTCTGCTTCCTCTACGCAGCATTCTTTTGCCTTGGGTGAGTTTTTCCCCAAATTTATGAACCCTAGTTTTTCAATTTAGGGGTTTATGCTAAAATTGATGTTTGGACTGAAATTGGTGGAAGTAATGGATGAAATAGGTTGTTTGAAGTTGAGATTTGGAGGAATAAGGAAGGATTTGAGTTTTGGGCCATTAGGTAAACTTGCTGGAAAATCTGGACAAATTCGTAATTTCTGGGAAGTTAGGGCTGACTTTTTAAGGTGAGAAATCTCCCTACGAGTATGAGGAATTTTACGGTTTTCGATTTGGATGTATATGTGATGAGTTATGGCGTTTTTCGTGAAGGTTTGACTTAGGCGACCGTTTCGTGAACCTTGCGACATCTTTATACGACTAACGGATTACTTGTCTTGATCGTCGATTGAGGCAAGTTGTTTATAAGCGTTTGCGTGTTGTAGGTTAAGTTTAGAATATCGGATTATGCATGTCATCAAACTTCTAAATAGTATATGAGCTTTAATCTTAATGAAGTATGGAATACGAATGCTATGTTAGTGATTACATGAATATATGCTCTATTGTGATTACTTGATTATGTGTTATGTTGAACATGTCTTCTTTCGTGAGAATCTTGACGATATGTTTATCCTTGTGATTGTGCTTATATGCTTGAGATGCGATTATGTGAAGTTATCGGTGTGTACACATTGTCCTTGAGATTTATATGTGGGGTAAAGATTGTTCCGATCCCTCACTTGATTGTGAACGGTTTTATGTCGTAACACCCTCGATTATGGCTCTATCGGAAGAGTGGGTCGTTGGTGGGCCTTGCCAATTGGGTAGACCGGATCACTTGGCCCGTGATTCCGTTCCCTACCCTTTGGTATAGGAATGATTTGGCCCAATGTACGGGCAAGAAGGTACCTTCGGATCCAAGACAGTCTTGGACCTGTTTTCAAAACATTTTCGTAATTTATTTTCCAATTAGATCTCTGTTTACTTGATACACTTGTTTGTATGTTGCTTGTGATTGATCGCTTGTTTGTTTGTGAATCTGTAAGTAATCGTTACTCATGCGTGATCGTTTCTAAAAACATAACTTAGGTTTGCATGTCTGCTAATCTGTTACTCCTTTACTTGCCCTATTACTCGTATTATGCTTATGAATGACTTGCTAGTCTGGTTGGAGACTAACCCCCATTTCGGTGGGGGAACTGGCTGTGTTTGGCATGGTCAGGTACCCAGTCTGTTGCAGGGCGTGGAGGAGATCAGGCGACTTGATGCAAGCTAGGATGGGTTTATTCGGGTTCACTTTCACTTTGGTTTTCAAAACTGTTGTTTTGCTAAACTAGGCATCTTTTGGTACTTTGATGCATTTATAGTCTTTGTGGACAAACATGTTTGATGACCCTCTTGAAGCAGGTTTTGGTATTTTGATCGTACGACCATGTTAGGTCCTTATCGACGTACTTGTATGGACGTCTTGCGAGACTATCTATTTGTTTACATTTCTAATTGTTCTTTTGTACAGTTTTCTCTTCCTTTAAACTGCCTGTGGGGATTCCAAGCACGGGATCCCTGGCACTATAACACTCCTCGATTTTGGGGCGTTACAGAAGTTGGTATCAGAGCCAGGTTTTGAACTTCTTTTGGGGGAAGGGGTAGAACTTGCATCGCATGTCGCATTATGACCTCCTTGCTCACTTAAGTTGCTGATATAAGTATATTTATGTGTTCCCGTGTCTAAACTAGTAAATATATGCAGATGGTAGGTAGAGGTAGAGGTAGATGTGTTCGTGGTAGAGGTCGATCAAGTAGGGGCCGCCCAAGGGTTGGGGCAGACAACCCTGCTGAAGTTCCGCGGGTTGAGGATGTTGAGAGTCTAATGGGTCATGAGTCACAAAGAGGAGGAAGGGTTGATCCCCAAGTGAATCAGCATGAGATTCCCCATGAAGCTCCTCCGGTAGTTCCTGTTGCACCTTCCCCGACAACAATTCCTACGGGCATGGACGTTGGGTTTCTTGCCATGCTTCAGCAGATGATTGGTCAAGCTGTTCAGGCATACTCTCAGTCGCATCCTCAACAAGTAACTCCGCCTATACAGAATCAACCTCCTCCCTAAGAGTTGACACCTAGTGTTGACGGGAGAGATGCTAGTAACATTGCAGCTGCCTTTGAGAAATTGAAGCCGCCCACTTATGATGGGTCGGGGGAGCCAGCAGAAGTAGAGTATTGGCTCAAACAGATGGAAAAGATTCTTGAAAGAGTGAGGTGCCCTGAGGATCAGAAAGTAACACATGTCTCTTTTTACCTCACTAAGGATGCTGATGAATGGTGGGATTCTGTAAAGCCCACCGAGGGAACTATGAGTTGGGAAGGCTTCAAGACAAAGATGCGAGATCGGTTTTATCCGGTTTCACTGCAGAAGCAGAAGCGCTCGAAGTTCTTGCACCCACCACCTGAAGGGTTGCCAGTGGCACAAGCTAGTGCAAAGTATCATCAGCTCCTTCGCTATGCTTCTGGGGCGGTGCATAATGAAGAGGACAAGATCGATTATTTCGAATCATGGCTACGACCAGAGATTAGGACTCTGATGGCAGGGCATACTTGTGCTACCTTGGGAGAGTATTATAATAGAGCCTTGACAGTTGAGAGACGACTTGAAGAAGAAAGATCTTCGACTCAGAACTTCAAGAGACAGAAGACCCAGACTTCCTTCACTAGTACTAAAGATGGTGGCTTTAAACCACTACCTCCTCCCAAGAAATCAAATCAGACATTTGGGTCTCCAGGATCTAACAGAGCTCAAGGAACACCACCTGCGGGCTACCAGTGTTTTAACTGCAACAGTGAGAAGCACTTCAGATCAGATTGTCCGCATCCAGATAAGGCATGCTTCAAGTGCGGAGGGAAGGGCCATATCTCAATCCATTGTAGAGGTGGTAAAGCAAACCCCTCTCAGTCTCAAACCTCTGCATCGGCTTCACGAGGATCAATCAATCAACCGCGCCCTGCACAATCATACCCGCAACAACAGTCTCGTTCCGCACCAACTCGTTCACAACAATCAACTAGTGGGTTGAAGGGGAAGCCACGTGTATACGAGATGAGGGCTGAGGAGCCCAATGCCCCAGTTGCTACATGTACGCTTTGGATTCAGTCTCAACCTGTCTGTATATTGTTCGACACTGGTGCTACCCATTCGTTTATTTCCAAGGCATGTGTGTCTAGACTTGGTCTTACTTGTGGGCATGATTGCGAGTCATTTGTGGTTGAGTTACCAGATGGTAGCAAATTAGTTGGTACTCGTGAGTTTAGGAATTGTCCTGTTCGTATCGGCATTCAGGATTGGCTAGCTGACTTGATTGAGATTGATTTGACTCATTATGATGTCATTTTGGGCATGGATTGGCTTGTACGTCATGGAGCGGTAATGGATCTACGTAAGAAGACTATTAGTGTAACCACCGTGAATGGAGCGGTACATGTGTTTGAGGGTAGAGATCCCACCAAGTCAGGGTCGGTCATTAGTGTTATGAAAGCTGTGAGATTGATAAGGAAGGGATGTCAGGGATATTTGTGTTATGTTATAGGAGATGACGATAAAGGAAAACCTGAACTGTCCAGGATACCAATTGCGTGTGAGTTTGAAGATGTGTTCCCGGAGGACTTACCGGGACTGCCTCCTCGCAGAGAGGTTGAATTTGCAATTGAGCTTGAACCAGGAACAACTCCCGTCTCTAAGGCCCCGTATAGAATGGCGCCACTAGAGATGCAGGAATTAAAGAAACAAATAGAAGAGTTGATTGAGAAGGGCTATATTAGGCCAAGTGTGTCACCTTGGGGAGCACCTGTGTTGTTTGTGAAGAAAAAGGACGGCTCTCTTCGACTCTGCATTGATTACAGAGAGTTGAATAAGGTGACGATAAAGAACAAATACCCATTACCCCGGATCGATGACTTGTTGGATCAACTGCAAGGGGCAACTGTGTTCTCAAAGATCGACTTGAGATCAGGTTACCATCAATTGAGGATTTGAGATGAAGATATTGCCAAAACAGCATTTCGTACAAGGTACGGTCACTATGAATTTGTAGTGATGCCTTTTGGACTAACAAATGCCCCTGTTGTATTCATGGAGTTGATGAATCGGGTATTCATAGAATACCTAGACCGGTTTGTGGTCGTGTTCATAGATGATATTTTGGTCTATTCTAAGAGTAAAGAGGAGCATGTTGAGCATCTCCGGATTGTCCTCGAATTGTTGAGGCAACACAAGTTGTATGCAAAGTTATCAAAATGTGACTTCTGGATGACCGAAGTAGCCTTCCTTGGGCATATAGTTTCTGCAGAAGGAGTGATGGTGGACCCGCAAAAGATCCAAGCAGTATCTGAATGGAAGCCTCCGAAAAACGTCAAGGAAGTAAGGAGCTTCTTGGGCTTGGCTGGCTATTACAGAAGGTTTGTAGAAGGGTTTTCTAAGATTGCCCAACCATTGACTAATCTGTTGCGTAAGTCAAAGAAATTTGATTGGGACCAGAAATGTGAAGATAGCTTCGAAGAATTTAAGCGAAGACTAACCAGTGCTCCGGTGTTAGCGTTACCTCAAGGAACTGATGGGTTTGTTGTTTACAACGATGCTTCAGCGCAAGGCCTTGGTTGTGTTCTGATGCAACATGGAAGGGTTATCGCATATGCTTCCCGCCAGTTGAAGTCACATGAGAAGAATTACCCCACCCATGACCTAGAACTAGCAGCCGTTGTGTTTGCTCTCAAGATATGGAGACACTACCTTTTTGAGATAACCTGTCAAATCTATACGGACCATAAGAGCTTGAAATACATCTTCACACAAAAGGAGCTGAATATGAGGCAAAGAAGGTGGTTAGAGATGATAAAGGATTATGACATTGAGATTCTATACCATCCAGGCAAGGCTAATGTGGTAGCTGACGCCCTAAGCAGAAAGTCGTCACAGGAGAAACTGATTGCATGTCTGACCTCGCAGCCAGAATTGCAAAGGGAACTGATGAGAAGGGGGATCGAAGTTCGATTTCAAAGGAGTCAAGGAGAGCTTTGCTTTCTAGAGATTAAGTCGTCACTACTAGAAACGATAAGACAAAGGCAACAAGATGACCCCAGGCTAAGTAAGATCTTAAACGACATAAGCCAGAATAGGGCACCGGGATTTGTGGTGCACGATGATGGGATTCTGAGCTTCAAAAACCGAATCTGTGTGCCTGCAAATGAAGAGATAAAGACATTGATTCTGAAGGAAGCCCACTCCTCACCATACTCAATACACCCTGGGGCTAACAAGATGTACAAGGACCTCAAGAAAAACTTCTGGTGGAGTAACATGAAGAGGGAAGTAGCTGAATTTGTGGCTAAGTGTCTTACTTGTCAGCAAGTTAAAATTGAGCATCAAAGACCTGCTGGAGAACTACAACCACTTCCAATTCCAGAATGGAAGTGGGAAGACATCTCTATGGATTTTGTTATGGGGCTACCACCGTCACAGAAGGGGATGGAAGCCATTTGGGTCATTGTCGATCGATTGACTAAATCTGCTCACTTTCTACCCATTAAGAAAGTTTGGGGTCCGGACAGACTTGCAGAGCTTTATATTCAAGAGATAGTAAGATTACATGGCATCCCCAAAACTATTGTGTCTAATCGTGACGGAAGGTTTGTATCACATTTCTGGAAGTCAGTACATGCAACCATGGGTACAGAACTGAGGTTTAGCACTGCCTTTCATCCACAAACAGATGGTCAATCAGAAAGAACCATTCAGACCTTGGAGGATATTCTGAGAGTGTGTGCTCTAGATTGGCCGGGAAGGTGGGAAGCGAAGTTACCACTAGTGGAGTTCACGTATAACAATAGTTGGCATGCCTCCATTCAGAAGGCTCCTTATGAAGCTTTATATGGGCGGAAATGTAGGTCTCCACTGTGTTGGGATGACTTATCTGAGAGATTATTAGTGAGCCCAGACATCATGAGAAGGACACAAAATGAAGTTGCATTGATCAGGCAACGAATGCTGACGGCGCAGAGTCGCCAGAAATCATATGCCGATGTGCGTCGCCGACCCCTTGAATTCCAAGTCGGGGATCACGTGTTCGTCCGGGTTTCACCTACCAAAGGTGTATTCAGATTCGGCAAGAGAGGGAAATTGAGTCCTCGCTATGTTGGACCCTTTGAGATTCTGGAGAAGATCGGGACATCAGCTTATCGTCTTGCGTTACCACCATCAATGAGCCAGATACATAATGTCTTCCACGTTTCTCAACTAAGAAAGTATGTCGCTGACACTTCACATGTAATTCGTTACGAGGAGATTGAATTTGGAGAGGATTGCACTTACGAAGAACAACCAATCAAGATCCTTGGTTACGAGGAAAGAAAGTTGAGAAACAAGGTGATTCCTCTGGTGAAAGTTTTATGGTCTAAACATGGCACTGATGCAGCCACATGGGAGACAGAGGCAGACATGAGAGAACGATACCCGTTCTTATTTGTTGTTTAGTTTCGGGGACGAAACTCTTTTTAAGGGGGAGAGGATGAAATGCCCCGTAAATTATTGGCTCTGTAATATATGGCGATATCGAGCTCACCTACAAGTAGTAACATATTCCAGTATAATTATGCCGAACTTGATTCTCCTGGAAGCTTTTGGATTAATAGCTACGTATTTCAGTTGAGAATTTCAGGTTCTTGTCTATTTAAAATAATTGGGTAATTAGCGATTGTCGAATTTGTCTCATTTCACCGGGATTTATTAAAAACCCGACGTACTCTAGTTAATCCCTACATAAATGATATATATCCAAAATTAAATTAACACCCCTTTATCTACAAACTACTACCATTGGGCCCCACCTCTTGCTCTTTCACGTTTTGTTTCAAGCCTTATCTCTTCCCTTCACCCAGCACCTGTTCTTCCTCCTTTCTCTTGACTTCAGCCAACAACTCACACACAACAGCTCAGCCAGCAGCCTCTCGCTCAGCCTCGCGCTCAAACGACACCCCAGCCGACGTTGCTCGCGTCTTCTTCTTCTCTACGCAGCAGCTCGCACTCTCCTCTGCGCAGCAGCTGTTCAACAGGTCGTGTGCAGCAGCTCGTGTGACTACAACTCACAGCCCAACAGCAGCTCGTCCGTAGCAGCTCGCGTCTGCTTCCTCTACGCAGCATTCTTTTGCCTTGGGTGAGTTTTTCCCCAAATTTATGAACCCTAGTTTTTCAATTTAGGGGTTTATGCTAAAATTGATGTTTGGACTGAAATTGGTGGAAGTAATGGATGAAATAGGTTGTTTGAAGTTGAGATTTGGAGGAATAAGGAAGGATTTGAGTTTTGGGCCATTAGGTAAACTTGCTGGAAAATCTGGACAAATTCGTAATTTCTGGGAAGTTAGGGCTGACTTTTTAAGGTGAGAAATCTCCCTACGAGTATGAGGAATTTTACGGTTTTCGATTTGGATGTATATGTGATGAGTTATGGCGTTTTTCGTGAAGGTTTGACTTAGGCGACCGTTTCGTGAACCTTGCGACATCTTTATACGACTAACGGATTACTTGTCTTGATCGTCGATTGAGGCAAGTTGTTTATAAGCGTTTGCGTGTTGTAGGTTAAGTTTAGAATATCGGATTATGCATGTCATCAAACTTCTAAATAGTATATGAGCTTTAATCTTAATGAAGTATGGAATACGAATGTTATGTTAGTGATTACATGAATATATGCTCTATTGTGATTACTTGATTATGTGTTATGTTGAACATGTCTTCTTTCGTGAGAATCTTGACGATATGTTTATCCTTGTGATTGTGCTTATATGCTTGAGATGCGATTATGTGAAGTTATCGGTGTGTACACATTGTCCTTGAGATTTATATGTGGGGTAAAGATTGTTCCGATCCCTCACTTGATTGTGAACGGTTTTATGTCGTAACACCCTCGATTATGGCTCTATCGGAAGAGTGGGTCGTTGGTGGGCCTTGCCAATTGGGTAGACCGGATCACTTGGCCCGTGATTCCGTTCCCTACCCTTTGGTATAGGAATGATTTGGCCCAATGTACGGGCAAGAAGGTACCTTCGGATCCAAGACAGTCTTGGACCTGTTTTCAAAACATTTTCGTAATTTATTTTCCAATTAGATCTCTGTTTACTTGATACACTTGTTTGTATGTTGCTTGTGATTGATCGCTTGTTTGTTTGTGAATCTGTAAGTAATCGTTACTCATGCGTGATCGTTTCTAAAAACATAACTTAGGTTTGCATGTCTGCTAATCTGTTACTCCTTTACTTGCCCTATTACTCGTATTATGCTTATGAATGACTTGCTAGTCTGGTTGGAGACTAACCCCCATTTCGGTGGGGGAACTGGCTGTGTTTGACATGGTCAGGTACCCAGTCTGTTGCAGGGCGTGGAGGAGATCAGGCGACTTGATGCAAGCTAGGATGGGTTTATTCGGGTTCACTTTCACTTTGGTTTTCAAAACTGTTGTTTTGCTAAACTAGGCATCTTTTGGTACTTTGATGCATTTATAGTCTTTGTGGACAAACATGTTTGATGACCCTCTTGAAGCAGGTTTTGGTATTTTGATCGTACGACCATGTTAGGTCCTTATCGACGTACTTGTATGGACGTCTTGCAAGACTATCTATTTGTTTACATTTCTAATTGTTCTTTTGTACAGTTTTCTCTTCCTTTAAACTGCCTGTGGGGATTCCAAGCACGGGATCCCTGGCACTGTAATACTCCTCGATTTTGGGGCGTTACACTTCTGTGTAGCCTCTCGTCTAACTTGAGAACACATACGTCGCCCTGCCAAGAATACAAAAGGGTTAAGATTAGATGTTGGAATGACACAATAAATTTCAAGTTTATTTAAATTGTCATAAAATATAATGATGCAAACTACAAATAAATAAATTAGACATAACAAAATAAATTTTCGTGTAGTAATCGAGACTCTCTTGGGAAGCAATCGTCATGTGAGGGACTGAATGTGGTGGAGCTAGGGTTTTGGAGAGTATTGGTAGGGCTGAGCATGGTCCAGGACCCGACCCGAACCCGCAAAACCCGAAACCCCTAAAACACTGGACCGAAACCTGACCCGCAATATTGCGGGTCGGTGCGGGACGGTTTTGTGCGGGTCGGTTAGGTGCGGGTCATGCTAAAACCCAAATTGGCCCACTTTTAGGATTGTAGGATTACGACTATATTTCGGAAAGAAGACGCTCTTATCACAGAGTACGAGAAGAATAATGACTTCATATGGATAGTGTGAGAACCGAATTATGACCCTGACGAAACCAAAAAGGAAGAATAAGTTGAATATCGAATGCCAAAGGAGACTTAACAGAACGACATCAACGAAGCAAAGAAGATTTTCCCTAATTCAATCGCCTATAAGACGAAAATCGGGGCGAGCAGAGGATGATACTAAGGTAATTCCAAAAAAAACTCGAATTGAATCAAACTCCATCAAGCGAACAAAAGGGATAGAACTCATAGAAGTTTTGGGTCAGGCTCGCGGGTCAACCCAAACCCGACCCGCAAAAACCTGAACCGAACCGAACCCAACCCGCAATTCAGAAAATGCTCAACCTGAAGACCGACCCGAATGATTCGGTTTGGGTTCAGGTCGGGTTTTGCGGGTCGGTTTGGGTCGGGTTTGCGGGTTGGCCCGCCCCATGTTCAGCCCTAAGTATAGGTGTGAGAGAATTCCACAAATCAATTTTAGATAAAAATAAGAAATTCGTACCTAGAAGGAGAATTCATAGATTTCTGTGAAACCTCCAATGGGTTTGGTCTTATCTGAAGCTATTGAAAAAAAAAGTGAAAGAGGGAGAAAAGAGGGAGGAGTCATTATTTGTATTACATATTCGATCAATGGGTTGTGCAACGAAGGAGTTTCAAATACAATCTCAAGACCCATAACATTCCACCATAAATTTTTGTAGAAAGAAGAGGTATGTGAGAGCAAAGGAAAGGATGAGCTTTTCATGAGGTGAAAAAAATATCAAATAACCCACCTAATTGCAATACTAAAAGCACTAAATGATTAATTAAGAAGTCAAGTTTATATTATATTATATTATATTAGATACTTCTGAATCTCATTTTCTCTTGCAAGGTATATATATTTATAGGGTCAGGATCTGGTGAGAACGTTCTCACAGGAGAGAACACGTGAGAACGAATCTGAGCCGTCCATGATTAAATTAAAACGAACGGTCAGAATAAAACAAACTAAACAATAACGCGTCCGAAAAAAGTAGCTGGCCTTCCTCCTTCCTCCAGTGGCGAGGATTGTATCGACGGTGAGCTCGATACTTTGTCGACCTCGCACCTCCGACACCAAGCGTCGGCGACAAAATTGCTAGATCAAGTTACGGTTTCCTTTCTTGGGTGTTTTGATTTTAACCTAGGTGGGAGAAAGATGGAAACCCCGGGAAGAGGGCTTTAGTTGGCAAAGGAGTCCGCAGTTCATCGTCGGCGAAGCTTGTTCTCGCTTCTTTGCTTCGACCTTCCTCCTCCTCCTTCCTAGCTCGGGATATCGTCAACCTCGCACCTCCGACTCCCTTTTTGCTCGCTTCATATCACCCCCGGCGAAGCCAAATCTCAGAAGCTTCCAGATGAGCATCGTCGTGCTCCCGAAAAAGCTGCGGTTGAGACGGAAACGATGACGATTTCGGAGCTCCTCTGTCGCAACCAAATCCTCAGACCACCATGAGTATTTCGCTTCTGAAGATCTCAACCCTTTCTGAGCTTGAAGCTAAACTCAGGTTTCTCTCATGTCAATTTCGATTTCCCCCCTTTTCTAGGGTTTTATGTTAAGATGTGCTTCTCGAGGTTCCCTCTGGTATGATTTGTCTCCTTATTCGCATTTGAAAATATTTTCAGTGAATTGTTTTTTCTTTCTGCCGTGAATTGGAGGACAATGGAATTTTTCGATGCTGATAGATGGTTCATTATTAAGCTGAATTCATTTCATATTCTTAAAAGTCTTTTTCGTCAATTTCTGTTGTGGAAATGTCGTTGTTAACATATCAAGATTGCCTCCTTCACGTAATGTGGTTCATGGTGATAGTCATTCTTCATTAACATCCATATATCGAATTTAGAGGGCTTATGAATTATGAAATTATTATTAGTGAGAATGAGAATGGAAGTTGTTGCATTTCAGGCTGCATCATTTGCTTTAATCACCAGTTTGATTGCTAACGATATTTGTGCTTCTGATATCGTCTAAATACATTTTCTCTGTGATTGTGTAGGTAGTCAAGATGCTAAAACCAGAAAGGTGGC
This sequence comes from Oxyria digyna, assembly GCA_029168935.1. Classification (NCBI taxonomy): domain Eukaryota; kingdom Viridiplantae; phylum Streptophyta; class Magnoliopsida; order Caryophyllales; family Polygonaceae; genus Oxyria; species Oxyria digyna. Next base: position 20,593,245 of record JAPVLV010000010.1, on the reverse strand, counting down.
AGGCATTTTTCGATAGTGAAGGGAGGGTTCTGGGTTTCCAGAAAGTGTTGAAATTAATATGTATTGGGGTATGTTGATTACTACAGTAGTGAATAATATAAGTTAATTCTTCAATATGCCTCATGTATCAGAAATTTCCACAAGAGCAATTTCTGACATGGAAATTGAGCATCTCCTCACTGGGATCCGCTTGCTTCGTTCATACTTGAATGAGGAACAATTACAAGCACCTGTTTTGCAATTTTTTGAAGAAAAATCTTCCTAATGTGTCAAGTGTGAATGAAAGTGATGGCCATGTTGATTTGAAATGGAAAGGTCAGGAGAAAACTTTTTCCATGCACAATGTTGATACAATGGATATGTATGCCTGTCTTTCTTTTGCGACGTATGTGGATGACTTATCATCAGTCATTAGAAGTGTGACAACCTTTCACTGGATTCCCCCCTCCGAGCACAACAGGTAGTAAGTGAATTTGGTTGTCTTAGTTGCATATATTGTTGGTGATTATTTCATACTCAAATGTTCTATTATTTTTTCCAACACTTGGCAGGAAAGGATATGCTTAATGCTAATAGTAATCTCTCAGTTGGGAATTATGTAAGTACTCAGTTGGGAATTACTTGCTTTAGGCAGTTCTAAAGGCTCGGGTTTATTTCTTTAAAGTCTTTAATGAATTATGAAACAATATTATTATTTCTGGAAATTTTTGTGGTTTAGGTATTTAATGGTGATACTTTAAATTTGTAATCATACTTGCTTGTTTTTTTGTAAGGCTACTCTTTACGATAGACAACTTCCCAAGACTCATATATAATATATTTCCACGTGTGCAATCAGTACTCTTTATACTACTGGATGATTATATATATCTGATGAAGTATAAAAGGTTGCAGTCTCTACATTTTGTAGATAGTTGTTCTAGCTTTTGACGTCTTATTCTCTTAATGCAGCCATTTGGTGATCCTTACCAGTTACCAGTCTCTGGCACCTGTAGTACAGGATGGTCTTCAAACTCCAGGTGTGTGTGCTTTCATCTCTTAAAATATCTTGTAAATCTTATCCTGTCATTTGATAGATAACTGTGAAATTTGTTATAAATTTTTATTTTGTGGAATGTGTGTGCAAAATTTTAAGTAGTCACAAGGTATGTGGAGTTTTTGACTGAATATCAAGTTGTAGATTGCTTAGGAACTTTCCTCTATCAAGTTGTAACACTGACAAATATCTGATGGTTGCAAGATGAAACCATTAGTGGAGTAGTCTTGAATGTTATAAATTGATTAGGAAAGTTCCTGTAGTGCAAAGCCCCTTTACTTACTCTTATGTCTAAATATTAATCCGTGCCAAATTGACTTAACCCGTGCATGGCACGGGGGTTGCACTAGTATACTAAAATGTTTTATGTGTGACTGCATAATTTTTTTCTTGTTCATTGTTCATGCTTTCAAATTTTGATCTTGTAAAATTTCATCCTTGCAAAGTTTAGTCCAGAAAGATGGAATTGCACCAAATTGTTTATGGCATTGTCTTGACTCTGAATTGCGTTGAGCAATTCTGCTGTCAAGAAAGATGAATAGATAGATTTGGGAATATATCCAACATTCCAATTGTTTATGAAATTGCACCAAATTTTGATTCGAATTAATGAAACTAACAGATGACAAAATTTTAAAGAATATCACTGTCTTGACTCTTGAGTTTAGGTATAAGGTCCATTGGAGTTTCATTTATTAATTAACATTAAAAAGACCTGTGTAGTATTGCAGTTGAGCGGGTCATCTTATTTACATATATCTATTCACAAAAATGGAGTATGCAATTAAGAAAAACTAAATATGCAATTTACAATAACCAATTATGCAACTCACAAAAATTGAGTATATAATTCACAAAAACTAAGAATACAATTCACAAATAACTAATATGCAATTCACAAATAACTTGCTTTTAGAAAAATACAAGTTTGAGGCTTACATTTTATTTTTAAAAATGCAAATATAGTGTTACGAGATGCACATTAAGTGCATTTTACTTGGAAAAAAAATAGTTACCTTTGATTTTAGGAAAATCATTTGTATTACGAAATGCACATACAATATATTACGAAATGAAAATATAGTGTGTTACGAGATGCACATTAAGTGCATTTTACTTGGAATATTTTTCTTAGGAAAACCACTTGTATTATGAAATGCACACAATGTATTGCAAAATGCAAATATAGTGCGTTACAAGATGCACATGAAGTGCATTTTACTTGGAATATTTTTTTAGTTACCTTTGTTTTTAGGAAAATCACTTGTATCACAAAATGCACATCCAATGTATTACAAAAATGCACATACTATGTATTACAATATGCACATATAATGTATTATGAAATGCACATATAATGTATTACGAAATGCCTTAGTATGCATTTCACAATTCAATTAGTATGCAATTAAGAAAACACTTGATATATAATTCAGAAATCACTTAGTATGCAATTAAAAAAAAACTTGATATTCAATTGAGAAATCATTTTGTATGCAATCCAAAAAATATTTGGTATGCAATTCAAAAATAACTTAGTAAACAATTCACAATTTACTTAGTATGCAATTAAGGAAACACTTGGTATGTAATTTGCAAATCAATTAGTGTGCATTTCACAATTCAATTATTAGTATGTAATTCTTAAAAAACTTGATATGCAATATAAAAATCACTTAGTATGCAATTCAAAACACACTTGAGATACAATTCAAAAATAATTTAGTATACAACTCACAATTCACTTGGTATGAAATTAAGTAAATATTTGTTATGCAATTTGCAAATCAATTAGTATATATTTCACAAACCAAAAAGTATGTAATTCAGAAAACACTTGGTATGAAATTCAATAATCACTTAGTATGCAATTTTAGATAATTCTACTGGTTTTGCTTAGAATTAGGCATCAATTTACTTGCTAAGAAGATATTTTATACCAGGACAAAGAATTAGGCATCAAATCAATTGCTGAGAATATATTTCAGGTGCTAACTCCTACAGTTTGCAGTCACAATTGTATGAATGATCCTGATTAGTCATCCTATATCTATCTACTAGCTATTCAATTGTATCAATGTTAACTATAAAACTTCACAACAAAAAGTGCATTTTCACCTCTTCAGACCACCAAAATGAGTATCAACTTCAAATTTTGTTGAGGAGCAAAGTCTGTTTCCATTACAGAACATATTATCCAAAACTGGTACATTTTCCTTCCTTCGTGTATTAAGAAAGAGAGTATATTTCTCCCAGCCCGGAAAGCAAAAAAGAATGGTTACAACAATACTACACATTCAGAAACTAAACAATATATGAATCTAGAACAACCAATGGAGACTGATGTTACCAAGCCATATAAACAGTGGAAACTGAACAAGAACAATGAAGATCAACAAACAATGATGCCTGCTCAAGTCATAGCTTCTGACCTCTGCATACAACACTCTCTTCATCGCCTTATCAGCTAAGGCTTCTTGGATTTCGGGGAAACCCGAAAGGTTTTTGAGCGTTTTGGACGCCATAGCTTGCAGAATCGAGTCATCAGTCATGCAGGACTCAATCAATGGTGTGACAGCTCCATATTGAACCATTGTGTTAGCCGCCTCAGATGACAAAGCGAGTCTTTGGAGGACTATGGCACCTTTTTCTTGAGCAATCGCACTTCCTGAATACTCCACAAGCCTTATGATATTGGGAAGAACAGATTCTGAAATTAGCCAGTTTTCGTGGCCCCTGGATTCTACTAATGAAGAAATTACAGTTGTTGCCTTGTCTAGGGTTTTTGGACTTGATGAGGATTAGAAGATTTACTAAGGAAGAGATGTTGCTCCTTCCTATACACGATAACACGGCTTTCTCGTCTTCATTCATGATTTCAGCAAGGGTGTTGAGTGCTTTGGTTTTTGCCTCCATATCTCCAATTTGAAGCCTTGCAAGCAACTCTCCTATGTTATCAGGCTCCGATGATGACGGTTCACGTATTGTTGTGAACTCGGTTAGCATGCCAGTTTTGATCAAAACCGAGCAGTCATTCAAGGACAAGTCCAGTTTCCCACATAACGAGTCGAGCTCACTTTGCATCTGCAGCTTACCCTCGAATTTTTCCTGGTTGCATAACTCAACTAGTTGGATGACTTCATTTAGGGTCTTGACAACAGAGTGCAACTGTTCCTTGCATAGGGCCGTTTTTGGAAAAGCAAGGATGAGTCGATAAATCCGAAAGACGAGGAGGAATCTGCTGAAGCTTCAATGTGATCATCTTCCATCTTGATGAGAACCCTTTTACTTGTTTGGCTATGTCGAGGGTGACAGGAACAAGATCCTCAGCTCGGGATAACAAGTTTTCAGCCTTCTCGGGTTCGACCAATCCACTGCTATCTTTCTCTTCTACCATTGCTGATTCAAAGATTAAGCTTCACATAAACTATATTCACCAAAAGAAACAAAGATCAGATGGTAAACCATTAGCTAATTGACAATAAAAATTTGAATTTGGGAATTGCTGAACATAGAGATATGAGGTGAAGAACAACTGAGTGAATTATCTTGCAATGCACATGTGTAATTAGAAATTCCACTAACATAGAGAAAAATCACAATCACGATGAGTAATGGATAATTTAATGCACCCATAATTACAAAGCTGGAAAGGGAAAACCATGTTCAACTACAGTAGGTATTGAAAAGGATGGATGGAAGGAAATTACTCTCAAATGTCTAAGAAAAATAATGCTAACCTACAATCTACCTAATACAACTGTTTGAGTTTGGGCGATATATTAGGGATTTGTTGAAGTCATCAGGAAGAATTGGATCGAATTTGAGAGGGAGGAGGGATTGAAAGGGGAGCGATGAAAAGGGATCGATCTGGACTTAGACATCATGAGAAGGCGGGGGTGACGTTCGAAGGTGTCGGAATCGTTAGCAGAGTGGACGAACATCTCGTTAAAGTAGAGGTGGAGAGCGGCAGAAGCAAGAGGGGTAGCGAGGGTGAGGGGACTGGTAGAAGAGAGGGGCTAGAGACGGAGGAACCAGAGGACGGGTGTGGTGAGGTCGAGGGTGAGATTCCAGATAGGAGATGGAGTTGGAGGTGAGGAGCCGCTGGAGGAGCGAAGGAGCGGTGTAGAGTTGAAGAAGACGACGAAGATGCCGCAAAAACGATTTAACACGCACCGCTGATCAACACAAATCCAACGGTCAGGATTGGTTCTCACCCAAAGCCCAGTTCTCTCCTAAGGATTGGTTCTCACGTGAACCCCTTTCTATATTTATAATTAGATTAAGCGCATAGTATGCTTAGAGTAAATAGTGAGGAGTATTATTATCCCTTATATCAAACTAAACATACAATAAGAAATAAATCTCATTAAGTAAAAAATAATTAATTAAAAATCAAATCATACTGTATATCCTTGATTTTTCGCTCCATACCACTCATATCTGATATAAAAAATTTCCATTAATCTCCCCTATATTCATACGCTAGGATCCGAGTGATTCTTTTCGACATAACCGTGTTTCCAACGGTTCTATCTGTATCGCTAGTTTCTGGAATCCATATCCGTTTTGATCTTCTAGGCCGTCTAACTGGATTTAGACCATAAAAATACGGGCCCAACAATACTAATGCAACTATTTCTATGCTTTAATTCCGAAAAACAATTCATGTAACAACTTAACAACTTTTAATCTAGAGATAAGATCAAAGCCTAAAATAAACAAATAGAAGTATATTGACTGCAACATTGAACGACATATGTACATCACTTCCAAAGCCAACTTTGAAATCATAAAGCAATAATCATGAAATATTGATTAAAAATCATGCTCAAGTGTCATTAAAAATCAAACCCAACTTCATTATAATCAAAACTTTGATACGGTGCATATCTATACATTTTTGTGTTCATATCGGTACATATACAACACATATGTGTTGCATATCAAATGAGCTGTTGTAAATGATTTAGATCATTCATATAATTAGGAAATTTTCAAATAATATAATCTTTTAAAAAAACACTACCTAGCTAGCAACTAAGATTTATAAATTTAATATATCACCTTCACTTGTATAGTACGTACACCGTATATGATTTGCTAATTTATAGAATTGATGCAATAACAACCCTTAATAATTGTCTCCGTCGCCATAAGCATTGAACTCAGTTGTAGCCGCCTCCTTCCTCAGCAACCCTCCAATGGCGGTTTCCTAGTTCTCGTGCAGTCTTCCTTGCGGTCCTCGCTGATGACGTAGCGGTTAGGGTTTAACATAAATCCTAAATTAGAGTCTTCCCGAAACCGCCACCACCCGTAAATTGACAGATCTGCATCACTCCGACTCTTGCAATCTCTTCCTCGCCCAAATCTGTTCCGCTCCTGATGATATCTCACCCGGAACCCGCCGAATTTGCACTGACTCGGCCTCCATTCAAGAGATCTTCGCATACTTCGTAGATCTGAATCCTCTGCGACCATGCTTTATTCTAGTGATGTGCTCGATTCTTCGTAGATCTGAAGAGCGGTGTCGTCGGCGATGGAAGAGGAGGGTGGCGGTAGAAATGAACTATGACCTATGTTGCACGGAAACGGAAACGACACTTGAAAACGGGAAACGGCAGGACACCGGGAAGCGGCAAATCTGAAATAAATAAATATAGGAAACGACAGGAAACGTCAATATATTTTAATATTATATATCATTTTAAAACTATTGTAATGAATAATACATTAATATCACTAAGAGGCAAATATAATATAAGTAATTTAAGTTTGTAACAAAGGATTTAAACAGGTTCATGGTATTGACTATTGTTTTACTCTAAAAGGTGGTTTCACAAGAACATAAATCAATATATCTATCTATATATATAGAGAGAGAGGGAGAAAGAGAGTTATGATCAAGTTCATAGTGCTCTTATAGTAAATAGTGGGGAGTCTTCTTATCCATTTGATCAAATCCATACAACCATCATAATTAAACCTAATCTACTATTAAACTATTAAAGTAATCCTCTATTTTCGTCACATGTCACCTCCTCACTAAAACCGCTACATGTCATTTCAAAATTCATTTTGCCACATGTCATTTTTCTATTTAAAAAAAACATACAATAGGAAAATTATAAATATGTGTAAATGTTTATTTTAGGATAATTAAGATATGCAAGATAAATATACTATACTTATTAATTTATATTTTTAAAATTCTCCAACCCATAATTTATTTTAATATACAAAGAGTTATTTATTAATTATATAGAAAGATTCCATCTTATAATTCATAAATTTAAAATACTTTAAGCTAAATATATTTAAATATTTAAATAATTCTTGATTAACACTCTCTTTATTGAAAATGTTTATCATGCTAATTCAAAAAAATTATATTAAAGAATTGATCATCTTTTTACTTTAGATATTTAGGTAATAATTCAAATTAAATAATTATTTTAAAAATTAAGCTAAATTTGCATGTGGTAAATGAACTAAATCTTTATATTAAAGAATTCATCATCTTTTTACTTTAGCTATTTAGGTAATAATTCAAATTAAACAATTATTTTTAAAAATTAAACTATGTTTACATGTGGTAAATGAACTAAATCTATTTGATAAAATAATTTAACATACGTTATTTAGGTATTAAAATTAAATTTATTATTTTTTAAAACCCGTGTGTGGCACGGAAAACTGAACTAGTTAAGTAAAAATAAATTAATTCTAAAATATTCTCTCTCCCTTAATTTACGATGGCATATCTCTCTGTTATGAAATTTTACTTGTTATTCGTGAACAATAAGAAATTCATAATGAACTCCATCTGGAAATTTGTTCATCTGAACGATATGAACAAAATTTGTTCATCTAATAATCCTTCACTTGAACAAAAAAAATCAGATGAACTATCTTGTTCAAATACTTATTATTCATTTATGGTAAATTTTGTTCTTCGTACGTTAATTGTTCATATACAATTTGTTCATTTGAACAATTGTTCATGAACAAAATTTGAACTTCTATAAAAAAAATTAAAAACATCTCAATTAAATTAGGTTTTAAAGTCTAGTACATGTTCATATTTTGAGTATTTTATTTTGTGATTCATCAGATTTGTTGTTCAACTAAACAACTAACTAATGAACAAATCCGCTAGAAAACTAATGAACAATTAGTTGCAAAGACATGAACAAATTGCAAGATGATGAAAGAGGAGAAGAAGGAAGACAATAGTAAAAGAGAGCTTGAAAAAAATTCCGAAATAATTAAATCGGTCAAACAACGAGATTTTTTAGGGAAAGCGTATAATAAGTTTTACCTATAAATTTTTATTTCCTATTATATACTTGTTCATTGAACAAGTTTATCTATCATCAATGTCAGCGTGTTTTTTCTATCGTAGGATTTCAGTGTGTTTTAATTGTTCATGAACAATTAGAAATTTGTAGAAAATTGCATTTGAATAAGTGCTCATCTAAACAACTAAATTTGAATACTCAATTTGTGTACTTTTTCATTTGCATGATTAGAACAATCATCCCAGAAACAAGCATTAACTTTAATCGCAAAATCTAAGTATAAATTGTTGAGGTTTCTGCATAGAACCACCCTTTATTTGGGTCAATTTGCATTGAACCACCCCTTATATCACTATTGATTTGTTGTTCACTATTGAACACTAGTCTGTTGTATATGTAAATAGAATTTCATTGTTGTTGAGAATCATCATCATCATTTGAATGCTGAGGCATTGGTGATGTTGAGCGGAGGGTGAATTTTGAAAAAGGTGGTTCAAAGCAGCACCCCTGTTGAGACAAACCCAATCCGAATCCGGGAATCTGAGTCCCTCTCCCCAAAATTGGTGCGAAATTGGGAAGAGCGAGACCCTGAAAGTGGAAATTGGGGTTGAAGGGTGAATTGGAAGTGAAGGGGAGTTGCCACTGGATGGGAGGTGAGGTTCCGAAGGCGGAAACGGAAGCCCAAGCGGAAGAAGGGAGGTGAGATCTAGCTGGGATGGAGGGAGGGGAGGAAGAGGAGGGTCCGGAGGGGGAGAGGAAGGTGGCTGGGATGGTGCAGGGTCTCGCCGTCGGTTTTGTGCCTGAGCTCGCGGGTGAGTTGGAAGACGCGGGCGGCGCACAGAGCGGGCATTCGGATCCTCTGGCTTCGACCGTCGACTTTGGTGTGTCTGTCCTTCTTTGAGCTTCTCTTCGGACCCAGCTGTTGCTTCTCCTCATCCTTCTTCTCCTCACAAATAACCCTAAATCCCAATTTGAGCATCAACCCTAATCTTCAACTAATTTCAAAATTCAATCAACTTTTTCACTAATAAGATAAATAATCCGGTAATTGGGTGTAATTATTTAAAAAAAAAAGGGTAAAATGGTAATTGAACAATTCGTAAATCCATTGAACAACTCGATAATTGAACAATTAATAAACTGTTCAATCCATATTCAATGTCAATGAACAAATCGTGTAGAGGAGGATGAGAAGATACGATGACAGATGAGATGACAATGGAGAAAAGATTTTGAGCAAACAAATAAGGTGAAAGAAGATCTTTGAAAAAAATTAAATGGGTTAGAAAGATTTTAAGAAACAGTATACCATTTAAGCAATTGTTCATTGAACGACTCATCTATCATTAATTTTCAACATCTTTTTTCTACCATAGATTTTCATTAATCTAGCCACTCTAGATAACTCCCTACTATTTACGTTAAGAATGTTCCTCACCGAAATTGACTATATATATATATATAAGAAAAAGTTCACGCGGAAGAAAAATCAAAGTGTTCTATGGAAGCTTAGATGAAAAGAAGAAACAGTTGTAGAATCCCTTTTGTGAATTGTCAACAGAGAAATTAGGTTTACAGTGGTTTATATAGTAGATAAAAAAAGGATGCCACATAGACAAATAAGCTAACATACACAAAGGTTAAATTCCATTAAAATTCTAACAAAGGGTTCCTCCATCTATTATCTTATTTTGTTGGATGTAGACTTAACTTCCTGTGAGGACATTTCTAAGTTGTTTCAGTTGATATATAGCTTTGGCTCTTTGCCCTCTTGTTGACGGGTAAAAGTAAACACAGTAAACACATTATAATCATCCATAAAATTACAATTCATTAGAAATTAACAAGTAACTTTCTAGGAATTACAATTCTTAAACTAGCTCTAAATAACACAACAACAACACATAGCCAAAAGGCAGAGTTGTGCATATGTTCAACTTCCAAGCAGTTTTCCGCCTTTAGATCACTAGAGCAACAACACTAGTACAATGATCCAACATCCCTTACAATTGTAGTTTGTCATATGGTTGTTTAAACAACAAGAAACTATCCTTTGGTCATAGTTTTCGACATTGTCAATCATTTTGCTGACACTGTATAGGCACGAAGGAGGCTTTGTGCTGCGAGAGTTTGAGTTGGTGTACCTGATATAAACACCTTTCCCTCCTTACTATCGCTTGGATTTTGCAAAACGATAACAGCATCTGAAATCTGGCAATGCAACACAACAAGATTTCATATCAAATTCTTCAAGAAAAATGTAGATCTTATCATAGATTTATTACCTCTATCAGTTGAGCCAAACGGGTTCCATTCTCGTCAAAAACAAACTTAAAAATGTCTTCAGGAACCCCAATCGTTACAGTTTTTTTAGCACTATCCTCACTGCATCGTTGATCATAAGCAAAAGAGGAGTATTAAGTATTTATTTTGATTTGGACAATTTGAAGAATAAACTACAAACCTGCTAGCATTGTCTTCCTTCGAAAGAACATCTTCACCTTGATTTAGATCAAGGTTCTCCATATTATACACAATAGTATTTGTTCCATCAGGAACTGAATAAGGATATGAAGTGGCCTGCTCCATTATTACCCCTTTGCTGGAAAATATTCTTGTTCTGAGTCTTTGAGTGACTTCAACTAGGGCATTTCTTACATTAAAATAGTCACCGATTATCTACAAGGAATATATAGACATAATAATGGTCAGCCTAAACATAGAATTAATTGGTAATTCTTGTAGAACGCACCTAGCTTCTATAAAACATATCGATTTTCATTTTGTCACGAACATCAATATAAATCGCGTTTATTACAATTTTTTTATCACATGCATTGTTGTGAACATACCTTGAACATTGTTTTTCAGAACAATAATGTAGGGTTGCTAAATTGCTAGCTAAGAAATGATTGTCACAAAAATCTAACCTTACTTTAAATAGATCTTGTAAAAGGATACCAAAAGTTTTGTTATGCCAAAAACCAGTTAAGAGAACAAATTTATGAGTTTAAGAGAGAAAATGATACCTGCACAACCCTGTCATCAAAGGAAGCACAATGAGGGACTTGATGTCCATCTAGAATTTGGATCTTAGTATTGGTCATCCTTATCAAGTCGGAAATGACATCACCTCCAACCCCTATCAAACATCCAGCTTGGTATGGTGCAATTAAGAGCCTTGCTGTAGCGCCATTATTATTCCACATTGGTACAAGCCCGGTTTGTATGTGAGCTTCTATGGCTTTTGCAAATAACCGTACTACACCATTCTGAGCGGGAGAGTGTTGTGCTTCAACTTGCTACAACAGAAAAAACAACATAGTTTAGAGGGTCAAAATATAGCCACTCATAATCCATATAAACATATGACCACATGTCTTAAGTGAGAATGTACATAATTAAAGAGCAAAGATTCATGTACATACAAAAAAATGCTTATTCTTAATGTGTATATCTTGTAGACTGTTGTATATGCAGAAATTTTCACTTACATATAGTCACATTCACTCAAAACTATATAGGAGTACATGTTCAGAAACAAACTTTGAATCTTAAAAGTACATAAACATGTACAAATTTTCAGTTACAAGTTATGCACACACAAATACAAACTTATATGTATATTTATTATTTACACGTGTGGTGCTGATTCTCACGTAAATCTTTCAACATATAACTATATATCAACTTTTCTTTTTTAATACTATGTATGTGAAATTAAAATGTATATGCACATACATGGATAAACTTTTGCACAACTTCAAGGTGCCTACATGTGTATGACTATTAAAGTCATGCACGGGCAGACATAAACTTGCAAATATCCTCTTGCATCCGATATTATCTTCTATATGTCAACCATTCTTCTTTTGATATATACTCCTCTTCAACAGAATTATTAAAGGTGAAACTGAAATGTTAAGCGGATGATTTCCTTATATATTTCCTTACTAATTAAACTAAACTCAAGATATAATGAAAGTGTGACAAACCTCCATTGCAGACACGGTGATGGCACGTTCATGACAACCAGGTATTTGAGCAGCAAAGTGTACTTTCGCCCCTGTTTCAGCTTCAACAGCATTCACAGTGCTCCCTCCTTTTCCAATTAGAAGCCCCACTATACTCGATGTGCAAAGCATTCTGAAAGCAATTTCCACACTCACTGATCCACTTACATTTCCTACAAAGGATGTGGATCCATTGCTCACATGAGCTGGTATTACTGTTTGTTTTTCCTTGTAGTTATCTTGCAGACATTTTGACACTAAGATGAGTGCTTTCCTTACAGATATACTGTCACCACTTAACTGAAAAACCAAGAACCCATGTATAAGAATCAACATAAAATGCTGAGAAGATTGGAAAATGAGTTCATGTTTATAATACATGCATCCAGACTTTATGTGACAGGGTAAGTAAATTTTCAAAATCATAAAGAAGAAAATCAGCCTCCTGCTCTATGAAGTGACATGTTAAACTGCGATAAATACTTAATTCAGTAGAGTGCAAACCACAAAAACACTTGACATGATAACATATTAAACCACGTTAAATATTTACATCGTGGCATTTTAAATCGCGCTAAACCACGTTATATACTCTACTTAGTAGCGTGTAAACAACGTTAAATACTCCAAATAGTAGCATGTTAAACCGCGTTAAATACTCTTAGGTTATGGTACGAGGTAAGGCCACATTAAATACTCTACTTGGTGACATATAAAGCCGCGTTAAACACTCTACACAGTGTAGTAGCATATTCGACATCATAGCATACTAAATCGGTTTATATACTCAACGCCATGACATGTTAAACCGCGTTAAATACTCTAGGTAGAGATGTTAAAGGGTTTATAGCGGGGATGTGTTTCAAATCACTCATTACAATTCAAACCTAAGCTCATGAATCAAACCCGATTAAACAATGCAAGTATGCAGAACAAAGAAGCAAAACCCTAACCCTAGAATTAAGCTGCATGTTGTAAGATTTGAACTTCGATGGTACCTGAACCAAATTATCACTATGATCAGCACAAGGAGGCGGCTGATCAGCCGTCAAAACCCTAACATGCGCCCCGGACTGTTCCCTAATCTCAGCAATATTGCTCCCCTCTTTCCCGATCAAGGGCCCGATCTGACCCCTCGCGGCGAGCAATCTACACTTCCTCCAACTGCAATCCAATTCCCCTTCCACCTCGACCTCCAAAAGCCTCTCGTAAACCATCAACAAACCCAATTGCACTCGCGAGACGCGAAACACCTCATGGTCGTTGTCGTCTCCCTCGACGCTACGTAGCGTGGTCTCGTTGTCGGCCTCCCCGGCGCCGATGACGCAGACGAGGCGCTCATCGGCGTCGGGGGTGAGCAGATCCTCGATCTTGATTCGGGTGGAGCTCATTTGTTCGATGCGTTGGATGATGGTGCCGGAGGGGCCGATAAGCCCGCCGGTGATGGGGGTGGGACAGAGGAGGCGGAGGGCGACTTGGCCTGGTTCGACGGTTACGTGGAGGCGTTGGGGCTTCTTGTAGAACCGGTGTTGCTTGTTGTTGTTGCTGCGGGAGAATGAACGCTTCATGTTGCCGGCGGCGCGGGGGTTGTGTTTCTTGCTCATTGTCGGAAAACGGCTGCTGAAACCAACAGAGATGAAGACAGAGAAGGTGGGGTATACGGCAGCTGCTGCTGCAATGTTTTCTGCGATATTTCTAAATGTTACACTTCCATATAACCCTAATCTACGATATTTCTTTCTTTTTCTTTTTTATTTCCTTTTTTAAGAATTAGAGTCCGCATTCTCATGTCTAGAGAGTAGAGTTAAGTTTTCCTTTTCTGATTTCGGTGATGACTTACACTCTTACACACTATGGGAATCAATTATAACGTTTTTATGCATCGTTTACAATTCTTATCTAATCTGTCCTAAGGATCTTTCGATTTTTTCCCTAGCTATTCTATATTCAGATCACGGCTAGAGATATGAAGTGATAGAACATCCTAGTATTAATATTTCCTTACATATATCTACAAGCCTCTAACTCGAAACGTTTTATTTTTTTTGAAATTATTAGACTAGAAGGATGGCAGGTAGCACGGAAACGGTAACGGGAAACACAAACGTCAGGACAAGAGAAGCGACAATTCTAAAAAATACCGAAAGAGGAAGCAGCGAGGAAACGTATTTTAAAAAAATATATATCATTTTAGAGTGGGACTACAAGTTACCTGACTTATCTATTAGGCTACTATCTTCAGCGAACAGCAGGAAGACGCGGGTCTGCAGGAGACAACAATGGAAGTCGCCAAGTCGGAAGAGGAGAAGAATGAAGATACAAACTGAAAGTCCGACCTTTCAATTATACTCCGGAATAGCATAAAAATATGAGAAGACGTCTCGAATACTTGGTTTAACTAATTTTCTGTTCAAGTAAATTGTATAACTTAAAACTCTATTTTTCGCCAAGTAAAAACAATGAAACTCAAGCGCTTCCGGAATAGTTTCCGGCCGTTTATCGCCGCTTTCAAAGAGTTTGTGAATCGTTGACCATTTCCGAGGAGTTTCTTGACCGTTTGCAGCCGCTTCCCTCGCGCTTTCAGGCACTTTCGCGTTTCAGAAACGAAAACTTAGTCAGATCTGACGTTTTCGTGCTACATAGGGACCACTATTTCCATCTTTAATTTTGACCCAAAAAGACTTCATTGGAGATATTGTTATCATGTATACTTCAATATTGACAAGAGGGCGGTTGTCCGAAATTTTCAACTCATAATTACGTGAATTAGGAAATGAGGTTCTCGAAGAAGAGATGAGCACTAGATTTAAGATTACTTTCTATTGAAATTTCTTACATAAATTAAATTCATATAAATTTTTATTTATTTTTTTAGATTGTTAGGATAAGAAATTTAGAATTTCTTCATTGTGAATGCCCTAACTGGGAAAATATATATAATACTCCCTCCGTCCCATATTATAGATCACGTTTTCCATTTTGGGCGTCCCAAAATATAGATTATACTTTCCTTTTTTATCTTTTGTCTTATTATCAATATCACATCAATCTACACCATCTTTCCTCCTTTTTACATTAAAACTCACGCCAATTCATTTTTTTATCTTCTCTTTCCTACATAAAAATCCACACTCACTCACAATCTCTCTTCTCTCCACTTTTCTTTCTCCCTTTCTTAATTTACCTCGATAACAACAAACGAGATTTATAATATGGGACGGAGGGAGTATAAAACAATACCGTTTTCTCCCACCTGTTGGGCCCAGATTTCGCCGGCCCAGGAATCAGACTTGAATTGAAGACGTTGACGACCACAGTCCATTTGGTCCTAAGTCAAGACGACCATAGTCCATTCGGTCCTAAGTCAAGACGACCATAGTCCATTTGGTCCTAAGTCAAGACGAACGCCCAGAAAACTTAAATGATCAAATCCCACCAAGATCGCCGGAAATATCGCCTGATATCTCTTCATTCATTTCTATCAGCATTATATCAACAATCAAAGGGGAAGTCAAAGACATTTAAGAGAGAATCAAGCACAATCAAGAGCATTAAAGACGGAATCAAGAGCATTTATGAGCAAATCAAGGTCATTCTAGGAAGGTTGATCCAAGTATAAATAGAACTTTGGGAGAAGCCTCAAAGGGGACATAGCCATATCCAACACACGCTCCACCAAATCATTTATCTCTTTGTAATCTTTACAAACACTGTAATCACTTAAGTCATATCGAGAATTCAGATTGATAACCGACCGACAGCAGTGTTCATCATGCGACCCATCATCTATCTGTGATCCTTATTAGTCTAGCTAAGCTCATCCTACTCTCGTCTCATTCAAATCATCTGGTTAGATTGTCTAGGACGTCCTAGTTTTTAGTCTTGTCTCGATTGTTTGACCTCATCCTAAGGCAATTTAGTTCATTGAGATTATTTGCCCAAAACAATTTGGCGCCCACCGTGGGGCAATCAATCGATTTCAGGTCTTAACTAAGTCATCCAGCAATCAATCAAGATGGTGAATGAGATCTCCGAGACTCCCGTCCTAAGTTTGGCCCCTGTGGTTCCCAATCCTGATGGCACTCCGATTGTGGAGACACATGGCCAAACTGAGGACGATCTGGTGACAAAGTCTAACGACAACCTCGTCCCTGAGGAAATCTCCCAGTCAACCCGGGAGGAGATGCGACAGATAGCGCAGGTACAACCGTCGGGGTCCAATGTGGTCAGGACTAGAAGGACCGCAAACATCTATGACGTCCAAACCAGGCTCAATACAGGGGTACGATGAAGATGACCATGAAAGGACAACCCGTCATCGAAGGGATAATAGGTTTCATCCATATCATTTCTAAGTAATTCATTACATCTTACCGTTTTTATTTACTACTTGCACTCGTTACATGAATTATGCTTTCTGAATTACAAAATAATTGACCTTTACATGTCAACCTACAATCACATGAGTGTCATTTCTAAATATAATATATGGTCTTGCAAAGTTTTACTAATGTGACAATTGGAGGACTAACGAAAAAGACGAGCACCAGTCTTGTCAAGTCTTTTTTGTCTTACGAGGTACATGAAGATTCTTCACAGTTTGACGCACACAAGCCATCAAAATCAGCTTCAAACAAATCGACTTGACATGTCGCGTTACATTTACATACACACGGATGACGACCCTTTACATTACATTACACGATCGATCGGTACACGAGGAGATGACACACGATTTTACCATCTTACACAAGGGAAACAACCTTACAAATACGCAACAAACAAACTGCTTTCCTCCTCGGTCTACATCAAAGCGCTAACATACACGTCATGACAAACACACGACACGGGTGACAAACCCTAAATACGGTACCTAACTACAAATAAACAACCTTGCGCAACACACACTTACAAAGTTAAATGTCTTACATGGCTATAACTTACACACAACTCCCCAAACGTCTCACAACTAGACAACACATACAATTTCAATCACCAGAAGACGTCGTCCACAGAGATATGAAAATTCATCTCATCCATCGCCTCGCAACAATGACTAAGATGAATTTGGGGCAATTGTTGGGCCCGGATTTCGCCGGCCCAGGAATCAGACTTGAATTGAAGAGGTTGACGACCACAGTCCATTCGGTCCTAAGTCAAGACGACCATAGTCCATTCGGTCCTAAGTCAAGACGACCATAGTCCATTTGGTCCTAAGTCAAGAAGGACGCCCAGAAAACTTAAATGATCAAATCCCACCAAGATCGCCGGAAATCTCGCCTGATATCTCTTCATTCATTGCTATCAGCATTATATCAACAATCAAAGGGAAAGTCAAAGACATTTAAGAGAGAATCAAGCTGTAATAACCCTTTTTTATTCAAGGTTATTATTGTAATTTTTATTTACGATAATAATAAAGAGTTATTTATTTGATGAATGTGCACTAAATAAATTATAATAATTTAGTTGGGCACAATTCGTAATTTCTGAGAAGTTTCAAGGGCAATTTGTACAACTTTATAAAGTTAGGGTTGTTTGACCAAGTTATTTTGGGTCAAGGGCCAGCTCTGTAATTTCCAAAGAATTAAGGGCCGAAATGTGATTTCTGTAATTGATGACGTCATCGTCTTCAACCTCTCAATTTCCAGATCTGTAATTTCTTTTTTTTTTTGGTCTGAAAACGAGGCAAATTAGCCCCTGCGTTTGTTTTATTAATTCAAATCAGAAACAAAGTTGTTCATATGCAGAGCATCAAGGGCAAGAGTCTCAGTAATACAATTGGGAGGACTAGAATAACTAGCAAAATTAGAGTTGAGGGAAAAGGAGGTGTTTGCTAAAATGTCAGCAACAACATTGGCAATGCGTCCAATTTTCTTCACTTTGATATACCAGCCCGGCAGCGCTATTAAACGTCTGCAGCGATCCACCAAGTAGAAGTCAGGTGCGTTGGAGACCGTTGGAGAGGAGATTAGCGAGCATGCCCGACTAGAGTCCGACTGAACTACCACCTGTTTGAGGCCTAAGCTTAAGGCCAGCCGTAACCCATGGAAAATCGCCCAAAGCTCGGAAGTAAGAGCCAAACAAGACCCGCACCGCAGCGAGTAAGCATGGATGAAGTTGCCTAGGTGGTCTCGGATAACTCCACCCCCACCTGCAGGTCCGGGATTTCCTTTAGAGGACCCGTCACAACACAATGAGAACCACCCGCTGCTAGGGGCGCTCCAGATTTTTGAAGATGAAGCATCAGTAGCGGAAGTAGACGGGGACCCTACTGAGCTGGTGTCTTGTGCAGTCCTATAAGCATCAACAGTGGAGACGACAATATGAGATAGTCGAGTGGTTCCATCTTTGGCATTGAAGATTAGGTCATTCCTAACCTTCCAAGTATGCCACACCATGGTGGTGAACATAGTGCTCCAGTAGCTTAGATTCCTGATGTTAAAATGTACCCATTCATGAATATCAGTGAGGGCAAAGAATTATGAGGGTAAAGAGTCTCCGGCAAGAGCCAACCACACATCCTTTATTAATGGGCAATCCCGTAAGAGATGTAAAATAGATTCAGGAGCTGAACATCTTGGACAGGCTGCCGAAGTAGCCATGTGTCTGCGTCTGCGGTTTTCATTACAGAGCACAACCCCATGCGACACCAAAAATAGGAAGTGCCTCGCTCGCTGTTGCGCCGGGACACGCCAAATTGCCCCCCACACTGAATTCTCCTGTAAAACTGATGCCCCACGCAGCTGTCTCATACCCGAACCCGCAGTATACAGTCCGGTAGGGGAGTGGCACCAAAAATCTTGTCATGAGCCTCAACCGCAGCTTCTAAAAACACCGAGGCCAGCCCTTGAATAATTTGATTAGGGAGATACGGAACTAAAAATTGCCAAAGCCACGTACCCGCATACCATAGCTGAGCAATAGAGGCATGAAGCAAAAAGTCTGGAATTTCGCAGTCGCAGATTCGATGAGTGGGGAGTTAAGAAGCCAAGGATGTAGCCAAAATAAAGTTGATCTTTCGTTGCCTACTGCATATTGAAGCCCATTATCCAGTAAACCTGAGACATGAACAATGCCTTTCCACAAATATGATTGCCCACTCTGTTTCTGGAACATATTAATATCTAAACGGTTCTCACAATATTTCCCACGTATCACATGGCTCCAAATAGACGACGGTTCTTGTAAAAGTCGCCATCCCAACTTCGCGAGAAGTGTTGTATTAGAATGACGCATAGATCGTATACTGAGGCCCTCTTCTCGCATAGGTTGCTGAATTTGCTCCCAATTTAGGAGGTGAATTCGGCGTTTCTCCCTTGTGGATCCCCAAACAAAGTTACGCACTTGTTGATCGACTGCGTCACAAATTGAGCGTGGGACTAAGGTGGACTGCATAACATATAGGGGAAGACTTGACAACACTGATTTTGCCAAGGTTACACGCCCTGCAGCAGATAATATCTTCGACATCCAACCACTCAATCTCTTTGAGACCTTATCAAGGAGGAAAGTGTAGCTTTCCTTCTTCATTCGACCACAAGTCAACGGGACCCCCAAGTAGTTCTCGAAATCAGTTGAGATCGGCACCCAAGGAAGTTACTGATGTCGGACTGAACATGGCTCGGAATAGCGTTGGAAAACAGTACACTGCTTTTATCGAAATTCACCTGCTCCCCCGAAAGATGGAAAAATTTATCCAAGCAGCGTTTGATGTGTTCGGCCTGAGTTAAAGTACCCCGAGCAAACAAAACAAGATCGTCGGCGAAGAATAAGTGGGTGAGGGCCACCCCACCAACTGTAATCGGTTCCCACAAACCCGCCTCGACCGCATCCTGGATTATGTGTGAAAGGACTTCCATACATAAAACGAAGAGATACGGTGATAGCGGGTCCCCTGACGCACCCCTCGAGAGGGTCTAAAAGAGCCTGCTCGCCCCGCCTTCCAGAGGAGTTTCATAATAGTAGACACGAGTTTTCTTAGCAGCTGAGCTTTGGTCAAAGTCGCTTCCAGAAAATCCCACCTTACTCGGTCATAGGCCTTGGCCAGATCGCCAGATCTGTAATTTCTGAAACGCGTTTTCCGAATCCATTTCCTTCAATTCCATTTATATTCCCTTCAATGCCTTTAATCTTCTCCTTCAATGCCTTTGACTGGGTGAATGGGAAGCCGAGGTCAATTGCCTATAAATACCATCGATCGAGAATTTCCCTTCCACCAAAATAATTCCTCTCGATCTCTCTCGTTTCTTCTCTAAAATCCCTCATTTAGCTTCCATTCTAATCGTAGGCGAGTGGTGCTTCCAAATCCATTGCCTCCGTCTGTTTTCCGGTGAGTTTTCGATTCCGTTTTCGATATCGTCGGTATCGTTTCGATATTTTCGGGGTCTTTAAATCTCTGTTTTTACTTCCTTTTCTGCATCAGTTAGTCTTGTCGGAGTCATAACGTTGTCCAGCCGAGTTGACTCCATCGGTCGTTGCCGGAATCGTCGACCGTAGTTCACCGTCCGCCATTGTTGCCCTGCAGAAAAGCTTCGTTCGTACTTCGTAGGTACGGTGATGACGTCCAATTTGATATTTAATTTTTCCAAACCAGCCCATATGATTTAAGTAAAGGAATCGGACCTTGTTTGTGGATCAGCCGGTTGATATTTTGTTGGGCTGGTGTGAATCATGGGCTGGGAGCCCATAATATCAATCTTAGGCAGATTAAAGCCTTTACATGAATATATATACCGTAGGTATCTAGGTATATATATCATACATATATGTATATCACACAAAGGTATATATAGTGTATTATTAATTTAATACTTAATTAAATTAATGATATTTGATCTATATTTAATTGGTATAATTTAATAAGATAATTATATCGGGATAAATTATTAACAATAGTTTATTATTGTGATTTGGGTATCACATTTGGATCGTGATTCTTGAAGATCGAGTTCGTTGACAAGGCTCCAAACTCCGTCTTCAATCCGTTCATCGCCTTCTATTTCAGGCAAGTGACGATTCGCTCTTGCTTTCTCTTCTCTTTACATATTTAACCGACGGTTAATATTGAAATTAATTGTTGAATAATTGGGTAATTTATAAAACCTAATTAATTTGTTTGGGAACACTTGTGTGCTAAATGTTTTTTTCGTATATAGGTTGTTAGATATTTTCGATATCTATATTTAGTTATAAATACTAGGTTGATTAACGTCTTAAAGACGGTGTGTGTGGGGCCTTTGTTTGCTATGTGTGGACTTAAGTATAGTCGTTGATATTAATTTAATAAGCACGCGTGTGCAGGGATATTATAGCCTTGCGAGGTATAATAGTCTCTTAATAATGTTTTAAGATCATGATCACTTCTTCTTATCCACCCGTTAAGGATAAGAGGTGTTTAAGCACATTGCTAGTGCAATTGGGTTGAACGACAATGTCTCCCTGTGTTAATCTCGTTGAGTCGAGAATGTGTTAAAAACTTTAAGATAATAATGTGTGGTGTGAAAAGTAAAAAAGATAAGTGTTGCGAGCACATAATTAATAAACCTCGAGCGAGGAGTACAACTTGGAAACCGCTCGTCCTCTAGACTAAGAGGGTAGTCTTTTCAATCTGAATTCGCACAATACGTATGCGGTGAGGTTGATCGCACCCAATTATTCGAAGGAGTCTAATATGTGTGATGTTTTTAAAACGTTCCCAAATGAATCATATTTTCTTCCCATAATACCCACCTTCGTTTCGGGTATTCTCTTGTTGCATATCTTTTGGTCTATCCTCCCTCTTCAGTGGAAGTATTTAGTTATATATCGTCTTTCGACTTTAACTCGAGAGACTACGATAGTAGCTTAGTACAACCAAATAGAACCTCACATAAATTCCACTTGCATAGTCTTTCATTAGACTAACCAACCGTTTTCTTTCCTTGCATGGTTGGCTGGTGTCATCCGTCCCTATACGGCACATCAGATGGTAGTTTCTCTTAAGTGAAGAATCAAGTTCCCGACGTTGAAGGCAGTTGATAATGTTTTAGAGTTTCTATTTATAAGATTAAGATTTTGAGGTTAGTAAAAGGGTCTAAGACCTATTATGTAATTCCAATATTTTTCATTAAGTCTTCCGTTGTAATCTCTGTAATAAAGTTTAGAATTTTGTATTTATTATAAAGCCTCCGCATTTGTAAACTCACTTGATTATTTAATAAATGTATTGCATTTCAATCACTATTTTGTTTTGCGATGCATACTGTAAAGCCTTGGGTGACTTTGGACAGTTAAGTCTGGGGTCACTGGCGGTAATATTCCCAAGATAGTTTGGGGGTGTTACACAAGCACAATCAAGAGCATTAAAGACGGAATCAAGAGAATTTATGAGCAAATCAAGGTCATTCTAGGAAGGTTGATCCAAGTATAAATAGGACTTTGGGAGAAGCCTCAAAGGGGACATAGCCATATCCAACACACGCTCCATCAAATCATTTATCTCTTTGTAATCTTTACAAACACTGTAATCACTTAAGTCATATCGAGAATTCAGATTGATATCCGACCGACAGCAGTGTTCATCATGCGACCCATCATCTATCTGTGATCCTTATTAGTCTAGCTAAGCTCATCCTACTCTCGTCTCATTCAAATCATCTGGTTAGATTGTCTAGGACGTCCTAGTTTTTAGTCTTGTCTCGATTGTTTGACCTCATCCTAAGGCAATTTAGTTCATTGAGATTATTTGCCCAAAACACCACCCATCCTCTCTATTTAAGCTCATTTGTCGTCATTCCATTGATCACAAATTTTTACTATTTACTGTAATTTTCTAATAAAAAATTGATTAAATTTGAAAAATCATGTACAAAAATATCATAAAAAGATTGCTTAAGATCTGTCAGATTACAAAAAGATTTTTATGTGTTAATCTTTTTAGACTTTTACCTGTCATTCTGTCAATATCCTATTATGTTACTTTTTACAAATTTATAATCTTATTTTTATGATCTGGCAAATCACAAAAAGATTCATTGTTTAATAAATAAGAGAAAAGATTTTAATTTTATCTTATGCTAGTGCCATAAATTATATAGTTTAATATATGTTCAAATCAATATATATATATATATATATATATATATATATATATATATATTTGTTAAAAATTGACTTATGATAATTTGATCAAATAAGATTTTTGTATAAAAAGTCATTTATACCGTTTGTTTATTATATTCAAAACTTTAAAACTTAATTATGTAGCAATATCATTTCAAGCTATCAACTTATTTTCCGGATAGAATTATACATGATACGAAATATTATTTATTAACTAATTATCAAGTTATATAAACTCGCGTCATGTGCGGAAGGTAGGCTAGTTTTCTAAACTAAAATCTTATCAAATATTGTCCAAAGTTGAAACATCATGAGGTCTTTGAATGAGAAGGGTCACGATTCTCAAACATGAAATAACATCGAAAATGAATATGTACAAGTGTTGTAAAGCCAAGAAATATTTCAAATGGAATTGGATATCCTACAAAATCCATGTATTGGGACCTATGTAGCACTGAAACCTCTCCTAGGGTCTGAAGCGGGGTGTCGGAAACATGGAAACGGTCAAGAAAACGCCGAGAAACGATCAACATTTTGAAAACGTCAGGAAATGTATGAGGAAACGGGAGGAAACGTCTCAGGAAACGTTTTGATGAGCCAAAAATTAGAAAGTTATATAATTTTTTTAATAAATTAAAGAAAATTAGAAAATAGAAAAACTTAACTCTAATCATTCATCTGTTTCACGTTTTCAACCCTCACATTTTGATTACGTTTAAGATTTAGTTTTCAATGCTTCTGTCAGATTTGGTTTTTATAAACTATTATTATGTTACAAACTTAAATTACTTATATTTTATTTGCCTCTTAGTGATATTAATGTATTATTCATTACAATATTTTTAAAATGATATATAATATTAAAATATATCGTCGTTTCCTGCCATTTCCTATATTTGTTTAGTTTAGGTTTGCTGCTTCCCGGTGTCCTGTCGTTTCCCGTTCCAACTGCCGTTTCCGTTTATGTGCAACATAAATTGGGACCAATATATGTTTTTCTTACAAGTATAGACCCTTGTCAAGGATAAGACACACCTACAAGATCACGATCTTATATACATATATAGGGTTAGGTTTCAGTAACAACTATGTCTTAGATAACAACCTAACAACTTTCGAACATTATTCTTTGTGACCATGATCATGAAGTTTAATGTTCATGGTCGCAAAAATCAATGTTCATTGCTCTGAAAAGAAATGTTCAAGTCACGTTTATATCAGTGAACTTTATAAAAAAAGGTAATAAACACGATCTACTTTGATGTTCTTGGCACTCATATTAATGTTCATGGCTTTGAACTTTAATGTTCATGACTCGGAACACCAAATGTTCATAACCTGTTCACAGCAAAAACTCAATGAACGAAAAATAAAATTTGAAATTATCCATGAGCATTTTGAGACAAATGAGTGAACATTTTATGAAGACAGTCATGAACGTTTGAAGACAAGTGTCATTAACATAAAAGATTTTTAAACAGAGATGATGGAGGTTGCCGAACGATTTGATGTCTTGTGGATCATAGCCTAATTATCCTTATATATTTAACCTAATAGAATCTCATTAATCCTATTGGGCCAAATCCAGTATCCACCCATTGGGCCCATACCGCTCATAAGAAGTCTAAGGCCTTTCTTAATTGAATCACTTAATTAAGCCTTCTAATAATTAGTCATAGAATATGATTGTCTTATAATATGTAATCCCACACTATATTATTAGATTAAATAAATAATCTAACAATCTCCCACTTGTGATACATATGAAAAAGACAATTATATTATCCAAAGTCTATGTGTCCCAATGACTCCTTCAAAGTTTTTAATTAGGAAAACTAGCCCCAAGTGGTTTTTATTAGTTTTTGTTCAAGAAAACTAACCCCTTGGGTTTCTCCTTTCCCATTGGGGTAGGGGGTTAGTTTCTAAAGGGGTCATTTTCCTAAATAAAACGTACAAAAGGGTTATTTACCCAACTAACCGTATCCAAAGCTAACTTTATAGACTTTTTCTTTATTTCAATATGGTCCATCTTATATATCAATATGAGATCACGACGGTATTAGAACCAATACATAGTAACTAAACCTTCCATGGTCACCACACTAGTATATTAAATGACATAGATCAAGTATGGATGAGTGACATTGAAATTACATGCAATGTGATCCTAAAACATGTCTATTTCCAATTTGTCCTTTATTTGGACATCAATCCAAAATATTAAGCTCAATGATCTTAATCATGACACAAGTCATTAAACTTTATTATGCATAACTAAACATAGAACATCCACAAACTCCCACTAAACCAGCGTATCATAAGAATGCGAACACACAAGTATAAGCACTACGCTCATAAATAATTTTAGAAGGCAATACCGCAACTGGTACATTGATATATCACTGAGCATGTCCTTATTTGTTCTATATATAAAAGCTTGACTATCCTGAACTTTTCTTTCATTAACAAAATCTTGATGTTAATACATATCTCCATAACATAAATCTTATGGTTATTAGAGAATAAGACTACTAATTTAGTGTCACAATATAACTTTAATGGGCTCTTGATGCAATATATCCAACCCATGACAAAATTAGTACAAACCATAGTAGAAGTAGCTATAAATGTTTGAATAACACTTTTCATAATATAGCCATTCAAGCCAACATGAAACTATATTCTGAAATGGATCATCTATAATAATGATATCCAATGAAATCAAAATTGAATTAATGATATCCAGAAA
The DNA here is from genome assembly GCA_029168935.1 of Oxyria digyna. Lineage (NCBI taxonomy): Eukaryota > Viridiplantae > Streptophyta > Magnoliopsida > Caryophyllales > Polygonaceae > Oxyria > Oxyria digyna. The sequence goes on along the minus strand of JAPVLV010000010.1, from coordinate 20,567,043 downwards.
GTCTGATTTCCTATAGGTTGGAACGAATCTCTCATCCCTACAAAAGTTGCATGACCCTTTGATTACTTTCCAAATATGTCCCTTAAGTATTTGCATAAAACTCTAGTGTAATACACTATAATTGGATGTGCACATAATAGAATAAACATTAGACTCTTCCAAGCAATAAAAATGGAGTCTTCTATCTCTTGAATCTCTTGATTTTATTTAGGGCAAAAAGTTTTATTTACCAACATTCTTTATTGTCGAATATGTTTTATTGATATGGCCATTTCATGAAAACTTGATAATACCCTGAGAATAATCTCATAGTATCTTTATGCCTAAAACAAAAGACAAATTACCAAGTTTTTCATCTCAAATTTTCTAATGAGAGATATCTTGGTTTTATATTATAAGTCAATATCATTGCAAGACAACGACATATCATCAGCATATAATACTGAAAATATCTTGCTCCCACTGAATTGTGACACACACAATCTTCAAGCTTATTTACCTCAAACCAAAAGACAAGGGCACTTCGATGAGTTTTGTGAGTCCATTATCTTGAAGTCAGCTTGAAACCATATATAGATTTCTTTAGTTTATGAACATCAAAGATTTTTAATCTATAAACCATATAAATAAATACTTACAATAAGGAGCATTGTCTTTAGATCCATATCATGTAGCTCTAAATTAACATGAGTTACAAGTGTTATTCATATTCTTAAAGTTTCTTTATGAAACTACAGTAACTGACCTCCTTAAACTCAATGCCTCTTTTCGAATAAATCATGTGGACAGCCTTAATATCTTTCAATAGTGTCTTAAATCTTTAATTACTAAACTTGATGACAACTCGAATAGATTCCAAATGTTATCTACTTCTTTGAATTTCATCTTATCGTAATGGAATTGATCCAATTCCCCAAAACTAGAATTTTGAATAACCTCATGAAGATTTGTTCTTTGTTATTCCTCCAGGATCTTGTTCTTCCGTATGATATATGAAGAAATAATCTAGAATCACACACACAAGATCTTCTAGTTTTATAAGATATAAACAATGATAATCTGGATTTGTATATCTTCTTTCTTTATTTGATCTATGGTTAGATTTCTTGAGGTTGTTGAGTTTGCTATATGGGAGGAACTTTAATGTCGTCGCATTCAATAGAAATAATGAAGACAACTTAGACAAAAATGTCATCAAGACGAATCAAATACTACCTACTTTGTGACATGTAAAGCTGTAACGCCCCAAAACATAAAGAGTGTTACAGTGCCAGGGATCCCGTGCTAGGAATCCCCACAGGCAAGTTTAAAGGATGATATAAACCTTACGAAAGAACAACTAGAATGAAACCAAGTAGTAGTCTCGCAAGACGTCCACACAAGTACGTCGATGAAGACCTAACATGTTCATACGATCAAAATGACAAAAACATGCTTCAAAAGAACTATCAAACCAAGTTTAGCCCAAACGCTACAAGCGCATCCAAAAAACCAAAAGATGCATAGTTTAACGAGAGTTAATATTTTGAAACCAAAATAAAAGTGAACCAAAATAAACCCATCCTAGCTTGCATCAAGTCGCATGACCTCCTCCATACTCTGCAACAGACAATGTGGGTACCTGACCATGTCAACAGCACAACCTGTTCCCCCACCGAAATGGGGGTTAGTCTCCAACCAGACTAGCAAGTTATCTATAAGCAGAATACGAGTAATATGGCAAGTAAAGGTGTCACAGATTAGCATACATGCAAACCCAATTATACTTTTAGCAATGATCATCCATGAGGCATCAATTTACATGCTTACAGATATGCAAAGAAAGGTACATATATCTCATTCCAACATGTCATCAATTCTGACACACCGTATCACCAATGCCCGTACTCATAAATGCATATCATGCACCAGTAGCGATTACTTACGAATTCACCAATAAACAAGTGATCAATCACAAGCAAGTACATCAAGCAAATGAAATACAATCGAAATACAATTTACGAAAACGTTTCGAAAACAGGTTCAAGTTTGTCTTGAACCCGAAGGTACCTTCTTGCCCGTACATTGGGCCAAATCATTCCTATACCAAAGGATAGGGAACGGAACAAAGGGCCAAGTGATCCGGTCTACCCAATTGGCAAGGCCCACCAACGACCCACTCTTCCGGTAGAGCCATAATCGAGGGTGTTACGACATAAAACTGTTTGCAATCAAGTGAGGGATCGGAACAATCCTTACCCCACGAATAAATCACAAGGACAATGCGTATACACCGATAGGGCGACGACTTCACATAATCACATCTCAAGCATATAAGCACAATCACAAGGATTAACATATCGTCAAGATTCTCACGAAAGAAGACATGTTCAACATAACACATAATCATGTAATCACAACAAAGCATATATTCATGTAATCACTAACATAACATTCATATTCCATACTTAATTAACGTTAAAGCTCATATACTATTTAGAAGTTTGTTGACATGCATAATCCGATATCCTAAACTTAGCCTACAACACACAAACGCTTATAAACAACTTGCCTCAATCGACGATCAACACAAGTAATCCGTTTGTCGTATAAAGATGTCGCAAGGTTCACGAAACGGGCGCCTAAGTCGAACCTTCACGAAAAACGTCATAACTCATCACATATACATTCAAATCGAAAACCGTAAAATTCCTCATACTCGTAGGGAGATTTCTCACCTTAAAAAGTCAGCCACAACTTCCCAGAAATTACGAATTTCGCCCAGAAATTTCAGATTTACACAAAAGATCCCAAATCCCTTACTTCTACCTCCAATCTCCAAATTCAATCAACCTATACATACCAATGCATCAACTAATTGCTATTATTCCCCAATTAGTTAGGAGGACCTCTACTCCTCATAAAATCAAAATTTGAAAAGCTAGGGTTCATAAATTTGGGGAAAAACTCACACAAGGCAAGAGCTGCTGCGCAGAGCAAGAAGACGCAAGCTGCTGCACACGAGCTGCTGTTGGGATGTGGGTTGTAGTCACACGAGCTGCTGCACACGAGCTGCACAAACTGTTGCACAACTGCTGCACAGAGAAGGAGGGTGTGAGCTGCTGCGCAGGGGAAGAAGACGCGAGCTGCTGCACGGGGCTGGGGAAATGCTGGCCGAGCATGACAAAGTTTGAAAGATTGAGAGATTTGGAGAATTTCCTTGTATTGATCTGTGCCTAGAAAGGCTGAATATATACTATACATGGAGATCTTATAGATAGATAATATAAACAGAAGATAATATTGTATCTACAACTAAGATATTATTCATTATCTTCTAACACTCCCCCTCAAGGTGGAGCATGAGGGTCCGAAATGCCCAACTTGGACGAGAGATAGGTGAACTGCGGCTTGGCTAGAGGCTTTGTGAAGATGTCAGCAGGTTGGTGAGCCGTCGGAATGTGAGAAGTGACGATTTTGCCTGCTAAGATGAGATCTCGAACATAATGACAGTCGATTTCGATGTGTTTAGTCCGCTCATGGAAAACTGGATTTGCCGAGATGTGAAGTGCCGCCTGACTATCATAGAATAGACGAACCGGAGATGGATGAGAAACGCCAAGAGAGGCGAGTAACGAACGAAGCCATACTATTTCACAACAAACAACAGCCATTGACCTATATTCGGCCTCAGCAGAAGAGCGTGAAACAGTCTGTTGCTTCTTTGTGCCCCAAGAAATGGGAGAAAGGCCCAACCGTACGAAGTATCCTGTCACAGAGCGGCGAGTAATTGGACATGTCGCCCAATCTGAGTCGCTATATGTTGTAACACGCAGAGCACTGTCACTAGAGAGGTGTAATCCTTGCCCTGGACGACTCTTGAGATAACGGAGGACCCGTAGAGCAGCAAACCAATGTTCTTGTTTTGGCACTTGCATAAAACTGGACAAAGTGTGGACAACAAAGCACAAATCCGGACGAGTTATCGTAAGATATATAAGACGGCCGACTAAGCGTCTATAAGCTTCGGGATTAGCAAGATTACTCCCATTTGCGAGAGCAAGATTATGATTAGGATCCATAGGTGAATCACACGGTTTGGAGCCAAGAAGACCAGCGTCGGCAATCAACTCTAGAGTGTATTTGCGTTGAGAAAGAAAAATGCCCGAACTGCCACGGGCTATTTCTAAGCCAAGAAAATACTTCAGCAAGCCCAAGTCTTTCATATGGAAACACTTGCTTAAGTATGTTTTGAAGGAAGAAATGGCTGAACGGTTATTCCCGGCAATCACAATATCGTCGACGTAGACGAGAACATAGAGGTCTGTGCCGTTGTGATGAAGAGAGAACAAAGAATAATCAGCGTAACTATGCTTAAATCCGAATGCCCGGAGAGTCGTGGCTAGTTTCGAGAACCATTGTCGAGGAGCTTGGCGAAGGCCGTAGAGAGATTTCTGAAGCCGACATACACTTCCGTGCGGAATTCCGACTGATCCTGGAGGAGGTGTCATATAGACGTCTTCGTTGAGATCACCGTGTAGGAATTCATTGTGAACATCCATTTGATGCAGTTCCTATCCCTGAATGACTGCGACTGAGAGGAAGACCCGTACTGTGACCATCTTGGCAACCGGTGCGAATGTTTCCGTGAAATCAATACCTTCAACTTGGCGGTTTCCGAGCACAACAAGACGAGCCTTGTACCGTTCTATGGAGCCATCTGATTTGTATTTGATCCGGTAGACCCATTTACACCTGATTGTTTTCTTTCCTGGAAATAATTCTGATATCTCCCATGTGCGATTGTTGGCCAAGGCAGCCAGCTCATTTCGCATTGCCTCTCGCCAGTGTTCGTTCTCAACTGCCTGTATGTAGGATGTGGGCTCATGGTCGACAGTAATAGAGGCTAAGAACCTGGTATGGTTAGGAGATAATTTATCATAAGAAACATGAGCAGCGATAGGGTATTGCATACCTGAGGACGCTGACGGTGCGGGTGTCGAAGAAGGAGGGGGGTCTTGAGAGATGAGAGTGTGGCAGACAAAGTCTCGCAGCAGGACTGATGTTTTCTTTGCCCGAGAAGTTCGACGAGCCTCTGATGTTGCTTCGGAATCACGTGCTGGAGGTTCTACAGAACTAGGCGTCGTAGAATCCGGTGGCGGAGGGAGCGCACACGGGTGGTGGAAGTGTGTCGACTGTGGACGAGGCGGCGTCATAGATCGCCGGATGTGGTCGGTCTGGTGTCGACACTCCCCCTGTCGTGGAGACTATGGTTGAATCAAAGGCAAAATTTTCTTCATAAAAAACCACGTCTCTGGATATAAAGATGCATTCTTTTTCCAGATCGAATATACGCCAACCCCGTTTGCCTTGCGGGTTGCCAAGGAAGACGCCTCTGATGCTTCTAGATGCAAATTTATCGCTAGAGCGAGGTTGGCGAGCAACGTAACATAGACACCCAAATACCCAGAAGTGTGAGTAAGAAGGTTTATGACCATGGAGCAATTCATACGGAGTGCGATTGTTGAGAAGCGGGGTAGGTGTCCGGTTGATTAGATAGCACGCCGTAAGGATGCATTCTCCCCAGAATCGAATCGGAAGAGACGCCTGGAAACGAAGAGCCCTAGCCACGTTCAAGATGTGACAGTGTTTGCGTTCGGCCCGTCCGTTTTGTTGCGGAGTGTACACGCATGAGCTTTCAAAGACGATTCCTTGAGTGAGAAAGAACGGCTGCAGCGAGACGAATTCTACCCCGTTATCCGAACGGATGCGCTGAATTTTTCTATTAAATTGCGTGTGAGCTAGCGCGCAGAAATTTTTGATGATGGTTGCAACGTCGGATTTTGCCCGCATTAAGAACACCCAAGTCGATCGAGAGTAGACGTCTACGAAAGTTAGAAAATAAGTTGCTCCCGTTCTAGAAGGAACACTATATGGACCCCAAATATCACAATGAACTAACTGAAAAGACATATCTGCTTTATTTGAGCTTGAAGGAAATGAATTTCTAGTTTGTTTTGCTTTGAAACAAATATCACATGGAGTTTTATTGTGTAAATCTATAACTGACTTGTCTAAGTTAGGTAGACTAGATAAAACTGATAAAGAGGGGTGACCCATTCGTTGATGCCAGATGGTTGCCGAGACTGTCGATGCAGAGAAACAGACTTGAGAAAGTTGCGGACCGAAACTGCGTAGCCAATATACCCCTCCTCGTTGTTCACCCACACCAATCATTGTCCTCGAACTGCGTTCCTGTATGATACAAAGCTTATCGGTTAGGGTCACCACACATTGAGTATCAATAGCAAGCTGAGCAAGAGAAATTAAATTGCAATCCAATTCAGGAATATATAAGACGTGATTAAGTCTTGTGCTTGAGGAGAACACAAGAGAGCCTTCTTGTATAGCAGTGGCAAAACGATTATCTGGCAATTTAATTGGCACCGGTGGAATGGAAACGAGATCCTGGATGAGTGCCATGTTCCCTGTCATGTGTAGGGAGGCTCCAGTATCTAAAATCCACATTGTTGACTTACCAGACGATGTTTCCTGGTTGCTCTGCTTTGCATTGATAGAGTTGAAAACTTGAAGAACCGTATTCCATTGATCTTGTGTGATGGAGGAGCCGAGGGCTGTACGATCTGCAGGGGTGAGAGTTGTGGTGTTGCTGGAGGAAGCCGGTTGTTGTGCAGCGTTGGCGACGACGGAACCACGTCCCCTTCCACGTCCAGCACTAGAAGAAGATGTGCCAGATTGAGAGCCGCCGCCACGCCCAGAATTTCGAGGTGGAGGTGGTGTGTAGCCTTCGGGATAGCCATGGAGTTTGAAGCATTTGCTGATGTCATGACCCATACGACCACAATGAGTGCATTGAGGGCGAGGCGGCCGTTGGTCGGCCGGCCGTTGAGCGGCGAGAGCCATAGGATCACCTTTAAAGTCACGATCTTTTGCCACCGTTTTGCGCCTTTCTTCTTGAACGGCCAACGAGTAGACTCGATTGAGGGGAGGCAGAGGTTCTTGAGCCATGATGTTTGAACAAAGAGTATGGTAATCTGTATCTTCTAAGCCATTGAGAAACTGATGGATTTTTTCTTCCTCCCGTTCTTGAGAAATTTGGGTTGTGATGTTGCATTTGCAGAGACCGCAGGTGCAAGCTTTTGGTGGTACATAGGTGGCGAATTCATCCCATAATTTCTTGATGATGCCATAGTATGCAGAGACGGATTGTCCGGCCTGACGACACCGAGAGATATCGGCTCGAAGTTGAAGAATTCTTGGTCCGTTACCGACCGAGAATCATTGCTTGAGATCAGCCCATAGATCATGAACTGTAGAAAAGTAGGAAACTGATGATCGAATGGAAGAATCAATCGAGTGAATAATCCATCCTTGAAGCATTGCGTTGACGCTGTTCCAATCCTCTTCTTCTTCTGGTATGATTGGTTTAGTGATCCGACCTTCAAGGAATCCGAGTTTGCGTTTGGCGCTGAAGGCGTTGAGCATGGAGGTAGCCCATTCTTGAAAGTTACCCCCCTTCAAGGAAACCGAGCAAATTGACAGGCCCGGATGATCAGAAGGGTGAAGATAGTAATTTGATTCAACGTCATTAATAGGAAGTTTGTGTTTGGTTTCAACCATCGTCAGCTATGGACGGAGGATGAAGATGGTGTGTGTGTGTGTTTGGTTGATGGGAGGGGATTTGAGAGAGAGAAAATTAGCAGTTTAGAGAACCTGCTCCGATACCATGACAAAGTTTGAAAGATTGAGAGATTTGGAGAATTTCCTTATATAGATAATATAAACAGAAGATAAGATTGTATCTACAACTAAGATATTCTATCTACAACTAAGATAATATTCATTATCTTCTAACAGAGCACCTCTTGGCTGAGTTGGGCTAAGGTATGGCTGGAACAAGGAGCAAGAAGGATGGAGATGGGTAGCTGCGTGAAGAGAGGATGGAGGTGAAGAAATTGCAGCTTGAAAAGTAACGTGAAAGAGAAAGAGGTGGGGCCCAATGGTAGTAGTTCGTAGAAGATTCTAGATAAATGGGTGTTAATTTAATTTTGGGTATATATATCTTTTATGTAGGGATAAAATAGAGTACGTCGGGTTTTTTAATAAATCCCTATGAAACGAGGCAAATTCGACAATCGATAATTACCCAATTATTTGAAATAGACAAGAACCCGAAGTTCCCAACTCAAATACGTAGCTATTAATCCGAAAGCTTCCAAGGACAAATCAAGGTCGACATAATTATATTGCAATATGTCGCTGATAGTAAGCGAGCTCGATATCGCTACGTATTTGAGACCCAATAATTCACGGGGCATTTGAATAGCCGCGTTAAATACTTTACACAGTGACATTTTAAATTGCGCTAAATACTCCATCTAACGGCATGTTAAACCGCTTTAAATACTCTAAATAGTAGCATGTTAATCTGCAATAAATATTTTGTTTAATAGCGTGTAAACTACGTTACATACTTTACATAATAACATGTTATATCGCGTTAAATGCTCTACCTAATCACACTAGATAAAGTCAGATCAAATACCTTACTTAGTGACATATAAAGCCGTGTTAAATGCTTTACATAATGGCTTGAATAAAATACCTTACTTACAAGTAGCATGTAAACTAAGTTAAATACTCCAAGTAGTAGCATGTTAAACCGCATCAAATACTCTTAGGTTATGGTACGAGGTAAAGCCACATTAAATACTCTACTTGTTGACATATAAAGTCGCGTTAAACACTCTACACAATAGCATTTTAAACCCGTTAAATATCCTACTATAACAACATGTTAAACTGCGTTAAATACTCTACACGATAAGACTACTTAGTACTCCTTTAGGGGCATGCAACACGACGATATATAGGTGTGTCTAATCCTTGACAAGGGCCTATACTCAGGGCCGTTCCTGACGTTTTGGAGGCCCTGTTACAATTCTTATCTATACATTTTATATATAGAGTTTTTGGATGATTCATAATGGAAAAAGGGGGAAATTCTAACCATGCATAATACAAAGTAGTATGAAAGCTATCGAAGGTGTGATTAAGAATATGAAATATTAAAAATCTGTGATTAAGAATATAAAATATTAAAAGGGTTTTGGTTGATTTTTAGATGAGATTTGAAACAGGCTGTAATGAATTGTAGGTTGTACGACTCCTCTAATCTCCTACAGTATATTCCAAGTTTTTACTGGGCATTTTTCTTTTTTGAAAGTACATGATGAGCCTATATAATCTACACTATATTTTATGGGTTGAGCCTATATACTCTACATATGTGGGGCCCCAAAATTTGTGGGGCCCTGTTCAGTCGCTCACTTTTAACGGGCTTTAGCCCGGCCCTGCCTATACTTGTAAAAAAGTATTAACGCAATTTAATAGAGTATGTCTTAGATAACAACCTAACAACTTTCGAACATTATTCTTCCTGACCATGATCATGAAGTTTAATGTTCATGGACGCAAAAATCAATGTTCATTGCTTTGAAAAAAATGTTCAAGGCATGTTTACATCAATGAACATTATAAAAATGTAATAAACACGATCTACTTTGATGTTCATGGCACTCATATTAATGTTCATGGCTTTGAACTTTAATGTTCATGGCTTTGAACTTTAATGTTCATGGCTTTGAACTTTAATGTTCATGACACTGAACACAAAGTGTTCATGACCTGTTCGCAGCGAAAACTCAATGAACGCAAAATAAAATTAATGAAAATGCATGCGTAAATAATCCATGAACATTTTGAGACAAATGAGTGAACATTTTATAAAGACATTCGTGAAAATTTGAAGACAAGTGTCATTAACATAAAAGATTGAGGTTTAGGGTTAGGAAAGAGAGGTTGGTGTGAGAGAGAGTGGGTTTTGGTTTGGGTTTGGGTTTGGATTTGGGAGAGAGTGTAAGAGATTAATGACGGTATATGAAAAGAAAGGAGGAAAAACCCAAATAGGAATTGGTTAAATTGAAATTGGGTTAAATTGTTAAGGGTATAGATGGAAAAATATATGGATATAAAAGGAAAGAGTTTAAATGGGTTGAATATTTTGGAACGCCCAACATAGTATATTGATCTTATATTCAGGGAGAAAGGCAGTAGTAGTTTTTTGATCCGTTGTTGAGCTGCAAGTAAAGGTCAGGCTTAAACCTGCCCATTAAAATAAGAAGTTCACTGAGTTGTGCCAAGACGGAAAAGTTGTTCTTTTAGAGATAGAAAATTATTACTTTTAATATACTTTCATTCATAATCTTAACCCAGATATTATCAGTTTGAGAGATGACTTTCAAGAGAAGACTCATTACTATTAGGGAGACAAATTGGTCATGTCTTACGAAGGGAAGGAGGGTGACCATAAATTATTCAAAATTAATTATTTATTAATATCGATAATAGCACGCAATCCTTGGGGTATTAGGAAGCTTTGTGTGATATAATTGAGTTGGGGGATAGGTTAGTTGGATAAGTAGCAATTATCCTTCCATTTTGATCTTGTTTCTTTACATACTTTCTATTTAACGCCCACCCTTTTTGCTATTTGCCGCCCAGGTCATCCGTGCGTCACACATGGATTTAATCCGTGCGTCACGCACGGATTGCACATTCCAGAAAACGCATGGATTGTATCCATGCGTGACGCACGGATTGTATCCATGCGTCACGCACGGATATCATCCATGCATGACGCACAGATTGTATCCGTACGTCATGCATGGATTTGCATATATGAATCTAGGGTTATTCAATGTATTCAATGTATTTCTAGTTAAGTGTGCAAAGAAACACATTTTTATTGTCTTTTTTAAGGCGATAAAGCCCAATTCGACAAAAACGTCATCGAAACTTTATCTAAATGGAATGAAACTTTGTTTCAATCCTTATAATGTCTATTTGATCATGTGTGTAACTTGAAAATCAAATTTATACCTTTGTAAGTGAAACATAGTTTGAAAACCGAACGAGGTCGCAATATGTATGGCGCACCATATACAATTTGAAATATAATAAGGTTGAACATTCGTCAACATAACAACAATATAAGCATTCTAAATTTAACAATAAGATTTTGCAACATAAAACCATGCGTCACGGGTGGAATGCATCCACACACCACGCATGGTTTTACACCATACGTGACGCATGAATGTCAATGTATTTTTTTGTTGCTTATGTGGTCCATGTCAATGTATTCAATGTATTTGTACTTATGTCACACAAAATAATTCATGTTCCGTGTTGTTTTTAAAGGCTTTAAAACCACAATTCGTCATAACGTCGTCGAAACATCATCGGGATGGAATGAAACTTGTTTACAATGCCTATTAGAGATATTTAACCATGTCCGTAACTTTACATCAAAATCTTTTGCTTTTAGAGTAACACGCTCTTTGTAAAACATCAAACTACTCACCACAAGCTTAACTTGTAATTGCAATATATATGGTCGCAACATTGATGTTCACGAATGTTTGAAAAATTTATACACAAATGTGTTATAAGGCATATAAAGTCCCAATAATGTCTCACACATACAAAACGGGATTCGAAACTATGCCAAAACGCTAAAACCACTAAAAACGACTTAAATGGACTTAAGGCGGTTTTTGGCGAAACGACACTCGAACGATGTCCGAATGTAATGAAACTTGTTTTCAATGGCTATTATGGATATTTAACCATGTGGGTAACTCCCAATCACAACTTCTAACTTTTAAAGTACCACCTCCTTTGTAAAAAACATACTAGTCGTAACTCTCTAACTTGTCGCAATATGTATATTCTACAACATTGACGGTGATTATTGTTGAAAATACTGTACAACTTACTCTTATTAGGGATATTCAGTAGAAACAAGGTCTCGCTCACACGAAATGAGGCACGTAAACGCTAAAACCACTAAAAACGCCTTAAATGGACTTAAGGCCGTTTTTGGCGAAACGACACTGAAACGATGTCCGAATGTAATGAAACTTGTTTTCAATGCCTATTAGGGATATTTAACCATGTGGGTAACTCCCAATAACACCTATTAACTTGTAAAGTAGCATATCCTTTGTTTGGACTTCTTACGTGGCCTAAATGTCCAACCTTTGACAATATGTAATTTTATTTTGATTGGAAATCATGCACACATCAGTGTTACTAAGAATCAAAGGGATCATGTGTCATTTTGTGCGTCACGCATGGAAGAGAACCGTGCGTCACGCGTGGATTATATCCATGCGTCACGCGTAGACATTAACCATGCGTGACGCACAGATTTTATTTTCAGAACTCATGCCAGCACGTACGTCTTGTCTCACCTACTGTAATAACTCCATTAATATTTTTACTATTTCCGTAACACCTACATTAATCCCTATTATCTTCCTTTCTTTCCATATTTCAAATGTCAAAAACCTTTGAACACCATTGTTGAACATTTTTGAGAGCAAAACACCATTTTTAACTATCTTCCTTTCCTTCTATATGGAGAATGAAGAGGAATGCACCAATGAAAGAGGTGGAGAAGCTCCATTTTCAAGTTACAACCTTAATAAGGTAACATTTGTTGTTCATAATAATATTTTTTAAGGTGTTGACTTGTTTTAGGATTTGTATTAGTTAGGTTTAATGGATTTTACATGTTGAAGGTATTAGTTGTATGACTAAACATGTTGATTTGTGAATTTATGTTGATTTATGATATTTAAAATGTATTATAATATTACTTTTTAAGGTTTTGACTTGTTTTAGGGGTTTGTATTAGTTAGGTTTAATGGATTTTACATGTTCAAGGTATTAGTTGTATGACTAAACATGTTGATTTGTGAATTTATGTTGATTTATGATATTTAAAATGTATTATAATATTACTTTTTAAGGTTTTGACTTGTTTTAGGGGTTTGTATTAGTTAGGTTTAATGGATTTTACATGTTCAAGGTATTAGTTGTATGACTAAACATGTTGATTATGATGTTTGAAATGTATTATAATGTATGACTTTTTGGTTAAGGGGTTTGAAATGTATGACTTATGGCAATTCCACACGTCACGCATGGTTCAATACCGTGCGTCACGCATGGAATGGATCCACACGTGACGTGTGGATTTGCCATACAGAAGCTTAACTGGTTTGTTATCTGTGTGTTTGTGCATAGATGAACTTTTCTGTGTTTACTGGATTAGACAAGATTACTCTTAATGACTGCCCACCTCCGTCATACCTCGACTACATACCTTCGTTTGATTTGGGCATTGATTTTACAACATGGGAGCAACCGCAATCACAGTTTGCTGATATCAACACTGGATCTTTTGGAACCGGTTACGGTTTGTCGCAATGGCCTTCGCATTTGATGAGGCCACTTTCAGACACAAGTAGCTTAAATGTGTTTCGTCCTTTGCGTACTGCACCACAATTTGATATTGAAGTTCAAGAAGAACAATATGTCTCTGTTGATTACTCAGAGTTGTTTGCAAATGACTTGGTATTCGCCTCTAGACAACAGGGAGTGAGTTGGGCCGTTAACATTGCACAAGCCAACAACTTTTGCATAGTCAATGGAAGGAGTAGAGCACCTGCCGAAACAAAATCTGGAAAACTTCAGCTTATCTGTGATAGAGGACGAGTGAATTACTCAAAAGCTAAGGGAGTGAGGAAAAACATCAAGACGAAAAAATGTAGATGTTGGTTCGAATTAAAGCTTCGAGAGGAGCATAAAGGGGCTTGGAAACTTACTGTAATGTTAGGTACCCACAACCATCCTATTGGTAGTAGCTTGTTTGGGAATGCGTTTGCAGGCAGATTGACGCCTGATGAAGTGTGTACAGTAGTTGAAATGACTAGGGCTCATTGTAAACCAAATGAGATTTACACTATGCTGAACAAGTCTCCCAAGAACCTTACAAACAAAAAACAAGTTTACAATTTGATGGCCAAGACGAGGATCGAAAACAGGGAAGGAAGAACTGTTATCCAAGAGTTTTTCTACAAATGCAAACAGAGCGACTATTTCATAGAGTATAGGACAAGCAAAGATGATGCGTCCATGATTGGTGATATGTTCTTTGCGTCCCCAGAATCAATGAAGCTCTTGAAATCATTTCCCTATGTACTTATAATGGACTCCACATATGCCACAATCAAGTAAGTTTTGTGTGATTATTGACCATTACATATGATTTTCCATAACATTGCAATAATATTATTTCAAATTATCTCTTTACAGGTACAAAATGCCATTTTTCGAGATTGTTGGAATCACGTCTACATGGAGGAACTTTGTAGTTTGTGGGGCATTTCTTGAGGGCGAGACTAAAGAGCATTATTTGTGGGCAATGCAACAACTTCAAGAGATGTATAGAAGAATTGGAGCAACGCCGACTTGCATTGTCACCGACCGTGAACAAGCTTTAATGAGTGCAACGGATCTTCTTTTTCCAAATGCAAAGTTTCTTCTATGTAGACGACATATAAGGAAAAACATAGAGGCCAAAGCTTCGCTCGAAATGAGATCGAAACTAAAGGGAAAAAACTGATCCGCCCTCATTGCATCTAGTTCAACTCTGTAGTTTCGTGCTTCAGGATCGTAGTTTGGCAACGCTTCCTCTGGTAGAAACCGAAACGCATAAGGATGATCAACTGACCAATCAGGATTAAGTCGAACACCAGCTGCTAAGGATGGGAAGTATGTGTATATCCAACCCTACCATTTAAAAAATATAGTTAGCATTAAAACCATAGAAATAAGTTATGATTGCTAAAAAATGTAGTTCCTAAATAATTATAAACTTACTTGAAGGAGAGTGAAACAAAATGAGATCAAACCACAATTTTGGCGTGTAGCGATGCCCATTTGGCGATAGAAATATGCTAGCGGCGCAGATCCCCAAGACATACTTCTTGCCTCTTCAACACTCCCTAGAAATGCACCAAATCTCACCGGGAGCTTATGTTGTGACTTGTCAGTGAAGATTGTGGAAGCCAACAAGTGGAATATATAGCCCATTCCATGAACTACGGGATCATTTAGGCCCTCAATGTGCGCCTTAAACTCTTTCGCTCTAATCCAATAACTATCGAGCTGTTCATTTTGAAGATGAAAATTTTGCCGTCCCTTTTCACCAAAATAGTTCTTGTTCGTAGTTCTCCCGACTGAAGCGGTGGGGTCGGTCACCATAGCTTTCCCGTGAATAGGAAGCAACATCATAATCTTGATGTCAAGCAACGTCACTGTCATCTCCGCAAATGGCATGTGGAAGCTGTTTGTTTCAGGATGCCACCTTTCTATAAAGGCGCAGATGAGCGGATAATCAATCACATCGTACATCAACAGCCTAAGATGAGTCAGCTCCATTGCAACTGCGTGATTACCCCATGGCAAGTCAGAATTAAGTTCCCAATCTTTCAGCTGTGATTGTCTGGTCTGGTAAGGGAGTACGCCTCTGTCCTGTAAATTGATTACGTAACACAAATCATTTCAATAATGCATAAATTTATTCCAGAAACTGCAGAAACTTGACATTCTTTGAAATGAAATTCCATGCGTGACGTGTGGACATGAACCATGCGTCACGTGTGGAACAAAACCATGCGTGACGTATGGACATGAACCATGCGTCACGCGTGGATTTGCATTTGACAGAATGCAAAGAAACCAGTTTCTGCATTCTGTACAGAACACCTTAACCAAATTTTCAACAAAACTTCAAATAGTTCAACAAATAATCCATCAATTTAATCAAATCAATTCATACATTAACAAATTTAATATCACAGCACATAATCAATTCATAAATAAAAATAAGCATACTTCATCTTTCATATAATCAAATAATGAACTGAATGTAATTTTTTCATTTTTTTCAACCATTTTCCTAACATTAAATTAGTTATGATAAGTATTCAATCTATAAACCAAATTCTAATTACATACCTTTCCTTTTTGCACAAAAAAGGCTGTATGAGCTTCAAAGCTTATGAGCAGCTCCGCAATTTGTGGACCTCCAGGAGTACCCCCCTCTAACTGAGGGACGTATATGTTTTTGACCGGAGGTTGTCGTCGTCGTCGTCTTCTGGGTTGTTCCTCTCGCTCCTCTTGCTCTTCCGCTTCTTCATGTTCTTCATGAACATTCTCATATGTCCGATCCTCTTCCTCACCATGTTCCTCATGCTCATGCTCCTGCTCATAATCAGAATCAGAATCAGCATTTGTACCCCCAGCTGATGGCCCTGCACTGCTACAAGCAACCAGTGCGTACTGGTCATCACCCGTCTGAGGGTTCTGAAAGTTATGAGAACCAATAGCTTGTCTCATCATCTCCACAAATGATTGCTCTTGTTGTGGATAGGCCGGATAGCCTGGAAACTATGTTTGTTGTGAAAACAGTGTTTGATGTGGGATCAGAATGGGGGTGCCAGGAAAGTAATGAGGGGAACCCTGGGGATCGAAACTTGCAGCAGACAAAGCTAGCTGCTGATGTTGTTGTTGTTGTTGATGTTGTTGTTGTTGCTCTTGTATCTGTTGTTGTTGTTGCTGCTGTTGTTGCATCTCACCAGAAAACTCTAAACGACGAGGAGGCGATTCTTGTCTATTCTTCTTCTTCCTTGGTTTTGGAACTATGGGATCTTTTTTCTTCAGT
This sequence comes from Oxyria digyna, assembly GCA_029168935.1. Lineage (NCBI taxonomy): Eukaryota > Viridiplantae > Streptophyta > Magnoliopsida > Caryophyllales > Polygonaceae > Oxyria > Oxyria digyna. The sequence goes on along the minus strand of JAPVLV010000010.1, from coordinate 20,550,404 downwards.
TCTCTGTTTCTTTGACGAGTATCGCGTCCAGGTCGACGACCACCATCCATATCTGCATCATAAAATGTGCAATTCCACAAAATTAATCAGTTTACTGAATTTAATCAGCATATCATCAAAAACTCAATCAGTACATCATCAAATCCAATCTGAAATTGTTCGTCAACAGTTTTTCCATGTTTCAAACCCTAATCTCAACAGTTTTTCCAAAATTCTAACAGTTTTTCAATAATTTCATTAAAACCATACCAAATTTCAACAACCTAATTTCATAACCCTAATTCACAAAACCCTAATTCAATATCAAAACCCTAATAAACTATATACACATGAAAATATCAAATTGGTCAATAAATTATCAACAAAGTACACAATCCATTCATATATTACAAGTTTAATCATTTCTAATCAACTAATTAACATACACATTGGATTTTGAAGTAAATATCATCAAAACAACATGAAAACCTCATATATACATCAATACCATACCATAACAATGAAATCTTAATGTTTACATACCTTATATGCAAAAAAGATGATGAGAATGATGGTTTTTGGGTAAATCGGTGCGTTTGAGAGCGTAGCCGCCGTGGAACAATGTTGAGGAAGATGATAATGTGGTAGGGTTTCATTTTTGGGCTTTTATAGGTAAACAAATCCATGCGTGACGCATGGTTTGTGTCGATGCGTCACGCATGGTTTTATTCAATTCGTGACGTGTGGATTTAAACCATGCGTCACGCAGGGTTATAATCCATGCGTGACGCACGGAGCCTGGGCGGTAAATAGCAAAAAGGGTGGGCGTTAAATAGTAAGGGCCTTTCTTTAGGCATTTAAAACTTCATCAGAAAGTGTTGCAAACTCTACCATTGAAAGTGGAGATGCCAAAAAAACAATCACTACAAGAAAAACCATTTATAGCAACGACCTTTTGCAACGACTAAAATTTTGTCGTTGCTAAAAATATTTTTGGCAACGACTAAAGTTAAACGTTGCAAAAGTTGTTGCGAAAAACATTATTGGCAACGACTGATGATAAGCGTTGCCAATGATTGTTGCTATATACAAAATTTTCATAACCCTCCTTCGAATTTGGCGTCGAGAGTGAAAAAATTATTTCACAACGATAAAATTCGTTGCGATAAAAAATCATTTTAATACTGCAACGACATTTGTGGTTGCAATTATTATTTTACAAGAATTGAGTAAACTTGTCGTTGCAAAAAAAAGAGGAAAGTCTAAGCGCCAATTGAAATTATAAGCGCGGTTTTAAAATCATAAAAAAGCCCTAACTTTTCCCAATCTTCTTCCTTCAATTCCTCTTCTTCGAATGTTGGTGCCTGCTTCTTCACGAACGGCGCTACTCCTTCACGACGACGAACAGCGCTACTCCTGTTGGAGCCCAGAAATTGCAGTATCGCGACACAACACCTCGTGAGACACAGGGCGTCAGTTCTTCGAAGGAATCCTGAAGACCTCTTCCGCGATTCTGGACAAACAACTTGTATGTAGTACTTCGCCCGATCAAACTTAACCCTACGTCATCTTCTTCCTAAGGACCAACCTTGTTCTTGACACCTGTGGTACCTGCGCAACCAAACCAGGAGGGGGTGGCTCCAGATTTGGCTCTCCGACGCTCAAATCAGCAAACGTGCTAACAAGCAACCAATGACTACAATTTGACACAAGAGCAAGAGAGGATAAGAAGAAGTAAAGTAATGAAAAAGAGAACTGAAAACACCATTTAAAACGTTTCAAGTTCTACGCTACCAGTACCCAAATGGCCTTAGAAATCACTCATTTCAACATCAAAAGCTTGATAGCAACACCGACAGTCTTAATCCAAATGCTGATCGTCCAAACGCCTCAAGGAGAAGGTCGTTTAGGAAGATTGAAGCTCAAGTCCGCTTCTGTGTTTTTCTTGCTCTCAAGAGGAAGAAGAAAAGAGAGTTTATCCAGTAATGAGGTCCTCTTTGTCTTTGCATTTGGTTATGCTCTTATACTCTCGCTAGGGCCCACGCGAGTAAATTACCACTTTGCCCCTCCGATACCTAATCTCGTCGGATCCTCTTTTTGGGCTCCGTATGCTTATGGGCCGCTTTCGTTCTCCTGGGCTGACTTCATGGGTCGTCCTTGGTCGCGTCTTCTGGGCTGACTTCATGGGCCGTCCTTGGTCGCGTCTTCTGGGCTGATTTCATGGGCCGTCCTTCGGGTCATGTCTTCTGGGCCTAACTCTACTCTCTTTGAGTTCCGCGAGCCCATCGAGAACCGGCTCCAACATCCAGCCCCCCAAGCTTTTATGCTGAATAGCCTAAGGCTTGGGTTTGTCTCCTTGAAGTCGCGTTCTCGATATGATAACGGCCACCTGACTTGGTATGATCACATCGCGTATAAAGGTCGCGTGTGTTTCGACTGAATTTCTTGGGGAGACGTTTCGAATTCAAAAATCTTTACGAATTCCCGCGCTGGGCGCATGTTGTCCACGTGTCGTCTTCTCATTGCATTTTCTTTATAAATACCCATCTTCGTCTTCCTCCTCCCAATCCGTCATAACCCCTCTTTGCTCTCCGTAAAACTGCGAATAAACACTCCGCCGGTGTTCTCTTTTCTTCTCTACGGTCGTCTTCGCCGCTGCTCTCACCCGGTTTCCGATGGCAGGTTAGTCTATCGTTCTTCCTTTTCTTTTATACTTCGTAAATGTTCGTTTTGGTTTGATTTTAGGGTTTTCCATAGATTCGTCGTTCGTTTTCTTCGTACTTGATAACTGTTGTAAGAATTTTTGCTCGGGCTCCTCATTTCGACAGATCTCCCTTAGAGATTGTGTGTCCATTGGATGTTTCCCGTGCCGGATTCTCTTTCCGACTCTTGTTTCTCGAGACGTTGTCTAGTAAAATACACCTTTTCGGTCAATTTCGCCATTTCAAACCTTCACACGATTCTCCGTGTTCTTGGGCCTGGTTCATCTTGATGTCGTTTTAACTTCTCGTTTGATCTTCCGAGTTTCAGTTTTTCCAGGGATTTCTTGTTTGCTCACTTCCCATCGCCTCGCGTTAATTCCCCTCAACTCGCGTTGTTTCCACTTGCGATGTTCTCTTCTTGTTTTCTCTTTCCATCCCTGGAAAACTGAAATTTACTTTTCCCATGCTTTCAGGTAGCGATGATTTCTACGAACGTTCTGGTCAGACTGAGTATTCGGGGCGCACAACGTCTGGCTCCGAGGGGGGCTCTGGTGGTTGCGAGCCTAGTTCTCGTAGACGATCTCGCGTTACCAGAAAATCCAAATGGAGTAAGGCGAAGAAGTCCAAGAAATCTAAAACCAGGCTCCCGTCTCGCGTTATTCAAGAGCGAGCCGAGACCAATTATGGTCAATTTGCTAGTTTCTTCTCCCATAAGGGGTCCTTACCCCATATAATAATAGAGAAACCCTTCCTCAGGGATCCGGGTCGAATAAGTATTCTTACGAAGAGAATAAAACACACTCGCACCTTAATTCCTAACACAGCCCATCGCAGCAGTCTTGGCTTTGACGATCTTCGCCGTTTCGCTATGCGATACCCTTTTCCTGAAGGAACTATTTTCGCCCTTCCCGACCACGAGGGCACTTCTCTCGACCAATACGGGCCCTTCTTCACTTTAAGCAGGCAATCCTTAGAAGCTGGCTTCCGTCTCCCGTGGACGTCCTTTCAGACTGAAGTGATGGCGGATTTAGGCTTCAGTCCTTCACAGATGCATCCAAACTTCTGGAGTTCGCTGATCGTATACACCATGCGATGTCAGGATATTGGGATAGTTCCCAATACGCCTCACTATGCTCTTATTAATTCATATAAGAAGAACTCACGCGAGGACGGGTTTTATACTGCTCAAGCCAAGACTCCTAGTGCCTTTCGATTGCCTTCGAAGATTGATGGGTGGAAAACGTGTTGGTTTTTAGTTCGTCCCCCGCTTGGTTCCGACATTTCTGTTCAAGTACACGAGCCTAATGTGAGAAAGGCTCCATGCTTCTTTCAAAAGGAGACTCGCGATAAATTCATTCGTGATTATCAGGATTATCCTGACAAAGCTGTTCAAAAACGATTTGAGTTGACAATCTCGGATGCCTTACTGGTTGCCAAGGGACTTAGCCTCAAAGCCCATGCCCGAGGTTTTTGTTCGTGTGTTTGTTCTCAGCGTTTGCGTATTTTTTTTTTTTTTTTTTTTTAGTATGCTCACTTGTGTGGTTGTTTTTGCAGATGCTGACATGTTCTCCGATCTCCCGAATTTGGATGGGTTAGTTTTCGACGAGGTCGGCTCCCTCACTCTCGCGACTCCTACTCAACACATTCCATCTGTTCCTGGCGTGACTATTGCTTCTCCTCCTCCTGCTGTATTGGAATCGCCAGTTGAGGTCGCGACCACTGTTTCTGAGGAGGTCCCTCAGTCCAAGAGGCCTCGCACTGTTTCAGGCAAGGTGAGAGAAAGGACCACTGGGCCGGAGTCGTCACGCGACGTCTCGTCCCGCGATAAGGGGAAACAAAGAGTGTCTGAGAGAAGTCGCAAGAGAACGACGGAAGTGGAGTTTGTCTCGTCTCCAGAGCCTACTGATTCTCCTGTCGTGAATCCTACTTTCATTCATGGTTTATCTACCACGCGTGCCTTCTTTGCCTCGATTCCAACTACTTTTCTCCCTGAACCTAGCCTTTATGAAGAAGTCTCAGATAAACCTGGTGGCTTGTCTAAGTTACTCTTTGCGGTAAGTTTCGCGTTCTTATTTACTTCTTGTTTCTTTGGGGTCTTTTTAATCCTGGAGTTGGTCATTTTGCAGGGGATGAGCATTATTGCGAGCGCAAGTCGGAGGGTGCTCGCGGCAGAGGATAAACTTAAAGATTTGATGGAGGAGGACCAGTCGATCCGCGATGCTAATAGAGCGGCTAAGTCTCGTCTTATGGGAGAGAAGAAAGTTTTGGAGGTGGAGCTTTCGAAGGCTAATGCGCTACTGGAATCTAAGGACGCGAAGATAAAAGAGCTTGAAGCACAACTTGTGTATGAGAGGTCCACCCACGTCAACATCGTTACTGAATATAATACGCAAGTGAATGACCTCAAACAAGAGAATGAGAAACTTCACGCGACGATGTCCGAGAGAATTTCTTATGAGAGAAACATGGCAGTGGAAGAGTATTGCGGTGGTTACCGTCAACGCGCTCGCGTGGATTTTTACAAGAATGCTGTCAACACGCTTCTCCTTTGCATGGTGAAGGTTCAGATGCGGAAGTACAAAGTCAAAGATTTCCCCTTCAGCGCCCAAGACCTATGTGGTTTTTCCACCGACCTTCCCAAGTATGAGCCCCCGGTGCCGGGAACCTTTATTGATGATGGAGATGCTCCACTCGAGGCTTGGGGTGTAACTCATCTTGCGCCTAAGAAAGGCATCGTTAAAGGTAAGGAGAATCAAGTGCCCAAGCCTCCTCTTCCGAAGATGGTCACTCCGCCTCCGCCCGAAAGGTTGGAATCTGCTCCTCACGCGTTTCCGAGCCCTCCTTCTCCGGCCCTCTCTCCCCGTAAGAGAAAGGTACTCGCGACGGATGCTCTTCTCGACACCATTCAACCCTTCCTGAAGCATTCTCGCTTAGATCAAGCGGGGGGGGGGGGGGGGGGGGGTCAGGATCGCGGGTGGTTGACACTCAGGACGTCGTTGTGGATTTGGAGGCGGATAGCGTGGGGGATACCGGGACTGCTCCTGAGACTGTTGCTAAGTAATGTTTATTATTTCTGCTCGTCTTATGTTTCGAACCTTCTGACACGGCCTGGTGGTCTTTCGAACAATACATGTTTTTGGTACCGTTGTTGCGAGATTGGGCTCTTATGTATTTATACTTTTTAATGCGGCCATGGTTGTCGCGACCTATATGCTGTTTTGCTCTATATTTTGGGTTTTACTTATCCGTCTTCTTGTTTTGTATAGACTTATCTCGCCTCATTCCCCTCTTTTTGTGTTTCGGAAAAAGTGCAGTAATTTTGAGAAAAATAAAACGTAAAAGATGAGTGTTTCATAACTACGATCCCTCTTGTATAGTAAAAGGTGAAACTGACGGTGTTACATAGGTTTTTGTGAAACAATCATTAAAGCATTGCAAACCATCCCCCCGTTAGCCATCGCATGAACCTTCCACGTGAGTCCGGGTCACTGTGTTTGCTCTAGCCGGTGACCGGGTTTCGTGCTTTAGCTCTTTGTTGCTTTTGATACTCGCGAAAATTGTCCTGAGCCCTTTTAGTCGCGAAGCCTTAAGACATTCCTGAGTTTTTCTTCCGCATGGTTGCTGGACACGCGACCTGGGGTTTTTTTTAGCCAAGCCCAGTGAAGCGGGCTCATGGCGGGTGAGCTCATTGGCATTAACCCGTCCATGCTTTCGCGACCAAGGAGAGTTTTTTAGCTCAACCATGGAAGCTGGACACGCGACCTGGGGTTTTTTTTTAGCCCAACCCAGTGAAGCGGGCTCATGGCGGGTGAGCTCATTGGCATTAACCCGTCCATGCTTTCGCGACCAAGGAGAGTTTTTTAGCTTAACCATGGAAGCTGGACACGCAACCTGGGGTTTTTTTTTAGCCCAGCCCAGTGAAGCGGGCTCATGGCGGGTGAGCTCATTGGCATTAACCCGTCCATGCTTTCGCGACCAGGGAGAGTTTTTTAGCTCAACCATGGAAGCTGGACACGCGACCTGGGGTTTTTTTTTAGCCCAGCCTAGTGAAGCGGACTCATGGCGGGTAAGCTTACTGGCGTAAACCCGTCCATGCTTTCGCAACCAAGGAGAGTTTTTTAGCTCAACCATGGAAGCTGGACACGCGACCTGGGGGGGTTTTTTAGCCCAGCCCAGTGAAGCGGACTCATAGCGGGTCAGCTCATTGGCATTAACCCGTCCATGCTTTCGCGACCAAGGAGAGTTTTTTAGCTCAACCATGGATGCTGGACACGCGACCTGGGGGTTTTTTTAGCCCAGCCCAGTGAAGCGGGCTCATGGCGGGTAAGCTCATTGGAATTAACCCGTCCATGCTTTCGCGACCAAGGAGAGTTTTATAGCTCAACCATGGAAGCTGGACACGCGACCTGGGTTTTTTTTTTAGCCCAGCCCAGTGAAGCGGGCTCATGGCGGGTGAGCTCATTGGCATTAACTCGTCCATGCTTTCGCGACCAAGGAGAGTTTTTTAGCTCAACCATGGAAGCTGGACACGCGACCTGGGGGTTTTTTTTAGCCTAGTCCAGTGAAGCGGGCTCATGGCGGGTGAGCTCATTGGCATTAACCCGTCCATGCTTTCGCGACCAAGGAGAGTTTTTTAGCTCAACCATGGATGCTGGACACGCGACCTGGGGGTTTTTTTAGCCCAGCCCAGTGAAGCGGGCTCATGGCGGGTAAGCTCATTGGAATTAACCCGTCCATGCTTTCGCGACCAAGGAGAGTTTTATAGCTCAACCATGGAAGCTGGACACGCGACCTGGGTTTTTTTTTTAGCCCAGCCCAGTGAAGCGGGCTCATGGCGGGTGAGCTCATTGGCATTAACTCGTCCATGCTTTCGCGACCAAGGAGAGTTTTTTAGCTCAACCATGGAAGCTGGACACGCGACCTGGGGGGTTTTTTTAGCCCAGTCCAGTGAAGCGGGCTCATGGCGGGTGAGCTCATTGGCATTAACCCGTCCATGCTTTCGCGACCAAGGAGAGTTTTTTAGCTCAACCATGGAAGCTGGACACGCGACCTGGGGTTTTTTTTAGCCCAGCCCAGTGAAGCGGTCTTGACGACTTTTTGTCTTTTGAGTTGAAGCGCTACCTTTTTAGGTGGACGAGCATTGGTCGACCAGGCTGTGATACTTATTCTTTGGTAACCCAGACTAGCGTGCTAACGAATTGCTGGTTCCTCAACTTGTACTTATCATGCCATAGTAATCGACTGTTTTAGTCCTTTAAGGAGATAAGAATTGTGACCATGGATGAGAAAAAATTCTGCTCTGCTAAACTTTGCTAAGCGTACCTGGGCTTTGTGGGAGGATTAGGCATAGAAGCGACGAAGTCGCATCACGTTCCAAGAGTTGGCAACGTGATTCCCAGAGTTATCCTTGAGACGATATGCCCCGGGTGCGACTTCGCGATCTATAATGTAAGGTCCTTCCTAGTTGGGGTCGAGCTTTCCTCCTTCTGTCTTGCGGAGCACGAGGTCTCCTCTGGCGAACCCCCTTATCTTAACGTGCTTGTTATAATATTTCGCGACGCTGGCTTTATGATTGGCTGCTCTGATAGTTGCCAGGTCGCGAGTTTCTTCCCGCATCTGCAACTCTAGCTGCATTTTTTCGTCATTGTCGATCGGGTTATACTGAATGACGCGATCCGTGGGCACAATGAACTCGACTGGCACTGTGGCTTCTACTCCATAAGCGAGAGCAAAAGGTGTTTCCCCGGTTGCTTTCTTTACCGTGGTTCTGTTTGCCCAGAGTACTAGAGGTAATACTTCGGCCCACTTGCCTTTGGAGCCTTCTAACCGCCTTTTCAGGTCCATGACAATACTTTTGTTCACAGCTTCTACTTGGCCATTGCAATGCGGGTGAGCGACTGATGCGATTCTTAAGGCGATCCCCATGTCACTACACCACGTGAGTAACTGTGGCGAATTGAATTATGGTCCTCTGTCGGTTACGATCTCGTGAGGAAGGCCGTATCTGCAGATGATATTCCCCCATATAAACTTTTTAACTGCCGGGACGGTAGTGCTCGCGAGAGCCTCGGCTTCGATCCATTTGGTGAAATAATCAACTGCTACAATGATGTACTCCAGTTGACCAGGCGCTTTTGGCTTGAAAGGTCCTAACAGATCTAGCACCCACATCGCGAAGGGAAAGGGGCTCGACATTATTTGTAACTCTACACCTGGTTGACGAGAAGCTGGGGCAAAGTACTGACATGGCTTACAGTTCTGCGACTCGCGTTGTGCGTCTTGTTTCATGGTGGGCCAGAAGCTCCCCTGTCTTAAAGCTTTATAGACCATAGGTCTCCAACCCATGTGGGTTCCGCACAACCCCGCGTGCAGCTCTCTCATAAGCACGTCACTGTCTATCTTAGACAAACACCTGAGCTCGCGCGGCCCGTATCCCCTTTTGTAGAGTTTCCCACGACACATGTAGAAACGCGCAGCCATAGAGACAAGTTTTCTCATTTCTTTTGGATCCGAGGGTCCGGTTCCGCTTGCAAGATATTGAATTATAGGGGTGCGCCAGTCACTGACTGGCTCGTCTATCTCCATCAGCTCCACCTGATTACTTATGGCGCTCTCAGACTTTACCAACCAGAAGTATTGGCTCTTTCCATCCTTGAAAATGATGGTAGAATTCCCATCGAGATGTTCCATATTCGCGTACTGAGCTTGGGAATCTCGCTTCGCGAGTTCATCCGCTCGCGTGTTTTCCTCCCTCGACACTGCTTCAATCTCGAAATGCCTGAATAACGAAATCAAGGTAGTAGCCCTTGCATGATATCTGGGGAGATTGCCTGTTTGAGCTTCGTAGGTCCCCTTGATCTGATTCACAACAATCTGAGAGTCGCTCAGGCACTTCACCATGTGAATACTCGCGTGAATTGCAATTTCCAATCCTGCGATGAGCGCTTCATATTCTGCTTCGTTATTAGTGGCTTTGAATTTTAATGCAATCGCGTGGTCGACCTTATCCCCGGCTGGGGATGTCAAGACGACTCCCGCCCCGCAACCGTTTACGTTTACTGCCCCGTCAATGTGCATAACCCACGTGGGGTCTTCTGGAGCTATATCATCTTTTTCTAACTCTCTAAAACTTGTTTCAACAATGAAATCAGCTAAAGCTTGCGCTTTGATGGTGGGTCGCGGTCTATAGACTACGTCAAATTCAGTCATCTCAATCACCCATTTTGCGAGCCTCCCGGAGGTTGTTGGTTTACTCATGAAAGATGGGAGTGGTAAATCTGTCAATACCTCGATGGGGTGAGCGTGGAAATAAGGTCGGAGCTTACGAGCGGCTGTTATCAACGCGAGTACTGCTTTCTCAATGGGTGAATATCTGGTCTCGGCCGACAGAAGTGCTTTACTGATGAAATAGACGGGGACCTGCTGTTCCCTTACTAATACTGCGCTAACTGCACGCGTACCAGCCGCGAGGTACAGCTGTAAGCCTTCACCAGGCACTGGTGACACAAGTATTGGGAGTTTAGCCAGGTGCTCTTTGAGGCTCATAAACGCCTTTTCACACTCCTCAGTCCATTCGAAGCTTTTCGGTTTCCTCAATATGTCAAAGAAAGGGAGGTTTCGCTCCGCGAGCTTGGCACAAAACCTCCCGAGGTAGTTAACCTTTCCTACAAACCTTTGGACATCATGAGTGGATCTCGGCAGTTGTAGATCTATTACAGCTTGGACTTTGTCTGGATTGACATCGACGCCGCGTGCACTGATCTGAAATCCCAGAAACTTGCCCTCGGTGACCCCAAAGACACATTTCTCGGGGTTAAGGCTCATACCGTACTTCCCCAGAGTCTCAAAAACTTCTGTCAGGTCGCGAGCGTGATCTGCCTGCTTCTTGCTCTTAACTACTATGTCATCAACATAGGCCTCCACGGTGTCACCCCTTTGCTCGCTAAAGATCATGTCCACCAACCTCTGGAAAGTGGCTCCCGCGTTTTTCAAGCCGAATGACATTACATTATAGCAGAAGGTTCCCTTGTCTGTAATAAAAGTCGTGTGCCCCGAGTCGGCTGGATTCATCATGACCTGATTATACCCCGAGTACGCGTCCAAAAAACTCAGAGCTTCATGACCTGCGGTGAAGTCCACTAACTGGTCGATAGAAGGTAATGGGTAGCTGTCTTTGGGGCATGCCTTATTGAGACCAGTGAAATCTACGCACATGCGCCATTTCCCTGTCCCCTTGGGATTTTTTTCTACCATTACTACGTTTGACAGCCACGTCGGGTATTGCACTGGCTTAACAAACCCTGCTTTTAACAATTTCGCGAGTTCCACAACAGCGGCCGCGTTCTTTGGTCCTGCCTGCTTTCGCTTCTTCTGTCTATGCGGCTTGACCTCTGAACTGATGTTCAGGGAGTGGGTCATGACGCTCGCTGGAATCCCCTTCAAATCCTTTGGTGTCCATGCGAACACATCCCGGGAGCGGGCGAGTAAGGCCTCAATCTCTTGCACAACTTTCTGATCCAGTCTTCCCCCTACATAGAGCTTCTCCTCTTTGTTGGTGAATTGAGTGATTGTCTGTTTTTCAAACCCATCAAAATGTGGCTTGTGTCCCTCTTCTTCTTCACCAGTATCTCGCGGCCTCGGAGAGGCACGCACCTCCAACTCGGCCTCCTCAATCACGTGAGGCAACCCTGGAATAAATAACTGGTTGGCGAACAAGGCCTTGGTGCTGCCCTTTTCGGATGATACGTAGCAGATGCGGCTCTCCTCTTTGTTCCCTCTCGCGACTCCTACTCCGGACGACGTTGGGAACTTAAGGCAAAAATGACAGATTGACATGACTGCTTCGAACTTGCACAGAGTCTCGCGTCCTAGTATCGCATTGTAGGAGGATGTTATCGGGATTACCACAAAATCAATTTTTTCTGATCTTCTTGACCCGGTCTCTTCACCCAGGATGAGATCTAGGGTGATGATGCCCAGGGCCCTCACTCTGTCACCCGCGAAACCCACCAACGTGGTTTTAGTAGGCCTGAGTATAGACTGATCAATTCCCATTTTCTCGAACGCGTCCCAGTACAGTATATCGGCCGAGCTCCCCGTGTATACAAGAATCCTCTTCACAAGTTTGGTTCCAATCTGAGCATGAATGACTAGTGGGTCAGCGGCCTCGATGGCCCAGGTATCTACCTCCTTGTCGCTGAAGACAAGCGTGTAAGGCTCAGACTTCGGTCTTGCGATACTATAGACTGGCTTTCCCTGAGGCTTGGGTGCGTTGCTTATGAGCCTTTGCTCTCGTTTGCCTAGGGGAATGGGTTCATGGCGGCCTGCGATTGTACCTATATGGCCATTCAGGTGAGGGAAGTTCTGGTTTGGGTGGCGATTAGGACCCTGATTCTGGTTAATCATTGTGGGGGTTTGCTGCCTTATCTCATTCTGTGTTCTACCTCCGCCTCTACCTCTTACCCCCCTTCTCGGGTTGCCGCGACCTCTATCACCATTTCCTCTCTGAGCAGTTAAGACTTCTTGTTCTCTTAGGTGGTGAGGTCTCGACCTACATTCCTCCGTAGAGTGAGTATCCACTCTGTGGTACTTACACCACGTTGCTGGCTCGTGGCGACCACGACCGCTATCCCCCCTCCTTTGAGCCTCGCGACGGTTATCCTGCTCGGCCACAAAATTCTGCGAGTGAAACTAATTCTGATCATGATTCTGGCCCCTGAACTGTTTCTGACCCTGACCCTGATCTTGAATCTGCAAACCAGGAACTCGCGGGTCACTCTGTTCCTTTCCCTGACTACCTTGATGGCACTTGTTACCCCAGTTCTGGTTGTCTCTCTTTTGACCCTGAGCAGACTTTTTCTGATTGTTTCCTTTCGACGCGGAACCTGAGTGTGCTTCCACGTTAATCTCTGTATACGCTCTTTCGAGCATGCCCTGGTAGTCCAAATCTTTCTTGCGGTATAGGTATTGCTTGAAGGAGCTTCCATCTGTGAGACCGTCCAGGAACGCGACCCGGGCAATTTTATCATGAAAATCTTCGGCTTCTAAGATCTTTTCCGAGAATCTCCTGACGTAACCCTCTAGTGATTCATTTGGTCCTTGCTTGACACCCACAACTTCTTGCATAGTCACTTTTCTTTTCCTTGAGGATCCAAAGTGCAACAAGAAACTCTTCTCTAGATCAGCAAAAGAATGGATGCTCCCTGACGGTTGGTTAAGCATCCAGGTCATGGCGGGACCCGCGAGGGTGCCTGGGAAACCTTTGCACATCGTGGCTTCATCAGGGCACCTTGCGAGCATAGCATACTTGTAGCGTGCCAGGTGTTCGTTGGGATCTTCTTTTCCGTTGTATTCTTTGATATTAGGGAATCTGAAATCAGGTAGAGGGACTGACCTGACTATGTGGTCTGCGAAAGAAGTCGGGCCGAACAAGGCTGACGGGTTAACGGACGGATAGGTCTCGTAAGCTTGTCGCGGACAGGTTGCCTGGTTGTAATAAGGTTCCCCCTCATACTGGTAGCGAGAAGGTCCTCGCTCGGCACGAATCCCATATCCCCTCGTTTCGGTTCTTCCCCTGTAAGATTGGTCCTCTATGTAGCTCGCGGGGGCTTGATTTAAATCAAACCTACTAGGGTGACTAGCCCTCTCGCGTCCCTCGACCCTGGTTCTACGCGATATTGAGATTCTGTCGTCGGGTACGTGCTCAGCACTCTCCTCAGCGACAGGTTGCTCTCGTTCAGCCTGATTCGGTTCTTGCTCGCGGGCATCAGCCCTTGGTTGCTCTTGGTTTTGACCCCTGTCCGTGCCTTGTCTCAACGTCTGAAGGAATGCGCGATACTGAACCAGTGCGGGTCCTACCAGAACAATCTCTTCCTCATTTACGCGTGGAAGGGGTGCCCGCAAGTTATTTATTTCTTGCTGTGTTCTCGTCTGGAGAGGGGTGTTGTTAACGGCCCCACTTCCCTCACCACCAGTATTCATCCTCCGTCTGTCGGCTAATATCAAAAATACGCGGAACTTTGTAATAAGCCTTACTTGTGCGAGGAGGTCCCCACGGTCGGCGCCGGTGTTGGAGCCCAGAAATTGCAGTCTCGCGACACAACACCTCGCGAGACACAGGGCGTCAGTTCTTCGAAGGAATCCTGAAGACCTCTTCCGCGATTCGGGACAAACAACTTGTATGTAGTACTTCGCCCGATCAAACTTAACCCTACGTAATCTTCTTCCTAAGGACCAACCTTGTTCTTGACACCTGTGGTACCTACGCAACCAAACCAGGAGGAGGTGGCTCCGGATTTGGCTCTCCGACGCTCAAATCAGCAAACGTGCTAACAAGCAACCAATGACTACAATTTGACACAAGAGCAAGAGAGGATAGGAAGAAGTAAAGTAATGAAAAAGAGAACTCAAAACACCATTTAAAACGTTTCAAGTTCTACGCTACCAGTACCCAAATGGCCTTAGAAATCACTCATTTCAACATCAAAAGCTCGATAGCAACACCGGGAGTCTTAATCCAAATGTTGATCGTCCAAACGCCTCAAGGAGAAGGTCGTTTAGGAAGATTGAAGCTCAAGTCCGCTTCTGTGTTTTTCTTGCTCTCGAGAGGAAGAAGAGAAGAAAGTTTATCCAGTAATGAGGTCCTCTTTCTCTCTCCATTTGGTTATGCTCTTATACTCTCGCTAGGGCCCACGCGAGTCAATTACCACTTTGTCCCTCCGATACCTAATCTCGTCGGATCCTCTTTTTGGGCTCCGTATGCTTATGGGCCGCTTTCGTTCTCCTGGGCTGACTTCATGGGCCGTCCTTGGTCGCGTCTTCTAGGCTGACTTCATGGGCCGTCCTTGGTCGCGTCTTCTGGGCTGACTTCATGGGCCGTCCTTCGGGTCGCGTCTTCTGGGCCTAACTCGACTCTCTTTGATTCCGCGAGCCCATCGAGAACCGGCTCCAACAACTCCTTCACGACGACGAACGGCGCTACTCCTTCACGACGACGAACGACAGAGCGCAACTCCTTCACGACGGCCATCCATCTCTCTGGTGCGGTTCGAGTTTCTCAGCGCCGGCGTTGTTCATTTGTCGAATCTCCCTTCTCCAACGAAATTCTTCATCTGACTAATAGGTGCTTATTCTGCGTTGATATCATGTTTTTCTCTCACCTTGTTTACTCTAATATGAGGTCTCTTTGGTATATTTTTCTTTGTATTAATTATTAGGGTTCAAATTTGGGGTTTCTTGTTCGATTGATGATTAGCTCTTTGGTTCTCACCTTGACTAATATTTTCGCTGAGATGTCTATGACTCAACGGAGTGATAGTATGACTTCTTACTTTGATGGGTATGTAAATGCTTCTACTTCTCTTAGTCAGTTCTTTAAGCTTGTCTGAGGTATACCATTTTAGCTGTTCTGTACTATGTTTTGTGTTTTTTCCTTTGTTCTATATAAAGTTGTTCTTATGTGCCATTGGCATAAAAAATCCGTGTTTGTAGAAACTTGTTTTTTCTACTGACTTAAGTAGCAGGTGTCATCCTACATCCTAAAGTTAAAAAAAAGAATAATTTGCTGAATTAGGCAACATCTAAATCTGGAGTCTTCTAATGTTTGAGATATGGAAAGACATACTTGTTCTGTTCATAAGGTTGATATTGTTTTCACCTCGTGTTTTTAATTTTAATGAAGGATGTCTAAATTCTCTAAAAAATTAAGGATTTTATTTTCATCTGGGAAAAAATGGTTGTTTTGTAACAAAATTATTAAAAGAAGTAGTGATTTGAAGTGGGAATATAAAACCTGGGTTAGATGACTGATACTTTAACCTTGATAAAAAGAAAATTTGGAGCATTAAAATAGCATGTTGATTATGTGAAATTTTTGAAGCACTCCTTATATTAGGTCATCATATGTATGCACATCGTTGCTTATAATATAACCTTAAAACGAAATGCAAAGATAACATTATGAATACTAGTAGAAGAGTTTATCGAGATCGTGAGGATAAATTACTCTGATATCTCTCAACAGTCTGACCATATGTTACGGTTGGTTTACTGGAGAGATGTTTCACTTTGATGTTCCTTGTGTTTCTATAACTAATTGCTAGCTACCAGAAACTTGTGTAGTTTAGTTCTGCCTCTAACTGGTCTTGGTTTTGACTCTTAATTGTTGGATATCATTGTATTGGTTTCATCTCTTCTCGGTATACTGCTATGTTAAATTACTTGTAGAAAACTTGCATTAGCTTTGCCTTGTGAATCCTTTGCTTTTGTTGCCCTAGACTATCTTTACTTGTTAGAAAGAGAATCACTGGCCAACAATTTAATTGTGTTGGACACTACTATTTGGTAGGATGAGATGGAACGAAAAATAAAAGAGCTGACTCTGGAGCTTGAAGCTGCGAATAAAAAATGTGAAGTCTATCGGGCCAACCTGTTTTCAGCTTTGAAGGAGATTGAGAACCATAAGCAGCAGTTGTTAGTAAAAGTCGAGAATGTGAAGGTTGACTTAAAAGAGCTCATCTGACGCTTTGTTGCCTTTCTAAATGTGCATTTGTAAGTTCCCTTTTTCTCTAGTCATTTTGTTACATGCTATGGTCAATATGTTATACTATAGGCCTCTTCATTGCAGCCCTTCATTTGGATGTCATTTTGTTACATGCTATGGTAAATTTTGTTACATCACTCGAGGTTCTCTTCATTGCAGCCCTCTATTTCTGTAATTGTTCGATTAATTAATTCCGTACTTTCCATTTTCTCAATTTTTCACTCTCACTCTTCAGGATGTTGATCAAGAAGCTTTGAAGAAGCTTTTTGAATATGTGAACACAAAGGCTCAGACAAAGGTGCATTGCTTACTTGAAGTGTTTCTACTGTTGTTTTGCTTTAATTGATCTACTAAAGGCATTTGTACATAACTTGTGTTGTGTTGGACATGAACAGGTCAAGCGAAAAAGTGAAGGCATGGAGAGCAAAACACCAGAAAACCCCACTCAGAAGCAGAAAGTATGATGATGGACTAGTTGTATTTTAATTTTCTGAAATTTTTAAATTGCAGATTGATTCAAACTTTGAGATATTCCACTATGTTAATTGTTTGTTCCAAACTATTAACTGTTTTTTTTTGGCATCTAAACATGACCATTTTAGCTATCTATTACAAGTGAAGTTAATGTGGAGGTAGCCCTTTCAGCTTCTGATATCATGGACAAGTACAAGGTATGTCAAAAAATAACGTACTTTCTTATTCTTATTATTTCATCTTTTATCTGTGACATTCTGCTGGATTGTGAAAGCCCAATGGATCTGATTTTGTATAATGTTCTATAAATAAGATGGATTTTAGTAGATGATTGAGTGTAAGTGTATTAATTTCAACAGTAGCAACACCTTTTATACTTGATTATCATAATATAACACCACCTTTTAAACTTTATATTGAATTGATGAAATATATGGTAAATGAAGATATGCTAATTTCTTTTTGTTGTAGGATTGTTTGGGTTTCGTAAAAGCAAATAAGACTTCTACGCACATGTTTCTTGACTATTATTGTTGGATGCAAAACCTTTCATAAATCTGTGTATTGATTTCTTCTTGTTTTTTAAGGTTGTCTTTATTTTGAAGTGATTGCAGGCTGGAAAATGATTTTGCTAGGAAAGGTGCCTTCTTTTTGGATGTCGAAGCGTTGAAGGTTGATTTGTTTTGGATATTGTGGAAGAGAGTATTATGAAATGATTTCGGATACAAGTTGTATGCTTTTGGATGCAGTTTGGGAAATGAAATTTTTTGGACATCTTTTTGACACAAGTTGTATGAATTGATGCAGGTTGTATCTTGAAGGTTACATAGTCAAATTTATTATTTTTATTGTGTTGAATACATGTTGTATGGATACAAATGAATGTGAAACATAAAAATAGTGGGAACAAGTCATTAGAAAATGAATCTAGCACAACATATGTAGGTCGTTGCGAAACCATAATGTGTTACTGGTTTAAGATGTATTGCAACGACACAGTTCTTGTTAGAAGTAGAATATATTTATTGCAACGACACAGTTCTTGCTAGAAGTAGAATATATTTATTGCAACGACAAAGTTTGTTGCAAAAAATGTTATACTGTCTATGTATCGCAACGACAACATTCGTTGTCAATTATTGGAAATGTATGGCAACGACAATAGTCGTTGTGAAAAGTAGCAATGTATTGCAACGACATTTGTTGTTGCAAAATATGTTGCTAGTGTTCACTGTAATTTGCAACGACAAATATTTAGCAACGAACAATGTCGTTGTGAAAAAAACTCTTTTTGGCAACGAAACAAGTCGTTGCAAAAACCTTTGCCTACGGCGTTACGGGCAACGACATTATTCGTTGCGAAAACTAGTTTTTGCAACGACTTGCTATGTATCGCAACGACTTTTGTCGTTGCAAAAAACGGTTTTTCTTGTAGTGAATTCCTAGTTCAGATGTAATGAAGATATTCATAACATTGAGAAGTTGACAGTCAATGTTTGTAATTAGAAATAATATTTGAAACTTAAACAAAGCTTTTATAGATTTTGTTAGAAAGTCCTCTTTGAACAAATGATGTGATTCCATCCCATCTCCAAGTCAAGGATATAAGCAAATCCCAAGAAGAGTCAGCGCCTCAAGACCAAGACATGCCTAGGCGGATCACTCGCGCCAAGGACAAAGAATTGGGGGCCCAACTCAAGCAAGACCTACACACTTATGGTCTTCCTTCCCACTTCCAACCTGGCCCATTTACACTCTTGGAAGCCAAGGAAGAGCCTTGAAGAGCCAGCCAATCAAGAAAGGAATCATAGGCACACTTATGCCAACATTCTTTCCTTGCATTTTTCCTTTATGGTATTGTTTTAATTCAGCCTTTAAAACATTTAAGGCAGATGTTTTTAGACTTTCTTTTGGACATTTTTTATGTGTTAATTAAGGCTTTGAAAGCCTTAGAAAGTTACCTTAGGAGGCAGGCCAAAAACAATATAAAAGGCCACCTCTTCCTTTGTAATTTTCAGCTTTTGACTTGATGAAAAACCTCTTATTGAGAATCGCTGAAAGCTCACTTTTATCTTGAGTTTGTGTGTAATATCAAGCTCTCAAAACTCTTAGTTCTTCCCTTGGTGCGTCATATCCAAAGTTAGAACTCAAGAACAATCGTTGGTCTTGTTTCAAGAGTGAGTCATATCTCTTGAATCTCGATCTCTCCTAAATTTGAGTGGTGAGTCATATCCACAAGAGTATTAGGTGCTTATCCATTCTTTTCAGTTCTCTAAGGTGCGTTATATCCTATGTTGAATTGATCTGCCTATCCCAAACTCTCCTTGATTCAACATTGAGAGTTATATCTTTCCCTTTTTCAAGCACATCAAATAACATCGTTTTTGAGAGCTTATTCGAGATGTCCATTTCTGGGCTTTTCTTGACGATTCCTGGAAGATCTTTGAAGTTGTTCCTTGCACTGTTTACAACCGATCCTTGATTCACATTATCTGGTATCAGAGCGACGCAAGAAGGTTTCAAAAAGGAATGATGAATCACAATCCAACCTACCGATCAATGACCATGCTCGAGTTTCATTTTTTGTCATTCTTGCAGGGCACTTAGATTCGAGGACGAATCATTTTGAAGGGAGGGAGGATGTGATTCCATCCCATCTCCAAGTCAAGGACATAAGCAAATCCCAAGAAGAGTCAGCGCCTCATGACCAAGACATGCCTAGGCGGATCACTCGCGCCAAGGACAAAGAATTGGGCGCCCAACTCAAGCAAGGCCTACACACTTATGGACTACCTTCCCACTTTCAACCTGGCCCATTTACACTCTTGGAAGCCAAGGAAGAGCCTTGAAGAGCCAGCCAATCAAGAAAGGAATCATAGGCACACTTATGCCAACATTCCTTCCTTGCATTTTTTCCTTTATGGTATTGTTTTAATTCAGCCTTGAAAATATTTAAGGAAGATGTTTTTAGACTTTATTTTGGATGTTTTTTATGTGTTAATTCAGGCTTTGAAAGCCTTAGAAAGTTACCTTATGAGGCAGGCCAAAAACAATATAAAAGGCCACCTCTTCCTTTGTAATTTTCAGCTTTTGACTTGATGAAAAATCTCTTATTGAGAATCGTTGAAAGCTCACTTTTATCTTGAGTTTGCGTGTAATATCAAGTTCTCAAAACTCTTAGATCTTCCCTTGGTGCGTCATATCCAAAGTTAGAACTCAAGAACAATCGTTGGTCTTGTTTCAAGAGTGAGTCATATCTCTTGAATCTCGATCTCTCCTAAACTTGAGTGGTGAGTCATATCCACAAGAGTATTAGGTTCTTATCCATTCTTTTCAATTATCTAATGTGCGTTATATCCTATGTTGAATTGATTTGCCTATCCCAAACTCTCCTTGATTCAACATTGAGAGTTATATCTTTCCCTTTTTCAAGCACATCAAATAACATCGTTTTTGAGAGCTTATTCGAGATGTCCATTTTTGGGTTTTGCTTGACGATTCCTGGAAAATCTTTGAAGCCATTCCTTGCACTGTGTACTCCCGATCCTTGATTCACATTAACAAAGAACTAACGCAAGTAGATTTTGATGAAATTGACATTATTTTTTATTGGAATTGACCAAAATGATTGTATCACCAATAAAGGTTAAGAAAGGAATGCTTGAGTAATTCTCGCTTAAACTATGCCAACACAATTGCTAGGGAAAAATGCTTTTAAGTTAGATTTCCTAACAAGAAACTCCTTTTATTAATAAAGATATAAGCGGACACTGATTCTCCTTGACGGATGTCATATGAGGATTTACATTCAAGTTAGTTTATCATGCTTTCTTCATATTAAGTTTAATGGTTTACCAACTTTGTTTTCCTTTTTTATCATTTGCTAGAATATATATATTCTTCATTCTTGAATAAGTTTATCATGCTTCTCTGGACTAAAGGGTTGTATCGTCCTTCCTCTACTGTTCGTTGCTTCTCGCAATTGGTTTCTTGGGCTGGGCTGGGCTGGCGAAATTTCAACTCCAGATCCGTTGCCCTGCCTTGACCACTTTGTTGTACAGTGTTTGGAAGACCTGTAATCACTCTGTCTTCCCAAACTCAAACTCTCCTCTTGTCAATTCATCTGAATGTACTGATGAGATTATTTAGGCTATACTTTGAGAATATTTTTAGTTTTCATTCACGTTTTTAGCCGTAGTTTGATTGGATTGATCAGGTGGACTCTTGTTCTAGTTCAATTCAGAGTATTTGGGTTTTGAGGGATTCGTTTATTCAATTGCTCAATCAATTTCAAGAAGCTTTGGTGGATTCCACTGATTTCGAGGATTCAAACTTTGAAAGAAACCCAAGTGGATTTTAGGGGTTGTCTCAAGTTGAACAAGCCAGTCTAGGTGGATTCGTAGACATGCGTCGTTCACTTATCTAATTCTTCGATCGCGTGTTCACTATGGTCTCAAATTCATCTGTACACCTTCAACCATCGTGACAGAAAGGACGTTTTCTGCCTCCCGTATTTTGATTATGCAGATTCTTTTTTCATCAATAACTTCACCAATGTTAAAATTAATTTTAAGCGGCAAAAAGTGTGAAATTAAGACCAACTCCAGCCTCCATATATCCAATACTCATCCACAGTCTTCTTAAGCTCCTTCACACCCATTTGACATGTGGAAATTCCTTCAAAAAGGCTATGCGAGCAAGATTCAAGCCCAACAAGAGAGAGGTCCAGTCAAACCAAGTGAAGAAGAAGAGCCTGAAGTTTGGGCCAAGAAAAATTATCTTGAAAACCCCGATATCGACCAATGAGTAAGTGTCTGGTCTAAACTCATCTCGACCGGACTTATTCCGGCTTGTTATAATTCCGAAAAAAACCTGACTGAAATTTATCCGAAATTTGAAATTGTTTGACCCGAGTACGAGCCGATCATTCGATTTTTTTTAAAAACAAGACAACAAAGGGCACCTACAATCCGTAAGTTACACATAAATAATCACATCTGATGATTGTGAAGAACTCTCTATGCTTAAAAAGTATGGAATTTCTCAAGTTTAACTCTCTGCGTAAATTTTGAACTTCAATATCTATTGGATTACCAATAAGCCTGGTCAATGTTGAGTTTAGATCTTCAATATGGATGTCTCTATTTGCCAAGAAGTCTGTCGTTGCATTTACTTCCCTGAAACGGTGGGAAACTTTGAAAAAGTTAAAGGACGAGGTGAGATGTTGGATTTTCAAAAAAAAAGTAAGAATATTTGAAGGCACCTTCCAAGTGTTCTTTATAGAATTTATGACAGACAAATTATCACCTTCCAGAACAACATTCCTAATACCTAAGCGAAGAGGAGTCCGAAGACCCACAAAAACCCGCTAAGGCTTCAGTTAACAAAATAGAGGAATTAGATATTTGTTTACTTCCAACCATAACAGTTTTTCCAAGTTCATTCCAAATAATAAATCCAATATAACAGGACATGATTCCCTTTCTAGCACCATCAAAAATGATTTTAAAAAAAGGAGGTAGGTGGTTTTGTCAAAGTAGTATGACATATAGTTCTTTTTCTCGTTTTTTGAGTATTACAATCATCTTTTACAATATTAGATTATGCATTCCAGGTGGCAATTTGGGTTAGAGCACAAGAACCATTTTTTTCAAAATTAATAAAATCATCGTTTGAAGGTCTAAAAATAAAGTTATTACAACTTCTCCACATATTCCACCAGGTAACAACTACATGATTTAATTCAGTATTATCTTAAATAAAGTTAGCAAAATTACTCTAAAAATCCAGAGAATAATCAATCGTAAAGGATGTATAAGCAAATGTTTCCAGATCCTTGAAAAGTCTAATAATAATAGGACATTGAAAGAAGAAGTGGTTACGGTCTTCATCTGCTTCATCACACAAAGAGCATATATCACATACTCTATTGAAGAATCTATTAAGACAAGAGATAGTAGTTAAACAATCAACTGAAGCTTTTCAAAGGAAACTCTTAATTTTAATTGGAATTTTCCAATTCCAAAAAAGAGAAGGGCAACCCGAAGATGGCGCAACGAAGGTAACATCGTTCTAAATGCAAGTTTCACATAGAAACATAATCAACGGAAGGCATCCAAATCAGAGTATCAGGAAGATCAATAGTGGGAATGTGGATATCCATAACTTGCGCAGTAATATAAAAGGGAAAGAGGTTAGCAAGTTTATTATAGTTCTCAGTTTTATTGACATTAAACAAATCACTAACAAAAGAGCCTAAATCATCATTCTGGTAGAGCATGAGATCACAATCTTCCAACCAGTGATTATTCCAAATATTAATACTTTGGCCATTGTCAATTTGTCAGAATAATTGTTTCTTAAAATCTTGAACAAGACTAAGTAGTCTATTGAACTGCCAAGAAAAGATGAATGTTTTTGGAGGTCAAGCGGATTAGTAATACGACGATATTTATCATAAATGATTTGAGACCAAATATTAGAACGATCAGTGAGAAGTCTTTAGAGAATTTTTTTTTGAAAAACAGTGTTGTTATGCCAGGCTAAGGCCACCACTCACTTTAGGTTTGCAGATGTTCTCCCAACTAATAAGAGGATGGTTCATACATATTTCAATAGAAGGCTTTATTAATATCATCAATATCTTCACAAACCCCTTTAGGGAGAAGGAAACTTTGCATGAGATAGTTAACTTTATAGGTAAGGTTAGTCTCGATCAAAATAGTCTTTCTTGCTTGAGACAAAGAGTGCGCTTTCCATTTTGACCTTTTGTTTCTTAAGGTCCAATAAAACATCATTGAAGACATCATTGTACACATCCTTGAAGGATCAAAATACCTAGATATTTTCAAATTTAGATGTACGTAAGAGGAATGTTGAGAGTATTAGCCAACAAAATAGGAGACACATTACACGAGCATTGTAAGGAGCTTTGGTGAAGTTTATATGTAGACCGCTTACACTAGAGAGAAAAGTTGTCTAAAGGATTTTTAAGTAATTGAATATTCTCCGGCGAAGATTATGATATAATTAGCAAAAGTCAAAAAGTAATTGAATACCTCCGTCAACGAGTCGGATTCCCATTTTATTATGAATATTTGAAGACTCATATAGACAAGTTTCAGGACCTAGTTGATTGTAAACGAGCACAAAACAAATCGGAGGATAAATGCATTTAAGATTCAAATACCACGTAGGATGAAAACCAAATGCACAGAACAGGCCGTAGTCGATTATTTTTTACTTGGTAACGAAATTTAATACAACTACAAGGTAGTTAATTTATCATTTGTTTATTTGTCACAACTCCACTAGATCTTAGCAAGAAATCCACACAATACCAAATCTTACACCAAAAACACTAATGCAAACATCAAAGCATGTTCATAGTACGAGTCATCATGCAAGTAAACTCGTCCATATCAACCAAACCATCTCCATCCTTATCAACTCCTCTTACCATCCTCCTACAAGCCTCCACTCCACACCCTTCAAAACCACCAATCCTCCGCAACACCTCCGCCACCTCCTCCGCGCTTATCCTCCCGTCTCCGTCGAGGTCGAAAACCCTAAACGCCCCTCTTATATCCGCCATCTTCACGCTCGAATTCACCCCTAAAAACTCCTCAAAGTCCACGAACCCGTCCCCGTCTTTGTCGGCCACCTCGAACATCCGCCTCACCGCCGCCTCGTCTACGAAACGGGGCCCACCGGAGGCTCGGACCGCAGCCTTGTACTCCACCAACGAGATTAGACCGTCGCGGTTCGCGTCGTACTTTTCGAAGACTCTCCTCATTTCTTGGGTGTTGGGGTGGAAAAACCGACGGGCGGTGTTGAATGAGGTTGAAGGGAGGGCTTTTGGCTTGTACGAATGTTTTCTTGTGAAGGGCTTTTGAAGGAAGCTCCAACTCCGCATCTTTTCTTTTCCTATGGAAATTAAGTTGTGTGTGTGTTTCCTTGCATACCCTTATACTATGATATATTCTATAGGCCCAAGAATATTTACCTTATATCTAGTAATTTGATATTAGACTCACTTTCGTTTGTCAATAATAGCTTGATCGGGACGTCGGGCGATTTTAACCGTTTAAACTAGGTGAGCGATAGAAACATCTATCTTATATATTAAAATTGGAACTTTTTGAGCCTTCAGAGTGATTTTAGAAGAGGTTGTTAGGAACCTATTTTTAAAAATAATTATTAATTTTATAAATTAAACAGCCAAAAAAAATGTTTTAATTATTAGTAAAATATCATGTTACTATTTTTTAAGTTTAATATCTTGAATTGTCTAGATATTTTATGTATCTATTGAAAAGCTAATAATTAACTATTTACAAGCACATATTTTAAAAAAAAGCTTTACTTGACATAAAACCTTATTAAAGTCGTAGGTCGTAGTAATACAAAAAATATATAAAATATATATAAAATATGTCACAATTGATTATTAAAATATTATTTATTAATTTTATAAACATATCCCCGTGCATGGCATGGGCACTACAATAGTAATATGTATAAGTTTTGATTATGGTACACGATAAGTAAACATGACCTCTCTTCACTAGGAAATGCTTGTTTAAGAGGTTTCGATTTGGCCGATACAGCTCAATTTATCAGATCCATCACTCGTTTTAAATACCGCCTACCCTCTTACTCTCTTTTTTGTGAAAGGAAAGGAGAAATGATGATGGAACCTGCCCTCTTACTCATTCTATTTTATTACAATCTACATTAAAATTTGAATACTAGTATACCTCTACAAACACATGAACTAATCCTCCTCTTATATAACTATATGATTTTGGAATTAAGAGAGCTGATTCCTCTCATACAAATCCGACTTTTTTATGCATTGTCTTATAATAAGTTTATAACTGAAAAACAGTATATAATTCTAGGGAGATGTTAGCGTTCCTAAATAAGATTACATAAAATAAAATATTAATTGGTTACATAGTAAAATGTACATCTTATATAACCCAAATATTGATTACATAGGAATAGAGTATCACTTTTTAGTGATTGATTAAAAATGATCTAATGATTCTCATAATTTATATTTAAGTAAGATAACATAGTTTATAAAAATAATAAAAAATATTTTAATATTTATAATTTATTTTTATCTACACATAAAAATGAGTGATTAATATTGTGAGACGATGATTCTTTTTTATAAGGTACGTACGGTTATATATAGTATAGAAAGAAATGAATATATAGAATAGACAGAAATGAAGAAAGGGTGTGTGGAGGAGATAAAAAGTGGTATTTTGGGGGAGGGAGATAAGATTCGGACATTGTAAACGTAATAGCTAGGAAATTTCGTGTGCTTGTTGTTTGTGGAATGGAGCATATCTTTGATATATGCATCCAGCAAAGTTGTGTACGATAAAAAAAATAGAAAGGAGGGAAGGTCTTTATACTTCTCCGAAAAATACTTTATGGCCATAGATTGTGGCCGTCGGATGTTGCACTCGAGTCTTTTCAGTGTAGATGACAGGTTTAATAATAATTTTGTGGCCATTAAATGGGAAAAACCCCGAACCCGGGATTTTATAACCGACACCCGCTCTTGTGCACATTCTGGGTGTGACTAAAACCATTTTTTAAAAATCCGGTTCAGTTTTGGGTGCATCCTGGTTACACCCAACTTATACCAAATTTTTGAGCGCATCCTGGTTGCGCCCAATTTAAACCGGATTTTTGAGCATTTTGACGGAAAAAAAAAATGAGCGCATTAATAGTGTGTCCAAGATTGACCCGGTTCATTTGGATGCACCTAGAATGCGCCCAAGAGCGGGTGTCGGTTATAATTTTTAAATCTCTTAGTGCGATGATCTTGTGTTTCTTACCTATCGGAAAGGAGAAGACATGCATTAATACAACCGGAAAAATTGCATATATTAACGCATAGCAAAAAAATTATCATAATGAAATACCTTAAACATGTATACGGAGTAGAAGAGGAAAACCATAAACAGGCATTGGAGCACAAGACTAGAAGAGGAAAACCTTAAACATGCATAATAGAACTGTAATTGTGATAGTTCTAAGGTTGTAAGCTCGATATACATTTACCCCGTTTTCGATTCGAAATGGCTCGACCCCAAATTGCCCGATGCTCGATATTGACCGACAAGAAATTGTCCGAATCCCGACATTGTCTAATCCGAAATTGTCTGAAATCCGATATGTCCCCACGAAACTATCCGAACTCTTATCCATCACTAAGTCTAGACCCAAAACCGACCGACCCGATATTGTTTTAGCCCGAAAATTTTCAAACTGAATTAACCCGGAAACCCGAATTCGATCGGATCCGAAATCGACCCGGCCCGAAATCTTCCCGACTCAAAAACATTCTGACTGAAATTAGCCCAAAAACCCAATTTTTGCCGATAAGCAGTGACGGAACCAAGAACTAGTGTCATTGGGGGGTTTGTTTGGCTAAAACAATCGATCACATCATTTATACGAGAAAAACAATAATAAAAGAAATTGCATTAAACTCTCACAACAAGAATATCACAAGATTTTTGTGAGCCAGCAACACTTGTAAAATATTTCTTCATTCTCGGAATATAGCATAAGAATTCAACACAATTCACAACAGACATATACACAAACGAAATTAATAATCAGTTCATCACTATTCACATCAAGCATCAATCATATACATAACACATTAGTCCAACACTATTCACAAAACAGATCAACACAATTTTTTTTAATTATACAAAAACATTAAACGAAAATTCATTAAATAAAATATGATTCTACCTTATGACTCTTCAACATTAAAGAGCACAAGAATGTGTAAAAAACTAAAAGAAAGACTTTTAGTGCACTAGTGCTCAATTTGGTTTATGAATTATCATGTCAAGCATCCAAATACCCAAGGCAAGAAGGTAATAACTAAATCAGAGGACTACAAAAAATGAAAAGAGCAAGAGGAGGAGAAGAACCAGAAAAAATTCGTTTTTCCCAGAGTCAATAGGGGCTTGGGCCTCCACTAGCATTTGTGTAGATCGACCCATGCGGATAAGTAAGTGTCCGACCTGAACCCGATCCGACTTATTCCTATGTATTATAATTCAAAATATCACCTGGCCCGATTTTGTCCGAAATCCAGATTTGTCCGTCCGGAAATCAACCTGGCCGTCCGATTT
Organism: Oxyria digyna; assembly: GCA_029168935.1. Classification (NCBI taxonomy): domain Eukaryota; kingdom Viridiplantae; phylum Streptophyta; class Magnoliopsida; order Caryophyllales; family Polygonaceae; genus Oxyria; species Oxyria digyna. The sequence continues at coordinate 20,522,532 of JAPVLV010000010.1, read as the reverse complement.
GATAGCCCTAATGTCACATCGAATAAGATGGAAAAGGAGTGCACTAATCAATAAATTTATTTTATAAGATATAAAATAAACGATTTAGCAGATTAATAAAATGGGTTTTTGCATAAAACCACCCGTTATTTGTCACTATTTCCACAAAACCACCCGTTATATCGATAATTATAATTAACCACCCATTTTCTTATCGCCGTTAACAAAACACCACCCATCCCCTTAATTCGTCCAGATTGCCGTCAAATTGTGCGAATTTACTCATTTGCCTCCATTTTTAATCCAAAATTATAGGGTTTGCCATCATTATTTTTAACCCGATGTTAATCTCACGATATTTTGACGATATTTTCAAAATCTCAAATTTTACCCTAACTCTTTCTTTTTACCGCTAACCCTAATTTCCAGATAGTGTATCGAGAGAGAGAGAGGCGATTTTAGGGCCATTCATTGATTCAAGGGTTCTAGGGTTTCTTCGAGCGGATTAAGCTGATTTTCGGGGTGATTCAAGGGTTTATGGAGTTGATTTTCGATGTCTAGGTTTGTTTGGGAGTGATTTTTGGGATCTAGGGTTTATCTGGAGTTGATTTGGGATCTAGGGTTTGCGACTCAGATGGCGACTTGGAGAGCGATGCGAGGGTTTGCGGGTTGATGTTGGAACTATTGCGAATGTATTTGGGGATATTGTGTTGGTTACGAGCGGATTTTGGGATATAGGGTTGTTTCCGAGTGGATTTTGGGATCTAGGGTTTGGGAGTTCGAGAGCGATTTGGACTGCGATAAAGATGAAGTTCGAGAAGAAGGTTAAAGTCGAAGTCGAAGACAAGAAGAAGGGTAAAGGTTGAAGCTTTATTGGTGATTTCGAAGAGTAAAAAGACGAAGACATAGGTATGTTGATGCTTTATCTCTGTTTTGATTTTGTGTTGATTATGGGGGGTTTCGATTATGAATTTGGGGCTTTTCAAATAGGCAGTGGGTGGCATTGAATTTGGGGCTTTTCATTTTGGCCTTTTGTGTTGCTGCTTTATTCCTTTTTTGATGACAATGTTGAATTAACAATGAGGATGACGAAATGGGTGGCATTGAATATGGGATTGTTGTTGTTGAATTGCTGATGCATGAATTAATTTAGGGTTTTTATTATTTTTTAATTAAAAAAGCATATGAAAGATTCCATTCTAATTTTGATGTGATGTATGCATTTGTTTGTGGACCATGCTTATCTAATGCTAGTGGTTGGGAATGGTAGTATATTTGCTTAGAAAAAAGGATAAATTGTGTGCTTATCATTGTATTACCAGATGATGGTTGTTGTGGATCTCAAGTTTTTGTAGGATGGGAAATTTTACTTGGGTGAGAATATGTCTCAGGATAGACTTTCATATAGAAGAAACAAAATATTCTGGAAAAAGGGTGTTGATCCTGACTTAATTTCGCAGATAGAGCTAGAGTTGTTTATTAATGAGGGTGTGGGTATTGAAAATGTTAGAGAGCTTTGGTACTAAGCCTGGTAAGACATTGTATCAAGGGATGAAGAAGATTGTAGGGGATATAGACATAATCCATATGTGTGCATCTGTTGGAGTTGATAGAACTCTGGAAGTTTACATCATCCAAGGCACATAACCAAGTCCATTAAGTGTCTTGGTTGAGGATGCAAACATTCCTAGAATGAGTAGCCCAACAGTGAATATTAGAAGGCCCACTACTATTGCTTCAATTTCAACAAGCCCACCTGTGACAGTGGACAAAGATTTGAGTGTTGCTCCAAATGCTATAGGCCCAGATTTTGGTTTGGATGGAGATATAATGACTGGTCCATCAAGCCCGGTTGTGGCAGGAAGTGTTGTAATCACAGCTGGTCCATCTATTTACCCTAGCCCGACTGCAACATATGCACAAGCTCCCACAGGAAGTGTAGTAATCAGATTTGGTCCTCATTTGTTTGCCGAGCAAACCTATGGTGTTGATGGAAATGGGTCAGAAGAAGAAGAAGATGCTCAGATTCTGGCTTCAGACTCTTCAGATGATGATGTAGTTTATGAGAAGAACATCTTTGGAGAGTCAGATGGTGATGATGATGCAACTTTTGATGCAAATGTTGACAGGTATGTGTTTGATGAGAATTTGAAGGAAGAGGGTGATAGGAACTTGGAGGATTTGTTTGATGTAAGAGTTCCATCTGATGACAACATAAGCTACAACTCTGATGAAGGTAATCCTCGTGTCAAGTTTCCTGAATTCAATCATTTGGTTGATTTCAAGAATAAGATTTGTCTAAAGAGATGCATGACATTTGCATCAAATGAAGTGTTTAGGAAGGCATTGAAGGCAGTATGCAGTGGAGAATGGATTTGATTTTTATTATCTGCACAATGATAAGTCAAAAGTGTCTGCCTATTGTATGAATATGTGTCATTGTGCGTTCAAACACATTAGAAAGAAGTGTGGGTGCAAAGAACAACCTTGTGGGTTTAGAGCTTGTGCAAGGAAGATGGGTTCAAATGGGAGTTTTCAGTTGAAGACTTGGAAACCAGAGCATAAGTGTGGTTGGCAAGATAGGAACACAAAGATTAATTATGTCTGGCTTGCTCAAAGGTACTTGGAGCACTAGAGAGAAGACCCTCAGTGGAGAATCAATCAGTTTATCCTCATTGTGAAGAGGGAACACAGTGTCAACATCGCTAGATTGAGGGCTATGTTGATCACACAAGTATATGCTCCTGAACAGTATGCAATGCTTTGGGATTATGCAGCAACAATTCTAAAGTACAATGGGGGTAGTACAGTGTATGTTAAGCAAGAAAGTCCTGAGAGGCCTATATTCCAGAGATTTTATGTGTGCTTGAAAGCTTGTAAGGATGGGTTTCTTGTTGGTTGTAGGCCAATTGTTGGATTAGATGGTTGTTACTTGAAAGGGGCTTACACTGGTCAGGTTCTGTCTGCAGTTGCACAAGATGGGTATGAGAATATATTCCCTATAGCATTTGCAGTTGTGGAGGTAGAGAGAAAGGAAACATGGTGCTGGTTTCTGGAGTGTTTGATTCAAGATATTGGGGGACAACCCTTGACTTTCATGTCAGATAGGTGTAAGGTAATATTTTCTATTTTTAATGAAATTTAATACTATGTTGAAGCAATATGCTGATGTAACTTTATTTGTAAGTGCAGGGTTTGCTAGAGGCTTTGGCTTTGGTTGTCCCATGTGCAGATACCAGGGTGTGTGTGAGACATCTTCAAAAGAACTTCAGTGCACAATGGCCTGGGAAATCATTCAAAGATAGTGTCACTGCAGCTGCAAAGTGTAGCACTGAACTTGAGTTTGAGACTGAAATGAAGAAGATTAGAGAGATGAATGAACATGCTTACCAGTATCTCCTGAGGCATGCCCCCTCAACATGGTCTCTTCATGGCTGTAAGCATTATGTGAAGTCATATATGCTGCTAAAAAATGCATGTGAGTCTTTCAATAGTTGTATATTGCCAGCTAGGGAGGTGCCTATTATATCAATGTGTTAATGGATTAGGAGAAAGCTTATGAATATGTTCATTGCTAAAAGTGCCAAAATGAATGTTCAACAAGGATATTTGACACCTGAGGCTGCCAAGAGACTCAATCTACTTAGAACTGATAGTCTATACAAGTGCAAGTGTTATGGAGATGCAGAGGGCTATGAGGTTGATTCAGGTGGGAAGACTTTTGTGGTTGATTTGAATAGGAGAACTTGTGGGTGTAATATGTGGGATATTACAGGAATGCCTTGCACACATGCAATTTGCTGCATTTTGAAGAGAAGAGGGAATCTTGAGGATTATGTCTCTCATTACTACACAAAAGAGACATATATGATGGCCTATCAGTTGTATGTGAGTCCAATGCCTGGACAAGATCAGTGGGAAAAGACTTCCTACACACCACTACAACCACCCAAGTTGATTATTCAAGCTGGAAGACCTAAGAAATCGAGAAGAAAGAATCCTGGGGAAAAAACGTCAAACATGCAGACTAGGCTTCGGACTAGAAAAAACAGATGTGGCCATTATGGAGAAGAAGGGCATACCAGGAGGATATGTAAAAACCCACCTAAGCCTGTAGACCCAGTGGTTTCAAGGGCTCCAAATAGAGGGGGAAGACCACCAAGTGGGAATACTCTGCCAGTGAACCCTAGGAAAAGAAAGTACACAAAAAAACAGGTTTGTGATATTTTCTTACATATTCAAGAGCTGATTTCTGTGAACTCATTCTAATATTTAGTGTTATGTTTTTAGGTGAGGCCAGATCCTCCTGTTGAACCAGCAAGTGAAGAGAGGCAAACTCGAGGGTCTCAATTCGTTGCTGGAAATGTGTCATCTGCTCAAGTACAAATGTCAACTGATCAAGATTATGATGTGGTATGTTCTTTGTTTATTGCTGTCTTTTTTTTTTGAAGAATTTTAATCAAGTTTTTTATGCTGAATAATTCTGCCACAGAGTTCACTTATACTGGAAGAAATGAATCTGCCTCCAGAACCGGTTACTCAAGCTTCCCAAACTGCTACTTCAACAATGGTATGATTGTCATACCTTTGACCCATTTTGACATTACCTTGTGCTATTGTTGGAGCTTAACTTTTGTGTTTGTTTGTCACTATGTTCAGCCACCGGGTATGAGGCCAACAACAAGTAGGAAGTTCAATCCAAGTAGAAAGATGAAGTAGTGAACTATGAAGATTAGTGAAGATTGAAGACGTCATTTGGGAGTTTACAATTTGATAGAGAGTATTTCATACATATTATCTAGTGATTATTAGCTAAGGGTAGGGTCATTTGGGAGCTATTTTATATGTAATTGCATGATCCGGAGTTGAAGAGAAGAAGTAGTGAACTATGAAGATTAGTGAAGATTGAAGACGTCTTTCAAGGAACTGAAGAAACCAAGTAAGAAGACGACAAAAGACTTGAAGAGAAGAGAAGACAAAGCTGATGCAGACATCCGCGGGCAAGTCGCGGGTGAGCCGCGGTCGCGGATTTGCAGCACATAATTGGCTAAGTATGGAATCCGCGGGTGAGCCGCGGGTGGACCTGATTTCCGCGCCCGCGGATTACACGCTGAACACCAGATTTGTTTCCGAGTTTTATCTTGTTTTGTTATTTATTTATCTATACTTTTTCCTTTTATTTCATAGTTCGGGTTTATTATTTCCTAGGAGTATTTAAGCCTAAAAACACTTTAGTTTTAGGTAATCTCATATTACTTTGAAGAGCGCCCGCGGATGGAAAGCCGCGCCCGCGGATCTGATCCTGAAGCTTCTGCAGAGAAAAATCCGCGCCCGCGGATCTGATGCTGAACTCGCTGATTCTTACGTTCGACCCGTCTTACCTCCTCTTAGCTCTTTAAAACCACCAGCACCTTTCCCTGAGGCGTTGAAGGACACTAGAAGACTGGAGAACGACAAAGATCTCTTCGAGACCTTCAGCAAATGCGAGGTAAATATTCCTTTACTTAAACTTGTTAAGAGCATCCATCGCTATGCTAAATTTCTGAAAGAACTATGCACAATCAAAAGAAATCAGAAATTAAAAGAAAAACAAAAGATTAAGGTAAGTGAGCATGTGTCTGCTGTGTTTCAAAGGCGTATGCCTAAGAAGTGTGGTGACCCTGGCATGTTTAGTATTCCATGTGTTATAGGTGAAACTAAGTTTGACAAAGCTATGCTAGACTTAGGTGCATCTATTAATGTCTTGCCTTATTCTTTGAATGAGTCGCTAGGACTAGGACCATTGCATGCAACAAGAACAATTGTTCAATTGGCTGACAGTTATAATGTGTACCCGAAAGGGGTAGTTGAAGATGTTCTTGTGAAAGTTGATAATATGGTTTTTCCTGCGGATTTCTTTGTTTTGGACATGGATCATGATAAGCATGCTGCCCCTATTCTGTTAGGTAGGCCATTTCTGAAAACTGCTCAAACAAAGATTGATGTTAGTAGTGGAACCCTTAGTATGGAATTTGATGGGGACAAAGTGGAATACAATATTTATGATATGAGTCCCATTCATGATACGTCTTTTTCTTGCATAAATGTGATTAATCCTACTTGTTTGGAAGAATCAAATTGTGTTATTGAGAATGTCGTATTGGATCCCTACATAGAGGGTATTCAAGTTATTAACTTGCAGGAGGTCAAGAAAGCCTTAGATGAGGATGATATGTCACCTCCTCCACTTTTGGGCAATAGCCCCACCAGACTAATGTTGCAGGGCGAAAAGCCTATGTATGCTATTGTGCATGACACTGAGATAGAGCTTAAACAACCGCCTGACCAAACTAAGTGTGGGGGAGAACAGAAAAAAAATTGTGCCAAGAAGGAAGTATCTAGAGGGCGTGGTTCTAAGTTCAAACATTTCCACGAGTGGTTCAAGAACGAAGTGCTGAAAGAGAGAGTTCCTAGGGAACCTGGTGCAAGAACTTGATTGAGTTTCATGTCGAGCCACGACATTAAATAAGGCGCGGCTCGGGAGGCAGCCCGAGGTGTGTGTTGTTTTCATTTGTCCTTGTGTGTTCGTTCAGTTTGATTTTCTTTTTAGTGTGTTTATGGACAGGAGGAAAGCACCGAAGCACAGGTTCAGCTACGTTCTGTAGTCAAACTGCGTTCGCCATGTCAAAATGCGAGCGCGATTTCCTCGCTGTAAGTCCTCTCCTTCTACAAAAAAAAAGAAAAAAAGAAAAAGAAAAAAAAAGAGTATTCCACCATCCACCCCACCTCGCCGAGTCACCACGAGCCATCATATATCACCGCCGAGCTCAAATCGGGACATCAAAGCAACCCAGGCACCCATCCGCAGTTAACCCGCGGACAAGCCAGAAAACCGCGATCGCGGATTCTTCCCGAGTTATTCAACATGAGAAAATCCGCGGGCAGCGCCATTATCCGCGCCCGCGGATTTGCCTCTGCAAGAAATTTGAACTTCTCCGTTCGGGTTTCTGATTTGATTGTTTGTTATGCTGATGAAAGGTTATTGAAGATACTATTTATTTACAAGAAGAGAAGCATCATTAGACGGCGTTCGTTGGCCATATCCACCTCCACCACCCGAGTGAGTTTATATCTTCTTCCCCTTACACATTTAGGTCCTTTTCTATCATTGAGGACAATGCTTCAATTAAGTATGGGGGAGAGTTATTACTTGTTAGGGATTATCTTAGGTTCATTTTAGCATTTTATTTCAGATATTTCTTTTTAAGTTTGCATCATCATATATTGAAAAATACAAAAAAAAAATTAATAAATGAAAAATCCACAAAAATATGAAAAAAGGCAGAAAAATCTTGGGATAGCAAGATCTATGCACTAATAACATGAAGAATACTTCCAACAACCACCACTCTAACTTCCATCACCCGGTCATTAATGCGTTGGACACCAACCACATGATCTCTCAACTTCTCCCCGAGAAGTATACCGACTCCATTCTTCCTACCGCAAGAGCCCGAAAACCACAACTTCCATCCATCAATGACTCGAGTGGCCCTAGAATCACTTCCCTTCCACTTAGACTCTTGCACACAAGCTATATCTAATTGCCGGGAACGGAGGATTTTAACGAGCTCGATGGGCTTGCCGGTCAACGTCCCTACATTCCACGAACCTAGTTCCAACTTAGAGACCTTCCTCCGACTACGATCATCCGAAGGCAGAGATGGACCTGACATGAACGCTCACAAAGACAAAACAAACAAGAACCATAATAACAAGCGCATTGGAGGAGCTTCCCAATCAAAATAATCTACTATATTCAACACTGAAAAATGACTTTGGCATTTTGTCGAGCACTTGGTGTGCAGCCAAAACACACACCTAAACTGAGGTCTCCTGTGAAGCTTCAATTACTGATTCTGCCTCTGAAGCTTCAATTGGAATACAGTACAAGACAGTTCACACTCAACGGAAGATCACTCAAAAATCCAGAACGAGTTGACACACAAAAAACTCATAGTGATCGAATACAGTGAAGAGGAGTACTAAACCTCAGACCCGACAGCCATAACAAAATGTGTAAAAGTAGGTCAGATACAAACAAATTCCAAAACAGATGAAAGAAGCAGCTTAATCTCCACAACACATTACACAATCGAAACGAACTGAGCAACAAAATCAAAGGAGCTGGATTTGGACAAAAATCGCAAATGGGGAAAGGCAAGCTCTGCTTGCAGCGAATAGGAGTATAGAGCCATCAGATCCATCAACGAGAAGCCATTAAACAGTACATAGACGTGAAAAAGAAATTCCATGAATCCTATCAGCGTGCGTAGAACCCCAACAAACAAGCAAGCAAAATCAAATCGAAGCCATGTTCATCCCCAGGAAATTCATAATCCTGTGAATTGGGTTTGTTGAATGGGTTAGGGTTTTCAATTGTGATGGTAAAAACTGGAGAAAATGCGTTAGCTCCGTTTCTGGCGAATGCTACAATATCCAACATTTTAGTGGTATGAATATTTAACTCTGCATTTTTAACTCTGCATTTTGTGACTAAAATGAACATATGAACTTAATGACAAATAGTTGTGTCTTTTATTAAATAACATAGGACATCCATCAAGAAAAAAAAAGAAACAAAAGACAACATATAGGACTTGCAAATTCAAACTACACGAGTACACCAGTACACCCCAGCACATGCATAAACACAACAGACACAATGGCACAGCTAAACACTAGTGGAAAAAACACCTGTTGCAGCGCCCTTGTTGAGGCGGTCAGAGCTTTGCCCGCCTCAACAAATATCTGTTGAAGCGGGCAAAACTTTGGCCGCCTCAAAAAATACAAAATATTGGACCTGTTGAGGCGGGCAAAATTCCGCCCGCCTCAACAAATATCTGTTGAGGCGGGCAAAAATTTGGCCGCCTCAAAAAATACAAAATATTAGACCTGTTGAGGCGGGCGGAACTTTGCCCGCCTCAAAATGTTGCCATATCAGCCATATCAAAATGAAGGCGTTTCAGCCTCACTTACTCCTATTCTATTGGTTACATTTAAGTGACACGGATTGCCATATCAGCCATTAGATCTTTCATCATCCAACGGCTCATATAATAACCAACTTTATCAAATTTATTTTATCAAAATTCATTACGTGCAGGAGGTTTTACTGTCATCCTCTCCTCTCCTCTCATCCTCTCCTCTCTCCTCTTCAACCCTCCTCTTCGCCGCCTCTCATCCCCCTCTCGTCTCATCCTCTTCCTCCTCTTCGCCGCCTCTCATCCTCTCCTCTCACCCTCTCGTCTCATCCTCTTCCTCCTCTTCGCCGCCTCTCATCCTCTCCTCTCACCCTCTCGTCTCATCCTCTTCCTCCTCTTCGCCGCCTCTCATCCTCTCCTCTCACCCTCTCGTCTCATCCTATTCCTCCTCTTCAATGAGTGGCTCGAGAGAGAGGCTCGAGAGATGTAGCCGAGTGGGTTGCGACAGAGAGAGGCTCGAGAGGAGATGTGTGCGCCGAGTGTGCGCCGAGTTCGGAGGAGATGTAGCCGGTCAGAGAGAGGCTCGAGAGGGAGACGAAGATGAGATGCTGGTCCAGTGACAATGAGTGGGTCGAGTCCAGTGACAACGAGTGGTTCGAGGCGGCGACGTCTTTTTCAGATCTGGCTAGGGTTTGCGACATCAGATCTGGGTCGAGGAGGTGGCGAGTGAGTCGAGTGGGTTGCGACATCAGACTGAGATCGAGGCTTCAGATCTGGGATTGAAGGCCAAAAAAATTGTTGCCTGAGATTGAAGGCCAAAAAAATTGTTGCCTGAGATCTGGGATTGAAGGCTTCATCGTTATGTAAATCTGATTGTAAATCGAGATTTTGGGTTTCATCGTTATGTAAAACGAGATTAGTTTATGTTCATGGTTGTAAATTATTGTTTATTAATAAAGGTGCGTGGGTCTTACAGAAATTTCAGGCAACAATTGAGGCGGGCAAATTAATAAGTTATTATTGTTTATTAATAAGTTAAGATCGAGGTGGGCAGGACAAATTAGAGGCGGGCAAATCCACAAATTAGAGACAAATTAGAGGCGGGCAGGACAAAGTCCGCCTCAACAAGCCTGCCTTTTGAGGCGGGCACTTGAATTGTTAGGCATAATTTTGCCTGTTTGTTGAGGCGGGCAGTAGAGTGACCGCCTCAACAAGTCACTTGTTGAGGCGGACATTTGCCCGCCTCAACAAGTATTTATCTGTTGCAGCCCCCCCTGTTGCAGCGACCTCTGACCGCCTCAACAGGGGGGTTTTTGCCCGCCTCAACAGGTGTTTTTTCCACTAGTGAAAACACAACATCAACCCACATGGTTAAAGACCTTAACCCACACCCCCTGTTTGAAAAACCAGACCTGGTAAATTACATAAGGCACACCAGATAACTGCAAACATTCAAACATAACGACATCATCCTTGGTTATTTCATTGGCTTGGACAAAAGTCCTCCATCCTCTACCAAACTTATAGGTCATGTAAGGTTTCCCGTTGTCGTTGTATTTGACCATAACTTCCCATAGCTCCTCAAACTTTTGTTCCACGTGCAAAGTGAAATGCCCCGTAAATTATTGGGTCTGTAATATATGGCGATATCGAACTCACTTACTAGTAGTAACATATTCCAGTATAATTATGCCGAACTTGATTCTCCTGGAAGCTTTCATATTAATAGCTACGTATTCAGTTGGGAACTTCTGGTTCTTGTCTATTTCAAATAATTGGGTAATTATCGATTGTCGGAATTTGCCTCGTTTCATCGGGATTTATTAAAAACCCGACGTACTCTATTTTATCCCTACATAAAGGATATATACCCAAAATTAAATTAACACCCCTTTATCTAGAATTTTCTACAAACTACTACCATTGGGCCCCACCTCTTTCTCTTTCACGTTTTTTTTCAAGCTGCTACACCTCCTCTCTTCCCTTCACGCAGCACCTCCACATTCTTCCTCCTTTCTCTGGACTTCAGCCAACAGTTCAGCAAAATAGCTCAGCCAGCAGCCCTTGTTCAGCCGCGCGCTCGACCAGCACCTCAGCCCGACCTTGCTCGCGTCTTCTTCCTCTGCGCAGCAGCTCGTTTAGAATATCGGATTATGCATGTCATCAAACTTCTAAATAGTATATGAGCTTTAATCTTAATGAAGTATGGAATAAGAATGCTATGTTAGTGATTACATGAATATATGCTCTATTGTGATTACTTGATTATGTGTTATGTTGAACATGTCTTCTTTCGTGAGAATCTTGACGATATGTTTATCCTTGTGATTGTGCTTATATGCTTGAGATGCGATTATGTGAAGTTATCGGTGTGTACACATTGTCCTTGAGATTTATATGTGGGGTAAGGATTGTTCCGATCCCTCACTTGATTGCGAACGGTTTTATGTCGTAACACCCTCGATAATGGCTCTATCGGAAGAGTGGGTCGTTGGTGGGCCTTGCCAATTGGGTAGACCGGATCACTTGGCCCGTGATTCCGTTCCCTAGCCTTTGGTATAGGAATGATTTGGCCCAATGTACGGGCAAGAAGGTACCTTCGGGTTCAAGACAGTCTTGGACCTGTTTTCGAAACGTTTTCGTAATTTGTTTTCCGATTGGATCCTTATTTACTTGATACACTTGTTTGTGTGTTGCTTGTGATTGACCGCTTGTTTGTTTGTGAATCTGTAAGTAATCGTTACTCGTGCATGATCATTTCTAAAAACATAACTTAGGTTTGCATGTCTGCTAATCTGTTACTCCTTTACTTGCCCTGTTACTCATATTATGCTTATGAATAACTTGCTAGTCTGGTTGGAGACTAACCCCCATTTCGGTGGGGGAACTGGCTGTGTTTGACATGGTCAGGTACGCAGTCTGTTGCAGAGCATGGAGGAGGTCAGGCGACTTGATGCAAGCTAGGATGGGTTTACTCGGGTTCTCTTTCGCTTTGGTTTTAAAAACTGTTGCTTTGCTAAACTAGGCATCTTTTGGTACTTTGATGCATTTGTAGTCTTTGGGGACAAACATGTTTGATAACCCTCTTGAAGCAGGTTTTTGGTATTTTGATCGTATGACCATGTTAGGTCCTTTTCGACGTACTTGTATGGACTTCTTGCGAGACTATTACTTGTTTTCATTTCTAGTTGTTCTTTCGTATTTATATCATCCTTTAAACTTGCCTGTGGGGATTCCTACTATGGGATCCATGACGTTGTAACACTCTTTAAGTTTTGGGGCGTTACAGTAGCAGCAACAGCCACCACCCAGTTCGTCGACAAGCTGAGCATCACCTTAGCTCAGCCACACCATCTCATTGGAACCACCAACCCTTGCCAATTACTCCTTGTGAGAATTTTTCCCTAATTCTTTAGAACCGTAGTTTTTGAATTTGGGGGTTTATGTTAAAATTGATGTTTGGGCTGAAATTGATGGAAGTAATAGATGATTTAGGTTGTTTGAAGTTGATAATTAGAGTAACAAGTGAACGATTTGAGCTTTGGGCTCTTATTTGTGAATCTGAAAATTCTGGGAAAAATCCGTAATTACTGGAAAGTTGTGGCTGATGTTTGAAGGTGAGGAATCTCCCTACGAGTATGAGGAATTTTACGGTTTTCGATTTAGATGTGTATGTGATGAGTTATGACGTTTTTCGTGAAGGTTCGACTTAGGCGACCGTTTCGCGACATCTTTTTACGACAAACGGATTACTTGAGGTGATCGTCAACTGAGGCAAGTTATTTGTGAGCGTTTGCGTGTCATAGTTTAAGTTTAGAATAATAGATTATGCATGTCATCAAACCATCAATTCTGCTTGCATATAACTATATCAAATTATAATGTTAGGAACTCATGTTCTTGCTGTTGATTTGATTGTCGTTGTTGATCTATTTCATGAATTGATGCATTGGTTATTGTTGATGTGTTAGATCTTATCGTTCATTTTGACATCGTTGTTATTTTCGTTGCCTTATTGTCTTTATTCGTTATGCAATGTTGTCATTGGATATGTTTGTTAAGTTTGGAAAATTGTCGTTATCGAGAAAATAGACGTTGTCGTTGCATATGTTGTTGGTTTGTGGTATTGATTCATTGTGGCTTGTGCCATGTTGTGTCGTTCTTGTTCGGCTTCTTATGGACATACATTGGTCGTGGAGATTCTTATTTTACTGAAAGATCTGTTGCGTTGAATGGTGATTATCGATTGAATTAAATGTATTGGTTGAGACGTTATACACGGGGTAAGGATTGTTCTGATCCCTGTTTGATGTCAAAATATTTTTATGTCGTGGCACCCTCGATTATGGCTCTACCGGAAGAGTGGGTCGTTGGTGTTGCTTATCAATTGTGGGAGGCCGGGTCGTCTAGCTAACGATGTCGTTACCGACCCTTTGATAAGTGTGATTTTGGCCCAATGTACGGGCAAGAAGGTACCTTCGGGTCCAAGACAGACTTGGAATTGTTTTTAAAATGTTTTTGTATTTTGAATTTGGAATGGTTTTATTTAAATGACATGCTTATAGGTTGCTTGTGAATTATTGCTCATTGTTTTGAAATTTGTGACTTTCCTTGAACCTGACTGACGAATATGTGAAGTGTAATTGATTACTATATGATCATGATGGGCGTATATACAAAAAAGTGCACATTGTTGGTGATGTTATGTAGTTATCAGTGTCTAAGCTATTGCTATTATATAAAATATTCATCTGTATCATCTCTTGTATACTTGAAATGATGAAATTATTGTTTACATGCTAACTTCTCTACATATCTGCATGTTGGGTACATAGACTTACTGCTTGTTTGCATATCTGCATCTTCGCACTTCTGCACGTCTGCATATAACTTTATTGCTTGTTTGTATGTTGCATATCTTTACTACATATTTATATGTTTGTATTTGACTTTATAGTATGTTTGTATATCTGCAAGTTGTGTGTAGCATGTTTGTATGTCAGCTTGGTCTGTGACTTCTATACTTATACTATTACATGTTTACTGCTCATATAACTTGCTAGTCTGGTTGGAGACTAACCCCCATTTCGGTGGGGGAATGGCTGTGTTTGTGCATGGCCAGGTATTCTACAACTTCAGGGCATGGAGGAGGTTAGGCGACTCGATGCGTTGCTAGGATGGGCTATTATAATTTGTTCATTATAATTTGGGAATGTCAGTTCTAGCAGAATCATATTACCTTGTCATCACCAACGTTGGTTCTTAATTCCTAATTCACTCTCGAGATTCAGATCTTATTATTCTGCTAGAGATACGTCGATTTCCTAGCCTTGTTAGCCTTGTCCCTTTTGTTTTAAACTTGCTTCCACTTTCACATTATTTTCTCGTATCAATCTTTGCCCTTAACCGCCTGAGGGGATTCCTATCCAGGGATCCCTGGCACTGTAATACCCTCCATTTTGGGGTGTTACAAGTCGATATGTATTAAAGAGTTGAAATGAAATATACTAACATTCATAGTATCATTCATTAGTTATATAAGAACATTCATAGTAACATTGATTAGTTATATAAGAACATTCAAAGTTTTGTTAGTTTATTACTACCTTTGAATGTTATATCGTAACATTGGTTACGTGTTAGTCGATATGTATTAAAGAGTTGAAATGAAATATACTAACATTCATAGTATCATTCATTAGTTATATAAGAACATTCATAGTAACATTGATTAGTTATATAAGAACAATCAAACTTTTGTTAGTTTATTACTACCTTTGAATGTTATCTCGTAACATTGGTTACGTGTTAGTCGATATGTATTAAAGAGTTGAAATGAAATATACTAACATTCATAGTAACATTCATCAGTTATATAAGAACATTCATAGCAACATTGATTAGTTATATAAGAACATTCAAAGTTTTGTTAGTTTATTACAACCTTTGAATGTTATCTCGTAACATTGGTTACGTGTTAGTCGATATGACTAACATCTAGTAACATTCATTAGTTATATAAGAACATTCATAGTAACATTCATTAGTTATATAAGAACATTCAAAGTTTTGTTAGTTTATTACTACCTTTGAATGTTATTGTAATACCCCTTATTTTGATTGAAAATATCTATATATGATCTATAATAGTATCTAATATATGATGTGTTATACGAGAATAAAATAATAAATTATATGATGTATTATACACGAATATTAGTGTGTGAATAATTTATTATAGGAAACTAATAAATATCATAAAATACCATAAAATAATTATTTTATGGTATTTTATGATATTTATTAGTGTGTGAATAATTTATAATATTAGTGTGTGAATAATTTATACTCCTTTAATTATTTTAAAAGAATTATTGTTCTTATTTAACCTAGTATATAAGGTTTTTCTAAACCTAAATCAACCCTAGCCTCCTTCTTCTCTTCTTTCTCCCCAACCTCCTCTCTTGGTGCTGCAGAAACATACTTGTTGATTAAAGGTAAGCTCCGTAAATTGAAAATTTATGAAAGTTTTAGCACTGTAAGATAACATATAGAGTAGTACTTCTGTAAATTTTCGTGATGTTTGGAGTTCTATTAAAGAAGATAAAAATCTCCAAATAGTGGTTTTTGTTTTCTGAAACACCGAGAAGATTGTTAGATTTAGAAATTCACAAGTATTTCGTTATAGATCGGAATCAAGATTTTGATATATGGATGAGTTCGTATTCAAGTCTATTTTCATTCTGTAAACTTTCAAAAAAAATTGGGCAAACTTAAGTTGGGATTTAACATTTAAAATTGAACTAGGGTTTAAATCTTGAAAGCTATTGACACTATTTTAGTATATTGATGATATCTTTTTCATATGAAATCGGATTAAGTAGATTCTTGATTCATTAGTTTCTTAACTCATAATTCTGTCACTATGTAAATTTTGATAACTTTTAGAAATCGTTTAATATACGTTTTGTATTTTATAATTTGGTTTGCAGATTCTGAAATTTCTGATCTTCCCTTGTAACTCATTTAATAGGGTTTGTGTGTTGATTTTTGTACTTATATATATATGGCTTGTTTAGGCCTGATTTTTTATGAAGATGGATCTTAGTTGGATATGGGTTGCTTGAATTCGAGGTGAGTTGATAACACCTAATTTATACATATTTTAGGAGTCAAATTGCATATTAGATTATATCATTCTCATGCATATTTCTTATATTTTATAGTCAATTTTGCATTATTTTGTATTCGGAGTCTACACTCGTATTTTATATGTTTCAAGTATTTTAAGACGAACTATTACAAGATTTAAGAGATGTTGGAGCTGCTGGATTTTGGACCCAAACAAAGCCGGTGATATTGTTCTGATTAAATGGACCGGCCCATAGCAAAAGAGGAGAAATGAAGGCCCATGGGCCATGCCCAATTTGAACGAGGGAGATTGGCACGTAGACTTTTGGTGAAGGGGCCCACGTGGACTTTGAAAACCGGAAAGGAGTTACGTACATTTTGGGGAGTTACATTTTTGGAGGTCTGACACGTTTTGGAGGTGTGGTGTGAGATTATTAGTGGGAGGTTTTAGTTTTTTTTAGGCCCTTGCTAAATACCGCCCGGGCGTTTTCTAAATAACGCCCGGTCCCTCGCGTTCTGCGAGAGTGCGTCCCCTCGCAGAACGCGAGAGTGCGTCCCCTCGCAGAACGCGAGGGTGCGTCACCTCGCAGAACGCGAGGGTTTTTTTTTCCCTATAAAAGGGGAAAAACCCTACTCGGCCCATTTTTACAGTCACCATAAAAAAATTCCGCCGCTCTCTTCTCATTTTACCATCTCCCTCAATTTCAACCTACTTCTTCTTCCTCTTTTCAATTCAAATCTCCATATAAGGTATGTTTCTAATACTCTTATGCTTTGTAATGTTGTTTTTAGATGAATATATGTTGTTAGTATAGAAAATTGCATATTATATGATGTTTTGATATTGAATGTTGATTTAGAAATGGTTGTATAATGGATGAAAGATGATGATTTTGAATTATGGTGGATGAGTGGATGTTGTTTTATGTTGAAATTCATTAGGGTTAGGGTTTTTGATTAGGGTTGTTGATTTTATTTAGGGTTTTGATGTTTATTTGGTAATTTACTTAAATTGATAGGTATTTTAGCTAAAATATTGAATTTTCGTCGGAAAATCTCGCCGGAAACTGTTGCCGGAAACTCATGATTGTGCAAATTGACGCAGAACGCGAGGGGTATACTCGCAGAACGCGAGGGTCATGTTACTCGCAGAACGCGAGGGTCATGTTACTCGCAGAACGCGAGTGTCATGGTACTCGCAGAACGCGAGTAATTGACAAAACTGGAAATTCTTTCCTCTTCTGCAGATTTTTATTATATACTGATTTTACTTTATATAATGTTATATTTATATACTGATTCTACTTTACATTTTTTTAGGTAATGGATCTTCCTGGACGTTCAACCCGTCGAAGAAATAGGAACGCTGTGAGAGAAAATCCACCGGTTGAA
Source organism: Oxyria digyna (assembly GCA_029168935.1). Taxonomy (NCBI): domain Eukaryota; kingdom Viridiplantae; phylum Streptophyta; class Magnoliopsida; order Caryophyllales; family Polygonaceae; genus Oxyria; species Oxyria digyna. The sequence goes on along the minus strand of JAPVLV010000010.1, from coordinate 20,505,067 downwards.
AATGCAAAAGGGAAAAGGAGAGCAAAGAATACAACACCGGTAGAGCTCTTCCCCGAGGGGCTCCCCGACGTTGATTATCGCCCCATAGAGCGGTACAGTGGTGTCCATAGTTATGCCGGGGAAGACTGTTCTGTGCCTAGTGGGATAGAACGAGCAGATACATATCAAGGGTATCGAAATGATGATTGGGACCTTTATTCTCAAGAGTCAGTTTCATGTGCACAACCGTCAACTCAATGGGCACCACAATCAACTCCATATGAACAATCGGGTAGCTGGGACAATTTCATTCCTCAGTATGCTGTAGTGGAAGTTGGACAAGGGTGGGGTGGACAAAGTTGGGTCGGTGGACAAGGGTGGGGAGGTGCATTTGGTGAGGGAAGTGTTCCTGAAGACATGGGTCAAGGAAGTGGACAAGCTTGTTCTTCTTCTTACAATCCTCAACCAGAACCGATGGAACAAGAGTACCAGGATGAAGGTGTTGGGGAAGAACACGAAGAAGAAGGTGATGATGATGATGATGATGAAGAAGAAGAAGAAGAAGAAGAAGAATTGGTCCAGAAACCAACAAGAAAGAGGAAGTCCAAGAAGAATGAGCCAAAGTATGATCCTGAGCTCACTCATGCCACACCTGGCGGTCCAGAAGATCCCGAGTTGCTTAAGGGATTTGAAGCACATGTGGCGTTCCACATCCAGAAAGGGGAGGTAATTTACTAATTTACTGATTTTCTGCATTTTTAATACATTAACAGAAATTCTGCAGAATGCACAGAAAATGCAATTTCTGTGCATTTTCTCGCAGAACGCGAGGAGTGGCATACTCGCAGAACGCGAGGGTGTTACTCTTCGCAGAACGCGAGAAAATGCTTGGTTTCTGCAGAAGCTGATAATTCTGCAGAAACTGTATTTTTTGTAAATTTGGCCTGCAGTGTGTAATTCTGCTTGGTTTCCAAATCTCTAGCATCCATCTCAACATTAGTGTGCTCCCATGCAGACGGTCTTCTTTGCGTTGACCTAGGTTGTTTGTTAGGAGCTCCGACTGGACGACCTCCGGTGTGCTTTGAAATAGCCGGCTCTTTTAGAGGAGTATTTACTTTCCCAATGTCTAAAACAGTTTGTGCACACTTTTCTTGATCATGGGGGCACAATTTCGGAAACGTTTCCTCATAGAAAGTCTGAAAAAGACGCCTTGCCACCTTACTCTTAACTTCCAGTATGCCGGGAACATCAACTTCTTCCAAACTCAAAGTACTCCAGAAAGGGTGCAACTCTGATACTCTTAGTGGTCTTTGCTCCTTCCAATGTCTTACAATCTGATGAACACACATCAACCCATCTCTAATCTTGATCCCGCAGCTACAAAACATATTAAAGTGCGCACCTAATCTCTCCCCCTTCGTGTATTCCTTAAGCAAAAATTCTATGCATTTGTAAGAGACTTTGAACTTCAAGACTTTAAACAAGTCGGCCCCTTCAACAACTGTGAAGCTCTTATTCAAACTCTCGGTGAAAGACACAGTAATCTCCTTAAGTTGGTTCTCCGCCATTGTTTTGTATTCTTTGAACATTGTGTCTAGCCTAGCATTTCCACTTGACAAGTATGACTTAAGACATGAATGTGCTCCTTCAACTCTAAAATGTTCGAAAAACAATAAAATGCAAATACAAATCAGAACCTGTGGATCCTTCTGTAATGTGTAACTCCTCGCGTTCTGCGAGGTGTGTACACCTCGCGTTCTGCGAGTTCATACATTGTTCCAGGATCTTTGCATTCGAAAATGCATCAACACTGAATCAAGGAATTTACTCGCGTTCTGCGAGGTGGTATGCCCTCGCGTTCTGCGAGGTGTGCATTACAGAACCTCTTTTTATCATATGTAGAAGGTAGACATAAATAACAGAACATACCTGTTTGTTGTGTTATTCCCGAGAGTGAAGACATTATCCGTCCATGCTGAAACAAGTCTTTCTTTGTAACGGTTTAGCCAATTCGTTCTCACGTACTTCAATACGGTTGGATAAGCTCGCCATTCGTCCTCAAGTTTCTTCAAAGTACTCTTGTAATCTTCTTCAGTGGTTTGTTCGAACACGTTATAATAATCATTTGAAATATGAACCCCCAATGCTTGTGTGCCCATAGCTATCTTCGCTCTCGCCTCTATGTTCTTCCTTACATGTCGCCTACATAATAGAAACTTTGCATTTGGCCATAACTTGTCTGTTGCATTCATAAGAGCCATCTCACGGTCAGTGACGAAGCAAGTAGGCGATGCTCCTATTCTCAAATACATCGTCTGCAGCTGCTGCAACGCCCATAAATAACTATCCTCGCTCTCAGCCTCTAACCATACCCCGCACACAACAAAATTCTTCCATGTAGAAGTCAAACCGACTATCTCCAGGAAGGGAACATTGTACCTGGAACCAAAATACAGTAAGATAAATACAACATAAAAACAGAATGATAAATACTTACCTGTTCGTGCTATAAGTCGAGTCCATCAAAAGGACATATGGAAACGCCTTTAAGAGTTTCATTGATTCGGGGCTAGCAAAGAACAAGTCGCCTATTATCGAAGGGTTCGTTGCACTTGGCCTATACTCCATGAAGTAGTTGCTCTCTTTGCATTGGTGAAAGAATTCTTGAACCACGGTTCTACCTTCCATTTCCTCTTCCCTTATATGTCTTACCAAATTGTACACTTGGTTCTTCTTTGTGCAACTTCCGGGATCCTTGTTTATCTCAGTGTAAATCTGATTTGGAGAACAATGTGAAAGTACCATCTCACGAACCTTTTTCTTTTGATCCGGGGTTGGCCTCCCGGCAAATGCATTCCCGACCAAACTATCTCCAATAGGATGGTTGTGCAAACCACAAACAACCACTAATCTCCAATTCTCTTCAACCCGGTTCTCCATGAGCTTCAACTGAAATTTACACCCCGTTTTCTTGCTCTTTGTGTTTGATCTAACACCGACACCTTTAGGCCTATGGCTTCCCCCTTTCTCACAAATGATTTGAATCTTACCACTTTGCCCCAGTTTAGCTGGTACAGTCCTTCCAATAGAGATCATAAACTTGTGTTGCTTTGCAACATTCAAAGCCCACAAATGACCAATCTCCTTAGAGGCAAACACTTGCTCCGTAGTGAAATATTCCGAATAATCCCTAGAAACAACCTCTTCCTCACATACGGGACTATCAAACTTTGGTGCAGTGCGTAAAGAGGGAAGAAAACACATCTCCTCTCCTACGTTTGTTGGTGGGTTAGCAAATTGTGAATGAAACGCATCATAGCTTGATGGCACCTCATATGTACATGGCAATTCATAAGTAGATGGCACGGGCAACTCATAAGTAGATGGCACATGTTGTTCATATAAAGATGGTTGATGATAATATCCAAAGTCGTCAATCCCTAAATCAAATGACGGTGGCGAAACGGGCACCGTATTCCGCGAGGGGTAGGTGTAGTCATTCAACTGGATTGCATTCAATCCAGTGAACAAAGAAAAATTCACCTATACACAATGCTTCTGTTAATACTCTGTAATGTGCAACTTCTCGCGTTCTGCGAGGGAGGCACTTCTCGCGTTCTGCGAGTGGCTTCCTCTCGCAGAACGCGAGAAGTTGCTATTTCCTGAAACTAGTTATTGAACGGGATAATTTAACATAACATGAGTTCCTACATTCAAAACCATAAAAACCCTAAAAACATGAACACATCTAAGTTTTTGACATTATATGCAAAAGTCATCTCTTCAACACTTACCACTACTACTAGATTTAACATGAAATACAACATAATAAGTTCATTTTAGCTCTTAATGGTGCAAAACAAATTAAAATTCAAAAATTAAGTAAGAACATTACCTCATTTGAATGGTAACTTGATGAACCACCATCTTCATTCCCTCCTTTGTTGAATTCCTCTTCATCTTCCATTATTTTAGGTGTTTTTAGAGTGTTTTGAAGTTTTAAGGTTTTGAAAATGGGTTTTAATGGAGGGTGAAAGAGGTGAAAGATGATAAAAAGAGGTGTTAGGGTAGGGTTAATAGGTGTTACGGAATACTTAAAATAAGGGGGTAGTTATTATAGTTAGGTGGGGACAAGACATGTAGTAATGGCGCACAACAACGTCAATCTGACATGCTAAGCTCGCGTTCTGCGAGGACACGTACACTCGCAGAACGCGAGGACACGTGCACTCGCAGAACGCGAGATTAGCATGCATGTAATTAACCTAATTTTTTGCTAATCTCGCAGAACGCGAGTGCACGGGTCCTCGCAGAACGCGAGTGACCCGGCGTTGTTTGAATAAAGTACCGGGCGTTATTTAAGAATCGTGTTTTTTTAGTTCTCGTTTTGTTTTGAGATTACCGTAGACAGATTTTCGTGTGGAATTTCCTTACCTTCGTTTGATTCGAACGCGGTGTTTATTCTTCTAGTATTTGTCAACTCGGAGTATTTTCATCATTGAAGCTAAGTTTTTTTATCTCTTGTGTTTATTGAGTAATTCGTATATGTTGATTGTGAAATGCTCCGTGAATTATTGGGTCTGAAATATATAGCGATATCGAGCTCGCTTACTATCAGTGAAATATTGCAATATAATTATGTCGACCTTGATTTGCCCTTGAAAGCTTTCGGATTAATAGCTAGGTATTTCAGTTAGGAATTTTCTGGCTCTTGTCTATTCCAAATAATTGAGTTATTATCGATTATCGACGTTTGCCTCGTTTATCGGGATTTGTTAGAAAAACCCGACATATTTTATCTAATATTTCCAAAAAGAAAATATACCCATAATTTAATCCATCCTTTCCGTCTAGAATTCTCTACAATCTTCTATTGGCCCCACCCCTTACCCTCGTTCACGTTTTTTTTTACACTCTCTTCAACTCATTTCTTCCCTCACACAATCTTCTAAACACTCCCCTCCTCCTTCCTTCAGCCAGCGGCTCACCCATCTCCTGTCTCTTCACGTTGTTGCTCAGCCCGCGCAGCTTTGTTCGCGTCTTCTTCCTCCTCACGCAACAGCTCGTCCTTTCGTCTCCTCTGCGCAGAAGCTCACCCCTCTGTCTCCTCTGCACAGCAGCAGCTCGATGGCTCGTCTCCGGCGTCGTCTTGGTGGCAGACACCTTGCAGTACATCGGGAGGCCGGTGAACCACCCCTACCTTCATCCATTTAACATCTTGTGAGAAATCCCTAATTCTTTAGAACCCTAGTTTTTTCAATTTGGGGGTTTATGTTAAAATTGATGTTTGAGATAAAATTGATGGAAGTAATGGATGATCTAGGTTGTTTGAAGTTGAGATTTGGAGGAATAAGGAAGGATTTGAATTTTGGGCCATTAGTTATCTGGGCAAAATTCGTAATTACTGGAAAGTTGTGGCTGACTTTGTACGGTGAGAAATCTCCCTACGAGTATGAGGAATTTTACGGTTTTCGATTTGGATGTATATGTGATGAGTTATGGCGTTTTTCGTGAAGGTTCGACTTAGGCGACCGATTCGTGGACCTTGCGACATCTTTTTACGACAAACAGATTATTTGTGTTGATGGTCGACTGAGGCAAGTTGTTTATAAGCGTTTGCGTGTCGTAGGTTAAGTTTAGGTTATCGGATTATGCATGTCATCAAACTTTTAGAAAGTATACGCATTTTAACCTTAATGTAGTATGAAAAATGAATGCTAGGTTAGTATGGAAAATGAATGTCATGTTAGTAACTACAATTGTTGTGATTACATGATTATATGCTTTGTCGTGATTACATGATTATATGCTATGTTTAACATGCCTTCTTACATGAGAATCCCGATGATATGTTTATCCTTGTGATTGTGCTTATATGTTTGAGATGTGATTACATGAAGTTATTGGTGTATATACATTGTCCTTGAGATTTATATGTGGGGTAAGGATTGTTCCGATCCCTCACTTGATTGCGAACGGTTTTATGTCGTAACATCCTCGATTATGACTCTATCGGAAGAGTGGGTCGTTGGTGGGCCTTGCTAATTGGGTAGACCGGATCACTTGGCCCGTGATTCCGTTCCCTACCCTTTGGTATAGGAATGATTTGGCCCAATGTACGGGCAAGAAGGTACCTTCGGGTTCAAGACAGACTTGGACCTGTTTTTGAAACGTTTTCGTAAATTGTATTTTGATTGGATTTCATTTGCTTGATATACTTGCTTGTGTGTTGTTTGTGATTGATCACTTGCTGAATCGGTAAGTAATCGTTACTGGTGCATGATATGCATTATGAGTATGAGCATTGATGATATTCATCGTGTGTCAGAATTGATGACATGTTGGGATACGATATTTGTACCTTTCTCTGTTTATCTGTAAGCATGTGAACTGAGGGTTTGTGGATAATTATTGCTGAAAATATGACTAGGTTTGCACGTCTGTTAATCTGTGACTCATTTACTTGCCCTATTACTCGTATTCTGCTTATAGATAACTTGCTAGTCTAGTTGGAAACTAACCCCCATTTCGGTGGGGGAACAGGTTGTGTTGTTGACATGGTCAGGTGTACCTAGACAGTTGCAGAGCATGGAGGAGGTCAGGCGACATGATGCATTCTAGGATGGGGTTTATTCCGGTCCATTCTTATTTTGCGTTTTAAATCTGTTGCTTTGGTTAAACTAGGCATCTTGTGTTACCTTGATGCGTCAGTAGCCTTTCTTCTAAACTTGGTTTGAGAGTCCTCTTGAAGCAGTTATTTTTATGGCATTTTGATCGTATGACCATGTTAGGTTTTTATCGACGTACTTGTATGGATCTCTTGCAAGGCTATCTATTTGTTTTCATTTCTAATTGTTCTTTTGTAAAGTTTTTCTCTTCCTTTAAACTGCCTGTGGGGATTCCAAGCACGGGATCCCTGGCGCTGTAACACTCTTCGGTTTTGGGGCGTTACAGATTGCTAGTTAAATCTTTCGAATATGTCTTCAATCATGTTTGGCTAAATTCCTAGTTCTAAGGTTATGGTGATCCAAACAATGCGTATGTAATTGAAATTATATGTTTGCCTGAATTGAAATATTATTTGATTCGTTCCTAGATGCTTTATGCCCATAGTAGTTTATGCGAATTTGATCTTATTAGGGTTTGAGACTGAAAGGTGATAAATTTTATCGGAATCCTAGGAATTAAACCTGAGTGTTATTTGTGCGAAAGCGACTTAATTACTCTCGAGGATACTAAGTCATCATAGATGTTCTTGGTTTAGACTGATTTAGCGGAGCGCGACAGCGAATGTTATTTCAGTTTATTCCTATACTCTAAGAGCGTTAATGGGTTTGAATGAGATTAGCTCTGCGCGACAACGATTGTTAATTAGTTCAAACACGTTCACTATCGTCTGAAAGGAGTTAGTAGATTACCTTAGATGACTTACCTTCAATTAATTGGACTAGATTCAGACAGAGTGTGATTATATTTACTGAAGCATTGTTGCGGTGATCCTTAATCTTAGACACATTTATCCATATATCTTTATGTAATACCCGGTAATTTTCTAGTTTCGTGTTAAATTTTTTTTGGCGACGATTAATAATTTTAATTAGCGGTTCATGCTTATGTGTTGGATTTGAATTCTTTGGAATGTTTTAATAAATGTTTATGTGCTCTGAGTTGGATGTGTCGGGTTTTGCCCGTATGATGTATGATGACGTGCGTTTTACTAACTAGTTGTAGAAATTATTTTTCATGCTTCCGTGATTTATTAGGATACGTTTGGGTTGGTTTTAATTTATTTTCCCGTATCATATAGTGAGAATTTAACCCTAAGCTAAATAAACCTTATCCTTACTTTAATATACTTCCCTCCTTTACAAATTACATCTTCCCGTACATAGCTTTACCTGTGCTTCACCTCTTTCAACTCTTCCACCTTCATTTCTCCCGTACACCACGCTCAGCCTCCGCCTTCTCCTTCGTCCAGCCAGCTGTCGCAGCTCCTCCTTGCAGCTCTTCCTTCTCCATACAGCGGCGCAACAGCCACCAAGCCAGCTGTCGCAGCTCCTCCTCGCAGCATCGTCGCAGCTCCTCCTTGCAGCTCTTCCTTCTCCATACAGCGGCGCAACAGCCACCAAGCCAGCTGTCGCAGCTCCTCCTCACAGCATCGTCGCAGCTCCTCCTCGCAGCATCGTTGCAGCTCTTCCTTCTCCATACAGCAGCGCAGCAGCCACCGTGAGCCAGCAGCAGTCCCGCTCGGACAGCCCTTCTCCAGCCAGGGTGGTGTCGTCGCCGCCCTCTTCAGCGGTGGTTGGCTTTTGCGAACCACCAAGGTCGTGGTGGAGCAAATCTCACTTCCTAGCCTTGCCAATTTTATCCCATTGTTGTTTGAAGTGGGTTTTTGGTGATACAAGTTGAGATTTGGGGTTTGAAGAGCATTGGTGTTGATTGAAGGTTTAAGGGTAAGTTGTTGATATGAGTTGAGTAATTAAATTGTTTATGTTGTTGGTAGATGCTTAGATATTAATGTGGTTGCATTATTTAGATTTTGTGGAGCCTCGAACTACTTGAGTTGTTGGTGCTCCGACTTTTGGAGGATCTTGCTTAACGACATTAAGGCAAGTTATTTGTGAGCGTTTTCCATGTCGTAGTAAAGAGTTAGGATGAACGAATCTCAAACATTTAGTTGTACATACGTCTAATCATATAAGTTGTCTCTTGTTGCTATTGTTGGTTCCTTGGTGATGTCTTTTAATTGTTATTTGGTTAATGTCACTTGTTGCATTATGTGTAGTTGTGTAGAGATGTCTTATTATATGGTGATTTTTATGAGTTAACTACGCTCATGGTGATACGAATGGTTGAAATATGATTAGTGATTGCGTTATCGCTTTACATATAATAATGTTGAGGCATCGAGTTACATACTCTTGGATTTCAGAGGTTGAGTTATCAAACACGATAAATTCGGGGTAAGGATGGTTCCGATCCCTATTTGGTTTTATAATGTTTTTGGTCAGCATGGTGCCCTCGATTGCTTAATTTGAAGAGTGGTCGTAGGGACCGTCTTATCAATCTGGGTCGGCCGTTCACCTAGCTAGTGTTCGTTCTCCGACTCTTGGTAAGACATTGGTACCCAAGATATGGGTTCAGCCCAAGGTACGGGTTAGAGGGTATACCTTCGGGTCCAAGACAGACTTGGACTTGTTTTCGAAACGGTTTTTCGTACTTTATGTTTTTCACTAGTTTTCTTTTGCATTGCTTGCTTGTATGTGCTTTTATGCTATTTGTGTGTGTGCTTGTGAATGATTGCCTTCCTGTTTTGAAATTTATGACTTCACTATAATTTGATTGATCAATCTGATAACTGTAGGTAAGGGTCGTCTAGTGATGATATTTATATTGTAGTTTGATATGGATAAGTGTATTGATTATACCAAGTGTCCTTAGGTATTTACTCATGTTGATCTTATGTTACGACTGGTTCATCTCTTAACCTTCTTCTTCATCTGTAAACCTTCTCGCATATCCGTCAGTTTTAGAGTAGTGTCTTTGACTTGCTATTTTCCAATATAATCATGTCCGCATGTCTGCACACTTATAGGTTTGCATATTCGTGACTCTGTGACTTTTTCTATTACATGTATTATTGCTCATATAATTTGCTAGTCTGGTTGGAGACTAACCCCCATTTCGGTGGGGGACTGGCTGTGTTTGTGCATGGTCAGGTATACGTTCAGTTCCAAAGCACGGAGGAGATAGGGCGACTTGATGCATTCTAGGATGGGTCTTTTGCAGACTTGATTTCTCTTTTGTAAACTGATGCTCTTGTCGAGCCAGTCCCCTTTGTCCTTTCTTTTGATCCTAGCCTATGCTAGCGACCTCTCCGGAATACGTCAGATTTTAGGTTTTACCTTGATACTTGATCATATGGTTGTGTTTGTATTCTAGTTCGTTTATCTTTACAGACTCTTTGAACCCTTTGGTATCCGCTTTCGCCTTCATATTGATCTCTCGTATCCTACTTCTTGTTCACTAACCGCCTGAGGGGATTTCCATCTCGGGGATCCCTGGCACTGTAGCACCCTTGTATTTCGGGGCGTTACACTTTATCTGTTTTCTTTGTTATTCTTAGTTAACTTGTTCGTCTTCCTCCATATCTATTTGACCTAATTCACTAGTAGCGTTTCAATTAGTATTACATTGGTTTCTGTGGGATCGACACTTGAGTACTATAACTGACCCCGTACACTTGCGGGTACGTTTTAGCTACATCATGAGTTATCCCCCTTACTTAGTTACTTGCCTCAGACTGGCCCGCTAGACGATTGCGTTGATGGACTCTGACTGTAATGTTGTGTGTTTCCTTGTTTGTAATTTGGATTAAGTGCATTAATGTTTTGTGTGGTTACCTTTATATGTGACTTGTTGTGATACCTAATGTGTCGAGTTGTTGTTTGGCGTTGTATGGTAGATTAGAATTTGCCTCTGTGACTTTTGCTGTTGTGGTTGATAAGTCGATGTCGCGTGTGCTTGTAGTTGATGATCTTATTCCCTGGTGTGTGGTTTGTGGTTGCCCGTTGGAGATGTATTTGTTGTGTTATCTGGTGTTGTTGAGGATAAAGAATTGATGTTGTTTGTGCTTGTGTTAAAGTGGTGTTATCTAATGATGTGTTGCATTGTATGATTGATTGTATTTTGGTGAGCGCGTGAGGTGCATTGTGATTTGCTATCTTGTGTGTTTGACTAAGTGTTGATTCCGTTGTGCTTGTTAAGTATCGTTGTGAGTTTGATACGTTGATTGCGTTTATGCTTTGTCTTATGTGTTGTATGTAAATTTGCAGTTTAGTTTCTTGAGATGTAGTTTGATTGCGGGTTCATCCCCTGAGATCCCAACTTCTAACCCAGGTTACTCTGGGGTTTTCTTTTGATTCTGATAGTTACAGGACTTTAGCTTGTACAATATGGTAGCTGCATGGAGGAGTTGGAGGTGCTCGACGGTGGTGCTAGTTTAGTGTCTAGAGTTGCGTATTTTATACTATAATTTTCGTATTGGGTTTTAGAATATCTTTGTATTATAGTCGCTTCCGCTGTAGTGGTCGTTATATTGTTGTCTTTAGCGTGGTGGATTTCGAGTGAAAATCCACGGCGGTAACGTCCAGGATTCAGGGTGTTACAGTTATCTCGTAACATTGGTTACATGTTAGTCGATATGTATTAAAGAGTTGAAATGAAATATACTAACATTCATAGTAACATTAATTAGTTATATAAGAACATTCATAGTAACATTGATTAGTTATATAAGAACATTCAAAGTTTTGTTAGTTTATTACTACCTTTGAATGTTATCTCGTAACATTGGTTACGTGTTAGTCGATATGTATTAAAGAGTTGAAATGAAATATACTAACATTCATAGTAACATTCATTAGTTATATAAGAACATTCATAGTAACATTGATTAGATATATAAGAACATTCAAATTTTTGTTAGTTTATTACTACCTTTGAATGTTATCTCGTAACATTGGTTACGTGTTAGTCGATATGTATTAAAGAATTGAAATGAAATATACTAACATTCATAGTAACATTCATCAGTTATATAAGAACATTCATAGTAACATTGTTTAGTTATATAAGAACATTCAAAGTTTTGTTAGTTTATTACTTCCTTTGAATGTTATCTCGTAACATTATTTACGTGTTAGTCGATATGTATTAAAGAGTTGAAATGAAATATACTAACATTCATAGTAAAATTCATTAGTTGTATAAGAACATTCATAGTAACATTGATTAGTTATATAAGAATATTCAAAGTTTTGTTAGTTTATTACTACCTTTGAATTTTATCTCGTAACATTGGTTACGTGTTAGTCGATATGTATTAAAAAGTTGAAATGAAATATACTAACATTCATAGTAACATTCATTAGTTATATTCGAACATTCATAGTAACATTGATTAGTTATATAAGAACATTCAAAGTTTTGTTAGTTTATTACTACCTTTGAATGTTATCTCGTAACATTGTTTACGTGTTAGTCGATATGTATTAAAGAGTTGAAATGAAATATACTAACATTCATAATAACCTTCATTAGTTATATAAGAACATTCATAGTAAGATTGTTTAGTTATATAAGAACATTCAAAGTTTTGTTAGTTTATTACTTCCTTTGAATGTTATCTCAGAACATTGTTTACGTGTTAGTCGATATGTATTAAAGAGTTGAAATGAAATATACTAACATTCATAGTAAAATTCATTAGTTGTATAAAAACATTCATAGTAACATAGATTAGTTATATAAGAACATTCAAAGTTTTGTTAGTTTATTACTACCTTTGAATTTTATCTCGTAACATTGGTTACGTGTTGGTCGATATGTATTAAAGAGTTGAAATGAAATATACTAACATTCATAGTAACATTCATTAGTTATATAGGAACATTCATAGTAACATTGTTTAGTTATATAAGAATATTCAAAGTTTTGTTAGTTTATTACTTCCTTTGAATGTTAACTCGTAACATTGTTTACGTGTTAGTCGATATGTATTAAAAAGTTGAAATGAAATATACTAACATTCATAGTAACCTTCATTATTTATATAAGAACATTCATAGTAACATTGTTTAGTTATATAAGAACATTCAAAGTTTTGTTAGTTTATTACTTCCTTTGAATGTTATCTCTGAACATTGTTTACGTGTTAGTCGATATGTATTAAAGAGTTGAAATGAAATATACTAACATTCATAGTAACATTCATTAGTTGTATAAGAACATTCATAGTAACATTGATTAGTTATATAAGAATATTCAAAGTTTTGTTAGTTTATTACTACCTTTGAATGTTATCTCGTAACATTGGCTACGTGTTAGTCGATATGTATTCAAGAGTTGAAATGAAATATACTAACATTCATAATAAAATTCATTAGTTGTATAAGAACATTCATAGTAACATTGATTAGTTATATAAGAATATTCAATGTTTTGTTAGTTTATTACTACCTTTGAATGTTATCTCGTAACATTGGCTACGTGTTAGTCGATATGTATTAAAGAGTTGAAATGAAATATACTAACATTCATAGTAACATTCATTAGTTATATAAGAACATTAATAGTAACATTGATTAGATATATAAGAACATTCAAAGTTTTGTTAATTTATTACTACCTTTGAATTTTATCTCGTAACATTGGTTACGTGTTGGTCGATATGTATTAAAGAGTTGAAATGAAATATACTAACATTCATAGTAACATTCATTAGTTATATAGGAACATTCATAGTAACATTGTTTAGTTATATAAGAATATTCAAAGTTTTGTTAGTTTATTACTTCCTTTGAATGTTAACTCGTAACATTGTTTACGTGTTAGTCGATATGTATTAAAAAGTTGAAATGAAATATACTAACATTCATAGTAACCTTCATTATTTATATAAGAACATTCATAGTAACATTGTTTAGTTATATAAGAACATTCAAAGTTTTGTTAGTTTATTACTTCCTTTGAATGTTATCTCTGAACATTGTTTACGTGTTAGTCGATATGTATTAAAGAGTTGAAATGAAATATACTAACATTCATAGTAACATTCATTAGTTGTATAAGAACATTCATAGTAACATTGATTAGTTATATAAGAATATTCAAAGTTTTGTTAGTTTATTACTACCTTTGAATGTTATCTCGTAACATTGGCTACGTGTTAGTCGATATGTATTCAAGAGTTGAAATGAAATATACTAACATTCATAATAAAATTCATTAGTTGTATAAGAACATTCATAGTAACATTGATTAGTTATATAAGAATATTCAATGTTTTGTTAGGTTATTACTACCTTTGAATGTTATCTCGTAACATTGGCTACGTGTTAGTCGATATGTATTAAAGAGTTGAAATGAAATATACTAACATTCATAGTAACATTCATTAGTTATATAAGAACATTAATAGTAACATTGATTAGTTATATAAGAACTTTCAAAGTTTTGTTAGTTTATTACTACCTTTGAATGTTATCTCGTAACATTGGTTACGTGTTAGTCTATATGTATTAAAGAGTTGAAATGAAATATACTAACATTCATTAGTTATATAAGAACATTCATAGTAACATTGATTAGATATATAAGAACATTCAATGTTTTGTTAATTTTTTACTACCTTTGAATGTTATCTCGTAACATTGGTTACGTGTTTGTCGATATGTATTAAAGAAGTGAAATGAAATATACTAACATCCATAGTAACATTCATTAGTTATATTAGAACATTCATAGTAACATTGATTAGTTATATAAGAACATTCAAAGTTTTGTTAGTTTATTACTACCTTTGAATGTTATCTCGTAACATTGGTTACGTGTTAGTCGATATGTATTAAAGAGTTGAAATGAAATATACTAACATTCAAAGTAACATTAATTAGTTATATAAGAACACTCATAGTAACATTGATTAGTTATATAAAAACATTCAATGTTTTGTTTGTTTATTACTACCTTTGAATGTTATCTCGTAACATTGGTTACGTGTTAGTCGATATGTATTAAAGAGTTGAAATGAAATATACTAACAGTCATTGTAAAATTCATTAGTTGTATAAGAACATTCATAGTAACATTGATTAGTTATATAAGAACATTTAAAGTTTTGTTAGTTTATTACTACCGTTTATTGTTATCTCGTAACATTGGTTACGTGTTAGTCGATATGTATTAAAGAGTTGAAATGAAATATGCTAACATTCATAGTGAAATTCATTAGTTGTATAAGAACATTCATAGTAACATTGATTAGTTATATAAGAACATTCAAAGTTTTGTTAGCTTATTACTACCTTTGAATGTTATCTCGTAACATTGGTTACGTGTTAGTCGATATGTATTAAAGAGTTGAAATGAAATATACTAACATTCATAGTAACATTAATTAGTTATATAAGAACATTCATAGTAACATTGATTAGTTATATAAGAACTTTCAAAGTTTTGTTAGTTTATTACTACCTTTGAATGTTATCTCGTAACATTGGTTACGTGTTAGTCGATATGTATTAAAGGGTTGAAATGAAATATACTAACATTCATTAGTTATATAAGAACATTCATAGTAACATTGATTAGATATATAAGAACATTCAAAGTTTTGTTAATTTATTACTACCTTTGAATGTTATCTCGTAACATTGGTTACGTGTTTGTCGATATGTATTAAAGAAGTGAAATGAAATATTCTAACATCCATAGTAACATTCATTAGTTATATTAGAACATTCATAGTAACATTGATTAGTTATATAAGAACATTCAAAGTTTTGTTAGTTTATTACTACCTTTGAATGTTATCTCGTAACATTGGTTACGTGTTAGTCGATATGTATTAAAGAGTTGAAATGAAATATACTAACATTCAAAGTAACATTAATTAGTTATATAAGAACACTCATAGTAACATTGATTAGTTATATAAAAACATTCAATGTTTTGTTTGTTTATTACTACCTTTGAATGTTATCTCGTAACATTGGTTACGTGTTAGTCGATATGTATTAAAGAGTTGAAATGAAATATACTAACATTCATAGTAACATTAATTAGTTATATAAGAACACTCATAGTAACATTGATTACTTATATAAAAACATTTAATGTTTTGATAGTTTATTACTACCTTTGAATGTTATCTCGTAACATTGGTTACGTGTCAGTCGATATGTATTAAAGAGTTGAAATGAAATATACTAACATTCATAGTAACATTCATTAGTTATATAAGAACATTCATAGTAACATTGTTTAGTTATATAAGAACATTCAAAGTTTTGTTAGTTTATTACTTCCTTTGAATGTTAACTCGTAACATTGTTTACGTGTTAGTCGATATGTATTAAAGAGTTGAAATGAAATATACTAACATTCATAGTAAAATTCATTAGTTGTATAAGATCATTCATAGTAACATAGATTAGTTATATAAGAACATTTAAAGTTTTGTGAATTTATTACTACCTTTGAATTTTATCTCGTAACATTGTTTACGTGTTTGTCGATATGTATTAAAGAGTTGAAATGAAATATACTAACATTCATAGTAACATTCATTAGTTGTATAAGAACATTCATAGTAACATTGATTAGTTATATAAGAACATTCAAAGTTTTGCGAATTTATTACTACCTTTGAATTTTATCTCGTAACATTGTTTACGTGTTAGTCGATATGTATTAAAGAGTTGAAATGAAATATACTAACATTCATAGTAACATTCATTAGTTATATAAGAACATTCATAGTAACATTGTTTAGTTATATAAGAACATTCAAAGTTTTGTTAGTTTATTACTTCCTTTGAATGTTAACTCGTAACATTGTTTACGTGTTAGTCGATATGTATTAAAGAGTTGAAATGAAATATACTAACATTCATAGTAACATTCATTAGTTATATAAGAACATTCATAGTAACATTGTTTAGTTATATAAGAACATTCAAAGTTTTGTTAGTTTATTACTTCCTTTGAATGTTATCTCTGAACATTGTTTACGTGTTAGTCGATATGTATTAAAGAGTTGAAATGAAATATACTAACATTCATAGTAACATTCATTAGTTGTATAAGAACATTCATAGTAACATTGATTAGTTATATAAGAACATTCAAAGTTTTGCGAATTTATTACTACCTTTGAATTTTATCTCGTAACATTGTTTACGTGTTTGTCGATATGTATTAAAGAGTTGAAATGAAATATACTAACATTCATAGTAACATTCATTAGTTATATTAGAACATTCATAGTAACATTGATTAGTTATATAAGAACATTCAATGTTTTGTTAATTTATTACTACCTTTGAATGTTATCTCGTAACATTGGTTACGTGTCAGTCGATATGTATTAAAGAGTTGAAATGAAATATACTAACATTCATAGTAACATTCATTAGTTATATAAGAACATTCATAGTAACATTGTTTAGTTATATAAGAACATTCAAAGTTTTGTTAGTTTATTACTTCCTTTGAATGTTAACTCGTAACATTGTTTACGTGTTAGTCGATATGTATTAAAGAGTTGAAATGAAATATACTAACATTCATAGTAAAATTCATTAGTTGTATAAGAACATTCATAGTAACATTGATTAGTTATATAAGAACATTCAAAGTTATGCGAATTTATTACTACCTTGGAATTTTATCTCGTAACATTGTTTACGTGTTTGTCGATATGTATTAAAGAGTTGAAATGAAATATACTAATATTCATAGTAACATTCATTAGTTATAATAGAACATTCATAGTAACATTGATTAGTTGTATAAGAATACTCATAGTAACATTGATTACTTATATAAAAACATTTAATGTTTTGTTAGTTTATTACTACCTTTGAATGTTATCTCGTAACATTGGTTACGTGTTAGTCGATATGTATTAAAGAGTTGAAATAAAATATACTAACAGTCATAGTAAAATTCATTAGTTGTATAAGAACATTCATAGTAACATTGATTAGTTATATAAGAACATTCAAAGTTTTGTTAATTTATTACTACCTTTGAATGTTATCTCGTAACATTGGTTACGTGTCAGTCGATATGTATTAAAGAGTTGAAATGAAATATACTAACATTCATAGTAACATTCATTAGTTATATAAGAACATTCATAGTAACATTGTTTAGTTATATAAGAACATTCAAAGTTTTGTTAGTTTATTACTTCCTTTGAATGTTAACTCGTAACAATGTTTACGTGTTAGTCGATATGTATTAAAGAGTTGAAATGAAATATACTAACATTCATAGTAAAATTCATTAGTTGTATAAGAACATTCATAGTAACATTGAATAGTTATATAAGAACATTGAAAGTTTTGCGAATTTATTACTTCCTTTGAATTTTATCTCGTAACATTGTTTACGTGTTTGTCGATATGTATTAAAGAGTTGAAATGAAATATACTAACAGTGATAGTAAAATTCATTAGTTGTATAAGAACATTCATAATAACATTGATTAGTTATATAAGAACATTCAAAGTTTTGTTAGTTTATTACTACCTTTGAATGTTATCTCGTAACATTGGTTACGTGTTAGTCGATATGTATTAAAGTGCTGAAATGAAATATACTAACATTCATAGTAACATTAATTAGTTATATAAGAACACTCATAGTAACATTGATTACTTATATAAAAACATTTAATGTTTTGTTAGTTTATTACTACCTTTGAATGTTATCTCGTAACATTGGTTACGTGTTATTCGATATGTATTAAAGAGTTGAAATAAAATATACTAACAGTCATAGTAAAATTCATTAGTTGTATAAGAACATTCATAGTAACATTGATTAGTTATATAAGAACATTTAAAGTTTTGTTAGTTTATTACTATCTTTGAATGTTATCTCGTAACATTGGTTACGTGTTAGTCGATATGTATTAAAGTGCTGAAATGAAATATACTAACATTCATAGTAACATTAATTAGTTATATAAGAACACTCATAGTAACATTGATTACTTATATAAAAACATTTAATGTTTTGTTAGTTTATTACTACCTTTGAATGTTATCTCGTAACATTGGTTACGTGTTATTCGATATGTATTAAAGAGTTGAAATAAAATATACTAACAGTCATAGTAAAATTCATTAGTTGTATAAGAACATTCATAGTAACATTGATTAGTTATATAAGAACATTCAAAGTTTTGTTAATTTATTACTATCTTTGAATTTTATCTCGTAACATTGTTTACGTGTTTGTCGATATGTATTAAAGAGTTGAAATGAAATATACTAACATTCATAGTAACCTTCATTAGTTATATAAGAACATTCATAGTAACCTTCATTAGTTATATAAGAACATTCATAGTAACATTGTTTAGTTATATAAGAACATTCAAAGTTTTGTTAGTTTATTACTTCCTTTGAATGTTAACTCGTAACATTGTTTACGTGTTAGTCGATATGTATTAAAGAGTTGAAATGAAATATACTAACATTCATAGTAAAATTCATTAGTTGTATAAGAACATTCATAGTAACATTGATTAGTTATATAAGAACATTCAAAGTTTTGCGAATTTATTACTACCTTTGAATTTTATCTCGTAACATTGTTTACGTGTTTGTCGATATGTATTAAAGAGTTGAAATGAAATATACTAACATTCATAGTAACATTCATTAGTTATAATAGAACATTCATAGTAACATTGATTAGTTGTATAAGAATACTCATAGTAACATTGATTACTTATATAAAAACATTTAATGTTTTGTTAGTTTATTACTACCTTTGAATGTTATCTCGTAACATTGGTTACGTGTTAGTCGATATGTATTAAAGAGTTGAAATAAAATATACTAACAGTCATAGTAAAATTCATTAGTTGTATAAGAACATTCATAGTAACATTGATTAGTTATATAAGAACATTCAAAGTTTTGTTAATTTATTACTACCTTTGAATGTTATCTCGTAACATTGGTTACGTGTCAGTCGATATGTATTAAAGAGTTGAAATGAAATATACTAACATTCATAGTAACATTCATTAGTTATATAAGAACATTCATAGTAACATTGTTTAGTTATATAAGAACATTCAAAGTTTTGTTAGTTTATTACTTCCTTTGAATGTTAACTCGTAACAATGTTTACGTGTTAGTCGATATGTATTAAAGAGTTGAAATGAAATATACTAACATTCATAGTAAAATTCATTAGTTGTATAAGAACATTCATAGTAACATTGAATAGTTATATAAGAACATTGAAAGTTTTGCGAATTTATTACTTCCTTTGAATTTTATCTCGTAACATTGTTTACGTGTTTGTCGATATGTATTAAAGAGTTGAAATGAAATATACTAACAGTGATAGTAAAATTCATTAGTTGTATAAGAACATTCATAATAACATTGATTAGTTATATAAGAACATTCAAAGTTTTGTTAGTTTATTACTACCTTTGAATGTTATCTCGTAACATTGGTTACGTGTTAGTCGATATGTATTAAAGTGCTGAAATGAAATATACTAACATTCATAGTAACATTAATTAGTTATATAAGAACACTCATAGTAACATTGATTACTTATATAAAAACATTTAATGTTTTGTTAGTTTATTACTACCTTTGAATGTTATCTCGTAACATTGGTTACGTGTTATTCGATATGTATTAAAGAGTTGAAATAAAATATACTAACAGTCATAGTAAAATTCATTAGTTGTATAAGAACATTCATAGTAACATTGATTAGTTATATAAGAACATTTAAAGTTTTGTTAGTTTATTACTATCTTTGAATGTTATCTCGTAACATTGGTTACGTGTTAGTCGATATGTATTAAAGTGCTGAAATGAAATATACTAACATTCATAGTAACATTAATTAGTTATATAAGAACACTCATAGTAACATTGATTACTTATATAAAAACATTTAATGTTTTGTTAGTTTATTACTACCTTTGAATGTTATCTCGTAACATTGGTTACGTGTTATTCGATATGTATTAAAGAGTTGAAATAAAATATACTAACAGTCATAGTAAAATTCATTAGTTGTATAAGAACATTCATAGTAACATTGATTAGTTATATAAGAACATTCAAAGTTTTGTTAATTTATTACTATCTTTGAATTTTATCTCGTAACATTGTTTACGTGTTTGTCGATATGTATTAAAGAGTTGAAATGAAATATACTAACATTCATAGTAACCTTCATTAGTTATATAAGAACATTCATAGTAACCTTCATTAGTTATATAAGAACATTCATAGTAACATTGTTTAGTTATATAAGAACATTCAAAGTTTTGTTAGTTTATTACTTCCTTTGAATGTTAACTCGTAACATTGTTTACGTGTTAGTCGATATGTATTAAAGAGTTGAAATGAAATATACTAACATTCATAGTAAAATTCATTAGTTGTATAAGAACATTCATAGTAACATTGATTAGTTATATAAGAACATTCAAAGTTTTGCGAATTTATTACTACCTTTGAATTTTATCTCGTAACATTGTTTACGTGTTTGTCGATATGTATTAAAGAGTTGAAATGAAATATACTAACATTCATAGTAACATTCATTAGTTATATTAGAACATTCATAGTAACATTGATTAGTTGTATAAGAATACTCATAGTAACATTGATTACTTATATAAAAACATTTAATGTTTTGTTAGTTTATTACTTCCTTTGAATGTTAACTCGTAACATTGTTTACGTGTTAGTCGATATGTATTAAAGAGTTGAAATGAAATATACTAACATTCATAGTAAAATTCATTAGTTGTATAAGATCATTCATAGTAACATAGAATAGTTATATAAGAACATTCAAAGTTTTGTGAATTTATTACTACCTTTGAATTTTATCTCGTAACATTGTTTACGTGTTTGTCGATATGTATTAAAGAGTTGAAATGAAATATACTAACATTCATAGTAACCTTCATTAGTTATATAAGAACATTCATAGTAACATTGTTTAGTTATATAAGAACATTCAAAGTTTTGTTAGTTTATTACTTCCTTTGAATGTTAACTCGTAACATTGTTTACGTGTTAGTCGATATGTATTAAAGAGTTGAAATGAAATATACTAACATTCATAGTAAAATTCATTAGTTGTATAAGAACATTCATAGTAACATTGATTAGTTATATAAGAACATTCAAAGTTTTGCGAATTTATTACTACCTTTGAATTTTATCTCGTATAATTGTTTACGTGTTTGTCGATATGTATTAAAGAGTTGAAATGAAATATACTAACATTCATAGTAACATTCATTAGTTATATTAGAACATTCGTAGTAACATTGATTAGTTATATAAGAACATTCAATGTTTTGTTAATTTATTACTACCTTTGAATGTTATCTCGTATCATTGGTTACGTGTCAGTCGATATGTATTAAAGAGTTGAAATGAAATATACTAACATTCATAGTAACATTAATTAGTTATATAAGAACACTCATAGTAACATTGATTACTTATATAAAAACATTTAATGTTTTGATAGTTTATTACTACCTTTGAATGTTATCTCGTAACATTGGTTACGTGTCAGTCGATATGTATTAAAGAGTTGAAATGAAATATACTAACATTCATAGTAACATTCATTAGTTATATAAGAACATTCATAGTAACATTGTTTAGTTATATAAGAACATTCAAAGTTTTGTTAGTTTATTACTTCCTTTGAATGTTAACTCGTAACATTGTTTACGTGTTAGTCGATATGTATTAAAGAGTTGAAATGAAATATACTAACATTCATAGTAAAATTCATTAGTTGTATAAGAACATTCATAGTAACATTGATTAGTTATATAAGAACATTCAAAGTTTTGCGAATTTATTACTACCTTTGAATTTTATCTCGTAACATTGTTTACGTGTTTGTCGATATGTATTAAAGAGTTGAAATGAAATATACTAACATTCATAGTAACATTCATTAGTTATATTAGAACATTCATAGTAACATTGATTACTTATATAAAAACATTTAATGTTTTGTTAGTTTATTACTACCTTTGAATGTTATCTCGTAACATTGGTTACGTGTCAGTCGATATGTATTAAAGAGTTGAAATGAAATATACTAACATTCAAAGTAACATTCATTAGTTATATCAGAACATTCATAGTAACATTGTTTAGTTATATAAGAACATTCAAAGTTTTGTTAGTTTATTACTTTCTTTGAATGTTAACTCGTAACATTGTTTACGTGTTAGTCGATATGTATTAAAGAGTTGAAATGAAATATACTAACATTCATAGTAAAATTCATTAGTTGTATAAGAACATTCATAGTAACATTGATTAGTTATATAAGAACATTCAAAGTTTTGCGAATTTATTACTACCTTTGAATTTTATCTCGTAACATTGTTTACGTGTTTGTCGATATGTATTAAAGAGTTGAAATGAAATATACTAACATTCATAGTAACATTCATTAGTTATATTAGAACATTCATAGTAACATTGATTAGTTATATAAGAACATTCAAAGTTTTGTTAGTTTATTACTACCTTTGAATGTTATCTCGTAACATTGGTTACGTGTTAGTCGATATGTATTAAAGTGCTGAAATGAAATATACTAACATTCATAGTAACATTAATTAGTTATATAAGAACACTCATAGTAACATTGATTACTTATATAAAAACATTTAATGTTTTGTTAGTTTATTACTACCTTTGAATGTTATCTCGTAACATTGGTTACGTGTTAGTCGATATGTATTAAAGAGTTGAAATAAAATATACTAACAGTCATAGTAAAATTCATTAGTTGTATAAGAACATTCATAGTCACATTGATTAGTTATATAAGAACATTCAAAGTTTTGTTAATTTATTACTACCTTTGAATGTTATCTCGTAACATTGGTTACGTGTCAGTCGATATGTATTAAAGAGTTGAAATGAAATATACTAACATTCATAGTAACATTCATTAGTTATATAAGAACATTCATAGTAACATTGTTTAGTTATATAAGAACATTCAAAGTTTTGTTAGTTTATTACTTCCTTTGAATGTTAACTCGTAACATTGTTTACGTGTTAGTCGATATGTATTAAAGAGTTGAAATGAAATATACTAACATTCATAGTAAAATTCATTAGTTGTATAAGAACATTCATAGTAACATTGATTAGTTATATAAGAACATTCAAAGTTTTGTTAGCTTATTACTACCTTTGAATGTTATCTCGGAACATTGGTTACGTGTTAGTCGATATGTATTAAAGTGCTGAAATGAAATATACTAACATTCCTAGTAACATTAATTAGTTATATAAGAACATTCATAGTAACATTGATTAGTTATATAAGAACATTCAAAGTTTTGTGAATTTATTACTACCTTTGAATTTTATCTCGTAACATTGTTTACGTGTTTGTCGATATGTATTAAAGAGTTGAAATGAAATATACTAACATTCATAGTAACATTCATTAGTTATATTAGAACATTCATAGTAACATTGATTAGTTGTATAAGAATACTCATAGTAACATTGATTACTTATATAAAAACATTTAATGTTTTGTTAGTTTATTACTTCCTTTGAATGTTAACTCGTAACATTGTTTACGTGTTAGTCGATATGTATTAAAGAGTTGAAATGAAATATACTAACATTCATAGTAAAATTCATTAGTTGTATAAGAACATTCATAGTAACATTGATTAGTTATATAAGAACATTCAAAGTTTTGCGAATTTATTACTACCTTTGAATGTTATCTCGTAACATTGTTTACGTGTTAGTCGATATGTATTAAAGAGTTGAAATGAAATATACTAACATTCATAGTAAAATTCATTAGTTGTATAAGAACATTCATAGTAACATAGATTAGTTATATAAGAACATTCAAAGTTTTGTGAATTTATTACTACCTTTGAATTTTATCTCGTAACATTGTTTACGTGTTTGTCGATATGTATTAAAGAGTTGAAATGAAATATACTAACATTCATAGTAACCTTCATTAGTTATATAAGAACATTCATAGTAACATTGTTTAGTTATATAAGAACATTCAAAGTTTTGTTAGTTTATTACTTCCTTTGAATGTTAACTCGTAACATTGTTTACGTGTTAGTCGATATGTATTAAAGAGTTGAAATGAAATATACTAACATTCATAGTAAAATTCATTAGTTGTATAAGAACATTCATAGTAACATTGATTAGTTATATAAGAACATTCAAAGTTTTGCGAATTTATTACTACCTTTGAATTTTATCTCGTAACATTGTTTACGTGTTTGTCGATATGTATTAAAGAGTTGAAATGAAATATACTAACATTCATAGTAACATTCATTAGTTATATTAGAACATTCATAGTAACATTGATTAGTTATATAAGAACATTCAATGTTTTGTTAATTTATTACTACCTTTGAATGTTATCTCGTATCATTGGTTACGTGTCAGTCGATATGTATTAAAGAGTTGAAATGAAATATACTAACATTCATAGTAACATTAATTAGTTATATAAGAACACTCATAGTAACATTGATTACTTATATAAAAACATTTAATGTTTTGATAGTTTATTACTACCTTTGAATGTTATCTCGTAACATTGGTTACGTGTCAGTCGATATGTATTAAAGAGTTGAAATGAAATATACTAACATTCATAGTAACATTGATTAGTTGTATAAGAATACTCATAGTAACATTGATTACTTATATAAAAACATTTAATGTTTTGTTAGTTTATTACTTCCTTTGAATGTTAACTCGTAACATTGTTTACGTGTTAGTCGATATGTATTAAAGAGTTGAAATGAAATATACTAACATTCATAGTAAAATTCATTAGTTGTATAAGAACATTCATAGTAACATTGATTAGTTATATAAGAACATTCAAAGTTTTGCGAATTTATTACTACCTTTGAATGTTATCTCGTAACATTGTTTACGTGTTAGTCGATATGTATTAAAGAGTTGAAATGAAATATACTAACATTCATAGTAAAATTCATTAGTTGTATAAGAACATTCATAGTAACATAGATTAGTTATATAAGAACATTCAAAGTTTTGTGAATTTATTACTACCTTTGAATTTTATCTCGTAACATTGTTTACGTGTTTGTCGATATGTATTAAAGAGTTGAAATGAAATATACTAACATTCATAGTAACCTTCATTAGTTATATAAGAACATTCATAGTAACATTGTTTAGTTATATAAGAACATTCAAAGTTTTGCGAATTTATTACTACCTTTGAATTTTATCTCGTAACATTGTTTACGTGTTTGTCGATATGTATTAAAGAGTTGAAATGAAATATACTAACATTCATAGTAACATTCATTAGTTATATTAGAACATTCATAGTAACATTGATTAGTTATATAAGAACATTCAAAGTTTTGTTAGTTTATTACTACCTTTGAATGTTATCTCGTAACATTGGTTACGTGTTAGTCGATATGTATTAAAGTGCTGAAATGAAATATACTAACATTCATAGTAACATTAATTAGTTATATAAGAACACTCATAGTAACATTGATTACTTATATAAAAACATTTAATGTTTTGTTAGTTTATTACTACCTTTGAATGTTATCTCGTAACATTGGTTACGTGTTAGTCGATATGTATTAAAGAGTTGAAATAAAATATACTAACAGTCATAGTAAAATTCATTAGTTGTATAAGAACATTCATAGTCACATTGATTAGTTATATAAGAACATTCAAAGTTTTGCGAATTTATTACTACCTTTGAATTTTATCTCGTAACATTGTTTACGTGTTTGTCGATATGTATTAAAGAGTTGAAATGAAATATACTAACATTCATAGTAACATTCATTAGTTATATTAGAACATTCATAGTAACATTGATTAGTTATATAAGAACATTCAATGTTTTGTTAATTTATTACTACCTTTGAATGTTATCTCGTATCATTGGTTACGTGTCAGTCGATATGTATTAAAGAGTTGAAATGAAATATACTAACATTCATAGTAACATTAATTAGTTATATAAGAACACTCATAGTAACATTGATTACTTATATAAAAACATTTAATGTTTTGATAGTTTATTACTACCTTTGAATGTTATCTCGTAACATTGGTTACGTGTCAGTCGATATGTATTAAAGAGTTGAAATGAAATATACTAACATTCATAGTAACATTCATTAGTTATATAAGAACATTCATAGTAACATTGTTTAGTTATATAAGAACATTCAAAGTTTTGTTAGTTTATTACTTCCTTTGAATGTTAACTCGTAACATTGTTTACGTGTTAGTCGATATGTATTAAAGAGTTGAAATGAAATATACTAACATTCATAGTAAAATTCATTAGTTGTATAAGAACATTCATAGTAACATTGATTAGTTATATAAGAACATTCAAAGTTTTGCGAATTTATTACTACCTTTGAATTTTATCTCGTAACATTGTTTACGTGTTTGTCGATATGTATTAAAGAGTTGAAATGAAATATACTAACATTCATAGTAACATTCATTAGTTATATAAGAACATTCATAGTAACATTGTTTAGTTATATAAGAACATTCAAAGTTTTGTTAGTTTATTACTTCCTTTGAATGTTAACTCGTAACATTGTTTACGTGTTAGTCGATATGTATTAAAGAGTTGAAATGAAATATACTAACATTCATAGTAAAATTCATTAGTTGTATAAGAACATTCATAGTAACATTGATTAGTTATATAAGAACATTCAAAGTTTTGTGAATTTATTACTACCTTTGAATTTTATCTCGTAACATTGTTTACGTGTTTGTCGATATGTATTAAAGAGTTGAAATGAAATATACTAACATTCATAGTAACCTTCATTAGTTATATAAGAACATTCATAGTAACATTGTTTAGTTATATAAGAACATTCAAAGTTTTGTTAGTTTATTACTTCCTTTGAATGTTAACTCGTAACATTGTTTACGTGTTAGTCGATATGTATTAAAGAGTTGAAATGAAATATACTAACATTCATAGTAAAATTCATTAGTTGTATAAGAACATTCATAGTAAAATTGATTAGTTATATAAGAACATTCAAAGTTTTGCGAATTTATTACTACCTTTGAATTTTATCTCGTAACATTGTTTACGTGTTTGTCGATATGTATTAAAGAGTTGAAATGAAATATACTAACATTCATAGTAACATTCATTAGTTATATTAGAACATTCATAGTAACATTGATTAGTTATATAAGAACATTCAATGTTTTGTTAATTTATT
Source organism: Oxyria digyna (assembly GCA_029168935.1). Lineage (NCBI taxonomy): Eukaryota > Viridiplantae > Streptophyta > Magnoliopsida > Caryophyllales > Polygonaceae > Oxyria > Oxyria digyna. The sequence goes on along the minus strand of JAPVLV010000010.1, from coordinate 20,477,196 downwards.
ACTACCTTTGAATGTTATCTCGTATCATTGGTTACGTGTCAGTCGATATGTATTAAAGAGTTGAAATGAAATATACTAACATTCATAGTAACATTAATTAGTTATATAAGAACACTCATAGTAACATTGATTACTTATATAAAAACATTTAATGTTTTGATAGTTTATTACTACCTTTGAATGTTATCTCGTAACATTGGTTACGTGTCAGTCGATATGTATTAAAGAGTTGAAATGAAATATACTAACATTCATAGTAACATTCATTAGTTATATAAGAACATTCATAGTAACATTGTTTAGTTATATAAGAACATTCAAAGTTTTGTTAGTTTATTACTTCCTTTGAATGTTAACTCGTAACATTGTTTACGTGTTAGTCGATATGTATTAAAGAGTTGAAATGAAATATACTAACATTCATAGTAAAATTCATTAGTTGTATAAGAACATTCATAGTAACATTGATTAGTTATATAAGAACATTCAAAGTTTTGCGAATTTATTACTACCTTTGAATTTTATCTCGTAACATTGTTTACGTGTTTGTCGATATGTATTAAAGAGTTGAAATGAAATATACTAACATTCATAGTAACATTCATTAGTTATATAAGAACATTCATAGTAACATTGTTTAGTTATATAAGAACATTCAAAGTTTTGTTAGTTTATTACTTCCTTTGAATGTTAACTCGTAACATTGTTTACGTGTTAGTCGATATGTATTAAAGAGTTGAAATGAAATATACTAACATTCATAGTAAAATTCATTAGTTGTATAAGAACATTCATAGTAACATTGATTAGTTATATAAGAACATTCAAAGTTTTGTGAATTTATTACTACCTTTGAATTTTATCTCGTAACATTGTTTACGTGTTTGTCGATATGTATTAAAGAGTTGAAATGAAATATACTAACATTCATAGTAACCTTCATTAGTTATATAAGAACATTCATAGTAACATTGTTTAGTTATATAAGAACATTCAAAGTTTTGTTAGTTTATTACTTCCTTTGAATGTTAACTCGTAACATTGTTTACGTGTTAGTCGATATGTATTAAAGAGTTGAAATGAAATATACTAACATTCATAGTAAAATTCATTAGTTGTATAAGAACATTCATAGTAACATTGATTAGTTATATAAGAACATTCAAAGTTTTGCGAATTTATTACTACCTTTGAATTTTATCTCGTAACATTGTTTACGTGTTTGTCGATATGTATTAAAGAGTTGAAATGAAATATACTAACATTCATAGTAACATTCATTAGTTATATTAGAACATTCATAGTAACATTGATTAGTTATATAAGAACATTCAATGTTTTGTTAATTTATTACTACCTTTGAATGTTATCTCGTATCATTGGTTACGTGTCAGTCGATATGTATTAAAGAGTTGAAATGAAATATACTAACATTCATAGTAACATTAATTAGTTATATAAGAACACTCATAGTAACATTGATTACTTATATAAAAACATTTAATGTTTTGATAGTTTATTACTACCTTTGAATGTTATCTCGTAACATTGGTTACGTGTCAGTCGATATGTATTAAAGAGTTGAAATGAAATATACTAACATTCATAGTAACATTCATTAGTTATATAAGAACATTCATAGTAACATTGTTTAGTTATATAAGAACATTCAAAGTTTTGTTAGTTTATTACTTCCTTTGAATGTTAACTCGTAACATTGTTTACGTGTTAGTCGATATGTATTAAAGAGTTGAAATGAAATATACTAACATTCATAGTAAAATTCATTAGTTGTATAAGAACATTCATAGTAACATTGATTAGTTATATAAGAACATTCAAAGTTTTGCGAATTTATTACTACCTTTGAATTTTATCTCGTAACATTGTTTACGTGTTTGTCGATATGTATTAAAGAGTTGAAATGAAATATACTAACATTCATAGTAACATTCATTAGTTATATTAGAACATTCATAGTAACATTGATTACTTATATAAAAACATTTAATGTTTTGTTAGTTTATTACTACCTTTGAATGTTATCTCGTAACATTGGTTACGTGTCAGTCGATATGTATTAAAGAGTTGAAATGAAATATACTAACATTCAAAGTAACATTCATTAGTTATATCAGAACATTCATAGTAACATTGTTTAGTTATATAAGAACATTCAAAGTTTTGTTAGTTTATTACTTCCTTTGAATGTTAACTCGTAACATTGTTTACGTGTTAGTCGATATGTATTAAAGAGTTGAAATGAAATATACTAACATTCATAGTAAAATTCATTAGTTGTATAAGAACATTCATAGTAACATTGATTAGTTATATAAGAACATTCAAAGTTTTGCGAATTTATTACTACCTTTGAATTTTATCTCGTAACATTGTTTACGTGTTTGTCGATATGTATTAAAGAGTTGAAATGAAATATACTAACATTCATAGTAACATTCATTAGTTATATTAGAACATTCATAGTAACATTGATTAGTTATATAAGAACATTCAAAGTTTTGTTAGTTTATTACTACCTTTGAATGTTATCTCGTAACATTGGTTACGTGTTAGTCGATATGTATTAAAGTGCTGAAATGAAATATACTAACATTCATAGTAACATTAATTAGTTATATAAGAACACTCATAGTAACATTGATTACTTATATAAAAACATTTAATGTTTTGTTAGTTTATTACTACCTTTGAATGTTATCTCGTAACATTGGTTACGTGTTAGTCGATATGTATTAAAGAGTTGAAATAAAATATACTAACAGTCATAGTAAAATTCATTAGTTGTATAAGAACATTCATAGTCACATTGATTAGTTATATAAGAACATTCAAAGTTTTGTTAATTTATTACTACCTTTGAATGTTATCTCGTAACATTGGTTACGTGTCAGTCGATATGTATTAAAGAGTTGAAATGAAATATACTAACATTCATAGTAACATTCATTAGTTATATAAGAACATTCATAGTAACATTGTTTAGTTATATAAGAACATTCAAAGTTTTGTTAGTTTATTACTTCCTTTGAATGTTAACTCGTAACATTGTTTACGTGTTAGTCGATATGTATTAAAGAGTTGAAATGAAATATACTAACATTCATAGTAAAATTCATTAGTTGTATAAGAACATTCATAGTAACATTGATTAGTTATATAAGAACATTCAAAGTTTTGTTAGCTTATTACTACCTTTGAATGTTATCTCGGAACATTGGTTACGTGTTAGTCGATATGTATTAAAGAGTTGAAATGAAATATACTAACATTCCTAGTAACATTAATTAGTTATATAAGAACATTCATAGTAACATTGATTAGTTATATAAGAACATTCAAAGTTTTGTGAATTTATTACTACCTTTGAATTTTATCTCGTAACATTGTTTACGTGTTTGTCGATATGTATTAAAGAGTTGAAATGAAATATACTAACATTCATAGTAACATTCATTAGTTATATTAGAACATTCATAGTAACATTGATTAGTTGTATAAGAATACTCATAGTAACATTGATTACTTATATAAAAACATTTAATGTTTTGTTAGTTTATTACTTCCTTTGAATGTTAACTCGTAACATTGTTTACGTGTTAGTCGATATGTATTAAAGAGTTGAAATGAAATATACTAACATTCATAGTAAAATTCATTAGTTGTATAAGAACATTCATAGTAACATTGATTAGTTATATAAGAACATTCAAAGTTTTGCGAATTTATTACTACCTTTGAATGTTATCTCGTAACATTGTTTACGTGTTAGTCGATATGTATTAAAGAGTTGAAATGAAATATACTAACATTCATAGTAAAATTCATTAGTTGTATAAGAACATTCATAGTAACATTGATTAGTTATATAAGAACATTCAAAGTTTTGCGAATTTATTACTTCCTTTGAATTTTATCTCGTAACATTGTTTACGTGTTTGTCGATATGTATTAAAGAGTTGAAATGAAATATACTAACATTCATAGTAACATTCATTAGTTATATTAGAACATTCATAGTAACATTGATTAGTTATATAAGAACATTCAATGTTTTGTTAATTTATTACTACCTTTGAATGTTATCTCGTATCATTGGTTACGTGTCAGTCGATATGTATTAAAGAGTTGAAATGAAATATACTAACATTCATAGTAATATTAATTAGTTATATAAGAACACTCATAGTATCATTGATTACTTATATAAAAACATTTAATGTTTTGATAGTTTATTACTACCTTTGAATGTTATCTCGTAACATTGGTTACGTGTCAGTCGATATTTATTAAAGAGTTGAAATGAAATATACTAACATTCATAGTAACATTAATTAGTTATATAAGAACATTCATAGTAACATTGATTAGTTATATAAGAACATTCAAAGTTTTGTTAGTTTATTACTTCCTTTGAATGTTAACTCGTAACATTGTTTACGTGTTAGTCGATATGTATTAAAGAGTTGAAATGAAATATACTAACATTCATAGTAAAATTCATTAGTTGTATAAGAACATTCATAGTAACATTGATTATTTATATAAGAACATTCAAAGTTTTGCGAATTTATTACTACCTTGGAATTTTATCTCGTAACATTGTTTACGTGTTTGTCGATATGTATTAAAGAGTTGAAATGAAATATACTAATATTCATAGTAACATTCATTAGTTATATTAGAACATTCATAGTAACATTGATTAGTTGTATAAGAATACTCATAGTAACATTGATTACTTATATAAAAACATTTAATGTTTTGTTAGTTTATTACTACCTTTGAATGTTATCTCGTAACATTGGTTACGTGTTAGTCGATATGTATTAAAGAGTTGAAATAAAATATACTAACAGTCATAGTAAAATTCATTAGTTGTATAAGAACATTCATAGTAACATTGATTAGTTATATAAGAACATTCAAAGTTTTGTTAATTTATTACTACCTTTGAATGTTATCTCGTAACATTGGTTACGTGTCAGTCGATATGTATTAAAGAGTTGAAATGAAATATACTAACATTCATAGTAACATTCATTAGTTATATAAGAACATTCATAGTAACATTGTTTAGTTATATAAGAACATTCAAAGTTTTGTTAGTTTATTACTTCCTTTGAATGTTAACTCGTAACATTGTTTACGTGTTAGTCGATATGTATTAAAGAGTTGAAATGAAATATACTAACATGCATAGTAAAATTCATTAGTTGTATAAGAACATTCATAGTAACATTGATTAGTTATATAAGAACATTCAAAGTTTTGCGAATTTATTACTGTAACAGCCCGAAACACGAGGTGTTACAGTGCCAGAGATTCTCCAAGAATCTCTACAGGCAAAGGAAGGAATGAACTAACATAACTTAAATATACATAAGGAATATATAAGCAGAACATAACTTACAACATCATCCCAAGCGGAGAAAACTAACCATCATACAAGTTTGACGACAAACCAACATTTAGAAGGTTCTAAACCCAATTTGGAGTAGCTAGATACAATACATATAAGGCTTCTAACATAAGAAGGCTAAGAGTTTACAAAATGATTCCTAAGAGACCAAACTCAAGGAAACCCATCCTAGTAACCGTCACGTTGCTTGACCACTTCCATGCTCCACTACTGCGCCAGAACCTGATCATGCAGAAACACAATCAGCCCCCACCGAAATGGGGGTTAGTCTCCAACCAGACTAGCAAGTGTATAGATAATGTAATATGTGCAAGAATCAAGATAAGAAAAGTAGAAACATGCACAAGTGATGCATTCCTCAACATATATATATATATATATATGATATTCAGATACACATATGAGTAAACGAATAAACAAGCATCTCAATCTTCTCATGTAATTACAACCTTTAAACGAAAATCATTAATAATAACACACATCATAAGTAAGAATTTCCGGCGTCCCGATATCGAGCGGACTACCCTCCTATGTGGGAGTCTCCCATAACATGGGCAACCATGATAATATGGAAATCATCTCAAACTTGGCCATAAGAGTAACATACGGACTATCCACCTCAAATGGAAGTCAAGGCCCACAATAGCTATGGACGCCCAACGGACTATCCACCACTTGTGGAAGTCAGGGCCCACAATAAAATGGACACCCAAACACATATGGCTAGCCATAGCACAACCAAACATGATTCTATATCTTTAGCTCATAATTAATCATAGCCTTAGCTATCAACTAGTAAACAAGCCCTAAACTTCAAAGTACATATATATGCCTAAACCTCTTTACATCTAGATAGGTATATGATTTATAAGATAGATAACTTAAATTAATAAACACATATACTTCATGGAATATTCCTAAATTCCTTAACCTTTCATCAAAACACTTAAGCATCCACAAACACTTGCCTTAGAGTCGACGATCGAGTCCGAGCCTTTCAATGAGTCGATTCCAAATGACTTATTTCCAATTAGCCCTTTCTAGATCCAATCAAGGTTTCCTAAATAATTATTTAACCAACCAATTACTAATTAAGCTTCACATAAAAACAAAACCCCCAAATTGAAACCTAGGGTTTCAAGATTTTAGAAGAAATCAAAGAAAGCTTTAAGGATTGAATCAAGACTCACAAATGGAGTAATAGGCTGCTAGGGAGGCTCGATGGCGTCGTTCCGAGGTGGTGATGATCGGACTTCACAACCCAACACGCAGCTGTGCAACACACCACACCAAACCAGTCCGTACGATGGCTATTTGGCGAGGACGGCTCGTTCCGAGGATGGATGGGCTGAGTTCGGTGGCTAAGGGTTTAATTTGGGTGGAGGGGCTGCTGATTTGAAGGATTGGCAGCAGCTGGCTGTGGCTAGAAGAAGAAGAAACGCACAGCTGAAAAAAAAAGAACGTGAAGGAGGAGGAGAAAGGAGGAAAGAGAAAGGAAAGGAGTAGAAAAAAGAATGGGTTGTCTCCATATTACCCAAAATGATTTATATATATATAAATATATATGGTGATAGTCAATTACTTAACTAGGTAGAAATCATCACTCGTAAAGCCAACGGAATTTATATAATGTCGACATGAACCAAACTAATCTTCCCGAAACTTCCACCCGAATTTCCAACACCCGGTCAATCAAAGGAAATTTACGATTCAAAATCTATATTTACCACATATTAGAATTATAAAGTATTTTATATTAACGGGATATCACATACCTCCCCCGTTAAAAGAAGTTTCGTCCCCGAAACTAGACCTCAAAGAGAAATGGGTAAAGCTGTCTCATTTTCTCCTCGGTTTCCCATGTTGCTGCATTGGTCCCATGCTTGGACCATAACACTTTCACAAGAGGAATCTTCTTATTCCTAAGTTGCTTCACTTCATATTCTACGATTTTGATTGGTTGCTCCTCATATGTGCAATCCTCTTCGAATTCGATATCATCATAGAGAATCACATGAGAAGGATCAGCTAGATATTTCCTTAACTGAGAGATATGAAACACACTATGAACTCTGCTCAGGGATGGTGGCAAGGCAAGGCGATATGCTGAAGATCCAACCTTTTCTAGAATTTCAAATGGACCAACATAACGTGGGCTCAGCTTCCCCCTTCGCCCAAATCTGAAAACACCCTTAGTAGGCGAGACTCGTACAAAAACATGATCACCAATTCCAAATTCAAGGGGTCGACGACGATTGTCTGCATAAGATTTTTGTCGGCTTTGGGCTGTCAATATTCTCTGTCTGATAACAGCAACTTCATCCCGGGTACGTTGTAATATGTCTGGGCTCACTAGATTTCTCTCTGACAGATCATCCCAACACAGTGGGGAACGGCATCTACGGCCATACAAAGCCTCATATGGGGCCATCTGAATGGATGCATGCCAACTATTGTTATATGTGAATTCCACTAGAGACAATTTAGTTCCCCAGTTTCCTGGCCAGTCTAATACACATGCCCTCATAATATCCTCCAGAGTTTGTATTGTTCTCTCGGTTTGACCGTCTGTCTGAGGGTGAAAGGAAGTACTAAATCTTAACTCAGTGCCCAAGGCTCTATGCAATGATCTCCAGAAATGTGATACAAACCGACCATCACGATCAGATACTATGGTCTTGGGGATGCCATGTAGGCGCACAATCTCTTGTAAGTATAGCTCAGCTAGTCGATCGGGACCCCAAACCTTCTTCACAGGTAGAAAATGGGCAGACTTGGTTAACCGGTCGACTATAACCCAAATGCAGTCCATCCCCTTTTGGGTCGTTGGCAAACCTGAGACAAAATCCATAGCAATATCTTCCCACTTCCATTCTGGTATTGGGAGGGGTTGTAACTCACCAGCTGGCCTTTGATGTTCAATCTTAACTTGTTGACATGTGAGGCACCTAGCTACAAACTCAGCTACTTCCTTCTTCATGTTACTCCACCAGAAGTTCTGCTTAAGATCCTTATACATCTTGTTGGCTCCGGGGTGTATCGAGTAGGGAGAAGCATGAGCTTCCCGTAAAATGATGCTCTTAATTTCATCATTAGAAGGCACGCATATCCGATTCTGAAATCTTAAGATACCATCATCATGAACCACAAATCCAGGTGTCCTCCCAGAAGAAATTTCACCGATAACCTTGTTTAATCTTGCGTCCTGTAATTGCTTCTCCCGAATGGAATCTAACAAGGATGACTGAATCTCTAATAAACAAAGTTGACCTTGATTCTTTTGGAACCGGACTTCAATCTCGTATCGCATAATCTCCTTCTGTAATTCAGGCTGACAAGTTAGGCATGCTATCATTCGTTCTTGACTCGACTTCCGACTCAAGGCATCTGCTACTACATTAGCTTTCCCTGGATGGTAGAGCATTTCAATGTCATAGTCTTTTATCAATTCCAGCCACCTTCTTTGCCTCATATTCAATTCCTTCTGGGTGAATATATACTTCAAGCTCTTGTGATCAGTGTAAATTTGACAACTCACACCATAGAGATAATGTCGCCAGATCTTAAGTGCAAATACTACCGCTGCAAGTTCCAAGTCATGCGTGGGGTAATTCATTTCATATGATTTTAACTGTCGGGAAGCATATGCAATCACCCTCCCTCGTTGCATCAAAACACAACCCAAACCATGCCTTGAAGCATCACTGTAAACAACAAAGTCTTCATTTCCTTGAGGAAGAGCTAGCACTGGAGCACTTGTTAATTTATGCTTAAGTTCTTGAAAACTCTGCAGACATTGTTGATTCCACTCGAATTTCTTCGTTTTCCGAAGCAGATTGGTTAATGGTTGAGAAATTTTGGAGAATCCTTCCACAAATCTTCTATAATAACCTGCCAAGCCAAGAAAACTTCTCACTTCCTTCACATTCTTTGGAGGTTGCCATCCTGATATAGCCTCAATCTTTTGAGGATCTACTTTTACACCTTCAGCAGAAATGATGTGTCCTAGAAATGTTACTTCAGTCATCCAAAAATCACACTTGGATAGTTTAGCATACAACTGATGTTGCCTTAGCGCCTGAAGGACAAGTTTAAGGTGCTCTTCGTGCTCTTCTTTGCTTTTGGAATATATCAAAATATCATCAATGAAAACGACAACAAATTGATCAAGATATTCGATGAACACCTGATTCATTAACTGCATAAACACGGCTGGAGCGTTTGTAAGACCGAAGGGCATCACTATAAATTCATAATGACCATATCTTGTTCTGAAAGCTGTTTTAGCAATATCTTCCTCTCTAATCCTCAACTGATGATAGCCCGACCTTAAATCAATCTTGGAGAAGACTACTGAACCCTGTAACTGATCCAACAAATCATCAATGCGAGGTAAAGGGTATTTATTTTTCACTGTAACCTTATTCAATTCCCTGTAGTCAATGCAAAGACGGAGACTTCCATCCTTCTTTTTTACGAACAATACAGGTGCTCCCCATGGAGATGCACTCGGTCTGATATACCCCTTATCAGCTAACTCCTCCAATTGCTTCTTTAATTCATGCATTTCACAAGGCGCCATTCGATATGGTGCTTTAGAAACTGGTCTTGTTCCTGGTTCAAGCTCTATAGTAAAGTCCACATCCCGACGAGGAGGTAAACTAGGTAATTCCTCAGGAAACACATCTAAAAACTCGCAGACAATGGGTATGTCAGATATGTTAGGGATCTCCTTAATATCTTCAAGAGCATAGCACATAAAGCCTTGGCACCCTCGCCTCAAAAGTTTCACTGCAGCCATAGCACTAATAACCATCCCTGACTTCTCAGGATCACGACCTTTAAACACATGACACAATCCATCCTCAGCGGTAATACTAACTGTTTTCTTGCGAAGATCCATCACTGCTCCATGACTCTCTAGCCAATCCATACCCAGAATTACATCATAATGATGCATATCTATTGCGATTAGGTTAGCTACCCAATCCCGATCACCAATACGGATCGGACAATTCCTAAACTCACGAGAGCCAGTCAACTTACTACCATTGGGCAAGCTAATCACAAAGGATTCACAATCATAAAGGCAAGTAAGATCCAGCCTAGCCGCACATGCCTCCGAAATAAAGGAATGGGTTGCTCCAGTATCGAATAAAACACATACAGGATGAGAGTAAATACTAAGTGTACCTGTAGCAACGGGAGCATTGGAATCCTCAGTTCTCATCTCATACACACGTCCCTTTCCTCTAGTTCCCGCTGTGGTTTGTTGGGATGCTGATGGTGTTGAACGAGTTTGTTGATGAGGGTACATAGACGATGAACGAAGTGGTTGAGCTGACCCCTTGGAAGTATACTGAGAGACAGAGGAAGGGGAAGGTCTTTCCTTACGTTGTCTACAGAAAGTTGCAATATGACCCTTCTCTCCACATTGAAAACATGTCTGAGGAGCCTTAGGACAATCTCTTTTTAAATGTTGAGTACTCTTGCAGTTATGGCACTGATATCCTTCAGGTAATGTCCCGCGAGAATTACTTGATCCAGGAGGTCCAGAATTCTGGATGGGTCTCGGAAAAGGAGGAGGTGGTCTTCTAATTCCACCCTCCTTTGTATTAGGTGGGGCCGAATGGGTCTTCTGTCTCTTGTAACTGCGAGTAACCGCCCTTTCAGCATCTAATCTTTTCTCCACTGCTAGAGCCACATCACAGTACTCTGCTAGGGTAGAACACTTATGTCCTGCCATATAAGTCCTAATCTCAGGTGCCACCCAAGGTTCAAAGTAATCAATCTTATCCTCTTCGCTACGGACTATCTTCGAAGCATAACGTAGGAGCTGATGATATTTTGCACTAGCCACAGTTACTGGCATCCCTTCGGGTGGAGGGTTCATAAAATCCTTCAACTTTTGCTTCTGTAAGGTCACTGGATAAAACCTTGAACGTATCTTAGTCTTAAAATCTTCCCAACTCATCTGACCTTCCGTGGGCTTTTCTGCATCCCACCAATCATCTGCATCCTTTATAAGATAATAAGAAACATTTGAAACCTTCTGATCATCAGGACACTTTACTCTTTCAAGACACTTCTCCATTTGTTTCAGCCAAAATTCTACTTCTGTTGGGTCACCACCACCGTCGTAAGTAGGGGGTTTCAGTTTCTCAAAGGCAGATGTAATACTAATAGCATCCACTCTATCAATCTCAGGTATTACTTGAGTAAGATTTGGAGGTGTAGTAGACACAGGAGGAGGCATAGGATGAGGTTGTGCCTGAGAATAGAAATTCTGGACAGCTTGTCCAATCATCTGTTGGAGAGTGGCCATAAATGCAGGGTCCATTCCTGCAGGAACATTTGGAGCTGTTGGATTTAAAGGCTCTCTAGGAGGAATAACTTCTTCCGCACCTCTAGGCTCACCACCCATACGACTTTCTGCATCACCCGAAGGCTGCATATTGTCGGAGTTCCCTCTTCCGACTCCCCCTCTATCACCACGAGTGCCTCGTGGTCTACCTCGGTTACGATAACCTCTTCTCATCATCTGCATATGTACTTACAAGTTTATAGAAAACTATATATATATATATATACAATTAATTAAAGTATCAACAAATACTATTGACTGCAATGGAAGCGATTAAGCAGCGCGTGACGGTAATTCTACCCTCCCAAGGAAAACTCAAACTAAGGCTCTGATACCAACTTCTGTAACAGCCCGAAACACGAGGTGTTACAGTGCCAGAGATTCTCCAAGAATCTCTACAGGCAAAGGAAGGAATGAACTAACATAACTTAAATATACATAAGGAATATATAAGCAGAACATAACTTACAACATCATCCCAAGCGGAGAAAACTAACCATCATACAAGTTTGACGACAAACCAACATTTAGAAGGTTCTAAACCCAATTTGGAGTAGCTAGATACAATACATATAAGGCTTCTAACATAAGAAGGCTAAGAGTTTACAAAATGATTCCTAAGAGACCAAACTCAAGGAAACCCATCCTAGTAACCGTCACGTTGCTTGACCACTTCCATGCTCCACTACTGCGCCAGAACCTGATCATGCAGAAACACAATCAGCCCCCACCGAAATGGGGGTTAGTCTCCAACCAGACTAGCAAGTGTATAGATAATGTAATATGTGCAAGAATCAAGATAAGAAAAGTAGAAACATGCACAAGTGATGCATTCCTCAACATATATATATATATATATATGATATTCAGATACACATATGAGTAAACGAATAAACAAGCATCTCAATCTTCTCATGTAATTACAACCTTTAAACGAAAATCATTAATAATAACACACATCATAAGTAAGAATTTCCGGCGTCCCGATATCGAGCGGACTACCCTCCTATGTGGGAGTCTCCCATAACATGGGCAACCATGATAATATGGAAATCATCTCAAACTTGGCCATAAGAGTAACATACGGACTATCCACCTCAAATGGAAGTCAAGGCCCACAATAGCTATGGACGCCCAACGGACTATCCACCACTTGTGGAAGTCAGGGCCCACAATAAAATGGACACCCAAACACATATGGCTAGCCATAGCACAACCAAACATGATTCTATATCTTTAGCTCATAATTAATCATAGCCTTAGCTATCAACTAGTAAACAAGCCCTAAACTTCAAAGTACATATATATGCCTAAACCTCTTTACATCTAGATAGGTATATGATTTATAAGATAGATAACTTAAATTAATAAACACATATACTTCATGGAATATTCCTAAATTCCTTAACCTTTCATCAAAACACTTAAGCATCCACAAACACTTGCCTTAGAGTCGACGATCGAGTCCGAGCCTTTCAATGAGTCGATTCCAAATGACTTATTTCCAATTAGCCCTTTCTAGATCCAATCAAGGTTTCCTAAATAATTATTTAACCAACCAATTACTAATTAAGCTTCACATAAAAACAAAACCCCCAAATTGAAACCTAGGGTTTCAAGATTTTAGAAGAAATCAAAGAAAGCTTTAAGGATTGAATCAAGACTCACAAATGGAGTAATAGGCTGCTAGGGAGGCTCGATGGCGTCGTTCCGAGGTGGTGATGATCGGACTTCACAACCCAACACGCAGCTGTGCAACACACCACACCAAACCAGTCCGTACGATGGCTATTTGGCGAGGACGGCTCGTTCCGAGGATGGATGGGCTGAGTTCGGTGGCTAAGGGTTTAATTTGGGTGGAGGGGCTGCTGATTTGAAGGATTGGCAGCAGCTGGCTGTGGCTAGAAGAAGAAGAAACGCACAGCTGAAAAAAAAAGAACGTGAAGGAGGAGGAGAAAGGAGGAAAGAGAAAGGAAAGGAGTAGAAAAAAGAATGGGTTGTCTCCATATTACCCAAAATGATTTATATATATATAAATATATATGGTGATAGTCAATTACTTAACTAGGTAGAAATCATCACTCGTAAAGCCAACGGAATTTATATAATGTCGACATGAACCAAACTAATCTTCCCGAAACTTCCACCCGAATTTCCAACACCCGGTCAATCAAAGGAAATTTACGATTCAAAATCTATATTTACCACATATTAGAATTATAAAGTATTTTATATTAACGGGATATCACAATTACTACCTTTGAATTTTATCTCGTAACATTGTTTACGTGTTTGTCGATATGTATTAAAGAGTTGAAATGAAATATACTAACATTCATAGTAACATTCATTAGTTATATTAGAACATTCATAGTAACATTGATTACTTATATAAAAACATTTAATGTTTTGTTAGTTTATTACTACCTTTGAATGTTATCTCGTAACATTGGTTACGTGTCAGTCGATATGTATTAAAGAGTTGAAATGAAATATACTAACATTCATAGTAACATTCATTAGTTATATAAGAACATTCATAGTAACATTGTTTAGTTATATAAGAACATTCAAAGTTTTGTTAGTTTATTACTTACTTTGAATGTTAACTCGTAACATTGTTTACGTGTTAGTCGATATGTATTAAAGAGTTGAAATGAAATATACTAACATTCATAGTAAAATTCATTAGTTGTATAAGAACATTCATAGTAACATTGATTAGTTATATAAGAACATTCAAAGTTTTGCGAATTTATTACTACCTTTGAATTTTATCTCGTAACATTGTTTACGTGTATGTCGATATGTATTAAAGAGTTGAAATGAAATATACTAACATTCATAGTAACATTCATTAGTTATATTAGAACATTCATAGTAACATTGATTAGTTATATAAGAACATTCAATGTTTTGTTAATTTATTACTACCTTTGAATGTTATCTCGTACCATTGGTTACGTGTCAGTCGATATGTATTAAAGAGTTGAAATGAAATATACTAACATTCATAGTAACATTAATTAGTTATATAAGAACACTCATAGTAACATTGATTACTTATATAAAAACATTTAATGTTTTGATAGTTTATTACTACCTTTGAATGTTATCTCGTAACATTGGTTACGTGTCAGTCGATATGTATTAAAGAGTTGAAATGAAATATACTAACATTCATAGTAACATTCATTAGTTATATAAGAACATTCATAGTAACATTGTTTAGTTATATAAGAACATTCAAAGTTTTGTTAGTTTATTACTTCCTTTGAATGTTAACTCGTAACATTGTTTACGTGTTAGTCGATATGTATTAAAGAGTTGAAATGAAATATACTAACATTCATAGTAAAATTCATTAGTTGTATAAGAACATTCATAGTAACATTGATTAGTTATATAAGAACATTCAAAGTTTTGCGAATTTATTACTACCTTTGAATTTTATCTCGTAACATTGTTTACGTGTTTGTCGATATGTATTAAAGAGTTGAAATGAAATATACTAACATTCATAGTAACATTCATTAGTTATATTAGAACATTCATAGTAACATTGATTACTTATATAAAAACATTTAATGTTTTGTTAGTTTATTACTACCTTTGAATGTTATCTCGTAACATTGGTTACGTGTCAGTCGATATGTATTAAAGAGTTGAAATGAAATATACTAACATTCATAGTAACATTCATTAGTTATATTAGAACAGTCATAGTAACATTGATTAGTTATATAAGAACATTCAAAGTTTTGTTAGTTTATTACTACCTTTGAATGTTATCTCGTAACATTGGTTACGTGTTAGTCGATATGTATTAAAGTGCTGAAATGAAATATACTAACATTCATAGTAACATTAATTAGTTATATAAGAACACTCATAGTAACATTGATTAGTTATATAAGAACATTCAAAGTTTTGTTAGTTTATTACTATCTTTGAATGTTATCTCGTAACATTGGTTACGTGTTAGTCGATATGTATTCAAGAGTTGAAATGAAATATACTAACATTCATAGTAACATTCATTAGTTGTATAAGAACATTCATAGTAACATTGATTAGTTATATAAGAACATTCAAAGTTTTGTTAGTTTATTACTACCTTTGAATGTTATCTCGTAACATTGGTAACGTGTTAGTCGATATGTATTAAAGAGTTGAAATGAAATATACTAACAGTCATAGTAAAATTCATTAGTTGTATAAGAACATTCATAGTAACATTGATTAGTTATATAAGAACATTCAATGTTTTGTTAGTTTATTACTACCTTTGAATGTTATCTCGTAACATTGGTTACGTGTTAGTCGATATGTATTAAAGAGTTGAAATGAAATATACTAACATTCATAGTAAAATTCATTAGTTGTATAAGATCATTCATAGTAACATTGATTAGTTATATAAGAACATTCAAAGTTTTGTTAGTTTATTACTACCTTTGAATGTTATCTCGTAACATTGGTTACGTGTTAGTCGATATGTATTAAAGAGTTGAAATGAAATATACTAACATTCATAGTAACATTAATTAGTTATGCAAGAACATTCATAGTAACATTGATTAGTTATATAAGAACATTCAAAGTTTTGTTAGTTTATTACTACCTTTGAATGTTATCTCGTAACATTGGTTACGTGTTAGTCGATATGTATTAAAGAGTTGAAATGAAATATACTAACATTCATAGTAAAATTCATTAGTTGTATAAGATCATTCATAGTAACATAGATTATTTATATAAGAACATTCAAAGTTTTGTGAATTTATTACTACCTTTGAATTTTATCTCGTAACATTGTTTACGTGTTTGTCGATATGTATTAAAGAGTTGAAATGAAATATACTAACATTCATAGTAACCTTCATTAGTTATATAAGAACATTCATAGTAACATTGTTTAGTTATATAAGAACATTCAAAGTTTTGTTAGTTTATTACTTCCTTTGAATGTTATCTCAGAACATTGTTTACGTGTTAGTCGATATGTATTAAAGAGTTGAAATGAAATATACTAACATTCATAGTAACATTCATTAGTTATATAAGAACATTCATAGCAACATTGATTAGTTATATAAGAACATTCAATGTTTTGTTAGTTTATTACTACCTTTGAATGTTATCTCGTAACATTGGTTACATGTTAGTCGATATGTATTAAAGAGTTGAAATGAAATATACTAACATTCATAGTAAAATTCATTAGTTGTATAAGATCATTCATAGTAACATTGATTAGTTATATAAGAACATTCAAAGTTTTGTGAATTTATTACTACCTTTGAATTTTATCTCGTAACATTGTTTACGTGTTTGTCGATATGTATTAAAGAGTTGAAATGAAATATACTAACATTCATAGTAACATTCATTAGTTATATTAGAACATTCATAGTAACATTGATTAGTTATATAAGAACATTCAATGTTTTGTTAGTTTATTACTACCTTTGAATGTTATCTCGTAACATTGGTTACATGTTAGTCGATATGTATTAAAGAGTTGAAATGAAATATACTAACATTCATAGTAAAATTCATTAGTTGTATAAGATCATTCATAGTAACATTGATTAGTTATATAAGAACATTCAAAGTTTTGTGAATTTATTACTACCTTTGAATTTTATCTCGTAACATTGTTTACGTGTTTGCCGATATGTATTAAAGAGTTGAAATGAAATATACTAACATTCATAGTAACATTCATTAGTTATATAAGAACATTCATAGTAACATTGTTTAGTTATATAAGAACATTCAAAGTTTTGTTAGTTTATTACTTCCTTTGAATGTTAACTCGTAACATTGTTTACGTGTTAGTCGATATGTATTAAAGAGTTGAAATGAAATATACTAACATTCATAGTAAAATTCATTAGTTGTATAAGAACATTCATAGTAACATTGATTAGTTATATAAGAACATTCAAAGTTTTGCGAATTTATTACTACCTTTGAATTTTATCTCGTAACATTGTTTACGTGTTTGTCGATATGTATTAAAGAGTTGAAATGAAATATACTAACATTCATAGTAACATTCATTAGTTATATTAGAACATTCATAGTAACATTGATTACTTATATAAAAACATTTAATGTTTTGTTAGTTTATTACTACCTTTGAATGTTATCTCGTAACATTGGTTACGTGTCAGTCGATATGTATTAAAGAGTTGAAATGAAATATACTAACATTCATAGTAACATTCATTAGTTATATTAGAACAGTCATAGTAACATTGATTAGTTATATAAGAACATTCAAAGTTTTGTTAGTTTATTACTACCTTTGAATGTTATCTCGTAACATTGGTTACGTGTTAGTCGATATGTATTAAAGTGCTGAAATGAAATATACTAACATTCATAGTAACATTAATTAGTTATATAAGAACACTCATAGTAACATTGATTAGTTATATAAGAACATTCAAAGTTTTGTTAGTTTATTACTATCTTTGAATGTTATCTCGTAACATTGGTTACGTGTTAGTCGATATGTATTCAAGAGTTGAAATGAAATATACTAACATTCATAGTAACATTCATTAGTTGTATAAGAACATTCATAGTAACATTGATTAGTTATATAAGAACATTCAAAGTTTTGTTAGTTTATTACTACCTTTGAATGTTATCTCGTAACATTGGTAACGTGTTAGTCGATATGTATTAAAGAGTTGAAATGAAATATACTAACAGTCATAGTAAAATTCATTAGTTGTATAAGAACATTCATAGTAACATTGATTAGTTATATAAGAACATTCAATGTTTTGTTAGTTTATTACTACCTTTGAATGTTATCTCGTAACATTGGTTACGTGTTAGTCGATATGTATTAAAGAGTTGAAATGAAATATACTAACATTCATAGTAAAATTCATTAGTTGTATAAGATCATTCATAGTAACATTGATTAGTTATATAAGAACATTCAAAGTTTTGTTAGTTTATTACTACCTTTGAATGTTATCTCGTAACATTGGTTACGTGTTAGTCGATATGTATTAAAGAGTTGAAATGAAATATACTAACATTCATAGTAACATTAATTAGTTATGCAAGAACATTCATAGTAACATTGATTAGTTATATAAGAACATTCAAAGTTTTGTTAGTTTATTACTACCTTTGAATGTTATCTCGTAACATTGGTTACGTGTTAGTCGATATGTATTAAAGAGTTGAAATGAAATATACTAACATTCATAGTAAAATTCATTAGTTGTATAAGATCATTCATAGTAACATAGATTATTTATATAAGAACATTCAAAGTTTTGTGAATTTATTACTACCTTTGAATTTTATCTCGTAACATTGTTTACGTGTTTGTCGATATGTATTAAAGAGTTGAAATGAAATATACTAACATTCATAGTAACCTTCATTAGTTATATAAGAACATTCATAGTAACATTGTTTAGTTATATAAGAACATTCAAAGTTTTGTTAGTTTATTACTTCCTTTGAATGTTATCTCAGAACATTGTTTACGTGTTAGTCGATATGTATTAAAGAGTTGAAATGAAATATACTAACATTCATAGTAACATTCATTAGTTATATAAGAACATTCATAGCAACATTGATTAGTTATATAAGAACATTCAATGTTTTGTTAGTTTATTACTACCTTTGAATGTTATCTCGTAACATTGGTTACATGTTAGTCGATATGTATTAAAGAGTTGAAATGAAATATACTAACATTCATAGTAAAATTCATTAGTTGTATAAGATCATTCATAGTAACATTGATTAGTTATATAAGAACATTCAAAGTTTTGTTAGTTTATTACTACCTTTGAATGTTATCTCGTAACATTGGTTACGTGTTAGTCGATATGTATTAAAGAGTTGAAATGAAATATACTAACATTCATAGTAACATTAATTAGTTATGCAAGAACATTCATAGTAACATTGATTAGTTATATAAGAACATTCAAAGTTTTGTTAGTTTATTACTACCTTTGAATGTTATCTCGTAACATTGGTTACGTGTTAGTCGATATGTATTAAAGAGTTGAAATGAAATATACTAACATTCATAGTAAAATTCATTAGTTGTATAAGATCATTCATAGTAACATAGATTATTTATATAAGAACATTCAAAGTTTTGTGAATTTATTACTACCTTTGAATTTTATCTCGTAACATTGTTTACGTGTTTGTCGATATGTATTAAAGAGTTGAAATGAAATATACTAACATTCATAGTAACCTTCATTAGTTATATAAGAACATTCATAGTAACATTGTTTAGTTATATAAGAACATTCAAAGTTTTGTTAGTTTATTACTTCCTTTGAATGTTATCTCAGAACATTGTTTACGTGTTAGTCGATATGTATTAAAGAGTTGAAATGAAATATACTAACATTCATAGTAACATTCATTAGTTATATAAGAACATTCATAGCAACATTGATTAGTTATATAAGAACATTCAATGTTTTGTTAGTTTATTACTACCTTTGAATGTTATCTCGTAACATTGGTTACATGTTAGTCGATATGTATTAAAGAGTTGAAATGAAATATACTAACATTCATAGTAAAATTCATTAGTTGTATAAGATCATTCATAGTAACATTGATTAGTTATATAAGAACATTCAAAGTTTTGTGAATTTATTACTACCTTTGAATTTTATCTCGTAACATTGTTTACGTGTTTGTCGATATGTATTAAAGAGTTGAAATGAAATATACTAACATTCATAGTAACATTCATTAGTTATATTAGAACATTCATAGTAACATTGATTAGTTATATAAGAACATTCAATGTTTTGTTAGTTTATTACTACCTTTGAATGTTATCTCGTAACATTGGTTACATGTTAGTCGATATGTATTAAAGAGTTGAAATGAAATATACTAACATTCATAGTAAAATTCATTAGTTGTATAAGATCATTCATAGTAACATTGATTAGTTATATAAGAACATTCAAAGTTTTGTGAATTTATTACTACCTTTGAATTTTATCTCGTAACATTGTTTACGTGTTTGCCGATATGTATTAAAGAGTTGAAATGAAATATACTAACATTCATAGTAACATTCATTAGTTATATAAGAACATTCATAGTAACATTGTTTAGTTATATAAGAACATTCAAAGTTTTGTTAGTTTATTACTTCCTTTGAATGTTAACTCGTAACATTGTTTACGTGTTAGTCGATATGTATTAAAGAGTTGAAATGAAATATACTAACATTCATAGTAAAATTCATTAGTTGTATAAGAACATTCATAGTAACATTGATTAGTTATATAAGAACATTCAAAGTTTTGCGAATTTATTACTACCTTTGAATTTTATCTCGTAACATTGTTTACGTGTTTGTCGATATGTATTAAAGAGTTGAAATGAAATATACTAACATTCATAGTAACATTCATTAGTTATATTAGAACATTCATAGTAACATTGATTACTTATATAAAAACATTTAATGTTTTGTTAGTTTATTACTACCTTTGAATGTTATCTCGTAACATTGGTTACGTGTCAGTCGATATGTATTAAAGAGTTGAAATGAAATATACTAACATTCATAGTAACATTCATTAGTTATATTAGAACAGTCATAGTAACATTGATTAGTTATATAAGAACATTCAAAGTTTTGTTAGTTTATTACTACCTTTGAATGTTATCTCGTAACATTGGTTACGTGTTAGTCGATATGTATTAAAGTGCTGAAATGAAATATACTAACATTCATAGTAACATTAATTAGTTATATAAGAACACTCATAGTAACATTGATTAGTTATATAAGAACATTCAAAGTTTTGTTAGTTTATTACTATCTTTGAATGTTATCTCGTAACATTGGTTACGTGTTAGTCGATATGTATTCAAGAGTTGAAATGAAATATACTAACATTCATAGTAACATTCATTAGTTGTATAAGAACATTCATAGTAACATTGATTAGTTATATAAGAACATTCAAAGTTTTGTTAGTTTATTACTACCTTTGAATGTTATCTCGTAACATTGGTAACGTGTTAGTCGATATGTATTAAAGAGTTGAAATGAAATATACTAACAGTCATAGTAAAATTCATTAGTTGTATAAGAACATTCATAGTAACATTGATTAGTTATATAAGAACATTCAATGTTTTGTTAGTTTATTACTACCTTTGAATGTTATCTCGTAACATTGGTTACGTGTTAGTCGATATGTATTAAAGAGTTGAAATGAAATATACTAACATTCATAGTAAAATTCATTAGTTGTATAAGATCATTCATAGTAACATTGATTAGTTATATAAGAACATTCAAAGTTTTGTTAGTTTATTACTACCTTTGAATGTTATCTCGTAACATTGGTTACGTGTTAGTCGATATGTATTAAAGAGTTGAAATGAAATATACTAACATTCATAGTAACATTAATTAGTTATGCAAGAACATTCATAGTAACATTGATTAGTTATATAAGAACATTCAAAGTTTTGTTAGTTTATTACTACCTTTGAATGTTATCTCGTAACATTGGTTACGTGTTAGTCGATATGTATTAAAGAGTTGAAATGAAATATACTAACATTCATAGTAAAATTCATTAGTTGTATAAGATCATTCATAGTAACATAGATTATTTATATAAGAACATTCAAAGTTTTGTGAATTTATTACTACCTTTGAATTTTATCTCGTAACATTGTTTACGTGTTTGTCGATATGTATTAAAGAGTTGAAATGAAATATACTAACATTCATAGTAACCTTCATTAGTTATATAAGAACATTCATAGTAACATTGTTTAGTTATATAAGAACATTCAAAGTTTTGTTAGTTTATTACTTCCTTTGAATGTTATCTCAGAACATTGTTTACGTGTTAGTCGATATGTATTAAAGAGTTGAAATGAAATATACTAACATTCATAGTAACATTCATTAGTTATATAAGAACATTCATAGCAACATTGATTAGTTATATAAGAACATTCAATGTTTTGTTAGTTTATTACTACCTTTGAATGTTATCTCGTAACATTGGTTACATGTTAGTCGATATGTATTAAAGAGTTGAAATGAAATATACTAACATTCATAGTAAAATTCATTAGTTGTATAAGATCATTCATAGTAACATTGATTAGTTATATAAGAACATTCAAAGTTTTGTGAATTTATTACTACCTTTGAATTTTATCTCGTAACATTGTTTACGTGTTTGTCGATATGTATTAAAGAGTTGAAATGAAATATACTAACATTCATAGTAACATTCATTAGTTATATTAGAACATTCATAGTAACATTGATTAGTTATATAAGAACATTCAATGTTTTGTTAGTTTATTACTACCTTTGAATGTTATCTCGTAACATTGGTTACATGTTAGTCGATATGTATTAAAGAGTTGAAATGAAATATACTAACATTCATAGTAAAATTCATTAGTTGTATAAGATCATTCATAGTAACATTGATTAGTTATATAAGAACATTCAAAGTTTTGTGAATTTATTACTACCTTTGAATTTTATCTCGTAACATTGTTTACGTGTTTGCCGATATGTATTAAAGAGTTGAAATGAAATATACTAACATTCATAGTAACATTCATTAGTTATATAAGAACATTCATAGTAACATTGTTTAGTTATATAAGAACATTCAAAGTTTTGTTAGTTTATTACTTCCTTTGAATGTTAACTCGTAACATTGTTTACGTGTTAGTCGATATGTATTAAAGAGTTGAAATGAAATATACTAACATTCATAGTAACATTCATTAGTTGTATAAGAACATTCATAGTAACATTGATTAGTTATATAAGAACATTCAAAGTTTTGTCAGTTTATTACTACCTTTGAATGTTATCTCGTAACATTGGTTACGTGTTAGTCGATATGTATTAAAGAGTTGAAATGAAATATACTAACATTCATAGTAAAATTCATTAGTTGTATAAGAACATTCATAGTAACATTGTTTAGTTATATAAGAACATTCAAAGTTTTGTTAGTTTATTACTTCCTTTGAATGTTAACTCGTAACATTGTTTACGTGTTAGTCGATATGTATTAAAGAGTTGAAATGAAATATACTAACATTCATAGTAACATTCATTAGTTGTATAAGAACATTCATAGTAACA
The DNA here is from genome assembly GCA_029168935.1 of Oxyria digyna. Lineage (NCBI taxonomy): Eukaryota > Viridiplantae > Streptophyta > Magnoliopsida > Caryophyllales > Polygonaceae > Oxyria > Oxyria digyna. The sequence goes on along the minus strand of JAPVLV010000010.1, from coordinate 20,453,208 downwards.
TTGATTAGTTATATAAGAACATTCAAAGTTTTGTCAGTTTATTACTACCTTTGAATGTTATCTCGTAACATTGGTTACGTGTTAGTCGATATGTATTAAAGAGTTGAAATGAAATATACTAACATTCATAGTAAAATTCATTAGTTGTATAAGAACATTCATAGTAACATTGATTAGTTATATAAGAACATTTAAAGTTTTGTTAGCTTATTACTACCTTTGAATGTTATCTCGTAACATTGGTTACGTGTTAGTCGATATGTATTAAAGAGTTGAAATGAAATATACTAACAGTCATAGTAAAATTCATTAGTTGTATAAGAACATTCATAGTAACATTGATTAGTTATATAAGAACATTCAAAGTTTTGTCAGTTTATTACTACCTTTGAATGTTATCTCGTAACATTGGTTACGTGTTAGTCGATATGTATTAAAGAGTTGAAATGAAATATACTAACATTCATAGTAAAATTCATTAGTTGTATAAGAACATTCATAGTAACATTGATTAGTTATATAAGAACATTTAAAGTTTTGTTAGCTTATTACTACCTTTGAATGTTATCTCGTAACATTGGTTACGTGTTAGTCGATATGTATTAAAGAGTTGAAATGAAATATACTAACAGTCATAGTAAAATTCATTAGTTGTATAAGAACATTCATAGTAACATTGATTAGTTATATAAGAACATTCAATGTTTTGTTAGTTTATTACTACCTTTGAATGTTATCTCGTAACATTGGTTACGTGTTAGTCGATATGTATTAAAGAGTTGAAATGAAATATACTAACATTCATAGTAAAATTCATTAGTTGTATAAGATCATTCATAGTAACATTGATTAGTTATATAAGAACATTCAAAGTTTTGTTAGTTTATTACTACCTTTGAATGTTATCTCGTAACATTGGTTACGTGTCAGTCGATATGTATTAAAGAGTTGAAATGAAATATACTAACATTCATAGTAACATTAATTAGTTATGTAAGAACATTCATAGTAACATTGATTAGTTATATAAGAACATTCAAAGTTTTGTTAGTGTATTACTACCTTTGAATGTTAACTCGTAACATTGGTTACGTGTTAGTCGATATGTATTAAAGAGTTGAAATGAAATATACTAACATTCATAGTAAAATTCATTAGTTGTATAAGATCATTCATAGTAACATAGAATAGTTATATAAGAACATTCATAGTAACATTGTTTAGTTATATAAGAACATTCAAAGTTTTGTTAGTTTATTACTTCCTTTGAATGTTAACTCGTAACATTGTTTACGTGTTAGTCGATATGTATTAAAGAGTTGAAATGAAATATACTAACATTCATAGTAACATTCATTAGTTGTATAAGAACATTCATAGTAACATTGATTAGTTATATAAGAACATTCAAAGTTTTGTCAGTTTATTACTACCTTTGAATGTTATCTCGTAACATTGGTTACATGTTAGTCGATATGTATTAAAGAGTTGAAATGAAATATACTAACAGTCATAGTAAAATTCATTAGTTGTATAAGAACATTCATATTAACATTGATTAGTTATATAAGAACATTCAAAGTTTTGTTAGTTTATTACTACCTTTGAATGTTATCTCGTAACATTGGTTACGTGTTAGTCGATATGTATTAAAGAGTTGAAATGAAATATACTAACATTCATAGTAACATTCATTAGTTGTATAAGAACATTCATAGTAACATTCATTAGTTGTATAAGAACATTCATAGTAACATTGATTAGTTATATAAGAACATTCGAAGTTTTGTCAGTTTATTACTACCTTTGAATGTTATCTCGTAACATTGGTTACGTGTTAGTCGATATGTATTAAAGAGTTGAAATGAAATATACTAACATTCATAGTAAAATTCATTAGTTGTATAAGAACATTCATAGTAACATTGATTAGTTATATAAGAACATTCAAAGTTTTGTTAGCTTATTACTACCTTTGAATGTTATCTCGTAACATTGGTTACGTGTCAGTCGATATGTATTAAAGAGTTGAAATGAAATATACTAACATTCATAGTAACATTAATTAGTTATATAAGAACATTCATAGTAACATTGATTAGTTATATAAGAACATTCAAAGTTTTGTTAGTGTATTACTACCTTTGAATGTTATCTCGTAACATTGGTTACGTGTTAGTCGATATGTATTAAAGAGTTGAAATGAAATATACTAACATTCATAGTAACATTCATTAGTTGTATAAGAACATTCATAGTAACATTGATTAGTTATATAAGAACATTCAAAGTTTTGTTAGTTTATTACTACCTTTGAATGTTATCTCGTAACATTGGTTACGTGTTAGTCGATATGTATTAAAGAGTTGAAATGAAATATACTAACAGTCATAGTAAAATTCATTAGTTGTATAAGAACATTCATAGTAACATTGATTAGTTATATAAGAACATTCAAAGTTTTGTTAGCTTATTACTACCTTTGAATGTTATCTCGTAACATTGGTTACGTGTCAGTCGATATGTATTAAAGAGTTGAAATGAAATATACTAACATTCATAGTAACATTCATTAGTTATATAAGAACATTCATAGCAACATTGATTAGTTATATAAGAACATTCAATGTTTTGTTAGTTTATTACTACCTTTGAATGTTATCTCGTAACATTGGTTACATGTTAGTCGATATGTATTAAAGAGTTGAAATGAAATATACTAACATTCATAGTAAAATTCATTAGTTGTATAAGATCATTCATAGTAACATTGATTAGTTATATAAGAACATTCAAAGTTTTGTGAATTTATTACTACCTTTGAATTTTATCTCGTAACATTGTTTACGTGTTTGTCGATATGTATTAAAGAGTTGAAATGAAATATACTAACATTCATAGTAACATTCATTAGTTATATTACAACATTCATAGTAACATTGATTAGTTATATAAGAACATTCAAAGTTTTGCTAGTTTATTACTACCTCTGAATGTTATCTCGTAACATTGGTTACGTGTCAGTCCATATGTATTAAAGAGTTGAAATGAAATATACTAACATTCATAGTAACATTCATTAGTTATATAAGAACATTCATAGTAACATTGTTTAGTTATATAAGAACATTCAAAGTTTTGTTAGTTTATTACTTCCTTTGAATGTTAACTCGTAACATTGTTTACGTGTTAGTCGATATGTATTAAAGAGTTGAAATGAAATATACTAACACTCATAGTAACATTCATTAGTTGTATAAGAACATTCATAGTAACATTGATTAGTTATATAAGAACATTCAAAGTTTTGTCAGTTTATTACTACCTTTGAATGTTATCTCGTAACATTGGTTACGTGTTAGTCGATATGTATTAAAGAGTTGAAATGAAATATACTAACATTCATAGTAAAATTCATTAGTTGTATAAGAACATTCATAGTAACATTGTTTAGTTATATAAGAACATTCAAAGTTTTGTTAGTTTATTACTTCCTTTGAATGTTAACTCGTAACATTGTTTACGTGTTAGTCGATATGTATTAAAGAGTTGAAATGAAATATACTAACATTCATAGTAACATTCATTAGTTGTATAAGAACATTCATAGTAACATTCATTAGTTGTATAAGAACATTCATAGTAACATTGATTAGTTATATAAGAACATTCAAAGTTTTGTCAGTTTATTACTACCTTTGAATGTTATCTCGTAACATTGGTTACGTGTTAGTCGATATGTATTAAAGAGTTGAAATGAAATATACTAACATTCATAGTAAAATTCATTAGTTGTATAAGAACATTCATAGTAACATTGATTAGTTATATAAGAACATTCAAAGTTTTGTTAGCTTATTACTACCTTTGAATGTTATCTCGTAACATTGGTTACGTGTCAGTCGATATTTATTAAAGAGTTGAAATGAAATATACTAACATTCATAGTAACATTAATTAGTTATATAAGAACATTCATAGTAACATTGATTAGTTATATAAGAACATTCAAAGTTTTGTTAGTGTATTACTACCTTTGAATGTTATCTCGTAACATTGGTTACGTGTTAGTCGATATGTATTAAAGAGTTGAAATGAAATATACTAACATTCATAGTAACATTCATTAGTTGTATAAGAACATTCATAGTAACATTGATTAGTTATATAAGAACATTCAAAGTTTTGTTAGTTTATTACTACCTTTGAATGTTATCTCGTAACATTGGTTACGTGTTAGTCGATATGTATTAAAGAGTTGAAATGAAATATACTAACAGTCATAGTAAAATTCATTAGTTGTATAAGAACATTCATAGTAACATTGATTAGTTATATAAGAACATTCAAAGTTTTGTTAGCTTATTACTACCTTTGAATGTTATCTCGTAACATTGGTTACGTGTCAGTCGATATGTATTAAAGAGTTGAAATGAAATATACTAACATTCATAGTAACATTCATTAGTTATATAAGAACATTCATAGCAACATTGATTAGTTATATAAGAACATTCAATGTTTTGTTAGTTTATTACTACCTTTGAATGTTATCTCGTAACATTGGTTACATGTTAGTCGATATGTATTAAAGAGTTGAAATGAAATATACTAACATTCATAGTAAAATTCATTAGTTGTATAAGATCATTCATAGTAACATTGATTAGTTATATAAGAACATTCAAAGTTTTGTGAATTTATTACTACCTTTGAATTTTATCTCGTAACATTGTTTACGTGTTTGTCGATATGTATTAAAGAGTTGAAATGAAATATACTAACATTCATAGTAACATTCATTAGTTATATTACAACATTCATAGTAACATTGATTAGTTATATAAGAACATTCAAAGTTTTGCTAGTTTATTACTACCTCTGAATGTTATCTCGTAACATTGGTTACGTGTCAGTCCATATGTATTAAAGAGTTGAAATGAAATATACTAACATTCATAGTAACATTCATTAGTTATATAAGAACATTCATAGTAACATTGTTTAGTTATATAAGAACATTCAAAGTTCTGTTAGTTTATTACTTCCTTTGAATGTTAACTCGTAACATTGTTTACGTGTTAGTCGATATGTATTAAAGAGTTGAAATGAAATATACTAACACTCATAGTAACATTCATTAGTTGTATAAGAACATTCATAGTAACATTGATTAGTTATATAAGAACATTCAAAGTTTTGTCAGTTTATTACTACCTTTGAATGTTATCTCGTAACATTGGTTACGTGTTAGTCGATATGTATTAAAGAGTTGAAATGAAATATACTAACAGTCATAGTAAAATTCATTAGTTGTATAAGAACATTCATAGTAACATTGATTAGTTATATAAGAACATTCAAAGTTTTGTTAGCTTATTACTACCTTTGAATGTTATCTCGTAACATTGGTTACGTGTCAGTCGATATGTATTAAAGAGTTGAAATGAAATATACTAACATTCATAGTAACATTCATTAGTTATATAAGAACATTCATAGCAACATTGATTAGTTATATAAGAACATTCAATGTTTTGTTAGTTTATTACTACCTTTGAATGTTATCTCGTAACATTGGTTACATGTTAGTCGATATGTATTAAAGAGTTGAAATGAAATATACTAACATTCATAGTAAAATTCATTAGTTGTATAAGATCATTCATAGTAACATTGATTAGTTATATAAGAACATTCAAAGTTTTGTGAATTTATTACTACCTTTGAATTTTATCTCGTAACATTGTTTACGTGTTTGTCGATATGTATTAAAGAGTTGAAATGAAATATACTAACATTCATAGTAACATTCATTAGTTATATTACAACATTCATAGTAACATTGATTAGTTATATAAGAACATTCAAAGTTTTGCTAGTTTATTACTACCTCTGAATGTTATCTCGTAACATTGGTTACGTGTCAGTCCATATGTATTAAAGAGTTGAAATGAAATATACTAACATTCATAGTAACATTCATTAGTTATATAAGAACATTCATAGTAACATTGTTTAGTTATATAAGAACATTCAAAGTTCTGTTAGTTTATTACTTCCTTTGAATGTTAACTCGTAACATTGTTTACGTGTTAGTCGATATGTATTAAAGAGTTGAAATGAAATATACTAACACTCATAGTAACATTCATTAGTTGTATAAGAACATTCATAGTAACATTGATTAGTTATATAAGAACATTCAAAGTTTTGTCAGTTTATTACTACCTTTGAATGTTATCTCGTAACATTGGTTACGTGTTAGTCGATATGTATTAAAGAGTTGAAATGAAATATACTAACAGTCATAGTAAAATTCATTAGTTGTATAAGAACATTCATAGTAACATTGATTAGTTATATAAGAACATTCAAAGTTTTGTTAGCTTATTACTACCTTTGAATGTTATCTCGTAACATTGGTTACGTGTCAGTCGATATGTATTAAAGAGTTGAAATGAAATATACTAACATTCATAGTAACATTCATTAGTTATATAAGAACATTCATAGCAACATTGATTAGTTATATAAGAACATTCAATGTTTTGTTAGTTTATTACTACCTTTGAATGTTATCTCGTAACATTGGTTACATGTTAGTCGATATGTATTAAAGAGTTGAAATGAAATATACTAACATTCATAGTAAAATTCATTAGTTGTATAAGATCATTCATAGTAACATTGATTAGTTATATAAGAACATTCAAAGTTTTGTGAATTTATTACTACCTTTGAATTTTATCTCGTAACATTGTTTACGTGTTTGTCGATATGTATTAAAGAGTTGAAATGAAATATACTAACATTCATAGTAACATTCATTAGTTATATTACAACATTCATAGTAACATTGATTAGTTATATAAGAACATTCAAAGTTTTGCTAGTTTATTACTACCTCTGAATGTTATCTCGTAACATTGGTTACGTGTCAGTCCATATGTATTAAAGAGTTGAAATGAAATATACTAACATTCATAGTAACATTCATTAGTTATATAAGAACATTCATAGTAACATTGTTTAGTTATATAAGAACATTCAAAGTTCTGTTAGTTTATTACTTCCTTTGAATGTTAACTCGTAACATTGTTTACGTGTTAGTCGATATGTATTAAAGAGTTGAAATGAAATATACTAACACTCATAGTAACATTCATTAGTTGTATAAGAACATTCATAGTAACATTGATTAGTTATATAAGAACATTCAAAGTTTTGTCAGTTTATTACTACCTTTGAATGTTATCTCGTAACATTGGTTACGTGTTAGTCGATATGTATTAAAGAGTTGAAATGAAATATACTAACATTCATAGTAAAATTCATTAGTTGTATAAGAACATTCATAGTAACATTGTTTAGTTATATAAGAACATTCAAAGTTTTGTTAGTTTATTACTTCCTTTGAATGTTAACTCGTAACATTGTTTACGTGTTAGTCGATATGTATTAAAGAGTTGAAATGAAATATACTAACATTCATAGTAACATTCATTAGTTGTATAAGAACATTCATAGTAACATTCATTAGTTGTATAAGAACATTCATAGTAACATTGATTAGTTATATAAGAACATTCAAAGTTTTGTCAGTTTATTACTACCTTTGAATGTTATCTCGTAACATTGGTTACGTGTTAGTCGATATGTATTAAAGAGTTGAAATGAAATATACTAACATTCATAGTAAAATTCATTAGTTGTATAAGAACATTCATAGTAACATTGATTAGTTATATAAGAACATTCAAAGTTTTGTTAGCTTATTACTACCTTTGAATGTTATCTCGTAACATTGGTTACGTGTCAGTCGATATGTATTAAAGAGTTGAAATGAAATATACTAACATTCATAGTAACATTAATTAGTTATATAAGAACATTCATAGTAACATTGATTAGTTATATAAGAACATTCAAAGTTTTGTTAGTGTATTACTACCTTTGAATGTTATCTCGTAACATTGGTTACGTGTTAGTCGATATGTATTAAAGAGTTGAAATGAAATATACTAACATTCATAGTAACATTCATTAGTTGTATAAGAACATTCATAGTAACATTGATTAGTTATATAAGAACATTCAAAGTTTTGTTAGTTTATTACTACCTTTGAATGTTATCTCGTAACATTGGTTACGTGTTAGTCGATATGTATTAAAGAGTTGAAATGAAATATACTAACAGTCATAGTAAAATTCATTAGTTGTATAAGAACATTCATATTAACATTGATTAGTTATATAAGAACATTCAAAGTTTTGTTAGTTTATTACTACCTTTGAATGTTATCTCGTAACATTGGTTACGTGTTAGTCGATATGTATTAAAGAGTTGAAATGAAATATACTAACAGTCATAGTAAAATTCATTAGTTGTATAAGAACATTCATAGTAACATTGATTAGTTATATAAGAACATTCAATGTTTTGTTAGTTTATTACTACCTTTGAATGTTATCTCGTAACATTGGTTACGTGTTAGTCGATATGTATTAAAGAGTTGAAATGAAATATACTAACATTCATAGTAAAATTCATTAGTTGTATAAGATCATTCATAGTAACATTGATTAGTTATATAAGAACATTCAAAGTTTTGTTAGTTTATTACTACCTTTGAATGTTATCTCGTAACATTGGTTACGTGTTAGTCGATATGTATTAAAGAGTTGAAATGAAATATACAAACATTCATAGTAACATTAATTAGTTATGTAAGAACATTCATAGTAACATTGATTAGTTATATAAGAACATTCAAAGTTTTGTTAGTTTATTACTACCTTTGAATGTTATCTCGTAACATTGGTTACGTGTTAGTCGATATGTATTAAAGAGTTGAAATGAAATATACTAACATTCATAGTAAAATTCATTAGTTGTATAAGAACATTCATAGTAACATTGATTAGTTATATAAGAACATTTAAAGTTTTGTTATCTTATTACTACCTTTGAATGTTATCTCGTAACATTGGTTACGTGTCAGTCGATATGTATTAAAGAGTTGAAATGAAATATACTAACATTCATAGTAACATTAATTAGTTATATAAGAACATTCATAGTAACATTGATTAGTTATATAAGAACATTTAAAGTTTTGTTAGTTTATTACTACCTTTGAATGTTATCTCGTAACATTGGTTACGTGTTAGTCGATATGTATTAAAGAGTTGAAATGAAATATACTAACATTCATAGTAACATTCATTAGTTATATAAGAACATTCATAGTAACATTGATTAGTTATATAAGAACATTCAATGTTTTGTTAGTTTATTACTACCTTTGAATGTTATCTCGTAACATTGGTTACGTGTTAGTCGATATGTATTAAAGAGTTGAAATGAAATATACTAAAATTCATAGTAACATTCATTAGTTATATAAGAACATTCATAGTAACATTGATTAGTTATATAAGAACATTCAAAGTTTTGTTAGTTTATTACTTCCTTTGAATGTTATCTCAGAACATTGTTTACGTGTTAGTCGATATGTATTAAAGAGTTGAAATGAAATATACTAACATTCATAGTAAAATTCATTAGTTGTATAAGAACATTCATAGTAACATTGATTAGTTATATAAGAACATTCAAAGTTTTGTTAGCTTATTACTACCTTTGAATGTTATCTCGTAACATTGGTTACGTGTCAGTCGATATGTATTAAAGTGTTGAAATGAAATATACTAACATTCATAGTAACATTAATTAGTTATATAAGAACATTCATAGTAACATTGATTAGTTATATAAGAACATTTAAAGTTTTTTTAGTTTATTACTACCTTTGAATGTTATCTCGTAACATTGGTTACGTGTTAGTCGATATGTATTAAAGAGTTGAAATGAAATATACTAAAATTCATAGTAACATTCATTAGTTATATAAGAACATTCATAGTAACATTGATTAGTTATATAAGAACATTCAAAGTTTTGTTAGTTTATTACTTCCTTTGAATGTTATCTCAGAACATTGTTTACGTGTTAGTCGATATGTATTAAAGAGTTGAATGAAATATACTAACATTCATAGTAAAATTCATTAGTTGTATAAGAACATTCATAGTAACATTGATTTGTTATATAAGAACATTCAAAGTTTTGTTAGCTTATTACTACCTTTGAATGTTATCTCGTAACATTGGTTACGTGTCAGTCGATATGTATTAAAGTGTTGAAATGAAATATACTAACATTCATAGTAACATTAATTAGTTATATAAGAACATTCATAGTAACATTGATTAGTTATATAAGAACATTTAAAGTTTTGTTAGTTTATTACTACCTTTGAATGTTATCTCGTAACATTGGTTACGTGTTAGTCGATATGTATTAAAGAGTTGAAATGAAATATACTAACATTCATAGTAACATTCATTAGTTATATAAGAACATTCATAGTAACATTGATTAGTTATATAAGAACATTCAATGTTTTGTTAGTTTATTACTACCTTTGAATGTTATCTCGTAACATTGGTTACGTGTTAGTCGATATGTATTAAAGAGTTGAAATGAAATATACTAAAATTCATAGTAACATTCATTAGTTATATAAGAACATTCATAGTAACATTGATTAGTTATATAAGAACATTCAAAGTTTTGTTAGTTTATTACTTCCTTTGAATGTTATCTCAGAACATTGTTTACGTGTTAGTCGATATGTATTAAGGAGTTGAAATGAAATATACTAACATTCATAGTAAAATTCATTAGTTGTATAAGAACATTCATAGTAACATTGATTAGTTATATAAGAACATTCAAAGTTTTGTTAGCTTATTACTACCTTTGAATGTTATCTCGTAACATTGGTTACGTGTCAGTCGATATGTATTAAAGTGTTGAAATGAAATATACTAACATTCATAGTAACATTAATTAGTTATATAAGAACATTCATAGTAACATTGATTAGTTATATAAGAACATTTAAAGTTTTTTTAGTTTATTACTACCTTTGAATGTTATCTCGTAACATTGGTTACGTGTTAGTCGATATGTATTAAAGAGTTGAAATGAAATATACTAACATTCATAGTAACATTCATTAGTTATATAAGAACATTCATAGTAACATTGATTAGTTATATAAGAACATTCAAAATTTTGTTAGTATATTACTACCTTTGAATGTTATCTCGTAACATTGGTTACGTGTTAGTCGATATGTATTAAAGAGTTGAAATGAAATATACTAACATTCATAGTAAAATTCATTAGTTGTATAAGAACATTCATAGTAACATTGATTAGTTATATAAGAACATTCAAAGTTTTGTTAGCTTATTACTACCTTTGAATGTTATCTCGTAACATTGGTTACGTGTCAGTCGATATGTATTAAAGAGTTGAAATGAAATATACTAACATTCATAGTAAAATTCATTAGTTGTATAAGAACATTCATAGTAACATTGATTTGTTATATAAGAACATTCAAAGTTTTGTTAAATATTACTACCTTTGAATGTTATCTCGTAACATTGGTTACGTGTCAGTCGATATGTATTAAAGTGTTGAAATGAAATATACTAACATTCATAGTAACATTAATTAGTTATATAAGAACATTCATAGTAACATTGATTAGTTATATAAGAACATTTAAAGTTTTTTTAGTTTATTACTACCTTTGAATGTTATCTCGTAACATTGGTTACGTGTTAGTCGATATGTATTAAAGAGTTGAAATGAAATATACTAACATTCATAGTAACATTCATTAGTTATATAAGAACATTCATAGTAACATTGATTAGTTATATAAGAACATTCAAAATTTTGTTAGTATATTACCACCTTTGAATGTTATCTCGTAACATTGGTTACGTGTTAGTCGATATGTATTAAAGAGTTGAAATGAAATATACTAACATTCATAGTAACATTAATTAGTTATATAAGAACATTCATAGTAACATTGATTAGTTATATAAGAACATTTAAAGTTTTTTTAGTTTATTACTACCTTTGAATGTTATCTCGTAACATTGGTTACGTGTTAGTCGATATGTATTAAAGAGTTGAAATGAAATATACTAACATTCATAGTAACATTCATTAGTTATATAAGAACATTCATAGTAACATTGATTAGTTATATAAGAACATTCAAAATTTTGTTAGTATATTACTACCTTTGAATGTTATCTCGTAACATTGGTTACGTGTTAGTCGATATGTATTAAAGAGTTGAAATGAAATATACTAACATTCATAGTAACATTCATTAGTTATATAAGAACATTTATAGTAACATTGATTAGTTATTTAAGAACATTCAAAGATTTGTTAGTTTATTACTACCTTTCAATGTTATCTCGTAACATTGGTTACGTGTTAGTCGATATGTATTAAAGAGTTGAAATGAAATATACTAACATTCATAGTAACATTCATTAGTTATATAAGAACATTCATAGTAACATTGATTAGTTATATAAGAACATTCAAAGTTTTGTTAGTTTATTACTACCTTTGAATTTTATCTCGAAACATTGGTTACGTGTTAGTCGATATGTATTAAAGAGTTGAAATGAAATATACTAACATTCATAGTAACATTCATTAGTTATATTAGAACATTTATAGTGACATTGATTAGTTATATAAGAACATTCAAAGTTTTGTTAGTTTATTACTACCTACATTGGTTACATGTTCGTCGATATGTATTAAAGAGTTAAAATGAAATATAGTAACATTCATTAGTTATATAAAAACATTCATAGTAACATTGATTAGTTATATAAGAACAATCAAAGTTTTGTTAGTTTATTACTACCTTTGAAAGTTATCTCGTAACATTGGTTACGTGTTAGTCGATATGTATTAAAGAGTTGAAATGAAATATACTAACATTCATAGTAACATTCATTAGTTATATAAGAACATTCATAGTAACATTGTTTAGTTATATAAGAACATTCAAAGTTTGGTTAGTTTATTACTTTCTTTGAATGTTAACTCGTAACATTGTTTACGTGTTAGTCGATATGTATTAAAGAGTTGAAATGAAATATACTAACATTCATAGTAAAATTCATTAGTTGTATAAGAACATTCATAGTAACATTGATTAGTTATATAAGAACATTCAAAGTTTTGTTAGCTTATTACTACCTTTGAATGTTATCTCGTAACATTGGTTACGTGTCAGTCGATATGTATTAAAGAGTTGAAATGAAATATACTAACATTCATAGTAAAATTCATTAGTTGTATAAGAACATTCATAGTAACATTGATTTGTTATATAAGAACATTCAAAGTTTTGTTAAATATTACTACCTTTGAATGTTATCTCGTAACATTGGTTACGTGTCAGTCGATATGTATTAAAGTGTTGAAATGAAATATACTAACATTCATAGTAACATTAATTAGTTATATAAGAACATTCATAGTAACATTGATTAGTTATATAAGAACATTTAAAGTTTTTTTAGTTTATTACTACCTTTGAATGTTATCTCGTAACATTGGTTACGTGTTAGTCGATATGTATTAAAGAGTTGAAATGAAATATACTAACATTCATAGTAACATTCATTAGTTATATAAGAACATTCATAGTAACATTGATTAGTTATATAAGAACATTCAAAATTTTGTTAGTATATTACTACCTTTGAATGTTATCTCGTAACATTGGTTACGTGTTAGTCGATATGTATTAAAGAGTTGAAATGAAATATACTAACATTCATAGTAACATTCATTAGTTATATAAGAACATTTATAGTAACATTGATTAGTTATTTAAGAACATTCAAAGATTTGTTAGTTTATTACTACCTTTCAATGTTATCTCGTAACATTGGTTACGTGTTAGTCGATATGTATTAAAGAGTTGAAATGAAATATACTAACATTCATAGTAACATTCATTAGTTATATAAGAACATTCATAGTAACATTCATTAGTTATATAAGAACATTCATAGTAACATTGATTAGTTATATAAGAACATTCAAAGTTTTGTTAGTTTATTACTTCCTTTGAATGTTATCTCAGAACATTGTTTACGTGTTAGTCGATATGTATTAAAGAGTTGAAATGAAATATACTAACATTCATAGTAACATTCATTAGTTATATAAGAACATTCATAGCAACATTGATTAGTTATATAAGAACATTCAAAGTTTTGTTAGTTTATTACTTCCTTTGAATGTTAACTCGTAACATTGTTTACGTGTTAGTCGATATGTATTAAAGAGTTGAAATGAAATATACTAACATTCATAGTATCATTCATTAGTTATATAAGAACATTCATAGTAACATTGATTAGTTATATAAGAACATTCAAAGTTTTGTTAGTTTATTACTACCTTTGAATTTTATCTCGAAACATTGGTTACGTGTTAGTCGATATGTATTAAAGAGTTGAAATGAAATATACTAACATTCATAGTAACATTCATTAGTTATATTAGAACATTTATAGTAACATTGATTAGTTATATAAGAACATTCAAAGTTTTGTTAGTTTATTACTACCTACATTGGTTACATGTTCGTCGATATGTATTAAAGAGTTAAAATGAAATATAGTAACATTCATTAGTTATATAAAAACATTCATAGTAACATTGATTAGTTATATAAGAACAATCAAAGTTTTGTTAGTTTATTACTACCTTTGAAAGTTATCTCGTAACATTGGTTACGTGTTAGTCGATATGTATTAAAGAGTTGAAATGAAATATACTAACATTCATAGTAACATTCATTAGTTATATAAGAACATTCATAGTAACATTGTTTAGTTATATAAGAACATTCAAAGTTTGGTTAGTTTATTACTTTCTTTGAATGTTAACTCGTAACATTGTTTACGTGTTAGTCGATATGTATTAAAGAGTTGAAATGAAATATACTAACATTCATAGTATCATTCATTAGTTATATAAGAACATTCATAGTAACATTGATTAGTTATATAAGAACATTCAAAGTTTTGTTAGTTTATTACTACCTTTGAATTTTATCTCGAAACATTGGTTACGTGTTAGTCGATATGTATTAAAGAGTTGAAATGAAATATACTAACATTCATAGTAACATTCATTAGTTATATTAGAACATTTATAGTAACATTGATTAGTTATATAAGAACATTCAAAGTTTTGTTAGTTTATTACTACCTACATTGGTTACATGTTCGTCGATATGTATTAAAGAGTTAAAATGAAATATAGTAACATTCATTAGTTATATAAAAACATTCATAGTAACATTGATTAGTTATATAAGAACAATCAAAGTTTTGTTAGTTTATTACTACCTTTGAAAGTTATCTCGTAACATTGGTTACGTGTTAGTCGATATGTATTAAAGAGTTGAAATGAAATATACTAACATTCATAGTAACATTCATTAGTTATATAAGAACATTCATAGTAACATTGTTTAGTTATATAAGAACATTCAAAGTTTGGTTAGTTTATTACTTTCTTTGAATGTTAACTCGTAACATTGTTTACGTGTTAGTCGATATGTATTAAAGAGTTGAAATGAAATATACTAACATTCATAGTAAAATTCATTAGTTGTATAAGAACATTCATAGTAACATTGATTAGTTATATAAGAACATTCAAAGTTTTGTTAGCTTATTACTACCTTTGAATGTTATCTCGTAACATTGGTTACGTGTCAGTCGATATGTATTACTACCATTGAATGTTATCTCTTAACATTGGTTACGTGTTCGTCGATATGTATTAAAGAGTTAAAATGAAATATAGTAACATTCATTAGTTATATAAAAACATTCATACTAACATTGATTAGTTATATAAGAACATTCAAAGTTTTGTTAGTTTATTACTACCTTTGAAAGTTCTCTCCTAACATTGGTTACGTGTTAGTCGATATGTATTAAAGAGTTGAAATGAAATATACTAACATTCATAGTAACATTAATTAGTTATATAAGAACATTCATAGTAACATTGATTAGTTATATAAGAACATTTAAAGTTTTTTTAGTTTATTACTACCTTTGAATGTTATCTCGTAACATTGGTTACGTGTTAGTCGATATGTATTAAAGAGTTGAAATGAAATATACTAACATTCATAGTAACATTCATTAGTTATATAAGAACATTCATAGTAACATTGATTAGTTATATAAGAACATTCAAAATTTTGTTAGTATATTACTACCTTTGAATGTTATCTCGTAACATTGGTTACGTGTTAGTCGATATGTATTAAAGAGTTGAAATGAAATATACTAACATTCATAGTAAAATTCATTAGTTGTATAAGAACATTCATAGTAACATTGATTAGTTATATAAGAACATTCAAAGTTTTGTTAGCTTATTACTACCTTGGAATGTTATCTCGTAACATTGGTTACGTGTCAGTCGATATGTATTAAAGAGTTGAAATGAAATATACTAACATTCATAGTAAAATTCATTAGTTGTATAAGAACATTCATAGTAACATTGATTTGTTATATAAGAACATTCAAAGTTTTGTTAAATATTACTACCTTTGAATGTTATCTCGTAACATTGGTTACGTGTCAGTCGATATGTATTAAAGTGTTGAAATGAAATATACTAACATTCATAGTAACATTAATTAGTTATATAAGAACATTCATAGTAACATTGATTAGTTATATAAGAACATTTAAAGTTTTTTTAGTTTATTACTACCTTTGAATGTTATCTCGTAACATTGGTTACGTGTTAGTCGATATGTATTAAAGAGTTGAAATGAAATATACTAACATTTATAGTAACATTCATTAGTTATATAAGAACATTCATAGTAACATTGATTAGTTATATAAGAACATTCAAAATTTTGTTAGTATATTACCACCTTTGAATGTTATCTCGTAACATTGGTTACGTGTTAGTCGATATGTATTAAAGAGTTGAAATGAAATATACTAACATTCATAGTAACATTCATTAGTTATATAAGAACATTTATAGTAACATTGATTAGTTATTTAAGAACATTCAAAGATTTGTTAGTTTATTACTACCTTTCAATGTTATCTCGTAACATTGGTTACGTGTTAGTCGATATGTATTAAAGAGTTGAAATGAAATATACTAACATTCATAGTAAAATTCATTAGTTGTATAAGAACATTCATAGTAACATTGATTAGTTATATAAGAACATTCAAAGTTTTGTTAGCTTATTACTACCTTTGAATGTTATCTCGTAACATTGGTTACGTGTCAGTCGATATGTATTAAAGAGTTGAAATGAAATATACTAACATTCATAGTAAAATTCATTAGTTGTATAAGAACATTCATAGTAACATTGATTTGTTATATAAGAACATTCAAAGTTTTGTTAAATATTACTACCTTTGAATGTTATCTCGTAACATTGGTTACGTGTCAGTCGATATGTATTAAAGTGTTGAAATGAAATATACTAACATTCATAGTAATATTAATTAGTTATATAAGAACATTCATAGTAACATTGATTAGTTATATAAGAACATTTAAAGTTTTTTTAGTTTATTACTACCTTTGAATGTTATCTCGTAACATTGGTTACGTGTTAGTCGATATGTATTAAAGAGTTGAAATGAAATATACTAACATTCATAGTAACATTCATTAGTTATATAAGAACATTCATAGTAACATTGATTAGTTATATAAGAACATTCAAAATTTTGTTAGTATATTACTACCTTTGAATGTTATCTCGTAACATTGGTTACGTGTTAGTCGATATGTATTAAAGAGTTGAAATGAAATATACTAACATTCATAGTAACATTCATTAGTTATATAAGAACATTTATAGTAACATTGATTAGTTATTTAAGAACATTCAAAGATTTGTTAGTTTATTACTACCTTTCAATGTTATCTCGTAACATTGGTTACGTGTTAGACGATATGTATTAAAGAGTTGAAATGAAATATACTAACATTCATAGTAACATTCATTAGTTATATAAGAACATTCATAGTAACATTCATTAGTTATATAAGAACATTCATAGTAACATTGATTAGTTATATAAGAACATTCAAAGTTTTGTTAGTTTATTACTTCCTTTGAATGTTATCTCAGAACATTGTTTACGTGTTAGTCGATATGTATTAAAGAGTTGAAATGAAATATACTAACATTCATAGTAACATTCATTAGTTATATAAGAACATTCATAGCAACATTGATTAGTTATATAAGAACATTCAAAGTTTTGTTAGTTTATTACTTCCTTTGAATGTTAACTCGTAACATTATTTACGTGTTAGTCGATATGTATTAAAGAGTTGAAATGAAATATACTAACATTCATAGTATCATTCATTAGTTATATAAGAACATTCATAGTAACATTGATTAGTTATATAAGAACATTCAAAGTTTTGTTAGTTTATTACTACCTTTGAATTTTATCTCGAAACATTGGTTACGTGTTAGTCGATATGTATTAAAGAGTTGAAATGAAATATACTAACATTCATAGTAACATTCATTAGTTATATTAGAACATTTATAGTAACATTGATTAGTTATATAAGAACATTCAAAGTTTTGTTAGTTTATTACTACCTTTGAATGTTATCTCTTAACATTGGTTACATGTTCGTCGATATGTATTAAAGAGTTAAAATGAAATATAGTAACATTCATTAGTTATATAAAAACATTCATAGTAACATTGATTAGTTATATAAGAACAATCAAAGTTTTGTTAGTTTATTACTACCTTTGAAAGTTATCTCGTAACATTGGTTACGTGTTAGTCGATATGTATTAAAGAGTTGAAATGAAATATACTAACATTCATAGTAACATTCATTAGTTATATAAGTACATTCATAGTAACATTGTTTAGTTATATAAGAACATTCAAAGTTTTGTTAGTTTATTACTTTCTTTGAATGTTAACTCGTAACATTGTTTACGTGTTAGTCGATATGTATTAAAGAGTTGAAATGAAATATACTAACATTCATAGTAAAATTCATTAGTTGTATAAGAACATTCATAGTAACATTGATTAGTTATATAAGAACATTCAAAGTTTTGTTAGTTTATTACTACCATTGAATGTTATCTCTTAACATTGGTTACGTGTTCGTCGATATGTATTAAAGAGTTAAAATGAAATATAGTAACATTCATTAGTTATATAAAAACATTCATACTAACATTGATTAGTTATATAAGAACATTCAAAGTTTTGTTAGTTTATTACTACCTTTGAAAGTTCTCTCCTAACATTGGTTACGTGTTAGTCGATATGTATTAAAGAGTTGAAATGAAATATACTAACATTCATAGTATCATTCATTAGTTATATAACAACATTCATAGTAACATTGATTAGTTATATAAGAACATTCAATGTTTTGTTAGTTTATTACTACCTTTGAATGTTATCTCGTAACATTGGTTACGTGTTAGTCGATATGTATTAAAGAGTTGAAATGAAATATACTAACAGTCATAATAAAATTCATTAGTTGTATAAGAACATTCATAGTAACATTGTTTAGTTATATAAGAACATTCAAAGTTTTGTTAGTTTATTACTTCCTTTGAATGTTCTCTCAGAACATTGTTTACGTGTTAGTCGATATGTATTAAAGAGTTGAAATGAAATATACTAACATTCATAGTAAAATTAATTAGTTGTATAAGAACATTCATAGTAACATTGATTAGTTATATAAGAACATTCAAAGTTTTGTTAGTTTATTACTACCTTTGAAAGTTCTCTCGTAACATTGGTTACGTGTTAGTCGATATGTATTAAAGAGTTGAAATGAAATATACTAACATTCATAGTATCATTCATTAGTTATATAACAACATTCATAGTAACATTGATTAGTTATATAAGAACATTCAATGTTTTGTTAGTTTATTACTACCTTTGAATGTTATCTCGTAACATTGGTTACGTGTTAGTCGATATGTATTAAATAGTTGAAATGAAATATACTAACAGTCATAATAAAATTCATTAGTTGTATAAGAACATTCATAGTAACATTGTTTAGTTATATAAGAACATTCAAAGTTTTGTTAGTTTATTACTTCCTTTGAATGTTCTCTCAGAACATTGTTTACGTGTTAGTCGATATGTATTAAAGAGTTGAAATGAAATATACTAACATTCATAGTAAAATTAATTAGTTGTATAAGAACATTCATAGTAACATTGATTAGTTATATAAGAACATTCAAAGTTTTGTTAGTTTATTACTACCATTGAATGTTATCTCTTAACATTGGTTACGTGTTCGTCTATATGTATTAAAGAGTTAAAATGAAATATAGTAACATTCATTAGTTATATAAAATCATTCATACTAACATTGATTAGTTATATAAGAACATTCAAAGTTTTGTTAGTTTATTACTATCTTTGAATGTTATCTCGTAACATTGGTTACGTGTTCGTCGATATGTATTAAAGAGTTAAAATGAAATATAGTAACATTCATTAGTTATATAAAAACATTCATAGTAACATTGATTAGTTATATAAGAACATTCAAAGTTTTGTTAGTTTATTACTACCTTTGAAAGTTATCTCGTAACATTGGTTACGTGTTAGTCGATATGTATTAAAGAGTTGAAATGAAATATACTAACATTCATAGTATCATTCATTAGTTATATAAGAACATTCATAGTAACATTGATTAGTTATATAAGAACATTCAAAGTTTTGTTAGTTTATTACTATCTTTGAATGTTATCTCGTAACATTGGTTACGTGTTCGTCGATATGTATTAAAGAGTTAAAATGAAATATAGTAACATTCATTAGTTATATAAAAACATTCATACTAACATTGATTAGTTATATAAGAACATTCAAAGTTTTGTTAGTTTATTACTATCTTTGAATGTTATCTCGTAACATTGGTTACGTGTTCGTCGATATGTATTAAAGAGTTAAAATGAAATATAGTAACATTCATTAGTTATATAAAAACATTCATAGTAACATTGATTAGTTATATAAGAAAATTCAAAGTTTTGTTAGTTTATTACTACCTTTGAATTTTATCTCGAAACATTGGTTACGTGTTAGTCGATATGTATTAAAGAGTTGAAATGAAATATACTAACATTCAAAGTAACATTCATTAGTTATATTAGAACATTTATAGTAACATTGATTAGTTATATAAGAACATTCAAAGTTTTGTTAGTTTATAACTACCTTTGAATGTTATCTCTTAACATTGGTTACGTGTTCGTCGATATGTATTAAAGAGTTAAAATGAAATATACTAACATTCATTAGTTATATAAAAACATTCATAGTAACATTGATTAGTTATATAAGAACATTCAAAGTTTTGTTAGTTTATTACTACCTTTGAAAGTTATCTCGTAACATTGGTTACGTGTTAGTCGATATGTATTAAAGAGTTGAAATGAAATATACTAACATTCATAGTATCATTCATTAGTTATATAAGAACATTCATAGTAACATTGATTAGTTATATAAGAACATTCAAAGTTTTGTTAGTTTATTACTTTCTTTGAATGTTAACTCGTAACATTGTTTACGTGTTAGTCGATATGTATTAAAGATTTGAAATGAAATATACTAACATTCATAGTAAAATTCATTAGTTGTATAAGAACATTCATAGTAACATTGATTAGTTATATAAGAACATTCAAAGTTTTGTTAGTTTATAACTACCTTTGAATGTTATCTCTTAACATTGGTTACGTGTTCGTCGATATGTATTAAAGAGTTAAAATGAAATATAGTAACATTCATTAGTTATATAAAAACATTCATAGTAACATTGATTAGTTATATAAGAACATTCAAAGTTTTGTTAGTTTATTACTACCTTAGAAAGTTATCTCGTAACATTGGTTACGTGTTAGTCGATATGTATTAAAGAGTTGAAATGAAATATACTAACATTCATAGTATCATTCATTAGTTATATAAGAACATTCATAGTAACATTGATTAGTTATATAAGAACATTCAAAGTTTTGTTAGTTTATTACTATCTTTGAATGTTATCTCGTAACATTTGTTACGTGTTAGTCGATATGTATTAAAGAGTTGAAATGAAATATACTAACATTCATAGTAACATTCATTAGTTATATAAAAACATTCATACTAACATTGATTAGTTATATAAGAACATTCAAAGTTTTGTTAGTTTATTACTACCTTTGAAAGTTATCTCGTAACATTGGTTACGTGTTAGTCGATATGTATTAAAGAGTTGAAATGAAATATACTAACATTTATATTATCATTCATTAGTTATATAAGAACATTCATAGTAACATTGATTAGTTATATAAGAACATTCAAAGTTTTGTTAGTTTATTACTATCTTTGAATGTTATCTCGTAACATTGGTTACGTGTCAGTCGATATGTATTAAAGAGTTGAAATGAAATATACTAAAATTCATAGTAACATTTATTAGTTATATAAGAACATTCATAGTAACATTGTTTAGTTATATAAGAACATTCAAAGTTTTGTTAGTTTATTACTTTCTTTGAATGTTAACTCGTATCATTATTTACGTGTTAGTCGATATGTATTAAAGATTTGAAATTAAATATACTAACATTCATAGTAAAATTCATTAGTTGTATAAGAACATTCATAGTAACATTGATTAGTTATATAAGAACATTCAAAGTTTTGTTAGTTTATTACTACCTTTGAATGTTATCTCGTAACATTGGTTACGTGTTAGTCGATATGTATTAAAGAGTTGAAATGAAATATACTAACATTCATAGTAACATTCATTAGTTATATAAGAACATTCATAGTAACATTTATTAGTTATATAAGAACATTTAATGTTTTGTTAGTTTATTACTACCTTTGAATGTTATCTCGTAACATTGGTTACGTGTTAGTCGATATGTATTAAAGAGTTGAAATGAAATATACTAACATTCATAGTAACATTCATTAGTTATATAAGAACATTCATAGTAACATTGTTTAGTTATATAAGAACATTCAAAGTTTTGTTAGTTTATTACTACCTTTGAAAGTTATCTCGTACCATTGGTTACGTGTTAGTCGATATGTATTAAAGAGTTGAAATGAAATATACTAACATTCATAGTAACATTCATTAGTTATATAAGAACATTCATAGTAACATTGTTTAGTTATATAAGAACATTCAAAGTTTTGTTAGTTTATTACTTTCTTTGAATGTTAACTCGTAACATTGTTTACGTGTTAGTCGATATGTATTAAAGATTTGAAATGAAATATACTAACATTCATAGTAAAATTCATTAGTTGTATAAGAACATTCATAGTAACATTGATTAGTTATATAAGAACATTCAAAGTTTTGTTAGTTTATTACTACCTTTGAATGTTATCTCGTAACATTGGTTACGTGTTAGTCGATATGTATTAAAGAGTTGAAATGAAATATACTAACATTCATAGTAACATTCATTAGTTATATAAGAACATTCATAGTAACATTTATTAGTTATATAAGAACATTTAATGTTTTGTTAGTTTATTACTACCTTTGAATGTTATCTCGTAACATTGGTTACGTGTTAGTCGATATGTATTAAAGAGTTGAAATGAAATATACTAACATTCATAGTAACATTCATTAGTTATATAAGAACATTCATAGTAACATTGTTTAGTTATATAAGAACATTCAAAGTTTTGTTAGTTTATTACTACCTTTGAAAGTTATCTCGTACCATTGGTTACGTGTTAGTCGATATGTATTAAAGAGTTGAAATGAAATATACTAACATTCATAGTAACATTCATTAGTTATATAAGAACATTCATAGTAACATTGTTTAGTTATATAAGAACATTCAAAGTTTTGTTAGTTTATTACTTTCTTTGAATGTTAACTCGTAACATTGTTTACGTGTTAGTCGATATGTATTAAAGATTTGAAATGAAATATACTAACATTCATAGTAAAATTCATTAGTTGTATAAGAACATTCATAGTAACATTGATTAGTTATATAAGAACATTCAAAGTTTTGTTAGTTTATTACTACCTTTGAATGTTATCTCGTAACATTGGTTACGTGTTAGTCGATATGTATTAAAGAGCTGAAATGAAATATACTAACATTCATAGTAACATTCATTAGTTATATAAGAACATTCATAGTAACATTGATTAGTTATATAAGAACATTCAATGTTTTGTTAGTTTATTACTACCTTTGAATGTTATCTCGTAACATTGGTTACGTGTTAGTCGATATGTATTAAAGAGTTGAAATGAAATATACTAACATTCATAGTAACATTCATTAGTTATATAAAAACATTCATAGTAACATTTATTAGTTATATAAGAACATTCAATGTTTTGTTAGTTTATTACTTCCTTTGAATGTTATCTCGTAACATTGGTTACATGTTAGTCGATATGTATTAAAGAGTTAAAATGAAATATACTAACATTCATAGTTGAAATGCCCCGTGAATTATTGGGTCTCAAATACGTAGCGATATCGAGCTCGCTTACTATCAGCGACATATTGCAATAAAATTATGTCGACCTTGATTTGTCCTTGGAAGCTCTTGGATTAATAGCTACGTATTTCAGTTGGGAACTTCGGGTTCTTGTCTATTTCAAATAATTGGGTAATTATCGATTGTCGAATTTACCTCGTTTCATCGGGATTTATTAAAAAACCCGACGTACTCTATTTTATCCCTACATAAAAGATATATATACCTAAATTTAAATTAACACCCCTTTATCTAGAATCTTCTACAAACTACTACCATTGGGCCCCACCTCTTTCTCTTTCGCGTTACTTTTCAAGATGCAATTTCTTCACCTCCATCCTCTCTTCACGCAGCTACCCATCTCCATCCTTCTTGCTCCTTGTTCCTTGTTCCAGCCATACCTTACCCCAACTCAGCCAAGAGGTGCTCGGCCAACATTTCCCAAGCCCCGAGCAACAACTCGTGTCTTCTTCCCCTGCGCAGCAGCTCGCACCCTCCTTCTCTGCGCAGCAGCTGTGCAGCAGTTTGTGCAGCTCGTGTGCAGCAGCTCGGGTGACTACAACCCACATCCCAACAGCAGCTCGTGTGCAGAAGCTTGCGTCTTCTTGCTCTGCGCAGCAGCTCTTGTCTTGTGTTGATTGAATTTGGAGATTGGAGGTAGAAGTAAGGGATTTGGGATCTTTTGTGTGAATCTGAAATTCCTGGGCGAAATTCGTAATTACTGGGAAGTTGTGGCTGAGTTTGTAAGGTTTGACTTAGGCGTCCTTTTCGTGAACCTGGCGACTTCTTTTTACGACAAACGGATTACTTGTGTTGATCGTCAATTGAGGCAAGTTGTTTATAAGAGTTTGCGTGTTGTAGGCTAAGTTTAGGATATCGGATTATGCATGTCATCAAACATCTAAATAGTATTATGAGCTTTAACCTTAATTAAGTATGGAATATGAATGTTATGTTAGTGATTACATGAATATATGCTTTGTTGTGATTACATGATTATGTGTTATGTTGAACATGTCTTCTTTCGTGAGAATCTTGATGATATGTTAATCCTTGTGATTGTGCTTATATGCTTGAGATGTGATTATGTGAAGTCATCGCCTTTTCGGTGTATACGCATTGTCCTTGTGATTTATTCGTGGGGTAAGGATTGTTCTGATCCCTCACTTGATTGCAAACAGTTTTATGTCGTAACACCCTCGATTATGGCTCTACCGGAAGAGTGGGTCGTTGGTGGGCCTTGCCAATTGGGTAGACCAGATCACTTGGCCCGTGGTTCCGTTCCCTATCCTTTGGTATAGGAATGATTTGGCCCAATGTACGGGCAAGAAGGTACCTTCGGGTTCAAGACAGACTTGAACCTATTTTCGAAACGTTTTCGTAAATTGTATTTCGATTGGATTTCATTTGCTTGATGTACTTGCTTGTGTGCTTCTTGTGATTGATCACTTGTTTATTGGTGAATTCGTAAGTAATCGCTACTGGTGCATGATATGCATTTATGAGTACGGACATTGGTGATACGGTTTGTCGGAATTGATGACATGTTGGTATAAGATATATGTACCTTTCTTTTCATATCTGTAAGCATGTAAATTGATGCCTCATGGATGATCATTGCTAAATATATAACTGGGTTTGCATGTATGCTAATCTATGAATCCTTTACTTGCCTTATTACTCGTATTCTGCTTATAGATAACTTGGTAGTCTGGTTGGAGACTATCCCCCATTTCGGTGGGGGAACAGGTTGTGTTGTTGACATGGTCAGGTACCCAGAATGTTTGTTGCAGAGTATGGAGGAGGTCATGCTACTTGATGCAAGCTAGGATGGGTTTATTTTGGTCCACTTTTATTTTGTTTTAAAAATATTAACTCTCGTTAAAGTATCCATCTTTTGGTTTTTGGATGCGCTTGTAGCGTTTGGGCTAAACTTGGTTTGATAGTTCTCTTGAAGCATGTTTTTGGCATTTTGATCGTATGAACATGTTAGGTCTTCATCGACGTACTTGTATGGATCTCTTGCGAGGCTATCTACTTGTTTTCATTTCGAATTGTTCTTTTGTAAAGTTTTTCAGTTCCATTAAACTGCCTGTGGGGATTCCGAGCACGGGATCCCTGGCACTGTAACACTCCTCGGTTTTGGGGCGTTACAGAAGTTGGTATCAGAGCCAGGTTTCGAAATTCTTTTGGGGAAGGGGTAGAATTTGCATCATATGTCGCACTATGACCTCCTTGCTCACTTTAGTTGTTGATTCTAGTATATATGTGTGTTCGGATCCATATTAAGAAGTACCTATAGATGGTAGGTAGAGGTAGAGGTGTTCCTAGTAGAGTTCGACCACGTAGGGGCCACCCGAGGATGGTGGAGGATAACCTTGCTTAAGTTCTTCATGTTGAGAATGTTGAGAAGGGTCATGAGTTCCAAAGAGGAGCAAGGGTTACCAACTTGATTCTTAGTGATTTAAATTGAAATTTTGTTTGAAGCTTCTGCAGTATGGATGTTGGATTTCCTTAGATACTTCAACTGATGATCAGAAAAGCTTTCAGGCATACTCTCTGTTGCATCCTCAACAAGTACCTCCATCTGTTTGTATACTTTTTGACACTAGTGCTACCCTTTCATTTATGTCCAAGGCATGTGTGACTACACTTAGTCTTACTTGTGGGCATGGTTGCGAGTCATTTGTTGTTAGAGTTATTAGGTGGTACAAATTAGTTGGTACTCGTGAGTTTAGGAATTGTCCTTTTCGTATCGGGATTCATGATTGGCTAGCTGACTTTATTGAGATTGATTTGACCCATTATGATGTCATTTTGGGCATGGATTGGCTTGTACGTCATGGAGTGGTAATGGATCTACATAAGAGGACTATTAGTGTAACCACCGTGAATGGATCGGTACATGTATTTGAAGGTAGAGACCCCACCAAGTCAGGGTCAGTTATTAGTGTTATGAAAGCGGCGAGATTGATAAGGAAGGGATGTCAGGGATATTTGTGTTATGTTATAGGAGATGAAGATAAAGAGAAATATGAACTGTCCAGGATACCAATTGCGTGTGAGTTTGAAGATGTGTTCCCGGAGGACTTACCGGGACTGCCTCCTCGCAGAGAGGTTGAATTTGCAATTGAGCTTGAACCAGGAACAACTCCCGTCTCTAAGGCCCCGTATAGAATGGCGTACTAGGAATTAAAGAAACAGATAGAAGAGTTGATTGAGAAGGGCTATATTAGGCCATGTGTGTCACCTTGGGGAGCGCCTGTGTTGTTTGTGAAGAAAAAGGATGACTCCCTTCGACTTTGCATCGATTACGGAGAGTTCAATAAGGTGGAAATAAAGAACAAATACCCATTGCCTCGGGTCGATGACTTGTTAGATTGCAATTGTGTTATCAAAGATCGATTCAAGATAGAGTTACCATCAATTTATGATTCGAGATGAAGATATCGCATAAACAACATTTCATACGAGGTACGGTCAATATGAATTTGCGGTGATGCCCTTTGGACTAACAAATGCCCTTGTTTTATTCATGGAGTTGATGAACCGGGTATTCATAGAATACCTAGATAGGTTTGTCGTTGTGTTCATAGATGATATTTTAGTCTATTCTAAGAATGAAGAGGAGCATGTTGAGCATCTCTAGATTGTTCTCAAGTTGTTAAAGCAGCATAAATTGTATGCTAAGTTATCCAAATGTGATTTCTGGATGACTGAGGTAGCTTTCCTTGGGCATATAGTTTCTGCAGAAGGGGTGATGGGTGACCCGCAGAAGAATCAAGGATGATCATGATGGAAGCCTCCAAAAAACGTCAAGAAAGTAAGAAGCTTCTTGGGCTTGGCTGACTATTACAGAAGGTTTGAAGAAGGATTTTCTAAGATTTCCCAGCCATTTACTAATTTTTTTGCGTAAGTCAAAGAAGTTTTATTGGGATCGAAATGTCAAGAAAGCTTTGATATACTCAAGAGAAGACTAGCTAGTGCCATGGGGTTAGCGTTGCCTCAGAGAACTGATGGGTTTGTTGATTACAGTGATGCTTCAGCGCAAGGCCTTGGTTGAGTTATGATGCAACATAGAAGGGTTATCGCATATGCTTCCCGCCAGTTGAAATCACATGAGAAAATTATCCAACCCATGACTTAGAAGTCCGAACTAGCAGCTGTGGTATTTGCTCTTAAGATCTGAAGGAATTACCTTTTTGGGGTAACTTGTTAAATTTATACTGACCACAAGAGCTTGAAATATATCTTTGAAAAGAAAGGTGGTTAAAGATGATAAAGGATTATGACATTGAGATTCTATACCACCCAAGCAAGTGTAATGTAGTAGCTAAAGTTCTCGCATGAGAAATTGATTGCATGTCTGACCTTACGACCAGAATTGCAAAGGGGGCTCGTGAGAAGTGGGATCGAGGTTCAATTTCAAAGGAATCAAGAAGAGCTTTTCTTTTTGGAGACTAGGTCGTCCTTATTAGATATGATAAGCTAGGGACAACAAGATGACTCACGGCTAAGTTAGATCATGAATGACAGAAGCGAGAAAAAGGCGCCGGGATTTGTGGTGCAAGATGATGGATTCTTAGGTTCAAGAATCGAATCTTTGTGCATGCAAATGAAGAGATATAGACTTTGATTCTGAAAGAAGCTCACTCTACACCTTACTCGATACATCTAGGAGCTAATAAGATGGACAAGGACTTCAAGCAAAACTTTTGGTGGAGTAACATGAAGAAGAAAGTAGTCAAATTCGTGGCTAAATTTCTTACTTGTCATCAAGTTAAGATTGAGCATCAAAGACCTGTTGAAGAATTGCAACCATTTTCAATTCCAAAATGGAAATAGGAGGACATTTTTATGGATTTTGAAATAGGGATACCACCGTCACAGAGAGGGATGGATTCCATTTGGGTCATTGTAGATCGCCTGACTGAATCTGCTCACTTTCTAACCGCCAAGCAAGTTTGGGATCCTGAGAGACTTGCAGAGTCGTATATTGAAGAGATAATATGATTACATAGCATCCCAAAACTATTGTGTCTGATCGTGACAAAAAGTTTGTATCGCACTTCTTGAAGTCATTACATGCAGCCACATGGGGGACAGAAGCAGAGATAAGGGGGTGATACCCGTTCTTATTTGAGGCTTAGTTTCGGGGACAAAACTTTTTTTGAAGAGGGGAAGGATGAAATGCCCCGTGAATTATTGGGTCTCAAATACGTAGCGATATCGAGCTCGCTTACTATCAGCGACATATTGCAATATAATTATGTCGACCTTGATTTGTCCTTGGAAGCTTTCGGATTAATAGCTACGTATTTCAGTTGGGAACTTCGGGTTCTTGTCTATTTCAAATAATTGGGTAATTATCGATTGTCGAATTTACCTCGTTTCATCGGGATTTATTAAAAAACCCGACGTACTCTATTTTATCCCTACATAAAAGATATATATACCTAAACTTAAATTAACACCCCTTTATCTAGAATCTTCTACAAACTACTACCATTGGGCCCCACCTCTTTCTCTTTCACTT
The DNA here is from genome assembly GCA_029168935.1 of Oxyria digyna. Lineage (NCBI taxonomy): Eukaryota > Viridiplantae > Streptophyta > Magnoliopsida > Caryophyllales > Polygonaceae > Oxyria > Oxyria digyna. The sequence continues at coordinate 20,423,108 of JAPVLV010000010.1, read as the reverse complement.
TACTTTTCAAGATGCAATTTCTTCACCTCCATCCTCTCTTCACGCAGCTACCCATCTCCATCCTTCTTGCTCCTTGTTCCAGCCATACCTTACCCCAACTCAGCCAAGAGGTGCTCGGCCAGCATTTCCCCAGCCCCGTGCAACAGCTCGTGTCTTCTTCCCCTGCACAGCAGCTCGCACCCTCCTTCTCTGCGCAACAGCTGTGCAGCAGTTTGTGCAGCTCGTGTGCAGCAGCTCGGGTGACTACAACCCACATCCCAACAACAGCTCGTGTGCAGAAGCTTGCGTCTTCTTGCTCTGCGCAGCAGCTCTTGCCTTGTGTTGATTGAATTTGGAGATTGGAGGTAGAAGTAAGGGATTTGGGATCTTTTGTGTGAATCTGAAATTTCTGGGCGAAATTCGTAATTACTGGGAAGTTGTGGCTGAGTTTGTAAGGTTTGACTTAGGCGACCGTTTCGTGAACCTGGCGACATCTTTTTACGACAAACGGATTACTTGTGTTGATCGTCAATTGAGGCAAGTTGTTTATAAGCGTTTGCGTGTTGTAGGCTAAGTTTAGGATATCGGATTATGCATGTCATCAAACATCTAAATAGTATTATGAGCTTTAACCTTAATTAAGTATGGAATATGAATGTTATGTTAGTGATTACATGAATATATGCTTTGTTGTGATTACATGATTATGTGTTATGTTGAACATGTCTTCTTTCGTGAGAATCTTGATGATATGTTAATCCTTGTGATTGTGCTTATATGCTTGAGATGTGATTATGTGAAGTCATCGCCTTATCGGTGTATACGCATTGTCCTTGTGATTTATTCGTGGGGTAAGGATTGTTCCGATCCCTCACTTGATTGCAAACAGTTTTATGTCGTAACACCCTCGATTATGGCTCTACCGGAAGAGTGGGTCGTTGGTGGGCCTTGCCAATTGGGTAGACCGGATCACTTGGCCCGTGGTTCCGTTCCTTATCCTTTGGTATAGGAATGATTTGGCCCAATGTACGGGCAAGAAGGTACCTTCGGGTTCAAGACAGACTTGAACCTGTTTTCGATACGTTTTCGTAAATTGTATTTCGATTGGATTTCATTTGCTTGATGTACTTGCTTGTGTGCTTCTTGTGTTTGATCACTTGTTTATTGGTGAATTCGTAAGTAATCGCTACTGGTGCATGATATGCATTTATGAGTACGGACATTGGTGATACGGTTTGTCGGAATTGATGACATGTTTGTATAAGATATATGTACCTTTCTTTTCATATCTGTAAGCATGTAAATTGGTGCCTCATGGATGATCATTGCTAAATATATAACTGGGTTTGCATGTATGCTAATCTATGAATCCTTTACTTGCCTTATTACTCGTATTCTGCTTATAGATAACTTGCTAGTCTGGTTGGAGACTAACCCCCATTTCGGTGGGGGAACAGGTTGTGTTGTTGACATGGTCAGGTACCCAGAATGTTTGTTGCAGAGTATGGAGGAGGTCATGCGACTTGATGCAAGCTAGGATGGGTTTATTTTGTTTTAAAAATATTAACTCTCGTTAAAGTATCCATCTTTTGGTTTTTGGATGCGCTTGTAGCGTTTGGGCTAAACTTGGTTTGATAGTTCTCTTGAAGCGTGTTTTTGGCATTTTGATCGTATGAACATGTTAGGTCTTCATCGACGTACTTGTATGGATCTCTTGCGAGACTATCTACTTGTTTTCATTTCGAATTGTTCTTTTGTAAAGTTTTTCAGTTCCATTAAACTGCCTGTGGGGATTCCGAGCACGGGATCCCTGGCACTGTAACACTCCTCGGTTTTGGGGCGTTACAGAAGTTGGTATCAGAGCCAGGTTTCGAAATTCTTTTGGGGAAGGGGTAGAATTTGCATCATATGTCGCACTATGACCTCCTTGCTCACTTTAGTTGTTGATTCTAGTATATATGTGTGTTCGGATCCATATTAAGAAGTACCTATAGATGGTAGGTAGAGGTAGAGGTGTTCCTAGTAGAGTTCGACCACGTAGGGGCCACCCGAGGATGGTGGAGGATAACCTTGCTTAAGTTCTTCATGTTGAGAATGTTGAGAAGGGTCATGAGTTCCAAAGAGGAGCAAGGGTTACCAACTTGATTCTTAGTGATTTAAATTGAAATTTTGTTTGAAGCTTCTGCAGTATGGATGTTGGATTTCCTTAGATACTTCAACTGATGATCAGAAAAGCTTTCAGGCATACTCTTTGTTGCATCCTCAACAAGTACCTCCATCTGTTTGTATACTTTTTGACACTAGTGCTACCCTTTCATTTATGTCCAAGGCATGTGTGACTACACTTAGTCTTACTTGTGGGCATGGTTGCGAGTCATTTGTTGTTAGACTTATTAGGTGGTACAAATTAGTTGGTACTCGTGAGTTTAGGAATTGTCCTGTTCGTATCGGGATTCATGATTGGCTAGCTGACTTTATTGAGATTGATTTGACCCATTATGATGTCATTTTGGTCATGGATTGGCTTGTACGTCATGGAGTGGTAATGGATCTACATAAGAGGACTATTAGTGTAACCACCGTGAATGGATCGGTACATGTATTTGAAGGTAGAGACCCCACCAAGTCAGGGTCAGTTATTAGTGTTATGAAAGCGGCGAGATTGATAAGGAAGGGATGTCAGGGATATTTGTGTTATGTTATAGGAGATGACGATAAAGAGAAATATTAACTGTCCAGGATACCAATTGCGTGTGAGTTTGAAGATTTGTTCCCGGAGGACTTATCGGGACTGCCTCCTCGCAGAGAGGTTGAATTTGCAATTGAGCTTGAACCAGGAACAACTCCCGTCTCTAAGGCCCCGTATAGAATGGCGTACTAGGAATTAAAGAAACAGATAGAAGAGTTGATTGAGAAGGGCTATATTAGGCCATGTGTGTCACCTTGGGGAGCGCCTGTGTTGTTTGTGAAGAAAAAGGATGACTCCCTTCGACTTTGCATCGATTACGGAGAGTTCAATAAGGTGAAAATAAAGAACAAATACCCATTGCCTCGGGTCGATGACTTGTTAGATTGCAATTGTGTTATCAAAGATCGATTCAAGATAGAGTTACCATCAATTTATGATTCGAGATGAAGATATTGCATAAACAACATTTCATACGAGGTACGGTCAATATGAATTTACGGTGATGCCCTTTGGACTAACAAATGCCCTTGTTTTATTCATGGAGTTGATGAACCGGGTATTCATAGAATACCTAGATAGGTTTGTCGTTGTGTTCATAGCTGATATTTTAGTCTATTCTAAGAATGAAGAGGAGCATGTTGAGCATCTCTAGATTGTTCTCAAGTTGTTAAAGCAGCATAAATTGTATGCTAAGTTATCCAAATGTGATTTCTGGATGACTGAGGTAGCTTTCCTTGGGCATATAGTTTCTGCAGAAGGGGTGATGGGTGACCCGCAGAAGAATCAAGGATGATCATGATGGAAGCCTCCAAAAAACGTCAAGAAAGTAAGAAGCTTCTTGGGCTTGGCTGACTATTACAGAAGGTTTGAAGAAGGATTTTCTAAGATTTCCCAGCCATTTACTAATTTTTTTTGCGTAAGTCAAAGAAGTTTTATTGGGATCGAAATGTCAAGAAAGCTTTGATATACTCAAGAGAAGACTAGCTAGTGCCATGGGGTTAGCGTTGCCTCAGAGAACTGATGGGTTTGTTGATTACAGTGATGCTTCAGCGCAAGGCCTTGGTTGAGTTATGATGCAACATGGAAGGGCTATCGCATATGCTTCCCGCCAGTTGAAATCACATGAGAAAATTATCCAACCCATGACTTAGAAGTCAGAACTAGCAGCTGTGGTATTTGCTCTTAAGATCTGAAGGAATTACCTTTTTGGGGTAACTTGTTAAATTTATAATGACCACAAGAGCTTGAAATATATCTTTGAAAAGAAAGGTGGTTAAAGATGATAAAGGATTATGACATTGAGATTCTATACCACCCAAGCAAGTGTAATGTAGTAGCTAAAGTTCTCGCATGAGAAATTGATTGCATGTCTGACCTTACGACCAGAATTGCAAAGGGGGCTCGTGAGAAGTGGGATCGAGGTTCAATTTCAAAGGAATCAAGAAGAGCTTTTCTTTTTGGAGACTAGGTCGTCCTTATTAGATATGATAAGCTAGGGACAACAAGATGACTCACGGCTAAGTTAGATCATGAATGACAGAAGCGAGAAAAAGGCGCCGGGATTTGTGGTGCAAGATGATGGATTCTTAGGTTCAAGAATCGAATCTTTGTGCATGCAAATGAAGAGATATAGACTTTGATTCTGAAAGAAGCTCACTCTACACCTTACTCGATACATCTAGGAGCTAATAAGATGGACAAGGACTTCAAGCAAAACTTTTGGTGGAGTAACATGAAGAAGAAAGTAGTCAAATTCGTGGCTAAGTTTCTTACTTGTCATCAAGTTAAGATTGAGCATCAAAGACCTGTTGAAGAATTGCAACCATTTTCAATTCCAAAATGGAAATAGGAGGACATTTTTATGGATTTTGAAATAGGGATACCACCGTCACAGAGAGGGATGGATTCCATTTGGGTCATTGTAGATCGCCTGACTGAATCTGCTCACTTTCTAACCGCCAAGCAAGTTTGGGATCCTGAGAGACTTGCAGAGTCGTATATTGAAGAGATAATATGATTACATAGCATCCCAAAACTATTGTGTCTGATCGTGACAAAAAGTTTGTATCTCACTTCTTGAAGTCATTTCATGCAGCCACATGGGGGACAGAAGCAGAGATAAGGGGGTGATACCCGTTCTTATTTGAGGCTCAGTTTCGGGGACGAAAATTTTTTTGAAGAGGGGAAGGATGAAATGCCCCGTGAATTATTGGGTCTCAAATACGTAGCGATATCGAGCTCGCTTACTATGAGCGACATATTGCAATATAATTATGTCGACCTTGATTTGTCCTTGGAAGCGTACGGATTAATAGCTACGTATTTCAGTTGGGAACTTCGGGTTCTTGTCTATTTCAAATAATTGGGTAATTATCGATTGTCGAATTTGCCTCGTTTCATCGGGATTTATTAAAAAACCCGACGTACTCTATTTTATCCCTACATAAAAGATATATATACCTAAAATTAAATTAACACCCCTTTATCTAGAATCTTCTACAAACTACTACCATGGGGCCCCACCTCTTTCTCTTTCACGTTACTTTTCAAGATGCAATTTCTTCACCTCCATCCTCTCTTCACGCAGCTACCCATCTCCAACCTTCTTGCTCCTTGTTCCAGCCATACCTTACCCCAACTCAGCCAAGAGGTGCTCGGCCAGCATTTCCCCAGCCCCGTGCAACAGCTCGTGTCTTCTTCCCCTGCGCAGCAGCTCGCACCCTCCTTCTCTGCGCAATAGCTGTGCAGCAGTTTTTGCAGATCGTGTGCAGCAGCTCGGGTGACTACAACCTATGAAATGCCCCGTAAATTATTGGCTCTGTAAAATATGGCGATATCGAGCTCACCTACAAGTAGTAACATATTCCAGTATAATTATGCCGAACTTGATTCTCCTGGAAGCTTTTGGATTAATAGCTACGTATTTCAGTTGAGAATTTCAGGTTCTTGCCTATTTCAAATAATTGGGTAATTAGCGATTGTCGAATTTGCCTCATTTCACCGGGATTTATTAAAAACCCGACGTACTCTATTTTATCCCTACATAAAGGATATATACCCAAAATTAATTTAATATCCTCTATCTAGAATTTTCTACAAACTACCTTTTGGGCCCCACCTCATTCTCTTTCACGTTACTTTTCAAGCTCCAAATTCTTCATCTCTTCCTCTCTTCACGCAGCACCTCCATTCTTCCTCCTCTCTCTTTGCTTCAGCCAACAGTTCAGCAAAAGCTCAGCCAGCAGCCCTCGTTCAGCCGCGCGCTCGACCAGCACCTCAGCCCGACCTGCCTCGCGCAGCAGCTGTTCGCGTAGCTTGTCTCCGGCATGGCCATCAACGACGTCGACATGACCACCTTGCAGTTCTTTAGGGAGCCGGTGAGCCGCCCTCCCCTCCATCCATTTCACCTCTCTTGAGAAATTCCTAATTCTTTAGAACCCTAGTTTTTTTTAATTTAGGGGTTTATGTTAAATTGATGTTTGGACTGAAATTGGTGGAAATAATGGATGATATAGGTTGTTTGAAGTTGAGATTTGAAGGAATAAGGAAGGATTTGAGTTTTGGGCCATTTGGTAAACTTGCTGGACAATCTGGGAAAAATTCGTAATTTCTGTGAAGTTGGGGCTGACTTTTTAAGGTGAGAAATCTCCCTACGAGTATGAGGAATTTTACGGTTTTCGATTTGGATGTATATGTGATGAGTTATGGCGTTTTTCGTGAAGGTTCGACTTAGGACCGTTTCGTGAACCTTGCGACATCTTTATACGACAAACGGATTACTTGTGTTGATCGTCGATTGAGGCAAGTTGTTTATAAGCGTTTGCGTGTTGTAGGTTAAGTTTAGGATATCGGATTATGCATGTCATCAAACTTCTAAATAGTAAATGAGCTTTAATCTTAATGAAGTATGGAATACGAATGCTATTTTAGTGATTACATGAATATATGCTCTATTGTGATTATTTGATTATGTGTTATGTTGAACATGTCTTCTTTCGTGAGAATCTTGACGATATGTTCATCCTGGTGATTGTGCTTATATGCTTTAGATGCGATTATGTGAAGTTATCGGTGAGTACACATTGTGCTTGAGATTTATATGTGGGGTAAGGATTGTTCCGATCCCTCACTTGATTGCGAACGGTTTTATGTCGTAACACCCTCGATTATGGCTCTATCGGAAGAGTGGGTCGTTGGTGGGCCTTGCCAATTGGGTAGACCGGATCACTTGGCCCGTGATTCCGTTCCCTACCCTTTGGTATAGGAATGATTTGGCCCAATGTACGGGCAAGAAGGTACCTTCGGATCCAAGACAGTCTTGGACCTGTTTTCAAAACATTTTCGTAATTTATTTTCCAATTGGATCTCTGTTTACTTGATACACTTGTTTGTATGTTGCTTGTGATTGATCTCTTGTTTGTTGTGAATCTGTAAGTAATCGTTACTCATGCGTGATCGTTTCTAAAAACATAACTTAGGTTTGCATGTCTGCTAATCTGTTACTCCTTTACTTGCCCTATTACTCGTATTATGCTTATGAATGACTTGCTAGTCTGGTTGGAGACTAACCCCCATTTCGGTGGGGGAACTGGCTGTGTTTGACATGGTCAGGTACCCAGTCTGTTGCAGGGCGTGGAGGAGATCAGGCGACTTGATGCAAGCTAGGATGGGTTTATTCGGGTTCACTTTCACTTTGATTTTCAAAACTGTTGTTTTGCTAAACTAGGCATCTTTTGGTACTTTGATGCATTTATAGTCTTTGTGGACAAACATGTTTGATGACCCTCTTGAAGTAGGTCTTGGTACTTTGATCGTACGACCATGTTAGGTCCTTATCGACGTACTTGTATGGACGTCTTGCGAGACTATCTATTTGTTTACATTTCTAATTGTTCTTTTGTACATTTTTTTCTCTTCCTTTAAACTGCCTGTGGGGATTCCAAGCACGGGATCCCTGGCACTGTAACACTCCTCGGTTTTGGGGCGTTACAGAAGTTGGTATCAGAGCCAGGTTTTGAACTTCTTTTGGGGGAAGGGGTAGAACTTGCATCGCATGTCGCATTATGACCTCCTTGCTCACTTAAGTTGCTGATATAAGTATATTTATGTGTTCCCGTGTCTAAACTAGTAAATATATGCAGATGGTAGGTAGAGGTAGAGGTAGATGTGTTCGTGGTAGAGGTCGATCAAGTAGGGGCCGCCCAAGGGTTGGGGTAGACAACCCTGCTGAAGTTCCGCGGGTTGAGGATGTTGAGAGTCAAATGGGTCATGAGTCAGAAAGAGGAGGAAGGGTTGATCCCCAAGTGAATCAGCATGAGATTCCCCATGAAGCTCCTCCGGTAGTTCCTGTTGCACCTTCCCCGACAACAATTCTTGCGGGCATGGACGCTGGGTTTCTTGCCATGCTTCAGCAGATGATTGGTCAAGCTGTTCAGGCATACTCTCTGTCGCATCCTCAACAAGTAACTCCGCCTATACAGAATCAACCTCCTCCCCAAGAGTTGACACCTAGTGTTGACGGGAGAGATGCTAGTAACATTGCAGCTGCCTTTGAGAAATTGAAGCCGCCCACTTATGATGGGTCGGGGGAGCCAGCAGAAGTAGAGTATTGGCTCAAACAGATGGAAAAGATTCTTGAAAGAGTGAGGTGCCCTGAGGATCAGAAAGTAACACATGTCTCTTTTTACCTCACTAAGGATGCTGATGAATGGTGGGATTCTGTAAAGCCACCGAGGGAACTATGAGTTGGGAAGGCTTCAAGACAAAGATGCGAGATCGGTTTTATCCGGTTTCACTGCAGAAGCAGAAGAGCTCGGAGTTCTTGCACCCACCACCTGAAGGGTTGCCAGTGGCACAAGCTAGTGCAAAGTATCATCAGCTCCTTCGCTATGCTTCTGGGGCGGTGCATAATGAAGAGGACAAGATCGATTATTTCGAATCATGGCTACGACCAGAGATTAGGACTTTGATGGCAGGGCATACTTGTGCTACCTTGGAAGAGTATTATAATAGAGCCTTGACAGTTGAGAGACGACTTGAAGAAGAAAGATCTTTGACTCAGAACTTCAAGAGACAGAAGACCCAGACTTCCTTCACTAGTACTAAAGATGGTGGCTTTAAACCACAACCTCCTCCCAAGAAACCAAATCAGACATTTGGGTCTCCAGGATCTAACAGAGCTCAAGGAACACCACCTGCGGGATACCAGTGTTTTAACTGCAACAGTGAGAAGCACTTCAGATCAGATTGTCCGCATCCAGATAAGGCATGCTTCAAGTGCGGAGGGAAGGGCCATATCTCAATCCATTGTAGAGGTGGTAAAGCAAACCCCTCTCAGTCTCAAACCTCTGCATCGGCTTCACGAGGATCAATCAATCAACCGCGCCCTGCACAATCATACCCGCAACAACAGTCTCGTTCCGCACCAACTCGTTCACAACAATCAACTAGTGGGTTGAAGGGGAAGCCACGTGTATACGAGATGAGGGCCGAGGAGCCCAATGCCCCAGTTGCTACAGGTACGCTTTGGATTCAGTCTCAACCTGTCTATATATTGTTCGACACTGGTGCTACCCATTCGTTTATTTCCAAGGCATGTGTGTCTAGACTTGGTCTTACTTGTGGGCATGATTGCGAGTCATTTGTGGTTGAGTTACCAGATGGTAGCAAATTAGTTGGTACTCGTGAGTTTAGGAATTGTCCTGTTCGTATCGGCATTCAGGATTGGCTAGCTGACTTGATTGAGATTGATTTGAATCATTATGATGTCATTTTGGGCATGGATTGGCTTGTACGTCATGGAGCGGTAATGGATCTACGTAAGAAGACTATTAGTGTAACCACCGTGAATGGAGCGGTACATGTGTTTGAGGGTAGAGATCCCACCAAGTCAGGGTCGGTCATTAGTGTTATGAAAGCTGCGAGATTGATAAGGAAGGGATGTCAGGGATATTTGTGTTATGTTATAGGAGATGACGATAAAGGAAAACCTGAACTGTCCAGGATACCAATTGCGTGTGAGTTTGAAGATGTGTTCCCGGAGGACTTACCGGGACTGCCTCCTCGCAGAGAGGTTGAATTGGCAATTGAGCTTGAACCAGGAACAACTCTCGTCTCTAAGGCCCCGTATAGAATGGCGCCACTAGAGATGCGGGAATTAAAGAAACAAATAGAAGAGTTGATTGAGAAGGGCTATATTAGGCCAAGTGTGTCACCTTGGGGAGCACCTGTGTTGTTTGTGAAGAAAAAGGACGGCTCTCTTCGACTCTGCATTGATTACAGAGAGTTGAATAAGGTGACGATAAAGAACAAATACCCATTACCCCGGATCGATGACTTGTTGGATCAACTGCAAGGGGCAACTGTGTTCTCAAAGATCGACTTGAGATCAGGTTACCATCAATTGAGGATTCGAGATGAAGATATTGCCAAAACAGCATTTCGTACAAGGTACGGTCACTATGAATTTGTAGTGATGCCTTTTGGACTAACAAATGCCCCTGCTGTATTCATGGAGTTGATGAATCGGGTATTCATAGAATACCTAGACCGGTTTGTGGTCGTGTTCATAGATGATATTTTGGTCTATTCTAAGAGTAAAGAGGAGCATGTTGAGCATCTCCGGATTGTCCTCGAATTGTTGAGGCAACACAAGTTGTATGCAAAGTTATCAAAATGTGACTTCTGGATGACCGAAGTAGCCTTCCTTGGGCATATAGTTTCTGCAGAAGGAGTGATGGTGGACCCGCAAAAGATCCAAGCAGTATCTGAATGGAAGCCTCCGAAAAACGTCAAGGAAGTAAGGAGCTTCTTGGGCTTGGCTGGCTATTACAGAAGGTTTGTAGAAGGGTTTTCTAAGATTGCCCAACCATTGACTAATCTGTTGCGTAAGTCAAAGAAATTTGATTGGGACCAGAAATGTGAAGATAACTTCGAAGAACTTAAGCGAAGACTAACCAGTGCTCCGGTGTTAGCGTTACCTCAAGGAACTGATGGGTTTGTTGTTTACAGCGATGCTTCAGCGCAAGGCCTTGGTTGTGTTCTGATGCAACATGGAAGGGTTATCGCATATGCTTCCCGCCAGTTGAAGTCACATGAGAAGAATTACCCCACCCATGACCTAGAACTAGCAGCCGTTGTGTTTGCTCTCAAGATATGGAGACACTACCTTTTTGGGATAACCTGTCAAATCTATACGGACCATAAGAGCTTGAAATACATCTTCACACAAAAGGAGCTGAATATGAGGCAAAGAAGGTGGTTAGAGATGATAAAGGATTATGACATTGAGATTCTATACCATCCAGGCAAGGCTAATGTGGTAGCTGACGCCCTAAGCAGAAAGTCGTCACAGGAGAAACTGATTGCATGTCTGACCTCGCAGCCAGAATTGCAAAGGGAACTAATGAGAAGGGGGATCGAAGTTCGATTTCAAAGGAGTCAAGGAGAGCTTTGCTTTCTAGAGATTAAGTCGTCACTACTAGAAACGATAAGCCAAAGGCAACAAGATGACCCCAGGCTAAGTAAGATCATAAACGACATAAGCCAGAATAGGGCACCGGGATTTGTGGTGCACGATGATGGGATTCTGAGGTTCAAAAACCGAATCTGTGTGCCTGCAAATGAAGAGATAAAGACTTTGATCCTGAAGGAAGCCCACTCCTCACCTTACTCGATACACCCTGGGGCTAACAAGATGTACAAGGACCTCAAGAAAAACTTCTGGTGGAGTAACATGAAGAGGGAAGTAGCTGAATTTGTGGCTAAGTGTCTTACTTGTCAGCAAGTTAAAATTGAGCATCAAAGACCTGCTGGAGAACTACAACCACTTCCAATTCCGGAATGGAAGTGGGAAGACATCTCTATGGATTTTGTTATGGGGCTACCACCGTCACAGAAGGGGATGGATGCCATTTGGGTCATTGTCGATCGATTGACTAAATCTGCTCACTTTCTACCCATTAAGAAAGTTTGGGGTCCGGACAGACTTGCAGAGCTTTATATTCAAGAGATAGTAAGATTACATGGCATCCCCAAAACTATTGTGTCTGATCGTGACGGAAGGTTTGTATCACATTTCTGGAAGTCAGTACATGCAACCATGGGTACAGAACTGAGGTTTAGCACTGCCTTTCATCCACAAACAGATGGTCAATCAGAAAGAACCATTCAGACCTTGGAGGATATTCTGAGAGCGTGTGCTCTAGATTGGCCGGGAAGGTGGGAAGCGAAGTTACCACTAGTGGAGTTCACGTATAACAATAGTTGGCATGCCTCCATTCAGATGGCTCCTTATGAAGCTTTATATGGGCGGAAATGTAGGTCTCCACTGTGTTGGGATGACTTATCTGAGAGATTATTAGTGAGCCCAGACATCATGAGAAGGACACAAAATGAAGTTGCATTGATCAGGCAACGAATGCTGACGGCGCAGAGTCGCCAGAAATCATATGCCGATGTGCGTCGCCGACCCCTTGAATTCCAAGTCGGGGATCACGTGTTCGTCCGGGTTTCACCTACCAAAGGTGTATTCAGATTCGGCAAGAGAGGGAAATTGAGTCCTCGCTATGTTGGACCCTTTGAGATTCTGGAGAAGATCGGGACATCAGCTTATCGTCTTGCGTTACCGCCATCAATGAGCCAGATACATAATGTCTTCCACGTTTCTCAACTAAGAAAGTATGTCGCTGACACTTCACATGTAATTCGTTACGAGGAGATTGAATTTGGAGAGGATTGCACTTACGAAGAACAACCAATCAAGATCCTTGGTTACGAGGAAAGAAAGTTGAGAAACAAGGTGATTCCTCTGGTGAAAGTTTTATGGTCTAAACATGGCACTGATGCAGCCACATGGGAGACAGAGGCAGACATGAGAGAACGATACCCATTCTTATTTGTTGTTTAGTTTCGGGGACGAAACTCTTTTTAAGGGGGAGAGGATGAAATGCCCCGTAAATTATTGGCTCTGTAAAATATGGCGATATCGAGCTCACCTACAAGTAGTAACATATTCCAGTATAATTATGCCGAACTTGATTCTCCTGGAAGCTTTTGGATTAATAGCTACGTATTTCAGTTGAGAATTTCAGGTTCTTGCCTATTTCAAATAATTGGGTAATTAGCGATTGTCGAATTTGCCTCATTTCACCGGGATTAATTAAAAACCCGACGTACTCTATTTTATCCCTACATAAAGGATATATACCCAAAATTAATTTAATATCCTCTATCTAGAATTTTCTACAAACTACCTTTTGGGCCCCACCTCATTCTCTTTCACGTTACTTTTCAAGCTCCAAATTCTTCATCTCTTCCTCTCTTCACGCAGCACCTCCATTCTTCCTCCTCTCTCTTTGCTTCAGCCAACAGTTCAGCAAAAGCTCAGCCAGCAGCCCTCGTTCAGCCGCGCGCTCGACCAGCACCTCAGCCCGACCTGCCTCGCGTCTTCTTCCTCTGCGCAGCAGCTCGTCCTCGTCTTCCCTCTGCGCAGCAGCTGTTCGCGTAGCTTGTCTCCAGCATGGCCATCAACGACGTCGACATGACCACCTTGCAGTTCGTCAGGGAGCCGGTGAGCCGCCCTCCCCTCCATCCATTTCACCTCTCTTGAGAAATTCCTAATTCTTTAGAACCCTAGTTTTTTTTAATTTAGGGGTTTATGTTAAATTGATGTTTGGACTGAAATTGGTGGAAATAATGGATTATATAGGTTGTTTGAAGTTGAGATTTGAAGGAATAAGGAAGGATTTGAGTTTTGGGCCATTTGGTAAACTTGCTGGAAAATCTGGGAAAAATTCGTAATTTCTGTGAAGTTGGGGCTGACTTTTTAAGGTGAGAAATCTCCCTACGAGTATGAGGAATTTTACGGTTTTCGATTTGGATGTATATGTGATGAGTTATGGCGTTTTTCGTGAAGGTTCGACTTAGGACCGTTTCGTGAACCTTGCGACATCTTTATACGACAAACGGATTACTTGTGTTGATCGTCGATTGAGGCAAGTTGTTTATAAGCGTTTGCGTGTTGTAGGTTAAGTTTAGGATATCGGATTATGCATGTCATCAAACTTCTAAATAGTAAATGAGCTTTAATCTTAATGAAGTATGGAATACGAATGCTATTTTAGTGATTACATGAATATATGCTCTATTGTGATTATTTGATTATGTGTTATGTTGAACATGTCTTCTTTCGTGAGAATCTTGACGATATGTTCATCCTGGTGATTGTGCTTATATGCTTTAGATGCGATTATGTGAAGTTATCGGTGAGTACACATTGTGCTTGAGATTTATATGTGGGGTAAGGATTGTTCCGATCCCTCACTTGATTGCGAACGGTTTTATGTCGTAACACCCTCGATTATGGCTCTATCGGAAGAGTGGGTCGTTGGTGGGCCTTGCCAATTGGGTAGACCGGATCACTTGGCCCGTGATTCCGTTCCCTACCCTTTGGTATAGGAATGATTTGGCCCAATGTATGGGCAAGAAGGTACCTTCGGATCCAAGACAGTCTTGGACCTGTTTTCAAAACATTTTCGTAATTTATTTTCCAATTGGATCTCTGTTTACTTGATACACTTGTTTGTATGTTGCTTGTGATTGATCGCTTGTTTGTTGTGAATCTGTAAGTAATCGTTACTCATGCGTGATCGTTTCTAAAAACATAACTTAGGTTTGCATGTCTGCTAATCTGTTACTCCTTTACTTGCCCTATTACTCGTATTATGCTTATGAATGACTTGCTAGTCTGGTTGGAGACTAACCCCCATTTCGGTGGGGGAACTGGCTGTGTTTGACATGGTCAGGTACCCAGTCTGTTGCAGGGCGTGGAGGAGATCAGGCGACTTGATGCAAGCTAGGATGGGTTTATTCGGGTTCACTTTCACTTTGGTTTTCAAAACTGTTGTTTTGCTAAACTAGGCATCTTTTGGTACTTTGATGCATTTATAGTCTTTGTGGACAAACATGTTTGATGACCCTCTTGAAGCAGGTCTTGGTACTTTGATCGTACGACCATGTTAGGTCCTTATCGACGTACTTGTATGGACGTCTTGCGAGACTATCTATTTGTTTACATTTCTAATTGTTCTTTTGTACATTTTTTTCTCTTCCTTTAAACTGCCTGTGGGGATTCCAAGCACGGGATCCCTGGCACTGTAACACTCCTCGGTTTTGGGGCGTTACAACCTACATCCCAACAACAGCTCGTGTGCAGAAGCTTGCGTCTTCTTGCTTTGCGCAGCAGCTCTTGCCTTGTGTTGATTGAATTTGGAGATTGGAGGTAGAAGTAAGGGATTTGGGATCTTTTGTGTGAATCTGAAATTTCTGGGCGAAATTCGTAATTACTGGGAAGTTGTGGCTGAGTTTGTAAGGTCTGACTTAGGCGACCGTTTCGTGAACCTGGCGACATCTTTTTACGACAAACGGATTACTTGTGTTGATCGTCAATTGAGGCAAGTTGTTTATAAGCGTTTGCGTGTTGTAGGCTAAGTTTAGGATATCGGATTATGCATGTCATCAAACATCTAAATAGTATTATGAGCTTTAACCTTAATTAAGTATGGAATATGAATGTTATGTTAGTGATTACATGAATATATGCTTTGTTGTGATTACATGATTATGTGTTATGTTGAACATGTCTTCTTTCGTGAGAATCTTGATGATATGTTAATCCTTGTGATTGTTCTTATATGCTTGAGATGTGATTATGTGAAGTCATCGCCTTATCGGTGTATACGCATTGTCCTTGTGATTTATTCGTGGGGTAAGGATTGTTCCGATCCCTCACTTGATTGCAAATAGTTTTATGTCGTAACACCCTCGATTATGGCTCTACCGGAAGAGTGGGTCGTTGGTGGGCCTTGCCAATTGGGTAGACCGGATCACTTGGCCCGTGGTTTCGTTCCCTATCCTTTGGTATAGGAATGATTTGGCCCAATGTACGGGCAAGAAGGTACCTTCGGGTTCAAGACAGACTTGAACCTGTTTTCGAAACGTTTTCGTAAATTGTATTTCGATTGGATTTCATTTGCTTGATGTACTTGCTTGTGTGCTTCTTGTGATTGATCACTTGTTTATTGGTGAATTCGTAAGTAATCGCTACTTGTGCATGATATGCATTTATGAGTACGGACATTGGTGATACGGTTTGTCGGAATTGATGACATGTTGGTATAAGATATATGTACCTTTCTTTTCATATCTGTAAGCATGTAAATTGATGCCTCATGGATGATCATTGCTAAATGTATAACTGGGTTTGCATGTATGCTAATCTATGATTCCTTTACTTGCCCTATTACTCGTATTCTGCTTATAGATAACTTGCTAGTCTGGTTGGAGACTAACCCCCATTTCGGTGGGGGAACAGGTTGTGTTGTTGACATGGTCAGGTACCCAGAATGTTTGTTGCAGAGTATGGAGGAGGTCATGCGACTTGATGCAAGCTAGGATGGGTTTATTTTGGTCCACTTTTATTTTGTTTTAAAAATATTAACTCTCGTTAAACTATCCATCTTTCGGTTTTTGGATGCGCTTGTAGCGTTTGGGCTAAACTTGGTTTGATAGTTCTCTTGAAGCATGTTTTTGGCATTTTGATCGTATGAACATGTTAGGTCTTCATCGACGTACTTGTATGGATCTCTTGTGAGGCTATCTACTTGTTTTCATTTCGAATTGTTCTTTTGTAAAGTTTTTCAGTTCCATTAAACTGCCTGTGGGGATTCCGAGCACGGGATCCCTGGCGCTGTAGCACTCCTCGGTTTTGGGGCGTTACAATAGTAACATTCATTAGTTGTATAAGAACATTCATAGTAACATTGATTAGTTATATAAGAACATTCAAAGTTTTGTTAGTTTATTACTACCTTTGAATGTTATCTCGTAACATTGGTTACGTGTTAGTCGATATGTATTAAAGAGTTGAAATGAAATATACTAACATTCATAATATCATTCATTAGTTTTATAAGAACATTCATAGTAACATTGATTAGTTATATAAGAACATTCAAAGTTTTGTTAGTTTACTACTACCTTTGAATGTATCTCGTAACATTGGTTACGTGTTAATCGATATGTATTAAAGAGTTGAAATGAAATATAAGAACATTCATAGTAACATTGATTAGTTATATAAGAACATTCAATGTTTTGTTAGTTTATTACTACCTTTGAATGTTATCTCATTACATTGGTTACGTGTTAGTCGATATTTATTAAAGAGTTGAAATGAAATATACTAACATTCATAGTAACATTCATTAGTTATATAAGAACAATCATAGTAACATTGATTAGTTATATAAGAACATTCAAAGTTTTGTTAGTTTATTACTACCTTTGAATGTTATCTCGTAACATTGGTTACGTGTTAGTCGATATGTATTAAAGAGTTGAAATGAAAAATACTAACATTCATAGTAACATTCATTAGTTATATATGAACATTTATAGTAACATTGATTAGTTATTTAAGAACATTCAAAGTTTTGTTAGTTTATTACTACCTTTCAATGTTATCTCGTAACATTGGTTACGTGTTAGTCGATATGTATTAAAGAGTTGAAATGAAATATACTAACATTCATTAGTTATATAAGAACATTCATATTAACATTGATTAGTTATATAAGAACATTTAAAGTTTTGTTAGTTTATTACTACCTCTGAATGTTATCTCGTAACATTGGTTACGTATTAGTCGATATGTATTAAAGAGTTGAAATGAAATATACTAACATTCATAGTCACATTGATTAGTTATATAAGAACATTCATAGTAACATTGATTAGTAATATAAGAACATTTAAAGTTTTGTTATTTTATTACTACCATTGAATGTTATCTCGTAACATTGACTACGTGTTAGTAGATATGTATTAAAGAGTTGAAATGAAATATACTAACATTCATTGTAACAGTCATTAGTTATATAAGAACATTCATTGTAACATTGATTAGTTATATAAGAACATTCAAAGTTTTGTTAGTTTATTACTACGTTTGAATGTTATCTCGTAACATTGGTTACGTGTTAGTCGATATGTATTAAAGAGTTGAAATGAAATATACTAAAATTTATAGTAACATTGATTAGTTATATAAGAACATTCATAGTAACATTGATTAGTTATATAAGAACATTCAAAATTTTGTTAGTTTATTACTACCTTTGAATGTTATCTCGTAACATTGGTTACGTGTTAGTCGATATGTATTAAAGAGTTGAAATGAAATATACTAACATTCATAGTAACACTCATTAGTTATATAAGAACATTTATAGTAACATTGATTAGTTATTTAAGAACATTCAAAGTTTTGTTAGTTTATTACTACCTTTCAATGTTATCTCGTAACATTGGTTACGTGTTAGTCGATATGTATTAAAGAGTTGAAATGAAATATACTAACATTCATAGTAACATTCATTAGTTATATAAGAACATTCATAGTAACATTGATTAGTTATATAATAACATTCAAAGTAACATTGATTAGTTATATAAGAACATTCAATGTTTTGTTAGTTTATTACTACCTTTGAATGTTATCTCGTAACATTGGTTACGTGTTAGTCGATATGTATTAAAGAGTTGAAATGAAATATACTAACATTCATAGTAACATTCATTAGTTATATAAGAACATTTATAGTAACATTGATTAGTAATTTAAGAACATTCAAAGTTTTGTTAGTTTATTACTACCTTTCAATGTTATCTCGTAACATTGGTTACGTGTTAGTCGATATGTATTAAAGAGTTGAAATGAAATATACTAACATTCATTAGTTATATAAGAACATTCATAATAACATTGATTAGTTATATAAGAACATTTAAAGTTTTGTTAGTTTATTACTACCTCTGAATGTTATCTCGTAACATTGGTTAAGTATTAGTCGATATGTATTAAAGAGTTGAGATGAAATATACTAACATTCATAGTCACATTGATTAGTTATATAAGAACATTCATAGTAACATTGATTAGTTATATAAGAACATTTAAAGTTTTGTTATTTTATTACTACCATTGAATGTTATCTCGTAACATTGACTACATGTTAGTAGATATGTATTAAAGAGTTGAAATGAAATATACTAACATTCATTGTAACAGTCATTAGTTATATAAGAACATTCATTGTAACATTGATTAGTTATATAAGAACATTCAAAGTTTTGTTAGTTTATTACTACGTTTGAATGTTATCTCGTAACATTGGTTACGTGTTAGTCGATATGTATTAAAGAGTTGAAATGAAATATACTAAAATTCATAGTAACATTCATTAGTTATATAAGAACATTCATTGTAACATTGATTAGTTATATAAGAACATTCAAAATTTTGTTAGTTTATTACTACCTTTGAATGTTATCTCGTAACATTGGTTACGTGTTAGTCGATATGTATTAAAGAGTTGAAGTGAAATATACTAACATTCATAGTATCATTCATTAGTTATATAAGAACATTCATAGTAGCATTGATTAGTTATATAAGAACATTCAAAGTTTTGTTAGTTTATTACTACCTTTGAATGTTATCTAGTAACATTTGTTACGTGTTAGTCGATATGTATTCAAGAGTTGAAATGAAATATACTAACATTCATTAGTTATATAAGAACATTCATAGTAACATTGATTAGTTATATAAGAACATTTAAAGTTTTGTTAGTTTATTACTACCTCTGAATGTTATCTCGTAACATTGGTTACGTATTAGTCGATATGTATTAAAGAGTTGAAATGAAATATACTAAAATTCATAATAACATTCATTAGTTATATAAGAACATTCATAGTAACATTGATTAGTTATATAAGAACATTCAATGTTTTGTTAGTTTATTACTACCTTTGAATGTTATCTCGTAACATTGGTTACATGTTAGTCGATATGTATTAAAGAGTTGAAATGAAATATACTAACATTCATAGTAAAATTCATTAGTTGTATAAGATCATTCATAGTAACATTGATTAGTTATATAATAACATTCAAAGTTTTGTTAGTTTATTACTACCTTTGAATGTTATCTCGTAACATTGGTTACGTGTTAGTCGATATGTATTAAAGAGTTGAAATGAAATATACTAACATTCATAGTAACATTCATTAGTTATATATGAACATTTATAGTAACATTGATTAGTTATTTAAGAACATTCAAAGTTTTGTTAGTTTATTACTACCTTTCAATGTTATCTCGTAACATTGGTTACGTGTTAGTCGATATGTATTAAAGAGTTAAAATGAAATATACTAACATTCATTAGTTATATAAGAACATTCATAGTAACATTGGTTAGTTATATAAGAACATTTAAAGTTTTGATAGTTTATTACTACCTCTGAATGTTATCTCATAACATTGGTTACGTATTAGTCGATATGTATTAAAGAGTTGAAATGAAATATACTAACATTCATAGTCACATTGATTAGTTATATAAGAACATTCATAGTAACATTGATTAGTTATATAAGAACATTTAAAGTTTTGTTATTTTATTACTACCATTGAATGTTATCTCGTAACATTGACTACGTGTTAGTAGATATGTATTAAAGAGTTGAAATGAAATATACTAACATTCATTGTAACAGTCATTAGTTATATAAGAACATTCATTGTAACATTGATTAGTTATATAAGAACATTCAAAGTTTTGTTAGTTTATTACTACGTTTGAATGTTATCTCGTAACATTGGTTACGTGTTAGTCGATATGTATTAAAGAGTTGAAATGAAATATACTAAAATTTATAGTAACATTGATTAGTTATATAAGAACATTCATAGTAACATTGATTAGTTATATAAGAACATTCAAAATTTTGTTAGTTTATTACTACCTTTGAATGTTATCTCGTAACATTGGTTACGTGTTAGTCGATATGTATTAAAGAGTTGAAATGAAATATACTAACATTCATAGTAACACTCATTAGTTATATAAGAACATTTATAGTAACATTGATTAGTTATTTAAGAACATTCAAAGTTTTGTTAGTTTATTACTACCTTTCAATGTTATCTCGTAACATTGGTTACGTGTTAGTCGATATGTATTAAAGAGTTGAAATGAAATATACTAACATTCATAGTAACATTCATTAGTTATATAAGAACATTCATAGTAACATTGATTAGTTATATAATAACATTCAAAGTAACATTGATTAGTTATATAAGAACATTCAATGTTTTGTTAGTTTATTACTACCTTTGAATGTTATCTCGTAACATTGGTTACGTGTTAGTCGATATGTATTAAAGAGTTGAAATGAAGTATACGAACATTCATTGTAACAGTCATTAGTTATATAAGAACATTCATTGTAACATTGATTAGTTATATAAGAACATTCAAAATTTTGTTAGTTTATTACTACCTTTGAATGTTATCTCGTAACATTGGTTACGTGTTAGTCGATATGTATTAAAGAGTTGAAGTGAAATATACTAACATTCATAGTATCATTCATTAGTTATATAAGAACATTCATAGTAACATTGATTAGTTATATAAGAACATTCAAAGTTTTGTTATTTTATTACTACCTTTGAATGTTATCTCGTAACATTGGTTACGTGTTAGTCGATATGTATTAAAGAGTTGAAATGAAATATACTAACATTCATAGTATCATTCATTAGTTATATAAGAACATTCATAGTAACATTGATTAGTTATATAAGAACATTCAAAGTTTTGTTATTTTATTACTACCTTTGAATGTTATCTCGTAACATTGGTTACGTGTTAGTCGATATGTATTAAAGAGTTGAAATGAAATATACTAACATTCATAGTATCATTCATTAGTTATATAAGAACATTCATAGTAACATTGATTAGTTATATAAGAACATTTAAAGTTTTGTTAGTTTATTACTATCTTTGAATGTTATCTCGTAACATTGGTTACGTGTTAGTCGATATGTATTAAAGAGTTGAAGTGAAATATACTAACATTCATAGTATCATTCATTAGTTATATAAGAACATTCATAGTAACATTGATTAGTTATATAAGAACATTCAAAGTTTTGTTAGTTTATTACTACGTTTGAATGTTATCTCGTAACATTGGTTACGTGTTAGTCGATATGTATTAAAGAGTTGAAGTGAAATATACTAACATTCATAGTATCATTCATTAGTTATATAAGAACATTCATAGTAGCATTGATTAGTTATATAAGAACATTCAAAGTTTTGTTAGTTTATTACTACCTTTGAATGTTATCTAGTAACATTTGTTACGTGTTAGTCGATATGTATTCAAGAGTTGAAATGAAATATACTAACATTCATTAGTTATATAAGAACATTCATAGTAACATTGATTAGTTATATAAGAACATTTAAAGTTTTGTTAGTTTATTACTACCTCTGAATGTTATCTCGTAACATTGGTTACGTGTTAGTCGATATGTATTAAAGAGTTGAAATGAAATATACTAACATTCATAGTATCATTCATTAGTTATATAAGAACATTCATAGTAACATTGATTAGTTATATAAGAACATTTAAAGTTTTGTTAGTTTATTACTATCTTTGAATGTTATCTCGTAACATTGGTTACGTGTTAGTCGATATGTATTAAAGAGTTGAAGTGAAATATACTAACATTCATAGTATCATTCATTAGTTATATAAGAACATTCATAGTAACATTGATTAGTTATATAAGAACATTCAAAGTTTTGTTAGTTTATTACTACGTTTGAATGTTATCTCGTAACATTGGTTACGTGTTAGTCGATATGTATTAAAGAGTTGAAGTGAAATATACTAACATTCATAGTATCATTCATTAGTTATATAAGAACATTCATAGTAGCATTGATTAGTTATATAAGAACATTCAAAGTTTTGTTAGTTTATTACTACCTTTGAATGTTATCTAGTAACATTTGTTACGTGTTAGTCGATATGTATTCAAGAGTTGAAATGAAATATACTAACATTCATTAGTTATATAAGAACATTCATAGTAACATTGATTAGTTATATAAGAACATTTAAAGTTTTGTTAGTTTATTACTACCTCTGAATGTTATCTCGTAACATTGGTTACGTATTAGTCGATATGTATTAAAGAGTTGAAATGAAATATACTAAAATTCATAGTAACATTCATTAGTTATATAAGAACATTCATAGTAACATTGATTAGTTATATAAGAACATTCAATGTTTTGTTAGTTTATTACTACCTTTGAATGTTATCTCGTAACATTGGTTACATGTTAGTCGATATGTATTAAAGAGTTGAAATGAAATATACTAACATTCATAGTAAAATTCATTAGTTGTATAAGATCATTCATAGTAACATTGATTAGTTATATAATAACATTCAAAGTTTTGTTAGTTTATTACTACCTTTGAATGTTATCTCGTAACATTGGTTACGTGTTAGTCGATATGTATTAAAGAGTTGAAATGAAATATACTAACATTCATAGTAACATTCATTAGTTATATATGAACATTTATAGTAACATTGATTGGTTATTTAAGAACATTCAAAGTTTTGTTAGTTTATTACTACCTTTCAATGTTATCTCGTAACATTGGTTACGTGTTAGTCGATATGTATTAAAGAGTTGAAATGAAATATACTAACATTCATTAGTTATATAAGAACATTCATAGTAACATTGGTTAGTTATATAAGAACATTTAAAGTTTTGATAGTTTATTACTACCTCTGAATGTTATCTCATAACATTGGTTACGTATTAGTCGATATGTATTAAAGAGTTGAAATGAAATATATTAACATTCATAGTCACATTGATTAGTTATATAAGAACATTCATAGTAACATTGATTAGTTATATAAGAACATTTAAAGTTTTGTTATTTTATTACTACCATTGAATGTTATCTCGTAACATTGACTACGTGTTAGTAGATATGTATTAAAGAGTAGAAATGAAATATACTAACATTCATTGTAACAGTCATTAGTTATATAAGAACATTCATTGTAACATTGATTAGTTATATAAGAACATTCAAAGTTTAGTTAGTTTATTACTACGTTTTAATGTTATCTCGTAACATTGGTTACGTGTTAGTCGATATGTATTAAAGAGTTGAAATGAAATATACTAAAATTCATAGTAACATTCATTAGTTATATAAGAACATTCATAGTAACATTGATTAGTTATATAAGAACATTCAAAATTTTGTTAGTTTATTACTACCTTTGAATGTTATCTCGTAACATTGGTTACGTGTTAGTCGATATGTATTAATTAGTTATATAAGAACATTTAAAGTTTTGTTAGTTTATTACTATCTTTGAATGTTATCTCGTAACATTGGTTACGTGTTAGTCGATATGTATTAAAGAGTTGAAATGAAATATACTAACATTCATAGTATCATTCATTAGTTATATAAGAACATTCATAGTAACATTGATTAGTTATATAAGAACATTCAAAGTTTTGTTAGTTTATTACTACCTTTGAATGTTATCTCATAACATTGGTTACGTGTTAGTCGATATGTATTAAAGAGTTGAAATGAAATATACTAACATTCATAGTAAAATTCATTAGTTATATAAGAACATTCATAGTAACATTGATTAGTTATATAAGAACATTCAAAGTTTTGTTATTTTATTACTACCTGTGAATGTTATCTCGTAACATTGGTTACGTGTTAGTCGATATGTATTAAAGAGTTGAAATGAAATATACTAACATTCATAGTATCATTCATTAGTTATATAAGAACATTCATAGTAACATTGATTAGTTATATAAGAACATTCAAAGTTTTGTTATTTTATTACTACCTTTGAATGTTATCTCGTAACATTGGTTACGTGTTAGTCGATATGTATTAAAGAGTTGAAATGAAATATACTAACATTCATAGTATCATTCATTAGTTATATAAGAACATTCATAGTAACATTGATTAGTTATATAAGAACATTTAAAGTTTTGTTAGTTTATTACTATCTTTGAATGTTATCTCGTAACATTGGTTACGTGTTAGTCGATATGTATTAAAGAGTTGAAATGAAATATACTAACATTCATAGTATCATTCATTAGTTATATAAGAACATTCATAGTAACATTGATTAGTTATATAAGAACATTCAAAGTTTTGTTAGTTTATTACTACCTTTGAATGTTATCTCGTAACATTGGTTACGTGTTAGTCGATATGTATTAAAGAGTTGAAATGAAATATACTAACATTCATAGTAACATTCATTAGTTATATAAGAACATTCATAGTAACATTGATTAGTTATATAAGAACATTCAAAGTTTTGTTATTTTATTACTACCTTTGAATGTTATCTCGTAACATTGGTTACGTGTTAGTCGATATGTATTAAAGAGTTGAAATGAAATATACTAACATTCATAGTATCATTCATTAGTTATATAAGAACATTCATAGTAACATTGATTAGTTATATAAGAACATTTAAAGTTTTGTTAGTTTATTACTATCTTTGAATGTTATCTCGTAACATTGGTTACGTGTTAGTCGATATGTATTAAAGAGTTGAAATGAAATATACTAACATTCATAGTATCATTCATTAGTTATATAAGAACATTCATAGTAACATTGATTAGTTATATAAGAACATTTAAAGTTTTGTTAGTTTATTACTATCTTTGAATGTTATCTCGTAACATTGGTTACGTGTTAGTCGATATGTATTAAAGAGTTGAAATGAAATATACTAACATTCATAGTATCATTCATTAGTTATATAAGAACATTCATAGTAACATTGATTAGTTATATAAGAACATTTAAAGTTTTGTTAGTTTATTACTATCTTTGAATGTTATCTCGTAACATTGGTTACGTGTTAGTCGATATGTATTAAAGAGTTGAAATGAAATATACTAACATTCATAGTATCATTCATTAGTTATATAAGAACATTCATAGTAACATTGATTAGTTATATAAGAACATTCAAAGTTTTGTTAGTTTATTACTACCTTTGAATGTTATCTCGTAACATTGGTTACGTGTTAGTCGATATGTATTAAAGAGTTGAAATGAAATATACTAACATTCATAGTAAAATTCATTAGTTATATAAGAACATTCATAGTAACATTGATTAGTTATATAAGAACATTCAAAGTTTTGTTATTTTATTACTACCTGTGAATGTTATCTCGTAACATTGGTTACGTGTTAGTCGATATGTATTAAAGAGTTGAAATGAAATATACTAACATTCATAGTATCATTCATTAGTTATATAAGAACATTCATAGTAACATTGATTAGTTATATAAGAACATTCAAAGTTTTGTTATTTTATTACTACCTTTGAATGTTATCTCGTAACATTGGTTACGTGTTAGTCGATATGTATTAAAGAGTTGAAATGAAATATACTAACATTCATAGTATCATTCATTAGTTATATAAGAACATTCATAGTAACATTGATTAGTTATATAAGAACATTTAAAGTTTTGTTAGTTTATTACTATCTTTGAATGTTATCTCGTAACATTGGTTACGTGTTAGTCGATATGTATTAAAGAGTTGAAATGAAATATACTAACATTCATAGTATCATTCATTAGTTATATAAGAACATTCATAGTAACATTGATTAGTTATATAAGAACATTCAAAGTTTTGTTAGTTTATTACTACCTTTGAATGTTATCTCGTAACATTGGTTACGTGTTAGTCGATATGTATTAAAGAGTTGAAATGAAATATACTAACATTCATAGTAACATTCATTAGTTATATAAGAACATTCATAGTAACATTGATTAGTTATATAAGAACATTCAAAGTTTTGTTATTTTATTACTACCTTTGAATGTTATCTCGTAACATTGGTTACGTGTTAGTCGATATGTATTAAAGAGTTGAAATGAAATATACTAACATTCATAGTATCATTCATTAGTTATATAAGAACATTCATAGTAACATTGATTAGTTATATAAGAACATTTAAAGTTTTGTTAGTTTATTACTATCTTTGAATGTTATCTCGTAACATTGGTTACGTGTTAGTCGATATGTATTAAAGAGTTGAAATGAAATATACTAACATTCATAGTATCATTCATTAGTTATATAAGAACATTCATAGTAACATTGATTAGTTATATAAGAACATTCAAAGTTTTGTTAGTTTATTACTACCTTTGAATGTTATCTCGTAACATTGGTTACGTGTTAGTCGATATGTATTAAAGAGTTGAAATGAAATATACTAACATTCATAGTAACATTCATTAGTTATATAAGAACATTCATAGTAACATTGATTAGTTATATAAGAACATTCAAAGTTTTGTTAGTTTATTACTACCTTTGAATGTTATCTCGTAACATTGGTTACGTGTTAGTCGATATGTATTAAAGAGTTGAAATGAAATATACTAACATTCATAGTATCATTCATTAGTTATATAAGAACATTCATAGTAACATTGATTAGTTATATAAGAACATTTAAAGTTTTGTTAGTTTATTACTATCTTTGAATGTTATCTCGTAACATTGGTTACGTGTTAGTCGATATGTATTAAAGAGTTGAAATGAAATATACTAACATTCATAGTATCATTCATTAGTTATATAAGAACATTCATAGTAACATTGATTAGTTATATAAGAACATTTAAAGTTTTGTTAGTTTATTACTATCTTTGAATGTTATCTCGTAACATTGGTTACGTGTTAGTCGATATGTATTAAAGAGTTGAAATGAAATATACTAACATTCATAGTAACATTCATTAGTTATATAAGAACATTCATAGTAACATTGATTAGTTATATAAGAACATTCAAAGTTTTGTTAGTTTATTACTACCTTTGAATGTTATCTCGTAATATTGGTTACGTGTTAGTCGATATGTATTAAAGAGTTGAAATGAAATATACTAACATTCATAGTATCATTCATTAGTTATATAAGAACATTCATAGTAACATTGATTAGTTATATAAGAACATTTAAAGTTTTGTTAGTTTATTACTATCTTTGAATGTTATCTCGTAACATTGGTTACGTGTTAGTCGATATGTATTAAAGAGTTGAAATGAAATATACTAACATTCATAGTATCATTCATTAGTTATGTAAGAACATTCATAGTAACATTGATTAGTTATATAAGAACATTTAAAGTTTTGTTAGTTTATTACTATCTTTGAATGTTATCTCGTAACATTGGTTACGTGTTAGTCGATATGTATTAAAGAGTTGAAATGAAATATACTAACATTCATAGTATCATTCATTAGTTATATAAGAACATTCATAGTAACATTGATTAGTTATATAAGAACATTTAAAGTTTTGTTAGTTTATTACTATCTTTGAATGTTATCTCGTAACATTGGTTACGTGTTAGTCGATATGTATTAAAGAGTTGAAATGAAATATACTAACATTCATAGTATCATTCATTAGTTATATAAGAACATTCATAGTAACATTGATTAGTTATATAAGAACATTCAAAGTTTTGTTAGTTTATTACTACCTTTGAATGTTATCTCGTAACATTGGTTACGTGTTAGTCGATATGTATTAAAGAGTTGAAATGAAATATACTAACATTCATAGTAACATTCATTAGTTATATAAGAACATTCATAGTAACATTGATTAGTTATATAAGAACATTCAAAGTTTTGTTATTTTATTACTACCTTTGAATGTTATCTCGTAACATTGGTTACGTGTTAGTCGATATGTATTAAAGAGTTGAAATGAAATATACTAACATTCATAGTATCATTCATTAGTTATATAAGAACATTCATAGTAACATTGATTAGTTATATAAGAACATTCAAAGTTTTGTTATTTTATTACTACCTTTGAATGTTATCTCGTAACATTGGTTACGTGTTAGTCGATATGTATTAAAGAGTTGAAATGAAATATACTAACATTCATAGTATCATTCATTAGTTATATAAGAACATTCATAGTAACATTGATTAGTTATATAAGAACATTTAAAGTTTTGTTAGTTTATTACTCTCTTTGAATGTTATCTCGTAACATTGGTTACGTGTTAGTCGATATGTATTAAAGAGTTGAAATGAAATATACTAACATTCGTAGTATCATTCATTAGTTATATAAGAACATTCATAGTAACATTGATTAGTTATATAAGAACATTCAAAGTTTTGTTAGTTTATTACTACCTTTGAATGTTATCTCGTAACATTGGTTACGTGTTAATCGATATGTATTAAAGAGTTGAAATGAAATATACTAACATTCATAGTATCATTCATTAGTTATATAAGAACATTCATAGTAACATTGATTAGTTATATAAGAACATTCAAAGTTTTGTTAGTTTATTACTATCTTTGAATGTTATCTCGTAACATTGGTTACGTGTTAGTCGATATGTATTAAAGAGTTGAAATGAAATATACTAACATTCGTAGTATCATTCATTAGTTATATAAGAACATTCATAGTAACATTGATTAGTTATATAAGAACATTTAAAGTTTTGTTAGTTTATTACTATCTTTGAATGTTATCTCGTAACATTGGTTACGTGTTAGTCGATATGTATTAAAGAGTTGAAATGAAATATACTAACATTCATAGTATCATTCATTAGTTATATAAGAACATTCATAGTAACATTGATTAGTTATATAAGAACATTTAAAGTTTTGTTAGTTTATTACTATCTTTGAATGTTATCTCGTAACATTGGTTACGTGTTAGTCGATATGTATTAAAGAGTTGAAATGAAATATACTAACATTCATAGTATCATTCATTAGTTATATAAGAACATTCATAGTAACATTGATTAGTTATATAAGAACATTTAAAGTTTTGTTAGTTTATTACTATCTTTGAATGTTATCTCGTAACATTGGTTACGTGTTAGTCGATATGTATTAAAGAGTTGAAATGAAATATACTAAGATTCATAGTATCATTCATTAGTTATATAAGAACATTCATAGTAACATTGATTAGTTATATAAGAACATTCAAAGTTTTGTTAGTTTATTACTACCTTTGAATGTTATCTCGTAACATTGGTTACGTGTTAGTCGATATGTATTAAAGAGTTGAAATGAAATATACTAACATTCATAGTAACATTCATTAGTTATATAAGAACATTCATAGTAACATTGATTAGTTATATAAGAACATTCAAAGTTTTGTTATTTTATTACTACCTTTGAATGTTATCTCGTAACATTGGTTACGTGTTAGTCGATATGTATTAAAGAGTTGAAATGAAATATACTAACATTCATAGTATCATTCATTAGTTATATAAGAACATTCATAGTAACATTGATTAGTTATATAAGAACATTTAAAGTTTTGTTAGTTTATTACTATCTTTGAATGTTATCTCGTAACATTGGTTACGTGTTAGTCGATATGTATTAAAGAGTTGAAATGAAATATACTAACATTCATAGTAACATTCATTAGTTATATAAGAACATTTATAGTAACATTGATTAGTTATTTAAGAACATTCAAAGTTTTGTTAGTTTATTACTACCTTTCAATGTTATCTCGTAACATTGGTTACGTGTTAGTCGATATGTATTAAACAGTTGAAATGAAATATACTAACATTCATAGTCACATTGATTAGTTATATAAGAACATTCATAGTAACATTGATTAGTTATATAAGAACATTTAAAGTTTTGTTAGTTTATTACTATCTTTGAATGTTATCTCGTAACATTGGTTACGTGTTAGTAGATATGTATTAAAGAGTTGAAATGAAATATACTAACATTTATTGTAACAGTCATTAGTTATATAAGAACATTCATTGTAACATTGTTTAGTTATATAAGAACATTCAAAGTTTTGTTAGTTTATTACTACCTTTGAATGTTATCTCGTAACATTGGTTACGTGTTAGTCGATATGTATTAAAGAGTTGAAATGAAATATACTAACATTCATAGTATCATTCATTAGTTATATAAGAACATTCATAGTAACATTGATTAGTTATATAAGAACATTCAAAGTTTTGTTAGTTTATTACTACCTTTGAATGTTATCTCGTAACATTGGTTACGTGTTAGTCGATATGTATTAAAGAGTTGAAATGAAATATACTAACATTCATAGTATCGTTCATTAGTTATATAAGAACATTCATAGTAACATTGATTAGTTATATAAGAACATTTAAAGTTTTGTTAGTTTATTACTATCTTTGAATGTTATCTCGTAACATTGATTATGTGTTAGTCGATATGTATTAAAGAGTTGAAATGAAATATACTAACATTCATAGTAACATCCATTAGTTATATAAGGTTAGAAGCTTGGTATGTGAGAGACCCTGCAGAAAGCAAGCTGAATCAGTAAATAAAGCAACACACTTCAACTGAGCACAAAGCTTGGATATAGACAACAGATTGAACTTGAAGTCAGAAATAAAGAGCACTCCTTCAAGAATAATTGAATCAGTAATCCTAACTCGACCAACCACTTTGACCACAGTAGTGGAAAAAACACCTGTTGAGGCGGGCAAAAACCCCCCTGTTGAGGCGGGCAGGGGTCGCTGCAACAGAGGGGGCTGCAACAAGTAAAAACTTGTTGAGGCGGGCAAATGTTCGCCTCAACAAGTGACTTGTTGAGGCGGTCAAAATGGCGCCCGCCTCAACAGGTATGCAAAAATAATGCCCAGACCATCCACTGCCCGCCTCAAAAAACAAACCTGTTGAGGCGAAACGTGTTTTTGCCCGCTTCTAATTTATGCAAATTGACATATTTTTGCCCGCCTCTAAATGAATATCAACAACAAAACATCATTACCATTCATCAACGAACAAGGGAAGCTCAACAACGAAAGATTATTCCATTAATCAATAAAAATTATGTAAAAACAGTTCTGCAGATCTGACTTCATTAATCAATAAACAGGGATTAAAACCATTACATGAACAGATTGAAGATTGAAACGATAATGAACATATAAAAACAATTACATGAACAGATTGAAGATTGAAGTTGCTTCAATGGCGGAACCTTGAACCTGCTTCAATGGCTGATTAGGGTTGCGAGGCGAGATCCATTGCACGACGGGGCGAGGCGAGGTGAGATCCATTGCACGACGGGGCTAGGCGAGGCGATTTCGAGACAAGGCGCTCGGATCCAGATCTCTTTCCATCCATGGCGTCTTCATCCGAAAAATGTACGATAGAGCAAAAAAACATATTTCATTTCGGTGTTCTTCATCGATAGCGTCTCAGTTGGGTTTTTTTGCTCCAGATCTCTTTCGGCGGCGTCTCAGTTGGGGTTTTCGGTGGTTGTCTTCTTCTTCTTCCATGCCGATGGCGGTAACTTCGTCCCAATCTGAGCGTGACTTCGGCGGTGGCTCTTTGAGGATGGTTAGATCGAGTTAGACGGTAGATTGAGTATGGCGGCGTAGAGGGAGGCGGGGAGGTCGGTACGGTCTGACTCGGAGAATACCCCTTATGGAGGCCCAGACGACGGCGGGTTGAGGGCGAGCGGATTTACAGGCTTCAAGGAGGGAGACGAGGCCTGCGATGTTGTTGTGGACACCGGCCTGTGCAGCGAGATGGAGGACGTGGGTGGAGGGGACGGAGGAGAAGAGAACCGCGAGGGTGTTGGAGTCTTTGATGTCGGCGTCCACTATCAGGATGTTGTGGGAAGAGAGAAGTTGTAGGCGTTGAACGAGGGAGGAGGAAGGAGACGATGGGAGGAGGAAGGAGATGAGACGTTGACAGGAGAAGGAGAGAAAGCACAAATCATTTTAAGCCGTTAGATTAAAACATTTAGACCTAATCAACGCCTCAAAATGATGATCCGTGGGTATATATGGGTAGGGTAAATACTTGGCAAAACTTTGAGACGATGACCTGTTGAGGCGGGCACAAAACGCCCGCCTCTAAAAGTTTTGATGAAGCAGAGTTTTTTGAAGCATTTGTTGAGGCGGGCGCATGACTGCCCGCCTCTAATGTTTGTGTTATTTTGAGGCGGGCGCCTTACTGCCCGCCTCTAATTTTGGGTTCTGTTGAGGCGGGCGCCTTACTGACCGCCTCAATAAGTCAAAAACACAAATATTATTTGAGGCGAACGAATATTTGCCCGCCTCTAAAGTACCTGTTGCAGCAAACTAAACGACTGACCGCCTCAACAAATAGTAGAATAAGACTTTTTGCGTCGGTTTTTAAGGTGACCGCCTCAACAGGGGGGCTGCAACAGGTGTTTTTTCTACTAGTGCCAGCATCACATTACCATTTGGTAATTTGATATTAATAGGATACTGAAGAAACTGATAGTCTATAAACTGACTCAACACATGACACATGTGATCACTTGCACCAAAATCCACAATCCAAGTAAGAGAAGACGCAATACTATAACCAGCAAAAGATAGTAGTTTACCAGCAAAGTTGCTTGAAGAACATCCAGGAATGTTCTGCAGAAGAGACCTTAGTTGTGCTAGTTCCGTGGCAGATAAACCAGCATTAGAAACACCAGTATCAGAATCTGAACCCTGAGCACAATGAGCACTAGAAGTGACTGGCTTCTTGCTATCCTTTGGATAACCAATAATCTTGTAGCATGACTCTACCAAATGTCCTGGCCTCTTGCACAGGCTACAAATCTTCGAATTCTTTCCTTTGTATGTGCCTTTGTTTTGATTACTAGCTAGAAAGGCATTAGCATCAGTAATCTGAGAAGGAGCCTTTATCTCCCTTTGCTGCTCTTCCTCTACCAGAATGGAGTAACCTTGATTGACAGCAGGTGTAGGAGTGATCATCAAGATGTTGCCTCTTGCAACATTATAAAATTCATTTAATCCCATTAAGAATTGATACAACTTCAATTCCTGATCATAAGCAGATAAAGAACTCGCAGATCCACATGAGCAAGCAGGAATCATCCTAATGTTGTCTAATACATCCCATAAGTGTTTGATTCGAGTAAAATAAGAGCTTATCGAATCAGTACCTTGAGAAATTGATGCCAATTCTTTCTGAATTGAAAATTTATGAGCACCATTAATTCTTCCATATCTGGAATTCAGCTCATCCCAAACATCTTGAGTTGTAGTTGCAAACATAACACTATCTACGATTGGCTTAGCGAGAGCATTCGTGATCCAAGAAATCACCAGATCATTGCAGCGATCCCAAGTTAAGAGCCTAAGCATCGCCAACCAAAGTAGCACGAGAAAACGTCCCATTGATGAAAGAAAGCTTGTTCTTCGTGTTAAGCCCCACCATTATAGATCGGCGGCAATACAGAAATCCCTTTCCATCGAAGGGAGTTCAAACAAGCACCATACCGGTGCCATAAGAAGGATGAATGTAAAGTGGATCATTGAAATCCGAGATGATATTCGTAGGACTCACCATTGTCAATCAATCGAGTGAATCAACCACAGATTCTTGCAAAATCTAGGGTTTGCAAGAAATGAAAAAGCGATCAGAAGATCTAGAAAGAACGATCAATCGAAAGAATCGATTGTAGAATCTCGATCAGATGAACACGATCATGATCGAGGAAACAATGTGCGGGAAAAAAAATCAAAATTGGATACACCAATCTGATACCATGTTAGAATGCAGAGTGAGAAAGGAGAGAATGAGAATAACAAAATTTTGTATTGAATTAAATATCTATTACAACAAGGATTACAGTATATATAGCTCACACTAAGTTCACACTAAACACTCACTAATTACATAAGTAATAAATCCTAACAAATGGGTTCTATCAAGGTGAATCAATGCTTCATTATTTATTCTCTATTTTCATAAGGTATTTCTTCGAATCTTTTTATCTAAGAAAATGATACTGCACCGTTCATCTACCGTCAAATAAAGTTGACAAGGTTCCAATCTTTACCACCTTTTGTATTTTAAATTGACAACTATGGGTTAAAAACTACTATTAAACTATTAAAATAATCGTCAATTTTCGCTACATGTCACCTCCTCACTAAAACCGTCACATGTTATTTTAATATTTAGTTTGCCAAATGTTATTTCAATCATTTTCCTTTTCAATACAAAAATCATATAATAAAAAAATTATAAATATGTGTATATGTTTATTTTGGGATAATAAAGATATGCAAGATACTATGCTTTTTTATTTATATTTTTACAATTCTCCAAACTATATTTTATGTACTTTAATATACAAAAATTTATTTAATAATTATATAGAAAGATTTCATCTTATAATTTATAAATTTTAAATACTTTAAACTAAATATATTTAAATATTTAAACAATGCTTGATTAACACTCTTTATTAAACTTCTCATCCCATTCTCTTAGCGAGAATTTCGTATTGGGATTCCCGTCTCCATTGCCCTTCCTAATTTCAATATAAACTTCTCATCCCATTCTCTTATAGCATCTTCAACCATGAAACTATGAGTAACATGGTTTGAGTTTCAAAACAATAAAAATAAATCAAAAGTCATAATTTTTTTGTGTCCCCATAAAATAAGTTTCAACTGCTTGAAACTCTAGAGAGAAACTCTCATTAAGACAATAAAAAATTCTGACATGGTATTTTTATTTCTTTTTTTAAAAACGCTTATGAAACCCAAGATTTCATGGATGAAGATGGCTTTAGCGAGAATTTCGTTTTGGGATTCCCCTCTCCATTGCCCTTCCTAATTGTATGGGCTTATTGATTGGCCCATCCACCGACAAGTAACCGATTGATGGGCTATTCAGCCCAACTGATTTTAACTGGTCCATTAGTTCACGTCTATACTGGCCCACCGAACAGTGATCTTTCAAACGGTCGAAATTGAAATTTTGAATTTCTCGTTCACTCTCAGAAAAGGAAAGAAAGCTTAAGCAAAACTATCAAAGAACCTGACCTGTCTTATACACTCATCTTCATTCTACATCAAATTCATAATCGCAAAAACCATTTCTACTCTCTTTTATACTTCTTTCTCTTTCAACTCTCTGATTATACCTTCATGGAAAATCTTGTGTTCGAAGCCCAAGAAGCCCTAATTTCGGGCCTTTCTGAACCTAGGGTTTTGGATCTAGAAATGCCTTGTGTCGGCGATAATAAACCCTCTTTTCAAGAGCAAGATTTCCCGATGTTCGAAGGTGAAGAATATCAGGACGATTCCATGGTTTGCAATTCGGGCGCAAAACTGGTGCGCGGTGGGATTTCGGAGCGGAGCTGTTCAGGTTGGATTTCGTTTTGCTTTAGTTTATGCTGAAACAATAATCTGAATTGTCCAGTTTAGAGACCAATTTAGGGGAAGACAGACATATCTTGATGCATTTTTTTCGCATTACAGTTAATTTAGTATGTAGAGGGTAGATTTCTATGCATGGCCAATTATTGTAAGTAACTTTACCTGTCTTGAATCAGAGGATGTTATCATGTTCGTAAATGCGGGAGATGAAGCTCTGAGAGAACTAAATTCTGGCATCAAGCTAGTTGGCGATGCTTATTATAGTGGTGGAAATGTTTTGCGAACTAATGAAAGCATAGAAGATGCTGGTGACTACCCATTTGTATACCAAACAGCGAGATTTGGGAACTTCAGCTACCAGTTCGACAATCTTCCACCAGGAAACTACTTTGCTGACCTTCATTTTGCAGAGATTATAAATACAAATGGGCCGAAAGGGATGAGATTGTTCAATGTCTTTGTCCAGGGTGAGAAGGCAAGGACACTAATCTTAAGATTCATTTCTTATATATATCATTTAGTTGAGAAAGTTGAATTACAGACATTGAACTCTAAAAATTGGCAGGTGCTTTCTGAGTTTGATATATTTGCCCTTGTTGGAGCAAACAAACCAGTGCAATTGGTTGATTCTAGACTCTCTGTTAAGGAAAATGGCATGATAGTGATAAGATTTGAAGAGGTTCTTAGTAGTCCAATTGTGAGTGGGATTTGCATCAGAAGAGCACCAGAGTTGTTTGGTATGTCTGATTTGACTTTTTGAAGAATTGTTTTCGATTCTGGAATACTGTTCTCTTACAACTTTTACTCCATGACAGATGCTCAGCCCACACACGAATTTCTTAGATGCCATAGCTGTACTGCTCAGATTGAAGTTCCATTAGGATTGGTGAGTATTGAGGATTTTTTTAATTACAAGGATAAACATATAATTACTTTTCTTTTATGCTCAATTTATTTACACAGGCACGCGATATGCAGCAGAAACACAAAGAAAAGTACGAAAAGAAAATAGAAGATCTTACCATTCAGGTTCAGCGCAAAAAAGAGGAATGTTCAGAAGCTTGGATGTCGTTAGCTGCAGCTAACCAGCAGCTGGAAAATATTAGATCAGAACTTGACAAGAAATTCATGGACACATTCTCTCAAGGTTAGTCCAGCTATGAGCTTAAGTGTTATTAGTGTTTTGGTTTGGGGACAAAGAGTTAGTACTTAGATCATATGAAGCTTGGATGACATTGTCTTTTTAAGTTTTTATCTTGGTTTCAACCTCTCATGACGAAGTAAATGAGAGATCAGTCTGCAACATCTGTGATAAACAAGAGGAATAATAGCTGATGATCAAGAAGTTAGCATGTTTTTGTTGTACAATTTACCAATGACACGGTTGGTTGAAATTTAGTGTTTATCACTTAAGAAAATGAACACAATGCTTACGGCCAACAATTTTTTATTTCATGTCAACTCTAACTGGCGTCTTTGTGAAACTACAGTGGTCTATAAGATTTACAGACCAAAATTATTAACCCCGTCACTTTGCAGACCAAAAGTTGGTGAAGCAAGCTGACGATTTGAAGGGGATATCTACCAAATATGAAAAGGAAAAGAGATTTTGGATCACAGCGATTGCTGATCTGGAAACCAAAATAAAGGTTGCAATCCTGATTTTGTTGTTCCACTAGAAGTTCAATGAATATTATCTGTATCTAGTAAATTTGACATAATATTGGAAATTTGACCAAAGTCTATCTTTTGTTAAACTATTACAGATAATGAAACAAGAGCATAACCAGCTCTCACGTGCAGCACATGAATGTGCAGACTCTATACCGGAGCTAAACCAAATGATATTTGCAGTTCAATCCCTTGGTAAGTTTGGGTATTCTAGATCATTTCTTTGAAGTATGGAAAGTAAGTAATTGTTGTTTAAATGTTTCGAATTCTAGTTTCTGAGTGCAAGGATCTCAAAATGAAGTATCTTGAAGAGCAAAGGATGAGAAAGATGTACTTTAATCAAGTGCAGGAGGTGAAAGGTATGATCTACGATATGTTGAACAACACAGCTTCCTTTCGGTTAATTTACATTTGAGAATTTTTGACAGTTTCATCTGAACAACACTGTAAAACGCAGGAAATATTAGAGTCTTTTGCCGATGCCGCCCACTGTCTAAGCAAGAACAAGCATCAGGGTGCACAACAACTGTAGATTTTGAGGGAGCCAAAGACGGGGATATCACAACTTTGACGGGTGATTTAAAAAAAAAGACCTTTAAGTATGATAGAGTTTACACGCCAAAAGACGACCAAGGTACAAATAGATTAAGGAAGAGTTTAAGATTTATACTGTTTGTGTTAGATGCTATTTGGAATTTGATATATGAGAGATTTCTCTTTGCTGTACAGTTGATGTGTTTGCTGATGCTTCTCCAATGGTGACATCTGTCTTGGATGGCTACAATGTATGTATTTTTGCATACGGACAGACAGGGACAGGAAAGACTTTCACAATGGAGGGAACGGAGCAGAATAGAGGAGTAAATTACAGGACTCTAGACCAATTGTTCAAAGTTGTTCAGGATAGGAGCGACACTTCCACGTATGAAATATTTGTTAGTGTACTAGAAATTTATAACGAGCAGATTCGGGACCTTCTGTCTACTTCTCCTCCTACTAAAAGGTAAACTGTGCTCGTACTAATTACGGCTGTGGGTTGTACTTTAGCATCTCATACTGATTTTTTCCCCTCTGTAATGCTAGGTTGGAGATAAAACAAACACCGGAAGGGTCTCATCATGTTCCAGGAATTGTTGAAGCGAAAGTGGAAAATGTTAAAGAAGCTTGGGAGATCTTGAGGATTGGAAGTAATGCAAGGGCAGTTGGATCTAACAATGTGAATGAGCACAGCAGTCGATCTCACTGGTATTAACTCATCAACTGGACTTAAAAAACATTTGACCAAATAAATGCTCTCTTCCTTGCTGAAATGATATTCAAAATCACTTCATTTGTTTGCAGTATGCTGTGTGTATCAGTAAGAGCAAAGAGCTTAATAAATGGGGATTCTACCAAGAGCAATCTTTGGCTTGTCGACTTGGCAGGGAGTGAGAGACTTGCAAAGACTGATGTTCAGGGTGAGCGACTCAAGGAAGCGCAGAATATTAACAAGTCTCTTTCAGCTTTAGGAGATGTCATCTCTGCTTTAGCAAATAAAAGCAATCATATCCCCTACAGGAACTCCAAGTTAACACATCTGTTACAAGATTCATTAGGTAAGCAATTATACTATGCTTATTCTCATAACTTGTGTCAGAGAGGATTTACCTACAAATATTCATTTATTTGTATTCTTCATTTCTTCAGGGGGTGACTCCAAAGCGTTGATGTTTGTCCAAATTAGTCCTGCAGATAAAGACTTGAATGAGACAGTGAGCTCACTAAACTTTGCTAGTCGAGTGCGTGGAGTTGACTTGGGCCCCGCTAAGAGACAAGTTGATACCGGTGAACTTCAGAAGACTAAGATGCTGGTAAAATTAACTAGTAGTCTAGTACTAATTTGTAAGTTCTAGTATCATAAATGAGGGTCTATCTGATGTACTCTGCTACATTTTTAGCTTGACAGAGTCAAGCTGGATGCTAGAGCCAAAGATGAATCCATAAGAAAGCTAGAAGAAAATTTACAAAATCTGGAAAACAAAGCTAAAGGAAGAGACAATACATACAAAACGCAGCAGGAAAAAATTAGAGAACTCGAAGATGAGCTTGGAGCGAAATCAGCTTTACACAATCAAACGGAGAAGCAAATTTTGCAACTTCAAGAGAGATTAAAAGGAAAGGAAGAAGTTTGCAATAGCTTGCAACACAAGGTGAAAGAGCTAGAAAACAATCTCAGAGAAAGTGAACTCTCTGATTCTGCTACAATTGAACAGGTAACAGCATCAAGTTTCATCGTACGAAGAGTTTCCAGTGATTTATTCCTAGCATTTTTGCTATAATTTATTGTGCTTTCATGATGATTAATACTCT
This sequence comes from Oxyria digyna, assembly GCA_029168935.1. Classification (NCBI taxonomy): domain Eukaryota; kingdom Viridiplantae; phylum Streptophyta; class Magnoliopsida; order Caryophyllales; family Polygonaceae; genus Oxyria; species Oxyria digyna. Next base: position 20,383,141 of record JAPVLV010000010.1, on the reverse strand, counting down.
TCATGTATGCTTATTAACCAGGTCAAGGCCCTTGAACAAAAGCTAAAGGAGCAAATTCTAGAATCCCAATCACATTCATTAGTTCTACAAAACAAGGTTTATTTTCTATATTGATTTCAGATAATTAATGTGCCAAATCTATTCCAACTGCTAAACCTTGTTTCCAATTTTATCTCAACAGATAAATGAGCTTGAGGCAAAATTAAGGCATCAGCAACAGACCGAAGAAGAGACTTCCAAGCTTCATCAAAAGGTATCCACGTTTATGTGTTTACATAAAACAAACGAAGACAATCAAATCTCAAATTAGCAGTACTAAAGGCTAATACTATTACTCATACTAAGGAATTATAACATGAGCTTATTTTGTCTTAATCACTATTGACAGATAAATGAGCTTGAGGCGAAGTTGAGAGAACAAGAAAAACAAGCCTTAAATTTTGTACATCCAGAAGCCACGCCTGTTGCCATTTATCCAACAAGGAACAACAATGAGGTACTATGTGAAATGGATCCATCTATTCTAAAGAGCTCAACGTCATCAAACCGAATGAGCAATGTTTCGACATTGGTAAAGGGAAAAGAGGTTCCAAATGAGATCATTAGAAGGAAGAGAGGCTCGAAGGAGTTTAGAGGAGGCGACACAGAGAACAACATGCCCGTGTCAGCTGCAATGCAGCAAAATGATAAGAGGATCAGAAAATCTGACCCACAAAAGCCATTTCCGAGGCTATCGAGGGTGACCAAGCCAGTTGTTGGACCCACTACTCAAAGGCCTTCATCGATTCACGGTCGTAGCAGCAAAGATCGGAAACAAGGTAGCAACAAGGATAAAGATTCGAAGAAGCCAAGGATGTGGTGCTGATAAATGGTTTACATAAAAAAGAAGCCAACTTCTTAAATGTTGCCTTCTTGTGATCTTTAGTGTGTACAATACTGCTGATTTGGGTTTGTCTAATTTGTTGATTTGGATTGATATTTGTGTGTGTACATTGACTGTGATTTTGGTATGTCTTGGCTCAGATGGTGTTTCAGGAGTCTGCTATGACACGCAGCATGCTATCTTTTTTACAATGGAAGGTGGTAACTAGAGGGAGGACTATTTTTTATCAAATATTCAAACAAGCTGTTGTGTTATACTCCGAGAATATTTGTTCTCCTAATGTCTCTACGACTGATCCTCTCTATTACTTTTCCATTTTCATACCATAAAAAGATGTTGGTTGGTTGAGAAACAGGAATAAATCAAATTGTCTTGAACAGCTTAGGGCCCGCTAACGCATGAAGCCGCAGTCTTTGACGTAAAACTAGCTTTATTTTCGTGTCATGCGCGTAATTTACACTTTGATTTTTATAACTACGTTATCAACTTCTCAGATGCCTTCAGATCTTTCCTACGTTTCCTACAACCTCGTTCTCCTCTACAGTTTTGGTTTGAGTTCTTGCCTACAAGGTGTTTGATGAAATTACTCTAAGAGAATGAAATTTTTATCAATGTTTATTTTGGTAAGCCTTTTTGCTGGGATTTTGTGGTTGTTTGGATTTGTTTTTTATTGCTTTTGGGTTCCGTGTTCGTGGTGTTCCCTCCCAATTAATAAATACATAAATACATAGAAATAACATTAATATAAATAAAAGTATGGTGATGACAAACTGCTAATGTTGTTGTCGCTGGAGCTGCTGGATTGAGTCGCTCATTTCTGCTCAGTGCCCTACGTTATCAACTTCTCAGATGCCTTCAGATCATTTCTACGTTTCCTGCAACCTCATTCTCTTCTACAGTTTTGGTTTGAGTTCTTGTCTACAAGGTGTTTGATGAAATTACTCTAAGAGACTGAAATTTTTATCACTGTTTATTTTGGTAAGCCTTTTTGCTGGGATTTTGTGGTTGTTTGGATTTGCTTTTTATTGCTTTTGGGTTCCATGTTCGTGGTGTTCCCTCCTCTTTCTACCGTGGTTTTGCTTTTCATGGCTTGTCAGGTTGATGTCAGAATTTCTTACCCTCTGCGTGGTTGTGATGGTTGTAACAGTGGAAGTGGGAGGGGGCTCACTAAAAATTATTTTATTGACCACTTGAGGAGTCGTCATTTTAAAACTGTTGATTTGAAGGCTACCCACAAAGTGCGTATTGGGGGAGACTTTTGTTTGTTTTCTGCACTAGACTTTGCGCTTAGACATGTTGGCTTTTTGCTTTGTGGTGAGTGTTTTTGCACTCACACATTTACTAAGAATTGTAAACATGCTAATGGGGAGGTGATTCTTGCACCTGATATTGGTGACGTTGCGATCCATGGTATCCCTGCGCCTCCCAACCCTGATTTGCTGGTTGTAGATAGTGTGCCTGAGGAGTCGAGTTGTTTTTCTGATGTCCGTACTCAGTTGTCTGTGTCTGGGGATAATTCTATTAGTTTTGACATCAATTTTCTTGATTGCGTTTTTTCGAAAAAAATTCAAACCGTTAAGTGCATTCCCCCTAAATTTCGGCTCGGGTTTGCAAGGGTGTTTCTTATTTCTCTTGACAAAGTCCTGGTGCATCCAGGTGATTTGTAGGCTTGGGTTCAACTCCTTATTTTGCCGTGTTGCATTTTGACTACTTTTTTGCCGAATAACAGAAATGAGCGGAGGTCGGGAGAAAGAGAGAAGTGCCAGGTTGATAGCATTTCCCGTGCTATTTCTAGATGGAGAGACCCTAGGGATAGGCTTCGTTTGGTGTTGGACCGGTTATCTGAGGCGACTCTTTCATCCAGTGTTGTGAAGAAGTCGAGAAGTTCATTGCAGACTAACCTTTTTCAAAGCAAAAGGAAGTTGGGGGATGGACACTTTACCACCGCTATTAAGGTGTTTACGTCATCTAGTATTGCTCCGCTTAACTCTGACACTCTCCGTGATATGAAGGCCAAGCACCCCTTTGCTCCCCCTCCTATTCTACCTACTTCCTCTCTTGACGAGGATTCTCTTTCTGTCACTAAAGATGTGGTGTTGAGTAGAATTCATAGCTTCCCTAAAGGGAACTCTTGTGGTCGGGACGGGCTGCGAGTCCAACATTCCATTGATATGCTTGGAGGAGCTGCTTCTGTAGTTGTCGATGATCTTTTAGGTTTTATCACGGGGGTTGTCAACATGTTTCTTAGCGGGAAGTGCCCTAGTATGCTAGGGGAGTTTATTGCTAGTGCTCCTCTGACTCCCTTGGCTAAGCCAGGGGGTGGTATTCGCCCTATTGTTGTGGGTACGGTGTGGAGGCGACTCGTTTCCAAGGTTGCTTCCTCTTCTTTCGGGAACGTCACGAACGGTTATCTGCAAGATTTTCAATTTGGTGTTTGAACTTCTGGGGGTTGCGAGGTTGTTCTTCATTCAGTAAACAAGCTTGTCGAATGTAAGGGAAACGAGGATGAGCTATCTATGCTTTTGGTGGATTTCCAGAATGCTTTCAACCTCGTTGATAGGAGTGTCTTGCTTCAGGAAATAAGGCTCTGGTGTCCTTTTATTTCTTCGTGGGTTGAGTTTTGTTTTTCGCAACCATCTAGGCTTTACTACGATAACTCTATCCTCTGGTCTTGTCAAGGAGTTCAACAAGGGGATCATTTAGGTCCTTTTTTGTTCTTAACATTAATCGTGTTTGTAAGTTTGCTCTTCAGGCCTGGTATCTTGATGATGATACTATTATTGGTGATACCCTCATGGTAGCCAAGGCGCTTGATATCATCATGGTCGATGGGTCGGCTCATGGTTTGTTTCTAGATGTGGACAAGACATAACTCTTCTGGCCTTGTGAGGATCCTAGAAGCAGGGTTGAGGGTGTTTTCCCAGCCAACATTTCACGTCCGTGTAGTGGTGCTAAACTCTTTGGCGGGTCTGTCAGTCTTGATGTGGGCTTCTGTCATGATTTAGCCTTGGAAAGGGTCTAAAAAACTATCGAGTTAATGGCAGCAGTTAACAAACTCAAGGACCCTCAATGTGAGCTCCTCCTTCTTCGCAATTGTGATGTGGTTGCGAAACTGTATTATGCTTTGAGAACCTCCTCCCCTTTGTCTTTCTTGGATGCCCAAGTTCAGTTTGATCAAGCCTTGCTTATCTCTCTGGAGAAGATCGTTACCGCATATGGGATCGGTTTTGAAAGTGAAAGTGAAAAACCAAAAGCCCTTTGTCATTGAGTAAGATTTTTGGGGAGACAATGTTTGTCCAGTGCATCGCCACAAAGCTTTCCATGGTTTTGAAAGAAACCTTACTTCCCATAGGTGCACCAATTAGAGATAGAGACCATTGGACCGAATGATGTGCTCCGGGACGACTACATAAGGGTTGGAGCCTTCTTCATAGTCGGAGGGGACATGGCGGGGATCCGGGCTGCCGACGATGTTCACAGTCTTACGGCTGTGCTTCTTCTTCTTACCAGACATGGTGGTGGCGGCTAGGGTAACCAATCTCACTATTTAGTCGCGCGCGTGAGGCGCGTTCCTAACTCTTGTCCTTTTTTTAAAACAACCCAGTTTTGAAAGGGACAGGAAGGGTAATAAGGAGTCTATTGAATAGCCTCCTTAATGCAATAACACATCGCAAGGGCCTCAACCATGATTAATGGAACGTTACCTAAAGGCTCGTTCGCCATTGTAATTGGTTTTCCTTGTTCATTACGAATGATAAAACCATAAGAGGCTGGTCCAGAAGATGGACAAGCAGCATCAACATTGATTTTATAGAAGTTTAGTTTTGGTTTGACCCATCTTATTGCTCTCCTTTCCCTTCTGGTTTGTCTTGGAGTCAGTGGGTCAACTTCAATATCCATTTTTTCTTCCATTTTTGCCAGTTTCCAGTCTTTTATTTGGTGTATATTGGGTAATTGATTATGCTCGACTATGCCAATTTTTTTTTTATTTCTGTAGAACCATAGTGTCCACCAAATAGTAGCTAGATCTTCAAACTCTCTTTTGGTGGCCTGGTTTTTTATTTCATTAAGTAATTCTGTAATAGTATGATTTCTAGGTGTTAAGGAGTTAATTGTGTCGTGAATTTTCCTATCAAAGTTTCTAATAATACGTTTGGTACGTGGGCATTCAAAGAGGAAGTGTTTGAGGTCTTCACTTAGGGAATTGCATCCTAAGCATTCTGTTGTTATGGGCATATGCCTATTCTGGAGTTTAACTTTTGTTGGTAATCCCTCCTTTGAAATTCTCCATATGAAATATTTTATTTTTGGTAGTAGGTCGAGTTTCCAGATCCATTCGGAGTTTGATAGTGGGAGGTTACGATTCCCATAAATCATACCCATCACACTTTTGGTTGAGAACCATCCATTCTTACAGGATTCCCAATAGAGCCTATCTTGTATGTAGTTAGTTGGGATTGGATATGATTTTAGTTTCTCGATGGTTGTGTTGTCAAAGTATACTTTGAGCTTATCTTCATCCCAAGCTTTATCTTGATCAATGAAAAAAAGATACCGTAGCTTGTTCATCTATTGGTACATTTGTTATTACTTGTTCTTTTAGTGATTCAGGAAACCATTTATCTTTCCAGAATTTGATGGTCCTCCTATCTTCCAAGTGAGACCTTGTTTGAATTGTTCAATTAGTTTCGACATTTGGGTCCATTGCCAAGAGTCACTTTTCTTTGGGTTTTTCTCATAGTCAAGGATGTGTATATGTTTAAGGTATTTTTCTCGTATAATTTTAACTCATAGGTTGTCCGGTTCTGCTAATATTTTCCAGATGAGTTTCATCTGCAGAATAGTGTTCATATCTTTACTTTTTCGGATTCCTAGTCCACCATTGTAAACTGGTTTACAAATATCATCCCATTTTATAATAGGCTTATAATTATCCCCTTTATTCCAAAGGAATATTCAGTTTATTTTATCTAATTTTTTTATGTGTTTTGGAAGGTAACATGAAGTTTTGCATCATATAGTTTGGTTGGGCTGATAGATTTGCTTTGATCAGAACCTTCCTTCCTTCCATAGAAAGGGTGTCAGCTTTCCATTTTGTAAGTTGTTGAGACGTTTTTTCAATAATTGAGAAGAATGTGTTGTGGTCCACCTTCCCGGTAATGATCGGACAACCTAGGTATTTCTCCATTGCCATTGATTGGATAATTTGGAATATCTGAGTGATATGTTGGATTGCACTGTTACTTGTGTTTTTGGATACTTGAAATGTTGATTTATCATAGTTGATTCGTTGTCCCGAAACTTCACAGTATTCATCTATAATGGTTTTGAATTTTTGACAAATAGATGTCTTGGTTTCTGCAAAGATAATAATGTCATCAGCAAAGGCTAAGAATGGGATATTTTTGTGCCCCCTCTAGAAATTTTGATACCAATAGGGTTTGGTCTTGCTTCAGCGGCTTTTTGAAGACTCCTAGATAATATTTCTGCATTGATTATGAAGAGGAAGGGGGAAAGGGGGTCACCCTGTCTCAATCCTCTCGTTGGATAAAATAGCTTTGTTGGTCCTTGGTTAACCAGAACAGAGAAAGATACCGTTTGTGTACATTCTTTGATCCAGTTGATGAATTTTTCACAGAAGCCAAATTAATTTAATGTTAGCAGAAGAAATATCCAGTCGACTCGGTCATATGCTTTTTCCATATCTAATTTAAGGGTTATCCACCCATTGTTGCCTGATTTCTTTTTGAAAGAGTGGAATATCTCATGTGCTATTAGGACATTATCTTGAATACTTCTGTTTTGAACAAAAGCACCTTGAAGAGGGTGTGTAATTTTGTCCATAACTGTTTTGAGTCTATTGGTGGGAGTTTTTGAGATTATCTTATATACTGTATTGCAGAGGCTGATTGGTCTATAGTGGTTGGTAGATTGGGGGTTGTCATTTTTTGGTATGAGGGTGATAAAAGTGTGGTTAATTTGTTTTAATAGCCTTCCTGAATGGAAGAAACTCTTTACGGCTTTGATGATATCAGGCCCAATGATTTCCCAATATTTTTTATAGAAGCCAGCTGGCATGCCATCTGGTCCCGGTGTTTTGTCATCTTTCATTTCATTTAGTGCTTTATATATTTCACTATTTGTTACATTAGCCATTAACTTGCTATTATCCTCATTTTTAATTTCTGGTTCTATGTCTTTCAAAACATGTTCAATTTTCCTTATATCTATGTGTTGTTTAGTAAATCTTTTTTCAAAATCTCTTTTGATTTCTGTTTTGATGTTGTCATAGCCAATAATCTGTGTGCCTTCACTGGAAGTTATTTCTTTAATGTTTTTCCTGTTTCTTCTCCCAGTAGCAATCCTATGATAGTATTTGGTGTTTGAATCAACGTTTTTTAGGTGTTTTAGTTTTGCTCTTTGTCTCAAGTATATACTTTGGAATGAGAGAAGTCCTTGTTTCTTTTTTTATGAGGTTATTCTGCTTGATAACATTGCTTTCTAGGCAAGAGGATTGGGGAATACTCTGGATTATGAGTAATTCTTCTTCCACTTTTTTAAGTTGTTCAAAAATATTGCCAAATCTGGTTTTATTCCATTCCTTGATTTTTGTTTTGAGTAATTGGGTTTTCTTTACAAGTTGGTATAGGGGCGTTCCTGGAATTTGAGTCCTCCAGGTCTGTGTAACTAAAACATTCATATTTTTTCGCTTGGTCCACATGATTTCGAATTTGAATGGTTGAGCTTGGTGCGTGGTTTCGTATGTTATATCCAGTGATATTGGACAATGATCTGAAGATGTGAAAGCGTGATTTTGTGTGATCAAGTTTGGGTACCATGTTACTACCTGTTGGTGAATCAGTGCTCTATCTAATTTCTCTTTAATTGTGTTGTTAATCGTTCTTGATTTCCTCCAAGTGAATCTGTTTCCTATTGTTGGTGGATAAAATAAATCATGTTTTTGGACAAAAATATTTAATCTTCGAAGTTTGTTATTGTTGGGAATTATACCTCCCTCCTTGTCTTCACTAACCAGGATATCATAAAGTCCCCTATTATAATGAATGGTTCATTAATTGTTGTAATGAAGTAGTTGATCAAATAACAGAATTCCTCTTTATCTTTTTCTTGCGGGGGCGCATAAGCAAATATTATGTAAAATTGTATGTTGGTCTCTAGGTTTTTATGTATAAATGCTATGAATCTTTCGTCTATAGTGTGTAGGATTAATGTTTCGTTTCGTAGTTGGAATTTTTTCCAAAGGACAATGATTCCACTCGCATATCCTTTGGCAGGGGAAACAACGATATTATCAAATCCCGCCTTCCTCCATTCTTTTTCATTTGGGTAGTTGGGAGATTTGGTTTCCACCAACCCTATCATTTGAATATGGTTGATTTTGCAGAACGAGTCAATGTTGATCCAGACATTATTCCTTTTAATGCCTCTAACGTTCCATAGGTTGATCTTCATTTTCTACTTTATATGTTTTTTGTCCAGCCATATTGGTACTGGGGATTTTTATCCATCTCTAATTTTCAAAATCAAGATTAGAGAAGACCGAAGTAAATGCAATCCGTCTTTCTCGCTTTAATGATTGATGGTTGCTATTTATTTGGTGTTACAATGATCTTGGACACAGATATAGTAGGGATTTTGGATATTTTCGATCCTACTTGGTATAGAAGTTTGTTGAAGTGGTCTGAGACCAATTATATTGATATTAAATTCAAAGCATATCCTGGAGACATGGTTCAATTGGTTACAAGAATTTTGCAAGTTGGTGGGTTGGTTTATTTTTCCCCTTCATGTTGTTCTGATGACTTGGTGGGTATATATCTTGCATTGTTTTGTTATCACTTGCTTTTGTTTTTTTGTTGCCCGTGTCTGTTTGTCAATCCAAGTTTGTTTTTGCCCTGATTTTTGTATCCACCTGTTAAGCAGCATTGTTCCCATTTTTCTTCCGATACATCTTTGGCTTCTGATATAGTCTCTAGGAATTATTATTACAAGTTTACATTGGTTCAGGCATTGTATTGATAACATACAGAAATCATCAATACATATTAATAAATCTTGTTTTGGCAGTATTTTGTTTCCCGTTGATGTCTCTTGTGGGTTGGACTCAAATCTGGTTGAGCATTTCTTTGGTATTCTGAGATCCTTGTTTGTTAAGAAGTAGCTGCAAAGCAGATAAATCAGCAGTATAAGGTTCCAGTTAGCAGAGCAGTACTTTCGATTATTCACCCAGTAGTAAATAAGATTCATGAGTAGAAAATAAGTAATCCTACAGATCATGTTAATATTGTTCCAGTTTAAAAGGATTTTAAAGGCAGTAAAAACCTTCTTTGGATAGATAGTAATCCGACAGTTAGCAATAAAAAACCAACCATAGGCTACTATCATATAAGAAGAAGGGGGGCAAAATAATTCAATGGAGTAGATCAACTGATAACAACAAGATATATTAAAGTCATCAGTACAGATCCTATAGTTGCCAGTCATTAGATTTAGTGTAGAGTTAGGATAATGAGTTTGACTTAGCTGATTTCTACTAGGTTTTTGGCTTAGCTTCTTCACCTTCACGAGTCTATGTCCAGTGTCGCCTGCCATCCTCCAGTCTGTATTCATGCTTTGGCAACTGAAGTTGGTTACTGGACAGCACCTGAAGCATCAGGTTCTCCATCGTCCTCCTTGTCTCTTTCTCCGTCTTGCCGGGTTAGATCGGGACCCTAGGTCGGGTTTTTTGGAACGGAAGCTGTCAATCTATCCTCTCATTGCGAGAGTCGCTCGGACTGCGGCATCAGAAGAGGTAGGATGTGGGTGTAGATTATTCATCTTGCATCGAGATCTACTTTGTTCACAACGGTGGTTAACGGCTTCTCCTCGACTCGACCCAGATTTCCAAATCTTAATGGGTTAGAGATGAAAAAAGGGTTAGGGTTTCTAGTGAGAGGTGGGAGTGTTTTCTAGTGAGAGGTGGTTGTGTTCAGAAGTAGAGAATTAGAGTAGCTTGTTGTTGTTCCAAAAGAAGTTTGTGTGGATGGGATCAATTGTATCACACTCGCTTAACACGATTTCAAAAAGAAAGTGGTTCATTTTTATGCATTCTTAAAAGAAAGCGATTTGTTTTTATGCAATTGAGGAATTCTGTGAATGATCTTTTTTTTTTGCTAAAATTAGAAATTGTGTGATTGGTTTAATACATAGTATATTAGAGATGATAAAATAATTGAAATATATTCTGAGGATTAAAAAGGTGATCGTAGATCAAATTAACATGTGAGAAAAACATTATTAGAATGTCACGGGAAGTAAATTAGTTAAGTAAATAGGTTTTAATATTTTCTACTTAAATATGCATGTGACCATAAATATCATCATCTAATTTACTTACATAGTTTCTGTGTGACGCCCACCCTTTTTACTATTTACCGCCCAGGTCATCCGTGCGTCACGCATGGATTTAATCCGTGCGTCACGCATGGATTTAATCCGTGCGTCACGCACGGATTGCACATTCCAGAAAACGCATGGATTGTATTCATGCGTGACGCACGGATTAAATCCATGCGTGACGCACGGATACAATCCATGCGTGATGCATGGATTTGCATATATGAATCTAGGGTTATTCAGTGTATTCAATGTATTTCTAGTTAAGTGTGCAAAGAAACACATTTTTAGTGTCTTTTTTAAGGCGATAAAGCCCAATTCGACAAAAACGTCATCGAAACTTTATCGAAATGGAATGAAACTTTGTTTCAATCCTTATAATGTCTATTTGATCATGTGTGTAACTTGAAAATCAAATTTAGACCTTTGTAAGTGAAACATAGTTTGAAAACCGAACGAGGTCGCAATATGTATGGCGTACCATATACAATTTGAAATATAATAAGGTTGAACATTCGTCAACATAACAACAATATAAGCATTCTAAATATAAAAATAAGATTTTGCAACATAAACCCATGCATCACGCATGGAATTAATCCACACACCACGCATGGTTTTACACCATACGTGACGCATGGATTTTCATATGTTTTTTTGTTGCTTATATGATCCATGTCAATGTATTCAATGTATTTTTAGTTATGGCACACAAAATAATTCATGTTCCGTGTTGTTTTTAAAGGCTTTAAAACCACAATTCGCCATAACGTCGTCGAAACATCATCGGAATGGAATGAAACTTGTTTACAATGCCTATTAGAGATATTTAACCATGTCCGTAACTTTGCATCAAAACCTTTTTCTTTTAGAGTAACACGCTCTTTGTAAAACATCAAACTACTCACCACAAGCTTAACTTGTTGCAATATATATGGTCGTAACATTGATGTTCACGTATGTTTGAAAAATTTATACAAAAATGTGTTATAAGGCATATAAAGTCCCAATAATGTCTCACACATACAAAACGGGATTCGAAACTATGCCAAAATGCTAAAACCACTAAAAACGCCTTAAATGGACTTAAGGCGGTTTTTGGCGAAACGACACACGAACGATGTCCGAATGTAATGAAACTTGTTTTCAGTGGCTATTATGGATATTTAACCATGTGGGTAACTCCCAATCACAACTTCTAACTTTTAAAGTACCGCCTCCTTTGTAAAAAACATACTAGTCGTAACTCTCTAACTTGTCGCAATATGTATATTCTACAACATTGACGGTGATTATTGTTGAAAATACTATACAACATACTCTTATTAGGGATATTCAGTAGAAAAGAGGTCTCGCTCACACGAAATGAGGCACGTAAACGCTAAAACCACTAAAAACGCCTTAAATGGAATTAAAGCGGTTTTTGGCGAAACGACACTCAAACGATGTCCGAATGTAATGAAACTTGTTTTCAATACCTATTAGGGATATTTAACCATGTGGGTAACTCCCAATAACACCTATTAACTTGTAAAGTAGCATATCCTTTGTTTGGACTTCTTACGTGGCCTAAATGTCCAACCTTTGACAATATGTAATTTTATTTTGATTGGAAATCATGCACACATCAGTGTTACTAAGAATCAAAGGGATCATGTGTCATTTTGTGCGTCACGCATGGAAGAGAACCGTGCGTCACGTGTGGATTATATCCATGCGTGACGCGTGGACATAAACCGTGCGTGACGCACTGTTTTTCTTTTCAGAACTCATGCCAGCACGTACTAGTTGTATGACTAAACATGTTGATTTGTGAATTTATGTTGATTTATGATATTTGAAATGTGAAACCTAGTTTGAAAGTGAAACGAGTCGACATGTTTTAAAATACCAACAAAATAGACACTCTTAAGAAAAACAAGTAGTTCTTGCAACACAATAAGGTTCAACACTTCAAAGGTGCAACACAATAAGGTTCAACATAATAAGGTTCAACATAATAAGTAGATCTAACGACGAGGGTTGAACGGCCTGAAGAGGTTCCTGTATTCTCGTGCGGTCATCCTTGGTCTAGTGGATGGTTCCCCTCTCTCCCTTTGACGTTCTTGTCTCTCCCGTTCACGTCGCTCACGTTCTTGTCTCTCCCGTTCACGTCTCTCCCGTTCAAGCATATCAAAGTTGTCTGCCATGCTAGACGCCGTACTAATATCGGAAATATCAGATTCTTGATCGGAATAGGACATCTGTATAATCACAAACATAACCAAATTATAGTTACATACTCAATTAACTTCTGCATAGTCTTAATGTTGAATGTGGCAATTCCACGCGTGACGCATGGTCACTAACCATGCGTGACGCATGGTTATAACCCATGCGTCACGCATGGAATTGCCACTTCCAGAACTTCAGTACTGCTTTCGAATCTATTCTCAAACCCTAATCTCAACATTTTTTCTGAAATTCAACAGTTTGTCAATAATTTTATTAAAACCACACCATATCAAATTTCAACACCCTCATTTATAACCCTAATTCACAAAACCCAAATTCAGTATCAAAATCCTAATTACACTATCTACACATGAAAATATCAAATTCAACAAGAAACTATCAACAAAGTACACAATCCATTCATATATTACAAGTTTAATCTCTTCTAATCAAAGTATAACATACACATTGGATCTACATATGTAAATATTATCAAAACAACATCAAAACCTCATATATACATCAATATCTTATCATAACAATGAAATATTAATTTGCACATACCTTTATATCCAAAGAGTTGTTGAAAATTGTTGATTTTGGGGTAAATCCGTGCGTTTGTGCTGCTGCTGCTGCGCCGTGAAGAGAATGAGGAAGAAGACAATATGGTAGGGTTTCGATGTTGAGCCTTTTATAGGCAAAAAATTCCATGCGTCACGTATGGATACAAACCATGCGCCACGCATGGTTTGTATCCATACATGACGCATGGAATTTCAATGTATATGTTTTTGCTTATGTAATCAATTTCAATGTATTCAATGTATTTGTAATTATGTCACGCAAAATAATTCATTTGTCGTGTTGTTTTTAACGGCTTTAAAACCACAATTCGCCATAACGTCGTCGAAACATCATCGGAATGGAATGAAACTTGTTTACAATGCCTATTAGAGTTATTTAACCATGTCGGTAACTTTGCATCAAAACCTTTTGCTTTTAGAGTAACACCCTCTTTGTAAAACATCAAACTACTCATCACAAGCTTAACTTGTTGCATTATATATGGTCGCAACATTGATGTTTTTGTATGTTTGAAAAATTTATACACAATTGTGTTATAAGACATATAAAGTCCCAATAAGGTCTCACACATACAAAACGGGACTCGAAACTATGCGTAAACGCTAAAAGGCCTAAAAAGGCCATAATGGACTTAAGGCCCAAATCAGCCAAACGACCCTCGAACGATGTCTGAATGGAATGAAACTTGTTTTCAATGACTATTATGGATATTTAAGCATGTGGGTAACTCCCAATCACAATTTCTAACTTTTAAAGTACCACCTCCTTTGTAAAAAACATACTAGTCGTATTTCTCTAACTTGTCGCAATATGTATATTCTACAACATTGATGTTGATTATTGTTGAAACTACTATACAAATTACTCTTTTAGGGATATTAAGTAGCAACAAGGTCTTGCACACACGAAATGAGGCACGTAAACGCTAAAAGGCCTAAAAAGGCCTTAAATGGACTTAAGGCGGTTTTTGACGAAACGACACTCAAACGATGTCCGAATGGAATGAAACTTGTTTTCAATGCCTATTAGGGATATTTAACCATGTGGGTAACTCCCAATAACAACTATTAACTTGTAAAGTAGCATATCCTTTGTTTGGACTTCTTACGTGGCCTAAATGTCCAACCTTTGACAATATGTAATTTTATTTTGATTGGAAATCATGCACACATCAGTGTTACTAAGAATCAAAGGGATCATGTGCCATTTTACACGTCACGCATGGTTGCAAACCACACGTCACGCATGGTGGCAAACCACACGTCACGCACGGATGTGTTCCATGCGTGACGCACGGAATTTCTTTTCAGAACTCATGCAGCAAGTACGTCTTGTCTCACCTACTGTAATAACTCCATTAACTTGTAAAGTAGCATATCCTTTGTTTGGACTTCTTACGTGGCCTAAATGTCCAACCTTTGACAATATGTAATTTTATTTTGATTGGAAATCATGCACACATCAGTGTTACTAAGAATCAAAGGGATCATGTGCCATTTTACACGTCACGCATGGTTGCAAACCACACGTCACGCATGGTGGCAAACCACACGTCACGCACGGAAGTGTTCCATGCGTGACGCACGGAATTTCTTTTCAGAACTCATGCAGCAAGTACGTCTTGTCTCACCTACTGTAATAACTCCATTAACTTTTTAACCATTTCCGTAACACCTACATTAACCCCTATTATCTTCCTTTCTTTCCATATTTCAAATGTCAAAACCCTTTTAACTCCATTGTTGAACATTCTTGAGAGCAAAACACACCATTTTATCCCAAAAAAGCTCTTTCTATATGGAGAATGAAGAGGAATGCACCAATGAAAGAGGTGGAGAAGCACCATTTTCAAGTTACAATCTTAATAAGGTAACATTTCTTGTTCATAATATTAATTTTTAAGGTGTTGACTTCTTTTAGGGTTTGATTTAGTTAGGTTTAATGGATTTCAAATGTTCAAGGTATTAGTTGTATGACTAAAGATGTTGATTTGTGAATTTTTGTTTACTTTAGTGATTATGATGTTTGAAAAGTATTATAATATTAGTTTTTAAGGTGTTGACTTGTTTTAGGGGTTTGACTTGTTGGGTTTTATGGACTTCACATGTTAAAGGTATTAGTTGTATGACAAAAGATGTTGACTTTTGAATTTATGATGTATGATGTTTGAAATGTTAATGAAACATAGTGTGGTTAACAGAATCATACGAACCATGACAAAAGATGAATGAAACTGCATGTTGTATTTCCACACGTCACGTATTGGACGTAACCATGCGTCACGTATGGTTTGGAACCATGCGTCACGTATGGTTTGGAACCATGCGTCACGCATGGAATGGATCCACACGTGACGTGTGGATTTGCCATTCAGAAGCTTAACTGGTTTGTTATCTGTGTGTTTGTGCATAGATGAACTTTTCTGTGTTTACTGGATTAGACAAGATTACTCTTAATGACTGTCCACCTCCGTCATACCTCGACTACATACGTTCGTTTGATTTGGGCATTGATTTGACAACATGGGAGCAACCGCAATCACAGTTTGGTGATATCAACACTGGATCTTTTGGAACCGGTTACGGTTTGTCGCAATGGCCTTCGCATTTGATGAGGCCACTTTCAGACACAAGTAGCTTAAATGTGTTTCGTCCTTTGCGTACTGCACCAGAATTTGATATTGAAGTTCAAGAAGAACAATATGTCTCTGTTGATTACTCAGAGTTGTTTGCAAATGACTTGGTATTCGCCTCTAGACAACAGGGAGTGAATTGGGCCGTTAACATTGCACAAGCCAACAACTTTTGCATAGTCAATGGAAGGAGTAGAGCACCTACCGAAATAAAATCTGGAAAACTTCAGCTTATCTGTGATAGAGGACGAGTGAATTACTCAAAAGCTAAGGGAGTGAGGAAAAACATCAAGACGAAAAAATGTAGATGTTGGTTCGAATTAAAGCTTCTAGAGGAGCATAGAGGGGCTTGGAAACTTACTGTAATGTTAGGTACCCACAACCATCCTATTGGTAGTAGCTTGTTTGGGAATGCGTTTGCAGGCAGATTGACGCCTGATGAAGTGTGTACAGTAGTTGAAATGACCAGGGCTCATTGTAAACCAAATGAGATTTACACTATGCTCAACAAGTCTCCCAAGAACCTTACAAAAAAAAAACAAGTATACAATTTGATGGCCAAGACGAGGATCGAAAACAGGGAAGGAAGAACTGTTATCCAAGAGTTTTTCTACAAATGCAAACAGAGCGACTATTTCATGGAGTATAGGACAAGAAAAGATGATGCATCTATGATTGGTGATATGTTCTTTGCGTCCCCTGAATCAATGAAGCTCTTGAAATCATTTCCCTATGTACTTATAATGGACTCCACATATGCCACATTCAAGTAAGTTTTGTGTGATTATTGACCATTACATATGATTTTCCATAACATTGCAATAATATTATTTCAAATTATTTCTTTACAGGTACAAAATGCCATTTTTCGAGATTGTTGGAATCACGTCTACATGGAGGAACTTTGTAGTTTGTGGGGCATTTCTTGAGGGCGAGACTAAAGAGCATTATTTGTGGGCAATGCAACAACTTCAAGAGATGTATAGAAGAATTGGAGCAACGCCCACTTGCATTGTCACCGACCGTGAACAAGCTTTAATGAGTGCAACGGATCTTCTTTTTCCAAATGCAAAGTTTCTTCTATGTAGACGACATATAAGGAAAAACATAGAGGCCAAAGCTTCCCTCGAAATGAGATCGAAACTAAAGGGAAAAAACTTATCCAACGACTACTACAACTTGTTCGAGGAAACCACCGTAGAAGGATATGAAAAAAAAGTTGGATACTATAGAGAGAGATTGGAACGCGCATATTCCCGTACTGCAATATGTTAGAGACAGTTGGCTTGGTCCTTTCAAAGAAAGATGTGTGTCGGCATGGACGGATGACGTGTTTACTCTTGGAAGCAACACGACAAACAGGTAATTTATCTATAATTGCACTTACACAACTATATTCAGTTTTCTGTGAATTTAAACAGTTTCTGTAAACTGCACATTTATACATCACGCATGGAACAAATCCGTGTGTGATGCACTGATTTGTTCCATGCGTCACGCACTGATTTGTTCCATGCGTCACGCACGGATTTGTTCCATGCGTCACGTATGGATGTGCAGTTTACAGAAACTGCACAAGCACATTCCTGTTTGAACACCTTAATAAAAATGCAGAGTGGAAGGAGCGCATTCCTGTTTGAAGTCATATTTGAGTGGTGGACAAGGTAGGCTCGACACAGTGTTTGAGGAATACAGTGACATGGCACGAAACCAGCTGAAAGAGATATTGGGTTCATTTAACGAGAGTCTAACAAAGACGTTTAGACTTGTTCACCAAACATCTTTGTTTGTACATTTGAAGTGCAAAGTTTCGTACAAGGCAATGGAGCTCTTGATTAAAGAATACGACAAAGGTGTACAAGGCATGTACAATGCACAATATTGCGATTGTGCAACCAAGGTCAGAGACGGGATGCTGTGTGTCCATGACCTTGCGACTTGTGTGAAGAAACAAATGCCAATTCAGCCCGTGTCTTTGCATCCTTTTTGGAGTACGTTGTCTTTGGAAGAAGTGGATACACAGTGTCATCTTGAAACTAAGAAAAACGTGGCAAGACGTTTATTTGATGAATTTTATGAAGAAACATGAAACACCTTGTCACCACATGATCAAGAGAAGTGTATTGAATCTGTCAGAAAGATAGCTAAAGTGGATACACCTCTCAAAGAGCCGCCTATTTCGAAACACACCGGTGGTCGTCCCTAAGGAGCTCCTAACAAAGTGCCTAGATCTACACAAAGAAAGAAGTCAGCATGGGAATACACCGACCAAGAGATGAGGTCTAGAGCTTTGGAAGAAACACCTCCCAAGAAGCAAAGGGTTCCTAAACCCTTTGGTGCACCTCCCGCTCCACAAAAAATGTATGCGCCTTCTAAGTACATTAGAAAGATACCAATGTGCATGAGACCATATGTGGAGGGTTGGTTTGACATTAGAGCCGATGGAAACTGCGGGTTTAGATCTATTTCTATGGAAACAGGTGACCGATATTATCTTCACTCTAATGTACACTTTATCCAAAATATTCCGTCACTCAATCTGTTTTTGAGAGTCATGTAACAGGTGGGACCCAAGAGCATTGGAAGTTCATACGAGAAGAGATGATAAGAAAGGATAAAGAGATTTGGCATTTACTTAAAGGCACGTGGATTGGTGGAGAAGTAAATCCAACATTGGAGTCCGCTATACATCAACTTACATGGGAAAGCGATTACTACCCAGCTCCAAGGGATAAGTGGCTTACCGTACCAGAAATGGCATGTTTGGTGGCTTCGGCATGTAATTGTGTCTTTGTGTGTCTAGGCGAGCAAATTAAACAGACATTCCTACCTCTTAGACTTCCGACTTGGTATGGTCAACCTGGAGCCAAGATGCAAGTTGTTTGCCTATTACTACTTACACAGCAGGAACATTTCATCCCGGTATGTTTTTTTCAATTGCTATTTACCTAGTGCATTACATGTAAATTTAATTATGGAATTCCGTAAAATCTATCTCAGATTCGCCTGAAGGATGGATGTCCACTACCACCTGTTTATAATCTTTGGGAGCGTAATTGTGAAGAATCTGCTGCGGACTTGTATGACGAAGTGTGGCAAAGATGTGGGGCTTACACACCCCCGAAAAGAGGAGGACATCAATCATCCAAACAAAGCATCACAATTCCAGACGATGATGAAAACGATTACTAGTTCAAGAGTTATTGTCAGTCATGACAATGTTGTAATGTGTATTTTATTTCGAGTTTCGAATGACCTTCTAATGTTGTAAGGTTGTATCTTTTGATGCACATTTCAGTCTTTATGTGGTATTTCTGGGTTACATTTCACGTGAAACAGGTGCTTTGCATCTGAAATGGAATTTCTGCATTCTGTAGGAAAAATGCAATTCCATGCGTCACGCATGGATTCAATCCATGCGTGACGCATGGTTCGTGTCCATGCGTCACGCATGGAATTGCATTTTTCCTACAGTATGCAGAAATTACATTTCAGCTTTACTTGTCAAAAGCAACACTTCCGAATTGTTTTGACAAAAGGAGACATATGAGTTGTCTTGTCAAAAGGAGACATGTGAGTTTTCTTGTCAAAAGGAGACATATGAGTTGTCTTGTCAAAAGGAGACATATGAGTAGTCTTATGAAAAGGAGACATCAGAATTACAACATAAAACAGATATATTACAACATAAAACAGATACGTTACAACAAAAAACCGATACATTACAAAATAAAACAGATTCATTACAGCATAAAAAAGACTCATTCTTGAAACGTAAATTAAAACATACTTAACAAAGACAAAACCGTGATAGACTTCCTACAACATAAAAAAGACTCATTCTTTCTCTTCGTTAAAGATTTCCAGTTTTGCTGCCATAGTCCGGTTTTCCTCCAACAATTTCGTCATGACACGGAGATGATGACGGTCATATTCAGGATCAAGAAACACCCACCTGATAGGATTATTACATTCGCATGTAATAAACCTCCGGCCATACTGGTCTGGTCTCATCTTGTCATTAGCGCTGAAAACCGTGATAGACTTCCTACACCTCTTATTTAGACACTGAATGGTGCTGCCTTCTCGTGGTATTGAAGATGATGATGAGGATGATGCCATGTTGGTTTCCAATCTGTAATACAATGTAAGAAAACAAGTGAGAAAGTAAGGAATAAGATGTGGAATATGGAGCTTCAATGAAGAACTTCAAAAATCAACTTACAGGCTGATGGAGTGAAAATGAGAGATTAATGAGTGGAAATGGTATGCTGAGGGATTGAATTTATAGGCGATTTGAAATTAGGTTTACACTTCCATGCGTGACGCATGGAATGCATCCGTGCGTGACGCGTGGTTTTGCATTTGACCACCAGAATGCAGATTTATGTCTTGTCCACCCTAAACAAATAATCCAACAAATTCAACAACGCTAATCAGAATTGAAAAGTTCAAACACAAAACAACCTTAACAAACAATCCAACAACATCAATCCAACAACGTCATAGTTTCCTTACGAAAAACCGACAATCCTGAAAATCCGAAAACAAACAGTTCATAAAAAATATTCGAACCCAATCCAACAAGATCACCACCGATGTTGTTGATACATAGTTGTCCACGGCTCAATATCTTGAAGGACCTCGGTTATGGCTCCATGCATTGCAGAAACATCATAGGGATCAAGCAAGGTTGCATATGGTGACAAGTGATCGTAGACCCTGTCAAAAACCTACAAATAAAAATAAATATTGAAATAAGCTATTTGCATAATGTTTACCTTAAATCAAACTTAAAGAAAAATCAAGATCTCAAGTTACATGAGATAAATGTATTACCTGCTGTGCTTCCAAGCTAGCGTGTCTGCCGGGTATCAGAAATCGATGAGTGCGGGGGATGTACCACAGAAGATACTCCGGAGCTTCTTCAAAACCTGTCTGCGCAGGTGGTCCCATCTGCTCAAGGGTCGCCCTCTGGATATCCATCCCCTCCCAACTCCACGCCATTCTATCATAATTCACCACATATGACCTTGGGCTGATGAGCCTATGGGCTCTAAGGGGTGAAATTGGAGGCCTGGGAATCATCTGCACCCTACCAAACTGCCTAGGCGACCTATCGGGATGGTGGGGCTCGGTTATGTCCATGCAGCTCAGCACCCCGAAAAAAAGAGCAGGAGCATAGGCAGGATCATTGAAGTCGATTTCACCATACGGGTTCCAATTAACCTAAAAACGATATCAACGTCTTGCATTACTCAAACAGTAATTTTAAACCTTAAGGTACCAAAACAGAGGTAAAAAATAGTACGCAGTTTGTTTTGCAATTCCATGCGCCACGCATAGAATCAATCCATGCGTGACGCATGGAATTGCAAAAAAAACTGAGGCTTAAAAATGTAAACAAAATGCAACACAAATACCTGATCCGCCCTCATTGCATCTAGTTCAGCTCTGTAGTTTCGTGCTTCAGGGTCGTAGTTCGGCAACGCTTCCTCTGGTAGAAACCGAAACGCATAAGGATGATCAACTGACCAACCAGGATTACACCGAACACCAGCTGCTAAGGATGGGAAGTATGTGTATATCCAACCCTACCATTTAAAAAATATAGTTAGCATTAAAACCATAGAAATAAGTTATGATTGCTAAAAAATGTAGTTCCTAAATAATTAAAAACTTACTTGAAGGAGAGTGAAACAAAATGAGATCAAACCACAATTTTGGCGTGTAGCGATGCCCATTTGGCGATAGAAATATGCTAGCGCCGCAGATCCCCAAGAAATACTTCTTGCCTCTTCAACACTCCCTAGAAATGCACCAAATCTCACCGGGAGCTTATGTTGTGACTTGTCAGTGAAGATTGTGGAAGCCAGCAAGTGGAATATATATTCCATTCCATGAACTACGGGATCATTTAGGCCCTCAATGTGCGCCTTAAACTGTTTCGCTCTAATCCAATAACTATCGAGCTGTTCATTTTGAAGATGAAAATTTTGCCGTCCCTTTTCACCAAAAAAGTTCTTGTTGGTAGTTCTCCCGACTGAAGCGGTGGGGTCGGTCACCATAGCTTTCCCGTGAATAGGAAGCAACATCAGCTTCTTGATGTCGAGCAACGTCACTGTCATCTCACCAAATGACATGTGGAAGCTATTTGTTTCAGGATGCCACCTTTCTATAAAGGCGCAGATGAGCGGATAATCAATCACATCGTACATCAAACCCTGAGATGAGTCAGCTCCGTTGCAATTGCGTGATTACCGCTTCTTCATGTTCTTCATGAACATTCTCATAGGTCCGATCCTCTTCCTGACCCTGTTCCTCATGCTCATGCTCCTGCTCATAATCAGAATCAGAATCAGCATTGGCACCCCCAGCTGATGGCCCTGCACTGCTACAAGCAAGCAGTGCGTACTGGTCATCACCCGTCTGAGGGTTCTGAAAGTGATGAGAACCAGTAGCTTGCCTCATCATCTCCACAAATGATTGGTCATGTTGTGGATAGCCCGGATAGCCTGGAAACTGTGTTTGTTGTGGAAACATAGTTTGATGTGGGATCAGAATGGGGGTGCCAGGAAAGTAATGAGGGGAACCCTGGGGATCGAAACCTGCAGCAGACAAAGCTAGCTGTTGATGTTGCTGTTGTTGTTGTTGTTGTTGTTGTTGTTGTTGTTGCTGTTGTTGTATCTCATCAGAAAACTCTAAACGACGAGGAGGCGATTCTTGTCTATTCTTCTTCTTCCTTTGTTTTGGAACTATGGGATCTTTTTTCTTCAGATCTCTGTTTCTTTGATGAGTATCCCGTCCAGGTCGACGACCACCATCCATATCTACATCATAAAATGTGCAATTCCACAAAATTAATCAGTTTACTGAATTTAATCAGCATATCATCAAAAACTCAATCAGTATATCATCAAATACAATCTGAAACTGCAGAACACAATTTCTGGAATGTGCAATTCCATGCGTCACGCATGGCTTCCATCCATGCGTGACGCATGGTTTCAAGCCATGCGTGACGCATGGAATTGCACATTCCAGAAATTGTGTTCTGCAGTTTTTCCATGTTTCAAACCCTAATCTCAACACTTTTTCCAAAATTCTAACAGTTTTTCAATAATTTCATTAAAACCATACCAAATTTCAACAACCTAATTCATAACCCTAATTCACAAAACCCTAATTCAATATCAAAACCCTAATAAACTATATACACATGAAAATATCAAATTTGTCAATAAATTATCAACAAAGTACACAATCCATTCATATATTACAAGTTTAATCATTTCTAATCAACTAATTAACATACACATTGGATTTTGAAGTAAATATCATCAAAACAACATGAAAACCTCATATATACATCAATACCATACCATAACAATGAAATCTTAATGTTTACATACCTTATATGTAGAAAGATGATGAAAATTGTTGAAAATGGGGTAAATCCGTGCGTGAAAGAGCTTCAGCCGCCGTTGAAGTTGTTGAAGAAGATGACAAAATGGTAGGGTTTGATGTTTTTGGGCTTTTATAGGGAAAAAATCCATGCGTGACGCATGGTTTGTGTCCATGCGTCACGCATGGTTTGGTTCTGTGCGTGGCGTGTGGATTAAAACCATGCGTCACGCACGGATATAATCCATGCGTGACGCACGACGCCTGGGCGGTAAATAGCAAAAAGGGTGGGCGTTAAATAGTAAGGGCCTTTACTTATTCCATCATCTTTGAAAGACACTAAAGATGCCACGTGGCAGATGCACTAGACGACGTAATCTGGATATCACGGTCTTATCTTGGGATGTATATTCGATACGAGCCAAGAGGGTGAGATCGTATCTACTAACTTCCTTCAACTTTTCCAGGGTCACCCTTTGTCGCGACAAGATTCAGAAAGTACTAACTGCCAACACATGTGCAACAAGGTGTCGTTCTCGTAATTTTTCTTGAAAATACTAAACAAAGTAACAGTATCAATCATCCTCATCTCAACCACTGACAGTCGCTTTTCATGCAGTTCTATAACTAGCGGCCATTTTGCATCAGATGTTAAAGATAGCATGACAACAAAATCTATATAATTTTAATTAACCACACTTTTCTGCTACACAAAACATTCAATGTCCCTCGATTTTAATCGGTCAATCTGCAGATTCTCTTATTAGAATGTCACGGAAAGCAAATTCGTTAATTAAATAGTTCTTGGTATTTTCTATTTAAGGAGTCATGTGACCATAAATGTCATCATCTAATTTACTTAGAAAGACCACTAGAGATGTCACGTGGCAGATTTACTAGACGACATAATCTAGATATCTGTTACACGAATCTTGTCCATTTACATGGTTATATCTTAGGCTTTATATTCGATACGAGCCAAAGAGGGTAAGATCGTACCTAATAACTTCCTTCAACTTTTCTTGGGCCACCCTTTGTCGCGACAAGTTTCAGAAAGTACTAACTGCCAATACATATGCAACACGGTGTCGGTTCTCCCAACTTTTTCTTGATATCTTCTATGTTATTTTCTCGTGCGTGGGTATTTTTTTCCTTTTCTTTTCTACCCCATGTATCCGCACAACAACTAACTAAAATAACGGTATCGATCATCCTCATCTCAACCACTGACAGTCGCTTTTCACGCAGCTTTTTAACTAGCAACCATTTTACATCGTACATTAAAAATAGCATGACCACAAAATCTATAGAATTTAACAACACATTTTCGCTACACAAAACATTCAATGTCCCTCGATTTTAGTCGGGTATCTAAATCAAATATTCACCCTACATAGACCCCTTCATTGTATCAAAAAGTAAGAGACAATGATCCTTAATGTATTGTAAATCGAACTTATCATTTGAAAAGAACAATAACAACATATGATAACTATATGTATCTCATGCCACTGCTCTACGTATATATGCATGCAACTCAATACACACGTACAAGAGGCAGGACTTACAATACATGATGAAATTACGCAAATCATTAAAACTTATATGTATATATAGAGCTTAATCTTCACCAACTCATCCACCTCTTCAAGCTGCTCCTGCTACTGCTTCCTGCATTCCCAGACTTGTCATTCTTCTTGCTGTTGTCGCCATTGTTGCTGCTGGTTTCGCCGAAAAGCCAGCGAGTGGTGGCAAGACCTCCATTATTGATCCCTGCAGCATCAGCATGAGGAAGAAGATCTTGATCCTGATTATCAAACAGCAAAAAAGGGTCTGAATTCATGAGGGCATCCGGTCCCACTCCCCCTTCCCTTTTCTGGTAATCATTGTCCTTATTCTCCGTAAAACCCCCGCCACCGCCGCTTCCGTAAAGCAGAGGAAGAGCAATGCTCTGTTCCTGCTCCAGATTCTTCCAGTAGTAAATCTGCTCATCAAAACCATCAGTATTATTATTATTATTAAAATCCAATCCCTGGAGAAGATCAAGCAGCGGGCCACCAGTTGCAGCTTCCTGGTTATCCCCGAAGGGGGAGAGACTCGGAGGGTAGATTCCAGTCCCTGCGACCTGAAAATCAACCGCGGGGGAGAATCCAGTAAGTGGGTCGATGATTGCAGAGGATGAAGACGAAGACGAAGAGGGTTTCTTGATCTTGCGAGAGGCGCCGCCCAAGGGGATGTTGCGGAGAGTGCCGCCTCGAGTCCAGTAACGGCGACAGGTCTTGCAGAAGTGACGAGGCTGAGTGATGCTGTAGTTGTTGTAGTAGCAGAATTTGGTGTTGATGGAGTGACATCGAGGGCAAGGCATGCCTGAGCGTGGAGCTGGAGGTGCTGTTTCAGGAGGAGCCATGGAGAGATTTGAGAGCAGAGAGTTGTGGTTTTAAGGGGAAGGGGAAAGAGGTGGAGATGAGTGTATTCTAGTAGTAGAGAAAAAGAAAAGACTGGTGAAATGAATTCTGGTAGGATCATATAATGCAGGCAACGTGATGTGTGAGGACCAAGACCATAATTCTCACGGTTACTCTTCTTCCAATCTTTTAATAATTAATTACTCCCTCCGTCCAAAATGATTGTCCTATTCCTTTTTCCGGCGTCCCATTTTGTTAACGGAGGGTTTCTTTGCACCGGCTATTTCATTGGTTCAAAAAATCTACGTCATCTTCTCCATCTCATTTTTCACCATTAATCCCTTCAACCACATCCGTGTTGGGCCTAATTTCGGCCCATGAAATCCAGACACTGGAGAAGCCCAAGTCGCGTGCCAGTAGGAGGAAAGAAAGACGTTGTTATTGAAGATCTTATGATCTGGTCCACGCGTCTTAAATAAGGTAACGGTCGGGAAGAAGGAGAAATTTCCGGGATCACATTAATAAGAGATTAACGTCTTGATTAGGAGAGATTTTAGGGATATAAAAGGTATAAAACCAGCATTTGTAAAGATACGCTCTGAATACTCTAAGAACTTGCTTGTACTCTGTAATCCATCCAGAAAAACAATAGAATTCGTGTTCATTGGTGTTCTTTGCTTGTGTTCATCGTGCGATCTGATACATACGACTGTTGGTCCTATACCTAAGCTTGTTCCATCCTTGTCTCATTTGATTTATCTGGTTTGATTGTTTAGAACGTCTTAATATTCAGATTTGTTTCGATTGTTTTACCTCTTCTAAAGGCAATTTGGTCTATTGATATTATTTGCCCAAAACAATTTGGCGCCCACCGTGGGGCAATCAATCGATTTCAGGTCTTAACTAGGTCATTCTGCAATCAACCAAGATGGTGAATGAGATCCTCAATGCTTCCGCTCAGGGTTCAGTTCCTTTGGTTCTTAATCCCGAGGGAACCCCGATCGTGGAGACACCAAGCCAAACTGAGGAAGATCTGGTGACAAAGTCCACTGGCGACGTTGTTTATGAGGATGCTTCCCAATCAACCCGGGAAGAGATGCGGCTCATGCATCAGTCCATGGAATCTCTACGCAAGGAGATGCATGATCAACGTCAGCGTTACGAAGCAATATCTGCATCTAATAATCAACTAATGAATGAAAATTCGCTTCTTAGAGCGCAGGTACAATCTTCAGGGTCCAACGTAGCTAGGACGGTGAGGACTAACAACCTCGCTGATGTCCGGACCCGACTCAGCATGGAGGATGTGGACATGACACCTGCGACAGATCGTCGGACGTCCATCGGTAACCCTGAACTTAATATTGAAATTCCGATTTCTGCTAACACAATTACTTTTGCTGCTCCCGTCGGTCCTACTATAGACCGAGCGATTGAAACGCAGGTTCAGCCACTTAACAACATCCAGATGCTCATAGATCAAACTCTTAACGAGCGTCTCAGGGCTTTGGATGAACGAATCGCCCGGATCCCGGGGGTACCTTGTCCTATCGAGAAGGAAGCTCCGGACGGATTTGAGGATTCGCCGTTCGTCGAGGAAATCGCACGGGCAGAGATCCCGAAAAAGTTCCATTTACCAAATATGGCTAGTTAGGATGGTACAAGCGACCCGGATGACCATGTCGCCCTTTACAAGCAAAAGCTCATGGCTATCTCGGACACTCGTGGGAGTCGAGAGGCAGTTATGTGAAAGAGTTTTGGGACGTCGTTGTTCGGGCCCGCCCTCACATGGCTCATGCATTTGCCACGAGGATCCATCACTTCTTTTGCTAAACTAGTTGACTCATTTAAGAATCAATTTGCTAGTAGTCGCAAACTAGAGAAACAATATAGTGACCTATACTATGTCATCCAAAAAGCTAATGAATCATTACGTGATTACTTGCATAGGTACAACAAGGTGAAGGTGTCAATCCCACATTGTGACCCTCAAACCTCAATCCAAGCGTTCCGTCGGGGCTTGGCTAAGGGAAGTGAGCTCTATCGGGAGCTGACCAAGTACCCATGCCAGACATTCGAAGACGTACATGAAAAAGCTATGGCACAGGTTCGACTAGAAGAGGAAGAAGAACCATATGGGAGTCCTGATCGAGTCGATCGCAGACCTCGAGATGTCAACCGACAAGACCACCGGAGTCAGCCTTATCCTCGAGAGAGGCGAGACCGGGACAAGGCAGGACCAAGCAAAGAGCGTGGGAATGAATGGAAGGATCATCCGTCCCTCCCACCGAAGGTTCAATCTTACAATTTTAGTGTCTCTGTTGCAGAATTGGTTAAGACTTTCGACCGGTTCGGGAAGGACGTCAGGTGGCCACGAAAGAGCGACAAGCCGGAGTCTAAGAAAGACATGAGCAGGTGGTGTGATTTTCATGCCGACCATGGCCATTATACAGACGAGTGCGTGGCTCTCCGGAAGGAAGTCGCCCGATTGTTGGCCCAAGGCTTCCTTAAGGATGTCATATCCGAACGAGCTAAGGCAACGCTTGATCGACGTGACAAAGGACCAGACAACCGCCCACCATCACTAGTTCCGGCCAAGATTATTAATTGCATTTCAGGTGGGTCGGAACTGTGTGGGATATCATACTCAGCGGGGAAAAGACAGGTTAAAAGTAGTGTCCTTGACGCACCTCCACCGTCGGAATCAAACGAAAAGAGGGTGAGTGACTTACCCTCGATTACCTTCGAAGATGCTGACGCATGCGAGGTCGAGCATCATGACAGTTTGGTTATATCACTATCCATCGGTAACTGTCTTATACGTAGAATCCTTATCGACACAGGTAGCTCTAGTAATTTGATGAACCTCTCCACACTGAAACAGATGGGATTGGGGGAAGACGATGTCAGTCCTAATCGTATTCCCTTGTTCGGTTTCAGTGGTGAGGTAAAGTATACGGTCGGGGACATTGTCCTTTCCGTATACGCGGGGGGCGTAAACCTCCAAGTGAGGTTCAACGTCTCGGATTGCAAGTCGCCTTATAATTGTATTATTGGGAGGCCTTGGATCCACGCGATGAAAGCGGTCGCCTCGACCTACCACCAAACGATAAAATTCCCTACCAAGTGGGGGATTCAGGAAATTAAGGGAGAACAGAAGCTTGCAAAGGAATGTTATATGGTGTCCATGAAACAAGCAGTCGAGGACAGATCCGCATAGCAATCAAAGGACGAGGAGAGATCGAGGCGATACGTTGAGCCTCAAACAGAAAAGCTAGACGAAATCGCACTCGATCCCTCTTCGCCCAAATGGACTGTCCGTATCGGGTCTGACCTAGACGATGAGACACGAACGTCTCTGTTACAATTTTTAAGATTAAATTCAGATTTCTTTGCACGGTCCCACGAGGATATGGTGGGTATACCACCTAATATAATGACTCACAAGCTTAACGTGGATCCTAGTTTTCCTCCTGTCAAACAGAAACACAAGAAATTTGCAGCCGAGCGCAACAAAGTGATTGATGAGGAGGTGACGAAGCTCCTCGAGACAGGTAAAATCAGGGAGGTCAAATACCCCGACTGGTTGGCAAACGTAGTGGTCGTGGAGAAGAAGAATGGCAAATGGCGAGTCTGCGTTGACTTCAAGGATCTCAACAAGGCTTGTCCGATGGACTCATTTCCGCTCCCCCATATCGACGCTATGATTGATGCTACAGCGGGGCATGAGATGCTCACTTTCATGGACGCCTTCAGCGGGTATCATCAAATCCAGATGGATCCAGACGATCAAGAGAAAATTGCCTTCGTGAGCAGCCAGGGCACCTACTGTTACAAAGTTATGCCCTTCAGACTCAAGAACGCAGGGGCAACCTATCAACGCTTGGTCAATAAGATGTTCAAAGATCAAATCGGAGATACCATGGAAGTATACATCGATGACATACTGGTGAAGTCCAAACAAAAGAAGGACCACATTGAGCATTTACAGGAAGCGTTCGAGGTACTTAAGAGATACAATATGAAACTAAATCCTACTAAATGTTCTTTTGGAGTGTCGTCAGGAAAATTCCTAGGGTACCTGGTGAATCAAAGGGGCATCGAAGCCAGTCCTGAGCAGATCAAGGAGATCATGAATTTGAGGTCCCCCAGGTGTATCAAAGACGTCCAGAAATTGACAGGACGAGTCGCGGCCCTCAACCGATCAATTTCAAAGTCGTCCGATAAATGGAAACATTTTTACGACGCATTAAAGAAAAGTAAGTCCTTCCAATGGGGCGGGGAGCATGAGATGGCTTTCCAGGATCTTAAGACATATATGTCCAACCCCTTGTTACTGGCCAAACCTAAGACCGAAGAAGCATTGCCTCTCTATTTGTCAGTATCTGAGTCATCGGTAAGTGCAGTTTTTGTAAGGGAGGAAGACGGCCAGCAGTTGCCTATCTATTATGTCAGTCAGTCTCTGTTGCCGGTTGAAACAAGGTATTCGTCCTTGGAGAAACTCGTACTTGCTCTGGTCATGGCATCCAACAAGTTGTGACCCTACTTTGAGTCACATACAATCGTCGTAAGAACCAATCACCCATTGAAAGTCGTGCTGAGAAAGACGGAATTCACGGGACGCATTACAAAGTGGGCAATACATCTGAGTGGGTACGAGATAGAGTACAAACCACAGACAACAATCAAGTCTCAAGCTTTAGCTGGCTTCGTGGCTGATTTCAGTCCTACTTTAGAGGAAGAAGCGATAAAGGAAGCATCAGAGTTGACAGCCGCAGATCAAAAAGGTACGTGGGAACATTACACCGACAGAGCGTCGAACGTCAGGGGCACAGGTCTAGGCGTCGTACTGAAATCACCACAGGGGGACAATATAGCCCAAGCTGTGAGATGTGAATGGGATGCGACGAATAACGAAGCTGAGTACGAAGCACTCATATTTGGCTTGCACTTAGCGGTTGACATGGGCATAGAAGACATCAAAGTCACATGTGATTCATTGCTTATAGTCAATCAGGTCCAAGGATCATATGCCACTAAAGATGATAGGATGGCAGCCTACGTGATCGTTGCTCGAGGGTTAATAGAAAAATTCAACACATTTGAGATACACCAGGTCCCCAGAGAGCAAAATACGCAAGCGGATGCACTGGCTAACTTGGGATCCGCCTTAGACCCCAAAGAGTTCCCCGTTATTCCAATTGTCCATGTAACGACTCCGGCTATATCCAAAGCAAAAGGCACACCCCCAAGGTCTTAGTTAATGAGGAAGACCCCGGTCAAGAAGAGACAGAAAACACTGCAGAAGATTGGACCAAACCATTTCTGGACTACATGATCCGAGGTGTCCTACAGACCGACAAAGCAGTAGCCAAGAGACTTAAGGTACAAGCCCTCTCTTATGACATAATCGATGACTTACTCTTCAAACGTTCTGTCACAGGGGCAAAATTGAAATGCTTAACGCCGTCTGAAGCACAAGAGCTACTGCACTCGATCCACAATGGTGAGTGTGGCAACCACGCAGGAGGACGTAGTCTAGCATGTAAAGCTCGGCGTCAAGGGTTCTTCTGGCCGACTATGAACACAGATGCATTAAACCATGCAAAGAAGTGTGACGCGTGTCAACGGCATGCGCCCGTCCCACATCAACCATCAGAGCTATTACATCCTACGATAGCTCCATGGCCCTTCATGAGATGGGGGATGGACATTGTCGGTAAACTGCCCCCAGCACCGGGGCAGAGAGTTTTCTTTTTAGCCATGACATATTATTTTTCTAAATGGATTGAAGCCGAAGCTTATCGAGAAATAAAAGAAGCACATGTAATATCTTTCATAAAACGTAACATTTTGTGAAGATTCGGCATACCTTCAGAGATTGTCTGTGACAATGGCTCCCAGTTCATAGGGGGCAAGACCAGGGGCTTCTGTGCTCGATGGAACATAAACTTGGTCACTTCTACACCTAGGTATCCTCAATCCAATGGACAAGCAGTGTCCAGTAACAAAATCATCATCAATAACCTGAAGAAAAGATTGGAAGAAGCCAAAGGGCGATGGGCCGATGAATTTCCCTATGTCTTATGGGCGGATCGTACGACGCCAAAGAATGCTACGGAACAATCACCTTTTTTCACTCGTGTATGGATGCGAGGCGGTGATCCCTGCTGAAGTCCTCCTCCCAACCACAAGATATGGACTGCAAAATTTCGACACCAACGACGAAGCTCTATCACACAATATAGACACCGTCGGAGAACTTAGAGAAAAAGCACGGATCAGGATGTTCAAATACCAACAACAAGTCGCTAGGAGTTACAACAAGAACCTCAAGGTCAAAGTTTTTAAGCAAGGAGATTGGGTCCTAAGAAAGACGTTCCAGAACACCAGGAATCCCAGAGATGGTAAGCTGGCTCCACAGTGGGAAGGACCATACAGGATAGTCGAGGTCGTAGGACAAGGAGCATATCGCTTAGAGAACATCGATGGGCACCCCGTCCCACGAAGTTGGAATGTGACTCACCTAAAGCTGTATCATTTCTGAAAAACACTCTTATTTACTCAATCATATTGCGCAATAAACTTGTTATTCCTTAATCTTATCATTTACTTCCTCCTATGAATAAGTACTGACACTAGTATCCCAGGGTAGTTGCGTCACACGA
Source organism: Oxyria digyna (assembly GCA_029168935.1). Lineage (NCBI taxonomy): Eukaryota > Viridiplantae > Streptophyta > Magnoliopsida > Caryophyllales > Polygonaceae > Oxyria > Oxyria digyna. The sequence continues at coordinate 20,350,954 of JAPVLV010000010.1, read as the reverse complement.
CCGATTATCACTCGAGGATATGTTTGTTCTCTTTTCACAAAGCAATTGCAGATATATCAATAAAGACCTGCGAAGAATAAGTGGATCCGCATACACACATTCATGAGCTCACACACATACAAACACGATCGATCGGAACACGAAGGATCACATAGGCACGACGTACCCTGCTTGCCTTATGACAACAATAAGGTACGATCGACCCACACTACGCAAACACTATTGCTAAAAATCTTATCCTTCGGACAAACGTCATGACTCTAACACGTGCACATTTACATCACAGGCCCCCTTTTCTTGTCTTAAGAGGAGCCAACACACAAGGATCCGATCAATCCTACGACGAATAAAGACGCCATGCCTGGGTCCACGTACCCTGCGACCTTATACACGTCATAAGGTATCGGATCACAACACATACACAATCAAATACATACTTATCATAAAGGTTATAAGACTCATGTCAAATGAACCATATCACAGGTCGTCTCAAATGCAAGATGACAAAGAAGATAACGGCAATGCATTAAAAAGGCCTACTCGGCCAAATGTCTTACATAAAGATGCAATCCGCGATGGAGGACGGATTGCCAAAACCTTGTCTTACAACCATGCGACCCGCGATGGTGGACGGGTCGCCAAAACAATTCAAGTATCAATACACACCACACACAAAGCAAATGTTTAATAGAGAGAGAGAAAAGGAGGATCAGTCGTTGGTCTTGGAAACACACTCCTTGGGCATAGACTCCGCGGCGACCTCTGTGCGACCTGAGCTTGATTCGGCTTCATCGGCACCCTCCTCCTGCCGAGGGACGTCATCCAAATACTCCGGATGTGGGCAACCGTCAAGAAATGCCGCCGCTAGTTGAGCCTTCGCGTCATCCAGATCCCAAGCCACATGTTGTCCCTTGACGTACTCTTCCATAATCTCTATGCGAGACTTGGCCCCGAAGTACAAGCCGATGGCCACAGCCTTGGTCCCACATTCATTCCTTTCATCCTCCAGTGCTTTGTTTGCTTCATTAAGACGTTTGGTTAACTCAGTCTCAGTGTCCTCTGCCTTCTTCAGCATACTCTTCGAGTCCTTGACGCGACCTTCAGCAGTCTCAGCCCGATAGGTAAGATCGTCGATCGCCTTTGAAAACTTGTCATGACATTCCAAGATGTGTTGAACGGCCTACAAAGAGAAAGACACATTTAAGAACAGAAGTACGTGATATAATATTGTTCACAAAGTGCGACTTACCGCCCATAGATTCTCCCCAAAATAGGTCACATTCTCCTGGAGGCTCTTGAGTTTAAAATCACCAGGGATGACGACATCTGAAAGCCTTGAAATGACCGCTTCCATTTCGGTATGAACAATATCCTTCGATAGGTCGACGATTTCTGATGCTTTCCTCTTGTCCCCTGATTTAGGTTTGGGAGGAAGGACATGGGACGCAGATGCCTTGCCTTTCCCTTTCACATCCATCAGATCTTTGAAGGACATACGAGCACTGGACCGCCCTGCATGGGTGTTGGTCGCTGCCATCACAGCATGGCCTCACGGTGAGACAAAACACCATACAAATACAAAAAGAAAAAGAAAAGAGCTTGAGACGCTTACATTTGGAAGGAGAAGGAGTTGGGCCCATGACGCCGGAAGGAATGGGTTGAGCGATTGAAGAATTTTGAAAGGTGCGATGAAGAGTCGGAACAGCCAAGATCTGTCTCAGCTTAGCTTCGAGAGTGGGGTCAGATGGACGGTCGAAGTAAGACAAAGTTAAAACGTCACAAAGAAGAACAAATGCAGGAAGAATACATACCTTGGCGTAACCACCTAGTTCTCAGGAAACTACAATCCCCCACCGTGCCTAGCGACGACACCTGTGCAAAGAAATAACGTTTCTTCCAGCCTATATCATTAGGACTCTGGCCCAGAGCAAGGGCCTTATAGCCGGATCGAGCCGTAAAACAGTACATATGGGATTTTATGGACATAGGTTGGTGAAAGTATTCAAAGGCAGCCAGATTGAAATTCAGGTTAGGGTATCTATCATTCAAGCGATCAAGGATTCGGAGCAACCTCCAGCCATGAGGCATAATTTGACAGCAAGCAAGATTATATCTTGCCAAGACATCATGGACCAGTTGGGAGAATGGAAAGGTATGACCAATTTTAAAAGGATATTCAAAGAGACATACCCAGTCATCCTCCTCATCGTCGGCCCGATCATTTGCCTTCGGCACACGAAACGTCGACTAAGCAGGGAAGCCATACCAATGGCGAAATTGCTTCAAATCCTCTTCAGTTAACTCACTGGGCACAACGTCTTGGTTGCAGAGGCACGGAAGGGGATCATCATCGTCAAGAGAAATCAAAGCTGAATCTTCCATCCGAAAAAAATCAGGCTGCAGGAGCTGGTCGAGCAGGTAAAGTTCTGGAGGGTCTGGACTTCTTGGAGACAGTCTCTTCCACTTTGAGATTGTTGATGTAGGAGCCATCCATCTTGTGAGAGAAAAAAGTCTCGTCCTCAGTTGTCGGACATATGTCAAGTCTCTCCAATAGAGCCTTGATGAGTGAGGGGTACGACAGAGAGTGGGAAGGATGGCTATGGCAAGCCTGCATGTGATGCATGATGATCTTTGGCAGGTCAAGGATCTCCCCAGTGACGATTTTATCCATGAAGACAGCGTCGGCAATTAGCACGGTGCTCCTCTTTTTCTGGCGAAGAACGATGTTGTTTATCAGAAAGGCATGGAGCATCTTCATGGAGAGGGAGAGGAACCTTGTGTTGAATTCCTTGAGAGAAGAGTTCCCAAACACTGTCTTGGCCAGCTCGATCTTCTTGATGGGCCAATGCTTTTTGTGGATAGCAAAAAACCCAGTTCCTGTAGGGATCCCCAGTACAGAGGAGATCATTTATGTGGAGATCTTGTAGAGCTTGCCTCGAATGTTGACCATAATATCTTGAGGGTTCTCAACCTCGAACACAGCAGCAAAGGACATGGAGGAATAGAAAGACCTAATTACCTCTTCATTGACGCGCTGAGAGGCTGTGAACAAGGTTTCCCAGCCTTGAGAGGATAGGAGAGCGGGAAGGTGGCAACCTCAGCCAAGTCTGAGTTCCAGAGCTCAGGGTCCACGAACAAGGGACCGAGTATCCTTCTCTCGGCGAAGCCTAGTTTGAGAGAAGTGGAGGCAGTGGCGAGGGAGCTGGAGGAGGAGATCGTCGGCTTTGCAGAGCGAGTGCGGGCGGCGACGCTACTGGGCTTTGGTCTTTTAGCCTGACGACCACCGTGAGTAATGGTCTTGGTGATGAGAGGCTCATCGTCGTCAGCCTCCTCCCTGGGGCGCTTAAGGAAAATGTTGCCTACGCTCTCCGGTTCGGGGACGCTGGGAGGATGGGAGGGATCATCCATGGAGTGGGGAGATGTGTGCTGCTGGGATTTGGTGGGAGAGTGAGCGGAGGCGTCACTCTTGGCAGGGTTGGGGACGGGATTTGTGGAGCTCTCTGGAGGGGGAGGAGAGTTAGCCGGAGAGGAGGGGGGAGAGACGTAGGGGATGATGGCCATGGCTATGGGATCGGGGGAGGGTGATTTTTGTTTGGGAGGGGAGGCCGTTTTTGTGGAGGGTAGTGGGTGGAGGAGGATGAGGGTAAGTCGGCTTGAATGGCTGCCTCTGATTGCAGAGTGGAGGCCGATGAAGTTTCCTTCTCCACTTGTAGCATAAACAGCTTGAAGAGTTCCAATTGCTCGTCAGTGAGGACCACGAGATTGTTTTGTGCGGCCATTGGAGATTTTGAGAGATTAGGGTTTGAGAGAATATTGAGTTGTGAGGATGCATGAGAGAGATTAGAGAAGGGGAAGGAAATTAGGGTAAGAGCCTTCCTTATAAATGATTCTCACGCAAAGATTACAATCAAATCCCTCAAACGGTCACAAATATCCTTCCCCAATTACCGCTGATTCAAACGGTCACAAATTTCCTATTTACTCGGCCGAAGTTACCATAATCCTTTCATCCCCAACGTCCATATTTCACTTGCAATTTTCACCACAAATTCATTCATCATTACCCTGCATAAATCGGCACAAGGAACTAAGCAGAAAAAGCAGTCTGGCAGGCGGCTTCGCGTGTTCCCGAGGCAGAATAGTACCTGACAGAATAAGAGCGATGGAGTTCCTTTCACAGTTCTGTTTCAGTAGTTCGCAAGGATGAGATTGGATGCATTTACGTGATAGGTAATAAAATACAACAATAGTACGCATCCAAACAATAGAAATTAGGGAGGGCCAATTTGACACAAACATAAACAAGTTCTAGAGTGGTGCTAAAGTAAAGAAGATCATAGGAACAGTTTATGTAAGTCAAGCTAGGGAGGGTCTATAATCAATCTTCATTTCGGCTTATATTGCGGGTTCAAATAGATCCGATTGATTATTTTGTGTTCAAAGAAGTACGATTTTGTCAATTTATCATGAGTGAAAGTAAAGTCCGTATATTATGCACGTCACAAAGATAATAACATATTTTGAATGACTATGACTTTAGAATCAAGGATCATGTAAGCAAGCAGGGAACCATAAAATCAAACAATCATTTACTTGTCAAGACAGGGAAATTTACAAGGGAACTCAGAACCTCTAATCAATGGAAATCATGCCCAGGAGTAACCTAAAGTATTCAAAAGGTTCTCTATTTAGTGCTTTAGTAAAGATGTCAGCTATTTGGTCCTCAGTACGACAATGTTCCATGAGAATAATACCATTTTCCACATTATCTCTAAGAAAATGGTGCCTTATGTCAATATGTTTAGACTTAGAGTGAAAGACAGGATTCTTAGATATACTAATGGTGCTAGTGTTATCACAAAGAATTTTTAGTGGACCATAGGACTTACCAAAGTCAGTGAGTTGTTCCTTGAGCCATAGGAGATTTGCACAACAAGCTGCAGTTGCGATGTACTCCGACTCGGTGGTTGAGAGGGAAATGGATGATTTCTTTTTGGATGCCCATGACACTAGGCAAGGACCAAGGAACTGATCCCAGAGGTGCTTTTCCTATTCTTGAGATATCCTGCATAGTCGTCATCAGTGTAGGATAGTATTTCAAAATCATCACTCTTAGGATACCATAGGCATAAATTTTCGGTTCCCTTGAGATATCTAAGGATACGTTTGACTGCAGCCAGATGTTTGACTCTTGGATCTGCTTGGAATCGCGCACATAAGCATACTGAGTACATGATATCTGGACGACTAGCCGTCAGGTATAGAAGGGAACCAATCATTTACCTGTAGAGAGATTGATTAGCCTTGATGTCTGTGGGATCCAGTGTCAGTTTGGTTGTAGGAGAGATTGGGGTGGCAAATGGCTTAGAGGAACTCATTTGAAATCTGTCAAGGAGTTCCTTAACATACTTTTGCTGATGAATTTGAGTTCCCGTGGGAAGTTGATTTATTTGCAATCCCAGAAAGAATGTGAGTTCCCCAATCATACTCATTTCGAATTCGCTGCTCATGAAATCCTTGAACTTCTCTACAAGGGACAGATTAGTGGAGCCAAAAATAATATCATCGACATAAACCTGGACAACCAGGATGTCTTCATTTTGTTCAAGGAGAAACAGAGTTTTATCAATTAAACCTCTTCTGTATCCATTGGATATCAGGAACTGAGCTAACCTGTCATACCATGCTCGTGGTGCTTGCTTGAGTCCATAAAGAGCTTTGTCGAGGAAGTAAACATGATCTAGTCTGCTTTTGTCCTCAAAACCTGGGGGTTGCTTGACATATACTTCTTCTTGAAGAAATCCATTTAAGAATGCATTCTTGACGTCCATTTGGAATAGTTTAAAGCCCTTATGAGTAGCAAAGGCGATCATGAGACGAATGGCTTCCATTCGAGCAACAGGAGCAAAGGTCTCATCATAGTTAATGCCTTCCTGTTGACAATACCCTTGGGCGACAAGTCTTGGTTTATTTCTGGTGACCATGCCTGAGTCATCAAGTTTGTTTCTAAAGATCCATTTGGTTCCAATGATAGGTCTGTCTGAAGGACGAGGAACCAGACGCCAAACTTTGTTCCTTTCAAATTGATGAAGTTCCTCATGCATAGCATGCACCCAGTCCGCATCATTGAGAGCTTCCTTGTAGTTCTTAGGCTCAAGAACAGATAGGAACGTCGTGAATGCACAGAAGTTGTTTAGTGAGGATCGGGTGGAGGGACCTGTCTTGTCAAAGGGAGAGAGAATCTGATCAACTGGGTGAGATCCCTTGTATTTGTAGTTGACTACAAAAATTGATGATGAAGAAGGTTCATCCCGAGGAACTGTAGAGGGAACTGTATTGTCTTCAATCTCATTTGAGTCTAAGTGCTCTGAAGAGGGAACTGTAGCAGAGTCAGAGGGGCCAGGAACACTGGGAGAAGATTCATCATTCTGCACAAGGGAACTGGGTCCAGAATTTTGAGTGTGATCTTCCTCAGGGTTCTCATTTACTATTCCGGTAGGATCTAAGGAGAATACAGGTATGGCAGAGGAGCCTGGAGTGGATGGATCCTCTTCTTCATCAACATTATTGTCACCTGTGGGAGATACCTGTGAAGACACAGAAAAAGAGGATTCATTGAAAACAACATGAATGGATTCTTCAAACTTGGAAGTCCTCGTGTTGAACACTTTGAAGGCTTTCCTGTTTGGAATATATCCCAAGAAGATTCCTTCATCACTCCTGGGATCGAACTTCCCAAAGGGAGATTTTCCATTGTTGTGGATGAAGCACTTGCATCCAAAAACCTTGAGATGAGATATGTTGGGAACTCGTCCATGAAGAAGTTCATATGCAGTCTTCTCAATTTGGGGTCGAAGCATGGCTCTGTTTAGAATATAACATGCAGTGTTGACAGCCTCATCCCAAAAACTTTGAGAGAGACCAGCTGAGATAAGCATAGTGCGAGCCATATCTTCAAGAGTCCGATTCTTTCTTTCAACCACTCCATTTTGTTGAGGAGTTCTGGGCGCGGAGAAATTGTGAGTGATCCCCTTTTCCCTGCAAAAGGTTAAGAACTTTTCATTTTGGAATTCGGTTCCGTGATCGGAATGAATAGCCTTAATTTTGTGTCCCAGTGACATTTCGAGAGTTGGAACTATTTCACAGAACCTATCAAACACCACGTCTTTCGATTTTATGAAAACAGTCCACGTGTATCTCGAGAAGTCATCTACAATCACAAGAATATATCTACTACCTCCAATACTTTGAGTACGCATAGGACAACAGAGGTCCATATGGATCAGTTCCATAGGTTTGGAGGTACTTATGACAGTTTTTGGTTTAAAGGAACTACTTACCTGTTTACCTCGAACACATTCGGAACATAAATCAGATTCGTCTACCTTGATAGAGGGTAGGCCGTGGACAAGTTCCTTTCTTTGAAGTTTGTGAATGAGATTTAGACTTGCATGACCGAGTCGTTGATGCCACAGAGTAGATTTGTTCACCATTGTGGCAAGGCAGAGCTTTTCTTGAGGAGAGTAGCTATGGTCAACGATGTAGACATTATTGAATCTCTTACCTTTGAGGAGAGTTTTCTGAGACTCAGGATGAATCACAAAGCACTCAGAGGGAGTAAATAAGACATTGTTCCCTCCTTGGTCACACAGCTGCGAAACACTTATTAGATCAAAACCAAGATTATCGACAAGGTGAACGTCACTTACCTTAATGTTTTCAGAGAGATCTACAGTTCCAGTTCCCAGTATTGCACCTTTCTTCTTGTCACCGAAGGAAATCTTTCCCCCGTTGTATCTCTGAAGTGAATGAAGTTGATCTTTATTACCTGTCATGTGACATGAAGCGCCACTGTCTATGTACCACTTAGCAACATTCTTCACTTCAGCCTGCAAGGAAAACATTAATCTTTACGAACCCAGTCCAGCCAAGCTTTTCTGGGTAAGTTAGTCTTAAATTTCACTTGTTGGGGAGTTCTGACAATTTTTTGAGTTTTGGACTTGGTGTCATTAGCATTCTCATAATATTGAGGGTCATTAATATCATTGATTTGAGTCCTTCCATGTCTGAACATTCTAGACACCTTTTCCTCCTGCTTTCTCCTTTTCTCACAATCATATATAAGATGTCCTTGGTTCCCACAGTGCCAACAAACACGATTTGAGGGAATTCACTGATACTTATCCTGAGTTTTGTAGTGAGATTTCTTTTTACCTAGATCAACCTTTTTCCTAGGGGTATTTCTAGGTTTGCCCTTTCCCATATTTTTATACATGTCGTGATTGTGGGGACTGAAGTATGGGGCACAGGGTGGTTCCTTTGTAGGGGAACTCTCAATCACTTTGATTCTTTGTTCCAAATATTCATTTTTGCTATTAGAGGTTTGAAGAGCTAAGTCAAGTCTTTCATTCTTGGCCTCAAGATTTTTGGTTATCTCATCAAAGTTGGAATGAGAGTCACAAGGAGGATTAGACACGTCGTGAGGTTTATAACCTAGTCCTCTACTGGGTTTAACAAAGACGGACTGAGTAACAGTTTTCTCATGAATACATTCAATAAGAGAGTCAAGTTTCTCAATGATGGTTTGCAATATGGACTCAGAAGGTTGTGAAAGGGAACTGTTTCCTAAGTTCAGCTTTTCATGCAAATCACAAGTAGGACAAGTAGTGATTTTGTTTGGTATGATGGCATTTTCATATTTCTTGCACCAAGCTTCGCTTTCCTCAGATAGAATAGAGATTTCTTCCTCATTTTCTGCAAGTCTTCCTAGCAAGTTGTTATTTTCTTTACTTAGAGATTTGATAAGTTTTATCAATTGTTTCTTATCGTATTTGAGAAGAGTTTCAGATAGTTCAGAGAAAGAGGATACCTCAACAGTTGGTGACTCATATTCAGGTTGAGCCATGAGACACACTTTGGTCATATCATCCTCAGAGTCACTATCTCCCCATACGGCCTCTGGTTTCGAGACTGTCATGAAGCAGACCTTTGATGGATTTAGATCTAGTTCCTTATCAGAATCACTATCACCCCAAGTAGTGGTAGCGACCAAAGCCTTTTTCTTAGCAGGAGCGTCTTCCTCCTTGGGCTTTTCTTCATTCTTAGGACAGTCTCTAGCACGATGCCCTAGTTGATCACATTGATAGCATCTAAGTTCCCTCTTTTCCTTGCGGTTTTCATTTCTGGGGAACTTACCTTTATGAAATTTCCTCACAGTGCTTGTAAGCAGTGCAGTAATTTCATCATCATCGTCATCAGAGTCAACTTCAGTGGAGAGTCTTTCCAGGACTTTGGTTAAGGCTAGAGCAATGCCAACCTCAGTAGAGCTTTTCTCATTTCCCTTCATTTTGTCTTCATGACGTTGAGCTTGCCCAACGAGTTCCTCTAAAGGGAGTTCCCTAATGCTAGGAGTTTGACGCATTATGTCTTGTGTGACAGCAAATTTTGAGTTTAATCCATTGATAAACACCATGGATTTTGACCATTCCTCAAGTTTAACTCCACAGGTGCGAAGTTTGTTGCAGAGGATCTCCAGACGACCATGATAAGCAGATACGTTTTCAGTTTCTAGCATCTTGAATTTGTGATATTCTCCTTGTAGATCGAATTTTCTGCTATTTTGGAGATCCTCACTTCCCAAGTTGAAAGTTTCAAGAGCTTTCCACATATCTTAAGCATTGTCAATGCCCATAACCTTATCTTGATCAGATTTGGAGAGAGCATTCAGAATATATTGTCTGGCTTTGGCATTCTTTTCTTGTTGAGAGAATTGTTCAGTGGTCCAGCGCTTGAAATCAAGTTCTGACTTGTGATCAGCCGGATCCTTTGGAACGTCGTAGTTTCCATGCTCAACAATTTTCCAGCATATCATGTCATTAGTTTGGAAGAAACCAGTCATCTGTTCCTTCCACCATTGGAATTGACCAGGTTTCAACAAGTATGGCTTGTTTGTAGAGATACCTAGTTCTGGTTCATTTGGACGAGACATGTTGATAACCTGCGAGTAACACACAATCTAGAGCTCTAGCTCTGATACCAATTGTAGGATCTGTATGTTAGTATCAAGGGAACTATGACAAAGAGTTGTCCAGTTCTTAGGCACAGCGGAAGTAATATAACAAGTTATCAACGCAATTACTTAAGGTGGAAACCCTAGATAACCAACTAGTTATCTTTGGATGAAAACCACCCCTCTTTCAAGGATTTGAAAGATCTACTTGTATATTCAATCAATGAGTTTAGAGAAGAACGGGATTACAAACTTATTGCTAAGTACTAACCTAGTTCCTGTCAGAAACTCTAAGATGATAATACCAGTGAACTTACTTGATGTTCTTTTGCAAGAACACTTTTCTCTTTTCTTAGTCTGATGCACTTCAAGCTCCGTCAAAATACATAAGTCTCTAACATAAAGATTATCATATATATACAAAGTCTTTATTTAGCACACCCTAAAATTTTATTTAACACACCCATACATTCGTCACGAAGGTATATGGCCAGACATTCGTCACGAAGGTATATGGCCAGACATTCGTCACGTATGTATTCCACCAGAGATTCGTCACGAAGAAACTGAGGACTTCCGTATTGAAATTATATGCACGGACTCGTATTGAAATTATCTACAAGATTCTGAATTTTTTAAAAAAAAGATTTGTCACGTATGTCTTATAAACCTTCGTGACGGATCTCCTTGGAACCTTCGTGACGGAAGTCCTCAGTTTCTTCGTGACGAATCTCTGGTGGAATACATACGTGACGAATGTCTGGCCATATACCTTCGTGACGAATGTATGGGTGTGTCAAATAAACTTTTAGGGTGTGCCAAATAGTAAGCCCCTATATATAGGAGGGAAGTCTGCCGTATAAAGATATTCCAAGAATATATTATACGTCAAACTACTTTCCTAAGATATGACAATCTCTATGGCTTTCAAGTTAACCTAATTAACTCGAGATCTTCCAAATATTACATAGACAATATTACAACCAACTTTAGCAATATCCTAACAAGGAAAAAATCTTCTACAAGATCTTCTCGGCTCGCTGCCCACGCTAGGGTTGGAAGTAACACAGATGTAACGCAGTTCCTTCTGACTTCCCTTAATACTTCATCAGCTTCAAATCTTCAATCTTTTCATCTGAAATATCAAGATAAACTATATCATAGTATATGCTAAGGTTGTCATCATCAAAACATAGAGTAATAGTGGAAATGAACCAATTGAGAAACCAGAGTTCCTCAGGTCCCTATCCCAACATTATTGTTGAATCTTGGTCTTGCTACTGCTGCTGCTGTGAACATAACCTTAGGGATGAATTTGCTTCAGCTAGTAGCTTTATACTTTCCCTTTTCATTCTTTCCTAGATAGTACCTTTGTGCCTTCCTTGTTTGAAAAAATCATTTCTCGTCTATATGGACAAAGTCATACATACGGTAATATGTTGTCTTTTCAGATGGTGTATCCCCTATTAGTAGATTCAATACCTGCTACATCATCAAATGAGTGCATATGAATGTTGTGTTGAGAGAGGGAGGAGAATGAGGATGGGGATGCATCAGTGGTACAAGTTTGAGATGATAACTAACATTATCAGTTCAAATTACGTGTACAGAAAATAGGTGTGCACATCACGTGAGGCCGATGGAATTCAACAATTTGGGCATCACATGGTTCTAGAATTCTAGCCGTGTTTCCCTTTAAAATTTGTATCAAAGGCTATTTTGGTCATTTTGTATATATTTTTGTGTTTTTCAAGATTCAAAAGTATCGTCGTCCGAACATATCATTCAGCATTTCAGCATTAGCATTTCAGCATCAACATCAACGTTAAAATAAGTAACATTGACAGTATCAACATCAACACCGAACATTCAAACAGACCCTAAGATCGATTCCTCAATTTTAAGTCAGACTTAGCTGAATTTTTGTGTCAAGTCAATATAAATTTTTTATTTATTTCGTCGTCCACGACAACTTAACCGGAAAAAACTACACTACAACTGTAGAAATGATTTGGTTTATAAATCAAAGACGTGAATCTCTTTACCATTTAAAAGCCAAGATGTTCAGTTTTTTTGGATTTTTCGTTACAGACAAACGAAAGGAAAGTTATAAAAAAAAACTCACTGGAATAAGGCGAAGAAATAAGAGTGCATCATTAAGTGACTTTCCTTAACTCAGCACATGACTTACTTTAACAAAGTCCTTGACGGATTTGTTCTTTAATTTTTAATGAAAGACATAAATAACGTGTTACAACTTACAAACACATTTTTTCAATTTTATTATGTTCAATACCAAAAAAAAAACTTTTGTTTACCTAACGGAAAGATAGAGGAGTTTAACAGTCACGTTGGTTAGAAAATGAAGTCAGCTGAATTGAATTTAAAGTGTTCTAGCTGAACTTTCGTGTCAAGTCACCGTAGAAATATCATTTCATTTGTCAACAAATTAAACTGACTTGACTTAACCGAAATATCATTGTAACGTTAGAAGCGATTTGGTTTATAAATCAAAGGCACGTATCTCTCTACCATTTAAAGGCCAAGATGTTCAGTTTTTTTTTGTTAATTTTCATTACTTGTTAGAATTAATTGAAACATTATAAAGTTTCAATGGAGTAAAGTGAAGAAATAAGAATACAACAAAAAGTGTCTTTCCTTAACAAAACACTTTAACTTCCTTTAACAAAACTCTTGATGAATTTGTTCCTCAATTTGTATATGAATATTTACATTATTTAATACAATTTACAAACACGTTTTCCAATTTTATTAACTTTAATATCTAGAATTAAAATTTGAAAAGTATGTACCCAACAAAAAGATAGAGGTGTCTAACACGTCCAATTCAGTTAGTAAATTAAGTCGACTAAATTGAATGTAAAGTGATCTAGCTGACCTTTTATGTTAAGTCGTCGTAGAAATAACATTTTAGTTTTCAACGACTTAAACTGACTAAACTTAACCGAAATGCTTATCCTTTAACGGTAGAAGGAATATAGTTTATAAAGCAAGGCGTGAATCTCTATCAAGAAGTTCAGCTTTTTTTTTGAATTTTCATTACTTGTTAGAAAAAATTAGATCATAATTTACCGACACAACATCGGAGTTAAATGAAGAAATAAGAATACATCAAAAGCGAGACTTTCCTTAACACAACGCTTTGACTTCCTTTCACAAAGTTCTTGATGGATTTGTTCTTTAATACACATAAATAAGGTGTTGAAACATACAAGCACATTTTTCAATTTTATTAACTTCAATGTCCATGACATAAACTTCTAAGTGTGTACCTAACTATTATATATATTCATGTACTAAATTTAATTTCTTACTCTAAATTAACAAAGTACAAAATTGAACTATTTTCTCCTATTAATCACACATCAAGAAATTACACAAATCCTATACATTTAGTACATATATATATGGACTGCCTACCTTTTGGGCTCTTTTGAGCTATATACCTACAACCATTCATCCATGTCAGTATCTTGGGTAGGCCCTTCTAAACGAATGTAGTCATACATGACACCTCGAAAGGGGCTCGAGTCTCTTGCTTGTGTAAGGTAGATTGTGTTGTTTCCTTTTGTAAGCCATGAACCTCTTACATTCACACTAAATAACCAATACAATCCATGGATCCCATGTCTTGCAATCGCATTATCCTTCCCTATTAGCTTCGTCGTAAAATGAGGATGAGAGCTCAAATCTTGGTTGTTGAATCGAACCTATCAATCAGAAAATAAGATAAGCTCGAAAGTAGAAATTCTAAGTACCAAACATAAATGTGAAGGTTTAATCGAGCATACCTGCAACTCTGACTCAGCAGCAGAAGCAAGTGCCAATCGTAAGGTAAAGTCTTTTTCTTCTGGTTCATCATCTAGTCTAAATACTATTCTCCAAGTTGTTTTGCTATATGTCATGTTGTTTATTCTCCTACATTGAAAATTTTGTATCAATTAGCATAATAATAACACAAGTAAGTTATGACTTCATATGAAATGTAGGAAAAATACTACCATTGAGTATTGTACCTAGGGACTTGGGCGTAATACCAGTCTCTACGATAATCACTAACACCTACGGTATAGATGAGATCATGATCAGGATAAAGATCAGTGTATCGATCCCACAATCCATATTGTCGAAATCTGTCCAGAAAAATCAGTAAATTGTTAATGGTGACTGAAAGTTATGATCGTCTTCGAGCAAACATTTAGTTGAATGAATGGAATCTAACTTGTTACGATCATCTTGGAGGAAGCATTTGTTTGTGAGGTTTGGATTTGGTTCAGGTATGAAAAACTCAGCTGCGCTATGGTCTAGTTTTCCGATTTCCCATAAGGTTGGACCGTTTCTTGGTGGCTTGTAAACAAGTCTTCCCAATATGATTTCATTACCTATGTTTAATTCCCATACAAGAATTTATCTCATAAAGTTAGAAGCTTAATGTGCAAATAATGTAGAATTTCTTATACATATAAGGCTACTTACCATGTTTAATTTCAACATCCCCTGCATATTTGTAGTCTCCTATGAAACCTGGAACTCTTGCATACAAACTATAAGTCCCTTCATGGACCCCGTCTATAAGAAAGTCACCATCTTCATCCGCTTGAGCCCAAAATTGATAGCCCTGGAAAAATTCATGAACATTTTCGAGTTAGAGTGTACTACTTCTCCTATAGTCAATTGGTATTAGTATAAAATCCGACATGGTTTATAAGTACATTTTTGGAAACATTTTCATGTTCTCACCTTTGATTCTCTTTGCCATGATCCTGGCTCTCCTGGTTTGGCTAATCCAATCCAAGCAGAGCTAGCTGGTATTGGCATCATACTTGTATACCTTCATATTAAAGCATATAAATATTATTTTTATTTTGAACTTAAATGTGAATGATCTATGGAGATGGTCTTTATATCCTTACTTGTCTTGAACTAGCAATCTACCGCGTACAGATCCTCGTTGATGAGACTTTGGAAAGTCTATTGATGACGGGAAATCATATGGCCAATTTCGCACTTCTTGTGACATCTAATAGATTTAGAACAAAAAAAATTTAACATATGGTACAAGGATAGACTTTTTTTTTGAAAAATGAAAGTGAATTTTAGTAAGTTGTAGTACTTGTTTCTTAGCTTTCTCCCACAACAGGAGAGGATCCTCGTCATGTGAAACCGAATTCAAATGTATGAAGTATGGCCCAAAGACTTTCTTCCACGGTTCCTCTTCATCAAATCTCATAGTGAAGTCTCTTCCAGCATAATGTGTACTATGGAACATCTGACATAGTAATGTACATATACTTATCTTAGTATTGTAAGTCTTTCTACGATGATAAAAACATATGAAATGGATGAAACATATAGCATGGTAATGAGACTCACAGCGAGACATGTAGGACCAACATGAGAAGTAAGATCTTGCTTGAAAGGTCCTCCAGAGTAGAACTCGCCACTTGGAGTGATCATCCAGAACCCAATTGGAGGATCATTAGATATCCATCCATGTAACTTATTGTCTTTGTTTTCAACTGAATATTGGTACTTGTCATCCACCTAGCCATAAGCATTTCCATATGTCCTATGTATTAATTCATTTGATCAACAAATGAATCAAGGACTCATTCAAGATGACATTCTATCATATGTGTACCTCTCCTTTGAGATCTTGATTCATCGGATTCATCAAGATAACGGCTTCTTCATAAGCAAGAATCTGTCCTGTCTTCTGTTCACGCGCCATTGGCATCTCCCTTTGGATTTTGTCCGAGACCGCCATGTAATTGAATCTATATATCATGTTTCACCCTTCACTAGTCATTTTCTATCATAACATTCAAATTTTTAAGTAAGTATCAATTTGGATATCATGTATGGTACTTAATTTATTCTTACTTGTCTCTATGAAGCTTATAAACCGCTCTTATTTGTCCCACATTTATAGCCGGCCATCCTTCTTTGCGCTCCATGATCGCATATGAGTAGAAACCAGAGCTACCACGTAGCATCACATACCTGTAAAATGAGATACTATTGTACAACCAATTCGAAATAGACCAATAAATATGCATAGATTGTCATTCTAAATGTAATCTTAAACAATGTAATGTACCTTCTATCGACATTCATGGGGAGTGATGAAGAGTCCCTTGTGGAAGGATTCCAAGTGCTGGCGAACGAGATCTCCATTTGGCTATCGTTTTTCTCGATGATTCGAAACTTATGCCCTTGTAATCTGTATACAATGTCAAAAACTAAGTGAATCAAAGTGTTACGTTCCATAAAGACAAGATATTGACAAGAAGAGTTCATGTATACCGGGTTTCGCTTTGGTTTTGGTAATGAGGTGCATCCCAAGCCACATCCCAGTATCTGCATAAATATAGTACATTGTTCATACTATAGACATAGATTATGGATGCATCTAAATTGGTAATACTGCATGGTTAAGTATTAATTTTCACTTAAAGTAGCTAGGTTTACTAATTACCCTCTGTTTGATTTTCTGTTGCCAAAATCAAGAAGATTGGTGACTCCACCATACTTTATCCCAGTCACAAAACCCTCTGGATTTGAGAAAGTCACTTGACTAAGGCCATTGTCCAACACAATCTGAATACATCATAGACAAGAAAGACAAGTGTATATGTTATTGTTTCTATAATCACCAAGCCTATACTATAAGGTTGTGACTTATGAGAGATATAGTAATGGATTTTACCTCTCTCCTGTGCGTTTTTATGGTCATAACTCCACGAATTAATCCACCTTTTGATCTTAATCCTCTATCTTTGACATCTTTGACACTTCTTTTAAAAGTTACCCACACAAAAACATGAAGAAGTTGTCAAAATACAATGAAATTTGGGTTTGACCTTATTTGGGTGAGAGTGCACAAAAGGTGGTTTTATTCGTATAATAAAGGTTTTATTTTCGACGCTATCTAATACGAATAAATATTAATGTAAGAACATAAATTTGTATGGTCGCTAGAATATACAATCATAAATACATTTACATATATGCTAAAAATCACGCATACTCGCACAAATGAAATTTGCTGCATAGACAGTCTGAAAATATTGCAAACTCATAATACAAATGAAATTCGTCGTAACACGCAAAAATACATGCTTATTTGTAGTTGCATGTAGTTTTGTTTGCGTGTGCATATATATTCATTCATGAATCTTTTCATTTTTACGTATGTTAATTTGAATAAGGAGTGATTTTAGGCAAATATTATTATAAAGGATGGCTTATTGTAATTTTGTATAGAGAGGGTGGCTCTTTGCATTTATCCTCATATTACCGTTTTTCAATTGTGTACACACTACACTAAAAAATCATTGAATTTTCTTAAAAGTAAGCATAAGAATTACATAATTTTCTAATTCGTAAATGAATTTTGGGCATAAGTTAAAAAGCTTATAATAGAAAAAATTGTAAAATAATTTAGTTTTTAATTATATATTTTATTGTAATGAATTTAAATTCTTTCCATTTAGAAAAATATATTCCATTAGAAATAAACTTAATCTATGGCCATTAAAAATGTACATAATTTAATTCATTTTGTTATGATTTACTAATTCTAGTTTAAGAAATATTTTGAAAAAGACTTTCAACGTCTTTGTTAGTGTACTAAATTGAAAACTTAATGTGACTAGAAAAACCGATTTTATTAAGAAGAACACATTCCATTTCCGAAAGAAATACAAAGTTCTTACCTACTTATCAAATTTGGGCCAATAAGGGAAGAAGTATATCGGGGCGGATTCCGCTTTCTGGACCGCTCGCTTTTTTCCATCCCAAATCCAGAGATTTCTGCTTCTAACCGGCCCTGATATAACAAGTGCATTCAATCAATAAAATAAAGAAAAATAACACCTCATAAGCCAGGAGTAAGTTGTATCATCAGTTTATAAATAAATATATAAGTATATGTGCACCATATATATGTGTGCACTATTCAATAAAATTCGATTGCACATTTTAATCGATTTGACTGTATAAACAACTTGGAGTACTAACTCATACGAGTTAATGCATTAACATTATATAAAATTTATTGCACTTGAAAATAGAAAATTACACTACTCAATAAAAAACATGTTTTAAGAATTCATATACAGTATTTTAATGCATTTTTCAACGAACTTTGTCGAAGAAACTCATTTGTTCAGAATACGTGAGTGATTCGAGCACTTAAATTTTACTAGAATCGAGAAAAACTTTTATTATTATAGAATTGAAAAAAGATTGACCAATTAATAAGAATATAATATAATGGTCAAAGCACATTTTTTCCCCTCTATAGTGTTTTTTCCTTTTCAAATCTTCTTTAGCTATATAGGGTTTTAAGACTACCCCCAAAATTCCTACTATAAAACCCTAATGTATATTTCACTAACATTTCTAGTTTTCTACTGGATCTAAATATAAACCCACTAAATCACTTTGCTCAAATAATCGACGTATCTTTTTGCATGTCTATATATATATTGCTCTTTACTTTCATTTATCGTAAATAATTTTCCAAATATTAGAAACTACTACATTTTTTAATACATGTAAGCAAAAGTCGAAAATAATGTGTTCAAAAATAGAATAAAGCCATCATAACTTGTGATTCTAAAAAACGATGAACATAAGCCATTGTTCCAGACAAATTGCTTCAAAATTGAAACATCTTGCTTTGACCAATTCAAGAACATCATCTAACGTAAGAAATATGTTTCAAAAATATCATAACAAAAAAAACTATCTTAATCAATTCAATCTCATGTAACAATATGATCACATACTTACCGAACGAGATTCTAATATCCTTCTAGTAATGTGATACTCTTCTTCTTGCAGACGCGAAAGAATTTGCAAACCACTTGCAACATAAAACATGATTAAGAACAATTCAACATGCATGAATGTAATGTCACGAAAATTACATGGAGTATTTCGGATGAATGAGGAACAAAGACGGGGATGGAGATTAGGTTAAACTTACAGAGTTGCGAGATAAGTACCATGGAGGGAGAAGAAGAGTTGGGAGATGGCCATGATGGAGAAGAGAAAAAAAAGAGTTGCATTTCTTACTCTCATAGACACCATTACTCTTCTCCTCTTTCTTCTTTGAACACCCAAAGAAATTGTCATATTTATATATTTGATGCAGCATTGACGAAGCCAAAACAAAAAACAAAACGTTTGAAAAGGGTCAAGAAAATGTATTCAGTTTTGTGAGCAAAGCTTGAGGGTATATGCAATTGACGAAGGCAGAACAAATTGGAAGGTAGTCACAAAAAACCTCTGCGGATGGGAATTGCTAAAAAAAGATTTGCTAATTTATTTTTTTTATTTTTTTGAAGAATAAACGATGTTATTTGGGATTTTAAACAGACTAATATAGATTAAAGTATAAATTTTATTTTTGAATATATGAAAGTAATTATGATATTTCATTATATGTATGTGCTGATCGGATATGAATAAACATTAACTTATAAATATATTAATATATTTATAAGTTAATGTTTGTATATGAGTTTTACATTCAATAATTACCAAATTAGAAAAAATGAGCAAAATTATTCACTTTTTTTTTTAGCAGCAATTATTATTCACTTTTTAATTACAAAATATATATGTAAGAATATAGTCCATCGTTACCTAATTAATTTAGTAAGACTTTTCAATATTATTGTATTTGTTAGTCTCCTTAAAAATATCTTAGGAGGCTGTGTTTTCCATGAGGAAATACTATTTTCGCAAGAGGGAAGATTCGTAGGTCGATGGATCTTGGCGCTCAAATACAAAAGTAGGCCGATCTCATTTCAAAAGAGAATTTAACCAAGTCAATAAACTCGACTCAGTATTGAAATATATGTTTTTTTTTGTCCATTTGAAGTATGATTATTTAAGAATGGAGACTAAACTGTTGTTGGTATGTAGTATGTGAATGTACGTAATCAATATGAATACTTGTTCTTTGGTATATAATTCAAAATTTTGCCAGAAGCCATAACAAAGTTATACGTACGTGTAAATAGTGTTCAAGAAAGAAGAAAATTATCTATCAGTTGAACCAGTCCACGACAATCAAACCAACTAAAAAACAACATTTTGATTTGTGGAAGCTGATGTGCATCATATATTCTGGTACAAATTTATATATAATTGCGAGGCACATAATATAAAATTGTTTGAAAAAATATCATAATGCTCATATACTTGTAACTCAACAATTTATTGACATTTAAATACATGAACTATTCATCGCACACCCTAATTGTTATTCATCGTCCATCCTCGGCGCGCAACGCACCGAGGCCATAATAAAAAATGGCTTCATGCATCACGTACACCCTAATTGTTATTCATCGTCCATCCTCGGCGCGCAACGCACCGAGGCCATAATAAAAAATGGCTTCATGCATCACGTAAAGAACCTCTCCATATGTGACGCATGGATTTTTTCAGAAAATTTCAATACATCGCGTGCATATAAAATTCGTCCAAAAAGGACATCGTTTGTCCCTTCAAAAGGCCAAAAAACAACGCACACCGAGGCTTTAATCGAAAACGGCTCCATGCATCACGTATGGAACCTCCATGTGTGACGTATGAAGTTTTTTTTATGTTCTTCATAATCTTGTAGAGAATTTAATACATCGCGGACACATAAAATTCACTCAAAACGGACATCGTTTGTCCCTTCAAAAGGCCAAAAAACAAAGAATATTTGTGCAGTTAGGCTTAACAACTATATTAATTATTCATTGTATTTATGGATTATATTTAAGTATTACAAATTTATCACTAAAAAGACTCGTCTTTAGGTTCTTTACCATATTACTCCGTATAAAAAAAGTTGAAAGTGTGTTGCTTTAACACACTTGTTGACGTGAAAAATAATGTATGACAGATTTGTTTTTCGCAATTTAAAAACACTGAGGCAACAAAATCTCTAGTGTCTAGTAATAAACATAGGGACATATAATAAAATTTTGCCAAAATAGCAAAACAACAATTAAATAAGAATACAAAGAATATCCTAGAACCACAATTATATAGAAACCGATGGAGTACAGGGTTTACTATTACTAGTTAACTAGAATCGTTGATCTGCATCGTTAAGCAAAGGAGGAAGAAAAGTTTCTGACGCCCCATGGCATCCAACATCATGAATGTTGATGCACCTCAGCCCCATGAACCCCCACCTAATCCTAATCCAACCACATCAATCCAGAACCCCCTGTTCCAACAACTGCCAGTTGATCAGAGAGCCAATCCAGAACTGTTTCCTTCTCTTGCGGAAGCACAGAATATGCTCTCTAAGAAACAATCAAGTCCCACAAGCCAGCCCCAGAAATCATTTAAAGAAATGGTAACTGGTACTGCTGCGCAGAAGAAGATAGCGCCCACCATTGACATCTGGGATGAATGTCCTGATTTGTTTGACACAGATGATGATGAAGATCCTTCTGACACGAATATGGCTTGTCCTTCAGTTAGGCTGACAGCAGAAGAAAAACGTACCTTACGTATCCCTTGGGCGAGGTCTCTTATTATCCACATGTTCGATAAGGGCCCGGGATACATACTTCTCAAGCGTAAACTGGAACAAAAATGGTCGCTCAAAGGCACTCTCACATTGGTGGATATTGGAAATGACCATTATGTTGCGAAGTTCACAAATGAAGATGATTATCAGTTCGTCCTCACTCAAGGGCCATGGATGGTTGGAGATAATTACTTAATGATCCGACAATGGAAACCGAATTTCGATCCTTTCAACGAGAAAGACCGAATCCTTACTGCTTGGATCCGTATCCCAGGACTTAGTTTAGAATATTTCAATGAAGGTTTTCTCTGCAGAGTTGGAAACCTCGTCGGAAAGTTTATACGAATTGACAAAACCACGGTTGCGGCTGATCGAGGGCAATTTGTACGACTTGCTGTTGAAATTGATCTCACTAAGAAGATTCTCCCATCGTTTAAATTTCGGAAACGTACATGGCTCATTCAATATGAGGGTGTACGTATGATGTGCTTTTCATGCTGCAAAATCGGGCATGAAGAAGGAAACTGTCCACTGAGTGCAGAGAACGCAGATGGGGAACATGGGATAGATGACCCGCTAAATATTGACATGGAGAATTGGGATCCTCATAAGGATAAACTGTTGGGAGTCTGGAACTTAGTTGTCAAACCTATTAGGCGACCACCTCCGAATTCCAACCTGAAGCAAGCGGTTGCATCGTCATCTGAGAAGCAGATAACTCCACCAGCTCAGAGCAAGTGGGTTCCAGTGCAACGTAAAGGAAAAGAGAAAGTTGCGGCTGTGCAGGAGCCGACTCCGATAGCCCAGGGATCCAGGTTTGCAATCTTCGCAGGTGCCGGCGATGGAGCTGCCGAAACGGAGGAGGAATCTGCGCCCGAAATTAGCGAGATTTCAGTTGAGAAGATCTTGACTCTGGGGCCCACTGTAACGGCTAGTCAAGTTGACCCAAAATTTATCCCGAAGCAGAAATTTGGCAAGAAGAATAATAAAAAAGATATCAGCGGAGTAAATCTTTCCCAACTTCGCCGAAATCAAGGAAAGTTATCTTCAAGGGGGAATCTCACCAATAAGGATATGCTGCAAAAAAAATCACAATTAATCACCGATATAGTCCTCTCCAAGCCATCTGAAGTATCCCTTACGCTAAAAAATAATACTCCATCACGACTGCTTTCTAAGCCTTCTGAAGCCAATTGCTTCGGTGCTACTCCAGTCTTTGCCAAGTCAGGTAATGGATCAGGTACAACTCCTCTCGGTTCCAACGGTTCGGGCTCATCTGGTACACGGAACTCAAAGTTTGCTGCTTTCGACCCGCCAGACCGGGCCTTATCTGTCACGACTACCGTCTCTAGCAAACAAGATGGTGGTAGAATTTTTGCCAATGGTGGCGGAGTTCAAACCGATTCTTTGTCGGGTCTCCATGCCACCGAAAATCTTCAACGCTCTGCATAACTTTGCAGGAGCTATTACTGCATACTCTGCTTTTACTGGTTCTCCCAGACTTCCAATTGTTCCCAATTTTATGAACACAGTTTCCTTTATGTCGGACATCAGCATTCTTTTTTGGAACGTTCAAGGTGCAAGGAGCACCAACTTCTTGAACTCTATCAGAGATCTTGTAAGACTCCACGACCCCAGAGTTTTGGCATTAGTTGAACCAAGAATAAGTGGCACAAGAGCAGAGGAAGTGTGTCGATCCATTGGGTTTGATGGGGTGCTTCGAATGGAAGCTAATGGGTTCTCAGGTGGTATTTGGCTACTATGGAGGACTGCAGAGGTAACCGTCACCCCTATTTCTCTTTATAATCAACACATTACAGTAGAAATTGCTCGCCGAGGCGAGGATCACTGGATACTCTCGGCGATCTACGCCTCTCCTAACCCAGGCAATCGTCTGGAACTTTGGGATAGACTCAATGATTTCGCTCGCACAAATAGCCGACCTTGGCTTTTAGCTGGAGATTTTAATGCCACTTTGGGACCCCACGAAAGGCATACAAATTCTCCCAGTACTAATGCTGCTTCTCTCGCCTTCAGTTCTTGGATGGACGATTTGAGCCTCATTGATCTTGGGTATACAGGGTCGCAGTACACTTGGTCTCGGGGCAACACACCTCAAACTTACACCGCAGCAAGACTTGACTGTGCTCTCTGTAATGATTCCTGGAGACTTCGCTATCCTGAGGCATCTATTCAGCATGTTACTGCTTCTCACTCAGATCATTCGCCAATTTTGCTTCAGTTGGAACCTCCAGTTCAGAACAATGCCACTGTGCGTCCCTTCAAATTTCAGGCAGCCTGGATGCTTCATGAGGATTTTTCTTCTTTTATGCATCCTCATCCATAGATGCATCGCTGTTGGATCTTTCAAAAAAATTGTTGGTCTGGAATAAAACTGTTTTTCGCAACATCTTTCTCAGGAAACGGAAACTACATGCTCGTCTTGATGGAGCTCGTCGGGTTCTGGCTGCTCACCCCACCCAACGGCTTATTTGTATTGAGAAGGAACTCCGGAAAGAGTTCGATCTCCTGCTTGAACAAGAACGCCTTTTGTGGCTTCAGAAATCTCGATCAAACTTCATGCTAGACGGGGATTTAAATACAAGGTATTTTCACCTATCTACTGTTATCAGGCGGCGAGCTAACAAAATTACATCCCTAGTGAGTGAATCTGGGACAACTATTACCGATCAGCAGGAAGTACAGGACCTAGTCCAAATTTTTTTTGTTGCATTATATACTGAGGAGAGTATTGACTCTGTTGCAGCTGTTGTACTTCCAGACCTGCCCGTCTCTTTTCCTCTGCTCCAGGAAGCTGAAATTTCAGATTTGAATGCGCCATTTGTTGATAGTGAAGTGTGGCAGGCCTTACGTCAAATGTGGCCTTACAAAGCTCCAGGACCGGACGGGTTCCCGACAATTTTCTACCAAAAATCTTGGAACCATGTAGGTCTTCAGGTTGCTGAAACTGTGTTGAAAATTCTGAATCAGGGGGTGTTGCCGGACAGATTAAGCAATGCTCACATGGTTTTGATCCCAAAGATCAGTTCACCAACGACTCCGGCTCATTTTCGCCCAATATCCCTCGTAAATGTTGTGTTCAAACTTGCAACCAAGATGATTGTTAATCGGTTGATGCCAATCCTTTCCAATCTAGTTTCTCCAGCGCAGGCGGGATTTATACCGGGTCGACAGATTATAGATAATGTGGTAATAGTTCAGGAAGTACTGCACACAATGCTTTCGTCACAAGGAACCACTCGTTGGATGATCTTGAAAATCGATCTTGCAAAAGCCTATGACAGAATCAAGTGGAGTTTTCTGAAACAGATGTTGATTAGTGCACAGTTGCCTGCTCACTTAATTGATGTTATCATGGAATGCCAGACGGCTGGGAAGATGGAGCTGATCTGGAACGGGAGTAAAGCAGGGTCGTTCAAACCTTCTCGAGGCGTTCGTCAGGGCGACCCTCTCTCTCCGTATCTGTTTGTCCTATGTATGGAACGACTCTCCCACATTATTTAGAGTGCAGTCACAGCAGGCAGATGGAGACCGATTCAGCTAGGAGACGTCTCTTTATCTCACCTCTTTTTCGCTGATGATCTAATTCTTTTTGCAGAAGCTGATGTTGCTCAAGCTGAGATTATACAACAGTGTCTTGATAAGTTTTGTGCCGAATCAGGGGAACATGTGAACTTCGGGAAAAGTAACATGTTGTTCTCGACGAAAGTTGCCTCGGGTAGACGCAACGCCATCAGTAGCGTTCTCTCTATACCTGTCTCAACTGATCTTGGGAATTACTTGGGTGTTCCCACCGCCTGTGGCCGAATGACTAACGAAAGATATCAGTTTGTGTTGGATAAGATTCAGGGAAGGCTCCGGGGATGGCAAGGAAAGTATTTATCCATGGCGGGTAGAGCAACTTTGGCAAACTCAGTTCTTACGAGCCTTCCATCGTATGTAATGCAATCAGTGATGCTTCCTAGGGGTATTTGTGATAAGGTTGATAGTCACATTCGGGGCTTTATTTGGGGCTCTACGTCAGAAAGTCGGAGACCCCATCTGCTTGCTAAGGAAGTGATCTGCAAACCGAGAAAATATGGTGGACTTGGAGTGCGAACGATGAGGATGTCTAATGCTGCAACACTGGCAAAACTAGGATGGTGAATGATGCAGGAACCTGAAACTTTATGGAGCCGTGTCCTTCGCGGGAAATATTGTCATGGCCGGAATGACATTGACATGTTCACCGCGAGATCTGGCTCCTCTCATACATGGACAAGCGTCATACATGGTGCAGAAACGCTATCGAAGGGGCTGAGAATCGCTATTGGAAGCCGGCAAAGGACCCTATTCTGGAGCCACCTGTGGCTTGTAGATGAACCACTTATTAATCACAGCATCGCTACAATCCCGGATGAATTATATGGGGCGACTGTAGCAGAATTGTGGAATGGGTCGTCATGGATTTGGGAGAATATCACTCCCTTTCTCCCGAGTAATATCCTTCTCAAGATGTCAGCGGTTCGCCCGCTTAATGAACCAGAGGCAGTCGATAAGATCTTCTGGGGTCCTTCGGAACCAGGAGTATTTTCAACAAAATCTGCACTGTTTTTCTTGTTCCCACCTGCTACCTTGACCTCAGATCCCACCTGGAAAAGTATTTGGCGCGTTCCGGCACAACAGAGAGCACGTAATTTCCTATATCTTGTTGCCAACAATGGGATGTTGTGCAATTCTAATCGAGTGCGTCGCCACATGTCGTCTTCTATGGCTTGTCCACGCTGCGGATGTGATGAAACACCTCTACACTTGTTGCGGGTTTGCAGCAAAATCCGAGAGGTATGGCTAGCTCTCAGTGGGAATAGTATTCATCCTTCATTCATGTCATGTAAAAATGCAAAGGAATGGATCTTCAATAACGTGCAGGCTGCAGATTCGTGGAGCACAACTTTCACCTTCATGCTTTGGCATACATGGAAGTGTCGAAACAAGTTGATCTTTGAGGGGGTGGACACTCATGGTCGACTATCTACTGTCGTATGTTCTGTGCATAGTGCTTTTTGCTCGGTGAGTCAGAGAGTTACAGCAGCTACAGACACAACAGCAACACCTTCGCCTAATCCCAGAAATTATGTGCTGAAAAATTGGACGAAGCCTCCCTCCACATGGGTGAAAGTGAATTGTGACGCTGTTTCAAAAGGTAATCCGGGACAAGAAGGAGGAGGAGGTCTCTGTAGGGATGCAACTGGTGCTCATATTCGTTCCTATACATTCCAATGTGGCCACTGTCATGCCCTTACCGCTGAACTATGGTCTATCCTTCATGGCATCCAGCTTGCTGCAGATTTAAACGTCAACCGCCTAATCCTAGAGTCCGATTCTCTCTCGGCAATCAAACTCCTCCAACCTACTGCAGTAACAACTCATCGAGACTATTTCCTTGTCTACAGGTGCAAGAGACTGCTGAATGCTTATCCTTGGGAAGTCAAGCTCAATCACGTCCCCCGTTCAGCAAACAAAGCCGCTGATTATATGGCCAACTTCGCCTTAGAGCTCCCGGCAACAGCAAGACAATTTCCTATCCCACCTGCTAATCTTATGCAATTTATTTTTGATGACATTGTTACTGATGTAATCAACACTCTTTAGTTCAACATTTTAATAAAAACGCAGGGGCTTTACGCCCTCTTTCTCGACAAAAAAAAAGAATCGTTGATCTGCGCTACGCCGCGCGGAGCATAGTCGAACTAAATTGAAGTATAAAGTGATGTTGTTTAAATTTTATTTATGTCTTGTTTCAATTGATTAATAGATATATACTTAAAATCGATTGGGTTCATACTATGTTGTTATATCTTGACTTTAAATATTTTTCTATAGTTTTATATTAATTTTACTATAAATTGATCACCGTAATGAAAACGGGTATAGTACGTTTTACGAAATTCGACGTCGAGAGGAGAGAAAAGAAAAAGAAACTATTGAAGGTAACATTAATTTTTTTTGGCTTAACACTCATTTTTTTAATAGACTGGAATCGGTATTCCACGCTGCGTGCGGGGCTTAATGAACTATTGAAGTATAATATAATCACTACTAGAAAATATGGCCAGTCTCTACGCTTTTTAATGTCATTTTCGACGCTTTTAGATGTAGCCATTTAAGTTACCGACGCTTTCTGAAAGCGTAGGGAATTCCAATGTAACGAATTGTCCACGCTTTTTTGCGTCACACATCCCGACGTGTTTTAACGTCTGCATACGTTTCTCGACGATGTTTCCGGGGCGGGATAAAGAGATTTTACTCTTTTTTTACGCTAAAAAGCATAGGGATTTAATAAAACTCGACGCTTTTAGCTGTCGAGATATTTTTTGACGCTTTATAGCGTCAAAATTATTGCAGGTTAACTATTTTTCACGCTAAAAAGCGTCGAGATATAAATTTGATCAACGCTTTTACCCGTCGAAATACTTTATGACACTATAAAGCGTCAAAATTATTGCAGAGTTTTTTCGCGGTTCAATGATGTTTGACGCTATAAAGCGTTGAAGATTAATGTATTTTTAGCCAATTTGGACGCTTTTGGTCGTGAGAATTATTTGGACGCTAAAAAGCGTCATAAATTGTTTATCGCTTTGTCAATCTCGACGCTTAAAAGCATCTAGATATACATTACGTATGTCAATCTTGACAGTTTATAGCGTCAAAGAAAATGTTATTCCAACTTTCTCTACGCTTTTTTCTGTTGAAAATTATCAATTTTCCCGTACAATATTACTACGATTTAATTGGTAAACTGAATGTGTCAAACCTTCCAATAAAGTGTACATGCTAGTTGCTAATTTATTAATTTGAGATATCAAAACGGAAAAAAAAAACCCGCACCCGATTTTTTATAACTGGCACCCGGTCTTGGGCTCATCTTGGGTGCGTCCAAAAATCCGGGCCAATTTTGGGCGCACCCTGGATGCGCCCAAGATTTTTTTTTTTTTTTTTTTTTGCCGTCAAAATGCCCAAAAATCCGGTTTAAGTTGGATGCGTCCAAAACTGAACCGAGTTTTTGAAAAATAGTTTTGGACGCACCCAGGATGCGCCCAAGACCGGATGCCAGTTATAAAAATCCGGGTGCAGGGTTAAACGACCTATCAAAATACACTTGTTTTCTAGTAGTGAATGTTCTATAAATGCTATTTATGTCTTAGTTCAATCGTAATTTGATCAAAAAATTATAGTTAATAAAGATGATAAGCTGATGTTGTTATATCTTAATTTTAAATAGTTGTATATAATTTTATCATAATATTATTATAAAAATGTCTCCCAATTAAACGATTATAATCTAATTACTAAAATCAATTTAGCGCCCAATATAAAGGTCCAAAAGAGAATAACACAACATAGGAAGTATGTTTTGTAGGTGTCGTTTAATTTTGGCCACATATCAATCTTTTATTAGACTAGACTCGGGCACCGGCGCTTCGCGCGGGTCTAACGCTCTTTATTTTTGTTGAAATTTTCATACTTAGATATTATTCTCATTATAATTATGTAATAAAAGAATATATATTCTTATTTTAACTAAATAAATATTAACATACTAATATTTGTATTTAAAATATTAGTAATATATAATGTTTAATTATTAATTAGTGCTATTATAAAGTTATTATTTACATAATAGTTAATTTGAATTTGTTGTCATTGAAAAAATCCAATTAGTCGATTTGACGAATGGAGCGAAAAAAGATTGAATAGAGTAGAAAAGATAAGGTTTTAACATTGATTTAGTATAAATTATATTTTTGGATTAAAAGCCCAGAATTTAATGACTGGTCCGATACCAATTGTCATTACTTTATCAAAACCAAGTAACTTTATAATAGATATATATTTGGAAGGATAACGTATTTTACACTATGCACGAGGCTTAGATAAACGAATCTGAAGTATGATGTGATGTGGTATAAATTTTATTTATGTTAGTTTAATTAAAATTTAATTTATAAATTACACAATTAATAAGATTATCGGCCTCAATGTAGTTATATTATAATTGTAAATAGTTGTGATGTTATTATAGAAATGTCACGATAATGAAAACAACTATCGTCTAATTATGAAACACAATTTAGAGCTAAATATCTTATCTTATCTTATCTATATAAAAGTTGGTTGTCCAATGCCAAAATTGAATGAAATTGGTACCAATTTAATGCATTACTCATTTCTTAATCACCTCTTATGACAATGCAAACTTATTCTAATATTATGTTTTAAAACTACTTCAAACATAAATATAAGAAAATAAAAAATACTTATATTTACAAATATTAATAAATTTGATAACAACAACAACATATTAACAAATAATGTATAACTATATTAAATCACATACGAAAATCCGTAATTTTCTCGCGCGGAGCGCGAGGCCCGTATCTAGTCTAGTCTATATAAAAGTTGGTTGTCCATTGCCAAAATTGAATGAAATTGGTACCAATTTAATGCATTACTCATTTCTTAATCACCTCTTATTGGACTTTTGGGCATGTATTTAAATATCTTTCTTATATCCCTATGTTATATTTATTTATAGTCTACTTGATTAAGTCACAAATTAAATTAATGTGTGAGCTTCTCTTATGACAATGCAAACTTATTCTAATATTATGTTTTAAAACTACTTCAAACATAAATATAAGGAAATAAAAAATATTTATATTTACAAATATTAATAAATTTGATAACAACAACAACATATTAACAAATAATGTATAACTATATTAAATCACATACGAAAATCCGTAATTTTCTCGCGCGGAGCGCGAGGCCCGTATCTAGTAAAGGTAAAAAAAGAAAAACATAAAGGGGTAAAGAAGAATTATGCATTAAAGGTGTCATTTAATTTTTTGGTAATACATTCTATTTTTATTAGACTAGATATGGAGCCCGTCCTTCCCATGGGTTAAATACCGATATCAAATATAATACTAGGTGAAGTATCCAGTGCTTCACGCGGGTCTAACGGGTTTTACTTTTTCCGATATTTATAGACATAGATATTATTTTGATGTATATAATTGTGTAGTAATTTTGAATAAAAGAACAAATGTTTTTATTTAATTAAACATATAACTTTTAACATATTTGATGATTTTGTTTTTTATTTTGCTTTTTTTTTTTTTAAAAAAAGGTAAACTCTATTAGAAAGGCAAAAAAGTTATATACAAAAAGGTGTATTCGGCCTAACCCGAAAATATACAATAAGGTCATATGACTCGATCAAAGAATAAACCGTTCAGGAGAGACTAGTAACGATCAACAAAAGCCCCTATGGGAAAAACATTCCCAAAGAGTGCACACCAAGCTAGGCTAAGCTATGCAGCTAGTGAGGTAATAACCGAGGCACGTCAATTACTGGTTGAAAACTGATTTTTGTATTTCACGTAAGATATTAGTACTGGAATATATAATGTATAATTAAATTTCTAATTTTTGCTATTATACAGTAATTATCGACATAATTGTCTATTTGAATTTATCATCATAAAAAACGATAAGGATTAGAGGTTCGCGACTGAAGTGACCGTGTCCGGTGTGATTGATCGGTGCTCGCGTTGCTCTCCAAAGCTATTAGGATTCGAGGTGAAAGGCGAAGAAGCTAAAAAGGTTGGGAATGAGTGTGGGGGTTGGAAGGATATAGAGTTTAAGTGGCATTTAAGCGAGCGTGGCCGGTGCGATTGATCTTTTCTTTGACTTCCTTTTATTGTCGGCGGTGCCGTTCTGTTCGGTTAAAGCAACAATAGAATGAGGGACATGAAAGTCCAATTTAATGGACGGAAAGGTGAAGCAGGAAGCCGGACACCCCAAAGAATAAAATCTCTAAGCAGGAATTGAGGGAGGCAACAACACAACAAAGTTAACAAAAAATCAAAAGCCGAACAACACAAGACCCAAATTGAATAAAAAAATCACGCTCAAAAGGGGAATCAATGTAATCGACTCAGCACCAATTGCTTTGATTTCTTTAAACTGCGTACAGTCTTTAGTATATTAGATATGGGCCCCATGCTCCGCAATACTTTTTTAATATTTTTGTTATCGTGGTGAGAATAAGCATTAATTATATTAATTTCTGAAAAAATATAGATAGTCTTTTAATATATATATTAAATAGAATTAAGATTGTAGGTGAAAAATCAAGATTGAAAGTAACAAGTGATGGCGGCCGATTGCTTCTAACATTACAAAGTTGGACCAACTCAACGGAAAATTGAAGATGGTCTTGTCAACATACTCTACCTTATGTCATTTGTGTTTACTCAGTCACCACTATGTTAAACCGGGCTTTGTTTATTAAAAATTAGTTATTAAGTGTAATAAGAATTGATCAATACTTCACAAGAATGAAACCTTAGAGTAAGATTGTGTACATAGAGCTAGGTAGCTATTTCAACGACCAAACCTTTAGTAAGATTGACACATCCTTTTTACTTTTTAGCGTACCTTTTTATCCGCGTCGAATGAATTAGATTCATACCTTTCGGATGAAAAATAGGTTCATCCGTTCTGTATGAATTTGTTTTTAAAATTTTCTCTAATAATCTTGTACAGAATTTCATTACGAGTCCGTTCATATAAAATGCATCCAAAACAGATATCGTTTGCCCCTCGAAAATGTCTTGTACAATATATTTGATTAAGTATTACAAAATTTGTAAATATGAAATGTACCTAGACATTATGTTTCATAAATAATGAAATAATTACATAGATACCATAGATATAGATTCGTAACTATACGTTATAAAGAATAAATCCGTAAATATTTAGATATGAATGTTTTGTTCTTTTGCCTTTTGAAAGGTCAAATCATGTCCGTTTTTGATGAATTTTATATGCACAAACTCGTATTAAAATTCTTTACAAGATTATGAAAGAAGATTTTAAAAACAAGTTCACACTAAACGTATGAACCTATTTTGATTTGGAACGAATGAACTTATCTTTCACCCGAAATGAATCAACTCTATTTCATCTGGTGTGAGTGAAAGGTGTGTTAAAAAAAGGTGCGTCAAATAGTATGAGGCTCTAAAGAGTGTTGAAATCACGGTGAGGATGTGCAAAATAGCCTCTTAGGATGGATTTTGATCTAAGGGTTAGAAGCTATTATAGGAGTGGTGGACCCCGCGTGTGAAATAAATATTTCACTTCCTCATTTGTTTTCCCTCTTCACCTTCTCTCTTCTTTCTCTACGCATATTTCAGATCTGAAAATTTCTCTCCCTTAAATCGTTGCGATCGTTCAAGAACAAATTCCACATCCAACTTGGCGCAGAAGCAATCTTAGTTGATTCAAGAGTGAGAATTAAATCGCGGTTAATTCTCACTCAAGACAAAGAGATCTCGTTGTAAACAAACTCGACGTTGTTGTAGACGAAGTCGGTGCGGTTTTGACCATTCTAAAGGTTATATTAACGATATTTTTCTTGATTCCTTCGAATCTTTGGTTATACACCAGTCGATAATACAAGGAGCATGAGTGATGCGGGGATAAGCCGTTGTTGCCTGATCTAGACACCAAACCTCGAACAAAGAAGATAGGCCGAATTAGAATGAGATGAAAGAAGGATAAGTCGAATGATAGGTCAATTGGAACCAAATCAAACAAAGATAAAACCCTTGAACTTAGGAACAAGAACTTTACTGAATGATGAAGAAACCCCAATATATTACACCAAACACAATGACTGTGGTAGGCCAAGACACCTGGAGGATGATCTATGGAGTCCCGATAGCACCAATCTTATGGAGGAGATTGACACACACAAGTACAACTAGGGCGAGTTCAACAACAATGCACACGAGGTACTCTTCTCACAAAAGCTCTCTTTTGGAGGAACGAAAACAACGTTTTCTCAATTCATAATAATCACAGTCTGTCTGCGTCCCTAAAACAATAACTAGGGCAAACCTTATATAGAGTTCATAAGGGTGCCAATTAAAAGAAATAAAACCAATAAAAGTATTTCCTAAAATGACTTAAACCGAATTAATGAAATAATCCCGCAAAAGTAACACAAAGGCTCGCAATAACAGCACATCTGGAGGCGGTCGCCGTTTGGGAGGCGGCGATCGTCGTACATAAGGCGGTGGTCGTCGTTTCCGTTTCGTAGCTAAGAAGAAAGTTTGGGTGCAAATTACTCTTAACGTAGGAAAAACGAACAGATCGCGTTCACAGATTACACGTCAATGTTAGTTCATAAACTGGGCCATAATTTTTTTTGAACGTTTTCAGTGAGAAACGCGGTGGCATACTTGTAATTACTGCGAACTTTATTTTTTTTGGATTTTTTTTTCAAAATGACCTTAAAAAAATTTATCGCCGAAATTATGAACATTACCGCTTAGATTATGCACATTACCTTGTTATCTGTGAACGCAAAAAACTTTGTTTTCCTACGTTAAGTCTTGTTCTCACCGGAACTTTTCTCCGTAGCTAAACTCCATTTAATCAATTGGCGGCGGGGGCTGCCCAAAAGGCAGTGGTCGACGCTTTGGAAACATGTCGCCGACACCTCTTTTTGAAACGGCTCGTTCTCTCTCGTCTGAGATCGGAATTGAGTGATTCCATGTCCCAGAGTTTTGTCTTGAAGTCTAGTTTATTTTTCTTCAATACTTGACTTCTCATCTTGACTCGAATCGGATCTCTACGAGCTTGAATGGATACAATACGAGCCCGAGATACTATTAATGATTTCAATGATGGCTCATAGCGATGTTTAGCCCTTGCTCCAGTGGTTAGCACATCTTTAGATTTAGGACGAAGTGCTCTTTATGGTAGCTTAGATGCTCTTGATGATATCTCATATGCTCCCGCATCAATATGAATGTGCACGAGTCAATGAAACAAAATGCATAAATTGGTGCATGAGGCAGTACATCAAAAATGCATATAACAACTTCTTTGCTTGTCCATTACTCATTACAACAAAATGAATGAGTGAGTGCATGAATTAGTGAAACAAAATGCATTAGTGAGCGACTCCATGTGCATGAGGCCATTAAAAAATGCATATGACAACGGTTTTCCTATGCATGACTCATTATAACAAAGTGCATGAATATGCATGAGTGAGTGCATGAATATGCATGAGTCAGTATAACAAAGTGCATGAGACAGTTCCATAAAAATGCATATGACAACTTCTTTATGTGTGCATGACTCATTGAAAGAAAGTGCATGAGTGAGTGCATGGATATGCATGAGTCAACATAACAAAGTGTATGAGACAATCATATAAAACTGCATATGACAACTTCTTTGCGTGTGCATGACTCATTGAAAGAAAGTGCATGAGTGTGCATGAAGATGCATGAGTCAGTGCGACAAGTGCATGAGTGACTGCATCAATGTGTATGAGACAGTCAGTAAAAATACATTTTTTGCATTTGCATGACTCATTGAAATAAAGTGCATTAATGTGCATGAGACGGTCGATGAGTGAGTGCATTAAAACAAAATTGTTTGCAAGTATCATCCAATCACAATCACTCCATGATCATAAAACTATAGTTTCATGCTATTAACAACAAGAGAAATTTTACCTTGATCCTTAATAATTTCAATATATTAGTATTTCAGTATATTCAACAATAAATTGCAATTACAAATTCGATT
The DNA here is from genome assembly GCA_029168935.1 of Oxyria digyna. Classification (NCBI taxonomy): domain Eukaryota; kingdom Viridiplantae; phylum Streptophyta; class Magnoliopsida; order Caryophyllales; family Polygonaceae; genus Oxyria; species Oxyria digyna. Next base: position 20,315,693 of record JAPVLV010000010.1, on the reverse strand, counting down.
CATTAACAATTTCAAATATGACTGCCTAAAACTGAAAAACAAAATAGGTTGATCCTCCAATTCAAATTTCTTGTTTAACAAGACAAATGGAGAAATAATCCATATCTAAACAAATTCAAAGAACCAAAATACAATATCTATATCTCTCTCTCTCTCTATATATATATATATTAAAACAAAGTTATTTCAAGCCTTCTCCTTCACCTTGGCCCCACCAATCCTAGGTGTAATTTTCTCCTTAAACTTCTCCATTTTAATTTAGATTTTTTTAATTTCATTTAAATTATAAGATCTTAACAAAAAATTTTTTAAAAATAATACTAATTAAGTTGTATTTATCTTTCTAAATAAAATAATTTTCTTTTATAAATATGAACTTTTCTTAGTGATATATAAAATCATGTTGTATGCGCTTTCATGTGAAATTAAATCTATTGGTTGACGTTCATTTATAATGTAATTTTTGTTCCATATATTTATGATATTAAATCTATTGAAATCGACATTAAAATTTACTTATTTATTTTGAATCCTACCGGTGTTTTTATGTTTTCAGAAATGGTAACAAGTTTGTTGACTTTTGGAATTTATGCCCAAATTTATCAAGAGATGAAATTAAATTGTACTTTAGTTTAAGAAAATTGATAAAAGTATAATTTTAAAAGTTATGATATCATAAGTCATCACATATAAATTATATAATATATAAACACTAAAACATTACCCGCGCATGGCGCGGTGGGATAAACTAGTATATATTAAAACAAATCTATTTCAAGTCTAATTTAGTTTTTTTTAATTCATTTAAGTAATAAAATATTAAAAAAATCTAAAATCTAAAATAATAATAATAAAGGTGGTGTATCTATCTTGCTAACTAAAATCATTTGCTATTTTAAATATGAACTTTTTTTAGTGGTATATAAAACCATGTTTTATGCGTTTTCAATCAAAATTAAATTTATTGTTTGACGTTTACTTATAATGTAATCTATATGCGATATATTTATGATATTAAATCTTTTGAAACTGACATTAAAAATTTACGTAATTATTTTGAATCCTATATTTATTTTTTTGTTTCTGGGAATGGTAACAAGGATGCTGATTTTTGGAATTTATGCCCAAATTTAGCAATCGAAGAAATTAAATTTGAACTTTAGTTTAAGAAAATTGATAAAAGCAAAAAGTTTAAAAGTTATAATATCATAATTCATCGCATATAAATTATGTAGTATATAAACGCTAAAAAATTACTTACACATGGCGCGGGGAATAGACTAGTCTAGATCTAGATCTAAATCGAGTGAAGGAACCATACGGCAGTAGAGAAATGGTTTACAAATGAATATATTCTTATAATAAATTCCGTCAAAGTTATTATAACTTTGAAAAAAATAGTAAAACATATTTTCCACATAGCTCTTAGTTCTTTCTAAATTCTAACTAGTGTAATACTCGTGCCAAGCACGAGGTTCAATATAAAAATATGTTTTTTAAAAGTAATTTTCTATTATAACATAAATAAGGTAATGTTTTATTATAGATTAAATTATTTTTATATTTAAAATGAAGATATCAAGTAGTTTATACTTTATAAGTATAAGTTTTTATAGTAGAAACATAATGAGATGATTTTAAAACTTTATTTATATATTGAAATCAATTGTTGGAAATGTATAAAGTATGTATAATTTTCAAATACTAAAGTTTCAAATTGATATTAATAATCTGAACAAATTTTAAGAATATTTTTTCTATAATTTCAATCATTAAAAGGAGCCAAATCAATTTTAATAAATAAAAATTTAGTACTCTATAAATATGAATTAGAATGTGTAATATTGTCCCGTATGTTTCACTTATATTTTACTTTGAATCCAGATAATATAAGCTTAAACTTTAATTGTTTAGGAAAAACTAATTAAAATATTTTCAATTTTTAAATCTATTATTGTGTTCAACAATTTTGTTATATCCTTAAAATAATTAAATGTAATTTGAAAAATTAAATAATAAAGTACATAAAAATACTAAATGCATACACAACACGTGAAAATATAAGCTTAAACTTTAATTGTTTAGGAAAAACTAATTAAAATATTTTCAACTTTTACCAGAAGACCAAAATGTAGAACAAACGATTTTTTTCACTAAAAATTAAGAAAATTCAATAACAACATGACACATAATAATAGTTTATAAAATATTTAATTGCAATGGTAATTTGGTTGTTTTTAGTTTATAAATTTTAAGTTGGGGTTCTTAATTTTTTTTATTGATTTAAAAGTTGAGATGACCATTATCTAAAGTAAATTGATTTTTTTTTTCGTATTGTATTATGTAAATTTAGGTTAATACTAAAGAATATTTTTGTAGGATATTTTGTTATTTATTGTCTAATGATATAATAATCATATAATTTTATTTTACCAAAAGAGAAATATTGAAATTTATATAATTTAATCATTTTTAGCGTCAATTATTTACTGATGAAGTTCTTTGTCATTATAGATATTTATAGCACGGGGAAACACATCAAACAGTTATATTAAAATATTGAATTTATATGTTATTATATCGTAAGTAGATTTGTCAAAAGCTTACCAAACAATGAAGCCGTTTGGGTCAAATCTGAACCGATCCGTACTTCTCGAAACTCGTCGAGCGACCCACTTTTCACATATTCTATTTCAGTTAAATTAAAAATAATAATGAATTTTATTAAATAATAGTAATATAATAATATTTTATTTTAAAATATTGTTTAAATTTTATTTTCTTTATTATAATAAAAATACCGAACATTTGAAACTCACTGGGTTGACCCGACCCGAACTCGACCAATGGTCGAGCCGCTTAACCCAAACCCGTTTTTCATCCGAACTCAAATCCGACCCGTTTGTCAGATCTAATTTCCCTTTATCAAATAAGAGGTGAAAAAATGTGACCGAAAAATGAAGAGGTTAAGATTTAAAAAGTGTTTGCCAAATATATATTCTTCTATTTTATTTATTCAGAAAACATGTTACTTATACATTTTAAAAATCATTTTTCTATCTTAACCCGTAATTTTAATAAGTTGATATGATTTATGTTGGCTTATTTTATTTATAATACATTTTATCTAAAGAAAAATTTATTTATGCATGTATTTGATATTATTTTCAATTATAAGACCCTGAAAAAATTTAAATTCCTTTATTTAGTAAAATATATTGTGAAAAATTATTTATTTCAATTATATGAGCTTTAAAATAATTTATGGGTCAAGCAAAACCTGAATTCAAGATGAATATATTCATGAATATCTTTGTGATTATCTTGTGTGAATATTTTTCAACCACCCCTAAAAATATTTTTTCAATTATATAATCCTTATAAAATATAATTTCGTTTTTGACTTAGTAAAAGATAAAATCTTTATTAGGAAATAGATTGATGTAGTTTCTTAAAAGATAATCTTTAATTTTAAAGTAATAAATTTGTTTGAAAAATATATGTGGAAATTTCTTTTTAAAAAACATAGATTTTAATAATAGACTTTTATTCCGGTGAACCTTTTTTGGATGGCAAGCCAAAGTATAGTTTAGTCATTTATTATAACAAAAAAAGTATGCAGACTTTAATATTGGGCTTTTTTTTCCAGTGGCCCAAGCAAAAGTGCAACTAAATGCAACTAAAGATGAATATATTGATGAATATCTTCTTGAATATTTTGGGTGAATATTTTTCAACCACCCCCAAAAATTATATACACTAGCTTTTACTCGCCCGTGGTACGCACGAGCCAAATGAATTTTTTAAGATAAATTTAATTAATATTTGTAATATTTTCGATATATCTAATTAGTATATTAATTTGAACCTACAATCATATCTTTTTAATATTAGTTATATATAATAATGATTTTTGTATAATCTTTATCGTTTGTCAATATCTTTTTTATTATCTTGTTAAATATCTTTAACTAAAGATAGATTTGAAGGTTTGATAGATTTGTTAAAAATCTATCTTGCTGAAGAGCAAATCGGCTGAGAGATATGATTTTATGGTGTTTTGATTACTTTTCAAGGAATTACGAAATAGACCCTTATTTTTTGTATTTGTGGCAAAAATGTCTTTATCAAATTCTATGAAATTTATGTAGTTCCATATCCCTAATACATTAAATATTTATATTTATGGGGCACATTTGAATACTTAAAATCTTTTATTTCAAAATAATGGAGTACATAGATGGATGACCATTCCATCTACATACGGTATTGTGTACGTGTATAGTATTTAGCTTATTCTATAATTGAGATAATATTTTACAATAATATATTAATATTTATATGTTGGTGCGGGATCACGTAGATGAGTTAACATATCTTTTTACCACTTACTCAAAGTATGTTTTATTACGTGAAAGGATTTTATTTCCGAGGGATCAAACAAAGTCTCAACTAAAGATATATTATTATGATTAATATCTTTGTGAATATATTGGATTTTTTCGGTGGGCCAAGCAAAAACTCAAAGCCCAACCCAAGATGAATATAATGGGGAATATCTTTGTGAATATAATGGGTGAATATTTTTCAACCACCCCCAAAAATTATATGTATTATGATTATGATATAATATGATATGATGATTATGATTATGATATAATGATTTTAAAATTTTATTAGATAAAAAATGTAAATCTAACAACTCACTCCTAAAAACACTCTGAGAGCTTTCAGAGATTGAAAAGACTTAGCTTTAATATATAAGATAGAGGTTAGCACTAGACTAAATATTAGTGGCTTCTTCAATTCCTGGAAAGTTAACATGCATAAGAGGAAACGTTTTAGACACGGTGCATGTATACAAAGTGACAAATAATCATAAAAACACTTTGTAATTGATCAAATCCATATAACAAAATTCTACGGGTGGAATATAACCTTTCATTCGGAGCATAGAAAGAAAAGCTATTTGAAGAACAAGAAATTCCAAATACATAGTATAACAAACTAGGTTAAAACATTACTCTTATCTTATTACCACTATATACTAGAGAATAGGGTTTGGTGTTGGCAAGGTCGACGACAAACCGATAGCAAACATCGGAGTTGGCAAGGCGAGCCATGGCGGTGTTGACATAGTCCATGGAGATGACCTCGACGTCGGCTTGGATGTTGTGGGTGGCTGCAAATTCCATCATCTCTTGCATCTCCTTCATTCCTCCTATTCCACTTCCGGCAATGCTCCGCCTTCCGGCTATCAACGGGAAGGCGGAGAGGCTCTTGCGGGGCCCCCACCAGGATCAGCTTCCCGTCGGTCTTCAACAAACCTAAAAGCGCCTCCACCGGATGCCATGCCGACACCGTGTCTAGAAGCGATATGGAAGATATCAACTGATCTAGGGAGTCTTTCTTCTTTTTCTTTACAGATTTGGTTCTTGTGTATTAATTTGAACTAAGAGTTGCGCTTTTATGAATGTTTTGACCTATTGTGTCATTTGCATTTAGTTAGATCTTTGTGTTTGTTTGGTAATTTGTTCGATCAAGTGGGACACAGATAACTTAGATGAGGCTTTTAGATGATGCACACCGACATTATGACCCATGCATACAAACATTGTGAGACATGAATATATTATGCGCGCATATGTCATTGAATTCGTTGTCACTGAGATTATGTGCATGAGTTACAATGTCTGTGTGTATAAATTATACCGTCATGTACATCAGCTATGTGACTATGTCCTCGTTTAAATTTTTATCCTTTCTCCCATATAGAGTATTATTAATCTATGTTGTTAACAGATTGTAGAATATATTAATTTTCATTGGAGACACTTATTCTAAGAAGTTGACAATATAATATAAAATTATAATCTATAGATTTAGGATCATCTAAACAAATTCTTCTTATATGACAATGGGAGAACTACGAATTCCAATCAAAGGTGATTTTGTACCGTTTTTCCAAGTTAACCTAATAAAAACTTAATAAACCTAATACATTTTCCCACATTAATTAATTCAAGAATATGTTGATGTACGTACGTACCTTCATCTCATCCGGATCTTTACTATTGACGAAAGCATCCGCTCCAAATCGTTCAACAACCTCCATCCTCTTAGCCGGTGAGGTGCTAATAACCGTAACCTTAACCTCAAGCGCCTTAGCAAACCTAACCGCCAGATGTCCAAGCCCGCCCAACCCAACAACACCAATCTTCATCCCGGGCCTATCGAGCCCAAAGTGGCGAAGCGGGCTAAAGACGGTAATCCCGCCACAAAGAAGTGGAGCAGCCGCTTCGAGTGGAAGGGAGATGGGGATGGAGACGGCGAAGCCCTCATCCGCCACAATGTGGTCGGAGTAGCCGCCGTAAGTGGTGGTTCCGTCGACCGCAGTAGGTGAGGACTATGTCAGGACAGTAGTTTTCGAGGTGGTGCGTGCAGTTGTCGCACGCGCCACATGAGTCGAGAATGCATCCGACGCCGACTCGATCGCCTGGTTTGAACTTTGTTACTTTTGGGCCCACTTCCGTCACCAGACCAACAACCTCGTGTCTGTTACGGAGTATTTTAAAAAATGAATATAATGAGTGGCGCCTGCCAAGATTGTTACCTCCATTTTCTCTTCATGTGCATACAGGTGTTAGGCCATTCGAAAAACTCAATTTAAGTGTCGAATTTTATTTTTCTGTCTTTCTTTTTCAGTCACATAATCATAAGAAATTTAACAAAATTTATTCTCACAATTCGAAACTTAAATTTTGGCATATTGTTTAAAAGGTTGTGGATACATGATCTAAAACTTTTGGACCCAAAATTAATTCACATTTGAATTGAATTAGCTTTTTTGGCAGAGAAATTGAGTTTTCTATTAAAGAGTACTCAAGAATATCTAAACTAATATGTTTTTCATTTTTATAAATGGTTTAAGAAACTCAAAGTTACTCTATTACAATTCGGAACGTTACCATTCAGAATTATACAAAATCGAGGTTTTATAAGGCATTGTATGCATATTTCAGTTTCATGAATAGATTATTTATATTCACATCTTTTCACGTTGACATGCATACAAGTGTAAATACATGTACATATATAGATATGTGTCATGCAAGAGAATTTGAAGAAATGTACATGTGAATATAAAAAAATGTATAAGCATTTGTACGTTCATATCATAGATATATTTATATGAGATCTTTCCCCTCGTATTGTATGAAATTTTATGCATATGAGTTCAATCGGATCGGATTAGGTGTACGTACCCGGGGACAAGAGGATAGAAAGACCAACCCCATTCATTTTTTATGGCGTGAAGATCAGAGTGGCAAATCCCACACTACATCACCTTCATGCGCACATCTTTCTCTCCTGTTTCCCTGTATTTCATATATGCATATTTGGATCTTAATCAGTACATGCTAAAACATTTAAATATATGCGTATTAATAAAAAAAGAAGATTGCCTTCTTGAGAAGAAGAATGGGGAGAGAACACCGGATGTATCTCTAGCTGCCCATCCAAACGCTTTCACTGGGTGTTCTTCCTCTGCTGAACTCGCCATTACTCTCTAATCTATACTATTAAATACTTTGTGCTTCATATAATATATAGGGAACTCTCCATATATAGAGAGAACTCTTCCAAAAGATATTTTATTTATTTAAGTATGAGTAAACGGTATAAATGGGATAGTGGCCGGCCAATTGATTTGCTCGGCACATCATTTTTCCATGTTTATGTAAGTGCCTATAGTACTAACCAAATATGACAAGACCATTCCCAATCCAAACATTCCACCCGTCCTTTGACTCTTAGCATAAATGAATATACATTTCAGAAAGAGTTCATGATTCATCTGAATTTATAGGCATTTAGCTCATGATGTGACCAGGCACTAAGATGCAAACAGTAATAAAAGATGGTGTTCATTAGCATGATGATTAGCAACCTAATATTATACTATATATTTATTTTTTCTACAGAGTGCTTCATTTCTTATGGGTTGGATTAGGCCTGGCCCAATTGTGTAGTCCATAGGTCAAATCTAGGCCCATTAGTCTTACCTGAAGATGAAAGCAATCCTGGAAAAACATACTTGTGGAGGGATTTTGAGAGCTACATGGCCAATATCAACAACCAATTGATAGATCTAACACAGATTGGACAATAACAATCTATGGCATGTTACAACACAAGGGCTTTTGCCAGACTACAAATTAAGAGTAAGCGAGCCGTTTTCAGTCAGGATCCTGTTGTCGACATTTGGATGTTACCTTGGACCGCATAAAGAAGATGGACCGAGATTCAATTAGCTTTCCCTTTGCCAGTTCCTTCAACTCCTTTGGAGCTAGTACAAACAGAGAGGAAGAAGGTACTTTGATTCCTCTGCAGAAACCTTTTAAGAAACAACATTATGTCTATAAAAAATTCTATCTCAAAAAAAACATTTATCTTGTCTTAAGGAAATTAGAGATGAAAGTCCTACTTGAGCAAATCGAGTAATTTTTGTTGCAGAGTAGTTGATGTTTCCTCTTCAATGTTCACGTAAGGTAACAGATCTGGCAACTTCACTGCAATGGTAATTAAGAGTGTTAAACTATTAACATCAAAGCTGAAAGCGCCACCGAATTCCACCAACTACTGAACATCGGGAAAAAAAAAAGTTTCCAAATATTGTACTTCAGTATAAGCTTATATACCAAAGAGGCGTAATAGATGTTCAGCACCATATATTGTTGAAGGTGAGACATCGTCTTTCACAGTTTCATGATACTGCTGTCTTTCTTTTTTATACAGGAGCATCAATGGCAATGCTCTGTCAAAATAACTACGTAACCCGTTTAACACTTCAGCAACTGAATCAGTAAGCCTACACCATGAAAAAGGTAGTCACATAATATTAATAATCACTTTATTATAAGAAACCAAAAGTGCACTTCATTATTAGAAAAATGCGAAAGTCGGAAAAATGGTTGCTACATTTACAGCTTCCCCTTTTTAAATTCACGTGAATCGCACTACGTGGAAAAAAAAAGAGTTTCAAATACGAAACTTCAGAGACTTACATGCCATCCTTCTTGGATTTGTACTCCAGATATTTAGCCAGTATTTCATCCACAGTTGGAGAACGAGGTAGTTTGACAAGCTGCATAATTTTTTTAGAAATACAGTTTCATAAACCATCACGTCAAGATCTTAAGAGCAGTTACAAGTGATATAAAGAATGTGAGCAAGTACAAGTACAGCAATAATAAATCCTTAAATCATCAATAAACCAGGCCACAAATCATCGATAAATAAAGCACTAAGATAACTCTTGTAACATCCAGCTGCAACTATTTAAGAGATTAACCTTATCTTGTTGGTTAACAGATTCCCAATCATCAACCAATTGTTTTCTTAAAGCTAGTGGCATCTGGATCTTGAAAGTCTTCTCCACGGATGTGTTTTCCTTCTGCAAAATGAAAATGAGCCTATTGTTTGACCTGACAAGATTAAGTCTATCCATAAACTCTACAAAAGGTTACAAGCACAAGAGTTAGGTGAAGTTTAAAGATAGGAGATAGTGACTCATTGAGGCTGTTTATCCATTGGGCATAAATTCCAGTCCAAAAATATAATTAAGGATCAATTCAGTGCTAATAACAGATCACTACCAGATTAGCATATCCATATTTATAATGAATTAACAATGTACAGAAAAAAAATCAGGTAAATGCAAACCTCAACACCAGAATCAGCCTTTCGCTTTTTCCCTTTTGATACTGCATGAAAACAAAGTTAAAGCATAGTCAAAAATAGAACTTCTCTGTTCCTTTAATATAGACCAATTGTAACAGGTTTTATAACAAAAGACATCCCTAAATTTTAATTAAAACATCTCAACCTGACTCCAAAGTTCAGAAACAATAAGGGTAAACTAGAAAAACAATTTCCCCAATATTATACTTCCAGCACCCAAGGTTAAAACAAAAAAATATGCAAGAACAAGATTACCCCAATGGCTTAAAAAGGCTCCTGCTTATAGCAGGGTGAGGGGGGGGGGGGGGGGGGAGAGGTCTGATGTACGCAACCTTAACCTTGTGTTAAAAGAACATATATGTTGTTTCCGATGAACCAAAATGAAGATTGCGTAAAAAATTGCATAGTCTGACTACTACTTCACAAAATAAGAAACATAGACCGTTAAATGAGCCATTTTGCAAGATGGCTTGTCCATCAACTAAAATCCTAGACGTCAGTACCTCACTCCTCCTGGTACAATTGTCCAAGGTTAAAAACAGCAAAAAAATTCACAAATTATTTTGTAAAGAAAAATAATATCATGTATCTAAACAACTTCAAATCGAATTGGCAAGATACATATGCAAAGTATATAATTCCTAAATGATCACCATAACTTCGAACATGTTTCAGGCATGAAGAATTTACCATTCGTTTTTCCATCTTCCTTTTCCACTTTTGCTTCTGCAGTTTATACACACAGAAGAGATGTCATGCAAAGTACATAAGTTTGAAATACAGTATTTTTTGGAGGTTGAGAGAGTGGGTACAACAATGGAAGCACAACAACAATCAAATCTGATATTCTTGCAAAAAAGATAGTACACTGAAAAAAAGGTTATAGAAAGCATCCAACCATTTGACACTTTTGGCTTTGCCTGAGCTGAACGGCCAGACTTCAAGTTCTTCTCTGCAACAGGTTTCTTTGCAAGGGTCTGCTGCTTTTGGATATTTTCAGACGTATATTTCAACAAACGGTCTGTTCCTACCCATTCATCCCAACTGTTTCAAAGATATTGACGTTAAGCATGTAGTTCCTTTACGAGTTAACTCTTGCAATACTAAGTCAAAATATTTACAAGCATTGTATTACAGCATTTAAAAAAGAACACGGGAAGATTACATGGTAAATAAAAGGAAGTTCCACAGAGTCATTTCTTTTGGATAAGTGGGCAAAAGCAAATGACCGTTAAGATCAAACACTGAGGACAAGGTCCAGAAAACTACAAGCAGTCAAAACGAGTCTTACTTACTTCTTATTCCAACCCTGCAATTAGAAGAAAGCACTGGCATTAGTCAAAAAATACTTGAGCGGTGGACAAAGTTTTATACAACCCCAAAAAAAGTTGACTGAGATCTTACAAGGTAGTGAACAAAATATCTCCATTCTTTCTCTCGGATCTCTGCTTTTTGAACCTTCATACAAAATGAAACTAGCATAAGATTTTTCTGTATCACCACAGTTAGTTTTCTTGTATGCATTTACTATCCTAAACATTACATTAGTTTCAGAAATCATTCCCTTAGATTGAGCATTTGGGTACTTATGAAAAAAGATTAGCATTTATCATGAAAAAAAGACCAGGACGCCACTCTCTAACATCAATTCAGCAAAGATTATTGAAAAAGCTTACAAGATTTACTGACGCTAAACTCCATACACTGTGATGCCATCTACTCAGTAATAGAATGAATTTGATAGTACACCACAAAGGTGAGAATTTTAATTACTCAGCAGCCGAAACTCAATCTTATAAAGCATCAGTTCAATCGACAGCACAAACAAGGATATAACCTAAGCACAAGTCTCTCGATAATTGTTCGTTTCCTCCAATTCTTCGAACACTCAAACAATGAGAAATTAAATAGAGCGAATTACCTTGGCTTCATAGATGCGAGGGCCATGATAAGCGAGGACCTTTTCGCCTTCAGAGTAGACGCTGGAATTGGATTCGGGAAGGCCGTCACCGGAGGAAGAATCACCGGAGGCGGCATGGGCGCCGGAATCTTCCTTGCCTGCGGATTTAGGGCTTCCCATGTCGAGAAATCAGATAAGCGCGAAAGAGGGCTGCTTGAAGTAGCGGTAACCTCGGAAGTTTCAAAATGTGTAATTCGATTCTTTGATCTTATTATTCAAAATTATTCGCCTTCATACAAGGTTTTTACTTTATTTTCCTTCTTTTGTCCCAAGTCTTACAATTGAACTATTTGGCCCTTTCGCCCGCTAATCTTTTTTTTGCACTACAAGAACTGTCACAAACTTATTACCGAATCCAACCAGATCTGAAAATAATCACTAGAAATCACTAGAATTTAAATAATCTAGGTTACAATTCTAATGTATTTACAATTCTTAGTGATTTTCTGTTATTATATATGCTGTATTGGAAAAGTTGGCTTTATAATGATATAAATAAATTTTTGGTAATTGGATGAAAGTTCATCTTAGATTTATATTGCGAACAGATTCAAAAAGTTGTTGGTTGTACAAAAAAAATCAAAACAAGATGTAGCAGTAATGATACTCATGAACTAACTTGTATTTGTAAAAATAACATGAATAATATAATGACTTAAGGTTTCAAAGATGGATTTGTAGGGTGACGAGGCGAATTTGTCGTGTGCCAAGTCAAGTAATCCTAACATGCAAACTGAGTAATATAGTGCGCAAGCAAGGGTCGAATCCCAAGAGAATCAGTTTATCAAATTCTTAAGTTATCACAATGACTAACCAATAAACGTAACCAAAAGGGGGTTTTTATGGTTTTGATACGAAGTATCGAATGTCAACTTGGTTATAACAATATTAAGCGAAGTGTTCCACTTAGCGATTATCCACAATTAGATTAACAAGTTGATCTTAGAATCATTTTCATCCCTATGTCAAGTTCTCAAGTGATCGTTCTAATTCATGTTCTTGAATAGTTATTAGTCCAACTAGTCCTAACAACCCTTACTCGATTATAACTTTGAAACTATCAAAGTTCAATAACAAAGTAGCAATGCATTCAGGAATAGATAGATACATGCAATATCATGGACAACTAGTCGGATACTCGACATGTACTCAACTCTCTTCTCTAATAACAATCACAACTAGTTCATGCAAATAGATTGTGCTACACAACAAGTATGATAATTCAACTAGAAGTATCAAACTCTAGCAATATTAATAAGATAAAACTAACTTAGGTGATCAATCTAAAGTAGTAAATCTAGTTCATCGACAATACAAACAAGAGAGTTGAGACAATCAAAGAGTAGACAAAGGGAAAGGATAAACTCACAACTTGTTGAATCCAAAAGCTTCAAACGCCAAGTGAAACAAAGAACTTTAACAACTCATAAGTTTGTGAAAAACTCTCCAAAAACTTAAGTAAAACAAAAGGTAAGATGATAAAGGATGATCATCCACAACCTAAATAGTCATCAGCTAATGTAACAGCCAAATTAAGGTGATAAAAACGTATGGAAAGTTACAGAATTGAACACAAATTACTTCAAATGACAAAGACATTAATTTGATTCTTCTGTTGAGGAACCGCACCCGCGGGTTGAGAGCCGCGGGCGCGGTTTTGTTTTCTCCAGATTTTCAGGATGGCAGAGGGCCGCGGGCGCGGCTTGTGCTTTCTCGGATCCTTGGCTGAGGGTGAAACCCGCGGGTGCGGCTGTGTTGTCTGAGGTAGTAGCTACTGATTTCTTAAGTCTTCGTCTTCAGCAGCTTCTTCCTTATGCTTCAAGGCTTCCAATGCTTCGTATCATCTCTTGGAATCTCGTATGTAAATCTTCTCTCGAACAGCTCCATGATACAGATTACATAGAAACAAATAACATAATCCTATACAAAACTAGCTAATAATCCATAGTTGCGGTATGTAAAACACCGCTTATCAAACTCCCCCATACTTAGACCTTGCTCGTCCCCGAGTAAGCTAAAAGAAACTTACTCTTTTACAATAATCACTCAAAGATCTCAGGAAGTATGAAAAAGAAAGAAACTACAAATCACTAACACATTTAGTATACAAACAATATGATGAGAAAGAAAACTATCAATTTGGTCCTTCATAGTGGTCCTCCATAGTGGTTAACATGCAAAAAATTTTGTCCTAAGACACTCATTTCACTCATTTTGCCTAGGCGCCCCGAAGGGTTTTTACCTAGTCACTCATTTCATTTTCAATCTCACCATTCCTTATCGCCCTCAAGTCCTTTTTTTTGCCAAGCCTAATGCAAGCCGAACTACCCGCTTATTGCATGGATTTTTCCATCCCAGGATTTTCATTTGCCTTTTTTTGTATTTTTGTGGCTTTTTCTGTTTTTAATTCCATGCAAAGTACAAACCAAATTAAATAAAACCGAAGGGAAATAACAAGAAAATGAAACTACTCTAGGATAAGCAATGAACTAATTTCCCTCCCCCATACTTGAAGTGCACAATGCTCTCAGTGTGTAAAACATAGAAAAATAATGAGGAAGAGAGAAAGAAGCTCACTGATCCGGGTCATCCCGGTTTGGATAGTCGGGCCAACGAGCATGCATGTCGAGCCGTAAGTCATCCACCGACTGCTGCAGCCTCTCAACATTTTGGTTTACCGTCTAAACCGACTGGTAGACAAACTCAATCCGCTCGAAAAGACGCTGCTCCCAAGGTATTTCGCTTATTTAATGAGACATAAACTTAATTTTTAGACAAATTTGAGTTAAACCGTATGAATTTTGACGCAGGTGAGTACACTAGTAAATGATTAATGTGACACGCTCCCTCGATTCCTCGTCCTCTCTCAAGTCTCAACCCCAATCCTGGACCACATAACCCCTGTGTGTCATACTGTCATAAGGGGTGTGCGATAAGTTCGTTGTATGGTGATGAGTTGAAGGGGGGTAGGCACCTGATTAGCTCACAACATTTGGATACACTTGAATGCAAAAACAAATTCAAATAAACATGTAAACATCTTAGTACTCACTGTGCGAGAGCGGTTGCTCAGTCGAGTCCTCGCCATTAGCTCGATACAAACCCGACATTCCAGTCATGGAGACCCCACTGTCGACCATGGAAAGCGGGAACGTGTTGTTGGTAGAGAAAGACGGGATGTCGAGCATAGGCATGTTGATCGACACGTCTGTAGCACTGTTGAACTGCTCTTGATATGTCCCGAGTGTCTCCAACTGCAACGCGTACTCCAAGTCCCACAACACGTCCGACATCCCAGGCCTCTCCGTCCCGATCTCCATCAAGCACTTCTCCGCCGTTTCCACAAACTTCTTCAACGAGTTCGGATTTATCTTTCCCACCAATGTCGGGTCCATGATCGACTCGAATCCTCCATTTGTCTTGCAAGACATCGCCCAATCGGCTAAGTTCACTTGCTCCTTCGGGAGCAAGCGGTCAACCGCTTGTCTAGCACACAACACCTCTAATAGAACTACCCCGAACGAATACACGTCGGATTTCTCCGTCAGCTGTAGGCCCTGGCAACACTCGGGATCGAGGTACCCAAACGTGCCCTTAATGTCGGTGCTGATGTAGTCGTCCTCGATACTAGGAGTCGATTTCGAGAGGCCGAAATCCGAGACCTTAGCCACATACTTGTTGTCGAGCAAGATGTTGCTCGACTTCACGTCTCGATGAATGATCCCGCCAACCGCACCCGTGTGGAGATAATGAAGACCTTTGGCAGCTCCTATGCAGATCTCTAGCCTTAGCTTCCAAGACAGGCTCTCAATGTCTCCACTTGAATTTTTATCATACAAGTGATCTCTCAAGGTACCATTTTCCATGTAGTCATACACCAAAATCATTTCACTGTTGTCATCACAGTATCCAATTAGCTGAACCAGATGTCGGTGTCGGATTTTAGACAGCACGGTCACCTCTGCCAAAAACTCCGGGAAGCCCTGTCCGTGTCTTGAGTCGCTGCGTTTCACGGCCACCTTCCTCCCCGTTTTTAAAACGCCTTTGTAGACTTTTCCAAACCCGCCTTCTCCAATCACCAAAGATTCATCAAAATTGTTGGTTATCTGCTGGATTTCAGCAAATGGAATCCTCAGTTTAAGATGCAAGCTTGGAATGACGGAACCATTTGATGCAGTTCTTGACGCGAGCTTGCTTTCTGAGCTTCCTCTTCCATTGAAAGACACCAAAGGCCAGTTGAATGATTCGGCTGACAAGTCTACCAGCGTTTTCTTCTTGCATTTCCTAATACAGCACAAACAAGCAGCTAATACAACAAACAAGCCAACAACACCAGCAACCAGACCAATTATAACACCTATCTTCCTTTTCTGTTGTATCTCCGGTTCTGAAACAGAATCAGAGATTACTTCCATGAATTCGAGCCCATTGAGAAACGCGTTCTTTTCTATACTATCATTTCTGTAACCTATGCTAATATTCATAAAACCCGAATTGTCAGACTTTACCAGAAAATCAAGGTAGAAAGGAGCGGCCATATCAAACAGATCGACTTTCCAGCTAAAGTCCTTGTGGATGAACAAATTGAACACTATAGCTCTATTACCCAGACTAATAATGTCACAAAAATGCACCCGAATGAAGTGAATGAAGTTTCTACGTACACTGAAACTCCAAGTAGCATTTAGGGGATTCTCCGGGTTACCATTCAGTTCCTTGGCTGAATTATAAACAGAATCTGGAGCATCAAAAGAAGTTGCCTTCCCGTCTTGATAATGAGGACTGCTGGTATACACCCAGCCATTCTTTGCAGCCATTTTGGTAACCAAATAATGGTCATCAGGCAACCATGTTCTCCATAATTGATCGGCCTCAGGAGAAACCTTTTGCCCTCCAACATTAATCCTGTAGACAGGCGTCCGAACACTCGACTTCAAATTGCTTTGAATCCCTGAAGAAATCACTACAGGAGGAGTCCCTACTGTGAAATTAGCGATGAAGAGCTCAATTGCATTCACAAAAGCCACCATAGATGGTGAGCTCGGGACAAAAAAGACATTAAACATTCCCGTTTCAACAGTTAACAAGAACTCCTTGAGCACGAGGTTATTAGAGCTTGCATTGCCACTGAAATTGGGGAGCAGTAAATGCCCAGAAGCCGAAACATTGAACTGGGCGGCCGTTAGAGCAGGTGAGAAGGCATAGAAGTGAAGACGGAGAATATAAATTCCACTCTCAGAGATTCTGAATTGGTAAGAGCCCCAAGAATTGAAGATGACAGCAGTCTGGTATAGCTCAGACTGATTTCCAGAATCCTTTGCAAGGCTAGTCTTTTTGGCCAAGAGCTTGACATTAGTGGAGCCTGTGGTGTCTCCGATGAAATTCCGGCCATCATCCACTGTGGTATTGGATGAAGAACCACAATCAACAAAATACTCATCAACAACCGCTTTTGCAGGAACCGATAAGGATAAGAGTAGTAGAAAGAAGCACAAAAGATTTTGGAATTGAAGAAATTCCATGGAGGAATTTGGCTATGGACTCCTTGGATAAGAAAGAGTAGATACTTACAGAGTTTTGTCTAGGAGAAGACCCAACTCGATGAGAAGTTGAGCAAGTCAATGCGAAATAAAGCAGAAAAATAATTCAATCAAGAACCCCCACTTGTGGGACTGGTAGTGGTGGTAGGAAAGAGAATTTTTTTTGTTTTTATTTTTACAGGAAAGCAACAGGTGATGAGGTAACAGGTCCTTTTCTGTCTGTTTGTTTCTTCTCTTCAGATGGAGTGAAAGAATGAATATTCGAACAGAAAACCAATGAAGAGCATATCTGATCTTATTTTCTATCATCAAAGTTAGACGACAAAGGCATTTCTTGTGATAGTATAAAACAATACTGAAAAATTCAAACAAGAAAGTGTAGACTTGACTATGAACAATTTCAAGTATAATGGAAATTTAGGCCATTTTATTAACTGCGTGTATATGAACTACACAAGGAAAGTTCTGAATATTTGCTAGTATAGAAACTCTAGGATTCGTATTATTCATGCATATTGTCATAGCAAAAGCCACTTGATGACTGTTAACTAGATACTGAAAATTTTCTGGAACCTGGGTATAAATGATTGTATATGTTTTCCAGGATTCTAATGCTGCTCTTGTTTTGCATCCAACCCTTCGATATATCTTGCATGTCGCGCCACAATGAGCTCGATAAGTGGAGATTCCACATCACTCCCAACTTTGTTCTTATCACGTAAGATGCGATTTTTTCCATCATGGGAGACGACTGTAACCTCCTCTTTACGGGAAGAGAGCTCATTAGCTACCACTGCATGCATTTTATACTTGTTAAGGGCCATGCTAGCCTTCACTAGAAGAATTTCAGAATCTGTCTCCAGCTGCCAATTCATTAAGACATGGTAAAGACGAGAAGAAAACTGCTTTGACTATTGAACAACATATCAATTTCATAATTAATAATCATTCTTTGCCGGACCCAAAAAGAAAGTAGTAGCTCACATTAATACAAAACAAAGCATGAGAAAAGGAATATGGTAAAGTAAATCACTAACATAGCAATGACAACCTAGAATTTTTATGAATTCAGCCCTTCATCACTCATCAGTTATAAGCGAACAAATTCAGCCATTCCTCTCAATTAACATATTTACAAGCTTCAACACTACCTTGCGTGAAATTAGAAAGATGACTTAGAAGCCAACCTTGAATGAAATGCAGAAGGCTGAGGGAGCCCAATTCCGTCTAAGAAAGGTAAGCATCTTAGGCACTTGAGCAAGACGCATATCCAAAGGACCAGACGCTGATTGGATTTTGTGTTCTGTCTGCATATTTTTAAATCCAAGAGTTATATAGGATCTTAAAATTGAAAATGAATAGAAGCTTATTTACTTTCAACGAATATATCATACAAAAAATAAAGACTTGCAAATTATTTGTGATAGGATCCTTACAAGAAGAGGTAGCTTCAGCAGGACCCATAATGCTTGCACATTTTCATCTCTTGATGTTCGTTTAAATTTACTTTTTATACTCATCTTAAGTACTTAAAGCTATTACATGATACTCACATGACCATGCTAGTATTACGAATAGTATAATTTTAGTAGTTCACTTACCATGCTCTCCCAAGGAACATAGAAGTCGGACACTGCTGCAGCAAGATAAAACATAGCGTGTGGACCAAGACTTTGCATAGAGAGTCCAATTATTTGCAAAATCTGCAATAAAAGGATGTAATAGCTTAGTAGACAAATTCTGCCAATATTGCAAATCTTAAAGAGCGATGTTAGGGACCTTAGTGAAACAACTATCAATGAGTCCTAAGACCAGATATAACAGTATCCCTACCCTTAACGGATAAAATCTAATTAAAGTTTTCATTTTAGTGAAATGAATAGACACAACATAACCTTTACAGATCAGTCATAGAGCGTAGCTGTAGTAAGGTAAAAAATTTAGTCTGAAGCTGAATTTAGAAATCTTAGGTTGAACCTGGTACTGAGCTATTAAAACGTAGAATCTACTGTAGAGACCAAATCAATTTCTCATGATAAGGGTAATTGTAAATCTGAAAACTTATGTGATAGCTGCAGTTATGTCTATATTACATAAGAAAGCTGACCTGAAGATATTCGAATATCGTTTGAAAGGGAATTTTCAATAACAATCCGTCTTTCACTGCCTGTATTTCATAAAATTACTCAGTCGGCAAGCTATTGCAACCTCTTTGATAATTATAAAAAAAAGTAAGAAAGGGGAACACTGAGAAACTTACAGCATTATGGTTCGTAAGGGCCGAACTAACACCCAGAGAATAAGACGGCTTTACTGAGATGTAATGACAAATCTAATCAGTCAACAGATCAGATGAAGCAATTTTAATGCAGGAAATCCTTGTAGTGAGAGTGAACTCTCATTTCCAGGTGTACTGTTCAGCTATCAGAACTTCCATTATTTATACAGAATAAACACCAGCCAACCTTGAACATTGGAGTCGTTCTCTGATTCAAAACATTCAAGTAGAGCATCATCGGGAAGTGCTCTACAATAAGGCTGGCATGTCCCTCTGCATTAAACCGCTTGCTAAATTAAATTCAATAGTGAAACGATATACATAAAAAGAATTATATTAGATGTGCATGAAAAGGAAGAAAGACCTCCGAGATAAGAAGATGACCGCATATCCAGCCTGTAGAAAGTACCTGTAATAATCAAATCCAACTTATTTCCTGACAAGACCTCATAAAATGCTATGTGCATCATATAATCCCATTAAAAGGTTGAGATGAATACTCCGTTGATGCTGCCCCTCTATGACCCGAGCTAAAGTTATCAATAAATCGAACACATCGTTGTTCCAGAGGTACACTAGTCCCACCAGAGGTGACACATACAATTCTTTTTCTAGCTAAGCCACTTCCTAGAAGATAAGAGTGAGACAGAGATTGAGTAAATGCACATACAAGTAATTAGCAGCTTGATAATACTTAAAGAACAGTGTGTATTTATACTTCTTCCAGTTTTTCATATACTACTAGTCACAACTCATTGAGTGAAATTTGTTTCTAATGGCCAAGAACAATTATGAATATACAAAAATGGAAGATGCACAGACTTCGAACGAAATTTAAAAGAGCTTGCCTAATAATGAGTAATTTTGCTCAATGAACTGCTTCAATTGCTGACTGACATAAGGACGGTCTTTCAAAGGAGGTGCAGAAGAAAAAAACTTTTGAGCTTGCGAATCCAAGTCTTCTTGATAACCATCAGATTTGGCACTTGCATCCATCGAATCAGGCTAATCTTCTGTAGAGAGGTAAAGTTTCACATTGGATATCAAACTTAATTCGAATCACGATCTGAAATCCACGAAAAGACCAGATTTTCGCAACCAACGCATACATATATCTAAGTACAAACTCTCGCATCTCACACAGTGACACAAATGAAGACAAAATTGAATTCGGAAGCCAAGAGAGGGTTTTGTATAGTGCGTTTGCAGCTCAACTGGAGCGCATTGATGATCGGTGATCAATACTAGAGTCCAACCGAAAAACAATATTACACAAAAATATGAACTGAAACCGAAGACAGGACCTTAGAACATCAATTATTCAAAATTAGAATCACAATCTTATATACCCAGTCCAACAAGGGAATTAGGTTAAGTGCATCAAATTCAATTTTCAAAAAATTCATAATATAGACAAGTTCTAATTCCATAATTTCAGCAAACACATAGTAGATCAAGAACTTGAACTACATGGCAAACTATGAGCAAGAATCAAGTGGGAAGGGAAGAAGATACCTGGACAGGGAGCGGTGGTGAGCGATGGAGATTGCGCACGTTAAGGCGGCCGGCGAGGGAAACCGGCGGAGGACAGCGGGGGATGGTGGTTCTGAGAGAGAAAGAAAGGTACGTTTTTGTTGTGGGTGGGGGATAAGAAATTGGATGGAAATATGGAATGGATGATACCCTGTATTTTTTAGAGAAATGAAGGTTTGGCTGTAAACTGGAACATGTCATTCCTTGGAATCAATATGATTATGATTCCTTACTCTACCAAACGATGTATTGCGGAATCAAGGGTTTGTTTCTTCAAATCATTTACAATGAACCATGGATTTTAATACTTTGAAGGTCTTTTTCACTAAATCATCCGTTATTTGTCGAAATTTACACGTAACCATCCGTTATCAAGCTATTTATAATTAACCACTCAAAATGTTTAACTTTCTTACAATTAACCACCCTTGACAGTTTCTGTTAGAGTTGTCATCCATGATTGTGAAATGTCAATATTACCCCTTGTTTTTTAAAGAAATAACCAGATTTGACCAAGCCATCCCAACCCGGTTTCAACTCATTTAAAATATCGCAATATTTTCACGATAGAAACTTTGGCTGATTTGCAAAAATACCCTACTTGGGGGTAATTAACAAAACTAGTTCCAGCAATGTGGATATTACTGTAATATCCATATTTGATTTATTTTAGCTTTTCTTTTTGAATTGGTAAATGAAAAAAGCTTTTTAGAAAAAAGGTAAAAGAAAATCCAAAAACATTATAATAATGAGCCGGTGAAGAGGAAAAAAGAAAAAGAATTTCTGACGGAAAGAAGAAAAGAAGGAATCCGTACATGTGTCAGGATTTTTGAAATAATGAAATGGCTATAAAAGGACATGTGTCAAGATTTTTAAAATAAATAAATGAATAATTTGGGAAAGACGTCAGGAAAAAACAAATCAGCCATAAAAATTCCGACACATCCGTACAATTCACTGCTCACTCGTACCAGATTAATTCCCAGACACACATTAAGTCTTTGGCGGTACACTTTCCCGTCAAATTTGTTGTAAGCTCACTTAGAGCAAATTTTTGCTCGAATTTTTTTGTAATTTGGCTTATCTTAACTTCATCTTCCTCATTAAGTCCGTTTTTTCTCTTTTCTGTATTAAACTCCATCTTCCTCATTAAATTTGCTTCATATCATGCTATCCCTCCACCCAATCAATGGGATGTTCCACAATCAGTCTCCTCTTTGCCGTGTTTGCCACCACCATGGAAAAGGGAACCTGGACGAACAAGGTTGAATAGATATAAGGCTAGGTGGGAGAGGCCCTACAAACGAGTGTCCACGAGATGTGCAAGATGTGGTCTGACTAGCCATACTCACAACACCTGCTTCCGGGCTGCAGGGCGAAGACCATAGGGTACAAAGGGAGGTAATCAAGGGTAACTTCTAACTTTTTGGTATATGAACAATGCTAACTTTTTGGTATGGATTTGGTAAGATTATCCCGTCACACATTCTGTTTTATCCTGTCACAAATGTTTTCAGTTTCCTTGTGTCGTTTTCCTTATGTTTTTTTCTTCATGTACTTGTATTATGTTTCTGTTTGGTATGGATTGGTACGCTTGCTTGTTTGCTATGCTTATCTTTTATGTGTTATCATTACGTATCTTTGTTAACTTCTGATATCCCTCCACAATTTACTGTAATACCCGCCACACATTAACTTACATTCTGACGCTGTTCAATGCTACCACAATGCCTCTTTGATATGATAAGTCACACTAAAGAGAGATAATTTTTCATTATAAGAGAAGATTAAAGCATAGAAACTAAAAATTCCGACATCATTGCACTTAGATCACAAACTAAAACATATCCCTCCACCCTTGCCCACACATCCTGTCGAACCACATAGATTACACAACATTATAGTCTCCATAGCATGGTATGTCGAGACGAAAGTCCATGTCCCTGGTTAGGGGTTTGAAGTCACGCCTCCACCTCTTTTTCAGCTCCAAGGGGTGTTGATCGGTGACAATGAAGATTTTGATTAGAGCAACGGACCTTCCTAGATCGGCAAGGGCATGGGCATCACGTGAGTGCTGCAAGGCTCTTATAGTGTTCCTCCCTCCATGAGCATGAACCATCTCAAAGAAATAACGTGTGTTGTTCTGGCGGTTGTTGAGGGTCCATATCTCTCCTCGTAGCCAATTGATGTCCCTCACACTATCTGCCGCTGGAGCCCAATCTTCGTAGAGACTGTTTGTAGCGAAATTACTAACGAGATGATAACTAAACAATTGTAGGGCAAATATCAAATAATATGGTATAATCTCAACACTCAAGAACGATATGGAAAATTAGGGTTGAAGCTTGAACTTGTGTATTACTCGAATGGTGGCTGAATCCTTACAAATCAGGCGTTAGCCTTTATTTATAGGCTAACCCTAGTTTCATCTTTAAGGAAACGAGATCTTATCTTTTCCTTCTATCCTATGACAATATTTACTCGGCCGACTTCATCATCAATGCCAACGGGATCTTCGCCACATCTCGTCATGTCGACGTGATCACCCTACGCGTAGCTCAGGACGCCTTCTTTCTTCATGGAATACGTCTTCATTAAACTTGGAACGCGTTGGAGATTACGTCACATGGAATTCAACTTCGTCGTAATGCTTCGATCATTATTTCTCTTTCATCGTCTTCATGCATCTGGTAGAGCGCCTCGTAATCTGCGCCGACAACGTTCGCTTGCAACGGCTAGTTTCCTTTAGTGGAGGATAATGCCATTGAGAGAATATCTTCTCCCGTAATCCTCGCGATTCTTTGCCTATATAAGGGTGAGATCTTCTTCCTCTTCACACGCTTCCTCTGATTTCATTTCCTCTGAACATTTCTTTGCTCTCTTTGTTTCCTCTTATTCGACTATTTTCTTACGCTGCTCTTTCATCTCCATTTCTTACTTATGGCGACACCAGTACTTTATGAACCAAGGAAGGTGCTTCGCGACTCTGATCGGTACTACTCCGAGGCACGTGATATTGGTCGTTTGCGATCTATTGCCGAGCTGGGCCCGAAGGTGAAGATCGAGATCCCTCCGAGGGGGGTTTGTGCTGATGTTCACCGACCGGGGTGGATCTCAGTCTATGAGTATCCCTTCTTAGCGGGGCATCAGTTCCCGTTCTCGCCTCTGGTTAAGGCGTTCATGCTTGCCCTTGGCTTGGCAATGGGTCAACTTCTTCTGGGCACTTGGCGAATCCTCGACGCTTTTGACGACGCCATAAACAAATATGGTTTGGATTTCGTTGCGGCGAACATCGTTCATTCCTTGTCAATCTCCCTTTCCTCACCAGGTAGGGTTTACTTCAACCTCAAGCAGAAGAAAGCTCGGATAGCTTTCGAGAAGAGAACGGCCGATCGGGGTTGGGCCGAAGTGTTTTACTTCGTGGAGAAATCTTCCCTTGGAGATGAATGCTCCTGGCTCATCGAGGATTGGAACCCTAAGAGTAAGTCTTCTTGCTTTGCTGAGTTTTTATCGTTCATTTCTTACACGTTGACACTTCACTTACACGTGATTCTGCATATCTTTCAGTCAACGTAGAGGCTCTTAAGACGAGGGCTCAGTCGAAGAAGGCAATAGCTGCGCTTCTCGCGATGAATCCGCCACAAATCTCGTGACGTCGAAAAAGAGGCAAATCGTCATAAGGGGGTATTCATCTTCTGTTCCTATAGAAATCGACCTCATGGCCACACTGGATTCTTCACCATCTCCTTCTCCGACCAAGGCGACGCAGTCAAAGAAAGGTAAGGAGAAAGTAGTCGAAGCTTCCGAGGAGAAGTACCTGACTGTGGATGATTTCCCCGGCGTGATCTCGCGTGCTTTTGTTCCGGGAAGAGAACTTCTGAAGGCTTTGATGGGACTTCGTTCTTCGTCGTCACTCGACCATTACGCGTCGATGGATCCAACCGACGTCATGGGAGAAGCCTACGCTGCTTAGTGGCAGGTAAGATTGTAATCCTTATTTTACTCTGATCTTTTGCGAGCTTTCTTTCTTACTCTTTTCTTCTCCTTCTTTTTTAGGGAATTCATGCGTCGTTATGTGCCTGGACGCTTTTGTCTACGTATCCAGAACAGATGGAGGCATTGGAGAAAAAGACGTCTGACGCGGAGTCGGAGATCAAGCGTCTTAACGGCTTGCTAAAGAAAGCTCGTGACGCGGAGAAGGCGGCTAAGGACAAGGCCACTGAGGTTCTCAGTCTTCATGGCACGGTTGTCAAGCAGGTCAAGGATTTAGAGGAGAATCTTGCCACTTTGAGGACAGATGTGGAGAAGAAGAAGGCGCAACATGATTCCGAGTTACACGAGGCGAAGATTTATTGGTCTTGGTTGTCCAGAGTGGAGGTCTTAGAACAGTATGGCGCTGGCGAGTATGAAGATTGGGATCCGGTGGGTGAGCGTAGGGAATTTGAGGAAGCTTACCCGGAACTTCCCGAAGGCGTTGTGGGAGGTCCTTCTTCGCGTCTCAACACAGATCTCAAAGTTATGGAGGAGGACACTCCTGATCTTACCGCCGCGGATGTTGAAGGTGGCGAAGGCATCGACGAGGAGGAACCTGCGGCTGACGACAAGGAGAGTGATGGTCATGCGTCTGGCTCCGGGTCGTCTGAGGGCGAGTCTAAATCTTTGTAACTTTCTTTGGTTCTTTTTCTTCACGTAGGATTTTTGTACGCGTTGTCCATATTTTGAGGCGTTTCTCTTTTGAACACTGTTTGTAGCGAAATTACATACGAGAAGATAGCTAAGCAATTGTAGGGCAAAGATCAAAGAGTATGGTATAATCTCAACACTCAAGAACAATTTAGAACGAGAGAAGAATTTAGGGTTTGAAGCTTGAACTTGGTATTACTCGTAATGGTGGCTGAATGCTTACAAAGCAGGCGTTAGCCTTTATTTATAGGCTAACCCTAATAATATCTTTAAGGAAACGAGATCTTATCTCTTCCTTTTATTTATAGGCTAACCCTAATAATATCTCGGCCGACCTAATCTTCAAGATAAACGAGACCTTTGCCACGTCTCGTCACGTCGACGACATCCTTCACTTCTCTCGTCGCGTCGACATAGTCTTCCTACGCGTAACTTTTCACGCGTTCCACACTCGTCGTATTTTTAGGCACAAACAATACCCCTAAGGCGTCTTACAGGGCTTAACTTCTAGTTGAGCTGGGAGACGCCTTCTTTCTTCATAAAATACGCCTTCATCAAATTCGGAACGCGTTGAATACTCGTTCAACCCGAAATCCTAACTTCGTAATAATGTCTTCTCTTCGATTCTCATTTAATGCGGCTGACCGACTCATATCCGCTCCAGCGGCTACTTCTCCAACGTTCGGATTTGTCCCAACGGTAATAAACAAATTGATTCTTTGGAAGATCTCGGACGAGATCTCCTTTCCTTATTTAAACACGCCCCAGCTTCCTTCCTCTCATCCGTAATTTTCTTGCAAACCCTAACCTTTACCCTCTCTCTTCTCAATGGCTCCAGTTATCTACGATCCCAAGATAATCCTTAACGATGCTAACCGCCGTTCTTCTTCAGCTCGCAAAATCGAGTTCTTTCGTTCCATAGCAGGACTCTCTGCTCACGTGGAAATTGGCATTCCTCCCTCTGACGTGTTCCCTGACGCCTTACGCCCGGGATGGATTTGTGTCTACGAGTACCCCTTCTTGGTCGGACACCGTTTTCCTTTTTCTCCTTTAGTTCGTTCTTTCTTGACTACTTTGGGTATCGCGGTCGGGCAAGTTCTTCCGAGTGCTTGGAGGGGCTTGGCGGCGTTGGACCATATTCTGGCTAATTTCGACATCGCGTTCACGATCGCCGACGTCATGCATTCTTGCATACTCTCCACTCCTTCGGCGGGTAGAGTCAACATCAAATCTCTCGTTGGGGTTCCTCCTTTGATGAACGAGGGAACTTCGTCCGACCGAGGTTGGGCAGATAAGTTCTACTTTATCAGGAAGTCTACCTTGGGGAAAGATTGCGCTTTCTTGCTTGAAGAATGGACTCCTTCCAGTATGTTTCTTTATCTTTTATAATTTTCTTTAGACTTATGCAGCTTGACGCTTATTCTTGCGTGTGACTTTGTGCGTAGTCGATATCCATGCTATTGTGGTGCGAGAGGAATCAGAGGAGATTACTAAGAAGATCATGGCGATTCTGTTGGTAGAACACACCTTTACCGACCGTGACGGGAAGGGATATCGTCTCGCGACCCCTATTCCTTCTTGAGGTGAGCTTTCTTGGCGAATTACATGTTGCTTTTCTACCTCCTTTATTTTTTTTCTTTATCTTCTAAACGCACTCTTGTTTCAGGTGTCGCGTCTCGTACTCGTCAAGAATCTGCTCATGACTTGATTGCCGCAAAGAGGAGATGTATTTCAGAGGAAAAGTCGAGAGCTGCGAAGGAAGAGGCGGTTTCTACTCCGGCATGCGTAAAGGAGGAGATTCCACCAGTTACGGGGGTGCAAGTGTCTTCAGACGCGTCTCTACGCGTAGTGGTAGAGGAATTACTCGCGGATCCTTTGGAGGAGAGCGAGAAGGGCAAAAAAAAGATCCTGGTGCAGCTTCCGCTACGTACGTTGAAGTAAGCGATTTTCCTGCGATAGTGTCTCGTCCTGTAGCGCCTACGCGTAACTTCGTCCCTGCGATGCAAGCTTTGGCTTCTACTTCTTCTTGGGACCATTATCTATCCATGCAAGCCGTAGACGTCTTGGGCGATTCTCTCGTGGCACAGTGGCAGGTGTGTACTTTTTCTTATCTTTTCGTTTCTTCTTGTTGTTATGTCGTTTCTTATCTGTTGGGATCTTTTTAGGCCTTCCAAGCTTCGCTGTGTTCCTGGGAACGTCTTCATAAGCGTTCTTAGTCTGAGGAAGCCTTGAAGGGTGAGGTGAGTGATCTTGGTAAGAAGATCAAAGATCTTAATAAGAAGATCACTCGTTTTACGGCGGCTGAGAAGGATGCTCGTATGGAAACGTTGGAGACAGCAAAACAGAGGGGTGTGCTAGTGATAGAGAGTATTTCATACATATTATCTAGTGATTATTAGCTTAGGTTAGGATCATTTGGAAACCATTTTATATGTAATTGCATGATCTGGAGTTGAAGAGAAGAAGTAATGATTTATGAAGATTAGTGAAGATCGAAGACGTCTTTCGAGGTACTGAAGATATCAAGTAAGAAGACGACAAAAGACTTGACGAGAAGACGAAGACGAAGCTGATGCAGTTTTCCGCGGGTGAGCCGCGGTCGCGGATTTGCAGCACACTGATTTGGTTAAGTACGATTTCCGCGGGTGAGCCGCGGGTGGACTCGATTTCCGCGCCCGCGGATTCTGCGCTGAACACCAGATTTGTTTCCGAGTTTTATCTTGTTTTGTTATTTTATTTATTTCTTTTATTTCCTTTTATTTCATAGTTCTGATTTATTATTTCCTAGGAGTATTTAAGCATAAAAACACTTTAGTTTTAGGTTAACCTTTGTTTTCTCTGAAGAACCCTAGTTCTCGCCTCCATGCATGCGAAGAACTAATACCCTTTGTTTCGCCTGACGGTTGAAGCCTTTGACTGTATGGTTGTGAGATTCTAAACTCTATTTCACTTTCTATTGATTGTATTGATTCTCATGCTTTTATCTTATTGAATCTTATTGATCTGTCTAGTTTGGCCACCTAGGTTTATTGGTATTGTTCATAGTGCTAAGATTTGGTAATTCCGGGTCGGAGTTCTTTATCTTGTAGCAAACACTTGTTTACATGAGCAGGTCGCATTGTTTACTTGTGAATGAGAATTGATTGCATGCTTATCTGACGGGTTGTCTGAATTGCATGTATCCTGCTATATTCCTTTGCTTAATGCTTCTATTGAATTGAGTCTTGAAGGTCTTTAGATTTGTTTAATAGGAAGTTATATCAGGGCAGGTTGCGCTGATATTTATGTCTGAACAGGAATAGGAACAACAATAGGATTGCATGAGTTAGAGATATCTATGATCAACCTTGCATGTCATTGTGTGGATATTTGTTAGGTGGAACGCTTTCCCAATCATATTTTCACAACTCTTGCTACTTGTTACTTTTACTTGTCTTAGGTTATAGAACAACAACCCCCCCCCCTTTTGTGTGTTCGTTGGTAATAGTTATTTGCTTAAGAATAGACTACTTGATTCTCTTGGGATTCGACCCTTGCTTTCTTGCTATACTAGTTGGTTAGTTAGGTTTTCCTTGATAGGCACAACGATTTTAGCCTCATCAAATTTGGCGCCGTTGCCGGGGAATCAATTTTTTTGTTTTTGTGTGCTTAATTGTTACCAACCTTTCTGTGGACCTGTTGTATGGTCCACACTCGTACTACTGATTCGCTTCTTGTTGCTCTTGATCCAGAGATTGAAAGAACCATTAGCCGCAACCGAAGAGGAACTCGTGAGATTGCTGTCGTACCACAGACTATGAGGCAGTTAACTGCCCCAAACCTGACTCAACAGCCGCTAGCCATCACCTTTCCCAACTTGGGAGAAGAAGGTGTGAACTTTGAACTGAAGTCTGGCCTGATTCATCAATTGCCACACTTCCATGGTTTGGAAGGAGAAGATCCGAATAAGCATTTGGCTCAATTTCATGTTGTTTGCTCCAGTATGAAGCCAATGGGTATAACTGATGATCAGATCATGCTGAGAGCATTTGGGTTCTCTTTGAAAGATGCAGCGAATGATTGGCTGTACTATCTAGCTCTAGGAAGTATCACTACATGGGCTGGAATGAAAAAGGTATTTCTAGAAAAGTACTTCCCTGCTATTAAGCTCAACACTTTGAAGAAAGATATTGCTACCATCGAGCAACATGCTACTGAGACTTTTTATGAGTATTATGAGAGGTTCAAGAGGTTATGTTCGAGTTGTCCATACCATGGGTATGCAGATGAAACGCTCATCCTCTATATTTTCAATGGTTTGCTTGATGATGAGAGTCGTATGGTGAATGCAGCCTGTGGGGGTAACATCTTGAATAAAACAACAGCCCAAGCTAAAGAGATTTTCCATGAGTTATCTGAGGGCTCTAGACAGTTCAGCAGGCGCGAGAGTGTCAGGGCAGTAGAGTCTCAATCAACATCTAGGCTGGAAAATGAGATGAAAGAGTTGAAAGATATGGTGAAGTGCTTAATGGTGAAGAGTGCTGCTCAACAACAAGTAAACGCATGTGGATTGTGTACTGATACAGGACACCCTACTGATGCTTGCCCACAACTTCAAGATCCAAACGCTGAGGTAAATGCTATAGGAGGGTGGCAGCAGAGACCTAGATATGATCCCCAAGCTAATACGTACAATCATGGGACAAGAGATCTTCCAAATCTCAGGTGGGGGAACAATCAAAATGTGCAAAACCCCCATCTCTTGCAACCACCACCTCAACAACAACCACAAGCCCAAGGTTCATCCTCATTCCTTTAACAAATGGTTGAGAAACTCGCTGCAAGCCAAGTAGAGTTACAGCAGAACTGCATGCAATTTCAAAAGGATACAAAGTCGAGTATTCAAAATCTTGAAGTGCACGTTGGACAGATGGCTCAGGCGTTTAATGAGTTTAGAGCAAGAGATTCGGGGAAGCTACCATCTCAAACGGTAGAAAACTCGAGAGCAAACGTCAGTGCATTGTCTCTAAGGAGTGGTAGGAAATTGGAAATTAGACCCGTAACTGAAACAGGGGCTGAAGACGAGACAGAAGAGGGAGACGAATAGAATCCACGACCGCGGATAAGGACCCGCGACCGCGGATCCGACACTGAGGAAACAGCTGAGCATTCAACAAAAAGTTTTCCGCGCCCGCGGCTCGAATACAGAGAATTTTCCGCGCCCGCGGCCCGAAGTGGATGTCCGCGGATCTGTCCCAGAAACGACACTCTTATGTTCGTCCTGTCTTACCTCGTCTCAGCTCTTTGAAACCACCAGCACCTTTCCCTGAGGCATTGAAGGACACTAGAAGGCTGGAGAACCACAAAGATCTCTTCGAGACCTTCAACAAATGCGAGGTAAATATTCCATTACTTAAACTTGTTAAGAGCATTCCTCGCTATGCTAAATTTCTGAAAGAATTATGCACGATCAAAAGAAATCAGAAATTAAAAGAAAAACAAAAGATTAAGGTGAGTGAGCATGTGTCTATTGTGTTTCAAAGGCGTATGCCTAAGAAGTGTGGTGACTATGGCATGTTTAGTATTCCATGTGTTATAGGTGAAACTAAGTTTGACAAAGCTATGCTAGACTTAGGTGCATCTATTAATGTCTTGCCTTATTCTTTGTATGAGTCGCTAGGACTAGGACCATTGCATGCAACAGGAACAATTGTTCAATTGGCTGACAGTTCTACTGTGTACCCTAAAGGGGTAGTTGAAGATGTTCTTGTGAAAGTTGATAATATGTTTTTACCTGTAGATTTCTTTGTTTTGGACATGGATCATGATAAGCATGCTGCCCCTATTCTGTTAGGTAGGCCATTTCTGAAAACTGCTCAAACAAAGATTGATGTTAGTAGTGGAACCCTTAGTATGGAATTTGGTGGGGACAAAGTGGAATACAATATTTATGATATGAGTCCCATTCATGATACGTCTTTGTCTTGCATAAATGTGATTAATCCTACTTGTATGGATGAATTGCAACCTATGTTAGAGAATGTCTTAGGAGACCCACAAGTAGATATCGTTTTGTCTACTAACATGCAGGAGTTCCAGGCTAAGCTAGAGCTTAAAGGTAAGATCTCTCCACATCCTTTGGGCAATCGCCCCACATTACTGACCTCGCCAGGCGAGATACCATTGATGTCTAGTGTGTAGGCACTGGACATTGAGCTGAAACAGCCGCCTGATATGGTCAAAGAGGAGAAAGTGAATGAAACCACTTTCATTTCCAAAGACAAAGTGGTCAAGGTAAGAGGGACGAGGTTCAAGGCGTTCCATGAGTGGTTCAAGAGAGAGTCCAGACAAGAGACTGTTTTCACAAATCCAAATGGAGTTAGTTAAAATCTCTTGAGTTTCATGTCGAGCCACGACATAAAATAAGGCGCTGCTCGAGAGGCAACCCGAGGTTTGAGATTGTTTTTATTTGTTTTGTTCGGTTTAATTTTCTTTTCAGTTTTTCTATGGACATGAGGAAATCACCGAAGCTTAGGGTCAGCTACAGTCAGTAGCCAATCTCGCTGTAAGTCTTCTCTCCCGTATTAAAAAAAAATCAATTCGAGAAAAAAATAATAAATCGGATTTAAAAAAAAATAGAGTGCAGAAAAAAAAATGAGAGAAAAGAAAGTAAGGAGTTGTATTTCATCAAGTTTGGTTTCATCGTTTCATCACCTCTATCATCTATGGATCTACATTTGTTGGAGCTTATCTTGTTGGTGACCATGTTCTTTGCAATGAATTGATTTTGGGTCACCATCTATATTGGAGGTATTCTTTCTTTTGTCTTGGATGAGCTGTGCATTAGTTGATTTCATTGGGTGCTCATCTAGTTTCTCATTCTACTACACCTTGTATTTTATTGGAGGAAGGTCATCCGACCTTGTATGTGAGTCTCCTGTCTCCTTTCCTGGGTTCGTTATTATGTCTTCCATTTCATTGAGGACAATGCAATGTTTAAGTATGGGGGAGGAGAATGTATTCACATGTCTTTATTTGGGTGTTGGTTGTATCTGCATGAATTTATTGAGTAAATTGTTTGAAAAAGCCACAAAAATATGAAAAAGGCAGAAAAATCCTGGGATAGCAAGATCTATGTAACAAGCAGGTAACCTGGACCAGCACTAGGCTGTGGTAAAAAGAGGTTTCGAGTAATGTGAGATTTGGTGAGCCTGGAACAATTATTGAGTGGTTAGGATGAAAACCCGAGAGGGCGCCTAAGCAAGATAAGTTTATAAAAAAAAAAGAGTAATTTTAGGACTTATTCTTATTTGGCGTTGGAAGACATAAAAAGAGGTGATATAAGGAGGAATTCGGGTAGGACCACTTGGGAGTCATAAGGAGTAGAGAAGGCTATGTGTTTATTGTCATATCACTTGTATTAGTTTGATGTTGCTATAGTTGTTGTTTGGAGGATTTGGATGTTGTTTTTGGAGTTGTAATCATTAGACAAGTTTCTTTGTACTTCCTGAGACCTTTGTGTATTACATTGAGGAGTATGTTTTCTTTAGCTTACTCAGAGACGAGCAAGGTCTAAGTATGGGGGAATTTGATAGAGAGTATTTCATACATATTATCTAGTGATTATTAGCTTAGGTTAGGATCATTTGGAAGCCATTTTATATGTAATTGCATGATCCGGAGTTGAAGAGAAGAAGTAATGATTTATGAAGATTAGTGAAGATCGAAGACGTCTTTCGAGGTACTGAAGATATCAAGTAAGAAGACGACAAAAGACTTGACGAGAAGACGAAGACGAAGCTGATGCAGATTTCCGCAGGTGAGCCGCGGGTGAGCCGCGGTCGCGGATTTGCAGCACACTGATTTGGTTAAGTACGATTTCCGCGGGTGGACCCGATTTCCGCGCCCGAGGATTCTGCGCTGAACACCGGATTTGTTTCTGAGTTTTATCTTGTTTTGTTATTTTATTTGTTTCTTTTATTTCCTTTTATTTCATAGTTCGGATTTATTATTTCCTAGGAGTATTTAAGCCTAAAAACACTTTAGTTTTAGGTTAATGACGAGGCGAATTTGTCGTGTGCCAAGTCAAGTAATCCTAACATGCAAACTAAGTAATATAGTGCGCAAGTAAGGGTCGAATCCCAAGAGAATCAGTTTATCAAATTCTTAAGTTATCACAATGACTAACCAAAAAAACGTAGCCAAAGGTTTTTTTTGTGTGGTTTTGATACGAAGTATCGAATGTCAACTTGGTTATAACAAGATTAAGCGAAGTGTTCCACTTAGCGATTATCCACAATTAGATTAACAAGTTGATCTTAGAATCCTTTTTATCCCTATGTCAAGTTCTCAAGTGATCGTTCTAATTCCTGTTCTTGAATAGTTATTAGTCCAACTAGTCCTAATAACCCTTACTCGATTATAACTTTGAAACAATCAAAGTTCAATAACAAAGTAGCAATGCATTCAAGAATAGATAGATACATGCAATATCATGGACAACTAGTCGGATACTCGACATGTACTCAACTCTCTTCTCTAATAACAATCACAACTAGTTCATGCAAATAGATTGTGCTACACAACAAGTATGATAATTCAACTAGAAGTATCAAACTCTAGCAATATGAACAAGACACAACTAACTTAGGTGATCAATCTAAAGTAGTAAATCTAGTTCATCGACAATACAAACAAGAGAGTTGAGACAATCAAAGAGTTAGACAAAGGGAAAGGATAAACTCACAACTTGTTGAATCCAAAAGCTTCAAACGCCAAGTGAAACAAAGGAACTTTTAGCAACTCATAAGTATGTGAAAAACTCTCCAAAAACTTATGCAAAACAAAGGTTATATGATCAAGGATGATCATCCACTACCTAAATAGTATCAACTAATGTAACAGCCGAATTAAGGTACTAAAAACGTATAGAAAGTTACAAAATTAAACACAAATTACTTCAAATGGCAAAGACATCAATTTGATTCTTCTGTCGAGGAACCGCACCCGCGGGTTGAGAGCCGCGAGCGCGGTTTGGGATTCTTCAGATTCTCAGGATGGCAGAGGACCGCGGGCGCGGTTTGGGACCCGCGGGCGCGGCTTGAGCTTTCTCGAGAACTTTGGCTGAAGGTGAAACCCGCGGGTGCGGCTTGAGACCCGCGGGTGCGGCTATGTTGTCTGAGGCAGAACCTGCTGATTTCTTCAAGTCTTCGTCTTCATCTTCGTCTTCAGCAGCTTCTTCCTTATGCTTCAATGCTTCCAATGCTTGTATCATCTCTTGGAATCTCGTATGTAAATCTTCTCTCGAACAGCTCCATGATACAGATTACATAGAAACAAATAACATAATCCTATACAAAACTAGCTAATAATCCATAGTTGCGGTATGTAAAACACCGCTTATCAAACTCCCCCATACTTAGACCTTGCTCGTCCCCGAGTAAGCTAAAAGAAACTTACTCTTTTACAATAATCACTCAAAGATCTCAGGAAGTATGAAAAAGAAAGAAACTACAAATCACTAACACATTTAGTATACAAACAATATGATGAGAAAGAAATCTATCAATTTTGGTCTTCCATAGTGGTTAACATGCAAAAAAAATTTTGTCCTAAGACACTCATTTCACTCATTTTGCCTAGGCGCCTCGAAAGGTTTTCACCTAGCCACTCATTTCATTTTCAATCTCACCATTCCTTACCGCCCTCAAGTCCTTTTTTGCCAAGCCTAATGCAAGCCGAACTACCCGCTTATTGCATGGATTTTTCCATCCTAGGATTTTCATTTGCCTTTTTTCGTATTTTTGTGGCTTTTTCTGTTTTTAATTCCATGCAAAGTACAACAAAATAAAAACCGAAGGGAAATAACAAGGAAATGAAACTACTCTAGGATAAGCAATGAACTAATATCCCTCCCCCATACTTGTAGTGCACAATGCCCTCAGTGTGTAAGACATAGAAAAATAATGAGGAAGAGAGAAAGAAGCTCACTGATCCGGGTCATCCCGGTTTGGATAGTCGGGCCAACGAGCATGCATGTCGAGCCGTAAGTCATCCACCGACTGCTGCAGCCTCTCAACATTTTGGTTCACCGTCTGAACCAACTGGTAGACAAACTCAATCCGCTCGAAAAGACGCTGCTCCCAAGGTATGTCAGCAGGAGCTGCAGATGATGAGCCTTCGCCCCATTGCCTCTGAGGATGAAAACGAGGGGCGGGCTCCTGGAAGTCATCATCATCCTCATCCTCAAGGTCAACTGGCTGCTGATCCAGCTGCTGAACCGGCTCCTGGATGCTGATCCCACCGCGAGCTCGTCGTCGAGCAGCTGCACGAGGGGGAGCGGGTGTTGGGTTGATCCTAAAAGTATGTGCTGGCCCATAAGCAAAATCCTCTGTGAGAGCAATCTCGGGAGGACCGAGCCAAACCCACATCCGCTCGTCCTCATTTACTGTAACCGACTTGAGCCACCTAAGTCGAGTTTGCAGAAATGTGGCATCCAGCAAATAGGGACCCATTGAGGGGTCCGGACTACCTACGCAGTCAAGCGTTTCCCAGTCGGGGACGACAACCTCTAAGATGAGGGTGATCATGCAACCCAAAGCAATCTGTCCCCTTGGTTTTGAGCGGGCTGTCTTACAGGAGTGAACAAATAGTGAGAGCCAATCCGGAATTACCTGACATTCCGGCATAAGAGCATATAGATACTTCAGCTGGTAGGCAGGCACCTTGTTCACCTCAGAAAGCCCAAAGAAGGCCATAGATAGGGCCCGCTGTGTCAGGCGGAGACATGGATGGGACATCTTAGCATTATAGTCATTACCATGGGTGTCCCGAACTTGTCCCGTCCATGTGTACCAGACCTGTGTAGGGCTGTCACCAACTGTAGTGTCATAATCTGCAGAGGGAACCTGAGAGATTCCCAAGATGTGGCGCAACTGTTCAGCCTAAACCGTAAAGGACCGTTCATTGTAAATGAACTGGATGGCCGAGATGAAGGTGGTCTCCGAGACGGTCTTGGACTTGAGGCTCGCCAGAAACTGATAGGTAGCCTCAGCATGAGTGGGAGCTGACCTGAACAAGAAACCATGCAGCCCTGCGTGCTCAAGCATGGCCTCAGTGCATGCAGTCATACCCAAATCATCGAGCATACGTAGATGAAAAAATCTCGTGGCTACACACTGCTTAGCCCTTAAATAAGCTAAGTTGGCCTGAACCTGTTGTTGCCACAAATCATTTTTGTGGCCTCGAGATGTTCCTACTGCAGCCATCAAAGTGTATACACAAAGAAAATGCTACCACAAATCCGCACACAACAAAGATACCAAGCAGCAGCAGCAACAACACAATAGCAAAAAGCCCTCCTCGAGGCGTAAGAAAATCAACAACGATGAGGGCGGTTGTCAGAAAAACTTACTGAAATCAGCAAACAATGGACGACAGAGGCAAAAGCCGCGGGCGCGGGTTGGGAGCCGCGGGTGCGGTTTTTGCTTTTGTCTGAATTCTGGCGAGGAGGGAGCCGCGGGCGCGGTTTTGGAGCCGCGGGTGCGGTTTCTGCGAGGTGGAGAATTTCTTGGCAGGGCGAGGCCGCGGGTGCGGGTTTGTAGCCGCGGGTGCGATTTCGTCGAGACAGAGAACTTCTGGGCAGGGCGAGGTAGCGGGCGCGGGTTTTTGAGCCGCGGTTGCGGTTGGATTCCGGCGCGGGTGCGGGTGCGGCTGTGGAGGAGGACTTGGTGGGAGGGTGTTGGTGTTGGGAAAGAGAAGGGTTTGGTGTGAGGTTTTTGGTGTTTGAGAAAGAGAAGTGGAAGGTAGGGTATGAGGGAAGTGGGAGGTGGGAGAGTTTTATGTGGTGGGAGGTAGAGAATGAAATTTGATATGGAGAAGGGTAGAAGATGAAATTCGATATGGAGAAGGGTAGAAGATGAACCGTCAATTCCTTTTCTTTTCTCTTTTTTTTTTTCTTTCATAAACGAAAAGAAGAACCGTCAATTCCTTTAGTAGCAAACGACCATCGTCTTCTCGTCTTGACTTCCTAGAAAATAGAAAACAAAACAATTAAAAAGAAAATTAAATTCAAGGGAAAAAAGAAGAATACCCTGGGTTGCCTCCCAAGCAGCGCCTTGGTTAGAGTCGTGGCTCGACTTGGTTTCCCGTCTTCAATTTTCAAAAGTTGGCTCTTCTAGAGCCATTTTATCGAAAGACACTTTGGTGAATCCCTCATGGTAAGGTTTTAACCTTTGACCATTCACCTTGAAGACGTTGTGGTTGTCTTTGTCAAACAACTCCACGGCGCCATGAGGAAAGACGCGACCAACAACATACGGGCCATTCCACCGGGATCGCAACTTACCCGGAAAAAGTTGAAGACGAGATTGGTAGAGCAAGACCTTGTCTCCCACCTTGAAATCTTTCCTCAAGATGTTCTTGTCATGCCAAGCCTTCGTCTTTTCCTTGTAGATCATCGCATTCTCATACGCATCCCGGCGTATCTCTTCAAGTTCTTGGATTTGCAACTTCCTAAAGTCGCCTACCTCATCCAACTCCATGTTTCATTTTTGCACCGCCCACCACGCCTTGTGCTCTAACTCCACCGGAAGGTGACAAGCCTTCCCAAACACAAGTCGATATGGGGACATTCCTATTGGAGTTTTGTAGGCGGTCCTATACGCCCAAAGTGCATCATCCAACCTTAGACTCCAATCCTTTCGATTAGGAGCCACCGTCTTTTCCAGAATACCCTTGATTTGCCTATTGGACACCTCAGCTTGTCCATTGGATTGGGGTGATAAGCAGTTGAGACTCGTTGAGTGACATGGTACTTCTTTAAAAGTGCACTCACCGTCTTGTTGCAAAAGTGAGTACCTTGGTCACTTATAAGAGCCTTTGGGATCCCAAAACGAGAAAAGATATTCTCCTTCAAGAAACCTGCTACCACTCGGGAATCATCAGTTCTGGTGGCCTTCGCTTCCACCCATTTGGAAACGTAGTCCACCGCAAGTAAAATGTATAAATTCCCAAACGAACTAGGAAAGGGTCCCATGAAATCAATACCCCAAACATCAAAAATCTCACAAAAGACTAATGGTGTTTGTGGCATCTCATTTCGTTTAGAAATTTTCCCGACCCTTTGGCATCGGTCGCAGGCTTTGCAAAAGGCAAACGCATCCCGAAAGATGTGTGGCCAATAGAAGCCGGCGTCCAATACCTTCCTAGCCGTTTTATTACCCCAAAATGCCCCCACATGCATGAGAATGACAAAAAGTAAGGACAGACTGTACCTCGTTATCCGGGAGGCATCGTCGGATTACCTTGTCAACACAATGTCTCCAAAGGTAGGGGTCATCCCAAACGTAGAAACGTGATTCCCGCTTGATCCTATCTTTTTGAGCTTTGGTGTAGTTCGGCGGGAATTCTTCGCAAACCAGGTAGTTCGAGATATAGGCAAACCATGGTTTGAAAGACCGGAGGGCGAAAAGCTTGTATTCGGGGTCAATTTCTGCATACTCGGTTGTCAGAAAACCGCGATCGCGGTTATTGAGACGCGGTCGCGGCTCTCCTTGCAGTGAGACTTCTGGCAAACACAAACCGCGGGTGCGGTTTACTAGCCGCGGGCGCGGTTCTCTTTTTTCCGAAAATACTTGAGAGCCCAAACCGCGGGTGCGGTTTCCTGGCCACGGGTGCGGTTTGTTCTCAGCAGAAGCAGAAATTGCAGAATGAATTTGATACAAATTTTCGTCCGGGAATGTACCTTGAATTTGAACCTGTAATTTACCGTCCTCTTGCACGATCCGGCTCAAATGATCAGCTACGGAGTTTTCGACTCCCTTCTTGTCCCGGATTTCCACATTGAACTCGCTTAAGAGCAAAACCCATCGAATGAGTCTTGGCTTTGATTCCTTCTTCGTCATGAGATAACGAAGAGCAGCGTGGTCCGTGTGGATAATCACCTTCGTGCCCAAAAGATATTGCCGAAATTTTTCAAGGGCAAACACCACGGCTAGCAACTCCTTTTCCGTGGTGGAGTAATTCCTCTGAGCTCCGTTCAAAGTCGTGGAAGCATAGTAGATGACGTGCATTGCTCTGCCGACTTTTTGACCAAGAACGGCTCCCACCGCATGATCACTAGAATCACACATGATCTCAAAGGGTAGAGACCAATCGGGTACTTGGATGATTGGTGCTTCGGTGAGGTGGGCTTTCAGAGTGTCGAATGCCTTCTTGCACACATTCGACATGTCAAAAGTAGCTTCCTTTTTCAAAAGCTCACATAGGGGCGTGGAGATCTTAGAGAAGTCCTTGATAAACCTGCGATAAAAACCTGCATGGCCTAGGAAAGAACGCACTTCACGCACATTAGTAGGATAAGGCAACGATTGAATGACGTCAATCTTTGCCTTATCGACCTCAATACCCCTAGCTGAAATTATGTGCCCCAATACTATCCCTTGTTCAACCATAAAATGACACTTTTCAGAATTCAATACTAGATTAGTATCTACACATCTTTTAAGCACGAGTGACAAATGATTTAAACATGCATCAAAGCTATCCCCATGTACCGTAAAATCATCCATAAAAACTTCTATGAAATGTTCAATGTATTCCGAAAAGATACTTACCATACATCGTTGAAAGGTCCCGGGCGCGTTACATAATCCAAAAGGCATCCTACGATATGCAAAAGTGCCAAAGGGACATGTAAACGTCGTCTTCTCTTGATCTTCGGGTGCAATAGCCACCTGAAAATACCCTGAATACCCATCTAGGAAGCAATAATACGGACGACCGGCAAGTCGTTCAAGCATTTGATCAATACAAGGGAGGGGAAAATGATCTTTTCGGGTTACCGTGTTCAGCTTGCGGTAGTCAATGCATACTCTCCAACCCGTTTGAGTTCGGGTAGGAACCATCTCACCTTGTTGATTCTCTACCAATGTTATGCCCCCCTTCTTAGGGACACATTGAGTTGGACTCACCCATTGACTATCCGAGATGGGGTAGATCATGTCAGCTTGAAGAAGTTTCAGCACCTCCTTCTTGACCACCTCCATCATAGGTGGGTTTAACCTTCTTTGGGGTTGCCTAGAGGGTTTATCACCTTCCTCAAGAAGGATCCTGTGCATACAGGTGGAAGGGCTAATTCCCTTGATGTCAGCAATGGTCCACCCAAGAGCGGTAATGTGTTCTTTCAGCACCATCACCAACCTTCTCTCTTGTTCACCTGTCAACTTGCTTGAAATGATTACCGGGAGGGTATCATTTTCCCCAAGAAAAGCATACTTCAAGTGCTCGGGTAATTGCTTGAGCTCTACAACTGGTGCCTGCACAATAGAAGGAAGAAGCTTTTCGCTCTCCAAAGTTAGTAGCATGGGCCGACCGGCCAAAATTCTACCCGAAGCGTCTAGACGAGCTAGAACACTTTGAATCTCAGGTGGAAGAGACAAATCAAGTGTTGGTGAGTGAACGATGCTGTGTTCTAATACACTTTGTAATTCATCTAAGCCAAAGATATTGAAAACATCTTGGACTATAGGATCAATTACATCAATTGAACAAATAGACGCAGCATCTTCGACAGGGTGTTTCATAGCATCAAAAATGTTAAATTGAACTATTTCCCCATCGAACTCTAAAGTAAGAGATCCACTAGCCAAATCAATCTTTGTGTTAGCGGTTCGCATGAAGGGCCTCCCAAGCAAAATAGGAGCAGCTTGCCCATCATGTTCCATGTCTAACACATAGAAATCAGCGGGAAAGAACAAATTATCCACCATAACCAAAACGTTTTCAACTACACCTTTAGGATACACGGTGGACCTATCGGCTAGTTGAATAACAATTCCGGTTTCATGAAGTGGACCTAACCCGAGAATCTTATAGAGAGAGTAAGGCAACACATTTATCGATGCACCCAAATCGAGCATGGCTCGTTCAAAATGTGTGTCGCCTATACGGCAAGGTATGCTGACCATGCCCGGATCGCTGCACTTCTTAGGCATTCGCCTTTGAAATACAGCGGAGACACGCTCGCTTACCGTCACCTTTTGTTGCCCTTTCAACTTTTGATTCCTCTTGATTGTGCAAAGTTCTTTTAAAAACTTTGCATATCGAGGAATGCTTTTAATTAACTTGAGCAAGGGGATGTTTACCTCACATTTGCTAAACGTCTCAAACAACTCCTTGTCGTTTTCCGGCCTTTTGGTGTTCCTAAGGGCATCGGGAAACGGGGCGGGAGGCTTGGTGGAGTTGAGAGGTGGAAAGTTGGGGCGAACGTAGTTGTCCTGTCTCAACTGGAAATCCCCCCGATCCTCCACTTCGAGTTCAGCATTTTGTGAAGGAAAGTCTGAAATATTTACCTCGGTGGAGGAGCCGCGGGTGCGGTTTTCAACCCGCGGGCGCGGCTCGTCAGTCCAATTGTTTTCTGGCTCAGTAGAGGAGCCGCGGGCGCGGTTTTCTACCCGCGGGCGCGGTTCTTCAGGAAAATTGCTTTCTGGCTCAGTGGAGGAGCCGCGGGCGCGGCTCTCGGCTGTCCTCAAAATCCAATTTTTCTGCAGAAGCCTCGACAAGGTTTTTGGTTTCCCCCAAAATCTTACCACTTCTTGTTGTCACTGCACTTACATTTCTGGTTGGATTCACCACCGTTTGGGACGGTAGAGAATTGGTATTTGTTGTGCAATGGTGGTAACAGCCTCAACCAACTGCCCAATTTGCTTCTCCATGTTCTTAATGCTCGACTCGGTCGTTTGAACATGAGTTGTGAAGTGTTGAGTCAAGGATCTCAGCAGCTCCGCAGTAGATGGTCCAGCATTGGGTCGAGGGCCTTGAGCTTGTTGTTGGGGCTCATTTGGATCACGCCACCGAAAATTGGGATGATCTCTATACCTCGGGTTGTAGTTGTTTTGTTGATCACCACGAGGTCGTGGGGGTCCATACCCACCAGCAGCAGCATTGACTTCAGCAACATCTTCACCTTCAAGCTCAGGGCATTTATCTGTAAAATGAGAAGGGTCAACACAAATACCACATACCTTTACTTGTTGTTGTTGTCCTTTTTGCAACTGAGAGACCATCTTCTTCAATTCTACAAGCTCAGCTACAAGAGCGGGATCCCCTGAACTTGCTGCGTGCACTCCCTTTTTGGTGTATATCCTACCAAAACTCCTTGTGCTCTCAGCCATATCTTGCAATTTCTCCATGGCATCCTCCGGCGTCATGTTGAGAATATTCCCACCACACGCAGCATCAACCAT
The DNA here is from genome assembly GCA_029168935.1 of Oxyria digyna. Taxonomy (NCBI): domain Eukaryota; kingdom Viridiplantae; phylum Streptophyta; class Magnoliopsida; order Caryophyllales; family Polygonaceae; genus Oxyria; species Oxyria digyna. Next base: position 20,272,730 of record JAPVLV010000010.1, on the reverse strand, counting down.
CCTCCTTTCTTGGTTAAGGAGACCATTGCAAATGTAAAGCACTAGATCCTCGGTATCATACCCATAAAAAGGGCATGAAGCACACAACCCCTTGAAGCGTTCAAGGTAGTCATAGAGAGTTTCGTCTTCACTTTGCTCGACATGGGCTATCTCCTTCTTGAGAGCATTTGCCTTTTTCACCGGAAAATACTTGCTCAAGAACACCTTGTGCAACTTTTCCCAATTATCAACCGAACCGGTTGGCAAATGGTAATACCAAGAACGAGCACCATCCTTCAAAGTGAACCCGAAGGCTCTCATCTTGATCTGCTCTTCCGTGACGTTTGGCGGTTTGGTCGTCATGCAAATGTCATGAAATTGGTTCAAATGCATGATTGGATCCTCACCAGCCAAACCATGGAAACTTGGGAGCAAATTGATCACCCCTGACTTGAGCTCGAAAGTCACCCCATGAGCAAGGGGTGGAATAACCACAGCTTGAGGTTGCTGTGTCAGGTTCGGTGTTTGCCGCTCTCTCAAAGTGCGAGTAACACCTCCTCCTGGTAGCCTTGTCTCAATTAGCTCCCGTTGAGCATTAACGACCAACTGCATGTCAGCCAATTGACGCTGCACTTCAGCAAGAGCTTCTCGATCGGCCATTTCTGCTATCTCAGTCCCGACTCTGTTCTCTATTCGATTCCGATGAAAAGTTCTCTCGATCTCTGAATCAAGAATAGAAAGAGGCTGATTTGTAGAACGGGTGTTGACCATTCACTAGTCAACACTAAAGTTAGTCAAAATAAGAACTTAAAAATAAGAAAATTTGATTCCCCGACAACGGCGCCAAATTTGACGAGGCGAATTTGTCGTGTGCCAAGTCAAGTAATCCTAACATGCAAACTAAGTAATATAGTGCGCAAGTAAGGGTCAAATCCCAAGAGAATCAGTTTATCAAATTCTTAAGTTATCACAATGACTAACCCAAAAAACGTAACCAAAGGGGGGGTTTTTGTGGTTTTGATACGAAGTATCGAATGTCAAATTGGTTATAACAAGATTAAGCGAAGTGTTCCACTTAGCGATTATCCACAATTAGATTAACAAGTTGATCTTAGAATCCTTTTTATCCCTATGTCAAGTTCTCAAGTGATCGTTCTAATTCCTGTTCTTGAATAGTTATTAGTCCAACTAGTCCTAATAACCCTTACTCGATTATAACTTTGAAACTATCAAAGTTCAATAACAAAGTAGCAATGCATTCAGGAATAGATAGATACATGCAATATCATGGACAACTAGTCGGATACTCGACATGTACTCAACTCTCTTCTCTAATAACAATCACAACTAGTTCATGCAAATAGATTGTGCTACACAACAAGTATGATAATTCAACTAGAAGTATCAAACTCTAGCAATATGAACAAGACACACTAACTTAGGTGATCAATCTAAAGTAGTAAATCTATTTCATCGACAATACAAACAAGAGAGTTGAGACAATCAAAGAGTTAGACAAAGGGAAAGGATAAACTCACAACTTGTTGAATCCAAAAGCTTCAAACGCCAAGTGAAACAAAGGAACTTTTAGCAACTCATAAGTATGTGAAAAACTCTCCAAAAACTTATGCAAAACAAAGGTTAGATGATCAAGGATGATCATCCACTACCTAAATAGTATCAACTAATGTAACAGCCGAATTAAGGTACTAAAAACGTATAGAAAGTTACAGAATTAAACACAAATTACTTCAAATGGCAAAGACATCAATTTGATTCTTCTGTCGAGAAACCGCACCCGCGGGTTGAGAGCCGCGGGCGCGGTTTGGGATTCTTCAGATTCTCAGGATGGCAGAGGGCCGCAGGCGCGGTTTGGGACCCGCAGGCGCGGCTTGAGCTTTCTCGAGAACCTTGGCTGAAGGTGAAACCCGCGGGTGCGGCTTGAGACCCGCGGGTGCGGCTTGAGACCCGCGGGTGCGGCTATGTTGTCTGAGGCAGAACCTGTTGATTTCTTCAAGTCTTCGTTTTCGTCTTCGTCTTCAGCAGCTTCTTCCTTATGCTTCAATGCTTCCAATGCTTGTATCATCTCTTGGAATCTCGTATGTAAATCTTCTCTCGAACAACTCCATGATACAGATTACATAGAAACAAATAACATAATCCTATACAAAACTAGCTAATAATCCATAGTTGCGGTATGTAAAACACCGCTTATCAGTTAACCTTTGTTTTCTCTGAAGAACCCTAGCTTTCGCCTCCATGCCTGCGAAGAACTAATTCCCTTTGTTTCGCCTGACGGTTGAAGCCTTTGACTGTATGGTTGTGAGATTCTAAACTCTATTTCGCTTTCTATTGATTGTATTGATTCTCATGCTTTTATCTCATTGAATCTTATTGATCTGTCTAGTTTGGCCAGCTAGGTTTATTGGTATTGTTCATAGTGCTAGGATTTCGTAATTCCGGGTCGGAGTTCTTTATCTAGTAGCAAACACTTGTTTACATGAGCGGGTCGCATTGTTTACTTGTGAATGAGAATTGATTGCATGCTTATCTGACGGGTTGTCTGAATTGCATGTATCCTGCTATATTCCTTTGCTTAATTCTTCTATTGAATTGAGTCTTGAAGGTCTTTAGATTTGTTTAATAGGAAGTTATATCAGGGCGGGTTGCGCTGATATTTATGTCTGAACAGGAATAGGAACAACAATAGGATTGCATGCGTTAGAGGTATCTATGATCAACCTTGCATGTCATTGTGTGGATATTTGTTAGGTGGAACGCTTTCCCATTCATATTTTCACAACTCTTGCTACTTGTTACTTTTACTTGTCTTAGGTTATAGAACAACAACTCCCCCCCTTTGGTGTGTTCGTTGGTAATAGTTATTTGCTTAAGAATAGACTACTTGATTCTGTTGGGATTCGACCCTTGCTTTCTTGCTATACTAGTTGGTTAGTTAGGTTTTCTTTGATAGGCACAACGATTTTAGCCTCATCAGCTAGCGCGACGCGTCGAGGTGTTGAATGGAAAGGTCGCGTCCCTTGAGGCTGACGCCGAGGAGAAAGTAAAGGTGTACGAGAAGAACTTGCGAGAGACTAGTACTTACTATTCGTGTATATCTCGTATTGAGGTTATGGAGGAGTTTCGTGCGGGTCGTCACGTAGATTGGGATGTGGAACGCGAGCGTGGTGAATTTGCTGTTCTTTTTCCCGTTCCGCCCGAGGGGGTTTCTCTTGTACGCGTACCCTCAAGTTCGCCAGTCTTAGTGTCTAGTGACGCGGATGTAACTTTAGATGGCGTCGTCGTTTCCGCGGATAAGGATGTATCTCCTTCTTCTTAGTTTAGCCAACTGTCATCTTTTTGCTTGTTGCATTTTTGCTTTTGTGGAACATCAGCTTTTCGCCACGTTCTTGTGTGGAGAATTCTTTTTGAATACGTATTGGACGTTTGTTGCTTCTTTCTTTGCGTAAGGATTTCATTTATCTTTAACCTTTGGTGGGACTACTATCCCCTTTTGGAGAATCTGACTTCGAATCTTTTATGGAGTCGGGTTTTCCAAACATTTCTTACTTGTGACGCGTAGGTCGATCTTTGACTTCGAGGTTTCATTTTTTCTACCCCTTGTATCATTGTGGTCATCGCGGCTGCTTTAGTTACGTTGCCGGCTTACATGAAGGTTGGGTCCAGCATTTCCTCCGAACCCTGAAGCGAGTGGCGGACATAGGTCAGCGTGTGATTTTATCAGCTTGTGACGTTACCCCTTACTTTTAAGGTGGGTCCCTCACGCTAGCGTTAGGTCGACGTCGAACTCTTTTAATCGACGGGCCTATTCATCGTGTGGCGTCCGATTTCTAGATTGTTAGGACTTACGATGCCGGTGGACGCATCCCTGCCGGTTTGGCGTTTTGCCCGTGGATTCATGACTCTCAGAGGGGCCGTGGAAGGTGCAAGTACGCGTTCCTGGAGAGTGGTCGTGGCGATAGGTTTCCCTTCTTCGCTCAGAGGACCGTGCCAGTTTCGTGAGGTGCCGGGCTTCATTCCCCATGACCATTGCCACACGTCGCTAACAATCATGGGAAGCGTCGACTCAGAGTCGGCGGTTCGGCTAACGTTGCATACCCGTAGATGGAGCCTTAAACGCGTATGCTAACGAAATTCGCCCCCGGCGCGGATTTTCGCCGCGGCCTTATTAAGCTTGATGTTACGTCATAGACACAGAGCAAGTACTTTGAAATGAAACAACTCGGCATGCATTGCATATCAGATAAGAAAGTGCATACTTATGTATTAATGAAGACTTCATGAATTCTGATGAACTAAGACGTCTACCCCTAGTCTCGACGACCCCTTTGTCATTCCGACTCTAAAACATGCTTGAACATAATGAGGAATCTAAAATATGCATAGGAACAAGTAGAAATCAAATCAACTATCACGTTCTCTAATAGTAATATTTCTTAAGATGTGTCGCGTTCCACGAACGCATCAATGGTACTCCTTCTGGTGTAACGAGTTCGTAGGCTCCTCGCCCTACGACTTGTGCTATTTGGTATGGACCTTCCCAGGACGCGGCGAGCTTTCCGACGCTCTTATCCTTGGTATTTGGAAATACTTTTCTTAAGACCCAGTCTCCTACTTGGAAAGTTCTTGCTTTTACTCTTCGGTTATAGCATCGGGCAGCGATTTGTTTTTGTGCTGCCATCAAGGTTATTAAACTCGAGAATCTACTGGTGATTCGACGGGGGTCCTTAGACTCGACTCGTAGACTTGACTTGTATATTCGTAAGAATCTACTAAAATAATAAATAAAAATAAAATACTTAATAAAATAATAAATAACCTATAAATTTTAATAAATAATAATAAAATTTTAAAGTTATTGTTAATTGTTAGTCATAAACTTCTAAGATAAAGCTTGTATTTGCTTTGGTAAGTGATAACCTATCACATTATTAAGCAAAAAACCAAAGTTACTTAACAATTCAAGAAAAATAATTGTTCAATCTCAAACAAAGTTACTTAGGAATTGAGAGATAGCGGGCCTTTTCTTCATCGTACAACAAAACTCCAACAAAGCCCAAAAGCCACAAAGCCCAAAGGCTACAATAAGATAGCGGGCCGTTTCTTCATTTAGGCTGCATGCCAAAATTTCATTAATAATAAGTAACTAAAAACATACTCGTACGAGTTTGTTATATTCGTATGAATCTACGAATGTGACCGAGTCTGACCGAGTTTGATACGAGTGTGATGCCCACCGAATTTTTCTCCCGAGTTAATTCGTTAACCATATCTTGACTCGTAAACTCGTACGGTTCTACGAGTCAACTCGCGAATTTAATAACCATGGCTGCCATCCTCAACGCTGCGTTATCTCTTATCTCGTCGACCATATCTATCATGAACGTCATCATTGGAGTATTTCTTTCTTCAGGGAGAGACCGATATCTTTCTGTTGGTACTTCCACCTCAGTTGGCAGGACGGCTTCGCAACCGTACACGAGAGAGAATGGTGTTCTTCCCGTTGCTCTCTTAGGCGTCGTTCTGTCGGCCCACACTATAGCTTGGAGTTGGTCCACCCAATTTCCCTTGCATTCTTCTATCCTTTTTTTGAGGTTGCTTACGATGACCATGTTACTTGATTCTGCTTGCCCGTTCGCTTGAGGGTATCTTGGCGTCGAGTAGACTAGACGTATCCCCTTTTCCTCGCAGAACGATACAATGTTCTTGCTAATGAATTGCGATCCGTTATCGCATACAATGGTGTGAGGGATTCCGAATCTCTTGATGATGTTTCTTTCGATGAAGGAGATGACATGGGAATCTTTGATGTTCTTGAACGTTTCGGCCTCTATCCACTTGGAGAAGTAATCTGTGACGGCGAGCATTAGTGTCTTTGGCCCTAGGGTTAGGGGAATAGGTCCTACTATATCCATCCCCCACTGCATGAATGGCCAAGGAGACGTTATGGAATGGAGCTTTTCAGCCGGCTGATGCGGGATTGGGGCGTGTCTTTGGCAAGCGTCACACCTCTTGACGTGATTCATCGCGTCTTGTCTCATCGTGGGCCAATAGTACCCCGCCGAGTGTGCTTTGGTCGCTAGGCTTCTTCCTCCTGAATGATTTCCATATTCTCTGTTGTGTAGCTCGCGTAGAATATCTTGGATCTTTTCCTCTGTCAGCCACGTTAAGAATACGCCGTTCGACGACCATTTTAGTAATTGGCCCTTGTCCACTATGAAGGTCGTTGCTTTTTGCTTCAATAGCCTCGCTTCATACGCGTTACCCAGGAGGCGTCCGTGTCGTAACCATTCGTAATAAGGCGTTATCCAGGAGTCTTGACTCCTTACTGTGAGTGTTTGCTTCAGAATTGCCTCTTTATTGATAGATGCGCTGCTGAGTGGAGGAACGAGATATTTTGATATTCTCTCGGGTCAATCGATGAACCCAGCTTTGCCAATGCGTCAGCTTGTGTGTTAGCGTCTCTGGGGATCTATCTGATTTGGCAGCTTTTGATCTTCTTGAACAATCCCTTTACTACTTCGAGGTATAAGGTCATCTTCGAATCTTTAGTGGCGTACTCACCTCGAACTTGGTTGACTACCAGCAGCGAATCGCAATAGATATCAAGTTTCTGAACCTGTAGGTCGATGGCGACGCGTAGGCCGACGATCAAAGCTTCATACTCGGCTTCGTTGTTCGTTGCTTTGAAGTCACACCTTATGGCTTGGACGACCCTATCTCCTTGTGGTGATTTCAGGACGATGCCCAGTCCTACCTCATTCTGGTTCATCGCTCCGTCCATGTGCAAGATCCACTTTGCGAATTCTACCTTGTTTACGTGTGAGACTGCTTCTCGCTCTAGGGTTGGACTGAAATCTGCCACGAAATCTGCTAACGCTTGGGATTTGATTGCTTTTCTTCCTTCGTAGATGATGTCGTAGCCGCCGAGATGAACCGTCCACTTCGTCATTCTCCCGGACATTTCTGGCTTCTTCACTATATTCTTCAAAGGCGACGTGGTTCTTACTATGATGGTATGGGATTCGAAGTAGGGTTTCAATTTCACCGATGCCATCACTAATGCCAACGTCAGCTTTTCCATGGCGGAGTACCTCGTTTCCGCTGACGATAGCGTTTTACTTACGTAGTAGACGGGTTGTTGCTCCTCCCCTTCTTCTCTTACGAGAACGGCGCTGATAGCAATTTCGGAGACTACTAGGTATACGAACAAAGGCTCTCCTTCTTTAGGCTTTGATAGGAGTAAGGGACTTGTCAGATAACTCTTAAGCTCTGTGAAGGCTTCTTCGTGGCATTCCGTCCAAGAGAAGGACTAATTCTTCCGGAGAGTGTCGTAGAAGAGTCGATTTCTCTCGGAGGCTTTGGAGATGAACCTGTTTAACACAGCGACTCTTCCTGTTAGCTTCTGGATGTCTTTTACGCAACGTGGAGATTCGAGATCAAGTATGGCTTTAATCTGTTCGGGACTTGCTTCTATTCCTCTATGGGTTACTACATACCCGAGGAAATTCCCGGAAGAGACCCCGAATGAACACTTGGTAGGGTTGAGCTTCATGCTATATTCTTCTAGGATCTCGAACGTCTCTTTCATATGTGCTACGTGATCTTTTGCTTGTTTAGACTTCACTAGCATGCCGTCTATGTAAACTTGCATTGTGTCCCCTATTTTCTCCTCGAACATTTTATTCACCAATCGTTGATACGTAGCTCCAACATTCTTGAGGGCAAAAGGCATGACCTTGTAGCAATATATCCCCTGGTTCGTCACGAACGCGGTCTTTTCTTGATTGGCGGGGTTCATCTGTATTTGGTGTTATCCGCTGAACGCGTCCATGAACGTCAGCATCTCATGCCCTGCCGTCGCATCTACCATGGCGTCGATGTGAGGGAGTGGAAAGGAATCTTTAGGACAGGCTTTGTTAAGATCTGTGAAATCGACGCAGACTCTCCACTTCCCGTTCTTCTTTTGGACGAACTACGACGTTGGCGAGCCAGTCGGGGTACTTCGCTTCTCGTATCTTACCTGTCTCAAAGAGATTCTTTACTTCTTCGTCTACGACTTTATTGCGTTCGGGAGCGAATTTTCTTCTCTTCTGCTTGACTGGAGTGAACTTCGGATCAACGTTTATTGTGGAGCATCACGTTGAGATATGATGAGGTTTTGATTAAATGTCAAACATCCACTAATGGTTTACTTGAGTGCGTAGATATTGTTACTAGTGTGTGCAGGAACGAAGGGAGTCTACTTGTGTGTAGACAGGAACGAAGGAAGTCTACTTGTCCGTAGACATGAACAAAGGAAGTATAAGCACGTACGAAGGAAGTCTTGCTGTAATCCATGAGGCGTAAGGTTACGACGAATGGAAGACAACTGTGAAGAATAATGTTCATCCGAAGAAGATCATTGGTCGAAAATATCTTGGAGAATGGACTTGGAGAATTATGGAAGAGTTGCATTTCAAAGAAGGAAAGAAGATCTTGTCAAAGAAGGAAAAGAAGATCTCGCCAAATAAGGAAAGTGAAAACTCGGAAGAAAGATGGGCATTGGAGGTGCGTGTGAAGAAGCACCAAAGGAATAAGGAAATATTACGCGCAAGGAATATTTCCTTATGCGCTTTGTTTCCTTATTTGATCTAGGCGGTGCACCGAAGTGTAAGGCCCAAGGTGACTACTCGGAGAACAAGTTGGAATGTCACACAGAAGAAAATATTTCTTAGTAAGAGATTTCCTTGTGAAAGATTTCTTAGGAAGAGATTTCCTTGTGAATGAAATATTAGGAAGCGATTTCCTTTTAGAAATATATTGTGAGATTTGTGGTAATATTAGAACGGCTAGATTGGTAGTTAGGTTTGAGCTATTTAATTTGCTATATATTGCATGGGAATTGCATAGCTTAGTAACACTTTGAAGAGCGAAAACCTAATACTCGGTTTAGAGTTGTTCTACGTGTGTGAGATTGAGATTCAAGTGAGAAGAGTGATCCGAGATCTAGCTAGGACGTCTAGGTGAGTGATCCAACTTCTATTGTAATCAAGATATCAATACAACAAGTAGACTCGTTCAAACTCTCTCTAGTGAAAGCTAGAGAGGAGTGGTTTTTCGCCTCGAGGACTTTTTGGTACTTGGGGTGTTTCCACTATATATCATCGTATGCAGGTTTGATTTACATTATTGTTTGTCTTTCTGCATTATTTACTTATCAAGGAACAATAGCTTTTGTTCCTTGAGTTTTTATACGCTAATCGATCTAACAATTGGTATCAGAGCCTGGTCTCTAGATTGTTTCAATTAGCTTTGCAGGACAATATGTCATCCAACAATGCAATCAACGATTCATTCTGGAAACCCCCAATGCTGAAGCCAGGAGAGTATGATTGGTGGTCTATTCAGTTTGAGTCACATACTCAGTCTCTTGACGCCCAGATCGGGAGAGTTATTGAATTTGGAGATGTCATCATTCTTGACTTAAATGATGACGACAAAACCAAAGAGAAAAAGAGATCTGACTATAGTGACGCAGACTACAAAATCCTTGAGAAGAACGCCAGGGCTAAAAAGATCCTTTACATGGCTCTAAGTCCGGGCGATCTTCGAAAGATTCTGAAGTACAAGACCGCCAAGGAAATCTGGGATGCACTAAAGAGGACATACTCTGGAAGTAATGATGTCAAGAGGAACAAACTTCTTGCTGCTCAAAAGGACTATGAGCAAGCTGTGCAGGAGAAAGGTGAATCATTGGAAGACTTCCATGCAAGGTTTGAAGGCTATGTGAGTCAAATTGAATTTCTAGGTGAAGAGCTCCCTTAGTGGAAAGTCACCTATCAATTCATGCAAGCACTGAATGCCCAGTGGGACGAGTTCATCAATGCTCTTCAAGCTCAAAGCGATATCAAAGAAATTTCCTTGGAAGACCTTGTGTGCCATCTCAAGAGTCACTATGAAATTCTTGAGAGGAAGATCTTGACAAGGAAAGATACGGACAAAGGAAAATCAATTGCTTTAAAGGTGGAAAAGGCTTTTGATCTGTCCTGGATGGAAGACCATGAAATTGAAGAGGACGACATAGTTTCCCTCATCACAAGAGCCTTCAGGAAAGCATAGAGAGGAGGAGAGACACGTCACACCAAAGGTAACCAAAGTCCAAAAGAAATTATTTGCTATAATTGCCAAAAAGCAGGTCACTTCGCCAGGAACTGCTTCAAGAAAAGAGTAGAGGAACCACCAGAGAAATCCGCAATGATGGCGGCAACCTGGGAAGAAACAAAAGACAACCTATATCTCATGGCAAGCGGGATTAATCAAGATGACGCCAACCAGGTACCTATTCATTCTTGGTATATAGACAGTGCCTGCTCATGTCACATGACAGGGAACAAAGAATGGTTTCAATCACTAAATTTCCAAGGCGGAGGCTCCATCACTTTCGGGAACAAAAGCAAAGGAGAAGTTCAAGGAACAGGCAAGGTAAGTATCTCCGACAAACTCTCTGTCAATAATGTGAATCTAGTAGACAATCTTGGTTTTGACTTGTTAAGCGTGGCTCAACTGTGTCAAAAAGGGAAGAATAGGGTTGTCTTTACTACTAATGACTGTCAAGTTGATAGTGTAAGTTCAGGGAAGATTCTCCTAAAAGGAATATGTATCAACAACATCTACAAAGTAGACTCAACCTTTATTCCTGAGGAGGATCTGTGCTTTACCTCTGTTAAAGAGGACTCTCTCCTTTGGCACAAAAGATTTTGTCATGCAGGTCTGTCACATCTTCAAAAGCTCTACCAAAAGGACATGGTAACCGGTCTCCCCAAAGTAGAAGCCATCCAAGACATGGTGTGCTCGTCATGCATAAGAGGCAAGCAAGTAAGGTCCTCCTTCAAATCCAAAAGGGAGGTAAGCACTTCTCGTCCTTTAGAGATGATCCACATGGATCTATGTGGACCTATGCGTACACAGAGCCGTGGAGGAAATAGATATGCTTTTGTTATTGTGGATGACTATTCTAGGTACACCTGGACCATATTCTTGTATTCAAAAGATGAAGTCTTTGAGGAGTTTGAAACATGGCTAAAAACCGTGGAGAACAAATTGGGAGTCTCCTTAGTCTCTATACGCTCCGACCACAGAACTGAGTTCAAAAACTCTCAGTTCTATGATCTGTGTAGGAACAAAGGGATAAACCACAACTTCTCAGCCCCAAGAACCCCTCAGCAAAACGGAGTCGTGGAAAGGAAGAATAGGACTTTGTAAGACATGACAAGAACTCTCCTAATCTCCAGCAATCTTCCAAAAAACTTTTGGGCTGAAGCACTCAACGCCTCATGCTATGTGCTAAACAAAACCACTCTCAGACCTATCATCAAAAAAACTGCCTATGAGCTCCTAAATGGAAGAAAGCCAAGTGTATCTCATCTTAAAGTATTTGGATGTAGATGCTTTGTTCACAACAATGGGAAGGAAAACTCCGGAAAATTTGATCCAAGAAGCGATGAAGGTACATTCGTGGGATACTCTCTCCAAAGCAAAGCTTACAAGGTCTTCAATAGGCGAACAGGAAAAATTGAAGAAAGTATTCATGTCATCTTCGATGAGTCCACTATGGCTGGCGAAGCCATACAAGAAGGAGATACCACACCCTACACTCAGGAAGATAACTTCGATCTAGTCGAAGTTTCCAATCTCGGAGAACAAAGCCCGAATAATGGTGACCCAAATCAAGCCTCAGAGTCCGACAAATCAGGAGAAAACAACTCAGAGGAAACAGAGGAAGAAAGTGATGAGGAAATCAACAACAAACGCACCTCTCGAAGGAAAACAACGAAGAACATCAACGAAGAACATGCCACATAAATCAGACGCACCTCTCGAAGCACTGGACCACCAGGATGGTTGGATGACTACATATGTAATGCAGTCATACAAGACCCATTACCGTCAAACACAATCACGAATAATCCTAGCGAAGGTACGTCATCTCTCTTACCCTCTAATGAATTTTGTGCTTTCACTTCTTTTGTCTCTCTAGCAGAACCAAAAACAGTAGATGAAGCCCTAAAGGACCCAAAATGGGTCAAGGCTATGCAAGACGAGCTTCATCAGTTTGAAAGAAACAAGGTATGGAGACTTGTTCCTAATCCAGGGAACAGAACCATAATAGGAACAAAATGGGTCTTCAGAAACAAGCTAGATGACAAAGGACATGTAACAAGAAACAAAGCAAGACTGGTGGTAAAAGGATACAACCAACAGGAGGGGATAGACTACGATGAAACCTTTGCTCCAGTGGCCAGATTAGAAGCTATAAGATTACTAATCGCTTACTCAGCACATCATGGTTTCAAGCTTCAACAGACGGACGTAAAGACTGCCTTCCTCAACGGGTAACTCAAGGAAGAGGTCTTTGTGGAACAAACTTCTGGGTTTGTTGATTCAGCTCACCCAGACCACGTCTATGTACTGGACAAAGCTCTTTACGGCCTCAAACAAGCCCCTCGAGCATGGTACGAGAGACTATCTCGCCATCTGTTGTCCAATGGGTATGTTCGTGGAGAGGTAGACAAAACCTTGTTTCTCTTGAGGAAAGGAAAGGACACCCTGGTTGTGCAAGTCTATGTGGACGACATCATCTTTGGATCCACAAACAACAAGCTGGTGGAGAGATTTGTCAAACTCATGGAAAGTGAATTTGAGATGAGCATGGTAGGTGAACTCAAATTCTTTCTCGGACTACAAGTAATACAAGGAGATGATGGAACTAGAGTCCATCAATAGAAGTACCTCAGATAAGTAGTCAAGAAGTTTGGAATAGCAAATTCCAAGCCATATGCAACCCCAATTTCTCCGAATGACTCTCTGGGCAAGGATGAGAGCGGCAACAAAGAAGATCAATCTCTTTACAGAGGAATGAGTGGATCCTTACTCTACTTAACTGCCAGCCGACCTGACATAATATACAGTGTGTGTCTATGTGCAAGATTTCAAGCTGATCCAAGAGAATCACACACCGTTGCAGTCAAAAGGATTCTGAGGTACCTGAGGAGAACAGATGATCTGTGCCTATGGTATCCCAGGGGAGGAAGCATGAGCCTTATAGGATATACAGATGCGGACTTTGCTGGAAACAGAGTAGATCGCAAGTCTACATCTGACATGGCTCAATTCTTAGGACCATGTCTTGTCTCATGGGGATCAAAGAAGCAGACCACGGTGGCCCTCTCCATAGCTGAAGCTGAATACATAGCAGCCGCAGCCTGTTGCTCACAACTCCTATGGATCAAACAACAGCTAAGTGATTTCGGTATCAATCTCAATTCAGTACCTATTCTTTGTGATAATACTAGTGCTATAAATATTGCTAAGAATCCTGTGCAGCATTCTAGAACCAAACATATTGAGATTAGACACCACTTTCTAAGAGACTGCGTTGAAAAGGGGCTAGTAACAATGGAATTTGTTCGCACTGAGGAACAAATCGCGGACATCTTCACCAAGGCACTAAACAAGGAACCTTTTGAAAGGCTGCGTCTAGAACTTGGTATGATTTCTCTCGAATAATTCTGTCTATTCCTAAGAACCTCCCATGACTGGTTGAAGTCTGAGTGATAATTGGTCGTTATCTATAGGATTATATGAACATGTGATAGCATTTCGTTGGAGTGAGTTATTTGTTTCCTCGTGTCTTGATTAATCTCTCTAGTCTTGAAATCTATTTGAATTCGAAATGCTAGCACCATAATTTCTTTACATGAGAAGGTCTTATTTGTTGCCCAAAAGAGTCCTCTTGATGATTTGAACCCTCATTATAAGCCCAAAGGATAGAGGATCTCTACAGCCGTCCCTGAAGCCTTGTCACAATTGCACATTCCTATGAGACCCTTGTATTCATCTACATCTGGAATCTCTCATCATGACTTAATAAATTCACTTTTTCATCTATGTTTTTTGTATAATGTTCTATTGTACCATCTTTGGTAACTCACCCCCGCATTATACTATTCTATTCTAAAAATTGTGAAAGTGGAATGAATGTTCTGGTCCTCAAGAAGGAAAGGAGGCGAGGTCTCAAGATGGCATTAAAAGAAGTTTCCGGTAATTTACTCAAGTAAGAGGTGTTGTCTTGGTAAAGGTGAAGCAGTACCCAAAACCCTAAGATCCTTTTGGGCTTAGCAGGAAGGAAGCCCAAGAAGAGGAAGGCTAAGGAGACTTTACTATTTTACCCTTGAGTCATTTTCCTATTTAAGTTGGTTTTTAGAGCATGTTGCTCAGATTAGACAAATTGAGAATTGAGATTTACGTTTTTAGTTTTGACGTTGTTTTAACGTCTTTAGCTGTAGCTTTGGATTATATTGAATTGCAAGAAGTCAATGCTTGGTTTGATATTGAACTGGTTTGATATTGAATTGCAAGAAGTCAACGCTTGGTTTGATATTGGCCACCAGTGAGATCGATATGTGTTTATACATAATTCGACTTTAAAACCTTGAAAGAACCCTAGGTGGATTCCTAGGGTTAGTTCGAGTCAAGAGAGTCTTTCTAAAAGACGTCACTTGTTTATCGTGTCCGAGTCAAGCTAGTCTACCTAGATCGACGACTGAGTCAAGGTAGATAACACTTGTCGAAGGCCAAGGTTCGATCGATCGTCTGCCACAACGATCTCTCGAAGCCATCTCCTCATTGACTTCCTCAACATCCACCCCAAGAGAACGTTTTCAACCTCATATATTCGATCCTGCAGATTCGTCTGCCATCATTTGGTATCAGAGCTAAACGAGGTTGTAGGATCTGTATGTTAGTATCAAGGGAATTGTGACAAAGAGTTGTCCAGTTCCTAGGGACAGTGGAAGTAAAGTAACAGATTATCAACACAATTACTTTAGGTGGAAACCCTGGATAACCAATTAGTTATCTTAGGATGAAAACCACCCCTCTTTCGAGGATTTGAAAGGTCTACTTGTATACTCAATCAGTGAGTTTAGAGACGAACGAGATTACAAACTTAATGCTAAGTACTAACCTAGTTTCTATCAGAAACTCTCAGATGATAATACCAGTGAACTTACTTGATGTTCTTGTATGCAAGAACACTCTTCTTCTTCTTCTTAGGCTAATACACTTCAAACTCAGTCAAAATGCATAAACCCTAAGAACATAGAGGCGATCATATAAATAGGGAATTAGTTCGACGTATAAAGATATTATGGGAAAAATATTATATGTCGTACTAATATCCTAATATACGATCGATCCTATGCTGTGCAAGTTAACTTGAATTAACTCACTAGTTACCATAAATTACATGACCGAATTACAACAACTCTAACAATATCCTAACAAGGAAAAGATCTTCTTCAAATCTTCTCGGCTCACCGCCCACGCTAGGGTTAGGAGTAACTCGGGTGTAACACACAGTTCCTTCGGACATCCCTTGTGGCTTTATCAGTCTTCAAATCTTCTATCTTTTTAACTGAAATAGCAAGGTAAGCAGTACCATAGTATATCCAAGTGTTGTCATCGTCAAAACAAAGAGACCAGAGGAAAGGAAGCTATTAGGGAACCAAAGTTCCATAGGTTCCTATTCCAACAATTTCCCCCTTTTTGATGATGACAAACTCATATGAGTATAACCACAGAACAATAGGCAGACGAGTACAAATCTTAGGAGAAAGATACTTTTATCAAAAAGCTGTAATTAGTTCCCCCTTAACTTTTGAGATGTGTAACGAGTTCCCCCTAAACACAATGCCAGTCCTATTGGTTCCAAGATTTTAGAGTATATTCCCCCTTTTGACATCATCGAAAAGATATGAAGATAATAAGATGAACCAAGATGCAAAGCATGAAAGACAAGACTCACAAGGCATAGAGCAAGCAAATATTGTTATCATTCATCATGAGCCCAAAGACAATCGCGACTCATACAAGAAAAACACAAAAAATAAACAGAAATCATGAAGCAGAGAGACAACAAGAGAACACAAGGATTGATGAACTGGGGAACCCTAGGGGAATGCTATGCCAACTACATCGGAGGAACTGGTAGAGAGACCTTATCCTCTCTGTGCAGTGAGAACATCGGCGAGCTTGATGAAAGCAGAGCTGAGGGTACGAACAACATCCGAAATTTCTCTCAGTTCCTCAACAATCTCAGAGGAAGTCGACTCAGAATCATCTGCAGGAACTGGTCGAGCAGGTATATGACGAATTGGGCGGGACTTCTTGGTGGTTGTTTCCTCCACCTTGAGACTGTTGATGTAGTTGCCATCCATCTTGTGGGAGAACGGTGTTTCCTCCTCATCTGCCGGATAAATGTCAAGTCTCTCCAGAAGAGCCTTGATGAGAGTGGGAAACGACAGAGAATGAGATGGGTGGCTGTGGCAAGCCTTCATATGGTGGATAAGAATTTTGGGCAGGTCGAGCACTTCCCCAGATAGGATCTTGGCCATGAAGACAGCATCCGCGATCAAAACAGTACTCCTCTTCTCTTGGCGAGGGATGACGTTGTTGATTAGGAAAGCGTGAAGTAGTTTCATAGATAGAGAGAGGAACCTGGTATTGAGTTCCTTCAGATCTGGGTTCCCGAAGATGGTCTTGGCGTAGTCGCTCTTCTTTGTGGGCCAGTGCTTCTTTTGGATGGCAAAGAAACCAAACCCTGTTGGAACGCCAAGAACCGAGGAGATCATCTCCGTTGTTATCTTGTACATCTTTCCCTTGATGGTGACCACAATGTCTTGAGGATCCTGGGTTTCTAAGACAGATACGAAGGACATGGAAGAGTAGAAGGAGCGAATGACCTCTTCGTTGACACTCTGAGTGGCCGTGAACAGGGATTCCCATCCTTGGGAAGCCAACAGTGAGCGAAAAGTGTCAACCTCGCTCAGATCCGAGTTCCAGAGCTCGGGGTCCACAAAGAGAGGACCAAGGATTCGCCGTTCTGCGAATTCGGGCTTGATAGTGGTGGAGGCAGTGGCAAGGGAGCTGGAGGAAGAGATGGCGGGCTTGGCCGATCGGGTTCTGGCGGCGACGGTGTTTGGTTTAGGCTTTTTGGCCTGTCGACCACCGTGAGTGGTGGTCTTGGTGATGCGGGGCTCGTCGTCAGCCTCATCCCAGAGGCGCTTAAGAAAAGCGTTTCCAACGCTCTCTCGTTCTGGGAGGGAGGGGTTGGCTGGGTTTTCTGGAGAGTGGGGGGAGGAGTGTTGTTGTGACTGAGCGGGAGAGTGAATGTAGTGATCACTCTTGGTCGGGGAGGGGGAGTAGGAATGGGAAGAGTGAAAGGTGGTGGGAGAAGGATGATGGCGTTGGAGGGGTTTGGTTGTGGAGACTTTGGTGGGGAGGAAGGTTTGGTGGAGGAGGAAGGTTTGGTGGAGGAGGATGGAGTGTCAGCAGGCTGGGCGGGTTTGGAAGGGGTTCCTATTTTGCTCATTAGCTCCCTGAACATCTCCATCTGTTCGTAGGTGAAGGCAATGGGGTTGTTCTTGGCAGCCATTTGAGAGTAAGGAGGTAGTAAGGGAAGTGCTTTGAACATTTTGAGAGTAAGATCTAGAGATGAGTAAGGTGGAGGAGGAAAGCTAGGGTTAAGGTAACCTTTAAATAGTGCTTCCAAGGGATCTCGGCCAAAGATAACTCAAACGGTCACAAGATCTTTTCCCCAATCACCGCATACCCAAACGGTAACAAAATCCCTTGAACCTCGGTGAAATTTCCAAAATCATAACAGCCACAACGTTCAAAAATTTCCATCAATAAACACCACAAAATTTCTCATCATTACCCTGCAATCTATCGGCACACGGAACTAAGAAGAATATTGAGTGTGTCAGGCGGCTAGAGTGTGTCCGAGGAGGAAAAAGCACAACGTCAGAGAGGGTTTGGGAGTTCCTGTACCTGGTTCCTTCTCAGTAGTTGGCAGGGAGGGGTTTGGATGCATATATGTGATAGGTAATAAAAAATGAACAAGAGTACACATCCAAACACAATAAATCAGGGAGGGCAATATGACACAAACATAAACATGTTCCAGAGTGGTGCTAAATATGAAAGAAGATCATAGGAACATTTTATGTAAGTCAGGCTGGGGAGGGTTTATAATCAATCTTCATTTCGGCTTATATTGCGGGTTAAAATAGATCCGATTGATTATTTTGTGATCAAAGAAGTACGATTTTGTCAATTTTTCATGAAATAAAGATGAGTCCGTATATTATGCACGTCACAAAGAAAATAACACATTTTAGAAGACTATGACTATAGAATCAAGGAACATGTAAGCAAGCATGGAACTATAAAATCAATCAATCATTTTCTAGTCAAGACAGGGAAATATACAAGGGAACTCAGAACCTCTAATCAATAGCGATCATGCCCAGAAGTAATCGAAAGTATTCAAAGGGTTCTCTATTTAGAGCTTTAGTAAAGATGTCAGTTATTTGATCTTCAGTACGACAGTGTTCCATGAGAATAATAACCTTCTCCACATTATCTCTAAGAAAGTGGTGCCTTATGTCAATGTGTTTAGACTTAGAGTGAAACACATGATTCTTAGAAATACTAATGGTACTAGTGTTATCACAAAGAATCTTTAAGGGACCATATGACTTACCGAAATCGGCGAGTTGTTTCTTGAGCCATAGGAGATTTGCACAGCAGGCAGCGGCAATGTATTCTGACTCGGTGGTAGATAAGGAGATGGAGTATTGCTTCTTGGATGCCCATGACACAAGGCAAGGGCCAAGGAACTGAGCCATTTCCGAGGTGCTCATCCTGTTCTTAAGATAACCTGCATAGTCAGCATCAGTGTATGACAAGATTTCAAATTCGTCACTCTTTGGATACCATAGGCATAAATTTTCAGTTCCCTTAAGATATCTAAGGATACGTTTGACTGCGGCAAGATGTTTGACCCGTTGGTCTGCTTGAAATCGAGCACATAGACATAAGGCGTACATGATGTCTGGTCGACTGGCAGTCAAGTAAAGTAGGGAACCAATCATTTGTCTGTAGAGAGATTGATCAGCCTTGATATCCGTGGGAACTAAAGTGAGCTTGGTTGTGGGAGAGATTGGAGTTGCAAAGGGTTTTGAGGAGCTCATCTGGAATATGTCGAGGAGTTCCTTGACATATTTTTGTTGATGAATTTGAGTTCCTGTAGGAAGTTGATTTATTTGCAATCCTAGAAAGAAGGTCAGTTCCCCAATCATACTCATCTCGAATTCGCTGCTCATTAGATCTTTGAACTTTTCTACAAGAGACAGGTTAGTTGATCCAAATATAATATCATCGACATACACCTGAACAACCAGGATGTCTTCATTTTGCTCAAGAAGAAATAAATTTTTGTCAATCAAACCTCTTCTGTATCCATTTGATATCAGGAACTGAGCTAGTCTGTCATACCAAGCTCGAGGGGCTTGCTTGAGTCCATATAAGGCTTTGTCTAGGAAGTAGACATGATCCGGTCTGCTTTTGTCCTCAAATCCAGGGGGTTGCTTAACATATACCTCTTCTTGAAGGAACCCATTTAAGAACGCAGTCTTGATATCCATTTGAAATAATTTGAAGCCTTTGTGAGTGGCAAATGCAATCATGAGACGAATGGCCTCCATTCGAGCAACAGGGGCAAAGGTCTCATCATAGTCAATTCCTGCTTGTTGACAATAGCCTTGTGCAACAAGTCGTGCCTTGTTTCTGGTGACCATGCCAGAGTCATCAAGTTTGTTTCTGAAGATCCACTTCGTGCCAATGATGGTTCTGTCTGAAGGACGGGGAACTAGACACCATACCTTGTTTCTCTCAAATTGGTGAAGTTCCTCATGCATGGCATGTACCCAGTCGGCATCATTGAGAGCTTCTTTGTAGTTCTTGGGTTCCAGAACCGACAAGAAGGCAGTGAAGGCACATAAGTTGTTCAATGAGGAGCGAGTTGAGGGACCTGTCTTATCAAAGGGAGAGATAATCTGCTCAACTGGATGAGATCCCTTATACTTGTACTTCACATTAGGAATTGACGATGAATAGGGCTCATCCAGAGGAGTGGAGTGAACTTCAGTCTCGTTGGGAGCTGGGTCCTCAGTGGAAGGATCAGGAATGGGGACATCACTATTCTGAGCAAAGGAACTAGGATCAGGAATGAGAGTTTGAACTTCCTCAGATTGAGTTTCATCAACACCAGTAGGTTCTAGTGAAAATCCGGACATTGTAGAGGAGATGGGATCTGAAGGATCTTCTCCTTCATCATCATTGATGTCGTAATTGTGGGGAACCTATGAAGACACATGAAAGGCAGATTCATTGAAGACAACATGAATAGATTCCTCAAATTTTGAAGTCCTTGTGTTGTAAACTTTGAAGGCCTTGCGGTTAGGAACGTATCCCAGAAATATGCCCTCATCACTTCTTGGATCGAACTTTCCTATGGGAGATTTCCCGTTGTTGTGAATGAAGCATTTGCACCCGAAGACTTTAGGATGGGAAATGTTGGGAACTCTTCCATGAAGAAGTTCATATGCACTCTTCTCAATTTGAGGTCGAAGCATGGCTCTGTTTAGAATATAACATGTTGTGTTGACAGCCTCCGCCCAGAACCTTTGAGAGAGACCGGCGGAAATCAGCATTGTGCGAGCCATATCTTCGAGAGTTCGATTCTTTCTTTCAACTACTCCATTTTGCTGAGGAGTTCTGGGAGTTGAGAAATTATGAGTGATCCCCTTTTCCCTGCAAAAGGTTAGGAAATTTGCATTCTGGAATTCGGTTCCATGATCGGACCGAATTGCTTTAATTTTGTTTCCCTGAGACATTTCAAGAGTGGGAACTATTTCAAAAAATCGGTCAAACACTACGTCTTTAGATTTTATGAAGATAGTCCATGTGTATTTGAGAAATCATCAACAATCACAAGAATGTATCTATTACCTCTGATACTTTGAGTACGCATGGGACCACAGAGATCCATGTGTAAAAGTTCCAGAGGTTTAGAGGTGCTTATGAAAGTTTTTGGTTTAAAAGAACTACGTACCTGTTTACCTCTAACACATTCTGAGCAGAATTAAGTTTCATCTACCTTTATGGAGGGTAGACCATGGACAAGTTCCTTTTTCTGGAGTTTGTGAATGAGATTAAGACTTGCATGACCAAGTCGTTGATGCCAGAAGGTGGATTTGTTCATCATGGTGGCAAGGCAGAGTTTTTCTTGAGGAGAGTAGTCATGGTCCACAGTGTACACATTATTGAACCTCTTACCTTTCAGGAGAGTTTTCTGGGATTCAGAGTGAATCACAAAGCACTCTGAGGGAGTAAATAGGACATTGTTCCCTCTTTGGTCACACAGTTGTGACACACTTATTAGATCAAAACCAAGATTATCTACGAGATGAACATCACTTACCTTAATGTTTTCTGAGAGGTCTACGGTGCCAGTTCCCAAGATTGCACCTTTCTTTTTGTCACCGAAGGAAATCTTTCCTCCGTTGTATCTCTGAAGTGAATGAAGTTGCTCTTTATTACCTGTCATATGGCAAGATGCGCCACTGTCTATGTACCATTTAGCATCATTCTTCACTTCAGCCTGCAAGGGAAAATTAATTCTTACGAACCCAGGCTAGCCAAGCTTTTCTGGGTAAGTTAGTGTTCAATTTCCTTTGTGGGATATTTTTGATGACATTCTGAACTTTGGACTTTGATTCATTGACCGTTTCATAGTATTGAGGGTCGTTGATGTCATTGATTTGAGTGTGTCCATTTTTGAATTTTCTATAGGCTTTTTCTTCTTGTTTCCTCTTTTTCTCACAGTCATAAATAAGATGTCCTTGGTTCCCACAGTGCCAGCAAACACGATTTGCGGGAATCCATTGATACTTATCCTGAGTCTTGTAATGGGATTTCTTTTTACCTAAGTCAACCTTTTTCCTGGGAGACCTTCTATGTTTACCCCTGGCCATGTTTCTATACATATCATGAATGTGAGGACTGAAGAAAGGGGCACAAGGTGTTTCTTGAGTGGGATAATTTTCCATGACCTTGATTTTCTGTTCTAGGAACTCATTCTTACTATTAGAGGTTTGAAGAGGAAGGTCAAGTCTTTCATTTTTGGCCTCAAGAGTTTTGGTGAGTTCATCAAGGTTGGAGTGAGAATCACAAGGGAGTTTTGACTCGTCATAAGGCTTATACCCTAGACCTCTACTAGGTTTAACAATGACAGTCTGGTTAACAGTTTTCTCATGGATGCATTCAGTAAGACAATCAAGTTTCTCAATGATAATTTGCAAGGTAGATTCCGAGTTATGAGAAGAGGAACTGTTTCCTAGATTTAATTTTTCATGCAAGTCACATGTGGGAGATTTAGTGATTTTGTTGGCATTTTCATATTTCTTGCATCAAGCCTCACTCTCTTCAGACAAAATAGAGTTTTCTTCTTCACTTTCAGCAAGTTTTTCCAAGAGGTTGCTATTTTCTTTACTCATAGATTTGATAAATTTAATCAATTGTTTCTTATCATATTTGAGAAGAGTTTCTGAGAGTTCAGTAAAGGATGATACCTCAGCTTTTGGTGACTCATTTTCAGATTGAGCCATTAGGCAGACTTTGGAAGAGTCTTCCTCAGAGTCACTGTCTCCCCATAAGGCATTTTGCTCAGAGACAGACATGAAGCATACCTTAGATGGGTTTAGGTCCAGTTCCCTATCACAGTCGCTGTCACCCCAAGTGGTGGTAGCAACAAGAGCCCTTTTCTTGGGAACCTCTTCCTCTTTGGTCTTGTCTTCATTTTTGGGACAGTCTCTAGCACGATGCCCTGGTTGATCACATTGATAGCATCTCAGTTCCCTTTTCTCCTTACGAATTTCATTTCTGGGGAACTTTCCTTTCTGAAATTTTCTCACGGTGCTAGTGAACACTGCAATCATCTCATCATCATCATCATCATTTTCAGAATCAACACCAGTGGTGAGTCTTTCTATGACTTTGGTAATGGTAAGAGCAATTCCAGCTTCAGTGAAACTTTTCTCATTTCCCTTCATCTTGTCTTCATGACGTTGAGCTTGCCCAACGAGTTCTTCTAAAGGGAGTTCCCTAATGGTAGGGGTCTGAAGCATGATATCTTGAGTAACAACAAATTTTGAGTTCAGTCCATTGATAAAAACCAATGATTTTGACCATTCTTCAAGTTTGACTCCACATGCGCGAAACTATGATATGCAGATATATTCTCTATTTCCAGCATCTTGAACCTGTGATATTCACCTTGAAGATCAAACTTTCTGCTGTTTTGGAGATCTTCACTTCCCAAGTTGAAAGTCTCAAGTGCATTCCACATATCCTTAGCGTTATCAATTCCCATGACTTTGTCTTGATCAGATTTAGTAAGAGCATTCAGGATATATTGTCTAGCTTTGGCATTTTTCTCTTGTTGGGAGAAATGTACAGTGGTCCAGCGTTTGAAATCAAGCTCAGTCTTTTTGTCGGCTGGATCCAGGGGAACTTCGATGTTTCCATGCTCAACTATTTTCCAACATAACATGTCATTGGTTTGGAAGAATCCAATCATTTGTTCCTTCCACCATTGGAATTGACCAGGTTTCAATAGGTATGGCTTGTTCGTAGAGATACCTAATTCTTGTTCGTTTGGACGAGACATGTTGACAACCTGCAAGTAACACACAATCTAGAGCACTAGCTCTGATACAAATTGTAGGATCTGTATGTTAGTATCAAGGGAACTGTGACAAAGAGTTGTCCAGTTCCTAGGCACAGCGGATGTAAAGTAATAGATTATCAACACAATTACTTTAGGTGGAAACCCTGGATAACCAATTAGTTATCTTAGGATGAAAACCACCCCTCTTTCGAGGATTTGAAAGGTCTACTTGTATATTCAATCAGTGAGTTTAGAGATGAACGAGATTACAAACTTATTGTTAAGTAATAACCTAGTTCCTATCAGAAACTCTCAGATGATAATACTAGTGAACTTACTTGATGTTCTTGTATGCAAGAACACTCTTCTTCTTCTTCTTAGGCTGATACACTTCAAACTCAGTCAAAATGCATAAACCCCAAGAACATAGAGGCGATCATATAAATAGGGAATTAGTTCGACGCATAAAGATATTCTGGGAAAAATATTATATGTCGTACTAATATCCTAATATACGATCGATCCTATGCTGTGCAAATTAACTTGAATTAACTCACTAGTTACCATAAATTACATGACCAAATTACAACAACTCTAACAATATCCTAACAAGGAAAAGATCTTCTTCAAATCTTCTCGGCTCGCCGCCCACGCTAGGGTTAGGAGTAACTCGGGTGTAACACATAGTTCCTTCGGACTTCCCTTGTTGCTTTATCAGTCTTCAAATCTTCTATCTTTTTAACTGAAATAGCAAGGTAAGCAGTACCATAGTATATCCAAGTGTTGTCATCGTCAAAACAAAGAGACTAGAGGAAAGGAACCTATTAGGGATCCACAGTTCCATAGGTTCCTATTCCAACAGAGGTAAAACGTTCTAGTTTCGTATTCCCTTTGCTTGAAGTTTACTCACTCGGGTGCATTTTGTTCAGATCTACCTTTAAAGCCGAGAGGGTGAGATTTTTTTTTTTTGGCCAAATCCTCCTCAAAACGTGTGACGAGCGCCGAAGAGGAGAGTGTAGCCGAGAGAAGCGAGCGGCGTCTTAGCCTAGGGACGGCGGACGGCCAAATTTGATGAGGCTAAAGTCGTAGTGCCAAATCAAAGGAATAAACTCTAAACACTAACTAGAGTATAGCAAGTAAGTAGAGGTCGAACCCAAGGGAATCAAAACACCAAATCAATGCAGTCAAGTGAAATATCAACTAGTGAACAAGTAACAAGTAACCAGGGGGGGTTTTGATTGCAAGAACACACAAGTAACCAGTAACAAGCAGAGGAAGGTTTGGTTGTGAATATGATGAGAAGGGGTTTCACCTAGCAAGTATCCACACAACAATCAATCAAGTTGATCATAGATTTATCTCAAGTTCTATTCAATCCCAGGGAATGTTCCTATTCCAATCTTTAATATATCAGCAGGCCAACCGGTCCTGATAATACTTACTATTCAGCAATCAGGGAAACCTCTCAAGATTAGATGAAATAGTAGCAAAGGGCACAAGAATTATAAGGATGCATGCAATCACTTACAACCGTCAAGTATTAACATGCAATCAATTCTCTTTCATAAAAGCAATCAACTACCAGATCATGCAGATATGGATGCTACAATGACAAGGAATTCCACCGTATATTCCTAGTCTAGCAATAGAAAACTATCAATCAAACTAGGTGATCAAGCTAGCAAAACTAATAGAAATCAATAGATGAAGAACAAGAGAATTAATACAAACCCATAGGAAAAGAACAAGAGTTTAGAAATCTCACAACTTAATAACTGAAGGTTTCAACCGCTAGGTAAAACAATGGAGATTAGTTCCTGCTCATGGTTGCAGAACTAAATTGTCTGATGATAAGATGATAGTAGAAAGAAAGAAACTAGGGTACTTAAATAGAGAACTAACCCCAAAATATATGGTAAAAGAAAGATCCTAAACGAAATAAGGTAAAAGAAACAAAATAAAATAAGGAAAATAAGGAAAGTCCGGATTATCTTCGGCCTTGTTGTGGCGATCGCCATGGATGACTGGCGATCGCGGTCTTCATGTAAAACTTTGCCTCGTCTCTGTCGCCCTATGGCGATCACCATAGAGTCATGGCGATCTCCATGCTCTCTCGAACTCCTGGAATGCTCCTGTTGTAGAATGGCGATCGCCATAGTGATGGTGGCGATCGCCGCTGCTCCGCAGGATGTCTTCGTCTTCATGTCTTCAATCTTTGATCCTCTTCTTCTTCGGTTCTGGTCTTCATTTCTTCACTTCTTCATAAACAACTCAGAATATAACAATAGCTCCAAATACTTGTGATAACACTCCTAAACTAATGTAATAACCCCTAGTTACGCCATACAAAGTGTAGCGTATCAAGCGCCGAAGAGCAGAGTGTAGCCGAGAGAAGCGAGCGGCGTCTTAGCCTAGGGACGGCGGACGGCCAGGGTGAGCCAAAACCCTAATCCCTTCTTACCCTAACCAACCCATAAATTAAGGGAAGAATCAGGCTTGAAGATTTTCTGTTAAGATTTTGTGCAACTATTTTCGGAAGGAAATCAGAAAAATCTTTTTTGATTCGAATTTAGAAAAGGGAAAACGAGCGGGAGGCATTTTCAAGCTCCCTACCCTTACACGGCCAGTCGGCCATTTAAAAAAAAAAAACGAGTTTTCTATAACCCGACTAGCCGAAGAGAAATCCGGGTAAGGCGAGAACGTTTTAGGCTAGTACCCTTGTTTGTTTAAGGTTGAGCAGGACCCGGGCTAGTAGCCTTGAGAAGTCCCAGGGGTCAAGCCAAGTGAGTCGGACAAGTAGCCTCGAACTCCGCCCCGGCGCTTTCCCGCCCGGGGGCGGTTCTAGAGATTTTTGAATTAAATCTTGCATTTTTTCGTTTTCTTACGAAAATTATTGTTCAAAATTCTTTGCGGCATACTCTCAACCGAATCTTCTATTGACTTTTGGAAGATCCTGTTTTAGCCAGAACCTCATCCCGAGCCCAAACCGAGAGAGAACCTTCTGAAAAGGGAAAGCGTGAGGAATTTCGAGCCTAGGGCTGCGAAATTAAACGTTAACCTAATTTTGTCTCTTTTATTTCAAGTGGGCTAACAATCTTGCATGGGAAGATTACGAAGAGAATCGCCAAGTTGGCAAGGCGGGACCCACCGCTCGAGCGGGAGCACGCACACAGAGGCGCGCGCAGCCGCGCCTAGCGGGCTGACCTTTGAGCCGGCCGAGTGGCCCTTCCCCTTCCCACCTCATTTTTCCAAAAATACAAAAAAAAAGGGGAAGATTTTTTGTTACCATATCTTGTTATTTATTTTATTTTCCTTTCTTTTTAGGAAAATAAAAGATTTTCTGAAAAAGGGGAAGATAAGTTGTTACCAAGTTCGTGAGATCTTATCTAACCATATTGAGATTTTCTTTTATTTTCTTATTTTTTATCTTTATTTCCTTAAAAGATCTTCTAGATTTTATTTCCTTTTCTCTCTTATCTTGTAGGATTTTATCCTTGGAAGGCAAGCAAAAATTTGAAGGAGCCCTCTAACCTAGCACATAGCCGGCCGAACCTCCCCCCCCCTTCTCCAATCTTCTCCGTTCGATTTTTCAGGCAGACATGGTTGGTTCAGACACTGAGCAGGTTTCTTCAGTCACTTATGAGATGAAAGAAAAAATGCGAGAGGTAGTCCAAGAGATGGAGCAGGAGCTAGCAGCGAGAATCAGTGCTATTGTTTTGGAAGCAATCGAACGTCGACAGGGCAAGCAGTAGGTAGGTGGTTCGAACGGGGTTGTGGTTTATGAGCCTTTGAACGATGTTGACGAGCATCACACGAGAGACCGCCCAATGTTTCAGACAAGACAGTCAACACCATACCCTATCCAAGCGGAGCAAATAGTCGATCACACTCCTATTCAGCGTACTCGCACGTTCGGGCAACCGAAATTCAGGCAGATGCAGCCGAGAGCTCAATTTCAGCATGCAGATCAGGAAGGAGATTACCGTGGTCAATCAGGCAACAAAATCCCGGATATCTTCAGCCGAGACGGGGAGTCCCGGCATACCAGGGTTTCGACCAACAACAGGATCGGCCAGCAGCACTCCCTCAGGCAAAGGTGCAAATAGATCGCTTCTCAGGTACGTCAGATGTAGAAGCCTATATCAGTTGGGAATCCCGAACTGATCAGATTTTTGAGTTTTGTGAGTACCCGGAGCACATTAGGGTTGCTATGGCCACTATTCACTTTACAGACTTCGCCCTGACTTGGTGGAGAGCGGATCAGGTTGAAAGAGTGAACCGTTTTGAGCATCCAGTTGAGACTTGGGAAGAGCTGAAACAGGCAATGAGGAAACGATTCATCCCGGGCAACTATGTTGACATCGTTCAGGGGCAACTAGAACGAGTTAGACATGGAGCTCTTTCGCCGGCAGAATATTTCAATCAGTTGAAGCAACTTATTGCCAGATTCAACGTTACTTTTCCTGAGAGGTACGTCATTTCAAAGTTCATTAATGGATTGAATGGTGATGTCAGGTCTGTTGTTCGGAATCAGTATTTTGGTCCTGAAGCTGCTATTGAGAGTGTCATGCACTATGCTACACATGTTTTTGAGCCTCTGCCTAAGAGATGAAAACAGGGAGGTAACAGAAGGTAGTCAACGCTGCCATCAGGCAGCCGCCCATCGATTCAGACAGATCAGGCAGCAAAGTCGGCAACCAAGTCTGATGAACAACCTAAGGAAGGGACTAGGGCAAGAGATATCACCTGTTACAAGTGTCGTGGCAAAGGACATTTGGCTCGTAATTGTCCTAACCATCGAGTCGTATTATTGAACGAAAACGACGGATATGAGTCAGCTGATGAAGGGGAACTCCAGGAAGAGCCGAGTGCACAGGTAGATGAGGTCCGTTTTGCAGCCAATGATGTGAAGGGTGAGTCTTTGCTTTGTATGGCTGTCCCGTTTGAAGGATCCCTGGATTTTACTGGCGACTCCATGGAAGAGGATCCTCTAGAGGACACTGCTATCAGTAGGGATCAACAAGAGGGAATGGGAGATAATGGAGATCACCTAGAGCTGATGGGAGAGATCATGGAGTGGGAGATGGAGAGAATTGAGCAGCGAGTTGACGTCCCACCAATTGATCTGACACAACGTACCCTTGCCTTTTACCACAAGATCTTCATTAATAAGCATCCGTCTCCTTTTCTTGCTATTATTGACGGTGGTTGTGAGCGTAATATAGTGAGCAGAGCTGCTGTTACTAAGTTGTCTATCCCTACTTACCATTTGAATGAGACCATATCAGCGGGTTGGATTTGTCATGAATTCAATGTGAATGTGAGTGAGGGAGCTAAGTTCGATATCCGTCTAGTTGGGTATTCTGACAGGATTCGGTGTGTCATCTTGCCTATTGATGATATTACGGTGATATTGGGGCGCCTGTGAAAATTTGATCGGTATGTTCTGCATGATGGTCGCCACAATCAGTACAATGTTTTTCACAATGGAGGTCGTTATAGTTTGTCCCCTATGAGCAAAAAGGACGTTTCTGTATTCCTCATGATGAGTCGTATATTGGAGGGGGCAGGCGTCAATCTGGTTCATTGTCTTGAGCAGCCACGGCGTAAGTTTCCTCTACCTCACGACTTTTTTCATACGTCTTCCCTTTCTCCAGAGGTACCTACACACACTCCTTTCCTTGGTATCACATTGTCATCACTGCTTGCTCTTGGTCGGATTGCTATGTTCTATTTCTGTGTTGTCTTGGGCAAGTTTTCCAAGATTATCCTCACGAGTGTTCCAGCTAGAGATGTGGTGAAGCTGAAGAGTCGCAGCCCGTTACAGTTGTTGGTAGTGCACTCAAGTCCGGTTTATACTCTTATTGTTAAGGATGTTTGTCATCATAAAAAAGGGGGAAATTGTTGAGATATGATGTGGTTTTGATTAAATGACAAACATCCACTAATGGTTTACTTGAGTGCGTAGGTATTGTTACTAGTGTGTGCAGGAACGAAGGAAGTCTACTTGTGTGTAGACAGGAACGAAGGAAGTCTACTTGTGCGTAGACAGGAACAAAGGAAGTACAAGCAGGTACGAAGGAAGTCTTGCTGGAATCCATGAGGCGTATGGTTACGACGAATGGAAGACAGTTGTGAAGAATAAAGTTCATCCGAAGAAGATCATTGGTCGAAAATATCTTGGAGAATGGACTTGGAGAATTATGGAAGATTTGCATTTTAAAGAAGGAAAGAATATATTGTCAAATAAGGAAAAGAAGATCTCGCCAAATAAGGAAAGTGACAACTCAAAAGAAAGATGGGCATTGGACGCGCGTGTGAAGAAGCGCCAAAGGAATAAGGAAATATTCTGCGCAAGGAATATTTCCTTATGCGCTTTGTTTCCTTATTTGATCTAGGCGGTGCGCCGAAGTGTAAGGCCCAAGGTAACTACTTGGAGAACAAGTTGGAATGTCACACGGAAGGAAATATTTCTTAGGAAGAGATTTCCTTGTGAAAGATTTCTTCGGAAGAGATTTCCTTGTGAATGAAATATTAGGAAACTCCCCCCAAGTTACCAAAAAGTAATCCGTTTTGACCTAATCCCGTTTTGAGCCAACGACCGCCGTCACCGTTGCTTGCCAGGTAAGTCTGCTTTCCGGCAGCCATGAGTGGCCCGGAAACCTTGGCTCCTTTCGTTGAAGGGGTAGATACTGTCTCTGCGACTCCATCTGTCACCATTTCTATGGCCAAAGAGGCCACTTTGGAGAATCTGGAGACTCAACCATTGCCTGGTAACTCCGTCCCTAATGGCCAAACGCCTATTCCGACCTATTCAATGATTCTCCAAAAGAACCTGGAGAAAATGCCTACGCCTGACCAAATCGAAGCCACCAAGGCTATTGAAGATTGTTCGAAGTACAAGAGACTTTCAAAGGTTGAACTTCCTGCCCCGGATTTTTATGAGTTCGATGTCTCGGAGATTAGGATTGATGCAATCATCCCGAAGTTCATCCTGATAGGTGGTCTTCTGGGCTACGGAGTTTCACAAGAAGAAATGCAGACCTTCATTGCTCAAAACTGGAAACTTGATGATGTTTCAGTCCAACTCAGGAAAAACGGCATCTGGAGCTTTCAATTTGGAACAGAGGAAGACCTCACTAGTGTCCTTAACCATGATACCTGGCTTATTAGGGGACGATTTCCTCTTGCCCTCAAGCGTTGGAGCCATGGTATTAAGTTCTCGTGGAGTAGCTTCGACAGAGTCCCTGCCTGGGTTAGAATCAAAGACCTGGATCACAGATTCAAATCAGAAAGAATACTAAGTATGATTGCCTCACTGATAGGAGACCCGATTAGCTTTGATGATTCCATTTGGGCTCTTACTCAGGATAACCTTGTCAGAACCAATCTCAGGAAGATATTCAATCACCTGTTGATCGCCAATCATCACCAAATACCCAAGAGCCAGTAGGCTGCAACCATAGCTCCTCCCCTTGTTCTGATTGCTCCAAGGAGCCTGTTATTATCACCACTGATCCACCTACTCAAGCTGAACCTAAACACGTCCCTGCTGAATCCCAGAGCATCCAGCAGCTGTCAAATGAGACTCCTTCTACCAAGCCTTTACCAAGGAAATCTGTAGTCAAATCTACTCCAACTTATCAAAATCAGCTCCACAAGTCTAAGACTACAAAATCTCCCAAAGATAACATTCCATCAGGGGCTCCTGTTAGAACAAGTAGTAGGATTGGAAACTCCAAAAAAGTTTCCAATGGGTAGTACAACTATTTGTGCCTGGAACTCGAGAGGATGTGGCTCTCCCTCTCGTTTGAAACTGATTTCTGAGCTTGTGCACAAGCATAAGGTTTCTATCTTAGGTCTGCTTGAGACTAAAATAAGTCGTGACAGAGAGGCTATGACAGCTAGTAGACTGCTCCCTGGGTGGAGATATGTGACCAACAGTACCAACACTAGCAAAGGCCGTATTTGGATTGCTTGGGACACTTCTGTTGTGGACATTTCAGTTCTTTTCATCTCAGATCAGCTTATGCATTGTTCTGTCAGAACTCTTAATGGTAATCATGCACTCATGCTCTCTTTTGTTTATGGGAGAAATGACAGGGCTGAGAGAAACTCCCTATGGACTGATCTGGCTGCTTTCAATCAGAACTCTATTCCTTGGGCTGTTCTTGGAGATTTCAATTGCCTGCTTGATATCTCTGATAAAATTAACTTTGGTGCTAGAAGCATTGCTGGTGTTCATGAGCTTCAACAAGCCTTCTCTAGTAACTGCCTTGTTGACCACGAGTTTAGTGGTGCCCAATACACATGGAGCAATCAGCAAATGGGTGACAGACGTGTAGCTTGCAAACTAGACAGAATTGCTATCAACAATTGTTGGCATTCTTTCTTTCCTGATTCTTCAACTTTCTTTGACAGTCCTAGCTTCTCTGACCACTCTCCAGGCCTTCTCAAACTTGATCTGTCTACTGTTGGCCGCCAATTCCCCTTCAAATACAAGAATTTCTGGTCTGAGGAACCTGACTTCCCTGACATTGTTTTGAAGAGCTGGTCTGAACCTGTGCTTGGCGATGCTCAATACCAGCTAGCCACCAAACTCAAGAGGTTAAAAGGTGTCTTGAAGACATGGCAGAAAGGCCGCTTCAGAGCCTTAGAGCTCATGATTGTTGATTGCTCAGCTGCACTCAATGTTGCTCAGAATAATCTTCACTGTGATTTCAGGTCTATCCCATTACAGCAAGCAGTTCAGGAAGCTAAGCAACTTCTTGACTTGAGATTATCCCAGTATGAAAGCTTCATCAAACAAAGGTCTAAAATCCATTGGATTAAGTATGGGGAGGAGACCTCTGCCTTGTTCCACAGAACCATCAAAGCCAGAACTGCCAGGAATTCTATTATTTCTTTGACTACTAATACTGGGCAACACTTGACTGAAAAGTTGGAGATTGAGCATGAGGTGATCTCTTTCTTCAAAGGTCTGCTTGGTACTGCACAAACCTCCTCAGTGTACCAGTTCTCTATCCAGGGTCCTATCCTTGAGAATTCCTTCCACTCTTCTTTGTGCTCCTTACCCTCTGCTGAGGAGATTAAGAAGGCATTTTTTGACATCAGTAAGCTTAAATCTCCAGGCCCGGATGGATTTGGGAGTGGTTTCTTCAAACACCAATGGGATGTGGTCCATAAGGATGTTTGTGCTGCTCTCCATGATTTTTTCAGACGAGGCAGACTCCTTAGACAAACTAATGCAACCTTCATCTGCCTTATTGCCAAGGTTGATGAACCATTTCAGATTAGCCAGTACAGACCTATTTCCCTATGCAATACCTCCCTCAAAGCTATCTCTAAGATCATTGTTAACAGGCTCAGACCTTTTCTTGATGACATTGTTGCTTACACCCAAGGGGCATTCATTCCTGATAGGTCCATTACTTCTAATCTTTGTGTTGCCCAGGATCTGGTAAAAGGATATGGCTCTAGAACCATTTCACCTCGTTGTATGCTTCAAATTGATTTACAGAAAGTCTATGATTTTGTCAGTTGGGACTTCCTGGAAAAGGGCCTTCATTACTTTAATCTCCCTGCTCAGATGATTGCCTGGATTATGGAAACTGTTACCTGTCCTTCTTACTCTGTGTTATTGAATGGTGAGTCCAAGGGCTTCTTTAAGGGAAGGAGGGGTCTGAGGCAGGGAGATCCCCTCTCCCCCTACCTCTTTGTTCTGGTTATGGAAATTCTGCATAGAAAACTATGGGAAGTCAGTCATTCTCCAGGTTTCCATTTCCACCCCAGGTGTAAGAGTCTTGGTATTACCAGCATTGCCTTTGCTGATGACCTTCTGGTTTTCTGCAAGCCTACTGTCTTCACCCTTAGGAAGATCAAGAGCTGTCTTGAGGAGTTTGCTTTAGAATCTGGCTTGTGTGCTAACCCATCTAAATCCAAAGCCTTTTTTGCTGGTGTTTCTGGTGCTCAAAAGGATATCTTGACTGATCTTTTGGGATTCTCTCATGGTTCTTGGCCTGTTCGTTATCTTGGTATCCCCCTTCACTGTAAGAGATTATGCATTCAGGACTTCAAACCTCTTCTTGGTAGATTAAACTCTGCTTTAAGCTCCAGAAATGCCAGAATCCTCTCCTATGCTGGGAGGATGATTGTTATTAAATCAATGCTTGAGAGTATCAATTCTTTCTGGATGCAAACTCTTCTTCTTCCTAAAGGAGTCATCAACTTGGTTAAAAAGCTTTGCAGGAGCTTCCTCTGGGCAGGTTCTGTTGACAGTAAAAAATCCCTTGTGGCATGGAAGGTGGTTACAAAGAGGTGGAGTGAAGGGGGCCTTAATTTTAAGGAGCTGCTTTCCTGGAACAAAACTCTTATGATGAAACTCCTTTATGAGCTATATTCTGGGAAGACCACATTATGGACACAATGGGCCAAGAGAAACCTTATGACTTCTGATGTCATCTGGAATTGCTACCCAAGAGCTGGTAGTTCTTTGCTTTGGAGGAAGCTCATTAGCATCAGGGATGAGATTTCCCACTTATGTCCCTCTCTTCAGATCAGTACCTTCGGACAGCTTGCTGATTCTTCCAGAATGAACAATCTGATTGTGTATGATAGCTTCCTTCCTCCCTCTGGCAGTTTGCCTTGGTGTTCTGTTGTTTGGGGTAAGATTATTCCTAAGAAGTGGGTGTTCCTGTGTTGGTTATCCAAGCTTGATAGGCTCCCTACAGCTGCAAAACTCCATCAGTGGGGTTTGATTGACTCCCCTGTTTGTTGTTTGTGCCATCAGTCCCCTGAAACCTCTTCTCACCTTTGGTTCCAATGCAGCTTTACTGGTTCTGTGCTGCACAAGGTGCTATCCTGGCAAGGCATCAGTATCAGACTTCAATCTCTTGACGAGTGGTGGCATTGGTTTTCTTCTTGTCCTCGTAGAACCAACAACATTTTCAAGAGCAAGCTACTTGCCTTCTCGGCTGTCATCTATCACCTCTGGTTGTTTAGGAATGATGTTATCTTCAGGAATGTGCCTATTAATGTGGATGTTTTGGTTGCCAAAATCATTGATGATTGTAAATTTAGATGCCTTCATAGACTTAACATTTGTACTAGGAGAGGTAGAGCACTCCTGCGTAGAATCGCTATGTAAGCTTTTTTCTTTTTCTTTTTTTTCTTTTTTTTTTTTTTTTTTTTTTTTTTTGTAAGGCTCTTTGGTTGATCAATGCAATTATTTACCTTTGGCAAAAAAAAAAATAATATTAGGAAGCGATTTCCTTTTAGAAAGATATTGTGAGATTTGTGGTAATATTAGAACGGCTAGATTGGTAGTTAGGTTTGAGCTATTTAGTGTGGTATATATTGCATGGGAATTGCATAGCTTAGTAAGACTTTGAAGAGCGAAAACTTAATACTCGGTTTAGAGTTGTTCTACGTGTGTGAGATTGAGATTCAAGTGAGAAGAGTGATCCGAGATCTAGCTAGGACGTCTAGGTGAGTGATCCAAGTTCTATTGTAATCAAGATATCAATTCAACAAGTAGACTCGTTCAAACTCTCTCTAGTGAAAGCTAGAGAGGAGTGGTTTTTCGCCTCGAGGACTTTTTGGTACTTGGGGTGTTTCCACTATATATCATCGTGTCCAGGTTTGATTTACATTATTGTTTGTCTTTCTGCATTATTTACTTATCAAGGAACAATAGCTTTTGTTCCTTGAGTTTTTATACGCTAATCGATCCAACAATATCCCTGTCATGTCTTTGTGGCTCCATGCGAATCATTTGGCTTTTGACTTCAAGAACGCTATTAGCTCTTCTCTAACTTCTGTTGGGACGTGGGCTCCTATCTTTATGACTCTTTCTGGTTTGGAATCGTCGATGACCACGTCTTCTAATTCAGGACACTTTGGCTTGGCGTACTTAGCAGGCATCTTGACTTGAAACTCTTTTACTTCATCTTTTTTTATTTCTGGCGTCGTGGTCCCTTTCATCCCGATTCTGTAACACTCTTTGGCCGTATAGGGTTCGCCTTTGACTTCGTGTATTCCCCAGGGCGTTGGGAACTTCAGAGATTGGTGATACGTAGATGGGACTGCTCGCATATAATGGATCCAGGGTCTTCCGAGGATGGCGTTGTAAGGCGACTCCACCCCCATCACGGCGAATCTGGTCGGGAGATTAACGCCTTGGACCACCGTCTCGAGGGCGATTTCCCCTAACATCTCGGAGATTTCTCCGTTGAAGCCTTTCAAACGGATACGCTCCCCGACGACATCGTCGACTAAGAGTCCGAGTTCAAGAACAGCGGAGAGAGTGATGGTGTTTGTCGAACTTCCGTTATCTACTAGGATTCTCTTCACGTTGCAATTCCGAATCACCACGGAGATTACCAGGCTATAGTGATGCATGATTCTTTCATCTGGGCCTTCGAACGTGATAGGCAGATCGCCATTGGCTGGTCTGGAGTGGCGAGTTGGAACGAAATCGTTCTGTCCTTCGATAGTTCTTGCGAGTCTTTTAGCGTCGGAAGTTGTGTAGGATGGCGGACCTCCTAACACAGTAAAGGCTTCGTTTCGAAGATTTTTGATCGATCTAGAACCTTTCATGGCTTCTGCGGGCGAGGTCGTTCCCTTCGTATGCAGAGACGACACCTTTGTTCTCCTTGGTGGGAGTTTCTTTTAATGCACGTTCTTTTTCTATTCCTCAAGCTCTCTAATATTGAATATGCTTTGGCGATGTCGTTTCTCCGCGTTCGACTTTTCTCGTTCTTGATCTTTCTTATACTATCACCATTCTTTAACGTTTGTCTTTGAGTTCTTGCAACGATACTTCATATTTCCCTGGTTCCTTGGACGTGGTCCTATCCCTTGGGCGTGGTCCTATCCCTTTTGGCAGGTTTAGCTCAGGCTTCTTGTCGGCTGG
The DNA here is from genome assembly GCA_029168935.1 of Oxyria digyna. NCBI lineage: Eukaryota > Viridiplantae > Streptophyta > Magnoliopsida > Caryophyllales > Polygonaceae > Oxyria > Oxyria digyna. The sequence goes on along the minus strand of JAPVLV010000010.1, from coordinate 20,236,200 downwards.
GCTGAAGCTACCAAATACATCTGTACTTTCTTTGCTTTCGATGTTTTGTGGTGTTTATATTTTTAACTGTGTACATTTTCCGCGGGCTTCTTGTGAATTTTTTTGCGTAGCTTGTTTATGAGGGTGTAGGTTTGCTCTTTTGATCTTTGCTACTTTATCTTTAGGGTGTGGTTTTCTACCCTTAGTATAGTGCTTTGTTCGTTCTACGAACGTGTCGGAAGAATTCGTTTTCTTACTTGTTAGCGCAGTATGATCATTGCGGCTACTTTTGTTATTTTTCCGGCTTACATGAAGGTTGGGTCCAACATTTCCTCCAAACCCAGAGCGAGTGGCGGATGTAGGTCAGCGTGTGATTTCATCAGCTTGTGACACCACCCCTGTTTGTAGCGAAATTACCAACGAGATGATAACTAAGCAATTGTAGGGAAAAGATCAAAGAACACGGTATAATCTCAACACTCAAGAACGATATGGGAAATTAGGGTTTAAGCTTGAACTTAGTATTACTCGTATGGTGACTCAATGAATTACAAAGCAGGTGCTAGACTTTATTTATAGGCTAACTGTTTGTAGCAAAATTACCAACGAGATGATAACTAAGAAATTGTAGGGCAAAGATCAAAGAATACGGTATAATCTCAACACTCAAGAACAATATAAGACGAGATGAGAATTTGAAGCTTGAACTTGGTATTACTCGAATGGTGGCTGAATATTTACAAAGAAGGCGTTAGCCTTTATTTATAGCTAACCCTAATAATATCTTTTAGGAAACGAGATCTTATCTCTTCCTTCTATCTAAATAACGATATAACAAACAAGGTAAAAGATATTCTTTGTAGTATCTTTTACCAATTACAATAATATAATAAGGAATAAGATAAAATACACTCGGCAGACCTAATCTTCTAGATAAACAAGACCTTTGCCACGTCTCGTCACGTCGAAGACATCCTCCTTTCTTCTAGTCGCGTCGGCGTAATCTTTCTACGCGTAGCTACCACGCGTTCCTTACTAGTCGTATTTTTAGGCACAAACAATACCCCTAAGGCGTCTTACAAGGCTTAACGTCTAGTAGAGAGCTGGGAGACGCCTTCTTTCTTCAACGAATACGCCTTCATCAGTTTCGTAATAATGTCTTCTCTTCGATTCTCATTTAATGCGGCTAACCAACTCGTATCCGCTCCAACGGCTACTTCTCCAACGTTCAGATTTATCTCTAACGGTAACAAACCAATTCTTGGAAAGTCTCGAGCGAGATCTCTTCTCTTTCCCTATTTAAACCCGTTCTGGATTTCTTCTTCTCATTCGCGATCTCCTTGCAAACCCTAACTTTTAACTCCTCTCTTCTCAATGGCTCCAATTGTCTACGATCCCAAGATGATTCTCAGCGACGTCAACCGCCGTTCTTCTTCGGCTCGCAACATTGAGTTCTTTCGTTCCATAGCCGGGCTTTCTGCTCACGTGGAAATTGCTATTCCTCCTCCCGACGTGTTCGCCGACGCCTTACGCCCATGATGGGTTTGCGTCTACGAGTACCCTTTCTTGGTTGGACACCATTTTCCCTTCTCTCCTTTAGTTCAATCCTTCTTGACTATTCTGGGCGTCGCGGTCGGACAAGTCCTTCTGAATGCTTGGAGAGGTTTGGCGGTGTTGGACCATATTTTGGCTAACTTTGATATCTCGTTCACGATCGCCGACGTCATGCATTCTTGCATACTCTCTACTCCTTCGGCGGGCATAATCAACATCAAATCTGGCGTCGGGGTTCCTCCTTTGGTGAATGAAGGAACTTCATCCGACCGTGGCTTGGCAGATAAATTCTATTTCATCAGGAAGTCTACCTTGGGGAAAGATTGTGCTTTCTTTCTTGAAGAATGGACTCCTTCCAGTATGCTTCTTTACTTTTTATGATTTTCTTTAGACTTGTGCATCTTGACGCTATTCATACGTGTGACTTTACACATAGTTTATATCCATGCTATTGTGACGCGGGAAGAATCAGAGGAGATTATCAAGAAAATCATGGCGATTCCGTTGATAGAGCGTACCTTTACCAGTCTTGGCGGTAAGGGGTATCGTCTGGCGACCCCTACTCCTTCTCGAGGTGAGTTTTCCCGTACAAGTTACGCGTTACTTTTCTTTGTATCTTCTATATTAAACGTAGCTTTGTTTCAGGCGTCGCGTCTCGTACTCGTCAAGAGTCTGCCAACGACTTGATTACTGCTAAGAGCAGGTGTATCTCGGGGGAAAAGTTGAGAGCTGCGAAGGAAGAGGCTGCTCCTACTCCAGCATGCGTAAACGAGGCGACTCCGCTAGCTATGGGGGTGCAAGTGTCTTCAGACGCGTCTCTAAACGTAGGGATAGAGGAACCTCTCGTAGACCCTTCGAAGAAGAGCGAGAAGAACAAAAAGAAGGATCCCGGTGCAACTTCCGTTACATACGTTGAAGTGAGCGACTTTCCCGCGATGGTGTCTCATTCCACAACCCCTACACGTAACTTCATCCCGGCGATGCAAGCTCTGGCTTCTACTTCTTCTTGGAACCATTATTTGTCTATGCAAGTCGTAGATGTCTTGGGTGATTCTCTCGTAGCACAGTGGCAGGTGTGTACCTCTTTTCGAAACCTTGATTTCTTTTTGGCGTTGTGTTGTTTCTTATCTGTTGGGGTTTTTCAGGGCTTCCAAGCTTCGCTGTGTATCTGGCAACGCGTTCATAAGTATTCTTAGTCCGAGGGGGCCTTGAAGGGTCAGGTGAGCGATCTTAGTAAGAAGATCAAGGAACTCGATAAGAAGATTGCTCGTCTTACGACGTCTGAGAAGGACGCTCGCATGGGAACTCCGGAGACGGCGAAGCAGAGGGGTGTGCTGGCGCGACGCGTCGAATTGTTTACTGGGAAGGTCACGTCCCTTCAGGACGACGCCGAGGAGAAAGAAAAGGTGTACGAGAAGAACTTGCGCGAGACTATTACTTACTATTCGTGGTCATCTCGTATTGAGGTTATGGAGGAGTTTCGTGCAGGTTGCCAACTAGATTGGGATGTGGAACGTGAGCGCGGCGAATTTTCTGTTCTTTATCCCGTTCCAACCGAGGGGTTTCTCTTCTACGCGTTTCCTCGAGCTCGCCAGTTTTAGCTTCTAGTGACGTAGATGTAGCTTTAGATGGTGAGGTTGTTCTTGCGGATAAGGATGTCTCTCCTTCTTCTTAGTTCTTAGGATTTTCTTTCTTTTCGCTTGTTGCACAGCTGCTTTTGTGGAGCATGGATTTTAGCTTTTCGTCACGTTCCCGTGTGGCGATTTCTTTTTGAATACGTATTGGATACTTATTGGTTCTTTCTTTACGTAAGGCTTTTCCTTATCTTTAACTTTTGGTGGGAATACTCTCCCCTTTTGGCGAATTTGGCTTCAAATCTTCTATGGAGTCGAATTCGGCAAACATTTCTCACTTGCGACGCGTAGTGTTACATTGCCGGCTTACATGAAGGTTGAGTCCAGCATTTCGTCCGAACCCTGAAGCTTGTGGCGGACATAGGTCAGCATGTGATTTTATCAGCTTGTGACGTTACCCCTTACTTTTAAGGTGGATCCGTTGCCTCACGCTAGCGTTAGGTCGACGTCGAACTCTTTTAATCGACGGGCCTATTCATCGTGTAGCGTCCGATTTCTCGAGTGTTAGGACTTACGATGCCGGTGGATGCATCCCTGCCGGTTTGGCGTTTTGCCCGTGGATTCATGACTCTCAGAGGGGCCGTGGAAGGCTCGAGTACGCGTTCCTGGAGAGTGGTCGTGGCAATAGGTTTCCCTTCTTTGCTCAGAGGACCGTGCCGGTTTCGTGAGGTGTCGGGCTTCATTCCCCATGACCATTGCCACACGTTGCTAACAATCATGGGAAGCGTCGACTCGGAGTCGGCGGTTCGGCTAACGTTGCATACGCGTAGACGTAGGCTAAAGAAATTCTCCCCCGACGCGGATTTTCGCCGCGGACTTATTAAGCTTGATGTTACGTCATAGACACAGAGCAAGTACTTTGAAATGAAACAACTCGGCATGTATTGCATATCGGACAAGAAAGTGCATACTTATGTATTAACGAAGATTTCATGAATTTTGACGAGCTAAGACATCTACCCCTAGTCTCGACGACCCCTTGTCGTCTCGACGCTTAAACATGCTTGGACATAATAAGGAAGCTAAGATATGCATAAGAACAAGTAGGGATCAAATCAACTATCACGTTCTCTAGTGGTAATACTTCTTAAGATGTGTTGCGTTCCATGAACGCATAAGTGGTACTCCTTCTGGTGTAACGAGTTCGTAGGCTCCTCGCCCTACGACTTGTGCTACTTGGTATGGACCTTCCCAGGACGCGGCGAGTTTACCGACGCTCTTATCCTCGGTGTTTGGGAATAGTTTTCTTAAGACCCAGTCTCCTACTTGGAAAGTTCTTGCTTTTACTCGTCGATTATAGCTTCGAGAGGCGATTTGTTTTTGTGCTGCCATCCTCAACGTTGCATTATCTCTTAGCTCGTTGACGGTATCTATCATGAACGTCATCATTGGAGTGTTTCTTTCCTCAGGGAGAGACCAATATCTTTTTGTTGGTACTTCCACCTCGATTGGCAGGACGGCTTCACAACCGTATACGAGAGAGATTGGCGTTCTTCCCGTTGCTCTCTTAGGTGTTGTTCTGTCAGCCCATAATATAGCTTGGAGTTGATCCGCCCAATTTCCCTTGCATTCTTCTATCCTCTTCTTGAGATTACTCACGATGACCTTGTTACTTGATTCTACTTGTCCGTTCACTGAGGGTATCTTGGCGTCGTGTAGACTATACGTATACCTTTGTCTTCGCAGAACGATATGATGTTCTTGCTAATGAATTGTGACCCGTTGTCGCATACAATGGTGTGAGGGATTCCGAATCTCATGATGATGTTTCTTTCGATGAAGAAGATGACATGGGAATCTTTGATACTCTTGAATGCCTCGGCCTCTATCCACTTGGAGTAGTAGTCTGTAACAGCGAGCATTAGCGTCTTTGGTCCTAGGGTTAAGGGAACAGGTCCCACTATGTCCATCCCCATTGCATGAACGGCCAAGGAGACGTTATGGAGTAAAGCTTTTCCGCCGGCTGATACGGGATCGGGGCGTGTCTTTGGAAAGCGTCACACCTTTTGACGTGATTCATCGCGTCTTGTCTCATCGTGGGCCAGTAATATCCTGTTGAGTGTGCTTTGGCGGCTAGGCTTCTCCTCCTGAATGATTCCCATATTCTCCGTTGTGTAGCTCGCGTAGAATATCTTGGATCTTTTCCTCTGTTGGGAACGTTAAGAACATACCGTTCGACGACCATTTTAGTAGTTGGCCTTTGTCTACTATGAAGGTAGTTGCCTTTTGCATCAATAGCCTTGCCTCGTACACGTTACCCGGGAGGCGTCCGTGCTGCAACCACTCGTAGTAAGGCGTTACCCACGAGTATTGACTCCTTACTGTGAGTGTTTATCCTGGAGTTTCCCCCTTGTCGATGGACGCATTCCTGAGGTGAAGGAACGAGATCTTTTGATTTTCCCTCGGGTTGATGGATGAACCTAGCTTTGCCAACGCATCGGCCTGCGCGTTAGCGTCTCTGGGGGTCTGTCTGATTTGGCAGCTTTCGAATTTCTCGGACAAGTCCTTTACTACTTTGAGATACAAGGTCATCTTCGAGTCTTTAGTGGCGTGTTCACCTCGAACTTGGTTGACCACCAACAATGAATCACAGTAAATATCAAGTTTCTGAACCTGCAAGTCGATTGCAACGCGTAGACCGACGATTAGGGCTTCGTACTCGGCTTCGTTATTCGTCGCCTTGAAGTCGCATCTTATGGCTTGGACAACCCTATCACCTTGTGGCGACTTTAGGACGAGGCCTAGTCCTACCCCGTTCTGGTTCATTGCTCCGTCTGTGTGCAAGGTCCACTTTGCGAATTCTACCTTGTTTACCTGTGAGACTGCTTCTTGCTCTAGAGTTGGACTGAAATCTTCCACGAAGTCTGCTAATTCTTGAGATTTGATTGCTTTCCTTCCTTCGTAGACGATGTCGTAGCCGCCGAGATGAACCGTCCACTTCGTCATTCTCCCCGATAACTCTGGCTTCTTTACTATGTTCTTCGAAGGTGACGTGGTTCTTACTACGATGGTGTGGGACTCGAAATAGGGTTTAAACTTCACCGACGCCATCACTAGTGCCAAGGTCAGTTTTTCCATGGCCGAGTATCTTGTTTCTGCTGATGACAACGTTTTGCTCACGTAGTAGACAGGCTGTTGTTCTTCCCCTTCTTCTCTTACGAGCACGACGCTAATAGCAATCTCAGAGACTGCTAGGTACACGAACAAAGGCTCTCCTTCCTTAGGCTTCGATAGGAGCAAGGGATTCGTCAAATTATTCTTAAGCTCCGTGAAGGCCTCTTCATGGCGTTCCGTCCAAGAGAAGGACTTGTTGTTCCGTCCAAGAGATGAACCCGTTTAATGCAGCGACCCTTCCTGTCAGCTTTTGGATGTCTTTCACGCAACGCGGAGATTCAAGATCAAGTATGGCTTTGATCTGCTTGGGACTTGCTTCTATTCTTCTCTGGGTTACTACATATTAAAGGCATTTCCCGGAGGAGACCCCGAAGGAACACTTGGTAGGATTGAGCTTCATGCTATACTCTTCCAGGATCTCGAACGCTGCCTTCAGATGTGTTACGTGATCTTTTGCTCGTTTGGACTTCACAAGCATGTCGTCTATGTAAACTTCCATAGTGTCTCCTATCTGTTCCTCGAACATCTTGTTTACCAGCCTTTGATACGTAGCTCCGACATTCTTGAGGCCAAAAGGCATGACCTTGTAGCAGTATATCCCTTGGTTCGTTATGAACGTGGTCTTTTCTTGATCGGCGGGGTTCATCTATATCTGGTGATATCCGTTGAACGCGTCCATGAATGTTAGCATCTCTTGTCCTGCCGTCGCGTCTACCATGGCGTCGATGTGAGGGAGTGGGAAGAAATCTTTAGGACAGGCTTTGTTAAGATCCGTGAAATTGACGCACACTCTCCACTTCCCGTTCTTCTTTTGTACAACCACAACGTTGGCGAGCCAATCGGGATATTTCGCTTCTCGTATCTTGCCTGTTTCGAGGAGATTTTTGACTTCTTCATCTATAACTTTGTTGCGTTCGGGAGTGAATTTCCTCCTCTTTTGCTTGACCTGGGTGAACTTCGGGTCAACATTTAGCTTATGGAGCATCACGTCTGGAGATATACCTGTCATGTCCTCGTTGCTCCATGCGAAGCACTTGGATTTTGACTTCAAGAACGCTATCAATTCGTCTCTAACCTCCCTGGGGACGTCGACCCCCATCTTTACGACTCTTTTTGGTTTGGAATCGTCGATAACCACATCTTCCAATTCAGGACACTTTGGCTTAACGTACTTAGTCGGCATCTTTACCTGAAATTATTTTACTTCGTCTTTTTTTATCTCTGGCGTCGTGATCCTAACACTCTTTGGCCGTGTAGGGTTCGCCTTTAACTTCACGCACTTCACAAGGCATTGGGAACTTCAAGGATTGGTGATATGTAGACGGAACCGCTCGCATATCGTGGATCCAGCGTCATCCTAGGATGGCGTTATAAGGCGATTCCGCTTCCATCATGGCAAATCTGGTTGGGAGATCGACGCCTTGGGTTGTTGTTTCGAGGGTGATTTCCCCCAACATCTCGGCAATTTCTCCGCTAAAACCTTTCAAACGGATACGCTTCCCGACGACATCGTCGACTGAAAGTCTGAGTTCAAGAATAGAGGAGAGGGTGATGATGTTGGTCGAACTTCCGTTATCTGCTAGAATTCTCTTTACGTTGCAATCCCGAATCACCACGGAGATCACCAAGCTGTCGTGATGTTTGATTCTTTCGTCTGGGTCCTCGAACGTGATAGGCAGGTCACGACTCGTCGCTCTGGCGTGGCGAGTTGGAATGGAACCGTCTTGTCCTTCGATAGTTCTCGCGAGCCTCTTAGCATCGGAGGTTGTATAGGACGGTGGACCTCCTGAAACGGTGAAGACTCTGTTTTGAAGACTTTCGATTGATCCGGAATCTTCCATGGCTTCTACGGGAGAGTCTATTCTCTTCCTATGCAGAGACGATACTCTTTTGATCATGCCCCACGGTGGGCGCCAATTGTTTGTAGCGAAATTACCAACGAGATGATAACTAAGCAATTGTAGGGCAAAGATCAAAGAATACGGTATAATCTCAATACTCAAGAACAATATAAGACGAGATGAGAATTTAGGGTTTGAAGCTTGAACTTGGTATTACTCGAATGGTGGCTGAATATTTACAAAGCAGGCGTTAGCCTTTATTTATAGGCTAACCCTAATAGTATCTTTTAGGAAACGATATCTTATCTCTTCCTTCTATCTAAATAACGATATAACAAACAAGGTAAAAAATATCCTTTGTCGTATCTTTTCCAATTACAATAATATAATAAGGAATAAGATAAAATACACTCGGCCGACCTCATCTTCTAGATAAACGAGACCTTTGCCACGTCTCTTCACGTCGACGACATCCTCCTTTCTTCTCGTCGCGTCGGCGTAATCTTTCTACGTGTAGCTTACCACGCGTTCCTTACTCATCGTATTTTTTGGCACAAACACTAACCCTAATGATATCTTTTAGGAAACGAGATCTTATCTCTTCCTTTTATCTAATGACGATATAATAATAATGTAAAAAGATATTCTTTCTCGTATCTTTTACCAATTACAACAATATACAAGGAAATAAGATAAGATATACTCGGCCGAATCCATCTTTAAGGTAGACGAGATCTTTGCCTCGTCTCGTCGCATTGACGACATCTTCATTGCTCTCGTCACGTCGACGTGATCATCCTACGCGTAGCTTACCACGCGTTCCTTACTCGTCGTATTTTTAGGCACAAACAATACCCCTAAGGCGTCTTACAGGGCTTAACATCTAGTAGAGTTGGGAGACGTGTTCTTTCTTCAAGGAATACGTCTTCATCAGATTCGGAACGCGTTGGATATTTACTCGAACCGAAACCTTGATTTCGTAATAATATCTTTTCTTCGATTCTCATTTAATGCGGCTAACCAACTCGTATCCGGTCCAACAGCTATTTCCCCAACGTTCGGATTTGTCTCTAACGGTAACAAACCGGTTCGTGGAAAATCTCGAACGAGATCTGTTTGTAGAGAAATTACCTAGGAGAAGATAACTAAGCAATTGCAGGGAAAAGATCAAAGAGAACGGTATAATCTCAACACTCAAGAACAAAGTAGGAGATTAGGGTTGAAGCTTGAACTTGGTATTACTCGAATGGAGGCTGAATACTTACAAAGCAGGCGTTAGCCTCTATATATAGGCTAATCCTAATAATATCTTTAAGGAACTCAACACTCACCAGCTATTTCCCCATCAAAATGACGATATAATAAATAAGGTAAAAGATATTCTCTACCGTATCTTTTACCAATTACAAGAATATTATAAGGAATAGGATAAAACATGCTCGACCGACCTAATCTTCAAGATAAACGAGACCTCTGCCACGTCTCGTCACATCGACGACGTCCTTCATTCCTCTCGTCGCGTTGAGGCAATTCTTCTACGCGTAGCTCACCATGCGTTCCATACTCGTCGTATTTTTAGGCACAAACAATACCCCTAAGGCGTTTTATAGGGCTTAACGTCTAGTAGAGCTGGGAGACGCCTTCTTTCTTCATAGAATACGCCTTCATCAAATTCGGAACGCGTTGAATATTCGTTCAACCCGAAATCCTAACTTCGTAATAATGTCTTCTCTTCGATTCTCATTTAATGCGGCTGACCGACTCATAACCGCTCCAACGACTATTTCCCCAACGTTCGGATTTGTCCCAACAGTAACAAACTGATTTTTTTTGGAAAATCTTGAAGAGATCTTCTTTCCTTATTTAAACACGCTCCGACTTTCTTGAGACCAATAGGCATGACTTTGTAGCAATATATCCCCTGATTTGTCACGAACGTGGTTTTCTCTTGATCGGCGGGGTTCATCTGTGAGGGAGTGGGAGGGAATCTTTAGGACAGGCTTTGTTAAGGTCTGTGAAATCGACGCAACGTTTTTCTTTTGGACGACTACGACGTTGGCGAGTCAGTCGGGGTACTTTGCTTCTCGTATCTTACCTGCTTCGAGGAGATTCTTAACTTTTTCGTATACAACTTTGTTGCGTTTGGGAGCGAATTTCCTCCTCTTCTGCTTGACTGGAGTGAACTTTGGATCGACGTTTAGCTTGTGGAGCATCACGTCTGGAGATATGCCTGTCATGTCCTCGTGGCTCCATGGGAAGTATTTGGCTTTTGACTTCAAGAACGTTATCAATTCTTCTCTAATCTCTTCGGGGACATCGATTCCTATTTTTAGGATTCTTTCTGGTTTGGAATCATCGATGACTACGTCTTCTAACTCGGGACACTTTGGCTTAACGTATTTAGTCGGCGTCTTGACCTGAAATTCTTTTACCTCGTCTTTCCAAGTTTCTGGCGTCGCGATCCCTTTCATTCCAATCTGGTAGCACTCTTTGGCCGTATAGGGTTCACCTTTGACTTCGCGTATTCCGCAGGGTGTTGGGAACAACTCGCATATCATGGATCCAGGGTCTTCCGAGGATGGCATTATAAGGCGACTCTGCTTCCATCACGGAGAATCTAGTTGGGAGATTGACGCCCTGGGTTGTTGTCTCGAGGGTGATTTCCCCCAGCATCTCGGAGATCTCTCCGCTGAAGCCTTTCAAACGGATACGCTTTCCGACGACATCGTCGAATGAAAGTCCGAGTCCAAGAACAACAGAGAGAGTGATGATGTTGGTCGAACTTCCGTTATCTACTAGGATTCTTTTCACGTTGCATTTCCGCATCACCACGGAGATCACCAAGCTATCGTGGTGCTTGATTCTTTCGTCTGGATCTTCAAACGTGATTGGCAGATCACGATTGGCTGCTCTAGAGTGGCGAGTTGGGACGGAATCGCCTTGTCCTTCGATAGTCCTCGTGAGCCTCTTGGTGTCGGAGGTTGTATAGGACGGCGGACCTCCTAACACGGTGAAGGCTCCGTTTTGAAGGTTTTTGATAGATCTTGGATCTTTCATGGCTTCTGCGGGCGAGGTTATTCCCTTCGTATGCGGAGACGACACCTTTTTTATCATGCCCCACGGTGGGCGCCAATTTTTTGTAGCGAAATTACCTACGAGAAGATAACTAAGCAATTGTAGAGAAAAGATCAAAGAGAAAGGTATATTCTCAACACTCAAGAACAAAGTAGGAGATTAGGGTTGAAGCTTGAACTTGGTAATACTCGAATGGAGGCTGAATACTTACAAAGCAGGCATTAGCCTCTATATATAGACTAACGCTAATAATATCTTTAAGGAAAACGAGATCTTATCTCTTCCTTCTATCTAAATGACGATATAATAAATAAGGTAAAAGATATTCTCTACCGTATCTTTTACCAATTACAAGAATATTATAAGGAATAGGATAAAACATGCTCGGCCGACCTAATCTTCAAGATAAACGAGACCTCTGCCACGTCTCGTCACGTCGACGACGTCCTTCATTCCTCTCGTCGCGTCGAGGCAATTCTTCTACGCGTAGCTCACCATGGGTTCCATACTCGTCGTATTTTTAGGCACAAACAATACCCCTAAGGCGTCTTATAGGGCTTAACGTCTAGTAGAGCTGGGAGACGCCTTCTTTCTTCATAGAATACGCCTTCATCAAATTCGGAACGCGTTGAATATTCGTTCAACCCGAATTTTTAGGCACAAATAAGATCTTTTCTCCTTCCCTATTTAAACCTGTTCCGGCTTTCTTTTTCTTCTCATCCGCGATCCTCTTGCGAACCCTAATTTCTACTTCCTCTTCTCAATGGCTCCAATTGTCTACGATCCTAAGATGATTCTCAACGATGTCAACCTCCGTTCTTCTTCAGCTCGCAATATTGAATACTTTCGTTCCATAGCCGGACTTTCTACCCATGTGGAAATTGCCATTCCTCCTTCCGACGTGTTTGCTGATGCCTTACGCCCATGATGGATTTGCGTCTATGAGTACCCTTTCTTGGGCGGACACCGTTTTTCCTTTCTCTTCTTTAGTCCAGTCCTTCTTGACTATTTTGGGCATTGCGGTCGGGCAAGTTATTCCGAGCGTTTGGAGAGGTTTAGCGGTGTTGGATCATATTTTGGCCAACTTTGACATCGCGTTCACGATCGCCGACGTCATGCATTCTTGCATACTTTCCACTCCTTCGGCGGGCAGAATCAACATCAAATCTCGCGTCGGAGTCCCCCCTTTGGTGAATGAAGGAACTTCATCCGACCGTGGTTGGGCAGATAAATTCTATTTCATAAGGAAATCTACCTTAGGGAAAGATTGCGCTTTCTTGCTTGAAGAATGGACTCCTTCCAGTATGCTTCTTTACTCTTATGATTTTCTTTAGACTTGTGTATTTTGACCCTTATCCTTACGTTGGACTTCATGTGTAGTTGATATTCATGCTATTGTGACGCGGGAGGAGTCAGAGGAGATTACCAAGAAAATTATGGCGATTCCATTGGTAGAACGTACCTTCACTAGCCGTGATGGGAAGGGGTATCATATCACGACCCCTACTCCTTCTCGAGGTGAGTTTTCTCGCATAAGTTATGCGCTGCTTTTTTTTATCTTTCATATTGAGCGTAGCTTTACTTCAGGCATCGCGTCTCGTACTCGTCAAGAGTCGGCTAACGACTTGATTACGGCTAAGAGGAGGTGTATTTCGGAGGATAAGTTGAATGTTGTGAAGGAAGAAGTTGCTCCTACTCCGACATGTTCAGAGGAGATGATTCCGTCAACTACGGGGGTGCAGGAGCCTTCAGACACGCTTCTAAACGTAGGGATGGAAGAATATCTCGTAGACCCGTCGACGAAGAGCAAGAAGAGAAAAACAAAGCATCCCCATGCAGCTTCCGTTACATATGTTGAAGTAAGCAATTTTCCCGCTATGGTGTCTCGTTCCGTTGCAGTTACGCGTAGCTTCATCCCAGCGATGCAAGATCTGGCTTCTTCTTCTTCTTGGAACCACTATCTATCTATGCCAGTCGTAGACGTTTTGGGCGATTCTCTCGTAGCACAGTGCCAGGTGCGTACCTTTTCTTGTCTTTTTGTTTTTCTTTTTGGCGTTGTGTCGTTTCTTATCTGTTGGGGTCTTTCAGGCTTTCCAAGCTTCGTTGTGTATCTGGGAACGTCTCCATAAGTACTCCGAATCTGAGGAGGCCTTGAAGGGTCAGGTGAGCGATCTTAGTAAGAAGGTCAAGGAGTTTAATAAGAAAATTGTTCGTTTTACGGCGTCTGAGAAAGACGCTTGCATGGAAACTTTGGAAACGGCGAAGCAGAGGGGTGTGCTGGCGCGACGCGTCCAGGTGTTGACCGGGAAGTTTGCGTCCCTTGAAGCCGACGCTGAGGAGAAAGTGAAGGTGTATGAGAAGAACTTGCGAGAGACTAGTACTTACTATTCGTGGTCATCTCGTATTGAACCTATGGAGGAGTTTCGTGCGGGTCGCCACGTAGATTGGGATGTGGAACGTGAGCACAGTGAGTTTTCTGTTCTTTATCCCGTTCCGCGTGAGGGGGTTTCTCTTATACGCGTTCCCTCGAACTCGCCAGTCTTGGCTTCTAGTGGTGCGAATGTTGCTTTAGATGGAGACGTTGTTCTTGCGGAAGAGGATGTCTCTCCTTCTTCTTAGTTCTTAGGATTTTTTTTTTCTCTTTTTTCTTGTTGCACGGCTGCGTTTGTGGATTATGGATTTTGGCTTTTCGTCACGTTCCTGTGTGGCGATTTCTTTTTGAATATGCATTGGATACTTATTCTTTAATGGAGTCGGGCTCGCCAAATTTTTCTTACTTGCGACGCGTAGGCCGATCTTTTTCTTTTGTTTTTAATGTCTTATCTTTGAGGTTTTGGTTTTTCTACCCCTGGTATAGTCGTGGTCAATGCGGCTGCTTTTGTTATTTTGTCGGCCTATATGAAGGTTGGGTCCAACATTTCCTACGAACACGAAGCGAGTGGCGGACGTAGGTCAACGTGTGATTTTATCAGTTTGTGACGTTACCCCTTACTTTATGGTGGATCCTTTGCCACACGCTAGCGTTAGGTCGACGTCGAACCCTTTTAATCACGGGCCTATTCATCGTGTAGCGTCCGATTCTTGATTATTTGGACTTACGATGCCGGTGGACGCCTCCCATCCGGTTTGGCGTTTTTCCCGTGGATTCATGACTCTCAGAGGGGCCGTGGAAGGCGCAAGTACGCGTTCCTGAAGAGTGGTTGTGGCAAAAGGTTTCCCCTCTTTGCTCAGCGGACCGTGCCGGTTTCGTGAGGTTCTGGGCTTCATTCTCCATGACCATTGTCACACGTCGCTAACAATCATGGGAAGCGTCGACTCGGAGTCGGCGGTTCGGCTAACGTTGGGTACGCGTAGATGGAGCCTTAAACGCGTAGGGTAACGAAATTCGCCCCGGGCGCGGATTTTCGTCGCGGCCTTCTTGTACTTTTTGTTGCATTATAAACACGGACCAAGTATTTTGAAATGAAACAACTCAGCATGTATTCCATATCGTCAAGAAAGTGCATACTTATGTATTAACGAAGATTTCATGAATTTCGACGAGATAAGATATCTACCCCTAGTCTCGACGACCCCCTTGTCGTCTTGACGCTAAAACATGCTTGGACAAAATAAGGAATCTAAGACATGCATAAACACAGATAGAAATCACATCAATTATCACGTTCCCTAATGGTAATACTTCTTAATATGTGTCGCGTTCCATGAACGCATCAGTGGTACTCCTTCTGGCGTAACGAGTTCGTAGGCTCCTCGCCCTACGACTTGTGCTACTTGATATGGGCCTTCCCAGGACGCGGTGAGTTTACCGACGCTCTTATCCTCAATGTTTGGGAAGACTTTTCTTAAGACCCAGTCTCCTACTTGAAAAGTTCTTGCTTTTACTCATCGATTATAGCTTCGGGCGGCGATTTGTTTCTGTGCCGCCATCCTCAACGCTGTGTTATCTCTTAGCTCGTCTATGGTATCTATCATGAACGTCATCATTGGAGTGTTTCTTTCCTCAGGGAGAGACCAATATCTTTCTGTTGGTACCTCCACCTCGATTGGCAGGACGGCTTCGCAACCATATACGAGAGAGAATGGTGTCCTTCCCATCGCTCTTTTAGGCGTTGTTCTGTCGGCCCATAATATAGCTTGGAGTTGATCCACCCAATTTCCTCTGCACTCCTCTATCCTCTTCTTGAGATTACTCACGATGACCTTGTTACTTGATTCTGCTTGTCCGTTCGCTTGAGGGTATCTTGGCATCGAGTAGACTAGACATATACCTTTGTCTTCGTAGAACGATACGATGTTCTTTCTAATGAATTGTGACCCGTTATCGCATACAATGGTATGAGGCATTCCGAATCTCATGATGACGTTCCTCTCGATGAAGGAGATGACATGGGAATCTTTAATACTCTTGAATGCTTCGGATTCTATCCACTTGGAGAAGTAGTCTGTAACAACGAGCATTAGCGTCTTCGGTCCTAGGGTTAAGGGCATGTGTCCTACTATGTCCATCCCCCACTGCATGAACGACCAAGGAGACGTTATAGAGTGGAGCTTTTCCGTCGGCTGATGTGGAATTGGGGCGTGTCTTTGGCAAGCGTCGCACCTTTTGACGTGATTCATCGCGTCTTGTCTCATCATGGGCCAATAATATCCTGCTGAGTGTGCTTTGGCGGCTAGGCTTCTTCCTCCCGAATGATTCCCATATTCTCCGTTGTGTAGCTCGCGTAGAATATCTTGGATCTTTTCCTCTGTTGGGCACGTTAAAAACATGCCGTTTGATGACCATTGTAATAGTTTGCCTTTGTCTACTGTGAAAGTAGTTGCTTTTTGCTTCAATAGCCTTGTTTCGTACGCGTTACCCGGGAGGCGTCCGTGTTGCAACCACTCGTAGTAAGGCGTTACCCATGAGTCTTGATTTCTTACTGTGAGCGTCTGTTCTGGAGTTGCTTCCTTGTTGATGGACGCGTTGCTTAGATGAAGGAAAGGGATATTTTGAAATTCTCTTGGGTCGATGGATGAGCCTAGCTTTGCCAACGCGTCGGCTTGCGCGTTAGCGTCTCTGCGGATCTGTCTGATTTGGCAACTTTCGAATTTCTCGAACAAGTCTTTTACTACTTTGAGATACAAGGTCATATTCGAATCCTTAGTGGCGTACTCACCTCGAACTTGGTTGACTACAAGCAATGAATCACAGTAAATATCAAGCTTCTGGACTTGTAGGTCAATGGCGACGCGTAGACCGACAATTAAGGCTTCGTATTCGGCTTCGTTATTCGTCGCCTTGAAGTCGCATCTTATGGCTTGGACAACCCTATCCCCTTGTGGCGATTTTAGGATGATGCCTAGTCCTACCCCGTTCTGGTTCATTGCTTCGTCTGTGTGTAAGGTCCACTTTGCGGGATTCATCTTCCATCGTGTTACGTGATCTTTTGCTTGTTTAGATTTTACAAGCATGTCGTTTATGTAAACTTCTATCGTGTCGCCTATCTGTTCTTCGAACATCTTTTTTACCAGCCTTTGATACGTAGCTCCGGCGTTCTTGAGGCCTAAAGGCATGACTTTGTAGCAGTATATCCCCTGGTTTGTTATGAATCCGGTCTTTTCTTGATCGGCGGGATTCATCTGTATCTGGTGATATCCGCTAAATGCGTCCACGAATGTTAGCATCTCGTGTCCTGCCGTTGCGTCTACCATGGCGTCGATATGAGGGAGTGGGTAGGAGGCTTTGGGGCAGGCTTTGTTAAGATCTGTGAAATCGACGCACACTCTCCACTTCCCGTTCTTCTTCTGGATGACTACGACGTTGGCGAGCCATTCGGGATACTTCGCTTCTCGTATCTTGCCTGTCTCGAGGAGATGTTTTACTTCTCGAGGAGATTTGTTGCGTTCGGGAGCGAATTTCCTCCTCTTCTGCTTGACTGGGGTGAACTTTGGATCGACGTTTAGCTTGTGGAGCATCACGTCTAGAGATATACCCATCATGTCCTCGTGGCTCCAGGCGAAGCACTCGGCTTTTGACTTCAAGAACGCTATCAATTCTTCTCTAATTTCCTTGGGGACGTCGACTCGTTCTGGTCTGGAGTCATCGATAATTACGTCTTCTAATTCGGGACACTTTGTCTTAACGTACTTGGTTGGCGTCTTGACCTGAAATTCTTTTACTTCATCTTTTTTAATTTCTGGCGCCGCGACCCCTTTCATCCCGATTCGGTAGGGTTCGTGTAGGGTTCGCCTTTAACTTCGCGTATAGTGGCTCAATGAATTACAAAGCAGGCGTTAGCCTTTATTTATAGGCTAACCCTAATGATATATTTTAGGAAACGAGATCTTATCTCTTCCTTTTATCTAATGACGATATAATAATAAGGTAAAAAGATATTCTTTCTCGTATCTTTTACCAATTACAACAATATACAAGGAAATAAGATAATATATACTCGGCCGACTCCATCTTTAAGGTAGACGAGATCATTGCCACGTCTCGTCGCGTTGACAACATCTTCATTGCTTCTCTTCACGTCGACGTGATCCTCCTACGCGTAGCTTACCACGCGTTCCTTACTCGTCGTATTTTTAGGGACAAACAACCCCTTACTTATGGTGAATCCTTTGCCACACGCTAGCGTCAGGTCGACGTCGAAATCTTTTAATCGACGGGCCTGATCATCGTGTAGCGTCCGATTCTTGATAGCTGGTGGACGCCTCATTGTCGGTTTCGCGGACGCCTAATTGTCGGTTTGGCGATATGCCCGTGGATTCATGACTCTCAGAGAGGCTGGAAGGCGTGAAGACGCGTTCCTGAAGAATGATCGTGTCAAATAGGCTTAACCTTGTTTGCTCAGAGGATCCGGCCGGTTTCGTGAGGTTCCGGGCTTCATTCCCCATGACCATTGCCACACGTCGCTAACAATCATGGGAAGCGTCGACTCGGAGTCGGCGGTTCGGCTAACGTTGCATACGCGTAGATGGAGCCTTGAACGCGTAGGCTAACGAAATTCGCCCCCGGCGCGGATTTTCGCCGCGACCTTCTTGCTTCTTATTTGGTGCACCGTACTCAAGAGGCACGATCTCTTAATAGACATAGACCAAGTCGTTTAAAAAATGAAACAACTCGTCATGCTTGACACGTTGGAGAGAAAAGGTCTACTCGTATATTAATAAAAGATGCATCATGGAACTACAAACTATGACATCGACGCCTACCCCTAGTCGCCACGACCCCTTGTCGCTTTGACCCAAAGATAACGGCATGTTCTTTATTGAAAAATTTAATCCTACTCATGCAAAGGGGAACAGAAGGGAATCGAAAACATGTAAAAAGAGAAAAATTGTAAACTTTTTCTTTCTGGCGGACTTTTATGGTGGATGGTGTTTCAAGAACATGTAGCTCAGGTTATCGTTCTTTGCCATAAACTCTCGCCATCTTTGACCTCGGAGTTTTTGCTTATGCTTGCGTTGAGACGCGTCGCTCTTGTTGACGTTCTCATCTTGTTTCTTAGATGATTCTTTCTTCGACGCGTCGAGAGTCACTTTTCCACCCCTAGTTTTTTTCTTGGATTTCTTATGGTTCTCTCGTTCTTTGTGGCGTTTTGGTCCTTTGTTACTTGGCGATTCAGACCATGAAGATGCTTTTCTTTTCTCGATCTTCCGAACAGCGTAAAACTTGACCTCCAATACATATATCTCGTCACCTACCTGGCCAATCTCCTCCTTTGTTTCGTAGAGCTTTCGCTTAACGTATCTTATTGGCTCTTCATGGTCCTTTAACTGCTATGCCTTACACTTTTTCTCTTGAGATGCGGTGGTTGTGCTCCTCATTCCTACGCTGTAGCATTCCCTCGCTATCTGTGGCTCGCCCTTGATTTCTTGAATCCCCCATGGAGATGGAAACTTCAGGGATTGATGGTAAGTCGAGGGTATGGCCTTCATATCATGCAACCACGGTCTTCCCAAGATCATGTTGTAGGGCGACTCCGCTTCCATTACTACGTCGTCGCCGGATAACCTGTTTGTAGCGAAATTACCAACGAGATGATAACTAAGCAATTGTAGGGCAAAGATCAAAGAATATGGTATAATCTCAACACTCAAGAACGATATAGGAATTTAGGGTTTGAAGCTTGAACTTAGTATTACTCGTATGGTGGCTGAATGAATTACAAAGCAGGCGTTAGCCTTTACTTATATGCTAACCCTAATGATATCTTTTAGGAAACGAGATCTTATCTCTTCCTTTCATCTAATGACGATATAATAATAAGGAAAAAAGATATTATTTCTCGTATCTTTTACCAATTACAACAATATACAAGGAAATAAGATTATATGTACTCGGCCGACTACATCTTTAAGATAGACGAGATCTTTGCCACGTCTCGTCACATTGACGACATCTTCATTGCTTCTCGTCATGTCGACGTGATCATCCTACGCGTAGCTTATCACGCGTTCCTTGCTCGCCGTATTTTTAGGCACAAACAATAGCCCTAAGGCGTCTTACAGGGCTTAACGTCTAGTAGAGTTGGGAGATGCCTTCTTTCTTCGAGGAATACGTCTTCGTTGAACTCGGAACGCGTTCATGATTACGTCACTTGAGATTTTGATATCGTCGCAGAACTCTGATCCTCATTCCTCCTCAATCATTTCCATGTATCTGACAGAGAACTTCGTTGTCTTTGCCGACAACGTTCACTTATAAAGGCTAGTTTCTTTAGTGGAGGATGTACATCCTCCACTAAAGAAACTAGTCGTTGGGAGAGTATCTTCTCCCGTAATTCTCGCGATTTCGTGCCTATAAATGGGCGAGATCCTTCCTCACTCTATACACTTCTTCTTACTTGATTTCTTCCGAACATTTCTCTGCTCTCCTCATTTTTTCTCGTTCTTTCATTCTATTACGCCGCTCTTCCATCTCTATTTCTTTTCAATGGCGACGCCAGTACTCTATGAACAAAGGAAGGTGCTCTGCGAATCGGATCGATAATATTCTGAAGCGCATGATGTCAGTCGTCTGAGATCCATTGCTGAACTTGGTCCAGATGTGAAGATCGAAATCCCACCAAGGAGGGTTTGTGAAGATGCTCACCGGCCGGGATGGATCTCGGTCTACGAGTATCCCTTTCTAGCGGGGCATCGGTTCCCATTCTCGTCTCTGGTCAAGGCATTTATGCTCACCCTTGGCTTGGCAATGGGTCAACTCCTCCCCGGGGCTTGGCGAATCTTAGGTGCCCTTGACGATGCCATTGAGAAACATGGCTTGGACATTATCGCGGTAAATCTTGCCAACTCCTTGACTGTCTCGCTTTCTTCACCAGGTAGAGTTTACTTTAAAATCAAGCAGAAAAAGGCTATGATAGCTTTCGAGAAGACCACGACCGATCGGGGTTGGGCCGAGGTATTTTACTTCGTGGAGAAATCTTCTCTCGGAGACGCATGTTCTTGGCTTATCGAGGATTGGAACCCCAAGAGTGAGTTTCCTTACCTTGTCTATCAACTTTTTCTTTTCAAAGAAGTATATTTTTATTTGTTGACACTTTGTTTACGCATAACTCTATCGAGGATTTAAAGGGAACATCTAAAGGATTTGATGGGACTTCGTTCTTCGTCGTCCCTTGATCACTACGCGTCGATGGATCCTGCCGACGTTATAGGAGAGGCTTTCGCTGCTCAGTGGCAGGTTAGATTGTAATCTTATCTTTGATATTTTCGTGAGCTTTCCTTCTTAATTTTCTTCTTCCTTCTTTTAGGGGATTCAAGCGTCGTTATGTGCTTGGACACTCTTATCTATGTATCCAGAACAGATGGAGGCGTTGGAGAAAAGGGCGTCTGACGCATAGTCGGAGATTACGCGCCTCAACGGCTTGATAGAGAAAACCCGTGACGCAGAGAAGGCGGCGAAGGATAAGGTTACTAAAGTTCTTACCCTTCAGGAGGCGGTTACCAAGCAAGTCAAGGATTTAGAGGAGAATCTCGTCACCTAGAGGGCGGACGTGGAGAAAAACAAGGCGCAACATGACTACGACTTGTACGAGGTGAAGGTTTATTGGTCTTGGTTATCCAGAGTGGAGGTTCTGGAGGAGTATGCTGCTGGCGGGCAAAAGGACTGGGATCCAGTGGGCGAGCGTAGGGAGTTCGAGGAGGCTTATCCAAAACTTCCCTAAGGTATCGTGGGAGGTCCTTCTTCTTCGCGTCTCGACGCAGATCCCGAAGCTACGGAGGAGGATGTTCATGCTGCAGACGTTGGAGGAAGTGAACGCGTCGACGAGGAGGAAGCTGCGACTGATGATGAGGAGGACGATGGTCGCGCGTCTGGCTCTGGGTCGTCTGAGGGCGAGTCTAAATCCTTGTAAAAAAAAATTGGCGTAGGGCATTTGTACGCGTCGTCCGTATTTGGGACGCTTCTCTTTTGAACATTATTATCTTTGTTCTTCTTGATGAGACTTTCTTTTTTAATGTACTTGTTTTTCTACTCCTTGAATCCTCTACGCTGCTTTGGTGATAGTGTTTTATTGTTGTCCAATTTCTTGTTCTCACGTCGTTGCTATTTTCGTATACTTCGCATTCTTTTGGTTTCTTGGGTGTAGTCCTACCCCTTTTGGTAGGTTTGACTTAGGCTCCCCGCGGACTAGGTTAGAGCTACCAAAGACTCTTGAGCTTGCTTTACTTGTTATATTCTGCACTTTATTTCTTGCGTCCTGCGCGTTATTCTTCGCGTCGGAGTCGTCTTGGGAGCTTGCTCTTTCTCTGGTTTTGATGTTTTATGTGCTATAATTTGGTACACGTATCTTGCTCTGCGTACGTGTAGAACTTATTTCTTTTTGTGAGTGCGTAGGTTTTGTCCCTGGCTTTTTGCTTTTGCTACCTTACCTTTAGGGTGTAGTTTTCTACCCCTAGTACGATACTTTGTTCGTAGTGAACGCGTTAGGGAGTTTTACTTACTCGATAAGGTGGTACGGTCATTGCGGCGGCTTTTGTTCTATTGCCGGCTTATATGAAGGTTGGGTCAAGCATTTCCTCCGAACCCGAAGCGAGTGGCGGACGTAGGTCAGTGTGTGATTTCATCAGCTTGTGAGGTTACCCCTTACTTTATGGTGGATCCTTTGCCACATGCTAGCGTTAGGTCGACGTGTAACTCTTTTAATCGACGGGCCTATTCATCGTGTAGCGTCCGATTTCTTGATTGTTTGGACTTACGATGTCGGTGGACGCCTCCCTGCTGGTTTGGCGATATGCCCGTGGATTCATGACTATCAGAGGGGCTGGAAGGAGTGAAGACGCGTTCCCGGAGAATGACCGTGTCAAATAGGCTTAACCTTGTTTCCTCAGAGGATCCGGCCGGCTTCGTGAGGTACCAGGCTTCATTCCCCATGACCATTGCCACACGTCGCTAACAATCATGGGAAGCGTCGACTCGGGGTCGGCGGTTCGGCTAACGTTGCCTACGCGTAGATGGAGCCTTGAACGCGTAGACTAACGAAATTCTCCTCCGGCGCGGATTTTCACCGCGGCCTTCTTGCTTCTTATTTGGTCCACCGTACTCAAGAGGGACGTTCTCTTAATAGAGATAGAGCAAGACATAAAAATGAAACAACTCGGCATGCTTAACACGTTGGAGAGAAAAGGTCTACTTGTATATTAATAAAAGATGCATCATGGAACAAGAAATACTGACATCGACGCCTACCCCTGATCGCCGCGACCCCTTGTCGCTTTGACCTAAAGATAACGACATGTTCTTATTAAAAACATAATCCTACTCATGCAAAGGGAAATAGAAGGGAATCAAAAGATGCATTAAAACATTCAAACTTTTTCTGGTGGTGTTTTTACGGTGGGTGGTGTTTCAAGAACATGTAGCTTAGGTCAGGGTTCTCCGCCATGAATTTTCGCCACTTTTGAACTCGGAGATTTTGCTTATGCTTCCGTAAGGACGCGTCGTGCTTATCGACGCTATTATCTTGTTTCTTGGACGATTCTTTCTTCGACGCGTCGAGGGTTACTTTTCTACCCCTAGATTTTTTCTTAGGCTTTCCATGATTCTTCCCCATTCTTAGGCGTTTCGATCCTTTGTTACTCGGTGATTCAGACCATGAAGACGCTTTTCTTTTCTCTACTTTTCAGACGGCATAAGACTTGATTGAGCATATCTTACTTGTTCTCCATGGTCTTTTAATTGCTACGCCTTACTCTTTTTCTCTAGGGACGCGTTGGTTGTATTTTTCATTCCTATGTTGTAGCATTCCCTTTATATCTGTGGTTCACCTTTGATCTCTTGGATTCCCCATGGAGATGGAAACTTCAGGGATTGATGGTATGTCGAGGGTATGGCTTTCATATCGTGCAACCACGGCCTTCCCAAGATCATGTTATAGGTCGAATTTGCTTCCATTACCACGAACTTAGTTTGCATATTGACCCCTTCTGCCAGAGTGGTCAGGGTGATCTCTCCCAGCATGTCGGCAACTTCACCGCTGAAACCTACTAAGGGGATGTATTTCTTCACTACGTTGTCGCTAGATAGTCCGAGCTCTTTGATGGCGGATAAGGTGATGATGTTGGCCGAGCTTCTGTAATCGATGAGGATTGTTTGTGCCTAAAAATAGGACGAGTGTGGAACGCGTGAAGAGCTATGCGTAGGAAGACTGTGTCGACGCGACGAGAGGAATGAAGGATGTCGTCGACGTGACGAGACGTGGCAAAGGTCTCGTTTATCTTGAAGATTAGGTCGGCCGAGCATATTTTATCTTATTCCTTATTATATTATCTTCTCGTAGGTAATTTCGCTACAAACAATTGGCGCCCACCGTGGGGCAAGATCAAAAAGGTATCGTCTTTCCATACGAAAAGAGCTTCTTTTTTGCAGGAAATCATGACGAGTCCGACCAACAGTCCGCGTGATGGCGAGAAAATATCCGAAGAGGAAGGCCATGCGACGATTCCTCCCGTCCCGGCGAACGAAGACGCAAGAAAAAGTCTCGGAAACACCCCCAGCACTCCAAAATAAAGAGCTCCCATAGAGAAACGAGGGGTAGACGGTGAAATAACCAATGTGGCCGCCGTCCAAGAACAATTCGAGTCCTTCGAGAAAGCCCAGGCTGAAGCCATGCGCGCGAGCGAGAAAACGGCGTCCGAACTCACTAAAGAAAATGAGAGGTTGAACTCCATAATAGGGAACTCAAAGCGGGTTCCACGGGGCCACATACCTACGTTCGTGGTCAAAGTGTCGCCTTGATATGGATGCAGCTGTCGAAGAAGACGACGTATACCAGCCTCAAGTACACCATGGTCACGTTCTCCCGAGAGAAACGGTTTAGAGAAGCAAACCCGAGGAAAAGATGACGTCGGACGCCGTCGCTGCGCTCGTAGCACAACAGGTAGGCGCCCTAAGAAAGGAGATGATGCTGATGCCCGTATCTCCCAAATCTATAATCCCTGAGGACGAGTTCAGATTTCAAGAGAGTCCATTTGTTACTGCTATCGCCGCCCAGAAGATCGCCAAAAAATTCACTGTCACCGATCTTCCCGTCTACGACGGATCAGATGACCCGGAAGAACACGTCTTATTCTACAAGGCCAAGCTCTCCACAAGTCCAATTGAGCCAGAATTAAAGGAAGAAATGATGTGCAAGTTCTTTAGCTCAACGCTGAAAGGTCCCGCCTTGACGTGGTTCATCCACTTACCCAAGGGAAATATCTCCTCCTACGCCGAGCTCTCCAACCTGTTCCGACTACAATTCGCCAGCAGTAAGTTGTTTGCAAAGCAACCCTCAGATCTCCATAACATGTGAATGAACAAAGGCGAGACCATAAGAGCCTTCATGAAGCGTTTCAAAGACGAGAAGATAACAATCCCAGATTGTAGCGAGGCCACTGCTGCCGACGCGTTCAGACGCGCACTTCCCCGAGATAGTGACCTGTACAAGGAACTGACGAAGACTCGCCCTGAATCATTCGTCTCAACTAGGGAAAGAGCCATGGAAGCCATACGCTTAGAGGAAGATCTCCTAAGATACAACGAAGAAAGTTCTCGATCTCCACGTACGTGAACTCCTCCGCGTAGGAACTCTCCTCAACGTCGACACAATGACCGACATCAAGAGCGAGGGGAACGTCACGACAGGAGAAATAAGCCATTCCAAAGAGAACCACAAACGGTGCATGCGGTGAGCGAAGTTGATAGCGTCTATATGGTGGAGAAAGGTATCTCTATGAAGACCAACGCGTTGCGAGTCATGAGCGCAATGGAAGGGTTACGCGACGTGCAATGGCCGAGAAAGCCAAATCCCGGAAGGACGCCCGGAACAGGAAAGGGGTACTGCAATGGCCGAGAAAGCCAAATACGGGTCACACGACGGATGGTTGTTACACCCTGAGAAAAGAGGTGTTAAGGTTGTTGAAAAGAGGAGATTTGAAAGATCTACTCTCCAAAGAAGGAAGGAACGCGTTTGAAGGGGCGAAGAGAGAAAACAAGTCCCCTACTCCTCCTCCACCTCCTTCAAGTCATACCCGGACTATACACACCATCTTCGGAGGCTCTCCCGCGAGTGGCTACACCTCATCCGGCGCTAGAAGAAACATTAAGATTCTACGCGACGACAGTGATATGACGCGAGTTTACCAAATTCGCCGTTCCAGAAGAAATTACCCGGTAACATTCGAGGAGCCAAACGAGACGGTGGAACATCACGACGGTTTAGTTATCTCCCTCACCGTCAACAATTGCCTGGTCAAGAAAATCCTCATAGACAACGGGAGTTCCGCCAACGTGATCACTACATCCGCTATAAAAGAGCTCGGACTATCCAACGACGACGACGTGAAGAAACACGTTCCTCTAGTGGGATTCAGTGGTGAAGTAACAAGCATGTTGGGAGAAATCACGTTAGCAACCTAAGTAAGGGGTATCAATATACAAGCGAAGTTTGCGGTAATGGATATCGAATCACCGTACAACATTATCCTAGGAAGACCTTGGCTACACGGCATGAAAGTTTACCCTCGACGTACCATCAGTCTTTAAAATTCCCATCTCCATGGGGGGTCCAAGAGATCAAAGGCGAACTTCAAGTCGCAAGAGAATGCTATAGCATTGGAATGAAAAAAGCCACTGAGTCATCATTAGGCAAAGAAAAGAAAGCGTAGCAATCAAGGAATCACGAAGGAAAAGCTAGGGATGGAAAGTCGGTCCCTGACACGATCAGAAAAGCAAAGTCTGACAAGAAAGAGGATACCAACCCACCAAGTAAGTACGAGCAAAAAATCCAAGCAAAGAGCAACAACTTAAGCTACATGTTCCTGAAGCACCATCCACCATAAACCTAAAGAAGTGATATGAATTTCCAAATTTCCTAGCATTATTTCCTTTGTGTTCTTTCTTGCATGAGTAGGATTAGTTTCTTTCAAGAGTTTCAATAAATTTAGCGTCGTTATCTTAGCGTCGAAGCGGCAAGGGGTCGCGACGACTAGAGGTAAGCGTCGGTGTCTAAGTTTGTCAGTTCATGATGCGTTTTCATTATTAATATATGAGTACACTCCTTTTTCTCCGACGTGTTAAAGTATGCCGAGTTGTTCCATTTCCAAATTACTTGCTCTCTGTCTATGACGTAACATCAAGCTTAATAAGGCCGCGGCGAAAATCCGCGCCGGGGAGGAGTTTCGTTACCTACGCGTTCAAGGCTCCATCTACGCGTAGACAACGTTAGCCAAACCGCCGACTCCGAGTCGACGCTTCCCATGATTGTTAGCGACGTGTGGCAATGGTCATGGGGAATGAAGCAAGGTACCTCACAAAACCGGCGCGGCCCTCTGAGCGAAGAAGGGAAACCTATCGCCACGACCACTCTCCAGGAACGCGTACTTGCGCCTTCCACGGCCCCTCTGAGAGTCATGAATCCACGGGCAAAACGCCAAACCGGCAGGGATGCGTCCACCGACATCGTAAGTCCTAACAATCTAGAAATCGGACGCCACACGATGAATAGGCCCGTCGATTAAAAGAGTTCGACGTCGACCTAACGCTAGCATGAGGCAACGGACCCACCTTAAAAGTAAGGGGTAACGTCACAAGCTGATAAAATCACACGCAGACCTATGTCCGCCACTCGCTTCAGGGTTCGGAGGAAATGCTGGACCCAACCCTCATGTAAGCCGGCAACGTAACTAAAGCAGCCGCAATGACCATACCACCCTATCAAGCAAGTAGAAACCATCTAACACGTTCATCACGAAGAAAGTATCACGCTAGGGGTAGAAAATCACACCCTAAAAGATAAAGTAGCAAAAGCAAAAGCCAAAGGACCAAACCTACGTACTCACAAACGAGCTACGCCTAAGGGGTCACCGAAGTTAAAAGTCAATAAGAACAAAGTTCTATACACACGCAGAGCAAAATACGCGTGCCAAAATGAAGTACATAAGATATCAAAACCAGATAAAGGATAAGCTCCCAAAACGCCCCCGGCGCAAAAGAACGACGCGTAAAACGCAAGAAATGAAGTATGAAATACAACAAATAGAGAAGAGTCTTTGATAGCTCTAACCCAGTCTACAAAGAGCCTAGGTCAAACCTACCAAAAGGGGTAGGACTACTCAAGAAGACATGAAAACACACCCAAAGCCAAGAAGTGCATAGGACATGCGTCAAAACAAGACCGAGACCACCTACCGGCAAGAAGATAAGGGAGTCAAGGAGCACCCCCAAGACAAAGGTCGATTCAAAAAGGACCCAAAGGTCACTCAAGGAAACTCATGGACAAATACGTCGCCACCAAAAGAAGGAAGACTAGATGCAACGACATACTCCAAACATAAAATATCTCGGAGACATCTTCATCAACAAGTAAGCATTTCCAAAATACGACGTTATATTACAGAGGCCCATCATGAAGGGCGGGAACGAAAAGTATTTACAAGAGAACGCCCCGAAGACCGGCGACGCGTAAACAAAAAAGAAAATCACAAAGAATCGCTATCAGACTCAGAAGAACCCGATGAGGAGCCATCCGCGTCCTCATACTCATGTATATCCTCTCCCTCGTCTTCAGAATCTTCCACGAAAGCCTCCTCACTAGCATCTCCGTCATCGTCGACGCCATCATTAGGATCGACCTCGTTCAAATGAGGGACATCATCCTGCATAACGTGAGGATTCGCCGGAGGACTCATAGGCGTAGGTCCTGCCTCGACGCCTTCAGGGAGCTCCGCGAACGCTTCCTGAAACTCCTTTCGTTCCTTCACTGGATCCCAACCGTGGTATTCACCTCCTTGAGCTCGGAAGAAAGCTTCTTCTCCACCTTAGCCTTCTCGTCCTCCAGAGCAGTAATCCTCGCCTTCGAGTCTTCAACCTGTTTGGCAAGATCGACGTGAAGTTTAAGCGCCTCCGCAACCTTTTCTTGAGCTTCATTTTCCGCCTTACACGACGCCTCAACTGTCGCATTAAGCTCCTTAATCTTCGCCTCGTCGGCCGATTGCTTGGCCTCCGTAGCTTTCACCCGATCGACAAAATCAGAGAAACGCCCATAAACGCACAGCGAAGATTGAAAAGCCTAAAAGAGAGAAGATAAAGAGGTCAGAATAAAATCAAAGACAAGAGACTCAGCGTAAAAAGCAAAAAAAAACCTACCTGCCAATGCGTAGCAAGAGCCTCTCCTATCACATCTTCCGTCTCCATCGGC
Source organism: Oxyria digyna (assembly GCA_029168935.1). Taxonomy (NCBI): domain Eukaryota; kingdom Viridiplantae; phylum Streptophyta; class Magnoliopsida; order Caryophyllales; family Polygonaceae; genus Oxyria; species Oxyria digyna. The sequence continues at coordinate 20,207,331 of JAPVLV010000010.1, read as the reverse complement.
AAATAGTAGTCGAGCGACGGAGGATTCTGAAGACCCTTCATGGCGGGAAAAAATGACCTTCCAGACGCGACGACACGCGAGATAACTCCCGGGAAGTCGTCCACGGTCTCGTAGTCGAAACTCAACTTCTCGACAACCTTATCCTTACCCTTACGAGACTTCTTCGCCGGGATTGAAGAAGGAGATGGAGACGAAACGAGAGAAATCATTGGCGTAATCTGGATAGGAACCTCAGAAGCAGTTCCCTCTCCGGTACAACTCCTCTTCCGCGACGCGATGAGAGCGGACGCGGATTTTCCTCCACTGCAAACGCGTGAAAGATCTGCGGATACTAAAAGATCAACAAGAAAGAGAGTTAATACCCTCAAAGCAAAAAGAAAACAAGTAAAAGAGCATGAAAACGTTATCAGTCAAGGCCGTCGAGGCAATACGATGACCCTTCCCGTCGTGACCATGAAATGTTCGATCACTTTCAGGGATCTCGAGAAGTCAGTCAATAACCTTCTTAGTCTCCCGCCTCACCACGATAGCGTCCGTGTTAACTGCAAGGAAGAACAAAATAAAGTACGACATCAACGAATAACGACATGTGCAAAAAAGATCTGAAAGAAAAAGCAAACTTACCCGCAGGATCATCCTAACTTCCCTCGATTGCGATCCTACCCGCCTTAGGTCTTGATTTAAGACCTACTCTCCCAACCGTTTTAGTTTGAACGTTTAAGGAATAAGCAAGATCATCGACGTAAATCTCGACGCCATGTTTTTCTTTTACATCATCTAGAGCACCAAAGATTCTCCAGACACTCGGCAGAAGCTGACCTACGGCAACTCCTAGTGTAAGTATGAACGCCTTCGTCAACGGCGAGAAAGGAAACCGATGACCAGTAAGGAAAGGGTATTCGTATACCGCGATCCATCCTGGCCGATGTGCATCGGAAAATACCCCTTGAGGAGGTATCTCAATCTCCACCTCGGGACCAAGATTCGCCAACGATCTCAGTCTCTCGACGTCACGTGCCTCCGTCGATTTGCAATCAGAATCCTTCAGGATGAACTTTGGTACGTAGAAAGAAGCCATTTTTGGAAGCTGAAAGGAGAAATGAAGGAGAAATCTGAAGAAGGGAGAAGCAAATGATCTTTTTGAGCGTAAGCAAGCGAGAAAGCAAGAAATAATCAGAGTAGATGAGTTGTAGAGGGAGTAGGAAGAGAATGAAGATCTCCTCTTTATATAGCCCAAGAGAACGCGAAGAATACGGGAGAAAGTTCAACAACATTATAGCTGTTGAGAAACTAGCCGTTGCGATTGAATGTTATCGGCACAGATAACGAAGCCTCTCGCCTTCCACATGGAAATAATTGAAGAAGAATGATGACCGAAGGTTTGCGACGATATTAAAACTCAAGTGACGTAATCATCAACGCGTTCCTGGTGTAATGAAGACGTATTCTTTGAAGAAAGAAGGTGTCTCCCAGCTCTACTAGACGTTAAGCCCTATAAGACGCCTTAGGGGTATTGTTTGTGCCTAAAAATACGACGAGTGTGGAATGCGTGAAGAGCTACGCGTAGGAAGACTGTGTCGACGCGACGAGAGGAATGAAGGATGTCGTCGACGTGACGAGACGTGGCAAAGGTCTCGTTTATCTTGAAGATTAGGTCGGCCGAGCATATTTTATCTTATTCCTTATAATATTATTGTAATTTGTAAAAGATACGGTAAAGAATATCTTTTACCTTGTTTGTTATATAGTTATTTAGATAAAAGGAAGAGATAAGATCTCGTTTCCTTAAAGATATTATTAGGGTTAGCCTATAAATAAAGGCTAACGCCTGCTTTGTAAGCATTCAGCCACCATTACGAGTAATACCAAGTTCAAGCTTCAAACCCTAAATTCTTCTCTCGTTCTAAATTGTTCTTGAGTGTTGAGATTATACCATACTCTTTGATCTTTTCCCTACAATTTCTTAGTTATCTTCTCGTAGGTAATTTCGCTACAAACAAGGATCCTTTTAACTTTGCAATTACTAATGGTAAGGGAAATAACTAACCCGTCATGATGATCTATGCTTCCGTTGGGTTCTTCGAACATGATTGGACAATCCCTTCTAACATTCCTGATGTGATAGACAGGCAAAGTGCTTCCTTCACCGCGTAACGCCTTGATGCTTCTCTTGGCGGCGGAGGCGGTGTAGCCGCTTATGGGGGAGCCTCCAAATATTGTATTGACTGTCCTTGAATGATTTGATGGGGGAGGCGGCGACATTGGAGATCTTTTCCCTTTCCTTGCTCCTTCGAACGCGTCTCTTCCCTCTTTGGAAAGTAGATCAAGTAGGTCACCTCTTTTCAGGAGGCATAGCACTTCTTTTCTCAAGGTATAACAATCATCTGTGGAATGTCCTGAATCGTTGTGGAACTCACAATATCCTCTTCCTGATCCTGATCTCTTTTCCGGATTTGGCTTTTTAGGCCACTTTACATCGTGGAGTTTCTCCATCGCGTTCATGACTCGCAACGCGTCATTTTTCATGTGTACGCCTCTTTCGACTTCGTAAACGTTATTGATTTCACTCACATTGTGCACCATGGGAAGCTCTCTCTGGAATGGCTTGTTTCTCCTATCGTGACGTTCGCTACTTTTCCGTTGAGGAGAATCTCTGCGTGGAGGGGTTCGTCTACGCGGAGAAGCTCTCTCTGGAACGGCTTGTTTCTCCTATCGTGACGTTCTCTATCGTGACGTTCGCTACTTTTCCATTGTGCACCATGGGAAGCTCTCTCTTAGGTGCTCCGGGCATCAGCATCATCTCCTTCCTCAAGGCGCCGACTTGTTGAGCTACGAGCGTTGCAATAACGCTCGGCGTCATGGCTTCTTCAGCTTTCCTTTTTGGAATCGTCTCTCTCGACGGGACGATGCTTTGATGTTCCTGGGACCCGTAGATTTCTTCTTCCTCAGCGACGACGTCCATGTCTAGGCATCGAACGACGCTCTGGCTACGAACATAGGTGTGTGGTCTCGTCAATTCGCTTAAGTTCCTTTATTATGGAACGCAGTCGCTCGTTCTCTTTGGTGAGTCCTAACGTGTTTTCCTCGCTGGTGTTTTTGGTCTCTGCCCATGCTTTCTGGAGGGTGTCGAATTGAACTCTGACGGCGGCCACGCCAGTTATCTCGCCGTTCGTTCCCTGTTCTTCTATGGGAGCGTTGCTTTTTGGAGTATTGGGAGTATTCTCGAGATCTTTTCCTGCGTCTTCGCCCGCTAGAACGAGAGAAGTCGTCTCCGGGTCTTCTTCCCCGGATCTCTTTTCATTGTTACGCGGGCTATTCGTCAGACTCGTCATGGTTTTCCTGCAAAAAAGAAGTTCTTTTCATATGGAGAGACGATACCTTTTTTATCCAGCCCCACGGTGGGCGCCAATTGTTTGTAGCGAAATTACCAACGAGATGATAACTAAGCAATTGTAGGGCAAAGATCAAAGAATATGGTATAATCTCAACACTCAAGAACGATATAGGAATTTAGGGTTTGAAGCTTGAACTTAGTATTACTCGTATGGTGGCTGAATGAATTACAAAGCAGGCATTAGCCTTTACTTATAGGCTAACCCTAATGATATCTTTTAGGAAACGAGATCTTATCTCTTCCTTTTATCAAATGACGATATAATAATAAGGCAAAAATATATTTTTTCTCGTATCTTTTACCAATTACAACAATATACAAGGAAATAAGATAATATGTACTCGACCGATGTTTGTGCCTAAAAGTACGACGAGTATGGAACGCGTGGTGAGCTACGCGTAGAAGAATTGTCTCGACGCGACGAGAAGAATAGAGGATGTCGTCGACGTGACGAAACATGGCAAAGGTCTCGTTTATCTTAAAGATTAGGTCGGCCGAGTGGATTTTATATTATTCTTTATTATATTCTTGTAATTGGTAAAAGATACAGTGAAGAATATATTTTATCTTGTTTGTTATATCGTTATTTAGATAGAAGGAAAAGATAAGATCTCGTTTTCCTTAAAGATATTATAAGGGTTAGCCTTTAAATAAAGGCTAACGCCTGTTTGTAGCGAAATTATCAACGAGATGATAACTAAGAAATTGTAGGGCAAAGATCAAAGAAAACGGTATAATCTTAACACTAAGAGAACAAGACGAGAGAATAAGGTTGAAACTTGAACTTTCTTGTGGTATTGATAATACGGCGTAGTACGATCTCCCTACAAAAGGCTGGCGTTAACCTTTATATAGGTTAACCCTAGAAGGTCATCGATAGGCTTCTTGCCATTCCTGAAGCGGATCGGACTTTCCATGGTCATGATGGAGAAGGGCGTCGAATTGCTTCCGTACTCCCGGCAGGTAATGCGTTCGTTCATCTGAGTTTTACTCGGTTCTTCTTTCTTTTTGCTCATGATTCTTATACGTGTGCTTTTGGTTCTTTCAGTTTCTGCGGACTTATCTCGCGTCCGTGGTGGAGGGTTGTCCACGTCGGCTTTGGTAGCGTCGCGTAAAAGGGGTCGCGCCGAGGAGATGATGGCTTCAGGGGCCACGCTTCAGGCCATCCCTATGATTTCTTTTCTTTCATCCCCGTCTCCTTCGTCTACTCCGGCGAAGAGATCGCGTAAGGGAAAAGAGAAGGTAGTCGAGAAGTTGGACTTTGGCTACGAGTCTGTAGACGACTTTCCGGGGATGATTTCCCGTGCGGTCGCATCTGGGAGATCGTTTATCCCTGCCATGAAACAACTTCAAAATCCTCCTTCCCTTGATTACTACTTGTCGAGGGAAACTGAGGACGTGATGGGCGAATCTCTCGCAGCGCAATGGCAGGTATGTTTCAATTTGAATTGCTTTCTTTTTACTGGAGCTTTTGTTCTCGCTCTCTGTAATATACGTACTTGAACGTCTTCTTTCTATAGGCTCTTCAAGCTTCTTTATGCGCATATGGGCGCTTCTCTGATTTCGTTGATCGAACGAGGTCTATGGAGGCTAAACAATCGGCCGACGAGATAAAGATTAAGGAGATTCGTGAAGATCTTTCTCGGCAAGTCAAGGATCTTCAAGCCAAGATTGGTGCTTTGGAGATTGAGAAGGCCCGGGTTGAGTTGAGGTTGGCTTCCGACCTCAAGAATGTTGCGGAGTATTGGTCTTGGTTATCTCGCGTGGACGTCATCGAGGAGTATGATGTTGGTCGTACTCATGGATGGGACCCGGTGAAGGAGCGAAGGGAATTCAACAACGCGTACCCGGAGCGTCCCGAGGGCGTTGAAGTGGGACCTACACCGATGAAGCCTCCGGCTGAGCCCCATATTGAAGAAGATGTTGCTCCTCATCTCAACGAGGTTGATCCCAACGACGGCGTCGAGGACGATGAAGGCGACGACGAGGATGTCGTCGCACAGGATTCTGAGGAGGAGAAGGATGCTTGTGAATATGAAGACGGTGATCCTTCTTCTAGCGATGAATCTTCTTGATTTACTTTCTTTGAATCTTCTTTTGTACATTTGTACATGTACGTGTAGCTTTTTCTCTCTCTTTCTTTTGTAAAAGGAATTTTGCCTTTTTATGATGGGCTATTTATCAAAGCCTCCGATCTCTGTTACTCTCCAAGTTCTGACGTAACAGGCTTTCGCTCCTAGCTCTCTTGCGACGGCATGTATTAACGCGTCGTCGGTTTCTTATGACGTTTATACGTTCCTTTCGGAAGTTCTTTTCCTTTCTTACGTATCTCTACCCCTTTTGGTAGGTTTGATTTGAGCTTCTTGTAGGCTTAGTTTAAAGCTACCAAAGAAGTCTTGTATACTTTAACTTGATATACCTTGTTGTTCCCTTTTTTTTTTTTACTAATCTCGCGAACGCGTAGAGCTTTCTTTCGGCTTTCTGATCTTTTTGTATGGTACTTCATGTTCATGACTTGGGTGCTTGATATGTGCTTATTGGCTTTGATCGAGAGATGTGGTCAATGCGGCTTACTTTAGCTTATTTGCCGACTTACATGAGGTTTGGGTCCAGCATTTCCTCCGAACCCAGAAGCGAGTGGCGGACGTAGGTCAGCGTGTGATTTTGATCAGCTTATGATGTTACCTCTTACTTTAAAGGTGGATTCGTTGCCTCATGCTAGCGTTTAGGTCGACGTCGAACTCTTTTAATCGACGGGCCTATTCATCGTGTATGTCGTCCGTTCTCTTGAGTATTAGGACTTACGATGCTGGTGGACGCGTCCCTGCCGGTTTGGCGAATTGCCCGTCGATTCATGACTCTCAGAGGGGCTGGAAGGCGTTAAGACGCGTTCCTGGAGAATGATCGTGTCAAATAGGTTTCCCTTGTTTGCTTAGAGGATCCGGCCGGCTTCGTGAGGTATCGGGCTTCACTCCCCATGACCATTGCCACACGTCGCTAACAATCATGGGAAGCGTCGACTCGGGGTCGGCGGTTCGGCTAACGTTGCCTACGCGTAGATGTGGCCTTGAACGCGTAAACTAACGAAATTCTCCCCCAGCGCCGATTTTCACCGCGGTCTTCTTGCTTCTTATTTGGTACACCGTACTCGAGAGGCACGTTCTCTTAATAGACACGGAGCAAGTAATTGGAAACGAAACCTCTCAGCATGCTTGACAAGTCGGAAAGAAAGGTTTACTTGTATATAAAATAGAAGATGCATCATACTTGAACTAAACGTGACACTGACGCCTACCCCTAGTCTCTACGACCCCCTCTCGTATTGACCTAATCGAGAACGACATGTCTTTATTGAAAACATAGAAACTACTCATGCAAAGGAAATAGAAGGGTAATTTAATGGACGCATAAAAAGCATCTTGATTATTCTCTCGACCATGACTTATCACGGCGGATGGTGTTTCAGGAACATGTAGCTTAGATCGGGGTTCTCCGCCATAAATTTTTTCCATCTTTGGACTCGGAGACTCTGCTTGTACTTCCTTAGGGATACGTTGTTCTTATCGACGTCTTTGCTCAGCGTAGGGGATGAATCTTTTTTTAATCTTTTGGGATGCGTCTTTTTCGTTTTGGCTTTCCTCTCTAATTTCTTGTTCTTCTTGAGTTTCTTGTTGTTTGGGCGTTCTGACCATGAGGAGGCTTTTCTCTTCTTTATCTTTCGGATAGTATGCAACTTTACTTCTAGAACGTATACTTCATCGCCTATCTTGCCCACTTCTTCTTTCATGTCGCAAATCTTCTGTCGGGCGTATCTTAGGCGTTCTCCGTGGTCCTTTCGTTGCTATGCTTTGATCTTCCTTTCTATTGATGTGTTGCTGGTGTTCTTCATCCCTACGCTATATCACTCTCTCGCTACTTGTTGTCCGCCTTTAATTTCTTGTATTCCCCAGGGGGATGGAAACTTCAGGGACTGATGATACGTGGATGGGATGGCTTTCATGTCGTGCAACCATGGTCTTCCCAGGATCACGTTGTATGGCGATTCAAGCTCCATTACGGCGAATTTAGCCTGCGTATTAATACCCCTGGCGTAGGTTGATAGCGTAATTTCCCCTATCATCTCTGTCACTTCGCCGCTAAAACCTACTAGTGGTACGCATCTCCTGGTCACGTTGCTAAGGGATAATCCTAATTCTTTCAGGGCGGCCGTAGTGATGATGTTGGCCGAGCTACCATTGTCCACGAGGATTCTCTTAACGAGGTGGTTACTAATAGTGAGATATATTACTAACCCGTCGTGATGCTCCATCATCGCGTTCGAATCTTCGAACGTGATAAGCTGCTTGCTTCGGGTAGGGCGTACTTGATAGACTTTCATCGCGTTACTCTCGTCTCCTAGAATTTTGATACTTTTCTTTGCCGTCGTAGACGCGTATTTGCTTGCTGAAGGTCCTCCGATGATGGAATGAATGGTACGAGCGTGGTGAGCTGGAGGTGGAGGTGGGGTGGGAGACTTTCTTTTTTTCTTTATCCCTTCGAGGGCGTTCTTTCCTTCTTTGGAGAGTAAATCTTTCAGGTCTCCTCTCTTTAGCAGCTTCATCACTTCTTTTCTGAAGGTGTAGCATCCATCCGTCGTGTGACCTGTATCATTGTGGAAATCGCAATACCCCTTGCCCGTTCCAGGTCTCCTTCCAGGGTTTTGCTTTCTTGGCCATTGCACGTCGCGTAACCCTTCCATTGCGCTCATGACGCATAGGGCGTTGGTCTTCATGGAGATTCCTCTCTCTATGACGTAGTTGCTTTCTACCTCGCTCACAGTATGTACCGCTTGGGGTTCTGTTTGGAAAGGTTTGTTTCTTTTATCATTGCGTCCTCCCTGTTCCTGGTGCCTATCAGTATATCGACGTTGGGGAGAATTCCTTCGCGGAGGGGTCCGCCTACGTGGAGATCTGGCAACCTCTTCATTGTATTGCTTGAGTCCTCTTCCAATCTTATGGCTTGCATGGCCCTTTCCCTCGTTATTTCGAACGATTCGGTGCACATCTTTGTCAGTTCTTTATACAAGTCGCTATCTTTGGGGAGGGCGCGTCTGAATGCGTCGGAGGCGGTAGCTTCCGTGCAACTTGGGATTGTGACTTTCTCATCGTTGAAACGTTTGAGGAATTCTCTTATGGTTTCGCCTTTGCTCATGCGCATGTTATGGAGGTCTGATGGTTGCTTTGGAAAGAGCTTGCTACTGGCGAATTGTAACCTGAATTGGTTGGAGAGCTCGACGTAGGACGAGATGCACCCTTGTGGTAGATGAATGAACCATGTCAAGGCGGGGCCTTTCAGCGTTGAGCTAAAGAATTTGCACATCATTGCCTCTTTGAATCGCGGATCAATGGGGCTCGTGGAAAGTTTAGCTTTGTAGAGCAAGATGTGTTCTTCAGGATCACCTGATCCGTCATAGACTGGAAGATCCGCGACGGTGAATTTCTTGGCGATCTTTTGCATGGCTATACTCTTGATGAACGGGCTATCTTCGAACGCGTGTTCTTCTTCCGGCACTATGGATTTAGGGGCTCCCGACATCGACATCATCTCTTTTTTGAAGGCCCCAATTTGTTTTTTCACGATAGCGGCGATGGTATCCGGAGTTAGGGTTTCTTCGGACTTCTTCTTCCGCGCGGAATCCTTGGGTAAGGTGAACCCATGGTGTTCTCTGGGGTGGTAGGCGTCGTCCTCTTCAAGAGCTTCATCCATATCTAAGCATCGAGCGACGCTCTGGTTGCGGACGTAAGTGTATTGTCCGGATTGGTTTGCCTTGAGTTCTAGGATGGTGGAGTTTAACCTTTCGTTTTCTATGGCGAGTTTCGACGCCGTCTTCTCACTTGCTTGCAAGGCTTCGGCTTGGGCCTTCTCGAAGGACTCGATTTGTGCTCGGATGACGGCTACGTTGGTAACTTCTCCGTCTACCCCTTGCTTTTCAGCGGGATCATTATCTGTTGAAGTGTTGGGGGTGACTTCGAGGTTCTTCTCAACGTTCTCATCCCTGCGAGTGAGGGAATCCTTCGCACGTTCTTCGGCCTCTGAATCCCTGTTGTTGTGAGGGCTATTAGTTGGAGACGTCATGGCTTCCTGCAAAAAAGAAGTTCCCTTTGTGTGGAAAGATGACACCTTTTTTATCAAGCCCCACGGTGGGCGCCAATTGTTTATAGCGAAATTATCAACGAGATGATAACTAAGCAATTGTAGGGCAAAGATCAAAGAGAACGGTATAATCTTAACACTAAGAGAACAAGACGAGAGAATAAGGTTGAAACTTGAACTTTCTTGTGGTATTGATATTACGGCGTAGTACGATCTCCCTACAAAAGGCTGGCGTTAACCTTTATATAGGTTAACCCTAGGATCTTACTAAGGAAATAATATCTTTTCCTTTTCCTTCTAACGATATAATAAATATGGTAAAAGATATTATTTCATCTTATCCTTTACCATTTACACGAATATAATATAGAACAAGGTAACTAAGTGGCGGCTGACCTAATTTCCATAGCTTAACGACACGTTCTTCTTTATAACGTCACGTCGACGCCATCTTCTGTTTCATACGTCACGTCGCCTCTATCCTTCTACGCGTAGCTTTCACGCGTTCCATAGTCGTCATATTTTTAGGCACAAACAACGCCTGCTTTGTAAAAGGCAGCCTCCATTCGAGTAATATCAAGTTAAAGCTTCAATCCTAATTTCCTACTTTGTTCTTGAGTGTTGAGATTATACCGTTCTCTTTGATCTTTGCCCTACAATTTCTTAGTTATCTTCTCGTAGGTAATTTCGCTACAAACAATTGGCGCCCACCGTGGGGCATGATCAAAAAGGTGTCGTCTCGGCATACGAAGGGAACAACCTCGCCCGCAAAAGCCATAAAAGGTTCCAGATCGATCAAGAACCTTCGAAACGGAGCCTTTACCGTGTTAGGAGGTCCGCTGTCCTATACGATCTCCGATACTAAGAGGCTCGCGAGGACTATCGAAGGACAAGACGATTTCGTCCCAATTCGCCACTCCAGAGCAGCCAATCGTGATCTGCCTATCACGTTCGAAGAGCCGGACGAAAGAGTCAAGCATCACGATAGCCTGGTGATCTCCGTGGTGATTCGGAATTGCAATGTGAAAAGAATCCTAGTAGATAACGGAAGTTTGACCAACATCATCACTCTCCCTATTGTTCTTGAACTCGGACTTTCAGTCGACAATGTCGTCGGGAAGCGTATCCGTTTGAAAGGCTTCAGCGGAGAGATCTCCGAGATGTTAGGGGAAATCACCCTCGAGACAACAACCCAGGGCGTCAATCTCCCGACCACATTCTCCGTGATGGAGGCGAAGTCACCTTATAACGCCATCCTCGGAAGACACTAGATCCATGATATGCGAGTTGTTCCATCTACGTACCACCAATCCCTGAAGTTCCCAACGCCCTGGGGAATACGCGAAGTCAAAGGCGAACCCTATACGGCCAAAGAGTGCTATCGGATTGGGATGAAAGGGATCACGAGGCCAGAAATTAGAAAAGATGAGGTAAAAGAATTTCAGGTCAAGACGCCGACTAAGTACGTTAAGCCAAAGTGTCTCGAGTTAGAAGACGTGGTTATCGACGATTCCAAACCGGAAAGAGTCCTAAAAATAGGAACCGACGTCACCAAAGAGATTAGAGGAGAATTGATAGCATTCTTGAAGTCAAAAGCTAAATGCTTTGCATGGAGCCAACGTCGTAGTCGTCCAAAAGAAGAACGGAAAATGGAGAGTATGCGTCGACTTCACGGACCTTAACAAAGTTTGTCCTAAAGATTCCTTCCCACTCCCTCACATCAACGCCATGGTAGACGCGACGATAGGGCATGAGATGCTAACGTTCATGGACGCGTTCAGCGGGTATCACCAGATACAGATGCACCCCGCCGATCAAGAAAAGACCGCGTTCGTGACAAACCAGAGGATATATTGCTACAAAGTCATGCCTTTTGGCCTCAAGAACGTCGGAGCTACGTATCAACTACTAGTGAATAAGATGTTCGAGGAGCAGATAGGAGACACGATGGAAGTTTACATAGACGACATGCTCGTGAAGTCTAAACGAGCGAAAGATCACGTAACACACTTGAAGGAGGCGTTCGAGATCCTGGAAGAGTATAGCATGAAGCTCAACCCTACCAAGTGTTCCTTCGGGGTCTCTTTCGGGAAGTTCCTCGGATATGTAGTAACTCAGAGGGGAATAGAAGCCAGTCCCGAACAGATTAAAGTCATACTCGATCTCGAATCTCCGCGTTGCGTGAAAGACATCCAAAAGCTGTCAGGAAGAGTCGCCCCATTAAACAGGTTCATCTCCAAAGCCTCCAACAGAAATCAACTCTTCTATGACACTCTTCGGAAGAACGAGTCTTTCTCTTGGATGGAACGCCATGAAGAAGCCTTCACGGATCTTAAGAATTATCTGACGAATCCCTTACTCCTAACAAAGCCTAAGGAAGGAGAACCCTTGTTCGTATACCTAGCAGTCTCCGAGATCGCTATCAGCGCCGTTCTCGTAAGGGAAGAACGGGAGGAGTAACAGCCCGTTAACTACGTAAGTAAAACGTTGTCGTCAGCAGAAACGAGATACTCCACCATGGAAAAACTAACCTTGGCGTTAGTAATGGCGTCGGTAAAGTTGAAGCCCTACTTCGAATCCCATACCATCATAGTAAGGACCACGTCACCTTTGAAGAACATAGTGAAGAAGCCAGAGTTATCAGGAAGAATGACGAAGTGGACGGTTCTTCTCGGCGGCTACGACATCATCTACGAAGGAAGAAAAGCAATCAAATCCCAAGCATTAGCGGATTTCATGGCAGACATCAGTCCAACCCTAGAACAAGAAGAAATCTCATAAGTAAACAAGGTAGAATTCGCAAAGTGGACCTTGCACACAGACGGAGCGATGAACCAGAACGGGGTAGGACTAGGCATCGTCCTAAAATCGCCACAAGGGGATAGGGTCGTCCAAGCCATAAGATGCGACTTCAAAGCGACGAATAACGAAGCCGAGTATGAAGCCTTGATTGTCGGTCTACGCGTTGCCATCAACCTACAAGTTCAGAAGCTCGATATCTATTGCGATTCGCTGCTGATAGTCAACCAAGTTCGAGGTGAGTACGCCACTAAAGATTCAAAGATGACCTTGTACCTCAAAGTAGTAAAGTAATTGTTCGAGAAATTCAAAAGCTTCCAAATCAGACAGATCCCCAGAGACGCTAACGCGCAAGCCGACGCGTTGGCAAAGCTAGGTTCATCCATTGACCCGAGAGAATATCAGAAGATCCCGTTCCTTCACCTCAGCAACGCGTCTATCAACAAAGGAGCAAGTCCAGAACAAACGCTCACAGTAAGGAATCAAGATTCATGGGTAACACCTTACTACGAGTGGTTGCAGCACGGACGCCTCCCGGGTAACACGTATGAAGCAAGGCTATTCAAGCAAAAAACGACCACCTTCATAGTGAACAGGGGCCAGTTGCTAAAATGGTCGTCGAACGGTATGTTCCTAACGTGCGCGACAGAGGAAAAGATCCAAGATATTCTACGCGAGCTACACAACGGAGAGTATGGGAATCATTCAGGAGGGAGAAGCCTAGCGGCCAAAGCACACTCGGCGGGGTATTATTGGCCCACAATGAGACAAGACGCGACGAATTATGTCAAAAGGTGCGACGCTTGCCAAAGACACGCCCCGATCCCACATCAGCCGGCAGAAAAACTCCACTCCATAACGTCTCCTTGGCCATTCATGCAATGGGGGATGGATATAGTAGGACCTATGCCCTTGACCCTAGGACCAAAGACACTAATGCTCGCCGTTACAGATTACTTCTCCAAGTGGATAGAGGCCGAAGCGTTCAAGAACATCAAAGATTCCCATGTCATGTCCTTCATCGAAAGAAACATCATCATGAGATTCGGAATCCCTCACACCATTGTATGCGACAACGGATCGCAATCCGTTAGTAAGAACATCGTATCGTTCTGCGAAGATAAAGGTATACGTCTAGTCTACTCGACGCCAAGATACCCTCAAGCGAACGGGCAAGCGGAGTCAAGTAACAAGGTCAAATTAAGTAATCTGAAGAAGAGGATAGAAGAATGCAAGGGAAATTGAGCGGATCAACTCCAGGCTATAGTATGGGCTGACAGAACGACGCCTAAGAGAGCGACGGGAAGAACACCATTCTCTCTCGTGTATGGTTGCGAAGCCGTCCTGCCAATCGAGGTGGAAGTACCAACAGAAAGATATCGGTCTCTCCCTGAGGAAAGAAACACTCCAATGATGACGTTCATGATAGATATGATCGACGAGATAAGAGACAATGCAGCGGTAAGAATGGCGGCACAGAAACAAATCATTGCCCGAAGTTATAATCGACGAGTGAAAGCAAGAACTTTCCAAGTAGGAGACTGGGTCTTAAGAAAAGTATTTCCAAATACTGAGGATAAGAGCGTCGGTAAGCTCGCCGCGTCCTGGGAAGGCCCATACCAAGTAACACAAGTCATAGGGCGAGGAGCCTACGAACTCGTTACACCAGAGGGGGTACCGTTGATGCGTTCATGGAACGCGCCACATCTTAAGAAATATTACCATTAGAGAACATGATAGTTGACTTGATTTCTGCTTGTTTCTATGCATATTTTAGATTTCTCATTATGTCCAAGCATGTTTTAGCGTCGAAACGACAAAGCGGTCGTCAAGACTAGGGGTAGACGTCTTAGTTCATCAGAATTCACGAAGTCTTCGTTAATACATAAGTATGCACTTTCTTGTCCGATATGCAATACATGCCGAGTTGTTTCATTTCAAAGTACTTGCTCTGTGTCTATGACGTAGCATCAAGCTTAATAACGCCACGGCGAAAATCCGCGCCGGGGGCGAATTTCGTTAGCATACGCGTTTAAGGCTCCATTTACGCGTATGCAACGTTAGCCGAACCGCCGACTCCGAGTCGACGCTTCCCATGATTGTTAGCGACGTGTGGCAATGGTCATGGGGAATGAAGCCTGGCACCTCACGAAACCGGCACGGTCCTCTGAGCGAAGAAGGGAAACATAACGCCACGACCACTCTCCAGGAACGCGTACTTGCGCCTTCCACGGCCCCTCTGAGAGTCATGAATCCACGGGCAAAACGCCAAACCGGCAGGGATGCGTCCACCGGCATCGTAAGTCCTAACAATCGAGAAATCGGACGCCACACGATGAATAGGCCCGTCGATTAAAAGAGTTCGACGTCGACCTAACGCTAGCGTGAGGCAACGAACCCACCTTAAAAGTAAGGGGTAACGTCACAAGCTGATAAAATCACACGCTGACCTATGTCCGCCACTCGCTTCAGGGTTCAGAGGAAATGCTGGACCCAACCTTCATGTAAGCCGGCAACATAACAAAAGCAACCGCGATGACCGCAATAATACCAGGGGTAGAAAAATGGATACCTCGAAGTCAAAGATCGACCTACGTGTCACAAGTAAGAAATGTTTGTCAAACCCGACTCCATAAAAGATTCGAAATCAGATTTGCCAAAAGGGGATAGCAGCCCCACCAAAAGTTAAAGATAAGCGAAAGCCTTATACAAAAAAAAAGAAGCAATAAGCATCCAATACGTGTTCAAAAAGAATTCGCCACACAAGAACGTGACGAAAAGCTAAAATCCATGTTCCACAAAAGCAGCCATGCAACAAGTAAATAGGTGAAAGTTGGCTAAACTAAGAAGAAGGAGATACATCTTTATCTGCGGAAACAACGTTGCAATCTAAAGCTACATCCGCGTCACTAGGAGTTAAGACTGGCGAACTTGAGGGAACACGTAGAAGAGAAACCCCCTCGGGTGGAACGTGATAAAGAACGGAAAATTCACCACGCTCGTGTTCCACATCCCAACCTACGTGGCGACCCGCACGAAACTCCTCCATAACCTCAATACGAGATGACCACGAACAGTAAGTACTAGTCTCCCGCAAGTTCTTCTCGTACACCTTTGCTTTCTCCTCGGCATCAGCCTCAAGGGACGCGACCTTTCCATTCAACACCTCGACGCGTCGCGCTAGCACACCCCTCTGTTTTTCCGTTTCCAACGTTTCCATACGAACATCCTTCTCAGCCGCCGTAAGGCGAGCAATCTTCTTGTTAAGGTCTTTGATCTTCTTACCAATATCACTCACCTCACCCTTCAAGGCCTCCTCGGACTCAGAACACTTATGAAGACGTTCCCAGGAACACATCGAAGCTTGGAAGGCCTAAAAGATCCCAACAGATAAGAAACGACATAACAACAAAAAGAAAAACGAAAAGATATGAAAAAGTACACACCTGCCACTGTGCTACGAGAGAATCGCCCAAGACATCTATGGCTTGCATAGACAGATAATGGTTCCAAGAAGAAGTAGAAGTCAAAGCTTGCATCGCCGGGATGAAGTTACGCGTAGGTGCTACGGAACGAGACACTATCGCGGGAAAGTCGCAGGCCTCAACATATGTAACGGAAGCTACACCCGGATCCTTTATTTTGCACTTCTCACTCTCCTTCGAAGGATCCGCGGGAAGTTCCTCTACCCCAACGTTTAGAGGCACGTCCAGAGACATTTGCACCCCCGTAACTGGTGGAGTCACCTCCTTTACGCATGTCGGAGTGGAAGCTGCCTCTTCCTTTGCGGCTCTCAACTTTTCCTATGAAATACATCTCCTCTTCGCAGTAATCAAGTCATGAGCGGATTCTTGACGAGTACGAGACGCGACGCCTGAAGCAAAACTGGGTTTAGTGTAGAAGATAAAAAGAGAGAAAAGCAACGCATAACTTGTCAAGAAAACTTACCTCGAGAAGGAATAGGGGTCGCGAGACGATATCCCTTCCCATCACGGCCGGTAAAGGCACGTTCTACTAATGGAATCACCATGATTTTCTTGGTAATCTCCTCAGATTCCTCTCGCGCCACAATAGCGTGGATATCAACTACGCACAAAGTCGCACACAAGAATAAGCATCAAGATGCATAAAATCTAAAGAAAATCATAAAGGATAAAGAAACATATTGGAAGGAGTCCATTCTTCAAGCAAGAAAGCGCAATCTTTCCCCAAGGTAGATTTCCTAATGAAGTAGAACTTATCTGCCCAACCTCGATCGGACGAAGTTCCTTCGTTCATCAAAGGAGGGACCCCGATGCGAGATTTGATGTTGATTCTACCCGTCGAAGGAGTAGAAAGAATGCAAGAGTGCATAACGTCGGCGATCATGAACGCGATGTCGAAGTTAGCCAAAATATGATCCAACACCGCCAAGCCTCTCCAAGCACTCGGAAGGACTTGCCCGACCGCGATACCCAAAGTAGTCAAGAAAGAACGAACCAAAGGGGAAAAGGGAAAGCGGTGTCCAACCAAGAAAGGATACTCATAGACGCAGACCCATCCCGGACGTAATGCGTCGGCGAACACGTCAGAAGGAGGAATAGCAATTTCCACATGAGCAGAGAGCCCTTCTATGGAACGAAAGAACTCGATGTTGCGAGCCGAAGAAGAACGGCGGTTAGCATCATTAAGGGTCATCTTGGGATCGTAGATAATTGGAGCCATTTAGAAGAGAGAGAGTAAAGGTTAGGGTTTGCAAGAAGATTACAAATGAAGAGAAGAAAGTCGAAACGTGTTTAAATAAGGAAAGAAGATCTCGTTCGAGATTTTCCGAAGAATCAGTTTGTTACCGTTAGGGACAAATCTGAACGTTCAGGAAATAGCCGTTGGAGCGGATATGAGTCGGTCAGCCACATTAAATGAGAATCGAAGAGAAGACATTACTACGAAGTTAGGATTTTTGGTTGAACGAGTATTCAACGCGTTCCGAGTCTGATGAAGACGTATTCTATGAAGAAAGAAGGCGTCTCCCAGCTCTACTAGACGTTAAGCCCTATAAGACGCCTTAGGGGTATTGTTTGTGCCTAAAAGTACGACGAGTATGGAACGTATGGTGAGCTACGCGTAGAAGAATTGTCTCGACGCGACGAGAAGAATAGAGGATGTCGTTGACATGACGAGACATGGCAAAGGTCTCGTTTATCTTAAAGATTAGGTCGGTCGAGTGGATTTTATCTTATTCTTTATTATATTCTTGTAATTGGTAAAAGATACGGTGAAGAATATCTTTTACCTTGTTTATTATATCGTTATTTAGATAGAAGGAAGAGATAAGATCTCGTTTTCCTTAAAGATATTATTAGGGTTAGCCTATAAATAAAGGCTAACGCCTGCTTTGTAAAAGGCAGCCTTCATTCGAGTAATATCAAGTTAAAGCTTCAACCCTAATTTTCTACTTTGTTCTTGAGTGTTGAGATTATACCGTTCTCTTTAATCTTTGCCCTACAATTGCTTAGTTATCTTCTCGTAGGTAATTTCGCTACAAACAGCCGACTCCATCTTTAAGATAGACGAGATCTTTGCCACGTCTCGTCACGTTGACGACATCTTCATTGCTTCTCGTCACGTTGACGTGATCATCCTACGTGTAGCTTATCACGCGTTCCTTGCTCGTCGTATTTTTAGGCACAAACATAACCCAAGATCTTTTATGGCGGACAAGGTGATGATGTTCGATGAGCTCCTGTTATCAATGAGGATTCTTTTGACCTTGCAATTAATGATGGTGAGGGAAATAACTAACCCGTCATGGTGATCTACGCTCCCGTTGGGTTCCTCGAACGTGATCGGGCAATCTTTCTTGACAGTTCTGACATGATAGATGGGTAGAGTGCTTCCTTCGCCGCGCGACGCCTTGACGTTCCTTTTGGCGGAGGACACGGTGTAGCCACTTATGGAAGAGCCTCCAAAGATTGTATTGATCGTTCTCGAACGATTTGATGGAGGAGGAGGAGGCGGCGGCGGAGATCTCTTGTCTTTCCTTGATCCTTCAAATACGTCTCTTCCCTCTTTGGAGAGTAGATCTAGCAGGCCACCTCTTTTTAAGAGGCGTAACACTTCTCTTCTCAAGGTGTAACAATCATCTGTGGAGTGGCCTGAGTCATTGTGGAACTCGCAATACCCTCTCCCCGACCCTGGCCTCTTCTGCGGATTTGGCTTTTTAGGCCACTTCACGTCGCGGAGTTTTTCCATCGCGTTCATGACTCGCAACGCGTCAGTCTTCATGTGTACGCCCCTTTCGACCGCATAAACGTTATTGATCTCGCTCACGTTGTGCACCATGGGAGGATCTCTCTGGAATGGTTTGTTCCTCCTATCGTGACGTTCATCACTTCTTCGCTAAGGAGAATCTCTGCGTGCAGGAGTTCATCTACGCGGAGATTGGGATTTTTCTTTAGCATGTGTTAGGAGATCTTCTTCGAGGCGCATTTCTTCCATAGCTCTCTCTTTGGTCGCGACGAATGAATCGGGACGAGTCTTTGTCAGCTCTCTGTATAGGTCGCTGTCTCGAGGGAGTGCACGTCTGAACGCGTCGGCAGCGGTAGACTCACTACAATCCGGGATAGTGATCTTCTCGTCATTGAAACGCTTCATGAAGGCTCTTATAGTGATCTTCTCGTCATTGAAACGCTTCATGAAGGCTGTTTTGCAAACATCTTACTGCTAGCGAATTGTACGCGAAACATGTTGGAGAGTTCAGCGTAGGATGAGATTCTCCCTTTGGGGAGGTGGATGAACCATGTCAAGGCCGGGCCTTTGAGCGTCGAACTAAAAAATTTGCACATCATTGCTTCTCTTAGCTCCGGCTCGATTGGACTCGTGGAGAGCTTGGCTTTCTAGAGTAAGATATGCTCCTCCGGGTCATCGGATCCGTCGTAGATGGGGAGGTCAGCGACGGTGAACTTCTTATCTATCTTCTGGGCGGCGATGGTGCTTACAAAGGGACTCTCTTGATATCCGAACTCGTGCTCAGAGACGATGGACTTAGGTGCTTCGGGCATCAGCATCATCTCCTTCCTCAAGGCACCGACTTGTTGCGCTACGAGCGTCGCTACGGCACTTGGCGTCATGTCCTCTTCGGCCTTCCTTTTCGGAATCATCTCTCTTGACGGAATGATGTCTTGGTGCTCCTGGGATCCATAAATTTCACCTTCTTCAGCGACAGCGTCCATGTCCAGGCGTCGAACGATACTCTGACTACGAACATAGGTGTGTGGTCTCGCAGACTCTGCCTTAAGTTCTTTGATTATGGAACGCAGCCGTTTGTTCTCTTTGGCGAGCCCTAATGTGGTTTCCTCGTTTGTGCTTTTAGTTTCCGCCCAAGCTTTCTGGAGGGTGTCGAATTGAACTCGGACGGCGGCCACGTTGGTTACCTCACCGTCTGCCCCTCGTTCTTCACTGGAAATTATGGTCTTTAGAGCACCGACAGTTTCTTCGAGAGCCTTTCTGGTTTCTTCACTACCTGGAACGAAAGATGTCATCACAAGGTTTTCTTCCTCAGATCTCTTCTCATTGTTACGCGGGCTGTTCGTCGGACTCGTCATGGCTGTCCTGCAAAAAAGAAGTTCTTTTCGTATGGAGAGACGATACTTTTTTTATCAAGCCCCGCGGTGGGCGCCAATTGTTTGTAGCGAAATTACCAACGAGATGATAACTAAGCAATTGTAGGGCAAAGATCAAATAATATGGTATAATCTCAACACTCAAGAACGATATGGAAAATTAGGGTTGAAGCTTGAACTTGTGTATTACTCGAATGGTGGCTGAATCCTTACAAATCAGGCGTTAGCCTTTATTTATAGGCTAACCCTAGTTTCATATTTAAGGAAACGAGATCTTATCTTTTTCTTCTATCCTATGACGATATAAAATTTAAGGTAAAAGATATTATTTCTAATATCTTTCACCAAATACAATAATATCATAAAGAAATAGAACAATATTTACTCGGCCGACTTCATCATCAACGCCAACGGGATCTTCGCCGCATCTCGTCAAATCGACGTGATCACCCTACCCGTAGCTCGGGACGCGTTCCTTACTCGTCGTATTTTTAGACACAAACAGAGACCACCTTCCTAAGTGTGGCTCGTGACACTGGCCATTCTTCCGCTGCTGGGGACAAGGGAACCACCATAGTGAACTTCAGTAAAGACTCTTGTCAAATCCATAACGCGGTCCATTTTTTTGATAATTAATAGACTGAGAGCATGAACAATGGGGTAGGAAACTTTGTTATTTATAGACTTCAAGGCTAACACAAATTAAAGGCGGGTTTTTTTAATTTTAGGCGGGTTTTTTCAATTTTGAAAACTTTATCCTGACAATATTCCTTTTTCATCCTATCAATATGTCTTTTTTATCCTGCACAAGGACAACTGGTTTACTTTGGAAGTTGTCACATCCTACCATTTTGAGTTGTCATAGGTGGTTCATGTATGACAATAAACTTTCATTCATACTAGAAATTTGTATGACAATAAAACAGAAATCAAACAATTGTTCAACTTTCATTCATGGCTAGACCAACATAGGTCAACAAAACCAATATTCACACAAAACACACCTTAAAATTGTTCTGAAACATAACACACAACAATCAGAAATACAAATTATTCTTATTGTGTAACATCATCAACATTATTCAACCTAGTGACCTATTTCTCGTCAAACAGGCTGTTAGCAAGGTCAAATCTGTGCAAGTCGATTGTCTTGTCCGAAATGAGAGAGAGATCATTATTACCAAAACACAACCACTCAATATATTTCACAGTGTATACACCACAATCACCACTGCAAACAAAAAAAAACCATTACTCACAGATTTATAAAGTGTGACGGGTAAATAATATAGTAGTGGAGGAATATATTACCTTCTTTTATTCTGTGGTAAACCATCAACCCTTCCAGTGTAAGCCATGTCCTCTTGAAGCCTATATGCATACTTTGTGGACAGAGCCTCGTGTTTGCTCAAAAACTTGGGCACATACTTCAGGATTGGGGCCACACCTTGTTCTATGACCCGCTCTGGCTTCGAATCAGTGTTGCAGTCATACACATTGATCGAGCTTTCAATTCTGGAGGTCTATTTGAATGGCCACCCAATGGTTGCCTGCAACAAAGAGTGGTGCATAAATGAAGTCCACATCTTCCCAATTTTTTCCAAATAGAAATGCAAGACCTCACAACACGATCTGGAATAACTGGTACTTCAACTCCACCTGCTTCACTCTTATGTTGGTCCTTGTAATCCTCAGACCATAGACAATCCATTATGGCAGCCTTGTGATTATCAGCTGGTTTTTTTCCTGCGCTCAGACCTCAGGTGTGCAAGAACCTCATCGATGTGCTGCCAACACAAGTACACAACTATTACACTTAAGACTGAAAAAATAAATATGGAAAATTTTACCCTGTGACTGTATCTGTCAAAAGTTAACCGGACTCGTAAACCCGACCCGTATTTTTTGACCCGATGACCCAGAAAATATTTGAATTTGACCCGAATCTTTCGACCCGAAATTGCGGGTCATTTGCGGGTCAAAACCCCACCCGACCCGACCCGCAAATCCGTTATTCCGACTTAACTATCTTAATTTTTGTGTTTTATAATATATATTGAGTTAAATAATATATTTTATGATTAAAATAATATATTTTATGATTAAAATAATTTATTTTATGATTAAAATATTATTAAAATTATATTTATTTATTTATGTTAATGAAAATATTATTTAATAATTATCTCGAAAAATTTTGACTGCACGCTCTCGACCCGTTGGGTCGACCCGAACCTGTACCTGACCTATAGCGACCCGACCCGAATTCAACCCGTAAATAGTTGACCCGGACATGACCCGACCCGAACCCGACCCGACCCAGGGAAACCAAACCCGAACCCGACCCGCTTGACAGGTCTACCTGTGACCCTTACCAAATTATCCCACCAGTACTTTGGTTCAATAATCCACTCAAAGAAAGCATTGTCAATAACAACTCCAGTCAGACCATCAAACTCCTCAGGGCTGAATCATAAAACACAATATAGGAGTATAAAATTTCATGTAATCATCATAAAAGATATTAAGTAGTATATTAATACACCAATTTTTTCAAGTACCTTTCCCCTTGGTACCATTGTATTGCATCTGTCATTTCTCTTACAGCAGGATTATTGGTTATCTTCTTCCAGAAAGCTTTCGAATAGACTTCCTTGTTGTCCTTGTTGTCCTTCTTGGTGTTTTTCTTCTTGGTGGTTTTGGATGTGTAAGGAGAGCTGAGAGAAGTAGAAGGCTTTATATTACGCTTGGGAAGGATCCTGCAAAACCACAGTGAACCCAAAAAAATCATATCCTTCCATTCAACACAAACTATCATGTCATGCTCCAAAAACTATCCTGTAATTTGAGAAGTTACCTTATTTTCTGTGGAGACACCTTGTTTGGAGAACGACCACTAACATGCTTCATCCTTTTGCCAAACACAAGTTTGGGTTTGGCAAAATCACCTGCCTTGTCCTCCTCACCTTTCTCCACCTCAGTCATTTCCATATCAGCCTTGTCCTCCTCAGTCTTTTCCTCCTCTGCCTTGGCCACCTCAGCCTTGGCCACCTTAGCCCTTAGTCTTTTCCTCCTCAGCCTTGGCCACCTCAGCCTTTGCTTCCTCAGCCTTTTTCTCCTCAGTTGTAGCCTTCTAAGTGAGCTCTTCCCTTGGTGCATCTTCAAGTTCATTCTTTTTCAACTCATCTTGCACCCTAGGGTCGCTCTCATCCTTATCTGATGCCTTCTCAGCTAGCTCAGCAACAACATTCATTACCACATCTCCTGCTCTTCTACCAACACCAATTAATTGAAAATCTTGTCTTGCACTGAAGTCTTAGAACCATCAGGACCACCAAAAAAACTGTTCATCACTTAGTTGTCTTGCTTCCTCGATGATTTAATCTCTTTGGGGAGAGGGCCACAGTTCAAGCCAGTTATCAAAGCAAACTCTTCCAACGAAAATCTCAAAGGCTCACCACCAATCTCTAACCATGTCTCTCACTTCTTATTACTCTTCAACTGCTTGAAGAGAACGGAGTGCACGGTTTGAGAAAAAAATGTCACTTGATTGACCATTTTCACAACATCCCCAAAAGGGCTGTCACATATTCTTCTCCAATCTTGGCAGGTAAGATTCGACTCTATGTCTTTGAGATACTGTCTCCTACAGTTAATATTGACACGACCATGCAATGCGTCTCCCTTGTAGAAGGCATACATCACCTACAGAAACATAACATGTCAGGAAAATATTAGTTATATGTCAGGATGCACACTTCACATGACATGAAACATTATTCAGAGGTGGACAGATATGCAAACTACACATAATCTCATTAACCCATGCACAAATGAAATTCCTTACAAACTAACAATCTTCACAAAACTTCAATCCAAATATTTCCACTACATAAACTCCTAAATGCACATAAACTACACAAAACCAAAGTTCGAGTTTCGGGACACAGAGAAGAGTATGTCAGGACATAGTGAGGAGGCTGTCAGGATAACTCTAAACAATCTAGACACATTGAGGAGAAGAGGATGTACATGCATTGCCTGAAACTGGTTCACCCTCAGTTCACCAATTTAAACTACTAATCTAGACAAAATCTTCACAATGCACATGACACGAAGTAATTTTAGAGGTGTCGGGATTCATAATACACATGAAGAAATGAAATTCCTTAAAAACTAACAATATTTAGAAACTCAAATCCAAATACTTCCACTACATAAACTCCTAAATGCACATAAGCTACACAAAAACAAAATTCAAGTGTCAGGACACAGACAAGAGGATGTCAGGACACAGAGAGGAGGATATCCGGACACAGAAAGGTGGATGTCAGGATAACCATAAACAATAAACAATAATCCAATTATTCACAACTTTGTTCTCAACTCCAATTACAGGTGCAAATGTACCTATTATCTCAAATGTACATGCATTGGCTTCATTCATGAACCCTAAATTCACCAATTTTAACTCATTTACTCGAATTGAATAACATAATTTTAGAAATTTCACTTACATTGTCTTTAAAAGCCAGAGGCTCAATGCTTCTCCATTTTTACAAAAAATTCAAGACTTCCTTCTTTCTCTAGGATACTATGGCTTCACCTTTGGCCTCCTACTTCGTCGACGAACCCTTAGCAGATTTGGGGGTTTTCTCGGTTTGCCTCCACGTTCGACCTTTAGAGTCTCCATGTGCGTCTCTCTTTCTCTTCTGGGGTGCAGAACCTCTGGTGACGGCCATAACTGGAGCGAAAGATATTACTCTAACAGAGATTGGGAGAGAAAGAGAGAGAGCTGCCGGAGGTTCCGAGCGGTTTCCGGAGGTTGAGGGCGGTTGAGAGAAGCAGTTGATAGTTGGGGTCGGGTAGAAAATGGTGAAAATGGAGAAGACGAATGGGTTTTGAACGAGAGAGAGGAAATGGGTGAATGGAGGGAGGAGAAGCTACGTAATGAAGGAATTAATTAAGCATACTTAAGTGCAAATTAGGAAGCAAATACTTTTTTTATGCTTAAACCGTCTTTTCAAAATGTCCCAATTTTCCTTTTTTTAATTTTAATTTTCTTTTATTTTTTATTTATTAGTTTGATTTTCCTTTTTCTTAATTTCTGAATATATTAAAATAATCATTTCAGTTAAAAAAATAAAGATAAATTAAATTATAATAAATCTTTTCTTTTTAATAGAAAAAATATTTTTTTGGACTATTATAACTCTCAAATGGATATGACAGTCATATCCGTTTGAAATTAGGCAGTTGTGTCATTAAGGTACGAAAAGGGGGTATTTGGGACAATATTTTCTAGAAACTTTTAACCTAATCACATTTTCACTCAAACATATTCAACTCCAAAAGTGGCGGCCGATCAAAATTAGGGCTAAATGATTTCATTCGATTTTTGGGCGATTGAGGTGGATCTGGTCGCGATATAGAAGAGAGATACGATAGTGCGAGCTCGGAATCCATCGGTTTGGGGGTTAAGGTGTTTTTCGTTGGGTAATTTGAGTGAGAAAGTGAAGAGAGAGATTTGGGATTTAGGGTTTCAGAAGCCAGAGATTTAGGGTTACGATTGAGGGAGATATTGTGAATTTGAGTTTTGATTGCAAAGGGAAGAGTTTGGATTTAGGGTTTGGCTAACAAAGGAAAGTCGAGGTGCATTGTGGTGAAGACGATCGCGATTTTGGAGAGAGAAGGAAAGGCGATTTATCAAATAGAAGAAAAGGTCATTTCTAGAGTTTTGAGCTACGATTGAACAACTTCAACAACCCAAGGGTGTTCTCCCAGAGGTAAGTCTCTCTCTCTCTCTGGAATAAAGTTTAGGAATGGTTGTTCTGTTTGACCGAATTGAATGGTTGTTGGGTTAACTCTCTCCGTAAATTTTCAATTAGGGTTGGCTTTGGATATTACGGTTTTGTGTTGATTTATCAGATATGGAATTGAAGCTTTTTGTATGGTTGTCTGTAGATTTGGAATAGTTGTTGTGTTTTTCCTTATTAATTAGAATTGGTGGTGGAGTCCGTTTTGACTTGATCGACCCTGTTGGGTTGGGAAGGTACCTGAGGTAGGCATCTTTTTCCAAAAATCCATGCACTTCCCTTTATGAACATTGGCGCACCTACGCTTGTTCCTGCGCGAGAATCTCCGGATGCTCGTTCCGTCTGCGCGTTGAATGCTTTTCCGCATCAGATTAGTGCTCAGATTGCTCTCCATTTCCATACTGATTGAAGGCGAATAGCAAAAAAGAGGAAAAAGGTGGAAAGACAAGGATGTAGGAATATGGTTTAATTAGGACATTTAATAGGTTCCAATTACCTTTACTTTCATTCAAGGTCAACCTATATATATTGAAGATTAAGTAAGGTTAGTGCCTTAACTCTTGTGCACTTTTCTAGAACGAAGTATATTTTTGATCGGAGGAGTATGTTGTAAAGCTCTTAGATGTACTAAATCTATGAAATACACAGTGTCTCATGCACACAAAAGGTATAACTCATTTACACGAAAGGTATAAATCACTCACACAACTAGTAAATTAAATAAAATGCTATAAACAATTAGATGGACTGAATTGATGAAATACAACTATTTATACACGCAGAAAGTATACCTCATGCATACAGGATGGATAACTCATGCACACAACTACATTCAGTATAATAATTTACACAACTTCTAATTCAGCTCATATATCCAATGAGTTACGAAATTCATAGAGAATAAACCTTCAAACTAGCAATTTTGGATCTCAATCTCAATTTCTATCATCATGCACACATATACATACACACTAGTAGCTATAGGACATATCATGCACACATATCATGCACACATATGCAAATTAATAGTTTATGCAAGTTAAATTTCGAAATTCACATCTAATTACCTTCATTCATACCAATCTTCAATCTCATTTTTTAATTTCTTCCAGTAGCTTGAAATTAGGGTTGTTAGAGGGAAGTTTGATGGATTTTTGCCGAATCTGCGAAGGATCTCGTTCTCATTCTTCTTCTCTTGTGAAATTGATTGAATTTGCCTTCAAATCGACCAAAATTGCTTCGTCTTCCTTTGAAATCTGCTTCAAGTTGGATTTGTGTCGTTCGAGCACACTTTTCCCTCTTCATCGAGATTGTATTTGAATGAGAACTTTAAAATTTGAACTACGAATCGAGCAACACTTTTTGGTTTCAAGAATTTTCAAATCTGAAATGGAGGGGGGAAGATGGGGTTCTACTCTACGGAAAGAAGATGAAATTTTATAGTGTGTATGGCGGAGGTGAAGCGCGTGTGATAGAGTATGGTCCCCTCTGGTTGAATTTGAGACATTGAATGAACTTAATCCTCCGTCCTTATTTAAGATGTCCTCATGAGAATTCAACCTTAATTAGGCCGTTTTGTTTGATTCTTCTAAGAATAATAAAGAAAATAATTAATTTTATAATTATTTAAAAAAATTGAAAAGGGAAATTGGCCTATTGGGTATAAGGTTGACAAATAGCAAAATCTTCTATATATAGTAGATTATTATACTTATATAAGGTTTTTATTTGTTTTTTATACATTATCGTAGTTCATACATCTCTACCTCTATAAAAAAAAAATATGATCGGCCCCTTTTTCAAAGAGGAAGTAAACTCAAGCCGATCAAAAGCTTAAAAGGGGATGATATTGTGGTTATGAATAACAGTGTCCCGGTAGAACTGTAATTTGCATCTCTATTTACTTGAATTAGTTTATTCTCCTCGCCATGCACGAGTTTATTTAGTTCATTAATCAGTTAATAAGTAATCTTGTATATAATTTTATCCGAAAAATATGTTGATAGTTTGAAATGATATTGCTGCATAACTAAGTTTAAAATTTTATATATAGACAATATGCAAGAAATATAAATAAGCTTGTATGCCTCTCATTTGATCAAATTATAATAAGACAATTTTTAACAAATTTTTATAATGATTTAAACTCTTTTCTCATTCATATAAAACTATATAATTCAAAATAATATATAAGTGTAAAAATTGAGGATCAAAAAAGTTATAGTGTATAAGTATAAGTAAGAAGATGTTTCAAATGTATGCACATTTTAATTTTTATATTGATTATTCAAAAAAAATTGATTTAGCAAAGTAGTGAATAGTGTATAAATGTATGTATATTTATAAGTTAAATTACTTATTGAATAATCTTAAATTATTAATAAATAGGAAGCTAAATAATAGCAACTAACTACTACACAAATTTTTAGTATTTAATCACATTCACAACCTCACTACATATACATGTGAAAAAGAACAGAGGGAACAGATGGATCCGAAATACACAGTTGACTGATCACTTATAAATCCAAGTCTCTCTTTTTACTCTCTTGCCCCAAATATCAGCTGTATGTGTAATTTCTCTAACACCACTCTTGTTTCTGTACTCTGTTCTTCTAACATCACAAAAACACAGCCTCGCTGATGCAGAGATCTATTCACAGCACATATGAGTCTATCTCATACGAAGCGCATTTCTCCATCTTCATGAATCTATAAAAGTTATGGAAGATAAATGTCCGTAAATCACCTTTTTGTTCGAGAATTCTGGGAACCAGAAGAGTCGTGCACGTTTCTTGGTCCCATGCTTGCATTTCTTAGGAGCCTTCGGAATTCTGGAAGGCTGATTTTCCCATCTTTGTCTATGTCAGCCTCTTCTAGGAGTGGATCTACTGAACCCTTTAAGCCTGTGTGCTGCAAAAATTTGGGATATACGAATTTCGTCTTCCAGAATAAGAAAATGAATCAAAAGGTGAAACTGTGAAGCTTTTTTATGTTAACACTTACCAATCTGAGTTCTTCTGGGGTTATGAATCCATCTCTATCTACATCAAACTTGTCAAAAGCAGCCTGTGATAGTTTCTGCCACTTGGCAGAGTCGTGTTCCTCCAACTGATGCACGTGCAAGGTTGCAGCCACAAACTCTGTAAAATCTACTAGACCGTCTGTATTGCTGTCAATCTGCATTCACATGAATAAACAAGATGATTCCATCAGATTCAAATAAACCAGAAAAGATGAAGGTCTTTTATAGAAAAATAGAACGAAACCGATACCGCTTGAACAATCTCTTGCACCCGTGAATCCTTCAGTTTCCATGGAAGATCTTTAGCAAGAGCCTGCAAGAAAATTATGATTATAAAAAACCTATGAAAATTAGAATAGAAAGAAAGGTGAATATTACAGACTTTTACAAACTTCTGTTGTCAAGAAAGAGCTACAGACCTGCCTCATTTCTTCCAAACTGATAACTCCATTTTTATCCACATCAATAGCATCAAACTGATCTCGGAGATCAGCCAATTCTTCTTCATTTATAGTACTTGCTAAAGCCTGATTTGTAATGGACACAAGGAGCTCTTAAGATGGATGGGGCAATGAGCAAATGACATGTCAGCAACAAGAAGCTCAATAAAGGAGATCACTTACCCTCAAAGCGAACTGCTTCATACGACTGTATTTCACAAATTGCCGCATGTTGTGTAAAACAGAGATGTCAACAGGTATATCCGAGGCATTTCCACCTTCTCTGACCCATGGATGTGCTGCATAGACAGAGAAAGGTCTATAAGAGACCAAAAGTATTTGAAGTCGCTAGAGAAAGAAAAGGCTTCATCTTATATGCCAAATCCAATTTGTGTTACTTCGAATATATGCCACACTATCAATTACAACTGCTTTGCAAAAAAAAAGCCTGCAAGTTGTTCTACAAGAATCAGGCTATGCATTTAGAAACAAGGAACTTCGAGAAATAGCAAGCACAAGGTAGTCCAAAGGCTTTCCCAGTTTTGGGGGAGAAATTGCCCAGACTTCTTCTATGGACAATAACTTTGGGCCTTTGGATTATCTTTGAGAATGCATTAAAATGTACTAAATGCTACTTACAATACTACTTTAGTCCAATAGAGAAGGGAAAGACCAGAAACATACATAGAGCCTGAGCAGCAGTAAGCCTTGTACGAGGATCTTTCACTAGCAACTTCTTTACAAAATCCTTAGCGCTATTGCTTATGGTAGGCCAAGGTTTGCGGCGAAAGTCAGGCTTGTTCCTCAAAACCTAGAAAAGAGGAAAACAAAAATCTTATGATGAATGAGAGGAAGCATATAATAAACATAAAAAAGACACAACTGGAGAGAATACTGATAAAATTTCTATAAATCATAGAGTAAGATGTAGTGTAAGATTAGACTCATTATAGTAACAGGATTCTTCAATATCCATTACAGAATTACCTCCTTGAATATTCCATTTTCTGTTTTATCCCAAAATGGGCGTCTTCCACACAGAAGGATGTATGTTATAACACCAATGCTCCACGCATCTGACTCAGGTCCGGATTTACGTTTTAATACCTCTGGTGCAACATAATATGCACTGCCCACAATATCTCTGAATCTTTTCCCTGCAAAAATTATTCACATAAGGCCTTAAAACATCCTCCTTTACATAAGAATAATTTTGCAATGAAAAAGCTTTCTCAAATTTAACCACCACATTAACCAAAAAAAGGTTAACCACCACATAATGGTGTATAAGCTAAGCATATCTTCGGCTGTTCCGGAAACAAGTAAACAATGAAACTGTGTTTCCAATCTGAGTCATGGAACTTGTGATTACCGGGTTTGATAAAGTCTGAGAGTCCAAAATCTGTGGCCTTCAAAGGTGAGTCTGTTTTAGTGGATTTAAATAGGAAATTCTGCAAGCGAGTTGAACACACTGATTATCGAGAAAACAGAGAAAACAACGCTTTACATCGAGAGGGATATAAGCTATACCTCAGGTTTCATATCACGGTGCACTAAACCATGCAAATGGCACTCAGCTGCAACTTTCAACATTTGACGTACTATGACTGCTGCATCTTTTTCAGTATATCGGCTATCCTTCCTAACCACAACAGAAAAATAAAGGCAGTGTGATTCAGTAATTAGCTTGTTTACTGATGGAGGAAAACGTAAAAATAAAAAGAAGAGTAGGATGCCAACTTTGCTAGAATTCGATCCAGCAATTCACCGCCCTCGCATAACCTAACAAGACATAAAAACCATATTTGAGTACCAATAAAAAAATTATTTCACTACTAAGTAAATAAATGGAGATATCCATCTGGCTATACACTTACTCCATTGCTATATAAACATAGTTCTCATCTTCAAAAGAATTATAGAACTGAACTACATTCTCATGCCCCGTAAGCTCTTGCAATATCTTAACTTCACGCTTTACATCCTCTACAGCAATTGGAAGCTTCATCTGCAACACATGGCATTAATTTTTCCGACGTAAATAGTTTATAAGGACCACAGTCACTTTGTATCCTCATTCCTCAAATGACAAGAATTGATTAAGTTAAAGTTAATTGCAAGAGAATCCAGTATCCAGTGATCCCAGTCTTATTCATAGATCAATAAATGGATAATAAACCAAAAGTAGAAGATGCCAAATTCTAAGTTTGACACAGTCTTGGAATATACCCACCCCACGCTTTGGGTTGGGATTAATCTGACCAATTCAAACCTAGAAATTAAGACCTGCTTTACCAACTTTAGATAAGGTCCAAAAGAGTAGCTAAAGCTGCTTTAGAGTGGAAAGCTAAACATAATTCACAACAGCAACAAGCACTTCAATCAAACACAAATTTCAGCTCCCATATTTTCACCAAGCAATTCAATAGCGTGCCTCCAATAGTAAATGTTAGAGCAATAATTGATAAAATGATTTGTTTCATGAAACCATTGAGGCATCCATTACTCACCTAACTCAAATCATAAGAACAAAATCATATTTCAACACTCACACAAGAATTTGTACCTTATTCTTGTCAATTTTCTTAACGGCGACGCGATCTCCGGTCGATTTGTCGGTAGCAACGTAGGTGTAACCAAATTGGCCGTGGCCAAGCAATTTCCCAATCGCATATCTCTGATCAAAGTCCTTGGCGTACCCAAAATCCGTTCTCTTCCCACACGAGCCGATCTCTGATTGTCTCTTCCCGCTTTGATGGCTTGTTTTCCGGTGATTCTCTTGCCTATTCTCCGGCGCCGGAGCATTCGAAATCGGTTTCTTAGACTTCACGCGGCTGGAATTACTGTTCGATCCGGTTATCTTTGTTGAAGACAAACACGCCCCCATTTTTTCGAGTCTGGGGATTTGTTGGTTAGGTAAAAGAGGTTATCGAAGACGCGGATGAAGGATTGGTATATATATGAATGAATTGGGATTCAAGTATGCAAAGTGTTGATTGAAGAAGGAAAGTTTGGGGCAGATTGAAGGAAGGAGGGAAGAAGGAGAGATCATTATGGTAAAAAAAGTCTTTTCCTTGAGAAAAGGAGACCTCTTTCATTATTTCAATCCAAAACATCTGCATAATCTTCTATACATATATTTAAATCAGAGTCACTTGCAAATAACTTTCCATTAGATAACTTTCCATTAGATGTCTCATTTCTATCCAATTGATAGGCTCAAGGAGTCAAGGCCCTACTAGCAGGGTCGGTCCAAACTTTTGAGGGGCCTAGGGCAAAAAAAAAAATTACTCCGTGTATAATATTTGAAGTTAAAATAAAAAATTGAAGTAAAAAAGGTGATAGGAAGAATTGAACATGTGGGACCATATATAAAAGAGAAAGAGCACACTCATATACCACTAGACCGAGTTACTTTTGTATTATTTTAGGCCCAAAATATAAATATATTTCTACTATTCAATATTAATTTTAGGCCCCGGGCAATCGCCCTACCCGAATTATCCTTTGGCCGGCCCTGCCTGCTAGTTTACTCTTGTGACAACTCATAGTTCTGGAAAACATTCAATATACATACATAAGCTAGATAATATTAAAATCTTAAAAAAACACTAATGTTAGATTGTTAACATATTCATATACGTACTATATATATAACCCAATATTCTCATTTTTTACGAATTTTATTTATGCACATACTGATGGTGCTCTTGTTGATGAGCGTGCGTCAGCCGGTGGTGTGATCAGAGGTGACACCGGTCAATGGATGGTGGGTTTTGTTCATTTCATTGGTTCGTGTTCGGTCCCGATGGCGGAGCTTTGGGGGATTGTCTCCGGACTTCGCCTGGCTTGGGATAGGGGTTACAGGAGGGTTTACCTGGAAACAGACTCGCAGCTTGCAGTTCTGTTACTGAGTAAACCAGTGGATCGTTGTCACCCCCTGCCCAGCCTTGTTGCTACAGCACAGGGCTTCATTCGTAGGGATTGGGTCTGTCAGTTCCGTCATGTGTTTAGGGAAGCCAATGCGGTCGTTGACCGTCTTGCTTCGCTTGCTTTTTCTTTTCAGTTAGGTGTTCACTTTTTGGAGGATCCACCCGTTGGGGTGATGGATGTTTTGTTGGACGATGTAAGGGGTAGGACTACACCCTCGTTTTATTTCTAAGTAGTCCTTGCATTTATATATTTCGGAGAGTGCCGCCTCTCTTTCAAAAAAAAAAAAAAAACATATTGTTACTCATCCAGATATCAATTTCTAAGATATCTTCTAAGTCCTCCGGGGCGTTGTTGAATAAAACATAGTCGCCAACACATAAGTTTCTGTAGTGAGCCATCCAGTTTGCAGCCTGGTTGCACGATCGTGGGGTAAGGCACAGTTTAGTTTCCCAGACATCAGAGTTGAGGAGATCCCTGCACCGTTGGATTATCTCACGGTACCTGGGCAAATTTCCATTGACATCTTCAATTGCTTTTATGACTTCAGCAGCGTCGATATCAACTTCGAGCTTCTTGATTCCGAGAGTTTTCGCCATCGTGAGACCTTGTAGTAGCCCAATTATTTCAGCAAAGAAGACGGAAGCACCAGGAGCTTTCACCACATAGGCTTTCAGGAATTCGCCCATGTCTCGACGGATAACTCCTCCTGCATTAATCCAGTCATTCCCCTCTCCAAAAGCACCATCAGAATTGAGTTTTGCCCACCCTGTTGCTGGTCGGAGCCAGTTCATAGCTTTTTGTACCCCATTGTTGTGCAAAAGTTTCTTTGAGTTATTAGCTTTTTTATATTCTTTGGCACGAGCAAGAACAAATTCAGTCCCGTTCTTAGGAATATCATCATTGTTGTTGAAAACTCTCATGTTCCTCCACTTCCATATCTGCCAAACCCCCATGGCAAAGGTCGTGGCGCAGGAATCCGCCTCGCTCAGATTAGTCTCCAGCCAATTAATGAGGTTCCCCTGTTGGAATTTATACCTTTGTCTTCAAAGAAGAAATGCTGCCAGACTTCTTTCGCCTTCTCACAGTCACGCAAGATATGAAGGGTGCTTTCCTCATCAGCGCCACACACCCCGCATTCCGCCGACTGCGCTATATGCCTGCGGTATCTGTTCTTATTGCTCATGATGCAGTCGTGCCCGACGAGCCAAAGAAATTTCTAACTTTTTCAGGCGCATCCACCGCCCAAATTAATTTCCTGAGCTTAGTAGGGACTTCAGCAGCATCCCGATTCATCATGGTAAGATATGAGTGGATTGAAAATTTACCAGAAGTCGTTTCATTCCAGTAGAAGTTGCCAGCCGTCTCTTCTGCAGCAAGCTTGATAAGATCAATTTTAACCAGAATATCAGGGGGGGAGGATGTGAGCAAATTCGTTCCATCACCATCCGTCACGGCTCCAATACTCAGCAACAGTATGGCCCAAGTCCTCTTCAGATATGGGCCCAGTAGCAATTTGGTCGAGTGGGCGATTAGTGACCCATGGATGAGTCCAGAAGAAGGTGCGGACTCCATCTCCTATTTCAATCTGTATTCCGGCAAGCAGATTACTACTGGAGTTAACTCCTTTCCATAGGTTAGAAGCCCCCTTAACGGGTCTAAACATATCTCGGTCCATTCTTCCGCTGCAGTACTTCCCCCGTATGACTCTAGACCACAGTGACTCTGGTTCAGACATGGCCCTCCAGCCTACCTTGGCCATAAAGGCAGGCTGGAGGGCCATGTCTAAACCATAGTTTCCTGAGTTTCCTGAGTTTCTGAGTTTCTCCATTATCTTTTGGTTTCCTGAGTTTCTCCCATCGAAGAAGGTGAAGTCGTTTCTTTTCCTCAGTACGTAGTTCCCCAAACGAAGGACCTAGTTTTCTTCTCGACCTCGTCACATATAGAGAGTGGGAGTGCTGCAATCTGCATAGCAAACATCGGGATACTGGCAATAATCGATTTGGCCAACACGATCCGCCCTGACATGGACAAAACTCTGGCTTTCCATCCCGCCATTTTCGCGGTGCACATAATTTGTATTCTGTACGCATGCACTGTTTCCTCATTCAAGTTAATATACACGTAACACATGTGTTGGTCGCAAGTATGTAACCGCAACAAATTATAACCGCGCAAAACTAGAATATATATGCTGGTTTGACGTAGAGTGACGTACACTTCTAAGTAACGTCTCACTAATAAGTAATAACTATCCAAACTATTATCACATTTTTTTTAAAAATAGTTGTAGGCTTGAAAAAACCTTTACAATTAATCCAAGAACATCTAAAAATTACATAATGCTAAAATACAACTTTAATCTTGTTTTAATCTTTACGGCTCAAGTTTTCAACGATTTGCTTTCCTTCTTTGCTCTACCACCTCTCTCTTTTTTTATAAGGAAAGTGTTTTGACGTGTACAAACATGATAAATCAAAACATTTCGAGTTCAGGTCGATAAGTGGTCAAATTGGTCAGATGAAACAATAAAATCAAACAGGAAATTATCTAAACGATCAAAAGAACAAAGGCGACAAGCGAACAAAGCATGATCAACGGAATGCGCCACCAAACACGAGTCACCATTGTTGTCTCATTGTTGTGTTGTTCTACGTGTTGGAGCCCAGATATTCGCGATCTCGCAATCAACACCTCGCGAGATCTGGCCTTCTAGAAATCCTTAAGTGCTGGAGACCTTCCTTATGCAAACTGGAGCAACAACTTGTAATACACTGTCAACTGGATCAAAATATGCTATTCCCTTCTGTTCTTCATGTTCTTCAATTCCTGCTGCACCTGCACAACCAAACCAGAAGGTTGAACCCCCAGATTTGGCTCTCCGACGCTCAAGTCAGTAATGGCCACAGATAAACGAACACAATGCCTTAATAACAACAGCAGGATGAAACAACACAAAGAGAAGATAGTATTCAAAACAACGACTAAAACAATGAAACCTCGTGAGCCAACTCAATGAAACAGTAAATGATGAAACTTAACCAATCGTGACGAATCAACCCTCAAAAGCACGATGACGATACCGAGAGTCAGAATCCAGGTACCGATCATCCGACTTCCTACGAAAAGAGGTAAATCGGGAGCGAGGAGACGAGCTCGTAAACGAGTAATCGCCCTCTGTGTTTTCTCTTTCTCTCAAGTGGGAAGAAGATGCTTTTAGTCGACCGTCCTCTTCTCTCTCTTTGCCGTTAGGATTTATAATCACGCCATGGGTCCCACTCAATCCGTTATTGCTCTCTTAACCTATTGCTCTCTTAACCTATTGGGCTCCTTAATGGGCTTCCCGTTCTCGACCCATTTTCTGACCTTATGGGCTCGCGGCCTCTTGATCACTCGCGGACCGGGTTTGCGTCATTAGAGTCGCGAGAACCGGGTCCACATTAATGATCGCGAGAACCGGGTCCAACAGCCAGCCCCCCAAGTCTTTGTATTCGCGAAGGCAAAGCTTGGGTAAGAATTGAAGCCGGGTTCTCGGAGAGCCTTATGGAGATTGTTCGCTCGCGACTCCTCCTCGTTTCATCGCGCTTGTTTTTGAATTTTGAATTTTAAACTCGAAACGTTTGGCATTCTCACGTTCTGACACTTTTCGACACGTGGCTTCCTTTTGGGATTTTTACTTTCTTATAAAAGGTTGCCAGGCCACATTCTTCTCTTCTTCTTTACTCCAAATCTTCAACTGCTCATATTCCTCTGTAAAACCCATCCCTAATAAAACTTCGAGAAATCTTCGTTCGTCCAGACGATCTTCGAATTGCAAATGGCTCGTAAGTTCTATCTTGAATTCGCTTTTCGTTTGCTTATTTCTATTGCTTCTACATATGATTTTGATATTTCTGTATCTCCGCCATTTACTGTGTTCTTTCGAAGCTTTTTTACTGATTCTCATGGCGGTCGGGCGATTTCTCATCATACCTCTATCGGTCATTCACTGGGCGGTGTCTCCTCTTCTTTCTTTTATTCGATGGGCATTCCCTTTTTCCTTAAAGGTCGTTTCAGACTATTGAAAACCTTCACTGTTCTTCAAGATCGACTCTTTTTTCCGCTCATGGCTTTTGGACTGTTCATATCACCATCTCTTAGGGTCCCTACCAGAAATCTGTTTAACTTCCCTTTAGATCTTAAATTTTTTGTTTTCCAGGGTTTTCTTTGTTTCTTATTCCCATGGCTCGCGAAGCTTCCTTCTAGCCTTCGCGTTTCGTGTTCTTTCCCTGGAAAACTAACTCTCGATCTTTTTCTTCTTGATCGTTTACAGGAAGCTCTATTAGTCATAACGACGACGCAGTTCCGTCTACCTCGCGACCAGAGGCAGGTTGTAGCGATAAAAGTCCTCCTCGGGAGTCTGAACTCGTAATACTTGGTCGCGAGGACTACGAGAGGTTTTACTCATGGCAAGATGATCTTCCTCGCGTAGAAATCGAAGATATTTTCCATAACCCGGCGGGACGTGTACAGATTTTGACCCGCCGCGTCCACCATAAAAAGGTCAAGAATCTAGGGAACCCATTTACGGCCCTCCCTTCGGATCTTACCCTTCGCGACCTTGAAACCGTCGCGGATACCTATCCTTTCCCAGAGGGTACAGTTTTCGCCCTTCCATCTCTGGATGGGACTTCTCTTGACGAATACGGCAGTTTCTTTCCTTTAAGTATGTCGTCTCTTAAATTAGGATTTAGACTCCCCTTTTCCAGCTTTATTAAAAATCTCTTAAGAGAGCTGACCTACAGCCCAGCTCAGATGCACCCTAACTTTTGGAGAGCCCTGGTTATTTATGTGATGAGGTGCCAGGATATCGGGGTAAAACCCAACCCTTGTCATTTTCTTCTAATGTTCTCTACGCGAAGGGCTCCCGAAGAAGTGGGGATGTTCACCGCTGTAAAAAACGGCAGGTCGGAGTGGGACGGTCCTCCCCGTATACCGAAGTGGAAAGTTGATTGGTTTTTGGTACGGCCTCCACCGGGTTCTGGGATCTCGACCAAGATCTCGATGCTCGCGACTCAACCTAAATCTGGTAACTGGACTCAGGCCAAGAAAGATGCCCTTTACCGTAAGTTCCATGGTTTCCCTGACCTTGTTTCGACGCGCATATTCCTGAGGTGTATTACTCACGAAGTGCTAGCCCAGCGTGGACTTAGTCTTAAGCACCATTATGGTATTTCTTGTTTATTGTTACTTATCCTTCTTTCGTTGTTACGTACTCGCGATGTCATATGCTTATGGACTTTTATTATATCCTTATTTATTTTACTATTCTTTTTATCTGCAGAGACAAAATACTTTTCGCGTCTCGCGATTATGGAAGGTTCTGATGACTCTTTTGACGAGGAACCTATTGACGAGCAAATCCTCGCCTCACAGAAAAGCAAGCGCCGAAAGCAGCCGGCGAACAAGAACAAGACTTCCTCAAAAAAGAGAAAAACCTCTGCTGGCGGTATTAATATCCGTGAACCCGTGCCTCAATCTGGGGAGACCGGAACACGCACACCCGAGCCCCTGGATGATCAATCCCCAATTGGCTCGACAATCCCCTTAGGGGCCGGCGGGTCTCCTTCTTCGCGACGAGCAACCCCTGCCGGGAGGGCCTCGGAAATTGCCAAGGGTAAACAGCCCATGACCTCTGAAGGTGATCAAAATACCTCTTCTCAGGATCTGGCTGAGCTCTTTCCCGAGGAGGAGGTAGTGAGGACGTTCTTTGATCGCGATCGACCTGGTTTCCCAGACATGCCTGGATTTTTAGAGGGCATGGTTCGGGGTAAAGCAGGGCTCGCGAGACTCAGTCTGGCGGTCAGTTTCCTTTGTTTTCTTCCTGAATGGTTTTCTTCTTTCTTGTTGGTAGGTGTTTTTAACTAACATATTTTGCTTATTGTAGTCGCTTCTTATTACCGAGGCATTTGGGCAATATTCCATCGCCCTTGAAGATGGCTATAATAAGATGGAGGGGGAATATAATGAGATGGTCGATTATGCTGGTAAAGCACGGGATGTTAAGGAGGCCGCGAAGAAAAAACTAAAGGAGGAGCAAGAGAGGAATGCGGAGCTGCAAGGGAGGAATGCTGAGCTGATGGCGAAGATAAGCGGCTTGGAGCTTTCGGCCAGGACTATGAAGCGCAATCATGATACAGAGTTAGGTTTGCTTCGCCAAGAGAAAGACCAGGCTTTTGACAAGGGTCGTCGCGAAGGTGCCAAACAGTATGCTTCTAGCTATCGCGAGAAATGTCGTATTGATTTTATCAGTCTGGCTCGCGACACCCTGGTGATTGCTGCACTCAAGCGTCAGCTTAGGAAGAACAAAGTGACTAACTTCTCTTTCGATCCTACGGATCTTTGTGGTCTTCCTGCCGAGATCCCTGCGTACACCTCTCCTCCTCTTGGAACCTTTGTTGACGACGACGCGAGCCTTCTTGAAGGTTGGGACGTCGAACCCTTCTTGCCTGAAGATGAGGGAGTCGTCAAAGGGATGGAGTGTCATATTCCTTTAGTCCCAGCCCCCAAGGTACCCAAGAAGGTAATTTACTCGGAGGACAGGATGAAAAAGGCGGCGGACTCCTCGACTCGCTCTTGTGCTAAATCGTCTGATGCAGGTGATGGGAACGATGTTGTGAATGTTGACAGCGAAAAAGCTGCTGCTGAAGAAAACATCGCGACGACAAAGGACGTAGGTAGCTCGGGAGGGGTTCGTGATCCAGTGCTGGCTGAAACTGACGAGTATCTGAACCTGGATCCTCTTTGATGAAGTTTAACTTCTTTTTATTTGTCGCTTGCAAACTCTTGGGTTGGTGTTGCATACAATCGTTACTTGGTTCTGTGGCTCGTGGATCGGAATGTGATCGCGAGCCTAAATATTGTTCCTTTTGGGGTCTCGTGAGGAGATCGTACAATTATTCCCTTGCGTGTCTTTACATTTATTGCTTTTGTTCTCCCAACTACTTTTCTGCTTTTAGTCTTTTTAATGCATTAAATGTGGGTTAGGTGACTTCTCTTTTATAAATGGCGTTTCCTGCCTTCTTCTTCCATTCCCTCTTTTTTCAACGAATTCTGATATGGCCAGGACACGACGAACTCGAGAGGGGTCTCTACATGAGTCCTTTACCATTGTTATGGACTCTTCTGCTATTACTGGCAGAAGTTTGGTAATTATCTTTTGCTTTGTCATTCTCTGCTTAATTGTTTCTTAGACCCCTCTTTTCTCCGTATAGCGTTTTCCAAAGGAACATTGCGATCAATACCTTAGTCATTTCGGTGGTAAGGGTCTCATCCTTTGCGCTAATTCCGAGTCTTGGGATGTGATTCTGGACAAGGTTGGGAGCTCCTACTTTCTGGGCGAAGGCTGGAGTGAGTTTGCGTATGAGAACGATCTTTGTGAGGGAGATGAGGTGACTTTCACAAGGTGGCGTGCTTCTCCACCTGAAGTTCCCGTTCAGACTGTGGTGTATCAAGTGAAGGTCGTCGTTCCTCTCCGGATTTAGTGTTAATACCTTTTTATTCTGCGTTTGTATGGTGATTTCTCCTCCTCTTCTCCTCCCCCCATAGTGTTCGTGAGGATGTTTACATTCTCGCGAGCCCTATGTGTTAAGAAAGGAGGGAGAATGAACGAGTTTTTATGAATAAGTTAGACTGGGATCATCGGGAAAAACTTTGGAACTCAAAATGTAATGTGCATTTATGTGCCATCGCGATTACAAGTATGTGTCTCATTAATGGAAAAAATGTTTTTCAAAATGAGAATTGTAAATGGGTCACTCTTCAACATCTTTCGTCCAGAAAAAATCCTTCTTTTGGTCCTATGAAAAACCCTGCGAGGAAATTGATCGCGTAAGTATAGATTATTCATATGTCATGACCTGTGATGCCATAAAGAGTGTGTTCTCACCTGACTACTGCATGCGTACGAGCCAGTAGTAGGGTTTTTCGCGCACCTATGAGCGTCTTTGTGTTTGAGAATGTGATTTCCTATAATGAACTTGGAATCAGATTCTTTGTTCTTGTGACAAAACAAAGTAGCTCGCGTGTTTTTCTCATCATACCTTAGCTAAGGTATTCTTGATGCCTTGGGAAATCCATGCTCGCGGATAATTGGGGCTTTAGCGCTTGTTTCCTCATAAACTGCCATTTTCTGTTTTGTTCGCGATCATGCCTTACGATTGTTTGCTTCTCTAATGCAGGAGTGTCTGTGAAAACAGATGGGGATTCATTAGTGTTTTGTATTACACATTTCCATGCTAGGTATATAGTTTCATTATTGACTTTTTTCGGGAGTGTCACTCGCTGAGTTCCATGCCTTGGTGGGTTGTTATCCCATCAAGGTCAGGACTTCGTGGTCGAGGTGAGGAGAACCGAAGTCGTTACTCACTCTCGGACGGTCACGACTTCGCGACCTGGGTGGGTGCTCTTGGCCCCAGCCCAGTGTCACGGCTTCGCGACCTGGGTGGATGCTTATAGCCCCAGCCCAGTGTCACGGCTTCACGACTTGGGTGGATGCTTATAGCCCCAGCCCAGTGTCACGGCTTCGCGACCTGGGTGGGTGCTTATAGCCCCAGCCCAGTGTCATGGCTTCGCGACCTGGGTGGGTGCTTGTAGCCCCAGCCCAGTGTCACGGCTTCGCGACCTGGGTGGATGCTTATAGCCCCAGCCCAGTGTCACGGCTTCGCGACCTGGGTGGATGCTTATAGCCCCAGCCCAGTGTCACGGCTTCGCGACCTGGGTGGATGCTTATAGCCCCAGCCCAGTGTCACGGCTTCGCGACCTGGGTGGATGCTTATAGCCCCAGCCCAGTGTCACGGCTTCGCGACCTGGGTGGATGCTTATAGCCCCAGCCCAGTGTCACGGCTTCGCGACCTGGGTGGATGCTTATAGCCCCAGCCCAGTGTCACGGCTTCGCGACCTGGGTGGATGCTTATAGCTCCAGCCCAGTGTCACGGCTTCGCGACCTGGGTGGATGCTTATAGCCCCAGCCCAGTGTCACGGCTTCGCGACCTGGGTGGATGCTTATAGCCCCAGCCCAGTGTCACGGGATTTATGCAACATTCTGAATTTCCCGAAATGTGCGCGTACCTTTTATTTTGAGATTACGTCTCCCTTTGCGGCGAAAGTATTTATTTCTCTGGTAACCCGACGATAGATTCTTGCTAATGTTTTGTTTCAATCGGTTCTTTCGCCTGCATACAGCTTGTTAGAACGTCTTATATCGCGATTGAATTGCTTTTTATGAGATATTTATCTTAAGGTACGCAAACATGTTACAAAAACGTGGGAATTTATACCTGTGTGGGGGAGTAGGCTAGGCGTAATAGCGGCGCAGTCGCATCACGTTCCAGGAATTTGCAACGTGATTGCCAGAGCTATCCTTCAGTCGATAGGCCCCTGGGGCGACCTCGCGATCCACTATATATGGCCCCTCCCAGTTCGGATCGAGTTTTCCCCCCTCTGTCTTTCTTAGGACCAGATCTCCTTTCACGAAACCTCTCTCCTTGACATGCTTGTTATAATACTTCGCGACGCCCGCTTTGTAAGCGGCCGCCCGAATAACCGCCATTTCTTGGGTTTCCTCGCGAAGTTGGAGTTCCATTCTCATCTTCTCATCATTGGTTTCCGAGTCATAGTGAAGGAGTCTTTCGTTCGGGAACAAAATTTCTACTGGAACCACGGCCTCTACCCCATACGCGAGGGCGAAAGGACTCTCTCCTGTTGCTTTTTTCACTGTGGTTCGATTGGCCCAGAGAGTAAGTGGCAGGACTTCCGCCCATCTGCCCTTGGCGTTATCTAGCCTTTTCTTCAGATCTGTGACAATGCTTTTATTGACGGCTTCTACCTGCCCATTGCAGTGTGGATGTGCAACCGAAGCAATTTTCAGCCTAACTCCCAGATCGTTGCACCATGCCATTAGCTGGGGCGAGTTGAATTGAGGGCCTCGGTCGGTTACGATCTCGCGTGGCAACCCATAGCGGCAGATAATATTCTTCCAAAGGAATTTTTTCACTACAGGTACTGTTGTCGACGCGAGTGCTTCCGCTTCAATCCATTTTGTGAAGTAGTCAACTGCGACAATGATATACTCGAGTTGACCTGGGGCCTTTGGTTTAAAAGGGCCAAGAAGATCCAATCCCCACATCGCGAAAGGGATGGGGCTTCCCATGATCTGAAGCTGGACTCCTGGTTGGTGGGAGGCAGGGGCGAAATATTGGCACGCCTGACAAGCTCGCGTCATCGCTTGAGCATCTTGTTTCATTGTGGGCCAAAAATGCCCTTGGCGCAAAGCCTTGTACACCAGGGGTCTCCACCCTGCGTGTGTCCCACACAGCCCAGCATGTAGCTCTTCGAGATAGGCTTTTGTTTCGTAGTGACCCATGCACTTCAGCTCGCAAGGGTCACCTCCTCTCTTGTAGAGCTCGCCTCTGCTGATATAGAAACGTCCAGCCTTTCTTTTTAATTGTATGAGCTCCTTTGGGTCAGATGGACCGCGACCATATCTGAGATAATCAATGAATGGGCGGCGCCAATCTTCAGACGAGGTGTTGATCGCCATCATTTCAATCTCGCGACTGATGGCGCTTTCTTCTTTCACAAAAAAAAGATATTTCGGGGGCCCCCCTTTTGATACCATGAACCCTGACCTTCGCTCGCGTTCTTCTTTGGGACCTTCCCATCCGGCTCCCAGCTTCGCGAGTTCATCTGCTTTCTTATTCAGTTCTCTTGGGATTGCCTTTATTTCGAAATGCATGAAAAGCGAGGTCAACGTCGCGACTCGTGCATGGTATTGTGGGAGGTTCCCTGTTCGTGCTTCATAAAGCCCTTGTACCTGCTTTACCACAACTTCTGAATCACAACAGCATGAAAGCACAGAGATCGAAAGGCCGATGGCTAACTCTAATCCTGCGATTAAGGCCTCATACTCAG
This sequence comes from Oxyria digyna, assembly GCA_029168935.1. Lineage (NCBI taxonomy): Eukaryota > Viridiplantae > Streptophyta > Magnoliopsida > Caryophyllales > Polygonaceae > Oxyria > Oxyria digyna. Next base: position 20,163,244 of record JAPVLV010000010.1, on the reverse strand, counting down.
CTTCATTGTTCGTGGGTTTGAACTTTAGTGCAATGGCGTGGCTTATCTCGTCTCCCGTAGGCGACGTGAGAATCACACCTGCGCCGCACCCCTCATCGTTCACGGCCCCGTCAGTGTGCATTATCCACATCATCTGTTCACCATACGGATTCACCACTTCCCCTTCTCTGAAACTTGTTTCGACGATGAAGTCGGCAAGCGCTTGTGCTTTGATAGCTGGCCTGGGTCGATATACTACATCGAATTCTGACATTTCGATGACCCATTTCGTGAGCCTCCCTGCAACGGTTGGTTTTGTCATGAAGCTATTCAGTGGCAAGTCTGTTAGGGTTTCAATTGGGTGCGCATGGAAATAGGGTCTCAGTTTGCGAGCAGCTGTTATCGGGATTTACTTAGATCGCGGTGGTTCTAGATCGAGAACGGCTTTGACTTTATCGGGATTTACTTCGACACCGCGAGCACTAATCATGAAGCCTAAAAATTTTCCTTCCGTGACCCCGAACACGCACTTGTCTGGGTTTAGACTCATCCCATACTTTCTGAGTGTCGCGAATACTTCTGCTAGGTCACGAGCATGATTACTCTGCTCCTTGCTTTTCACCACAATGTCGTCAACGTAGGCCTCAACTGTATCACCTATCTGATCACTGAAAATGCGGTCTACCAATCTCTGGAAAGTTGCCCCTGCGTTCTTAAGGCCGAAAGGCATTACCTTGTAGCAGAAGGTTCCTTTGTCTGTTATGAAGGAGGTATGTTCTGAGTCAAGGGGGTTCATCATGACTTGGTTGTATCCCGAATATGCATCTAAAAAGCTGAGTGCCTCATGTCCTGCAGTGGAGTCTACAAGCTGATCAATAGAAGGTAGTGGGTAGCTATCTTTCGGACAAGCTTTGTTTAAATCTGTGAAGTCCACACACATCCTCCACTTTCCTGTTCCTTTCTTCGCGACCATGACAACATTAGCCAACCATGCCGGGTATTGTACTGGTCTAACAAACCCAGCTTTCAGGAGCTTCGCGAGCTCTGCGGCCGCGGCCTCATTCTTCGGACCCGCTTGCTTTCTTTTTCGCTGTCTCTTGGGAAGGACATCGTTGCTAATATTTAGAGAGTGAGTGATCACTGACGGGGGAATTCCTTTCAAATCTCTGGGGGACCAAGCGAAGACATCTCGCGATTCTGATAGTAAGTTTTCAATCTCTGCCATTACCATAGGGTCAAGGCTACCCCCTACTGATAACTTCTCTTCTTTGTTTACGAAGGGAGTGACTTCCTGGGTTTTAAATCCAGAAAACTTTGCTCTGTCCACATCTCCCTCAGAATTCAGATATCTAGGGGGCTCGCGAACATCTAACTCAGCTTCCTCTTCAACATTAGGCATGCCCGGGACAAAAAGTTGATTCGCGAGCAGAGGCGTTTCTTCTCCCTTTTCAGACTTGATGTAACAAGAGATGCTTTCTTTCTCAACTCCTGTCGCGACTCCAGTTCCGGATGGTGTGGGAAACTTTACGCAGAAATGGCTCATGGATACTACGGCATCAAACTTGCACAACGTGCCTCTCCCGATGATCGCGTTATAGGAAGAGCTTGTCGGGATGATTACGAAATCAATCTTTTCTGATCTTCGCGGCCCTGTCTCATCTCCCATCACGACATCTAAACTCACTACTCCTAGAGCAGTGACTCTTTCTCCTGCGAAGCCTACTAAGGTTGTTCGTGTCGGTCTTTTCATTCGTGGGTCAACCCCTAGCTTTTCGAAGGCATCCAGATATATTATGTCGGCAGAGCTGCCCGTGTCAACCAGAATACGACTGACCAGTTTCGTGCCAATTTGTAGATGTATGACCAATGGATCACCAGAAGAGACCGCCCACTCATTGATCTCTTCGTTAGAAAAAACTAGTTGATATGGTTCTCTGGGAAGGGGCTTCGCGATGCTCATAACTGGGAGCCCGCGAGGGAGCGGTGCGTTGATCATCTTGCGTTGCTCACGCCTGTTCGGGGGTATAGGGACATGCTTACCGGCTATGGTCCCTACGTGGCCATCTGGTCGCGGGAAGTCTTGGTTGCGCTGAGGCGGTTGAGGGTCGTTCGCGTGCTGCTGATTGCGCCCTCTTCCTCGTCCACCATTGTTGTTTCCCCCTCTGAATGGCCCCCGGCCAGGGTTTCTTCCACCTCTGCCTTGATAGTTTCCCCCGCCTCTCTGATTCATGAGGACGGCTCTTTGTTCAGGCTCGTTGTTCGTCCTTGGACCACTCCGGCACTCATCTGTGTTATGAGTAGTGGAGTTGTGGTTGGAGCACCACATCCCATCGTGACCGCGACCTCGGCCTCCATTGCCTCGGCCGCGACCTCTATAGCCATAGTGGTCATCTCTTTGGTCCATTAAATTCTGCTCTTGAAATTGGTTCTGGTCAGTATTCTGTCTGTAGTCTTGGTACTGATTCTGATTCTGACGCTGCGTTACCAAACCTGGAGCACGTGAATCACTCTGCCCCTGCTCGAACTGCTGTCTTTTGTTCCCCCAATTATGATTATTCTTTCTAGAGTTCTGGTTCTGGTTCTGCTTGTTCTGACTTCCGCCCCCTGCGGGTGCGCTCGAGTGAGTCTCAACTTGTATTTCGACGTAAGCTCTTTCTAGCATGGCTTGATAAGACCCTTCCTGCTTTCTGTACAGGTGCTTTTTGAACTCGCTCCCGTCGGCCAGCCCGTTTAAGAACGCGACCCTGGCGGTTTTATCATCAAAATCATCAGCCTCTAGGACCATTAACGAGAATCTTTTCACATACTCTTCCAGGCTTTCGCCCACTTTTTGTTTGACCCCGACCACCTCTTGCATGGTGATCTTTCTCTTCTTCGAGGAGCCAAAATGCAACAAGAATCCCCTCTCGATATCTGCAAAGCAAGAGATACTCCCGGGCGGTTGATTTAACATCCATGTCATGGCGGTGTCCGCGAGTGTTCCCGGGAATCCCTTGCAAAGGGTAGCCTCATCCGGACCCCTCGCGATCATAGCATACTTGTACCGTGTAAGATGTTCTTTGGGATCTCCCTTGCCAGTGTATTCCTTGACAGTCGGGAATCTAAAGTCTGGTAGCGGTGGGGCTCTGATTATATGTTCTGCAAAAGCTGTGGGGCCAAATATCGTTGAAAAGTCGAGAGGAGGGTTCTGGGACGCCTCGCGATTGTAGTAGGGGGTTCTCTGATACTCGCGTTGTTCCTGCGCAGGGTAGTATGCGCGGCCCCTTTCGTCGTAACGAACATCATGCTGAGAGTTGTGGTGTTCCTGATGACTCATTGGAGCCTGGTTCAAGTCGAACCGTCCCCGATCCACTTCGCGAGTGTCATTTCTTTCTCTCGGCCTTCTAGACACCGAGTCTCTGTCATCCGGGACAACTTCAGCTACTTCTTCCCGATTAACTTCTCTCGCGTCGCGATTGGTCTGGTCATTGAGGGGTTCGACCCTTTGATTAGTTGCATTCGGGACAGTCGGGGCGCCTTGCGCTATCCAGGCAGCAAAAAGTTCATTCTGCTCCCGAGGGATAGTGATAAGCTCGGGGGTTTCCTCTTCGACGCGAGGGAGTGGTGGGGGATTGAGAGTGTTTTGATTGAGGTGTGACGGGGTGGCGTTTACTGTTCCGCTTCTGCCAGTTTCAACCATGATTTTACTCTTCGCGAACTGACTCTCGAGATTTCAAAGGGAGCTAGCTGCGCGAGGAGGTCCCCACGGTCGGCGCCAGTGTTGGAGCCCAGATATTCGCGATCTCGCAATCAACACCTCGCGAGATCTGGCCTTCTAGAAATCCTTAAGTGCTGGAGACCTTCCTTATGCAAACTGGAGCAACAACTTGTAATACACTGTCAACTGGATCAAAATATGCTATTCCCTTCTGTTCTTCATGTTCTTCAATTCCTGCTGCACCTGCACAACCAAACCAGAAGGTTGAACCCCCAGATTTGGCTCTCCGACGCTCAAGTCAGTAATGGCCACAGATAAACGAACACAATGCCTTAATAACAACAGCAGGATGAAACAACACAAAGAGAAGATAGTATTCAAAACAACGACTAAAACAATGAAACCTCGTGAGCCAACTCAATGAAACAGTAAATGATGAAACTTAACCAATCGTGACGAATCAACCCTCAAAAGCACGATGACGATACCGAGAGTCAGAATCCAGGTACCGATCATCCGACTTCCTACGAAAAGAGGTAAATCGGGAGCGAGGAGACGAGCTCGTAAACGAGTAATCGCCCTCTGTGTTTTCTCTTTCTCTCAAGTGGGAAGAAGATGCTTTTAGTCGACCGTCCTCTTCTCTCTCTTTGCCGTTAGGATTTATAATCACGCCATGGGTCCCACTCAATCCGTTATTGCTCTCTTAACCTATTGCTCTCTTAACCTATTGGGCTCCTTAATGGGCTTCCCGTTCTCGACCCATTTTCTGACCTTATGGGCTCGCGGCCTCTTGATCACTCGCGGACCGGGTTTGCGTCATTAGAGTCGCGAGAACCGGGTCCACATTAATGATCGCGAGAACCGGGTCCAACACTACGGGCGATTTCTTCTTCTTCACAGGCTACTACTTTCTTGATTTGGTGCATTCTTCTGCTAACTTTTATGCTCAAGACTCTTCTTCTGTCTTGCTTCTTTCTTGATTGCTCTACGTCTTTGTTATTCTTCTAATATAAAAGAAATAAAATCTAGGGTTTTTTTACCGGAAACCACCCGTATGATGCCCTATATTGCTCAAAACCACCCGTATGTTGCAATATTACCGGAAACCACCCTTATGAACCACTCTGTCACTCAACAACCACCTCTCTCTAACTTCCGTTAAATATTTATGCCACGTGTCATATTATAATATTATTTTATTCAAAATTACTAAAACCACCCCTTTAAAATCTTATAATGGCATTTTTCTCATGCCTTCAAAAAATTTTGATCGTTTACGTAATTTATGAAAAAGTGATCTAAAGCCAAAAAACAATATCGACCTAAAAACCCCAAAATCCTCATCTTCTTCCCTAATCTTTGGCACTGTCACTACCAAATCACCATCACTACATCTCGCAACCGCCAATTCGGGCCTCATACTCTCCGGTAGCCGAAACCTCCAAGAATCGAGCTCAAACTTGAACTCATTCACAACCAAATCGATCTTCGTAATGCTAGGATAGATCTCAACAATTTCTACACACACGTCTCCAGCGAAGAGTTGCTTGTCTTTGACGAAGCGGCTCCATCCCTTGGTGATAACGTAGCTCTGGCTGCTGCTCCAGTACGAGTACCGGAACCGCCATGATTTCTCCGTGGCGGAGGTTTCGTCGTAGTTCAGGAGGAGTCCTTTCTCGCCGGCGGCCAAGTCTAAAGGGAAGTATTTCTCGGCGTGCTGCTTCGGGATGACGAGGCGGTTGAGCTTGCCGACTTCACTTGGGGTTACCACCTTTTCGAACATGTGCTCTCGCCTGGATGAGGATGATGAGTGGAGAATTAGGGGTTTGTGAGGGGACGAGGAGAAATCCATGCCAGATTTGTTTGGAGGTCAAATGGGTTAGGGTTTTTCACTCCCTAAAGAGATTAATGAGTGATTAGTGATTGGTGATCTGAGAAGTTCGAAATTGTTTTTGGGGATTTTTTTGGTTTTTCGTTCATGTATACATGGGGAAGAAGATGAGTTTTTAGGCTTTAGATTACTTTCTTATAAATTGCATAAACGACCCAAATATTTTGAATGCTTTGGAAAAATGCAATTACAAGATTTTAAAGGGGTGGTTTAAGTAATTTTCAAATAAAAAATAATATAATTTGACACGTGGAATAAATATTTAACGGAAGTTAGGGAATGGTGATTGTTGAGTGACGGAGAGGCTTATATGGGTGGTTTCCGATAATATTGCAACATACGGGTGATTTTGAGCAATATAGGGCATCATATGGGTGGTTTTCGGTAAAAAAAACCCTAAAATCTAATATACTCCCTCCGTCCCGGTTTGATTGTCCTGAAGGAGAGTTTGCACAAGAATTTAGGAGATGAAAAGAAAAGGGAAGGAAGAGTTAATGCATCTGACACAATATTAAAAAAGGTTTTTTATTAGATTTAAACCAATCAGAAGCTAGCTTAACAATTAAGCCAGCCAATCAAAATGCTTGTTTACATATCACACAGATCACCAAATTTCACTTACAACCTGAACCAAAATACCCCTTATACAGATCTGGGATTGTACTAATATAAATACAACTAAACCTGTCTAGAGATGAGCATTTACTGCTTAAACACCCAAAAACAGAGAAAATAAAGAGAAAAACAGGGGGAAAAGAGAGGAAAAAACAGAGCATTAACTGCATCATTGCCTGGATGCTATGGCCTCAGCTTTTAACATAAATGAAGCTCCACTTCCAGATGAAGAAGTCTTTATTGATGAAGAGATGGCACAGTTTGAGCAGGAGTTTAATGAGCCAGCAAGGGACAGAGGGCTAGCATTTGACCTTAATGAACGAGCAGTAGGAGAAGACTTCCACCAACCAGAAACAGAGCAAGACACCGAGGCAACCCAACATCATCAGCCAAATCACAAAACCAGGCTCAGCAGTGAAGAAAAAATGCACATATTGAATACGCTTCTAAGAAGGGCTTCAGGGGGACAACTGCCACAAGGTGCAATTACGGCTGCTGCACAAGAGTTCAAGATGTCAGCAAGGTGTATTAGCAGGCTATGGAACACACCGAAGAAGCAACATCAAGCCAACCAAAGGTACAATCTATCCACAAAATATCATAATTGTGGCAGAAAAAGAATTCAGTTACAACCAAATGCAATAGAGTCACTAGGAATGGGGGTGAGGACATGCATTAGGGACTTGGCAAGTAGCATAGACATGTCAAAGACAACAGTTCATAGGATGATCAAGAAGGGAACAATCAAGCCACATACAAACTCACTCCACCCTGGACTGAATGAGGAACACAAAAAGACTAGGTTGGAGTGGACTTTAAGCTTATTACATGGGACTACATTAGAGGAGAAATCACAATATCATTCAATGTTTGATTTTGTTCATTTGGATGAGAAGTGGTTTTATCAAACCAAGAAATCTCATAAGGTCTATCTAGGAGCAAATGAGAAGGGCAAATACAGATCAGCTAGTTCAAGCAAGTTCATCCCAAAGGTCATGTTCACTACAGTTGTTCCTAGGCCTAGATTTGATTTAGAGGGACAGTGCACTTTTGATGGGAAGATTGGAATCTTCCCGTTCACATTCCAAGAACCAGCAAGGAGAAACTCAAAAAAAAGACCAAAGGGGGCTATTATTACAAGAGTAGTTCAATCAGTCAACAAGCAAGCCACAAGGAGCATGTTGATAGACAATATCATCCCAGCAATTAAAGCAAAATGGCCACAAGATGGACAGAAAGTTATATATATCCAGCAAGACAATGCAAGAACTCACATTACTCAAGATGATCCACAATGGCAAGAAGTGTACATACAAGATGGAATCACATTCATATTAGTACAACAACCAGCAAATAGTCTAGATCTGAATAAACTAGACCTAGGATTTTTCAGAAGCATCCAGTCACTAATGCACAAGAAGATGCCTAATGGTGTTGATCAAATGTTAGAGGCAGTGAATGAAGCTTTTAATGAATTACAACCCCGAACTCTAGTTGATGTATGGTTGTCTCTACAATATGTGATGAATGAAGTACTTAAATGCAAAGGAGGCAATGATTATGAAGTACAACATCACAACAAGAAGAAGTTATTTGCTCAAGGGAATCTACCTGTAATTGTCAAGGCACCTATGTGGGCTATTATACAAGCTTGGAACATAGTCCATGGGGGGACACATGAAACAACACAACAAGAAGGGCAAGAAACTCAGGAAATCCAGCAGAGCCACAAACCGAAGAGATTTCAGCAACCCAACATGCAGATGACAGTCAAATGAGGGATGATTATAGATGATTAGGGGACTATGAATTTCTAATCAGTTTTAATCATTTTGTGAATGTAATTAGTCAAGATCTGTGATGATTATGAATATGAGATGATATTTTGGAAATGCAATGAATGGAATGTGTGCAATTGTATTCTCAGATGTCCCTATATCCCACATAGACTAAAATACCAAAAACCATGTCCAAACATACCCATAGGCATCTACTTGATCACATGTGGGTGTTCCTATGGAAAAATAGGTTTGTGATTTTAACAGTCTTGCATCTTACATCTAAGTTAAGAGTTTACATCATTGATTTAAAATCTCAGTGTCCCCATTTACCTCACAGATACAAGACTAATCACAAACCTAAAATATCACATAGAAATCAATTCATCACATGCAAAAGAGTTCCCATAGCACATAAAGACACATTTTTCAGTTTTCAGACTTCATCATAGAAAGCACAATCCAACAAGGCAACCAAAATCATCATCTCAACAAGCCAACAGATAATCGAACAAAATGCTCAGATATTAAATATACTCCTCAGTAATCCACAAAAATGCTCAGATAAGCCACATAAGCCTCAGTAATCGAACAAAATGCTCAGATAAGCCACATATGCCTCAGTAATCAACCACAAATGCTCAGATAAGCCACATAAGCCTCAGTCATCCAACAGAAATGCTCAGATTAGCCACATAAGGCTCAGTAATCCAACATAAATGCTCAGATATTAGACATAAGCCTCAGTAATCCAACCGAAATACTCAGATCTATCAAAAACCAACATAAATTCAGAGATTATCTTAGCATAAATTCAACAACTTGTCCATGCAACTTCAGAATCCAAGCAAAAACCCACAGAAATCCATCAAAATAAGTCTTTCATTATATAAAGGGATATTAAAGTAAACTTAGCTAGATCGTCTCCGATCGAGAGCCTTCAGGGGTGTCAGGGATCACTATGAGCTCGGGGGACCGCTTTTTTGGAGTGCTCATCTCAGGGGGGGCTCGGTTCCGATGGAGGCATCCCAGGGGGACTTGAATCCGGTAGAGGAAAGTAGTTGTCGGCCTCGTCTTCATAATAGAGTTCAGGTGTCGGAGTATCAGGAATTACGATGACCTCTCGGGGACGTGAAAGGGCTTCGTCTTCAGAGAGCTCCGGCATCAACTCCGACCGCTTCAGGTTGAAATCATAGTGCTTCCAGTAGGACTCCGGGGTGGACAGTTCAACTGTCTTGGTAGGACTCCGAGGGGGGGGGGAGTTGGATGCAGCCATTGGAGGAGAAAAGAGATCGAGAAAACTAGGAGAAGATTAAGAGAGATCGAGAAGAAAGAGAGAGTGAGATCGAGAAAACCAGGAGAAAAGAGATCGAGAAGGTTAAGTGTTGTTAGGGTTTAGTGGTGGCTGCGAGAGGAGGAGAAGCAAATGAGAGTTGAGTTAGGGTTTGGGTGAGTTTAAATAGGGGTGAATAGTGGGCTTGTTTAATGGGCTAATCCGGATTAGGGATGAATAGTGGGCTGGGTTAGTTAGGTGTATACGGGTTAGATTAATGTGTTTGGGTTTTTGGGTTTAGTTAGGAATAGTGGTATAATTATGACTAGATTAGTGGTTTGTTAATTATGTAAATTTAATCCACTAATCTAATGTTTTTTGGTTAATTACGTAATTAAGATTAACTTAACGAGATTAGTCACTTTTGTTTGAAGGTTTAAAGAATTGTATAAAAATGGTGGATTTTAATGGTGATGGAGATTGGTAGAGATGATATGTGAAAAGTATGAGGGAGAAATGATATTTTAGATAGAAAAGCAAAGAAAAAGGGATAGGACAAACAAAAGGGGACGCTCGAAAAGGAAACAGGACGAACAAACAGGGACGGAGGAAGTACTTATCATAAGTTCTAAAAACATAAAGAACTTAATTTATGTACCAACACTGGGTGAGTCTGGTAGGTCATATGCCTCACGTTTATGTTGTGCCTTAAAGACATTTTCTTCTATCTATTCTTATCAGATCTACCGACAGTATATCCTCTCTGAAGTATGTATGTGTACATTTTAATTTAAGTTTCGAAATCTTGTTTTATTACTTTTATATGAGATATAAAGTACGTATATAACTGGAATAGTTAGTTGTTGTACGTTTTCGTCACTTGTCACGCGTATTATATTCTTCAGAAAGACTCTCTTGAACTGAACTCAATCGCGTGAACAATCAGCTTAGATCGATCGCTTTCGCTTGCGTACACAACAAAATTGTTAATGTGCTCCAAAATATCCATGCATCGCTTACTTGTAGTTTGAACTTTCAACGAGATTAGCACGCGCTTACAGTCACCTATATATCTACGTGGTTATTTATTACTTCGTACATTGGTGTGGTTTTAGAATAAAATATATATTTGATGATTATGATATACTCCCTCCGTCTCTTAATATAAGGCTCATTTGCTTTTTCGACACTATTCACAAACCGAGAGAATCTTCTCGTTTTCTTCCAATATATAGAAATAAATATAGGCATACGAGATATCGTTTGATTCGTCTTAATGAGTATTTTGACAATATAAAAAAATTGAAATTTTTATCATCGTATATTTAAATATATTAACGTTACAAAACGTGTCTCGACAAATGTGTCAAAAGCAAATGGAAAGATCAATAAGGGACGGAGGGAGTATCTACTTGACTGGCCGGTGGTTAACGTGTTATGAATTTATGATATTTAGAGCTAGTCGCATTATGGTTTGATATAAAATGACGTGTATATTAATTATATTTAGTTGGACTAATCAGGAGTCAGACGACAATCAACTCGTTTGTTTACGTGGTGAATGAAGTGAGATAAATCGACTCAAGTGATAGCAAAGTCTCAAAACGCGCAACACTACGTACAAACGGCCACGTCAACGCTTTATTTTCGTTTAAAAATTTGCACCGTCCATTGTCGGATATGTCGACAAGGCTAGACCGAGTCATATATGAAGCCATTTCACATCACTCATCACTGCTCACAAATCACAATACAAAGAAGATGCCACTACAAATGAGAAACTTATTTAACATATGTTAGACGATTAGACTCGACTAAATAAACATAGTTTCTATTTAACGCCCACCCTTTTTGCTATTTACCGCCCAGGTCATCCGTGCGTCACGCATGGATTGTATCCGTGCGTCACGCACGGATTGCACATTCCAGAAAACGCATGGATTGTATCCATGCGTGACGCACGGATACAATCCATGCATGACGCATGGATACAATCCGTACGTCATGCATGGATTTGCATATATGAATTTAGGGTTATTCAATGTATTTCTAGTTAAGTGTGCAAAGAAACACATTTTTAGTGTCTTTTTAAAGGCGATAAAGCCCAATTCGACAAAAACGTCATCGAAACTTTATCGAAATGGAATGAAACTTTGTTTCAATCCTTATAATGTCTATTTGATCTTGTGTGTAACTTGAAATTCAAATTTATACCTTTGTAAGTGAAACATAGTTTGAAAACCGAACGAGGTCGCAATATGTATGGCGTACCATATACAATTTGAAATATAATAAGGTTGAACATTCGTCAACATAACAACAATATAAGCATTCTAAATATAACGAGTCGACATGTTTTAAAATACCAACAAAATAGACACTCTTAAGAAAAACAAGTAGTTCTTGCAACACAATAAGGTTCAACACTTCAAAGGTGCAACACAATAAGGTTCAACATAATAAGTAGTTCTAAACAAACAACATTCAAACGAACAAGCAAACAAAGAAAGTCGATAAATTTTCAAAAGAAAGATCTAACGACGAGGGTTGAACGGCCTGAAGAGGTTCCTGTATTCTCGTGCGGTCATCCTTGGTCTAGTGGATGGTTCCCCTCTCTCCCTTTGACGTTCTTGTCTCTCCCGTTCATGTCGCTCACGTTCTTGTCTCTCCCGTTCACGTCTCTCCCGTTCAAGCATATCAAAGTTGTCTGCCATGCTAGACGTCGTACTAATATCGGAAATATCAGATTCTTGATCGGAATAGGACATCTGTATAATCACAAACATAACCAAATTATAGTTACATACTCAATTAACTTCTGCATAGTCTTGATGTTGAATGTGGCAATTCCACGCGTGACGCATGGTCACTAACCATGCGTGACGCATGGTTATAACCCATGCGTGACGCATGGAATTGCCACTTCCAGAACTTCAGTACTGCTTTCGAATCTATTCTCAAACCCTAATCTCAACATTGTTTCTGAAATTCAACAGTTTGTCAATAATTTTCTTAAAACCATACCATATCAAATTTCAACACCCTCATTTATAACCCTAATTCACAAAACCCAAATTCAGTATCAAAATCCTAATTACACTATCTACACATGAAAATATCAAATTCAACAAGAAACTATCAACAAAGTACACAATCCATTCATATATTACAAGTTTAATCTCTTCTAATCAAAGTATAACATACACATTGGATCTACATATGTAAATATTATCAAAACAACATCAAAACCTCATATATACATCAATATCTTATCATAACAATGAAATATTAATTTGCACATACCTTTATATCCAAAGAGTTGTTGAAAATTGTTGATTTTGGGGTAAATCCGTGCGTTTGTGCTGCTGCTGCGCCGTGAAGAGAATGAGGAAGAGGACAAAATGGTAGGGTTTCGATGTTGAGCCTTTTATAGGCAAAAAATTCCATACGTGACGCATGGATTTCAATGTATATGTTTTTGCTTATGTAATCAATTTCAATGTATTCAATGTATTTGTAGTTATGTCACGCAAAATAATTCATTTGTCGTGTTGTTTTTAACGGCTTTAAAACCACAATTCGCCATAACGTCGTCGAAACTTCATCGGAATGGAATGAAACTTGTTTACAATGCCTATTAGAGATATTTAACCATGTCGGTAACTTTGCATCAAAACCTTTTGCTTTTAGAGTAACACCCTCTTTGTAAAACATCAAACTACTCATCACAAGCTTAACTTGTTGCATTATATATGGTCGCAACATTGATCTTTTTGTATGTTTGAAAAATTTATACACAATTGTGTTATAAGACATATAAAGTCCCAATAAGGTCTCACACATACAAAACGGGACTCGAAACTATGCGTAAACGCTAAAAGGCCTAAAAAGGCCATAATGGACTTAAGGCCCAAATCAGCCAAACGACCCTCGAACGATGTCCGAATGGAATGAAACTTGTTTTCAATGACTATTATGGATATTTAACCATGTGGGTAACTCCCAATGACAACTTCTAACTTTTAAAGTACCACCTCCTTTGTAAAAAACAAACTAGTCGTATTTCTCTAACTTGTCGCAATATGTATATTCTACAACATTGACGTTGATTATTGTTGAAACTACTATACAAATTACTCTTATTAGGGATATTAAGTAGCAACAAGGTCTTGCACACACGAAATGAGGCACGTAAACGCTAAAAGGCCTAAAAAGGCCTTAAATGGACTTAAGGCCCAATTTGACGAAACGACACTCAAACGATGTCCGAATGGAATGAAACTTGTTTTCAATGCCTATTAGGGATATTTAACCATGTGGGTAACTCCCAATAACAACTATTAACTTGTAAAGTAGCATATCCTTTGTTTGGACTTCTTACGTGGCCTAAATGTCCAACCTTTGACAATATGTAATTTTATTTTGATTGGAAATCATGCACACATCAGTGTTACTAAGAATCAAAGGGATCATGTGCCATTTGACACGTCACGCATGGTTGCAAACCACACGTCACGCATGGTTGCAAACGACACGTCACGCATGGATGGCAACCATGCGTAACGCACGGATTTTCTTTTCAGAACTCATGCAGCAAGTACGTCTTGTCTCACCTACTGTAATAACTCCATTAATATTTTTACTATTTCCGTAAAACCTACATTAATCCCTATTATCTACCTTTCTTTCCATATTTCAAATGTCAAAACCCTTTTAACACCATTGTTGAACATTTTTGAGAGCAAAACACCATTTTTAACTATCTTCCTTTCTTTCTATATGGAGAATGAAGAGGAATGCACCAATGAAAGAGGTGGAGAAGCTCCATTTTCAAGTTACAACCTTAATAAGGTAACATTTCTTGTTCATAATAATATTTTTTAAGGTGTTGACTTGTTTTAGGGTTTGTATTAGTTAGGTTTAATGGATTTTACATGTTCAAGGTATTAGTTGTATGACTAAACATGTTGATTTGTGAATTTATGTTGATTTATGATATTTGAAATGTATTATAATATTAGTTTTTATGGTTTTGACTTGTTTTAGGGGTTTGTATTAGTTAGGTTTAATGGATTTTACATGTTCAAGGTATTAGTTGTACGGATTTATGGATTTTGACTTGTTTTGACTTGGTTTTGACTTGGTTTTAACTTGATTTAATGGATTTATGGATTTTATTGACTTTAGTGATTGTGATGTTTGAAATGTATTATAATGTATGCATTGTTCGTTAAGGGGGTTGAAATGTATGACTTATGGCAATTCCACACGTCACGCATGGTTCAAGGCCGTGCGTCACGCATGGAATGGATCCACACGTGACGTGTGGATGTTCCATACAGAATCTTAACTGGCTTGTTATCTGTGTGTTTGTGCATAGATGAACTTTTCTGTTTTTACTGGATTAGACAAGATTACTCTTAATGACTGCCCACCTCCGTCATACCTCGACTACATACCTTCATTTGATTTGGGCATTGATTTTACAACATGGGAGCAACCGCAATCACAGTTTGGTGATATAAACACTGGATCTTTTGGAACCGGTTACGGTTTGTCGCAATGGCCTTCGCATTTGATGAGGCCACTTTCAGACACAAGTAGCTTAAATGTGTTTCGTCCTTTGCGTACTGCACCACAATTTGATATTGAAGTTCAAGAAGAACAATATGTCTCTGTTGATTACTCAGAGTTGTTTGCAAATGACTTGGTATTCGCCTCTAGACAACAGGGAGTGAGTTGGGCCGTTAACATTGCACAAGCCAACAACTTTTGCATAGTCAATGGAAGGAGTAGAGCACCTACCGAAACAAAATCTGGAAAACTTCAGCTTATCTGTGATAGAGGACGAGTGAATTACTCAAAAGCTAAGGGAGTGAGGAAAAACATAAAGACGAAAAAATGTAGATGTTGGTTCGAATTAAAGCTTCGAGAGGAGCATAGAGGGGCTTGGAAACTTACTGTAATGTTAGGTACCCACAACCATCCTATTGGTAGTAGCTTGTTTGGGAATGCGTTTGCAGGCAGATTGACGCATGATGAAGTGTGTACAGTAGTTGAAATGACTAGGGCTCATTGTAAACCAAATGAGATTTACACTATGCTCAACAAGTCTCCCAAGAACCTTACAAAAAAAAAACAAGTTTACAATTTGATGGCCAAGACGAGGATCGAAAACAGGGAAGGAAGAACTGTTATCCAAGAGTTTTTCTACAAATGCAAACAGAGCGACTATTTCATGGAGTATAGGACAAGCAAATATGATGCATCTATGATTGGTGATATGTTCTTTGCGTCCCCTGAATCAATGAAGCTCTTGAAATCATTTCCCTATGTACTTATAATGGACTCCACATATGCCACAATCAAGTAAGTTTTGTGTGATTATTCACCATTACATGTGATTGTCCATAACATTGCAATAATATTATTTCAAATTATTTCTTTACAGGTACAAAATGCCATTTTTCGAGATTGTTGGAATCACGTCTACATGGAGGAACTTTGTAGTTTGTGGGGCATTTCTTGAGGGCGAGACTAAAGAGCATTATTTGTGGGCAATGCAACAACTTCAAGAGATGTATAGAAGAATTGGAGCAACGCCGACTTGCATTGTCACCGACCGTGAACAAGCTTTAATGAGGGTTCTGAAAGTTATGAGAACCAGTAGCTTGTCTCATCATCTCCACAAATGATGGCTCTTGTTGTGGATAGCCCGGATAGCCTGGAAACTGTGTTTGTTGTGGAAACAGTGTTTGATGTGGGATCAGAATGGGGGTGCCAGGAAAGTAATGAGGGGAACCCTGGGGATCGAAACTTGCAGCAGACAAAGCTAGCTGCTGATGGTGCTGTTGTTGTTGATGCTGTTGTTGTTCCTCTTGTATTTGTTGTTGTTGCATCTCACCAGAAAACTCTAAACGACGAGGAGGCGATTTTTGTCTATTGTTCTTCTTCCTTGGTTTTGGAACTATGGGATCTTTTTTCTTCAGTTCTCTGTTTCTTTGACGAGTATCGCGTCCAGGTCGACGACCACCATCCATATCTGCATCATAGAATGTGCAATTCCACAAAATTAATCAGTTTACTGAATTTAATCAGCATATCATCAAAAACTCAATCAGTATATCATCAAATCCAATCTGTAACTGCAGAACACAATTTCTGGATTGTGCAAATCCATGCGTCACGCATGGCTTCCATCCATGCGTGACGCATGGCTTACATCCATGCGTGACGCATGGAATTGCACATTCCAGAAATTGCTCGTCAACAGATTTTCCATGTTTCAAACCCTAATCTCAACAGTTTTTCCAAAATTCTAACAGTTTTTCAATAATTTCATTAAAACCATACCAAATTTCAACAACCTAATTCATAACCCTAATTCACAAAACCCTAATTCAATATCAAAACCCTAATAAACTATATACACATCAAAATATGAAATTGGTCAATAAATTATCAACAAAGTACACAATCCATTCATATATTACAAGTTTAATCATTTCTAAACAACTAATTAACATACACATTGGATTTTGAAGTAAATATCATCAAAACAACATGAAAACCTCATATATACATCAATACCATACCATAACAATGAAATCTTAATGTTTACATACCTTATATGCAAAAAAGATGATGAGAAAGATGGATTTTGGGGTAAAATGGTGCGTTATGGATTGCAGCCGCCGTAAGTGAAGTTGGAGATGGTGACAAAATGGTAGGGTTTGATGTTTTTGGGCTTTTATAGGTAAAAAATCCATGCGTGACGCATGGATTGTTTCCATGCGTCACGCATGGTTTTGTTCTGTGCGTGGCGTGTGGATTAAAACCATGCGTCACGCACGGATTTAATTCATGTGTGACGCACGGATGACCTGGGCGGTAAATAGCAAAAAGGGTGGGCGTTAAATAGTAGGGGCCTAAATAAAGTGTGTGAGCTAGAAACAAAAGTGTGGCGAGAGTTGGAAATGTACATTCCACACCAACCAAATTAATAAAAAAAAACAATAATGTATAGGGTAGAAACTAGTAAAACCAAGTTTAAACTTTCGTATTTGGAACTGAATTTCGTTCTTATATAATATAATAAAAGGGTTATTTATCGAAAACCACCCGTATGAAGGTCTATATTGTCCAAAATCACCCATATGTTGCAATATTACCGGAAAACACCCATATAAACACATTTGTCACTCAACGACCATCCGTCACTAACTTCCGTTAAATACTTATGTCACGTGTCACATTATATTATTATTTTATTCAAAAATGCTAAAAACCAACCCTTTAAATCTTGTAGTGTCATTTTTTCATGTCTTCAAATCTTTAGTCTGTTTATGTAATTTCTGATAAAGTAATCAAATTCCAAAACTCATCATCTTCCCCAATTTAAAATGAAGAACCCTAAATCCCTTCATTACACAATCAAAATCACAACAACAAAATTCATCTTCAAATCCACACAACCCTAAATCTCCTCCAGCAGCTAAAACCTCTGATTTCCCGAACTCTTCTCCTCCACCATCGCCGCCAAAACCGGGGAGAAAGAAAATGATTATAACTGCAGTGGATGTAACACGGCCGCCAGCGCGTTAGTGGTGGCCGCCCTAGTGTTCCTCTTCATATCGAGGCGACGGAGCAAGAGCGAGACGAGCGGAGGGAGCGAGAATGAAAGTCGAGTTGTTCCCGCCATAAGAAGAAGCCAATCTGAGGAGATGAAGCTGGATAAACAAGGCTTAGATGTTGTGTTTTGGAATGAGCTTCAGAAGACTTTTTCCTCCTCCGCGAGCCGTGTTCATCTCCATCCTCCCCCAGTTGATGTTAGCCATGCTCACAATTGCAATGGAGGCGTTTCCGACATCCTAGTCCGAGTGAAGGAGCCACTGCGAACCACGGAAGCAGCCTGCGACGAGCTCAGAAACCGGGGAAGCTTCTTGAAGCTGATGCAAGCCGTCCAAAACGCTGGTGCCCAGGGATGCTTCGATTCAATGGAAACATCATAGGCCTAATCGGTGTATGTTTTTAATTAAATTTTTGATTTAGGGTTCTTTGATTGATTTGGGGTGATTTTAGATTGGGTGGATTTCAGATTTGGGGAAGATGATGGATTTTGAGATTTTGATTCCTTTTTTAAAAATTACATAAACAATTCAAAAATTTAAAGACATAGATAAAATGTCATTATAAGATTTTAAAGGGGTGATTTCGGTAATTTGGAATAAAAAAATAATATAAAATGCCACGTGGCTTAAATATTTAACGGAAGTTAGTGACGGGTGGTCGTTGAGTGACGAATGTGTTTATACGGGTGGTTTCCGGTAATATTGCAACATAGGGGTGGTTTTGGGCAATATAGGCCTTCGTACAGGTGGTTTTCGATAAATAACCCTTAATAAAATGTCGATGTGAAAGCTTATAAAAGGGGATATGATATCTTTGGGTGACACTTTCTCTTCGATCAACTACTTTATTGTATATGGTCTTTCTATTTACATGCTTTAATTACTATTATTCGCCTCGACGTTTTCTTATGCATCAGTCAAGATGCATTTCATATGTCGTATATGGACTTAATCTGACACGCGACGTATGAAATGACATATGTTAAATAAATCGCAATATAAATTAGGTATTGATTAAAGAAGATTGGAGTATACGTATAATGATCGTAGTTTAAATGACATGATCAAAAGTTTACTGACTTCAATTGTAGTACTTGTCGTGTCAGAAGTGATTTGTCCTATCTAAATTTGAAAATATAGTTGGTTAAAATAGATTTAACATAGATTGAATAGGATTCATGAAACGGATTAAACATATATAATGATCTTACAACATAACAGAATTGATGAAGGATCATCTGAGCATCAACCAATCCCGGTGGTTCCCGAGTTCGAGGGTGCATTGACTCGTTCGAGAGCAAAGGAGGTCCAACAAAAGTTAGACAACTTAGTCGCCTTTATCTTGTCTAAGGAGCTAATGAGTACAAAGGACCTCTTGGAAACACCCATGAGAATGGTGTTTATTATCAGCGTTCGAGATGACCCGGGGGAAGGCAACGAAGGAAACCTGCAGGAGAGCGACCGCGATCGCGGCCCTTCCCATGGCGATCGCGGGAATTAAATCATCAAAAGTCGTAGCCATTTAGCTAAAATCGCGATCGCTACCCATCTATGGTGATTGCCATCTTACAGGCGGCAGAGGCATTCAGGATTTCCTTATTTAGTTGTTTTCGGGAGTATTTGTTTTTAGGTTGTTTTGGCAATACTTTTATTTATTTCATTTCTTTTAATTGGCCACCCAGACTTTGATATTGAATACAGCGTTTATCGTTTTTCCTCCCAAAAGAGAGCTTTTGTGAGCAGAGTGCATTGAGTGCATTGTTTTTGAACTCGCCCTAGTTGTATTTGTGTGTGTCAATATCTTCCATAAGATTGGTGCTATCGGGACTCCATAGAGCATCCTCCAGGTGCCTTGGCCTACCATAGCCATTGTGTTTGGTTGTAATCCATTGGAGTTTCTTCACCATTCGGTAAGGTTCTTGTTTCTAAGTTCAAGGGTTTTATCGTTGTTTGATTTGATTCCAATTGGCCTATCATTCGACTTATCATTCTTTCATCTCATTCTAATTCCGCCTATCTTCTATGTTCGAGTTTCTGTTCGAGGTTTGGTGTCTAGATCGAACAACATCGGCTTATCCTCGCATCAAATTGGTATCAGAGCTGTGTTGACACCATCCCGTCTTCACAAGAACATCACGAGACCCCACTATCAAAAATCACAAAAAAAAGAGTCAGTTTTTTTTTTCTTGTTTGTCAGTTTCTTTCAGAAATTGATTTTGAGTCTTCGATATTTTGATCTTTCTTGTTGAGTCTGTTTCAGGTTGTGTACAAGAAGCTTGGATCGATTCGTGTTTGTGGAGATCGATAGATTGGAGTTTGGAGCACCCTTATCCCAAAATCCATTCATCTCATCACCCCATCACAAATTCATCCCTTCCTACCAAAAAACACAGCCGTCAAGAAACCCTAAGAGTTGCTGGAATTTCTTTTCCTTGGAGCCCAAACAAGATCTTCAACAAGGAAATCAAGTTGGTTAGTTCTTTTCTTTTATTTTATTCAGTCTGTATTCTTTATTTTGCTGAGACAAAAAAAATATTCAAAAAAAAAATAGAAATAAAAGAAGAGAAAAGTCTCAAATTCAGCATTTATTTTACATTTTTTTGAGTCAAAGTCCAGTTGAGTCTTGTTAGAGTATAAATTCAAGATTTGGAGGAAACGGGATTGCCACGAGCCCATTACGAAGACGAAGAATTTTCAAGTCGGCAAATTCCCACGATCTCCACCCGTTCCCCGCGATCGCGGCCGTGATCAGCCAACTTTCTGCAGAACCCTCAAATGGAGCCCCGCGATCCCCTGGCGAGCACCCCTCGATCGCCACCCATATACCGCGATCGCCATCTTTGCCTGGCGATCGCCGTCGTCCTGTTCGAGCTACTGCAATTCTTCTGAGCCGTAACTGAGGCTTCCCTACCCCTCTCGACTCTGTCTTCGATCTTTCATTGACACAAGTCGGGACAAGTTAAGGTACGCTTCCTTTTGGCCCTCTTGAGTTCGAATTTTGAGTCTATCAGTTGTTTGCATTTACATTCTTGCAAACGTCTTTTGAGTCTTTGTTATTCTTCCTTTTGTTGAGTCGTTTTGCTTCGAGTCAGAACCTTGAGTTGAAACCCCGCCCCTACACTAGCCATATCCATCTTTACCATCATTCATCATAGTGCTAGGAGCCTGCTAGTTTCAGTCTATTGGGTTTTTGATTCACACAGGGCAATCCATCAAGAAAAGCTTGTTACAACAACAATTGAGAGAGAGTGCAGAGGAAAACATACGAGAGTAAACACTTGCGAGTTGTTTTCATTTACACTCACTTAACCTTGTTCTGTGTTAGTCTTTTCTTTGATAATGGACAAGTCAGTTTCTTCCAACAGGAGAAACCCAGGGGACCCAACGACCAACCCTGTCACCCCGGAGTACATGATGAACTTCTTGGAAAGGTTTAGTGAATCCCTTGTTAGTGGGGTTACTATAGCCATCAGGCAGGAACTTCGTCATACCCCACCACCTACGGAGCATATTGGAGCTTCCCGAGACACTCCCGCAGACGCTCCCCGGAGGCCCTTACTTGACCAACGAGAAGTATATGAGGCTGCTCAGATAACCCGGAGAGCCAGAGAGGAGGAAGATGGGATTCGTCCCAAGCCCAGAGGCAGGACCTCACCCAGAGTTGACAACCGTCAAGCTCGAAGAGGGCGTTTCTATAACTCTCCTACACCTCATAATAATAGATACAATGCTGCCAACCGTTTTCATGATAGATTTCAGACTCTAGATGACAACGAGGATTATGAGGAGCCTGCTGACAACGAGGATTCAAGAGATGAAGGATGGTGACCCCATCACCAACAAGGAGGATACCAAGGAAGAAGAAGAGAGCCTGAGCAAGATGGAGTGGGGAAGATCAAGGTGAAGATCCCGAGTTTTGAAGGCAAGTGTGATCCAGATGTCTACATGGAGTGGGAGACGAAGATTAAACAAATCTGGAATTGCCATAATTTCCCCGAGCATAAGAAGGTGCAACTTGCATCTTTAGAGTTTAATGGCTATGCTCTAGTTTGGTGGGACAACTTAGTGAGAGGGAGAGCTGGAAATGGAGATTATCCCGTTGCTACTTGGTGTTTAATGAAGAGAATGATGAGAGCTCGATTTGTTCCCCCACATTATACTAGAGAGCTTATACAGCGGCTTGAGAATTTGAAGCAGAGAACTATGGGAGTAGAAGAGACCTTCAATGCTATGCAAATAGCCATGGTCAGAGCCAATTTGGTTGAGGATGAAGAGACAACAATGGCCAGATATCTTCGTATTCTCCATCCATATGTGGCTAATGAGATTGAGATGTTTTCCTACAATTCTATGACTTAGCTGCTGCACTTGGCAATCAAGGTGGAAAGGAAGACTTAGGCTAGGAATCAGGGAAGCACAATGCAAGTTGCACCTTCTTATGCTCGGGGAAATTATGGCAATTCCAGATTTGTTTAATCTTCGTCTCCCACTCCATGTAGACAACTTAGTGAGAGGGAGAGCTGGAAATGGAGATTATCCCGTTGCTACTTGGTGTTTAATGAAGAGAATGATGAGAGCTCGATTTGTTCCCCCACATTATACTAGAGAGCTTATACAGCGGCTTGAGAATTTGAAGCAGAGAACTATGGGAGTAGAAGAGACCTTCAATGCTATGCAAATAGCCATGGTCAGAGCCAATTTGGTTGAGGATGAAGAGACAACAATGGCCAGATATCTTCGTATTCTCCATCCATATGTGGCTAATGAGATTGAGATGTTTTCCTACAATTCTATGACTTAGCTGCTGCACTTGGCAATCAAGGTGGAAAGGAAGACTTAGGCTAGAAATCAGGGAAGCACAATGCAAGTGGGTCTTCCAACAGCTGGAAAAATCAGCAGGGAAGATCTTCTTACCCATCAGCCCGAGACGCCCCTTCCAAGGAAGATAGTGGTTCACGAAGGAACCCACCACCAGTTGCCCAAGTGTTTTCAAGAACTACGATTGCCCCTTCCAATGGACCCCGAGGGAGTACTTCTAACCCTACTTCTAAAGCTAGAGATATTGAATGTTTTAAATGTAGAAGAAAGGGTCATATGATGAAAGATTGTCCTAATTCTAGAGTCTTAATTGTTAATAAACTAGGGGAATATGAAAGTGAAAGTGATAAGGAAGAAAACCTAGTTGAAAATCATGATGAGGATGATCATGAGCATGGTGATTCTTTGATTTGTAAGAGAACTTTGCATTTACAACCCGCCCCTTGTGAAGATAACCAAAGAGAAAATTTGTTTCATACTAGATGTTTGGTTAAAGGGAAGGTTTGTAATATGATCATTGATGGAGGAAGCTGTTGCAATATTGCTAGTACTGAGTTGATTTCTAAATTGCAAATTGCTACTATTTTCCACCCTAGACCATATAAATTGCATCGGATGAATGAATGTGGTGAATTAAAAGTTCAAAAGCAGGCTAAGATAACATTCACATTAGGGAAATATAATGATACAATTTTGTGTGATGTTTTTCCCATGCAGGCTTGTCATATATTGTTAGGTAGACCATGGCAATACGATAGGAAAGTTGTTCATGATGGTCATACTAACCGCCATTCATTTACTTTCAATAATAAGAATGTTACTCTTAAGCCTATGACTCCAGCACAGATAGCAGATGCATATGAGAAGAGAAAAGGTAAAGGAGGATCGGCCTCGAATGAGGATGATGAAGCAGAGGTAGAAGCTACGCAAGCGACCGTGATCGCGGGAAGTCCATGGCGATCACGGCAATCAATACCACCGCTACTGCAAACAGCGACCGCGATCGCGGGAAAAGAGTGGCGATCGCGTCGAGGCGATCTGCGCAGAAATTTCCTTCGCCTCCGAATGCTCTTTTGGCTTCCAAATCTGAAGTGCAAGGTGAGTACCTACCTTTAGACACCACTCTAATGGTGCTATGCAAGAAGTTTGTGTTGACAGGTACCAATTCTCAAGCTGATTTACCCCCAAGCATACAAGCTATTCTAGAGGAGTTTTGTGATGTGTTCCCGGATGAGATCCCAGCAGGCTTACCGCCCTTTAGGGGTATTGAGCATCAAATTGATCTTATTCCAGGAGCTTCCTTACCTAACAAGACAGCTTACAGAATGAACCCTCAGGAGTGCCAGGAGATTCAGAAACAAGTGCAGGAGCTCCTAGATAAGGGTTATGTTCGAGAGAGTCTTAGTCCATGTGTTGTCCCGATCTTGTTGGTGCCTAAGAAAGACGATTCTTGGAGAATGTGTGTTGATTGCCAAGCAATCAATAACATAACTGTCAAGTATCGTCATCCTATACCAAGGCTAGATGACATGTTGGATGAACTTCATGGAGCCACCAATTTTACCAAGATTGATCTTAGGAGTGGCTACCATCAAATAAGGATGAGAGAAGGCGATGAGTGGAAGACTGCCTTGAAGACCAAATTTGGTCTATATGAGTGGCTTGTGATGCCATTTGGATTGACTAATGCTCCCTCTACGTTTATGAGACTTATGAATCATGTCTTGAGGAAGCTTATAGGGAAGTTTGTTGTTGTTTATTTTGATGCTATCCTGATATACAACAGGTCCCTAGAGGAGCATGAACGACATCTCAGGGAAGTACTCGTTACTCTTAGTCTACAACGACTATATGCTAATTTGAAGAAATGTGATTTTTGCACTAATAAAGTTATATTTCTTGGTTTTGTAGTGAGCTCCCAGGGATTACAGGTGGATGAAGAGAAGATTAAGGCCATTCAGGATTGGCCAACCCCCACCACTAGCAGCCAAGTCAGAAGATTCCATGGATTAGCTAGCTTCTATCGGTGTTTTGTGAAGGATTTCAGCACCATTGTTGCACCCCTTACTGAAATAACAAAGAAGCATACCCCATTTGTGTGGAAGAAGGCTCAAGAAAGGGCGTTTGAGGAGCTAAAACGCAGATTGACGAAAGCGCCATTACTTGTGCTTCCCGACTTCACTAGGCCCTTTGAAGTGGAATGTCATGCCTCAGGAGTTGGCATAGGAGGAGTACTCATGCAGGAAGGTAAGCCTATTGCCTTCTTTTATGAGAAGTTGAAAGGTGCAAGTCTGAATTACTCTACTTATGATAAGGAATTGTATGCATTGTATAGAGTACTTAAGACTTGGCAACACTACATTTGGCCTAGAGAGTTTGTTTTGCATACCGATCATGAATCTTTGAAACATTTTAGGAGCCAAGACAAACTTGATAGGAGGCATGGTAGATGGATGGAATTTATTGAGACTTTCCCTTATATCATCAAATACAAGAAGGGAAAGGATAATGTTGTTGCTGATGCACTTTCTAGGAGGCATGCATTAAATGTTCAACTTGACGTACTCTAAGGTGTTAGGCTTTGTTTACATCAAAGAGTTATATCGTAATGATGCAGATTTTGGTGACATTTATAAGCAATGTTTGGCTAAAGGAACTTTAGATAAGTTTTACTTGTTTGATGGTTTCTTGTTTAGAGCTGATAAAGTGTGCATACCTAAGTGTTCTTTGAGATTATTGCTTGTTGAAGAAGCCCATAAGGGTGGATTGATGGGACACTTTGGTAGAGATAAAACAAATCATATGTTGCATACTCATTTTTATTGGCCACATATGCTTAAGTATGTTGAGCATTGCTTGAAGAGATGTTTGGAGTGTCTTAAAGCTAAATCTAGAGTAAAGCCACATGGTTTGTATACTCCCTTACCTACTCCTACAACCCCTTGGGTAGATTTTAGTATGGACTTTATTGTGGGGTTGCCTAGGACTAAGAAGGGGAGAGATTCTATTTTTGTGGTTGTTGATCGATTCTCTAAGATGGCTCATTTTATTGCTTGCAACAAGACTGATGATGCTCGTAATGTGTCTGACTTGTTCTTTACATGAATTGTTAGGTTACATGGAGTACCAAAGACTATTGTGAGTGATAGGGATGTGAAATTCCTAAGTTACTTTTGAAAAACTCTTTGGGGGAAACTAGGAACTAAATTGTTATTCTCTACATCTAGTTACCCCCAAACTGATGGCCAAACTGAAGTAACCAATAGGACCCTAAGAACCCTTTTGAGAGCCATTCTTAGGAAGAATTTGAAATCTTGGGAAGAAGCCTAACCCCATGTTGAGTTTGCCTATAATAGAGTCATCCATTCCTCGACCTCGTTGAGTCCCTTTGAATGTGTGTATGGTTTGAATCCACTAACCCCTTTTGATCTCATGTCGTTACCTACGAAGTAGCAAGTGAATTTCAATGCAGAAAACAGGTTGAGCACATCAAGGAGATTCATGAGAGGAAAAGAGCAAAGTTGTTGGAGGTGGCTGCAACAAATGCTAGCAAGGCAAATAGGAGAAGGAAGAAGGTCATATTCAAGGAGGGAGACCTTGTGTGGGTTCACAATAGGAGAGAGCGTTTTTCCAGCAAACGCCACTCAAAGTTGTCCCCAAGAGGTGATGGAACAATCAAGGTTCTTAAGAAGCTTGGAGATAATGCTTATGTGTTGGAACTCCCCGGTGACTATCAAGTGAGTGCAACCTTCAATGTGCAAGATCTTACACTTTTTGAGGGAGAAGGGAGGTGCTGGATGATTTGGGGTCGAATCCTTTTCAAGAAGGGGAGGATGATGAAGGATCATCTGAGCATCAACCAATGTCGGTGGTTCCCGAGTTCGAGGGTGCATTGACTCGTTTGAGAGCAAAGGAGGTCCAACAAGAGTTAGACAAGTTAGTCGCCTTTATCTTGTCTAAGGAGTTTATGAGTACAAAGGACCTCTTGGAAACACCCATGAGAATGGTGTTTATTATCAGCGTTCGAGATGACCCGGGCGAAGGCAACGAAGGAAACTCGCAGGAGAACGACCGCGATTGTGGCCCTTCCCATGGCGATCGCGGGAATTAAATCGTCAAAAGCCATAGCCATTTAGCTAATACCGCGATCGCTACACATCTATGGCGATCGCCATCTTACAGGCGGAAAAGACATTCAGGATTTCCTTATTTAGTTGTTTTTGGGATTATTTGTTTTTAGGTTGTTTTTGGCAATACTTTTATTTATTTCATTTCTTTTAATTGGCCACCTTATTGACTCTATATAAGGTTTGCCCTAGTTATTGTTTTAGGTCCCCCAGACTTTGATATTGAATACAACGTTTATCGTTTTTCCTCCCAAAAGAGAGCTTTTGTGAGCAGAGTGCATTGAGTGCATTGTTGTTGAACTCGCCCTAGTTGTACTTGTGTGTGTCAATCTCTTCCATAATATTGGTGCTATCGGGACTCCATAGAGCTTCATCTAGGTGCCTTGGCCTACCATAGCGATTGTGTTTGGTTGTAATCCATTGGGGTTTCTTCATCATTCGGTAAGGTTCTTGTTCCTAAGTTCATGGGTTTTATCGTTGTTTGATTTGGTTCCAATTGGGCCTATCATTCGACTTATCCTTCTTTCATCTCATTCTAATTCCGCATATCTTCTCTATTCGAGGTTTGGTGTCTAGATCGGACAACAACGTCTTATCCCCGCATCAAGAATAAACCTTACAACATAAACATTCGTGAAAACATAAATTGATACAAATATAGCATAAACTAAAACAGACTCATCATAAACTAAAACAAACTCAGCATAAACTAAACTTAAATAAACCTAAGAACACTAATCAGAATCAGGCGAAGAAGGAAGATCCTGATAATATGTACGAACAAGATATTTCACCATCTTGTGGGTACTATTGTCACTCATCGTGATCTTCACTTTATCTTTCTCCTTGTACAAGTCATGCAACAAATTTTCAATGATATGGGGATGATGTTGGTCATATTCTGGATCGATCCACATGATCCTGTAGTTACACCCGCGTGTAATAAACCTTCATCCATACTCTGAAGATTTCTTCATGTCCATATTACTGTGCACCTTCACTTGATTGGTACACCTCCTCATCGGACACTCTATGTAGGTGTTTATTGCTGGTACTGATGATGATGGTGATGCCATGTTGATTTTTGATCTGTAAATACAAAGTAAGAAAAACAAGTTAAAAAGATGAAAAATTCAAAATGTTTAAGAACAAACAAGAAGAAAGATAAACCTTCTCTTATTATCTGGGGCACTTCTTGAATGGGAAGATTGAATGTGCAATAGAAGTTTCATCCCGTCATTCTATTTTTAGACAAGGGGTCATTTGATTTGGACATAATAGGATTTTGTTTACTGCCCAACTATGAAATACAACTGGATAAGAGAAAAATTATACTGGAAAATTCATACGTAAGTAACGTAACACATGGATTTGTGTAATTTCCTCTATTCTAAGGTACGAAAATCGAGTTTATGTTGTATTTTAACGCAACGTCTATACGCACTACATTTTTCTCCCATCCACACTACATTTCCATACGACCATAATGGGCGTACGCTCGTTTCGGGCGGACAGGCAAAAAAATTTGGTATACGTATAAGTTTTCTTATACGTATACAATTTTGTAAAACATACAAAATACATCTTGTACGCTAGAAACGGGCGTACGCCCATTTCGAACGTACCGTAATGATAATTTTTTCCCCAAATAAATTAAAAATTAAAAATAAAAAATAAAAAATTTCGTACGCTTCCAACGTACAACATTGTTTTCGAATTTTTTTTTTATTACGTTTTTTTTTAAAAAATAATTAATTACGTTAGAATATAATAATAATAATAGGTCATATATCACATCTGCCTCTTTGCTCTAGTGGTAAGGAGCTACATAGATTACCTGAGGTTTTGAGTTCGAATCTCAACACTAACATCTCACCTTTTTTATTTTTGGTTAAAAAATAACGGAAAGAGAGGAGGGGAGAGTCGAACTTGAGACCTCATGGGCATGTAATGAAGTGAAACCACTAGGCTAATGAATCATATTGTTATATTTGTAATATTAATACTACAAGTTACAATCGAATTTGGGCTCACCTCACTATTTTATTAGAATAACAGTTTTTTTTAATCTTGGTCTCAAAAATATATATCTATAGACTATTAATTATTTTAATAATTTCTAAAAAAATAATTATTTAAATAATAAGGTGTATCTTATTGACATATTTGTAATATTAATACTACAAGTGATGATCGAACTTGAATCTACCTCATTATTTATTAGAAAAACAGTTTTCTTTTATTTTTTTCCCGAATATTTATTGAATTAATTACTTAAATAATTTTGAATAAAATAATAATTATTTAAATAATCACATGTGTAAGCTTTTTTAATATTTATACAATATTTTGAAAAACCTTTTTATATACGACGTTCAAGGTTGTACTTTGTGGTCTACCTCTTTTGTTATTAGAACTTTCAAATCATCCTTACTCGTAACTCTGGATAAGCTAACATATGGCCATGAGCAAAAACTGGTATTGGTAGAAACAAACCAACCTGAAATTGTCGTTGAAATTGTGAGAGAAAGCAATGCTTTAATTATTGTATTTATAGGTTGATTTCATATCAGTTTAAAAAATATTTTCAGATAGCACATCTAATAAATTGATATGATGGCAAGATAGGATTCTAACGAATTGTCGACAAGATAAGGATAAAATCTTGCATATAGCACATCTAACAACCAATCTTGCATAATAGTTTTACGTATTTTCTATTCAAAATAGTTATGCAAGATGAATCCAAACCAACTCCATAAAGATATTGATAAATAAAATAGTTTGATAAATCTAATTATAAAAATGAATTTGTGTGATATAAAAATTCAAAAAAAATCAACCAATCATTGTTTTAATATGGGTCAGGTGGAACAATCGAGAAAAACAGACTTAAAACGAGTAACGGCGCGAAAATCGAGTAAATCGGACTTAAAATGAGTAACGGTGCGAAAATCGAGTAAAACGGACTTAAAACGAGTAACGGTGCGAAAATCGAGTAAAACGGACTTAAAACGAGCAACGGCGCGAAAATCGAGTAAAACAGACTTAAAACTTGTAATGGCGCAAAAATCGAGGAAAACGGACTTAAAACGAGAAATGACGCGAAAATCGAGTAAAACAGACTTAAAACGAGAACAGGTATTTAGCAAAAAAAGGAGAGAGATGATGGAAGGGGGTATTTAGCAAAAAAGTTGAAAAATAAGTTATAAGGGAAGCGGGTATTTAGCAAAAAACTTCAAAAATGATGTGATAAGTGTGGTTTGGGCCCAATTCGTTTAAACGACTTAAAACGATAAAAAACAAAATTTCAAAATTGTAACATGACACCAAATAATTCCCATAGTCGTTTTCATTTGTCGGAATCGGAAAATAATCATCAAAAATGTCAACGGGCCTAATAAGGCCTAATTAAAATTTAATGAGGCCCATTATCAAAAAACGACATAAAACGGCTTAATAAGACTTCAAAACGCAAAAAACTTGAAATGTAAAAGTAGTATTTGAGCATTACCAATATGACGCTTTCGTTTTTATAATAAGATAACAAAATGAACACTTCGAAATATCTAAACGAGCACTTTCACCTAGTAACGAGTTAATCTCAAGTATATAAGTCGTATAGTTTTACTCATATATGTGTGATATCACTTCGTTACTCAAAAAAAGTTTAAATAAAACTTTCATTAAATGTTATGAAATACTCAAATAATCCTAAATAACGACATTTCACATCTTCGTACTGTGTATGTCGTTTGATTAATCACATATGTATGGGTATTTCATTAAAATTTTCATTAAATATTGAGTAATCAAACAATAACGACAATACGAAGATGTGAAATGTCGTTATTTAGGATTATTTGAGTATTTTATAACATTTAATGAAAGTTTTATTTAAACTTTTTTTGAGTAACGAAGTGATATCACACATATATGAGTAAAACTATACGACTTATATACTTGAGATTAACTCGTTACTAGGTGAAAGTGCTCGTTTAGATATTTCGAAGTGTTCATTTTGTTATTTTGTTATAAAAACGAAAGCGTCATATTGGTAATGCTCAAATACTACTTTTACATTTCAAGTTTTTCGCGATTTAAGGTCTTATTAAGCCGTTTTATGTCGTTTTTTGATAATGAGCCTCATTAATTTTTCATTCGGCCTTATTAGGCCCGTTGACGTTTTCGGTGATTTTTTTTCCAATTCCGACAAATGAAAACGACTATGGGCTTTATTTCCTATCATGTTACAATTTTGAAATTTTGATTTTTATCGTTTTAAGGCGTTTAAACGAATTGGGCCAAAACTATCCACTTATCACATCCACTATCCAGTATCCACATTCACTATCCACTATCCACATTCACTATCCACTATCCAAATCCTATAACCTATACCCTAAACCCTATACCATATACCCTATCCACATTTTTCTCGATTTTTGCGCCATTAGTCATTCTAAGTCGGTTTTACTCGATTTTCACGCCATTAGTTGTTCTAAGTCGGTTTTACTCGATTTTCGCGCCATTTCCCGGTTTACTCGATTTTTCCGCCAACTCATTTTAAGTCTGTTTTACTCGATTTTCGCGCCAACTCGTTACTTTTAAGTCCGTTTTACTCGATTTTTCGTGTCGTTATTCGTTTTAAGTCCGTTTTACTTGATTTTCGCGTCGTTACTCGTTTTAAGTCCGTTTTACTTGATTTTCGCATCGTTACTCGTTTTAAGTCCGTTTTGCTCAATTTTCGCATCGTTACCCGTTTGAAGTCCATTTTTCTCAGTTTTCGCGCCATTAGTCGTTCTAATTCGGTTCTCTCGATTTTCACGACATTACTCGTTTTAAGTCGGTTTTTCTCGATTTACACACTGTTTCGAGCCCGATTTCTGGTGAGAGAGACTTTATTTGGACTTTAACTTAATAAGACTAAGTTTTATATTTTTTCAAACATAATTAACCATCAATGGTG
This sequence comes from Oxyria digyna, assembly GCA_029168935.1. Classification (NCBI taxonomy): domain Eukaryota; kingdom Viridiplantae; phylum Streptophyta; class Magnoliopsida; order Caryophyllales; family Polygonaceae; genus Oxyria; species Oxyria digyna. Next base: position 20,131,467 of record JAPVLV010000010.1, on the reverse strand, counting down.
TAGGTATCTTTAATCCAAGTTTGTGTTGGAATTTTTCAAACATATTTTTTCAAACATAAGTTATCAATTGTCATATATTGTATAAATTTTATAGTTTTTGTTGAAATATATTTTGTTCTATATTGAATAAAAAATTATTTTATCAATATATATTATTTAAATAACAATATTAGAAATACAAAGAAAATATTTTGGGAATGATATGGATTATCATAGTTTTTTATCTTAAAATATATTATAAATATTAAAAAAGCTTACACACCTGATTATTTGAATAATTTTTTTTTCTCAAAATTATTAAAGTAATTAAATCAATAAATATGTGGGACAAAAATAAAAAAAACTATTTTTCTAATAAAAAATGAGGTAGATTCAAGTTCGATCATCACTTGTGGTATTAATATTATAAATAATATCAATAAGATACACATTATTATTTAAATAATTATTTTTTCTCGAAATTATTAAAATAATTAATTCTATAGATATGAGACCAAGATAAAAAAAACTGTTATTCTAATAAAATTGTGAGGTGAACCCAAATTCGATTGTAACTTGTACTATTAATATTACAAATGTATCAATATGATTCATTAGTCTAGTGGTTTCAGTTAATCACATGCCCATGAGGTCTCAAGTTTGACTCTCTCCCACCCCTCTTTCCATCAATTTTTACCCAAAAATAAAAAAGGTGAGAGGTTAGTGTTTATGGGAGAAAAAATGTAATGCATATAGATTTTGCCTATTTTAACGTACAAAAACGATCAATAGTGCAACAATCGATAAAAAAAAATGCTTAAAATGACCAATCGAACGAAAATCGAGAAACCCGGCGCATGAGTGTACTCCCTCACCTGCAATCCCGAGTCCCGCCGAAAAGCTTAAACTTGAATGGATAAAAATCATAAAAGGATCTTTATCATATTTTGGGGACGACAGAAAAGACCAGCAGATCAGATTTGTAGATTACAATTATGTACAAAGATTCAAAATGCTGTACTTACCGGTAGATATCTAGCTAGGATTAGATATTGATGTAAGGTTTTGTATGGAATCTAGGCTTTAAATAGAAGAGTTAGGAATTGGTTTTGAGTGTGGAACTAAAATCGGACCCCCGTACTACGCGCGGGATAATTATGGTTTTTTCATCTCAAAACTGGATTGGGCTAATTATATATTTACAATTTTTTTCAGGGCATATTTTATCTAATTCAGGTCAAAATAAATCTAACCTGCAAATCAAGACATTAACACAAAAATAAACGAACAATAGAAGTGATAAAAATAGCAAATTGATTGGTTCAATTACAAATTGACAATAACCATGAATAACGACGAAATACAATATGCAGAAGAGTAACGACGACTTGATGGGAGAATGTAACACCCCCAAATTACATTGGGAATATTACCGCCAGTAACCCCAGACTTAACTGTCCAAAGTCACCCAAGGCTTTACAGTATGCATCGCAAATACAAAATGGTAATTGAAATGCAATTATATTATTAAAATAATCAAAAGGATTTACAAATGCGGAAGCGAATACATTAAAAGTCATATTATATTACTTAACGATATTACAAATGCGGAAACTTTATAATGAAGACATAATTCTTAAAGTTATTACAGAGATTACAACGGAAGACTTAATTAATATATTGAAATTACAGAATAGGTCTTAAACCCTATTATTAACCTCAATATATTAATCTTATAAATAGAAACTCTAAAACATTATCAGCTGCATTCAACGTCGGGAACTTGATTCTTCACTTAAGAGGAACTACCATCTGATGTGCCGTATAGGGACGGATGACACCAGCCAACCATGCAAGGAAAGAAAACGGTTGGTTAGTCTAATGAAAGACTATGCAAGTGGAATTTATGTGAGGTTCTATGTGGTTGTACTAAGCTACTATCGTAGTCTCTCGAGTTAAAGCCGAAAGACGATATATAACTAAATACTTCCACTGAAGAGGGAGGATAGACCAAAAGATATGCAACAAGAGAATACCCGAAACAAAGGTGGGTATTATGGGAAGAAAATATGATTCATTTGGGAACGTTTTAAAAACATCACACACATTAGACTCCTTCGAATAATCGGGTCCGATCAACCTCACCGCATATGTATTGTGCGAATTCAGATTGAAAAGACTACCCTCTTAATCTAGAGGACGAGCGATTTCCAAGTTGTACTCCTCGCTCGAGGTATATTAATTATGTGCATAATTCCGCACTTATCTTATTTGATTCAAAAATGTATACATTCACGTTATAAGCTTTTAAAATCAACATCTTTCTCTTAGGATACCTAGTGGAACAGAAGAATGGCACTGGCTAAGTGCACCACCACTTATTCACCCTCACAAGATATACATAAGGGTAGGTCATGACCAAAGAAGGCGATAGGGCATTTCACATCCTAACCCTTATATTATCAAGAAGCAACTACCCTCCCGCAGGGCATGTAGCGCTCCTACGCATGTGCGTGCTAATCTAATATTTATCTTATAAGTTTTTAAACCACATATGATCCACTAGGGATACTCGTGGGAATGGATCCATAATAACGGCACTGGCTATGTGCACCTCCACTTATACACGGACAAGTGGAACGGTCATGACCAAAGAAGTATTAGGGAATTATCAACCTAACACGATTATCAAGAAGCAACTACCCTCCCGCAGGGCATGTAGCGCTCCTACACATTAAACTTCTTTTATTTATTGTGTTTATTAATTAATACAGTATATGACTTACAATTAAGTCCACACATAGCACATAGCACATAACACACAAAGGTCACACACATCGTCGTGAGACGTAAATCAACCTAATATTTATAACTAAATATAGGTATCGAAAATATCTAACAACCTATATACAAAACATTTAGCACACAAGTGTTCCCAAACAAATTAATTAGGTTTTAGAAATTACCCAATCATTCAACAATTAATTTCAATATTAATTGTCGGTTAAAAATGCAAAGAGAAGAGAAAGCAAGAGCGAACCGCCACTTGCCCGAAATAGAAGACGACGAACGGATTGAAGACAGAGTTTGGAGCCTTGTCAACAAACTTCGATCTTCGAGAATCCCGATCCAAATGCGATACACAAATCACAAGAATAAACTATAGTTAATTTATTCGGTATAATTTTCTTACTAAACTATACCCCCTTTAAAATATGAATCGAATTAATGTGATAATATAACACATTATACGTAAAACATATGTGTATATAGTATATATACACGTACGTATAGTATAGATGTTGTTAAATACAAATCAGCTTTTAATATAGTCTATACCTATATTTGCAAGCCAACGAAGCCCACAACTCTTGGCTAGCCCACATGATGACAACAAGCAACCCCAAACTGCAAACCAAATTAGATGATGCGGCCCACAAAGGAAGACGGGAAAGGTTTGCTTCGTCTCCTACTTGAGCTTCCTGCAGAGCCTAACAATGACAGACGAGAAATTCAGACGAGGATTCCGGCAGCGAGAAGGCGACGCTTCTACAGGCGGGCGACCAGGCAACTCGGCGACGACAACTGAGACGAAGTAGTCGAATAAATATTTTAAACGATATAGAAACGGAACCGAAACTTACCGAAAGTTTCACGATTTGGCTCGAGATTGAGGTGCGGGTAAAGGTACCATTCCGACGAAGCTACTGGTATACCAAGAATCAAAAGATAATGGTTTAACTCCCTCGAATTAATATCAAAACGATATTGAAACGGAACCGAAAATGGAATCGAAACTTACCAAAGGGTTACCGAATCGACTTGGATCTGAAATGAGTAATGAGAAGGAACTGGGGGAGAATGGATGGCTTCAATTCTGGAAGCAAAATACAGACCTTACGCCATTGTAAATGCGAGAAGAAATGCAAATAAAACAGAGGAGCAAGAATGAAGTCGCGGAAGTGACGAGCAGAGGGACGACTTCTGCTTTCTTGTGCAGAGGAATGAGACGAAAATCAGAATGAGGAAGCAAGGGAGTATGGAATACTAGCTTGTGTTTGGTCTCGGTTTCTTGGAGTAAAACAGAGGAATAGGGCTTTGGATGAAAATAATGAAGAAGGGAAGAATCGGTTTAATAGGGTTGTGATACGATCGAAATAGTTACTAGATACGTGGATATGAATGAATCAATCTGGTATAACAGATTTGAACGAAGGAATTTGGGTAGGAAAATCAATCGGAACAAACCGAAAAATCTGGGATTTCATTTACTCCTTTATTTTTATTTTTTCTTTAATCACTTTCAAGGTAATTACGAACTGATCCTCTTACTTTTGATTTGTGGCAAATACGCCCTTATCAAATTCTAAGTAATTACGGAAATTTCCCAAACTTTATAGATGACTTAAAAAGATTATTGAAATGCGGAATTTAGGGAAAAAATGAAGATTTAAGAATATTAACGATATTTAAATCTTAACATTAATTTTGTTAATCTAATTTAAATATTCTATGATACATATTGATAAGTTGAAATCATGTGTGACATTCCATACTTGTACAACTCTATGTAACAAGCTTTAATTTAGTCTCATAATTAATTAACATAATTATAAGAAAAATTATTTTTATGGAAAAATTACGAAAATACCCTTACTAAAATGAGGGTTGTTACAGAGAATTCAATACGAAATCCCATTCGGAGAAGTCGAAAAATCAAAAGTTTAAATAAGAAGAGGAATTCAAGAGGTCACATAGTAATGACGACTTAATGACAACTTTCTAGGTCATTATCCGCGCTTTGCGCGAGCCAAACACTTTTTATTTTTGTCTATATTCATACACTTAATATATTTTTTGATATATGTATTTTTTAGTAAATTCTAATAAAATGAATTGAATATCTCTTATATATGTACCAAAATCACATAGTCGTTTACGTTACTCGGATTGCTCTTCATCGTTATACGGATTGAAGGTGAAGAGCGAAGAAAAAAAAGATTAAAATGGTGGAAATACTAACCAATTAAGCACATAATTATGGTTTTATTAGACATTTAATAAGTCTCAATTATCATTGGATAATGAGAAATAGAAAAAAGAGAAAAAATTAAGTTTAAACATTAATGAGTACCAATTGCCATTACTTTCTTAAATCCATGAATTTATATATATATATATAGAGAGAGAGAGAGAGATAGAAAACAATTTAGAGAGCTATAGGAGATGGGATCCATTGTAATAACTTCTTTTTTTGTAGAAAGAGAAGCGGCACTCTCGGGATGTTATAAATAAAAACGCTACTTTGCCACCAGGCGAGGTGTAGTAAAACCCCTCACATCGTTCTGAATAAAAGAAAGCACCCGATCGGGCGGAAAAACAAGTACATGACAACCAAACGGAAAAGAAAAAGCGAAAGAAGCGAGACTGTCAGGAACCGAGTTCGCTTCTCTGAAGATATGGCGAACCTGGACCTCCCAGTCTCTACGAATGAAGCCCAGCGCCATAGAGACGAGGCTGAAAAAAGGGTGACAACGATCCACGGGTTTGTTCAGAAACAAAATCGCTAAGCGCGAGTCAGTTTCTAAACAAACCCTCCTGTATCCCCTATCCATTGTAATAATTTGATATTGAGAAGAAAAAGGTTCGACTCTGGTCACCACTCACTACCGCGCATCAGGGCCAAATGTCCCTATGAATGCTCACAATTTCTATTTTCTTTTGTGTTGGGCGTTAATGCTACGATCGCTAAAAACAAGGTCGTTAGATCTGCATCTTACTAATCTTTGCTTAACACCAACCTCCAGCCTGATGGATGTTATATGCTCTCTTGATCAACCTATCATAAAGAAGAAAGAAATCGTTTATAACCATCAAAAGTGGAATATAAATTATATAATTCCCTCTGTAAACTCAAATCTTCCTACTCTGTCAGTCAGACAGTCTCAAAATAATAATGTAATGTCATTCCATTGTAATGTCATTCCAATTGGATGTCGAATGTCGATCTACACATATATAATGTAGAAGAGAAAGGTGTGGAGAAACATCAAGAAGACATGTCTAAGATGTTTTTGCAGGCTGTGGTGAAGAAACAACCCACATGTTACCAAAGGTCAACGTCTGATTCAGGTTGGATCAAGTGCAAAACCAAGATCAGTGATGCTACAAAGCTAGTTCATATGCAACTCCGATGGATACCATCTAAATTATCTAATAAAGGCTCTTTTACTCAATCGATGCACGTTTCTTATCCTCATGAAAGGGTCTATAGCTCGCCGCCTTCTCTATCAACCACCAAAACTCTTGCAAATAAGCATTCAATCAAGGCGACTTCAGATGTTGATCCTTCAAATACTACCACCACCACCGCCAGCTGGAGCTCGGGGTCCACCGCCACCTCCTCCTCCAGCTGGAAGAATACCGGGCCCACCAAGACCACCTGGCGGAGGTGGTCCACCATGTAACGGCCTTAGAGCCAAGTGGATAGATTATGTTATTAGTGGTTAGAATCTGTTATAAATAACAGATTTGTCATTGTAAAGAGAACTATTAAAGCTGCCCTCATTGGAATTGCAAAGCATCCAAGAAATATACAACCGAATGGTTTCCTCTCAAACTCTTTCTCTCTTCTATCTCTAAATCTCTACTTTCCTTATTCTCTTGTTAATTGCAGACAAGTTACTGAGCTAGGCTCGTAACAATTTGGCATCAGAGCAGTGACGATCGGCGGCCATGGCAGACGGCACAAGAATGAAAACGATGGAGGAGAACTTGAAGAAGATGGAGTCAATTGTTCACCAGCACTCTGTGACGATGCAACAATGGATGGAATCATCTGGAGAAAACTTCAAGGAGATCCAACAACAATTTGTTGAAAGCAAGAATCAGACGGAGGAATTGCGCAGTCAACTGGAGAACAACAAATCAAGAATGGAAGATTTACACAAGGTCGGCGATCAGACATTAGAGAATTTCCAGAGAAACACTGAGCACCGGTTGGAGAATCTGGCAAGTATGATCAGGAATTTAGGGAAACACCAAGAAGAATCTAGCAGAAGCATTGGTGGCCATCAGGCGAACAACATCGAGGCACATCTTGATCATTCAAGATGGGGACAACAACCAATTCCACCAGATATCAATCAAATTCCGAGGCCATCAGTTCCACCTTTAGATGCAAGATCAAATCAAGGGGAGCATCGAAGTAATTCTGCAGAAAGATCTGTTAGTCAGGGAGGTAATTCTCGTTTCCCTAAACTGGATTTTCCCCAATTTGATGGCAAGAAACCTAGGAGCTGGGTGCGTAAATGTGAAAAGTATTTTAAGGTTTTCAGTATCGAAGTCCACCAGTGGATAGAGATAGCCTTAATGTACATGAATGATAGAGCCGATATTTGGGCACAAGGTTTTGTTATGCTGAAACCATCAGCTACTTGGAATGAGTTTAGCGAGGCAGTGTGCGCAAGAATTGGGGAAAAACAGGGTCAAGAAATAGTTGAGGAATTCAACAAATTGAGTCAATCTGGTGATGTTGATGAGTATACTGAAAGATTTGAGGAGTTGAAGTCCTATATGATGACTGCTAACCCAACACTACCAGAATCCTATTTCATCTCTAGCTATATCAGTGGGTTGAAAGAAGAGATCAAATCCTTAGTCAAGCTTAGTTACCCTAGTTCATTAGCAATGGATTTTGAACAAGCTAGGCTTCATCAGGGAGCAATCCAGGCTATAGTCAAATTGTCCAAAAGGTCATGGAAACCACAAGGCAACCTGCACACCTCAGCAACTTCCAGGAATACAATGTTCTCCAACCAGCAAAAGTCCACAACCGCCTCTACCTCAGCAAGTAACTCGAAGTCTGTGGGCAGTTCAGCTAGCAACCAACTTTTTGAACAAAGAAGGGCTCATGGATTGTGCTATAAATGTGGAGATAAGTACTATGTGGGTCACAAGTGTAAGCTCCAGTCTGTCCATTGTATGTTGGGTACTGAGTTAGAGGATACTGAACAGGGCACTTGTGGAGAAATGGAAACAGAAACTGCTCAGTTGGAAGAGGGAGATTCAATAGAACAACCAGAAGTTTATGTCCATGCCTTGACAGGAAGTAGCCCATTGAACACAATCAAGATCAAAGGCATGGTGAGAAACAAGGCTATCACAATCTTAGTTGATAGTGGCAGTACACACAGCTTCCTAGATCCTAGAATAGCCAGAGATGCCAAGTTTGATTTGCAAGAATCTGAGGTGATGGAAGTAGCTGTAGCAAATGGAAACAGAATGATAAGTCATCAAAGTTGTGTGGGATTTGAATGGTTGATGCAGGGCCTCAAATTTTCTTTTAATATCAGAATTCTGAAACTAGGTGGATGTGACATGGTTTTGGGAGTAGATTGGCTAAGAGAATTCAGTCCTCTTACCTTTGATTTCAAACAACTCAAGTTGACTTTTGTCAAGGAGGGTAACAAGGTGGAATTACAAGGAGTACATGATGTAGCCAATCTGAGAATGATGAGTGGCACCAAATTACAGAAGATGTTTAAGAAGAAGGTTCCCTTCTTTTTAACTCAGGTTGCCCATTGTTTTTCCATGGAGGAACAACAAATAGTGCCACTGCAGATCAAGGAAGTGTTGGACAAATATACAAATGTATTCCAGGAACCAAATGGCCTTCCTCCAGATAGAGGGCATGCTCACCATGTTAACCTCAAACCTGGTGCACAGCCTGTGAGTGCTAAAGCTTACAAATACCCTTATGCACAGAAGAATGAAATTGAGAAGCAAGTACAGGAAATGCTGAGAAGTTCCACTATCCAACCAAGCCATAGCCCCTTTGCCTCACCTACTTTACTAGTTAAAAAAAAAGATGGCTCATGGAGGTTTTGTGTAGATTACAGACAACTGAATGACATCACAGTGAAGGATAAGTTTCCTATTCCCCATATTGAAGAGCTTCTGGATGAATTACATGGTGCTTCTGTATTTTCTAAGCTTGATTTGAGGGCAGGTTATCACCAAGTGTTGATGCATAAGGAGGGTATTCCTAAAACTGCTTTTAGGACTCATCAAGGCTTGTATGAATTTAAGGTGATGTCATTTGGGTTAACCAATGCTCCTGCCACCTTCCAAGCACTAATGAATGGGGTATTCAAGGAATTTCTGAGGCAGTTTGTTCTGGTATTTTTTGATGATATTCTGGTGTACAACAAAAGTATGGAAGAGCATGCCAAGCATTTAGTAGTTGTCTTGGAAGTCTTGAGGAAGCATAAGTTGTTTGCAAAGAGATCAAAGTGTGCCTTTGCACAGTCACAAGTGGATTACTTAGGCCACATAATTTCCGAGAAAGGTGTAGCCACAGATCCTTCTAAGATAGCTGCAATGAGAGACTGGTCCAGACCAAGGAATGTCAAGGAATTAAGAGGATTCCTAAGATTGACAGGGTACTACAGAAGGTTCATCAAGGGTTATGGTGGCATAAGCAAACCCTTGACTGATTTGCTTAAGAAAGATGCTTTCAGCTGGAGCCAAGAATGTGATGTTGCATTCAACAGATTAAAGAAACTCCTATCCACTTCTCCAATTTTAGCCTTGCCAGATTTCTCACTTCCCTTTGAGCTGGAGACAGATGCATGTGACTCAGGGTTGGGTGTTGTTCTTATGCAACAAGGTAGACCTTTGGCCTACATTAGCAAGGCTCTTTCTGGCACTAACCTATTGTTATCTACATATGAAAAAGAGCTCTTGGCCATTTTATTAGCAGTAGATAAGTGGAGACATTATCTGAAGCCTTCCCATTTCTACATTAGAACAGACCATCAACCACTGAAGCACTTACTTGAACAACAACTGACCACACACCTCCAAAAAAAGGCAGTAAGGAAGTTGCTAGGCTTATCCTATTCTATTGCTCACAAGAAGGGGAAAGAGAATACAGTAGCAGATGCTTTGTCGAGAAGATTTGAGAATTTCAGTTGCCATGCTATTACAGTTTTGGAACCTACCTGGGTCAATCAAGTGTTAGCCAGTTATGAGGGAGATACTACAGCTGCTGAATTGATAGCAAAATGCTTATTGGCACCACCTGTTCACTATACAATTCAGAAAGGCATCCTGAGATACAAGGGCAGATTGTATATTGTCACTGGACAAGGCTTACACAAACAATTATTAGAGGCAATGCATACAAAACCACTAAGGGGACACTAAGGAGTCACTGCAACCTACCAGAGACTAAAGTCAGTTTTCTTCTGACCAGACATGAAAACTTCTGTAAAATTGTTTGTGAAGGAATGTGATGTGTGTCAGAGGAATAAGCATGAATTGGTGGCTTATCCAGGTCTACTTCAACCTCTTCCACTTCCTTCACAAGCTTGGAGCCACATTTCCATGGATTTTGTGGAGGGTTTACCCAAATCACAGGGGAGGAATGCTATTATGGTAGTAGTAGACAGACTGACTAAGTATGCTCACTTTATTCCCTTATCTCACCCATTCACAGCAGCAGTAGTGGCTCAAGAATTCATGTACCATGTCCATAAGCTCGATGGCTTACCTGAGTCCATTGTCTCTGATAGAGATAAAATCTTTGTCAGTCACTTTTGGCAAGAGTTGTTTAATGCCTTGGGCACTGCATTACACCTCACAACAGCTTATCATCCACAGGCTGATGGCCAGACAGAAAGAGTTAATCAATGCCTCGAAACATACTTAAGATGTATGACATCCTCAACTCCTTCCAAATGGGCAAATTGGCTCACCTTGGCTGAATGGTGGTATAACACTACTTTTCATTCAACCTTGAAGATGTCTCCCTTTCAAGCATTATATGGCTATTCTCCACCATAGCTGGGTATTCAAAGCCACAGAGTAACCACTGGTGTTGTCTCTGATTGGTTAGAGGAAAGAGCTCACATGCTACAACAACTCAAAGAACACCTGATAACTGCTCAGTCCAGGATGAAGCAATTGGCTTACAAGAGTAGAAGCGAAAGAAGCTTTGATGTAGGAGATTGGATCTATCTTAAGATGCAACCTTATAGACAATCTTCAGTGACCTTGAGAAAAAATCTAAAGCACAACTCAAGATTTTATGGTCCATTCCAAATCTTAGCCAAAATAGGACAAGTTGCCTACATATTAGATTTGCCTTCATCTTCTAAGGTGCACCTGTCTTCCATGTCTCTCAACTGAAGGCTAAGATTGGTTCGGACATTACACCTGATGCCACCTTGCCACTGGTTTCTTCAAAGGGTGAGTGGATTGTACAACCATTGAAGTGCTTGGACACCAGAGTGACATATATAGCTGCAGGAACTCCAGTCACTGAGTAGCTTATACAATGGAGTAATTTGCCTGAGGAAGAAGCAACTTGGGAATCATCTGCACATTTGCTTCAACAGTTTCCAAATTTTTCAGTTTAGAACCTTGGGACAAGGTTCCTTAAGGGGGGTGTATTGTAACGACCTTAGACCCAAGTGGATAGATTCTGTTATAAATAACAGATTTGTCATTGTAAAGAGAACAATTAAAGCTGCTCTCATTGGAATTGCAAAGCATCCAAGAAATATACAACCGAATGGTTTCCTCTCAAACTCTTTCTCTCTTCTATCTCTAAATCTCTACTTTCCTTATTCTCTTGTTAATTGCACACAAGTTACTGAGCTAGGCTCGTAACACACCACCACCACCAAAATTTGGTTCTAAAGATACTCCGAGGCCAGCATTGAAGCCATTGCATTGGAGCAAGATAGCAAAGGTGCAACAAGGAACTATATGCGAGGAGTTGCAAAAACAAACAAGGTCTCAAACTTATATCATATCTTCATTTATTATACATCAAACTTATATATATGTGACTATCTCCTTATGTCATAGTTTATTTCCCTGTTTGCCTTAACAAGATACAATTGATAAATGATGTTGATATTATGTTACTCTTAACTGATGTACATCTTCTTCAAAATCCAGTGAACCAGAAGTATATCTATGTGTCCGAATTCGAGACATTGTTTTCTGCTACAGTCGCCAAACCTCCTGAAGTAAAGAAGAAAGCTGCTCCTAAGTCTATGGTAACTTTTGAGAACCATGAAGAATTAATCTTATTTTCTGCAGTTTTAAAAGTGCCATTAACATCTATCTAAGATTGTTCTGCTAACTTAACCTATTTTATGCAGTTTGATATGATGAGGGCGAATAACACTATGATCATGCTCACAAAATTAAAAATGCTCCTCCCGGATACGATGGTATATATGTCTGCTTATCTCAGTTTCACGGCAAATCATTTTGGATATCATTGTATCAACTATGTTTTCAAATAATATTTACAGGCTGCAGCACTGTATCTCAAATATTTTGTAAAGTATGTTGGAGCAAAGCAACTAAATCTTGATTTGAGGAAATAACATATTAATGGAATTTCTTCTCTTTATTGTCTAATCAGACTCTGAAGATATTTATCGGTTCAGCCAAGATGGAGGCGGGATCTATGATGAATTTGTACTCAGAAGGTGTATTTGTTCTCTACAGTTGTCTCTCTATATGATCACTACCGTAAAGTTTACACATCTCATGTTGTACTGTATTAATGTTCTGAAATAATACAGGTTAAAAATGCAGATGAGCTCGTATTGTACTTTGGCGAAGATCCAGCTCACTGTACGTTTGACCAAGGTAAGTGTCTATTGCTATGACATTAATGTAGCTCGATCACATGATGACGAGTTTGACATTATATGACTTGCAATGACGCAGACTCTTGTCAATGTTGTGAAGAAAAGCACAAGTGGAGAATTTAAAGCAGGCAGATATTGATGTAAGGTTATCAAATGAATAATTAGTTTTGAAAAGAAACAACAACTGAATGCATAATCAAGCTTTCAACAAAGCAGGAAATACGAGTAGATCGACTATTCTTCTGTAGTACCTTAATCTCAGCTTTTTCAGGACTGTATGATGCCACTTCATCCCCCTGCTTGAATATAACGTCACCGTTCTTCTTGACGTACAAGATTCGATCCAACGACAAACCAAACGAGCAACGTTTGGTCCAGTACATTGACTCATTGGATCTTTGTAAAGCCCACACGGATTTGTCAGGCGAAGCACTATCAAACAATGCCAATGTGTTTCCACCGTCAATCAAAGTCAGCTCTTGCCCCTTCAATCTAAATTCTGTAGACCTGAAATAAGGATGATCGATCAGGCAGGCTGATGGAAGAGAACACCTCTCTGCTCAGATCGAACCAAACCAAAACACGACCTTTGTGTGCATCCTTAGCAACGAAGTATAAGTTGCCTGACCCCTTTGCGAAAATCAGCATGTTCCCAACGCCATTTAGAGGTGCTTTGAAATTTGATTATCTTCCATGAATCAGCCCCAAGGCTATAGATTGCTACTGAATGCTGAGTCAGCTTTCTCCGAGTTCGAAAGACGAGTCTAACAACCTTGTAATCATTAGCTAACAGATCGTATCCAAGGCCGATATGGCTCACCCATTGTAAATATATAGGCGGGCGCGGGGGTGGAAGTTTACGGAACTTTCTAATGGAGGGATTCCCCAGCGCTAACTCATCAGTACAACGGTTTAGCAAGATCAATCCATGGAGGGAGGAAGCAACTAACCATAGTGACTCTATGGACGTGGGTACTACTGAAGTGATTTGAAAGGTGTGACTACACCGCACATCCCATTCATAACACATGTGAATGTCGTCATTTTTGACAAGGAGGCCGGTTTCATCTAGGTTGTTGTTGAAGTTTTTGTGATGTAAATGGGCAAAATCAGCACTATCGACCAAAGATAGCCATGATTTGGACACGCAGCGGAATCTGAGAAGAGATTTGACAGGGAGCCTAGAGAGTATATCAGGGAATAGATCTGATGGAACATGGCGTCCTAAGGGAAGAGTCCGGCGACTGCGTCGGTCTCGAAGAGTCCGGCGTCTGAGTAGGCTGAGTAGGTTTCGACCAGCCCGGCGTCTGCTTCGCTTTTGACGAGGCCGAGGCCGAGTTACTCCACGAATCCTGATAGACATGATTGTTGTCTCACTTTCTTCTTCATGGATCAGAGTTTGAGGAGGCAGAACGGATGCTACGGTTTTGTGTTTATTGCTCTGCTAGTCTGCTATATATAATGACCTAAACTTGGAATTTTTTTTCTCAAATGGACGTAGGCTCGTTTCAAAACAAATTCCCAATATAGGCACTTATGTCAGCTTCGGAATTTTTTTATATGCGAGAGGTCTCTCGTCCGAAGCTGGTAAATTTTTTTTTGAATTTTTTATGTATAAGAGACGCTGGCCCGACCAGCGTCTCTTATACGTTCAAACATAAAAAAAAAAAATTATATGTTATACATATTTTTTTTTAATTCCCCCGTGTAAAGTTTACTGAATTTTTTTTTAATTTATATGTCATGGTTTGTGTATAATATGAATGCCAGAGAGGAGATGAACAGGAGATGTACAAAATGAATATTTCGTAAAGGAGATGAACAGGAGTTGTTTTATGGGCTGTTTGTATAAGGCGCTGGTTCTCCCAGCGCCTTATGCAAATAATTATTTTTTTTTTAAACATTTTACGTGTAAGAGATGTCTCTTATACATAAAAAATTCAAAAAAAAATTTACCAGCTTCGGACGAGAGACGCTGGTTCTACCAGCGTCTCTCGCACATAAAAAAATTCTGAAGCTGGCATAAGTGCCTATATTGGGAATTTGTTTTGAAACGAGCCTACGTCGGGAATTTTTTTTGAAAAAAAGCCGAGTTCAGAAAAAAATTCCCTAAACTTGCCATACAAGATATAGTTGCATATATACATAAAGGAAGGAAGGTATCCACAAACACATCAAATTTACGGTAAAAAATAAGCCATCTGTTCAAGATATTGACGAAAGAACGATATTTTTTTCTTCTTTTTGGTCACCATGTTAATTCTCTGGTTGCTTATTAGAATTTTTTTTGAATTTTTTTTGATATAAACTCGTTTTGAAATTAATTATCAACATAGACAATCTTGAAACGGTCGAAATTTTTTCACTTTTTAGAAACGGTCTCATCCGAAGCAGATTTAAAAAAAAAATTAAATTATATATAAGAAACGCGGGTAAAGTAACAATTTAAATTTGTTTTTTAAGCGTCTCTCTTATACCGCTTTTATTTCAAAACTCCTCTTCTTCGTATATGTTCTTTCTTCTCTCTCATGGTTGCAGAGGCTTATAAACCCTAAAACGCCGATCAGATTCTAACATTTATCATACTATTTGCTTAACCCCAAGAGTGATGGATACATACAGTCCTCATAATCGCCTCAGTTGCTTGGAAGCCGCCGCCCGTTGTTGCCTTAGCCACCACCTCCGACGCCTCTACAGTCGCCGCCACCCGAAAAGACGGCACCGTCGAAATCTGGCTCGTAATTAACTCCCCGTTCACTTGGGTGGCACTGTCAATTGATACCTGATGCTAATACGAGGAATTAAGGAGTTATTTACATGGTCAAGGGATGCTCCCCAATCTCCGGGGATTCTAATTACACTCGAATTGACTGATGGACGGCTTGAATGACCATTTTCATTTTCCGGCGGAGCTGACAGCCGCGCGGAGCTTAGCGTCGCGCGACACTTAACACCGCCCCATAGCTCACGAATTCTGCATTCGTGAGGTTTTCTTAACATTAATTAGGACCGGTTTAAATAAATAAAATATATATGAGGCGACCGGTTCAATAATTAATTATATGGACCGGTTCAGTAATTAATTTTTCGAATATCCGGTTTTGAAATGATAATCCGGTCTAGCATGTACAGACATCACGAATGCTGAATTCGTGAGGTGTTAGAGCATAAATCTGCAGTTTTGTCAGGAATCTAGGGCTAGGATATCTTCGCATCTCGAGGAAAATACAGACCTCACGAATTCATAATTCGTGAGCTTGTACATAATGAATTCGCAGTTTTGTCAGGAATCTAGGGCATGGATATGATCGCTTTCCCGAGGAAAAAGGCTCGAAGACTTCGCGAAATTAGAATTCGGCTACTTTGCATACCCTAATTGATTTAGTCGGGTATATATATAGTGTACGTGATGGTAAGGTTGGGAGAAGAGGAAGGAAGAAAGTAGGAGAAGAAGAGGAAGGAGAATCAACATTATTTCAAATAAGAGATTCGATAAAAGAAAAGAAGACAATTATGGTAAGTTAGATAATGTACTTCTAATTTAATTGTTTTAAGTCAATATTTTAGTTTTGTGAATGTATATATATATAAATACATTGTATGTTAGAATACGTATCCAAGATTACAATTTTTTAAGAGTGTAAAACGTCATGATGTGTACGTACATATTGTACTGTAATTTAGAGGTGGTGAAGCTAATATTTGTGTACTGTATTTTTAGAAATGGAGTTAGAAAGTAAACTGTTGTAGATGAATTTGAAGTAAAATATGCATCCCGAATTGAGGATTCAGGAGTATGAATTATGCCTTGCGAATATAGGATTCGCGAGGTAGTTAAGAATACACATTGTTCTGTTTTAGCATTATTTATGTTATTTTAACGGAATTATTTAATAAAGCGGAATACAAAGTTCATGAGTTATATTGCACATCGTTATTTGTAGGAAGACTACACATCGTTATTTGAAAACGATTATGTGTGGAATAACAAAGAAGATGTGTTATGTTGGGCACGTGGAATCGGTACAGAGAACAACATGGTCTTAATAATTGACCGTTCAGGAGAGAACTATGTCAAGCTTACATGTGAGAAATATGGGGCTTATCGTGGGGTAAAAAATTTGTTGATTCGCAACCCGAGGTCCAAAAAAAATATGTGTCCGTTTCGCCTCCATTGTCACTGTGAGGATAACGAATGGACATTGAGAGTGGTGTGCGGGTGTCACAATCACCCCCTCCCAGAAAGACTGGTGGGTCATGCATATGCCGGAAGAATGAACGAGGAACAGAAAAGGGATATCATTTCTTTGATAAAAGCGCATGTGAAGCCGGCGAAGATTTTTTTATTTTTGGCAGCGAAGCATGGTGGACGGATGATTACGTCGAAGACTCAAATTAAAAATATGTGTTACACTCTACGTCTTAAGGAGATGGATGGAAAAGATGTAACAGAGTTTACACGAAGTTGGTTGTTGGAGAGGGGTTATATGGTACGATTCCGTGCTATGTCACACGACAACGACATAATTCAAGATTTTTTTTGGGCAAACCCGAAGTCGTTGTTTTTGTTGCGGTTATTCCCATATGTCATCATCATGGACGCTACGTACAAGACGAACAAGTATGATAAGTGTATATGTTGTTGTTTAATTTGAATAATTTGTTAGAAAGTGTGTAGTAATAAATATTATGTGAAAATGCAGGTACAATATGGCGTTGTTGGAGATTGTAGGGTTTACTTGCACCGGGCAGATGTTCAACGTTGCGTACTCGTTCATGGCACGAGAGAACTTTGACCACTACGGGTGGACTCTCTTGAAGGTGAAGGAAATGTACGATCACATTGGACAAAGTCCTGGAGCGATTGTGACGGATCGTGATCTGACGGAGATTAAGGCAATTGCTGAGGTATTTCCTAATGCAAAACACCTATTGTGTTGGTTTCATATACTGTGTAACTGCAAGGCACAAGTAAAAACAGCAACGGGAAACCATAATTTTGCGGAAGCATTTGGGAATAGTTGTAGAGGTGTATTCAACTCTAAATCAGTAGAGACGTATAATATCCGTGTCGCTGAGATAAGGAAGAAGTATCCAGGCTTTTATCCTTATTTAAACGAGACGTGGTTGTCTCCTTACAAAGAGCGCATTGTACGAGCATGGACGGACAATATATTTCATTTGCTTACGAGGACAACGAATAGGTATTACTGTTGTTATTTATGTATGTGTTGAATTTGTATATATAATCATGTCTTACAATTATTGATATTAATTATTAATCTGTATTGTAGAGTTGAAGATGCTCACTCGAGGTTGAAAAATTTCATAGACAACAGTGTTGGTTTGTTTAACACCATAGCACAAGAGATCCACTCAACTATCTTAATTCAGATTCTGGGTATTCAACGGAAAATGGAAATGGATGTCAATACCAGACTCTCCAAAGTTATTCGCATGGAAGGAACTGGGCGGTATACATATTATGTGGAGCTCGTAAACAAGGTTTCAACTGACTGTATGAATATACTTATGGAGACCATGGATAGGATCGAGAATCCTTCCAAGGGTTTCCACCCTCATGCGTGCAGCGATAGATGGTGGAGAAATGTAAGAGGCCTTCCTTGTGCACATGATTTGTACAGCTACATGAGTATGGGGTGCCAATTCCTTTAGGGGAAATTCACGACTTCTGGAAACAAATTGTTTGGAATAAACCACCAGAAGGATATACAGTCCCCCTAGATGAGGAAAATGAGGTGAACAATGGTTGCAGACGTCCTTTGCAAGAGCCGCCATCGGGATATAATAATAAAAAAAAAGGCCACGTATGACTCAACCTGAGAAGAGGGAGCAGACTTGGTATGAGCATGTATCAGGCAATGGTAATATAGGTCGGAGGAGGTACATAAGGCCAAAAGGGGAGATATTTGTGGAATCCGACGAAGAATTTGAGGACGAGGACGACTTGGAAGACGATGCTGATGATGAGCGGTCAGGTGTAAGTCAGGGTATTGATTATAAGAAAGTGTTTGGCCAAAACCAGATAGATCAATTCATGTTTGGTTACATTACGAACTACAAAACCGTAAGGGGAGATGGTCATTGTGGGTACCGATCTCTTGCATGGCTTCTTGGTTTAGAAGATGAGGATTCATGGAAACATGTGCGCACAACAATGGTGATTGAGGTTCAAGAGAACTACAACTTTTACAACAACATTGGTTACACATTCACAAGATTACATGTATTGGTCCCGCGTATAGGTTGGTTAGGGCAATGTACAAACCGAGAGTTTTGGATGGAGATGCCTGCTTGTGGATTTATAGCTGCTACAACATTCCAAAAAGTTATTGTGTTGTTATCATGGGGAGGTTCACATACTACGCTCCCATTCTACTCCAAGGGTAGCCCCGTAGAGCCGAAAGACGTAATTGTGATTGCTTTGGTGGGAAATCAAGATCATTACATACCGGTTAGTAAAATGAGATGTACTTTAATTATTTTTCGAAATCGTATGACTTGGAATATTTTTGACATTATATTTATGTTTTATGCAGGTCAAGTTATCAGATAACGCTCCTATTCCTCCGGTTGCTAACATGAACAACGTAGCTGACCCTCCGACATGGCTTGGTACCTTAGTTATTAAACGAACCTTTGGTGCGTTTTGGTATTGTCCACTTACGAACTACATTCGGTCTAATTCTGAGCTTTTCTGGGAAGGTGGTTCAATCCATACAAGTGACAGTGTAGCTAGGTCACAGATCCTAGCCCTATTATATGATGAGTATGAATGTTTGTTTGTGGAACATGTCCCCGGGGAAAACTAAAGCACTTTGAGATCTTGCTTAAGAAGTTTGTAACGCACTTTCCTTGTATTTCAATTACTAATCTTATGTAGCAGCTCTTTTTTTATTTACTACCCACGTACAAAGCTTTTTTTAAATACTAAACTTACCCACGAATGCAGAATTTGCCAAGTATCACGAATGCACAATTCGGGATATCTGGGTTCATTCTGCATTTTCAGAAACACTTTCTTTTTTTACGTAGTGTATTTAATTAATTTAAGTTGAATAATAAGAACATAACGTTTTAACGAACACCGTTAACATTAATGAAGAAAAAATTTTGAACTACTTGAATTTGTAAGAGACAATGTTTGTAACGAACATAACGTTTTACCAAAAAACGCAAATAACGTGTTCAACACCAAAATGTGACGTACTAATACATCAAATGTAATACGTATCATCAAATAAACCATGTCTTATCGAACACAAAAGTTAAATGTCTAAAACCCGAAACATACAAAAAACAAGTATCCATAAGCATCAGACGATAAAAACATGAAAAACGTCAAACATCATCATCAAGGCCTGCATCATCAAGATCTTCCTCGGGGTCTGCCCCACCTGCTGCCTCGGCTGCTGCGTGCTCCTCCGCCATACGAGACGACTCCCCTCGCTCATATATAGATGGAATGCTGGGTCCGGGTGTCGAAGAAGTCCCGGGATCCATCTGTGTCGCCCTAACAAGAGGAACATCATCGGTGGCAAGTTGCAAAATATTTCTCAACTGTTCCTTGCAACAAGGAGAGACTATCTGCAGCTGTCTCTCGACGTAGGAAGTAATAAGAGCAAGACGTTGTAATTAAAGAACAATGACTACGTAAGTAGATGTAAACTCTATAATAAAATATTGTAACGCATGATAATAAAACACACTTACCCGATGAGTGTCAATAAACGGCGAAGGAACAACATCGGGAGGGGCATGCCTCTGTGAAAACCGACTGACATATGGATGTGATATCTGGAGGTACCAGTCTAAGTATGCAGGATCCACCGACCAAGGAGGAGAAGCTACGGGGCTCTCCAGAATGTACGGACATAGATGGTCTTGCATCCTCTCCCAACGATCCCACTCCTCAGCAAACTCCACAATATACTTGTTCTTCCCGCGTTTATTAATTGGTCGAGAGACCCGTGATGGTGGAATAGGATCTAGTGGTCTCCTCTGCTGTCGTCCGAACTGACGTACCACCCTATCCGGCATATAGGGCTCCTGAATATCGAGGAACCTCAACGTTCCTCGATATGTAGAGGCCCTAAACCGGTCAACAAAATCTAGCTGGCCGTAAGGCATCCAACATATCTACAAGATTACAATGCAAATGTAAAAAGTTAACAATTTGCCAAGTTCAAATAATGTGCGTATACAACTAGTCGTTAAACAATACTTACATCCTCTGGTCGATACTCATCCAGAATCCGCCTGTAAACATGGGGGCTCAACTCGTGCTGGGTAGCAGTCCTGTCGGTGTGGTAAAGGGATGCGCTTCTCTCATCATCACCTGCCATATCACGCTGGAAGTTCGGGTTCCCCGGGAAGTAAATGAAGTACATCCATATCCAAATCTGATACAATTAATGAAAATCGTTAACGTCAGACAACTTTACAAGTGTATATCACTTCTACTATTACTACGTACCTGTAAAAGATAAGGACAACCGCCGAAACCAACCACTCCACTCCTAGATGCCTCGCCTAATTCCCGATACAGATTTGCGAGGAAAGCAGCGCCCCAAGCCGTATCGACTACTCTTGTTGGATCGTCAAATAATGGCAACAAGCGGGTCTGCAGAAGGGTGGTGCTCTTGTCCACAAACAAACTACTGGACATAAGATACCACAAATATCCAGCGGCTATGCAATCAGGATCATCCTCGTCCTCAATCATCCGCAACACGTGGGGCCAAAAACTACAAGCTCTTACCCGACCCTGCCTCAGAGGCCCTGTCATGTTCCACTTATCTAGTGGGGACACATAACTGGGATCAACTCCGAACATGTACCCAAACAGATCATTACAATACCTCCTCTCTTGCATGGCATTAGCAAATGGACCTGTAGTCGCAGGTAATCCCTCAATAGAAAGGCCCAAAATCATTGCTACATCATGCAGCGTAATCGTGATCTCTCCCTAAGGAAAATGGAAGTTGTTCGTCTCCGGGTGCCAGTGCTCAATGAACGCTCCAATGAGGTTGTGATTCACAAACCCATAATGCAAATCCCTGTTACGTGTCAACCTTGTTTGCTCAGCGATCCGAAACCAAGAACCAGGAGGAGGATCCTGTGGTAAGTACGGCCTAAAACGTCCGAAATCAGTGGGTCGGGTGTAGCATCGGGTTCTCCGTGTGAACTCCCGTGGGGGATCGCCTACTAGTTCCTCCTTTGCAATCTTATGAGCAATGTGCGCCTCGAAACTATGCAAAACAGGATCGGGCAGAACGGAGGAGGAGGTGGTATATCAACTGGTACAGAAGGTTGGGGGTCAGCTCTAGGAGGAGACTGAAGAACAGGACGTCCATCATCAAACCCAATCGGTGATCCATCCACAATACGCGGGGACTGTGAATGCAACTCAACAGGTGCAGTGGAAGTAGAGGGCTCAACTGAAGCAGGAGGCACGCTCATAAAGGGTACTAGTGGAGGCTGTGAAAAAGATGGGTCGTCATTACAAATATCATCTAAGCCAGGGCCTACTGATGACTGCACCTGATCAGAAGCGACAGGCCTACCCCTACCGCGACCTCTACGCCTCCGGGATGAACCAACACCCCCTCTAGACCCACCTCTCTTGCGGCCCGAAGCCGTGACTATACGCTCGGAAACTCTTCTTCCACCAGGAAGCAATCTCCTAATTTTACCAGCTATGGCCTAAATTTTTTACATTTCTTATACTAATTAGTTATTTAAACACACACATGTCTATTAATATAACATTCTGTACTAACGTTTTTAATATCTTTTTAAATGCAATCAATTCAACTTAACGTTTTAATCTCTTTTGAAATGCAACTTATGTTGTTACTAGTTTTCCTTTTTACAACACTATAAATTAAATGCTAAATAATTACATTTAACGATTTTGCTTCATACCTACATAATTACACAATTTTTACAATTTTTACAATTTTTAAAACTTCATAATTAAATGCTAAATAATTTTTACAACTTTTAATTACACTATTTACACTATTTATACTTTTACTTACACTATTTATACTTTAATTACTATTTTATATCATGTCAAATATATACATTTACTATTTTATATCATGCCAAATATTTACATTTACTATTTTTAATAACATTTCAAATACTACTTTAATTACTAGGATAAAACATTTAAAACTTATTAATTTTACATACCGCGTCGGAAATCCGTCGGGCTCTTTTCGGAGGAGGGGGATCAGCTATTAATTCTTCCGCCTTCGCTCCGACCCTTGCTGCAATGCTTATCGGGTCACCCTCAGGTTCAGTTTCCTCAGAGCTCCCGATTTCTGGATTCGGGTGCCTCTGTCCATGATGAAGGATCATCTGGACAACAACCGACACCTCCGGTCCCTGAATTTAAAGGAGCATTGACGCGCTCGAGAGCTAAGGAAGTCCAACAAGAGCTAGACAAGTTAGTAGCGTTCTTCAGTTCCAAGGAGTTGAATACAGACGAAGAACCACCATTGAAGACTGTTCTAATGATCGAGGTTCGAGAACGAGCAGAGAACGACAGCGAAGAACCGCGATCGCGGCTGGAAACCGCGCCCGCGGCTCACCCGCCAACCGCGCCCGCGGCTCCATAACCGCGACCGCGGCCAGGCCACTCGGCGAATTGTTTCAGAAACATTATTTTCGGATATTATTTGTTTTCGGATTATTATTTTAGGATTTACTTTTATTGTTTATTTCTTTAGTCGGCATCCTTATGAACCCTATATAAGGCTGCCTTAGTTATTGTTTTAACCCCCCCCCCAGACTTTGATATTGAATACAGCGTTTATCGTTTTTCCTCCCAAAAGAGAGAGCTTTTGTGAGAAGAGTGCCCCGTGTGCATTGTCGTTCAGTTGGCCCTAGTTGTGCTTGTGTGTGTCAATCTCCTCCATAAGGTTGGTGCTATCGGGACTCCATAGAGCAACCTCCAGGTGCCTTGACCCACCAAAGTCATTGTGTTTGGTTGTAATCATCCGTTGGGGTTTCTTCATCATTCGGTAAGGTTCTTGTTCTTAAGTTCAAGGGTTTTATCGTTGTTTGATTTGGTTCCAATTGGCCTATCATTCGACTTATCCTTCTTTCATCTCATTCTAATTCCGCCTTTCTTCTCTGTTCGAGTTCCTATTCGAGTTTGGTGTCTAGGTCGGCAACTGCGGCTTATCCCCGCATCAAATTGGTATCAGAGCTGTGTTGACACCATTCGTCTTCACAAGAACATCAAGAGACCCCCTATCCAGAAAATCACAAAAAGAGTCAGCTTTTATTTTCTTGTTTGTCAGTTTCTTTCAGAAATTGATTTTGAGTCTTCCATTGCTTTGATATTTCTTGTTGAGTCATTACAGGTTGTGTGCAAGAAGCTTGGATCGATTAGTGTTGGTGGAGATCGAAAGATTGGAGTTTGGAGCACCCTTGTTCCCAAAATCCATTCAGCCCTTCATCCATCTCAAAATCTATCCATCCCTACCAAAACGCAGCCATCAGAAACCCAAAAGAATTGCTGGAATTTCTTTCCTTGAAGCCCAAACAAGATCTTCAAAGAAGGAAATCTTATCTTTCTACAAGGGAATCTTATCTTTCTACAAGGGAAATCAAGTTAGTTGTTATTTTTATTTATTTTCAATTTTGCTGAGATTAATATCTCACATCAAGTCTGTAATTTCGTTTTGTTTAGTTGAGACAAAAAAAAAATCAAAAAAAAAAAGAATACAAAAAAAAAATATAAAAAAAAAAGAAATCGAAAAGTCTTAAAGTTAGTAGTTATTTTACGTTTTGTTGAGTCAAAGTCTAGTTTGATATTGTTTAAGTCGGATCTCAAGAGCTCAAAAGGAAATCGGGTTGAACAAGCCCGAACGGAAGTGAGAAACCACAGGACGCGCCAGAAACCGCGCCCGCGGTCCCTTAGCCGCACCCGCGGGATTCAGGCCGCGCCCGCGGCTTAGCCTCAAAAACCACAGTTCGAAAAATCTTCAGATACGAGCCTTAATTGTTACCTAACCCTCCCGACTCCGTCTTCGATCCTTCAATCGACATCAGTCGGAACAAGTTAAGGTACGCTTCCTATTGGCTTTTCTTGAAATTCGAAGCTTAATCATATCTCTGTTTTGCATTCTCATTCTTGCAAACGCCTTCGAGTTTTATTTTCTTTCTTTCATTGAGTCAGTCTCTTGTTTGAGTCAGAACCTTACAGTCGAAACCCCGCACTACGCTAGCCATCTCCATCTCTACCACCATTCATATATTGCTAGGAGTTCGGTAGTTTCAACTTAGTGGGTTATTGATCCATACAAGCCAATTCATCAAAGAAAAGCTGATTGCAACGACAATTGAGAGAGAGTGCAGAGGAAAACATACGAGAGTAAACACTAGCGAGTTGTTTTCATTTACACTTACCTTAATATTGTTCTGTGTTAGTCTTTTCTTTAGTGATGAGCAGATCAGTTTCTCCCCATGGGAGGCAAGAAGCCCCGGATACCCGCGCCCTTACCCCGGAATTTATGACCAACATGTTTCGGGAGATGACGTCGGCCATTACCACCGCCATAGAGCGGCAGCAGCGATTCACCCCGTCCCCAAGGGTTCGGGAGCACATCGGAACCTCCTATGATGCCCCAGTCGACAATCGGAGGCCCCTGCCTCCTCAGCAAGAAGCCTATGAGGCTGCCCGCATGGGTCGGGAACCCAGACGCAGGCCT
Organism: Oxyria digyna; assembly: GCA_029168935.1. Classification (NCBI taxonomy): domain Eukaryota; kingdom Viridiplantae; phylum Streptophyta; class Magnoliopsida; order Caryophyllales; family Polygonaceae; genus Oxyria; species Oxyria digyna. Next base: position 20,106,062 of record JAPVLV010000010.1, on the reverse strand, counting down.
ACACCCCGGGACGATTTGCCACAAGACCGGAGAGGACGCTTTCGTAACTCTCCTATACCTCACTTTAATAGATACAATGCTGCTAACCGTTTTGATGATGCATTTCAGGACCTAGGTGATAATGATAACGAAGAGGAGCCTGAAGAAGAAGATGAGGCGGGATGGCGACCACACCGTCCCCAAGGAGGTTACCAAGGAAGGCGAAGAGAGCCTGAGCAAGATGGAGTGGGAAAGATAAAGGTTAAGATCCCGAGTTTTGAGGGAAAGTGTGATCCAGACGTATATATGGAGTGGGAGACCAAGATTGAACAAGTCTGGAATTGTCACAACTTTCCTGAAGCCAAAAAGGTGCAGCTGGCATCTTTGGAGTTTAGTGGCTACGCGTTAGTTTGGTGGGATAGCTTGATCAGAGGAAGAGTTGCCAATGGAGATTATCCTGTCACTACTTGGGAACTTATGAAGAGGATGATGAGAGCTCGATTTATTCCCCGGCATTACACTAGGGAACTTATTCAGCGGCTCGAGAATTTGAAGCAAGGATCAATGGGAGTCGAAGAGACTTACAATGCTATGCAAATAGCGATGGTTCGAGCTAATTTGGTGGAGGATGAGGAGACAACCATGGCTAGATATCTTCGTATCCTTCACCCATATGTGTCTAGTGAGATTGAGATGTTCCCTTACAACTCAATGACTGAGTTGCTACATTTGGCTATCAAGGTGGAAAGAAAGACCAAAATTAGGAGCCAAGGGAGCAAAAACGCAGGTGGCTGGAAAAATCAGCAAGGAAGGAACTCCTATCCTTCAGCCCGAGATGCCCCTAACAAGGAAGACAGTGGCTCTCGAAGGAATCCGCCATCCACTACTCAAGTGCCCTCCAAGACAACACTTGGCCCTTCTAATCCACCCCGAGGGAGTACTTCTAACCCTACTTCTAGAGCTAGGGATATTGAATGTTTTAAATGTAGAGGAAAGGGTCATATGATGAAAGATTGTCCTAATTCTAGAGTATTAATTGTTAATCAACTAGGCGAACTTGAAAGTGAAAGTGAAAAAGAAGAGAACCTAGTTGATATGCATGATGAGGATGATCTTAGTGATGAAATTGGTTATGAACATGGTGATTCTTTGATTTGTAAAAGAAATTTACATGTACAACCCGCCCCTTGTGAAGATAATCAAAGAGAAAATTTATTTCACACTAGGTGTTTAGTTCAAGGAAAGGTCTGTAATATGATTATCGATGGTGGAAGTTGTTGCAATATTGTTAGCACTGAATTGATCACTAAATTGCAGTTTACTACTATTTTCCACCCTAAACCTTATAAATTGCATTGGATGAATGAATGTGGAGAATTAAAAGTTCTGAAACAAGCTGAAGTAACATTCACCTTAGGAAAATATACGGATACGGTTTTATGTGATGTAGTTCCTATGCAAGCTTGTCATATATTGTTAGGAAGACCATGGCAATACGATCGAAGGGTTACTCATGATGGTCATACTAACCGTCATACATTCATCTTTAATGGTAAGCCTATTACTCTTAAACCCATGACTCCAGCGCAGATAGCAGAAGCTTACGAAAGGAGCAAAGGCAAGGAAAAGGTTTCTGACAGAAACGAAGGAACAACAGCAGCGACCAAAAACCGCACCCGCGGTTCAGATGCCGCACCCGCGGCTCACGATAGATCGCGACAGAAGGAGCGGCACGAGAACCGCACCCGCGGCCCAGAGGCCGCACCCGCGGCTCATTCGCCAAACCGCGCCCGCGGTGATTCAGCCGCGCCCGCGGGTCACCCTTCTGGCGCACTGGTTCCTGCAGTAACGAATCGAGCCCTATTGTCGTCCAAAGCCGAGCTGGAAGGTGAGTACTTACCCTTCGATACTACTTTAATGATGCTTTGCAAGAGATTTGTGTTGACAGGTACCGATTCTCGACTTGATCTACCCCTTAGCATTCAAGCTATTCTTGATGAGTTTGCTGAGGTGTTTCCGGAAGAGATTCCACCAGGCTTACCGCCCTTTAGGGGCATTGAGCATCAAATTGATCTTATTCCAGGAGCGTCGTTACCTAACCGGCCAGCTTACAGAATGAACCCTCAGGAGTGTCAAGAGATTCAGAAGCAGGTGCAGGAGCTTGTAGATAAAGGGTATGTTCGAGAGAGTCTTAGTCCTTGTGCAGTTCCGGTCTTACTTGTGCCTAAGAAAGACAATTCTTGGCGGATGTGTGTTGATTGCCGAGCTATCAACAACATAACTGTCAAGTATCGTCATCCTATACCCAGGCTGGATGACATGTTGGATGAGCTTCACGGTGCCACAAACTTCACCAAGATTGATCTGAGGAGTGGCTACCATCAAATCCGAATGAGAGAAGGCGATGAGTGGAAGACCGCCTTCAAGACCAAATTTGGCCTCTACGAGTGGCTTGTTATGCCATTTGGACTTACTAATGCCCCCTCTACTTTTATGAGGCTTATGAACCATGTCTTGAGGAAGTTTATAGGGAAGTTTGTTGTAGTTTATTTCGATGACATTCTGGTTTACAGCAGGTCCCTAGAGGAGCATGAGCAACATCTCAGGGAAGTACTCGTTACTCTTAGTATACAACGACTATATGCTAATTTGAAGAAGTGTGATTTTTGCACTGATAGAGTTATATTTCTTGGTTTTGTAGTGAGCTCCCAGGGATTACAGGTGGACGAGGAGAAGATCAAAGCCATTCAGGAATGGCCGACACCCATGACCAGCAGCCAGGTACGCAGTTTCCACGGGTTAGCAAGCTTCTATCGGCGCTTTGTGAAGGATTTCAGCACCATTGCTGCACCGCTGACTGAGGTAACTAAGAAGCATTCAGCATTTGTTTGGAAGGAGGCTCAAGAAAGGGCGTTTGAGGAGCTAAAACGCAGATTGACCGAGGCACCTTTGCTTGTGCTTCCCGACTTCACTAGACCGTTCGAAGTGGAATGCGATGCTTCCGGAGTTGGCATTGGAGGAGTCCTCATGCAAGAAGGTAAGCCTATTGCCTTCTTTTCTGAAAAGTTGAAAGGTGCAAGTCTAAATTACTCTACTTATGATAAGGAACTGTATGCGTTATATAGAGTACTTAAGACTTGGAAACACTACCTATGGCCTAGAGAGTTTGTTTTGCATACCGATCATGAATCTTTGAAACATTTTAGGAGCCAAGACAAACTTGATAGGAGGCATGGTAGGTGGATGGAATTTATTGAGACTTTCCCTTATATTATCAAATACAAGAAGGGAAAGGACAATGTTGTTGCTGATGCACTATCTAGGAGGCATGCTTTAATTGTTCAACTTGACTCTAAGGTGTTAGGCTTTGTTTACATCAAGGAGTTATATCGTAATGATGCTGATTTTGGTGCTATTTATAAGCAATGTTTAGATAAAGGGACTTTGGATAAGTTTTACTTGTTTGATGGTTTCTTGTTTAAGGCTAGTAAAGTGTGCATACCTAAGTGTTCTTTGAGATTATTGCTTGTTGAAGAAGCCCATAAGGGTGGATTAATGGGACACTTTGGTAGAGACAAGACATATCATATGTTGCATACTCATTTTTATTGGCCTCATATGCTTAGGGATGTTGAGCATTGTTTGAAAAGATGTTTGGAGTGTCTTAAGGCTAAGTCTAGAGTTAAACCACATGGATTGTATACTCCTTTGCCTATTCCTACGACCCCCTGGGTAGACATTAGTATGGATTTTATTGTAGGGTTGCCTAGGACTAAGAAGGGGAGAGATTCTATTTTTGTGGTTGTTGATAGATTTTCTAAAATGGCTCATTTTATTGCTTGCAACAAGACTGATGATGCTCATCATGTGGCTGACTTGTTCTTTACCGGAGTTGTTAGGTTACATGGAGTACCAAAGACTATTGTGAGTGATAGGGATGTGAAGTTTCTAAGTTACTTTTGGAAAACTCTTTGGGGAAAACTAGGGACTAAACTTCTATTCTCTACATCTAGTCATCCTCAAACTGATGGTCAAACTGAAGTAACCAATAGGACCTTAGGAACCCTTTTGAGAGCCATTCTTAAGAAGAATTTGAAAGCTTGGGAAGAAGCCTTACCCCATGTTGAGTTTGCCTACAATAGGGCCATCCATTCCTCAACCTCGATGAGCCCCTTTGAATGTGTGTATGGTTTGAATCCACTAACCCCTTTTGATCTTATGCCGTTACCTACGAAGGAGCGAGTGGATTTCAATGCAGGAAAACAGGTTGATCACATCAAGGAAATTCATGAGAGGACAAGAGCTAAATTGCTAGAAGTAGCCGCTACAAATGCTAGCAAGGCAAACAGGAATAGGAAGAAGGTCATTTTCAAGGAGGGAGACCTCGTGTGGGTCCACTTTAGGAGAGAGCGTTTCCCCAGCAAACGTCACTCAAAGCTGTCCCCAAGAGGCGATGGACCATTCAAGGTGCTTAGGAGGATTGGAGATAATGCTTATGTCTTAGAGCTTCCCGGCGACTATCAAGTGAGTGCTACCTTCAATGTGCAAGATCTGACTTTATTCGAGGGTGAAGAAGAAGAGGAGCTGGATGATTCGAGGTCGAATCCTTTTCAAGAAGGGGAGGATGATGAAGGATCATCTGGACAACAACCGACACCTCCGGTCCCTGAATTTAAAGGTGCATTGACGCGCTCGAGAGCTAAGGAAGTCCAACAAGAGCTAGACAAGTTAGTAGCGTTCTTCAGTTCCAAGGAGTTGAATACAGACGAAGAACCACCATTGAAGACTGTTCTAATGATCGAGGTTCGAGAACGAGCAGAGAACGACAGCGAAGAACCGCGATCGCGGCTGGAAACCGCGCCCGCGGCTCACCCGCCAACCGCGCCCGCGGCTCCATAACCGCGCCTGCGGCCAGGAGGCAAAAACCGCGCCCGCGGCTCCATAACCGCGACCGCGGCCAGGCCACTCGGCGAATTGTTTCAGAAACATTATTTTCGGATATTATTTGTTTTCGGATTATTATTTTAGGATTTACTTTTATTGTTTATTTCTTTAGTCGACATCCTTATGAACCCTATATAAGGCTGCCTTAGTTATTGTTTTAACCCCCCCCCCCAGACTTTGATATTGAATACAGCGTTTATCGTTTTTCCTCCCAAAAGAGAGAGCTTTTGTGAGAAGAGTGCCCCGTGTGCATTGTCGTTCAGTTGGCCCTAGTTGTGCTTGTGTGTGTCAATCTCCTCCATAAGGTTGGTGCTATCGGGACTCCATAGAGCAACCTCCAGGTGCCTTGACCCACCAAAGTCATTGTGTTTGGTTGTAATCATCCGTTGGGGTTTCTTCATCATTCGGTAAGGTTCTTGTTCTTAAGTTCAAGGGTTTTATCGTTGTTTGATTTGGTTCCAATTGGCCTATCATTCGACTTATCCTTCTTTCATCTCATTCTAATTCCGCCTTTCTTCTCTGTTCGAGTTCCTATTCGAGTTTGGTGTCTAGGTCGGCAACTGCGGCTTATCCCCGCATCAGCCCATATTCATCTTCTTCCTCCCCTACCGCAGCCTTCCCCTTCCTCCTTTCTTCCTCAACCACTTCGTCTTCAACCTCCATATTCCCGGCTCCATCTTCTTCCTCCACCACCGCCGCACCCAAAGATCCACATCTCGCTAAAATATTCCCGGATTCCGCCTATTCTTCCTCACCGGTGCCGCCCCTTCCACCATCCAAGCCCGTCTCTTCTCGTCGCATCTCTCCTCCCGAATCCGTCTGTGCTTCACGCCGCTCCTCTTGCCTCGGACATACTCCTCCGGCCAAACCCGCCTCCCATTCCATCTCACCCGATTTTGCAACATCGCCTACCGCCTCAACCGCCGGATCTACTCCTCCCACCAAACCGGCCTCCAACGCCTCAGTAACTTCTCCCACCGACCCGGGCTCCATCGCCTCCTCCCGATTCGGGCCAACTGCCGGATCTACATCCGACCCTCCTCCTCTACTCGGATATGCAACTTCTTCTCTAGCCACCGTATCACCGCCTCCGTTCATCTCTCTCGATTGCCTAATCACCTCTTCAATTGAAATTTCCGGAGGCGATTCGTCGAAAAAACTGCCGGCCAATAATCCAGACCACCAATGGTTGTCAATTATTTTTTTGGGATGATGAAAAGACGCCGAGTTCACGATTCGGATGGTTACTTATAGGAATTTCATCGGTTTTTTTAACCTATTTTAATCTCTCCACAATTCGGGAGGTTCAAATTCAAATTTCAAATTCCACGGTCAAACTTGCATTTACGAGGCAGATCCAATTTCCGAGATTTTTTACTGTTGTTAGGATCTCACGAATTCAACATTCGTGAGGTTTGCTTTCACAAATCGGAAGGTTTTTTGTCAGGATTTTATCTTTTTTTTTTAACTTAGTTTCATTCCTCCCGAATCCACAATTCGTGAGGTTCTAATTCAAATTTCAGGATTTTACGGTCAAGCTTGTTCTTACGTGGCAGTTACAATTTCCAAGATTTTTTCAACTGTTACAAGCTCACGAATGCTCAATTCGTGATGTTTGGTTTCAAATTTTGAACTTCCAAACCGGGTTCAATACCCGATTTCTCAATTGCCCAAACAGGTTCACTACATCGGGTTCACTATTTTCGATTCACTACATCCGGTTCACTATATCCGGTTCCCTAATTCTGAACCGGTTTTTTTATATTTCTAGTTTTCACGCTCACGAATTGTGAATTCGGAAACTTATATAAATAGTTTAATTTTCCACGCTCACAAATTGTGAATTCGAAAACTTATATAAATAGTTAAATTTCGCGCGCCGCCCAACTCCGCGCGGAGCTGAACGACGCGCGGAATTTAAAGCCTCACACAAGGAGTGTCATAAGTCTTTTCGCTTAATATCCGGGGATTGTCATTGTCAGTGTTTTCTTGACCTGGGTTTCAGTTCTTGCTGCCTGCTTCAAAAAGGAAAAAAAGCAAATACTCCGTATGAAATACCCATAGGCATCAGGCTTTTTGTTTATTTTTACCCGGATGTCATTAAAAAAAGGCTCGCGTTACGCGAGGGACGTGTCCCTCGCGTAACGCGAGATTAGCAAAAAGTATCATAAATTTAAAATGTTAATCTCGCGTTACGCGAGGGACGTGCTTCTCGCGTAACGCGAGCCTTTTTTTAATTCTTGTGTTACGCGAGTTGTCTCTTCCTCGCGTAACGCGAGAAACCGGGCGGTATTTGATAAAAAAGACTGTATTTAGTAAGGACCTATTTTTAAAACTCTTTTCCTTGATTAGATATATCATATACGGAGTATGAAATGTCTAAGGATCCAGACCTTATCCACATATGGTCAAATTTTCCATATGATATGCTTTATTTAATTATAGTACTCCCTCCGTCCCATAATATAACTCTTGTTTGTAGTTATCGAGTAAAATTAAGGTTATTGGAAAGAGAAAGTGAGAAGGAGAGAGAATGTGAGATGGTGTAGATTTTTATGTAGGAAAGAAAAAATAAAAAGTAAGTTATTGTGAGTTTTGAGGTAAAAAGGAGGAAAGAGATCATAATTGGATGTGATGTGTATAATAAGACAAAATATATAAAAGGAAAGTAGGAAGAACTTTTTGGGATACCCGATTAGGAAAACAGGAATTATATAATGGGACGGAGGGAGTATAATAACACATTTAAAGAAAATGTGACCTTATCCACATATGGTCAAATTTCCCATATGATATGCTTTATTTAATTATAGTATAATAACACATTTAAAGAAAATGTTAATAAGTTATATGAATTTATAATTATATTAAACATTATTTTTTGTTGTAAAAAGTTAGTGTTAGAATATTTGTTTAGAGTTTTTATATATCAAAAAATTGTAATGCCCTTCGTGGGGTAAATAACCCTTTTATATATGATTTTGTATGTTCTAACCTAAAAAAAATATAATGTATTAACTAACTCTTTTACACATGATAACAGTTTCATAAAGTATTTGACGACGGTTTTATTGACGGTAATTATTGTCATTAAATGATGACAAATTATTGTTATCGAATAATGATAGAAAGTTGTCATCGAGTGATGACAAAAACGTATCATCATTAAGTGTTAAAATGTCAAAAAAACACAAACTTTATAATTTAGAGTTAGAAACTATAATATTTGTCTTGAAAGGATTAATTGACCTAGTATCTTCGTAATGTAATATAATGTGGTGCGCTTATAAACAGCCCGAAACAACCCGTATGAGTTGAGAACTTGATTATTTCTTTGTAGTTGATTTGGATCCGTGGGCTCATGAAACCCGCGAGCTTGGATTTATTTGGGCCTAATAAAAACTCCATTGGCCCAACAAGTGAAATATATCCGAGCCCAAGTTTTATTTGATACCAATCAAATTTCCAGTTCACATAATGATCTCATCTCAACACACGTTCAAAGAACATGATCTCAAAGACACGAAACAAAGGAACATAACGTAACAGACTAACATCACAGCAAATGCTTCTTCCTTTTTTGTTTCTAACATTTCTAAGCAAAGATGTCGTCAATGGGCTTATGCTTACTCTTCTCAAGATCTTCTTGTTGCTTCTCCTCCTTAGCCAACTTCTTAAGCCTAGCAAGCTCAATGTCCTTGCTCATCTTCCTCTTATACATCTCTGCAAACGTAATAGGCGCCTCCAAAACCGGCGTCTCTCCTTCCCTAATCGCTAGAGGGTAAACCGTCGCCTCAGGGGCCGGATTCTGGAATGTGGCTATTGAAAGACGACTGCTGTTTGAGTTCACCACTGCTTGGTGGTCAGCGTTCTTGAATCGACCGTTGCTCAAGAACTGTACACAAACAATGTCAAATTACGTTGAGCTATACTTAGAATCACTCATTGAACATTTACTCAAACCCATTTGATATCTGGTCCCAGGTATGTTACCAAATGTGCGCTAGAGGGGTAGATAGATAGACATATATGATATATCTTCCTTTCTTAAATGAAGTTGGCAGGTGCAGAAAGAAAATTAGACAAAAGCCCCACCAAAGAGTTATTGAAGAGAAACCATGCAGCCATTTTGAGTTGAGATTGGTAGCTAAGATTTCCTAACGAGTAACTTCCACCTAATATTGTACCTACACCTAGCTATACTTCCAAACTTGGTAACAGGATTACTTATTAGCAACGGAAAGTCAACTCCTTAGACATAAAAATTGCATGATCACCAGAGAATTAATCCGCCTTCATTGTCAACTTCTTTGAGTTCTAGCTATGATGACAGTGATTAAGACATGCTCATAAGTTCATGACCAACAAGAAATCTTATAATTGTAAGACAAGAAAAGTATTGATGATGAAGTACTCACATGACCATGATCACCAAGATTAACAACGAAAGCGCCCTCCACGGGCTGAACAGTGATCCACGTCTTTCCACCATCCCTAGTAGCCTGTAACCCTCCGACCTGGTCCTGGAGCAATAGGGTGATGGTTCCCGGGTCAGTGTGACGCTTGAGCCCAAGGGTCAGATCAGGCTGAGGGCATTTTGGGTAATAGTTAACCACAACTTTCTGGTCCATATCAACACAGGCCTTAGTCAAGGCTTCGGTTTCGAGCCCCATGGCTTCAGAGAGGACTCCTAGAAGCTTGCAGGCCAATCCCATTAGCTGCTCGCTGTAGTGCTCGGTCACCTTCATCCACCCCTCGGGCGTGTCGGGCCACCTTGAGTAGTCCCTGTCCTTGATTGGGTATGAGAAGTATGTCACTATCTCACGCCAATCTTGCACCGATTCTCCCTATAAGATTAAAGATCAACTATATTACTAAATGCCCATTTCTCGTATCTTTGATATCGATTCCATCAAACCGATCCAACAATAATACCCAATTTCAACCAAGTCTCAACACCATCAACAACAACAACAACATCCCTAATTATATCCCGAAGAAATGGGGTCTGAGGGGGTTGAGATAGGTGAATCCTTACCCCCAACGAGTTGGGAGGATGCCACATTACATAGACTTATTATGAAATCTGAAATAAGGGTGTCAACACTAGGAATTTTGCCTAAATCAGTGGAAATTATTACTTTTTCAATCATCAGAATTCTGCAGTAAATTAGAAATATGAATTGAAATAATGAGTGAATCAATGATCGACGATGATGAACAGAATTACCTGAAGATGGCTGGAGACGATGAATCCACCTTTCTTTCCACCAGTCATATCGAATCGGAGCTTCTCCTCCGCGGGAAGAGCAAAAAACTCTCTAGCGAGACGAGTCATCTCAGAGACAAGCTTGGTCTCGACGCCATGATCAATAACCTGGAAAACTCCCCAACCCTCGCAGGCCTCAACGATCTTCTTACAGATTTCCTCCCTCTTTCCGCCAATTTCATCGATTCCAGCGAGGGAGATGATTGGAATGTCGTTGCTGAACTGGTTGTAAGCGACCTTGGGCCTCTCGTCTTCGTCGCGGACGAAGCTGGTGTTGAGCGTCTTCTCCTGACACAGAGCCGTGAGAGTCTTAGGCTTAGCGGAAGCCATTGATTGATTACTTGATTTGTGTTATGATGGGAGGAGTTTGTTGCACACAAAGTGTTTGATGAATTGACTGAGAGAGCAGTGAAAATTAGATGCGGTTTGTTTGGGGTTAAATAGAGAGAGAAAGTTGGTTAGATTGGATTTCGAGTTCGACATTTCGCATACCTGCCCTTCACGGGAACTCGTGGCAAACTACCGCAACGCACCATCTTTACTTCTCGAGGAGTATACGCTTTTAAATCATGAGAGGAGTCACCAACGGAAAACGACTGTTCGGCTGCAAATGAGACCCACCAAAATTTCTCACGTAACAAATCACAAATTTCAACGACTGTTCGGCTGCAAACGACTGTTGGGTGTGAAGCGGGGTGTCAGAAACCTGGAAACACCTGAAAGCACCTGGAAACGGTCAAGAAAACGCCAGGAAACGGTCAACATTTTGGAAACGCCGGGAAACGTCTGAGGAAACGTCTGAGGAAACGTTTTGATGAGCTAAAAATTAGAAAATTATATATTTTTTTAATTAATTAAAGAAAATTAGAAAATAGAAAAATTTAACCTTAATCCTTCATCTGTTTCACGTTTTCAACTCTCACATTTGATTTAGGTTTAAGACTTAGTTTTTAATGCTTCTGCCAGATTCAGTTTTAATAAACTATTATTATGTTACAAACTTAAATTACTTATATTTTATTTGCCTCTTAGTGATATTAATGTATTATTCATTACAATAGTTTTAAAATGATATATAATATTAAAATATATCGACGTTTCCCGCCGTTTCCTATATTTGTTTATTTTAGATTTGCCGCTTCCCGGTGTCCTGTCGTTTCCTGTTTCCAACTGCCGTTTCTGTTTCCGTGCAACATAGGTTATAACAATCCGCTGAAAAAGAATCTCAAAAGACAACCAACATGTCCGAGGAGATTCTCAAAAGACATACGCATGGAACATATAAAAATCGATGAGGGAAATACGATATAGAAAAGAACATTCAAAACATAACTAAAAGATTTGAATTAGGAGATTAAATGATAGGAAGAGCAACTGACAGAAATGAACAGACGACGTGAGACGACGACTATATCAACCTAATTAAATGTGATATTTTTAATGTATTAACTCAATGCATTAACCTTTTAAAAAAATCAATGCATTAATTTAATGTATTAAGTAAGTACCAATTGTCATTACTTCACCAAACCCAACAGTTTTTATAGATAGATATAGATAGATTGCAGTTAAGTATGTTTTTTTGGGTAATACTATTTTTCAACTGTTTTTGGTTGGGAGTTTTTTCAATTAAGTTAAAATAGGAGTTTATCCAAATTAGATTGATTGTTATTATGTGATGGAAAAGTGTCCGGTGATAATAGTTGCTACAGTAATAAATGAGAATGATTGTGGGCCGTTTGATTTCGCCAGATGGGACGGATGTGAATAATTCACTTTTGGGCGCGTGTCCAAGCGCGTTCAACAGATCTCGTAAATTTCCTTCTTCTTCTTCTCGCCTTCGTTTTCTTTTCCCCCAAGTTTTTTCAACAAATCTTCTTCGGATCTTGCCTTCTCTTCTCTGCTGCGTAATTCCTTCTTCTTCTTCTCGCCTTCGTATTTAATTTTGTTTTCCTCATCTTGTTTACGTTTCTATATCCTTTGTTTTTGCGTGAGCTGATTTTGTTGATTTTTTGTATTCAGGTGTCCTTGTTCTCTTGATTGCTCTGTTTGCTAATCCAACACATCGATTATCATTCGTTAGCTTGTTTCTCCTTCATTCTACCTATGGATCTAGGTTTTGCTTATATTTTCTTTGTTTCACCAGTTCATCCCCCTGTTTCTCTCCAATTTGAGCTTATTTGTTGAAGTATTACGATGATTCGTGTATAGTGAAGCAGTTTTTATCTCAAATTTGATCATCATCATCGATGAACTATTGTTGATTATGTTTAAGCTTTGAAAAAGCTTATTATCATACTTACGAGGTAATTAATGAACATGTACAAGACATATGATGAACGTTAATAAGACTGTTAGTGAACATATATTGGACATTTAAAAAACTGAAGATGAATCTTTAGTGATGTGATGAACATTTAGAAGAATTGTGATGAACATTTAAAACGGATTTGATGAACAACAGTAATAGAAGTGATGAACATTCTATTGGACATATAATGAACATAGACAGTATTTGTGATGAACTTTTATAAAACATGTGATGAACATTGAATGCAGTCTTAATGAACTTTTAATACTGATTTGATGAACTTTGTTCTAGATGTGATGATCATTCACAACATTTTAATGTGTAATGAACATTTACAGGATTTGTGATGAACATTGATAAGTAGTTTGATGAACATTGATAAGTAGTTTGATGAACATATGTTTAATATCTGATGAACATTTTTCTAGGTGTTGATCAATCCAATGCCAATGGTGTAGTTTCTATTTCTCCTGGAAATACGAAATACTTTTTACCATTATGTGAAGATTCTTACAAGCCATATGTAGGTCAAGTGTTTGCTTCAATTGAAGATGGTATCGAATTCTATAAAAAATATGCCATCAGGGCAGGCTTTAGTGTACGTATCATGTCAGGGACTAGCACTAAAGATGTGAACAAAGTTCCAATTTGGAAGTATCTTTGTTGCAGTAGGCAGGGATATATGAAAGTAGATGGAAATACTGCAGATGACTCCACTTCATCAAAAAGGAAGAGCAATTCAGATAGATGTGGTTGTGTTGCTAAATTAGCGCTTTGCTATCTTAGTCATGATGGCTATTCTGTTAAGATTTTTGAGGAGTGTCATACACATTATATGGTTGATGAATCACAACGACATCTTGCCAGGAGTAACCGGAAATTGACTCCATTCCATGAAGACTTTATTATGAATTGTATCAAGTCCAATATTGGGACTAGCAAAGCATTTAAGATGTTCAAGAATTCTGTTGGATCTTACGCAAATGTTGGTTTAGTATTACCACGATGGACCTGACCAATATTGAACCTGACCAATATATATTACCACGATGGAGTAAGAGCACAACATTGAAGCCAACTTTTGAGATTGATGGTTTAGTATTTAAAGAATCCGTTGACATGGATGAGAAGAATCTTTTAGTGTATGATGTTATGTCTGAGATACATAGTATTATCAATGAAATTGAGCATGATTCTTATCAATTGAAAGACTTGTTGATTGTTCTAAAGGAGAAGCGTGAGTTGTACAGTTCATCCATTCAGGCTGAGTCGTCTTCTATGAGTAACAACAAGACTCCTACAAAAAGCAGAGAGGCAAGATTTGAGAAGTTTGTTGGTCCTTTACCAAATACAATATCTGTCCTTCCACCTCCACAATCAAAGAACAAAGGAAGGCCAAAAACATCACGTTTGAAGAGTACAATTGAGAAAGTTAGATTGAATTCGAACAAGGTGAAGAAGTGTTGTTCAATATGTTTGAAATCTGGAAACAATCACTCTACATGTCCTGAGAAGACTTCAACAAGTGTTTGAAGTTAGATAATTCTAAAACTATCATTTAAATCTTTTTTTGTAAATCTAGTTCTGGTGAACATTTGTAATCTACTTGGTGAACAATTATATATAATCTGGTGAACAACATGGGAGAAATTGATGAACATCGATATCAAATTAGATGAACTCTCTCTGTTAATGTGATGAACTTGTTGTGTTAATTTGATGAACTTTGTATCTAAGCTCGATGAACATTCATTATTAATATGATGAATATTTGTGAAAAAGACAAGTAAAATTACTTATCATATTGATGAACTGTTGAGATTAACGTCAATGAACATTCAGTGTTAATATGATGAACTTTGGCTTAATATTCAATGAACATTCACAGTTAAGCTGCTGAACATTGTTCAGTGATTTGATGAACATTCTGTAATATATAGATGAACAAAAGAATTCGTGTACTCATTGTCAAACTTCTACATTGTTCATTTTCCATTTACCCAATCTATAAGTTGTGGGTAAGCATTGTTGAATCTGTTGGTTAACAACTCTGAAATGTACTTGACCCTTATCATGTCCATTTGCTTTTTGTCACCTTTCTTCAAAGAAGTTGTAAAATTTGTCAACCCCTCCCCAAAGTACGTTTCCATGTGTCGCATGGTATATATACCACAATCCTGCTTGTTCTTGTCATCTCTCCAGTACATTGAAAGATGTTCAGCTTTGACCTTTTTCTCGTCTTCGAATAGAGCTGCTTTGGCTTCCATGCCATGCTTCCTTAGAAATTCCACAAACATTGCTCTCTGTAAAATAAAAACACAATAATATCAAACATATTGAAAAACAATGATGAACATATTGAAAAACAATGATGAACATACAGTTATATGATGATGAACATACAGTAATATGATGATGAACATACAGTTATATGATGATGAACATACTTAAATATAATGATGAACATTACAAAATAAACTGAAGAACAATATCCAGTATTAAAACTTACCATCACTTTAGGAACGTTGTTATATTTCACAAGCTTCTTGCCTTGAACACTGGAGTTATCAATGAAATCTATTCTTGGGTTCTTGAGATTGAAAACAATGCAGTAATAGTGTTCACTCTGGTATATTGGGAAGACAAACTGCACAGTGAACTTCCTTTGTTAGTTTGATGAACAAGTTTAAAAAATATAGTGAACATGTATAGATAGTCTTATGAACAAGTTTAAACAACACAGTGAACATTTGTCTATAGAGTGGTGAACCTTTATAGATAAGTTTAATAGAATACAAGTTATATATTGTGCAAAAATACAAAGTTTATAAAGAGGATAATATTCATACCTCTGAGATCCTGCCATTTTTAGTAGCGAGTTGATGGATTTTGGTGAACGCCGGAGTGAAATGAAGAGAAATCAGTGAGAAATCACAGGAAAAAGCATCGTATACGCTAAAATTAGGGATTAAACACCATACCTCTTCCTTCGTTGTTCTTCTGTGAGCCAGCCATCGCGAAATTTGTAGGAGTATGTTGTTTTTGATGATCAGCGAGAGAAAACGAAGTGATTTCGTTGAGAAATCGAAGAAAAAGCAAGCGAGTAGGAGGTTAGAGTTTGATCGCCTTTTGCGAGAGAGGTTTTCCGTGGAAGTTTTGAGAAGAATGGGAAGAGACGGTTTTCGCTCCAATTTTAAATCACGTTGGAACGATGTAGCGCGTGTGTTTCACACAAAAAGCTAGCGAGTAGGAAGTTGCTAGCGTGGAAAGTGGAGCAATCTGGGTTGTCCGATCAATTCGAATGAACGGTTTCCGTTTATTCTCATTTATCTCTAAAGGGCCCTTTATTACCAGATTCTACCCGTTATGTGATAATTAGATTTAGGTTGTAATTGAGTATATTGCATCCACGGTTTTGATTTATTTATTTTTCCTATTTTGTACTTTTGCTTCTGTTTTGTTTAATTGTGTTAAATGTTCTATTCATAGTTTTTTGGTTTTTTATGTGTGTTTATTGAATTAGGTTATAATTATATTAGAATTACTAGGATTTTACCGCCCGCGCTACGCGCGGGTTTTTAGTCTTGTATAAAAAATAAATTAGGGATGTCTGCAGTAAATAATATTGTGCTTTATTTTACCAATATTGCGACTGGAATCGTCAATCGTTTGATCGTCATATTGAGTAAGAGATGATGTGTATTTGTGATAATAGGAGGAAAATGTGGTTGGAGAAGATTAGCGTTTTTATTTTACCAATAAAAACACATAAAATCAACCAATCAGATTATATATTAAAGCATTGAAAGAAGGTGTATTGAATAGGAGACTATTGAATGTGGGGATTAGAATTTAATTCCTCAAACATCCAAATTTATATTATATATTAGGATGAGGGTTCTAAAATGTCGAAATTGAATGAACTAAAGTTAACTCGGAAGATCAAAATGAGTGATGTAAAGTGTGGATAAAAATGAACAATTTTGAGACCGAGATGAGAGAATATATTGTGGGTGTTAAAGTTGGCTATTTATAGGCGCACCCCTTAAATTTATAGAGCACATGTCCTCAATATAGTTGAGGACAATAATTTTTTTTGTCCTCAACGTAGTAGAGGACAAATCAATCGAATATTGGATTTGTATTCAACCTTGTGAAAGACAAATGTAAGAGTTTATTTTGGTTCAACATAACCAAATATCATATATTTTCCGGATAATTTATTGTCCGCTATAATGTGGAGGACAAAAATCGGATATTTTTCGAATAATTTTGTTTTCACCCTGGTTGAGGACAAATACTGGGGTGCGCGAATAAAATACCGAGGTGCGTGAATCATCTGCTTTAAAGTTGGGCACTTTCAAATTTGAAATGAGGGAGTAATTAATCTTATTAATTGACATAAATAAAATAAATGTAATTGTTTTATCGACTTTATTGAGCTTTTTAAAGTCTGAATCAACTTGACAGATAATATATGACGCAAATTAGGAATTTAAAGTATGGAGCGTGGACCAACCTTGAACACTTCCAATAACTAAAAGAGGAGAGATAAAGGCGCGGACACAAATACAACGCTTTTGAGACCGAAAGGAGGAAGTGTATAAAGTGTGAACCAAAATTGAGATAGTAAAAGGAGAGATTTAAAGTGCGGATAAAAATTATGGGTTGAATAATTAAGCATTTTCAAAACCGAAATAAGGGATTTAAAAATCAAAATTTGAGAATGAAAAAAGAACGGAAAAAATGAGTGAGAATATAAACTTTGAACAGAACTCAGGTAGTTAGGCATTTTTAAAAAATTTTGAGTAATTAGGCATTTTCAAAACCAAAATGAGAAGTTATAAACTAAGGAAATTAAATGATGTTAAAATAAACATAAATGAGTCAGTATACACATTAGGGAACATATAACGAGTGGATCAAAATTGAGCATTTACGAGGCAAAAATGAGGGAGTATATTGCATTGTGGACTTAAATTGGTCATTTAGGAACTTTCGAGGAATCTACACACTTTGAAGACCGTAATGAAGAATTTAAAGTATGCATCGAAATTAAGGGTAAAGACTTGGGAACTTTCGAGACCAAAATGAGGGATTTTTAAAGTCAAAAAATAAAGAATAAGAAGTCAAACTACTTAAAATGAAGAATGTAAAGTGAGCCAGACAAATTGAACACTTTCAAGACCGAAATGAGGGAATGTAAAGAGTGGATTGAAGTTGGAAATTTTTTGGATCAAAATGAGAGAGTAACTCTAATCAATAGGCATGAATAAATTAAAAATAACTATGTTATCGACTTCATCGATTTTTTAAAAATCCGGAGATCGAAATTGGGTTCTTTTGATACCGAAATAAAGTAACATATAATGTGTGTATCAAAGTTGGACCCTTTCATGATTGAAATGATCGAAATTGGGTTCTTTTGATGCCGAAATAAAGTAACATATAATGTGTGTATCAAAGTTGGACCCTTTCATGATTGAAATGAGGGATTTAATGTGTGACCGGAATTGAATACTTTTCTAGACCGAATTCGATAAAATCAGGGAGCAAAGTGCGAAAACGTGGCAGAAGACCTACTAATAAAAGATACACCTATAAAATTCATGGATATACAATAGGGAGTAAAGGAAACCCAAATCAGTGGGTCATTAGAGAAATCACGTGGAAAGAGTGCAGCTAACCTGTTTCCCAATTACTACAACGGCTGAACGCATGCACTTAACTAACAGTCTCAAACATTAGTACTTTACTTACGCACTATATGAAATCTCACGGTTTTTCGGCGGTTATTCATTAAATAAGTCATAAATTTAAATAAGTGAAATATGATATAATAAAATTTTACAAACTCGTAAGATGCAATACAACTATTGAAACGGTGGTTACAACCGAAATCAAGAATGAAAAACTCGAGAAGACGTTTGAATACTGTAATAGGCAAAACATATTTATACCGAAAAAACCTAATTAAAATCATACTTCAATTCAACAATCAGGTGGGAAGATGAAAAGCTAAAGGGAAGATGAAAGGCTAAATATTAACGGAAGACATAAAGCCTAATCGATCAATCAAATTTAACCCAATAAACCAATTAGGCTCGATGGATTGATTACGGTGGCCCGATACGGATTGACATTACTTTGTCAAATTCATCACTTTCTATATAGATATAGATATATAATATATAGATAGATTAAAATATCTAATTAACCCATATTCATTTTTAACCGAAGAAGAAGGAGGTGTCAGGATAAAACGAATGAATTGACGAACGAGATTAGATGAGAATGAGTTTGGAGGTTGTGGTACGAAGACGATGTGTTCTCAGATACGTTAGTGATGAAATTAACATTTAAGAGAATAGATAATTAGGATAAAGATTTAACATATTAGTATTTATTAGGTACAAATTGTCATTATTTCACCGAATCCAACAATTTTTATATATATAGATTTCCTACTCGTGAAGCAGTCACGTAGTATATTATTTATTTAATTTTTTATGTAATATTCTTAGGTGGTGGTGAAACGGGAAGGAGAATGACCAACAGCAAAAGGGGCCGATCCATGAGTCGACTGAAGGCCCAAAAGATTAGCCCATCCGAAGAAGCGAAGACCCATGACCCAGGTTAAATGTATGTTATATATTAAAGTTGACTTGCTCGAGTTTAGGAAAGTTGTTAGACTATTTATTTATTTTTTAAAAACATTATTAACATATTAACAAATCACATTTAGAAAAATAAAAAAAGATTAATTTGAAGCAAATTATTTTCTAGGTTTAAGTAAACTTAATCAATCTAATTAT
Source organism: Oxyria digyna (assembly GCA_029168935.1). Taxonomy (NCBI): domain Eukaryota; kingdom Viridiplantae; phylum Streptophyta; class Magnoliopsida; order Caryophyllales; family Polygonaceae; genus Oxyria; species Oxyria digyna. The sequence goes on along the minus strand of JAPVLV010000010.1, from coordinate 20,086,744 downwards.
TATTCATCTATTTTATTTTTGATATATAATGTAATTTGAAGCAGATATAAAACTATAAATATTTAACCACTAAAAATTTGATAGTTAACCAATGAAAAAACACATAAATATATTTTATTTGTTATAGATATTTATTGAGGTTGTAGCAATATAAAATACTATAAATGATATAAAACACATATCAAAATCGATTAAAAATTATTATGTGCTCCCTCCGTCCCAATATTAAGTGCCCGTTTGCGGTTTTTGAGAAAAATTAAGGAAGTGAGAAAGAAAAAGTGAAAGAGAGAGAGATTGTGAGAGAGTGTGGTTTTTTTATGTTGGAGAGAGAAGATAAAAAGTGATTAGGTGTGAAAATTGATGTAAAAAGGAAAGAGGAAGAAGGTAGTTGGGTGTGGATTTTTAAAAGAGTGATTTGATGTGGATAATAAGACGAAAGATATAATTGGAAACAGACACAACATTTTGGGACGCCAAATAAGTAAAACAGACACTATATTATAGGAGAGATGGAGTAGTAATTATATAAACATTTCCCGGTGAAGGGCACGGGTCGTGCACTAGTTTCCGTAAAACGTCTGAATAGGCGTGTATTATTTGACCCGAATCGAGCAAGTAGGAGGCAAGAAGGTTCGATGGCGATAGAGAGTTGTGACTCATGATATAAGGCATTGCCAGAAGATAACATCATATTATGATACCGTACTAAATTTGAGTTGTATTTCCACAGAGTCTAAAAAATGAGTTTGTGAAGAACAGCGGTAGCAGGTTTGATGGTCTGTTTCGTAGTTGTGAATGTCGTCCTCCAATCCGAGGAAACGGTAGGTAATCTTGTTGTTTTAATCATATTTATTATGTTAGATTGATATACCTTTGAGTGCAGGTTGGTTTGGGAAGTGGTGGAGTAATGAGCCCTGTTTCATCTCCAACTGTGCCTCCCATGAGTAAGCTTGCATTGCATCATATATTTAGAATGAATGAATGTTGATTATAGATTGTATGAGCTGCAACTGTGTTCCGGTAACAAGGAGGTGTGTCCTTGCTACGCCAATCTTCTCAACCCCAAGAACGGCGTCCACAAATGGCCACCTGAAGCCTGAAGGTTACTTCGTCCAGAGTCCAGACATGACATGCTTGACTGGTTGACACTTTGACCCCAATTGACATGTGACTTATGGTAAATGTCTCTACTCACAGAAGCTGGACTATTTTTTATTAACACTTAATAAAATTGATAGGTAGATCTCTTATTGATTGTTGTGGCATGTGGGGAAAAAATATCAATGTTTCCTATCTATAGGAATTAGTGATTTATACCTTAGACAGTTCGACCATAACATGTATATGATAACAGGTCGCTACTCATGGGGCATTAGTTTACGCTGGCAATTGCAGAAGCAAATAGATTCCGAAGGCCGCTTTAGCTAAGCCTAAGCCTGCTGCTGCTGCAAGGAAGCGCAAGGCTAGGGCTACAACGAAGCCTGCGAAGGTTGCCAAGACTTCAGCTGTTGCATCACCGTCCAAGAAGAAGGCGCCTGTAGCCAAGAAGAAGGAAACCATATCTCCGACGACATAACCCCAGCGAGAAGACATATCTGGCTTGGATCTAGGCGTCTGAGATCAGGAGGCTATAGAGATCGGCAACCATATCTTGAGTCTCAGCGATTTTTGCGTTTTATTTCGTCGTCAATCGCGATCGTCTGGAGAAATCTAGCCGCCGCAATCCTCGATCGAGTGTTTCCGACTCGCAAGGCATGGCTGATTGAAGCTCGGCAGATCGAAATCGAACAATCTGTGAATCTGCTCTCTGGATTTGTAACGGGCCCAGACTTCGGGGGAGGAGGAGGAAGAAGAAAGGCGGACCATATCTAAAAAGAGAAGCGTGATGTAAATGAGGGGAGGAGAAGGGTAGAAACTTATAATTTAATAGGACATTGGCCACAAATACTTGGGCTATAGGGAGTGTTATTTTGTGAGTAGGGCCAGGTAGGAGGAGGAGGTTATGATGGGGAGAGTCTGTGGGTGGCGAGTTGGGCCGTTCCACACTTTGGGCCGGGGTGGGCACATGAAAAATGTAATGGGCCAATGGTTGTATGACAAAGGATTGAATGTGTGGGATAAGGAGATTTAGTCCCGTCGAATGTGACATTCTCAGTGTATATATATGTGGTTCTCGATCCAATCATACCATAGGTTCTTTGCTAACGAGCACAAGGATAATTGATGAGACGGGATTAAGGCTCTCTTTGGTATAAATGGGTTTTTTTGAAAATAAATACTTTTTGGAGTTTAGAAAAATGTGCCACTAATTTGTTTTAACTTTTTTTTACACCTCACATATGTTTAATAAATTACACAATTTTCCATAAAATCCACCTTTTTACCAAACATACTTATTTCTAAAAACCTATTTTTCATCTATTTATAAACTAAAACCCATTTAAAAACTACTCTCCCTAACAATAAGTGAAGATTTGGTAAATAGAGACACCTAAATATTTTGAACAAATTATAATTTGGTGGTTCTTTGTAGAGGAGTTTAGAACGGGAGTGGGTAGACGGATAATAAGGTACGTGTCAATTTCAAAGGCATAGTTCCGAAATTTGAGAGGCATGGAGGTTGTGGTTTGAGAAGCGTGAGTTCTATGTCGACAATGAAACGAGAACGGATTTCAATACTCCCATTAGGATTTATTAACTTAATTTGGTGGTTCTTTTCAAGATTTTTGCAACAATAATCCCAACGTGGAATTAGGATTATTTATTTGGTGGACTTTGTGGAATACTAGAAATAATCTAATATTTAGAGGAGGAAATTCCACAATCTTACCATCTGTTGAAAGTGTTCTAAAAGACGCTAGGCGGGAGTTAGACGGTGGGTGGAGGACTAGCGCCTAGGCAGCTAGGCGGGGATTAATCGGATCAAAATTAATTCTCGGTTCGTGATATCAAATGACCAATTTGTCATAATAATCATTATTTTTGTTACTTTATGTTAGAATGAGGTTGTATATCCTACTATAAATAGGCTGCGTCTATATGCACACGTTTTTTTTGCTAAATGCACACTATTCTGTGCGGTAACAATTGCAGTACAGATCTGTGCGTTAAGGCTTACCGCACCAAATGACTCAGGGGCATTGTTGGAATTTTTTCTGAAACCTATACGACGTTGGTGCGGTAATTCTTACCGCACAGATCTGTGCGTTAACAATTACCGCACCAGATTAATACGAGATTAACAAAAAAAAAAAAATTTGATTAACACCTGTGCGGTAACTCTTACCGCACAGATCTGTGCGGTAAGAGTTACCGCACGGGATTAAAAAAAATTAAAAAAAAAATTAAATTTTTTATTAAAAAAATTCCTGTGCGGTAACTCTTACCGCACAGCTTTTTTTTTTAATTTTTTAATTTTTTTTTGAATTAATCGCGCAGATTTTATTATAAATAAAATATATTTGTGCGGTAAATATAACCGCACAGATCTAATAATTATCGCTTCAGTCTCATTGCTCTAGTGGTAAGGCATTGTGCATCCTTTGTAAGGTCTCAGGTTCGAGTCTCAACTCCAACACTAAATCTTTTATTTTATTTGTGAAAAATAAATAAAAGAAGAGGGTGAGAAGGATTGAACTTGAGACCTTATGCACAAATATTTGGTGTGAAACCACCACACTAATGAGTTCTCATGATATGTTTGTAATTTTATTATTACATGTTACAATAGAACTTTGTTCCATCTTATTTTATTATTAATTTTTTTTATCTTGGTCCCATATAATTATTGAATTAATTATAATAATAAATTCAAAAAAAAATATTATTCAAATAATCAGATGTTTTGTATTATTATTATTTAGCCTTTTTAATATATATTATTATTTGAATATTTTTACTATTTTTCATGTTTTGATAAATCTTTTTATATAAAAATACTACAATTATAAAACAATAAAACTTATATTACTTTTTAAGATAAAAAAAGTATGATAATCAATATTAATCTCAATTTAATCTTTCAATAAATTCTAGACATGGCAAACGACCCAAACGCTAAAAGGCCTTAAATGGGCTTAAGGCCCAATTTGACAAAACGATGTCAGAATGGAATGAAACTTGATTTCAATGCCTATTAGAGATATTTGACCATGTGGATAACTTCCAATCACAACTTCTAACTTTTCAAATAGCACCTCCTTTATAAATATCAAACTAGTGATAACTCTCTAACTTGTCGCAATATGTATGGTCTACAACATCGATGATGATTATTGTTGACAAAATTATAAAACTTAGTCTTATCAGGCATATAAAGTACCAATAAGGTCTCGCTCAAACAAAACGAGGCTCGAAACTATACGTAAACGCTAAAAGGCCTTAAAAGGCCTTAAATGGGCTTAAGGCCCAATTTAACAAAACGACGCCCAAACGATGTCGGAATGGAATGAAACTTGATTTCAATGCCTATTAGAGATATTTGACCATGTGGGTAACTTCCAATCACAACTTCTAACTTTTCAAATAGCACCTCCTTTGTAAAAACCAAACTAATGATAACTCTCTAACTTGTCGCAATATGTATGGTCTACAACATCGATGATGATTATTGTTGACAAAATTATAAAACTTAGTCTTATCAGGCATATAAAGTACCAATAAGGTCTCGCTCAAACAAAACGAGGCTCGAAACTATACGTAAACGCTAAAAGGCCTTAAAAGGCCTTAAATGGGCTTAAGGCCCAATTTAACAAAACGACGCCCAAACGATGTCGGAATGGAATGAAACTTGATTTCAATGCCTATTATAGATATTTGACCATGTGGGTAACTTCCAATCACAACATCTAACTTTTCAAATAGCACCTCCTTTGTAAAAACCAAACTAGTGATAACTCTCTAACTTGTCGCAATATGTATGGTCTACAACATCGATGATGATTATTGTTGACAAAATTATAAAACTTAGTCTTATCAGGCATATAAAGTACCAATAAGGTCTCGCTCAAACAAAACGAGGCTCGAAACTATACGTAAACGCTAAAAGGCCTTAAATGGGCTTAAGGCCCAATTTCACAAAACGACGCCGAAACGATGTCGGAATGGAATGAAACTTGATTTCAATGCCTATTAGAGATATTTGACCATGTGGGTAACTTCCAATCACAACTTCTAACTTTTCAAATAGCACCTCCTTTGTAAAAACCAAACTAGTGATAACTCTCTAACTTGTCGCAATATGTATGGTCTACAACATCGATGATGATTATTGTTGACAAAATTATAAAACTTAGTCTTATCAGGCATATAAAGTACCAATAAGGTCTCGCTCAAACAAAACGAGGCTCGAAACTATACGTAAACGCTAAAAGGCCTTAAAAGGCCTTAAATGGGCTTAAGGCCCAATTTCACAAAACGACGCCCAAACGATGTCGGAATGGAATGAAACTTGATTTCAATGCCTATTAGAGATATTTGACCATGTGGGTAACTTCCAATCACAACATCTAACTTTTCAAATAGCACCTCCTTTGTAAAAACCAAACTAGTGATAACTCTCTAACTTGTCGCAATATGTATGGTCTACAACATCGATGATGATTATTGTTGACAAAATTATAAAACTTAGTCTTATTAGGCATATAAAGTACCAATAAGGTCTCGCTCAAACAAAGCGAGGCTCGAAACTATACGTAAACGCTAAAACGCCTTAAAAGGCCTTATATGGGCTTAAGGCCCAATTTCACAAAACGACGCCCAAACGATGTCGGAATGGAATGAAACTTGATTTCAATGCCTATTAGAGATATTTGACCATGTGGATAACTTCCAATCACAACTTCTAACTTTTCGAAGAGCACCTCCTATGTAAAAACCAAACTAGTGATAACTCTCTAACTTGTCGCAATATGTATATCGACAAGTTAGAGAGGTAAGAGATGTTTGGTATTACAAAGGACGTGTTACTTGAAAAATACGAAGTGGTGGTTGAGAGTAACCCACATGGTCAAATACCTCTAACAGTCATAGAAACCAAGTTTCAAACCATTCTGACATCGTTTGGGTCGTTTGTCAAGTCTAGAATTTATAGAAAGGTTAAATTGAGAAAAATATTGATTATCATAATATTTTTATCTTAAAAAGTAATATAGGTTTTATTGTTTTATAATTATAGTATTTTTATATAAAAAGATTTATCAGAACATGAAAAATAGTAAAAATATTCAAATAATAATAAATATATTAAAACAAGGCCTAAAATAATAATAATAAAATATTAAACATCTGATTATTTGAATAATATTTTTTTTTGAATTTATTATTATAATTAATTCAATAATTATATGGGACCAAGATAAAAAAAAATTAATAATAAAATAAGATGGAACCAAGTTCTATTGTAACATGTAATAATAAAATTACAAACATATCATGAGAACTCATTAGTGTGGTGGTTTCACATCAAATATTTGTGCATAAGGTCTCAAGTTCAATCCTTCTCACCCTCTTCTTTTATTTATTTTTCACAAATAAAATAAAAGAATTAGTGTTGAAGTTGAGACTCGAACCTGAGACCTTACAAAGGATGCACAATGCCTTACCACTAGAGCAATGAGACTAAAGCGATAATTATTAGATCTGTGCGGTTATATTTACCGCACAGATATATTTTATTTAAAATAAAATCTGCGCGATTAATTCATAAAAAATTTTAAAAAAAATTAAAAAATTAAAAAAAAAAGCTGTGCGGTAAGAGTTACCGCACAGGTGTTCATCAATTTTTTTTTTTTTGTTAATCTCGTATTAATCTGGTGCGGTAATTGTTAACGCACAGATCTGTGCGGTAAGAATTACCGCACCAGCGTCGTATAAGTTTCAGAAAAAATTCCAACAATGCCCCTGAGTCATTTGGTGCGGTAAGCCTTAACGCACAGATCTGTACTGCAATTGTTACCGCACAGAATAGTGTGCATTTAGCAAAAAAAACGTGTGCATATAGACGCAGCCTATAAATATTATTATGTAAAATAAACTCAAAACTTGCTATAATTCCACAAATATTGCTATTTTCGCGAAAATGACAAATCGTTGTTTTTTCTAGGCGCCCTTGACGGTGCTAGGCGGTGAGGGAGAGCCTAGAGATTAATCGGCCCTAGTCAGGGATTTTTAGAACACTAAGATATTGCTAAATCTGCTCTCTTCAGGTATTTGGAATGGAAAGTTGTTTTTGATTCTACTCCTATTAAACATAAAGTACGCAATGTCAATAAGCGCAGATCAATCAACTTGCGTTGGACAAAGCCACCAGAAGGCGTCTATAAGCGCAATTGTGATGGCTCGAAAAGAGCCAATAAAGCTAGTTTTATACTTCTTCCGTTCTTTTTTAATTGTCATTCTAGACTGCTTTCTTTATTCCTTTTTAATTGCCGTCTTAGCTATTTTGGCAAGATTTTATCAGATTTGCCCATATGTTTATTACTAGATTTAGAATCTTAAATAATTATCATTTTAGACATTACTAATCAAGGAAATTAAGTAAGGGTAATTTGGACAAAAACTTGGATTCTTAATTTGTCTTAAAAATCCTAGAACGACAATTAAAAAAGAACGAAGGGAGTAGGTTTTATTATTCGTAACTCTGCAGGTAAACCTTCGTATGTGGAGCAGGTGGGTATCCCCTGCTCTTCGATGTTGGTTTCAGAAGCAGCTGCGATTCTGGAAGGAGTCCGAGATGTCATCCGTCTTGATATTAAACGTATTATTATTGAAAGTGATAATATCATTGTCATTAATTGCCTTAATACTAACAAATCTCCTTTGTCGGAAGTTAGGACTTTTATTAGGGATACCAAATCCCTCTGTGTTTCCTTTGATGAATTTCGCTTTTTCCATATTAACTGGGAAGGCAATAGAGTTGCGGATTTCTTAGCTACTAGAGACCTTAATATTGAAGAACTTCAAAAAGTATCACCAGATGGAATAACCACCTCTCGTAAGAAGAGATTATGTCTTTTCGCAACTTCCTCTCAGTGTCTGTCTCAGGACGTCTTTGTTTGAAGAAGTTTCTCAAGATCATCCGCGATTATGATTTAGACTTGATTTGTGTGTAGCAACGTGCCTTTTGTTTGCTTGTAAAAAAAAATACTCCCTCCGTCCCCTTATATAGTTCTTGTTTCATTTTTGTGCACTATTCACCCTTCAACACATTTTGTGACATAACTTCTAAAATATAAGAACAAATATGGTCATGTGGGGTATTGTTTGATTCGTCTCGATGAGTACTTTAACATATCAAAATTTAATAATTTTTCATTAGCATATAGTTAGAAATATTAACGATACAAAACGTGTCTCGGCAAATGTGAAAAAAGAAACAGGAACTATATTAGGGGACGGAGGGAGTATTGTATTCTATGTGTTGACTATTGTCACACCTAAAAGTCTTACAACAACTTTAGTTGACTCTTTCTGCTAAAGAAGTTCATTTGCTAATACGTTTCAGTGAGTCTAGATAATTAATCAATCCTTAATAAGTTAATAATACATGCTTTACTAAGAAAATGATAAATTCTATCGTTAGCACCGTCTGTCGAAACACAAGTTATTATTTGTAAGATATCAATCATCATATACAACATACACAAATTACTTGATGACCAAAAAAAAAACGCACACAAATTACAAACATGAACAACACAATACAATAGCCATTTTAAAATCAAAATAGCTGACCCTAGATGTTCTATAACACACATAAAAGTGTTGGGCCAGATTTCAACCCAATGATTTATGCGGCCCAAATCTTAGGTTCAAAGGCTGATATCAAATAGGATCGTTGGAGAACACGATCTACTTGGTGGGCGACGTGAATCTGGAAGCCGTTGAGAGGGCCGAGATTTTAGGGATACTGGCAGAGGCTTATTAACGGCTTAATTAAGGAGATATGGTGGGATATAAATAGGACTCTAGGTTTATTTGTATTCTCACGCTTTCTGAAATACTTAATCTCTTTGTAATCTTCATCAAGATTCGTGATCGAAGTCAATCATATTCTGAATTCGGATTATCGTTTGAATCATCAACTGCTCGATCGACTCATAGTGTATCTGTTGTTCCCATCTAGCTAAGCTCTTCTATCTTTAATCTTATTATCATTACTAGTGTAAGACCCGCGCCATGCGCGAGAATTTGTCGATTTCGAATAAAAGCAACATTATTATTTAAGAGACATATCTAAATTTCATACATCAAATATGAATGTAATAAATTAGTTATTCAATCGCTGCAACATTATTATAAACTAAGTCTATTAAGGACAAAAATCTGTAATCCAATAACAAAAATGTCGATGCATATATTTGGTTAATGAAGAGGCTAAAGATTAGCAATAACAAATATTGATGTTGGTTGTAATAGTCATCTAAGTAGAGTATCCACCATCAAAATGAAGTAACTCGGAAGTTTGAGATAGCACGATTTCTTCATAATATCATCACGATAACCTATTGACATTAAAAATACAATTACCAAAGGAAGAGGCTTGACTATTGACAATAAAAACAACTGCTAATAAAGATTAGGCTTATCTCATATTATCGAAAACCTCCTTGTATACCACATTTATTGTCTCATTAGATGTGCAATTGTCTTTAACACATATCAAAACACAGATATTTATTGTTTAGAGCGCAAACCCAGATATCCAGAAGCTCATAATCTTCATTCCAGTACAGCAATGATGCCATCTCTGGATTTTCCGATAGCAATTTTGATGTTAAGAAACCGGCAGTTGTCCAGGATTGGTAAAGCCTGGATTGCTTCCCGATAAACTTTCCTTGACGGGTATCATAGTATTCGGGCCAACGGTCCACCATAAGCCTCCTCTCGGCTGCTGCTACTGCCTTCTCTGCTAGATCTAATCTACCCATCTTCATACACGCCAATGTGAACTGCATGGATATTTTTCGGCTATTTTAGATCCAAAATAGCCGAAAAATGAAATTATATGAGCGAGAGAGAATCAAGTACGGTTGTGCATAGGATGATAGGAAATTCAATCTCTAAAGTCTAAACCATAAAACAGTTATAACGACGTTAAAATAAGAGCCATTACAATTCATAATGAATTCAACCCAAACAAACCTTTAGTTCCTTGTGCATGCAGAAACAAAGCAATTATATTAAGGTGGCCAAGAACCAAAATTATGGATGAAGTTAAACCTACTCACATGTTAAGCATACTCACCTGCCACAATAAAGTTGGCCAAGAACCACCATTATGATATGACCATGGGCTGAAAATAGAAGAATGCTCAACTTTAGCTAAAGAATGTTAAATGGGAATGATGACACAATTTCCATAAATGGAAGAAAAGAATACAAAGAAGACGCAAAGACAACTCACTTATTTTTTGGATCGCTAGCTACCCGTGATGATTCGCCATTCTTCACCTTCTACAACAGGATAGCATATCTTCATTGGCATATTGCCCACAAGATCATCCCACTTGGCTTCAATCAAGTTCAACACGGCTTCATTTTGTTTAGGAGTACCCAAGGATGAGGTTATGCTCCACAGTAATGTGAAATAGGTATCTGGCTGATATATATCCTGGAAGATTATTTTCGTAAAGAGTCTATTGTTAAAATAAATAAATAAATCAATCAATAAATCAATAACAAACAAAATCAGAATCTTTGTTAGAGTAACAAACAAAATCTGAATCTGAAATTATAGTAACAAACCAAATCAGAAATTAGCATGAGCTCAACAAACCAAATCAGAATCTTATAATGGTTTGCCGCAGTGAGCAATCTTATGCATTTAATATTTATTAAATTAAATTAAATAGACAATATGTAGAAAGCTACTACGATGCTGCCAAACTAAAATCTATGACTGCTCAAAGGTGGATTATATGTTTCCATGTCTGTTCACTAATATAAATCAGAATCTATATATACATTCATATTTTTTTCCACCATGATCTATTGTATATAAATCAGAATATAGCAAAGGAACTTGTCTAATCTAGCAATCTAACCGGGACAAGACACCACTATGCCCAGGCAAAGCTAATTGTGATCACAGATTCATGTAGATCATTGAACTCTCCAAAATGCAGGATAACATAAACTGAAGTATAATGAAACGATGCCAGTGAATTTAAATGAAGATACAAGTCAGCATGACCTACATTAAACCTCAATTTGTGCGCAGGGCAAAACAACCGTAGGAAATAAATCCCCTTTGTTTCCAGCAGATTATAATGTCAACAGATCATTCTCCAATGAACTAACATTCACTGTTGCAGAAAGGCCAAATAAAACCTGTAGGCATTGAAAATGGAAGCTTGAACAATGATTAAGTTAAATCATCCCAACTGGCGGAATTGGTGGTTGCTACTTGCCAACTGGTGGAGAAAGAGATTGAAGTAGAAGACGACGGAGAGGACCACCATGGATTCACAACTTAACCTAGCTAAGAATCTTATGCTCCACCAACAAAACACTTTGGCTACGAAGCTGCTTGAATCGAATAAATTAAAAGCAAAAGTTTGGAGGCCGGCTGAATTAACTAAACAGATTCCGAATTGAGATCCAGTAATACAATCCTCATCTGTGAAAATGAGATTGAAGTGGAAAACGAAACGAAATACATGAACTGACCTGGAAACTTGGTCCCATAGAGGACCTTTAAGACTGGAATCACGAAATACAGCATCCATATCTGACCTTATCTCCAACAACGCCAAAGTCTCCTGCCTTGGCCACCGATTACCACCGCCAAAGTAACACTGCTCTGATCTGGGATTAGGGATTGGATCTGGAGTCGATTCAAGAAGCAAGAAGGAATGATTATGGAGTCGCATTGGCGGGATCTGGAATTGAAGGCGGGATCTGCGCAATGGAAGAAGACCATTCAAGTATGGAGTCGATTAGGGATTGGTTTGACCCACAAATGCTGGAATATTGGATGGAGAGAGCTCCGACCATATCTCCGACAACGCCAAAGTTGAACATACTTTAATGGTCTTCAATTTCGAAGAAAGGGGAGAGAGCTCGAAGAAAAGATCGGGGAGAGAGAAACGAAGTAAATTTACGGGAAAAAATTAATAATGATAAGAGCCAATCAAAAATTGCCACATGGGTAGGTGGTAGGGCCAGAAGCAAGGAGAGTGCTCTAAAAGTCTCAGCTTTAATAGATAAGATAGATTTGATTGAATTTGCTAGGACGTCGTAGTATTTATCCTTGATTCGATTAGTTAACCTTATCTTAAGGCAATTTAGTCTATAAGAATAATAAATTAATACATGCTTGATCGATCGATATGCGCATTCTCATAAACTAGACGAACATAAAACAGGTGGGTAAACCTTCGTATGTGGAGCAGGTGGGTATCCCCTGCTCTTCGATGTTGGTTTCAGAAGCAGCTGCGATTCTGGAAGGAGTCCGAGATGCCATCCGTCTTGATATTAAACGTATTATTATTGAAAGTGATAATATCATTGTCATTAATTGCCTTAATACTAACAAATCTCCTCTATCGGAAGTTAGGACTTTTATTAGGGATACCAAATCCCTATTTGTTTCCTTTGATGAATTTCGCTTTTTCCATATTAACTGGGAAGGCAATAGAGTTGCGGGTTTCTTAGCTACTAGAGACCTTAATATTGAAGAACTTCAAAAAGTATCACCAGATGGAATAACCACCTCTCGGAAGAAGAGATTATGTCTTTTCGCAACTTCCTCTCAGTGTCTGTCTCAGGACGTCTTTGTTTGAAGAAGTTTCTCAAGATCATCCGCGATTATTATTTAGACTTGATTTGTGTGTAGCAACGTGCCTTTTGTTTGCTTGTAAAAAAAATACTCCCTCCGTCCCCTTATATAGTTCTTGTTTCATTTTTGTGCACTATTCACCCTTCAACACATTTTGTGACATAAGTACATAACTTCTAAAATATAAGAACACATATGGTCATGTGGGGTATTGTTTGATTCGTCTCGATGAGTACTTTAACATATCAAAATTTAATAATTTTTCATTAGCATATAGTTAGAGATATTGACGATACAAAACGTGTCTCGGCAAATGTGAAAAAAGAAACAAGAACTATATTAGGGGACGGAGGGAGTATTGTATTCTATGTGTTGACTATTGTCACACCTAAAAGTCTTACAACAACTTTAGTTGACTCTTTCTGCTAAAGAAGTTCATTTGCTAATACGTTTCAGTGAGTCTAGCTAATTAATCAATCCTTAATAAGTTAATAATACATGCTTTACTAAGAAAATGATAAATTCTATCGTTAGCACCGTCTGTCGAAACACAAGTTATTATTTGTAAGAGATCAATCATCATATACAACATACACAAATTACTTGATGACCAAAAAAAAAAACGTACACAAATTACAAACATGAACAACACAAAACAATAGCCATTTTAAAATCAAAATAGCTGACCCTAGATGTTCTATAACACACATAAAAGTGTTGGGCCAGATTTCAGCCCAATGATTTATGCGGCCCAAATCTTAGGTTCAAAGGCTGATATCAAATAGGATCGTTGGAGAACACGATCTACTTGGTGGGCGACGTGAATCTGGAAGCCGTTGAGAGGGCCGAGATTTTAGGGATACTGGCAGAGGCTTATTAACGGCTTAATTAAGGAGATATGTTGGGATATAAATAGGACTCTAGGTTTATTTGTATTCTCATGCTTTCTGAAATACTTAATCTCTTTGTAATCTTCATCAAGATTCGTGATCGAAGTCAATCATATTCTGAATTCGGATTATCGTTTGAATCATCAACTGCTCGATCGACTCATAGTGTATCTGTTGTTCCCATCTAGCTAAGCTCTTCTATCTTTAATCTTATTATCATTATTTGAATGAATTTGCTAGGATGTCGTAGTATTTATCATTGATTCGATTAGTTAACCTCATCTTAAGGCAATTTAGTCTATAAGAATAATAAATTAATACATGCTTGATCGATCGATATGCGCATTCTCATAAACTAGACGAACATAAAAGAATCTTGTAAACTTAATTTCACAAGTATACCATGCACGTAGGAGTGATTAATCAGCTTGAGTAATGTCAACACCAAATAACCTAATAGTCCTCCTAATATGAATCAGGAAGGGAACTCCATTAACATCACCTTGATTCTCATAGAGAATAATCTTATCCTTGACACTTAATCTGTGATGGCGAACGAACTCGCCCCATCCTCCCAACACCACTGGCTTCGTCTCAACTTCGCCAATCACACAAGCCATAAAACATCGAAAACTCCAAATCGTTCGATCCTCGTCCATCACTTTGAAATCTAGGTAGTTATTTTCGGTGTTGTTGAAGTTGGGTGGATGGCTTAAAGATTCCTCGTCCAAAACAAGCCCACTTTGGACATCCTCCTCGACCAACTTCTTCTCGAAGAGCTTATGTTGAGAGTTCGTTGCCATATTAATGAACATACGAATTTCTCTAAAATGGATATCAATGAATTAGTTAAGCTTGGTTAAATGGATTGTTTTGTGATGAAGGTTTGTATGGCAATTGGCAATGTGCATGTATTTATAACGTGGAGCTACCACGAACGTAGTTACATAGTAATTTAATTCAAAATTCTCTAATTATATTGACTTCGTAATTTATATTTTGCTTGGTGAACACGTTAATGTTATCAAATTTATTACTATTAGTCTTCCTAAATTTTTAGGGTTCATAGTCAATTCAATATTCGGTTTGGGACGAATCAAGCTGAACTTCGAATGACGTCCTCATATTCAGTTGGGCCTAATCTGAATATAGTAAAAAATTAGATGTTTGGGTAGTAAATTCCTATATATGCCTTTTTTTCATTTTTGTTAAATTCGCAATTATTCATATTCTATTACTCTCATCTAATAAAATTGTTTATTAGCTTGATTGTGTTGAAACAAACTACAATAGACGTTTACGCACTGGAACCAGCCACTAAAAATGAGTCTTTAAACTATGTTTCATCGAACCTTAAAAAAATACGAATTTTTACAAACAATACGACAATATTCTACTCAAATAAATAGACTTGCACGTAATGCGGTACTTTCTAGTTTGTTTAAATAACATGATATATGACGATTTTAAATCTCTCTATTATACAAGTAAATCAACTAATTAATGACTTAGTTATTACTGATTAGTTTCTCAAACCATCAGTTATTACTAATTAGTTTCTCAAACCAAAGTACAACTTTGTTTATTTTTAACTTAAAACCATCAAATACACACCCTTAAGTAAGTCTTTGCTACATTGACCGAAAAAGCAAACAAGAAGAATTGGTCCAAGTCTTGTTCGGAATTATGATTAGGCTGTGCCTTGGGTGTTAGTGAAGTAATTGATCAGATATAGATATTTGTATGTTGACCTGAAAACATGGTTAAACTTCCATGCATCTTACTACCATCTACTCTATGTTGACCACGTCACTCCGGAATTTGGAACATTCTATCAGGAATTCGGAAGTGATGAAGGGTTTGTCTTGGTAAGTACTCCCTCCGTCGGACCACCCTCTTCTCCGACGCCGTGCTTCTTTCGACCTTCTCCGTTCAGATCCGACATCAGATCCGAGCTGCTTCCCAGATCTACTTCTCGAAATTCCCAGATCTGCTCAAACTCAAGCAGTCCGTACCCCAGATATGCTCAATATATCTTTAATAAAACCCCAGATCTACTTCTCGCTGCACTTCTGCTGCAGATTTCTTTCGATTTCCTCCGTTCAGATCCGAGCTGCCTCTATTGTGGTCACTGCGTCTCATTCCGACGTCCTACCGCTGCAGATTTCTGAGACGTGGTGAAGGTAGAAACCAACGCTTACCTTCTGCAAATTTTTTTTGGGACTTGCTGCTTCGATCTGGAACTTCTGCTTGCCAGCTAGTTAAATTTTGTGATTTTTCCATTGAAAAAAAAGAAAGAAAAGAAGAAGAAGAAGAAGAAGAGAAGAAATGGATTTCTATTGCTCAAATTCGATAGTTACTAGCCCCCAGGCTAATGCGAACACTTCTGCTGACAGCAACTTCGTGCCAACTATCTCTGATCGAGTAACTATTGGTCCGGCTTTGACTACTGATCAGTTTAATGTTGTTAATCAATGAATGGCAACTCAGGTTTATCTGATAATCTGACTTATAAGTCATCTTCTTGGATTTTGGATACCGGAGCTTTGTTTTCATATGACAGGAAATCGTTCTATTCTTCGTGATATTGTTTCTGCTAATTCAGTTTCTATTAAACTCCCGGACAATCGTTTTGTTGCAGCTACAGAGGAGGGGTCTTTGATGCTCTCTGATACTGTTACATTGCATCACGTGTTGTTTGTTCCTCAATTAGACTGCAACTTGATATCTTTTGCTCAGCTTTTATCTGATAGGAAGCTCTTAGTTATTCTCACCGAGAGACTGTGTGTGCTTCAGGAAAGTATTTCGCGAAAGGTGATTGGAGTGGGTGCACAACGGGGTGGAGTTTACTGGCTTCACACACTAGGGTCATCTGCTCGTGTCTGCCATACAGTCGCTTCATCTTCAGAAGCTTTGTTTCTTTGGCATAAACGGATGGGGCATCCGTCTCTTTCTGTGTTATCTTCTATCCCTGCGGTAAGTCGGTTTGTTCGTTCAGACAATAAAATTGATCCATGTGATGTCTGTTTTCAGGCTAAACAAGTTCGTAGCAGTTTTCCCTTGAGTTCTAATAAAGCTGATGCCATATTTGATTTGATTCATTGTGATGTTTGGGCCCCCTATAGTGTCTCTTCTACTACTGGTGCCAAATATTTCTTGACTATTGTTGATGCTTATTCCCGAGTTGTGTGGACTTATCTTATGGTGCAGAAGTCTGAGGTTGCAGAGTTTATTCGAAAATTTTGTGCAATGGTGCAAACACAATTTAGTACACGTGTTAAGCGTTTTCATTCAGATAATGGCACAAAATTTCTATGCTTAAAGCCATATTTTGATGCTCAAGGTATATTACTTGAGACTACTTGTGTCTATACGCCTCAGCAGAATGGCAAAGTAGAACGCAAGCACCGTCATATCCTTAATGTGGCTCGTGCATTGCGTTTCCAAGGGTCATTACCCTTATAGTTTTGGGGTCAGTGTGTTCTCACAGCATGTCATCTTATCAACCGAACACCAACGCCTCTTCTTGGCAACAAGTCTCCGTTTGAGCTTCTTTATCAGTGATCCCCGAGTTATTCTCACATTCGAGTATTCGGATGTTTATGCTTCGCCTCCAAGCTTCCGCGCAGTCATGACAAATTTGCTTCTCGTAGTCGCAAGTGTGTCTTCTTAGGTTACCCTAGTGGTACTCGGGGCTGGAAACTCTATGATCTTGAGACTCATCAAATGTTCAACTAGATGTAGTATTTTTTGAGACATTTTTTCCATATGGAGAACCTGTGGTTTCGTCATCACCACAGGTTAGCCTCCCGTCACCGGCTGTTTATGATGATCCGCCCCTGTGTCCTACTTTGCATGTCTTGCCTGAGTCTTCGACACCTGCTATTGATGTTTCGTCTCCTGCCTCGTCCTCTGAGCAACCATCTTCTAGTTCTTCATCTGGGTCGTTATCTCCTTCTAAGGACAGGGGGAGTTCGCCTCCATCTGAGACGATTGTTCGTCGTACCGCTCGTACCCGACAACCTTCTGTTCTGCTCAGAGATTTTGTCTTCAACACCGTTTGGACTGCTACTACTCCATCTACACCCACTCCACCGCCATCCTCAGGTATCCGTTATCCAATAGCTTCTATTGTATCTTGTGCTCAATTTTCTCCTTCCTATACACATTTTTTGGCGGCTATCACTGTCACTACCGAGCCAAGTCGGTTTTCTGAGGCTGTCCAGTATGCCCCATGGCGAGAGGCAATGCGGAGCGAAATTGACGCTCATAAGAGGAATGGCACATGGGTTCTATCTGACTTGCCTGCGGACAAGAAAGCCATTGGATGCAAATGGGTGTACAAAATTAAGTATCAGGCTAATGGGGACATTGAGCGATACTAAGCGCGTCTGGTTGTTTTGGGTAACAGGCAGGTGGAAGGCATTGACTTCACTGAGACCTTTGCTCCAGTTGCAAAGATGGTAATTGTTCGTGTTTTTCTCTCAGTAGCTGCTATTCGAGGTTGGGATTTGCATCAGATGGATGTTCACAATGCATTTCTTCATGGTGACTTGAGGAAGTTTACATGTTCCCTCCTCCTGGATATGATGTTTCCTCTGCAGGAAAAGTCTGCAAATTGCAGAAATCTTTATACGGTTTGAAGCAAGCTCCAAGGAATTGGTTCTCAAAGCTTGCCACAGCTCTTCGTGCTTTTGGCTTTCAGCAGAGTAGAGCAGACTACTCTATTTTCTCCTTGAGTCGGGGTGACTCCATTGTTCATGTGCTAGTTTATGTGGATGATCTTATTATTGCTGGAAATACATCCAGTGGCATTGCTGGTGTCAAGGCTATCTCAGCAGTTGTTTCTATATGAAAGATTTGGGGCCTCTCAAGTACTTTCTTGACCTTGATATTGCTCGCAACTCTTCTGGAATTTTTGTCTCTCAGCATAAGTATGCATTGGAGATCTTGGCTGAATCTGGACTTCTCGGTTCCAAGCCTTGTAAGTTTCCTATGGACTCCCATCATCAATTGGGAAAGATCAATGGTCCCGCTTTAGAGGACCCTGAGCGGTATCGACGGTTGGTCGGTCGTCTTATCTATCTGACCATCAGTCGACCTAAGCTTTGTTATTCTGTCCATATCTTGTCACAGTTTATGCAACATCCACTTCTTGATCATTGGCATGCTGCATTACGTGTTCTACGATATCTGAAAGGTCACCCAGGTCAAGGTCTTCAGTTATCTTCATCTAGCTCTCTTCGTCTATCTGCTTTCTGTGATTCTGATTGGGCCACTTGTCCCAAGACTCGTCGCTCCATTAGTGGCTACTTTATCATGCTTGGGAAATCACCCGTCTCTTGGAAGACGAAGAAGCAAGTTACAGTTTCTCGGTCTTCTACTGAAGCAGAATACCGTGCCATGGCATTTACATGCAGTGACAGTTCCAGTATCTATTGGGCAAGTTGGGCATTGTTGATCCACATGCTCCAACTTGAGGGGGGGTATTAAAGATATTTTGTGCATATTATCTTTAGGCTTGATATCTTAATTTCCTTAGATATGTTATTTTGTATATATATTGCCCTTTTAGAGGCTAAGAAGGACCATCAGAAATTCTCCCATGACAATCTGGGGTCCACGAGCTAGAGAGCAACGTGGGACCGGTTAGATAGACTGGGGGGCGTGCACACACGAGCGCATATGCGCATTAGGCCCAATGGGGTTCCACCCTAAAACCAATTGGCAATAGGGGGAGTAATCCATAGGCTTATATACTAGGCTTCTTTTACTCCCAACTTCCGATGTGGGATACTATTCTCAACACACACCCGCAAGTGCAACGGGCGGAAGCCCAGTTGACACTTGAACACACGGTTGTGGGTGGGCCTTCTCAGTCTCTTTATAGCCAAACCCCACAACCCAAGGGTCCAGGATAGAGCCTGGCTCTGATACCATGTGAAGACGATAAAATTGGGAGAATTTATGATAGTCCTTCTTAGCCTCTCAAAGGGCAATATATATATACAAAATAACATATCTAAGGAAATTAAGATATCAAGCCTAAAGATACTATGCACAAAATATCTTTAATATTTTTCATTTGTTTTGGCGATTGTATTTCGAGGGTTAGTTAAATGACCAATGCGTATGTTTTTATTAGCAAGGTAACGAGAAATTTAGTCTCAATAAACCCTTAAACGTTTTTAATTAAGAAAACTAGTCTTAAGTAGTTTTTTTTATCAGAGAAAACTAATCCTTTGGGTTTCTCCTTTTCCTTTAAGATAGAGAGTTAGTTTCTAACGGGGTTACTTTCCTAATAAAAACGTACACATTGGTCATTTACCCAACTCACCGCAAAGTAACGAGAGACCCCCTTAGAAAATAACTCCCTACCCTAAGGGAAAAAGAAGAAACCAAAGAATTAATTTTCTCTAACAAAAACTAATAAAAACTACTTAAGGCTAGTTTTCTTAATTAAAACGTTTTAGGGGTCAATGAGATCAAAATTCTATGTTTTGAGTCTATACAATTCTTTTTACACGAGTTTAAACGTTATGTTGAGTTTTTTTGTGTGAAAGTTATATTGAGGTGTTTAAAAGAGACTGTATAGTCCCATTTATAACGTAATTGAGTTAATTATAAAATTTAACTTACAATCTAAATTTTTAAAAACGAATTATAAAATATAATCTCTATATATCTACTGATTCAAAACACCTATTTCATCAATCAACTATGTCAAAAGGAGAAACCACTTAAATAAAACACTTGTCAAGTTCATGTTGGTTATACCGAGTAATATTTTTCATTTTATATTAAAATAATAGAAAATCTTAAAATTTTGGATCACAACTAGCGTGCGTAGTGACCCGTGTGATGTGATCTCACCATGGGGTTTAATCCCATCAAGCCATCCTAACGTTCTCTCAACCATGCATGGACTCAAGCCCATCAAACCAAAACCAAAGGCGTCCGAGTAAAAATAAGGTTCGTTGTCAAAATCAAGATCTCGGAGCCATTTATTATTCACGTCGGAGACGCTGGGAACCTAACTTCAGGATGCTCTGACCACAAATGAAGATGACGAGCCATAGATTAAACCATAAGACTTTTTCCCGACGCCAGGAGTCCAACAAATTACAAAACGCCCATGCAAGTGCTCTGCAAAGTCAAACTGACTAGAGGCATGTCTAGCGCCCGGATGCGTCAGCGCGCCAGAAATCATCTAAGTGTGTCCAAGGCCTTCCCACACTTTTGGCTCGGAGTTTATGAATCCATTGGACCTAAATGGGTCCAACCTAAGCCACGATGGCTCAAGCGCGTGTCCAATCCGAGTTTGGTCCGAGGAGACACAATCCCCCATTTGTCGCCTTGGTGCCTTGAATGTGATCCATTGATTGTCGCCATGTAGCTTGCCATCTTATCCATCCACATTGGCGCCATCAAGGATCATCATTATCAGTATAATCCTCCAATAAAGGCCGAGCATAATCCCTTGGATATCTCCCTTTTGATTTGTTCATATTATGTTATTTATTTCCTAGATTTTAGCTCTTTAATGTTTGATTTGGAGAGTGATCGTGTGCTTGCAGCCCAAGACGTCTCCTTCCCCTATAGATAGCCTCTTCTAGGCTCATTGTAAAACACGTTGAATTTGAACGCAAAGCTTTAGTTGAGAGTCCCTCCTTCCTTTGCAATTTGATGTCAAAACGTATAAAAGGTGGTTCGAGTCCCCTTTGATCTATCTCTTCTTCTTCTTCTTCTTTGTGTGATAAAAATCTACAAACAAACCGCAAAACCTTCTCAAGCCTTTGAATCACATTCAATGTCTTGCTTATCCAAACTCTTCCGCTTCACTACCTTGATTACTCCTTCGTCTCCCTTCCATTGAGACTTGAATCCTCATTGACACTCATATTCCGCTGCACCAAACCTCATCTGAGGCTATATCCTTCACTTGCTTCACCTCTGAAGCCACGCCAAGCCTAATCCGAGGCTCCATTCACCAACAACTTCAAGAAGACTTCTCACCTCGATCTAGATCCGTGAACAAGAGGCGCTCTCGGAGACGAGAACACATCAATTGGCATCAGAGCTAACCGGGGATCGAGTAAGTCATTCTTGATTTTTCTTATAAGCACTATCTCCATCTTGTTCTTACCCAAAACATACCATTGTTGCAGCCAAGAACTCGACCCCACTAACCCACATTCAACTCGGCCAAATCCGACAAATTTTGCCCCATTTAATCCCATCCAAATCCCTCTCCATTTACACCTTGGTTGAGCACAAAATCAGCCCCATAATCCCCTAAATTTCGCCATCTTGTCTTGATTATTTACCTAAAATTTCTCTTGATTAAATTGAATTAAAGTGCATCTAATCTTGTATTTATTTGTTCGATCATATTGGGTAAATCATTGCATGAAAATTGATAGGATTGTAGTAAGACGAGATCCTTTATCTTGCTTTCTTCTTGTCAAGTCGATTGCATGTCTATCTTTGCAATTCATTAATTATCATTTTGTTAAGTGAAGACTCTAAATCTTGAGTCTTGTAAACGATAAAAAAAATCAGAAAATTCGAGAAGGGAATAGCCAAAATAAGGCAAGCCTTTTCTCTTGTTAAGACAAAAGCCAAAATAAGGTAACGCCATTGACTTTACTTGTGTGTTTTCTTCCATCTTCATGTCTAAATCCATCGTCAAGTTCTTTTCTTTCAATTGTTCATCATTTTGATTGCATCATTTTGAAGCTTTTCAATCTCAAAAATAAAAAATTGCATGCAACTTTGAACAATTTTTGTTAAGAAATTTTTGAAGCATTAAGAAGGACTTGATAAACAATTGACCATCCACTACAAACTAAGTCAACCAAGTGCTGGTTTGATCTTTCGAGTGTGACTAATCTCGTTGTGTTGATTGCTTTGAGTCTTTTGCTTGTGCTATTTGATCATTGCGCTTCCTTTTGTTGTTAGGATCTACCATGGAAAGAAAACTCTCAGACCTCCTTGGAATGTTGAGGACGAAGAGGAGTTGTGGAGTTACAATGTGCCTCGAAGGCATCCTGATTGGATACCACTTCCATGGCCTTATGCTCCAAGCTACATTGACAATGGAGATGTTGCAAAGGATAGGCGCCACACTTTGCGCCGACGCCATTCTCCACCAACAACCGAGAAGAGAAATTGCTATGCTTTCGAGCGGTCATCAAGATCTAAAGGCGCCCATGCTTCCAAACCTCACCAAATACATGATAGGATCCAGGAGCTAAGGCGTCAAGAAAAATTATGGGAAGAATAAGAAGAACGCATCAAGCGCCATGCTAGGCGTGAATCTAGGCGCTCGAGCGCAAGGCATGAAAAAAGGCGTCCATCCAAGCCCTTTTCTTGCCACCAAGACCTCCCTCCTTGTCCCACCTACATTTGAGGAGATATGAGAAATTTTTTACACCTGGAAGCCGAAAACAAAATGCTTCATGCTGAACAAAGGCATTTGGCAACCCGAAATGGACAAGGAGGCCACAACAACAAGCAATCTTACAAATGGCTCGTGCAACTCAGGTAAATCTTCAAGCCTTCATCCTAATTTTACCTCCCCTCCTCAATCTCCAAGGGGTGCGCAATACTTCTCTTCGAGTATCCCCACAAATTGGCACTAGCTCCCTTGAAAAGACTCGCGGCACCGAGACTTCTAATGGTTCAGCGGTATCCCAACCTTTTCGTGGGGGATCTGGACATTGTAACTTGAGAATTCCTATCATAATGTAGGAAGATACATATGGAAAAGAGGGTGCTCGAGGAAAATCACTTGGAACTGAAGTTCCCGGAAAGGAAAGCCAAGACGATGATGTGCATGCAATTTCGAGCCAAATCTCAAATGGTTCGATCGAATCCACTTCCATCTTGGGCCCTCGTCCTCAAAATAGGATACTAATTTGTCCTTATAGTGGAGCTCAATAAAATTTGTCAAGTGCTCATACATCTGGTTCCATTTTCTAAAACTATAAGATCATGTGTGTGATTCTACATTAAAAGAAGATATACAGATTATCACTATTTATATCTTCTAAAACTAGAAGATATTGTGTGTGTGATTCTAGATTATTTATTCACATATTATACGGAAGAACAAGATCCTGGAGGAATAACAAAGAATAAAACTTCACGAGGTTGTTCAAAATTCTAGTTTTGGGGAATTAGATCAATGCCATTAAGATACGATGAAATCCAAAGAAGTCGATAACATTTGGAATCTATTCAAGTTGTCATCAAGTTAAGTAATTAAAGATTAAAGGCAACATCGATAGATATTAAGGTTGTCTACATGATTTATTCAGAAAGAGGCATTGCCTTTAAGAAGGTAAGTTAATGTAGTTTCATATAGAAACTTTGTAAGAATATGAATAACACTTGTAACTCATGTTGATTTAGAGCTTAGACAATGCTCCTTATTGGAATTATTTGTTTATATGGTTCATAGATGTCTATGATATTTATAAACTAAAGGAATCCATTGGTTTCAAGCTCACTTCAAGATATTGGACTCATGAAATTCATCGAAGTGAATATCTCATTTGGTTTGAGGTAAATAGGAGGAGCAAGATTATTTTCATATGATATTGATGATAGATCGTTGTCTTGTAATGATATGGACTTATAACATATGACCCAAGATATCTCTCATTAGAAATTTTGAGATTAAAAACTTGGACATATGTCTTTTGTTTTAGGCATAAAGATACTATGAGATTATTCTCAAGGTATCATCAAGTTGTCAAGAAAGGGACTTATTAAAAGAGTATATCTGACAATAAACGATGTTGGTAATTTCAGTTCTCTTTCACTTAGTGTCCTAAAGAAAATCAATCAATTCATGAAATAGAAGACTTCTTCCATATTGTCTTGGAAGAGTCCAATGTTTCTTTTATTATGTGCACATCTAGTTATAGTGTACTTCCCTACAGGTTTATGCAGGTACTTAAGGGACCTCTTTGGAAAGTAATCAAAGGGTCATGCAACTTTTGTAGGAAATAAAATATTTCATTCCAACCTATAGGAAATCGGACATTTTGAAGATCATTAATTAAATGTTGATTTCATTGGTAAACATTATGATAGATGATCCATTTAAGAATATAGTTTCATGTTGGCTTGAATAGCTATATTATGGAAAATTGTCATTCAAACACTTATAGCTACTTCTACTATGATTTGTACTAATTTTGTCATTGGGTTGCATATATTGCATCAAGAGCCCGCTAAAGTTATTTTGTGACAATAAAGTATTAGTGTTGTTCTCTGATATCTATAAGATCTTGGTTATGGAGATATACATTAACATTAGACCTGGCCAAACTAGGGCCGGCCCGCCCGACCCTCCCAGCCCGCCCTAAAATTTGGGAGGATATGGGTAGAGGATTTTACCCATAAGGGCCGGCCCTGCCCGACTCTTTTTTAAAGTGGGAGGATATGGTATCGGAGTAGGGCCCTGAGGGCCGGCCCTACCTGGCCCATATTATATATATATGATGAAGATGGATCAGATGCGAGTACAATTACCACGGCATACTCTTTATTATTATGTGTTTTTGGATTTTTTTGGTTGAATTCGGTTATGAGGATTGTTATGTAATCATGCATTTTGGACTTTTTTAGTTTTTAGCATGCGTTTTTGGATGGTGAATTGCTTGTAAGCACTAAACAGGTTTTGAATGTTTTAGTAACACGGTTTAGCACGGTTTCTGATATTTAATTTCTCTATGTAAGTAGTTGAGGGCCGCCCTGAGGGCCCTTATGGGTAGCGGAATTGTCCCATTTTAAATGGGAGGGCTTGGCCCGGCCTTGGTACATGGGTAGAATTTGGAATTAGACCCTGCCCTGGCCCGACCCAAGCCCTAGTTTGGCCAGGTCTAATTAACATCAAGATTTTGTTTGAAAGAAAGGTTCAGGATAGTCAAGTTTTTATATAGAACAAATAAGGACATGCTCAATGATATCAATGTATCAACTATGGTATTGCCTTCTAAGTTATTTATGAGCGTTGTGCTTATAATTGTGTGTTGACATTCTTATGACACATTGGTTTACTGGGAGCTTATGTAGATGTTCTGTGTTTGGTTATGCATAATAAAGTTTAGTGACTTGTGTCGTGAATAAGATCTATGAACTTAATGTTTTGGATTGATTTCCAAATAAAGCAGGACCAGTTGGAAATAGACCTGTTTTGGGATCGGATTGCATGTAATTTCCATGTCACTCATCTATACTTGATCTATGTCATTTAATATGCCGGTGTGGTGAACACATAAGGTTTAGTTACTATGTATTGTTTCTAATACCGCGTTGATCACATATTGATATATAAGATGTACCAGATTGAAATGAGGTGGAAGTCTATAAAGTTAGCCAAGACGTGTACACAAAAAGACTTTGGATAATATAATTGTTTTTTTTCATATGTATCCCAAGTGAGAGATTGTTAGATTATTTAATTTAATCTAATAATATTATATGGGATTACATATTACAAGACAATCATATTATATGAAAAATTATTAGATGACATAATTAAGGGATTCAATTAAGAAAAGCATTAGACTTCTTATAAGCGGTATGAGCCCAATGGATGGATACCGAATTTAGCCCAATAGGCTTAATGAGATTCTATTAGGTCAGATATATAAATATAATTAGGTTATGGTCCCCAATTTGATTGAGGAAGACGATGTACCTACGGTTCTCGTTCGTAGTTCCGCATAAAGGTCTGATTACCGCTATTGCTCTAGTTATGTCCTAAAGATGTTCTTAATAATTCTAGGATGATTGATATTGGCGTATTAAGTTATGTAGGGGATTAGTTTCCAACAGGATAAGAATGGAGTCTTTCAAGAAGAAGAAAAAAATTAAAAGCAAAAATAGAGGCATTTAAGAAGAAAAAAAGTTAAAAGCAAAAATGGAGGCATTTTCAAAAAATGGAAAAGGTGAAGGAAATCTTGATCAGTGGAAAATGAATATTAGTATTTATTTTTAGAAAATATGAAGTAGTAATTCTATAAGACTTTTGGTTACTAGGAAAAAAATAAGATTTTGTTATTGTTGGTTGTTTTAGTGGTAAGAATGGGGGTGGTTGTCGGGTTCTGAAATGTGTGGCTTTGCACTAAACAGTTTGTTTTTTGCTGTCTATGAATACAAGTGGTAATATAAAGATTGTTGGTAAATGGTGTTTGATGTACGCAGAACTATGTCGGTTCGAATCACATATATCACAGGAGATGAAGGAGCAGGACAAGATACTCAGAGGAAAGGGCCGATCGGCCATAGTGAAGAAATCAGCCCAGTTGGGCCAAGCAGGAAGGAGGCCCATGAAGATGAAGAGTTTTGAGACTTTACACTTTTACCCTTGAGACAATTTGATATTTAAGTTGGTTTTTAGAGCATGTTGCTCAGATTTGACATTTTGAGATATTTCTACGTTTACATTTTAGCTCTAGTTTTGACGTTGTTTAGCTGTAGTTTGGTTGGATTGAATCAAGTGGATTTCTTGTTTTAGTTCAATTGTGAGAAAGAGTAGTTGGTGTGTCCAATAGCTCTCGATCAACCCGAGTTCGAGAATCATCTTGGTGTCACTACTACAAAAATGGGCAAATATAGCGTAGGAAATAACCCGGGCGTGTACCATACGAGTTATAAAGTCGTGGAAAAAAAGATTTCCGACATTTACTCCGGAGGTTACTGAGTCCGAGTTATTTGTAACGGAAAAGATGATTAAATAATTCATAGTTCCCCATGTCCGGGTTATATGAGTGTTCAAATACAACCTTGAATCAATGTCCGGATTATTAGATGGTTAAAAAAAAGAAATGGAAAACACCATCCGCATATTTTCCTTGATAGAAATTTCTAGGGTTACTTCCTTTCTTCCCTCTCTCGATAGATTGATCCAACAAAATTCCCGATCGCCGCCTTTCACAAGCTCTTCTCCCTCCTCGAAAACTTCATCGGCGACGTCTCCTGCTCCACCAAGGTTACTACCTCGGCCTCCCCCCAATCACCGCCATCGAGCCCATCATGTGCTTCATCGGGGAGCAAATCGCTCTCCTCCGCCCTGGAACCCTAGATGATTGAAACGGTGTTGCTACTTCCCTCGTATCCCTCGCCTGCGATAACGACCTCTACGGCAGTCTCATCATCGAGGAATGAGGCTTCAACCCCCTTCTAAATCCCGTCAAGAAGGCCGGATCGATGGCCAGAAAAACGTCGCCCGATGTATTAGCTGGGATCCTAAGTGAGTCGATCATATGGTCCTCGACGCCTCCTCTGTCTTCCACATGGTACACAACAAAAGGCTATATTCGAAGCCGGTGTAATGATGCACTTGGTTCAGCCAAAATTCTATCGACTTCATCCCCAAACACTGACGTCTCAGTCGGCGTCCTTGACCTCTTTTCCGCCAGCATCTTCGCCTCCATGCTCGTGACCATCTGCGCCTTCACGGCTCTTCCCTGGTAAGCTAACTTTAAATAGTATGAAATGTTTTGTGAACTATTCATTGTTTGATTCATTTTCCTACCTCTCAACTGTGTAATCAATCAAAACACTAAAACCAGGCCAATACAGTTCAACTCATATTTTTCTACACTCTTTCTTCATCTCATGTCTAGCTGCATTGTGTTATTTTGGTTTGTTTGGATTGATCAAATGCAAAGTTTTACTTGTTGGTGAATTTGGCATGTTTCAATGTGTATTATGTGCATTGTCTATCGTTCAATAGCTTTGCACTAGCTGTTTCTGTCTACTCTGAAATCTTTGTTGCTAACCAACATTTGGATGTAAGTAGCATATGGTTATGATACTTAACTAAACGGAATGAAAGTACTTTAAATAATGCTAGCATGTTGTAGGGAGTGAGTCATGTCTTCTGAATTCTTACCAAGACATAAATGGGCTTGTTCTTTATTGGAATTTTGAATTTCCTTTTGTTGGCACCTATCTTTACCTATGCTGTATTTTTTGAATAATTGTTTTGTTCATTCCCAAATTTTATTGTGGTAAAATCACGCCCTGTAAACCAACCTACTAGTGTTCAGTTGATTACATTACCAACTTAATTAAGGTTTGTCATCAGAAGTTTCTAGACTCTAGTCTCTGGATATGGGTATATTTGTAGTTCTTAGTAAGCTAATTTTAGTGATTCTTTTTTTCTAATATATCCTCTAGTCTTGTTTCATTGGACTTGGTAACCTCTGTAGCATATTTTTCTACTTTAATTTTTATTTTCAGCACTCTTTAAAGTTTACTTAGTAATAAACATCAACACCTTTTATAATCCTAGGATTCCACTAGGTTGGCTGCCGGAGAGAGAGATATTGCTCGTCTGAGAAATTTGCAGAAGATGCTGAGAGTTAGGGAGCAGCTTATGGTATCTCAAGTGTCATACCTCTACCCTGTGAAGACTTTAATTGGACCAGCTCAAGAGCTGGAAGTTGATTCATATCCTCATGGCAGTAGACCTGGTAATGAAGTTTACAGGGTTTTCTAACAATATTCCTTGTTTTTTGTGTGATCAGTTAATTTGTCTGGGTTAATATCTCTGGCTGTGCAGTCTGAGTTATTCTATGAAATAAGTTCCTTGACCTTCTGCTTTTATGTCATGAGATCAACACACCGTGCTACAAAATTGTAGGTTTTCTTTAGCTCAAATAAGTTGATTTGCAAAACAAATATATGTATATTTGTTTTGACGATAGAGAAAATAGATTGGGCTTCTTAGCTATGACGATAGAGAAAAGACTATTTCTTCTATAGTTGATGAATACCCAAATCTGATTGTGGTTGACTATTCTGCACCTGCAACTTTTAATGGTAAATAAGAGAAAACTTTTAGAATCTTCTAAACTGGTGAAGAAGCAGTATATTCATAGGTTGGAAAAATGATTAAGGAGTGTTTTGTGGCTAGAGGAACAATGTTAATGACCTCTTCTTTTATTTATTTTTTCAAAGAAGATTTAACTTAACAAAAAAAATGCAATATTATGTGCCCCTGTATATTCATAGGTTGGAACAATGTTAATGCCCCTGTATAACAATGTTAGTCCTTGTGCTATGAATCATTTGTCACAATCTTTATTTTCAAATTAGTTGCATGCAAAGAAACTCCAACATCATCTTTCAAGGTAAGTTTCTCTCTGTATATATTTAAACAGAAAGACTGTTTTATTTAATCTCTATTACAAATGACAGCTGCAACTTTTCTTGCAATCTAGTCTTCCCAATTCACCGTAAATTTGTGATAGAGATTTTGGTAGTTTTCTTATTGGTTTATAATTAATTTTCCTTGAAGTCCAAAAAACGTTTATGCTTCTTGCTGCTATGTTAAGATACAAATTTCATTAATAAACCAAGTTTTTGTCAGTACACAAACCAGACCACATACTTTTTTTGGTAATATAATGAAAAGTTATTTCTTCTGCTCAGCACTAAAATTTGAAAAATGAAGAGATCTTCTTTGATCTGTTGCTCTGTGTTGCAAGTTTGGTTCTTTCTTATTTCAGGTCAAGAGAAAAACAAGACATAAATCATGGATTTAGCATGCTTTGATTTGTTTTATTTTGTGTTCTTTGTTTAGTTTAATTTCCATGTACTGAATCATTTGTCCTTTGTATACATTGTAGGAAGTGTTGTTCAAGGCATAGATTACAACTACTCGGTCACTGCAGAGGTACTTTGGAAATCTACTTCTAGTCATTATATTACAATCTTGTAGGCAATTTGGCAATATTTTATTTGATAATTTACACTTTTCAGTGTTTGGAAGAGCCATGGAGTGTGCAGTATAGAGGAGTAGTCTTAGCCAATCCCCTTGTATATCAATCTTTGAAAAATATAATGTTTTTTTTGGATGCAGGTTAGATGTGGTAAATTTGCTTTAAATTATAAATATTTTGGATGAATTAGACGAGGATTCATAGTTGAGCTCCATTTGTATTGTTTAAAGAATTGTCTCGTTAGAATGACAATTCAATATTTGAAGGCGTTATTCAAAATACAACATCATATTTTCTATGATATGCTCCACTTGATGATTTGGAAGATTAAATGTCCGGGTTATATAACCTGAATGTAGAGTTTTGGATTTTTTTTTTAAATCGGTAATAACTTTATAACCCGGTTTATATTTCAATACAAATAACCCGGATATTGTAAAATCTGGGTTATTAGATGACCAAATAACCCGGGCGTGTGTACCTCGGGAAAAAAATTGCTGAGGAATATAACCCGGATTTTGGTCCGGGTTATTTGCCCGAAGCAAATGCGGCGCCCACCTTTAACCCGAATCGGATCCGGGTTATATATACCAAAACGCCCGGGTTATTTGGTCCTTTTTGTAGTAGTGTGTGTCCAGCGTTTAGAGGACTCAAACCTTGAAAGAACCCTAGGTAGATTACGTGGGTTATTTCGAGTCAAACGAGCCTTTCTAGGTGGATTCGTAGATAAACGTTGTTTGTTTATCCAAGTTTGTTCGATCGACTTTCGCAACGACCTCACAAACCCATCTCTACACCGACTTCATCCCCATTTGTGTTTAAGAGAACGTTTTCAGCCTCCTTCTTTCGATCCTGCAGATTCGTCTGCCATCAGTGTTTGTGTTCATATTTAATCCTACAATTAGTTTACGTTTAAGTTGATGATGGTCACAAGTATAATATTCATATTAAAATGCACAAAAGCAAAACATTCTTTGTCAGATGCATATCTTGTTCAAAATCTTATGGATGATAAAGTTCAACCCTCCTTACAAGTATTTTTATCGTGTTTCTTTCAACTTCATATCATCCAAATCAACGTCTTCAATTATGATTATATCAACACTTGAAACACTATTACCATTAGAGAGGTCACTACTACCAACGTATGAGTTTGTTTTACTACCTGAAAATCAGGAAATCGCACAAAAATATATGAACATTGTCATAAAAAATTTCCATTTAATTTATTCTAGCAAGTACCTAGTTTATTTCTGGAGAAAGGAAAGAACATGTCTTATTTATATCGGTTATTTAGCAACTGGTATCAGTGTTTGCGGTATTAGATACCTTTTTGTAGTAGTGATGAGATAAGACATTCTAACTTCAATTACTCTAAAAGTACTAGTGATGAGATAACGTTATGAAGCATGAATACTGTAACCTAAACCATGAATCTCGGAATGACTCTAAAAGTTGTAACAATACAGCTGAAATCTGAAAAAGTTAGACATCGGTCAAGCGACTTTCTAACTTCAATGGGTTGCTAACGATTAATTCATGAACTAAATAGCTTGATGTTAGTGTAGGTGGACTCGAGAGTTTGGCGAGTTTCTTTGTAGGTGGTCAAGCGACATTGTAACTTCAATATATAGATCGTTAAAGACTAAATCTTAAACTAAATAGGTTAATGTTAGTGTAGGTAGACTCAAGATTTTGGTGTGGTTATTTGTAGGTGGTTAAAGGGGGTTAATGCAATATTAAGTTAAAGGGTTAGTTCGGCTACATCCAATAGTGGTTCGAAGTGGTGGTTGTACTTGCACTTCTTTCAAGCATTACATCGAACATCTTGTGTGCGATTTCAGCTCATCTGTCATTATAAGATCTGGATATGAACAAAGGATGTATTACAAATAAAATCATCAAACACTACAATAATAAGATGAAAGTGAAATAAATAATTATCCATTAAACGATTGAAATTGAAGGAAAGAAAATTGAAAGCAATAAAAGTCGAAGACGGTAGAAATGAGTAATCTCTATATAACTATTAAAGCAAATCACATTTCTCCAATTCTAGCTATGCCATGTGGCATACTCTTCATTCAGGTCATCCACTTGTCGTCATCCCATTGATTACGATTTTTTACTATTTATTTTAATTTTCTCAAATTGATTAAATTTGGAAAATCATGTGCAAAAATATCACAAAAAGATTGTTTAAGATCTTTCAGATTACAAAAAGATTTTTATGTGTTAATTTTTTAAATTTTGACCTCTCAATATCTTATTATGTTATTTTACAAATTTATAATTTTATTTTTATGATATGACATATCACAAAAAGATTGATTTCTTAATAAATAAGAGAAAAGATTATACATTTTTGTGTTATGGTAGTGTTTTAAATTATATAGTTTTATATATATTACATAATACTCTGTACTACTTATTAACTTTATTAAATTATATTAACCCGCGCATAGCGCGAGACCTGAGCCTAGTGTTTTGTCTAACCTCAAATCAATGAACTTCCTCTGACAAACACTTCATGTATTTTATCATCATAATTTCTATGTTCATTACTGTCATCAATCTAGCTTGCTTAATAATAAACGAGTCTTATAAAATTAGGGTGTGATGATAAATGGTGTAAATAGTTAGTAAGAGCTCAATAAAAAGATGGAGGATATATAATTTACAGATAACTGAAATCTGTTCTAACGTACATAGAGGGCACATGTAAGCATGTGATTAACCCATCAGTCAACGCCAAAATGTTCCTCAAAATCATGAGTAAAGATGCGCAAAGGGCTATTACAATTACGACAAGATTGTTAGGATATCATTGTTAGTAATTATTTAAGTTCTGATCATCATTTATCTATAATAATTCATCGTAAGATAAATCAAATACAATCAATTTGTGCTTGCGTGTCCACTAGTAATATATAGTCTCGATCATTTTTCTCCACATACTCCATAGTTATAAGATCTTGCTTCTACATTAAATACTGAGAAAAAAATAATATTATGACTTAGGTATAGTATATGTACGTGGTGCCGGTGCTGCTTCATGGCTTGTTGCATGGTAATCAAATCTTACATGTGCCAAACTGCCAATCTTACATTAATGATATTAAGATCACGTCGGTAAACATAATAGCACGCTATGTTTGAAAGTTCAAATTTTTTACTTCGGGTTGAATCAGATTTCGGATAATCGGATTTCGGATCAATTGGATTTTTTTGCAATCGGATTTCAGATAAATCAAAATTCGAATATATCAAATTTCGAGCAATTTAATTTCGGGTGAATTCAAATTCAGATATAGCTTCAAATAAATATATGTTTAGAAAGTGTTCTAAAAAATAGACTTATTACTACATTTATTGTGAAGCCTTGGATCAAGAAAGATCTAAGCGTCTAGATGATGACATATGTCGTCACTTGTCACCACCGTCGGACCATCGTCGAACCACCGCCGGACCGTCGTCGGACCACCACCGGCCACCGTCAACCACCTCCGGGTAACCTCCGACCACCGCCGACCACGTCGGACCACCTTCGGGCCTCGCCGGAATAAAATTATCACAAAGATGTATAAAATTGTTCACAAATATTACAAAATTATTTATTACTCAAAAGTTCATTACAATTGGCTTAAATATTCATCACGTTGTTCATAAATGTTCATCACAATGTTCATAAATGTTCATTTAGATATACTATTATACTCTACTGAATGTTCATCACATTCTACTTAAATGTTCACCAACTGAATATTCATCACATTATACTTAAATGAATGTTCATCACATTATACTTAAATGTTCACCAATTGAATGTTCATCATATTATACTTAAATATTCATCAACTGAATGTTCATCAAATTATATTTAAATGTTCACCAAGTTTATTACACTTAAATGTTTATGTTATTTGGACAAACGGCGGACCACCACCGCACCACCACCGCACCACGACTGCACCACCACTGACCCAACATCAAGCCACCGCCGGACCACCACTTATATGGAACACCACTTTAATATTATTTCTATAAAAAAAACTTGATTATCATCAAAAATCACCTAAATGTTCATCATCTCATACTTAAATGTTCGTGATCTCGTACATAAATGTTCACAAGGATTTAATAAAATGTTCATTACTCAAAATTTCATTACAATCGGCTTAAATGTTCATCACGTTGTTCATAAATGTTCATCAAAATGTTGATAAATGTTCATTTTGACATACTCTACTGAATGTTCATCTTATACTTAGATGTTCACCAACTGAATATTCATCACATTATACATAAATGTTCATCTGTTCATCAAACTATATTCAAATGTTCACCAAGTTTATTACACGTAAATGGTTATGTTATTTCGACAAACGACGGACCACCACCATACCACCACGACTGCACCACCACTGACCGACCATCAAGCCATCGTCGGACCACCTGACCACCACTTATGTGGAACACCACTTTAATATAATTTCGAGTAAAAAAATACTTGATTTTCATCGAAAATTACCTAAATGTTCATCATCTCATACTTAAATGTTTAACAAGCACCATTAAATGTTCACAAGGATTTAATACAATGTTCATTACTCAAAGTTCATTACATTCGGCTTAAATGTTCATCACGTTGTTCATAAATGTTCCTCATGTATGTTGTCATAAATTTTAATCAAAATGTTGATAAGTGTTCATTTTAACATACTCTACTGAATGTTCATCACATTTTACTGACATGTTCACTAACTGAATGTTCCTCACATTATACTTAAATGTTCATTAACTGAATGTTCATCACATTATACTTAAATGTTCACCAATTTGAATTAGACTTAAATTTTCCTTTATTTTTATACCATAACTTTTCATTTATAGTTGGGTCACCGTCGGACCTCCACCGGGCCGCCACCGGGTGGTCATCGGGAAGTCGTCGGGTGGTCGTCGAACCACCACACCTACCCCACTACAAGGGGGTAACTAGTTTAATCTAAGTCATTGGATGCCCATATCCAATTTTAATCTTCTATATATATACATAAAAATTGTTGGGTTTGATGAAATAATGACAATTTGGAGAGAGAAAATTAAAGCCCGCATTAAATAACTTTGCATTCTTATTGGTTGATGACACTCATCAATTTAGTACTCTTATTTTTTAATTGGTGAGTTTTATTCATTATAAATGGATCAAACTCTATAAAAAAAATTAAATGAATGTGTGAAGGTTTATAGAATTAAAACTTGATTTTTAAAAAACTAATTTTTTTTTCAATCTATATAATCTAATCTATGTAATCTAATATATAAATTGAGATTTTAGAAATTGGATCAAACTTTATAAATGAGCTTTTATTCTCTCTTATTATTTGAATGGTTTTCTAAACACGTATGTCTGACGCGGCCAAATTTACGAGTCTTATACTTTTTTTGGAGTTGTCCAACAAAAAGACGACACATAACTTTGGACTAAAACAAAAGACACAAAGACCCATTCTTCTCAAATTCCTTACTCTATTTTAATTTTGAATTTCAAAATGGATTAATTTGATGATAAATCTCAAATTCGCTTTTTCTCTATCTTACTCTTAAGTTATGTGAGTGAGTGATTTATGTTAATAGTTTTATTGGGTGTAAATATACTAAAGAATTAAGCATTGTTTCTGGGTAGGTGGATGTTTTTTTTTGTAGTTTGATTATAAGTTGGATAGTTCATATTCTTTGTTATAGTTTGAATTATAAATTGAATGTTTGATATTGAACCATACTGAAAAGGTCAACTTATACTATGATTTAACTTCTCATTTAGAATTATAGAGTCTTAGAGTCCTCCAAAAGGATAAAATGAAAGATTTGTATAATCAAAATGGATTATCATCTCCATCTAAACAAATTATTGCCTAGAAGATTACTCCAGAAGTTGGTAAAAATTAGAAAATGGTGTCTATATATTATCAACCTATGTAATATCAACATGAATCACATATCCAAATTATCTTTCTAGATAAAGGCTAATAGGACGAGAAACTCAATAAAGAGCAAACAAAAAGACGATCAATCAAGGGCTTATAGCCTTTTATATCACACGACATGGATTTTTCTACAGATCAGTAACGTTTATATAAAATGATATAGGCAACGTGTATATACAATGATATAGACAACGTGTATATAAAATGATATAGACGAAGGTAGTATATGTTAATGGTTCAGGTTTGTGATTTTTGATTGGTTAAAAATAAGGTGAGTTATGAATTTTAGAAAAAAGTAATAAAGATATAGGGTAATTATTGAATTCCTTGGCTATTGTGCAAATGTCTTAAATGACATTTTTTAATGAACGGAGGTAGTATATGTTAATTTCATCACTAACTAAGAACACATCATCTTCGTCCTTCCTCTACCACAACCTCCAAACTCATTCTCATCTAATCTCGTTCGTCAATCCATTCGTTTTGTCCCGAAGCCCCCTCCTTCTTCGGTTAAATATTAATATGGGTTATTTAGATATTTTAATCTATTTATATATTATATATCTAGAGGTGAGTTCCGTTGTAACGAGTATTGTGGTGTAACGAGTATTTATCCTCAATGGTATTCAGGTTTGTTAAGGTTGATATTCAACTTTATATAGATCTAGGTTAACTATGCACTAATCGCAGATTTTTTTTTCTGAAATAGGTTTTTTTTAGAAAATATTCCCGATATGAGCTCGTTTTGAAAATAATTCCCAACATAGGCACTCTTATGAGGTTCGGAAATTTTTCAGATATGAGAGATGCTGGTTTTACCAGCGTCTCTCATCCGAAGCAGATTTTTATTTTTTAATTCCCCGTGTAAGAGACGATGCCAGCGTCTCTTACACATAAAATTTAAAAAAAATGGATTTGTATAAGGCGCTGGGAGAACCAGCGCCTTATACAAAGGATTTGTTTTAATTTTTTTTTTTTCAAAGTTTATATATATATATATATTATTATATAAGACTTACTCGTGTTTGGATGGCTCGTATGGGCTCGTTTGAAATCGGAATCGATCACGACCGATTTCGTTGGGTCCGTATTGATCCCAGCTTTCACCAGATATGTCTCTCGCTCGATTCTAATTTCGAACGACCGCATACGAGCCACCTGAACACGCGTAAGTCTCGTGCGTACCTTCTACTGTAAATGGATATTTAGAAATTCGTTCCTCCATATCAGGCGATGAGAGACATATCTGGTGAAATTTGTGATCAATACGGACCCAACGAAACTGGTCGTGGTCAATTCCGATTCCGAACAAGCCCATACGAGCCATCCGAACAAGCGTAAATCTTGTGCATACCTTCTTTCACCAGTTCGGAATCGGAATTGATCACGACCAGTTTCGTTGGGTCCGTATTAATCCCTGCTTTCACCAGATATGTCTCTCATCGCCTGATATGGAGGAACGAATTTGTAAATATCCATTTACAGTAGAAGGTACGCACGAGACTTACGCGTGTTCGGGTGGCTCGTATGCGGTCGTTCGAAATCATAATCGAGCGAGAGACATATTTGGTGAACGTTGGGATCAATACGGACCCAACGAAATCGGTCGTGATCGATTCCGATTTCAAACGAGCCCATACGAGCCATCCAAACACGAGCAAGTCTTATATAAAAATATATATATATATATAAACTTTGAAAAAAAAAAAAATTAAAACAAATCCTTTGTATAAGGCGCTGGTTCTTATACAAATCCAATTTTTTTTTTATAAATTTTATGTGTAAGAGACGCTGGTTTTGCCAGCGTTTCTTACACGGGGAATTAAAAAATAAAAATTTGCTTCACATGAGAGACGTTGGTAAACTCTCATACGTGAAAAATTTCCGAACCTCATAAGAGTGCCTATGTTGGGAATTATTTTCAAAACGAGCCCATATCGGGAATATTTTCTAAAAAAAAGCCTATTTCAGAAAAAAATTCCTAATTAGTTTATCAGGTCAAATTTGATTTATCCATTAGGCTTTATTTCTTCCGTTGATATTCAACCATTCTTCTTCCCTTAAGTCTTTCATCTTCTCACTTGATTGTTGAATTGAAGGATGATTTTACTTAGGGTTTTTTCGGTATAAATATGTCTTGCCTATTACAGTATTTAAATGTCTTCTCGAGTTTTTCATTCTTAATTCCGGTTGTAACCATCGTTGCAATAGTTGTATTGCATCTTACGAGTTTGTAGAATTATATTATATCATCGTTTACTCATTTTAAATTTAATGTCTATTTAATGACTTAAATTTTCCTTTATTTTAGCTCTCTTTCTTTTATTGATGAGGTTTGACTATTAACAGAACACTAAGATGTTCACTCACATCCATGCCTATGATTTTTCCCTAAAGATTTACAATTAAGCAGTTAATAAAATAGCTTGCACTTGCAGGAACTTAATCTGCTATTTAATTAGATCCACACTGCATAATTGTTCACCAAAAATGAAACAAGCCAGCAAAATAACAGAGAGTCATTAAGATCGATCACCCATATTCACATACAGATCCTATTTTATCACATATAATACTTAGAAATAAGAGTTGTCTCTAACATGCATTAGATTGATGTTTTGGTTTTTTCTAGGGTTTGTTTAATAAAAAATATATGTTCAGCTCAGCAATTACTATATTATTATATATCGTTTAGCCACGGACCATAAGAGTACGTTGTCTGTAACATAACCATACAATAAAACATTACTTAACTAATTAAGTATACTAGATTCCTTCTCACTCTCGATCTCCTTTTAACATGAGACAATACGTTTCATTTGGTGAAGATTGAAACATAATAATGAAGTCCCAATATCTGTGCCTCCCTCTCCTAAAAAACAACCCTAACGCCACCAATTCCTCCACCAGAAGACAACCAAACACCTCTCTTTTCGACCGAATTCGCGTTGCGGTTTTCCGGCTCATAATGCTCACCACCCTCTCCAAGGGAGGCGGCGCCGGAGGATGCGGTGTCCGGCCAAACTCCGACGCAGCTCCGACCGCCGTCAACCACCGGAGTCATGTACGGTCGTCACCGGCGACGGTAAGTGGAAGACCGTCTTACTGCAGCTATTATAGAGGAGCGTATGATGATCAACATCAGAGTGAAGCTTTAGCGGATTGTATTGAGTTTCTTAGGAAGTCGGCCGTCATTACGACGTCGTTTGACCAGGATGAGACGGCTTCGCCTAGTGATCAAGTCATTATGCCGGTAATCTTTATGTGAAGTACGTAGTAATTACTATTTGTAATATATAAGCTGCTTTCTTTGATTTTCAGTTTTTTTTTTCTCTCTCTCAATTTTTAATATCAACCTAAGTATGGTAATGTATGTGATCAAGGTGCAAAATGATGCCAGATCTTGGTTGTATTTTTTGGAGTTTGAGGGTGGAAAAATTGTTGTGAGCGTGTGGTTTTTAGATCGAAGCTGAATCGATCAGATGTATGTACTCCGTATTAAAAACTTATGCAGTTTTACGTAACGTTAGATGGTGTGGTGTGACGCACTCTTATGTCTCCCATTCATGCATCCGATCACATCTCATATAACATTCTGAAATCTAGCGTTTGTTCCTGACGGTTCCGCGTGATAATATGATTTAGAGGAGAAGAAAGATAACAAGCACGATACTAATTGAACTCGATATAAGAGCTATTTATTCATAATGGAAGTGAAATCTCTCAATGATATAAATCTTCCAATGTATTACACAGATCTTTCCTCTATATATGTATCGCAATGACATAGCGAGGTGACATCCCCCGCTATAGCTAATAGCAAGCACCATCAGGTCAGTCTGATTTTGAACCGATGGTTTAGATATATACTCCCTCCGTCCCTTTTTGTTTGTGCACAAGTACGGTTTGTTTGTCCACAAGTATGGTTTTTGCGAAAATTAAGAAATTGTAGGAATATAATGATTATAGGAGATAATTGAAGTTTATTGTAATGGTATCTTCACTATGTATCTTCATCAGGTACAAGTCGGAAGGGATGACTTGCAAAATATTATCACCTAAGACAAAGAAATTTTATTTAATGCCAAAAAAAGTTCACCAATTCTTTCGAATCTCTGTATAAGCAAATTGCTTCAAAAGTGTCCAGGTATATACTGTCAATGTCATCAATTTTCGAGTGAAATTCATATGCAACCTGCTAAAGTTGTGGAAGAGTGTACAAAGGGGATGCCTAATTGCCTATCACAGCAAGAAATGGATATTATTAGCTATAAATTGTTAATAATGTTTAATTTTAATAAATATTCAACATTTATTTGATTTGGTAAACTAAACACTTTTTTAATGGTCAACAATATTAATAAAATTGATTGTTGATTTTTTTTTCTCGATGAACAATATATAATTGAAGTGTCAACACCACTATTAATTTGTCAATAACACATAATTGTAGTGTCAGCTCAACTAATATTTTGTCAACATTGCATAAATGAAGTGTTAACTCAACTAATAATCTGTCAACACCGCTAATAACTTGTTAACACAACTAAATAATTTGTCTACACGACTAAATAATCTGTCAACACCACTAAATAATCTGTCAACGTCACTAATTAAAACTGTCTGCAAGAAACTAAATAAATCTTTCATCATCACTAAATAAAACTGTCAATAACACACTAAATAAAATTGTCAACATGACACTAAATAAAATGGTCAACAACACTAAATAAACTCTGAACAAGATATTAAATAAAACTGTTGACACACTAAATAAGCTGTCAACAAAACTAATAATTTGGCATCAATACAAGAAATAAATTGTCAATACACTTATTAAAACTGTCAACACGTACACTAACTAAACTGTTAACAAACTAAAAGTAAATTGTCAACATGCAAATAAAACTGTCAATCATATTAAAAAAAGTGTCAACACACTAATTAAACTATCAATTACAGTAGAAAACTGTCAATAATTCACATCAAATCACACACTTGTAGAGCATATAGTTGTGCTAAAACCCAAATTCAAGAAAAATACATATTGATATTAACAATTGTCTCAACACTAACAGTAGTGTGGTGATGAACATGAGGAAGAGTCTCAATGGAAGCATACCTCTTTGCATTTCCAAACTTGTCTGTCCCACCAATAACTGCCACATAGGACGCAAGAGAAGCAGGCTTGTGGACCCCAAACAGAGACGAAAAGAGGCAGTAGTCGGCGTGGGCGACGGCAAGGCGATGACGAGTCTTTGATGAGGCGGAGACGGTCTCCGAACATGCAGCTTTGTGTGTATGCGGTGGGTTGCTTGTGTGTGGGGAGTGGGATAGGGTAGAAACTAGAAACTTACAATTTAAATGGAGAGTGTAGTTACATACAATAAAATCTCCAAGTTCCAATTTCGTCTACATCTATCTACTGGGCCTCACTTAGCCCCAATTTTATTAGCCCACTTCCCTGTATATGAGGCTCAGAATATCCAAAATGACGCTATCCTCAATTCTTAGACAGCTGATTAATCATGTGTAAGTTAAGCGCGGAGAGATAATATATCCATATAACTAAAGACGTACACGTATGTACGTGTATATGAAGAATTAAGCAAGAGTAGTGGAAAGTGTTAACACTTAACACAGCATGTCATCCCGGTTTGGGTAGGTAAGGGTCCATTTCGATTCCATTTTATAATGCATTTTTGATATAATGCATTATAATTTTAAACTGTGTTTGGATGACAAAAGTTTAACGTATTACATATACAATAAACATCGAGACGGAAAACATATGAATAGTAAGGGATGATAAACTTTAATAGGAGAATTTAAAAGTAAACTTGTATCGGTTATCAATCAATCGCAAGTCATATTTACTATATGTTTATTAAATTTCATATAATGCAAATTAAATTTTAAAGCAAAATAATGCATGCATGGCTATCCAAACGCACCCTAAGTAAAGTATTCAGACATGTCCCTCTCTTCTGGATTGTGTAATATTTCTTTGATTTTGACACTATCATCATTACATTACTTCTCTTTACTGCTTATCACCATTTATTATTTCTTCTTTTCTCCTCTTTTAAGCAATTATAAAAATAACCTTAGGTTTGTTTGATCAGGCCATTATAATAGCTTTTTGTTAACACTGATACTTGTTTAAGAAAAATGATTTGGGAGCTTTGAGACTTATAACTACGGGGGATTTGAATGGGCCGGCACTTTGGAACATTTTGAACGCCCCGTCACAGCGTTAACAAATTTTAGCGAATTTTTTAAAACGCAATATTACAGCGTTTTAAATTTTCGACTCAATAATTAAAAAAATCGATTTCAAATTCAATACCTATAACTATCTACACCAAACAAATACTTAATCATCCCTAATGAATACAAATAATTGGATCAACAAAAAAAATCATTACTTTTATTTGATAAAATATAGATAATATTAAATATGTTTTTGTTTGCTACACCAAATATAGTTGTAAGTTTTTTATTACTCCATAATAATTTTTTTATTATGTAATTAATCAGAACTCAACTATATAAATGATCAATTATATTTTAATCATAAGTTACTATGGACATCATTTTTACTTAAATTCAGTATAAGGATTCCTTTTTTATCTATCTACTAATAAAATTGAAACTTTTCTTGGTGATTTTTTCTTAATCTACACATGGCTGCTTGTGTACGCAAGATAGTTATCATCTGGTTGCAGTCACTTTCCAAATTAAATGGATATTTATAATTTATTTTTCTTTCAAACTGAAAGGATCTCAAAAGAAAAGCCCAAAGTTAATTCACTAGTCACAACCTTTCTTTCTTGTCGACTCTCTTGATCATCAAGTTTGAAGATCTTGCTTATCTAACAAGAGATCGATCGAGTGGAATAATCAAAATACAAGACTGGTTTATTTATTTATTTTATTTATTAATTCATGGATTGGAAAATGATTTGCAGTTGGTAATTAATACTCCGTACAGAGTAAGCTAGATAAAGCTGTGGCAGCCCTACATTCCCTCCGACCATGACTATCAGAATTTTGCGTGTAATCATTTTTATCTTTTTTTTTTTATGAAAATAATGAGTACTCTGTCTCTTTATTTCCTTCTTGTTTCACTAAGGCACGTATGACGATGTGCGTTTTGTTTTATCAATATCTCTAATTATAAATTAGTAAAATTTATAAAATTTGAATATTATTAAAGTACTCGAGAAGACGAATAAAATAAGACCACACATGACTATGTTTTTATCTATATATTGGTCGAAATTACGAATATTATTTTGATGTGTGAATAGTGTCAAAAACAGAATCAAGAACGAAATAGTGGGACGGAGGAGGGAGTATGTTTTAAATTAAATTTTCCATTCTTTGAATTGCAATTAGATTCAATTTGCATGTGATCGAAGAAGTTGAAGTTTGAGTCTATTAATTTGAGCTGGGATTATACGTCAGAGAATCACCCCCAAATCTCACTCTCTCAGACAAACATGTACTTGACACACATCATCTTCTACAATTTACTCATTTACTTACCAGAAACAGACCCTTGTTTTCTTTCTTTTTTATATATATAAAAAGATAGAAGCCACGGACCGGTGAGGCTTCCTACTTTGATCGAAGTAATAAGTTTTGCATGTATAATAAGAGTTTAACGATGGAACTAGTCTCAGAACAAACATAATCTCGGGTAGGAATATATATT
Organism: Oxyria digyna; assembly: GCA_029168935.1. Lineage (NCBI taxonomy): Eukaryota > Viridiplantae > Streptophyta > Magnoliopsida > Caryophyllales > Polygonaceae > Oxyria > Oxyria digyna. The sequence goes on along the minus strand of JAPVLV010000010.1, from coordinate 20,042,618 downwards.
TCGAGGCCTATATTAATTCATAGTCAACTAGGATTACAAGTATGAATGGTTTGAAAAGACGATCACTTACAAAACAAATATATATTGTTTATAAAGAAGTACCCCAAAAGTTATGATCTAGTTAAAAATCTTTGATTCATTTTAACTTCTTCATTTCAATAAATATTGTTGAGGTGAGTTCAAACATTTTATTATAAGCAATAATATTTCTTATTATAAATTTTATTTAAATTATCAAAATACAACCCCGTACAGATTACGAGTCTAAAACTATAGTTAATTAAGTATGTGATCTCCCATTTCAAGAAATTAATTTTTTTTACCTTAGACATAAGTTAAATAAATTTGAAAAGATAAATTTTTTTTTTTTGTGTAAGCAAGGAACGAGACCTCTTTTATTAGAACAAACCCCGCACCCCTATATAAGGGAAGGATGTCAATTTTAAAAGTTGAACTCCCGATACGTGTAACACTTCGGTACAAGAGTTTTGGCGAAAAGATAACTATTACTCCGTATAATAGAAGAAAATTATAAACTCATCACAAAAAAATTATAATATATACTGCTAATAGTGTAAATAATACGGAGTATCTTTTTACATTAGCTTTGTCCTACTATACTAAAGACATATTAAAAAAATCAAAATAAAGTGATATTGCACAATTAATTGACAAACCCCCAAAAAAACTGATAGCACAAATTATCATAGTAGCATCTGCGTATGATGGAAAAACAAGTCATGATTATTACTTCACTGATTACTCATATATTCCCTCTGTTTCAAAATAATTGTCATTCTAACATTTATCACACATATTAAGAAAATAATTGATTGTGTTTTGAAAATCTAACTTTTTCTCAAATTAATCATCCACCTCCATTTACAACCAACTAGATTTTACTCGCTCGTGCTACGCACGAGCTAAATGAATTTTTAAGATAAATTTAATTAATATTTATAATATTTTCGATATATCTAATTAGTATATTAATTTGAACCTATAATCATATCTTTTTAATATTAGTTATATATAATAATGGTTTTTGTCTAATCTTTATCTTTTGTCAATATCTTTTTTATTATCTTGTTGAATATCTTTAACTAAAGATATATTATTATGATTAATATCTTTGAGAATATATTGGATTTTTTCGGTGGGCCAAGCAAAAGTTCAAAGCTCAATCTAAGATGAATTAGAATATGAATTAGAATGCGTAATATTGTCCCGTATGTTTCACTTATATTTTACTTTGAATCTTGATAATAATTTTTAAATCTATTATTGTGTTCAATTATTTTGTTATATCTTTAAATAAATTAAATATAATTTAAAAAATTAAATAATAAAGTACATAAACATACTAAATGCATACACGACACGGGAAAAATATAAGCTTAAACATTAATTGTTTAGGAAAAACTAATTAAAATATTTTCAACTTTTACCAGAAGACCAAAATGTAGATCAAACGACATTAAAAAAATAAGAAAATTCAATAACAATATTGCACATAATAATAGTTTTTATGTACGTTGCAGAACATTTCTCTTCGAATTTAGAAAATATTTAATTGAAATGGTAATTTGGCTGTTATTTGTTTATAAATTTTAAGTTGGGGTTCTTATTTTTTTACTGATTTAAAAGTTGAGATTAATTTTATCTAAAGTAAAAATTGAGATTTTTTTTGTTTTCGTATTGTATTATGTAAATTTAGGTTACTACTAAAGAATACCTTTGTAGGATATTTTGTTTTTGATTGTCTAACGAAATAATAATCATATAATTTTATTTTACCAAAGGAGAAATATTAAAATTTATAAAAATTAATCTTTTTTAGCGTCAAATATTTACTAATGAAGTTCTTTGTCATTATAGATATTTCTAGAATGGGGGAAACAGATCAAATAGTTATATTAAAATATTGAATTTATATGTTATTATATCCTAAGTAGACTTGTCAAAAGCATACCAAACAATGAAGCCGTTTGGGTCAAAGCTGAATTGATCCGTACTTCTCGAAACTCGTCGAGTGACCCACTTTTCACATATTTTCTTTCATTTAAATGAATTCTATTAAATAATAATAACATAATAATATTTTATTATAAAAATATTGTTTAAATTTTATTTTCTTTATTACAATAAAAATATTGAACCTTTGAAACCCACTGGGTTGACCCGACCCAAACTCGGCCAATGGTCGACCTGCTTAACCCAAACCCGTTTTCCATCTGAACTCAAACCCGACCCGTTTGACCCGTTCGCCAGATCTAATTTTCCTTTATCAAATAATAGGTGAAAAAATGTTACCGGGAAATAAAGAGGTTAAGATTTAAAAAGTATTTGCTAAATATATCTTCTTCTTTTTTATTTATTCAGAAAACATGTTACTTATACATTTTATAAATCATTTTTTCTATCTTAACCCGTAATTTTAATAAGTTGATATGATTTATGTTGGCTTATTTTATTTATAATACATTTTATCTAAAGAAAATTTTATTTATGCATATATTTGATATTATTTCCAATTATATGACCCTTAAAAAATTTGTTTATTTCAATTATATGAGCCTTAAAAAAAATTATTTCTATTAAAATATGATTTATCATGTTCACAAAATATTATTTTTCTTAATTTAATTTATCGTTATTTTTTTTATTATATTCTTTAGTTTTAATATTTTCCATTATAAAAGGCAATATTTTATTTTTTATTGAACTTTTTTTTATGGATCAAGCAAAAACTCAATCCAAGATGAATATATTCATGAATATCTTTGTGAATATCATGTGTGAATATTTTTCAACCACCCCCAAAAATATTTTTTCAATTATATTATCCTTATAAAATATAATTTCTTTTTTAACTTAGTAAAAGATAATATCTTTATTAAGAAATAGATTTATGTAGTTTCTTAAAAGATAATCTTTAATGTAATAGTAATATATTTGTTTGAAAAATATATGTGGAAATTTCTTTTTAAAATATCTGTGTGAATATTTTTCAATCACCCCCAAAAATATTTTTTCAATTATATAATCCTTATAAATTATAATTTCGTTTTTAACTGAGTAAAAGATAAAATCTTTATTAGGAAATAGATTGATGTAGTTTCTTAAAAGATAATTTTTAATTTAATAATAATAAATTTGTTTGAAAAATATATATGGAAATTTCTTTTTAAAATATCTCGTGTGAATATTTCCAACCGCCCTAAAAATATTTGTTTAATTATATAATCCTTATAAAATATAATTTCGTTTTTAATTTAATAAAAGATAAAATCTTTATTAGGAAATAGATTTATTTAGTTTCTTAAAATATAAATCTTTAATTTAATAGTAATAGATTTGTTTGAAAAATATATGTGGAAATTTCTTTTTAAAATATCTTTTGTGAATATTTTTCAACCACCTCTAAAAATATATTTTCAATTGTATAATCCTTATAAAAATTAATTTCATTTTTAACTTAGTAAAAGATAAAATCTTTATTAGGAAATAGATTGATGTAGTTTCTTAAAATATAATCTTTAATTTGATAGTAATAGATTTGTTTGAAAAATATATGTAGAAATTTCTTTTTAAAATATGTAAACATTTAATATTAGACTGTTATTCCGGTGGTTCAAGCAAAAGCCCAATCCAAAGTGAATATATTCATGAATATCTTTGTGATTATCTGATGTGAATATTTTTCAACCACCCCCAAAAATTATATATATCATGATGATATGATATGATATGATATAATTACATTATTAAAAATATTTAATACATACGACCCGTGCATGACGCGGAAACACGTTAGTATTACACTAAAACCGACTCAATAAAATTTATTTGACAATGATATACATGTAAGAAGCTACATGAATTTCTATATCACCGTTTTCTTTATAACATCTTATTATTCAAATTTATTATATATTACTCCCTCCGTCCCCCTTTGTTTGTCCTATGACGGAATTTGACACTATTCACCTATTAACGCAATTTGCTCGATTATTCTCAATCTTTGTGTATTAATATAGTCATATAGGGTCTTGTTTGATTCGTCTCATTTAATACTTTAACAATATCAAGATTTTATAATTTTTAATAATATGTAGTTAGAGATATTAACGACGCAAAACATGCATCGGCAAGTGTGTAAACGCGTAAGAGGACAAACAAAGTGGGACGGAGGGAGTATAATAATATACAAGGTCCGTTAATTCTTATCATTTTATTTATATTATTAGAAACATATTATTAAAATAATTTCGTTTTTAAAAGATAATCTATTATTTAATAATAATACATTTGTTTAAAAAATAGGTGGATTTGTTTAAAAAAAATGTGAACTTTAATAATAAGACTTTTTTTTCGGTGGCCCAATCAAAAGCCCAACCCAAAATGAATATATTCATGAATATCTTGTTTGAATATTTTTCAACCACCCCCAAAAATTATATATATTATGATATTATGATATGATATGATATGATATGATGATTAGGATAGGATAGGATATGATGATTATGATATGATGATTATGATATGATTATTATAATACGATGATTATCTGTGTGGCAAAGAATTTATTATCTTTTTACCATCTAAATATTCTATCAAGTTATCTTTCATAAAATCACACCTAGATCTGTTATATAAATTTTATCCTCTATTAGCTCATTAAAAAAGGTCTAATATTAAATCCAAATAGATATACTATGATAAGATAAACAAATTTATATATGAAATTAAAATTCATCATCCACTCCAATGTGTTCTACAATACGGAGTACTATATAGTATATACCTAGTCATGATATTAAGAAATTAAACATATCTTCTCCCTTTAATACGAACATTAGACTCTTTTTTTGCCTAAATAAAAGCCCTACTAAATATGAATATGTTGAATATCTTGTTAAATATTTTGGGTGAAATTTTTTTAACAATCCAAAAAATTGTATATAGGATATTATTATTATGATATGATGATTATCTTTGTGGTAAAGAATTTATTATCTTTTTACCATCTAAATATTCTATCAAGTTATAATATAAGATTTACATTTTATCCTATATCTTGGATCGTAACCTTTATCATTTTTATTATTTTTTAATAATGTTTTTTTTCGCTGGCCCAAGAAAAAAATATTGGGTATTTTTTCCGGTGGCCCAAGCAAAAGTCCAACCCAAGATGAATATCTTGTTGAATATTTTGGGTGAATATTTTTCAACCACCCCCAAAAATTATATATATTATTACAAATTTCAACACAAAAATGTATGATATTTATGTAATTAATTGTCTTGAAATCCTATAATGACAAATATATTGAAATAAAATTTAGAGGCTAGAATGAGTATTATTGTGAAACGGAGGGAGTAATTAAGGTGACTGTAATTAGTAACCTTAGTTAAAAATAGTAGAAACCCTAGGGTATATGGAATAGCCGAATAGGTAAGGGCAAAAGAGTAGATGATAATGATTCGCAGCTAATTTGGAAATAAGAAACACTCAAAACAGTAACAAAGAAGCCGTTGTCGATGGATGCGTCTTTTCTGCCGCGAGCGTTTTGAGGTAAAACAGTGTTAAGCCGCTTCCAGCCACCGTTACAAAAACTATAAATATTTTTATACTCGATCATATATAGTCGCAAATTCCGATACATGCCACTATATTCGTTGCTCCTACCTATCCTCCTATGATTGATTTTCACTGCATCTTGGGAATTGAAAGAGAAGGCACGTGCTTCCTTCCTTCCTTGTACTACTACGTTGATTTGACAATTGAGAATAATTACACTCGTAGAAAAATCTTCCTTACTTTACTCTCTAACTACTGTACATTTTTTTAATACGATCTGCCCTACCAACCATCGATCTACATATCCCCATTGTTTTCTGAATATTCTCTTCTTTACACTACATATTGTAGGGACTAGTAACTCTACTCTTGTGTACTCTTTACTACGGAGTATTCCAGTATATCATGCAATAATGGATCGGAACTCACAATTGTTTTTCTTTTTAGCTAGCGTTTTACACAACTTTTCATCAAATCCATACCGATCCTATATGCAATCCCACAGTATGTAATTGGAAATTGCATTGCAGTGTTTTTTATCATTGTTTGAATAATTGGTTTGAATGGTGTATGATACTTTAAAATGTACTCCCTTCGTCCCCTAATATAAGGCTCATTTGCTTTTTTTTGACATTATTTACAAACCGAGAGAATCTTCTCGTTTTCTTCCAATATATAGAAATAAATATAGGCATGTGAGATCTCGTTTGATTCGTCTCAATGAGGTACTTTGAGAATATTAAAAAATTATAACTTTTATCATCGTATATTTAGAGATATTAACGTTACAAAACGTGTCTCGACAAATGTTTCAAAAACAAATGGAAAGATCATTAAGGGGTGGAGGGAGTACTCCGTAGAATATATTTCAAACTAGTTACGGAGTATATAAACATTGTCGCGTTATTTCGTCACAATGAGATTGCATGCAATATTCACATATTATTATTTGTCAAATTTGGGTCATAATCAAGGCAAAAATAAATATAAATATTACAAAGTAGTAAACAATTGATTGTCATATATCCTTTCTATAGTTTCAAATCAGCTAAAAAAAAGTAACAAATATTACAAAATGTTAAATAATTAAATATTGAAAGGTAAACAAATATGTATAATATCTATGATATTATATAGTTTTTTTTAATATACTTTGTTATTTATATATCTCTAATGATAATATTTCTATCAATTTGTAAATAAATGAAAAACAATTTAAGATTGGAAAGCAAATAAATAGAAAAGGTTGATGTCGACGATGGGTGGTTAAGTGTTTGTTGAGTTGTTTTTATGGTTGATTAAAAAATAATTTTCAACAGAGTTGGTGGTTTAGAGCTATATAGTCCATATTATGAGTAGTTAAATCCATTTTTTCCTAAATACTAGTTGTATCAATTATTAGTTATTACCTAATAAAATATCTTACAATTTAAAAAGGTAGACCAATCTCGTTACGGTACGAGAATTAATCTAGTGAACAATTATTAGCTTGTTCTCTCCGCCACATCATCATAAGAAACTTCATCTTATTTTATCTTACAGCCCAAATACTCAATTTTAAGTTTCTTTTCTTGTCATTCTTACATCATTTTATTTCCCATAAATATACTATCAAATATTTATCAAATTAAAAACTTAAATAATAAAAAGTAATAAGTGATTTATTGTAATTGTTTGATATATATTACCTAAAATTAAAGTATAATAGAAAATGTTATCACAACTAATGTACCATTACTTATTACGTGCCATGGAAAAAATATGTAAATAAAAACTATTACTCTATATAATATTAAAACAATCTAACTAAAAATTATTTCAAAACAAGTTGGTAAAATTTTGGCAGATGAAGTGTACGGCAGAAGTAAAAAAAATGGGTAGAGAAATTGGGTAGATTAATTATGATGTGTTTTCTCTTTTTCTTTTTTTTTTTATGAGAGAAATAAATTTTCTACTAGAGAACTTTTTTTTTTTAGCAGAAACCATCAAAACTTCATTAAGCTAAATCAGCATCCAATAAGACATTCAATTCGGAAGAGAAAGCAAAATGAAAACTAAAAAGAGATTCAGTGGCAGGTTTTATCTTGGCCATAAAATGTGCAGGCTTGTTAGCCTCTCGCCTGATGTGTTTCCACGAACAGTGTTCAAAGCCTCTTTGAATTCTCCAAATCTCCTTCATGAACCAACCAAGGGAGCCCTTCCACTAACATTTCCTGCGGAGTTTAGACACAATCGACAAAGAGTCTGACTCGAAGATTACTTTCCTAAATCCCCGCTCAGCACAACACTTCATAGCCCAATAAACAGCTTCAGCCTCAGCAAATTCGGCGCTTGGGGAAGCTTCAGTTAGTCGGGTTCCCAGCAGAACACCTCTTCCATCCTCATCACGTACCACAAAGCCAAGCCCACTCCTATTTCCTTCAGTCCACGCAGCATCACAGTTGATTTTTAAGAAGCTCGGCCATGATGAGGCTAAAGTCGTAGTGCCAAATCAAAGAAAACCCTAAACACTAACTAGAGTATAGCAAGTAAGTAGAGGTCGAACCCAAGGGAATCAAAACACCAAATCAATGCAGTCAAGTGAAATATCAACTAGTAATAAGTAGCCAAATGGGGGGGGGGTTGATTGTGATGAAGGATCATCTGTACAGCAACCGACATTTCCGGTCCCCGAGTTTGAAGGTGCATTGACTCGTTCGAGAGCTAAGGAAGTCCAACAAGAGCTAGAAAAGTTAGTAGCGTTCTTCAGGTCCAAGGAGTTGAATACAGACGAAGAACCACCATTGAAGACTGTTCTAATGATCGAGGTTCGAGAACGAGCAGAAGACTGCAGAGAAGAACCGCGACCGCGGCTGGAAACCGCGCCCGCGTCTCACTCGCCCAACCGCGCCCGCGGCTCCATAACCGCGCCCGCGGCCGGGAAACTCGGCGAGTTCATTAACTTCGCCGAGGCTTCCTTTTGAAACATTATTTTCGGATGTTTAATTGTTTTTCGGGATTATTATTTTAGGAGATGCTTTTTATTGTTTATTTCTTTAGTTGGCACCCTTATGAACCCTATATAAGGCTGCCTTAGTTGTTGTTTTGCCCCCCCCAGACTTTGATATTGAATACAGCGTTTATCGTTTTTCCTCCCAAAATAGAGCTTTTGTGAGAAGAGTGCCCCGTGTGCATTGTTGTTGAACTCGCCGTAGTTGTACTTGTGTGTGTCAATCTCTTCCATAAGATTGGTGCTATCGGGACTCCATAGAGCATCCTCCAGGTGCCTTGACCCACCATAGTCATTGTGTTTGGTTGTAATCATCCGTTGGGGTTTCTTCATCATTCGGTAAGGTTCTTGTTCTTAAGTTCAGGGGTTTTATCGTTGTTTGATTTGGTTCCAATTGGCCTATCATTCGACTTATCCTTCTTTCATCTCATTCTAATTCCGCCTTTCTTCTCTGTTCGAGTTTCTGTTCGAGGTTTGGTGTCTAGATCGGACAACAGCGGCTTATCCCCGCATCAAATTGGTATCAGAGCTGTGTTGACACCATTCGTCTTCACAAGAACATACAGAGACCCCCTATCCAGAAAATCACAAAAAGAGTCAGCTTTTATTTTCTTGTTTGTCAGTTTCTTTCAGAAATTGATATTGAGTCTTCCATTGCTTTGATATTTCTTGTTGAGTCATTACAGGTTGTGTGCAAGAAGCTTGGATCGATTAGTGTTGGTGGAGATCGAAAGATTGGAGTTTGGAGCAACCTTGTTCCCAAAATCCATTCAGCCCTTCATCCATCACAAAATCTATCCATCCCTACCAAAACGCAGCCGTCAAAACCCTAGAAGAGTTGCTGAAAATTTCAGTACTTGCACCCCAAGCCAAGATCTTCAAGGAAGGAAATCTTATCTTCTCTACAAGGAAATCAAGGTGGTTAGTAGTTTCTTTTATTTTAAAATCCGAATTTTCTGAGATAGTATCTCAGATCAAGTATGTAATTTCGTTTTGTTTAGTTGAGACAAAAAAAAAAATCGAAAAGTCTCAAAGTCAGTAGTTTATTTTACGTTTTGTTGAGTCAAAGTCTAGTTTGATATTGTTTAAGTCGGATCTCAAGAACTCAAAGGAAATCGGGTTGAACGAGCCCGAACGGAAGCGAGAAACCACCAGTCCGCGACAGAAACCGCGCCCGCGGCCCAGTAGCCGCACCCGCGGTTCAAGCCGCGCCCGCGGAATTCAGGCCGCGCCCGCGGCTCCGCCTCAGAAGCCACTGTTCGAAATCCGCGCCCGCGGACTTCAGACCGCACCCGCGGAACCGTCACTGTTTGCCTTTCCATTCCTTTCAGATACGAGCCTCAATTATTACCTAACCCTCCCGACTCCGTCTTTGATCCTTCAATCGACATCAGTCGGAACAAGTTAAGGTACGCTTCCTTTTGGCTCTTCTTGAAATTCGAAGCTTAATTCATATCTCTGTTTTGCATTCTCATTCTTGCAAAACGCCTTCGAGTCTTTGTTTCTTTCTTTCGTTGAGTCATTTTGCTTTGAGTCAGAACCTTGAAGTTGAAACCCCGTCCCTACACTAGCCATCTCCATCTCTACCATCACTCATATTAGTGCTAGGAGCTTGATAGTTTCAATCTATTGGGTTATTGGTACATACAAGGCAATTCATCAAGAAAAGCTTGTTACAACAACAATTGAGAGAGCGTGCAGAGGAAAACATACGAGAGTAAACACTTGCGAGTTGTTTTCATTTACACTCACTTAACATTGTTCTGTGTTAGTCCTTTCTTTGATAATGGACAGGTTAGTTTCTCCCAAAAGGAGACCTCCAAGAGGATATCAGCAGGAGTACATGGAGAGTGAAGATTGGCAACTATACCGAGATGTCCAAAGAAGAAAAGGACGTGAGCTAGAGCAAATTGGTCTTGCCAAGATCAAGCTGAACATTCCAAGATTTGAAGGTTGGGACGTGGATGAGTATATGGAATGGGAAGCCAAGGTTGAGCAGATTTGGAGTTGTCATAACTTCATGGAATTTCAAAAGGTAAGATTTTTCGTTCGTGAATTTACCGGCAATGCACTGAAATGGTGGAATAATCTTGAGAAAGAAAGAAGAAGAGCACTTGATCCAGCTGTGAACACTTGGAGGCAAATGAAGACCTTAATGAGAGCTCGCTTTGTGCCTCCATATTTCGCGCGTAAGCTCAGGCAAAGGTTGGAAAATTTGAGGCAAGGAACCATGTCAGCAGAGGAGACATACAATGCCATGAAGGCTGCTATGGTTCGAGCTAATGTTCATGAAAATGAGGAGACTACTATGAATAGGTATCTTCATATACTAAACTCTTATTTAGCTAACAAAGTATATTTGTATAGCTACTCCTCCATGGAAGAATTGTTGCACTTGGCCATCAAGATTGAGAGGAGAACAAAGGCCAAGAAGCAAAAAGAAATAGAAAAGGCTACAGAAGAATGGCAAGCGCGAGTGGAAGCGCGAGTGCAAGCGGTAGTGAAAAACAGCTTTGCTAAGTTAGAAGCCGAGCTTGAGCGTTGGAATTGTCAAGTCAAAGAGGCTGAAGAAGGAAAAGGATAAGAAGCCAGAAAGGAATCTAAGGATTGCCTCTCCATCACAAGAAGTTAACCCAGGGAGCACTTCTAATCTTTCTACTAAAATTGAAGATGTTTTGTGCTTAAACTGTGAAAGTAGAAATCATATGATTAGTGATTGTCCTGATATGCTTAATCACCTAGAACAAATTGAGATTGAATATGAAATAGGTGATAGTATTGATGATGTTGTTTGTATTGATGATCCTAAAACTGATTTAGATAATGAGATTGAAATTGATTATGAGCATGTTGATTCATTGATTGATAGGAAGGATTTGCATGTACAAACTGCTCATTGTGTTGAAATTCTAGGAGAAACTCATTGTCTAGATAAAGTTGAGGATTGCAACATGATTATTGATGAAGGTAGTTGTGGTAATATTGCTAGCATGGAATTGAATACTAAATTGCAAATTACTTCATTATGCTACCCTAGTCCTTTAAAACTGCATTGGATGATTGATTGTGTTGATGTGATTTTGAACAAGCATGTTAAGGAAGCCATGACATTAGGACATTGTGATGATACTATTTCATGTGATGTTGTGCCTATGCAATCTTGTCAACTTTTATTGGAATATCCATGGCAATATGATAAGAGAGTTGCTCATGATGGTTTTGCTAGTTGTTATTCGTTTACATTTCCTAGAAAAGATGTTGTTCTTCCACCTATGGTTCTTTTGCAGGTCACTGATAAGTATGACAAAAGGAAAGACAAGGACAAAGGAGCTAAAGGGATGAAGGAAAGCAATGCACTCCAGCAGCAATCCATCGTTTCCTCAAGGTGGAGCTATGCACTCAAGACATTCAAGAGGAAGTTGTGCATCAAAGAGGATGGCGCCTATGAAGATCGTTCAATCATTCATATCAAATATGATTCGAGGTCGAATCCTTTTCAAGAAAGGGCGTTTGAAGAGCTAAAACGCAGATTGACCGAAGCGCCATTGCTTGTGCTTCCCGACTTCACTAGGCCCTTTGAAGTGGAATGTGATGCCTCAGAAGTTGGCATAGGAGGAGTACTCATGCAAGAAGGTAAGCCTATTGCTTTCTTTTCTGAAAAGTTGAAAGGTGCAAGTCTAAATTACTCTACTTATGATAAGGAATTGTATGCATTATATAGAGTACTTAAGACTTGGCAACACTACCTATGACCTAGAGAGTTTGTTTTACATACCGATCATGAATCTTTGAAACATTTTAGGAGCCAAGACAAACTTGATAGGAGGCATGGTAGATGGATGGAATTTATTGAGACTTTCCCTTATATTATCAAATACAAGAAGGGAGAGGACAATGTTGTTGTTGATGCACTATCTAGGAGGCATGCTTTAATTGTTCAACTTGACTCTAAGGTGTTAGGCTTTGTTTACATCAAGGAGTTATATCGTAATGATGTTGATTTTGGTGCTATTTATAAGCAATGTTTAGATAAAGGAACTTTGGATAAGTTTTACTTGTTTGATGGTTTCTTGTTTAGGGCTAGTAAAGTATGCATACCTAAGTGTTCTTTGAGATTATTGCTTGTTGAAGAAGCCCATAAGGGTGGATTAATGGGACAATTTGGTAGAGATAAGACATATCATATGTTTCATATTCACTTTTATTGGCCCCATATGCTTAGGGATGTTGAGCATTGTTTGAAAAGATGCTTGGAGTGTCTTAAGGCTAAGTCTAGAGTTAAACCACATGGATTGTATACTCCTTTGCCTATTCCTACGACCCCATGGGTAGACATTAGTATGGATTTTATTGTAGGGTTGCCTAGGACTAAGAAAGGGAGAGATTCTATTTTTGTGGTTGTTGATAGATTTTCTAAAATGGCTCATTTTATTGCTTGCAACAAGACGGATGATGCTCATCATGTGGCTGACTTGTTCTTTACCGGAGTTGTTAGGTTACATGGAGTACCAAAGACTATTGTGAGTGATAGGGATGTGAAATTTCTAAGTTACTTTTGGAAAACTCTTTGGGGAAAACTAGGGACTAAACTACTATTCTCTACATCTAGTCATCCTCAAACTGATGGTCAAACTGAAGTAACCAATAGGACCTTAGGAACCCTTTTGAGAGCCATTCTTAAGAAGAATTTGAAAGCTTGGGAAGAAGCCTTACCGCATGTTGAGCTTGCCTACAATAGAGCCATCCATTCCTCAACCTCGCTGAGTCCCTTTGAATGTGTGTATGGTTTGAATCCACTAACCCCTTTTGATCTTATGCCGTTACCTACGAAGGAGCGAGTGGATTTCAATGCAGGAAAACAGGTTGATCACATCAAGGAAATTCATGAGAGGACAAGAGCTAAATTGCTAGAAGTAGCTGCTACAAATGCTAGCAAGGCAAATAGGAAGAGGAAGAAGGTCATCTTCAAGGAGAGAGACCTCGTGTGGGTCCACTTTAGAAGAGAGCGTTTCCCCAGCAAACGCCACTCAAAGCTGTCCCCAAGAAGTGATGGGCCATTCAAGGTGCTTAAGAAGATTGGAGATAATGCTTATGTCTTGGAGCTTCCCGGTGACTATCAAGTGAGTGCTACCTTCAATGTGCAAGATTTGACTTTATTTGAGGGTGAAGAAGAAGAGGAGATGGATGATTCGAAGTCGAATCCTTTTCAAGAAGGGGAGGGTGATGAAGGATCATCTGGACAACAACCGACACCTCCGGTCCCCGAGTTTGAAGGTGCATTGACTCGTTCGAGAGCTAAGGAAGTCCAACAAGAGCTAGACAAGTTAGTAGCGTTCTTCAGGTCCAAGGAGTTGAATACAGACGAAGAACCACCATTGAAGACTGTTCTAATGATCGAGGTTCGAGAACGAGCAGAAGACTGCAGAGAAGAACCGCGACCGCGGCTGGAAACCGCGCCCGCGTCTCACTCGCCCAACCGCGCCCGCGGCTCCATAACCGCGCCCGCGGCCGGGAAACTCGACGAGTTCATTAACTTCGCCGAGGCTTCCTTTTGAAACATTATTTTCGGATGTTTAATTGTTTTTCGGGATTATTATTTTAGGAGATACTTTTTATTGTTTATTTCTTTAGTTGGCACCCTTATGAACCCTATATAAGGCTGCCTTAGTTGTTGTTTTGCCCCCCCAGACATTGATATTGAATACAGCGTTTATCGTTTTTCCTCCCAAAAGAGTGCTTTTGTGAGAAGAGTGCCCCGTGTGCATTGTTGTTGAACTCGCCGTAGTTGTACTTGTGTGTGTCAATCTCTTCCATAAGGTTGGTGCTATCGGGACTCCATAGAGCATCCTCCAGGTGCCTTGACCCACCATAGTCATTGTGTTTGGTTGTAATCATCCGTTGGGGTTTCTTCATCATTCGGTAAGGTTCTTGTTCTTAAGTTCAGGGGTTTTATCGTTGTTTGATTTGGTTCCAATTGGCCTATCATTCGACTTATCCTTCTTTCATCTCATTCTAATTCCGCCTTTCTTCTCTGTTCGAGTTTCTGTTCGAGGTTTGGTGTCTAGATCGGACAACAACGGCTTATCCCCGCATCAGATTGCAAGAACACACAAGTAACCAGTAATAAGCAGAGGAAGTTTGAGTGAGAATATTATGCGAAGGGGTTTCACCTAGCAAGTATCCACACAACAGTCAATCAAGTTGATCATAGATTTATCTCAAGTTCTATTCAATCCTAGAGAATGTTCCTATTCCAATCTTTAATATATAAGCAGGCCAACCGGTCCTGATAATACTTACTATTCAGCAATCAGGGAAACCTCTCAAGATTAGATGAAATAGCAGCAAAGGGCATAAGAATCATAAGGATGCATGCAATAACTTACAACCGTCAAGTATTAACATGCAATTAATTCTCTTTCATAAAAGCAATCAACTACCAGATCATGCAGATATGAGTGCTACAATGACAAGGAATTCCACCGTATATTCCTAGTCTAGCAATAGAAAACTATCAATCAAACTAGGTGATCAAGCTTGCAAAACTAATAGAAATCAATAGATGAAGAACAAGAGAATTAATACAAACCCATAGGAAAAGAACAAGAGTTTAGAAATCTCACAACTTAATAACTGAAGGTTTCAACCGCTAAGTAAAACAATGGGGATTAGTTCCTGCTCATGGTTGCAAAACTAAATTGTCTGATGGAAAAGATGATGATAAGATGAAAAAGCTTCTAGGGTATATAAAGAGTCTTACCCTAGAATAATATCCTAAAAGATAAATCCTAAAACTAATTAAAAGGAAAATAAGGAAAAAGAAATAAAAAGAACAAGGAAACAAAATAACACACTCGTCCAAATATTTGCCCAGCTGCCTGCTTCTTTATTTAGACCGGCCCAATCTTCCATCCTGGCCCATGTATTGCACAACCCACTCCAACGAAGTAGCATTCAGCACAATACCCGCGATCGCGGTCGCTGATTTCTTCTCGAATGGCTTCTGTTGAATGATGGCGATTGCCTGGATGGTAGTGGCGATCGCGGTTGGCGTCGCAGAAGCTTCTTCAATCTTCTTCGGTTCTGATCTTCATTTCTTCACTTCTTAATAAATATCTCAGAACATAATAATGACTCGAAACACATATGATAATACTCCTAAACTAATGTAATAATCCCTAGTTACGCCATACAAAGTGTAGCATATCAGGCCCCGATTTCACCCAGTTGCTTCTCCCTACATCAGTCTGAATGGCCAGTTTGGTCTGCAACCTGCACGACTGGAATTCAGCAAGAACTTCCGAGCATTCAGCTGCCAGACCTTCGAAGGAAGAATTGAGACCTTCGAAGATTCTTTTGTTTCTTGCCTCCCAAATTCTGCAGCAAAGAACATCCCAGAGCTCTGCCTCGCTCGATTCATTGCACACCACTGCCTCAAAAAATTCCCAAATCGAATTTGCCTTAACTCCCCAAAATTGCAGGTTAGGAATCTCCTCCCACATCTTACGAACTTCTGGATAGTGGAATATAATGTGAATTTCTGTTTCTGGACGCCCACAACTCTCACAGAAATCATCACCTGTAACCCTTCGTTTGTGCAGGTTTGTCTTTGTGGGTAGAATTTCATGGCAGGCTCTCCAAACAAAATTTCTGACCCGGGGAGGAATTTGCAGCTTCCACAATTTTTGTCATAACAGATCAGCTTTATTAGACGAGGCTGAGGTCCCATCCGCTTTCTCCTCCAGTTCGTCCCGCAGAATCATCTGGTAAGCAGATCTGACAGAAAATATTTCATCCTTAGAATGGTACCAAATCATTTCATTTGCTTGGGCAGCACTCGTCAACTTCATTTGTAGTATAATATCAGCATCAATCGGTATAAAGGTGGACCGTATTAGAGCTTCCTTCCATTTGCCTGTCTCCCAGTCAATAAAATCAACTAGTCTGGTGCTTGCAGTTGGAATCCCAGTCCGTATAGCCTTGAAAATTTTAGGTCTGGGGATCCATTTATCATCCCATATATCAATAGAATATCCATTACCCACTGTCCATAATAATCCCTTGTTCAGAGCTTCCCTCCCAAAAAGAATGCTTCTCCAAGTGTAGCTCGGGGAGTATCCAATTCCTGCGTCTAGGAAACCACTATGGGGAAAATATCTTGCTTTCAACAATCTTGATAGCAGCGTAGACGGTTCTTGCAATATTCGCCAAGCCTGTTTAGCGAGCAAAGCCTGATTAGAATTTTCCATATCTATGAATCCAAGACCTCCAAGCCTCTTCGGTAAGCATAATCTTTTCCAGTTCATCCAGTGCATCTTAGACTTACCTCATGTGCCACCCCACCAGTACTTACTAAGGATCATCTCAATCTCTTCACAGGGGCCACTGGGCAATTTAAAGCAAGTCATCGCATAGCTGGGAATAGCTTGCGCGACTGACTTTATGAGGACTTCTTTTCCTGCTCTAGAGAGGGACTTTTCATTCCACCCGCCCACCTTTTTCATAATCCTCTCTTTTACTTGGCCGAAGATAACTTTCTTAGACTTTCCCACCATGGTAGGGAGCCCGAGATATTTTTCATGTTTTGCCACCTCTCTGACATCCAGAATAGCTTGAATCTCCGTCGTCCGCTCAACACTTACATTCTTACTGAACGATAACTCAGACTTTGCAAAATTCACCTGTTGACCCGATGCAGCTCCATAAACCTGGAGGATATTGGCAATTTCCAAGCTCTGCTGACAGGTAGCGCTAGCAAAGAGGATTCTATCATCAGCAAAAAACAAATGTGATACAGAAGGAGCAGACCGAACAATTTTTATCCCATGGAGCCGACCCTGAGCTTCGCTGTTTCTGAGCATTCCGGACAGCCCCTCAGCACATAAGAGAAACAAGAACGGGGATAATGGATCACCTTGTCTCAATCCCCTAGAAGGTTCAAAGACGGCAGTGGGGCGCCCACTTATCAACGTAGAGAAAGAGACATAAGTGATACATTTCATAATGAGTTGAATCCAGCGAGCATCAAACCCCAATATGCCCATACAGTGCTCCAGGAAAGGCCATTCGCCATATCTAACTTCAGGGCCAAGTACCCTTTTTTGCCTTTCGTTTTCTTCTTCATGTAATGGAACAATATAAAGGCAGCAAGCACATTATCAGTGAGAAGTCGCCCAGGAACGAATGCACTCTGACTTTGAGCCACCAATTTGTGCAGGCAACGTTTCAGTCTATTCGAGAGCACCTTTGAGATGATCTTGTAAATCACATTACATAAGCTGATAGGTCTCAGATCTTTCATTCTACACGGTTCAGAGACTTTGGGAATCAGAGCAATTAAAGTATGGTTCAGCTTCGGTGGGAGCGCAACACCATTGAGAATAGCTAAAACAGAATCAGTCGTGTCTTTCCCGACAATGTGCCAGAACTTCTGGTAAAAATGTGCATGCATACCATCGGGACCGAGAGATTTAGTCGGGTGCATTGAGAAAAGAGCGTCTCTTACCTCATCCGATTCAAAGGGAGCCATTAACTCAGCATTATCCTCCTGCGACATCAGTGGTTCGATTCCCTGAGAAGCCGTCGCTGCAGCAGCTCTGACATCTGATTTGAAGAGTTGCTGAAAATAATCATTCGCAACTTTAGCCTTGCCTTCAAAAGATCTCCACTCCAAGCCATTCTCATCAACTAGCTTTTTAATAGAATTACGTTTTTGCGCCCCGACGCTTTTTGGTGAAAGAAAGTTGTATTCTGATCGCCCCATTTGAACTCATTTTCCTTGGCTCTTTGCAGCCACATTGCCTCTTCTCTCCTCATGAGCTCTCTCTCTCGTGCTTCCAGCTCTTTCCTGTCCTTAATCAGATCGCCATTCATCATTTGTTTCCCAAGCATCCTGAGATCCTCTCTGACTCTTTTCAGCTCTCGATTCACATTGCCAAAGACCCTGAAATCCCAATCTTTCAGGTCTGCAACACATCTGTTTACTTTGCCCAGAATCCCTGACTCAACATTCTCACTACCCGGATTCAGCCATGCATTTCTAATAACCTCGCTGCAGGAATCCTCATCAGTCCACATAGCTTCAAAACGGTAAGGTCGTGGAATTTTAAGCTGCTCCTCAATCTCCTCGGCGTTCAGAATGATCTTAATGGGAATATGGTCTGATCCACATCTATTCAGATGAAATTCTGAGGCATTAGGGAAAAGCTCCATCCAATTATCATTAGCAAAAGCCAAGTCAATCCGCTCTTGTATAAATTATGTTCCTTCTCTGCCATTATCCCACGTGAATCTGGGACCATTCACGTTTAACTCCCTGAAATCACACTCCTCCATCACACTTCTAAAGCTCAAAACATCTCCAAGATCGACTGGAAGACCTCCTACTTTGTCTTCCAAGTTAAAAATTCTGTTAAAGTCCCCAAGACATACCCATGCTTCTCTTCCTCAGCTAACTTCGAGATCAAATTCAGGGTTTGCTGCTTCTCACCCTTATGGGGCCATCCGTAAATTCCTGTCATTCTCCATACAGCTCCTCCTTCCATCAACGAAATATTGGCGTCAATGTGATGGACCGTGTACGATAAGATTGTCAAATCTACACCCTCTTCCCACATCAGACTCAAGCCCCCCGATCTTCCCACACAATCAACATTAAATCCATTTTTGAACCCCAATTTACGCTGAATCTCCTCCATCTTCCTACGGTTGCTTTTAGTCTCCATCAAAAACACCACCTTGGGGCCCTCCTTCCTCATCAAAGCGGTGAGCCTGTTAATTTCCAGGGCCTTCCCCAATCCCCGGCAATTGTAGCTTAGGATACTCATTGCTTCCGACAGGGGAGAAGAGTCTCCTCCCGTGCCGATATCGCAACGTAACTCGAAGCATTAATGTTGCGCTTTTTTCCATCATTCCTGTCACACTCCTCCTGTAAATCTTCTCCTTCAGTTTGATCACCCCCACTTCATCTCCCTGCTTTCTTTTTTGTCCCAACCCACGAATTTTAACTGCCACTTCATCAATTCCACTTTCTCTAGCCAACTTCTTCCATTTCTTTCTCTCAGACCCACTGATTAAAATTCCATCTCCCTCCTCCGTTTCCATCTCCATGCCCGTGTTATTGTTGCCAGATCTGCTGTCCTCCAAATCTAATATTTAATCTTCCTCCCTATTAGTGTTAGGCATGAGTTCCCAGGTTTCAGCAGTTATCATTGTGCCCTTGTAAGTCTGTATATTAGAGTGCTGAATATCTCTATTCCCTTCTTCAGCATTACTATCTTCGCTTTCCCGAGTTAAATTCACCCTGCTAATTCTAAGGATTGTACCATCTTCCATCTTTTCGTTCTCGTCTGTCACAGCTTCCTGGTCTTTTTCATTTGCTTCATCCGCCATCTCAAGAAGACTAAGTAAGGATTTTCTCCTAGTAGTCTTTTTTCCTGAACCTTCCCCTTCTTCACTATCTCCTCTCTTCAAAGATTCAAGTAGAGCTTTATCAGATTCCCTCTCTGCAACATTTCTGTCTCTTGGTTTCATAGGTGAGGCTCTCATCCAATCTCCATACTCATTCTGATAACCCCGTGCTTCCTCATCGCCACAATCAACATCGACGTGCCCTAGCAGTCCACATGTGTAGCAGAAGTTTGGTAATCTTTCATACTTCACTTCAACCCACAGTTTACGTTCTCCACACGCCACCATTACTCCCCTTCTTAATGGTTTGCGTATATCGATCGTAACCCTAATTCTGATAAATCTGCCACACATAAGTAAATCTGACTCACCCACCTCTATAACCTTTCCCAGACTCACGCCAATCCTTTTAGCCACTTCGAGTGTCATCATATGAACCAGAAGATCATATAATCTCAGCCAAAACTTTGCCTTGTCAAATTTCATAAGCGACGGCTGTTCGTCCCCTGGTTCGCGAAGCACCAGCAAAGCTTTATCGAAAGACCGGGGTCCACCCTTCAAAACTCTCTCTTTATCCCCAGCGTCAGCAAACTGAAAGACAAAGCAGTTATGTCGTACTTCCCTAAAGATGAAACCTTTTCGTGCTCTCCACGCTCCTTTCATAGTAGCTTTTAGGGCAAAAGAATTGAAAGGCCTAGATGTGTGCAGTGAACCCATTAAAACAAGTGAGTTTGATGTCTTTGCGTCATTCTGATCTGGGGCTTCTTCGATCACCACCGTGCTTTCTTCCCTAGTTAAGTGAATATTTCGTTTCCTCCCTGTCGGTTCCATAAACTCTTGCAATCTCAATCTCTACTCGCAGGCAGCTAAAGAAACCAACCAAAACTCGCACGACGGCGAGGAAAACCTAGCCCTCACGGTATTACCCGGAGGGAAAGAAAAGAGAGATTTTCTGTGCCCTAGGGTTTTTTTTTCTACTAGAGAAACTACTCTAGAAACAATAAGAGTTTCTCCTGCCATTTCCTGTTATTTCTTTTTATTTTTTAAGTTTAAGAAATTCATAAAATCTCCAGTATAGATGCTCTAATGCGTTAAAAAGTGGCTATGTTTGTCTTTTTTCTTGCTTAGACATTATTCATGACTTAGATGAGTGATATGTGGTGTAGTATAGGAAATAATAGATGAAGAATCTGATCTGACAAACAAGATCTGTTTCACACAATCTGTATGCCTCCCTATTCATATGGCTACAAAACAGGTGATCGATAAATAGTGCAAATAGTTGTTTGTAGGGCTTAAGCGGCCGCGGCTACTTTGAATAACAAAAACAATTACTCCGTAATTTTTAACTGTACAAGACAAGTACTCCCTCCGTCCCATAATATAACTCTTGTTTGTAGTTATCGAGGAAAATTAAGGTTATTGGAAAGAGAAAGTGAGAAGGAGAGAGAATGTGAGATGGTGTAGATTTTTATGTAGGAAAGAGAAAATAAAAAGTAAGTTATTGTGAGTTTTGAGGTAAAAAGGAGGAAAGAGATGATAATTGGATGTGATGTGTATAATAAGACAAAAGATATAAAAGGAAAGTAGGAAGAACTTTTTGGGATACCCGATTAGGAAAACAGGAATTATATAATGGGACGGAGGGAGTAATCTGTAATTATAGGTGGAAGGAGCTGAGTGGGGAAAAGCTTAAACTGATGGATATAGATTTGAAACTTACGGACATCGATCGAATCTCAGTTGATTAATTTCGCAAAAACTAACGATCGAAAATGTACTGTTAGTTAGTGATTTTTTCCCCTTTCATTTGGTTAACCGAATAGCTGACCTGGTTAAGAATTATGATAGTGTGGTTTAAATTTATGTCGACTAAGTTGTATTATTTGTATTTAAGATGTTTATATGTACGTAAATAATATTAAAGTTGGTGTGAAAATGTTATGATAACTAAATTAAGGTAAGTTTATGAACTATATATAATGCATCTTAGTACTCATAAAAACTTATTTTGTTTATTTTGTTTTTTACATGTAAAATCATTAATTATATATATAGAAAAATATCAAAATTTAATTCTTTAAGTTCATATATTTTTAATATGGGTTTTTCTAACGTGTGAAGGGTTTATCTCATTTTTCTAGAAAATGTAGGACAAAGATATTTTCTCTTTTAGTTGTTTATTGTGTGTCAATGACACACATTAGACAAACACTTTTAATATAAGTCATTTGGTTATCGAAATCCGATTAATCGACATGATTTACCAAAGTTAACGATCAAGTTAGCTCCGTTCGGTATATTGAGCTGGAATAGTAGCTGAAGCTGGATAAGTAGCTGAAACTGGAGCTGAATTAATAGCTGAAGTCGAAGATCAAAATTTTGTTTAAAAAGTTACTTGAATGTTCGGTATTCTAGCTGAATTTGTAATAATATTAGTAAAATTACGGAAAATGATATAATGAATTATATAAATCTTTATTGATAAAGGGTAATAGTGGATTAAAAATTAAATCAAGCTTGTTAAGCTCCATTAATCTAGGGTGTAACATTAACAAATTAAGATATTTTAATCTACATTAAACTTGTTAAGCTAGATTAATGTTTTTTTACCGAACACTTAATAACTAGATGTAATAAAAAATTAAGTTTCGTAATGTGCAAAAAATGCTCTGCCGAACGGAGCCTAATATACTATTAGAACATTACTAAACAAATCAAAGTAATTGATGACCGATTAACCAAATTCTGGCATCCCCTAGTTAAACTTAAAAGTAAGTTACGGAGTCAATTGATCATCTGCTCTCTTTCTTTGGAATTGAAGTGTTAAAAATTTTATTCGTGACAACAGAAAAGCGTGATCTTATATAATCTCACAGTCTGTTTGGTATTCATATACTACTATATTAGATATCAGGTATGAGTATGAGTATGAGTATCGGATATCAGATATGTGTATGAGATTGATATGTAATATATGTGTTTGGTATACTTTTTTCAGAATGAGACTCGAGAGATATTAAATTGACAAGTCATTGCGGAGGAGGAGAAGAGAGGAGAAAATGGGGTGTTTTTTAGAATGAAGGAGATATCAAATTGATATTCATATACTAATATACCAAACACCATATATGGGTATGAGACATTTTGATACTCATACCTGATATCAATATATGGATATCAAACAAGCCCTTATATATATAAAAACGAGCCGATGTTTGAACGAAATGAATGAAATTGGTACCTATTTAATTTTAATTCCATTTAATTTTTTATTAATTAAGTATCATTAATTCTAAATTCATTTAAGTTCTTTTTGTTTCGGTTAATTAATGATCTCTGAAATGTAATTAGTTCTGTTAATTCATGATCTCTGATATCTAACTAATTCTAAATCCATTTAAGTTTTCTTATTTATCTTTTTTAATTATCTTATTCTAATTTAATATATCTTAGAATTATAGCAAATAAATAAATTTTAGTATTAGTTCATTTATAAGGCATGTATGTTATGTTAGAAACTTGACTAAGTCACAAATTAAATTAATGCGTTTAATATTAGAAAAACATGTTGTCAAATAATAAAAGTATTGAGTAAGCTTCTCTCATGACAACTTTATTTTATTATTATGTTTTAAAACTACTTTAAATATAAATATAGGGAAATCGAAAATACTTATAATTACAAATATTAACAAATTTGATAATAACAACAAAAATATGAACAAAAAAGCGAAACTATATTAAATCATATACAAAAATACGTAAATTCCGCGCGAGTCCTGATAAAGGTTGGATGACAAACTTTGATTTGACTGAATCAAAATTAGCGCACGAACCTTAACCAAAAATAAGATAATAGCTGCTTAATGCTAACAGGTGATGGAAGACTCGAAACACGTTCGCGTCTTCATCAATGGGGCATTTCTCCATGGCCTTCTTGTGTCCTCTGCAACTCTTGCCTTGAAACAGAGGAGCACCTCTTTTGTACTTGTCAGTTCAGCTCCTCTGTCCTCAACCGTCTCCTTCAGTGGCTGCCGGTCAAAAGGCCTTGCACAAGCCTTAACGATTGGCTTATATGGTTCAGCAGGAAAGCCTCTCTTCACTCCTTAATCGGCCAAGTTCGATGCGCCACTTATACGCCTTTCATTTACCTTACCAAGTCTGGTCTACAAGGAATCATTGCATTTAAAACCAAACTTACTTCAATTCGATTTTGGTTCGGTTCAAAACCCAATTAAAACTGAATTTTAAACACGCATACTTAGATTTATCATTCATTTTAATCCTTCTCAATTTACTTACATATCTTCTCACGTATACTCAATACTCCGTATTATGGAATATGGAGTATGTATCAATGTTTATATCAAAAGACCTACTCATATAGTCCAGAAGTAGTGACTGACAATTACTGAAATATAGCTATAAAAAAATTTGCGTTCCTCTCCTAAATTTCCCTTCCCAAAAACACTCGATTGTAGTTTAATTATTGGGACCGAAAAGTGAAATGTAGTCCAAAAGGTATTATCCCGGATCGGATCCTTCCTCTCTCAACCAAATAAGCCCTAAAGTTGTTTAAAATATACACTTACGACACACCTAAGATTAGAAATGGATCCATATAAAAAGCTGGCACCTATAGTATACTACAACACTTTTGCAACATATAAAATGCCAGGATCATATCTTCATTAAAAGGGGAGAATACAATCCATATGTAACTCCAAATCATAACACATCATTTTATAACTTTCTCTCATTCATTCATAAAAACAAAAAAAGACAAAAACTTCTCTTGTCTCTTAGGAGAGCTGATGATCAAAGTTCATATAGATGAGATGAGTAATACTAACAGAAACGCTAGAGTAAAAAATAAATTCAGAAACAAAAGTACAGGACAGTTGAGCTAACACACCCGTATATTAGTATATGAATGTATGAATGTATAGCACACACAAACATAAATATATGCATATATATACAAGCTAAAAATCATGCACATCCGTATAATTAAAACCTACTATACACAAAAACATAAATTCATGCAATTTGTTTATTTGTTTTATGAAAAAAAAGCCTCTATTGTGTTTCTAGTCTCACAATTGAAATATCACATCTAATATCAAGAAAATTAAAGTTCAAAATCTATTTTGACACATGAAATGAAGAAAAAGAAAAGTTATTGAACTCATTTAATAGCATCTGATATAGATGACTGAAAGTTTTTCTCTATCTCCCACTCTCTCTAGCTACATATGTACAGTGACACACACAGAGAAGGAGGGAGGGGGGTTAATAATGATATGATTTGATGACTTTTGATCCAAGCAATTTCCCACAAAACCACACCTTTCTGTAGCTTCTCTTGTCTCCTTTCCCTTTTTTGATTGCAAACTCCTTCCTTTTCTCTCTGTCAACTTCAATCCTTCTCTCCAGATTTCTCTGTATCTCCTCCCCCATGTGCACTGTGCATTCCCCCTTCACCTTCTTCCTCCATCCATCCATTTCCCTTCTTATTTAACCCCAATCTAACTCCTACCCACTTCTCAAAATCCATAACCCATTAAAACCCACCTTTTACTTTCCTTGAACTTGAATCTTGTTTTCTTCCCCCAATGGATCCTCATCAGCAACAACAAAATGGCGGGAAAGCTGTTCAAAGCAACTATCTTTGCAGGCAGACGAGCACGAGGTGGACACCAACAACTGACCAGATCAAGATTCTAAAAGATCTTTACTACAAAGAAGGAGTTAGGTCACCAAATGCTGATCAGATTCAGAAAATCTCAGCCCAGCTTCGGCAGTTTGGAAAGATTGAAGGAAAGAATGTTTTCTACTGGTTTCAGAATCATAAGGCTAGGGAGAGACAGAAGAAGAGGTTCAGCTCTGAACAACAACAACAACATTTGCAAAGGCCTTCTTCTAACATCATTTACCCTAACTTCACCCCAGGTAATTAAATACTACTACATCTTATCTTATATAAATTTAACTCTGTTGTAATTCTTGAAATTATATGCAGGGCTTTCTTGCCCTTCTCCTTCTGCAGCAGCTGGGATGGTTCCAGTTTGTGGATATGGGCACATGAACATGGAAAGTAATTACCTTAAAGTAAGTACTAAATGCTATTATCACTGAAAAACATGTTTATGTTGGTGGAGTTATATAACAGTAATTAACTAACTGCACCTATTAATGACAACCCTAACCTTTTTTAGTTTTTACTTAAAATAATCTAATTAATTTGAGGTGGGTTCCTACTAACCAAGTTTTGTTACATAAACATTATGGATAAAAAATAGAAGTAAACCCTAGCAACTATTAAAATCTAACCCTGTGTTGAACTGAAGAATTCTAATCAGGAATGCGGAATTCCGGGGTGTGGAGGGATGTATCCATATCCAAGCCAAAGCTTACAATGGGGAAATGGAGTCATGAATCCTTACAATCCTCAGCCCTATCAAATGATGGAAAGGGGTAGAATTCCGGTGTCGACTGATCATCATGATGTTCAATTCTCAGAATATGATCAAGAGAAGTCGCCTGAGTTAGAGACTCTTCCTCTCTTCCCAATCCATGCTGAAGACTCCTCTGATGGTGGTGTTAATATCATGACAACTGAATCTGACAACAATTACAACAGTTGCCACTGGGTCAATCAACAAACTTCACTTGAGCTTAGCCTCAATCTCAACTCTTATGGTGATCAACAATGGCCTAACTACTAGACTTGTAGTTGCATCATTAAGATATAAAGGGAAATTCAATTGGTTCACTTTCCCTTGTGATGTACTAAAATTAATGTTTAGATTAACTACTTTTATATATAGTTAATGTTAGTTTGTTTCCTGCAAAACAATTTGATTGTCATCATAATTTAATGTTTAATACTCCTTTCGTCCCTTAATGTTCTTCTCATCTCTTTCCGACACATTTGCCGAGACACGTTTTATAACGTTAATATCTTTAAATACACATAAATAAAAATTACTCCCTCCGTCCCTTAATGTTCTTCTCATCTCTTTCTGGCACATTCGCCGAGACACGTTTTGTAACGTTAATATCTTTAAATACACATTAATAAAAATTATAAAATTTTGATATTGTTAAAGCTCTTGATGAAACGAATCAAACAAGACCCCATATTACTATATTTTTTCCTATATATTAGAAGATATGTCGAAGATTCTCTTAAAACGTGAATTGTGTCAAAATTAAGGATGAGAAGAACTTTTGGGGACGGAGGGAGTATAAAATTTTGATATTGTTAAAGCTCTTGATGAGACGAATCAAACAAGATCTCATATGAATATATATTTTCTTATATAGTGGAAGATATGTCGAAGATTCTCTTGAAACGTGAATAGTGTCAAAATTGATGATGGGAAGAACATTTGGGGACGGAGGGAGTACGAGGTAATTTATGCATGTGTTATGAAATTAAGCAATTCAGCACTGTTTCCCAAGAGGGTTTATGAGTTAATCTCTTATAAAAAATTAATGGAAAATAGTTCATGGATGGATAAAACTTGTATAATGTCTGTTATTTTAGATGTGAGGGAGTAAGTTTTAGGGGGTGCAGAAGAGTGTGTTAGTCTGTTGTTGCTGGAAATGAAAAACAGGAAGTTGGAATTTGAGTTTAAGAAAATGTCTTTTTCAAGAAATTAATGTGGGTGGGTGTGTTGTGTAAGGAGTAATGAAGCAAGCTGGGTATTATTTGTTGATCTGATCGGAGAAAGTGCACAACTGCCAATCTCATTCAATGGTGTTAAGCTTTTATGTTGTTACAGTTTACAGGTATCAATTCAAGAATGTTTTCATCTATCAACTTTTACCCCTTTTACACTTCACCCTACACACTCATTCCCCCCAAGAAAGATTCATCAACACATTACACAAAACTTGATCCCATTTTACTTTTGAAATGATACCTTACTATCATTAAAATCTAGGGTTAACAATTGTGTTACATATCAACCCTTAGGGTTTGTAGTTGCATACATACACTGCCATAAAGCATTTGAACTTTATCGGATCCCTACACTAATATCTTAGGTATCTTAATAGAGCGTGAATCTGGTACGAATATATATTAATAACGAACAAATATACGCTAAAAACATGCACACTTGTATTCTAATTCATAGGCCATACATCTTTCTCAAATTAACATTCATATAATTATATATGTTCATTGAAAATTTAAATGATATTATCCTGTAAGTTTCAGGTTATTTTGAGTTCACTGTACAAGTATACATCTTATGGTTATGGACCTTACTTTGTTAAGCTTTGATCTTAGTTTAAGTTGGCTTTTCTTTTGTGCTTAACTTTTTACCTCTCTTTGATGTCTGAACCCACATCGTAAATTCCACAAATAATTTGGTTGTCCTCTCAACATGACCACTGAGGCTCCACGCAAGCTTTTTATCCCTTGGGCCAACTTTAATTAAGAGATATGATTTGGTTATCCTCTCAATATTATACTGTATTTTTATTTTTGTCATGTCTACAAAGAATTTTGTTTGGAGCCTCCGCAGCCATTTATACCCTAAAAATATGCATGATCAGTTAAAGTGTAAAACTATTGAAAAACATAATTTCATGAAGCTTTAACTTTATACTCCATACTAACAAAATGGACAATCTTCTCCAAGATTCATCCTTGAATTGTTGATTGGGCATAATTTGCTTGTGTATTCTTGAATCTTGAGCTCAAGTATTAATAATGGTCCCTCCATTTTGTTCTCATTCATTTTTTCACAAAGGAAGGACAAATCGCTTACCAAAGATTATTCAGTTATGGGTTCATTTATCATTTATGAGAGAAATCAGTCCAAGGTGATATTTGATGCATATCATTATCAACCAATATTATGTTAGTAGTCTAGTAGTTTGAAGTTTGATTTATGTTATGATATTGGAAGTTGATGCAAAAGACCAATAAACAAGTTGATGCATATCAACATTACCATCACACTTTCGTATCAGGAGATAATAATACAACTTATACAGAGGAAAGTTCGGGTGCGAATAACTCTTAACGTAGGAAAAACGAACAGATCGTGTTCACAGATTATCCGTCAATGTTCATATTCTGGATGGTAGTGTTCATAATATAGGCCACAAATTTTTTTGAACGTTTTAAATGAGGGACACGGTGACATACTTGTAATTACTGCGAACTTTGATTTTTTTTAATTATTTTCTCAAAATGATCTCAAAAATATTTATCGCCTAGATTATGAACGTTAAGCTTTGTTCTCAACAGAACTCTCCTAACTTATACAAACATATATTCTCCCATGTTTTATAAGATCCTATTTGAGTCATTTATCGCCATGTCTCCATCATATGCCCGTTTGGTCCACATACTTGATCCGATTTCATACATCAACAGATCTTCCATAGCTGAATAGCAACATACAACAACCTATTACTCAACCCGGACATTTCCCATACAATTTGCCAAGGTATCTTGTCCATTTTGTTTCATCAGATTTCATCGTCTTTCCCTTTCATGTATCTCCAACCATAAATGCATAAGAACACTAAAAAGATGGCTATATCATATCCAATATATTTCATATGAATAGATTAAACACATTCTTTCAAGACTTCCATTTCCATGGGTTAACTCTAGGCTGTTAGTATGCCTTGAATCTGAATCACACACTGCGACATGTAGCACGGGGGTCTCGCTGTGGACGTAGCCAAAATTTGGTGAACCACGTAAACCTTTGTGTCTTTCTTGCGTTTATTGTTCTCGTTTCGTTTCTGTTACAACATAGGCTCTAGCTAATAATCAAAGTACAGCTTAGGGTTGGATACATTAGGTAATTGGGCGACTTGGGAGCTGGGTGCGGTTCCGGTGAGAATATGTTTTAAAATAAGAACGTGCGAATGACTAATGTGCAATAAAATATATTTAAATGTGCATTAAAATATATTTAAATGTGCATTAAAATATACTTGAATGTGCATCAATTTTTTTAATGCACATCCTTTGAAAAAGTGATGCACATATACACTTTATACCTGAATGTTTATCAATTTCTCAATAAATGTTTCTTTAAAAATGAATGTTCTTCAAATTTTAGATGTTGTTAGTTTGTTAACGAATGTGCAACAAATTAGTACTAAATGTTCACCAATTTACTACTAATATGCACCATTCTCACGTTCGTATTTTAAAAGTTATTTTCACCCGATACTTTCCCTTTAGTAAAAATGTTACAAAATTTTCTAACCCGGATGGATTAAACCAGAAAAGATTAAATAAATTTACAAAATTTTCGTTTTCTCTACGTTTGTGGAATTGAATAAGGATGTTATTAACACGCTTTCACGCATTAGAGGGATCTCTATTAGTCACTATAATAATGTCAATAGTATCTTTCACAGATTCGGATTTTGTATTCAGAAAGAAGTAGGAGCTCACTGGTTTACCGACTCCCATCTAACTGTGAACTTGATGGTGGCTTCTCTCGCCCGGATGACATTTACAAACGAATAAGGGAAATCCAAATTCCACTGCAACAAAATCTCACATTCCTAATCAAGTTGAGCAATGATCGGGCTCTCTCGATGTCAGCACGAATTCTTCCATTCACTCTTGCAAGAACAACCCTTAAACGCCTAATCAGGTTAACCTTTCTCAAGTTAGCTGATCAGTATGACCACATGTTCATTAAATTGCATATTCAAATCTCACTTCTCACTTGCATTGGCCTTTGTCTCTCCTCTGGAACAAAAAAAGTACAAAATCATCATAAACTCAATGAATACCATTTCCAAAGAAAAAGAAAAAAAAAGACCACTAGCTAGGGTGAAATAGAGGAAAAATTTAGTAGTAGATCCGAAGAAGATCGCAGAAGCTTTATAAGAGTGCAAATACGAAAAGTGCCAAAAGAAGCAAAGAGGGTGTGGGCATGACATGCATCATCTCACTCACTGCATGTTTTGAGTTTTCCCTCATGAAATTAACTCATCTTTTTTTGGTACACGGTTGGCTCAATATTATTATTTGCTACAGCATTTAATTGCTTTTCTGAATTCTGATCCTTGAAAACTTGTCTTATTTTTTAAATAATGGGACAATATTTTCAGTGGCATAATGAATATCACGTAAGGTGTAGTACTTTGGTATTGTATAGACGTATGAATAAGAATGATTACATGACAAAAGAAGGTGGTGGGGCTCAAGGATTTGTACGTGACATCCGACCACTAAAGTTGTCCTAGTTTTTAAAAATTAATGTATATGTTCGTTTTGCAGCCCCATCTCGATCACCATTTTCATGGGTTGCAGTTTATTCCACTTATAGATGAAATTATTTTTGTTCAACTTCTTGAATTTACCAAAAGACAAGGGAACGTACCCTACTCTCTTGTTTGTCTCCGGTTATTCATGCTGAATCTTGATGTGGGATTATCAATACTGGAAAAGATTTTTATAGGCGATTAAACCGGGCAGCACCCATTTTACACTCGGCACCCCCCCTCGTTCGGAACCCCGTTCCGAACGAGTTTTTTATTTTTTTTTTATTAAAATATTCTCGTTCGGAACGGTGTTCCGAACGAGAAAATTTGTGAACCCGGTTCATGAACCGGGTTTTATTTAATACATAAAATAATCCGGTTTAAAAAACTATTCTCGTTCGGAACCCCATTCCGAACGAGAATAGTTTTTTGATGACGTCATGATGACGTCATCATTCTCGTTCGGAATGGTATTCCGAACGAGAATGATTTTTTTTAAAAAAAGATGACGTCAGCTATGTGTAACGGCTAGCTGACGTCATCATTCTCACCAGCTTTTGCCTATATATAGTTCGTTCGGGATGCCATTCCGAACCACACTCGAATTCGCTCTCTTCTCAATCTTACAAAAAAACGCTCCCTTCTAAATCTTTCAAAAAACGCTTTCCCTCGTCTCGATAATGGCCGGAACTCCTCCTAATCCTTTTTTTTCTGATCCGACGGCTGCAGATGAAGAAATTTACGTAGGAAACGAGTGGTGGTCGGGTTATGGTGTTCCGAATGCAAGCTACGCTGGTCCTTCTGGTAGTGGTTTTTTCAACATGGACGGAGCAACTAGTAGTAGTTACAACCTCCCCACCCCCAGTTTCAGTGATCTCCAAAGGCATCAACAACACATGTTCTGGGATGCAACTGTTACAGGCGGAGCAACGCCTCAAGAAGAGCCGGAGCAAGCGGAGGAGGATGTCCGAGCAGCACGTCGGAGACGGAACACGGAGTCGGTTAGTATTTCTAAAAACCTGAAATACGCTTAATTTTGTAGAAATAGTGGAAAATGCTCAATTGTATTTCAAATGCATGCTAAAATTAGTTTATAGTGGAAAACGCTTCATTTCAATATTAACTGCAATGCATGGTAAAAAAAATTAGTTTAATGCATGTGGAAAGCGTATCAACACTTTTAAGAAAATACCAAAAAGGTTGAAAACTACTTAAAATCGCATATATGGACTTTAGTTATAATAATCGATGGTAAATTTGTATGTATTTCGCTAAAACTAGGAGGTAAAATTAGTTTATAGTGGAAAACGCTTCATTTCAATATTAACTGCAATGCATGGTAAAAAAAAATAGTTTAATGCATGTGGAAAGCGTATCAACACTTTGTAGAAAATACCAAAAAGGTTGAAAACTACTTAAAATCGCATATATGGACTTTAGTTGTAATAATCGATGGTAAATTTGTATGTATTTCGCTAAAACTAGGAGGTAGTTAGAAATATCCGATCCAGAGTTGGAGAAGACAGAAATTTGGGTGATAGGCGAATCACTGCTTCTGAGAGGAGGGGGGATAGAAGATCGCGTGGTGATAGACCGCAACAGTCAGGTTCCCGGGGGTCAAGTGCTGCGGGGGTTAGGAACCCACCTAACCCAGATGTTCCGAGTGGGTCAGGTTCTTCGCGGGGTAGATCCCGACAGACTCGGCAGTCAGGTCCTGCTCCGATGCAGTCAGAAGCTGCTGCGGCTCCTCCTCTTCCAGGACTCAACGAGGGGTCTATATTGACTCGTTATGAGCAACACATTGCTCATCAGATTTGGATAGATCCGAATCCCGATGAAAGTGTCCCCCGTCAGCTAAAGGCGCAGACAAGGCAAAAGTGTTTCGAGCTATGGTTTCCTAGAATTCCTACCGACCCGGAGCCAGAATCATGGTTTGCTCTTGCCCAGGAGTCGGGGCTGCTTCACATCCTGAAGGGTCAATTTTGGAATGTGGACCACAACCTCCTTTCTGCATTCGTGGAAAGGTGGCACCCTGAGACGAACACATTTCATCTGAACTTTGGGGAGCTTGGAATCGGTCTCCATGACGTTTTGGAGATTCTGGAGCTGCCTATTGACGGGGGTGCTGTCACCACGCCATGGACACATTTGGGTCTAGATGCAGATTCAGCGCATTGTGCCCAATTGTTTTCCTATTTGTTTGGCGTTGACCTGGACAACCCGTTTGACGCTGAGGAGGCATTTATGGTCAAGTTCATAGGTAGGGGGAAAGTCGGCGAGCGGGAATTCTTTTGCCACGTTGTCTCGATGATCAACTCTCGAAGAAGATCCGATCCGGGCTCCATTGCAACCGGCTTTTTGTGGCACCTAATTCAGCAGTCTTTGTTCGTGAACAAGACCTCCAACCTGTTAGACACATGCTTCCTGCCGCTACTAGAGGATCCGAGCAGGATACATGAATACGCATGGGGTACAGGTTGTTTGGCATTGCTGTACAAGCAGCTGGGTATAGCATCCAGGGCGAGATGCGTGCAATTTTCTGGTTGCGTCAGGCTTCTTGAGATTTGGATTTGGTTACATTTCCCGTATTTTCCTGGGAACCCAAACCTGGATGTCAACTCCCAAGAAGCTACTGCTCGTGTGTCCCGTTATTCCACTGGACGAGCCCCGCTGAGGCAAAAAAGGACACTGCAACAGTACAGACGCATCTTGGATGAGTATGCACCGGAAGATGTAAGTGAATCGTCTAAATGTCATTCCAAGTTGTTATTAATATTGTTATTAATTGTTATAAGCTAATTCTGTAGGTGTGTTGGATGCCGTATCCGGATTTGGACGTGGGACCGCAAGGGCGTCATAGAGTGGCCACTTATCGTGGTGGGATCCGGTGCTTTGACATTATGGAGATGTACAACCCTGATCGGTTTTGCAGACAGTTCGGTCGCCGTCAGTCCCGGCGTTTGGATGTCCCCGAGCCAGTGGAGTATTATTGTCCGCCAAAATCAATGCGAGGTGGCCGGGAATACACTGTACGGTATGGCCCGGAATGGGATAGATGGGACCAGCGTTATGACAACCTGTGTCAGTACATCATGTCCAGCCCGCCAGCTCTTATCCCTTGGGATGCTGAGGATGCTTACCTCGATTGGTTTGCTCAGGTCTCACATCCATATGTGAGCCCAAACGCCCCGGCAAGACCTCGACCGCCACGTAACCCGAACCCGATCCTTACCCTCGATTTCAACCGGGTAATTCTTATATTATTTTATTTGTTGGTATTGTGTTTTCTATATGACCCATCTCCTAATTATGTGTTGGTATTGCAGCGTGTATCGACGACACTCGGTATTATGCGGACACATCGACAACAGGGGATATTATCCATGGAGAATTTGGATTACTACATTCGGATGCTCAGTATCGACAATCCGCCTACAGCTGAGGAGGTCACTCAAACTCAACGGATGTCACAAGCAGAGTCGTCCAGGAGTGCAGAAGAGAGAGCCACACCTTCTATATGGGAGCGGGCAAGGATGGGTGCGGGACAAGGCCATCCGGAACAAGAAGCAGGGCGTAATGAATGGGAAGATAATATGGGTCACGGGTCGGAACCTTATTGGGGGATTTGAATCGTTGTATTTGTTGTTTAAGTTATAATGAATATTATTTGGTTTCCTTAAGTTATAATGAATATTATTTGGTTTCCTTACGTTTCAATCAATTTAATTTAGTATTTCCTCCAAATACAGATATAGGAAATGATTTTGCATTGGTTTGTCTGCCATTTGAATTGATTGCATGCATGGTCAGTCTCAAATTTAATACAGTACTAGTATCCAAAACTGATTTTCAATTGAAAGAGCATCAAAAAAAAGAGGTAAAAATAACTTTGCACTGTTTGCCTGACGCGCAGTCATCTTCCTTGTTGGTTCCCAATTCCAATTTCACTTCAATTTTTTGCTTCTCAGCTCGAGATACTTCTTTGTTGCAATTTAGTATGTCTTTTGATGTGGTTTTCAAGTGTTCTACCAACATGATATCTTCACCATCAATATATAAGCCTTAAACACAACTTAGCAATTTTCGAAAACTTCTTTGTTGCAAATTTCTTTATTGATGTCCTTTGTTGTAACAAGACGACAACACAACTGAGCATTACAAAGTATATAAACGTGACCATTTCTAATCATCATCATCATCTTCTTCCCCACCATCTTCTTCAACGTCATCATAATCACCTTCGTCTTCACCTTCGTCTTCATCTTCGTCTTCACCTTCGCCTTCACCTTCGTCTTCACCTTCGTCTTCACCTTCGTCTTCACCTTCGACTTCACCTTCGTCGTCACCGTCGTCTTCACCTTCGCTGTCTTCATCGTCTTCACCACCATCTTCAACTACATGATCGTCATCATCGTCATCTTGGGGTATCGGGTTAATATTTAGAGGCGGCATTGGTTTGCACGGTTATGACGTTAAAGAAATCCGGGACTCACCGCATGGCTTCCATTTATAGACGAAAATATAAGATCTGTTTGGGATAAGATCTGTGACGGAAATATTTGACCGGGTCCCACACCATCTCGTTCGGAACCCCATTCCGAACGAGATGGTGACGTCAGCATCTCGTTCGGAATGGGGTTCCGAACGAGATGGTGTGGGACCCGGTCAAATATTTCCGTCACAGATCTTATCTTTTCGTCTATAAATACCTCCAAAACAAACCATTTCAAACACACATTCACTATCATTCCATTATATTTATTTTCTCTCAAATTTCGATATGTATCCAAATCGTCCAACTCTATTTCCCGCCTCTTCCTCGACAATGGATCCTGGTCCGAAATTGTGTTGGTGTCAGAAAAAGCCCACGGTGCATATGTGTACCGAACAAATAGAGTGGGACAAGGTCAACTATGGGAGAAGATTTTGGGGATGTCCGGATGCATGTTGGGATGCTCTTACTGAAGAAGAGGAAGAGAAAGGGTGCAAATACAAACATTGGATCGATCCACCATACACAGGTCGTGCAAGGGTCGTTATTGAAGAACTAAATGCAGACAACTTATGCAACTGGTCAAAGGCTGAAGGAATTGAGGAAGGGATGGAGCTGCTGAGGATTGGAACAAAAGAATGGGCCAACGAAATAGATGAACTGAAAGCCAAAAACACCGAGCTCATGGAGGAAAACGCTGCACTTGCTGCAGAATTGGCAGCAACACGTAACAAATAGAGAATTAAGTATTTTTAATTTCTTGTATCGTTAGTTGTTCACCGTCTGCGTTGTACTCGTGCTGTTCTTTTTCAATTGTGTTGTTGTTTCAATATTAATGCTTCTATGATTATGTTGACATCATTCTGGAAAAAAAATTACTCAAACATTTATAAATTGTCCACCAAAACATTAAACAAACATATATAATTCAACAAACATTAATCAAGTCAACAAACAACATACTTAATACGAACATTAATCAAACAAATACAAGATTTAGGTCATTATGGGACCGCCACCATGAAACTCTCTCTCGGATACGTAGTTGTCGAATCTACTCTGAAAGCGTTGTTCCCATCCGTCCACCGATGGCTGTTTGTAGATACTCCACTGCCTTGGAGGGGGTGGAATTGGACAATTGTCATCAACCAACCAAATCTGTCAAAACAAAATTGTTATTGTATGCTAAAAAACATATGTGAAATAAGGTACAAGAGCGGAAAATATCGATGCGTACCGGTACGTAATGGTTGCGTCTGCCTACATGTGCAATGGCGAACACCGTGGTAGGAGGCTCTGAACCGGGAGGAGCAAACATCGGAAGACATGTACAAGGACCAAACCATGATAACACCACTAGTGCAACTTGATACCTCGTGGCAAATACCAATCCCATTGTAGGTGTGCACATCCAGAATTCAGGAGAGCATGACGATCGAATGTGATTCACTTCTCGAATGAGTTGCGGGATAGTCTTGAAACCCTCTAGCATCTCATGATATCATCGCAATACGCAGCTATAAGTTTTTCTTTATGGGGAGTAAACCATGTGCTCTCAGCATATTGTACAAGATGACCATTCCTCCATGTTTTCCGGAAGTGATCAAGTCTCTCCTCATACTGCTTCTCTGTGTGAGACCGCATCACCCGTCGAACGCTAGCAGATGCACTTTTTTCGTCCAGGTTGTTCAATTTAGCAAATGCCTTAACATTCCGATCAACGTGGACATGGCAAAGCATATGACGCACACTAGGAAATACATGGTCAACCGCCTTAATTGTTGCCAGCTCTCGATCAGACATGATGCAATCCGGTCCTTCGAGTGCACGAAACAAATACTTCACCCGTTTCAATGCCCATGCATAGTATGGGGCTGTCTCACAACAGATGAACGCTAGCGCAATACAATATGTATAGTTGGTGCAATTGAATCCAACAAACTGAAGTAACGGCCAACCATACCTATCAACGAGGGTATATTAATAATTATAATTCTATAACGGTATTTGAATTCATAATAATGAATTTTAGTGTACCTATTAGTCTTGTACGTCGCGTCCATGATCACCACCCGAGGGAACATTCTCAACAAATGTTGACAATCCGGATGAGATATGAAAAACGCTGCCAACTTTTTCTCCCCCGTCTCCGGATTCGTCTCGTGGTAAATGTCTTTACGATAACCTCTATGATGGAGGAAATCTAATGACCACTGGGTCACGGTTAGATTTGCCAATGCTTTCTTCCTCTCCTTTTCCCTCACAGTGTACACTTGCCTTCTTGATATTGTGGAAGTCGGATTTTCCTGAAGCAGCTGTGTATAAATAACCTTCGGAATTGCCCCGGCCGCTGATGCAATCATTATTTTTCGTCTCTGCTCTCCCGTCATCCTCGAAGCAAATGCATGGCCAATCAAGCTGCTGGAAAGACAGTGGTTGTGACATGCCTTCTCAACTTTTAGTATCCACCCAGGCGGCTCAACAAGAGTTGCTCGTCGATAATATCCTCTTAACATAAAAGGACAATTGTACTTCCTTAACCTACTAAGGTTGCTACGCTGCGACGATGGTTCTGCTACATCTCCTTCAAGATTAATGTTCTTTCCATGTTTTCTATAACTACCGGATTGCTCACAGTGCAGAAATATCCTCTTGTTGGCCATTGATGATTTCGTGGTGATAACCATACAAAACTCATAACCGACCTTTCTAACCCACTCTCTCAGAAGATCCATAGTAGGAAATCTCTCACTAGTCGTAAAATGGGCACTATAGTCGATTTTTAAATATTCCTCATCACTACAGTATCCCTATTTAAAATTACTCAAATTTCAATACTACTATACCAATAAAATAAATTATAATGAAACGCTATAAAAAAAAGGTTTACAAATACTTACTTGGAAATATGTATCATCTACCGGCGCAGACAAATCAACCTCCTCCTCCACCGACGTCTCACTAGAAGAACACTCCCGTCCTTCTTTCCAACTACCTGCCCTTGAAGAATTAGTTGAATCGCTTTCAGACGTCATTTTTTGTGTTTCTTCCGATTGGGTTTGATAATTTGGTCATACAACTCCGATTTTATAGACTCCGTCAAAATATAGCCGTTCGCTTTTTCAAAAAATTTTGCCGAATCTCGTTCGGAATGGGGTTCCGAACAAGGAGTCATTTTTTTTTAAATATGACGTCAGCATCTCGTTCGGAACCCCATTCCGAACGAGATATGACGTCATATTTAAAAAAAAATGACGTCACACCTCGTTCGGAATGGGGTTCCGAACGAGATGCTAACGTCATATTAAAAAAAAATATTTACACCTCGTTCGGAACCCCATTCCGAACGAGGTGTGACGTCATAATAAAAAAAAAAAAAAATTCCTCGTTCGGAATGGGGTTCCGAACGAGGATTAAACCGGTTCGCATATTGCGAACCGGTTTGGCTTTTTTAATACAAATTATTTAAATGAACCGTTTCTCGTTCGGAACTCCGTTCCGAACGAGAAACGAAATTTAAAAAAAAAAATAATTTTTCCCCTCGTTCGGAATGGGGTTCCGAACGAGGGGGTGCTGCCGGGCGCAAAAAGGGTGCTGCCCGGTTGCAACCCGTTTTTATATGGAAGATCTTCACGTGAATAATTAAAAGATTGATGGTTTTAGATAAGAAAAATATGCACGTAAGAATTTATATTAACTTATGAGTTACTAAATACTAATGTTTTTCTCCCTAGCACGCAATGATACACGCCTACACTACATAAGATAAAAAGATGGACAAGCTTGAAGGACTCACTTCTATTCTGGGATGGGATATAGATAGAGAATCTATAGATCCTAGTACCTCTCTAACTAACATACGGATACAATTTCACTTCCCGGCACAACAAAAAAAAAAGGGCTTTTCAGCGGGTTGACCTTCCTCCGCTGAAGAATGACTTCTTTCGATGAAGTCTACAACAAACAAGTGGGAGAGGCAGGATTTGAACCTACGTAGAAAAACTTCAACAGATTAACAGTCTGCCGCTTTTGACCACTCGACCACTCTCCCCTTTCCGGGCCGAGGCCCCCCTCAATGGGTTGAAGGAGGGCTTAGCTAGCGTTTCGAGAGAATCTAGTCATCTAGTAAGTTCATAACTCTGTAAAGCAAGGGATATATTTGTATAAGTGTTAGCGAATCTCACTTGTACAAGTATGCATGATTTTTAGCATGTTTGTACATCTATATATGTTTGTTTGTGCTAGCGGATGAGCATTCATACGTTTGTATGTGATATATATATGTTTGTACCATACTTGTTCCCTTTAGTAAGATATTAGGGCTAGTTATTACACTTAACGTATTGTTGATAAAATGATTGTTGATTTGTTATTGTATAACATTTCAGATGATAAAATGTTTAGAGTACAAGCTTAATGCATATTAATCATTCAATATTCAACATTCAATTACTCATTCAGCTGCAACTTCTATTTTAGTCTGGTATGTTAAACGAAGCCTATGTGGTGCACCATCGATCAAGTGTTTGAATTTTACCAAAAGAAAATTCATTGGATGTAGTTAGGGCATAGTGTTTCGGGCAAATAATCTAAACATACCAAATTGCCTTAAGATGGGGTTAATCAATCGAAACAAGACCTAAGACTACGACGTCCTAAACAACTAAATCAGATAATTGAGATGACATAAAGGATAAAGAAGCTTAGCGGAATAGCGATTGCAAGAGCATGAACTCGGATGAAGCGGGGGATGATGATCTAGGCGAAAACCTCAATCCCAGATGTATTCAGTCTTGATTATGCTTATGATTGCGGTTACAGATAGATTAATTACTTGATAAAACGTATCCTTACAAATATGATTCGAGTCTTATATATATCCTAAGAAACCAGCCCTAATCCTGCCGTTAACACGATTTTAATCACTTCCGGAAATCTCGGTAACGATCTCCATCTTGATCCTCTTCAACGGTCACGTCTTCAGTTTCTGCAACAGATTATGGGCCTGGACCAACGACTTCTTCATGGGCCGGATTTGGGCCCAACAATTTGCCCCAAAAAGAAAGCGTGAAGCCGATCCATAGGCTTTGGCGGTTTTCTTTTTCGATGCA
Organism: Oxyria digyna; assembly: GCA_029168935.1. NCBI lineage: Eukaryota > Viridiplantae > Streptophyta > Magnoliopsida > Caryophyllales > Polygonaceae > Oxyria > Oxyria digyna. The sequence continues at coordinate 20,001,765 of JAPVLV010000010.1, read as the reverse complement.
GATCGTTGCCCTACACGTGTACACCGACCGCGTCTCCTCTTTTGAATTTGCAGTTATCATACTTTCATCTTTAAATACGATGTGATGTTTGAGACCAAAACATCATTGTTCTTCTGCCGTTTGTGAAGTCCCAAGGTAGACTCTTGCTCTTCTCTTCAATTTCTTATTTTCTTGATTTTTCCTTCAACAATGGCATCCGAATCCGAAACTGAAGCTGTCGATCCTCCTCCTTTCCTCCTTTCTGAACAAGATGCGCTCCCAAGTGAACTGACGAAGGCGGACCTGAAGCAATTTCGCAGTCTATACCGATTCCCTGTCGGTGCGTCACTTAGGGTTCCGGGAACAGACGACAGAGCCGACGACGAAGAAGAAGGATGGGTGTGTTTGTTCGAATACCCCTTTAAAATTGGCCATGTCTTCCCCTTTTCCAAGCTAGTCTGAGACGTTCTTGAAAGGTACAACCTTTCTTGTTGCCAAATTATGCCTCATGGATGGAGGTTACTCCGAATCTTGGATCGTCTGAATGAAAGGTACCCCGACCTACACTTTGATTTGGCTACCTTCGAGTACTTCCATCACCCGACGACGATAAAGTCGAACATGTACTGTTTCAAGGCAAGATCTGGGTACAAGTCCCTGGCTTTAGGACAGAGCCCTAACGATAGAGGTTGGAAGAAAAGGTATTTCTTCGCACAAGTCACGTCGCTGGGACTGGGGGAGGATCACGGTTTCCTGAAAACCAGATGGCTGCGTCAAGGTATGTGTATCTCCCAGATTTGCTTTTTTCTGTCATGTCTTTAACATCGTCTTACTGTCTTTTTTTTTGCAGCTCCCGAAGAAGATCGTCCAACGGATTCCGTTCTTGAAGCAAAACTGAGGAAGATCTTATTGGTTCCTCCTCTCCATCGTACTTTTCAGAACGCTACAACGTCATTTCCTATCCCTCCGAACGAAATGGAACCGACTCCATCTCCTTCGAAGTGTAAGTGGTCTTAGATTTTAATGTTCTTGCATGTTTGTTTAGATAGCTCACCGTGAGGCCGTGTTTGTAATGGAAGCAACCAACACCTGTGTTGAACGTTCTAGTGCTCGTCTATCCTTCAAGAATCTTCTGGCTGTCAAAGGGAAGGGTACAACATCGACATCCCGCGACTTGCCTCCCAAACCGAAGTCTGGAGACAAAAGGAAGGCAAACAAGATCATTGATCTGTCCACAGAGGTCGCACCTAGGAAGACGGGGGCTTAGTTCTCCAAGATCTCGGATATGGTCATCCCGGATGATGTCCAGTTGTTGAGTCTTCAGGATAACTTGCTCTACGCTGGGGAGAGCTTCTGGGCGGTGAGTCGTTAGACTGTGCATTTGTTTCTTCCCTGTCTGATATTACTTGTTTTATATTGCTGACGATCCCTTCCTTTCTACAGGCGATGCAGCACCTCAGCGTTTTCCGCGACAAAGCGATTAGAACGATTGATGGACTTACCTATCGTGCTGAGACCGCGGAGGGAAGAGTGAAGGACATGCGACAGATGATAAAGAAGATGGAAGAATCTATGACTGCTCTGTCCAACGAGACTAGGACGCATGGAGAACGCATCGCTGACCTGGAGAAGCAGCTGGGAGAGGAGAAGGAGTCTGCTGGGACGAAGGCGGTGGCCATCGGCTTGTACTTCGGAGCCAAATCTCGACTGGAGATCATGGAAGAATATGCCAAAGGTCAGCAACTGGCTTAGGACCTGAAGGAAGATAAGGACCAGTTCGAGTCGTCGTTCCCGTATGGATGTCCTCATCCGGAGTATTTAAAGGATCTTCAGTCGCAGGACGAAGGTGATGATGAGGCAGAGTTCAGCTCGGGTCATACGATGATCGTTGCTGAGGTCTCGAAGAAGGATGATGATAACAAGGCTACCGACGATGCCCCTGCCGATGACAACTGATCTCTATCTCTCTTTACTTTTATGGTTTTTTGTGTGTTTCTGGATGATTTGGTGTGTATTGGCGATCTGTCCACCATCGCGGATCGCAGGATCATGTTTTCTAAGACAACGTATTGGAAGCCCGTCCACCATCGCGGGCTGCATGCTTTTGTAGGATTTGTGGCCGTATGGCCTTTTTTTAATTCACTTCTGTTGTTTTCTTTTCCATAGCGAGAGCTGCACGACCTGTTACATGTTTTGTATATGATGAGTACTTGCGTCTTAGGACTGTAGAATGTTAATGCGTGCAATCCAATGTGTGTAGACGATTTGTTACCTTACGACGTATGCAAGGTCGCAGGGTACGTGGACCAAGGCGTCGTCTTCTTATTTCGTCTTAGGATTCGCTAGATCCTTGTGTGTTGGCTCCTCCTAAAGTAGGAAGGGAGGCCTGTGATGTGAGTGTGCACGTGTTAGAGTCATGACGTATGTCCGAAGGATATATTTTTAGCAATAGTGTATGTGTAATGTGAGTCAGCCGTACCTTATTGTTGTCATAAGGCAAGCGGGGTACGACGTGCCTGTGTTATCCTTCGTGTCTCGATCGATCGTGTTTGTGTGTGTGTGAGCTCGTGAGTGTATGTATGTGGATCCACTTATTCTTCGTAGGTCTTTATTAATGTATCTGCCATAGTTTCAAACAAGAAAGAAACGATATGCAACAAATATATCCTTGGGTGATAGCTGGTCGTACGACCTAGCTATCCTAGGATACTTGTGTTAGTATTTATTCGTAGGATAAAATAAAGACTAGAGAATGATGAGTTTATTGTGCAATATGAATGAGTAAATAAGAGGGTTTTCAGAAATGGTACAACTTTAGATGCATCGCATTCCAACTTCCTGGGATGGGTCGTCCTCCGATGTCTTCTAATCGGTATGCTCCTTGTCCTACGACCTCGATTATCACGTATGGACCTTCCCATTGTGGAGCTAGCTTGCCATCTCTGGGGTCCTTCGTGTTTTGAAATGTCTTTCTTAGGACCCAATCTCCTTGTTTGAAGACCTTGATCTTGACGTTCTTGTTATAGCTCCTGGCGACTTGTTGTTGATATTTGAACATCCTAATTCGTGCTTTTCCCTGAGTTCGTCGACGGTGTCTATGTTATGGGACAAGGCTTCATCATTGGTCTCAAAGTTTTGTAGCCCGTATCTTGTGGTTGGGAGAAGTACTTCGGAAGGGATCACTGCTTCGCATCCGTAGACCAGCGAGAAGGGTGATTGCCCTGTAGCATTTTTGGGCGTCGTGCGATCTGACCACAGGACATATGGTAGTTCCTCGGCCAATCTTCCTTTGGCACCTTACAATCTCTTTTTTAAGTTGTTGATAATTATTTTGTTGATGAACTCCGCCTGCCCGTTGGCTTGAGGGTATCTTGGTGTTGATGTGACCATGCTGATGTTCCATCGGGCGCAGAAATCTCTTGTCTTACTTCCTATGAACTGGGAACCATTGTCACAGACAATTTCTGAAGGTATGCCGAATCTGCACAGAATATTACGTTTAATGAATGATAGCACCTGATTTTCTTTTATCTCTCGGTAAGCTTCTGCTTCAATCCATTTGGAAAAGTAATCTGTCATAGCTAAGAAGAAGACTCTTTGCCCCAGTGTTGGGGGGGAGTTTGCCGACTATGTCCATTCCCCATCTCATGAAGGGCCATGGAGCGATTGTAGGATGCAACAACTCCGAAGGTTGATGTGGGACAAGTGCATGTCGTTGGCACGCATCGCACTTCTTTGCATGATTCATTGCGTCGTCGTTCATGGTGGGCCAGTAGAAACCTTGGCGTCGAGCTTTACATGCCAGACTTCGTCCTCCGACATGGTTTCCACATTCGCCGTTATGGATCGAGTGGAGTAGCTTTTGCGCCTCGGACGACGTTAGGCATTTAAGTTTTGCCCCTGTGACGGATCGTTTAAAGAGTAAGGAGTCGATGATATCGTAAGAGAGTGCTTGTACCTTGAGTCTTTTGGTTGTTGCCTTGTCTGTTGGTAGGATGCCTGTTTGTGCCTAAAAATACGACGAGTGTGGAACACCTGAAAGCTACACGTAGAAGGACATCATCGACGCGGCGAGATGAAAGAAAGATATCGTCGACGTGACGAGACGTGGAAAAGATCTCGTTCTTCTTAAGGATTAGGTCGGCCGAGTATATATTCTATCCTATTCTGTATTGTATTATTGTAATTGGTAAAAGATATGGTAAAGAATATCTTTTACCTAGTTTGTTATATCGTTATTTAGATAAAAGGAAAAGATAAGATCTCGTTTCCTAAAGATATTATTAGGGTTAGCCTATAAATAAGGGCTAACGCCTGCTTTGTAATCATCTGAGCCGTCATTCGAGTAATACCAAGCTAAAGTTTCAACCCTAATTTCCCGCCTTGTTCTTGAGTGTTGAGATTATACCGTATTCTTTGATCTTTGCCGTACAATTGCTTAGTTATCTTCTCATAGGTAATTTCTCTACAAACAATTGGCGCCCACCGTGGGGCAAGATCAAAAAGATATCGTCTTTCCATACGAAAAGAGCTTCTTTTTTGCAGGGAATCATGACAGGTCCGACCAACAGCCCGCGCAATGGTGAAGAGAGGTCCGAAGAAGAGGATCACACAACGTTTCCTCTGGCTCCGGTGAATGAAGACACAGAAAAAGGTCCCGAGAACACTCCTGACACTCCAAAGAACGATGCCCCTACAGGACAAAAGGGGACGAGTGACGATATAGTCAACGTGACCTCTGTCAGAGCCCACTTCGACACCCTCCAGAAAGCGTGGACAGAAGCTAAAAACGCCAGCGAAGAGAACACGTCGGGACTCACCAAAGAGAATGAACGACTAAGCTCCATCATAAAAAAGCTTAGGACGGAATCAGCAAAGCCGCAAACCTATGTTCGTAGTCAAAGAGTCGTTCGCCGCCTAGATATGGATGTCGTCGCCGAAGAAGGAGAGGATTACGGGTCCCAGGAGCGCCCAAACACCGTCCCGTCAAGAGAAACAAGCCAAAGAGAACGGTCTCCTAAAGAAAACTTGACCTCAGACGCCGTCGCTGCGCTCGTAGCACAACAGGTCGAAGCCTTGAGGAAAGAGATGATGTTGATGCCCGGGGCCCCCAAATCCATAGTCCCTGAAGACGAGTTCGGATTCGAGGAAAGCCCGTTTGTTGCCACTATCGCCTTCCAAAAGATCGCCAAGAAGTTCACCGTCGCAGACCTCCCCGTTTACGACGGATCAGATGACCCGGAAGAACACGTCTGGCTCTACAAAGCTAAACTCTCCACAAGTCCGATCGAACCAAGATTGAAGGAAGCAATGATGTGCAAGTTCTTCAGCTCGACGCTGAAAGGCCCAGCCTTGACATGGTTCATCCACTTGCCCAAGGGAAGTATCTCCTCCTACGCCGAGCTCTCCAACCAATTCCGATTGCAATTCGCCAGCATGAACAAGGGCGAGACCATAAGGGCCTTCTTGAAACGCTTCAATGACGAGAAGATTACGATCCCAGATTGTACTCAAGCCACCGTCGCCGATGCATTCAGACGCGCACTTCCCTGAGATAGTGAACTGTACAAGGAACTGACGAAGACTCGCCCTGAATCATTTGTCTCAACTAGGGAAAGGGCCATGGAAGCCATACGCCTTGAAGAAGACCTCCTATGCCACACTGAAGAAAAGTCTCGATCGCCACGTAGACGTACTCCTCCGCGCAGAGATTCTCCCCAACAAAAGGATGGCGAACGTTACGATAGAAGAAATAAGCCATTTCATAGAGAACCCCCCATGGTGCACAACGTGAGCGAGATCAATAGCGTCTACGCGGTCGAAAGAGGTGTATGCATGAAGTCCGACGAGTTGAGAGTCATGAACGCGATGGAAAAGCTCCACGATGTAAGGTGGCTAAAAAGCCAAATCCCGAGAAGAAATCAGGATCAGGAAGAGGATACTGCAAGTTCCACAACGATTCGGGACATTCAACAGATGATTGCTACACTCTGAGAAAAGAAGTCCTACGTCTCCTAAAGAGGGGGGGACCTATTAGATTTACTTTCCAAAGAGGGGAGGGACGCGTTCGAAGGAGAAAGGAAGGGAAAAAGATCTGCAACACCGCCGCCTCCTTCATCAAGTCGTTCAAGAACAGTCAACACGATCTTCGGAGGTTCCCCCATAAGCGGCTACACTGCCTCCGCCGCCAAAAGAAACATTAAAGCATTGCGCGGAGAAGGGAGTGCCTTGCCGATCTACCACGTCAGGACCGTTAAGAAAGATTGTCCGATCACGTTTGAGGAACCCAATGGGAGTGTAGATCATCACGACGGGTTAGTTATCTCCTTAACCATTAGTAATTGCAAAGTTAAAAGAATCCTCGTTGATAACGGAAGCTCGGCCAACATCATAACCTTGTCCGCGATCAAAGAGCTCGGGTTATCTAGCGACGACGTGGTGAAAAAGCACATCCCTCTAGGGGGCTTCAGTGGCGAAGTCGCCGATATGCTAGGAGAAATCACTCTAACCACTCTGGCGGAAGGGGTCAATATGCAAACCAAATTCGTGGTAACGGAGGCCGAGTCGCCCTATAACATAATCCTGGGAAGGCCGTGGTTACACGACATGAGAGTTATACCTTCAACGTACCATCAATCCTTGAAGTTCCCATCTCCGTGGGGAATTCAAGAGATCAAGGGTGAACCACAGATAGAAAGGGAGTGCTACAGCATTGGAATGAAGAATACAACTAACGCGTCCCTAGAGAGAAAGAGCAAGGCATAGCAATTAAAGGACCATGAGGAAAATGTGAGATACGCTCAACGAAGGCTCTACGAGATAAAAGAAGAAATAGGCCGGGTAGGCGACGAGACATACGTCCTAGAAGTAAAATCATATGCCATCCGAAGAATAGAAAAGAGGAAAGCATCTTCATGGTCTGAATCATCAAGTAACAAAGAGTCCAAACGCCTGAAAACGAGGAAAAGCCACAGGAAGTCCAAGAAAGAGGCTAGGGGTGGAAGAGTAAACCCCGACGCGTCAAAGAGAAAGCCATCCATGAAGCGAGATAAATGCGTCGATAAGCACGACGCATTTCTACGGAAGCGTAAGAAAAATCTCCGAGTTCAAAAGTGGAGGAAATTTATGGCAGAAAATCCCGACTTAAGCTACATGTTCTTGAAACGTCATCCACCATAAAGGCATCATCAGGAAAGAGTTTGAGATACTTTTTATGCGTCTTTTATTCCCCTTTTATTTCCCTTTGCGTGAGTAGGACTAAGTTTTCAATAAAAGCATGTCGTTATCTTTAGGTCAAAACGACAAGGGGTCGTGGCGATTAGGGGTAGGTGATACGCTGCACTTTGTATAGCGCAACTAGGGATTATTACATTGTATTAGGAGTGATTCCATGTGAGTTTAGAGACATTTCTATGTTATGGGTCATTGGAGTTATTATGGAGACTTAGAAGATGTAAAGTGAAGAATTGGAATCAAGAAGAGTTGAAGACATTCTAATAAAGACTACTGCCGCGATCGCCATCTAAATCCCGCGATCGCCATGTCACAACAGAAGAAAAGAGTCAAAAATAATGACGACCGCGATCGCCATGGTTAAGCTGGCGATCGCCATGATGCAAGCGTCTGGAGTTGGGCTTGGATTGGAGCTGGGCCTGGAGGATTTGGGCCGCTCGTGATGGGCTTTGCAAGCCGGTGATGTCGACTGGAGGAAACAAATAGGTGAATTGATTTCACCGAGTTTGTCCTTCCTTTTATTCCTTTTGTTTTATTTCTTTTCTTTTCCTTTCTCCTTAATTAGTTTTAGGATATATTTCTTTTACCATATATTTTTAGGGTTAGTCTCTATTTAAGAACCCTAGTTCTTTCTTTCTTTATTTATCATCTTTTCTATCAGACAATTTAGTTCTGCAACCATGAGCAGGAACTAATCTCCATTGTTTTACTTAGCGGTTGAAACCTTCAGTTATTAAGTTGTGAGATTTCTAAACTCTTGTTCTTTTCCTATGGGTTTGTATTAATTCTCTTGTTCTTCATCTATTGATTTCTATTAGTTTTGCTAGCTTGATCACCTAGTTTGATTGATAGTTTTCTATTGCTAGACTATGAATATACGGTGGAATTCCTTGTCATTGTAGCATTCATATCTGCATGATCTGGTAGTTGATTGCTTTTATGAAAGAGAATTTATTGCATGTTAATACTTGACGGTTGTAAGTTATTGCATGCATCCTTATGATTCTTGTGCCCTTTGCTGCTATTTCATCTAATCTTGAGAGGTTTCCCTGATTGTTGAATAGTAAGTATTATCAGGACCGGTTGGCCTGCTGATATATTAAAGATTGGAATAGGAACATTCCCTAGGGTTGAATAGAACTTGAGATAAATCTATGATCAACTTGATTGACTGTTGTGTGGATACTTGCTAGGTGAAACCCCTTCGCATAATATTCTCACCCAAACTTCCTTTGCTTGTTACTGGTCACTTGTGTGTTCTTGCAATCAAACCCCCCCCCCCCCCCCCCCCCGTTGGTTACTTGTTACTAGTTGATATTTCACTTGACTGCATTGATTTGGTGTTTTGATTCCCTTGGGTTCGACCTCTACTTACTTGCTATACCCTAGTTAGTGTTTAGGGTTTTCTTTGATTTGGCACTACGACTTTAGCCTCATCAAATTTGGCGCCGTTGCCGGGGAATTGAAATTTTTCTGATTCTGTGTTAATTGTGAAATTATCAACTGTTTGGTGTGAACCTTTATGGTTCAGACCCGTGCTACTGATTCATATCTTGTTGCCTTTGACCTAGAGATTGAAAGGACGTTCCTTCGGAACCAAAGAGCAGCTCTGAACCAAGATAACGAGATGGGTGATCGACATGGACCGCCATTGCCTACTATGAGGCAACTCACTGCCCCAGACTTAAACCAACAACCTTTAGCAGTGAGGTTTCCTGAGATTGAAGAAGGTGTGAATTTTGAATTAAAAGCTGGTTTAATTCATGAGCTACCACACTTCCATGGCTTAGCAGGAGAAGATCCCAACAAACACTTGGCTCAATTCCATGCCATATGTTCTAGTATGAAGCCAAGAGGTGTTACTGAGGAGCAGGTCATGCTGAGAGCTTTCAGATTTACTCTGAAAGACGCTGCGAATGATTGGCTCTATTATCAAGCTCCAGGGAGTATCGATACATGGGCTAAGATGAAAAAGGTCTTTTTAGAGAAATATTTTCCAGCTACAAAACTGAGCAGCTTGAAGAAGGAGATCACGAATCTTCAACAACACTCAACTGAGAGTCTCTATGAATATTATGAGAGATTCAAGAAGCTCTGCTCAAGCTGCCCATTCCATAGTTATACTGACCAAGATCTCCTTATGTACTTATTTAGTGGCCTGATTGATGAGGATCGTCGAATGGTGAATGCATCCTGTGGAGGTAACTTTTTTAGATTGACTATACCTCAGGCTACTGAAATGTTTGAGGAATTAGCTGAGATCTCAAGGCAGTTTGGTAGCAGGCAAAGAACACAGTCAGTAAGTTCACTTGATCCCGCTAAAATTCAAAGTGATATGAATGAACTGAAAGATATGATGAAGTCTTTTATGCTGCAAAGTGGTGGTCAACAACTCCAAGAGCCGAATGCTGAAGTAAACGCTGTTGGTGGATGGCAACCAAGGCCAAGGTATGATTCTCATAATATTAATTATCAGCAACCTAGACCTCAGAATTCTATGACTGTTGAAGATATGATCAAGTCCTTAGCTCAAACTGTGATGCAACAAAATGCTAGAACGGAATCGAGTATCCAAAATCTTGAAAATCAGTTAGGACAAATTGCTCAAGCTGTGAGTAAATTAGAGGCTAGGGAACCGGTAAGAAATCCGAGAGAGAACGTCAGTGCAGTGTTCTTGAGGAGCGGAAAAACTTTAAATGACTATTCTGTGCCAAAAACCGTGATCGCCAGATCTGAGTGGCGATCGCCATGAGATTATAGAGAGCAAAACAGGATCTGCATCCCGACCACGATCGCCATATGGTGATGGCGATCTCCATGACATTCCAGAAGCTGAGGTGCAAAATCATCCGCGACCACGATCGCCAGTTGTTGATGGCGATCGCCAGGAGACCCCTGAGTATATTGATAATTATGTTCGCCCGAATTTTCCACCTCTATTCTCTCAAAAGCCTGTTGCTCCCTTTCCTGAGGCATTGAAGGATACTCGAAGGCTGGAGAACGACAACGAAATCTTCGAAACCTTTAGTAGGTGTGAGGTAAACATTCCTTTGCTCAAACTTGTTAAGAGTATTCCTAGATTTGCTAAGTTTTTGAAAGAAGTTTGTACTATTAAAAGAAACGAAAAACTGAAAGGAAAGAAGAAAGTTGAAATAAGTGAACAAGTTTCTGCTGTGTTTCAAAAACGCATGCCTAAGAAATGTGGTGATCCAGGCATATTTAGCATTTCATGTGTGATCGGTGAAACTAAATTTGACAAAGCCATGCTAGATTTAGGTGCATCAATCAATGTTTTACCTTACTCTTTGTATGAATCACTAGGCTTAGGACCTTTGCATAAAACAAGAACTGTTATTCAATTTGCTGATAGGTCTACTGCATACCCGAAAGGGGTTGTTGAGGATGTTCTTGTTATGGTTGGTGATCTGATTTTTCCTGCTGATTTCTTTGTGCTGGATATGGAGCATGCTAATAATGTCACACCTATACTGTTAGGTAGACCTTTTATGAAAACAGCACAAACGAAAATTGATGTTAATAGTGGGACTCTCTCTATGGAGTTTGATGGGGATAAGGTAGAATATAATATATATGATATGGATTCCATTGATAAGAATTCTCTATGTGCTATTGATGTGATTAATCCTACTTGTAAGGATGAATTACAACCTGTTTTAGAGAATATCTTAGAGCCCCCAAAATTAGATACTGTTTTGTCTACTAATATGCAGAAGTGTCAGGCTAAGCCAGAGCCTAAAGGTAAACTCTCTCCACATCCTTTGGGCAATCGCCCTCCATTACTGACCTCGCCAGGCGAGATACCATTGATGTCTAGTGTGCAGGCACTTGATATTGAGCTTAAACAGCCCCCTGATATGGTCAAGGTGGAGAAAGTAAATGAAACCACCTTCATTGCTCAAGACAAGGTGGTCAAGGTAAGAGGGACGAGATTCAAGGCGTTCCATGAGTGGTTCAAGAGGGAATTCAGACAAGAGACTGTTTTTACAAAGCCAAATGGCGTTAGTTAAATCTCTAGAGTTTCATGTCGAGCCACGACATAAAATAAGGCGCTACTTGGGAGGCAACCCGAGGTTTGATTCTGTTTTTATTTGTTTTTGTTCGGTTTAATTTTCTTTTTAGTTTTTCTATGGACAGGAGGAAATCACCGAAGCTTAGGGTCAGCTACAGTCAGTAGCCAATCTCGCTGTAAGTCTTCTCTCCCGTTAAAAAAAAAAAAAAAAAAAAAAAAAAAAAATCCGAAAATCATTCCGAGAAAAAAATAATATATCGGATTAAAAAAAAAAACAAATAGAGTGCAGAAAAAAAAATATGAGAGAAAAGAAAGTAAGGAGTTGTATTACATCAAGTTTAGTTTCATTGGTACTATCATTCTAGATCTACATTCGTTGGAGCTTAGCTTGTTGGTGACCATGTTCTTTGCAAGGAGTTGATTTGTTTGGGTCACTTTCTACATTGGAGGTATTCTTTCTTTTGCTTTAGATGAGCTATGCATTATTGGATTACATTTAGTGCTCATCTAGTTTCTCATTCTACCACACTTTGAGTTTTATTGGAGGAAGGTCATCCGACCTTGTATGTGAGTCTTCTGTCTCCTTCCCTGGGTTCGTTTTTTATGTCTTCCATTTCATTGAGGACAATGCAATGTTTAAGTATGGGGGAGGAGAATGTATTCACATGTAATTATTTGGGTGTTGGTTGTATCTGCATGAGCTTATTGAATATATATATATATATTGTATGAAAAAGCCACAAAAATTGAAAAAAGGCATACAAAATCCTTGGATAGCAAGATCTATGCAATAAGAAGGTGGCTTGACCGGCATTAGGCTGGGGAAAAAATAAGTCTTGAGAGATGTGAGTTTGTGAGCCTGGAACAATTATTGAGTGGTTGGGATGAAAACCCGAAAGGGCGCCCAAGCAAGATGAGTGTTAAAACAAAAAAAAAATTGAGTGTTTTAGGATCTTTATCATCTTGGCGTATGGAGACATAAGAAGGAGGCGTATAGGAGGATTCGGGTAGGCCACTTGGAGGAATAAGGTGTAGTTCTGGGTATGTGCTTATTTTATCACATTATTCTTGATTATTGTTGTTGTGTTTTGTGTGTTTTGGAGGAGTTTATTGGTTATGTAATCAATAGGATATATTCTTGTACTTCCTGAGGCTTTGAGTATTTTATTGTATGGGTAGCTTTTCTGTAAGTTACTCGGGACGAGTAAAAGTCTAAGTATGGGGGTATTTGATACGCTGCACTTTGTATAACGCAACTAGGGATTATTACATTGTATTAGGAGTGATTCCATGTGAGTTTAGAGACATTTCTATGTTATGGGTCATTGGAGTTAAGCTGGCGATCGCCATGATGCAAGCGTCTGGAGTTGGGCTTGGATTGGAGCTGGGCCTGGAGGATTTGGGCCGCTCGTGATGGGCTTTGCAAGCCGGTGATGTCGACTGGAGGAAACAAATAGGTGAATTGATTTCACCGAGTTTGTCCTTCCTTTTATTCCTTTTGTTTTATTTCTTTTCTTTTCCTTTTTCCTTAATTAGTTTTAGGATATATTTCTTTTACCATATATTTTTAGGGTTAGTCTCTATTTAAGAACCCTAGTTCTTTCTTTCTTTATTTATCATCTTTTCTATCAGACAATTTAGTTCTGCAACCATGAGCAGGAACTAATCTCCATTGTTTTACTTAGCGGTTGAAACCTTCAGTTATTAAGTTGTGAGATTTCTAAACTCTTGTTCTTTTCCTATGGGTTTGTATTAATTCTCTTGTTCTTCATCTATTGATTTCTATTAGTTTTGCTAGCTTGATCACCTAGTTTGATTGATAGTTTTCTATTGCTAGACTAGGAATATACGGTGGAATTCCTTGTCATTGTAGCATTCATATCTGCATGATCTGGTAGTTGATTGCTTTTATGAAAGAGAATTGATTGCATGTTAATACTTGACGGTTGTAAGTTATTGCATGCATCCTTATGATTCCTGTGCCTTTTGCTGCTATTTCATCTAATCTTGAGAGGTTTCCCTGATTGTTGAATAGTAAGTATTATCAGGACCGGTTGGCCTGCTGATATATTAAAGATTGGAATAGGAACATTCCCTAGGATTGAATAGAACTTGAGATAAATCTATGATCAACTTGATTGACTGTTGTGTGGATACTTGCTAGGTGAAACCCCTTCGCATAATATTCTCACCCAAACTTCCTTTGCTTGTTACTGGTCACTTGTGTGTTCTTGCAATCAACCCCCCCCCCCTTTGGTTACTTGTTACTAATTGATATTTCACTTGACTGCATTGATTTGGTGTTCTGATTCCCTTGGGTTCGACCTCTACTTACTTGCTATACTCTAGTTAGTGTTTAGGGTTTTCTTTGATTTGGCACTACGACTTTAGCCTCATCAGTAGGCGTCAAAGTCAACGTTTGTTAAAGCATGATGCATCTTTTATTAATATACAAGTAGACTTTTTCTTTCCAACGTGTTAAGCATGCTGAGTTGTTTCATTTGCACGACTTGCTCTATGTCTATTAAGAGAACGTGCCTCTTGAGTACGGTGTACCTTATAAGAAGCAAGAAGGCCGCGGTGAAAATCCGCGCCGGGGGTCAATTTCGTTAGTCTATGCGTTCGAGGCTTTATCTACGCGTAGGCAACGTTAGCCGAACCGCCGACCCCGAGTCGACGCTTCTCATGATTGTTAGCGACGTGTGGCAATGGTCATGGGGAATGAAGCCCGGTACCTCACGAAGCCGGCCAGATCCTCTGAGCAAACAAGGTCGAACCTATTTGACACGATCACTCTCCAGGAACGCGTCTTCACGCCTTCCAGCCCCTCTGAGAGTCATGAATCCACGGGCAAAACGCCAAACCGGCAGGGATGCGTCCACCGGCATCGTAAACGCTAGCGTGAGGCAACGGACCCACCTTAAAAGTAAGGGGTAACGTCACAAGCTGATAAAAATCACACGCTGGCCTATGTCCGCCACTCGCTTCAGGGTTCGGAGGAAATGATGGACCCAACCTTCATGTAAGCCGGCAACGTAACTAAAGCAGCCGCGATGACCATACCATACTACTAAGTAAGCAAAACACTCTAAACGTGTTCACTACGAGCAAAGTATCACACTAGGGGTAGAAAACCACACCCTACAAAGATAAAGTAGGAGCCAAAGAACCAACCCTACGTACTCATAAATAAGCTACGCATAGAAGATCACGAAGGTCAAAAGCCAAAGGTTCTGCACACACGCGAAACAAGACACGCGCACCAAAACAAAGTACATAAGATATCAAGACCAAATAAAGGGTAAGCTCCCAAAACATCTTCAACGTGAAAAACAACGCAAGGAACAAATGAAGCAAACACGAGAATCTTTGGTAGCTTTAACCTAGTCTACGAAGAGTCTAAGTCAAACCTACCAAAAGGGGTAGGATTACGCCAAAAAGAATAAAAGAATACTTAAGAAATAGCAACGAAGCGAGAACAAGAAAGCTAGCGGTGACGGAACAAAGTCACCAAAGATATTGATCCGAATTCAGAGACAAAAGACAACAACGTTTTAAACGAGAAAGAAGCGTTCCAAACTACAAGCAACGCATACAAATACCCTAAACTAAGAAAAAGTTGATAATTACAGGGATTTGGACTCCCCCTCAGATGACCCAGATCCGGATGCGTGACCATCACCTTCCTCCTCATCAGTCGGAGCCTCCTCTTCGTCGACGTGCTCCTCGCCCTCAGCATCCGCAACATCGGGACGAGCATCTGGACGCCTCCAAGAAGGACCATCATCAACGCCTTCAGGAAGTTCCGGATAAGCCTCCCTAAACTCAGCGCGTTCGCCCACCGGATCCCAATCTTTGTGCTCGCCAGCAGCATACTCCTCGTAAACCTCCACTCTGGATAGCCAAGACCAATAGATCTTCGCCTTGGACAAGTCCTTATCGTGTTGCGCCTTATTCCTTTCCACATCCTCCTTCAAAGTACGAAGATCCTTCTCCAAACCCTCAACGTGCTTGGTGATCGTCTCGTTAAGGGAAAGAACCTCGGTAACCTTCTCTTTCGCTGTCTTCTCTGCGTCACAAGACGTTTTCAACAAGCTGTTCAAACGCGCGACCTCCGACAAAGCGTCAGACGCCTTTTTCTCCAATGCCTCCATCCGTTCCGGATACGTAGACAAGAGCGTCCAAGTGCATAGCGACGCCTGAATCCCCTGAAAAAAGGAACGAGAAAAATAAGAAAAGAATTTCGCGAGAAAGCCGTCAAGAAAATAGATATTACAACCCTACCTGCCATTGAGCGGCGAAAGCTTCTCCCATAACGTCGGCAGGGTCCATCGACGCGTAATGGTCGAGGGACGACGAAGATCGAAGCTCCATCAAAGCCTTCAGAAGTTCCCTTCCCGGAGCAAAAGAATTCGAAATCACACCAAGGAACTCATCCACAGATGTGTATTGCTCCTCGGGGACCTCGACCACCTTCTCCTTCCCCTTCTTTGAACGTGTCGCCTTGGCCGGAGAAGGAGACGACGTAGATTAGTAGCCATAAGGTCGACATCCAAAGGAGCGGCGGACGAACACCCTTTTATGGCAAGCTGCCTCTTCCTTGACGTCACAAGATCAGTGGCAGACTCGACACGAGCATGAACGCGAGAAATTGAAGCCGCATCACCAACGTAGAGAAAACGATTAGAGCACAAAAATAAGGAAATAAGCTGGTAAAAACTAAATGGGAAGAAGCCGACGTACCAGATGGCGTCGCAGGGCCGCAACGATGACCTTCTCCATCATGACCAAAGAAGGTCCGATCAACTTCAGGAATCGCCAAAAGTGCAGCTATAGCCTTTTTGGACTCCTTCTTTGTCTTGAGAGCCTCCCCGTTAACTGCAAATCATATAAAGTTATACGTAAGTAAAGCATCGACGAGCAAAATATACGTCCGTCTGAAAAGAAAAAGTTGTTAAGATAAGGTAACGAAACTTACTCTCGGGATTCCACTCCTCGATAAGCTAAGAGCACGCATCTCTAAGGGAAGATTTCTCCACGAAGTAAAAGACCTCAGCCCAACCCCGATCGGTCGTACTCTTCTCAAAGGCTATCCTAGCCTTCTTCTGCTTAATCTTGAAGTAGACCCTGCCCGTTGAATTAAGCGAGACAGTTAAAGAATTGGCAAGATCCGCCGCGACGAAATTCAAGCCATGTTTTTCAATGGCGTCGTCGAGAGCACCCAAGATGCGTCATGCCCCGGGAAGAATTTGACCTACCGCCAGACCTAGAACAAGCATAAAAGATTTAACCAGAGGCGAGAATGGGAACCGATGCCCCGCTAGAAAAGGATACTCGTAGACCGCTATCCATCCAGGTCGATGAGCATCCGCGCAAACCCCCTCTGGAAGGATCTCAATCTTCACGTCTGGACCAAGTTCGGCAATGGTCCTTAGACGGTTAACGTCATGTGCTTGAGAGTAGTAGCGGTCTGACTCACGGAGCACCTTTCTTGGTTCATAAAGTACTGGAGTTGCCATTGGGAAAGAAGTAGATGAGAAAATGGAGCAATAGAATGATCAGACGAGGAAGAGACGAAGAGAGCAGAGAAATGTTCGGGAAAGATAAAGATTAGAAGAAGTGTATGAAGAAAGAAGAGGTCTCCGCTCATTTATAGGAAGAAAATCGCGAGAATCTCAGAAGGATATTCTCTAACGGCAATATTCTCCACTAGAGAAACTAGCCGTTGAAGATGAACGTTATCGGCACAGATAACAAAGCTCCTCGCCTGCCACATGTAAATGATTGAAGAAGAAGGATGATCAAAGCTCTACGACGATAATAAAAATTCAAGTGACGTAATCATCAACGCGTTCCCGGTGTAATGAAGACGTATTCCATGAAGAAAGAAGGTGTCTACCAGCTCTACTAGACGTCAAGCCCTGTAAGACGCCTTAGGGGTATTGTTTGTGCCTAAAAATACGACGAGTGTGGAACGCGTGGAAGCTACGCGTAGAAGGACATCATCGACGCGACGAGATGAAAGAAAGATATCGTCGACGTGACGAGACATGGCAAAGATCTCGTTCTTCTTAAGGATTAGGTCGGCCGAGTATATTCTATCCTATTTTGTATTGTATTATTGTAATTGGTAAAAGATATGGTAAAGAATATCTTTTACCTAGTTTGTTATATCGTTATTTAGATAAACGGAAAAGATAAGATCTCGTTTCCTAAAGATATTATTAGGGTTAGCCTATAAATAAGGGCTAACGCCTGCCTTGTAATCATCTGGGTCGTCATTCGAGTAATACCAAGCTAAAGTTTCAACCCTAATTTCCTGCCTTGTTCTTGAGTGTTGAGATTATACCGTATTCTTTGATCTTTGCCCTACAATTGCTTAGTTATCTTCTCGTAGGTAATTTCGCTACAAACAATGCCCCATACCAAGTAATCTAGGAATGGTTTGGTCCAGTCTTCGGTGTCTTCAGTTTGTTCTTGACTAACGTCCTCTTCATTGGCTAAGACTTCTGACGGTGGGTCTCTTATCTTGGAAATCGCAGGAGTTGTCACATGAACAATGGGGACGACGGGGAACTCTTTTGTATTTAATGCAGATCCTAGGTTAGCCAAAGTGTCTGCCTGTGTGTTCTGTTCTCTGGGGACTTGATGTATTTCAAACTTGACGAACCGGGCGATTAGTCCTCGGACTACTACTACGTAGGCCGCCATCCTGTCGTCTTTCGTAGCGTATGATCCTTGTGTTTGATTAACTATAAGGAGTGAATCGCATGCGACTTTGATGTCCTCTATCCCCATGTCGATCGCTAAATGTATACCGAATATGAGTGCTTCGTATTCTGCCTCGTTGTTAGTTGTGTCCCATTCACATCTCACAGCTTGGGCTATATTGTCCCCTTTTGGCAATTTTAGTACGACACCTAGGCCTGTGCCCCTGACATTCGACGCTCCATCCGTGTGGAGTTCCCATGTGCCTTTCTGGTCCGTCGCTAGTATTTCTGACGTTTCTTTCATCGCTTCTTCTTCTAGTGTAGGACTGAAATCAGCCACGAAGTCAGCTAAAGCTTGAGATTTTATGGCTGCTCTTGGCTCGTACTCTATCTCGTATCCGCTCAGATGTATCGCCAATTTAGTGATGCGTCCAGTGAATTTTGTTTTCCTTAAGACAACTTTCATAGGATGATTCGTCCTTACGATGATGGTGTGAGATTCGAAGTATGGACGTAACTTATTGGATGCCATGACTAGAGCGAGTACTAGTTTTTCCAGTGACGAGTATCGTGTTTCCGCTGGTAGTAGCGATCGACTGACATAGTAGACTGGAAGTTGTTGTCCATCTTCTTCTCTTACCAGGACCGCGCTTATAGAAGATTCTGAGACAGACAAGTACAAAGGTAATGCTTCTTTGACTTTAGGTTTCGCCAGCAGTAATGGGTTAGACAGATACGTCTTAAGGTCTTGGAAAGCTGATTCGTGTTCTCCACTCCACTGAAAGGATTTGGCCTTCTTTAAAGCGTTGTAGAAGTGTCTGCATTTGTCGGAGAATTTTGATATGAACCTCTTTAGCGCTACGATTCGTCCTGTCAATTTCTGGACGTCCTTGATGCATCTGGGAGATCTTAGGTTCATGATCGCTTTGATTTGCTTCGGGCTAGCCTCGATCTTCCTCTGGTTCACCAAGTATCCTAGGAATTTTCCGGACGACACGCCGAAAGAACACTTAGTAGGATTTAGTTTCATATTATATCTTTTGAGTACCTCGAATCCTTCTTGTAGATGTTCAATGTGATCCTTCTTTTGTTTGGACTTCACAACCATGTCGTCGATGTACACTTCCATTGTATCTCCGATCTGATCTTTGAACATCTTGTTGACGAGACGTTGATAAGTTGCCCCTGCGTTCTTGAGACCGAAGGGCATCACTTTGTAGCAATATGTCCCCTGACTAGTTATGAAGGCTGTCTTTTCCTGGTCGTTGGGATCCAGTTGGATCTGATGATACCCGCTGATGGCGTCCATAAACGTAAGCATTTCATGTCCAGCCGTCGCATCTATCATAGCGTCGATGTGAGGTAGCGGGAATGAATCCTTTGGGCAGGCCTTGTTAAGATCCTTGAAGTCGACACAAACTCGCCATTTGCCATTTTTCTTTTCTATGACCACGACGTTTGTCAACCACTCGGGGTATTTGACTTCTCTGATTTTTCCAGTTAAAAGGAGTTTGGTGACCTCTTCGTCGATCACCTTGTTGCGCTCAGCGGCGAATTTCCTGCGTTCCTTAAGCTTGTGAGTCATAATATGTGGGGGGATACCTACCATGTCCTCATGAGACCATGCGGACCAGTCGGAATTCGATCGCAAAAATCACAACAAGGTCGTCCGTGTCTCATCATCTAGGTCAGACCCGATGCGGACAGTTTACACGGGTGAAGAGGGATCGAGGGCGACTTCGTCGAGCTTCTCTGACTGTGGCTCACGTATTGTCTCGACCTCTCTTCATCCCTTAATTGCTACGCCGATCTCTCCTCGGCAACTTGTTTCATGGACACCATGTAACATTCTTTTGCGAGTTTTTGTTCCCCCTTGATTTCTCGGATCCCCCACTACGTAGCGAATTTTAATGTTTGGTGGTAGGTTGACGCGACCACCTTCATGGCGTGGATCCAGGGTCTCCCTATAATGCAATTATAAGGCGACTTGCAATCCACGACATTGAATCTTACTTGGAGGTTCACGCCCCCAGCATAGACGGCAAGGACAATGTCCCCGACCGTGTATTTCACCTCTCCACTGAATCCGACCAGGGGAATACGATCTGGACTTACGTCGTCCTCCCCTAGCCCCACTTCTTTCAGCGTGGAGAGGTTCATCAAGTTGCTGGAGCTACCAGTGTCAATTAAAATTCTACGAATAAGACAATTACCAATAGATAGTGTTATGACCAAACCGTCGTGATGTTCAACCTCGCACGCATCAGCGTCCTCGAAAGTGATTGAGGGCAAATTACTCACCCTCTTTCCTTTGGACTCCGACGGTGGATACTGCTTTTGATGTGTCTCTTCGCTGCCGAGTATGATATTCCACACAGTTCCGACCCACCTGAAATGCAATTGATAATTTTGGCCGGAACTAGGGATATCGGGCGATCGTCTTGTCCTTTGCCTCGACGGTCCAGGGTGGCCTTTGCTCTCTCAGATATGACATCTTTGAGGAAGCCTTGAGCTAGCAATCGAGCGACTTCCTTTCGGAGGGCTACGCATTCGTCTGTGTAATGGCCATGGTTGCCATGAAAATCGCACCATATGTTCATGTTCTTTTTTTGATTCTGGCTTGTCACTTTTGCGCGGCCTTCTCACGTCCTTCCCGAATTTGTCGAAAGTTTTGACCAATTCTGCAACAGAGACACTAAAATTGTAAGATTGAACCTTTGGTGGGAGGGATGGATGATCCTTCTTCTCACTTCCTCGATCCCTGCTAGGATCGGCTCTGTCCCTGTCTCGTCTGTCGCGAGAATAGGGTTGGTTCCGGTGGTCCCTGCGACTGTCGTCTCGTGACTTACGATCGACTCGGTCGACGTCTAACCCGAGCCATCTCCTTTGCTTGGACGTCCTCGAAGGTTTGACAGGGGTATTTGGTTAACTCGCGATAAAGCTCGCTACCCCTGACCAACCCTCGTCAGAACGCTTGGATTGACGTTTGCGTGTCACAATGTGGGATCGACACCTTTGCCTTATTGTACCTGTTCAGATAATCACGCAATGTTTCGTTAGTTTTTTGAGTGACGTGGTATAAGTCGCTGGATTGCTTCTCCGGTTTACGACTACTAGCAAATTGATTTTTGAAGGAATCGACTAAATTAATTAGCAAAAGAATTAATAGATCCTCGCGGTAGGTGCATGCGCCACATGAGGGCGGGTCCGGACAATGACGTCCCAAAGCTTTTGCACATGACTGCCTCACGACTCCCACGAGGGACCGAGATAGCCATAAGCTTGTGCTTGTTAAGTGCGACGTGATCATCCGGGTCACTGGTGCCATCATAGCTTGCCATGCTTGGCAAGTGGAACTTCTTGGGGATCTCCGCTCGAGCAATGTCTTCGACGAACGGGGAATCTTCAAATTCGTCGAGGGCTTCTTTCTCGATGGGACGAGGTACCCCTGGGATTCTTGCGATATGATCGTCTAAGGCCTTAAGACGCTCGTTGAGGGCCTGATCTATGAGCATCTGGATACTGTTGCTTGGTGCGACCTGCATCTCAGTTACTCGATCCATGGTGGGACCGGTAGGAACATCGAAAGTAACAGTGTTAGTAGAAACAGGGATTCCAATATTGGGTTTAGAGTTACCGATGGACGCTCTACGGTTGATCGCAGGAGTCCTGTCTACGTCTTCCATGTTGAGTCGGGTCTGGATGTCGGTGACGTTCACGGGTCTCCTGGTCCTAAGCACGTTGGACCCCGATGATTGTACCTGCGCTTTAAGAGATAAATTTTCATTCAAAAGATGATTGTTAGACGCGGATAATGTCTCGTAGCATTGAAGCTGATCGGACATCTCCTGACGGAGGGCCTCCATGGTCTGGGCCATAAGTCGCATCTCTTCTCGGGTCGATTGTGCGATATCTTCGGGAGTGAGATTGTCACTTGGCCCTGTCTCAAGGTCGTCCACAGTTTGGCCCAGTGTTTCCACGATGGGGGTGCCGTCGGGGTTAGTGGTCACGGGAGCCACACCTTGGACAGGAACCTCGGGGATCTCATTCACCATCTTGACTGATTTCCGAATGACTTAGCTAAGACCTGAAATCGATTGATTGCCCCACGGTGGGCGGCAAATCGAACAAATTGTTTCGGGCAAATAATCTAAACAGACCAAATTGCCTTAAGATGGGGTTAATCAATCGAAACAAGAGCTAAGACTACGACGTCTTAAACAACTTAATCAGATAATTGAGATGAGATAAAGGATAAAGAAGCTTAGCGGAATAGCGATTGCAAGAGCATGAACTCGGATGAAACGAAGGATGATGATCTAGGCGAAAACCTAAATCCCATATGTATTCAGTCTTGATTATGCTTATGATTGCGGTTACAGATAGATTGATTACTTGATAAAATGTTTCCTTACAAATATGATTCGAGTCCTATTTATATCCTAAGAAACCAGCCCTAATCCTGTCGTTAGCACGATTTTAATCACTTCCGAAAATCTCGGTAACGATCTCCATCTTGATCCTCTTCAACGGTCACGTCTTCAGGATCTGCAACAGATTATGGGCCTGGACCAACGACTTCTTCATGGGCCGGATTTGGGCCCAACAGATAGTGTATGGGGTTGGATGAGTTAGGGATTGCAAACCCTTTACATTTTGTTTGGTTACAAAAAATTTGGATACGATACCAACTTTTCAACCCTAAACAATGGGTTTCCCAACCCCTTTCACTTCCTAAAAAACAAACACAAACACTTAACTAAAATCTATCATTCCCAACCTGATACCTCTCCAACCTGATTTCGAACCCGATACCGGAAAATCTGCCAATCATACCATTTGAATATTAGTGAACGTTGGGGACTCAACCAACTACTCCTTAGCTTTTAAGGTATGAACAGTTTGTAGGCTAGACATGGGATGCCTCTTGAATTGATCAACTTTTTGTCAGAAAAGGATTGCAGATTCGTGAACTGGAGTACCAACTTCCATTTGACCAAAAAGAAGTCTTCATAGGCCCAACTCATTAACAACTACACCTATTGGGCCTTAACAT
Source organism: Oxyria digyna (assembly GCA_029168935.1). Taxonomy (NCBI): domain Eukaryota; kingdom Viridiplantae; phylum Streptophyta; class Magnoliopsida; order Caryophyllales; family Polygonaceae; genus Oxyria; species Oxyria digyna. The sequence continues at coordinate 19,978,757 of JAPVLV010000010.1, read as the reverse complement.
GATGGTCTACGAACTATTTGTGCCCAATGCCCTGTTAGGCACTATACTAGTAACAAGTGCACTCTCAAACTAAGTCTTTAGTTTCTACCCCTGCCTTACCCCACCCAAACACAGTCGGTGGTTCCAGATTATTTTTGTGTTTCACGCGCTTCCCATCTCATACCTCCCTTTCAGATAATCAGATCTCGCTGGTATCGAAGCCCCAACCACCATCGCTCTCGCCGATCCGCCGATCTGCTCTTTCCCAAGCTCTTCGCTCCTCCTCGGCGTCTATGTGAATCAGATACAATTGCGAAGTTTGGGAGTGCACTCCTGCGGATCTAGGTGCGTCAATAGGAGTGGAAGATGTGTTTACACTTTGCAGATATTAGAGAAGAAAATTTTTACCGTGTTGACACCTTTGTTTATTTGATGCTTAGAAGTATACAGCACAAAGAATCCTATGAAAGTGATACATTATCGACTTAAATTTACTTGGGGTTGTTAACTCCATTTTATATATGTTCAGTAAACTAAGGTAGATACATTATTTGTGGTGTTGGCATTTTTTAGAGTGTTGATAGTTTTCTAAGTTTATTGATAATTATATTTAGTGTGTTTATAGTTTCTTAAATGTATTGACAATTTTATTTAGTGTTGATACCTTTTGTAGTGTGTTGTCAGTTTCATTCTAAATTTTTTGTTATGTTGTTCACAAGTTATTAGTGGTGTTTGACAATTATTTTTTGTGCTGATAAATTATATTTATGTTGACAGTTTAATTACTCGTGTTGACAAATTATTATTATTCGTGTTGATAGTATAGTTATAACGTGTTGACAAGTTTTGTAAAGTGTTGACAATGTTGACAATTTTGTAGTATTACTCGTGTTGTATGTTGTTGACCGTTTATTAGTCGTGTAAACAATTTATCTAGTTGGGTTGACAACTTATTTAGTCGTGTTGACAACTCTGTTAAAATTTGTGTTCACAACTCTATTAAAAAATTTGTTGACAGTTCTGTTAAAAAATTTGTTGACAAATTTTGTTGACAAATTTTGTTGACAGCTCTGTTATAATTTCCACGTCAGCAAAGGGTTTTATTGGTGTTGACAACTTATTATTCTTGTTGACAGCTCTGTTAAAATTTTTGTTGACAACTCCGTTAAAAATTGTGTTGACAGCTCCGTTAAAAATTTTGTTGACAAATTTTGTTGACAGATCTGTTATAATTGTCACGTCAGCAAAGATGTATTTCCATATAACTTAAAAAGATGATGCAAAAACTTAAAAAACATTGGAGTTTTGGGGTACTTACCCGGATGATCTACTGGTCTCATCCGGCCCACTTACCCACTCTACTTGTCCTTTTTTTTAAATGAAGACTACTTGTCCTTTGTAAGTATTACTAAAATTTGAGTACTGAGAAGAGATTAAAATCTACTTATAGATATACATAGGCTCTGTTCGTGAAGCTTATAATAAGCTAGCTTATTTTTCCAAAAATCTTGAAATCCTAGCTTATTGTTTTCATAAGCTAGCTTATTTTTCTTTGAAATTAAGGGTAAAAAGTATTTTGCCGAACAGGCCCTATATACAGTACATAATATAGCTTATGGAAGGTTGAGTGGCGGGGAGATTCTTGTATTCTAACCCTTATTTGGTTCAACATCGGAATTTAGATTCCGGGGACTCGGTTACTTCCGAGGAATAGTAACTTCCCAAAACATGAAACACAACATTTTCAATACTACTCCCTCTGTCCCAATTTGTTACTACCATTTCAATCCGGCACATATGCCGAGACACATTTTGTATCGTTAATATCTCTAGTTACATGTTAATAAAAAATTATAATTTTTTAATATTGTTAAAGTGCTTATTGAGACGAATCAAACAAGACCCCTCATGACTATGTTTTTTATTATATATTAGAAGATATCTACAAGATTCTCTCGGTTTGTGAATAGTGTCAAAAAATGAAATGGGACTAACATTATGGGACGGATGGAGTATTGTTTAGTGAGGGTCAATGTCCTCTTTTTCTGGGTGAAGTCTTGTTCAGTTCGAATTATTGTAAAGTTTGTTGTTTAAAAATATAAAAGTAGATCTAACCTATTTTTCTCGGGATACGTGCATATCTAATGAGTTGAGAAAATGTAACTCGTTTCACACTCCTTTCGTCCCACGATCTCATTTCATTTCTGACATTATTCACAATTTGAGAGAATTTTGTAGATTTATTTTGATATTTAGCGAAAAATATAGTCATGTGACATCTTGTTTGATTCGTTTCATTAAGTACTCATAATATTAAAGTTTTACATTTTTTACTGACACATAATTAAAGATATGAACGAAACAAAACGCGCATCAACATACGTGGTTAAATGAGATGAGATCAAAAACTTGAGGACGAAGGAAGTAATAAATATTGTGGTTTATTTTTTGAACCAAAGACATAAGTAAAACTACTTGGTATATAAGTTATATTTTCCTGAACATGAACCAACGAAGGCCAAGATTGATAACCTAAATTGCAATAAACAAATTGTAGCAATCTTACTTGTATTTCTATCGCAACAGCTCCAGAGTTGAGTTCATAAACCCTAGTAACAACCTTTTTACAACATCTACTGGTAACAATTCATCATTAAAACAACGAGCATCTCATAACAACACAATGAAAAAATAACAATTCAGGAAGATGCAGAATGTAGTTACACATCTCTTTAATGATGTAAGAGAAAACACGTGGGAAGAATGTTGTGAAAGAAAGAAAGAAATGAATTACTTTACAACCAATTCTCAACTGTTCATATTAAGGCCCGGTTCCTAATCCAAACACCAATAGAACATTACCAGACTTATCATCAAACAAACAAACAAACGGTGAAAAAAATATCCTGCAGAAACCTCTAAGAATCACTCACATGAAAATGTTGCCGTCTGTTTCCTTCTCGTATAACATATACCATCAAGTATAGCCCCTGCACAGATTTGGTTGTAGACCGGCTCATGTACGAATAATAATAGACGATCAAAAAATTATCAGCTTCTCCTGTTTGATCTGGACCTAAAACCTCTCGACGGCCCATGTTGGTTATTCGGTGGATATCTAGGCTCTTCAAATCTCCTTTGATCTGGTTTAGGTCCTCTTTTATTCATTTGCCTAGCTGCGTGATGAGGTGGGGACAAATTTTCAGTTGTTTCGGGCTCATAGCTCAAAGGTTGCAGATCTTGCAAATCTGGTTCCAGAAAATACCCGTTTGGTCTCTTGTTCTCATCCATTCTCCTAAACGTTATTGATATCCTAGGAAGCAAAAAAAAAGAGAGAAAAGGCAAATAAGCAAAAAGAGAGAAAGTTCAAAAAAGGTCACCCACATTATAGTTTCATGACTACCTTCTAGAAGGTACTGCTGGAACGCAATGCTTAGCCACATCAGCCCCGTTTCCATTCAACACCAATACAGATCTGTAGTGTAAACACAAATAATGTATAATGAAGATGCAAGATGCAAGATGCAAGATGAGGATGAATTTGGATTATGACAAATCAGAAAAAAAAAATTGTATCTTACCCGACAGGCAATGGAATTGAATGCGCGCCAATGAAGTCGCCTGGTCCAGCTATCTTAAGTTCTGTACCAAAAACGATCTCGCACTCACTGAGAAAAGAGATTGTGCAGAAAGGTCGAACGAAATCATGGTTGTCTATGTGAGGAGGAATGCAGTCTTCCTCTTCGTATATATTAACGATACAACTGTCGGGTACACAAGACGGAGGAATAACATGCCACCTGACAAGCCTCCTGATGATAACCTTGAAGAGATGAGGTATAGGATCCACTACATTATCACGAAGAATACCTGGTGGATTACCATGCTTATCCTGCCACCATAAACAGATGATTAATCATTTTGGATAAGAAAATCCATAAAAAAAAAATATTATAGCCTACCCAAATGATTAAAGGAACTTACAGTTGCATAATTGTAGCAGCAACCAAATTGAATGGTCTCACGCCCTTTGCCCCGCATCCATTTCCTCGGTGCAGTAAAAGTACGTTCTGAATCCCCAAAAAGAGTTTATTAACAATGTTTTTGACATTGGAGCAAAATATATGTAGACACTAGACACAACATAATAATTAATGGTAAACAATCCTGGTTCAATGTTTATGGTTCTAAAAAACATGTTCTATTCCAGTCTCAGATTTTTGGCCTTCACTGCTATAAAAAGAAATTGGGTATACAATTATAGCTTCCTGGCTCCGTTTCCACCACATATAGAGTTAATACTTAATACCATTCAGGACTTGCAGTAGCTGATAATATATGCACATGCTAGGAGAAAGAAGTTACAGAAGAATTCAGCAAGTTAGAATTATTAACATTAATTAGCTATTTAGTGTCCTGCCTTGGAGTTAGTGGGGTACCCACTTCTGGTTCTATTCCATGTTTCCATTTCTAGGTAGTGGTAGTAGTTAGTGTATTTCAGCACTTAAGGCTACCTCTTTTCCTGTTTAAATCCTTGCTAGTCTCACTTGTAAGGCAAACTTGATTTATTGAATGAAATATCACAAAAATGGAGATTCACCACCAAATTCTTATGTGTTAGATCCTTGCCTTAAGCTCTATCAAAAGTACAACTAATGCTAGATAGCTTAACTACTTTTAATGGTAAAACTTTCAAGACAGCTCAAGGTTCATTAACAGCAAGCAGATATCAGTTTTGAGAACTTAAATTATCAATTGACATAATATCTGGTTGATGTTATTAATATAAGAGACATTTATCTATAAACAGATTCAGGTGGTAGTACTTTACCTTTCAACTCTCCTTTCTTTCCCTTCACCTGCAACTCGCCAATAAAATCAACAATCCTCTTCTGTTCAACAGCACTGAAAACGCCGGTATGCAGCTCAAGTCCCTTAAGAATGTTAACTATTTTCCCACTGATTCTCTCCAAGCAAATGAAATCTTTCTTTCTCTTGACATTCATAAATCTTAAATACTCCCTCTGATCTCTCGACAATTCAGTCTTCCTCCTCGCCACCAGACCATGCTGCTCACTCGACTGACCGACATCCTCAGATTGCGTATCCACTCCACTTACTTCCACCTCCCCCTCCTCCTCTTCAAGTTCATCTTCTTGAGCCATATCTGCCCATGACTTTCTTTTACTGGATGATTCCGCTGCTAACCAATCAGCAGCTAGTTCTCCCAAGGAAGAATCAGTGGGATCTGCATTTGCTGGATCTGAACCCCCAGAATTGGTTTCTGCCTCATCTTTCCAACTACCCAATGAATGCGCATCGCAATTGTCATCCTTTGTGTTCAAAGAAGAATCTTTATGTCCTGTATTCAAACAAGAAAAATTCTCTTGAATGTTCGAGGGTCCTTCACTACTATCGAATGCTAAATTCACCAATACCACACAAAAATCAAAATCAGAACGACACAAAACCAGAAATAAACAATCTTTCGCAACTGAACAAAATCAAAACGAATAGAATTTATATATCCAGTTAAAGGGGCAACAAACATAAAAACCCTAGCTTTCGGACCACGCGAGAAAGTAATGAGCGGGAGAAAGAGGTAACCTGAAGATAGGGAATTGAGACGATCGGAGAGAGTGTTGGTGCAGCGTCGACATAGATCTTTGGAGAGAAAAGGGAGCCAAGTGCTGAAGAACTCTGAGGCGATTCGGAGCTCCGATTCGCTGTACTGGACAAGAAACGGGTCATCGGTCTTTGCCCGGAGATTGGTCGTCATATAACCAACACCGTTTGTTGCAGCGGAAACCCTAGTTCAGTGATAACTGATAATGGAGAGGAAGGCTTCAAAGTGGTGTTAATGGAGGAATCTGGTTCTCTTGGGAAATTGTTGGATGAATAAATTTGGAGAATTCGGATGGGTATAATTGTATAAAAGAGAGAGAGAGTGGGTAGAAGTTGGAAGACTTGACTAGTTATGCAAGTTTTTAGAATTTGCCCTATCCCAAATGAAATTGTCCAAAATTTCCTACTCCGTATTTCAGTAACAGCTTTCTCCTCTCTGTTTTTTGGTCTGAATCAAATAAATATACAGATTTAATAAAAATCTCAAAAGCAATGAAAAATGTAAGAACAATGTACAATTTGATATCACTGTGTTAAAAATCTCAAGAAATATTGTTTTTTTTGTTTGATCAAGAGAAAAAATAAAAATTTGATATCACTGTACGACTACGTACCCACTGGCTAAGGCTCATTTGCAAAAATACCCTAGGGGGACTAACTAACAAAAATGCCCAAAGCATTTTGGATATTACTGCAATATCCAAAATGTATTTTCTTTTTATTTTTCTTTTTGAGTTGGAAAATCAAAAAACAATTATGGGAAAAGGTAAATGAAAATGCAATAATAATATAATAATGAGGTGAAAAAAGAAGAAAAGAAGAATGGAATTCAGCAGGAAAAGAAGAAAAGAAGAAAAGAAGGAAAGAAGAAAAAATGTCCAAATCCGTACATGTGTCAGGAATTTTTTAAACAAAAAACGGCTGAATTGGGAAAGCTGTCAGGAACTTCGACGATCAGCCACACAAAATTTCTGACATCCGTACGGAACACTGTTCAACCGTTCCAAAATGAATCTCAGCCACATAAAAAGTCCAAGGCACCAGTTTTTCCCGCCAAATTGATGGAAGGTCACTTAGAGAATTTTGCTCGTAAATGAATGTAATTTTGCTAATCTTAACTTCATCTTCTTCATTAAGTGTGTTTCTTTCTTTCACTCCATCTTCCTCATTAAAGTTTCTTCATATCATGTCGGCCATTTGTTTTAATCTCTTGCTTCATTCAATTTTCTTCATATCCTGTCATATAGAAGAAGGAAGGAATGGGTAAGTTTCTATATTAAATGCAAACGGTTTTTGTGTATTGGTAGCAATAAATGACCATGTTTTTTCTTGTTTTGGCTTGTTTAGGTGAAACATATATCCTCTCCTTAATTTGTGGAGGCAATTGGAAGGTAGAGAATGAGCAATGGGTGTATGAAAACCCTAAAAAAACAAAGGCTTTGATGGTCAATGATGAGATCAAATATGAAGGGCTTCTGAAAACGGTGGAAGAAAAGCTTGTCATAGATGTTAAGAGGTTTGCCTTAAAGCTGACCTACATGCCTCCAAAAAACCAAAATCTTCCTCCTTTCGATATTTGCGATAGTGATGATGTAGATGCTTTTTTCTTCTTGAACATGTTAACATGCAAAGATAGAATATGGTCAATTCCTTTGCATTCTGTGCTGGAGCCTATATGTATTGGTTTAGATGAAAACCCTAATGTAATTCCAAAGGAAGAAGAAGATATGATGGATGTTGAAGGTAGTGCACCTCAACCTTGCTCTCAGACTGAAAATGTTGGTGGACCTTCTTACCATGTAAGAGTCCTAAAGAGAATGTCAGATCACATGTTACACAACATAGTAGATGATGAGCTGAGAGAAGAAGAAGATGTGTCAGGATCTTCTGATAAGGTCGTCAGGATATCTTTGGAATGTGGAGGGCAATCAAAGAAAGCTAAGAAAGGCATTGAACCTGAGGTTGTGTCACTAATCAGTGACGATGAAGAGGAGGATTTTATTATGTCTGCAACCAAGCGACATGGTTTGGACCTTGTCAACCTTTCTGATGTAGAATTTGATGATGATCATGTGAAGGTTGAGGACTATGAATATATGGGAGAAGATGATGAGGAACATCAACAAGGATCTTACCACTACGATGTTCCTACTGATATTGAAAATTTGGAGGAAGAAGAATTGTGCTCTAACTCTCAGCCATTGGCAATGAAGGTTGGAGATGTCTTTCCAACGAAGGAGGAGGTTCAACGGGCTTTGGTCTCATTTGCTGTGGAGAAATGTGTAGAAATGCGTGTGAAGAAGTCAGATAAGACCACTTATGTTGTGGAGTGCAAAAATGGAGGAGCATGTTCATTTGGCTTTCGTGCTTCAACGAGGGGTGGTAAAGCTACTGGTCCGTGGTGGGTCCGAAGGCTTGAACCAAACCATACATGTGCGATGCTGTTCAGGAACAATCACAGCAGACATGCCAATTCATCCTTCATTTCCAAGAGCATTCTTGATAGGTATGTATTGCTTATGTCTTGTTCAAATATTTAATATGGAGGGATAGAGTGTGAAATGTGTCAGGATGTTTTTGAACACATGTAACGGGTTCAAAGGTCGCAAGGACGCACCAAGGGCAAAAGAGATACAGGCTGTCATGAAAGAGCTAGGAGTCGATACCAGTTATTCCAAAGCAAACCGAGCAAGACAAAAGGCAGAGGACATCATTCGAGGGTCTCCCGAGCAAGGTTATAGTCAACTTCACTCATGGCTTCATATGTTGAAAGAAGTCTGATGAGGCTAAATTCGTAGTGCCAAATCAAAGAAATAAACTCTAAACACTAACTAGAGTATAGCAAGTAAGTAGAGGTCGAACCCAAGGGAATCAAAACACCAAATCAATGCAGTCAAGTGAATTATCAACTAGTAACAAGTAACCAAAGAGGGGGATTTTGATTGCAAGAACACACAAGTAACCAGTAACAAGCAGAGGAAGTTTGGGTGAGAATATGATGAGAAGGGGTTTCACCTAGCAAGTATCCACACAACAGTCAATCAAGTTGATCATAGATTTATCTCAAGTTCTATTCAATCCTAGGGAATGTTCCTATTCCAATCTTTAATATATCAGCAGGCCAACCGGTCCTGATAATACTTACTATTCAACAATCAGGGAAACCTCTCAAGATTAGATGAAATAGCAGCAAAGGGCACAGGAATTATAAGGATGCATGCAATAACTTACAACCGTCAAGTATTAACATGCAATCAATTCTCTTTCATAAAAACAATCAACTACCAGATCATGCAGATATGAATGCTACAATGACAAGGAATTTCACCGTATATTCCTAGTCTAGCAATAGAAAACTATCAATCAAACTAGGTGATCAAGCTAGCAAAACTAATAGAAATCAATAGATGAAGAACAAGAGAATTAATACAAACCCATAGAAAAAGAACAAGAGTTTAGAAATCTCACAACTTAATAACTGAAGGTTTCAACCGCTAGGTAAAACAATGGCGATTAGTTCCTGCTCATGGTTGCAGAACTAAATTGTCTGATGGAAAAGATGATGATAAAAAGTTGAAAGAACTAGGGTTCTTAAATAGAGACTAACCCTAAAAATATATGGTAAAAGAATATCCTAAAACTAAATAAGGAAAATAAGAAAATAATAAAAAGAAATAAAAGCAAAGCAAAATAAGGAAAGTCCGGAATATCTTCGGCCTTGTTGTGGCGATCGCCATAGATGCCTGGCGATCGCGGTCTTCATTTAAATCTCTGCCGTGTCTCTGTCCCCCCATGGCGATCGCCGTAGATTCATGGCGATCGCCATGCTCTCTCGAACTTAAGTAATACTTCTGTTGTAGAATGGCGATCGCCATAGTGATGGTGGCGATCGCCGCTGCTCCGCAAAATATCTTCATGTCTTCACTTCTTAATAAATATCTCAGAACATAATAATGACTCGAAACACATATGATAATACTCCTAAACTAATGTAATAATCCCTAGTTACGCTATACAAAGTGCAGCGTATCAAATACCCCCATACTTAGACTTTTACTCGTCCCGAGTAACTTACAGAAAAACTACCCATACAATAAAATACTCAAAGCCTCAGGAAGTACAAGAATATCTCCTAGTGATTACATAACCAATAAGCTCCTCCAAAACATAACACAATAATCAAGAACAATGTGATAAAATAAGCACATACCCAGAACTACACCTTATTCCTCCAAGTGGCCTACCCGAATCCTCCTATACGCCTCTTTCTTATGTCTCCATACGCCAAGATGATAAAAAATCCTAAAACACTCATTTTTTTTTTTATAACACTCATCTTGTTTGGGCGCCCTTTCGGGTTTTCATCCCAACCACTCAATAATTGTTCCAGGCTCACAAAACTCACATCACTCAAGACTTATTTTTGCCCCAACCTAATGCCGGTCAAGCCACCTTCTTATTGCATAGATCTTGCTATCCAAGGATTTTGTATGCCTTTTTTCAATTTTTGTGGCTTTTTCAAACAATATATATTCAATAAGCTCATGCAGATACAACCAACACCAAAATAATTACATGTGAATACATTCTCCTCCCCCATACTTAAACATTGCATTGTCCTCAATGAGATGGAAGACAGAAAAATCGAATCCCAGGGAAAGAGACAGAAGACTCACATACAAGGTCGGATGACCTTCCTCCAATAAAACTCAAAGTGTGGTAGAATGAGAAACTAGATGAACACTAAATGTAATTCAACAATGCATAGCTCATCTAAAGCAAAAGAAAGAATACCTCCAATGTAGAAGGTGACCCAAATAAATCAACTCCTTGCAAAGAACATGGTTACCAACAAGCTAAGCTCCAACGAATGTAGATCTAGAATGATAGTACCAATGAAACAAAACTTGATGTAATACAACTCCTTACTTTCTTTTCTCTCATATTTTTTTCTGCACTCTATTTTTTTAATCCGATATATTATTTTTTTCTCGGAATGATTTTCGGATTTTTTTTTTTTTTTAACGGGAGAGAAGACTTACAGCGAGATTGGCTACTGACTGTAGCGGACCCTGAGCTTCGGTGATTTCCTCCTGTCCATAGAAAAACTAAAAAGAAAATTAAACCGAACAAAAACAACTTCAAACCTCGGGTTGCCTCCCGAGTAGCGCCTTATTTTATGTCGTGGCTCGACATGAAACTCAAGAGATTTAACTAACGCCATTTGGCTTTGTAAAAACAGTCTCTTGTCTGAATTCTCTCTTGAACCACTCATGGAACGCCTTAAATCTCGTCCCACTTACCTTGACCACCTTGTCTCTAGCAATGAAGGTGGTTTCATTCACTTTCTTCTCCTTGACCGTATCAGGCGGCTGTTTAAGCTCAATGTTAAGTGCCTGCACACTAGACATCAATGGTATCTCGTCTGGCGAGGTCAGTAATGGAGGGCGATTGCCCAAAGGATGTGGAGAGAGCTTACCTTTAGGCTCTAGCTTAGCCTGACACTCCTGCATGTTAGTAGATAAAACAGCATCTACTTTGGGGGGGTTCTAAGAGATTCTCTAAAACAGGTTGCAATTCATCCTTACAAGTAGGCTTAATCACATCAATAGCACATAGAGAATTCTTATCAATGGGATCCATATCATATATATTATATTCTACCTTATCCCCATCAAACTCCATAGAGAGAGTACCACTATTAACATCAATTTTCGTTTGTGCTGTTTTCATGAAAGGTCTACCTAACAGTATAGGTGTGACATTATTACCATGCTCCATATCCAACACAAAGAAATCAGCAGGAAAAATCATATCACCAACCATAACAAACAACCCCTTTCGGGTATACAGTAGACCTGTCAGCAAGTTGAATAACAGTTCCTGTTTTATGCAAAGGTCCTAAGCCTAGTGATTCATACAAAGAGTAAGGTAAAACATTGATTGATGCACCTAAATCTAGCATGGCTTTGTCAAATTTAGTTTCACCAATCACACATGGAATGCTAAATATGCCTGGATCACCACATTTCTTAGGCATGCGTTTTTGAAATAAAGCAGAAACTTGTTCACTTGCTTCAACTTTCTTCTTTCCTTTCAGTTTTTGATTTCTTTTGATAGTGCAAACTTCTTTCAAAAACTTAGCAAATCTAGGAATACTCTTAACAAGTTTGAGCAAAGGAATGTTTACCTCACACCTACTAAAGGTTTCGAAGATTTCGTTGTTGTCCTCCAGCCTTCGAGTATCCTTCAATGCCTCAGGAAAGGGAGCAACAGGCTTCTGAGAGAACAGAGGTGGAAATATGATGAGAAGGGGTTTCACCTAGCAAGTATCCACACAACAGTCAATCAAGTTGATCATAGATTTATCTCAAGTTCTATTCAATCCTAGGGAATGTTCCTATTCCAATCTTTAATATATCAGCAGGCCAACCGGTCCTGATAATACTTACTATTCAACAATCAGGGAAACCTCTCAAGATTAGATGAAATAGCAGCAAAGGGCACAGGAATCATAAGGATGCATGCAATAACTTACAACCGTCAAGTATTAACATGCAATCAATTCTCTTTCATAAAAGCAATCAACTACCAGATCATGCAGATATGAATGCTACAATGACAAGGAATTCCACCGTATATTCCTAGTCTAGCAATAGAAAACTATCAATCAAACTAGGTGATCAAGCTAGCAAAACTAATAGAAATCAATAGATGAAGAACAAGAGAATTAATACAAACCCATAGGAAAAGAACAAGAGTTTAGAAATCTCACAACTTAATAACTGAAGGTTTCAACCGCTAAGTAAAACAATGGAGATTAGTTCCTGCTCATGGTTGCAGAACTAAATTGTCTGATGGAAAGATGATGGAAAAGATAGAAACTAGGGTCCTTAAATAGAGAACTAACCCCAAAATATATGGTAAACGAAAGATCCTAAACGAAATAAAATAAGGTAAAAGAAATAAAATAAAATAAGGAAAATAAGGAAAGTCCGGAATATCTTCGGCCTTGTTGTGGCGATCGCCATGGATGACTGGCGATCGCGGTCTTCATGTAAAACTTTGCCTCGTCTCTGTCGCCCCATGGCGATCGCCATAGAGTCATGGCGATCGCCATGCTCTCTCGAACTCCTGAAATGCTCCTGTTGTAGAATGGCGATCGCCATAGTGATGGTGGCGATCGCCGCTGCTCCGCAGGATGTCTTCGTCTTCATGTCTTCAATCTTTGATCCTCTTCTTCTTCGGTTCTGGTCTTCATTTCTTCACTTCTTCATAAACAACTCAGAATATAACAATAGCTCCAAATACTTGTGATAACACTCCTAAACTAATGTAATAACCCCTAGTTACGCCATACAAAGTGTAGCGTATCAAATACCCCCATACTTAGACTTTTACTCGTCCCGAGTAACTTACAGAAAAGCTACCCTTACAATGAAAAGCTCAAAGCCTCAGGAAGTACAAGAATATCTCCTAGTGATTACATACTCAATAAGTCCAAAGCATACAAAACGCAACAACAACAATCAAGAACAAATGTGATACAATAAGCACAAACTCAGAACTACACCTTATTCCTCCAAGTGGCCTACCCGAATCCTCCTATACGCCTCCTTCTTATGTCACCATAACGCCAAGATGATAATGATCCTAAAACACTCAATTTTTTTTTTAATAACACTCATCTTGCTTGGGTGCCCTTTCGGGTTTTCATCCCAATCACTCAATAATTGTTCCAGGCTCACAAAACTCACATCACTCAAGACTTATTTTTGCCCCAGCCTAACGCCGGCCAAGCCACCTTCTTATTGCATAGATCTTGCTATCCAAGGATTTTGTATGCCTTTTTTCAATTTTTGTGGCTTTTTCATACAATATATATTCAATAAGCTCATGCAGATACAACCAACACCCAAATAATTACATGTGAATACATTCTCCTCCCCATACTTAAACATTGCATTGTCCTCAATGAAATGGAAGACATAAAAACGAACCTAGGGAAAGAGACAGAAGACTCACATACAAGGTCGGATGACCTTCCTCCAATAAAACTCAAAGTGTGGTAGAATGAGAAACTAGATGAGCGAGATTGGCTACTGACTGTAGCTGACCCTAAGCTTCAGTGATTTCCTCCTGTCCATAGAAAAACTAAAAAGAAAAATAAACCGAACAAAACAAATAAAAAACAAACTCAAACCTCGGGTTGCCTCCCGAGTAGCGCCTTAATTTATGTCGTGGCTCGACATGAAACTCAAGAGTTTTAACTAACGCCATTTGGATTTGTGAAAACCGTCTCTTGTCTGAATTCTCTCTTGAACCACTCATGGAACGCCTTAAATCTCGTTCCTCTTACCTTAACCACCTTGTCTCTAGCAATGAAGGTGGTTTCATTCACTTTCTCCTCCTTGACCATATCAGGCGGTTGTTTAAGCTCAATGTCAAGTGCCTTCACACTAGACATCAATGGTATCTCACCTGGTGAGGTCAGTAATGAAGGGCGATTGCCCAAAGGATGTGAAGAGAGCTTACCTTTAGACTCTAGCTTAGCCTGGCACTCCTGCATGTTAGTACATGAAATAACATCTACTTTTGGGGGTTCTAAGATATTCTCTAAAACAGGTTGCAATTCATCCTTACAAGTAGGCTTAATCACATCAATAGCACATAGAGAATTCTTATAAATGGGATCCATATCATATATATTATATTCTACCTTATCCCCATCAAACTCCATAGAGAGAGTCCCACTATTAACATCAATTTTCGTTTGTGCTGTTTTCATGAAGGGTCTACCAAACAGTATAGGTGTGACATTATTAGCATGCTCCATATCCAACACAAAGAAATCAGCAGGAAAAATCAGATCACCAACCATAACAAGAACATCTTCAACAACTCCTTTCGGGTATACAGTAGACCTATCGGCAAGTTGAATAACAGTTCATGTTTTATGCAAAGGTCCTAAGCCTAGTGATTCATACAAAGAGTAAGGCAAAACATTGATTGATGCACCTAAATCTAGCATGGCTTTGTCAAATTTAGTTTCACCAATCACACATGGAATGCTAACTATGCATGGATCACCACATTTCTTAGGCATGCGTTTTTGAAACACAGCAGAAACTTGTTCACTTATTTCAACTTTCTTCTTTCCTTTCAGTTTTTGATTTCTTTTGATAGTGCAAACTTCTTTCAAAAACTTGGCAAATCTAGGAATACTCTTAACAAGTTTGAGCAAAGGAATGTTTACCTCACACCTACTAAAGGTTTCGAAGATTTCTTTGTCGTCATCCAGTTTTCGAGTATCCTTCAACGCTTCAGGAAAGGGAGCAACAGGCTTCTGAGAGAATAGAGGTGGAAAATTCGGGCGAACATAATCGTCAATGTACTCAGGGGGCTCACGGCGATCACCATCAACAACTGGCGATCGCGGTCGCGGATGATTTTGGACCTCAGCTTCTGGAATGGAATGGCGATCGCCATTGCCATATGGCGATCGCGGCCGCGATGCAGACCCTGTTTTGCTCTCTGTAATCTCATGGCGATCGCCACTCAGATCTGGCGATCGCGGTTTTGGCACAGAACAGTCATTTAAAGTTTTTCCGCTCTTCAGGAACACTGCACTGACGTTTTCTCTCGGGTTTCTTACCGGTTCCCTGGCCTCTAATTTACTCACAGCTTGAGCAATCTGTCCTAACTGATTTTCAAGATTTTGGATACTCGATTCCGTTCTAGCATTTTGTTGCATCACAGTTTGAGCTAAGGACTTGATCATATCTTCAACAGTCATAGAATTCTGAGGTCTAGGTTGCTGATAATTAATATTATGAGAATCATACCTTGGCCTTGGTTGCCATCCACCAACAGCGTTTACCTCAGCATTCGGCTCTTGGAGTTGTTGACCACCACTTTGCAGCATAAAAGACTTCATCATATCTTTCAATTCATTCATATCACTTTGAATTTTAGCGGGATCAAGCGAACTTACTGACTGTGTTTTTTGCCTGCTACCAAACTGCCTTGAGCTCTCAGCTAATTCCTCAAACATTTCAGTAGCCTGAGGTATAGTCAATCTTAAAAAGTTGCCTCCACAGGATGCATTCACCATTCGACGATCCTCATCAATCAGGCCACTAAATAAGTACATAAGGAGATCTTGGTCAGTATAACTATGGAATGGGCAGCTTGAGCAAAGCTTCTTGAATCTCTCATAATATTCATAGAGACTCTCAGTTGAGTGTTGTTGAAGATTCGTGATTTCCTTCTTTAAACTGCTCAGTTTTGTAGCTGGAAAATATTTCTCTAAAAAGACCTTTTTCATCTTAGCCCATGTATCAATACTCCCTGGAGCTTGATAATAGAGTCAATCATTCGCAGCGTCTTTCAGAGTAAATCCGAAAGCTCTCAGCATGACCTGCTCCTCAGTAACACCTCTTGGCTTCATACTAGAACATATGGCATGGAATTGAGCCAAGTGTTTGTTGGGATCTTCTCCTGCTAAGCCATGGAAGTGTGGTAGCTCATGAATTAAACCAGCTTTTAATTCAAAATTCACACCTTCTTCAATCTCAGGAAACCTCACTGCCAAAGGTTGTTGGTTTAAGTCTGGGGCAGTGAGTTGCCTCATAGTAGGCAATGGCGGTCCATGTCGATCACCCATCTCGTTATCTTGGTTCAGAGCTGCTCTTTGGTTCCGAAGGAACGTCCTTTCAATCTCTGGGTCAAAGGCAACAAGAGATGAATCAATAGCACGGGTCTGAACCATAAAGGCTCACACCAAACAGTTGATAATTTCACAATTAACACAGAATCAGAAAAATTTTCAATTCCCCGGCAATGGCGCCAAATTTGATGAGATTAAAGTCGTAGTGCCAAATCAAAGAAATAAACTCTAAACACTAACTAGAGTATAGCAAGTAAGTAGAGGTCGAACCCAAGGGAATCAAAACACCAATCGCTATGCAGTCAAGCGAAATACCAACTAACGAACAAGTAACAAGTAACCAGGGGGGTTTTGATTGTATGAAACACAAAAGTAACAAGTATCAAACAAAGGGAGTTTGGGTGAGAATATGATGAGAAGGGGTTTCACCTAGCAAGTATCCACACAACAGTCAATCAAGTTGATCATAGATTTATCTCAAGTTCTATTCAATCCTAGGGAATGTTCCTATTCCAATCTTTAATATATCAGCAGGCCAACCGGTCCTGATAATACTTACTATTCAACAATCAGGGAAACCTCTCAAGATTAGATGAAATAGCAGCAAAGGGCACAGGAATCATAAGGATGCATGCAATAACTTACAACCGTCAAGTATTAACATGCAATCAATTCTCTTTCATAAAAGCAATCAACTACCAGATCATGCAGATATGAATGCTACAATGACAAGGAATTCCACCGTATATTCCTAGTCTAGCAATAGAAAACTATCAATCAAACTAGGTGATCAAGCTAGCAAAACTAATAGAAATCAATAGATGAAGAACAAGAGAATTAATACAAACCCATAGGAAAAGAACAAGAGTTTAGAAATCTCACAACTTAATAACTGAAGGTTTCAACCGCTAAGTAAAACAATGGAGATTAGTTCCTGCTCATGGTTGCAGAACTAAATTGTCTGATGGAAAGATGATGGAAAAGATAGAAACTAGGGTCCTTAAATAGAGAACTAACCCCAAAATATATGGTAAACGAAAGATCCTAAACGAAATAAAATAAGGTAAAAGAAATAAAATAAAATAAGGAAAATAAGGAAAGTCCGGAATATCTTCGGCCTTGTTGTGGCGATCGCCATGGATGACTGGCGATCGCGGTCTTCATGTAAAACTTTGCCTCGTCTCTGTCGCCCCATGGCGATCGTCATGCTCTCTCGAACTCCTGAAATGCTCCTGTTGTAGAATGGTGATCGCCGTAGTGATGGTGGTGATCGCCGCTGCTCCGCAGGATGTCTTCGTCTTCATGTCTTCAATCTTTGATCCTCTTGTTCTTCGGTTCTGGTCTTCATTTCTTCACTTCTTCATAAACAACTCAGAATATAACAATAGCTCCAAATACTTGTGATAACACTCCTAAACTAATGTAATAACCCCTAGTTACGCCATACAAAGTGTAGCGTATCACTTGTACACCAACAACACCTTGAAAGAAGTTTACAAGGAAACCATCCATTTGATCCCTCCACCCAACGAATGGGATGTTCCACAATCAGTCTCCTCTCTTCCTTGTTTGCCACCACCATGGAAAAGGGGACCTGGAAGACCAAGGTTGAATAGATATAAGTCTAGGTGGGAGAGGCCCTACAAACGAGTGTCCACGAGATGTGCAAGATGTGGTCTGTCTGGCCATACTCACAACACGTGCTACCGGGCAGCAAGGGGAGGACAGGAAAGTCGAAGACCATAGGATACAAGGGTAAGACAACAAGGTTCTAACTTTTTGGTATGTGAACAATGCTAACTTTTTGGTAAATGAACAATTGTAACATCAATCCCTCCGATAATGATGTTATATCCTGACAATATAACGGTTTTATCTTGTCATACTTAATTTCATATGTCATATTAATTTGGGTTGGATGTTGAAATTCTGTTAGTATGAATGTTTAAATGCTTTTTTTGTTTGCTTTGTTAAGTTTTATTTTGTTTTCCCTCCGTCTATTCTGTTTTATCCTGTCACACCTCAAATTTACCATCCCGCCACCTAACTCCACATAATAAATGCAGTCAAATTTGCCTTTACTCTGCACTAACGTCAGTACATGTTTTCAAGCAAAAAGGAGTCAAACACATTTACCTACCCAAAACATTTACTTACCACATTTACTCAGTTTTGGTGAAATTTTTCTTATATATAAAGGCCACTCCTCATTATCGAACATAACTCATTCCTTTCTTTATATACTACCAAGCCTTTTTTTCTCTCTTTCTCTCAACTCCTTTATGGCTGCTTATCACGTCGTAGACCCATTTCTCGACGAAAATTACCAAAGAACAAGTTTTTTCGTCACAATGAAACGGTCATACGTTCATGGGGATTGCCGTCTATGTATTCCCATTGGTCATGGAGAAAAGTTCTTGAAAGACTTCAAGAACTGTGAAATAACACTTAGAGTTGGACTTCAGACTTGGAAAGTTCTTCTCAAACACCACAACAATGTCTACCGCTTGGGCAAGGGTTGGAGAGCTTTTGTTCAAGACAATAAGCTCAAGTACAACGATGAGTGCCTCTTCGACCTACAAACTGCGGATTCCAATGGTGTCGTGTACGATATTGAAGTGTACAACTATTGGATTTGTCTCATTTCATGTTATTTCGTTCATTTCAGTTTCCTTTTCTCTGTTGTTTCCTTCTATCTTGTATTGTGTTTCCATAAAAGAATTTAATGAATTTGGTATTACTTTCCGTCCACACTTTCTGTATTATCCTGTTATATGTTCACTTTCATCCTGACTAGGATGAATGCAACCACAAACTACAACTTTTAATCCTCAGAAGTCACACTGAAGAAAGATAATTTTTCATTAAAACAGAATATTAAAGCATAGAAACTGAAAAGCAGACATAATAGTACTTAGATCACAAACTAGAACATATCCCGCCACACTTTCCCGGACATCCTGACGAGCTACATAAATTACATAACATTAGAGTCTTCATCTCCATGGTGTGGTATGTCGAGACCCGGGGGTAAGAAGTCACGCCTCCACCTCTTGGTGAGCTCCAAGGGGTGTTCAGCAATGAGAATGAAGATTTTGATTAGAGCAACGGACCTTGCTAGATCTGCAAGGGCATGGGCATCACGTGAGTGCTGCAAGGCTCTTATAGTGTTCCTCCCTCCATGAGTATGAACCATCTCAAAGAAATAATGCTCATGATGCTAGCGGTTGTTGAGGTTCCAAAGCTGTCCTCTTAGCCAATTGATGTCCCTCACACTATCTGTCGCTGGAGCCCAATCTTCGCAAAGACCACCTTCATAGATGTGGCTCGTCACATTGGCCATTTTTCCTCTGCTGGGGACAAGGGAGCCACCATGGTAAACTTCACTATAGACTCTTGTGAAATCCATAACGCGATCCATATTTTTGATAATTTATGGACTGAGAGCATGACAATATTCGGTAGGAAACTATGCTATTTATAGACTTCAAGTGTAACACAAAATGAAGGCGGGGTTATTTTAAAATTTGAAATTTTAAAATCAAGTTTGAAAACTTTATCCTGACAACACTCTTATTTCACCCTGACACTCTACAACTGGTACACTTTGAGTTGTCATAGCTGGTACGGATAAGACTAGAAACTTGCATTCAAACTAGAAATTTGTAGGAAGTGTAACACAATATGAAGACGGGGTTTTTCTTAAAAATTTGAAACTTTTATACGATTTCGAAAACTGTTTGCTGACAAATTACTTTTTCATCCTGTTACTGTGCAACTGGTACACTTTTGCAGTTGTCACATCCTAACATTTTGAGTTGACATAGGTGGTAGGGGTAAGACTAAAAAATTGCATTCAAACCACATATTTGTATTACAAGCAAGCCATTGTTCCAGACCAACCTAGGTCAACAAAACCAAACCAATATTCACACTAACCAAAACCGAATATTCAGAAACATAAAACACAACACAAACCATTATTCTTACTGTGTAACAACGTCATCAACATTATTCAACCTACTCACCCATTTGTCACCAACCAGCCTGGTAGCAATGTCTAATATGTGCATGTCGATTGTCTTGTCCGAGATTTGGGAGAGATCATTTTTTCCAAAACACAACCACTCAATGTACTTCACAGTATATGCACCACAATCACCACTGTAAACAAAAACAAGCTTTAGTAACATATTTATAAAGTGTGGAGGGTAAATAACAGAAGGGTGGAGGGATATATTACCTTCTCTTATTCTGTGGTAAGCCTTCAATCCTTCCTTCATAAGCCAGGTCCTCCTGAAGTCTATCTGCGTACTTTGTGGACAAAACCTCGTGATTGCTCAAAAACTTCGGCAAATACTTTAGGATTGGGGCCACCTCTTTTTCTATTACCCGCTCTGGCTTCAGATTGGTGTTGCAGTCATACATATTTAGCTTCCACTTCTGGAGGTCTATTTCAATTGCCACCCAATGGTTGCCTCCAATGAAGAAGGGTGCATAAATGAAGTCCACATCATCCCAGTTTTTTCCAAATAGGAATGGAAGACTTCCCTTCAAATACCTGACAACACGATCTGGAATTAATGCAACTTCATCTCCACGACCTTCACTCCTGTATTGGTCCTTGTAATCCTCAAACCATGGACAATCCATTATGGCAGCTTTGTGATCATCAGATGGTTTTTTCCTCAGCTCAGCCCTCACGTGGCAAAGGACCTCATCGATGTGCTGCCAATACAAGTACACAATTACACTAAAGATTGAAAAAATAAGAAATCAAATTTATATCCTGTCATACTTACCAAATTATCCCACCAGTGTCTTGGTTCAAGAATTGCCTCATGGAAGGCCTTGTCAATAACCACTCCACTCATGCCCTCAAACTCCTCAGAGCTGAAACATTAAACACAATATAAGAGTTTAATATTTCATTGTAATCAACATAAAACACAATATTGTTACACCAATTTAACTCAAGTACCTTTCGTCAATGTACCATGTTATTCCTTCTGTCATTTCTTTCACAACTGTATTCTTGGTTATCTTCTTCCAAAAAGCTTTTGTGTAGACTTCCTTCTTCTTCTCCTGAATGTCCTTGGTGGTGTCCTTCTTGGTGTTTTGCTTGGTGGTGTTCTTGGTGGTGTTGGTTTTGGTTGTGTAAGGAGAGCTGAGAGAACTAGAAGGCCTTGTATTACGCTTGGGCATGATCCTGCAAAACCACAGTGAACTCAAAAAATATCATAACCTGTCTATTTCAACAAACAATCCTGTCAAATTCAAGAAACTATCCTGTCATATACAAAAAACAATCCTGCCATTCAAGATAAACTATCATGTATTATTCAAAAACCAATCATGTCATACAACAAAAAATATCCTGTCATTTTCCTAAAACTACCTCTGCTTCTTTGGAGACACCTTGTTTGGAGAACGGCCACTAACATGCTTCACCCTGTTGCTAAACACCCGTTTGGGTTTGGCAAAATCATCTGCCTTGTCCTCCTCACCTTTCTCCACCTCAGCCACATCCTTTCCCTCCTGAATGTTTTCCTCCTCGCCCTTGGCTTCCTAATCACCTATCTCCATCTCAAACTTGGCTTCCTCCTCAGCCTTGGCCATTTCCTCCTCAGCCTTGCCCTTTTCCTCCTCAGCCTTTTTCTTTTCTTCCTCCTCAGCCTTGGCTTCCTCCTCAGCCTTGTCTTCCTCCTCAGCCCTTTTCTCCTCCTTAGCCTTTGATTCCTTCTCAGCCTTTTCATCCTCAGTTGTAGCCTGCTGGGTGAGCTCTTCCCTTGGTACATCTACAAGATCATTATCTTTCAATTCATCTTGCACATTAGGGTCGCTCTCATCCTTGTCAGTTGCCTTCTCAGCTAGCTCAGCAACAATATTCATGACCACATCACCTTCTCTTCTACCAACACCAACCAACTGAAAATCTTCGAGACCCTGCAAATAATCCTGTCATATATCCATATATATCCTGTCATATATCCATATATATCCTGTCATATTCAACAAACAGATCCTAGACACCAATATCTTAATCATACCTCATTGTCATTGGAATCTTTGGAGCTTACCAACTCCTCATTCACATTCACACAAGGAGCAGCAACATTATCCACTGGCTCCTCAGCCCTTTTCTCAGCATTCCCAACAACTTCCTCAGCCCTTTCCTCAACATTGTCAACAACATCCTCAACATTCCCAACAACTTCCTCAGCATTACCCTGTGAAACATTTGGTCCTCCAACTCCTCAACATTACCAAAATCAAATACTGGTTCATGGTAAATAATAAGTCCTATTTCCTGCAATAACAAGTTCTTAAATCCTAGATTTCAATCTTTAGAAAATATCCTGACATACAACATAACCTATCCTGTCATATTTCAGATTCTATCCTAGTATGATTTAACATTATCCTGTCATAACCTAAAATTATCTTGAATTATTCAAAAATTATCCAAGCATAGTGTACATACCTCATTATCAACTGTCACAGCATTTGCCTTAGCTTTCTCACACCCATCATCTCCATCTCCATCATCACCATTCCCTCCATTGTCATCCCCATCATTGTCACTCTCTTCTTCCTCCTCAGATTCTTCACTTTCTCCATCATTTTCCACTCCTGTATCCACCTTTTCTTCCTCCACTAGTAGAAAAAACACTTGTTGCAGCCCCCCTGTTGAGGCGGTCACCTTAAAAACCGACGCAAAAAGTCTTATTCTACTATCTGTTGAGGTGGTCAGTCGTTTAGTTCGCTGCAACAGGTACTTTAGAGGCGGGCAAATATCCGTTCGCCTCAAATAATATTTGTGTTTTTGACTTGTTGAGGCGGTCAGTAAGGCGCCCGCCTCAACAGAGCCCAAAAATTAGAGGCGGGCAGTAAGGCGCCCACCTCAAATGATGCGACGAAGATATTAGAGGCGGGCAGTAAGGCGCCCGCCTCAAAATAACACAAAAATTAGAGGCGGGCAGAGTTTTGCCCGCCTCAAAACTTGTCCTTTTTACATGTCACACGGATTGCCCGCCTCAAAACTTAATCCAACGACCCAAAATTTTTTGTTATTTCCCAAACCCATTTCTTCCCACTGCTGCTCCCTTTCATTTCTTCCCAAACCCATTTCTTCCCAAACCCATTTCTTCCGCCGTCCATTTCTCCCTTTCATTTCCCAAAACCCATTTCTCCCAAACCCATTTCTCCCTTTCATTTCTCAAAATTTTGCAGCTCCCTTTCATAACCCTCACCGCCGTCCATGGTCTCGCCGTCCGTTCTCTCCCTTAAACTTCTACCCTCTCTCTCGATTAAACTTCGATTTCCACTTTGAAGCTTTCGTCTCCGGTGTTGGTTCTTCATCGCCTCAGATCTCGGGTTCTTCGTCGGGTTCCCGCTGCACAACCGGTGTTGGTTCTTCGTCGCCTCAGATCTCGCCTCATTCTTCGCCGTCGCCTCAGATCTCGCCTCTTTCGTTGCCGTCGCCTCAGATCTTATCGCCGTCGTCGTCGCCTCAGATCACGTCACCTTCAACGCCGTCGCCTCAGATCTCGCCTCCTTCGTCGCCATCGCCTCAGATCTTGCCTCCTTCGTCGCCATCGCCTCAGATCTCGCCTCCTTCGTCGCCTCCCTCGTTTCTGCAGTCACCATCGCCATTGTTTTCAGAATCCCAAGGAGAAGACCGAACAAGGAGAAGACCGAAGAAAATTCGATCTGGTTCTTTCATTTTTCCTGATCTGGTTCTTTCATTTTTCCTGATCTGGCTCTTTCATTCGATCTGGTTCTTTCGTTTCCAGATCTGTAATTTCATTGTTGAATTTCCAGATCTGGTTCTTTCATTTTTCCTGTTGTAAATTTGATGTTCTGTTGTTTCCTGTTGTAAATATCATTGTTGAATTTTTAAAAATTCGATTGAATATGAGTGTTATTGTAATTGTTGAATTCTAAGAAATTTCAGTGTTGAATTCGAAGAAATTTGTTTCCTGTTGAATTTCAGTGTTGAATTTCCAGGTTGATTTTGATTCTCAGGTTTCTAAAATTTTAGAGGCGGGCGCACAATTTTAAGTCGTGTGAATTTAGAGGCGGGCACACAAAATTCGCCTCAACAGTGCACTCTTTTGAGGCGGGCAGTACCGCTTTTAGGCATATTTTGGCCTACTTGTTGAGGCGGGCATTATTTTGACCGCCTCAACAAGTCACTTGTTGAGGCGAACATTCGCCCGCCTCAACAAGTTTTTACTTGTTGCAGCCCCCCCTGTTGCAGCGACCCTTGCCCGCCTCAACAGGGGGGTTTTTACCCGCCTCAACAGATGTTTTTTCCACTAGTGCTCGCTCTCCTCCTCAGTACCACTCTCATCACTTTCATACGGCTCTTGATACTCTTCACTCACTTCTTCACTCTCTTCACTAGAACTTTCAACTTCAACCTTCTTCTTACCCTTCCCGGCTGGTTTCTTGACACTCTTCCTTGGCACACTCTTCCTTGCCACTCTCTTCCTAGGGACCTCCTCCTCCTCAGACCCTTCCTCCTCCTCCTCCTCCTCAGAAACAATATCTTTCTTCACTCTCTTCCTTCCCATCCTTTTCTTGGTGATCTCCTCCTCCTCTGCAACAAAGTTCCTTCTCTCCAGCCTCTCAAACCTCTGACAAACAGTAGCCTCCAACTTGTCAAACTTCATGAACAAAGCCTTTAGGACATCTCTGCTAAGACCTTGATCCCTAGTGGATTGTCCTTGAGTTTGTCCTTGGTCTTTGAAGAGGTCCTTGGTCTTTGACATAAACTCACTGTCCTTGGTCTTTGACATAAACTCATATGTGATCTGGTCAAATAAGGGGTCCTCTACTTCATCTGAGAATGTGCAACCATTAAGCAACTCCTTCTCAGATTCATCTGCAACAAGTAGAGGCAAGACTTCAAGACCTTCTTCTTCAAAAGCCAGCCTTAGGAATCCATGCTCAGAGCATTGGGTTGCAGACCAACGCACTCCTCTAGGGATTTGGGTCTCACTAATCTTGGAGGCAAACTTGACTCCCACAGACTGTACACACTCCCAAATCCACACCTACACAAACAAACAAACAAACAAACAAAACCATTAAATATATATCCTGTCACCCTTAAATATATATCTTGTCACACTTAAATGTACTACTATACCTGAAACACCACTGGCATCCCTTGAAGGCTGTATGGTATCCTACCACAATCTGAGACTTTGATAGACTTCTCCATGGATATCATTCTTCTTGCCATTGATCTGGTCAGTGCCTTGTGCAGCTCCATGTAGGCAACTCTTCCCCATGGATACCTCCAGAACTTGTCAATTGTTCCCACTAACCTCACATGTTCTGCTTTGACAAGTCTCTTCTTATCACCTCCAAGAATTATCCCTTCCACAATAAGCAAGACTGCTAACTTTAACTTGTGGTTGTCCAAGGGTTTGTGCTTCATGAACCTTTTATAAAGGTCTTGCACTGAAGTTTTTGAACCATCAGGACCACCAAAAAAGTTGTCTATCACTTGGTTGTCTTGCTTCCTAGATGATTTTATCTCCTTGGGAAGAGGGCCACAATTCAAGCCAGTTATCAAAGCAAATTCTTGCAGTGAAAATCTCAATGGCTGACCAGCAATCTCATACCATGTCTCCCACTTCTTTTCACTCTTCAACTGCTTGAAGAAAACTGAATGGACAGTTTGAGAAGAAAACATTACTTGATTGACCATCTTGACAACATCCCCAAAGGGGCTGCCACAGATCCTTCTCCAGTCTTGGCAAGTCAGCTTAGACTCAATATCTTTCAAATATTTCCTCCTGCAGTTGATATTTACACGTCCATGCAATGCATCTCTCTTGCAGTTGATATTGTCAGGACACAGTCAAGAGTCTGTCAGGATAACACATAAGCTACACAACCAAAGTTCAAGTGTAGGGAAACAAATAAGAATATGTCAGGACACAGTGAAGAGTCTATCGGGATAAAACTAAACAATCTAGAACAAGTGAGGAGAAGAGGATGTACATGCATTTCCTTAAAAACTGTCAATATTCAGATACTGAAATCCAAATACTTCCACTACATAAACTGGTTCACAATGCACATGACAAGAATTATTTTAAGAGGTGTCAAGATTCATAATACACATGAAGAAATGAATCTACATAAACTGGTTCCACTCCTGAATGCACATAAGCTACACAAAAACTAACTGCAAGTGTCTGGACACAGACAACAGGATGTCAGGACAAAGATAACTGTATGCCCGGACACAGTAAGGAGTATGACAGGATAACCCTAAACAATAATCAAAGTATTCACAACTTTGTTCTCAACTCCAATTACAGGTGAAAATTCCTCTGGGAGAATGTCAAATTTACATGCAATTGCTTCAGTCAACCCTAAATTCACCAATTTCACTCATACACTCGAATTCGAAATGAAAATATCACAAAATTCACTTACATTCTCCTTGAAAGGCAAAGGCTCCATTGTTCTCCATTTGTCCAACAGAGTCAATACTTCCTTTTTCTTTTGGGAGACTGGTCTCTCCACTTCCCCCGACGACCCCTTCTTGGATTTGGGAGTTTTCTCCATTTGCCTCTTCTTTCTCCCTAGAGACTCTCCCTTGGAGTCTCTCTTTCTCTTCTGGGCTGCGGGGGGTGCTGAACCTCTGGTCACGGGGGCCATAACTTGAGAGAGAGAGAGAGAGTGGCCGGACAGAGATTCGGAAAAGAAAGACGGTTGTGAGAAACGGGCGGTTGCCGGAGAGATTGAGGGCGGTTGATAGCAGTTGAGGGCGGTTGAGAGTTGGGAGGGCGGTTGAGAGTTGGGAGTGAAACTGTGAAAATGGGAGAAGAGAGAAGACGATGGGAGTGAAATGGAGAAGAGACAAAGACGAGAGAGAGAAATGGGTAAGCTGGGATTGAAAATGGGTAATTGCAATTAATTTAGCCTAATGCTACTTAAGTGGGTTAAGAAGCAGTTAAGGAATTAATAGGTAAAAAAACCGTAACTTCAAACATTTGAATTTTTTATTTTTTTTTAATTTCTGAATATTTTATTATTTATTATTTTGATTTTCCTTTTTTATATTTTTTCTTAATATTAGAATTTTCTTTTATTTTTATTTATTATTTTGAATTTCCTTTTTCTTAATTTCAGATAATATTAAAATAATCATTTCAGTTAAAAAAATAAAGATAAATGAAATTATAATAAATATTTTCTTTTTAATAGGAAAAATATTTTTTTAGACTATTATAACCCTCATATGGATATTACAGTAATATCCACATGAAATTGGGCATATGTGTAATAAGAGTTCAAAAACTTGGGCATTTGCGCCATTATTCTCCACCAGCTAATATTTGGCTGGTAAGGTTGCCGCCTTCGGTACCACAAAAACAAGATTTGTGTGAGGGAAAAATTGTTATTTTTTGGTAAAAAGAAACCTCACTTGTAGACTTTGTAGTCCTTTATTATATTCCCTCCGTCCCATTATATAAGCTCTATTTGACATCGGTGCGGATGCCGATGCACGTGTTGTTTCGTTAATATCTCTAATTATATATTAGTAAAAAATATAAAAATTTGATATTGTTAAAGTAATCATTGAGACGAATCAAACAAGACCCCATATGACCATATTTTTCGTTATATATTGGAAGAAAACGAGAAGATTCTCTCGAATTGTGAATAGTGCTGAAAAATCAAATGGGGCTTATAAAAGGGGACAGAGGTAGTAAGGTTCTATCTTCAGTCTAAATTAACTGTACTTTTAGCATTAAAATATCGATTAATTTTATATTTGTTGAGATATATAAAATTGTTAGTTTGAAATTATTTTAGATCTCAACTTATGTCAATTAATTTGTTGTGTAATTCAGATTAAGTAGAGCTTAGTGTATACTAATGAAGCTTGGGGAGCAAGTAGTTAGCGCATCTCCAATGATATGCTAAGAATGAATATAGTAAATTTGTAGCAAAATCACACCCCCAAATGCCCCAATAAGCTAAAAATGAAAAAATAAAGAATATTCTGTTAGAGATTCTCCATTTGTTTAAGTCAAAGGCTAAATATAGCATTCCAAATAGGAAAAGTATCACATGAGAATATATTATATGGTGAGAATTGAGAATGAATCTCCACTCTCCATTTTGAACCAATCGGACGGCTCACATCAAGTAGCACTTGATTTTCTCACGCGCGCGTGGCCTTCTCCATTAAATCATTTCTGTTATTTCGTTCTCCTCTTCCTCGCGCTTTTCTTTATGTCGTCGATCTCCTCTCTTCCTCCTCTTCTCCTCGTCTTCTTCTCCTCCTCGTCTTCTTCTCCTCCTCGTTCGTTTTAATCTCGACTCTCCATTCTCCTTATCATTGTTTATTTCTCTCGATTTCTTCTGTTTTTGATTTGTAATTGATTTTTGGTTTTGTTCATGTGTTGCAGGTGTTCTTAGCTCGTTACACATCAATTGGCGTCATGGAACCAGGTTAATTTGTTTAATTAGGCTTCATTCTCGTTTTTCAGATTGTTTGTTTATCTTTTGTTGAATTTTTGCTGAATTATTGTGTACGAGATATCCTTTGATTGATTTCAGTAATTTCAGTGATTTTCAGTGTTGATTTCGTCTTATTAGTATTCCTATGTATGATTGTTGCTTCAATTTTGACTTTCTGTAGTTGCTTGCAATTGATTCCAGGTTTTAGGTCTTTTAGCCATTAATTAGTTTTTCCCCATTGTTCTGTATTTGATTGTGTTTTTGCTTTGTTGATATTCAGGAAATTGCATTCCTGTTTGCAATGATGTTGATGTTGATGTTGCTAATCCTTTTGTTGGTCAAATATTTTCTTCACTTGATCAA
The DNA here is from genome assembly GCA_029168935.1 of Oxyria digyna. NCBI lineage: Eukaryota > Viridiplantae > Streptophyta > Magnoliopsida > Caryophyllales > Polygonaceae > Oxyria > Oxyria digyna. The sequence continues at coordinate 19,949,623 of JAPVLV010000010.1, read as the reverse complement.
GGGGTTCAGTTTTATTTGAACTATGCAAATGAATGTGGATTTAATGTTCGTATGTGTAAACGTACAAATGCGAATGATTCCAGTAAAGTAGTTCTCTGGAACTATTTGGTTTGTAGCAAGGAAGGTGATAAGCGGTATTTTACATAGCGCTACTATAGGTTATTAGCTCAATTTGTATAGGATTATGCTAGATGTTATGATGTATTCTGTAATCATGGAGTTTTGGAGACTTGAGTTAGACATGAGATTACAGAAGATGATGCGGAGCATTGAAGCATAAGAAGAGGAGTCGAAGCTGAAGAAGACCACAGGTAGCATTGGAAGCAGCTGAAGACGAAGCCAAGGAAGCCACAGAAGCCAAATCCGCGACCGCGGGTCCCAAACCGCGATCGCGGAAAACCTACTGGACCATCCCAGATCACAGAACACAATCCGCGATCGCGGGTCCCAAACCGCGATCGCGGAATCCGCCAGCGATGACTTTTCTTCATTTGCCCGATTTAGTATGTTGTGTTAAGTTTTGTAACGTTTTTATAACGTTTTTACCTTCAATTTGGCAGTTAGATTCTGCAGAGACTTATATGTTTTTAGGTGTGGATGATCTTCTATCATCTTCTACATTCCATTTTCCAAGTTTTAGAGTTTTCTCCCAAGAACTTCATGAGTTGCTGAAGTTTCCATTGTTTTGCTTGACATTTGAAGCTTTCGGATTGATTAAGTTGTGAGATTCCTTTCCTTTGTTCTATTCATATTGATTGTTTCTATTCTCTTGTGTGTATTGTTATTGAATTAGATTTGCTCATTTAGATTCGCCATCTAAGTAGTTTCATCTCATTCATATTGCTATTGTTTGGTTATTTCTAGTTGAAATATCATACTTGTTTGTAGCACACACAATTTGCATGAACTAGTTGTGAATGTCAATTGTGAAGAGAATTGAGTACATGTCGAGTATCTCACTAGTTGTCTATGGTATTGCATGTATCTATCCATTCCTGAACTTAAATCTTCTTTATTATTGAATCTTGATAGTTTCAAGGTTATAGTTGAGTAAGGGTTATTAGGACTAGTTGGACTAATAACTACATTAGAACAGGGATTAGAACGATCATATGAGTAATTCGACATAGGGTTAAAAGGAGTTTATGATCAACTTGTTAATCTGTTAGTGGATAATTGTCGAGTGAAACACCTTCCATTGATATATTTACAAACCAAATCAACCTTCGTTACTTTGTTCTTAAAACATACCAACCCCCCCCCCCCCTTGGTTACTTACACTCGTTAATCATAATTGTTACTTTAAGAATCGATAACCTGATTCCCTTGGTATTCGACCCTTGCTTGCCTACTATACTTGTTAGTGAGCTTGTTAGGATTACTTGACTTGGCATACGACAATTCGCCTCGTCAAATTTAGCGCCGTTGTCGGGGAATCAAATTTTTCTATTCTTTAAGTTCTTATTTTGATTAACCTTAGTGTTGACTAGTGAATGGTCAACACCCGTTCTACTAATCAGTCTCTTTTTATTCTTGATCCATAAATCGAGAGGACTTTCCATCAAAATCAGAGAGAGAACAGAGTTGAGACTGATACAGGTGCAATGGAAGACGACCAGTTGTTGACTCCCGAGCAAAGAGCTCTTACTGACACCCAACGTCAATTGGCTGAAATTCAGTTAGTTGTTAATGCCCAACGGGAATTGCTTGAGGCAAGGAAAGATGCAAATGCTCTAAGAGACGGCGGTGTCGTCCGCACATTGAGGGAGCGTACTACTCCCAATCTGACACAGCAACCTCAAGCTGTGGTTCTTCCACCCCTTGCTCATGGGGTGACTTTTGAGCTCAAGTCAAGGGTGATCAATCTGCCTCCCACATTCCATGGTTTGCCTAGTGAGGATCCAATCATGCATTTGAATCAATTCCATGACACTTGCATGACAACCAAACCACCAGATGTCACTGAGGAGCAGATCAAGATGAGAGCCTTCGGGTTCACTTTGAAAGATGGTGCTAGGTCCTGGTACTATCATTTGCCTACCGGTTCGGTAGATAGCTGGGAGAAGTTGCACAATGTGTTCTTGGGTAAGTATTTTCCAGTTAAAAAGGCAAATGCTCTGAAGAAGGAAATTGCCCATGTAGAGCAAGGTGAAGATGAGACTCTCTATGATTACCTTGAGAGTTTCAAGGGATTGTGTGCTAGTTGCCCTTTTCATGGGTATGATACCGAGGACCTGGTCTTACATGTTTGCAATGGTCTCCTTAACCATGAAAGGAGAATGGTAGACGCTGCTTGTGGTGGGAGTATTCTCAACATGACACCAGAAGATGCCATGGAAAAGTTGCAAGACATGGCTGAGAGCACTAGGAGTTTTGGTAGGACATACACTAGGAAAGGAGTGAATGCCACAAGCTCAGGAGACCCCGCTCTTATGACTGAGCTCGTTGAGCTAAAGAAGATGATCTCTCAGCTGCACAAAGGACAACAGCAGGTAAAAGCATGTGGTATTTGTTCTGACCCTTCTCATTTTACAGACAAATGCCCTGAGCTTCAAGATGATGATGTTGTTGAAGTCAATGCTGCTGGTGGATATGGACCTCCACGACCTCGAAATGATCAGCCGAACAACTACAATCCGAGGTATAGAGATCATCCAAATTTCAGATGGCATGATCAGAATGAACCCCAACCTAAAGCTCAAGCCCCACGACCCAATTCTGGACCTTCAACTGCAGATATGTTGAGATCATTGACTCAACATTTCACAACCCATGTCCAAACTACTGAGTCTAGTATCAAGAACATGGAGAAACAGATAGGGCAGTTGGCTGAAGCTGTGACCACTCTTGCACAGCAAAAATCCAATTCTCTACCATCTCAGACGGTAGTGAATCCGACTAGAAATGTTAGTGCTGTGACAACAAGGAGTGGAAAAGTGTTGGAAAATGCTGCTGCTGAAAATGCAGATTCTGAAACAGGTGAAAATCCGCGACCACGGGACGAGAACCGCGATCGCGGAACATGTTCTGGACAAACAGCGTCAAATCCGCGACCGCGGGATGATATCCGCGATCGCGGAATTCTAACTGAGGAAACAGGAACAAATCCGCGACCGCGGACTGACAACCGCGATCGCGGAAATGCTCCTGGCGAATTGGTTTTGGAGGACTTTTCAAAAGATGCTGGAGCTGAGGTCGAGGACCGGGGCGACTTCCGGTTGAGGCAAGACGACTATGTCCGCCCCGACTTCCCACCTCTCAACTCAACCAAACCTCCCGCTCCTTTTCCCGATGCTTTGAAGGACACGAGGAGGCCGGAAAATGATAAGGAGCTATTCGAAACCTTCAGCAAATGTGAGGTAAATATCCCTTTACTCAAACTCATTAAAAGTATTCCTAGATATGCTAAGTTCTTGAAGGAACTCTGCACCATCAAGAGGAATCAAAAATTGAAGGGACAGCAGAAGGTGACGGTAAGCGAGCGTGTCTCCGCTGTATTCCAAAGGCGAATGCCTAAGAAGTGCAGCGATCCGGGCATGGTAAGCATTCCTTGTCGTATAGGTGATACTCACTTTGAGAGAGCTATGCTTGATCTTGGTGCATCTATAAATGTTTTGCCTTACTCGTTGTATAAGATGCTTGGTTTAGGTCCTCTTCATGAAACCGGAATAATTATTCAACTAGCTGATAGGTCTACTGTTTATCCTAAAGGTGTAGTTGAGAATGTTTTGGTAATGGTTGATAATTTGTTCTTTCCCGCTGACTTCTTTGTGTTAGACATGGAACATGATGGTCAGGCTGCACCTATTTTGTTAGGAAGGCCTTTTATGAGAACGCTAACACAAAAATTGATCTAGCTAGTGGGTCTCTTACTTTAGAGTTTGATGGGGAAGTTGTGCAATTCAATATTTTTGATGCTATGAAGCACCCCATTGAAGATGTTGCTTCTATTTGTTCTATTGATGTGATTGATCCTATAGTTCAAGATACTTTTAATATCTTTGGCTTAGATGAATTGCAATGTGTTATGGAAAACAGCATCATTCACCCACCACAAGTTAATATCTCTCTTTCTCCTGATATTCCTAGGGTTCTAGCTTAGCTAGACACATCAGGTAGATCTTTGGCCGGCAGGCCCATGTTACTGACTTTGGAGAGCGAGAAGCTCCTCCCTTCTGTTTTGCAGGCACCAGTGATTGAGCTTAAGCAATTGCCAGAGCACCTGAAGTATGCTTTTCTTGGAGAGAATGATACCCTCCCGGTAATCATCTCTAGTAAGTTGTCAGGTGAGCAAGAGAAGAGATTGGTGATGGTGTTGAAAGAGCACATTACAGCTCTTGGGTGGACTATTGTCGACATCAAGGGAATTAGCCCTTCCACCTGTATGCACAGGATCCTACTTGAGGAAGGAGTTAAGCCCTCTAGGCAACCCCAAAGGAGATTAAACCCACCTATGATGGAGGTGGTCAAGAAGGAGGTGCTGAAACTTCTTCAAGCTGACATGATCTTTCCCATCTCGGATAGTCAATGGGTAAGTCCAACACAATGTGTCCCTAAGAAGGGGGGCATTACAGTTGTTGAGAATCAACATGGTGAGTTGGTTCCCACTAGAGCTCAAATAGGTTGGAGGGTATGCATTGACTACCGTAAGCTGAATGCGGTGACTCGAAAGGATCACTTTCCTTTACCTTTCATTGATCAAATGCTTCAACGACTTGCTGGTCGTCCCTATTATTGCTTTTTGGATGGATACTCAAGTTATTTTCAAGTGGCCATTGCGCCCGAAGATCAAGAGAAGACAACCTTTACATGTCCTTTTGGCACTTTTGCATATCGTAGAATGCCTTTTGGATTATGTAACGCACCTGGGACTTTTCAACGATGTATGGTAAGTATCTTCTCGGAATATATTGAACATTTCATTGAGGTATTCATGGATGATTTTACGGTACATGGGGATAGCTTTGATGCATGTTTACACCATTGTCACTTGTGCTTAAAAGATGTGTAGACACTAATTTAGTGTTGAATTCTGAAAAGTGTCATTTCATGGTTGAGCAAGGTATTGTTTTGGGTCATATAATTTCAGCTAGGGGTATTGAGGTCGATAAGGCAAAGATTGACATCATTCAATCGTTGCCTTATCCTACTAATGTGCGTGAAGTGCGTTCTTTTCTAGGCCATGCAGGTTTCTATCGCAGGTTTATTAAAGACTTTTCAAAGATCTCAACACCTCTATGTGATCTCTTGAAGAAGGAAGTGACGTTTGAGATGTCTACCAAGTGCAAGAAAGCATTCGATACTCTGAAATCTCACCTCACTGAGGCACCCATTATTCAGGTACCTGATTGGTCTCTACCTTTTGAGATCATGTGTGATGCTAGTGATTATGCGGTGGGAGTTGTTCTTGGTCAAAAGGTTGGAAGAGAAATGCATGTGATCTATTATGCTTCCACAACCTTCAACGGAGCTCAGAGGAACTACTCCACCACAGAGAAGGAGTTGTTAGCTGTGGTGTTTGCCCTTGAGAAATTTCGACAGTATTTGTTGGGCACAAAGGTGATTATCCACACTGATCACGTTGCACTTCATTATCTCATGACGAAGAAGGAATCCAAGCCGAGACTCATTCGATGGGTCTTACTTTTGAGCGAGTTCAATGTGGAAATTCGGGACAAGAAAGGAGTCGAGAACTCAGTAGCTGATCATCTGAGTCGGATTGTGCAAGAAGACGGAGAGTTACGGGCTCAGATCCAAGGTACGTTCCCGGATGAAAATCTGTTTCGGGTTTCTACAGCAGGAAATCCGCGACCGCGGGACCCAATCCGCGATCGCGGAATTGCAATAGAGAGTTTTCCGCGATCGCGGGCATCTAGCCGCGACCGCAGAATTCTTGACGGTGAATTTGTTCACCGAGATCCCGAGTATGAACTTCTCGCCTTCCGGTCTTTCAAGCCTTAGTATGCCAACATAGTGAACTACCTGGTTCGAGCAGAGTTCCCGCCGAACTACACAAAAGCTTAAAAAGATAAGATCAAGCGGGAATCGCACTACTATGTTTGGGATGACCCCTACCTATGGAGACATTGTGTTGACAAGGTAATCCGACGATGCCTCCCGGATAATGAGGTACAGTATGTTTTAACTTTTTGTCATTCTCATGCATGTGGGGGACATTTTGGGGCAAACAAAACAACTAGGAAGGTATTAGACCCAGGTTTTTATTGGCCACACATCTTTCGAGATGCTTACGCCTTTTGCAAAGCCTGCGATCGATGCCAAAGGGTTGGAAACATCTCTAAAAGAAATGAGATGCCACAAACACCATTAGTCTTTTGCGAGATTTTTGATGTTTGGGGTATCGATTTCATGGGACCCTTTCCTAGCTCGTTTGGGAATCTATATATTTTGCTTGCGGTGGACTACGTTTCCAAATGGGTGGAAGCGAAGGCCACCAGAACTGATGATTCCAAAGTGGTAGCAGGTTTCTTGAAAGAGAATATCTTTTCTCGTTTTGGGATACTGATGAGGCTAAAGTCGTAGTGCCAAATCAAAGAAATAAACTCTAAACACTAACTAGAGTATAGCAAGTAAGTAGAGGTCGAACCCAAGGGAATCAAAACACCAATCGCTATGCAGTCAAGCGAAATACCAACTAACAAACAAGTAACAAGTAACCAAGGGGGGGTTTTGATTGTATGAAACACAAAAGTAACAAGTATCAAACAAAGGGAGTTTGGGTGAGAATATGATGAGAAGGGGTTTCACCTAGCAAGTATCCACACAACAGTCAATCAAGTTGATCATAGATTTATCTCAAGTTCTTATCAATCCTAGGGAATGTTCCTATTCCAATCTTTAATATATCAGCAGGCCAACCGGTCCTTATAATACTTACTATTCAACAATCAGGAAAACCTCTCAAGATTAGATGAAATAGCAGCAAAGGGCACAGGAATTATAAGGATGCATGCAATAACTTACAACCGTCAAGTATTAACATGCAATCAATTCTCTTTCATAAAAGCAATCAACTACCAGATCATGCAGATATGAGCGCTACAATGACAAGGAATTCCACCGTATATTCCTAGTCTAGCAATAGAAAACTATCAATCAAACTAGGTGATCAAGCTAGCAAAACTAATAGAAATCAATAGATGAAGAACAAGAGAATTAATACAAACCCATAGGAAAAGAACAAGAGTTTAGAAATCTCACAACTTAATAACTGAAGGTTTCAACCGCTAGGTAAAACAATGGAGATTAGTTCCTGCTCATGGTTGCACAACTAAATTGTCTGATGGAAAAGATTATGATAGAAAAGATGATAACTGGGGTCCTTAAATAGAGAACTAACCCCAAAATATATGGTAAACGAAAGATCCTAAACGAAATAATAAGGAAAATAAGAAAAGAGAAAGGAAATAAAACAAAAGGAAAATAAAACTAAGTCTCGGTGGAACATTGTGAATTGATGATCAATTTGAGGTGCCTGCTTCCTTCATGTGCACGGCCCACCTGATGAAACAAAGTCAGCCCAACATATCTCCCAAGCAGCACAGCACAGCACGCACGAATCGGCCCAGCTGCTTACTTCTCCGCGATCGCCACATATCACCCGCGATCGCGGTCTTCATTTAAATCCCTGCCGTGTCTCTGTCGCCCCATGGCGATCGCCATAGATTCATGGTGATCGCCATGATCTCTCGAACTCCTGAATGCACCTGTTATAGAATGGCGATCGCCATAGTGATGGTGGCGATCGCCGCTGCTCCGCAGAATGCCTTCGTCTTCATGTCTTGAATCTTTTATCTTCTTCTTCTTCGGTTCTGGTCTTCGTTTCTTCACTTCTTCATAAACAACTCATAATATAACAATAGCTCCAAATACTTGTGATAACACTCCTAAACTAATGTAATAACCCCTAGTTACGCCATACAAAGTGTAGCGTATCAGATACCCAAGGCTCTCATTAGTGACCAAGGAACTCATTTTTGTAACAAAACGGTGAGTGCGCTTTTGAAGAAATATCATGTCACTCAACGGGTCTATACCGCTTACCACCCTCAATCCAATGGACAAGCTGAAGTGTCCAATAGGCAGATCAAGGGGATCCTTGAAAAGACGGTAGCTCCGAATAGGAAGGATTGGAGCCTGAGATTGGATGATGCACTTTGGGCGTACAGAACCGCTTACAAGACTCCTATTGGTATGTCCCCTTTTCGACTTGTATTCGGCAAAGCCTGCCACCTTCCAGTGGAACTGGAACACAAGGCATGGTGGGCGGTGCAAAAGTGCAACATGGAGATGGATGTGGTAGGTGAGTTTAGAAAGTTGCAGATCCAAGAGTTAGAGGAGATACGCCGGGATGCGTATGAGAATGTTGTGATCTACAAGGAGAAGACGAAGGCTTGGCATGACAAGAATATTTTGAGAAAAGACTTCAAAGTGGGAGATAAAGTCTTGCTATATCAGTCTCGCCTTCAACTTTTTCCTGAGAAGTTGAGATCCCGTTGGAGTGGACCCTATGTTGTAGCTCGCGTCTTTCCTCATGGCGCCGTGGAGTTGTTTGACAAAGACAACCACAATGTTTTCAAGGTGAATGGTCAAAGGTTAAAACCTTACCATGAAGGGTTCACCAAGGAATCTCTTGATGAGATGGCTCTCGAAGAGCCACGTCCTGATGATTGAGATATCTTGGGGATCACACGTGGTCCCTCGGATAATTATGAGGAAGCTGTTGGTGATCGCCACATTCATATGTGGCAAACTTGGACAGGTGTTCCGAGGGATGCTGCTGGGAACGACTACAATTATCAGCTCTTTCATCCTTGTCTCAGGCTGACACACAAGGTGTTAGCCATGGCTTTCTTTGGCATGACTGAGCTCAACAAAGTTCCTGCTTATGTGCTCAAGTATCTCTTTAGTCTCATGCCGGAGTGTGAGCTTACCCCCGATTGGGTTTGGCTCTTTGTTGCTTCTTGCAAGACCGCCCGGAACAAAGCAAAGGGGAAGATTGCCTTGGGAGGCATGATCACTTTGATTGTGCAGGCGGTGGTTGACGACTTTGTAGATCTTGATGTGGAAGGTAGTCCTGACCCTTCTGTTGGACCTTATCAGTATGATATGCGGTTCCTAAGGTCCACCGTCCATCTGTTGCGTGGTCGTCCTGACGAGTGGGTATGGGTTGGTGAGCCTGAGATAGCCATGCCTCATCCGTTTGTCTACGGTCGTGCTGAGACTTTCCGACTGGCACTTGTTCCTGCTGCGCCTCGTGCACCTGCTAGACGTCGTGCACGGGGTGGGATTGCCATTCGAGAGTCGGTTATGGCTGCTGCTGACGTCGATGATGATGTTGATGATGAGATGATGCCTGATGCTCAGGCCCATTTTGGCGCCGGATCGTCTAGTGGAGTTGTTGATAGCTCCAGTATCCCCTGGGAGCAGAGGTTGTTTGATCAGATGCAGGGGATGCAGCAGAGTTACACTCAGTTCTACTCTGAGTTTGACTCCTTCAGGTCGTCTTATGCTGCATATATGCGAGGTTTGCAGCAGTCGATGAGTGGGATGCAGCTGGAATTTCAGGGCTGGAGAGAGGAGGTTCGGAGTTCTTGGTTCCATCAGAACCCCGATCTTCCACCACCGGGTAACACGAATCAGTGAGCTACTCCCTTCTCTTCCTCATTTATTTTCTATGTCTTTCACACTGAGGACATTGTGTACTTCAAGTTTGGGGGAGAGGGATTTAGTTTACTGCTTATCTTTAGAGTAGTTTCCATTCGGTTGTTGGAATTCAGTTCGTATTTATTTATTTTTTTAAAACAGAAAAAGCCAAAAAAATGTTAAAAAAGGCAAATGAAAATCCTGGGATGGGCTGAAAACCTGAAAGGGCGGTTCCATGCAAAAAGCAAGTAGTCTGGTCGGCAATAGGCTGAGGCAAAAGTGGACTTGAGAGATGTGAGCCAATTGTGAGTTATCTAGCAAAATGAAATGAGTGGCTAGGTGAAAACCCTTCGGGGCGCCTAGGCAAAATGAGTGAAATGAGTGTCTTAGGACCATTTGTTGTTGCTGGCGAGGTGTCATAAGAAGGTGGTGATATAAGGAGGAAAGGGTAGGCCACTATGGAGGAATAAGGTGCTAGATAGGAGCTAGGATTAGATTTATCTTTTGTACTCAATATGGTGTTTGGAGGCGAAGTGTGTTTGTAATTTGTAGTTCATTCTTTCTCTATACTTCCTGAGATCTATGTGTGCTGATTGTAAGGGTAAGTTTCATTTAGCTTACTCGGGGACGAGCAAGGTCTAAGTATGGGGGAGTTTGATAAACGGTATTTTACATAGCGCTACTATAGGTTATTAGCTCATTTTGTATAGGATTATGCTAGATGTTATGATGTATTCTGTAATCATGGAGTTTTGGAGAGTTGAGTTACACATGAGATTACAGAAGATGATGCGGAGCATTGAAGCATAAGAAGAGGAGTCGAAGCTGAAGAAGACCACAGGTAGCATTGGAAGTAGTTGAAGACGAAGCCAAGGAAGCCACATAAGCCAAATCCGCGACCGCGAGTCCCAAACCGCGATCGCGGAAAACCTACTGGACCAGCCCAGATCACAGAACACAATCCGCGATCGCGGGTCCCAAACCGCGATCGCGGAATCCGTCAGCGATGACTTTTCTTCATTTGCCCGATTTAGTATGTTGTGTTAAGTTTTGTAACGTTTTTATAACGTTTTTACCTTCAATTTGGCAGTTAGATTCTGCAGAGACTTATATGTTTTTAGGTGTGGATGATCTTCTATCATCTTCTACATTCCATTTTCCAAGTTTTAGAGTTTTCTCCCAAGAACTTCATGAGTTGCTGAAGTTTCCATTGTTTTGCTTGACATTTGAAGCTTTCGGATTGATTAAGTTGTGAGATTCCTTTCCTTTGTTCTATTCATATTGATTGTCTCTATTCTCTTGTGTGTATTGTTATTGAATTAGATTTGCTCATTTAGATTGGCCATCTAAGTAGTTTCATCTCATTCATATTGCTATTGTTTGATTATTTCTAGTTGAAATATCATACTTGTTTGTAGCACACACAATTTGCATGAACTAGTTGTGAATGTCAATTGTGAAGAGAATTGAGTACATGTCGAGTATCTGACTAGTTGTCTATGGTATTGCATGTATCTATCCATTCCTGAACTTAAATATGTTTTATTATTGAATCTTGATAGTTTCAAGGTTATAGTTGAGTAAGGGTTATTAGGACTAGTTGGACTAATAACTACATTAGAACAGGGATTATAACGATCATATGAGTAATTCGACATAGGATTAAAAGGAGTTTATGATCAACTTGTTAATCTGTTAGTGGATAATTGTCGAGTGAAACACCTTCCATTGATATATTTACAAACCAAATCAACCTTCGTTACTTTGTTCTTAAAACATACCCCCCCCCCCTTGGTTACTTACACTCGTTAATCATAATTGTTACTTTAATAATCGATAACCTGATTCCCTTGGTATTCGACCCTTGCTTGCCTACTATACTTGTTAGTGAGCTTGTTAGGATTACTTGACTTGGCATACGACAATTCGCCTCGTCAGAAGGATTCACAAAAACACGTGTTTTGACCCCCAAGTTCCCAGATGTCAAAGAAAAGAAAAAGGACTTCAGACAGATGCGGTTGCAAAGCAAAGATAGCTCTTCGATATGGTGGACGTGATGGCTATTGTGTAAAGAGATTTGTGGAATCTCACACTCATGATATGGTTCCTAAATCTCATCAACATTTCTTGAAGAACAATCGAAAACTGACTCCATTCCACCAGGACTTCATTATTAACTGTTTAAAGTCAAATCTTGGTACAAGTCAAGCATACAAGCTGCTCAAGAATTCTGTTGGTACATACTCCGATATTGGTGCTACAATGATTGACTTCAAAAACTTCAAGAGGGATTTGAACTCGTATATGATTGGTTGTGATGGTCAAATGATAATTGACAATATGGTTCGTAAGAAGGAAATGTGCGAGGTGTTCTATTTCGATTATGCTGTCAATGAAAAGAATGAGTTAAGCCGTTTGTTTTACTCTGATCCCATCAGTCGAAAAAGTTATTCATTCTTCGGTGATGTTGTCTCAGCCGATGCAACATACCAGTTTAATAAGTATGTACAATAAAATCACATTCACATGCACACTTGAGTAATTCACATGCACATATGTACAAATTACATGCACCTTAAGTTTGTATGTGATTAATACCTATATCCAATTATTCTGTTTTGTTTATTCACATGCATACCTGAGTAATTGACATGCATATATGTTCAAATTACATGCACCTTAAGTTTGTTAATGATGCATACCTATACCCAATTATTCTGGTTTGTTTATTCACATGCATAATTGAGTACTTCACATGCACATATGTTCAAATTACATGCACCTTAAGTTTGTATGTGATGACTAGCTATACTCACCTTCTGTTTTTTGTTTATTAACATATTTTTAGGTATGATATGGTTTTCATCCCATTCACCGGAGTTGATAATAACAAGAAATTAGTCACTTTTGGTTTTGGTTTACTCTTGAATGAAGATATTCCATCATATGTGTGGTTATTCGAGAACTTCAAGAAAGAAATGGGTCATGAGCCACATGTCATTTTAACTGATCAAGACGCTGCTGTTAAAAGTGTTTTGGAACAAGTTTTTAGTCATGTTGTTCATCGATTTTGTATGTGGCACATAATGTTCAAGGTTCCTGTGAAGGTTCATCTTAATTCACCATCAGAAACTGAGGAGTTCAAGAAAAGGTTCAATGAGATTGTGTGGTGTGATGAGTTGAAAAAAGATGAGTTTGAAGAGGCTTGGATGCACATAATCGATGACTATAACCTTGAGTCAAACAAATGGTTGGCAAATTTGTTTGATTTACGTCAGTTTTGGATCCCTGCCTTCTTTCAAGATGTTTGCATGGGAAGTATGCTTAGGACAACTTCTAGGTCTGAAAGTCAGAATGCCTTCTTTTTTGGTTTCATTGGAAGAAGTTCATCACTGGTCGTCTTCATGTTACAGTATGAGAATGCTGTTGATTCTCAGAGACATACTCAACGAAGACTTGACCTTGAATCATCTACAAGTGTTCCAACATTTAAGACTCCGTTGCTTTTGGAGAAAAAACTTGCAAAGATTTATACTATCAATGTCTTTAATGATATCCAGGATGTACTATGGGCTGCTATATATAATTGCATTCCTGTCTGTCAATCATTGGATGGAGATGTTAGAACTTGCAGCATTCTATGTGGTGGGCAAGTTTATGATGTGCATTATGCTTTATCCATCAAAGAAGTGAGTTGTGGTTGCAACAAGCTAATAACCACTGGAATGTCTTGTTCTCATATGTTTTCAGCTTTAAGAAGTATGAATATTGAAGACTTCCCTAGCAATTTGATCAAGTCTAGGTGGACGAAGAAGTCAATGATTCAGCCAACATTTGAGATAGATGGTGCCATCTACAATCAAGGTTTAGATATGGATGAAAACAAGGTCCTTGTCTCTCAACTACTTTCTGAGATGCATGGTTGTGTCAATCTTATTGAGGATAATCCGATTGCCATGAATCATCTATTGAGTGTGGTAAGACGTGAGAAGGAATTGTTCCAAAAGTCAATGCTTCCTTATTCTACACTTGCATGTAGATCAACACAAAATAGATTTGAGAAGTTTGTTGGTCCGGTTCCCGAGGTTATTAATATTCTTCCTCCTCCACATACCAAGAAAAAGGGCAGACCAAAATCTACTCGCTTAGTTGGTGTTGCAGAGGCAATCCGAGACAATGCATCCAATGAGATTAGGCGTTGCACAATATGTCATGAGATTGGGCACAACAGTAGAACATGCAAGAAGGATACTCCAGTTGTTTGAAATTTATTTCTGTTATTCAAAACAACAATTATTTTCATGATATTTTTGTTGAATTTGGTATACGTGTGACAGTTGTTTTACTTTTCTGTTAATGATATACACTTTCATTTACATGCACATTTATGGAATTGACATGCAAATATTGGAAATTCACATGCACATACTGTAAAATTGCAACTTTCTGTACAAGTGCCCATATATTGGTATTCACGTGCACAATATGTGAATTCACATGCACAATATGCATATTTACATGCACATTTATGAAATTCACATGCAAATTTTGGAAATTCATATGCACATCCTTAAAAATTGCAACTTTTCTGTCCAAGTGTTCATATATGGGAATTCACGTGCACATTATGTGAATTCACATGCACAATATGCATATTTACATGCACATTTATGAAATTCACATGCACATCCTTAAAAATTGCAATTTTTCTGTCATACTGTTCATATATGGGAATTCACGTGCACATTTTGTGAATTCACATGCACAAAATGCATATTTACATGCACCTCACTTCAAATTTTACAAGTTTTTGTTCAAGTGCACATATATGTGAATTCACATGCACATCGTGTTGAAATAACATGCACGCACATCATAATTTTCATAACTCTAAAAACATTTCATTTGCAAATACCACACTGTAAAAACACACCACTCAATAACAGTGTTCTAAAAACATATCATCCAAAATAACATCCAACTAGTAATATTTCCTCCAAAATAACACAATACATGATCATATTAGTCTTGATACTCCAACATGTATTCAAACAGATGTTGTCTTCTTTTTTGCCTTCGAGACCATTGCTACAACCTTATTCTTCTCTGAATTCCAATGATTATCAATGATTGAAGTGCAATACTTAATCCTCATAGTCTTTATTTGCTTTGCATCTTCTTTCTTTAGTTGACTGTCCCAATCATCCACACCATTTCCAAAGTAAGTTTCCATATGTCTCATGGCAAATAACCCGCAGTCAATCTTGTTTGCATTGTCTCTCCATGGCATTTCTAGTCTTACAGTAGGCACTTGGGTTTCATCTCTTAAAACTGCAGCCACGTTATCCATTTTGTGTGCCATTAAGTAGTTCACAAACAACTCTCTCTGCATTCAAAGAAAAAATAAACAATTAATGATCAATTCTTAGTAGAATAGAAAGTACATGTGATTATTTATTAAAAAACTCACCAATTTGGATGGTACTTTTCCATACTTCTCTTGTACACCAACATCAACAGCTGAATTGTCTAGGATATCAAATCTCGGGTTCTTGACATTTATGGAAATCACATAGTAGTGTTTAGAGTGACATATTGGAAATACAAACTGTAGAAAATACAAGAATCAGAAAGTTAGAAACCATGAATGACATGCACAAAACCAGGAATAACATGCACAAAACAAGAAATGACATGCACAAGACAAGGAATGACATGCACAAGAGAAGGAATGACATGCACAAAACAAGGAATGACATGCACAATTATATTTAATAACATGCACATACAAAAGTAACATCATGCACACTAAATATATACTCTACTTACCAAATCAATTGCTTCCTTTGTTGAAAATGAATACTCTTTCATAACCTTTTCCATTTCGTCATTGAACATACTAGACCTATCCTCCAATGGTTCGTCTACTAAAATTGACCAGTTCTGCAAATCATTTAACATAACATTAACATGTGAACAATTAGTTTATGATCTCTTAATCTATACAATATAGTTAATGCATACCGAAACTTCTATTCTGACGAAGAACCTTCAAGGTTTTTTATCACTTTTGAATTGTTCATTCATATTCAACTCATCTGTCCACAAGTCAATTATGTTTGAATCTACATATTGCCCATGCTTCATTGATTTAAAGTCTTCTTTTGTTGCAGTTACATTCCCAAGCTTTACCACCAATTCCCTGAAAATTGACATGCACAATTAGTGTAATTGACATGCACAATAGATGTAAATACATGCACATTTGATAGATTGTGTATGCTTTGATAATATATGAATGTGTGCATGTGAATATTGAGAGTGTGCGTGTGAATACTGAGAATGTGCATGTGTATACTGAGAATATGCATGTGAATACTGAGAATGTGCATGTGTATACTAAGAATATGCATGTGAATACTGAGAATATGCATGTGAATAACTTACTTGGCATTGGATGAGTCTTCAGTTAACCAATTATACAATTTGTTCTCTGCAGCCGTTGTTTTGTCATTCAAATTTATCGCTCTTGGCTTGCAAGGTGACTTGTGGTGCTCAGATGGTTTCCATTGCCTCTTCTCTCTTGTTCCATATTCCGGCTGCACAATTTGAACTTGTTTTTCAATTTTCTTTCCTTTATTAATGTCTTCTGCATTACTAGATTGATTCAATGCTCCATCCTTCAAAAATATTTCAAAATAAAATGTTAGAAATACATGCACAATCATCCATATTGACATGCACAACCAATTATAAAGACATGAACAGAAATAAACCTTATCCTGAATCATGGTTTCTTCATCCACACTTGATCCCTTATCAACATTTTTAACTACTTGGTGTTGCAATGCTTCATCCTTCAAATTTATTTAAACAAAATAAAGAACATATTAAAATTCATCATGACAGCTGAAAATATATGAACAATGATTCAACCTATACCTGAGCTATATTGATGTTTTCCTCCATTCTAGTTCTCTTCTCACTGTTTTCTTCAGCTGCAAATCTAGCTTCATCAAATATGTTTTTTCTTTTGTTGTTTTTAGCTCTGGTATATCCGGCACACCTTCTCTAGCTGTTTGTGCATCCCAAAATGTTTCAGTGTATGGTGTTGGATCCGGGAAACCGCTTGGACATACACCAGGAATACCCAAGGTAAACAATGGTCCAGCATAAGACTCTTTAAGCTTTATTGTCGTTTCAATTTCTTTAATGCACTTTTCAGCCTCCTCCCAGAATTCTTGCTTCGTTGATGTCTCTACAACCTCCTCTAGTTGCTTTTGAGTGCCAAGTGGACTCAATTTCAAATTTAACATCTTCTCAAGAGCTTCATAAACCTTAACAAACAAAGTGTTGTTGGGTAATTGTGCAGGGGCTGCCTTAATTCTCTCTAGGTACCTGCTTATGAACTTTGCAAGCTCCTCGCCTTCTTCTATTACGCTACGAAGAAATCCCTGTCCACATTAAAATTCACAAGCACATTCATGAAATTGACATGCACATTAATGTAATTGACATGCACATTTGATGTATATACATGCACATTAATGTAATTGAAATGCACATTAAAGTAATTGACATGCACATTTGGTGTAATTGACATGCACATTAATGTAATTGACATGCACATTTGATGTGTATACATGCACATTTGACAGATTGTGCATGCTTTTAATAATATATGAATATGTGCATGTGAATATCTTACCAGTAAATCTTCCTCTGATTCAGTTCTTGGTTGTTCTGTAGGCTTATCCTTGCCTTTTTGTTCTTCAGGATTTTCTTGTTTTTTATCTTCTTTTTGCGGGCTTTCTCGAACATATCCCAAGCCAAATCCTCCAATCATAATCTCATTCGTTTCTCTTTTTCTCAAAGATTTTGTGTCCCAGTTTTTAATTATAGGCAACTCCCTCTTTGGTTTCTGATTCTTAATCAACATTCTGTCAACATACATCATCTGTATAAAATAAGAAGAAGAAAATTAGATGCATATTTTTAAGGAAAACAACAAGTACAATCACATGCACACTGTGATCAAAGACATGCAATTATTGTACAATAACATGCAAAACTGAGGCAAACACATGCAAATAATTATAATTTTAGTCACTTACCAGTGGTAATAGAACTGGACCTCGGGAACCTCCCTCCATAGTTTTCTCCCATACCTCAGTGTGATTAATTAAGTTTCTCATCACAAGCTCACACCAATTGTACTCACCTATCTTGCTAGTGTCCTTCAGGGCATCTAGGATTCTTGTGTTCAGTTTTCCGGATAGGTTACACTCTACAACAAGTGTGTACATAAGGGTGATGATGTTCCTTCTAAACCAATCATCCGCCGTTTTGTTTTTAAGCAGAACACGGCTGAGATCGGTTGGTGTAAGACTCTTTACATCCCTTAATTTCTTCTCTCCACTCTTGGGATCTTCAATAGGGTCAAACTGCTCTATTAAACCATTAAGCAACTCTGTATCGGTTACAGCAGAAGGAATGTTAATTTTAGTATCACCGTGAGGAAAGCCTAAGTACGTCTGAACATCATCCTCTTCTATCCGGATAATACTTCCTTCATCTCCAATCTTTATTGAAGAAGCAACATGGTTGAATTGGCTTAATATCCAATATGACATTCTCCAAGGAATTTTTCCAATATTCCATTCCAACATGCACCCGAAACCCATATCCTTAAGGGCTTGCTTTTGTACTGGTTCAAGATTATTAATTGTTTCAACCAACAGTAGAGGTGAACTTCTTGTCTTGATGGTTACGTATCCAGATTTCAGCTCTCTAATTCCAACTCTTGTTTTTTTTGGGATTCCCCACATCCTGTCTTGATGAACCTTCTTGCCTTCGAAACTTTTTCATAATTTTTTCCACAGGATCCTTGTCCTTATGAACCATTGGTTCCTTACCTTTTCCTGTTGAAGTAATCGAAGCTTCTGCTAATCTAGGACTCGTCCTAGTTCTTTCTCTTATAACCAATGGTCTTGATGTTGGTTTTTTGTTCTTCATTGTTGTTTGCTTTACTTTCTTTACCTTTACAACTGTAAAATTCAGAAATAAATCAACAATTAGTCAGTTGTTACAACTACCCAAACACATAGAAATACATCCACAAATCAGAGAATTACATGCACATATATGAAATTCACATGCATAGTTTGTAAATACACATGCACATCCTGTAAAATTGTAATTTTCTGTGCATGTCTTTATATGGGAATTCACGTGCACCATATGTGAATACACATGCACAATATGCATATTTACATGCACACACATTATCATAACCAGAGAAAATACATGGACTAGTAATTAACATTTTCCTTTATCAATCATATGCACACACAAGCAAAATTTGATGCACTCCCAACATAAATTTCATGCACAACAATATAGAGTACATTTATATGAAATCTACTTTACCTTGCGCTTCATTTGTTGTGATTGGATTTGGATCTTTTGGTTGTTGACTTGTGTTTGGAACTTCACTTGTTTCTTTTTCCAAGTCTGATACAACACCCATGACAGTATCAGTGACATTGGTGTCTTGTACCTTCTTTGTCCTGCCTTCTCGATTTGCATCTTGAACAAAAACAATATAAGATTAGTAATGAACGTAGTACAATATTTCTTAGGAAGACATAGATTAAGTACTAAATTATCAAAGTTGGACCTCTATGCAAAGTTGTTTCCCCAATAGTCATGGTAGCGTCCCAGAAATGTATTACTCTAGGTGTGCTACCCTTTTCATCATCCTTTTTCTGTTTTTTTGCAGTTGCTACTTTTTTAGTTTTTGCTTTACATTTAGCTATCAATATAGGAAATTTTTTTAGTAAATAAACCTTCAACTACATACAATTTCAGTCATATTAATATGCACATTTAACATATCCACATGCACATAATCACTCAGAATCAATCACACATCCTAGTTGGCACCTCTTTTTCAAAATCAAGTAAATACACCTTCAACTACATGCACTTTCAGCTAATTAACATGCACATTTAACATATTCACATGCACATAATCACTCAGATTCAAGCACACATCCTAATTGGCACCTCTTCTTTCAAAATCAAGTAAATACACCTTCAACTACATGCATTTTCAGCTAATTAACATGCACATTTAACATATTCACATGCACCTAAACACGCAGATTCAATCACACATCCTAGTTGTCACCTCTTCTTTCAAAATCAAGTAAATACACCTTCAACTACATGCATTTTCAGCTAATTAACATGCACATTTAACATATTCACATGCACCTAAACACTCAGATTCAAGCATACATCCTAGATGGCCATTATCTCTCATAATCAAGCACATATATGACTCAGTGTGTCAATTTTCATTAATTTTATATCTAGTAGAAAAACATGCACAAGAGTTAATATCAACAGGAACACATTATATTTGCAGACGCAGTTTGTGTCAATTTTTGAACAAATTCAGTGGGAAAACCAAAAGACTTACATTCTAATCAAACAAATTGATCACAAAATTAAACTCATCACCTTTACATACACTTAAGCTGAGCACATACACATTCAGCTGAGCACGAAGAGCATATTTATGAGCAATATTCTCGGAATTTTAAAAAGTTACCTTGTGATTACAGTGGATTTCCTACTAGATTCTCCATTTTTTTCTCTTGAAATTTGTTTGATTTTGGAGAGCAACTTGATAACTTGTTTGATTTTGGAAGTGATCTAGGTTTTTTGTTCGTATAAAACCTAGGGTTCGTAATCGTGAGAGTTCTGCGGAGGATTCTCTGAATTTTGAAAGAAGATTTGAGAAGATTTTGAATGGAAGAGAGATTTTACGGTTTGTGAAACGGAAAGAAGGAAGGTTAATAATTGAGCGCGTGTTGCAACGCAGTGAACTCGGCAGAATCAGGCGCGTGATAACAAACGTTCCTTGTTGGGCTTCTTCTTTGATGGACCGTGTAGTCCATTGGATTGCATTTCGTGAACGGACCAGATTCATTCCCAATTCGCACGTTATAATTCCTTCTCACCGAATCCGAATTCTTCCAAATAACAATTCATATATCATTTTTGGTGATGTGTTAAAATGATATTGGTTATTTAACAAATAAAATTTATATAGAATGACAAGTTTGAAAATTAAGCTAAGAAATTAAAAAATTTAACATTGGTTGTCGAGGTTATCTTCATTTGTAAAAATAGCATTATATGACATATTATTTTTAGCTCTCCTCCCTATTTTAATTGAGTGCATGCCAAAAACACATCCCGATAACAGAAAAGAAGCACTACCCAAAAGCTTTTTATTGATGAGTGTTATCCGATCAGCATCTCCAAAGCAGCTAGTTCAACATGGATCACAGGCAGCATGACCCAGTGCAGAAACATCACAAACTAACATGTATGATACAAAACCAGTAGTCTAAAAACTGAAAAACTTCTACCAACATATACATATATACACAAATACAAACTTCCATTACCGAGTTGAAGCTCCTCCTACTTGCTCAAACAGCCGTCAGCTTCTTAGTCTTCTTGACCCCCGACTTGATCGACTTCGGCTGCTTCGGCTTTGTCGCCGGAGCCGACTTCCTCATCTTCCTAGCTTTCTCAGTCACCTCCATCTGCATCTGGTTGACCGACTTTGACCGCGAGCTCCGACGCCTCTTCGTAACGGTCTCCCCCGGCTTCACAGCGTTAGCTCTGACAGATCTAGTAGTCGCCGCTCTCTCCTCACAAAGCTTGTAGGAGGCCTTGATTTTCATCAGCTTTCCTCTCGCGGTTGAGTTCTTCAGTTGAAGGCTAAGAATCTTCCTGAAATTCACAGGGAGATCCGCACTGTGCTCCGATTCGATGTGCTTCGCGATCGCGTAGGGACTCGATCCGTTCTTCTCCTTCAAAGCTGTAATCGCATCCTTAATCATCTGCAAAAATCGATTCACCAGCACAACTTAAATTAGGTTTTGCAAACTCTAGAGCTAAGAAATTCGTACTGATCATGAACAAATACCTGGAAGTAAGGAGGATGAGCGGCTAATTTGTGATGTTTAGGCTTCTTCTCCGTCATCTTCTTCGGCTTCTTCTCTTTCACAGGCTTTTCGTTCTCCTCCGGCTTCACTTCCGCCTGCGGTGCTTCGGCGACGGGTTGCTGAACCTCCGGGACAACGACTTCACCGGAATCTGACATCGGGAACGCTACAGTGGTAATTGATTAGGGATTGTTCTGGAAGTGCCTCAAATTTTACTGAAGGAGCTGAAAAGGAATTTATAGGGGAAGAAATTGAGGTGTGATTTTGTGCGGAGTGTTTTTGATTGGTAGCTGAAATGAGCAGAGGATAGCCCGAGTAGAAGACGAAGGATCTGGAGCTTACACGTGGCGGATGATCGAAGGGTTGATATTAGACAAGGCGGGATAAGGATTAACGGCTTTTGTAATGGGAGTGTTTGTGAAGTTGAGATAGTTGTGTTTTTGTTGGTGGTTTTTGTAACAATATTTTGGTGAATTTTGATGGTTTTGAATCGAGATAAGAATGGAGGGTTGATGAGGAGGAAGTGCAGATTATAATGTTGGTCGAATTTTGGAGAGATGTTTAGTGTAGGGCCTATATATGTTTGTGGATGACTCCCACAGTCAATTATGGTATACTTCATCTTGAAATGACGAAGCAAAGATTAGAGGTCTGTAAAATCAAGGAGGTCCAATCTCTACACAAGTCCATAAACCCTCCACTTCACCTCTATTCACACCTTGTTATGTATGCTTAAAGTGTTTAGGATAAGATTTTACACAAACAGAAAAAAATAAGATAACGAGCAATGCTATCTTGACACGTGGATATAACATTTTAAAATAAATGTTGTTTCCATTTTAAAATTATTTAATATTATAAAAAAAAATGCATACTCCCAAGAGAAGTCTAATTTAATAATTTTAAATTCTTTTTTCTTTATTCTCTCTTTACTGATCCTTCCTCACCAATCTTCCTTCTTCCTCACCAGTCTTCCTCCTTCACCTTTCCTCCTCCTTCCTCCTTCATCTTTCCTCCTCCGTTGACCGCCACTGCTTTCCTCCTCCGTCAAATCCGGCGAGATCTGCATTCCGATTGCGAATCCAACGCATATCTGTGTTCCGACGAGTGGTCCAACAGGTGGATCTGGACTCGAAAAGGATTCCAGCGATGTCTCCTTGCAGTGCATCTGAGCTCGAACAAATTACGGTTGTCTGATTCCGGAAAGGTTTCCGACGGATCCGGGTATTTTACACTTTCATCAAGCAGTTTGTGGGAGCCTTATACCGAGGAAAATGCTGGTAGTAAGATCAAATCAAGAAGAAAAGTAAATCAAGGAGATTGAGTTTGGTCGGAAGAAGAAGCGGGGTTGAATGTAAAGATGAGCAAGATATTGAATTGAGTTCCATAAGTCAGCTCGATTAAAAGATAAATTAAAAAGTAAATTTTTATTATGAGTCTAAATCACATGAGAAATGTCCCTTAAGATGAGAAATAAGAAGGACCTCCCTCCTCCCTCCTTCCTCCTTCCTCCTTCCTCCTTCCTCCTCCCTCCTTTGAGTTGACCACCCCGTTGACCGGTATTGACCACCCGTTGACCGGTGTTGACTTTTTTTTTTAATTTTTTTTTTTAGACCAAAAAAATATTTTTTTTAGACCGAATATTGTACTTAAAAAATTAAGTGCTTCAAAATGCTTGAAATGTGCTACTATATTGTTGAAATGTGCTATGATATATTAGGCCAAATTTTGAAGCAATGAGGAAGCTCCTTCCTCCTTCCTCCTCCCTCCTTGGAGTTGACCACCCGTTGACCAACCGATGACCGGCCGTTGACTTTTTTATAAAAAAAAATGTCATGTTTTTTCGGACTTTTTCCGTTTCAGTTTTTTTTATGCTATGATTTGTAAGTAAAAGTGCTATGTTTTTTCTACCAATTTTGTGTGCTATTGTTTGTAAGAAAAAGTGTTATGCTTTGTAAGTAAAAGTGCTATATTTTTCGAGGCAAAAACGTAACACATTTCTCCTAGCATAGAGAAGCACATATAGGCAAAAAGTGTAGCACACTTCAGCTAGCTATAGAGAAACACGTATAGGTGAGAAGTGTAGCACATTGCAGCCATAACGAAGCACATATAGGCGAAAAGTGTAGCACATTTCAGCCATAGAGAAGCCTATATAGGCGAAAAGTGTAGCACATTTCAGCCATAGAGAAGCCTATATAGGCGAAAAGTGTAGCACATTGCAGCCATAGAGAAGCATATATAGGCAAAAGTGTAGCACAATTCGGCTAGCAATAAAGAAGCACATATAAGCGAAAAGCGTAGCATATTTCAACAATAAAGAAGCACATCTAGACAAAAACGTAGCACATTTCACTTAGCATAGAGAAGCATATATAGGAAAAACCATAGCACCTTTCACCTAGCATAGAGAAAGACATATATGAAAAACCGTAGCACACTTCAGTTAGCCTATAAAATCACATATAGGCGAAAAGTGTAGCACATTTAGGCAAAAAGTGTAGCACATTTCACCAAGCATAGAGAAGCACATATATGCAAATATCGTAGCACATTTCAACTAGCCATATAGAAGCAAATATGGGCAAATAGTGTAGCATATTGCAGTAATATAGAAGCACATAACACTTGTGGTAGTACATATTTTGCAAGTTCAAATTTTGGCTTAATATATCATAGCACATTTCAACAATATAGTAGCATATTTCAGGCATTTTGAAGCAATTGATTTTTGTAATTACAAAATTCGGCCTAAAAAAAAAATTTAAAAAAAAATTAAAAATGTCTACGGCCGATCAACATCTGGTTAAAGTCAATCCCTTGCTAGGATTACTTCTCATTTCTCATGTTAACATTAATTTCTCATTTGATCTTTTGCCTTTTATTATACTCTATATTATTAGGGAAAGTGTGGGGTGAGAATAACTTTTAAAATACGAACGTGAGAATGGTGCACATTAGTAGTAAATTGATGCACATTTAGTACTAATTTGGTGCACATGCATTGACAAACTTAACAACATCCAAAATTTAAAAAACATTCTTTTTTTACAAAACATTTATTGAGAAATTGAAGAACATTCAGGTAAAAATTATATATGTGCATCACTTTTTCAAAGTAGGTGCATCAAAAAGTATGATGCACATGTAGGTATATTCTGATGCACATTTAAGTATATTTTGGTGCACATTATCCATTCTCACATTCTCATTTTAAAAATTATTCTCACCGAAATCATAGCCATATTATTATACTTAATTGACGGTAATACTGAAATGACGGATGTATCTTTGCGTAAGATTCTCAATTTATATACATTGTGTAAATGTAGGCTCTGTTCGGGAAGGTTATAATAAGCTAGCTTATTTTTCCAAATCCTAGCTTATTGTTTTCATAAGCTAGCTTATTTTTCTTTGAAATGAAGGTAAAAAATAAATTGCCAGGCCCGTAGTCTTTTCCCCTCTACTCTATGTACCTCCGTAACTCTAGATCTGAACGTTGCCTCAAAATTAATCCCTCTCCTTCACCCAAACCCAAAATCTGAATCTCTATCTCCATCGATCAAACTCAAGTCCAAATTTGTTTTACTTGTACTTCATCTTACTGTAAACTACCCTCTTCGAGCTTTGTGGTGGCGAAGAGGTTCCTCGCGCACTAGTGGGATCATCAACCTGCTTCAGCCGAGGCATTCTCTGTGTGATCCAGAGAAGAAGACAACCAGATCCAAGCTTCAAAGCCCCAAACAAAAGGAAGAAAACAAGGGAACGATTGCTATTAAAGGAAAAGAGACAGGAGGGGAATAGGAAGAACTACTGCGCTCTGGAGGTAGGTCAACGATTTCTTCGTCTCGTCGCTGGAAAATACTACTTTAGGAACCACAATCGAAGTCAACGTCGACGCCAAAGGCTTTGGCATTGCCGGAAACAAGTCCAAACAGCAACAAAGAGCTTTCTACTCTCACCCTCTTAGAGAACAGCAACTTGGTCAATCATATCATGACAACGACCAAACCAACAACACCAACAAATTCACCAGGGAACAGACCACAAAACCAAAAATAATCTGAAGGGATTCAAACCATGATGCTAGAAGCAAATAAAAAATATTCAAGGATAGAGCTAGCACATCTAGGAAGCTCAATAATTCTCAACAAAACAAAAAGAAATACAACACCATCAAGAGTTATCTAGTACAAACTAGACAAGTAACTAAATCAGAGCCATCTTCAAGAACAGTAATCCATATCAGGTTATACAAATTAAAATCTTCTTTAGATATACATATATGTATAAACAAGTATCCTAGACTTAATAATATAAAAGACATGTCTGGCTCCCACTTATGTGTGTCCTAATTTGGACCATGTAATATATCTTGTACACATCCACATTACTGGATTTGACTGGAAGTATTTGAACCAAAAACTTAGGAATAGTGTAATCGCATATGTGATAAGTTAAATGGATGCTTCTCTCTGAATCTCCTTACCATTAACATTCACTTGTATGCTTTGCTATCAGGTTACAATTGGCATCCAGCTGGTGTATCAGATACCAAAGGCAGGGAATGAAAAACCAACATCAATAATGCAACCAACAGGCATAGCCTAGTATCAAAGAAACAAGTTGCTCTCTTGGACCTCGCTCGGTATAAATATACATCTAAATCTTCTCTTAGTTAATCATTTTTGTAACCGAGTCCTTGCATGGATTTGGGTGTTCTGTAAAAAAACTGCACAGGTACAGAACCTCCCAACAAGCAGACAATCCATGCCCAAAATTTTAAAAAATACATAGCAACATTACCCCATCCACAAGAAGATATGAATTTTGGATGTGGGGATAAAATCAAAACCAAAACACCATAGATACTTCTAATTGGTCCCAGGAGTGTCAAATTCTTGATCGGGTATCCATGAATAAAGCAAGTTAATGAAACAGATATCAACTATTACCAAACATACTATTAAAATCAAATCCATCAATCTTCACGAAAAATACCAGGCTCCTAAGAGATATGTTTATCCATGAAGATATCCTTATGGAACGTCTGAGGCATCGACAAAAGGAATGCATGGATGGACATTGAAGTACTTTGCAAGATAAACCATATCCAACTAATGGACCTTGTGGAAACCAAATCACAAAAAATACCATGCATGTAAGAGTAAGTGCACTCCGTAATGGGAGGAGACGAATCAGATGAGTAGCTTATAGCGAAATGTGCTATATGCTCGATTTGCTAGTCATCTGATTATGGAGTGCACTTACTCTTACATGTCGCCTTTCTCATCCAATTAGAGTACAGATCACATGGATGATGGATGTCATCTCAATACGCGGGAAGACTGGCGCAAGCTCCTCTCTCTCCATATAATGACCCCTCCCCCTTCAAACCATGAGGTCTTGACGTCATGAGATTCAAGATCAAACTTCAAAGGTCCGTGAACAACAATGTAATCGTCACATTCTTCATTTCTCTCAACAAGGGCAAGTGCACTCCATAATGGGAGGGGAATCCAATCAGATGACTACAACATTTGCTTACTGTCGATCGAGGCGAGATGCAAGAATCGATTGATGAGAAAGGAGAGAAGAAGAACAGAAGTTGTAACAGAATTGAGAGAGAGCAAAGTAAATAACAGACTCTCTTATTCAGAATGACACATCAGTGCCATATATATATACATGAGTCCAAGGGAGCAACTAGCAGCAAACTAGTTGCTTAATTAGATGGTAATTACAATGAATTCCAATACCCCCTCCTCAAGTTGGATCTGGAGGCAGAAGAATCAGACCCAACTTGGACGAGAGAAATTTGTGCTGAGGCTCCGCAAGTGGTTTGGTCATAATGTCAGCAAACTGCATACCAGTCCGAACATGCGCAGGAGCAATAAGACCTGACATGAACTGCTCCCGGACGTAGTGACAATCTAGATTCAGATGCTTAGTGCGCTCATGGAAAACAGGGTTTTCCGAGATGTGTATAGCAGCAGTGTTGTCACAATATAAAGAGATGGGCTTGGGAACATTCACATGAAGATCAGTCATAAGGTAGTCAAGCCAAACGATCTCACTGGCGGTCTGAGACATACAACGATATTCAGACTCCGCAGAAGATTTGGAGACCACCTTTTGTTTCTTGGTTTTCCAGGAAACCAAGGACTTGCCCAGATAAACACACCAGCCAGTAAGAGATCTCCCAGAAAACTCACAGTTGCCCCAGTCAGCATCACTGTAGGCAGTCAAGGTAAGAGCACTGGAAGATGGATAAAAAAGCCCCATGTCAATGGTACCCCTGAGATAGCGCAAAACATGAAGTGCAGCTTGATAATGGGGAACACGAGGTTGGCTCATGAACTGGCTGAGATGTTGAACAGAATAAGAAATATCAGGGCGAGAGAGATTAAGATAAAGCAATCTGCCCACAAGACGCCTGTACTTCTCTGGATCGGGCATGACAATCCCTTTGTCAGTAGATAACTCCAAGCCTTTAGGTAGAGGAAATGGAGAAGGCTTGCAGTCAAGATGATTAGTGTCATCTAACAAATCAAGGACATATTTCCTTTGATTAAGAATGGTGCCTTTAGCTGACCTGGAAACTTCAAGGCCAAGAAAGTACCTTATAGGACCTAAGTCCTTAATGGTGAATGCAAGATCCATGGCCTGCTTAACTGCTGAAATTTCACTTGAGTCATCTCCAGTAAGTATAAGGTCATCTACATAGACTAAGGCAATGACCAAGCCTGCAGGGACTTCTTTGAGGAACAAGGAATAGTCATGGTGAGATTGCTTAAAACCAAAATTAACAAGGAACTTGGTAAGCTCTAGGTTCCACTGGCGAGAAGCCTGCCTTAAACCATACAGAGAACGTCTCAGTCTACATACTTGACCAGGATAGGCAGTCTTGCAGCCAGGAGGAACATCCATGTATACTTCCTCCTCTATGAATCCATGTAAGAAAGCATTGTTCACGTCCAATTGGTGAACTTCCCATTGTTTCAAAGCAGCCATAGCTAAAAGGATCCTCACAGAAGTGAACTTGGCAACTGGTGAAAATGTGTGCTTGAAATCCTTTCCCTCTATTTGACTATATCCCTTTGCAACAAGTCTAGCCTTGTACCTCTCCACAGTGCCATCAGGTTTGAATTTAACCTTATAGATCCACTTACACCCTATGGTGTGTTTCCCTGGAGGCAGGTTAGTCAACTCCCAGGTACAGTTGTCAGCCAAAGCCTTTAATTCTTTGTCCATGGCTTCCTCCCACTCAGGTATGCCCTTAGCCTGAGAGTAAGAATATGGTTCTTTGATAGCCAAGGTGCGTGTGAGGGAAGTGACATAAGCATAAGAATAATGGCTAAGATCACCTATGTATGAAAGGAAAGAAGTAGGATGTTGGGAAGAAGCAGGTAAAGTAGGACAAATGTAGTCATGTAACTTGGAGGGTACAGTGATAGATCGAGTGGATCTCCTAGGTTCAATAACCTGTAATGGAAGATCAATGGGAGAAGGTGGAACACCAATATCAGAATCAGTACTGTTAGGAAGAGGAGACACAACAGTATAAGTAGGTAAAAAAGGACAAGAAGAGGCATCAAGACCAACAATATGATCTGGTGTAGCCTGAGCAATATCAGGTTCAGTGATAGTAGGTGAAAGAGAAGGAAATTCAGAGGATAAAACAAGAGGAAGCAAGGTATTAGGTGGAGTCTGAGAAGGGAGTTTACTATGGAAAGGAAAGACATCTTCGACAAACTTCACATCCCTGCTGATCACAATGATTTGATGCTCCAAATCAAACAGCTTATAAGCTTTCTGCCCCACAGGATAACCAAGTAGAATACACCTTCTGGACCTTGAAGCAAATTTATCTTTGCTTCTGTTGGAATCAAGGGCATAACACAAACAACCTATGGTTCTCAAATAATCATAGGAAGGTGCTTTCTGGTGTAGAATTTCATATGGTGTCTTACCATGAAGCACAGACGAAGGAAGAAGATTAATGATGTGTGTGGCAGAAAGAACACAATCTCCCCAGAATCTTTGTGGCAGAGCTGCATGAAGTCTGAGTGCTCTGGCCATCTCTATAATGTGCCTATGCTTGCGCTCAACCCGACCATTTTGTTGAGGTGTGTAAGGGCATGACTTCTGATGCAGAATTCCTTTACAGGAAAAGAAACTTTGGACTTGTGAGTTAATGAACTCAGTCCCATTGTCACTTCGAACACTCCTGACAACAGTGTTAAATTGTTTTTCCACAAAGATAATAAAATCAGATATTAGCTTGAACACTTGGTGTTTGTGATGAAACAATATGGTCCATGTAGCTCTAGAATGATCATCTAGAATGGTGAGGAAATATTGAGCCCCACTGAGACTAGGCACTTTGTAAGGCCCCCAAACATCCATGTGCAACAAATCAAGAACTCTCAGTGCAATGCTATCACTACTATCAAAAGCAAGTCTATGTTGCTTTGCACAAATGCAAGTATCACAGGTCGTAGGAGAAACAGAAATATTAGGAGCAATATGTTTGAGTTTGTCATAAGATGTGTGTCCTAATCTAGCATGTAAAGTATCATAGCTAGGTTTGGAAGTCACAACACTACAATGCTCCTTATTAAGTTGAACAACTCTCAACAACTGTTTAGCTGGATCAGGTGCAGCCAAGGAGACAAGCCAGTACAAGCCTCCTACCTTTTCTCCCACAAGAATCTCCAATCCTGTTCTAAGGTCCTGAAAAGAACAATGAGTCTTGTCAAACACTGCCACAATTCCCTCATTAGATACTAATTTCCCCACAGATAACAAGTTGTGTTGAAAATCAGGTGTAAGCAAAACATCTGTGAGCAATACAGAGTTAGGCAACTGAAGATCACCAACTTCAGAGACTAACTTAGTGCTGCCATCAGGAAGACAAATGTGCACAGGTTTATTCAAAGGTCTAGTGCCAGATAGCAAGTAACCAAATCGACACATATGATCTGAAGCTCCTGTGTCGATAATCCATTGTTGTGCAGGCAAAACTGAAGGATTAGAATAAGAAACAGTACCTGCAAACTGATTGGATTGATCTGTGATGAAACCTTTTCCCTTCATAGCACGCATCACTTCTTTAAAAACTGAATTGACAAGTTCTGTGTGCATAGGATTAGACTGAGATGAACCACCAGTGGACTCCAAAGGTGTATCCTCAGTATCAACCATGTGCGCAGAAGCATGAGGCCCTTTCTTGTCTTTCAGATCCTTGAACCAATCTGGTTTCCCTATGAGCTTGAAGCATTGATCAACAGTGTGGCCACGAGCTTTACAATGAGTACATTGCCGTTCAAGTTTCATTCTCTTGTAATCTTGTTTGCTCATCCACCTCTTATCAGGCGCATTGGCAACCATTGCCATTGAATCAGTAATGGAACCAGAAACTGTGATTTGGCGTTGACGTTCCACTTGTTGAACAAGATAAAAGGCTTTGTTCGCAGTAGGCAAGGGTTCAGTAGAGAGAATCTGGCTACGAACGCCTTCATAAACCTCATTCAATCCAATCAAGAATTGTAATAATCGATTCCTACTTTCCAGATCTAATATTCGCTTTAGTAAGCAACAGGTGCATTTCTTGAGAGCTTCACAATCACATTGAGGAAATCCTTCTAGACTCTGGATTTCATCCCATGCTTCAATTTAGTATAATACTCGGTAACTGAAAGATTACCTTGAGTAATGGTGATGAGAGATCGCCTCAGCTGAAACAAGAGGGGACCGCTTGCTTGACCGTATCGTTCTTCAAGATCGAGCCATAACTGTCGAGCAGAATCGACATAAACAAATCCTTGAGAAATCGCTTTCTCCATTGAATTTACAATCCAACATCGGATCATGTAATCGCAACGAATCCAAGGCTCATAGTCATCCGAATTAAGATCTGGTACTTTCACTCCTCCATCGATGTAACCTAGCTTCCTCTTCGCGCCGAGTGCCATTCGAACACTTTGTCTCCATGAGAGGAAGTTAGATCCATCGAAAATGTCTACAGTAAGACGAGCTCCAGGGTGATCGGAGTTAGAAAGAGCCAGTGGATCTCCATAAACCGAAGCAGCAGTAGTATTCGACTCCAGATTAACCTGCCTTCTGCCTTCTCGTTCAACTTCAGCATCGGTATCAATCGCCATGATCGCAACTAAAGAATGAAGAACAATCTTCACCAGAAACGATCAGATCTCCAGGATCGAGTACTCCTGCTCTGATACCATGTCGATCGAGGCGAGATGCAAGAATCGATTGATGAGAAAGGAGAGAAGAAGAACAGAAGTTGTAACAGAATTGAGAGAGAGCAAAGTAAATAACAGACTCTCTTATTCAGAATGACACATCAGTGCCATATATATATACATGAGTCCAAGGGAGCAACTAGCAGCAAACTAGTTGCTTAATTAGATGGTAATTACAATGAATTCCAATACTTACTCTTTCCTCTAATGTGCTATATGCTCGATTTGCATTATCTCAAGGTCTATGACGAAGCAAATGACTGTCTTTTTTCTTCTTAAGCGCGCTTATAGTGAAATGTTACACCATTTGCTTACTCTTTCCTCTAGTGTACTACTTACTATATGCTCGATTTGCTTTATCTCGACATATTCTCGTGCTCTTGCCATAAAATAACTCCATCAATCTCTATTTAAATTTCAAAACATTAACACAATTTCATTGTACTGAGATTCGAGATAAATCAAATTTGAGTTGAATTCAAACCGGAAGCAAACGTTTACCATATGGTTCGCGATCATTTTAGGCTCATAGAGACGACACAGGAGTAGGGTGAAACGGTGTCGTTCCATGTCGCCATTGTTGTGACTTTCCTCTGTCTGTCTGACTTTCAGTTACACCCGGCTCCACGCGTCACATGCTGATTGGTCAATTATTGCGGATGCATTGTACTCAATGTGGGTGCGTTGTAGAGGGCTCGGTTTTTCTTAATACTGTGACTGCGCTCCAGGAATTGTTTTTGCAAAAAGACAAAAGTTAGGGTTTTACGTGGCACCGTTACAATTACAGTCACTAGAGTGTGTGTATATAATTCCAAGATTTAGCCCTCGGAATTTTATGATTCTTTGTTGTTGAATCAGATGAAGTAAAATGAGCCAGAAATCGCCGCCAAGATCGGCGCCCCCATACCGCTCTCAGGTATATTCTACCCTTCACTTGTTGGTTCTGTTGCATTCAGTATTTTGGATTTTCAACTGAAATTAGATATTGGCGTTCAATTACAATGATCTGTGTTGCGAATAGCTATTAGAGTTTAGGAACTCTGTTTTATTTTCTCTAATAGCTGAAATTGTACATATGAGTTGTATTTGAACAAATTCTTGAACCAGTCCTGTGGAATGGGACGAATATTGTAATTGTTGAATGCCCTTTGTGATTTTTATGGGAATGCTTAAACATTACTTAATCAAGAGTTCATGTTATGTTATTTGAGTTAGATTGAACCTAATCTTGTACAGTAGGGAGGACTTAGATTAACAAGGTCAATAACATAAATATTAGTTTTTATGGATCTTGAGGATTCTAGACTTATAGTGATGGTGGCAAGAGTTGGATTTCAAAAAGTTAATGTTGGCAATAACAAGTATTTTCTGAAGATCTATGGATACAGTAGCCTCCTTATCTTATGCTTTACACTTCAAATGTTGTATATGATACCTTTGTTGTGGAAAAGAAAAAGCTCCTTTTGCTGCAAATTTTCGCAAATAATTTATGGTTGTGAGTTGTGACCAATTATGTCAGCTTGGTGTTTTTTTAAACTGCTTACCTTATTGTGGAGTGATTTATGATTCCTTCTGGATGTAAAAGTAACCATTAAGCAATAAATTTGATCGGATTATGTGACATTGACCAACGATACCGAAACATTAAGCTCTGTGTCTTAGTACAATATTGTGTCTCATTCTCATGCATAATACCATTTGAGTGATCAAAGTTATGACAAGATGACTCTATTTGGCAACAGGCTATATTTTCTTCGTCTGTTAGGAAGCGTGTGCATGACGTTACCAATGCTGAAGACATTCTTCCCTTCAGGACTTCACAGTTATCGCAATCTAGTGTTTTGGAGTCTGATGATTTGCATCCTTGGGTTAAAGGCAATAGAACTTCTGTTCAATTAAGAACGAAACAACCAAGCATCTCACATATTAAGTGGACATGCCCGCCAAAAGTAAGCTAAAGAAAATCTGATTTTTTTTGCTATATTAAGAAGAAATTAATTAAACTTCTCTACTGCATGAGCCAAAATATCTGTAAAAGAGTTGTTATTAAATCATTTATTAATTCTATTATTTTCTATATGTTCAGTTCATTCTAAATGACGACTGGCTTGTCGCCGCGGGTGATCAAAGTGAAGAGAGGAGGATTCAAGAGCTAAGGGAATCTGGTGTACCTGGTCTCATTTATCCTTATCCTGCTGTTTCCAGCAGGTATGCCTTTTGTTTTGAAGTGTTAATTCTCACTTTGTTGTTGGCTGAACTTTTTTGCGGTTCTAAAATTTAGTCCATTCATCTCATTTTCTAGGGAAGATGGCTATTTTGATGATGATCACAATATTCCAATCATCCCAATCACTCCTATTGAAGACGACGAAGAAAATTCATTACATGTAGTTTCCCCGCCGTCATTTGTCAAAGAAAATGTGAAGTCAAAAGTCCAAGCATCACATTTAGCGCGGCATGCTCCAAAGCCAAATGGTGAGGAACATCCACTAGGAACGTTAACTGGTAATGAAGCTGACGTTCGTGCTGCAGCCTCTGCTGCCTTTACTGCACTTACAAAAAGCAATGAGGAAGGAAGCTTGATTGATACTGAGCTTCTGATAGACATCCTCAATGACCCAAAAATGATTCAACTTTTGAAGGTTGCGCAGCCACCTTGCAATGAAAAGGCGACTTCACCTTCTCTTTCCAATCCAAAACAAGAGAACTTGGATATACAATCAGTTTTGGACATAAACAATCTCTCGTCATTAGCAAAAAAACAGCTCACTTCAGAGAAATTGGCAATGTTGACACCAGAAAATGTCATTCACTCACCTTTGTTCGTGCCTGATATGACAATGTTGACACCGGAAATGGTTGTTCCTAATCCTATATCTGAGCAGCCATTACCACAAAAGCTAGCAGTCCTTATGCCAATGCAAGAAGATCCTAGGAGCCGTTTAACAACCTCAAGACAGCCACAGACTAGTTTCTTATCTGCAGTAACTTTACCAGATTCTTCAGCTGAAAAGAACAGGAACTATTACAAGAGCCTTGTCAGGCAACATGGGTTTGAAAGACAAGAAGCTGAGGAGCAAACACTTAATAGGGCACAATTTGGCAACCGACTCGGCCTCAGAGATGGAATGACAAAGCCGTCTTTTCAAAAGGCTTGCCATTACTTTAACAGTTCAAAGGGTTGTCGCTACGGCTTAGGTTGCCCTTACAGGCACGGGCTCTCATCCAATCATAGGCTCTCAGACACTCCTGATGCCAAGAGAGTTAAACCCAACAGGAAATTCTCTCTTAGATTGTGAACAAACAAGTGAATAGCTAGCAAGCCTGGCCTTACTCAAGTAGCTCTTCCTAGACTTTGCATTAACCGGCAACCAACCCAATTGGGAACTGCATAGCAAAGGTTTTTAGGAAACTACTATAGAATTACTTGTCAATTTTGTGAGATCATAGTGACATTTCTTTGCAAGAATTTGCATTATATTATTCTTTTTGAGTCCCAGCTCCCTTCCCAATTTGCATGACTTCCCATTTCAGGCTTTTTAGCCTATAAATGTCAATATTTCATTATTTCGTCTAAGACCGGAATATCATGAAACAGCATTTTAACAAGTTTGTCTACGATTTTTCTAAACCTCTGATTTGTGTTTCACATTAGGATTCTAATAATTTTGGCAGTTTCTATATCAAGGAGGAGGTTCATAAATTTTCTAAAAGTTTTTCTAACCCATGGCTATGATGCTTAAGACGTGCCCACAGGACATAGCCTTACTTGTTAGAAAAAACCGATTTTCTAATATGTTAGATAAACTGGTGTATATATATAAGTATATTCTTTTGCATCCCAATTTGCTCATGTTATTAAGAATTATAAACACCAAGATACATAAGGTAAATATGTAAGGAAATGTCAAATTCAAATAACGAGAATACATCAAACATGGGATTACATTGGTTTTGAGCTTTTTCAGGTTCACAAAAGTGCACACAAGAGAAATTCTTTGGGAGGCAAAGTGTTATTTCTTGCTCTTGGGCATTTGAAATCCACCCTACAACTCAGAAGCCGGAAATGGTCGTAAGAAGATTCATTCAAGAGTTGGAATATCAGTGGATGATTAACCAGTCCTGAGGATTATATGAGCCCCACTGTCGGTATCAATAATATCACTTATCTCCCCAACTCTGAGAGCAAATGTAGCTTCTTCAAACGGCTTCTGCATCTGACCTCGCCCAAATGACCCTGAAAGACAATAACCACAGCACATGAATAGAAACAAAGTGTGGATGCATATGATAGACACATCTATTGTTTGTTACACACAAGTGTAAAATTGCAATTTAGGATACTCATATTTTCTGTAGTCTTTTACCACTAATGTGATTTAATGTCCACGGTTACTGAATTACTGGTGTGCAGACTATATCTAGAACAAGGGTGCAAAATATATCTTATTTTCTATCTGATCTTGTTAATCGTTGTAAAAACCCAGCAAATTCCAACAGCAATCACAAACCAATTTGGTTTAAACCCAGAAAGGTTTCAATCATGTGACATGTTTTTCATACTACGCAGCAGCTTTCAGCATAAAACAGCAAATCCTAAAAGATCCAATATTTGCTAGAGTAAATTGTTAGCTACAGCTGATTAATAACTTCTCATTCCCATACCAGATGATTAATCAAGAGATTCCTCTCATATCTGTTTAGAAATCTCAACCTCTGAAATGAACACTCATGTAGAAGAACCAAACAAATAAAGTAG
Organism: Oxyria digyna; assembly: GCA_029168935.1. Lineage (NCBI taxonomy): Eukaryota > Viridiplantae > Streptophyta > Magnoliopsida > Caryophyllales > Polygonaceae > Oxyria > Oxyria digyna. Next base: position 19,912,904 of record JAPVLV010000010.1, on the reverse strand, counting down.
CAGAATAAGAATAATAGCAAATGGAGAATCAAATTCTACTTTATAAATAAAAAATAATTTTCCAGCAATTTTTAATTAAGCTCATGTATTCTTTTCCCTAAGCAATTAGCAATAGCACACAGAGATCAACATCGGAGACAAATCATAAAAAGAGTAAATTGAAGCAACGAAAAGGAAAGAGAAATTGGCTGACCTAGATCACCATCGCGCTCGGCGGAGCTGCAATCGGAGATTCTGCAAGCGAAGTCTTCGAACTTAGCTTCACCGGAAACGATGTCGTTTCGAATAGCCATGAGGAGGGAGACAGCAGTTTCCCTAGTGGTTCTGGAGATGATGCGGCCATCTGGATCCTTCCAAGAAGCCTTCCGACGAGATCCTTGGTGCTTTATTAGTATGTGTGAAGCCCTAACTTTATCCCTCGAAGCCATTTTCGCCTTCTTCCTCTGCTCTGCGTAGCCCTTTACTCTTTTTAAAACTGTGTGTTGTACTTGTAGGTCTGACTCTGAGTGGAACTTGAGTAAACTTTATCTATCCGATCGGACACAATGGGCCTTGTTGAGCCAGCCCATCATTGGCCTTTTCGATCAGCCCGATTTAATTCCTAATATTTCTGGAAATTTCTCATTAGCCGAAATACAAAACACTACACTGTAGCGTTTTAAAAAAACAAAATTCATTTAAAGGATGGTTGTTTGCAATTACTGGTTTAAATGGTGGTTGTGGATGGCCTTTCATTTATAATCCTGACTTCTTCTACGACGAACAGATCCCTCACGGTTATGCATCGGGACATCAGCCGACCTGTTTTTTTTTTATAAAGGCTAGAAACGGAGTCTAACATAAAAACAAGTGGCAACTCCTGACCATCCTAACGGATGATCCTAACAAAGTCCATGCGTCCGATCATTAAGCTTGATCGTAGGAATACCGGTCTCATTAATCTGATATATTCATCAGATTAATGAGTGTGAGAACTGAGAAGGATCAAAAACAAAGAATACAAGAACGAAGTTTGGACGCTCACTATCACGTGCTTAATTCACTGATGATAGTTTCCACATAAGGCTACCCACAATGGGGTTACATAGCATAAAATAATAATTGGTTACATAGAAAAGTGTCATTTTTGCTATGTAACTCATGCTTGGGTTAGGAAAAGGGGACAATTTTTCATAAATTTGTATTTAAGTAATATAATATAGTCTTTCAACCAAATATTAGGCTTATATAGATTATAAAAATAGAAAACATAATAATTAATATTTATAATTTATTTTTATCTACACATAGACACCCATATTTCATATATACATGTTACTTTTTTCTATTAAAATAAATTGAGTCAATCATATATAGATTACTATTTGATTTAACATTCAAGCTCAATACAAAATAAAAACATAATTGTTCACTTAGGAAAACTAGAAACATAATTGCTAATTTCGAATCATAAACATGATTCGAAAAAAAGTACACTTCAAAACAGGATTGCTCAATAATTACACTTATATTAATCTAAATTAATAAAATTATAATACATTATTAATTAAAAAATTGAATTTAAAATATATGTATTATTATATTGTGTAAATATATGATTGTTAAATAAATATGTATACATGTAACCCTCCTCATGTAACCCCCATTGTGGAGAAAAAGTAAGGTGAGTTACATAGGTGATGTGAAAAAGAGATAAAAATAATAAAATATATTATGCGACCGATGTCACTCGACTCCCTAGCGTAATGTTCAGTTTCGTTATCACACAAATCTGCTAGGATAAATCAACATAGTTTCTATTTAACGCCCACCCTTTTTGCTATTTACCGCCCAGGTCATCCGTGCGTCACGCATGGATTTAATCCGTGCGTGACGCACGGATTGTACATTCCAGAAAACGCACGGATACAATCCATGCATGACGCATGGATACAATCCGTACGTCATGCATGGATTTGCATATATGAATCTAGGGATAATTCAATGTATTTCTAGTTAAGTGTGCAAAGAAACACATTTTTAGTGTCTTTTTAAAGGCGATAAAGGCCAATTCGACAAAAATGTCATCTAAACTTTATCGAAATGGAATGAAACTTTGTTTCAATCCTTATAATGTCTATTTGATCTTGTGTGTAACTTGAAATTCAAATTTATACCTTTGTAAGTGAAACATAGTTTGAAAACCGAACGAGGTCGCAATATGTATGGCGTACCATATACAATTTGAAATATAATAAGGTTGAACATTCGTCAACATAACAACAATATAAGCATTCTAAATATAACAATAAGATTTTGCAACATAAAACCATGCGTCACGCATGGAATTAATCCACACACCACGCATGGTTTTACACCATACGTGACGCATGGATTTTCATATGTTTTTTTGTTGCTTATATGATCCATGTCAATGTATTCAATGTATTTTTAGTTATGCCACACAAAATAATTCATGTTCCGTGTTGTTTTTAAAGGCTTTAAAACCACAATTCGCCATAACGTCGTCGAAACATCATCGGAATGGAATGAAACTTGTTTACAATGCCTATTAGAGATATTTAACCATGTCCGTAACTTTACAACAAAACCTTTTGCTTTTAGAGTAACACGCTCTTTGTAAAACATCAAACTACTCACCACAAGCTTAACTTGTTGCAATATATATGGTCGTAACATTGATGTTCACGTATGTTTGAAAACTTTATACACAAATGTGTTATAAGGCATATAAAGTCCCAATAATGTCTCACACATACAAAACGGGATTCAAAACTATGCCAAAACGCTAAAACCACTAAAAACGGCTTAAATGGACTTAAGGCGGTTTTTGACGAAACGACACACGAACGATGTCCGAATGTAATGGAACTTGTTTTCGGTGGCTATTATGGATATTTAACCATGTGGGTAACTCTCAATCACAACTTTGGCGTGTAGCTATGCCCATTTGGCGATAGAAATATGCTAGTGCCGCAGATCCCCAAGACATACTTCTTGCCTCTTCAACACTCCCTAGAAATGCACCAAATCTCACCGGGAGCTTATGTTGTGACTTGTCAGTGAAGATTGTGGAAGCCAACAAGTGGAATATATATCCCATTCCATGAACTACGGGATCATTAAGGCCCTCAATGTGCGCCTTAAACTCTTTTGCTCTAATCCAGTAACTATCGAGCTGTTCATTTTGAAGATGAAAATTTTGTCGTCCCTTTTCACCAAAATAGTTCTTGTTGGTAGTTCTCCCGACTGAAGCGGTGGGGTCGGTCACCATAGGTTTCCCCTAAATAGGAAGCAACATCAGCTTCTTGATGTCGAGCAACGTCACTGTCATCTCACCAAATGGCATGTGGAAGCTGTTTGTTTCAGGATGCCACCTTTCTATAAAGGCGCAGATGAGCGGATAATCAATCACATCGTACATCAATACCCTGAGATGAGTCAGCTCCGTTGCAACTGCGTGATTACCCCATGGCAAGTCAGAATTAAGTTCCCAATCTTTCAGCTGCGATTGTCTAGTCTGGTAAGGGAGTACGCCTCTATCGTGTAAATTGATTACGTAACACAAATAATTTCAATAACGCATACATTTTTTCCACAAACTGCAGAAACTTGACAATCTGTGTAATGCAATTCCATGCGTGACGCATGGAACAGAAGCATGCGTGACGCATGGACATGAACCATGCGTCACGCATGGAATTGCATTACACAGAATGCAAAGAAACCAGTTTCTGCATTCTGTGTAATGTACAACTCACCATTTAATCTCTTCTGTGGTACAATTCAAACCCTACCATTTAATATCACAACACATTTACAATTCATAAATAAAAATAAACATACTTTATCTTTCATATAATCAAATAATGAACTGAACGTAATTTTTTCATTTTTTTCAACCATTTTCCTAACATTAAATTAGTTATGATAAATATTGAATCTATAAACGAAATTCTAATTACATACCTTTCCTTTTTGCACAAAAAAGGCTGTATGAGCTTCAAAGCTTATGAGTAGCTCCGGAATTTGTGGACCTCCAGGAGTACCCCCCTCTAACTCAGGGACGTATATGTTTCTGACCGGAGGTTGTCGTCGTCGTCGTCTTCTGGGTTGTTCCTCTCGCTCCTCTTGCTCTTCCGCTTCTTCATGTTCTTCATGAACATTCTCATATGTCCGATCCTCTTCCTGACCCTGTTCCTCATGCTCATGCTCCTGCTCATAATCAGAATCAGAATCAGCATTTGCACCCCCAGCTGATGGCCCTGCACTGCTACAAGCAACCAGTGCGTACTGGTCATCACCCGTCTGAGGGTTCTGAAAGTTATGAGAACCAGTAGCTTGTCTCATCATCTCCACAAATGATGGCTCTTGTTGTGGATAGCCCGGATAGCCTGGAAACTGTGTTTGTTGTGGAAACAGTGTTTGATGTGGGATCAGAATGGGGGTGCCAGGAAAGTAATGAGGGGAACCCTGGGGATCGAAACTTGCAGCAGACAAAGCTAGCTGCTGATGGTGCTGTTGTTGTTGATGCTGTTGTTGTTCCTCTTGTATTTGTTGTTGTTGCATCTCACCAGAAAACTCTAAACGACGAGGAGGCGATTCTTGTCTATTGTTCTTCTTCCTTGGTTTTGGAACTATGGGATCTTTTTTCTTCAGTTCTCTGTTTCTTTGACGAGTATCGCGTCCAGGTCGACGACCACCATCCATATCTGCATCATAGAATGTGCAATTCCACAAAATTAATCAGTTTACTGAATTTAATCAGCATATCATCAAAAACTCAATCAGTATATCATCAAATCCAATCTGTAACTGCAGAACACAATTTCTGGATTGTGCAATTCCATGCGTCACGCATGGCTTCCATCCATGCGTGACGCATGGAATTGCACATTCCAGAAATTGCTCGTCAACAGATTTTCCATGTTTCAAACCCTAATCTCAACAGTTTTTCCAAAATTCTAACAGTTTTTCAATAATTTCATTAAAACCATACTAAATTTCAACAACCTAATTCATAACCCTAATTCACAAAACCCTAATTCAATATCAAAACCCTAATAAACTATATACACATCAAAATATGAAATTGGTCAATAAATTATCAACAAAGTACACAATCCATTCATATATTACAAGTTTAATCATTTCTAAACAACTAATTAACATACACATTGGATTTTGAAGTAAATATCATCAAAACAACATGAAAACCTCATATATACATCAATATCATACCATAACAATGAAATCTTAATGTTTACATACCTTATATGCAAAAAAGATGATGAGAAAGATGGATTTTGGGGTAAAATGGTGCGTTATGGATTGCAGCCGCCGTAAGTGAAGTTGGAGATGGTGACAAAATGGTAGGGTTTGATGTTTTTGAGCTTTTATAGGTAAAAAATCCATGCGTGACGCATGGATTGTTTCCATGCGTCACGCATGGTTTTGTTCTGTGCGTGGCGTGTGGATTAAAACCATGCGTCACGCACGGATTAAATCCGTGCGTGACGCACGGATGACCTGGGCGGTAAATAGCAAAAAGGATGGGCGTTAAACAGTAAGAGCCTAAATCAATCCCAGGTTTCACGCAGTCCAAATCTTCTGTATCGAAACAGTGTACCCAATTCATGTATCAGTACACGTGCATATTTTTATATTAAAAAAAATTCTAAAAGAAACTACTGCTACTCCAATGCACAAAACCAGACTTTATTTCTTACGGTCCTCCTTCCCTTCCTCTGGTTTCAGATGCGAACTATCTCTTCCTTAAAGCTTTGCAATGGTCTGAAATTCTTGAATGTTTCCCTTCTTCTCTTATATCGTGCTCGTACATCCTAATAGAGAGTTAATTGTTCAAATTCGATTGGCAGGAAACAGAAGATAAATTGGGGAAGAAATTGGGTGTGCCCTAAATTTGTAAACAAAAATTGGGTGCCCAATCTGAAGCTATATGTATAGCTTACGTGCAATTGTGTTCCTCCTAGGTTGCTCTACTTTTTTGAACAATTGTTTGTGTAGAATCTATCAAATCCTATTGAAATCATATACTGTTCTTTAATCTTCTTCTCATATGATTGCTATTTGTAAGTAATCAGTATACAAATTGAATTCAATAAATTATGTGGCTATGCTTTTATCTTTTTGGATAATTAATTTGTCAAATTGTAGTGTATGGTTTTTGAGTTGATGCTAATCAAGAACGTAATGAGCTGGTGCTAATCCTGTATTGTTCGGTTTTTTATGTTTTGTTGATTGCTTATCTTACTTTATTGGGGAAATTGCTCATCTTTATTGCAAACTAGACTTTTTGGGTCCGCGCTACGCGCGGGTTTTACAGCCTATAAAACTTCACACCTTGTGAAACCGAAGAGTAGAAGATGATGATAAGTTTCATATAGATCCACTATTGACATATGTTGGTGGGTCAAAATCTTAATTTTAGTGACATATTCGTAGGAAAGAAATGGGAAAAAAATCAAGAAAATACATAAATTAGAAACAAAACATTAAATGCAATGTGATTAATTGGAGAAACCCCTAATTTTATAGTATATTAAGATAAGATTCAAATTGCTTCACAGCTTGTAGTATTGGTTATTTAGCATTACACCAAAGAGGAAGAGATATCAATATATGCTCAATACCTCAAACTGAAGATGCTGCAGGATGAACAAACAGGAGGAGATATAGTATTATTTTCTCAAACTGAAAATGCTGTAAGATGAACAAACAGGAAGAGATACAGTCTCAATTCCTCAAATTGAAGATGTTGCAAGATAAAGAAAGAGGAAGATATATAGTCTCAATTTTTGTTGTAGTAGCAGAGAGCAAATAAGAAGAAGATGTATAGCTTATATTTTACAAAATTATTGTAATCCTCTTCTTTGTATATAAGAAAGCTTAATATTGTTTAGAATGAAAACTTAAGGATGAAATTGTAATGATCAATAAATTTCACAAAAATCAATTATTATGTGTCATTTTTTTTACTGCATAAAAAGCTAGTTACAATTCTTCAAGTTTACAACTTCTCAAACTTACACAGCAAAACAAAAATCAGCAAAAAAACTCTTCTCCAAGCTATGATGAGTTGCATGACTCTGATCAGATGGAGTTACAATTGTTTATAGCTTCTTTCTCAAAGATCAACCATCATCTGATACATAAATAGAGAATGCAATTAGAAGAATGAATAAAATCAGTATAAGTATATAACTACTGTGAGCTTTATATGTATTTACCAGATTGTTGAGGCACTTCAACGCTTGTCAATAATGCCATATAACTAGGAACGTAATTGTATCCACATGGATCCCATGGGCAAGTAAAACTAGATAAGAGGGGAGGAGGAATTTCAGCCATTTGAACACCTTAATCCACCTGCTATTTAGAATTTAAAACAAAAAAGATTAACAGTGTCAATACTTCATGAAAAAAATAAAATATTTATTTTCTTTACCTCTGCAACATGGGAAGGAGTTGTATGATTCTTGGTATGTTGTTTTTCTTTTCTTTTTTTCTGTGTTGCCTTCTCAAGAGCACTTTTAGGCCTTTGAGCTTTTTGATTTCTAGGTTTTGGCTTCAGTTTTATGCCTTGAATTTCCTCCATCATGTCATTGGCATCCAAAGACGTATCAACATTCTGATTACTTGATACTCTTTGACTGTTTTGCAAAGTAGACTGCATCTGATTTTTTGTAGAGCTTAAATCAACCTCTCTCACTAAATTGAGAAAACCTTCTTTAAGCAACATATATCCATCATCACTTTCCGCAGCTTGTGTAACTATTCGAGTAGATAAACGACATAGCTCTCTGTATCTCCTTCCCATCAAAGTTTTAGCATAAACCTCAACATATGAACTCACACTAGCAGTACTAATGCTTCCTCTTTTAGCATTTTTTGTCCACCTTCTCAAAATGTACTTCCCAGGAACCTTTGAAGTGCCTCTAACACTGAAAACCTTCAACACATGACAGCAAAGCAGGCCAGCAAACTCAAATTTCCTACAAGCACAACAAAAAATTTCCTCTCTACTATCATAAGAGACAACAAAACTGGACTTTTTCATTCTCGTCTATGACACTGTATATTCAAGAATAACACCCATCTCACAGCAAGCTTCAAGGAGACAATCATATGCTTTACATAATTCTTCCTGGAACAATCTATAAACTGCGGGTGTATAGACACTAGTTGCATGCTTCAAAAGTGCTAGGGGAAAAGGCAACGATATCTTACTTTGGTTAGACTTATGATCGCAACCATTTCACCATAGCGACAATCATCAAGCAAACGTTGGAAGTTATCAAAAAATTTGTTCAAGTCATCCTTACGACCTACATAATGCTTGATAACATTATTCATGCTTTCACTACGTTGAGTAGTGATCATATCACCACAAAATGTGTCCCTTCCATAAACCAATGCCCATTTCTTCCTGATATTGAACATCCTCTTCAGCCAATCATTATTTTGCAGATCATATTTATGCAGCATTGTGTTCCATGCAACCAAAAAATCTTCTTCGTATTCATGGTCATATATGCAACTCCTAAAATCTTTTGAAAAATCTTTATCTTTTGCAAATACGCTGCTTAAATGAGTTGCTGCATTCTGAAAGATGTGCTAAATACAAAGTCGATGATACGTCTCTGGCCACTGAATAGCTGAGTGCTTTAGACATTGCTGCATCTTGATCCGTCAACATTGTCTTAGGCACTTTACCGCCCATAGCCTTTGAAAATGTGTCAAATAACCACACAAATGACTCAGTGCTCTCGTCATACAGTAATGTAGCACCAAAGACAATACTTTGTTTATGATGATTCACTCCAACAAATAAAGCAGTCGGTCGGCCATCCTTATGCTTCCGATATGTCGTATCGAAGCAAACAACATCACCAAAGAAATCATAATCAATCAACATTCTGGCATCAACCCAAAAAATATTAGTAATCAGACCATCTTCATCCAGTTGAATATCAGAATAAAAACTAGGATCTTCTGCTTTCTTTCCTCTCAAGTACTCTAGAACACCACTAGTATCACTTGTCTTCATTTTACGCTTGTCGCGTAAATAATTGCTATAATCAACTTCATCAAATCCAAGGTTTTCACGGCCTCCTGTTTGCCTAGCCATGAACTCGATGGCATTTTTTGGTGCAATACCAGAAATTTCAGCTAAGTCGACTTCCGTTGCCTGAGACGCTGAAATTTTTCGATGTGATCTGAATAAATGAGACTTACTTGGACTTGCCAAATTGTGATTATGCTTAGCAATGAATTGAACAACACAAAATTTTCCTGTATGTCGGGAATCCACTTTTAACATCGCCTTACAACCAAATCTTGTCTCTGCCCGCGGTTGATATTTGTAAACGTTATCGCGTTTATCACGTCCCCTTTTACCTTGGCATGAACAAACAAATTTTCTATCTAGCACTCTTTGTTTTGAAAACAACCAGAGCAATTTATTCACTGCTAAGCTTAGTGACATGTGCTATTTGATGCAATACATGAAGGTAAACTAACACTGATGCAATGTAAGAAGAGGTACTAACTCTGCTTTTTTTTTGCTCCTGATGCAATACAAAAAGAGAAACTAACATTAATGCAATACAAAAAGAGAAAATTGGTGCAATATAAGAAGGGGTACTAACACTGATTTGTTTGCCCTATGCCAAACCTTCAAATTGATAATAAAAGGCAACTCAAGAAAGTAATGAACAAAACAACGAAACAATTCAAATCATAAACATTCTAATGTACAATTATTTTGCATCTTGATCCAATGAATTCTTCCAGCATATATATTGTTTGATTATCAAATACAAAATCAAAAACTACTGATACGTATCTCAATCTTTTGGTGTTGGAACACGATCGTAGGTTTAACCCTGAGAGTCTTTGCAAACTTCTCTAGATTAGGGCTGGCTTCATTCAGATTGAGCTCTTGTATCTTGTTGGTGTAGGTTAATTAGGAACGCAATTCTCCCAAATAAGGGTTGGGCAATAGTGTTATTGAAGCGGCAACTGAAACGACATTCTTGAATATATATATGAAGTTGCAGTATCTTTTTAGTTTAGATTTACTTTTAATAATTTTTATAATTATTAGAATATCCACGTATGATGATACATGAATTGGATACACTCTTTCGATGCAGAAGATTTGGACTGGGTTTCACGTGCCATGAAACAAACATCAATAAGCCTACATGGTAAATGGAGGAAATGCAAGCCTGACTCTCCTTTTAAATTAACAAACAAATATCTACTGTCAGAAATTGCAGATTGAACAAAATCAATTTACAAATTACAACAGCTTAAAACAGCTTCATCTGGTCTAAATTTCCCTCAAAATAGGCCAACCACTTTTCATTATGTCATTTATCTTGGCATCGATCTGCTTCTGTATCCGAGGCGGACAAAGCTCTGCTGCATAGCTGTTAACCTTTGCTGCCAAGTTCGATTTCTCCAGCTCCTCTGCCGGCAGATTCCCAATCAAGTGCAAAAGAATCGGGTTTCTTTTCAGCTCAAATTTCTGGACACATGAATATGCATTTGCAGATTACAAATTAAGATCTATGCCAATCAATGTCTGGTCTCAAGTGAGCAGAACCAGGATGAAGCAAAGATGCATAAATGGTGATTTCTTAGACAACCGATTGCTGAATGTTGGTAGCATGAATGCATATTTTGAGATTTAAAATTCATGATCATATCAACAAAACAGGTGCAATAATGTTACCTGGTGATCAGACTCAGCAGAATAAAATGTTTCTAGCTGTTGAATTTGAGTGGTGACGATGGCGTTCTTTGATTTCACCTGTTCCCGTTCTTTGCTGATAGTAGCTACTCTCAGTTCATCTGTTCCATTAGTAAAGATGATTGATCTGTTCAACAAAAGTATCATTAAACTAGCTACAATAAGATCTAGCTGCAACTCTTCATTATATATTACCTATACTGATTCCCCACGTCAGGGCCCTGCCCAAAAACTTGTCTAGAATCATGACTTGTCCAGAAGACCTCCAAGAGCTGGCGGAAATTGATCACCCTTGGATCATATTCTACCTGTACAGTACAAATGCCATAAGTGATGTATGTATCAGCTCAGCTACTACAGTAATCTTGTTATGAATTAACTTAGATCTATGAGTCTATGACTATGACCTAGCTAATTAGAACATTAGAGCTATGCATTACACTTTAAATCAAGCTGATTTTATCCCCACCAATCTCATTTCAATTTCATTCATGCAAACCAAAAAATCAAAGAGAGGTCACTAATTTTATCACAAAATTCAACTTAAGCTCAAGTGCGTCCAAAGTGATTTTGAAAGAACATTTTAATGCTCAATCAACTCAAGTTGTTTTTATCAAATCCTTCGATACGAGTCAGCTAGATTGATGTATTCAAACATAAATCCTATAACATTAGGAAAATGAAGGAGAAATTTGACAGAAACATTAGTGGCAAAGAAACCTGAACGCACTCAGCGTGATCGCCCAATCTCCGATAGTCAGGGTTGAGCCTAGAGCCACCGGAGTAACCGGCAGTAGTTCGTACGACGCCGTTTAGGCATCCGAAGACAGCGTCTGATCTCCAGAAGCTTCCGAGAGCGAATACGGCGGTTCTTAGGGGCTGGTTCGTCAACTGGCGTTCCTTCGCCGGGAAATCCGAGATCTGATCCACAACCCTAACTCCCCGGGCAAAATCGGGCAGTACAAAGAGGAGGAGGAAGAAGAATATTGTTTGAATCAAGAAAGAGGTCGGGAGTCTCCGGCACCGGCCATCCATGGCAGCCACCGACAGTAAGCGGACTTCGCAGTGGAGGAAAAGGAGAAACGGAGAGAGAAAGAGCCGGTCGCTTCTTTGATTTTTCGGATTATCGTTTTGTTCCGCTCACGATATATGGGCTAAACGGCCCAGTTACAGAGTACACAGAACTCAACAACAAATGATCACACTCTCGTAGTTCTTCATGGTGCTATTCTCAAAAGACCCTCGGGTTTGCGCTTCGAAGACGTCATCCTACGAATCTCGCGACGAGAACCACCGTAACTGCTCTTCGGCCCATACATTTTGAAAGCAACGAAAGAGAGCCATCCGCGGGAGAGGCGGGTTAAATAACAAAACCACGACCCCTGGGCTGCCAAAGTTAGTCGTTACAAAACTAAATCGGCCATATCAACAAATCAACACATCAATACCGGTTTAAATCGGAGCAGAAGGCGATGAAGACAACCTACATGACGTTACGAAAGAGAGCCATCCGTGGTATGAAATTAATATAAATTTTGATTATGATCAGGTTGTTGCAGGCTTGCAGCCAATATGGTTAGGACTGAAAAATCACTTTCTGGTGTCCATCTTCTTTGTGGTGTTGGAAACTTTAAGGAAGCCTGTTCACTGGCAAGTTTCATCTTATTTCCAACTATTAGGTTATGCAACATGTAAATATTGAAACTTGTGGTTAGTTTTTCCTACTTGGTCAATAATCTATGATGAGATTGCCCGTAAATGCAATTTCCCTGTTAAAATGGAGTGACCGAATAACGTATAATCTGTTTCGTTTCGGTAGTGTCGAATGAGTTAAGTAGGTGAAATGTTTATTGGTTAGTGGCACTACTACAAAAAAGGATTTAATGTCAATAGTTTTACTTTTAGAGCCAAACGTTATGACAAGAGTACTCAAAATAGTGGTGTTGTTGTAACTGCAAAGACATCAAGTTATGCAAGGGCTAATGATAGAAATCCATTTTTGGGAGATGTTGCGTGCTACGGGAAGATAATCGATGTCATTGAATTGAAATACTTGGGATGATATTCGAAAGTGTTATTTAAATGTGAATGGTTTGATGCTACGATATGGAGAGGAGTAAAGACAGATGGCTATGGTTATACACTCGTTAATTCCTCTCGTTTTACAAACACGGGAGACAGATTAGAAGACGAGCCATATATCTTTGTAGTTTGTACCACTGCTGAACATTATACTTTCTCTTGATTTGCATGTGTAATACTTGTGAGGCATAGAATATTTTGATGCCTTAATTTTCATGAACTTTCTGGATATGTGATATTCTTTGGTATAACTAGAAATACAAGTAGTGAAAGATATGTTCGACTCTGAAGTCTTAGATCGTGTGAATCATAGATATTATTGTGTCGAAAGAAATTTGACTCTGGCTATAATAAGATGTAGGTTGTACTATTCCGTAAAATGAAAAGAGAGATAAAAATGCATTTGAAGTCTTTTAAGAAAAATTATGAGATATCCATGGATAGAAAGTAAATTGAATATGTCTTGATTTATTAACTAGAAATTGTGCTAAAATGTTGTGTTCTTTGATTCTTTGGCTGGAGAACTCTCTTTTTGTAAATTGCTTTGTAGAATCAAATCAAGAATATTGTTACTGAACAAAGGGATCAAGAAGTAACCTTAGATAACGATCCCGTTTCAAAGGTATTGGGTAAAGATCAATATGGTCATGTTCGAGGTTTTGGATTATTAGGAGTGAAGCCATCAGATTTTGCAGAACCTCATGTTCCTTCATATTGCAAAGGCCTAAACATATCCAATAAGGATGAAACAACGTTTTTGCATTATTTACGCAAATTGGAAGGTTCGTCACAAAAACTAAGGAAGCAAGTAAAAAACAAGGGAAAAATCATATCAAAGTTGAAAAGGAAACTCCAAGATCTTTATGGTTCTGACTTTGATGATTCAGATAATTCTGAAGTAGCTGATTCTGATTCTGAAGAAGAACAAGATTCTTATCACATCTCTCATAGTGATAAGGTACTTCTTGTACTTTGAATACCATAATTTTGTAGAATATAGCAATTTAGTAGTAGTAGTTCCCTGCCTTTTGTAATTTAGATTCATATTGCACATATTAGGCTAATAACAGGTTGTTGTGAACTTGAACTTGTGTGATATCTATGTATGAACTGATTTGAATATGAATTTGACAACTTGTGGCTGATGTGAACTAATCTGATATGAAAATGAATTTGACAGCTTATGTATGAACCGATCTGAATATGAATTTGACAGCTTGTGTATTCTTGGGCTGATATGAACTGATCTGATATGAAAACAAATTTGACAGCTTATGTATAAACTGATCTGAATATGAATTTGACAACTTGTGTATAAACTGATCTGAAAACTCTGCTAGTCTAGGTTGGTGGGCTTGTGTATAAACTGATCCAAACTGATATGAAAACACTGATAGTCAAGGTTTGTTTAGAATTGTGTGATTAATCATTGTATATAATCCATGTTTAAATCTGGGATAACTAATCAGTGAATCTGTTTATACACAAGTGACTAATCCAGTGATTTGAACTGATCTGAAAACTCTGCTAGTCAAAGTTTGTTTAGTAAAGGATGATAGCAAATAATTAAGAAAGTTCATATGACTACTGTTGTAATCAATGTGGTGATATTGCTTGATGTTTGCTTGGAATCTCTTGAAAACCTCTTGAAACATAAATTACATTTTGATCCTTGTTATGATTTTTTTGTAGGGTCAAAGTACTCTCCTCGCAATGGTTCTCCTTCACCACACCACTCAACAAACTAGCTATTGGATTGAAAAAAAGCAACAACTTGTGGGGTTTGAAAGACAATTAAGTTTTCAAACTCTTCTTTTAAGCTTTATCTCGTTCCATAATGTTTCTTTTTGATACATTATATTACTTTTTCTTTAGAAACTTATGAAACTATGTTATCTTTTCATTATTAATAGAATACTGTTATTTCAGATTATGAGTAATGACTTTCTATGAAAATTACAGGTTTTAAACTCTCTTAAATGTGCCCGGCTAGATGCCTAGATCTCCAATATCCATATATTTACGGTGCTTTAAAATAATTGTTACGACGCTTTTCAGAGCGTCGTGAATATCTTACGACGCTATTTATGCACCCCAATAGATACCTAGAAATGTCAGACAATACCAAACTTTAAGCGACGCTTTCAAAGCACAATTAGTCTATAGCGGCGCAAGGATGTTGCTATACTGACTCAATAAAAAAGCGCCACGATAGTGGGTAGAGGCATAGGCAAATAGAGCACTTTTGATTGCGTCGATATAGAATTTATAGATGCTTACAACGCTTTTTTGAGTCGCAAAAACTTTTCCTAAAGCGTCGATAAAAGTCTTTTCCCTACTCGTGTGGGTCTAAGTAATTTAGAAGACTTCATAGAATATTTAGGTAGTGATATCAGTTTCGATATGAACTTGGGTTGGGATTGTTTAAATCTTGTGGTTTAGTTTTTTTATCATATTTATCTGGATTATAGGTTCAACATGTTGGGTTCTTTTGGAATATGAGGTGTGATGAGTCACTTTTTTAAAGCTTTGATGTTGAAATTAAGTCTTTCACTTGCTGTACGTGAAATGGAAACTCTTATTTTGTAGATTGAAATAGATTCTCACTTTACTTGTTTATCTGCATCTTCAAGATGTTGGGTGATGACTTGTATGATCCTCGTCTTATTGCAATAATAGAGGCACACGATCTTGGTCAAAGGAAAACTATGGAGTACCTATGTAAACATTACATATAAATCTTTGTCATTTGTAAAATGAAAATGTTTTGGATGTGATTGTGTGAAACTTAGTGCTATATGTGTCAATGATTGCGAATTTGAATTTGTGTCTTTTAGAGTTTGAATGAGGTCTGCTCTTAGAAAGGTCATGCACAAGACACTGAGTCTTAGTGAAAATCAATGGGCGATCTAACTGTTCAGTCAACCTTACCACTGGTAGTAAGTTGAATTTCAAGCAAGACACATAAAGAACTCTAGTCAAAGTAAGCATAGAAGATTATTGAATATCTCTCTCGAATTCAACATCAAATCTAACTCCATTAGGAAGAATGATAGAAATAAGATTCTTAAGACGCTGAATAGACTTAAGCATCCTAATATCCTTACACATATGCGTGTTGGCTCCGCTATCAATGACCCAATTTCCTACAGAAAATATTGGTTAGAGGTAATACCAACAAGATGTTTCCTCTTGTTGCAACATAAGAGGAGTTCAATCCCATCAAAAACTGGATCAATTTCTGTTCATCTTCCTCCTCTATTGAACACGTTTGAAACACCTTAATTCATCCCACAAAACTTTAGTTTTGGTGAAATAGCTAGTGATAGATTGACTTCCCTAAGAAACTTCATTCAACTCTTTGTGCGGCAAAACGCTGAGCACTGTTTGTTTGATCGAATCTTGATTCCAATTCTTGCCAATATCACTTGCGTGTTCATTGTATATCACACTGCTTCTGATTTAGAAGCTCAGAGCGTTGCTAATCCAGGCTATCACCAAATCATTAGCTCTTTCCCAAAGAGAAAGCAAATAAGGATTATCTACTGGTTTTTCAACAGAATCGGTGACAAATCCCCATTTATTCCTCGATGATAGAGCGACCTTTACAAATCGTCTCCATTCCCCATAGAATTTTCCATCAAAGATCTAAGAGATGATTGAATGAATGAGCTGCTAGCTTTTACAATGCACATATATAGAAAATAGAAATACGTGTTAAGCTGAACTTTTTCTTCTAACAAACTTAATTACATGTGTCAAGACTAACTGATTAGTTAGTACTCTATCACGTTTAACCTTATTTTCACCCGAACTTTTCTCCAATGTACAATTATAAATAATATGAAAATGATCTAGATTCTTTTTTTTCATACTGTTTTCACGAAAGAAAATATTATTTACAAAAACACGCTCAAAAGACAAATCATAAAAAGCCTTTATAATTGCTTAACTTACTATAGTTATAATAACATGTATATTTCGCTCTGAATATCGTGCATTCCTCGATGATTTGTTGTTGATGCGCCAAATTGATCGAATCCCCCATTATCTTTGATCAAATAGATGCACACTAAAGATAGGAAATCAACTTCTTTGCAAGGGATTCTAATGCCTGTTTTGTGGTGAAACCCGTACTTAACTTCAGCTTGTTGGAGTAGGATTTGAAATTCGACTCGACTTAGCCATGCAGTTGGTATCACAAACCGGGTTTGGCTCTCACCGACGTATACTACAAAGTGTCCTCTAGGAACATCATTAGGAATTGTGTCTTCCTTGCGTTTTACAAACCTTAACAACTTTTTGAAAACTTGCTCAAACTCAACCATATCGATCGACGTGCTTTGTTGGTAATTCAAGGTAATACAAAACCATATATGAAAATTATATGTATCGAGAATTTGAGATATATATAAGTGAAGAGAGATCGAGTGAGTCCGCCCACTTGATATATAGCTAGTTCTTGCTATGTTGGCACTTTAATTTCAAGTCGTACGTCACCGATGACAATTGTTATTATTGACTTGCTTTAAACCATAATAGCTCCTCCTTACGATGGTCCACTTTCTATTTTTGAGTTTATGCATGTATTCCCTAATTATGTTTTGTATAATTCGTGCTCACGGGATGGTCCGACTGCTAGTCTTTTTTATATGAATGAATAACAGGAATTCATTGGTTTGTTGGCTAGCTAGGTTGTGTAAGGAAAGGCATGTACGTGGGAAAACCGGCCTAACTAATTAATTTAATTTCTTATTCAACTTAATGATGTACTGTAGTTGAAAAGTTTGTAAACATCAAACGTTCCTCAATTTTGAATATCAGATAAAGCCTATAACCTACTTCTATCTAAACTTACTTAATTGTAGTTTTTTTTATAACGATAACATAAAATTGAATTACTTGGGTCAATGTGACTCAAAGTTGATATTAAATATTCTCTTATGCTTGCATGATTATTTGTTTATATTGGGGTTTTCTAATTTGGCCAACTAAGACTTTCGATATCTTCCTAATTGCTAGAATTTGCGATTCCAGATTCGGGTTGCATGTCTAGTAGGAACACGATTTGCATGAGCGGGTTGCGAGGGTTCATCATGAGAGAGAGTCAATTGCATGCTAAAACCGACGGGTTGTCTGATTTGCATGTATCTTGTTAATCCTTGTTTGAATGCTATTGCTTTATCGAGTCTTGAAGGTTTTCGGATTTGATTTGCTAATAAGTACTATTAGGACTGGTAGGACTATAGTTACTTATGATCAGGATAAGAACAACTAATGAAAGCAATTGATTTGTCTGATGTGTGGATCTCTGTCAGGTGTGACGCTTTTCCCAATCATATTCTCAACCTTTGTTTGCGAACTCTGATTTGTTTGTTTACTTGTTTGGTTAATCTTTTGATACTAAACTCCCCTAGTTCCTAGTGGTGAATAATAAGACACAGTTCCTGATAGCATGATTCTCGGGGTTTCGACCCTGACTTACTTGCTATGTTGTGTTAGTAGGTACTTTATGATTTTTTGATTAGGCATATGACTTTAGGCCTGTCAACGAGAATGAACACTAAGGGTCATGAATATGGAACTTCATGTTCGCGTTACTACGTTGTTACACAAAGAATGATTATTACCGGAAGCAGACCCTTAACATTCATGACCATGAATCAAATTCCTCCTCGCCGTTGCAAATTTGTAGTGATGGTGATATAAGGTTTAAAGCCATTTCAACCTCACTAAAAAACTCATTACATTACATACAATCGCACTTGGTAGTTGGTAGTTGGTAGTTGGTAGTCCCTCTTTAGGCCTAGTATTTTTGTTAGTAGTTGGTACGTAGCTCAAAAGATGATTCATGCCTTCTGTGGAGATTGAATATGAGAAGGCCCAAATTCGATTGGACTGGAACATAGTGGTTTACCAGCCCAAATTTGTTGAACGATGTTGGGCCTCAAACTTATGAACCTATCTTAAATTATACACACTAGTTGTAGTATCAAAATCCGTTGTAGTCTAGGTGGTTAGGATACTCGGCTCTCACCCGAGAGACCCGGGTTCAAGTCCCGGCAACGGAAACTTTTTCTCCTTTTTTTGTGGTGGTCATTTTTTATAAGCATTTCCGTGAACATCTAAGCTAATTAACAGAACTTGCACATGTAGGCATGTGAGATCTTGTTTAATTCGTCTCAAAGAGTACTTTGACAATATATTTTTATTATCGTATATTTAGAAATATTAACGTTACAAAACGCGTCTCGATAAATGTGTCAAAATCAAATGTCTCTTATATTAAGATATGGCTACTGACACAATCTGATTTAAACACAGTAATTAAGATGTCACCAATATTTTGACGTTTCTGCACACTATGTGTCAAACTCCAACGTTCTGTTTACGGAGTACTAATTATGGAGTACAATAAAGTTTTATAAACATGAAGGTGGGTTATTCAATGGGTTATGCATTAGCTCAATATAATTTCATAATACAATTAACTAACAACACACTTACATATTACACAATTTATGTTTGAACTTTGAATATAGGTGTTAACGTTAAATACTAACAAAACTAAAGGTGAGACTTTGAGAGGAACACACACCTAATTTACGGATAAAAAGTCGAGGGTTGGTGCGAATTTTAAACTATACACACAGTTATTGAAGTAGATTACATGTACACAAATTGTTGCTTTATTAATATTATGACACATACTCACATTATAAAATACGTGTATATACATTTATGACATATATACAAAATAATATATTAAATCCCACTCAGCAAAATTGTTGTAATTTACATGCTTTGATCTAGCTTCATACTTTGCAATTTTGAATTGTTGGACCCGGTTCTCAGGTCGTGAGCCAAACAGGCTCGCGACGGCCCATAGCGTAACATAGGTCCAAACACCGTTAAAAGACTCGGGAGAATAAGGCCCAATAAGCAAATCTCAATAAGTCAGGAGAGCGAGATCGGATATAGTGGGGCCCACGACCTGGATATAAAGCGTAACCGAAAGGAGAGAGAAATGCATCTTTTGGCATCTGAGGCATTTTACCCCTTGAGCAAGAGAGAAACACTTAGAAGACGAAGCTTTCCTCTCGGAATCGTCTTCTTCCTCCCGATTCATCTCTGTTCATAGAGAATCGGATGATCGGTACTTGGATTATGACTCTCGGTACTGTATTCGTGCTTTTGATATGAAGATTGTCGCATTTGGTTGAGATCCATCAACTTACCGTTCCATTGGTTTGGTTCATGAGGTTTCATAGTTTAAAAGTGTATTTTGATCGCTACTCCCTTCTCTTTGGTTATTATTTGGTGTTATTGAGCTCGTTACTCTTATTTGGTCGTGATCAATATTGACTTGGGCGTCGAAGAGCCAAATCTAGGGGTTCATCCTTCCGGTTTGGTTGCGCGGGTACTTTGGAGCTCAAGAACATGAAGAACAGTGCAAGAAGACAAGTTTTGATCCAAAAGAATATGGAATTCAAGTTGTTGTTCCAGTTGGCCTGAAGGAGGTCTCCAGTATTTGAAGATTATTTGTTGGCCAGACCTCGCGAGGTGTTGATTGCGAGGTCGCGAACACCCGGGCTCCAACATTGGCGCCGACCGTGGGGACCTCCTCGCGCAGCTAGTTCATTTTGAAACCTTGGGAATCAGATTGTGAAGTTCAGTACAATGGATGAGACAGACAGAAGCGGCACAGTGAACAACACTCTATTGCAAACAAACCCTCTCACTCAGAATGCCCCTAATCCACCTCTTCCTCGCGTGGAAGAGGAGGACACTCGCGACCTTATCACTATTCCGCGAGAGCACGCTGCGCTCTTCAATACTTGGATGGGACTTCAAGGGGCATCGGGGAACCAAAATGTTGCTAATCAAAGGGTGGAGCCCCGCGAGACGCGAGGTAACCGCGACAATCAAGAAGCTCATCTAGAAGAGCAAGGCGCCGAAGTCGCCCCAGATGACAGAGTTTCTGTCTCTAGAGTGCCAAGGGGTAGAAACGTCGCGAGAGAGGCTGGACAAGGAGGCTTTGATCTTAATCAGGCTCCCGCGAGCCACCAGGACCACTATTATTCTCAGCATGGTGGACGCTATGATGAGAGGGACCAAGCATATTATCCCCTGAATGAGCAGCGTACTCCGCGCAATCATCATGGAGTACCCTACTATTCTCGCGACGACTATCAAACTCAGGTGTATCCTACCAACCCTCCTCTCAATTTTTCATCTATGTTTGGACCAACAGCGTTCGCGGAGCACATAATTCGCCCCCCCCCCACTGCCAGATTTTAGGTTCCCGACCATCAAAGAGTACACAGGCAAGGGAGACCCCAAAGAACACCTCTCCCGTTACAAGTATGCAATGATCGCGAGAGGGCCCGACGAGGCCACTATGTGTAAGGGCTTCCCGGGGACGTTGGCCGATACGACAATGACCTGGATGTTGAATGAACCTGCCGGGAGTATCACATGTTTCGCGGACATTGAGAGAGGTTTTCTATTGCATTTTGGCTCGTCAAAGAAAAGAAAGATCACAATGCAAGAGGTGGTAGGAGTGGAACAGAAAGTCGGGGAAACTTTGGAAGAGTATGTGAAAAGTTTATGAGGAATGGTGCTAGAGGCCGATGATTTCGATGACAAAACTGCGAGAGTCGCATTCCTCGATGGTTTGCTGGATGGAAGTGAGTTCAAGAAGCACTTATACAGAAAGCAAGAGCAATCCTACCAGGCAATGCTCGAAAGGGCGTATGTTGAGATTCAGGTTGAAACTCACTCAGGCACTCCCTCTTCGGGAGGGAGTCAGAGCAAACAGAATCAAAATCAGAATCGGGGTTCTAAGAAAGGCAACCAAGGCTGGGGAAATAAGAGACAACAGTACGATCAGAATTAGGGTCAGAACAGCTCGCGAGCTCCAGGTCTGATTACTCAACATCCGAGTCAGGGACAGTATCAGGATTATGGTTAGAACCAGGATCAAAATCAATTTCAGGCTCAGAATCTAATGAATCAAAGAGATGATAATGGCAACAACACGGGTCGCGGCCGCGACAATGGCGGTCGCGGCCGTGGTCGCGATGGGATGTGGTGTGCAAACCATAATTCCACAAATCACAATACAGAAGAGTGCCGAAATGGCCCCAGAATGAACAATGAACCCGATCAAAGAGTCGTTCTCATGAACCATAGAGGCGGAGGTAATCAGCAAGGTATTGGTGGGAGAAACCCTGGACGAGGTCATTACAGGGGAGGATACAATAATGGTGGCAGAGGAAGGGGTCGCAATCAACAAGTCGCGGCTGATCCTAACCTCCCCCAGGGTAATCAACAAGAAAACTTTCCAAGGCCAGATGGCCATGTGGGAACGATAGCAGGGAAACATGTCCCCATCCCCCCTAACAGACGCAAGCAGAGAAAGATGAGTAATGCTCATTTGCCTCGCGGTCTTCCAGTCATGAGCATCGCGACTCCATGATAGGAGCATGTTATATGGTGATAACTAGCGACTATTAGCATAGGATTAGAGGAGTTTAGGTGCTTGTCGAGTGTTATTTCCGGAATCCGGTTGGAGTTGTTATTATGGATTTGCGGGAAGCTCGAAAGCGATTTTGGTGGTGGAGTTAGGAGATTCCGCTTGTATCCTTCATTGGTACTTGCGGGATGAAGCTTAGGAGGAGTACACACCACACTTGCACCAGAGGAGTGGTCGAGAGGCGAAGCCGAGCTGCCTCGAGACCAGAAGAAGACGGAGAGAAGAAGCTGCAGACAAGAAATCGCGGTCGAGATCCCAAAATCTCGGTCGAGATTTTGCCATTTTCCAGCATCGAGATTCTGTTGATTCCACGTCATTCCACGTCAGCATGTGCAAATCGCGGTCGAGATTTCCAACATCTCGGTCGAGATTTCTACCCGGAATCAGCATTGAAATTGATGGCATTGGATGCTAGACCTTCCTCTCTCCATTTGATTTGTAACTCCGAAATTAGTTATGTCTATCTTTAATTTGCTGCATTAAGACTTGGTTTTTATTTATTTTTCTTGGTTTTTCTAGGGAGAAATTATATAAACTCTTCTCCTTCTCCCTAGAGTTTTTTATCTTGGTTTTTAGGAAGAAAACTCCATTGTTGAGAGCTTCCATGACTATGTGTAACTAAATCTCTATTGTTCACTTTGAGGTTTGAAGCCTTCTTTCATTGGAAGATTGTGAGTTTCCTACATCTTATATTCTATTTCAATTGTGGTTTTATTTTATAATCTCTTGTGCCTCAATTTGCTATTGAGAGATATTGATTTTATCTAGGTGCGCAACTAGGTTTGATTTCTATCTTTCATATTGCTAGACTTGATAATTCTTGTTGAAGAGTCTTGTCTTTTGGTAGCAATCCTTATTTACATGAACTTGTTGTGAGTGTTTATAGGGTAGAGATTATAAACTTGTGTCAAGTATCGGCTTGTCGCCAATGGTATTGCACAAGCCTACATATCTTTGCGCTCAATGCTATTTGGTTATTGAATCTTAGTTGTTCTGGGGTTATAATCAAATAAGGGTTTCTAGGACTTGTTGGACTAGTTACTTTATATGAACAAAGAGTAGGATAAACCAATTGAATGTGTATGAATATATGGTGTTAGGTTTCCATGATCAATTCTCCTTGCATGATTGATGTGCTAATAACCGAGAAGTGAACTTCTTTCCATCAAACTACTTAATCTCAACAATTGCGTGTTTGTTTACTTCCTTGATCTCAATTACTACAAACCCCCCCCCAATTTGGTTACTTGTTAGGAACAAAATTGTGATTTAAACTGTATTTCGACTCTCTTGGGATTCGACCCTTGCTTCCCACTATACTAGTGGATTTGAGTTAGGTATTCTTTGATAGGCATCACGACAATCGCCTCATCAAATTTGGCGCCGTTGCCGGGGAGTCAAACTTACAGTTTTTGTCTCATTTTTGTTTCTAACCTTGGTGTGGATCATTCGTATGGTCCACACCCGTTCTACTAATCAAGTTTTATTTGCGTTTGATCCAGAGATCGAGAGAACTTTTCGGCGGAATCTCCGAGAAGCTATTCACGAGATTGTGATCGAAAACATGGCTGAAAATCAAACCTTGCGGCAGCTGACCGATCCGGATTTGAATGTCCAACATCTTGGGATCACTTATCCTGCCCTTAATGAAGGAGTTCACTTCGAGCTCAAAACAGGATTCATCAATTTGCTTCCGAAGTTTCATGGCTTGAGTGGTGAGGACCCGATCATGCATTTGAGCGAGTTCCACGACATTTGCAATTGTAGCAAGCCGAGCAATGTCACGGAGGAGCAATTGAAGATGAGGGCCTTCGGATTGACTTTGAAAGATGGGGCTCGAAGGTGGTACTACTTGCTTCCGGTGGGGACTATTGACACTTGGGCCAAGCTGCATAAGGCCTTTCTTGAGAAGTACTTCCCATCGAAGAAGGCGGTTGCTTTGAAAAGAGCGATTGCTAATGTTGAGCAGGCTGATGATGAAACGCTCTATGACTATTGTGAGCGTTTCGCCCGGTTGTGTGCTAGCTGCCCGTTCCACGGGTTTGAGGAGAAGGATTTGGTGACCCACCTCTATAATGGGTTACTAGATCATGAGAGGAGGCTCATAGACGCCGCTTGCAATGGAAGCGTCTTGAATTTGACTCCTACTGCTGCCCGAAACCGGATCCATGAGATTGCGGAGGGAACAAGAAGTTTCGGGCGAACTTATACAAAGAAAGGAGCAAGTGCAGTGAGCTCCGAGAATACCGAGCTGAAAGAGGAAATTGCTGAGTTGAAGAGCATGATCAAAGGTTTCACTCTTGGCAATCAAAAGCCGGGGGTCGTTTGTGGGATATGTACTCAAGAAGGGCATCATACTGACCAATGCCCCCAGCTAGAAGACCCCGCTATTGCTGAAGTTCATGCTTTGGGAGGTTACGGACCTCCTAGACCTCGTTATGATCAGAACAACACCAACTATAATCAACGAGGGAATGATCATCTGGGCTTCCGATGGAGTGATCCGGCAGGTGCTCAGAATTTCAATCAAAACCGAGCTCCTTATGCACCCAAGCCTCAAGGCCCTTCCACCGAGGATATGCTGAAGTCCTTGACCCAACATTTCACCACTCATGTCCAAACCTCTGAGTCCGGCATGAGGGATCTTAGGAACCAAGTCGGGCAATTGGCGGAATCGGTAACTAGGCTTGAACAGCGTATCTCGTCATCCTTGCCTTCTCAAACGGTGGTGAATCCAAGAGCGAATGTAAGTGCTATTCATTTGCGTAGTGGAAAGGTTCTTGAGGGCAATTTGGAAGATGAGGAGAGGGTGGAAGGCCGAGCGAGTCCCGAAGTCCAAGCTGAGTTGGACAGGAATGCCGCAGAACAGAAATCGCGGTCGAGAATTGAGAATCGCGGGCGCGATTTGCGTTCTGGAGGAGATGCTGAAAATCTCGGTCGAGATGTTGAAAATCGCGGTCGAGATTTCTGTTCTGAAAATCTCGGTCGAGATGTTGAAAATCGCGGTCGAGATTTCTGTTCTGGAAGTCAATCTCGACCTGTTGGTGACATTCTCGACCGAGATCTGCATGGAGGGGGTCCTAAGCCTAAAACCACACATCCAAGGCCCGAGAAGGAGTACGAGGATAGAGGGGACTTTGCTTTGAGGCAAGAGAACTATGTGCGCCCCAATTTCCCTCCCTTATACTCCGAGAAGCCTCCCGCTCCCTTCCCGGAAGCTCTCAAGGACACAAGAAGGCCCGCCAACGATCAAGAGATCTTTGAGACGTTTAGCAAGTGCGAGGTAAACATCCCTTTACTAAAACTTGTTCAAAGTATTCCTAGGTACGCCAAGTTCTTGAAGGAGCTTTGCACCATGAAGAGGAACCAAAAGTTGAAGGGCAAGAAGAAGGTGCAAGTGAGCGAGAGAGTCTCCTCGATCCTTCAACACCGGATACCGGTGAAGTGTGAGGATCCAGGTATATTTACTATCCCTATAGTGATTGGAGACACTAGATATGATAAGGCTATGCTTGATTTGGGTGCTTCCATCAATGTTTTGCCTACATCAATTTATGAATCACTAGGACTAGGACCTTTGCTTAAAACTGACATTGATATAAGACTTGCCGATGGTTCTTGTGTGTATCCTAGGGGAGTAGTAGAGGATGTCTTGGTGAAAGTGGATAAGTTGATATTCCCCGCTGATTTCTTTGTCTTAGATATAAGTGATAATGTTGCGGCCTCTATTATGTTAGGTAGGCCATTCATGAAAACTTCTAGGACTAAGATTGATGTTTTTGGTGGAACATTAACTATGGAGTTTGACGGTGATCTAATAGAACATAATATCCATGACGTCGACTCTTTTCACTTGCCTTCTGTTTGTTTGATTGATATTGCTTCACCTCCTATGAAGGAGACTCTTGATGTCAACGTTGTTGATAAGGTGGTTGAACCTCCCGATTTGTGCTCGGATTCCACGACCACTCTCTCCACTACTGTTTTGGGCAATCGCCCCACTCTTCTTACGTCTCAGGTCGAGATACCTGCTAGTTCTTTTGTGCAGGTTGTACCGAAAGAGCCCAAACGCTCCCCACCTGACTCTAAGTATGGGGGAGGTAAAAAGAAGAAGAAGACGTGCAAGAAGGTGTGGAGAGTGACGAAGGCAAATGGTCTAAGGTTCAAACCTTTCCATGAGTGGTTCAAGAATGAGATCATGAAGGCCGAGGTTCCGAGGGGACCTATAGAGTACGGGTGAGATGATGGACGTCGTGCCACGACGATAACTAAGGCGCTGACCGGGAGGCAACCCGAGGTAGTTTTCTAGTCTTTGTTCTTCTTTCTTCTAAAAAAAAAAAAAAAAAAAAAAAAAAAACGAAAAAAAAAAGAAAAAGAAAAAAGAAATCGTGCTTTTGGTATTCTATCACCTCCATTTCACTATCACTCCACCATTCCGCTTCTTTCATCCATACCTAAACGTCGTCGCCTCCCCGAGTAACATCGATCTAGCGCCGACGACGTCACCTCATCCTCTACCTCCATGTCACTCGGATCGTTGCTCATTGCAATCCCGAGTGTCACACATTCGATTCCCCATTCCGTTTCATGGTTACTTTTCCCGGTCTACCACATTGCCGGTTCACTACCATTCCACCTATCACTAGATGACCCGGTTCGTCCCCACCATTAGAGGTCCTCCGCTACACATTGAGGACAATGTTTCGTTCAAGTATGGGGGAGGTTGTCGGTTCTTCTAGTGGTTGTGAGTCTTTTCTTCCTTGCCTCTATCATGATTGATCTGTCTTGGAAGGGAGATTAGACTATCTATCTATCTATCTTGTTTATCTCATTTCAAAAAAAAAAAAAAAAAAAAAAAAAGAAAAAAAGAAAAGAAAGAATTGATGTCTTGAGAAGGGAGGTGAAAACCCGAAAGGGCGCCGAACTTAATGTGTTGTGATTTGTTTGACTTCATTGTTGAATGATTTGCACTTTTATGGCGTTGGAGACATAAGAAGGGAGTAGAAGGATTGTCTCGGGTTTTAGGATTCACCATGGAGGGATAAGGAGTTAGATATCTTGCTTCTTTTTCTCTCATTGATCTTTATTTGCATACCCATGATCATTTTACTATCTCTTTCTTTGATTTGAGATTTGTTTTGGTACATCTTTGGCGGTTGTGATAGCTCTAGGGTTAGGTTCTTTTCTTGGAGTTTGATGCATATTGTTGGGGTTGTACTATGCAGATTTCTTGTTTTAGGATTGGTGGTTGATGTGTTGATTGGATATTATGTAGTGGTTTAGGACATCAAAAGAAGAGGAGGAATAAGAAGTGTGTTAAGCGAGTGGGTGACTCGGTTTTATTTTTCTATTATTGCCCATTATTTGTTCCCTTAGCCTTAGAGGAGATTAGGAGTCCACTTGTGCTTATTGCACGTCACTTGGTTCGATATTGGTTACTATTTTGGAGTGGCGTCATATGAAGTGGTGATATAAGGAGGGAATTGGGTAGGTCACCTCGGAGTGATAAGAAGCTAGTCAGGAGCTAGGATTAGAGTTACTTGCTTACACACGGAGTTTGGAGTATAGTCGCTAGCAAGCTTTCCCATGCTTTTGTGACCTTTGTGCTCATTGGAGGAGTTAGCATCACTTTGCTTTCTCGGGGACGAGCAAGGTTTAAGTATGGGGGAGTTTGATAGGAGCATGTTATATGGTGATAACTAGCGACTATTAGCATAGGATTAGAGGAGTTTAGGTGCTTGTCGAGTGTTATTTCCGGAATCCGGTTGGAGTTGTTATTATGGATTTGCGGGAAGCTCGAAAGCGATTTTGGTGGTGGAGTTAGGAGATTCCGCTTGTATCCTTCATTGGTACTTGCGGGATGAAGCTTAGGAGGAGTACACACCACACTTGCACCAGAGGAGTGGTCGAGAGGCGAAGCCGAGCTGCCTCGAGACCAGAAGAAGACGGAGAGAAGAAGCTGCAGACAAGAAATCGCGGTCGAGATCCCAAAATCTCGGTCGAGATTTTGCCATTTTCCAGCATCGAGATTCTGTTGATTCCACGTCATTCCACGTCAGCATGTGCAAATCGCGGTCGAGATTTCCAACATCTCGGTCGAGATTTCTACCCGGAATCAGCATTGAAATTGATGGCATTGGATGCTAGACCTTCCTCTCTCCATTTGATTTGTAACTCCGAAATTAGTTATGTCTATCTTTAATTTGCTGCATTAAGACTTGGTTTTTATTTATTTTTCTTGGTTTTTCTAGGGAGAAATTATATAAACTCTTCTCCTTCTCCCTAGAGTTTTTTATCTTGGTTTTTAGGAAGAAAACTCCATTGTTGAGAGCTTCCATGACTATGTGTAACTAAATCTCTATTGTTCACTTTGAGGTTTGAAGCCTTCTTTCATTGGAAGATTGTGAGTTTCCTACATCTTATATTCTATTTCAATTGTGGTTTTATTTTATAATCTCTTGTGCCTCAATTTGCTATTGAGAGATATTGATTTTATCTAGGTGCGCAACTAGGTTTGATTTCTATCTTTCATATTGCTAGACTTGATAATTCTTGTTGAAGAGTCTTGTCTTTTGGTAGCAATCCTTATTTACATGAACTTGTTGTGAGTGTTTATAGGGTAGAGATTATAAACTTGTGTCAAGTATCGGCTTGTCGCCAATGGTATTGCACAAGCCTACATATCTTTGCGCTCAATGCTATTTGGTTATTGAATCTTAGTTGTTCTGGGGTTATAATCAAATAAGGGTTTCTAGGACTTGTTGGACTAGTTACTTTATATGAACAAAGAGTAGGATAAACCAATTGAATGTGTATGAATATATGGTGTTAGGTTTCCATGATCAATTCTCCTTGCATGATTGATGTGCTAATAACCGAGAAGTGAACTTCTTTCCATCAAACTACTTAATCTCAACAATTGCGTGTTTGTTTACTTCCTTGATCTCAATTACTACAAACCCCCCCCAATTTGGTTACTTGTTAGGAACAAAATTGTGATTTAAACTGTATTTCGACTCTCTTGGGATTCGACCCTTGCTTCCCACTATACTAGTGGATTTGAGTTAGGTATTCTTTGATAGGCATCACGACAATCGCCTCATCACTCCACCACCCAGAAAGCCTTATCAACTCGTGTTCTCCAATGAAGAAGTTAATGAGTGGGCAGTTTCTTCGGGCGATCCGCTGGTCATACATCTCCAGATAGGAACAAAGCTGGTAAGTCGCATATTGGTCGACACGGGAAGCTCCGCCGATATACTATACCTGGACGCTTTTGAAAAACTGGGAGTTGATCCTAGTCTGAAAAAACCCACCTGGACCACTTTAGTGGGGTTCGCGGGGGAAAGAGTAACAACTTTGGGCGTCGTGACACTTGATGTTGTGATGGGTGACGAAACAGGGCCGCGAAGGTCCTAAAAGATTGACTTTGTTATCATCCCAACGACCTCATCGTACAACGCGATTATTGGAAGGGGAACATTGTGCAAATTCGACGCGGTGGTGTCAATGAGTCATTTCTGTCTAAAGTTTCCCACACAGTCAGGCACAGGGGTTGCAACCGGAGTAGAGAATGAGAGCATCTCATGCTACATTAGATCTGAAAAAGGAGATGACACACCTTTGCTCGCGAATCAACTCTTTGTCCCGGGAATGCCTAACATTGAAGAAGAGGCAAAGTTAGATGTCCGCGAGCCCCCAAGGCCTCAAGGGCCCGAGGAAGAAGTAAACAAGGCAAAGTTCACTGGTTTTGAAACCCAAAAAATTACTCCTTTTGGCAATAAAGAGGAAAAGTTGTTCGTTGGAGGAAACTTGGATCCCATGGTAATGGGAGAAGTTGAAAAGCTATTATTAGAGTCACGAGATGTTTTTGCATGGTCGCCTAAGGACTTGAAAGGAATTCCACCCTCCGTCATCACTCACTCGCTGAATATTAGCAATGAAATGATCCCGAAGAGGCAGAGAAAAAGGAAGCAGGCAGGACCAAAGAACGCGGTCGCGGATGTAGAACTCGCGAAGCTCTTGAAAGCAGGATTCGTGAGGCCAGTGCAATATCCAACATGGCTCTTGAATATTGTGATGGTTGAGAAAAATCCAAAAGGCACGGGGAAGTGGCGCATGTGTGTAGACTTCACCGGGCTCAACAAGGCATGTCCAAAGGACAGTTATCCTCTGCCCTCCATCGACCAGTTAGTAGACTCAACCGCGGGGCACGAGGCGTTGAGTTTCCTTGATGCGTACTCAGGCTACAATCAGGTAATGATGAACCCTCTAGACTCAGAGCACACATCATTCATAACAGATAAGGGGACTTTCTGCTACAAGGTTATGCCTTTCGGTCTCAAGAACGCGGGAGCTACGTTCCAAAGGCTCGTTGATCGAATTTTCAGTGGCCAGATCGGAGACACGGTCGAGGTGTATGTCGACGACATTGTTGTTAAGAGTAGGAGACAATGCGACCATGTTCACGATCTTGCTGTAGTATCTGCGACTCTGAGGAAGTACGGAATGAGTTTGAATCCAGATAAGTGTGTTTTTGGGGTAACAGAGGGAAAGTTTCTGGGCTTCATGATCAGTGCGCGGGGCGTAGAAGTCAATCCATATAAAGTCAAAGCAGTGTTGGATCTACAACCACCTAAGTCGGCACATGAGGTCCAAAGATTCGTGGGCAAGGTTAATTATTTGGGAAGATTTTGTGCTAAGCTGGCTGAACGCAACCTTCCGTTTTTTGAAATTCTAAGGAAGCCGAAAAACTTCTAGTGGACTACGGAATGCGACCAAGCTTTTGCGAGCCTCAAAGAGCACTTGTCAAGGCTTCCGATCCTAGCTTCACCAATTCCGGGTGAGACTCTTCAGTTATATCTCACGGCGAGTTCAAGAGCCGTGAGTGCAGTTCTTGTTCGCGAGCAAGAGAAGCCTGTCTATTTTGTCAGTCGCGCAATATTGCCAGCCGAGACCGGGTATTCCCCAGTAGAGAAATATGTACTCGCATTGATAACGGCCGCTCGAAAGCTCAGGCCTTATTTTCATGCACATCCAATCAAAACCTTGACGGACTTACCACTCCATGGGTTTATGACAAAGCCGACAGTAGCAGGAAGGCTCGCGAAGTGGGTTATAGAAATGTCAGAATTTGATGTCGTGTATCGGCCTAGACCCGCGATCAGGGCCCAGGCACTCGCCGATTTCATTGTTGAGACAAGTTTCAGGGATGGCGAAAGCCAAAATCTATATGGCGAGGAGCTGATGTGGGTCATGCATGTCGATGGTGCTGTGAACGATGAAGGATGCGGGGCTGGAGTGGTATTTACCTCACCTATGGGTGACGAGATAAGTCACGCAATCGCTCTCAAGTTCAAACCCACCAACAACGAGGCTGAGTATGAAGCTTTGATTGCTGGCCTGGAATTAGCCATTGGCACCTCTATCTTTGTGTTGTCATGCCGGAGTGATTCGGAGATTGTAGTAAACCATGTCCAGGGAATCTACGAAGCTAGAACTGGGAATTTGCCAAAATATCACGCGAGAGTCGCGACGTTGATTTCTTTGTTCAAGCATTTTGAAATTCAGACCATCTCAAGAGAAGAGAACAAAAAAGCTGATGAGCTCGCGAAAGTAGGTGCCAGTTGGCAGGGTCCTAAAGAGGAACGCGAGAAGAGATCAGGTTTCATTGTATCCAAAGAGGCACCGCCAAAGTATTGTTTCCTTGTCAAAGAGGAGAGCGCAATCAGTCGCGAAATTGAAATGATGGAAATTAGTAGTACTAGTGAAGATTGGCGCCGCCCAATCATTGATTATCTGAAAAATGGTCGCGGACCTTCCGATCCCAAATAACTTATTCAATTGAAAAGAAAGGTTGCGCGTTTTTATATCAATAGGGGAGAACTATACAAGAGAGGGGGAGGCCCCAACGAATTGAAATGCATGGATCACTATGAGGTGAAGTCCTTCTTAGAAGAGCTGCACGTGGGGCTGTATGGAACCCATGCAGGGTGGAGATCCTTTGCTTATAAAGCACTGCGCCAAGGACATTTCTGGCCCACAATGAAACAAGACGCGCAAGACATATCGCGAGCTTGCCAAGCTTGCCAATATTTTGCCCCCGCCTCTCATCAACCTGGTGTGGAACTTCAAATCATGAGCAACCCCATCCCGTTCGCGATGTGGGGCTTGGATCTTCTCGGTCCATTCAAGCCAAAGGCTCCTGGGCAACTCGAGTATATCATTGTGGTTGTGGACTATTTCACTAAATGGGTCGAGGCCGAGGCACTCGCGTCCACGACGGTAACAGTAGTGAATAAGTTCTTATGGAAAAACATCATTTGTCGCTACGGTCTTCCTCATGAGATTGTCACAGATAGAGGCCCTCAATTCAACTCTCCCCAGCTGCTGAAGTGGTGTGACGACATGGGCGTTCAGCTGAAAATCGCCTCTGTCGCGCACCCACATTGTAATGGCCAAGTTGAAGCTGTCAACAAAAGCATGGTAATGGACCTTAAGAAAAGGCTGGAGGGCGCCAAGGGAAGATGGTCCGAGGTTCTCCCTCTTACCCTCTGGGCCAACCGCACAACTGTCAAGAAAGCAACGGGGGAAGCCCCTTTGCCCTCGCGTATGGTGTTGAGGCTGTGGTTCCTGTGGAATTTTTGTTTCCAAACGAGATAATCCTTCATTATGACAAGGACACCAACGATGAGAAAATGAGAATGGAGCTTCAGCTTCGCGAAGAGGCACAAGAAATGGCAGTAATCAGAGCAGCCGCGCACAAAGCTAGTGTCGCGAAGTATTACAACAAGAATGTCAAGATAAGAGGCTTCATGAAGGGAGATCTTGTCTTAAGAAAGACAGAAGGAGGAAAGTTAGATCCCGGTTGGGAAGGGCCCTACATAGTGGATCGCGAAGTCGCACCGGGCGCTTATCGACTGAAGGATAGCTCCGGGAATCACGTTGCAAACTTTTGGAACGTGATGCGACTGCGCCGCTATTACGCCTAGCCCATTCCCCCCCACAGGTATTAACCTCCCTCAAGAAATTTTTTGCGTAACAATAAAGTATGTGTCATGCACATAACTCTCGCGAGCAAATTGTCTAACAAACTCTGTGCAGGCGAAAGAACCGAATGAATTTGAACGATCAAATCTATAGCCGGGTTACAAAGAGAATAAATACTTTCGCAAAAAGGGGGAACGACAACCTTGAATAAAAGGTAGAGCTACACACTTCAAATCGCAAAATATAAATAAAAGTCCCGTGACGCTGGGCTGGGGGCCAAGAAGCACCCACCCAGGTCGCGAAGCCGTGACGCTGGGTTGGGGGCCAAGAAGCACCCACCCAGGTCGCGAAGCCGTGACGCTGGGGGCCAAGAAGCACCCACCGAGGTCACGAAGCCATGATGACAGATGAGTGCGCACTCACTGAATCGTGAAGCCATGATGTTGGGCTGGGGCCAAGGGCACCCACCCAGGTCGTGAAGCCATGACACTGGCTGGGGCCAAGGCCACCCACCCAGGTCGTGAAGCCATGACGCTACGCTGGGGCCAAGGGCACCCACCCAGGTCGTGAAGCCATGACGCTGGACTGGGGCCAAGAGCACACACCCAGGTCGTGAAGCCGTGAACATCAAAGACGAGTAACGACGTAAATCCCCCTCGCTTCGATCACGAAGTCGTGACCTTAACGATCCGCCAAGGCACGAGGTGCGACGACTGATTGTTTCCTGCGCATTACGGTTTCAACTCAGTCGCGTAGCCGTAAAAATCGTCGTTTATATCATGACTCGCGAAATTACGCAAAAGTCTAATGACGATCCTGTTTCTTTGCATGATACAGAAGGTTCTTACCAAAGTAATGAAATAATCTTGAAAGAGCTCGCGAGGTTAAACTGGGGCACCAAAGCCACCACTGCCCAGGTACTCTCAGTCCCCATATACATTTGACTCTCTTACACAAGATCAGTATTCTTGTAGACACTAAGCATTCGACTACGAATCGAATTGCAGTTCTACATCGCGAAGCTATCTATAGCTCAACACTCATCGCCCCACCAGAAACAATGTACAAGTTCCAACTTATGAGCTCAGAATTCCTGAGGCACTCGACACATCTTAGCTCAGGTATCATGAAAGAAATATACAAATTATCTCAGTCGATCGTGATGATTTAAGTATAACATTACTAGACAATTGCACACTCAGGAAATTCTAGCTCGCTCATAACAAGCGACAGTCGCGAAGTGGTATAAGCCCTATTACTGGCTAGTACGCACGCAGTAATCAGGTAAGAGCATGGTTGTTAAAAACTCTAAACGCGACAACAATACGAGAGGCTGACAAATGCTTATATGACTATCATTCGCAGGGCTTTTCTAAGGAAACACAGACAAGTTGGAGGATCTTCTCTTTTGTTAATACCTCGTTGTTTCACTTGATCTATCTGGA
The DNA here is from genome assembly GCA_029168935.1 of Oxyria digyna. Classification (NCBI taxonomy): domain Eukaryota; kingdom Viridiplantae; phylum Streptophyta; class Magnoliopsida; order Caryophyllales; family Polygonaceae; genus Oxyria; species Oxyria digyna. The sequence continues at coordinate 19,878,070 of JAPVLV010000010.1, read as the reverse complement.
CATTTTGATATTATGTAATGACTATGTTACCAAGGAGACATACATGTTCGTTTTGTTCGCGAGCACTTTACCAATATATATATATATGTTTCATTTACATATCGTTTTCCACGTCCAAGTAACCGTCATGAAAAGGCAAAGCAAAACTAATTAAGGATTCAATAAACACGACTAAACTCACCCCCTCTTTGTATTACATAACATCCCCGAGGATGCAAGCACCCTTGCGAATGCTATGGGAGAGGGAGAAAGGAGGGAGTTGTCAAACCAACCCACTGTCAATAAGAAGGTAAAAGGTAAGTAAAGAAGTAAATGCGAAAGTAGATACGGAAATAAATGCAGAGATGAAAAGCAACAAGCATAAAATTAATAAGTACAAGAGTAATCTTTGCCTCCCATAAGGCCAAAGTATAATCCAAGGGCTCGCGACCACACACGGTCCGCGACCCACCAAAAATCAGTTAACCATTGTACGCATTACAAAACCCAAATACTTGCATAGGAAATTCACAAAACAAAGAAAGTTAAGGCTAATCATTCGCATGCTCCGTAGGAACGTTGATGTAGTCGTCAACATTGTTGACTGCCTGCTCATGAACACCTTCCTCACCCCCATCATCCTCCGTCGACGCGATGTTCTCCTCCCCTAAGGTATCTGCATGAAAACGTTTAAGTGGAGAGCCGGTCTCGCGCTCCCCCTCCTCCGAATAAATCACTTCTCTTTTCCTCTTAAGTCTTTGGGGAGCACGGACGATCGGGACTTGAGCCTCTTTCCCCTCAACAATTCCTGTACCTTGCTTCATTGGACCCATTGTCCAACCTTCAAAGAGGCTCGCGTCGTCGTCCACGTAAGTGCCGATTGGAGGAGGAACGTACTCAGGAAGCTCCCCCGAATAGCCGCAAAAGTCTGAAGGATCATAAGGAAACTTAGGCACTCGGTGTTTCTTGAGTTGGCCCTTGAGCGAGGCAATCAGAAGGACGCTGCGAGCCGTGCTGATGAAGTCAATACGATCTTGCTCACGATAGCTTGAAGCGTATTGGGCAGCTCCTTCGCGACGGGCGCGGGCTATGGCTTCAGTCATTTCCTGCCTCAACGTGCCCATCGCCGTCTCGTGATTACGTTTTTCCACCTTGGCCGCAATCTCCATCTCGCCCACCTTCTTGACCAGCTCAACATTCTTCGTCTTTTGCACCTCCAAGGCTTGTCTTGCCTCGTCGTGTGCAGATTTATGCTCGCGACTCTGTTTTATAATGGCGTCATAATCCTTCTCCACACTCTTCTTTGCATCTTGGACAGTAAGGCCATATTGCCCTATGGCTTCAAAGAAGAGCATCCCCTACAACCAAAAGATAAGGAAAAATTAGAAAGCACCAAGTGAAAGTAACAAAGAAAACAAAGAACAAAGACTCACCGCGAGAGCAACCGTAGAAATTCTCGCACCACCACGAATGACCTCAAGGCATTCGGGAATCTCAGGAAGGCAGGGACGATCCTTACCGAAGAACTTCCTCACCATCTCCTCATCGAGAAAGATTGAATCCTCCACGGACGAGCCCCGAGGAAGGACATTCCCATGTTCCTCGCAAACCATCGGTTGCTTGCCCTTCGCGGCTGCCGATGCTCATTTCGTTGCAACCCCGGAGTTTGAAGCAGGTGTTCCTCTGGGCCTTGGGGGAAGGATGTTTTTCACCGGAGTTGGAGTTCTTGTGAGGGGCGTGGTTTGACCAATAAGAGTATCATCAGCCAAAGGTTCATTCTCCTTGGCTAATGGCTCCTGAATACGGATCCCACCAGCGGAACCCCTTTGCTTGCGCTTGGGCTTGAGGGCCTGAGCGTCACCAGGAGCGGAGGCCTTGGGCTTGGTCGCGGCCTTTGCCTTTTACAGCAGGGACGGGGGTCTCGTCTATAAGATCGTCATCAAAGAAATCATCAGAGCTGTCAAGGTTGGGAAGTTTGGAGAATAAATTCTTGCCTAAAAAAAATGGAAATTAAAGCATTAGTACGCGAAGTTTATAAGAAATACAAAGAGCAAAAAATGCTCGCGACTACGAAAATACCATAGTGGTGTTCAAGACTTAAGCCTCGTTGGGCTAATACTTCGGGAGTATTGCACCTCGCGAAGATGCGTTTAGACGAGAGGTCTGAAAAGTCGTGATACTTCGCGATGAGACTATCCTTCTTAGCTTGGGTCTAGTTCCCAGCCTTGGGCTGGGCAGCGATCTCAGCAATCTTAATGGAGAATCCCGAGTTCGGAGGCGGCCGGATAAGAAACCAATCAGTTTTCCATTTGGTGATCCGAGGAGGAGCATCCCACTCAGTCGCTCCAAGTTTAAAGGCCGTAAACATTCCTTCTTCATCGGGAGCCTTACGAGAATTGAACATGAGAAAGAAATGGCAAGGATTGGGTTTCACACCTATGTCTTGACATCTAATCGTATAAATGACAACAATGCGCCTGAAGTTGGGATGCATCTGAGCAGGGCTGTAGCCTAATTGTTTCAGGAGCTTCCGAGCAAAATTCGTAAGAGGAAGCCTAAAGCCTGCCATAAGAGATGAGCGACTAATCGCGAAGAAAGATCCATATTCGTCGAGAGAAGTCCCTACGGAAGAGGGCAACGCGAGAATGGTTCCTTCCGGAAACGGATAGGCATCGGCTATGGCCCTAAGGTCACACAATTGGAGAGTAGTGGTAAGAGCGGTGAACTTATTGCCGAGATTCTTGGCTTCGGAAAAACGAACGCGACGAGTCAAAATCTGTACAGGACTCACAGGCTTAGTGAGCCAATCACCAATCTCTATACGAGGGAGATCACCTTGCCAAGTATAATGATCCCCCTCGTCTCCAAAACCGAAGTCCTCGTCTTCGGGATTCTGGACGGGAGGAGAATTATTACTGCTACCTGCATCGGGTCGCGATGTGGAAGGACCAACGACGTCTTTATTTCGGGAGGAATGGCCTGTGTAATGAAGAAGAAAAGGAGAAGGATGTTAGTTCTCCAGGGCAGGAATACGAAACGCAAGGATAAAGGATAAGCCTCGCGAGCCATAAAGTTAAAAACAAAGAAATCCCTGGAAAACGGAAAAAGAAAGATCTGAGGAGAAGTTGAAAGGGCATGAGGGTGAATATTGAGAACGAACATCAGGATATGAAGAACTCATGGAACCAAAGGTCGAAAACTCTAAGGGCCCCAAATAGGAAATGGCAAAAGAAGATTAAAATTTGGAAAGGAAAAGGGGCGACACCACCCGTAGAAAAGCCGATGAGGAGGCGGAGAGGTCCAACGGATAACCATAAAAATCTAGTCGGAAGCTCCAAATACATATAACAATGGCGGAAATGTGCAAAAATCAAGAGCGAACATAGCAATAAACACGAAATAAACAACGTAAAGGGGACTAGAAGCATAACATACCTGCCATTTGCGGTTTATTTGCTCGATTGAATGAAGAAAGCAGAATCTGAGTAATATTGTTGCAGAGGTTTTTACATAGGCTTATGAAGGAGCAAAGTGGAGAAGAAAGAGGAAAAATACGATTCGACTGGTTTATATAGAAAAGAGAGAAGAGCCAGATGGTTGACACGTGTCACAAGATGTCAGAGCGCGGGAGACGAAGTGTCACATATTTAAAATTCGAAATTCAAAACGAGCGCGATGTAAAGTAAGCGTCGCGAGCGATAATCAAGAAAAGAATCCCCAGAACGAAACCTGAGATCCCGACTTCATGAAAGACTACCCAAGCCCTGCCTTCGCGAAGAACAAGGACTTGGGGGGCTGGATGTTGGACCCGGTTCTCAGGTCGTGAGCCAAACAGGCTCGCGACGGCCCATAGCGTAACATAGGCCCAAACACCGTTAAGAGACTCGGGAGAATAAGGCCCAATAAGCAAATCCCAATAAGCTAGGAGAGCGAGATCGGATATAGTGGGGCCCACGACCTGGATATAAAGCGTAACAGAAAGGAGAGAGAAATGCATCTTTTGGCATCTGAGACATTTTACCCCTTGAGCAAGAGAGAAACACTTAGAAGACGAAGCTTTCCTCTCAGAATCGTCTTCTTCCTCCCGATTCATCTCTGTTCATAGAGAATCGGATGATCGGTACTTGGATTATGACTCTCGGTACCGTATTCGTGCTTTTGATATGAAGATTGTCGCATTTGGTTGAGATCCATCAGCTTACCGTTCCATTGGTTTGGTTCATGAGGTTTCATAGTTTAAAAGTGTATTTTGATCGCTACTCCCTTCTCTTTGGTTATTATTTGGTGTTATTGAGCTCGTTACTCTTATTTGGTCGCGATCAGTATTGACTTGGGCGTCGAAGAGGCAAATCTAGGGGTTCATCCTTCCGGTTTGGTTGCGCAGGTACTTTGGAGCTCAAGAACACGAAGAACAGTGCAAGAAGACAAGTTTTGATCCAAAAGAATATGAAATTCAAGTTGTTGTTCCAGTTGGCGTGAAGGAGGTCTCAAGTATTTGAAGATTATTTGTTGGCCAGACCTCGCGAGGTGTTGATTGCGAGGTCGCGAACACCCGGGGTCGAACATGCTTATCCCATTATCCCATTATCCCATTATCCCATTATCCCATTGTTAATATAAATAAAGAAGATTTTCCACGTCCTAAAATGAAAGTTCCTCCTCTTTTTTTTAATAAAAAGAATTGTGTATAACCAAACAAGGACTAACTAACGTATTAGTACAATTTAGAGGCGGGTACGTAAAATATACTTGCACATTTTAATGACGGTTTTGTGTAATTACCCTAGAATTGACTGTACTTTTGGTTAGGCACAGTTATGTGGGTCCCCCAGGAGGAAAAATTAAAAAAGACACGTAAAAAAGGAAGACAGCCAGCGCCAGTGTGACTCTGCCAAGGACTCATTTCTACACGCTTTCAAGACGCAGTGAAACAAAAAAGCGCCAAACCGGGGAAAAAATTAAAGTAAAATATTCCTTTTTCAGGTTCCCTCCCTTTCTTGGAAATCCCCCACCAAAAAACACATCAAAATTAAAATATTAATATCACGTGACACGTGTCACTCCATTCCCATGCCCCCTCCCTCTCCAAAGCCAATCCCAACACGCATGTTTCTACTCAACTAATTTAATTTAATTATTTAATTTTAGAGTGAAAAAAGAAATGAAAAACACGCAAGTGATAAATGAAGTTAAAGTCCAATATCGCCCCCGGTCCATGTGCCGACCACCTCTTAGTTGGACCAAAACCTCAATTTCCAAATCTAGGGTTTTCAGGATTTGGGGGTTGTTGATGGATCCATCTTTATCCCTTTTCATTTCATGATTTCAGCTCTTTTGGTCTGATCTGATGCTGCTCAATCCACCTATGGGTGATCCACCTGAGCTTGATATGCATCCTAGCGTTGACACTTCTAGCGTTTCTGCTCAATCGCTGCCGATTACTTCTGCTGTCGAGGTTGGCGATGATCCTGTTACCGTGAAGAAGAAGCGCGGCCGCCCGCCTAAGGTTGGTGGACCGGCAAAGGCGGTGGTAGCTCCGATGGCGAAGAGGATGAAGGAGGAAGAGGATGTTTGCTTCATATGCTTCGATGGTGGCGATCTTGTGCTCTGTGACCGCCGGTGAGTCCACTTTGTTTGACCTATTTCCGATTTTTGATGACGGACTTTTGGATATGGAATATATTATATGATTGTGTTTTTGTTTGGTAGGGATTGCCCTAAGGCGTATCATCCTGCTTGTATTAAACGAGACGAGTCGTTTTTCACACCGAAGTTGCGATGGAATTGTGGTATGTGGAGTTATCAGCTGCTGGATTTCTGATTCGATTTCATTATGGTTATGAATCGGAAACTTCAAATTGGAGAGATGCGAGGGGTTTACCTTTCTATTTTAGGCCATAGATTTAATGCATAATTACCGTTAGTATTTAACTGTAATCAAGTACTGAATCAATGGTTTAGGTTTGTTCAGATCTCTTTTCATCATTAATCAGTCTTTTAAACTTTATTGTTACACAATTCAGGTTGGCATTTATGCAACAGCTGCCAGAGGAATGCTCTCTTCATGTGCTACACATGTCCTTATTCATTGTGCAAGACGTGTGTTAAGCAAGCTGATATCTCGTGTGTGAGGGGCAACAAGGGGTTTTGTAAACACTGCATGACTACTATTTTGTTGATTGAGAATATTAAACAAGGAAACGACCAAGTGGTATGGTTAAATATTCTGATTTTAATGTTTATGTCAGTTATTAATATGTATGGATCGTTGTGCATAAACACGCAGTGGAATCTTAACGGCATATTCAATGTTATAACGGTAATGTAGGTGACCTAAATAACTTCTTGGTGTTTCTTTTCTATAGGCTGCAAATGTTGGTATTTAATCAAAGTTTCATATCTGCAATTTTGCAACTGAGATGTCAAATCTTTTCGGGGATTGAATTCCCATGATAGCAGTCAGATAAGCGAGAAGAGAAATGTCTAGTGTAATTTTCCGTTCATGCTTTAAATGATTAATATAGTTGCTTTTAATGTTAACAGAAGTTATTTAATTCTGGATTTATATAACCGTTTTTAGGTTAAGACGATGGAAAATGGTTGTCCCATTTGATTTTGTTCTCCTATTTCTTCCTTACATACATGTTTTTACACATCCGGTTGTTTTCTCATGCATGTTTCTCATTGATTCACTTTTCATCTATTGAGCAGGGTCAGGTAGATTTTGATGACACAACTAGCTGGGAGTATCTCTTCAAAGTATACTGGGTTTATTTGAAGCAGAAGGAATCTCTGACCTTAGATGAGCTGACTCAGGCTACAAACCCTTGGAAAATCGATATGTTGAACCATGTAAATAACCATGTAGAGTTGAGTAGGACAACTACTCCCTTGGATTCATATAACAATCAGGTAGAGACAAATGTTTGTAAAAGAAGGAAGACCAGGAAACAGCTGCCGATGCAGAATAATTCCAGTGAAAAAATAATTACCTATAAGCTACCAGAAGGTGATCTGGACTGGGCGTCCAAAGAACTCTTGGAATTTGTCTCATATGTTAAGAATGGTGACAAATCAAAAGTAACCCAGTCTGATGTTCAGGCATTACTTCTGGAGTATATCAGGAAGAACAAACTTCGTGATTCTCGGAGAAAATGCCAAATAACATGTGACAAGAGACTAGAAGGGTTATTTGGTAAAACACGATTGGACCATTTTGAAATGCTAAAGCTGCTTGAGTATCACTTCAAAGATAGTCTGTGTGCAACTAGTGTGGTTCATCCTGCAGCTCTTGATTCTTGTGCGAGTGAGATGAAGCTTGAGGAATGCAGTGAGGAAACAAATATCGTAGCAAAAGAGAGTAGACAGGCGCCAAAGAATTTTGATGAGAGAGAGAGGCACATTAAACTTGATACATATGCCGCTATTGATGTCCACAATATGAGTTTGATTTATTTAAGGAGGAGTTTAATGGAGAACCTTTTGGAAGATTTTGGAACTTTTCATGATAAAGCAGTGGGCTCCATTGTCCGAATTCGAATAGCTGATAATGATCTTAAGCAAGAAATGTACCGTCTGGTTCAGGTTGTTGGTACGTAGGAGTATAACTGTTCATAATTGTTCTTTTCGTTAGCAAAGCTATTTTGTGAAACTGAAACTGTGAATGTGCTTAGGTACTGGCAAAGCAGTTGAGCCATATAAAGTTGGAGATAAGACTGCACACGTCATCCTTAAAATATTGAATCTAGACAAGATAGAGGACGTCAGGATTGATGCAATTTCAAATCAAGATTTATCTGAGGTAATTTAATCTCAATCTGTTTTGCCCTGTGCTTATTTTAATTATATATTTTTTGTGCTACTAGATTACACATGAACATCCTAATCACCTCGTTTCTTTTGGGTGAGGGGAACTCATCTTTGGTTTATTTTTAATACTGATTGCATATAGTAATTCATGAAATCTTGGTTCTATACTGATTTACAAGCTAATTTTAATTCGCTGAATGAAAATCTTGCATTTATTCACACATTATGTCTCGATGCAGCGATGGAAGTGCAACCTGTTTAAAATTATTTATATGCTTACTTGCACTGCATATAAGCTATATATGCTTTGCTTATCTTTATTGATGCTATTATTTACCACTAGGACGAATGCGTACGACTATGCCACAACATAAAACGCGGACTGGTGGAGAGGATGACAGTAGTAAGTTTGCAATCTCCTGGCTTTTACATAAATACCTTTCATTACACTCTTTTCTAATTGGTATCACTTCAGTTATTTTGTTTGACCTTAATACTTCCGTAGAAGTAATATTTTAATGATTCAAGCAATTGTTCGATATTAAGTTATTTTCCAAGGTTTTCTTTCTATTGATAGATCCATAATTAATTGGTTATAAAAGGATTTCGTCTAAATGGACATCCCTGTCTGCATTGATGGTTAATATTCGATTTATCAATTCGTACGTAACTGGTGGCTCTGCTATTGCATGTCATGGGTTTTGAGATTTCTATACTGGGATATACAGTGGGATGGCAAGGACTTTAGTTAGTGAAAGATTATAACAGTAATTTTACAACTGTGAAAATCCACTCATGGGAAGAGTTTCACCGATTTTGGAGAAGTAAAGAACTAAACAAGTTTCTTAGGGTCTGTAAGAAAAGGAGCGCTAGTTTGATAAGAGAGGATGCATCGGTGTGAGCGGGGGTGATTTATAGGGTCAATTTAGTAACTTGCACGATTGAAAGTGTGATATATGATAAAAGAGATGTGATGAGTGACGGCTTCCTTTCTTCATTGTAATACTAACTGAAGTCTGCTTTCTCTTTACAGGGGGATATACACAAGAAAGCAATTGCACTTCAAGAAGTGAGAATTAAAGATGTAAGTATGAGAGCATTGAAGTATTCATTTACTCTTACCTGAATATTGTACTCTTTGTCAACAATATTTTGAACATGAAATGGATTGTTTTGATTATCGTTATACTCCCTCTGTTTATATTTACTTGTCCCTCTAGCCTTAATTCTTTGTTAAAATTTAGATGTCTTTTGACATAATTTTAGACCCTTTTTACCAAATTTAGTCTCACGTCATTGATTTGTTTTTTAAATGGACTGCTTTATTCTCTCTCACTGTTCTTTTCTTTATTCTCTCTGCCATTCCTAAAGTATGAAGGATATAGTTGTCCAAAATTTTCATCAATAAATTCTGCCTAAAATTGCCAGAGGAACAAGTAATTATTGACTGAGGGAGTACTAGGTATCATCGTATAGATGTATTTGTTATTATGAATTGATATTTGTTGTGCTCTATGCCTCTATGCTACTATGTTTGACATCATATCCTCTTACAGGTTCTTGAAACAGAGATTTCGAAGCTCAATCATCTCCGTGATCGAGCAAGTGAAACAGGACATCGAAAAGAATATCCTTTTTTAGTTTCTTATTCACTCAAGATTCCTCTTATTAATATATGCTTGATACTGAAAGTAGTAGTAATTTACTAGAGCAGTATGACTATGAAATGTTGAGTTTTTGAGTATATGAAACAACTGTTTTTGAGTTCCACACAATAAGTGAACTAGAATTTTATTGAGGGAAAATTACCAGGACTTTTCTGGAGCTTAATTGGTGCCAAATAGTGTGTTGTTCGACCGTCATACCCTAATTATCTAAATATTGTGATCAGACTGTTTGTCTATTTAAGCACTTTACACTGAGATCTATTGATAGGTGATATTTTACCACAACATCTTTTATCAAGTTTGGTAGCGATATCATATGTAATACTCACAATGTGAACGACCTTGTGCTCCAATTATATATTTATATTTGTAGGACTCAACGTGATGGTAAAATTAGTTCTTGGATTTGAGTTTCTCCACGAAGCTTTAGCAGTTGATTGTACAAGTGAATCAAGTATTTACTGTCAGTACACTGAAATCTTTTAGTTTCTCATATTTACAGTAAAGTCTTAAATCATCACTTTGTAGCGTATTTTTTCCTTGACAATTTTTACGCTTAGAGAATGTGTCGAGAAATTGGAACTTCTAAAGTCACCCGAAGAGCGCTTGCGCAGGATGCAGGAAATACCAGAAGTACATGTTGATCCAATGTGCCAGGCTGATGAAGCTTCTGAACAATCAGCCACCGATCAAGGTATTTTGGACATGAGCTGTACTTATTTTTATTGTTTGACCTTGTCACTTTTGTCATCTAAAACTACGACCTCTTTGTGAACCTAACTACCAGTGTCTCCGATGATTGTAGATGTAAGCATGACGCCAATACACTCCATTTCTAATTCAAGTGCGGAAGTGATTGCTCGAAGTTCATCATCCAACTGGGATGATTCAAAAAGAAATGTATCAGATAGATCACAGATAAAAGAAGATGATGCTGCTCGATCAAGCAGTCAGTCCACCCTTGATCTTGAAAAAGATGCAGCTAGAATCCTTGAAGAATTAAGAAATCAAGTTGATCCCTGCCGAGTAATTACAAATCACGAAGTTGTTGCATTGATGAATCATCCCCGGGATGCTTCTGATGCTTCAGTTACTTCCTCCTCTCGGTCCGTTCTCTCTCGCAACAACATGGAATTTGAAAAGATATGGCATTACCAGGATCCATCAGGTAAAACTCAAGGTCCTTTCTGCATGCTGCAGCTTCGCAAGTGGAATTCAGACGGTTACTTCCCGACTGACCTTAGAATATGGAGGATAGATGAAAGCCAGGATAAATCTCTGCTCTTAAATGATGCAGTCTTAATTCAATGCAATGAGGATCTGTTTCAGTCTTATTGTTTAGATCCCCACCAACCAAGATACGAGTCTGGCTGCAGAAGCTCTGAACATGGTGGATCATTGAGCATCAACATAAATGCACCTTGGACGAATGATAAACCTCATGGTGGTTGTAATTCAGACTTGATTAATGCAGTCCAGTGTTCTGATGATCAAAGACAACCTATAACTGCAGCGAATATCAGGCAGGAAGCTGATCTGGACAGCAACTCTCAAGTATCTCTGGAGGAAAACCATAGAAATTCTCTTGTGGTGAGTTCTCCTGGTGGAGATGTTTCTAATGCATGTCATGCTTCTAGTAATACAGTATTTCAACCAGTGGATCAAAATCATAAATCTTCTCTTGTTGCGATTTCACCTGGTGAAGAGGTTTCTAATACATGTCTTGCTTCGAAGGATACAGTATGTGGAACAGAGGACAATGATCACAAATCTTCTCCTGAGAGTTCTAGGGATACCGTATTCCAAACAGTGGATGGAAATCATAAGCCAGACTGTCCTGAAATGCCTAGTCTAATGCCTAATGGGGGAGATAAAGATTCGAAATGTTTGGATGCTGAGCCTCAACATAATGTATGTGCTTTAAATGTTTCCAACTGCATGTCAGGCTCTGGTGGGCATGAATTTCCTGATCCATTGCGTTCAACAATCAAACTGGAGCCAGTCCATGAGAGCTTCCAAGCGCGAGAAGAAAACAAGGTCATTGTTGACGCGAGATGTGAAGCTGAGGAACATAATCTGCCAGTTCGTTCTTTTGTTCTCGAACAAAATCCAGAAAACGAAGGAAAGACCCCTTCTGGGCAGACTAATTTGCCTGGTCAGACATCTGAATTGAACAACGAGGTTACAAAATCTCATGCAGTAGAATTCAAAGAGCCGGTTGGTTCGTTTATGGATGGTCAAGATTCATTCACCAGCTGGCAGGCTTTAAGCAGTGGAATCGGGTTTTCTGCTCTAATCAGCTCAGCTAATCAGAATGGTGAAGGCGCTAAAGGCTTGGGAACAGATTTGAATCAAGATATAGGATTTAGTTGGAGTTCAGCTGCTCCCTTAGAAAGTGAGACAGGGCAGTGGGCCGGATATTCCATGCAGAACAAGTCATGTGTGGATGATTTGGATACTGAAATGAAATTTAATGATCATTCAATTACTACAAACTCAGCAAGCTGTCAGTTCACTCATTCTTTATCCGCTCAACTTGATTGCAATGCATCCATTTGGCAGGACGGGCTTATCGAGCTGAGTACTTTGGGCGACGAGTCTGTTTCTGATCTCCTATCCGAGGTTGAAGCAATGGAATCTCTTCATGGTAATTCAAGGATTGACTTTGGTGATTACCCTTTAGGATCTCCCAGCAATGAGTGCTTTAGCCCACTCATAACTGGAAAACATGACAGCTGGAGCTCCAATTGTGACTTACAGTTTCGTCCACAGCCTACAATAACATATCCACAACCTTCATATCCTCTAAAACAAGAGTTTGTGCCTTCTGAGCAGGATTTTCTCTCTCTGAATTCGTCAGGTGTTGATTCTTATGGCCATCCACCCACATCACTCTCTCTTTCCTCCATGGACTCATGCAGAGGATCGAAAATGGATATCGGCTCTTTAAATCTCGGGTTTGTTTCTCTACATCATAATTCTGGATCTTCACTCACTTCAGCCCATATGGAAGTAGCTGCTGCTATTCCAGCTCCAACTGCACTTATCCATGCAGATGTCATGATGACGACAGCATCAAGCCCTGTAGAGGAAGGAGAAGTGGAGGTTGCAGCTAGGCTTTCCTTAGAACTCTCTGTAAATTCACCAAGGGACCAACTCAGACGTAAACTCCCGGGCATTGGAGAGGAAGGAAAGACTAACAATGCAGCTGGTATTCCTACCAATGGGCTATCCCCGAGAGGCAGTAAACCTAGCCACCGAAGCTCTGCTCATCCAGCAACCAATCAAGGGAATCGAGCTAGACATCACCATCAAAATATTGACCTCGGGCCGGGATTTCTCAAGCCGGCTAAACCGTGGAGTCGGCAATCGTCTTTTAGCAGTGGTGGTGGTGGTGGAGGCTTTAATAGAGGACAGCGTGTTTGTAAATTCTATGAGAGTGGGTATTGTAAGAGGGGTGCATCATGTAACTACTTGCACACTTAGTTTGTTGTAAGCTTATATTTACCGGGCGTGGCGCGATATATGTGATCGGTGAACAGGAAATTTTTCGGTGGTAGATTGTAATTGTTGTATGCATAATGTTTCTCGTGTGATGATTCAACCCAAGTAGAATGTTTGCTATGGTCTGCAGGATGGAGGTTGTTATGACCTTGTGATTGTTGAACAGGAATATAGGATGTTACCCAAACCGCCCGATTCCTCCTCGGCTTCGCCTTCCCGGATCTACTCCTTCACCCCTTTAGCCCGACACCCTCCTAGACCACCGGTCCCTTAGCGTTGTAGGCGGCACCTCGGCCCGACTCCTCCTTGACCTAGACGGCTAGACCTCACCATCCCTCAGCTACACCCACTTTGCCGCCGGCCGTTCCTGTCGCTTGGTCCCCAAGGCCGAACCTTCCCTTGACCTAGCCTTCTCTTTCGGTGAGCGTTGGCGGCAGGCGTCTCTTTCTTCGGCATTCTTCTAGGTCTTGCAGGCTGCGGTATTTCGGTCCTTATTAATCACAACATTTGGCTTTAATTACTGCATTTTCTTCTCTTAATTAATTATTTTAACATTCTACTAGTGAGTGGTTTCTTCTCTTATTAATTATTGAGTTATTTACCGAAAACCACCCGTATGATGACCTACTTTGCGATTAACCATCCCTATGTTGTAATATTACCGGAAACCACCCTTATCATACCCTCCGTCACTCAACAACCACCCCTCACTAACTTCCGTTAAATACTTATGCCATGTGATATATTATATTATTTTTTATTTTTTGAAATTACAAATCACACCCTTACAATTTTGTAATGGCATTTGTTTTCATTCCTTCAAATATTGGACAATTTATGTAATTTATAAAAAAGTAATCAAACCCCCTAACCATCATCTTTCCCAAAATAACATTTTATCCTCTTCATCCCTTGAACACAAGTCAACAAAATTGTTGACTTGAGACAACAATAAACAATGGAGGAACCGACGAACTCATCCCAACGCCATCCACCGGATCGAATCAAGCTCAACGTCGACGGGCGTCTCTTCAAAACCACCACAACCATCGCTCTCTCCGGCGGAACCGACTCCCTCCTCGCCTCCCTCTCCCTCAACGACCCCATATTCATCGACCGCAACCCCGACACCTTCTCCTTTCTCCGTTCATCCTCCACCTTCTCCCTCTAACATCTCCTCTAAGAAGCCTCTCTCGCCTCGCACCTCCCACCTCGCACGCACCTCCTCAAATCCGCCCTCGCACCTCCTCTCTCCGGAATCGACGCCTCTCTCGCCTCCACCCTCCTCCCCGCCTCCCACGCCTTTCTTTCCGCCTTCACCGCCTTCGACGAACAAGACTCCCTCTGGATGGCACACGGCGGCCAGATCTCCACCTATGACTCCAGATCTCTCACCGGATGGAAACGAGATCTGGAATTTGGGGGCAAACGAGATCTAGATCTGGAAGTTGAAACGAGATCTAATCCTGCTCAGATTTGGGGTTGAGTTTCAGATTTGGGGTTAGAGTTGAGTTTCAGATTTGGGGTTGAGTTTCAGATCTGTAATTTTGGGTTGAGTTTCAGATTTGGGGTTAGAGTTTTTGGATGAGTTTTAGATTTGGGGAAGATGAAGATTTAGAGTGTTTGATTACTTTTTTTTTAAATTACATAAACTGTCCAATATTTGAAGGAATGAAAAAAATGCCATTACAAAAGTTTAAGGGTGTGATTTGTAATTTCAAAAAATAAAAAATAATATAATATGCCACGTGGCATAAGTATTTAACGGAAGTTAGTGAGGGGTGGTTGTTGAGTGACTGAGGGTATGATAAAGGTGGTTTCCGGTAATATTGCAACATAGGGGTGGTTAATCGCAAAGTAGGCCATCATACGAGTGGTTTTCGGTAAATAACCCTTAATTATTTTAACAGTGGATTTGTGAGTGGATTTGTGTATGCTCTTTCTACCCCTTTTAGCCTTTTTTTTGCCATTTATCTACTGGCTTGTGGTAACAAGCTACCTCTTTATCAAAAAATTTCCGTGTGTTTTGTGCGTTTTTCTCATCATCTTGGCATTTGGTTTAGGCACTCATTTACTGTCTTGTCCTTTTGCCTAGCTTGGATCTTGTAGGCAGTTTGTGAGTTTGCCCATATTTCTTACTGGTTAGACTTTTGTCGTAGATAGTTTATATAGCTAAATTTTTGTTTTTGCTCTCTTTCTATTCTTGCGGGCGCTTGTTATTATTGTCCTCGTTTGTTGTGTCTTTGTGAGTATTAATGTCAGGTCCATCTCTGCTTTCAGAGGTTCGAGGTCGGAGGAAGGTCTCTAAGTTGAGACTAGGTTCGTGGAATGTGGGGACGTTGACCGGCAAGTCCATCGAGCTCGTTAAAATCCTGCGTTTCCGGCATATAGACATAGCTTGTGTGCAGGAGTCTAAGTGGAAGGGAAGCGACTCTAGGGCCACTCGGATTATTGATGGATGGAAGTTGTGGTTTTCAGGCTCTTGCAGTAGGAAGAATGGTGTGGGTATTCTTCTCGGGGAGAAGCTGAGAGACCATGTGGTTGGTGTTCAACGCATTAGTGATCGTCTGATGGAACTCAGAGTGGTGGTTGGTGGCAGTATTCTCCATGTCATTAGCGCCTATGCCCCTCATGCGGGTCTAGGGGCGGAAGAGAAAAGGTGTTTCTGGGAGGAATTGGATAGTTTGCTCAGAGGTATTTCAGATTCAGAGAGTTTTGTGATTGGAGGTGATTTCAATGGCCACATTGGCAAGGACAGGACAGTTTATGAAGATGTGCATGGAGGTTTTGGTTACGGGAATAGAAACGCCAACGGAGTCGCGTTGTTAGAGTTTGTTGTGGCTTTTGATTGCGTGATTACTAACTCATGGTTTCGCAAACGGGACAGTCATCTCGTCACTTTTCAGAATGTCACTGGTACTACACAGATTGACTTCTTCCTTGTTAGGAGAAGAGACAAGAGTAGGTGTTGGGATTGTAAGGTTAGTCCGCTTGATGGTTTGACGACTCAACATAACTTGCTCATCCTTGATTTTGAGTTGATCGGAAATTTTACTGTGAGGAAGACGAAGGCTCAGCCCAGAATCAAGTGGGGGAATTTGTCAGAGTCGACTGGGGTCCGTTTCAGAGAGAGGGTTTGTGAAGAGGCAGAGAAGCATGGAGCTTGGGGTATAGGGAGCAATGCCAATTCCATGTGGGTTAGCATGTCAGATTGTATTCGGCGTGTGGCACCGGAAGTGTTGGGTCAGTGGAGCGGTAGAAGTGGAGGCCGACGCAGAGGAGAGGAGTGGTGGAATGCTGATGTTCAGGCTAAGGTCAAAGCTAAACAGTTGGCCTACAAGAGAGTGCGTCTCTGTACTAGTGAGGAAGCCAGAGTGAGTTGTATGTCAGAATACAGGGAGGCTAAGAGGGTAGCCAAGAGAGCAGTAGTACAGGCGAAGGAGCAGGCTTTCGAGCATATCTACAAAGCTCGACAGAGTAAGGTGTATTAAGGCTATAGACGGTCAGGTTTTGGTGGACGATGCACATATTAAGGATCGTTGGCGGGACTATTTCTCGGGCCTACTTAATGAAGGTTTTGAGTCGGAGGGGGATACTCTGAGTCCCGGGAGTCGAACAGATTGCACTTTTAGTAGGCGTATTTCGAGAGAGGAGGTGAAATATGTTATTCGTGGGATGAAGAATAGACGCGCTATTGGCTCAGATGAGATTCCTACAGAAGCTTGGAAATGCCTAGTGGTTAGAGGTTTGGACTGGCTTACAACTCTATTTAACGTTATCCTCAGAACAACTAAAATGCCGGATGGGTGAAGGTGTAGTAAGTTGGTTCCAGTTTATAAGAATAAGGGAGATGTGAAAGACTGTGGTAATTATAGGGGAATCAAACTCCTTAGTCATTCCATGAAGATTTGGGAGAAACTTATTGAGTTGAGGTTAAGAAACTTGGTCCAGGTCTCTGGAAATCAATGTGGTTTCATGCCGGGAAGGTCTTCCGTGGAAGTTATTCATGTGATGAGGCGCATCATTGAGAGTTACCGAGAGAGGAAGAAGAGTTTACACAGGGTTTTTATTGATCTAGAAAAGGCTTATGACAGAGTGCCTAGGGAACTGCTTTGGGAGTGCTTGGAAGCTAAGGGTGTGTCAGAGACGATCATTAGAATTCTGAGGGATATGTACGAGGATGCGAAGTCAAGCGTCTGCACGCCGAGCGGAGATACAGACTACTTTGGGGTGCGGATTGGGTTGCACCAAGGATCAGCTCTAAGCCCTTTCCTTTTCACAGTTTTGATGGATGTGCTTACAAGTGACTTGCAAGGGGAGGTCCCATGGTGCATGTTGTTCGCGGATAATATTGTGTTGGTTGGCAAGTCCAAAGAGAGAGTCAGTAACATATTGGAAGAGTGGAGAGCAGCATTAGAACCAAAGGGACTCAGACTGAGTAAGGTCAAGACCGAGTATGTGGAGTTTGATTTTGGAGCTTCGTCAGACAGGGATGTAGGGTTGTTGCTAGGAGAGACTTCGCTGCGCGTGAGAGACTCCTTTAAGTACCTAGGCTCTATCTTTCAGAGAGACGGAGGAGTGGATGAGGACATCAAGTCCAGGATTCAGATAGGTTGGCATCGTTGGAGATAGGCATCTGGAGTCTTGGGCGATAAGAAAGTCCCCCTTAAGCTGAAAGGAAAGTTTTATAGGGTGGTAGTCAGACCAACGATGATCTATGGAGGGGAATGTTGGCCAGTTACTCGGGCTCAAGAGCAGCAGATTATGGTAGCTGAGATGCGGATGCTACGCTAGATGTGTGGTCATACCAGATTGGATAGGGTTCGAAATGAAGTTATTCGAGGCAAGGTCGGAGTGTCTAGTATTAAAGATAAGTTGCGAGAATCTAGACTCCGATGGTTTGGGCACGTTCAGAGGAGGCCTCTTGGTGGCCCAGTTCGCAATTGTGAGTTTCTGGCGTTGGGGGACTATCGTTGAGGTAGAGGGCGACCAAAAAAGAGTTGGATGGAGGTCATCCGAAAAGACCTCGCCGCCTTGGAGCTTTCAGTAAACGTGGCTCAAGACAGAGCTTTGTGGAGGGAAAAGATTCGAGTTTTAGAAGCTTGAACTGGAATCCCTAGAGCGGTGTTTTTTCCTCGATACTCGGGCTAGGAGTTGTGCATTGTTTTCTCTGTTTCCTTTGTTTTCTATGTTTTTGGTCTCGTTGCAGGCTCATGTACTTTTTGGTCATATCGGTTACTTCCTCCCAACCTGTTGGGGTAAGGAAATACCAATCCCGACCACCCCATACCCCGTTTTTCGGGATAAAATGGGGAATGTTGTTGTTGTTGTTGTTGTTGTTGTTGTTGAGGTGTTTTGCTTTAAAAAAAAGTAAGAGTTGAATCATTCGCTTATGATACCGAAATTCTCTTTTAAAAGTGCCATAAGCCCTCCACTCATAAATTTATAACCTACACTCGATTTTTAAGCGCATATGAAATGCGCCCAACTGAACCAAACCGGGTGTGGAACATAAAAAAGTGGATGCAAGGTTTTTCTCTCTTTGAAATTGGGACGATTGAGTCGATGTTGGAACTAGGGTTGTTCAAGAGCTCGAGCAATTATGTATTCGACTCATATTTCGGGAGAGTTTTGTTAGAATATAGGTGTATGTTAGCTTCTTTTCCCTTTTGTTTGTTAGTTGTATTGTCCTACATGGCATAATACTATATATTACTTTGTGTTTACCTTTGTAATCTAATCTTCATCAATACAATTTCTAAGAAGCTTAGCAGCCGCTTTCTACATCTTCCACAAAGCTTCCATTGAAGCTCATCTACCTTTTCTTCCAGTACTATACTTACATGGTATCTAGAACATAGGTTATATATCCCGATTTTCTTCCTCTACTTCCTCATATACCTTGTTCCTATACTTACATGGTAACTACAGGCAGAGCAACAAGAAACCAGTTCAATATCAAGGGAAGAAATTTGTTGGAAATGTTGACACCTTAGGTCAAAAGAGTATGATTGATTTGAACTTTGAGCAGTTTATTAAGCTTCTGAGTCTGCCAAAGGAGCAATAGGGAAGACAGAAATTCAAGATGACTTTGCCGGGTTTGCAGTTACTCTTTACACTTCCACAATCTGTAATAAAGTCACATGGATAACAGACAGTAGTGCAAGTTGTCATATTTGTACTGATAAGAGACTTTTTGAATTGCAAAGACCCTTATCCAAACCTTTCAGAATCCCCCTATCGAATGGAGACAATACAATTGTTGATACAATGGGAAAAATACCAGCTTTACCCCATCTGATGTTGAATATTTTTCTCTTTGTCCCAGTCTTCAGATGTAATTTGTTTCTGCTGGTAAACTTGTTAAGGATTTGCAGTGTCGGGTCTTGTTTACTCCCACAAGATGTCTTTTGCATTCCCCTCATTTGAAGGACCCAATGGATATTGGTAGGATACATGGAGACCTCATTTTGTTGGTCAGAGAGCACCAAAAGAATAAGGAACTAGATGGCACAGTAGCAACAGGAACAAAAAATCATGTGGATGTCAATCTGTGTCATGCTCGCTTAGGACATTTACCTTTTTACAAGATGCAAACATTGCCTTTTGTTGACTATATTGTGGGAGATAAAGTGAATCTCCAGTCTTGTAATGTTTGAGCAAGATCTAGACAGATGAGCCCTCCTTTTCGACTTAGTAGTATTACTACTACAAGTCCTTTTGAAATGATACACATTGCTATTGGAGTCCTTACAACACTTTGACTTATAATGGTTATAAGTATTTTCTCATTATAGTTGATGATTTCACTCGATCCACTTGGGTGCATTTACTTTATGTTAAGAGTAATGCTTTTATAGTCTTTAAGAGTTTCTTTGCTATGACAACAAATCAGTTTGGGGTAACTGTTAAGATATTAAGAAGTGACAATGCTCTTGAACTGGGAACCAATAGAGATACCTTTGATTTCTTGCTTGAAAAGGGAATCATACACCAAACTTTGTGTGTTCAATCTCCTCAGTAAAATGACATAGTTGAGAGAAAGAACAGACACATCTTGGAGATTGCTAGAGCACTTATGTTTCAGTCCAAACTTCTAAAGAATTTCTGAGGAGATAATGTTTTGACTGCAACATATATTATCAGTAGGCTTCCTTCTAAGGTCTTACATAACAAAACACCCTATGAGGTGTTATTTCATCATAAGCCGTCTTACAGACATATTAGAACATTTGGTTGTTTATGTTTCACTTCCACATTGAAACAAGGTAGAGACAAGTTTGAAACAAGAGCTATGCCATGCATCTTCACTGGTTATCCTTTTGGGAAAAGGCATATAAAGTTTATAATCTTGAGACACAAAGTTTCTTTTTCTAGAGATGTTGTATTTCATGAAGCCATTTTCCCCTTTCACATCACTGACTCACAAGCTCACCAACAACCTCCCCAATCTCCTGTTACACCTCTTGGCACAATTGACCATTCATAGTCACCTTCTAAATCCCAAAAACAACCATTTTCTTCTAGAAGGTCTTCTAGGATTTCAAACCGGCCCACATACTTTTCAGACTATGTCTGCTCAGCTGTCACAAGTGCTGAATGTTTTCGTGGACACACTCTTACCTCCACCATTCATTTCCCCAATCACACTCCAGTTTCTCTTGACAAGCCAAAAACCAAACCTTTTTCTTATGCTCAAGCGTGTGAGTTTAAAGTGTGGAAAGATACAATGAAGTTTGAGTTTGAGGCACTTGATCAGAATCACACTTGGGATGTGGTTGACCTTCCTTTGGGCAAAAGAGCTATATGGTGCAAGTGGGTCTACAAAGTGAAAAGGAAAGCAGATGGACAAGTAGAGGGGGTATAAGGCAAGGCTTATTGTAAGAGGGTTCATTCAGCAATAGGGGGTTGATTTCCACGAAACCTTTTCTCCTGTCATCAAGATGACAACAGTTAGAGCTTTGACTGCAGTGGCTTTGAAGAACAAGTGACAATTGTGTGAACTGAATGTTAATAATACCTTTTGCATGGAGACCTCGATGAAGAGGTGTACATGAAGTTGCCACCAGGTTTTACTGGTTTGCAGATTGAAAAAGTCCTTGTATGGACTAAAACAAGCCTCTCGTCATAGGTATGCCAAATTGTCTTCTTTCCTCAAGACTAGAGGATATACCCAGTCTCTTTGTGACTGTGTATGTTTATGACATCCTTCTGACATGAAACAATTGAGTTGAGATCAAAGAACTGAAATCTTCTTTATATAGGGAGTTCAAGATCAATGATTTAGGAGATTTGCATTATTTCCTTGGAATAGAGTTTATCATTGTTCCTGAAGGAATGTTAATGAGTCAAAGGAAATTCATTAGTGAGTTGCTTCAGGATTTCCCACTGGACTCCACACACAATGCAATCAGCTCCTTAATTTTGAACTTAAAGATCTCAGTAGAAGATGGTGATCCACTCCATGATCATCTGATCTATAGACAACTGGTAAGAAAATTGATTTTTTCTTGTCAACACCAAATCAGACATTGATTATTCCGTGCAATTTTTAAGTCAGTTCAATCATGCTCCTCGAGATTTCCATCTTGCAACTGCTACTCATGTGCTCTCTTATTTCAGTGGATTTGTAATCTTCTTAGGTGGCAGTTTGATATCCTGGAAGTCTAAGAAGCAACAGAGCGTGTCTCTTCCTTTGACAAAGGCTGAATACAAATCCACTGACAGATTTCTTCGACGTGTGTGTGCTGAACTTGCTTGGTTGAGTAGCTTGTTGGGAGAGCTTGAGGTGTCAGAAGTCACACAAATTTATGTCAAATGTGACAATCAAGCAACAATCTACATTCCTAAGAACCCCGTTTTTCATGAGCGTATTAAACATATTGAACTTGAGTGTCATTATGTTCGAGAGAAGCTTCTTGAAGGTCTCATCTCTCTCGATCTCTCACACACTCACTCACTCCCATTTAGAAAATTTCCTAACAAAGGCGTTGCCTGGTGTCAAATTGGCTTCGCTGCTCGACAAGTTGAGTATAAAAGACCATCCACATCTTGAGATGGGGTGTTAGAAGTATGTTATCTTCTTTTTCCTTGTGTATGTTAACTTTATTGTTTTACGTGGCATAGTACTATATATTACTTTGAGTTTACCTTTGTAACCTAATCTTCATTAATACAAATTCTGAGAAACTTAGCAGCCACTTTCAACATCTTCCACAAAGCTTCCATGGAAGCTCATATATCTTTTCTTCCGATACTATTTTTACAAGTTTGAGGTGAGGGTGACAATCAAGTAAGAATTATGAACGCGAGAGCGGTTTTCAGTTAAAAAGTGAGTGCGACTTGTTTATATGCAATGTGTATCAAGATCCCGTTGCTGATTCATATTTGATACTTCATCGAAAATTTCAGGGTTCTTGTATGTATATATACGTAATAAAAAATAACACACGTACACATATTTACTTATTAAGAAATGGATGTGTGTACACTTCAAAAACATTTATATATAAGACATGATACAAAGTACCATATGAATATTTATAAATTGACGTGCACACTTTATAAAAGTATAAAGAGTGTAAACACATTTATAAGAAAGCTTATGAACACATCAATAAGTATGAACATACGTCCTTACTAAGTGTGCGTATGAACACACCTCTCATACGTCCACACATGATCAGTGTGTAAAGACATGGTTTAAGAAAGCTTATGTAGACTTCATAACTGTTAATAAAATAGTGAAATGAACATATCCTTAGTAGCTTGAATTGTTCACAGTAATGGTATGAAGGCTTAATCGAGCAGGCTATATAAATCAAGTAGTTATGAAAACCATAAAGAGTTGTTCAGTTCTACGTGGTACAACAAATCAAGTAACTTATGAAACCTTTGTTGTATGTATTTGAATGCTCCTCCAACCACCAATGTACTTTTGTACGTTGTTTGTGTATACCAATTAACAAGCTCCCCAGTAACCAGTCAACCAAACCTACTTATTATACCCTGCTGCCTATTTATTATATTACATGCAAGTGCAACCATAAAATTTCTTCTTTGCTCTACTTTATACTACCCCCTAAGTATAAAATTGTGTCGTTTTAGCTAGATATCGTATGTTTGTTGATTTCAAATGGAGTCAATCGAGTGATTGTAACTAACCACGAAAATAGTCATAGGTAGTAGATCAGAATTCTACATAGAACAAAAGATATGATCTAGAAATTGATGCTTGTTTAAATTTCTCAAATTTTGAGTTATCAAGGGAATTTTGGTCAATTTTTCACCCTATTGATGACCTGTTCGGCCCTCCAATACATTCATTTTAGACTATTAACATTATAATTAATTTTTAAACATAGAAAATAAACATTAATATACATATGATAGCTCAGTGACGTAAAAAAACCTCTTCTTTCACCAATGAGAAAATTTCAATGTTCTTGAAAGGGATGCTTTTTTTATAGTAATGTGTTCTTCGCATTCTAACATCACATAAGTTTTTCTATAAAGTATCTTAATGAGCTTCTTTGTGGCATACGTCTTACTTCTTTGCGGCATACGTCTTACTAAGTGTTGGACACTTTCTATATATGATATGAATGATTTTCCTATCGAAAAAAGAAAAGAAAAAAAGTGTTAGACGCTTTCTATAATAATAGTAAAAAATTGATCTCAAACCTTTAAATTATTAAGAGCCTAACCTTAAGAAAATACTCAAAAAAGTAACCATAATTAATTCCAGTCTTGGCCAATTACATTGTAGTAGTTGGATAATTTTGAACTTACTTCTTGACTCTACCTAAACTTGAAGTAGCTTGATTATCAGACAATTCTAGCATAATCTGACTTTCTCTTAGGTCTCTTTAGCAACATTAATATATGCTACACGATTTCTCAAAAGGAAGTTTATATATATAACTCTTTGAGGTTTAGTTAGGGCGAAGTTTATAATTTGAAGGTAAAGTTGGACAAGTCCTGATCATTCATTCAATATTTAACGACATCTAAAAGACCCACAAAGATGTGCTATAACTCCCTTTTTATACACTTCTTGCTCCAGAGTGTTTAGAAAATAGTTTTGTAAATTATACAAATAGTAAAAAGATTATTTACTTACAAGAACATGTGGGTCAATGACACTAATTAGCTTTGGATGGTAAGAAAGATATTACATCAGTAGCAAGGGAATGTGTTTGTTCTAGCTTCATGCATGCATGTTTTTCAAACTTCCTATTTTGTTTCTTTGTGTAGTGATCACTCCCTCCTTTCCCCCCTTACTCTCTAAATTAAGAACAAATTTATGTTTTTGCTTTTAGAAATAGAAATCTCTCCGGTTTTACATCTCTTGACATGCACATATTAAGGCTCTTTATAAGGGTGGATATTCATGATGATGTGGTTTTTGTTTTCGTGTGAATCTTATCCACATCATCATTACTTAGATCAACTACTATATACTATTCATGAGTGAAAGACTATAAGGATTCCATTCCGAGTGTCAGCACAATCATAACATGTGGAATTCTCACATGAGCTACAAATCATAATTGACGAGTTTATGACATAGATCTATATAGAAATAGTCATTTAATACCTAACATATAACAATAGTCACTTTCATAAAGAATTTTGTGAGCAATCCATATGTTAATTCGTTCTTTCAAGTTTCACATAAACTGCATAAAGGTTAACAACAAGTAGATACATCTCTTATATTTTCCAAAACATATTGTTTCCGACTTTATGACATAAATCTGTATAGAAACTTAGGATATCCTTAATGAAAAATAATTTAGTAAGTATAGATTGGGTGCGTTAAGGCAAAATTAGGTATGCATGCACTCGCTTTTAGGGTTTGCATTTATGTATTACTACTAGACGTGTACACCCTAACATGTTAAAGATGTAATACTGTATCATTTACTAATTTCTTACCTGTCACCCCGTTTTAGGACCTGTCATATTTAATTACCCTACAAAGCTGCTACTGCGTATTCCCCTGCATGTTTTTCATCTTAATTTAATTTTTATATTACGATCGACTTTCATATCGATCTGTATTCGTCTCGATTTTACGTACTATATATTGGTAAGACTTTACCAAGTTTTACATCTCCTCTCATTCTCATCTAAAAGAGTTCATCTTTACTGGGCATTTTCACGCGAACAAGTGCGTATAATCTTGTAAATTAATCTTAGTTTTCCATGGTATTAATTTAATATTTTAAAGAACTGTTTTCATTGTTTTTGCAGAATGAATGCGACCCCAAAAATCATTTACCCAAAACCCCTTGCGGAATATGTGAGCATCGCTCAAGACGTCGATCTTTTCAAGGCTACATTGGAGTCGTTTCATCAGACTGTCGGAAGTAGGCTAAGGTACATTTTATTTGTTACATTTTAACATTATTTTGTGCATGATGTTTGTTATAAACCCTTAAAAACTGTAACTATTAACCTATCTCTTTTTATTCGGAAATTAATTAGGATTCCCTCGATTGGTGGTATTGTTCTCGATCTCCATAAGCTCTTCGTGGAGGTCACGAAGTATGGTGGTGCTGCCGAGGTGACACTCAAATACTTCCTACGAACCCTAGTTTTTGTTATAAAATATTTGTGCTTTAAACTATTTTGGTCACTTACTTTAACCTTAACTATTAATGGTATGGATTTACTTAAAAATATTTGTGCTTTAAATTATTTTGTGTTAATTTCCTAAGATAGGGATAGTTAAAATTAGTCTTTGATAATCAAACAATATTTGACATTTGTTTCATTGTTTAACACATATATTCCCTTATTATCCAATTTGAGCTTAAATTTCAAATACAATTAGTTCAATAATATTAAGCTTAACTTTTTGAGTAACTATCTAGCTATACTTCGGTTAATTTTGAGCATGTAGGTGTATATTACCAACAAGTGGAAAGACGTAGTTTCTGCATTTGATTTTCCTCCGACGGTGAAGAACCTTCATCTGAAAGTCAGAGATCATTACATGTCGTTTCTTTATCACTATGAGCAAGTCTACTTCTTGAATGCAGAAGCTTCTCAATATATTCCAGGTAATTAATTAGTATTTATTAATTGTGTGAACCTCACTTAAAACACAACAATAAATTACTTTGTACTATCATTTCACTTACGTACGGGTTGTTTTGTTTTGCTACGTTTTATTTTGTCACTTAGGTACATATGCGCCTGGGAAGGTGCCACCTTTCATCATTTATGGGATCGGAGACAATAAACCGGCCTTGAGCCTTAATTGAGATTAGTACTCAATTAAGTGATGTCAAGAAGCTATCTTTATCGTTGTTAAATTCTGTATCGTACTGTGTCGTAGTGCATGCTTTCATTTCCCCGCAACTAGTTTAATTACTATATATGTTTGGTATCTTTCCTTTGTGTAAGATGTATGGAAACAAGACGTGACTTATGAGTGATGAACTTAAGTTTTATATGTACACGGTTCTTATATACAGCCCGGTGCTTTATACAGACACCGCCGGGTCACTCGCGTTCTGCGAGGACACGTACACTCGCGTTACGCGAGATTAACAAAAAATTAGGGTAATTTCATGCATGCTAATCTCGCGTTCTGCGAGTGTACGTGTCCTCGCAGAACGCGAGTGTACGTGTCCTCGCAGAACGCGAGTGCACGTGCACTCGCGGAAGAACGCGAGCTTTGCATGTCAGATAGATGTTGTTGTGCGCCATTAATACGTGTCTTGTCCCCACCTAACTATAATAACTACCCCCTTATTTTAAGTAATCCGTAACACCTATTAACCCTACTCTAACACCTCTTTTTATCTTTCACCTCTTTCACCCTCCATTAAAACCCATTTTCAAAACCTTCAAACTTTAAAACACTCTAAAAACACCTTAAATAATGGAAGATGAAGAGGAATTCAACAATGGAGAGAATGGAGATGGTGGTTCACCAAGTAACCATGCAAATGAGGTAATATTCTTACTTAATTTTTGAATTTTAATTTGTTTTGCACCATTAAGAGCTAAAATGAACTTATTATGTTGTATTTCATGTTAAATCTAGTAGCAGTAAGGGTTGAAGAGATGATTTTTGCATATAATGTCCAAAACTTAGATTTGTTCATGTTTTTAGCGTTTTTAGGGTTTTTAGGGTTTTAAATGTACAAAATCAACAAGTTCTCATTTTAGGGTTTTAAAATATCCCGTTTCACTGAGTTTCCTTAAATAGAAAGTTCCCGCGTTCTGCGAGAGGAAGTCACTCGCGTGACGCGAGGTGTGCCTCCCTCGCAGAACGCGAGAAGTTGCACATTACAGAGTATTAACAAAAGCATTGTGTATAGGTGAATTTTTCTTTGTTCACTGGATTGAATGCAATCCAGTTGAATGATTACAACTACCACTCCCGGAATACAAGGCCATGTTCGCCACCGCCATTTGATTTAGGGATTGACTTTGGTGATTATCATCAACCATTTTCATATGAACAACATGTGCCATGTACTTATCAATTACCTATGCCATCTACATATGAATTTCCCGTGCCATCTACTTATGAGTTGCCCGTGCCATCTACTTATGAATTGCCATGTACATATGAGGTGCCATCAAGCTATGATGCGTTTGATTCACAATTTGCTAACCCACCTACAAACGTAGGAGAGGAGATGTGTTTTCTTCCCTCTTTACGCACTGCACCAAAGTTTGATAGTCCCGTATGTGAGGAAGATGTTGTTTCTAGGGATTATTCGGAATATTTCACTACGGAGCAAGTGTTTGCCTCTAAGGAGATTGGTCATTTGTGGGCGTTGAATGTTGCAAAGCAACACAAGTTTATGATCTTTATTGGAAGGAGTGTACCATCTAAACCGGGGCAAAGTGGTAAGGTTCAAATCATTTGTGAGAAAGGGGGAAGCCATATGCCTAAAGGTGTCGAAGTGAGATCAAACACAAAGAGCAAGAAAACGGGGTGTCTATTTCAGTTGAAGCTCATGGAGAACCGGGTTGAAGAGAATTGGAGATTAGTAGTTGTTTGTGGTTTGCACAACCATCCTATTGGAGATAGTTTGGTCGGGAATGCATTTGCCAGGAGGCCAACCCCTGATCAAAAGAAAAAGGTTCGTGAGATGGTACTTTCACGTTGTTCTCCAAATCAGATTTACACTGAGATAAACAAGGATCATGGAAGTTGCACAAAGAAGAACCAAGTGTACAATTTGGTAAGACATATAAGGGAAGAGGAAATGGAAGGTAGAACCGTGGTTCAAGAATTCTTTCACCAATGCAAAGAGAGCAACTACTTCATGGAGTATAGGCCAAGTGCAAAGAATCCTTCGATAATAGGCGACTTGTTCTTTGCTAGCCCCGAATCAATGAAATTCTTAAAGGCGTTTCCATATGTCCTTTTGATGGACTCGACTTATAGCACGAACAAGTAAGTATTTATCATTCTGTTTTTATGTTGTATTTTAAAATTCATCAAAAATTAAAAAATTTTGGTAGAAAACACTTCTCGCAGAACGCGAGGGCACACCACCTAGCGTTACGCGAGGAATGTCCTTGATTCTGTGTTGATGCATTTTCGAATGCAAAGCTTCTGGACAAAGTACATTCCTCGCGTGACGCGAGGTGGTGTGTCCTCGCGTGACGCGAGAGGGGCATTACAGATGCTCTATTTCGTGAGATTGAATGAGGAGCTTATCTTACTGTATTTTGGTTTAAGGTACAATGTTCCCTTCCTGGAGATAGTCGGTTTGACTTCTACATGGAAGAATTTTGTTGTGTGCGGGGTATGGTTAGAGGCCGAGAGCGAGGATAGTTATTTGTGGGCGTTGCAGCAGCTGCAGACGATGTATTTGAGAATAGGAGCATCGCCTACTTGCTTCGTCACTGACCGTGAGATGGCTCTTATGAATGCAACAGACAAGTTATGGCCAAATGCAAAGTTTATCTTATGTAGACGACATGTAAGGAAGAACATAGAGGCGAGAGGCAAGATAGCTATGGGCACACAAGCATTGGGGGTTCATATTTCTAATGATTATTATAACGTGTTCGAACAAACCACTGAAGAAGGTTACAACAGTACTTTGAAGAAACTTGAGGACGAATGAGGAGCTTATCCAACCGTATTGATCTACGTGAGAAAGAATTGGCTAAACCGTTACAAAGAAAGACTTGTTTCAGCATGGACGGATAATGTCTTCACTCTCGGGAATAACACAACAAACAAGTATGTTTGCACTTTCTTCAGTTTCCGGCGACAATTTCCGGCGAAAATTCAATATTTTAGCTAAAATACCTATCAATTTAAGTAAATTACCAAATAAACATCAAAATCCTAAATAAAATCAACAACCCTAATAAAAAACCCTAACCCTAATGAATTTCAACCTATTCAACATAAAACAACATCGACTCATCAACCATAATTCAAAATCATCATCTTTCATCCATTATACAACCATTTCTAAAGGCCATTCAACCAGGCAGCACCCAATTTACACTCGGCACCCCCCCCTCGTTCGGAACCCCGTTCCGAACGAGTTTTGTATTTTTTTTTTATTAAAATATTCTCGTTCGGAATGGGGTTCCGAACGAGAATATTTGTGAACCCGGTTCATGAACCGGGTTTTATTTAATAAATAAAATAATCCGGTTTAAAAAACTATTCTCGTTCGGAACCCCATTCCGAACGAGAATAGTTTTTTGATGACGTCATCATGACGTCATCATTCTCGTTCGGAACCCCATTCCGAACGAGAATTATTTTTTTTTAAAAATGATGACGTCAGCTATGTATAACGGCTAGCTGACGTCATCATTCCCGTTCGGAATGGGGTTCCGAACGAGAATGATGACGTCAGCTAGCCGTTACACAACGGCTAGCTGACGTCATCATTCTCACCAGATTTTGCCTATATATAGTTCGTTCGGGATGCCATTCCGAACCACACTCGAATTCGCTCTCTTCTCAATCTTACAAAAAAACGCTCCCTTCTAAATCTTTCAAAAAACGCTTTCCCTCGTCTCGATAATGGCCGGAACTCCTCCTAATCCTTTTTTTTCTGATCCGACGGCTGCAGATGAAGAAATTTACGTAGGAAACGAGTGGTGGTCGGGTTATGGTGTTCCGAATGCAAGCTACGCTGGTCCTTCTGGTAGTGGTTTTTTCGACATGGACGGAGCAGCTAGTACTAGTTACAACCTTCCCACCCCCAGTTTCAGTGATCTCCAAAGGCATCAACAACACATGTTCTGGGATGCAACTGTTACAGGCGGAGCAACGCCTCAAGCAGAGCCGGAGCAAGCGGAGGAGGATGTCCGAGCAGCACGTCGGAGACGAAACACGGAGTCGGTTAGTATTTCTAAAAACCTGAAATACGCTTATTTTTGTAGAAATAGTGGAAAATGCTCAATTGTATTTCAAATGCATGCTAAAATTAGTTTATAGTGGAAAACGCTTCATTTCAATATTAACTGCAATGCATGGTAAAAAAAATTAGTTTAATGCATGTGGAAAGCGTATCAACACTTTGTAGAAAATACCAAAAAGGTTGAAAACTACTTAAAATCGCATATATGGACTTTAGTTAGTATTATCGATGGTAAATTTGTATGTATTTCGCTAAAACTAGGAGGTAAAATTAGTTTATAGTGGAAAACGCTTCATTTCAATATTAACTGCAAAGCATGGTAAAAAAAAATAGTTTAATGCATGTGGAAAGCGTATCAACACTTTGTAGAAAATACCAAAAAGGTTGAAAACTACTTAGAATCGCATATATGGACTTTAGTTATAATAATCGATGGTAAATTTGTATGTATTTCGCTAAAACTAGGAGGTAGTTAGAAATATCCGATCCAGAGTTGGAGAGGACAGAAATTTGGGTGATAGGCGAATCACTGCTTCTGAGAGGAGGGGGGATAGAAGATCGCGTGGTGATAGACCGCAACAGTCAGGTTCCCGGGGGTCAAGTGCTGCGGGGGTTAGGAACCCACCTAACCCAGATGTTCCTCCGAGTGGGTCGGGTTCTTCGCGGGGTAGATCCCGACATACTCGGCAGTCAGGTCCTGCTCCGATGCAGTCAGAAGCTGCTGCGGCTCCTACTCTTCCAGGACTCAACGAGGGGTCTATATTGACTCGTTATGAGCAACACATTGCTCATCAGATTTGGATAGATCCGAATCCCGATGAAAGTGTCCCCCGTCAGCTAAAGGCGCAGACAAGGCAAAAGTGTTTCGAGCTATGGTTTCCTAGAATTCCTACCGACCCGGAGCCAGAATCATGGTTTGCTCTTGCCCAGGAGTCGGGGCTGCTTCACATCCTGAAGGGCCAATTTTGGAATGTGGACCACAACCTCCTTTCTGCATTCGTGGAAAGGTGGCACCCTGAGACGAACACATTTCATCTGAACTTTGGGGAGCTTGGAATCGGTCTCCATGACGTTTTGGAGATTCTGGAGCTGCCTATTGACGGGGGTGCTGTCACCACGCCATGGACACATTTGGGTCTAGATGCAGATTCAGCGCATTGTGCCGAATTGTTTTCCTATTTGTTTGGCGTTGACCTGGACAACCCGTTTGACGCTGAGGAGGCATTTATGGTCAAGTTCATAGGTAGGGGGAAAGTCGGCGAGCGGGAATTCTTTTGCCACGTTGTCTCGATGATCAACTCTCGAAGAAGATCCGATCCGAGCTCCATTGCAACCGGCTTTCTGTGGCACCTGATTCAGCAGTCCTTGTTCGTGAACAAGACCTCCAACCTGTTAGACACATGCTTCCTGCCGCTACTAGAGGATCCGAGCAGGATACATGAATACGCATGGGGTACAGGTTGTTTGGCATTGCTGTACAGGCAGCTGGGTATAGCATCTAGGGCGAGATGCGTGCAATTTTCTGGTTGCGTCAGGCTTCTTGAGATTTGGATTTGGTTACATTTCCCGTATTTTCCTGGGAACCCAAACCTGGATGTCAACTCCCAAGAAGCTACTGCTCGTGTGTCCCGTTATTCCACTGGACGAGCCCCGCTGAGGCAAAAGAGGACACTGCAACAGTACAGACGCATCTTGGATGAGTATGCACCGGAAGATGTAAGTGAATTGTCTAAATGTCATTCCAAGTTGTTATTAATATTGTTATTAATTGTTATAAGCTACTTGTGCAGGTGTGTTGGATGCCGTACCCGGATTTGGACGTGGGACCGCAAGGGCGTCATAGAGTGGCCACTTATCGTGGTGGGATCCGGTGCTTTGACATTATGGAGATGTACAACCCTGATCGGTTTTGCAGACAGTTTGGTCGCCGTCAGTCCCGGCCTTTGGATGTTCCCGAGCCAGTGGAGTATTATTGTCCGCCAAAATCAATGCGAGGTGGCCGGGAATACACTGTACGGTATGGCCCGGAATGGGATAGATGGGACCAGCGTTATGACAACCTGTGTCAGTACATCATGTCAAGCCCACCAGCTCTTATCCCTTGGGATGCTGAGGATGCTTACCTCGATTGGTTTGCTCAGGTCTCACATCCATATGTGAGCCCAAACGCCCCGGCAAGACCTCGACCGCCACGTAACCCGAACCCGATCCTTACCCTTGATTTCAACCGGGTAATTCTTATATTATTTTATTTGTTGGTATTGTGTTTTCTATATGACCCATCTCCTAATTATGTGTTGGTATTGCAGCGTGTATCGACGACACTCGCTATTATGCGGACACATCACCAACAGGGGATGGCAAATCTGGAGAATTTGGCTGCCTACATTCGGATGCTCAGTATCGACGATCCGCCTACAGCTGAGGAGGTCACTCAAACTCAACGGATGTCACAAGCAGAGTCGTCCAGGAGTGCAGAAGAGAGAGCCACACCTTCTATATGGGAGCGGGCAAGGATGGGTGCGGGACAAGGCCATCCGGAACAAGAAGCAAGGCGTAATGAATGGGAAGATAATGTGGGTTACGGGTCGGAACCTTATTGGGGGATTTGAATCGTTGTATTTGTTGTTTAAGTTATAATGAATATTATTTGGTTTCCTTACGTTTCAATCAATTTAATTTAGTATTTCCTCCAAATAATAGTTGTTAGATTTAAACAACATTAATCTTGTATATTTATCCCTCATACTGAAACAAGAGTACTTATCAACGATCCACAGTACAAACAAAAACATTGAATTTTAACTTGATTAAAACTAAATAAATTGATATGTTAAAATGATGGATAGCTTGTTCAATGGCTGAAAACTGAATTTTAACTTGCATGCATGGTCAGTCTCAAATTTAATACAGTACTAGTATCCAAAAACTGATTTTCAATTGAAAGAGCATCAATATATAAGCCTTGAATTTCGAACCATTACTTTCTGTTTGTCACTGCTTCCCGAACGGCGCCATCAATATATAAGCCTTGAATTTCGAACCATTACTTATCCCGTTCGGAATATAATCCCGTTACTTTCTGTTCTACCATTTCTAATCATCATCATCATCTTCTTCCCCACCATCTTCTTCAACGTCATCATAATCACCTTCATGTTCTTCTTCCGATTCGTCTTCACCTTCGTCTTCATCTTCGTCTTCACCTTCGTCTTCACCTTCGTCTTCACCTTCGTCTTCACCTTCGTCTTCACCTTCGACTTCACCGTCGTCGTCACCTTCGTCTTCACCTTCGTCGTCACCGTCGTCTTCACCTTCGTTGTCTTCATCGTCTTCACCACCATCTTCAACTACATGATCGTCATCATCGTCATCTTGGGGTATCGGGTTAATATTTAGAGGCGGCATTGGTTTGCACGGTTATGACGTTAAACAAATCCGGGACATAGATATAGATGCAAATCCGGGACTCACCGCATGGCTGCCATTTATAGACGAAAATATAAGATCTGTTTGGGATAAGATGTGACCGGGTCCCACACCATCTCGTTCGGAACCCCATTCCGAACGAGATGGTGACGTCAGCATCTCGTTCGGAATGGGGTTCCGAACGAGATGCTGACGTCACCATCTCGTTCGGAATGGGGTTCCGAACGAGATGGTGTGGGACCCGGTCAGATATTTCCGTCACACATCTTATCTTTTCGTCTATAAATACCTCCAAAACAAACCATTTCAAACACACATTCACTATCATTCCATTATATTTATTTTCTCTCAAATTTTGATATGTATCCAAATCGTCCAACTCTATTTCCCGCCTCTTCCTCGACAATGGATCCTGGTCCGAAATTGTGTTGGTGTCAGAAAAAGCCCACGGTGCATATGTGTACCGAACAAATAGAGTGGGACAAGGTCAACTATGGGAGAAGATTTTGGGGATGTCCGGATGCATGTTGGGATGCTCTTACTGAAGAAGAGGAAGAGAAAGGGTGCAAATACAAACATTGGATCGATCCACCATACACAGGTCGTGCAAGGGTCGTTATTGAAGAACTAAATGCAGACAACTTATGCAACTGGTCAAAGGCTGAAGGAATTGCGGAAGGGATGGAGCTGCTGAGGATTGGAACAAAAGAATGGGCCAACGAAATAGATGAACTGAAAGCCAAAAACACCGAGCTCATGGAGGAAAACGCTGCACTTGCTGCAGAATTGGCAGCAACACGTAACAAATAGAGAATTAAGTATTTTTAATTTCCTGTATCGTTAGTTGTTCACCGTCTGCGTTGTACTCGTGCTGTTCTTTTTCAATTGTGTTGTTGTTTCAATATTAATGCTTCTATGATTATGTTGACATCATTCTGGAAAAAAAATTACTCAAACATTTATAAATTGTCCACCAAAACATTAAACAAACATTAATCAAGTCAACAAACAACATACTTAATACGAACATTAATCAAACAAATACAAGATTTAGGTCATTATGGGACCGCCACCATGAAACTCTCTCTCGGATACGTAGTTGTCGAATCTACTCTGAAAGCGCTGTTCCCATCCGTCCACCGATGGCTGTTTGTAGATACT
This sequence comes from Oxyria digyna, assembly GCA_029168935.1. NCBI lineage: Eukaryota > Viridiplantae > Streptophyta > Magnoliopsida > Caryophyllales > Polygonaceae > Oxyria > Oxyria digyna. The sequence continues at coordinate 19,843,149 of JAPVLV010000010.1, read as the reverse complement.
CCACTGCCTTGGAGGGGGTGGAATTGGACAATTGTCATCAACCAACCAAATCTGTCAAAACAAAATTGTTATTGTATGCTAAATAACATATGTGAAATAAGGTACAAGAGCGGAAAATATCGATGCGTACCGGTACGTAATGGTTGCGTCTGCCTACATGTGCAATGGCGAACACCGTGGTAGGAGGCTCTGAACCGGGAGGAGCAAACATCGGAAGACATGTACAAGGACCAAACCATGATAACACCACTAGTGCAACTTGATACCTCGTGGCAAATACCAATCCCATTGTAGGTGTGCACATCCAGAATTCAGGAGAGCATGGCGATCGAATGTGATTCACTTCTCGAATGAGTTGCGGGATAGTCTTGAAACCCTCTAGCATCTCATGATACATATGCCCGTTTTGTTGGAGGTGCTTCGAAAGATCAAATCGGATTTCAACGAACTGTTGCTCTGGTTTACCTAGTAAGCGAGCGAGGGATCGATAACCACAATGACCGTCATCACCTACTTTCTCCACAGCAGCTATGTATGCGAGCATGAAAAGGTCTATATTATCTATCCCCCAGTCGAAGTCGAGATAAATGATTGAATTGCCACCGCTACATTTCGATCTAGCATTTCCTCTTGCCCTCGGTGGTTTAGTTGCACTCCCTTTTACGGTCGTGGCCCCGCTTGAAGCTCTGTTGGATGCAACCGACGATTTCTTTTGTGAATCGGCTTTCGGTGGCACAGTTGCACCCTCTTCCTCTTTCATCCCCTTTTTCCTTCCTTCTGCCTTCTCCTTATCCTTCTTAGCTTGAGCCCTCTCATCCCAACCCGGATCTCGCTTTGTACCCGTCTTCTTCGCATGAATCTTAGGTCTTCCTCTCTTCGTCTCTCCCCGAGGGGGGTCCTGGACATCAACTGAAGAAGGATCCTTGCACTCACGCCACTTATCAGCCATCCTCTTCATATCGAAATCATCAACGTTACCGGTAAACACCCCTTCAAAGAAATCATCCATAAGAACCTTATCTGCAGTCAATTGCACGTCGTCGTCAGAGTCGAAGTCTTTCAATTCCACTCCTTCCCACTTGATCTGCTTCCAGAAGATATCAATGTCGCTCGGCAACAATGGCGTTCCTTCTTCTACAAACACCTTAATCCTGTGTGGGCAAGGCAATCCGAGTGTTGATTCCCACCAAGGATCCTCACATGGGCCACATATCTTTCCCTCCTTTGCCTTAAGGACTTCTTTCAGTAGCATTCTCAAACACTTGTCGGAGCACTTCCTCAATATGCGCATGAATATAGTCTTGATCCACCGAGGCCCGTCTTGTATCTCCTTCGGGCTAGTATGGTTGGACATTTCCATCTCGGCCCGTATTCGACGGTGCTGATCGACAAACATATTGTCAATGTGTTGCACTAAAGTGTCGAACCCTCCAACAGCTGAATCAAACATATGCTTCAACATCGAGTGTTGACCTTCAACCCTGACAACAACATTGTACATGTTAAACATCGAGTGTCATGATCATTCTCGTTAAAAACAAATTCAAATATCTTACCTGTTAGACGTTCTTGTGCTAAAATGGCGTATATCATCGCAATACGCAGCTATAAGTTTTTCTTTATGGGGAGTAAACCATGTGCTCTCAGCATATTGTACAAGATGACCATTCCTCCATGTTTTCCGGAAGTGATCAAGTCTCTCCTCATACTGCTTCTCTGTGTGAGACCGCATCACCCGTCGAACGCTAGCAGATGCACTTTTTTCGTCCAGGTTGTTCAATTTAGCAAATGCCTTAACATTCCGATCAACGTGGACATGGCAAAGCATATGACGCACACTAGGAAATACATGGTCAACCGCCTTAATTGTTGCCAGCTCTCGATCAGACATGATGCAATCCGGTCCTTCGAGTGCACGAAACAAATACTTGACCCGTTTCAATGCCCATGCATAGTATGGGGCTGTCTCACAACAGATGAACGCTAGCGCAATACAATATGTATAGTTGGTGCAATTGAATCCAACAAACTGAAGTAACGGCCAACCATACCTATCAACGAGGGTATATTAATAATTATAATTCTATAACGGTATTTGAATTCATAATAATGAATTTTAGTGTACCTATTAGTCTTGTACGTCGCGTCCATGATCACCACCCGAGGGAACATTCTCAACAAATGTTGACAATCCGGATGAGATATGAAAAACGCTGCCAACTTTTTCTCCCCCGTCTCCGGATTCGTCTCGTGGTAAATGTCTTTACGATAACCTCTATGATGGAGGAAATCTAATGACCACTGGGTCACGGTTAGATTTGCCAATGCTTTCTTCCTCTCCTTTTCCCTCACAGTGTACACTTGCCTTCTTGATATTGTGGAAGTCGGATTTTCCTGAAGCAGCTGTGTATAAATAACCTTCGGCATTGCCCCGGCCGCTGATGCAATCATTATTTTTCGTCTCTGCTCACCCGTCATCCTCGAAGCAAATGCATGGCCAATCAAGCTGCTGGAAAGACAGTGGTTGTGACATGCCTTCTCAACTTTTAGTATCCACCCAGGCGGCTCAACAAGAGTTGCTCGTCGATAATATCCTCTTAACATAAAAGGACAATTGTACTTCCTTAACCTACTAAGGTTGCTACGCTGCGACGATGGTTCTGCTACATCTCCTTCAAGATTAATGTTCTTTCCATGTTTTCTATAACTACCGGATTGCTCACAGTGCAGAAATATCCTCTTGTTGGCCATTGATGATTTCGTGGTGATAACCATACACAACTCATAACCGACCTTTCTAACCCACTCTCTCAGAAGATCCATAGTAGGAAATCTCTCACTAGTCGTAAAATGGGCACTATAGTCGATTTTTAAATATTCCTCATCACTACAGTATCCCTATTTAAAATTACTCAAATATCAATACTACTATACCAATAAAATAAATTATAAGGAAACGCTATAAAAAAAAGGTTTACAAATACTTACTTGGTAATATGTATCATCTACCGGCGCAGACAAATCAACCTCCTCCTCCACCGACGTCTCACTAGAAGAACACTCCCGTCCTTCTTTCCAACTACCTGCCCTTGAAGAATTAGTGGAATCGCTTTCAGACGTCATTTTTTGTGTTTCTTCCGATTGGGTTTGATAATTTGGTCATACAACTCCCGAATTTATAGACTCCGTCAAAATATAGCCGTTCGCATTTTCAAAAATTTTTGCCGAATCTCGTTCGGAATGGGGTTCCGAACAAGGATTATTTTTTATTTAATTATGACGTCAGCATCTCGTTCGGAACCCCATTCCGAACGAGATATGACGGCATATTAAAAAAAAATGACGTCACACCTCGTTCGGAATGGGGTTCCGAACGAGATGCTGACGTCATTTTTTTTTTTTAAAAATAACACCTCGTTCGGAACCCCATTCCGAACGAGGTGTGACGTCATAATTAAAAAAAAAAAAAAATCCTCGTTCGGAATGGGGTTCCGAACGAGGTGTAAACCGGTTCGCATATTGCGAACCGGTTTGGCATTATTATTTTTTTTTATTTAAATGAACCGTTTCTCGTTCGGAACCCCATTCCGAACGAGAAACGAAATTTTTAAAAAAAAATAATTTTTCCCCTCGTTCGGAATGGGGTTCCGAACGAGGGGGTGCTGCCGGGCGCAAAATGGGTGCTGCCCGGTTGCAACCCGTTTCTAAATCAACATTCAATATCAAAATATCATATAATATGCAATTTTCTATACTAACAACATATATTCATCTAAAAACAACATTAGAACGCATAAGAGTATTAGAAACATACCTTATATGGAGATTTGAATTGAAAAGAGGAAGAAGAAGTAGGTTGAAATTGAGAGAGATGGTAAAATGAGAAGAGAGCGGCGGATTTTTTTTATGGTGGCTGTAAAAATGGGCCGAGTAGGGTTTTTCCCCTTTTATAGGGGAAAAACTCCTCCGCGGTCTGCGACGTTTTGCGAGGTGACGCTTCCTCGCGTAACGCGAGGTTCCGGGCGTTATTTAGAAAACGCCCGGGCTGTCTTTAGCAAGGGCCTATATGTAGTTGTTATATGCATCTTGTGTAGACCCGGCAGAAATTAACCCGACCCGCAAACCCGACCCGACCCGACCCGATTTTTCTGGGTCATAACCCGTCAAATTGAACCTGTGACCCGTTTTCTATCAAACCCGATTGACCCGATTTTTTTTGGGTCAAAAATGGGTTGACCCGCCCCAACCCGTTTTTGACCCGAAAATTTGGCCAAAAAGAAAAAAGTAATAAAGAAGCGGAAATTGTAAATTTTACCCAAAAAATTGTCAACACACTAGATAACTATTGTCAACAACATTAATAAACTGTCAACACATTGGACAGATTGTCAACACACTAGATAATAAATTGCAAACATGACTAATTAATTAGTCAAAACAATTAACTAAACTGTCACTAAGACTAATAAACTGTCAATATGGATAATTAAACTTTTAGAGAACTAGTAAAGTAAACTGTCAACATGGCTAATTAAATTGTCAACAAGACTAAATAAACTGTCAACAGGACTAGTTAAATTGTCAACACGACTAATTAAACTGTCAACGAGATCAATAGACTGCCAACATGGCTAGTTAAGTTGTCAACACGTCTAACTAAATTGTCAACATCATTAATACTTTGTCAACAACATTAATAATCTATCAATAACACTACTAAAATGAAGTGCCAGTACCATTAATGTACAACTTAGTCTTATTAGGCATATAAAGTACCAATAAGGTCTCGCTTATTAGGCATATAAAGTACCAATAATGTACCACTTAGTCTTATTATACAAAACGAGGCTCGAAACTATGTGTAAACACTAAAAGGCCTTAAATGAGATTAAGGTCCAATTTGGCAAAACGACGTCCAAACGATGTCTGAATGGAATGAAACTTGATTTCAATGCCTATTAGAGATATTTGACCATGTGGGTAACTCTCAATCAAAACTTCTTCATGTTCAAGTAACACCTCATTTTCTAAACATCAAACTAGTCATCACTCTCTAACTTGTGGTAATATGTATGGTCAACAACATCGATGTATTATTATGATTGAAAAAATTATACAACTTAGTCTTATTAGGCATATAAAGTCCCATTAAGGTCTCGCTTACACTAAACGAGGCTTGAAACTATGCGTAAACGCTCAAAGACCTTAAATGGGCTTAAGGCCAATTTGGAAAAACGACGCCCAAACGATGTCGGAATGGAATGAAACTTGGTTTCAATGCTTATTAGAGATATTTGACCATGTGGGTAACTCTCAATCAAAACTTCTTCATGTTCAAGTAACACCTCCTTTTGTCATGTAAAACCACCTCACACTGCATCAGTTTTACATGACACTGTGTTTGATCTTCTGAAAGGTTGGGGAATTCATCAGAAAGTGTTTCCTATCACTCTAGATAATGCAAGATGCAATGACAATATGTAGTCCATGCTAAGTAATAGCCTTGCTATGCATTCTTCTTTGCCCGGTGGTGGTAAATATTTTCATGTGCGTTGTAGTGCTCATGTTTTGAATTTGGTTGTTGATGAAGGCCTAAAACTAGTTGATATCGGGCTTAAAAAGGTTAAGAAGATGGTGTCTTTTATTGGTTCTTCAGAGCGTAGAACTTTGAAGTTTAAGGAAATTGCTTTGTCTCTTGGCCTGGATTGCTCAAAAAATCTGCGCATTAATTGTCCTACAAGATGGAATTCCACCTTTACAATGCTTGATAGGGCATTGATTTATCGTGTGGCTTTTTCAAGTGGAAGAATGAGTGGAGTTGATCCTTGCTTTCCAGGTCTTTATTTGCCGTCGCATTGAACCTACCGTGTTTTATTTAGTCGATGGTTATTGACTTGTCCATAGGTTGTAAATTGTAATTTATAAATGTTTTCATTCGTTTTTTTTCAAATATTAGCTAATCTACTAAAAGTTACTATGCCAAACTTATTCAAATAAATGAAAAGAAGGTAATGTAGTGGTGTTGCTATCGAAGCATACATTAAAATTTGCAATCAAGATTGACCCAAATTTAACATGAATATTTCGTAACGACTCAACTTGTTATGTCTCGGTAAGTTTTTACTCAAAGCGACTCGATCTGACAATAAATCCGTAACAAACCGACTTGTTTGACTAAAAAAATTTCGACCCAAACCCGACCCGCCTATAAACCCGTAACAACCCGACCTGTTTGACCCGGTAATTTTAGACCCGAACCCGACCCGACCCGCCTATAAACCCGTAACAACCCGACCTGTTTGACCCGGTAATTTTAGACCCGAACCCGAACCCGACCCGCCTATAAACCCGTAACAACTCGACCTGTTTTGACCCGGTAATTTTAGACCCGAACCCGACCCGCCTATAAACCCGTAACAACCCGACCTGTTTTGACCCGGTAATTTTAGACCCGAAATGACCCGACCCGAAAAATACCAGACCCGGAGCACCCTTAACCCGAACCCGGCCGACCCGACCCGATTGCCAGGTCTAATCTTGTGTTATGTATGAAATTTGGTTCATTGTTGGAAAAGTGTGTATGACTCCCAAGTTTTCTACCCTTTCTATTTTTTACTTTTTCAGTTATTCAAATGACATAAATCTAGGGTTATGGAGTAGTTAATAATACTCTTAGTTACTTAGTGGTTTGTCAATATTGATTCGGGTTTAGCTCAAAAATAAATAAAATTCATTACCAGATTTCTCTACTGTCCTACTATGGTAGAAAAAATCCGCTCCACAATAATAATTTAGGACGATGATTGATCTCGAATAATCACTATAAAAACGAAAGTAAAGAGACTAGATTTGTTGACCCAGTTCGCCATTAATGAATTAATGACTACATCTGGAGGCTACCAAGCCAGGATTGCTTCTTTATGAGAGATATTGAATGATCTGAAATACAAGTGACTGCCACTTTCATTAGGGTTAGAGATGCTCTATTTAAAGAAAATAGTTGACCCCTTCCCCAAACAATATCTCGTTAAAAGATATATTAAATAAATATGATGATATTTTTTGCCTCCTCAATTGCCCCTCGGATCTCGTAAGTCCGGTACGGGTTGCGTGATCCGATCTGAGATGTTACAAACTCGTTTTGCTTTCTTTCATAAAACAGGTGACTTTCCTCTTCATTCTTCAACCTATCGACTTAATTTGCGACTTCGTGGAGTCGACGACAACGTGGTGTCGGTTTAGTTGCGATCTCGACAATTTTTGTCCTGCGCTTGTTAAGATTATATATATATACTTTCTTTTTAATGCATAATTATCTTATTCATTCATACAAAGAACGCAAGAGTTCCACTCGACCAGAAAAATTAAAAATGTGATAATGAAACCCGGTTATTAATGATGAGTTGGTGTTTTATTTTTTTGAAAGGATGCTTCATCTTATAGCTTAACCTATAACGATAATATGAATGTTAATAAATTAAAGGTCATGAAACTAATAAAATTTGTAAGTAACTTATCTATTTGATAAATATAGATTTAAGTTCTGGTGTAACAACCTCTTATGGTGTAACGAGTATTTACCTTCAATGATATTCGGTTTGTTAAGGTCGATATTCAACTTAATTTACCTATACTAATATAGGGTAGATATTCAACTAAATAAACATGAACAAATAGCGTAACAGACTGAATAGAGACACAAACATATGAGAATGCGATTAGTGCATATATAACCTAAATCTATATAGAGTTGAATATCAAACTTACGAAACTCGAATATCAATGAAGGTAAATACTCGTTACACCGTTACACCACAATACTCGTTACACCGGAACTCACCTCGATAAATATATTCAGGTTCTGATTTTGTAACTAATCGATTTTATTATACGGAGTATATGATTAAAAGCTTAACGTAAAACTGAATCAATATCTACTTTAACATGCTCAGGGACTTACCGCTGTTGGAGCCCAGAAGTTGAAGTCTCGCGACACAACACTTCGCGAGACACAGGACGGCGGCTTTTCGAAAGAACCCTGAAGACCTCTTCCGCGAGTCTGGACAAACAACTTATGTAATACCCTATGTCGTCTACTTCCTAAAGACCAATCTTATTCCTGACACCTTCAATACCTGCACAACCAAACCAAGAGGGGCCCTCCAGATTTGGCTCTCTGACGTTCAAATCAGATAGGAAGCAAACAAGCTACCAAAGACGATAAAGTGATGCAAGAGTAAGAGAGGGTAGAAAGAAGTATGGTAATGGAAAGGAGAACTCAAAATGTCAGTTAAAACGTTTTGAGTTCTATGCTACCAAAAAACCGAACAGCCTTAGAAATCACCCATGACAACGTTAAAAGCTCAATAGCAACACCGGGAGTTACAAACCAAGTGTTGTTCGTCCTAACGCCTCAAGGAGAAGGTCGTTTTGGAAGATTGAGGCTTTGGCTCATTCCTGTGTTTTCCTTACTCGGGAGAGGAAGACGAAGCGTTTTTCTTTCAGTAATGATCCCCTTCTCTATCCATTGAGTTGCGTTCTTATACTCTTGTCAGGGGCCCACGCGAGTCAATTACTAATTTGCCCCTCGATACTTAATCTCGTCGAATCCTCCTTATGGGCTTCGTCTGCTTATGGGCTGCTCTCGTTCTTCTGGGCTGACTTCATGGACCGATCCGGCTCGCGTTCAATGGGCCTAACCTGATTCCTTTTGGGCTTCGCGAGCCCATCGAGAATCGGCTCCAACATCCAGCCCCCCAAGCTTTTATGATGAATAGCTTAAGGCTTGGGTTTGTCTTCTTGAAGTCGCGTATTCTCGATATGAGAGTGGCCCCCTGACTTGGTATGATTACATCGCGTGTGATGGTCGCGTGTATTTCGATTGAACTTCTCGGGGCGACGTTTTGAATTCAAAAACTTTTATGAATTCCCGTGCTGGGCGCATGTTGTCCACGTGTCGTCTTCTCATTGCACCTTCTTTTCCCCGGTTTTTCCTTATAAATTCCCACCTTCGCCTTCCTTTTTCATTTTGCCACAATTCTTCGTCATTCTCTTCAAACTGCAAGTTCATCCTCTTCGCCGGTGCTCTCTCCTTCTCTACTGTCGTCTTTGCCTCCGCTCCCACACGATTTTCAATGGCAGGTTAGTCTTTCGTTCTTCCTTCCCTTTTCTACTTCGTTTTGGCTTGATTTTAGGGTTCCCCACAGATTCGTCGCTTGATTTCTTCTTGTTCATAACTGCTGTCAGAATTTTTGCTCGGGCTCTTCGATTTGATAGGCTTTCGTCAGTGATTTTTTGTCCATTGGGTGTTTCTCGTGTCGGATTCTCCTTCCGACTCTCGTTTCTCAATATGTTGTTTAGGAAAAAACGTGTTTCGGTCAATTCCGCCATTTTTAGACCTCCGCAAGGTTCTCCGTGTTCTTGGGCCTGGTCCATCTTGATGTCGTTTTAAATTCTCCTTTGATCTCTCGAGTTTCAGTTTTTCCAGGGATTTCTTGTTTGTTCACTTCCTACTGCCTCGCGTCAGTTTCCTTAGACTCGCGTTGTTCCCACCTTCGATGTTCTCTTTTTCCTCTTTCCATCCCTGGAAAACTGAAACTTTCTTTGCCTATGCTTTCAGGTAGCGATGATTTCTATGAACGCTCAACTCGGGCTGAGTATTCGGGGCGCACTACGTTTGGATCCGAGGGGGGCTCTGATGGTCGCGAGCCCAGCTCTCGTAGACGATCTCGCGTCACTAGGAAATCCAAATGGAGCAAAGCGAAGACGTCCAAAAAGTTTAAAACCAGACTCCCGTCTCGCGTTATTCAAGAGCGAGCCGAGACCAATTATGGTCAATTTGCCAGCTTCTTCTCTCATAAGGGGTCCTTACCCCATATAGTAATAGAGAAACCCTTTCTCGCGGATCCTGGTCGAATAAGTATCCTTACAAAGAGAATAAAACATACTCGCACCTTAATTCCTAACACGGCCCATCGCAGCAGTCTTAATTTTGACGATCTTCGCCGTCTCGCTACGCGATACCCTTTTCCTGAAGGGACCATCTTTGCCCTCCCCGACTATGAGGGCACTTCCCTCGACCAATATGGGCCCTTCTTTGCTTTGAGCAGGCAATCTTTAGAAGCTGGCTTCCGTCTCCCGTGGACGTCCTTTCAGACTGAAGTGATGGCGGACTTAGGCTTCAGCCCTTCACAGATGCATCCAAACTTCTGGAGTTCGCTGATCGTTTACATCATGCGATGTCAGGATATTGGGATAGCTCCCAATACGCCTCACTACGCTCTTATTAATTCGTATAAGAAGAACTCCCGCGAGGATGAATTTTATGCTGCTCAAGCCAAGACTCCTAGTGCCTTCCGATTGCGCTCGAAGATTGAAGGGTGGAAAACGTGTTGGTTTTTAGTTCCTCCCCCTCTTGGTTCCGAAATTTCTGTTCAAGTACGCGAGCCTCATGCGAGAAAGGCTCCGTGCTTTTTCCCAAAGGAGACTCGTGATAAATTCATCCGTGACTATAAGGATTACCCTGACAAAGCTGTTCAAAAACGTTTTGAGTTGACAATCTCGGATGCTTTACTGGTTGTCAGGGGACTTAGCCTCAAAGCTCATGCCCAAGGTTTTTGTTCGCGTTTGTTTTTAGCGCTCGCGTCTATTATTATTATTTTTTTTTTATACTTTTTTTTTATACTCACTTGTGGTGGTCTTTGCAGATGCTGATATGTTCTCTGATCTTCCGGACTTGGAGGGGTTGGTCTTTGACGAGGCTGGTTCCCTAACCCTCAAGGCTCCTGCTCACAATATTTCGTCTGTCCCCGGTGTGACCCTTCCTCCTCCCCCTGCTGTATCGAAGTCGCCAGCTGAGCTCGCGACCACAGTTTCTGAGGAGATCCCTCAGACCAAGAGGTCTCGCGAAATATCATCTCGCGATAAGGGGAAGCAAAAAGTATCCGAGAAAAGTCGCAAGAGGACGACAGAGGTAGAGTTCGTCTCCTCTCCAGAGCCTACCGATTCTCCGGTTGCGAACCCCACTTTCATTCACGGTTTATCTGCGACGCGTGCCTTCTTTGAATCGATTCCAACTGTTTTTCCCCCCGAACCCAGCCTTTACGAGGAAATCTCGGATAGACCTGGCGGCCTGTCTAAACTAATTTTTGCGGTAAGTTTCGCGTTCTCATCTATTTCTTGTCTCTTGGGGTATTTTTAACCCTGGAGTTGGTCATTTTGCAGGGGATGAACATTATCGCGAGCGCAAGCCGGAGGGTGCTCGCGGCGGAGGACAAACTTAAGGAATTGATGGATGAGGACCAGTCAATCCGTGATGCCAATAGAGCGGCTAAGTCTCGGCTCATGGGGGAGAAGAAAACTTTGGAGGTGGAGCTTTCGAAGGCCAACGCGTTAGTGGAATCTAAAGACGCAAAGATAAAAGAGCTGGAAGCTCAACTCGCGTATGAGAGGTCCACCCAGGTCAACATCGTTACTGAGTATAACACGCAAGTGAACGACCTCAGACAAGAAAATGAGAAACTTCACGCGACGATGTCCGAGAGAATTGCCTATGAGAGGAACATGGCGGTGGAAGAGTATTGCGGGGGTTACCGTCAACGTGCTCGCGTGGATTTTTACAAAAATGCTGTCAACACGCTTCTCCTTTGTATGGTGAAGGTTCAGATGCGAAAACACAAAGTCAAAGATTTCCCCTTCAACGCTCAGGACTTATGTCGTTTTTCCACCGACCTTCCCGAGTATGAGCCCCCGGTGCCGGGAACATTTATTGATGACGGGGATACTCCACTTGAGGCTTGGGGTGTAACTCGTCTCGCGTCCAAGAAAGGCATCGTTAAAGGTAAAGAGAATCAAGTGCCTAAGCCTCCTCTTCCGATGATGGTCATTCCTCCTCCGTCCGAAAGGTTGGAACCAGTTCCTCACACGCTTCCGAGCCCTCCTTCCCCGGCCCTCTCTCCTCGTAAGAGAAAGGTATTCGCGCCCGACGCTCTTCTTGACACCATTCAGCCCTCCCTGAAGCGTTCTTGCTTAGATCAAGCGGGGGGGTCAGGATCGCGGGTAGTTGATGCTCAAGACGTCGTGGATTTAGAGACGGAGAGCGTAGAGGATGCGGGGATGGCTCCTGAGTCTGTCGTTAAGTAACGTTTATTAACCTTCTGACACGGCCTAGTGGTCTTTCGAACAGTATGTTTTTGGTGTTCCTGTCGCGAGAATTGGGCTTTTATGTAATTATTTTTAATGCGGCCACGGTTGTCGCGAGCTATATGCTGTTTTGCTCTATGTTTTTGGTTTTACTTATCCGTCTGCTTGTTTCGTATACACTTATCTCGCCTCGCTCCCCCCGTTTTGTGTTTCGGAAAAGAGTAATTTTGCGAAAAAATAAAACGTAAAAGAGATGAGTGTTTCATAACTACGATCCCTCTTGTATAGTAAAAGGTAAAACTGACGGTGTTACATAATTTATGTGAGAATCATAAAGCATTGCAAACCATTCTCCTGTTAGCTATTGCATGAACATTACACGCGAGTCCTGGTCAGTACGTTCGCTCTAGCTGGTGACAGGGTTTCGCGCTTTAGCTCTTAGTGGCTGTTGATGCTCGCGAGGTTTGTCCTGAGCACTTGTAGTCGCGAACCATCAGGACAGTTTTTCTTCGGTATGGTTGCTGCAGAGAATTTCTTGACTTTGCAGAGATTATCTAGGCATGACGTTGCTTTTGCGGGGGATATTAAGCACTGCACATGTAGAGAGGCATTCAGTATTTGGTCTTTATGTGGTTAAGAACTTTTGAAAAACGTGTGAGTCACGATGTGAACCCGTCCATGCTTTCGCGACCAAGGAGAGTTTTTTAGCTCAACCATGGAAGCTGGACACGCGACCCGGGGGGGTTTTTTAGCCCAGCCCAGTGAAGCGGAATCATGGCGGGTGAGCTCATTGGCGTAAACCCGTCCATGCTTTCGCGACCAAGGAGAGTTTTTTAGCTCAACCATGGAAGCTGGACACCCGACCTGGGGGGTTGTTTTAGCCCAACCCCGTGAAGCGGAATCATGGCGGGTGAGCTCATTGGCGTAAACCCGTCCATGCTTTCGCGACCAAGGAGAGTTTTTTAGCTCAACCATGGAAGCTGGACACGTGACCTGGGGGGGTTTTTTAGCCCAGCCCAGCGAAGCGGAATCATGACGGGTGAGCTCATTGGCGTAAACCCGTCCATGCTTTCGCGACCAAGGAGAGTTTTTTAGCTCAACCATGGAAGCTGGACACACGACCTGGGGTTTTTTTTTAGCCCAGCCCAGTGAAGCGGAATCATGGCGGGTGAGCTCATTGGCGTAAACCCGTCCATGCTTTCGCTACCAAGGAGAGTTTTTTAGCTCAACCATGGAAGCTGGACACGTGACCCGGGGTTTTTTTTTAGCCCAGCCCAGTGAAGCGAACTTGACGACTTTTGTCTCAATTGAAGCACTACCTTTTTAGGTGGACGAGCATTGGTCGACCAGGCTGACCTATTTCTTGATAACCCAGACTCGCGTGATAACGAATTGCTGGTTCCACAACCTGTACTTATCATGTCATAGTGATCGAATGTTTTTGGTCGACCAGGCTGACCTATTTCTCATTTCTTTTGGATCCGAGGGTCCTGTTCCGCTTGCAAGATATTGAATTATAGGGGTGCGCCAATCACCGACTGGCTCGTCTATCTCCATCAGCTCCACCTGATTGCTTATGGCGCTCTCAGACTTTACTACCCAGAAGTATTGGCTCTTTCCACCCTTGGAAATGATGGTAGAATTTCCATCGGGACGTTCCATACCCACGTACTGAGCCTGGGAACCTAGCTTCGCGAGTTCGTCAGCTCGCGTATTTTCTTCCCTCGATATTGCTTCAATCTCAAAATGCCTGAACAACGAAATCAAAGTTGTAGCTCTCGCATGATATATGGGGAGATTGCCTGTTCGAGCTTCGTAGGTCCCATTGATCTGATTCACAACAATCTGAGAGTCGCTCAGACACTTCACCATGTGAATACCTGCGTGAATTGCAATTTCCAGTCCTGCGATGAGCGCTTCATACTCTGCCTCGTTATTAGTGGCTTTGAATTTTAGTGCAATCGCATGGTCGACTTTATCCCCGGATGGGGATGTCAGGACGACCCCCGCCCCGCAATCGTCTACGTTTACTGCCCCGTCAATGTGCATAATCCATGTGGGGTGTTTTGGAGCTATATCATCTATTTCTAACTCTCTGAAACTTGTTTCAGCAATGAAATCAGCCAAAGCTTGCGCTTTGATTGCGGGCCGTGGTCTATAGACTACGTCAAATTCAGTCATCTCAATTACCCATTTAGCGAGCCTCCCAGAGGTTGTTGGCTTACTCATGAAAGATGGGAGTGGTAAATCTGTCAATACCTCGATGGGATGAGCGTGGAAATAAGGTCGGAGCTTACGAGCGGCTGTTATCAACGCGAGTACTGCTTTCTCAATGGGTGAATATCTGGTCTCGGACGACAGAAGGGCTTTACTGACGAAATAGACGGCGACCTGCTGCTCTCTCACCAATACTGCGCTTACCGCACGCGTTCCTGCCGCGAGGTACAGCTGCAAGCCTTCCGCAGGTACCGGTGACGCAAGTGTGGGGAGTTTAGCCAGATGTTCTTTGAGGCTCATAAATGCCCTTTCACACTCCTCAGTCCATTCAAAGCTTTTCGGTTTCCTCAATATGTCGAAAAAGGGGAGGTTTTGCTCCGCGAGCTTGGCACAAAACCTCCCGAGATAATTAACCTTCCCTACAAACCTTTGGACGTCATGAGTGGATCTCGGCGGTTGTAGATCTATTACAGCTTGGACCTTGTCTGGATTGACTTCGACACCGCGTGCACTGATCTGAAATCCCAGGAACTTGCCTTCGGTGACCCCGAAGACACATTTCTCGGGATTGAGGCTCATTCCGTACTTTCCTAGAGTTTCAAAAACTTCTGCCAGGCCGCGAGCGTGATCTGCCTGCTTCTTGCTCTTAACTACTATGTCATCTTCATAGGCCTCCACGGTGTCACCCCTTTGCTCGCTAAAGATCATGTCCACCAGCCTCTGGAATGTAGCTCCCGCGTTTTTCAAGCCGAACGACATTACTTTATAGCAGAAGGTTCCCTTGTCTGTGATAAAAGCCGTGTGCCCCGAGTCGGCTGGATTCATCATGACCTGATTATACCCAGAGTACGCATCCAAGAAACTCAGGGCTTCATGACCCGCGGTGGAATCTACTAACTGGTCGATAGAAGGTAATGGGTAGCTGTCTTTGGGACATGCCTTGTTGAGACCAGTGAAATCTACGCACATGCGCCATTTTCCTGTCCCTTTGGGATTTTTCTCTACCATTACTACGTTTGACAGCCACGTCGGGTATTGCACGGGCTTAACAAACCCTGCTTTTATCAATTTCGCGAGTTCCACAGTAGCAGCCGCGTTCTTTGGTCCTGCCTGCTTTCGCTTCTTCTGCCTACGCGGCTTGGCCTCTGAACTAATGTTCAGGGAGTGGGTCATGACACTCGCGGGAATCCCTTTCAAATCCTTTGGTGTCCACGCAAAAACATCCCGGGAGCGGGCGAGCAAGGTCTCAATCTCTTGCACAACTTTCTGATCCAGTTTTCCCCCTACATAGAGCTTCTCCTCTATGTTGGGGAATGGGGTGATTGTCTGTTTCTCAAACCCATCAAAATGTGGTTTGTGTCCCTCTTCTTCTTCTCCAGTATCTCGCGGCCTCGGAGAGGCACGTATCTCCAACTCGGCCTCTTCAAACACGTGAGACAACCCTGGAACAAATAACTGGTTAGCGAGCAAGGCCTTGGTGTTGCCCTTTTCGGATGATACGTAGTAGATACGGCTTTCCTCTTGGTTTCCTCTCGCGACTCCTACTCCGGTCGACGTTGGGAACTTAAGGCAAAAATGACAGATCGACACGACTGCTTCAAACTTACACAGAGTCTCGCGTCCCAGTATCGCATTGTAGGAGGATGTTATTGGGATTACTACGAAATCTATTTTTTCTGATCTTCTTGACCCAGTCTCTCCACCCAGGATGAGATCTAGGGTGACGACGCCCAGGGCCCTCACTCTGTCACCCGCGAAACCCACCAGTGTGGTTTTAGTAGGCCTGAGTGTAGACTGATCAATCCCCATTTTCTCGAACGCGTCCCAGTATAGTATATCGGCCGAGCTCCCTGTGTCCACGAGAATCCTTTTCACAAGTTTGGTTCCAATCTGAGCATGAATGACTAGTGGGTCAGCGGCTTCGACAGCCCAGGTATCTACCTCCTGTCGCTGAAAACAAGCGTGTAAGGCTCAGACTGCGATCTCGCGATACTATAGATTGGCTTTTTCTTGTGTGATGGTTTTAAATTTTATGTTTTGCTTGTTTGAATATTCAAAACGACTCCGAACAATAATGCAAATACAAATCTGAACAACAAGACGTGAAAAACTATATTGATTTGAAAACGAAATACAAATTTCAACAACAACACTACACAAAGAGATGGTGAGGAAGACCAACCTATCAAGATCCCCAAACCGATGATTGGTTTCGATGTTCGGAGTCGGCAATATGTACCAACTAATAACCAGTTTCCAAACTCTTATTAGTTCGTACATTTTGCTAAATCCGAACATCGAAACCAATATCGGTTGGGGATCTTTATAGGTTGTCCCTCCTCAACTTCTCTTTGTCTAGTGCTATGCTTGTTTACTAACGATTACAACAATGACTTAACTAACGATTACAACAACCACTTAACTAACAATTACAACAACGAACTAACGATTAAAACAACCACTTAACTAACGATTGGAAGCCAGGGTCGCCTTAACATCGGCGTTTTCCTCCTCCAACGTACGTATCTTCGAGAATAGATCTCTTATTGCAGCTAAGGAGTAACAAGGGTGTGGTGGATCGATCCACTCGCGGAATTCACAAATGTAACCACCAGTACCAGCGCATGTCCAGAACCTTCGAGCGAGGTTTCTTCGAGATTCTGAACTCCTCATTACCGCTGGTCGATCACATTTACAATAAAAAAGGGCAGCGTTGCTTGATGATGAACTGTGCGACATAGCGAGTGTTAAGAGACAAATGGTGAGATTGGTGAGGTTAAGAGAGAAATGGTGAGATTGGTGAATTGAGGTGAGTGCAACCCCCCTTTTATAGCTTCGTTTTTTGCTGTTGAAATATGACCGTTTCGTGCGCAGATGTTATGCGCACGCCACGGTCATATTTTAACGGTCTTCAACCGTGCGCAGATCTAATGCGCAAAGAATCACGGTCAAAATGCGCAAAGAATCATGTGCGCAGATCTAATGCGCATATAAGGCCTCCAAGGCGTTTTCGCGTAATTTCGATCAACTTTTTGTGACGGGGAGACCGTATACACACTTTATATGCCTAATAACACTAGTTTGTATAAGTTTTTCAAACATAATCCACATCGATGTGCTAGACCCTTCATATCGCAACTATTTCGAAGAATGAAAGACTAGTGAAGGTTTACAAAGGAGGTGTTACTCGAAGAGCTCGAGTTTTTGACTCGAAGTTACCAACAAAGTTAAATAGCTATAATATGCATTGAAAACAAGTTTCATTGCATTCCGACGTCGTTTGGGCATCGAACCGCCTATTCTCGACCTTAACAGGCCATTAGGACCGATAAGGGTTTTTTTGCGTTTTCGCGTATTTTCGATCAACTTTTTGTGACGGGGAGACCGTATACACACTTTATATGCCTAATAATACTAGTTTGTATAAGTTTTTCAAACATAATCAACATCGATGTACTAGACCCTTCATATCGCAACTATTTCGAAGAATGAAAGACTAGTAAAGGTTTACAAAGGAGGTGTTACTCGAAGAGCTCGAGTTTTTGACTCGAAGTTACCGACAAGGTTAAATAGCTATAATATGCATTGAAAACAAGTTTCATTGCATTCCGACGTCGTTTGGGCATCGAACCGCCTATTCTCGACCTTAATAGGCCATCAGGACCGATAAGGGTTTTTTTGCGTTTTCGCGTATTTTCGATCAACTTTTTGTGACGGGGAGACCGTATACACACTTTATATGCCTAATAACACTAGTTTGTATAAGTTTTTCAAACATAATCAACATCGATGTACTAGACCCTTCATATCGCAACTATTTCGAAGAATGAAAGACTAGTGAAGGTTTACAAAGGAGGTGTTACTCGAAGAGCTCGAGTTTTTGACTAGAAGTTACCGACAAGGTTAAATAGCTATAATATGCATTGAAAACAAGTTTCATTGCATTCCGACGTCGTTTGGGCATCGAACCGCCTATTCTCGACCTTAACAGGCCATCAGGACCGATAAGGGTTTTTTTGCGTTTTCGCGTATTTTCGATCAACTTTTTGTGACGGGGAGACCGTATACACACTTTATATGCCTAACAACACTAGTTTGTATAAGTTTTTCAAACATAATCAACATCGATGTACTAGACCCTTCATATCACAACTATTTCGAAGAATGAAAGACTAGTGAAGGTTTACAAAGGAGGTGTTACTCGAAGAGCTCGAGTTTTTGACTCGAAGTTACCGACAAGGTTAAATAGCTATAATATGCATTGAAAACAAGTTTCATTGCATTCCGACGTCGTTTGGGCATCGAACCGCCTATTCTCGACCTTAACAGGCCATCAGGACCGATAAGGGTTTTTTTGCGTTTTCGCGTATTTTCGATCAACTTTTTGTGACGGGGAGACCGTATACACACTTTATATGCCTAATAACACTAGTTTGTATAAGTTTTTTAAACATAATCCACATCGATGTGCTAGACCCTTCATATCGCAACTATTTCGAAGATTGAAGAGTATAGTGCGCAGTGGTAGAACGCACAGAAATTTCAGCCATGCGCTAAGGTAAAGCGCACCTATTCTGTAACTTTTTGAATCTGTAACTTTTGGTGCGCAGGTGTAACGCGCACAAAAAATTACCGTTAAAATTTGTGCGCAGCTACATAGCGCACTTTTAGTTACCGTTATTTTGTATCGGTAACTCCTTGTGCGCAGAAGCAACTCGCACCATATACATAAATTCCTATAAAACCAACGGTTTGAAGGTGGTGATTTCTTCATCCATCTCAACTAGTTCATCCATCTCAACTAGAGCAAAAATCGAAGTTTCCCTACTTAATCGGTAAATTTTTCTTTTGTTCATTATTGTATATGCTTTGTTTTTTGTATATGCTTTCATGTTTATAACTAAAGTTTTTTTATTATTTACTTATTTGGAAGAACATAACTACGAATATGGCATCATCATCATCATCACCAAGACGTGTGAAGCCTGACCCTCCACAGATAATGTGTACTGGTACAAAAAGGTGTCGCCAAATGTGTAATGTTTACGTTAGCAATGACGAAGACATGCCTGACCAGTATGGACGAAGGCATTATGCATGCAATTGTTTCTTCGGAATCAGGTTTATTGATCCAGAGCATACCCCTACTGCTTTACGTGCTATCACGAAATTAATCATCAAGAAAAAGAAGAGTGACAATAGAGTGAAGGTCCTGATGGAAAGGTTTAAGATTAAAGAAAAAGAATTGCGGTTGATGGTTTGTAGTATCGTCTATGCTTCCGACTCCTCTTCCTCTTCTGCCGACGACGCCTAAATCGTAGACATCTAAATTTATGAGCATTGTGTACTTTCATTACGTACTTTCATTATGTACTTTCATTGTCGCTTCTTTGTCTCTCGAACGTGTTAAGAAATTCCAATGCAATCTGATCCATTCATTGTTATATAAAGCACAATTACACTACTACCAAAATAACAAATACGAAACATTAAAAACCAAGGCATTACAAACTAAGAAATTCCAATGCGTCTTCTAATTATTACATGACAATCTCACTCAGTCAGATATGTGAACGGGTTCGGTCCCTCCTTTATACATGAATGGATCTGGTGCCCGACCATTTGAAATGCGGTACTCTCGATACATCCTCAAATTGTCCCCATATGTTTCTTCCCACCATTGAATGTTTGGATCTACGTGTTTCTTCCACGAACCGGGAGTATGCGGTAGTGGCGAACCAACCATCAACGCCACCTATATAAACACAATCGACTTAAGATATTAAACAAAAAACTATGATTACACAAGTATCAAGTACAATTGTCTACTTTACTGGTATGAAGTGGTCACGGTTGCCTACGTGTGCCATGCCGAAAATCTGTCGTGGAGGATCAGCGTTTTCTGTTCTACACCTTAGCGGTAAGCAAAAGGTCGGAGCATCCCAACACAATAACACGAGGCCAACTTGGTATAGGGTGGCAAACACTAAGCCCATCAGTGGAAAGTGCAACCAGTACAGTTCTGAACAAGGGCTTCTGCAATGGTTAACTTGGAGAATAAGATCCTCCCAAGTACCCGGACGAAGACGACGACGAATAGGCTCGTACAATTCTCGGTTCTGAAGCATCTCCGTTACCAGCTCACGCCGAATGTTTCCGTACTCTTGTTCTTTTCTTCCCAGAAGTAAGGCCATCGACCTATAACCACAATGTCCGTCAGAACGTACCTGTCTAACATCTGTGATGTATGGAAGCCAAAAATCATCCAAATTGTCAATGCCGAAGTCAACCCCCCTATGAATGAGAGGAACACCAAGTTCTTCAGGGCACTGATCGAAGTCAGTGTAGTTTTATCCTTCAGGCTGTGATAGGTCGGGCATGGGTTGAGAATGCAACTCCTCGGCCTCAATGACCACGGGAAGTGATGTCGTTGTTTGCTCTTTAGGACGACCTGGTCGTTTTGCTCCTGTATTGTTTGCCTTCTTCTTTCCTTTTGATTTCTGCTTTGCCTCCTCCTTCTCATACTTCTCCAGCTCTTCTTGTTTGTGCTCAAAATAACTCTTCTCTCTCGATTCCTCCTTGTCATTTTCACTGTCATCCTCCTCCTTTTTAGGACGACCTGGCCGTCTTGCTCCTGTACTCTTCTTTCCTTTTGATTTCTGCTTTGCCTCCTCCATCTCATACTGCTCCATATCTTCTTGTTTTATGTCATCCTCCTTGTCATTTTCACTGTCAACCTCCTCCTTATCCTTGTTCTTTGCACCCTTTGGCCTACCTTTTCTTCTCACATTTGTTGGTTCTTTCAAGGTAGTTAGTTCAGGATGCTCCAAGTCCTGATACAACTCACCTAGCTGGTATGCCGTGCTTTTCTTCAAGGTTCCAAGTTCCAACTTGGTGAACATTTCATGCAGTCGCAACTCTATAATGTTCATTCGGACCTTCAGATTTGGGTCGTCTTCTGTTTCAGGAGTGTCATCCCAATGCAAATCCCTCCAGAACGGGTGAATGTCATCCTCAATCAGGGGTGTGTTTGAAATGATAGCGTGTGCAATTTGATGGACGCACGGCAACCCAAGACAGTTCCTCACCCAATGGTCGGTGCATTGTTCAGGAAATTTCCCCGTCAACATGATCTCATAAGTAGCCAACAAATGATCAAAACACCTGTATGACACTTTGTAGAATAGTCGGGAAAAAATAGCCCTTCCAAGCGGATGCATGTTTGGATCATCAAAATCAGTTGGTCGTTTGGAGAGAGACATGTTCATGCTCGCCCTAATTGAATCAATCTGAAGGAGTACTGAATGATGGATCCGTACGATCACTCTGTTAAAGCCCCCTCTGCTGGAACCAATAATATCTTTCAAAACCTTGTGCATCCCTTCAACTCTAAAAAACAGTTAAGTTGGTAAGTTCAGAAAGTACGCCGTTATGATATAATCGTCTTTAACTAAAAAATATCAATATTTACCTGTTTGAAGTCCTCGTAAGGAAATGAAGCTTATGATCTGTCCAAGCCCTCACTATACTTGTCTTGTGAGGATTAAGCCATGTTCTCTCGACGTATCCCACAAGGCCGCTCTTCCAAGATCTCTTCAACTGTTCGAGCCGCAGTTCATAGGTCTCTTCAGTAGCTGAGCAAAATAGTCCCCAACATTGTCCTGCAAAGGCTTCCACTTTAATTTGTCTCTTTAGGATGGTCGAAGCATGTGCCTCAATGTTGTGTTTGATATGCACCCAACACAACAGATGTTGAACTTCGCTCCCAAAAACAGTCTTTATCCCTTTTATCAGCGCGTCTTCGCAATCTGTCATTATAGCCGTTGGCATCACTCCCAAATCTATGAATAATGACTTCAATTGAATCATTATCCATGTGTAATGATAAATCCTTTCCGCTTTAGTGAATGCATACGCGATGTTGAACGTCTTGTGTGTACTGGTGAATCCAACGATCTCTACGAGCGGCATTTCATATCTATTGAAACATTAACATATATCACTACAGAACATATATCATTATCCGAACTAAATATCGACCAAGGTATTGTAGAGACTTACTTGTTTGTCTTGTATGTCGCATCGATAATTACCACGTACGGGTACTTCTTCAACAAACGCAACGACTCTTGGTTAGCAAAGAATAATATTGCAACCTCTCCGTTTGTCGTGTCTCTATGTGGGTGAACTACGTAGTCGTGGTCTCGCAAAAACTTAAGCGACCACTGTGTCACGTTTAGCTCTCCGCGATCTTCGTAATTCACCTTCTGCAAAAAGTTTGCAACTTGTCTCCTTGAAGTAACATTACCAGGGTACTTCTCCCTCAATTTAGAGATAATTTCTTTTGGCGTCTTGCGTCCAGTTCCATCTCTCCACCGCCTAGCACAAAGCTCTTGCTCCTCCGTCATTCGACCCATGAATGCATTCCCATGAAAACTAGCAAGTAGCACATGGTTATGCCGACCTTCTATCACACCTAAAATCCATTTTTCTCCTGCGACCCCGGGAATGTTTTTCTTTCGCACTGCCAGTAGCTGAAATCTACACTCACACTTCTTCGACTTCGACTTTCTAAGCCTAGGAACAGCCAACTCTGGATTCTCTTTGTTCACCTTTGGCCTCCCAGATCTTGGTTTTCCAAATCTATCGCACACAATACTTATTTGGTACGGACTTGAATTACGCGTTACCAAAGCTATCACTAACTCCTTTCCTCTATCTCTCGCCCACTCATACAATTCTTGCGGAGTATCCCAATATTGTGCGGTTCTAAAATAATCCGAATAATCTTTCCCCTATACGTAATTGTAGAGCGACAATTACACTACTACCAAAATAACAAGGCAAAATACGAATCATTACTTTAAACTAATTAGGATATCATATGAAACTAATTAGGCTATCATATGAAACTAATTAGGCTAGCATATGAAACTAATTATGCTAGCATATAAAACTAATTTGAAACTAATTACGCTACCATATGTTTCAAATTATAACATATTATACTAACCACAAATTCACCACTCGGATCCCAGTCGCCGAACTCTTCGTCTTCTAAGAAACCATCCAACCATTCGTCGTCGTTCGGGTCGTCTTCCTCTTCTTGTGATCCGCTATCCCAATCGTGTTCTTCATCACTATCTTCACAACTTTGATTAATCAACTCTAACATACGAGAGTTTTGATTACGACGAGACATTTTGAATGAATTTGTTGGAAAACGAAGAGGTTTTGAATGAATTTGTTGGAAACGAAGAGATTGTGGCTTTATATAGGCACATTTATGACCGTTGTGGTCCAAATGGATGGATCCTAAACTGTAAAGACCCGTGCGCTAACCATCCGCGCACAAACCCAAACCCTTAAGCACCTGTGCGCAGAAACTAAGCGCACCCTTTTACATTTAACGGCTACTTTTTTCAAAGATTTCAACGGCTACTATGTTAGAGTAGTGCGCAGAAACAGGGCGCACAGATTCTCAACCTGTGCGCAGTAGTTAGGCGCACAAGTTGTTACAGACTCTGAAAATTTACGAAAAGTACCCGTAATACCCCGTAAAACACGTATGCGCATAAGAACTGCGCACAGATGCGTGCGCATAAGTTGCGCGCACAGAATCGCGTGCATATACGCCTCGATTCGCGTGCATATAGCCATAAAATTACCCCCTCTCTCAAACAACAACCCTAATTTCAAAATCGCTTTTGCCAAGTTCACCACACATTTGCACGCTGCCCACACATCTGCTCCCCGCCAAGTGCCTTTCTTCGTCCATAGCAACGAGATCTTGGACCTCAAAGTGCGGCCATGCTTGGATCTTTGAGATCTGGATGGAGACTAAGGTACAAATTAGGGTTGGGAAATCCAGATCCAAGAAGATATCGGAGTCAACTGTATGGCGATTGAAGATGAAATCAATGGATACTGTATTGGTTTGATCCTAGGACATAGAAGATATGCCTATGTTTTCTACAAAGAAAAAGAGGCGTTGTTTAAAACAACAACTCTTATGAATTCTTTTTTTTGTTTTGAAAAAACAATCCTTCACAAGAGGCGATGTTTTCAACAACAATGGCTCTTGTGTATTGTTCTTTATAAAAAAAAAATACTTAGCTTCTGATAGAGACGTAGTTTGTAACAACGTCTTTTCATCCTCCCAATTTTCCAAACCGAAAACATAGTGCCTATATCAGAAAATAAGTTTAAAACAAGGCTATATCGAGAATATTTTTATAAAGAAAGCTTATATCTAAGAAAAAGATTCCCAAATAATTGCTATATAATTTATGTCTTCTTAATTTTTGCCCTTAAACCTTTTAGTAACAGATTAACTGTATGTATACGAACACTCGCCAAGACATATCATTGCCGATCGCACTTTCTTTTAAACATTGTTAGAAGCTTATCAATTTATAATACTCCATATGGGTAGTTTTTAACAAAATTGAAATTAATGTTATAAACTGTAATGTCAAGAAGATTTAAAACTCAATCAGCTTATAAGACTCGTATACCTTCAATCTTTAAACTTTGTTTCAAATTTTATGAGTTAGATATTTTAGGTATTAAAGATACATAATTTTAATAGATACAGAATTCACGAAGGCAACCACAATTGCTCTTTCTCATGACATCGGATCCGTCGCCGGCGGCTAGACCTACATTTGCATTCTCGTCCCAGGAGGAGACTGACCAACTGAAGCGGTCCACCAAAAAGATGAAGAGAGGAATAACTGAAGCATTCAACCTATCAGCAGAAGAATTTCCAGTCCTGGGGAACAAAGATGGAACATGGAAAGGAAAAGGAATAGTATCGTACAAGGATACTGTTACTGGTGGGCATAATGATAATAGCATGACGGACTGGGATGATGGTTTCTGGGATGAACAGTATCAGGAGGAAGACATAATTGACGACAAGGAGGACCCAGAGTTGGACGACCCTACCTGTCCCATTATTCTCCTCTCTGCCATTGACAAGAAAAGGATCCGTCAACCTTGGAGGTCTTGAATCCATTGGGTCCACGGTAGGTCCGTGACAGTGACGGAATGAGATTGTGCGGACAAGCGTGTGTATACGCAGTTGGGCCTAGCACACAAGCCCATGAGGTTCCATCCTGCTTATATACTAGACCACCAAGTTCTCCACTTCCGATGTGGGATGTATATTCTCACACTCCCCCGCAAGTGCAACTGGTTCTGTAGTTGTTGACACTTGGATCTCGTGGAGCACAGGAACAAACCTGCTCTGATACCATCTTGAATCCATTGGGTCCACGGTAGGTCTGTGACAGTGACGGACTGAGATTGTGCGAACAAGCGCGTGTATGCGCAGTTGGGCCTAGCACACAAGCCCATGAGGTTCCATCCTAAAACCAATTGGTGATAGGAGGAGTAGCTCATGTGCTTATATACTAGACCACCAAGTTCTCCACTTCCGATGTGGGATGTATATTCTCACAGGAGGAATGCCCTTATCATAAAGGTCTTCGGAAAGAATGTTGGATTCATGTTCCTCCGGAAGAGCTTGCAGATGAAATGGAAACTGAAAGGAGAATTTGCTATGGTAGATATAGGAAATGATTTCTATGTCATCAAATTCAAGAACAATGACGACTTCAACCACATCCTGGTTAATGGTCCATGGCTGATTGGGGATAGTTACCTGACTATTCAGAAATGGAGACCGAATTTCATTGCCTGTGATGAGCAGTTGAAGAGACTCACAAAATGGATTCGTATACCAAATCTCTCCATGGAGTACTTTGATGCGGGGATTCTCAACAAGATTGGAGCACGGATTTGTAAGGTCATGAAGATTGATAAGACAACCAATGCCGCTGAACGGGGATGTTTTACTCGACCGAGTATTGAAATTGACATCACTAAGCCCCTCCTCTCGAAATTTCGTATGAATGGACGTGTATGGAGAATCCAGTATGAAGGGTTACGTATGATTTTCTTCAAATGTGGAAGGTCTGGACACACTTTGGGAAACTGCAGTGCTCACTCCCCGGACACATCAGAACAGATTTCAGAGGAGTCAACGCCGCCTGAGGTGGAAGAACTCTATGGCAGCTGGATGATACCGGAGCCTCCTGTGTTTGTTAAGAGGGCAACTATGCATCAGAAGCCGCAGTCACGAGTACAAGGAGAAACAGGGAAATACACCTCCGATCCACCGGAAAAAGCTCAGGCACCGGCTGCTCAGACGCAGACGAAACAGGGTTTGGGGCAAGATAAACCGGGTTCAGGACAGACAACAACTCGAAAGAACCCGGTCCAGGGACAGAACAGGGTTTCAAAAGCAGACGCGGGAAAATCCTCGGCACAAGATAAGGCAAGCACATCGGGCTCAGGATTCCACTTACTAGCTTCGATGAGAGATGACTCGCTAGAAGAGATATTTGCAGAGATAAATCAGGAAGGCACAACGGAGAAGGAAAAAAATAATGCTGAAAGGAATATTCAAGGAAATCAAAAGATATTGAGTGACGGACCGGAAGCAAGGAAAGAGGGAAAAACGGTTAAACAGGATCTTACAAAGAAAGGAATGAAGGAAGGAAATCAAAAGGGCAGTGAGAAGGAAAGCGAGAAGATTGTGGAAGATTGCCCTAAGATTATCGTGGAAGGAAATCAAGGCAATCCCAGCGGGGAAAAGATTGTGAAAGAATCTCCCGCTACGGATTTGGTAACTAACAAGATTGGCTCACAAGGAAATCCCCCTACTGGGCCCATCACCTCCTGTCAGGCAAACAACTCTTCTCTCCCTACTTCAAGAGAGGCGATTCTGAACAAAAACACAGCCTTGCACGTTGGAGTTCACAATAATGATCCTCCCATACGCAATGACTGCTCAATGGAACTGGATGTGCCTGCGCAAGCAACCGAAAGTGGATATGATGTGTCCATGGATCCCGGAATGGAGGTTTCAACTCAAGGCACGAGTCAGAATATGCAAGTTGAAGGAGTTGGAGTCGCGACTAGTGACACCAACATGGACACGTCGGGTGTTAATGGAACTGGAGCGTTGGACTGCTGAAGATCAGCTTCTATCCAAATTGTTTGCAATGATTAACACACCACTACGAATTATTTCCTGGAATACCCAAGGTGCGGGTAGCAGGGAATTTATGCGATCTCTGAAAGATTTGATCCGACTCCATGATCCGTCGATTCTTTTCCTGCTAGAAACGAGGGTAAGTGGCAGCCAGGCTGATAAAATCTGCTCGACTATAGGATTTGATGGGATGGTCCGCTCGGAAGTTGTTGGCTTCCGGGGCGGAATCTGGATACTGTGGCGCCGGGACAGAGTGCATCTTGATGTTACTGATAATCACACCCAAGTTGTATCTGTAACTGTCTCTAGAGCGGGGGAACCTCAGTGGCTTTTCTCAGCCGTATATGCAAACCCGGTCCCTACTTCCCGAGAAGAACTGTGGAGTCGACTGTTGGATGTGAATAGTTCAAACAATCTCCCGTGGTTGCTTATGGGAGATTTCAACGAAACAAAGTCCCTTGAAGAGCGTACAGGCTCTTCCGATGCAATGCGCAGAAGGTGTCAAAAGTTTAGCAACTGGATTGATGAGATGTGTCTGCTGGATCTAGGATATGCTGGGCCTAAATTCACATGGAATCGGGGGATTGATCCGATTACTCGAACAAGCGCCCGACTGGACCGTAGCTTGAGCAACCTGGAATGGAGGAACCAGTTCTCTGATGGTTCAGTCCGGAACATGGCCGCGAACCAGTCAGACCATTGCCCCCTATTGCTGAGTGTTCATGGATTTGAGAATTACAGACCGTTCTCTCAGTCCTTTCGATTCCAAGCCGCATTGCTACTTCACCATGAATTTCAGTCTTACCTTGCTAGCAAATGGAACCACGGGGCTCCTCTTGACTCAGCTCTCGAGTGCCTTGCTGCTAACCTCGAAGAATGGAACAAAACAGTCTTCGGGAATTTGTTTCGCAAAAGAGATAAGCTTTGGAAAAGGATTGAAGGCATCCGAAGAAACCTCTGTAACAATCCGGCGAGAGGACTCCTCAACTTGGAAAGAAAGCTTCGTCTGCAGGTCGACCTCGTGCTGGAGCAGATTAGCATCTTTTGGATGCAAAAAGCAAGATGTGACGCCCTGCTTAGTGGTGACAGAAATAAACGATTCTTTCACACCTGTTCAGTCATCCGACGGAAACAGAACCGAGTGGAAGCGCTTCGTACAGGGGAGGATGATTGGACCTGGGACAAAGAGGAAATTCAGAGTATGGTTGGCTTGCATCTTCAGAAGCTATACAGTGATGAAACAGATTGTACGGGACCCTTTGATCTGCCTCGTGACAGGTTCCCGAGCATCCCGCCCGATGACATTGCTAAACTAAACAGACTGTTCACGCCAATGGAGATTAAAGATGCAGTGGACTCGATGGGTGCCTTGAAAGCGCCCGGACCCGATGGTTTCCACGCGGTGTTTTATCAGAAAAACTGGAGGACTGTTCATGGGGAGGTCGAGAATTCAGTTCTGCAGATTCTTAACGACGGATACTCTCCAGCTTCTTTGAACCAAACACTGTTAGTACTCATCCCGAAGACCGACAACCCAGAAACTGTGAATCATCTCAGACCCATCAGTTTGTGCAACGTCGCCTTTAAGATTGCCACAAAAGCCATTGTCGCTCGCCTTAAGCCGATTATGAGAAAAGTTGTGGCCCCGAATCAGGCCAGTTTTGTGCCCGGAAGACAGATTACTGACAATATTGTGGTGACTCAAGCAGGGCATGGATGGAGAGACTGGGACACATCATCGATGAGGCCGTCTCGAGCAGGGCATGGAGGCCTATTAATCTCGCAGCTCATGGGCCGGGGATTTCTCATCTCTTTTTCGCCGATGACCTTATTCTATTTGCTGAAGCATCAGTGGAGCAAATGCGAGTTATTCGGTTCTGCCTGGATAAATTATGCTCGGCTTCAGGGGCTAAGGTGAACCTGAAGAAATCAATGCTCTGCTTTTCATACTCGACGCCCACAGATCTAGCTACTCGAATTAGCCAGTTTGGAGAAATCCCGACCACGGACGACTTGGGCAAGTACCTCGGTCTCAAAAAAGAAATTGTCCAAGACTTCTTTCAAGTATATTGTTGATCGAGTGGATGAGAAGTTAGCAGGCTGGAAGTCAAGATTGCTGTCCATGGCTGGGAGAGTTACTCTCGCTCACTCAGCAGTTGCTACAATTCCCTTCTACTCAATGCAGACAACGCCTTTACCGATGTCAATCTGTGATGAGGTGGAAAAGAAAACCCGTAATTTTGTCTGGGGCTCAACGGAGGAAAAGAGGCGCATGCACCTGCTGAACTGGGAGCAACTGCGACGTCCTAAAACTGCGGGCAACCTCGGGATGAAAAGCATGAGACAGGTGAATTCAGCGTTTATGTCTAAAAGATATTTCCAGCAATTCTTTGTAAGCTTTCAGTTTATTAATATAAGGGTAATACCCTCCTCTTTGCACCAAAAAAAGATATTTTAGGTATTACGTACAAAATAAATGAAAAGAAAAATAAAAATAAAAGGATTACTATATAAGGTTAAGTCTAAATCAATGAATGTCAAAATTTAACTTTTCTACTAATTTAGATTTATTTAATATTTCTACTTGATGAGAGATCACTTATACATTTGTTTGGATCTATTTATACGTTTGTGTCAATCTGAATTCTACTTAAAAGTATCGTATTTTTTTAATAAAATAAGTTGCTTTTAATTGACTATGAGATTGTTATAATTTGAATGAAAAACGTTTTCATATTTGTCACGAGATATAGTAATTGTATAAGACATGTATTTTAGGAGATAATTGATTTCATCTTTTATTTTGCCAATTCAAATTTTGTATTTGCTATATTCTTTGTTATTAATTGTATTCAAAATATTAAACTTAATTATGTAACAACATCACTTCTTCATTAACCTTTTTCAGATAGAATTATATTATATACAAAATTATTATTCATTGACGGACTCATGAACTATATAAATTCGCACAAGACGCGGAAACTACACTAGAAGTTCAATAGACTCGAATTCGGGATAAACTTCTCTCACACATATACTACTGGACTAACATGACTTTATATTCATAATGGACTAATTTACATATTAAGCCTAACTTTCAAACTTGCAAAGAATTACAAAATTATTATCGTGTAACCAATTGTAACCGTTAAGAAGTGTTCTCGTCTAGAAATGAACTAGCGTGTGTTCTCGTACCATGTACGGGGTCGCATGTAATAAATATTTTAATAATATATTTATATTTTTTACTATTAATTAGTTTATAGATTGTTGTTTATACTTTATGGTTTATAATTTATAGATTATAGTTTACGATTTATGTTTTATAGTTTAAGTTCATTAATAACTCAATTTAATTAGATTGATAAGATAATAAGAGATAAACACATATATATACTCCATCTGTCCCGTTTTGAATGTCCCAAACCTCACTTTTTGATAGAATTAAGGCAAAACTGAAGTACAACTTTTAGCCAATCAGAACACACCTAAAACCCAAAAAATAAATACAAAACTAAATTAAAAAGGCAAAAACCTAAAATACCCCTACCCTCAACCTCCCATTTCAGATCTGGGTCTAGATTTGAAAACGCCATGGAGGTGGTGCTCAGCCAACGACGAGGTGTTTTTCGGCGATTGTGGACAACAGATTGAAGGCCGACGACAATCTCTCGGCGAACCCTCTGCAAGACCCATTGAAGGGGAGAGAGAGAGAAAGACGGTTTGCCGGCCTCCATGGATTCAAGCTATACGAGCGTCGGAACAACCTCAAACATCGGCTTCTCATGATTAACCCTCAAAACGCGTCGTTCTCGACCACTAGAAAGCCGGAGATTCTCTCCCCTAGCGTTCTTGATTTTCCCTCGTTGACTCTCAGCCCCGTTACGCCGTTGTCGGCTTCCGGAGAAGACGATCAATTCGACAGGTCGTCGCACTCGTCGGCCAAGGAAGAGAGAGCCATCGCCGGGAAGGGGTTTTACCTTCACCCTTCGTGAGGTATATGACAAAGAGAGGGAGGTGAGGGAGGTGTGTGCTTGGCTGCTACGGAGAGGAAGGGAAAGAGATGGGGGTATGCAGAGGGAGGGAAAGTGGATAAGAAAAATTAGGGTTTTAGTTTGGGTTATTGAAATGGGCTTAATGATGAGTTGAATAATAGGCAATAGGCTGGTATAAAAAATGGATTAGAAGAATTAGTAGATTAATTAAATTAAAATAATAAAATTTGGGTAGTTATTAATTAAAGTATGGGTTTGTGAAAATATATTGAATGTTTGAGTTGTGTAAAAATGGTGAAAATTGATGAAAGAAGGTAGGAAGAAGATGATGTAGATGGTTGATTTGATTGATAAAGTGTTATTGAGAGTATAAATGAATAAGATTATAAGGGAGTAAAATAATATGAGTAAGGGTATTATGGGAAGAAATCTATGTCCAAAAAAGGAAACGGGACAATCAAAAGGGGACGCCCGAAAAGGAAACGGGACAATCAAATGGGGCCAGAGGGAGTATAAGATAAAGATATAATACGATAAAAGATAAAATTTGATATTTCTTTTTGTAATATAACCTATTAGATATCTTTTTGATTTTTTTACTAATTTAATTCAAACATATATATCAAAATATAAAGTCGGATGATGTGGAAGATGACATGGTGGATGATGTAGGATAGCTTAGAGGTCGACACATAGGCAAATTGAATATAAGGGCGACATGTGACAAAACAACGTTCTGTTTTAGTATATGTATAGATAGAAGATTATCACCCAAACTTTTCCCTACATATTACGTTTGAAATCATAACATTATTAGAATAATCTACCTTTTATATTTTCAAGGATTAAATTAGTTATGTGTCAATAAAAGTAAATTTTAAATATTATTGATCTAAGTTAGGTATTGGGTATTAGCCTTAGGTATTGGGTATTAGGTATTGGGTATTGGGTATTGGGTATTGGGTTTGTGTAGACTCTCATTTTACGAGGCGTCTTATTTGACATTTCTTGCTATTTAACGCACATTTGGGTTTGTCATAGACTAAAAAAAGTCCATTACTAAATACAGCCCCGGTGCTTTATTCAAACGCAGCCTGGTTTCTCGCGTTATGCGAGGGGCGTGTTTCTCGCGTTACGCGAGAATAGCAAAAATATTAACTTTTAATCTCGCGTTATGCGAGAAGCACGTCCCTCGCGTAACGCGAGAAGCACGTCCCTCGCGTAACGCGAGAAACCAGGCTGCGTTTGAATAAAGTACCGGACTGTATATAAGAATCGTGTAAAAAAAGACTAGGTTCGTTACTAACTAAAAAAAGACAAGGTCCGTCACGAGCCAAAAAAAGGCAAGTCCGTCACGAACAAAAAAAAGTAGATCCGTCACAAATCCTTTTTATTTATATTTATTTTATTTCCGTAATATTGTAGATAATTTGAATACGAGTCCGTATATATAAAATTATCCAAAACGGACATCGTTTACCCTTACAAAAGCCCTAAAAACTAAACAGTCGTCTTCGAACTTAACGCAAACGACTGTTTATATAAATTTACTTTTTTATATATTATAACTATGTATTATATGAACTTGAAACTTATATACTATAATCATAAATTATCATTTGATATTATTAAATATAATTAATTTATTACTTATAATATAAGGTTTATTCATGCATTATTTTTTAAATATTACGAACTTAATGCCACGACTGTTTTGCTTTTGATGTTTTTGGAAGGATAAATAATGTCCGTTTTGAGCGAATTTTATATGGACGAATTCGTATTGAAATTCTCTATAAGATTATGGAAAAAAACAAATTGATCCACGACGGACCTACTATTTTTCTCTTCCGTAACAGATCTAGCATTCTTCTGATCCGTGAGAGAGGTAGTTTTTTTTGGTCTGTGATGAATCTAGACGTTTGTATAATTGCAATTTGATGTGTACTGAATAAAATCTTTATTTTATGTATATATAGACTGGTCCATTGTGAAGGGAGAAATATACATCATATTACCGTATATCGCGTCGACAAACATTTCGATCTCACCGGCCAAAATTATTCTATGTACGAGAGAGATCAAATGAAAATGGATTGGTGTGCTTTAAACTTCCCACCTCTAGTTTTAAAAAATTGATTGTTTTTTGCTTTCATATCACTGCAATAAAATCCCAAACTGGATTAATTAACGGGTGCCTTAATTTGGATTTGATGCTTAACCTTTGTGGATAAAGACAGTTAATCCCACTTAACATACTATAATAAATAAATAAGGGAAGTGCATACCGAAAATATTAATTATTGAGCCGTTATTTTAAACGCCATTGTTTAGCGCTTTTCAATTTGTAAAAGAAAGTCTTTGAACGCTATCAACACTACAAGAAAAAATGCTTTTAGCGACAAAAAGAGTCGTAGCACTACCTGCGGGTAGAGTTCAAATACCGGGCTAAAAAAAGCGGGTTAAAGAAGACACCCGATAAATAACTATCCATATGCGACTACGGATCAATTTTTTTTCGTAGCACTAATCACAAATTTCTTTTTATTCTAAATGTTAATAGAGTGAACAATTTTTTAAAGTGAACAATTTTTTAAAGTGTACAATATTCGTGCAACCAGGTGATGATCCATTGATCCATATTCATCAATTAGTGTTGTTCATATAACTAGTTCAGTTTTTCGTGCTCGTACGAGTTTTATAAAATAATACATTAAAATTTTAATAAATAAATAACTTAGGTTAAATTATTTTATTAAATAGATTTAGTCCATTTACCACAAATAAATTTAGTTTAATTTTTAAAAATCATTATTTAATTTGAATTATTACCTAAATAGCTAAAGTAAAAAGATGATCAATTCTCTAATAATAAAGTTTTTGAATTAGTATGATAAAAAAATTTAATAAAGAGAGAGTTAATCAAACATTGTTTAAATACTTAAATATATTTAGTTTAAAGTATTTAAAATTTATGAATTATAAGATGAAATCTTTCTATATAATTATTAAATAACTCTTTGTATATTAAATTACATAAAATATGGTTTGGAGAATTTTAAAAATAGAAATAAAGAAGCATAGTATCTTGCATATCTTAATTATCCTAAAATATGCATTTACACATATTTATAATTTTCCTATTATATTATTCTTTTTATCAAAAAGAAAAATGATTGAAAAATGACATGTGGCAAAATGAATATTGAAATGACATGTGGTGGTTTTAGTTAGGAGGTGACATGTGGCGAAAATTGATAATTGCTTTACTAGTTTAATAGTAGATTGAGTAGTGATAGTTAAACAATGGAGTTGATTTATTCATGTGAGTTTAATATTTAGGATGTCTCTATTTTCACGCGCTTCATATGTTATTTTCACGCAAAAAAGCACGTCTAAAATAGGAGTCCAGAGATAGCACACCTATCTTATGCAAGCAACGATGAACAAGGGTAAAGACGGAAAAATATGACAAATCCTGTGAAATACACAAACATTGCACGCTTAACATAGGCGAGCAAAGATTAAATATTTAATCGAAAAACAATTGAGGTTTTTGCATAAAACCACCCCTTATTTAGGCCAATTTGCATGGAACCAACCCTTATTTTCGTATTGATTTAAAACCACCCATTATTTCATTTTTTCTTACAAAATCCCACCCCGGACTAACTTCCGTTAATATTTCTGTCAAATATTTGAAATGACCATTGTACCCTCGCTTTTCTAAATTTTTTACAAATTTTACCAAGTCAACTAACCTCCTTCAGTCAAATCCAATTTCTGATTTGGGATTTAGGGTTATTAAAAATTGTTGATTTTCATCTAATAAAAACTCTATTGCAAATAAATTGGCTAATTGGAGCATGTGTTCCATCAGATTGAGAAGAAACTTTGACATCTTAGTTATTCAATTGGGCTATCAAATGTAATTTGAAGAGGAAAGACAACCCTCTGTTAATAGCTTCAGAAGACTCCATTAATGGAGAAACAAGCTTCCCACTCACTCATATTTCTCCGATTTAAAACTCCCTTCAACTTCCTCTCCGCCCCGACAAGCTTCGCCACCGTGAGGAGGGAGCAGGTGCATGACGGCCGTGGCGCTGCAGTGTGCGAGTAGGAGTAGCGGTCGTCGGCGCCGGAGAGAGAGCTCCTCCTTACTCAGACGCTGCTCAGAGGGGAGTTTGAGATTGATGTGCTGCTTCTACCTCCCGTGGTTGATGTCACCGTGATTTTCACCGGGGACGAATTTGGCGAAGAGACTCGCTTCACCACCATTGTTCTTCTTCTTTTTCTGCTGCTGGATTTCAGAAAAGAAATTTTGATGTGGGCACTTTTAGCTGGAGAACGGGTCAAGAAGGCCTACGGTTGAGAATTTTGATGTGGGCACTTTTAGCTCTAAGTTGTTGCCTCTTGGATTTCTTGTTTCAAATTGATTGATTGATTTGGGGATATATGATGTACTAAGAACCCTAATTCTCAAACAGTTTTAATTTATAATTTTATTAACTTGTAATAGCAGGTTGTTGACTTGGTAAAATTTGTAAATAATTTAAAAAATGAGGGTAAAATGGTCATTTTAAATATTTAACAGAAATATTAACGAAAGTTAGTCTGGGGTGGGATTTTGTAAGAAAAAAATGAAATAATGGGTGGTTTTAAATCAATACGAAAATAAGGGGTGGTTCCATGCAAATTGACTCAAATAGGGGGAGGTTCTATGCAAAAACCTCAAAACAATTTCTTGGAAAAATAGTAAGTTTTATTTTTTAAATTTTTTTATTAAAATGTTTGGTCGCTTAAGGTAGGCGTACAAAGATTTATTTATTCTGGCAAAACGACTACAAATTGATTTTTTTTTTTAAAATTAAACATTGCTCGCCAAACTAGGCGTGCAACATGTGCCCGTTCAAAATTGTACACCTAGTTTAGGCGTGCAGGCTTTACTAAATCTTGTGGTTTTTTGGCTTTACTGAATCTTCACGTTTAGTGTTGAATAAAATATCGTTGACGCATTGTGTTAATATTTTGTGTTAGTTATAATTTAAATCAATAATTTTGTCTCAATTCCGGTAGTAGAAATATAGGCCCTTCCTAGAAAATAAATAAAAAGTTTACACGTTATGAATTTAAGAATTAGAAATTGTCTTAGTTTTCTCAATATGAAGAGACGCATTTTCTTTTGCCTTATTTTGTCTAAATCTCGGTATTAGAAATGACAGGTCAATTTTAGAAAAGAAATAAAAAGTTTATATAGGTTATGAATTTAAGAATTAGAAATTGTCCTAGTTTTCTTCATACAGGTAAACGCATTTTCTCTTGTCTTAATTTGTCTAAATTTCGGTATTAGAAATGATAGGTCAGTTATAAAAAAGAAATAAAAAGTTGATAGGTAATGAATTTGAAAACTAAAAATTATCTTAGTTTTCTTATTACGACTGGACTCATTTGCTCTTGTCTTAATTTTCTAAATTTCGGTATTAGAAATCATAGGTCTTTTCTAAAAAAGAAATAAAAAGTTGATAGGTTATGAATTTAAAAATTATAAATTATTTTAGTTTTCTTAATACGCGTAGTAGACGCATTTGCTTTTGTTTTAATTTTGTCTAAATTTCGGTATTAAAAATGATAGGTCACTTATAGAAAATAATTATGCAGATAGCTTAAAGGTCATGTTTTAGAAATGATATGTCTTAATTTTTTCTTATAGGCTTTGAATTTAAATTAATAAATAATTTGAAAATTTTATTATAATAGGGGGGATTATGGAGATACAAGTCAAGTTTGGGATAGTCTGGACGAAATGGTTAAATGGGCAGCGACATTGCAAAAGGCTTGTTGATTGTTTTGGTGAAAGGTCGCACAAGTCCATACGTAGTCACTTTGACATGCGATAAATTTGGTCCCCCAAAACCTAGGTTAAAGGGTTCAATGATTCGTGAACATAAATCAAAGAAGTGTGGTTGTAATTTTGAGTTGCATTAGTGTCGTATGAAAAACGAGTTCAATATTCATACGGATAAATGGGTCTTGGATGTCATACATGGCTCCCACAACCACAAACTCACTAGCCTTCATGGAAATGCATTCACCGACCTAATGACTGAGGAGCAGAAATGGGCTAGGGATAAGGTTGACGAGTGCAGGACACCAAAAATAATTCTTACCAGGATGAAGAAAAACGTTCCCAGGAAATATGACGTCAATGAGACAAGTATAATTTTTTTTGCAAAAAATTTATTATGAGGATCGTGGGGAGTTGACGGTTACGCAAAAAATATCTCAACCCCATTGCATATGCATTCATCAGACACGAGAAGTATTTCAATTACTGGTTCATTTTGAAGTGTCGTAGGAATCTGTTTGAGAAGTTAGAAGTAATGTCAACCGCTATGACGATAGATTGTGATATTGCTCTAATCAAAGCTATTAAAGATATTTTTTTTAAATTTCCCGTTAAAACATCTTTTGTGTTGGGTGCATATCAAAAACAACATCAAGGAACATGCCGAAAAGGTTATAAAAGACAATGAGAGATCTGTTAGGTTTGTAAACCAGGTTTGGGCAATATTTTGTTCCACCACAAAGGAAATTTACGAGGAGAGGCTCACTACATTTAGGAGAGGTTGGCTAAAGGGCCTTGTTAGATACGCCGAGAAGCAATGGTTGACACTATACTAGGAAAACACAGTAAGAGTGTGGACTGGTCACACTCTTCACTTTTGCATGAGGACGACAAACATGTATAATCTGAACTTTGTGTAGTTGAATTTAATATGTATTTGTAAAAATATAAACGAATCGTATCACCGTGATAGGGGTGAGGGGATGCATCGTGTGTTAAAAGATATTATTGCATCCACCAGAGGCGGCTTTAAAAGAGTGACCGTTATGATCCACCGTTCGATCATCATTCAAGTGGATCAAATAAGGGCGTCAATGAACAACTCACTGAATCTAACACCGTCGAATTTCAATGATCAGAGTTTTCCAAAGCTGGAACAAATGGTGTTTTTCAAGGCTCATCCACTGAGTTTTGGCTTAGTGTTTTGCGTTGTTGTTCGCCATGTTCGATCGAATACCGAAGGATGATTAGGCCCGAGCGATGATCATTGGGTGAAAGACTGTCTTGGATTGTCTTCTATCCACGATATTGTGAACTCCATCCTTAAGAAGACCGCTCTCACACCGGATTCCATTCACAATTTCTAGAGGAACTGGATTGGGAGCTCGATCCAATAACATTTGCACGTTCCGACGACAATGTTGAGATATCAGTTCCACAGTTGAGATTGCGCGAGATGTGGGATAGAGTAGAAGATCGAAATTTGAACATAGCCACGTTATGGCGAGTGAACATTATGTGTCCTTGGAGCATCCAGAACATAGTACGTTTATGGAGTCGATCGAGGATCCAAACATAAAAGGCAAGGGAAGATCATCTAGTTTGAGGAACAAGCGTGATGAGTTTCCGACTAGGGAAAAGAGTCATGATGAGCACGTAAGAGATCAATTACTTGAAAATGAGGGAAAGGAAAAGGAGGAAAATGAGGCAAATGGGGAAAGCAAGCAACTTTCCATGAGATTGGAGATGAAGATATGCCTTCCCAACCCCAACTAATGGAATCACATTCATAAAATATGTGTGTGGAGACCAATCATGTAGCTGATGTTTGGCCGTGAGAATCCCTGATTCATTGTGGGGTGGACTTCAGGGTTAATAATATTGACTACTTATGGTATGACTGCATTTGACAAGTTGAAGATGTACGTTCAGACGAACACTGTGGATATCAATCATTGGCTATACTAAAGGGATTGACCTAGGGTAGATATCCCTTGATTCAGAGCGAGATGGCAGTGGAGTGCGTGTGAACCAAAAATATTGGGAGCGGATACGAGCACAAACACGTTTGGACATAAACGTGGTGGTCGTCATCTTATCTTCGTCTTATCTTCGTACCCTCCGTCACATACTGAAAATCC
The DNA here is from genome assembly GCA_029168935.1 of Oxyria digyna. Classification (NCBI taxonomy): domain Eukaryota; kingdom Viridiplantae; phylum Streptophyta; class Magnoliopsida; order Caryophyllales; family Polygonaceae; genus Oxyria; species Oxyria digyna. The sequence continues at coordinate 19,803,744 of JAPVLV010000010.1, read as the reverse complement.
GGATTATTACATCTAGTTCATGGATATGAATAGGAGTTGATTTGATCATTCTAATTGTATGACTGATTACATCACCATGTTTTATTCAAATGTGTTCTGACTTAATGCTTCCAAATTTCGAGTTTAAAATCTATAGCATTCTAAAATGAATTACAACACAAACTAAATGTCTTTAAACCATTGTCCATTTACAAACACACAAACCCAACAAAGTTCAAAAATTACAAACACAAAAACAGAAACTAAATGTCTTTAAACTATTAGTCATTACAAACGACAAATTCAACATAAACTGAAACAATCTGAAATTTAGTAAATCTAGATAGGATGAGGGTTCATTTCTCCCAAATATCGTGATTATCGTTCTGAAGCCACTTTTCATGAATTTCCATATTCTTCATGTGCATTCTGAGTTTCTTTTCCTCGACCAACTTTTTGATAATCTTGCCCGCTCTATGATCATATGGCTCTTCAAACCACTCGAAATAATCACATTTTTTGCCTATGAACACATGAAGGTGGGAAGCATAATAACGTCTTCTGTATTTGATAGGGTCAATATCGCCCATTCGGAAAAAATGGGCCTCAAAACCACAATGGGAAAGACAAAGCGGGTTGGGAACCACAACAAAGCTACCACATGACGAGTCAACCCTCTCGAATGAGCTGACATAAATATGACATTATTGACCAAAAACTATCATACTATCCAACGAGGCAATTAAAATCGATATCACAATATCAGAATCAAACTCTAGCTATCATAATCAAATATTTATAAAACAATCTATCATAATCAAACTCTAGCTATTCAGAATCGAACTACCTATCAGGATAAACTAATAAGGACACGGACTTGAAAAACAAACAATATGAAACAATCTATTTCATCAAAATATGCTAGTATAATACGAAACAATCTATAACAAAGATCTGAACAAACTCCAACCAAGTTGAAAATTAATCAGCTCACTGCCTATTGATTCATATGAAATTAAGTTCAACATTGTTTGGCAAGGCGATTTTGACAAAGTTAAATTTTTTTTTGAAAGGACAAACCATCACAAAAAAATACTAGTTATCAGAATCAAACATCCAACAAGGCTATGCATGATCGTAATAGACTCTTAAACCAACTTTATCCACACTATTTTTCATCTAAAACCTCACCAACCATTTATCGACAAGCATTATCTGAAATTTGACATAAACATAATATCTAGTTCTAGCTACAACTACAAACAATTGAGAACATGTCTACATGATATGAACTTTGTCCAACCACAATTAATTCAAACACATGGTACCAGATTTGGATGCTAGTCATTTTGGACGTGACTAAATCGATCAAATTGAACCACAAAGGTCAAAATTTAAAACTACAACAATTCACATTGTTATGCTATACAACCGCTTAATCAAATAACACGAGAACCTTTTCTCTCATCTATTGTTCTCGATTCTAGGTAATCCAAACATCAAGCCATATCCGTCATATAAGTGAGAACTCACATGGCGGGAAGGGAGGGGGGGTCAGGAGCGACACCGGTAGTGCTGCACCGAGATGCTTCTATGGCGCAACCTAGAAGTTACTTGGGTGGAATATGGGGTTTAGGTTTGGGTTTATGGTTTGTAGGGTTCGGTTTTATGCCTAAGTTAGGCGTACAAAGTTGAGGTGAAAAGTTATGGGAAGGGTTTAGGGTTTGGAGGGTTAGGATTTGAAGGGTTAGGGTTTGTAGGGTTAGTTGCAAGCCTAAGTTAGGCGCTCAGAGTGACAATGCTAAAATCGTTGTGCCTATCAAAGAAAATCTAACTAACCAACTAGTATAGCAGGAAAGCAAGAGTCGAATCCCAAGAAAATCAAGTAGTCTATTCTTAAGCAAATAACGATTACCAACGAACACACCAAAGGGGGGAGTTGTTGTTCTTAACCTAAGACAAATAAAAGTAACAAGTAGCAAGAGATATGTAAACATGTGTTTGCTACTAGATAAAGAACTCCGACTAGGAATTACCAAATCCTAGCACTATGAATAATACCAATAAACCTAGCAGGCCAAACTAGACAAATCAATAAGATTCAATAAGATAAAAGCGTGAGAATCAATATAAAACGAAATAGAGTTTAGAATCTCACAACCATACAGTCAAAGGCTTCTACCGTCATGCGAAACAAAGGGAAATTAGTTCAACATCGACATGGAGGCAAAACTAGGGTTCTTCAAACTAATCAAAGATTACCTAAAACAAAAGTGTTTTTAGGCTTAAATACTCCTAGGAAATAATAAATTCGAAATACGAAATAAAAGGAAATAGTATAAATAAATAAATAGCAAAACAAGATAAAACTCGGAAATAAATCCGGTGTTCAGCACGTAATCCGCGGGCGCGGAAATCAGGTCCACCCGCGGCTCACCCGCAGATCTTCAACACTTAAAAAATTCTGTGTGCTGCAAATCCGCGATCGCGGATCATCCGCGGCTTGCCCGCGGATTTCAGCATCAGCTTCGTCTTCTTTTCTCTTCAAGTCTTTTGTCGTCTTCTTACTTGGTTTCTTCAGTTCCTCGAAAGACGTCTTCAATCTTCACTACTTCTTCTCTTCAACTCCGGATCATGCAATTACATATAAAATAGCTCCCAAATGATCCTAACCTAACCTAATAATCACTAGATAATATGTATGAAATACTCTCTATCAAATTCCTCCATACTTAGACCTTCACTAGTACAAATAAGGCCTTTTATCCCTGTTCCGTATGGCCATTTATCCCGGTTTTGAACCGTGATATATAGTTGCGATATAAAAAACATAATATACCACAACCGTGATAAAAAGATCTTATAACCGTGATAAATGAGAAGGACTCACAATAGTAAATTGTTTATATCACGGCTTAAAACCGTGATAAAAGTGACTTCTAACCGTGATAAATTAGACCGTCGTGCATTATATGCTTTTTATACCACGGTTCAAAACCGGAATGTTCTTATTGTTTAACCGTGATAAATACTCTTCGTCCAATGCTGAGTTTATACCTCGCTTTTTTGAATCCGAGATATATACTAGGCAATTGCATGTGTATACATAATATTTTCACCCACTGTATACATCACATCTCATCTCATAACCAGCCACATAATATATATCACATGCCAAAAAACATATTTCATATAATTCACAAGAAGTTGTAGAGAACTACAAATCAAGTTAATATTATACCTGTATTTGCTAAGAATCAATGCTCTAATTTAAAAATATATTATCTCAAGCTAAAAAGATATTAATTAAGTTTGTATCTATTACTACTTGGAAGAGTTGGACTCCAAGAATTTAAAGCCCTTGCTGGTAATTGAACCTGAACACGATAAGATGATAGAGCATGTTAGATAAGATACATTTATATTTGATCTAAATGTATTGTAACTTCATTCTTATTCATAAATTTAAAAGGAATCCTTTCAGATTTGAAAGCCCATATTTGTAGTGCACAACCGGTCCGGACCGGACCGACCCGGAATTTTCCGGTCCGTCCGGTCCGGGTCTTTTTTGTGCATCCCTACATATTTGTAGCTGAAAGGTAAAATGACTTACTTAACTATCACTTACTTCATTAAAGAATTTCAACAATTCCCCTCGAATTTGACAATTTCTTGTTCATTACTCTCATTCTTTTTTCGTAACCCTGCAAAATTAAACAAAATTTATGAAGGAGATAAATTTAATAAAAACACTCTAACATTAACACTAAATATGAAGGTTGAAAACATTAGCAGCTAATAACCAATGATCACTTCATTTTCCTCAACACTCAGAATTTGCATTAGTTAGAAGTATTTCAACACATAAATAATTACAGACTAAATAAGTGCAAGACATATTAGAGCCACTATAAGTTTTAATGCAGAATAAACACAAAACCTCTAAAGCATATAAAAATAATAGCCATGAAGTAATAAAAACCAAGAACTAATGAAGAAATATCCTAAAAGATGCGGAATATCGAGAAAGCAAGATAAACACCATGAAAATTTGAAATTAAGAAGACACCCATAGAAACAAAAGGAAAAGCATTTAATCTAGACTTAAGACAAATATTTCTATTCCTGACTGAGTCAACACTCAACTATCAATTCATAGGCCTCGAAAAACAAAGCTTGGAAGGTTCAAATAAATTATTGAGGCACCCAAGCCGTGCATAAATTGGACTGAAAGTTCATCAAAAAACTGAACGAAGCACTATGAGACGAAGAATGTCACAATGAATGGAAAGAGAACAAAATTTCAATTGCAGAAAGATTTCACTCATCAAAGTAAGAGAGAAGGAACAGAAGAAGCGTGATATTCAATTAAAGTTCAAAAAATAATAAAAGCTCTCATGCTAACAACATACCATCCTGTCGTGAAATTCTTTGAACCCAACTCTGAAGTATACCGTAGCAAGCATGCATATGCAGGTTAATTGAAATTTAAATAGGTTGAACAAAAACTTCATAGACAATATAATCATGAAAATGCAACCCTACGCTATATGTGGCTAATGCCTACTTGCTACAAACCTCGGCAATGTTATATTCATTGAATTTTGACATTGAGAGTCCACATGGTCTTTCTCTCCGGCATCGAGAATGCCAATGGGTAAGCGGAGGGATATTTCATAGTTCATAATATCCAAATGAAGACAATGAATTCATCCAGTAGAAGTTTTCAGCTGAAAACTAACACCCAACTGTTTTGCCACCTGCACCAACGTACCCACACCCAAAAATACATACTCATATATTAACAATGGATGAAACACAAATTTGACATTTATTCCAAGTTAGTAATATTTATAGATGATGATTAAAAGGTGGCAAGTCATACACAAGACCATATTTTGCCACATGATCACACAATTCATTGTCAACCTTGTAGAATTTTCTCAAAACCTATCACTATATGTTTGTTAAAAAGTTCAAACAAAATAACAGAATAATATTCAATGAGAAAGCACCATTATGTGTTTGTAGGAAGAAAAAAAATCACAAGGAACTTGAGCATTCATGGTCTCTACTCTCTAAGAATCATATCCTCGCAGTTTCTTTTCCATTGAATTTTTGTCGAGATTGAGAAGAAACAATGATGTTTAATGAGAATGCAACGAGTTATATTCATATTACTAAATGGTAAAACAGTAATCCAGAATGGAAGATATGTTGATGGTTTTCACTAGTTATTGCAAATGACCTATGTAAAATACCAATTGGCAAGACAATGCCACTTTGTCCTGCTAATTAAAGTGCAAGAAAATTACTCGAAGGAAATATATTAGGAAAACAAGTGTATAGTGGCAAGGTGGCAAGGCCCCATGTATTTAGCACAGTTAAGGTAAGGTTTCTTCATGTAAATTATGTCAATAAGGCATCAGTAGTGCAACGAATATTTTAATATAGTTCAGTAAATGCACTACATAAATAAGCATTAGTGTATGGCCTAAAGAAATATAATTAAATCTCTACAAGCCAAATATATTAGAGCTAACAATGCAATATTGAAAAAATTAGACCAACTACAAATGACTAACTGAGAGTTCACCTTAAAGAGAGTTTGAGTCATTTGGTGACAAAATGTAAGAGGGTGCATAATGAAAGTCAAGTAAGTAGGTGTACCAGTTTTGCGTTTTCAAGACGTTTAACAACCACTATATATAGAATTATATATTCTTCAAACTTATCTTTTTCAATCTCCTGAACAACTTTAACTCCTTCCTCCTCTTCATGTTGATATATCTTAACAGAATAAGAGGACAAATTATAGAACATAAAACAAACCATTAGGGGGAAAAAGAATAAAAGAAAGAAAAGCAATCATCTTATCTTTGGCATCAGATAAGCCCTATCCTTAATGACACCATAACAAATTGTCTGAGTTTTTGGTCCCTGGCAAGGCTCATGTACTGCAAGACTAATAGTCAAATACTAATTCATATCCTTTACAACAAAGCTCAAAAGATAAAAAGTGCAATGAAACTCTCACTAGTCATGCAAAGAAAGGACCTTTTAATTGTGCATATTTTTCATGTAGCAAAAATTAATTGGGCTTTCAAGATGTTGCATACCTCAAAAATGACTTAATTAATGGCTATTGTGCAAGACGAATTGAAAACCAAATGAAGCTTGGCCAGGGTGATAGAGAAATACCTCTTCTGCTCTCTGACAGGGTGATAGAGAAATACATATCCCTAATCACACCAACTCAAATTTAGAGCAAGTATACAAATACGCCCAATTACAAGATGAACCGATTAGTGAATAGATCTGGGGAACAAACATGTAAAGGGAAAGCAAGCATTACACAGTGTAACACCGCAGGAAACAACGCCGATGAGGGTTGCGGCGGTAGCTACCGGTTGTCATTTATGGTCGGAATGAATCTTTGCAGTAACTAGTCGCGATATGAAAGTTGCAGGGAGGGAGACGAAATTGTGGCCTGACCAAGGACGATCGAAGCTATAGAATAGAACAATGATGATTGTAGCTATGGAGTAGAATAATGGTGATTGTGGCCATGGCGTTGAACAATGACGTCGAAGCTTGGAAACCTACAATTCTCTCGATCTCAGGGTTATGGGTTTTTCAAAATATGAAATCCAAACTACAATAAATGTGCAAATGCAATTGTATAAGAGATACTTTTATCAATGACTCTAAGGTATGCCACATAAGCTTAAAATAAGAATGGATGGCTGAGATTTCGTTTCAAGTTTTTGGCTTTGTAACATACCTTGAATTTTCGTAGGAATTACAAAAAATGCCATTGGAATTCTTTGAATTTAAAAATTGACAGAAGGTCAGTGGCGACTTTACACATTGCTTCCTCTCTTAACGCGTTTTCTGAACCATCCTTCCTCCCTCGTCTCCAACACGCCTCCGCCCTCCGACGAAACCTACACCCTCACAAATCACAATCCTCAACTCCACCGCCCATCTCTTCTTTCTCATTTTGTTTCTCCGCACAATCCCGCTCAGATCTGAAACACACAATTCCAAAGAAAAACCTCGCTCTCTCCACCGACAATGGCGTCCTCTGCTCCACCAAGCCTTCCACTCTCCGTCCTTCAACCCACCCCCGCTGCCGGTTCCTCCGCCGAATCGCAACCACCGATCGCCACTCCCGCGCTTCGGTTTAAGATGTTGGAAGGTAAAGCTATGATTCAAGATACAGATATGCCTATGAAGATGCAGATCCAAGCAATGGTCTCTGCTTCTGAAGCTTTGGATATTTATGATGTGTTTGATTGTAGATCCACTGCAGCTCATATCAAGAAGGTAACAAATTAATTGATTGCATTTGGTTTTGGTTAATTTCTGGAGGGTTTAAGTTCTGACAAGCGTCTTCTTCTCGCTCTCCATTTTCATCTCCTTCTTCTTCCTCACATTATAAAAATTCAGTCTTTATTTTATTCTGTGTCCAAACGGTTTGGAAATCTGAAACCCACCTTCTGAATTCTTTTTTTATGAACTGGGTTTCGATTATGTTAGCAGTCAGGTGAGCTGATTCCGCGGAGCGAGGGTTCAAGTTGGGATGTTTAGATTTGTGTTGGATTCGCTTGTTTTGTTTTCTCGTTTTTTAATTCGATTCAATTGGTTAAATGGGCGGTGGTAGATTTGTGATTTGGAAGAACATCCACCATGGCAGTGGATATCAGTGAACAACTAGCATAGAAGTTCCTTGGATGTGCTTTATGGGTGGGGATATCAGTGAACAACTCTATCATGATGTTTTGATGTCCTAAATTTTTTTTATTGTTTGCTTAGAAACAAAGATGAAACAAAAATTATCATTTCCCAACTTACCCATGATTAGCTCCTCTAATAGATGGCCTTTTTTTAATGGTGTTAGCAATAGTTTAGTTACATTTTTTCGAGTATTAGACGATTAGGGAAAAGCATATATGCACGCTAACCCTAAAATTTCGCCCAGCTTCCTACTCCACATGTATGTCTCTCAGGATTCAGTAATTTGAGATTCAACTATACGCCAGTCCTCAACATCAGAAGGTTTGTTTTAGGGTTTCAATTTTCCCTAAATTCAAGTTTTGATTCTCGTTTGTGATAATATCGTTTAATGCGTTAGGTTAGGTTTTCGAGTCTTTTGAATCTCTATCTGCGTTGTGTCAAGATGCAAAATCTGATTTCAGTGGTGCTTTTTTTTAGGAGTTTCTTTCTCTGCTTCAGCATATAGATTCTTTCTCAGCATGTAGGGTTCTTGTTGAGAGTTGGGAGGTAACGTTATTCTTGACGATGTGTTGTAATTTATTAATGAAACTTAACTTGAATGTTGCATTCAATTGGAAGAAGAGAGTTCTTGATGCCTTCCTGTAATTCTGCCCAATTACTGTTGTTTACAGTATCAATGGAGTTTTATAGGAACTCAATTGATTTCCTTGCTGTTGTTTTACATTTTAGGATTTAGTTTATATAGTTGCATTTTAGAAATGATAATTGAATTTTCTTGTATACGATTTGATGCAATTGAGTTCTGATTTGGTCGGATGGTTTCATGATTTAGGCATTATGCTTTGCAACTGATTTTTTTCTGTATGCGATGCTTTCTTATGGACATGGAACATTTTTACAACAGTTCGCTGATGCTTTCGGGGTTCTCTTATGCTTTTGATGTATATAGGAGAGTTTTTGCACTATCCAGTGATGTGTCATAGACTTGTAGTATATGTACTTCGAGTTAATTTATCTAGATTTTATGATCTTTTTCATTTATTAGATTATTTTCATAAAATAAAACTTAGTTGCTCCATAATGTCAGTTTATTATTGAATGGTTGAGTTTATTTCATAGCTTTTATATGAGTTGCTCCATTTTCTTCCCAGACAATAAATGACTGGTATGATAGAGAGATTGATGAAATTAACGAGCCATATCGTCCAATTCCATCGGGAGCTATATCTGAGACTGAGATCTTGTTGGTCTTAAATGATTTAAATTCATTAAATTTGATCAATATGAAAACTGCTTGCAGGTGCTTTCTCAGATATGGTTGCTGCTACTGGGGGGGGGGGGGGGGTCATGGCCTTGCTGGTTTGCTGGATGTGTGGGTATGTTTCATTTTAAAAGCATTTTTATCAGAGAATGCTATCCTTCACTTCACTTTGATATGGGTCATTTCTCATATGAGAAAATATTGAATTCTGAAAAATAATGTGATCCAGAATGTGTAGACTGACTTGGTAGGAAAGAGCATAATTAACAAAAAGCACAGAATGACCTCATTAGTAATGGATTATTTGTTCAGGGTAAAGCTTAGTAGCTCACAAAGTGACAGTGGACTGGTGTTTTCCTGCTACATGCTCAGTTCACTCATGCTTTCTGTTTACTGTTTCCTAATGAGCTGATTTTATGCATATTATATGACATCGTATTGACTTGGGAGCGAGGAGAATAAATAAAACTGATCATCTTTGGGTAATAATGGGTATGAAATAAGTAACAGTGCTTAATATTCCGTAATCAGTATATATCATGATTGTGGTTAGTTTGTTTTTTATGGAGCGAGGAGGATAAATAAAACTGATCACTTAGGTATGAAATGGTTAGTTAGTTAGTGAAGACCTTAATTCTAACTATCACTAACTATGATTTCATTATTTAGATTATAAAATAATCGCATAAAGGGAAGATTAGGATAAATGAACCGAAATTTAAAATTCTCCACAAGGGAACATTAGTTGGAATATAAATATGGTTAGGATTTGAGAATCTAAATGTCAAGATTCTCAGGCGGCAATTTTTCCATCTTCTCATCTCCCATGGCTTTCCATCATATCAACTTCGAAAAATTTTCCCTTTTATTTAATGGCAAACCATTCCTTTATCTTGTTTATTTCTGAAAAAATAGTCAGCGCAATCCGAGAAAAATCTCTTGAAAATGACTGCAATACTGTAGTAAATAAGCTCAGGAATGAGAGTAAATGATTTCACTTAAATTGAGTTTGTATAGTTGGTGTTGTTGCAAAGCTTTGATCTTTATACTAAGTTTGAGAAAATTTGGGAGAACTATGGCCAAATAAGGGCAGATTCCAAATTCGTATACAAAATTGTGGCAAATATTTAGGGACAGATCCTAAATTGGGAGAACTTTGTAGTCCATTCAGTGGGTTTGCTATTTTGGGTGCTGTTTCATTGCAATACTTTGATCTCAGTGGATTTTAATTCTGAGGCATTCTGTGCTTGGATATCTTGTTTGATTTTAATCCATTTGGTGGTTGCAGAGAGCTAATCTTAGTTTCTCCTGGTATAGGCTGTTTGGTTCCTAAGCTTTGCTTCTTATCATGAACCTATAAGAGAAGTGTGGTGCTTCATATGTTCTCTGTTTTGTTTATGTAATTTTGGTAGAATTAATGTTTTGTTGTTGTAGCTTTGTAGTGTACTGATTTGTTGTGTTTTGTTGTTGTTCCTACTGGTGTAGGTGTAGTTTTGGTGTTGTTGTACTGAACTGTCGATCTGTTGTGTTTTTTTGCTGCTGACTTGCTGGTGTAGTTGTAGATTTCAGGTTGTTGTTGTTTGTAATTGCTTGTTGATGATGTGTGTTGTGTAGTCGTGTAGATGTAGATTTGCTGGCGTGAATTGCTTATCGAGCGAATTGACGGCTGTGATGTGTCCGTCGTTGGCATACGCGAACACGATACCCTTGCTGAGCATTTGTATCAGATCTTTAGTCTCCATTTGTATACAAATGCATCTTTAGTCTCTTATACAAATGCATTCTCATATTTCTTAATTATTTTTCTTGTTAATAATATGTTTTGCTGAGCATTTTCTCCACACGATACCCTTGCTGAGCATTTGTATCAGATCTTTAGTCTCCATTTGTATACAAATGCATCTTTAGTCTCTTATACAAATGCATTCTCATATTTCTTAATTATTTTTCTTGTTAATAATTTGTTTTACTGAGCATTTTCTCTCCAAATCTTTTTTTGAGATTCTTTAGTCTTGTATCAGATCAGAATAGAGCTTGATGGGATTATTTTAGTAAGAACTTTTTTTGTTAACCTGGCAGATAAGTGAGGAGGAAATAAAATTCCTGAGAAAAAAGAAGATCCTAATGATGACGAGGTGGTGTTCGAAAAGTTGTTTCATCCTAATCTTAAGCTTCTACTGATCACTGAGGGATCGGGAGGTTGTAGGTTTCATACTAAGGTATGTTTGTCAACTCTTTAATACATGCTCAACTCTGAATTTGGTTATGATTGTTTTTGAAGTACATACATACTGAATAAGATAAATGTATGAATCCAATTTGTGCAGAACTCTGGATCTTGGTTATGATTGGTTTTTAATTAACATACTGAATATGATAAATGTATGAATCCAATTTATGCATAAATTTAAGGACAAGGTTGTTGCTATGAAGGTGAAGCCAACTAATACTACAGGTGTGTCTCTACTTAATTATTATACATGTAAATGAATCCTGAATGCTTCAGAAATCTTTGCAAATGGATCATATGATAGGATTATAATACATATCATAATTGATTGTGGTTGTGCATTTGTCAGGATGAGAATCAGTTAAGAGAGGCTCTGTTTTTTGCAGACGGGTGTGGAGCAGTGAGGACAGTTTCGTGCTAGATGAATTCATTTCAGCATATTCAAGGTGAATACTTCATCACTAAATGCTTCGTGTGTAGAGCTAATATAACACAATATATTTTACTTCTTTTTTCAAAGTTCAAACACATAGGGGCTTCCTCTGTTCCTTGTTTTCTGATGAGGGAGTTCTATTACATATAACAAGACACTAACATCTTACACAACCTAGAAGATGTTTTTCATAACTTCTTCACTCATGACAAATGGATCTTCCTCCCATGGTCGTTTGACAGCCTAGAAGATGCAAAGGAGACAGAAAATAAATAGCAGAGTCACCCTGGCTGAAATGACATGATTAAGTAGTGGGAGGATAAATTTTCTCCACACTATCACTTGAATTTTAATTTTTTTTATCTTAAAACAACTATCATTCTGCTTGTAAACATGAAGAACTGAAAGTTAGACCTTATCATGTGTTTCAGGACTTCACATACTTAAATAGTTTGTAACTTTGTTTTCTGATCTTCCTTAGCCAAATATTTTGTGTTAATGTCTCTAATGATGTAGGATCTTTGGTTGAGCAGTATCTTCTGATTCTCTTCTTGCGTAACAAAAATTATATGTTGGTTCTTAGTTCTCTTGCGGTATAGTCAATTTGTCAGGTTTTGTGGGGATTCCTGGAATTTTAGATCAAAAGAGTGGATCATCATTCTTTTATATATTTACCTCCAAATGATATTTGAGAACTTAGCATATGGCTACTGCATGAGTTTAGCTATTATGGTCCAAAATTCTGTTATTATGCTTCTCTTTAGGGTGTGTGCAAATCTTTAAACTTCCGAACACACTGGATGTATAACGTCTGAATAAGCACAAAAGTGAGAATTCTTTATTTTTTTTTGTGTTAGGAAATTGATCATTTTTTATTGAATTGGTCAGTTTTATTACAAGAGTTTTTTAACTAGCAGACTTTTCACTATTTCTTTTGTTGATAATGAGATTTTTTCATACAAGAAAACAACCAAGCTTTGATCTCTCTACATGATAAAAAGTTAGCTTGTATAAAGTGGGTAATAGGAAGGTAGTCTGATTATTGAAACTTCTTAAATGTTTATGCTTGTTTCAGCCAGTTTGTTCAGTTCACTGAATCAAGTTATACATAGAAAAATATCTAAGTTTTTTTTTCAGTTCGTTGTTGATTTTCACTAAATGTGCGGAATTATTTAACCTGGAGGTGCTGCTTCTGCTTTGGAAAATGCACGCATCTCTCTAACTGAAGTAGAAGAAGTTATTCATGTTCCAGGAATGGTGAGAATTTTCTACTATAATCGTTCTTTGAGTCTTATTATTTTCTTGTTGCATACTGTTGGTTACTTTTCAGGTACTGCTTCTGCTTTGGAAAATGCACGCATCTCTCTAACTGAAGTAGAAGAAGTTATTCATGTTCCAGGAATGGTGAGAATTTTCTACTATAATCGTTCTTTGAGTCTTATTATTTTCTTGTTGCATACTGCTGGTTACTTTTGAAATCATGACAAGTTGATCAAAATTTTCCTCTTGGGTCAGGGCCCTGAAATTCATCAATCAGATGCTAAAAAAAATCATCAATCAGATGCTAAAAAAATCATCAATCAAGTCACTGGATTTACCAACAATGGCAATTTCTTCTTCATCATATACACAAGGACATGCCATATTCTTAATTAATTAGTACTAATATGACAGTTGACACATTTATTTTTGGGTCCTTAAACAGTTAAAGGCATTGGCAACACAAGTGGAGGACGAGCATTATAAGAAGGGAGTGATCTACTCGCGACTCAAAAATATATCAAAAAATCTCAATTCACATTGTCACCAAAGTTGTTGCAAAATGCTACGAGCTCGGTCATTGGGTCTTTGTGTGTTTCTACATTCTTTGTCTTTTACTTTTCGCTGTGTTGTTGCATATTGTAATTTATTTATAAGTTGATTGTGATTCATGTACAGATTCACTTAAAAAAAATTCCTAGATTGTATTCTTTGGTTGATGTGTATAAAAAACAACAAGTTTTTTAAATTATGTTGTTGACATTTGAATTATATGCTTATTTAGTTTAAAGATTTTAAATTAAATTACATTTCTTCTAGCCGCAGCTGCTTAAGATTCAAGTTTCTTGTCACAAAGTAAGTTATAATTAATGAATTATTCTTAGAAAATAAATGAATGATAGGATTTGAAGTATTAGATGTATTATTTACTCTCTCACTAGAATAATGAAGATTTGTGAATTTAATATTAGTGTGGAGCACATTGTCTTCGAAATTAGTTCTAGGAGGTTTGTTTTGCTTACCTAACAATGTGTTCATATATTATATGTGTGATAGTTTTTGTCCATTGTGCAATTATTATATACAAATATATGAGCATTGAGTTGATCTATATTTTTTGAGTAATGAACTCAAGCATCTTCTAGATAAGAGATCAAGGCCAGAAAAAGTCTTCTTTTCAAAGTGAATGTGCTCTTGTTGCATCGGATTACCAAATGGTTCGCGAAAAGGGCAAAAGAGTACTCGAGGAAGACTAAACAATTAAAATGTAGTCACCATAGTACTTTAAGCTCTTTGAAGAAGCCTCAAGAAGTAGAAAAATTGGTAGAAATTGACAAATTACTCTACGATTTTCATGGAAAGTGGAAATTTCTTGGTTTTACATAATAAGTATGGTGTAAGAGATACAACAGAGAAAATATAACAAGTTATCTCCATTTTGTTTCTCCATTCATGCGAGCTTGTATATATGGTCAATTCATTAATATGGTGAACTGTTCGTTCTTTCTATTATCATAATCATAAATGTTGATTTTGAATGAACATTTTTTGATAGAGTACCAAATAATTATATTTTTTTATTTATAAACTCGTTATCATAAGTATTTGGTATAGCCCGTGCGAAGCACGGGCCCCGGATACTAGTTAATAGAGAAATGATAAAATAACACACAGTCGGATCTAGGCACATTTACGGATCTCGTTCGTCCTTTATAGTCGCGTGCAGCGCGTTCTTTTCCTTCTCCCACTTGGAAACTCTTCCGCACGATCCAGCTCCCTACTCGATCTCTTCCTCGATCCAATTGTCTCCCTACTCGATCTCTTCCTCTCTGGTTTCTCCTCGATTCTCCTCTGTGTATTCTCTTCCATTGATTTGTAAGCTTTTTCTGATATTGTAGACTTCGATTTCTAGGTTTTCGAGGTTTTTTTACTTGAATTTGCTTTCTTCTTCAGTCGTTGTCCGATTTCTAGGTTTCGCCATGGATCTATCTCTAACTCCGACGATTGGAGGTTCGTCCTTTTTTATTTTCAAGTTTCATCGGTTATTTTAGTTTTTCGATTGAGTTTTCATCATTAATTCTTACGTTTTGATTTAGTTTTCTGTTTGATTTTGCTTGAGTTAGCAAGATGGATGAATCTGTGTGTATGTATCCCAATTTGACCTTGTTTGTTGAAGGAATTGTCATGTCTTCATAAATTCAAAGCATAAAAGCATAATAATGTGGAACAAATTAATCTAGGTGTCGCCATTGATCTATATTTGTCGTGTTGAATTTTGTTTTTATGTTTCGATTTTTGTCACTAATTTTAGGTTTTGATTTAGTTTTTGCCATCGATTCTTAGTTTTCGTCGTTGTTGGATTTATGTTAAATTATTTCGTGCATGTATCTCTGTTTGATTTTCCTTCGGTTAGCAAGATGGATGATAATTTGTTTCTATCTAGCACTTTTAGGCTTTGTTGTGGAAGAAGTTGTCACTCCTGCATAAAATCAAAGCACAAAGGCATAATAAAGTAGCACAAATCAATGACACAAATGAATCATGACACTTTCACAAATTAGTCTAGCACAAATCAACAATATTATAGCACATACGAAACAGAACATATAATTATGAAACTCCCAAATAAACATGAGATGTATTGTAGCACATACAAACAATATTCTATCACAAATCAAATGTATTCTAGCACAAACAAACAATATGATATCACATATGAGTTAAATTCTAGCACAATCAACCAATATCCTTTTTCCTGTGAATTCGACTTACTACACTTCTATTTGTATTTGGTTTATGAATTGTTGTCTGAGATTTATAGTTGCATCAATGTAAGTGGTGATGATGTTGTTTTGATGAAAGATTTTCTGTCTTTCATAAAGGAGAAAAAGGATATGTAATTGAAGACTGTTCAGAACAAGCTTTCTTCAACTTCTAAGTCGAATGCTAGTAGATTTGAGTCACTTCTTTGTCCGAAATCAAGTGAAGTTCTGATTCATCCACCTCCTTACACAAAGAAAAAGGGCAGACCAAGAACAACTCGCCTTAAAAGCATTGTTGAGGATATAAAGGTTAATGCATCAAAGGAGAAGAGGTGTTGCAACATCTGTAGCAAGACAAGACATAACAGCCGCACTTGCAAAAAAAGTTGAATCCCTCTCAATAGCTACAATTAATACTTGAAGCAAATTGTTTAGCTTTTAAAGCACGTTGTTTAGCTTTTGAAGCACATTGTTTAGCTTTTGAAGCACAAATGTACAATGCTAAGGTACAAATGTGCAATGTTATAACATATTTATTAGTGTTCTTATAGCACTAATATTCCTTCTTAAGTTGAAGCACATTTACAGTTTTGTTTGGCACGTATCCCTTAAATGGAGGCACAAATACAATTACTTAAAGCATGGTCAATATTATAGCAACAATTTCAGGCACAAATACAATTGTGTTCAACACCTTCATTTTAAGCACCTTATACATAGTAAACCAGGCACAAAAAGAGCATATACAACCCATTTTAAGTTTAGCATACCCAATTTGCTTGCAAGTATTAACACTAAAATTAGAAATTTTAAGATTCAATGTTTCAAAGTAAGAAGTACAAAAAATACAGCCCTTCAAGGCATTCACTTCTTCTTCTTCTCATTCTTCTTCTTCGACATTACATCTGCCACATTTTTGATCTCATTGAATGTGGAATCAATATAGAAGAACAATACTTTCTTCTCATGTTTAGCATACCTCCAATATAGACGGTGACCAAAAATCAACTCCTTGCAAAGAACATGATCACCAACAAGCCAGACTCCAGCAAATGTAGATCCATGGATGATAGGAATGATGAAACGATGAAAACAACACTTGATAAACAACTTCCTTACTTTCTTTTCTCTCATTTTATTTTTCTGCACTCTTATTTTTTTTAAATCTGATTTTTTTTTTTCTCAGAATGAATTTCGGATTTTTTTTTTAGGGTCGAGTAGGAGAGGACTTACAGTGAGGAAACCGTGATCGGTCCCAAGGATGGCGATCACTGTTTGGCTACAGAATGTAGCTGAACCTGTGCTTCAGTGCTTTCCTCCTGTCCATAAACACACTAAAAAGAAAATCAAACGGAACAAACACACAAAAGAAAAGAAAACAATCTCAAACCTCGGGTTGCCTCCCGAGTAGCGCCTTATTTTATGTCGTGGCTCGACATGAAACTCAATCAAGTTCTCGTACCAGGTTCCCTAGGAACTCTCTCTTTCAGCACTTCGTTCTTGAACCACTCGTGGAAATGTTTGAACTTAGAACCACGCCCTCTAGATACTTCCTTCTTGGCACAAATTTTTTTCTGTTCTCCCCCACACTTAGTTTGGTCAGGCGGTTGTTTAAGCTCTATCTCAGTGTCCTACACAATAGCAGACATAGGCTTTCGCCCTGCAAAATTAGTTCGGTGGGGCTATTGCCCAAAAAAGGAGAAGGTGACTTATCACTCTCATCTAGGACCTTCTTGACCTCCTGCAAGTTAATAGCTTGAACACCCTCTATGTAGGGATCCAATACGACATTCTCAATAACAAAATTTGATTCTTCCAAACAAGTAGGATTAATCACATTTATGCAAGACAAAGACGTATCATGAATGGGACTCATATCATAAATATTGTATTCCACTTTGTTCCCATCAAATTCCATACTAAGGGTTCCACTACTAACATCAATCTTTGTTTGAGCAGTTTTCAGAAATGGCCTACCTAACAGAATAGGGGCAGCATGCTTATCATGATCCATGTCCAAAACAAAGAAATCCGCAGGAAAAAACATATTATCAACTTTCACAAGAACATCTTCAATTACCTCTTTGGGGTACACATTAGAACTATCAGCTAATCGAACAATGGTTCTTGTTGCATGCAATGGTCCTAGCCCTAGCGACTCATACAAAGAATAAGGCAAGACATTAATAGATGCACCTAAGTCTAGCATAGCTCTGTCAAACTTAGTTTCACCTATAACACATGGAATACTAAACATGCCAGGGTGACCACACTTCTTACGCATACGCCTTTGAAACACAGCAGACACATGCTCATTCACCTTAATCTTTTGTTTTTCTTTTAATTTCTGATTTCTTTTGATCGTGCATAATTCTTTCAGAAAATTAGCATAACGAGGAATGCTCTTAACAAGTTTAAGTAATGGAATATTTACCTCGCATTTGCTGAAGGCCTCGAAGAGATCTTTGTCGTTCTCCAGCCTTCTAGTGTCCTTCAACGCCTCAGGGTAAGGTGCTGGTGGTTTTAAGGAGCTGAGAGGAGGTAAGACGGGTCGAACGTAAGAATCAGCGAGTTCAGCATCAGATCCGCGGGCGCGGATTGTTCTCTGCAGAAGCTTCAGGGTCAAATCCACGGGCACGGATTTCCATCCGCGGGCACGGATTACTCTCTGCAGAATGCTTGACTCTTTCATCAGTAGCCGATCCGCGGTCGCGGGTCCAAATCCGCGGTCACGGATTCTGTTCGTCTCGCTCATCTCTCTCTATTTCAGTCCCTGTTTCAGCTACGGGCCTAGTTTCTAATTGCTTACCACTCCTTAGAGTCAATGCACTGACGTTTTCTCTCGGGTTTTCTACCATATGAGAGGGTAGCTTTCCCGAATCTCTTTCTCTAAACTCATTAAACGCCTGGGCCATCTGTCCAACCTGCACTTCAAGCTTTTGAATACTCGACTTCGTATCCTTTTGAAATTGCATACAGTTGGGCTTGTGGTGGAGGTTGTTGTTGTGGTGGTGGTTGCAAGAGGTGAGGGTTTTGCACATTTTGTTCCCCCATATGAGATTTGGATGATCTCTTGTCCCTTGATTGTATGTATTAGCATAGGGATCATATCTCGGTCTCTGTTGCCACCCTCCTATAGAATTTACCTCAGCGTTTGGATCTTGAAGTTGTGGGCAAGAATCAGTAGGATGTCCTGTATCAGTGCACAATCCACATGCGTTTACTTGTTGCTGAGCACCACTCTTCACCATTAAGCACATCACCATATCTTTCAACTCTTTCATCTCATTTTCCAACCTAGATGTTGATTGAGACTCTACTGCCTTGACACTTTCTCTCCTGCTGAACTGTCTAGAGCCCTCATATAACTCATGGAAAATCTCTTGAGCTTGAGCTGTGGTTTTATTCAGGATGTTTCCCCCACAGGCTGCATTCACCATACGACGCTCATCATCAAGCAACCCATTGAAAATATAGATGATGCGGGGATAAGCCGCTGTTGTCCGATCTAGACACCAAACATCGAACAGAAACTCGAATAGAGAAGAAAGGCGGAATTAGAATGAGATGAAAGAAGGATAAGTCGAATGATAGGCCAATTGGAACCAAATCAAACAACGATAAAACCCCTGAACTTAAGAACAAGAACCTTACCGAATGATGAAGAAACCCCAACGAATGATTACAACCAAACACAATGACTATGGTGGGTCAAGGCACCTGGAGGATGCTCTATGGAGTCCCTATAGCACCAACCTTATGGAAGAGATTGACACACACAAGTACAACTAGGGCGAGTTCAACAACTATGCACACGGGGCACTCTTCTCACAAAAGCTCTCTTTTGGGAGGAAAAACGATAAACGTTGTATTCAATATCAAAGTCTGGCGGGGGGGCTAAACAAGAACTAGGGCAAACCTTATATAGAGTCAATAAGGTGGTCAATTACAAGAAATAAAACAAATAAAAGTATTGCCAAAAACATCCTAAAACAAATAATCCCGAAAACAAATTAAATAAGAAAAACTCACGTTCTTCTTCCGCATGTAAGATAGCGATCGCCATGTGGATCCGGCGATCGCGGTTTATAGCAATTTGGCTACGGCTTTTGCACTTTAATTAAATCTTCGTGAGAAGGTGGCCATCGCCATAGAAATCCCGCGAACGCGGTCGCGAACGTGTCACCAACAGCTCTTTTTCAAACGGCTCGTTTTCTCTCGTCCGAGGTCGGAATTGAGTGATTCCAAATCCCAGAGTTTCGTCTTGAAGTCTAGTATATTTCATCTTCAGCACTTGACTTCTCATCTTGACTCAAACCGGATATCTACGAGCTTGAATGACTACCATACGAGCTCGAGCTATTATAAATGTCTTCAATGATGGCTCATAGCGATCTTTAGCCCTTGCTCCAGTAGTTAACACATCTCTAGATTTAGGACGAGACGTCCTTGATGATAGCTCGGATGCTCTTGATGGTAGCTCAGATGCTCCCGCATCATTCTCCCCTTCTTGAAAAGGATTCGACCTCGAATAAGATTTGATATGAATGATAGAACGATCTTCATAGGCGTCATCCTCTTTGATGCACAAATTCCTCTTGAATGCCTTGAGTGCATAGCTCCACCTTGAGGAACAAATTTGATGTTGTGGGGAATCCTTGTCTTCCTTCATTCTTTTAGCTCTTTTATCCTTGTCCTTCCTCTTGTCATACTCATCAGCGACCTGTGAAGGAATAATAGGTGGCAGAACAACAATTCTAGCATAGAAGGGTAAGGAATGACGATTAACAAAACCATCATGGGCGACTCTCTTATCATACTGCCATGGATAATTCAATAAAACTTGACAAGTTTGCATAGGCACAACATCACATGAAATAGTATCATCATAATGTCCTAATGTCATGACTTCCTTAGCATGCTTGTTCAATTTCACATTAAAACAATCATTCATCCAATGCAGTTTTATAGGACTAGGGTAGAAATTTATAGTAAGTTGCAATGTAGTATTCAATTCCATGTTAGCAATTTCACTACAATTACCTTCATCAATTTTCATGTTGCAATCCTCAACTTTACCTAGACAATGAGTTTCTCCTATAATTTCATCACAATAAGCAGTTTGTACATGCAAATCTTTCCTATCAATTGAATCAACATGCTCATACTCAATTTCAACTTCATTATCTAAATCAGTTTTAAGATCATCAACACAAACAACATCATCAATACTATCACCTTTTTCATATTCAATCTCAATTTGTTCTAGGTGAATAAGCATATCAGGGCAGTCATTAATCATATGATCTTTCCCTCTACATTTGAAGCACTCAATATCTCTAGCTCTAGTAGAAGGGTTAGAAGTACTCCCCTTGGGTCGAAGTTCGGCTCGTGGTGCAGCCGGAGGGGCGTCACTTCTTGGTCTATCCCTATCTCCTTGTAGCTCCTTGGAAGAGGCATCTCGTCCATAATAAGAATCCTTACGTCCTTGCTGATTTTTCCAAGTGTTGGAAGAACCATGTGCATTCCTATTACCTTGATTCCTATACTTAGTCTTCCTTTCCACTTTGATGGCTAAGTGCAGCAACTCAGCCATAGAACTATATGGAAACATTTCAATTTCATTAGCCAAAAATGAATTGAGAATACGAAGATACCTTGCCATTGTCGCTTCTTCATCCTCAATCACATTGGCCCTGACCATGGCTATTTGTAGAGCATTGAAGGTCTCTTCTACTCCCATTGATCCCTGTTTCAAATTCTCAAGTCGTTGTAGAAGCTCTCTAGTGTAGTGTGGGGGAATAAATCGAGCTCTCATCTTCCTCTTCATTAGATCCCAAGTAGCAATGGGATAATCTCCATTTCCAGCTCGTCCTCTCACTAAGTTGTCCCACCAAACTAGAGCATAGCCATAAAACTCCAAGGATGCAAGTCGCACCTTCTTATGCTCGGGGAAGTTGTGACAATTCCAGATCTGCTCAATCTTCGTCTCCCACTCTATGTAGACATTTGGATCACACTTGCCCTCAAAACTTGGGATCTTCATCTTGATCTTACCAACTCCATCTTGCTCAGGCTCTCTTCTCCTTCCTTGGTACCCTCCTTGTTGGCGATAGGGTCGCCATCCTTCATTCTCATCATATTCCTTTTCAAAATATGCATCATCATCTAAAGCCTGAAATCTATCAAAACGGTTAGTAGCATTGTATCTATTAGGATGACGTAAAGGAGCATTAGGAGTATGATATCGCTCCCTTGGAACTGGAATTTCAGCACCCCTGGGGGGTACCATGTTGGCGTCTATGATGAAGCTCCTGTCTGATTGTTGTAGTAAGCCCACTAACAAACCTTTCACTAAACTTGTCCAAGAAGTTCATCAACTCTGGGGTGACAGGGCTGGTCGTCGGGTCCCTTGGGGGTTTCCTTTTGGGAGAAACTAACTTGTCCATTATCAAAGAAAAGACTAACACAGAACAATGTTAAGTGAGTGTAAATAAAAACAACTCGCAAGTGTTTAATCTCGTATGTTTTCCTCTGCACTCTCTCTCAATTGTTGTTGTAACAAGCTTTTCTTGATGAATTGCCTTGTATGAATCAATAACCCAATAGATCAAAACTAGCAGGCTCCTAGCACTATGATGAGTGATGGTAGAGATGGAGATGGCTAGTGTAGGGGCGGGGTTTCAACTCAAGGTTCTGACTCAAAGCAAAATGACTCAACAAAAGAAAGAAACAAAGACTCAGAAGACGTTTGCAAGAATGTAAATGCAAACAACTATCAGACTCAAATTTCGAACTCAAGAGGGGCAAAAGGAAGCGTACCTTAACTTGTTTCGACTGGTGTCAATGAAAGATCGAAGACGGAGTCGAGAGGGTTAGGCTAGGTTCAGGTATGGCTCAGAAGGTACTGCAGCAGCTCGACAGGTGACGGCGATCGCGGTTCACTGGTGGCGAGCGCGGTCCGAAGAATGGCGATCGCGGTTGAGTAGTGGTGATCGCGGTGAGCTTATCTGAGGTTCTGTAGAAACTGGCTTAATATGACCGCGATCGCGGTATATGTATGGCGATCGCGGGATTTTTGTCGACTTGATATTTCTTCGTCTTCTGAACGGGCTCGTGGCAATCCCGTTTCCTCCAATTTGTGAATTCCGACTCTAACAAAACTCAACTGGACTTTGACTCAACAAAAACGTAAAATAAAATGCTGACTTTGAGACCCTTTTTTTTATATATATATATATATTTTTCTTGTATTTTTCTCTTTTGTATTTTTTTTTTGAATATATATATATATATATATATATATATTTTTGTCTCAGCAAAACGAAAATTACAGACTCGATATGAGATATTAATCTCAACAAAAATTGAAACTAAATAAAATAACAACTAACTTAATTTTCCTTGTAGAAAAGATAAGATTTTCTTCTTTGAAGATCTTGTTTGGGCTCCAAGGAAAGAAATTCCAGCAATTCTTCTAGGGTTTCTGATGGATGCGTTTTGGTAGGGATGGATGAATTTGTGATGGAGTGATGGGATGAATGGATTTTGGGACAAGGGTGCTCCAAACTCCAATCTATCGATCTCCACAAACACGAATCAATCCACTTCTTGTACACAACCTGAAACAGACTCAACAAGAAAGATCAAAGTATCGAAGACTCAAAATCAATCTCTGGAAGAAACTGACAAACAAGAAAACAAAAACTGACTCTTTTTGTGATTTTCTGAATAGGGGTCTCGTAACGTTCTTGTGAAGACGGGATGGTGTCAACACAGCTCTGATACCAATTTGATGCGGGGATAAGCCGCTGTTGTCCGATCTAGACACCAAACCTCGAACAGAAACTCGAACAGAGAAGAAAGGCGGAATTAGAATGAGATGAAAGAAGGATAAGTCGAATGATAGGCCAATTGGAACCAAATCAAACAACGATAAAACCCCTGAACATAAGAACAAGAACCTTACCGAATGATGAAGAAACCCCAACGGATGATTACAACCAAACACAATGACTATGGTGGGTCAAGGCACCTGGAGGATGCTCTATGGAGTCCCGATAGCACCAACCTTATGGAAGAGATTGACACACACAAGTACAACTAGGGCGAGTTCAACAACAATGCACACGGGGCACTCTTCTCACAAAAGCTCTCTTTTGGAAGGAAAAACGATAAACGCTGTATTCAATATCAAAGTCTGGGGGGGGGGGGGCTAAACAAGAACTATGGCAAACCTTATATAGAGTCAATAAGGTGGCCAATTAAAAGAAATAAAACAAATAAAAGTATTGCCAAAAACATCCTAAAACAAATAATCCCGAAAACAAATTAAATAAGGAAATATCCTTCTTCGGAATGTTGAGCTTAATAGCAGGGAAGTACTTTTCCAGAAATACCTTTTTCATTCCAGCCCATGTAGTGATACTTCCTGGAGCTAGATAGTACAACCAATCATTCGCTGCATCTTTTAAAGAGAACCCAAATGCTCTCAGCATGATCTGATCATCAGTTATACTCTTTGGCTTCATACTAGAGCAAACAACATGAAATTGAGCCAGATGCTTATTCGGATCTTCTCCTGCCAAACCATGGAAGTGTGGCAATTCATGGATCAAGCCAGATTCAGTTCAAAGTTCACACCTTCTCCCATGTCGGGAAAGGTGATGGCTAGCGGTTGTTGAGTCAGGTTTGGGGTAGTTAACTGCCTCATAGTCTTTGGTGCGACAGCCATCTCACGAGTTCCCCTTCGATTGCGGCTAATGGTTCTTTCGATCTCTGGATCAAGAGCAAGAAGAAGCGAATCAGTATTACTGGTGTGGACCATACAACAGGTCCACACAAAGGTTGGTAACGATTAATCACACAAAAACAAAAAATTTGATTCCCCGGCAACGGCGCCAAATTTGACAAGGCTAAAATCATTGTGCCTATCAAAGAAAATCTAACTAACCAACTAGTATAGCAGGAAATCATAAGTCGAATCCCAAGAGAATCAAGTAGTCTATTCTTAAGCAAATAACTATTACCAACGAACACACCAAAGGGGGGGGGGGTTGTTGTTCTATAACCTAAGACAAATAAAAGTAACAAGTAGCAAGAGTTGTGGTAATATGATTGGGAAAGCGTTCCACCTAACAAATATCCACACAATGACATGCAAGGTTGATCATAGATATCTCTAACTAATGCAATCCTATTGTTGTTCCTATTCCTGTTCAGACATAGATATCAGCGCAACCCGCCCTGATATAACTTCCTATTAAACAAATCTGAAGACCTTCAAGACTCAATTCAATAGAAGCATTAAGCAAAGGAATATAGCAGGATACATGCAATTCAGACAACCCGTCAGATAAGCATGCAATCAATTCTCATTCACAAGTAAACATTGCGATCCGCTCATGTAAACATGTGTTTGCTACTAGATAAAGAACTCCGACCAGGAATTACCAAATCCTAGCACTATGAATAATACCAATAAACCTAGCTGGCCAAACTAGACAAATCAATAAGATTCAATAAGATAAAAGCATGAAATCAATACAATCAATAGAAAATAAAATAGAGTTTAGAATCTCACAACCATACAGTCAAAGGCTTCAACCCTCATGCGAAACAAAAGGAAATTAGTTCAACATCGACATGGAGGCAAAACTAGGGTTCTTCAAACTAATCCAAGATTACCTAAAACAAAAGTGTTTTTAGTCTTAAATACTCCTAGAAAATAATAAATCCGAAATACGAAATAAAAGGAAATAGTATAAATAAATAAATAGCAAAACAAGATAAAACTCGGAAATAAATCTGGTGTTCAACACGTAATCCGCGGGCGCGAAAATCAGGTCCACCCGCGGCTCACCCGCGGATCTTCAACACTTAAAAAATTTTGTCTGCTGCAAATCCGCGACTGCGAATCACCCGCGGATTTCAGCATCAGCTTCGTCTTCTCTTCTCTTCAAGTCTTTTGTCGTCTTCTTACTTGGTTTCTTCAGTTCCTCGAAAGACGTCTTCAATCTTCACTAATCTTCATAGTTCACTACTTCTTCTCTTCAACTCCGGATCATGCAATTACATATAAAATAGCTCCCAAATGATCCTAACCTAAGCTAATAATCACTAGATAATATGTATGAAATACTCTCTATCACAGAGTAAAATGGGATTTGGATTTAGGGTTTAGGATTAGGAGTTTGGATTTAGGGTTTGTATTTTTGCACGTCTAATCTAGCCAAGCAATATTTGTTTGATTATTGTGGACGCCTAAGTTATGCGTGAAAACGCATAGAAGTTAAATAGGCTTTTAATTGAGTTTCGGTTAATGTTAATTACGAATGTTATAAGGTAACATCACCTTAGTATTTTATAATAGTACATGTTTATAATGAAATATTTCACCGTGTTACGTTTTTAACATTATATAATTTAAGTTCGAGAAGTTATTACTTGGACTTTTTACACATTGACGTTAATTAATCTCTAGTAACGTTATATAGTAATTACGAATGTTACAAAGTAATATCAACTTAGAATTTTATTATAGTACATGTTCATAATGAAATATTATATCGTGTTATGTTTCTAACGTTATATAATTTAAGCTCGAGAAGTTTTTACTTGGACTTAACGTTATATAGTAATTACGAATTTTATAAGGTAATATCACCTTAGTATTGATAATAGTACATGTTTATAATGAAATATGGGTTTGTCTAGTGTGTGCTCATGGGCACACAATAAACAACTAAAATAGCTAAAAAAAACTACGCCCTACCCCCTTGAAAAATGGGATAAACTCATCACAACAAAAAGGTATACCTTCCTTTTTTAATTGTTTAATGTGTGCCCTTGGGTACATAGTAGAAAAACCCATGAAATATTATATCGTATTACGTTTTAATAATTATATAATTTAATTTCGAAAAGTTACTACTTATACTTTACACATTAACGTTAATATCAAGTAACGTTATATAGTAATTACGAAATTACAATGTAATATCACCTTAGTATTGATAATAGTACATGTTTATAGTGAAATATTATATCGTGTTCAATTTTTTTGTAGATCTGTTGATGGTAAATGAAAGTACCATCCTGATTTTGTGGAATTCGTAATAAGCTTGACCACAACTGCAAGACATGATCAAAATTTGTTGATTAAGTTTGAGATATACAAACACTAGTCCATACACACGGAATCAATGTCTCATGCACACGGATGAACTAACTCACGCACACATACTTTTGAAACTCTAGAAACAACATTTTTGCCTCTTTATGGATGTTTTTTTTAAGTTTTTGTTGATTGTAAACAAAAGTACCATCCTGATTTTGTGAAATTTGTAATATGTTTGGCCACAACTACAAGACATGCCCAAAATTTGTTTATTAAGTTTGAGATACAAAAACATTAGACAAGCACACAAAAACAATGTCTCATGCACACAAATTTGTTGATTAAAAGAGCTCTCATGAACTTACTTATGCACACAGAAGGACTGTGTCCTGCACACAAGGGCATACACTTATTGCACTGAATTTATGAAATATAGTCTTTTTATGCACACAATACAATGTAATTACCATTTTGTGTTGTTGTAGTAGTAGTTGGAATTAGAGCTGCATTAGTTGTTGGATTTAGAGGTGGAACAACTTGCGTTGTTCCATGTTCTAATCTGTTACTTTTGGTGTTTCACCACCTACAATTTGCAAATACCAATGTATTTTCAAATTTCACATACATTTTATGCATTGGACTTATTCAATACAAAGTTGATCATGCTCATAGAAGGTGTACTTCATGCACACAAAATGATGCACACAGAAAGAAAAAACTCATGCATGCAGACGCACACAACTAAATTCAGATTAGAATATTACAAAACATGCACACTGACTCATTCATGCACACAAAAGATTTAACACCCGCACACAGATCAACAAAATGATGCACACATCTAATTCAGACTAATAGTTTATACAATTTGTTCTTAAACTCATTTATACACTGAAATTTCGAATTGAATAAACCTTCAAACCTAGAAATTTTGGATATAATTCTCAACTCCTTCACTCATGCACATAAATGCAAATGAGTTGTTAATACGTACTGAATTATGAAGATTAAATGTACTTATCTTGAAACCTAGTAATTTTCGATCTCATCTTTGAATTTTCTACCTACTGTGCTTCAAATTAAGTCAATAGGAGGGAGATTCAGAGAAATATGTTGATGATGTGAAGAATCTCTTTCTCGTGCTTCTTCTCTTGTGGAATCGATTGTAATCGCCTACATGTCGCCTTCAAATCGAGTAAAATCGCTTCGTCTTCTTCTAGAAAATGCTTCTAATTTATTTTCAGCGATTGATCTCCTTTTTTTCCTTTTCACCGAGTTTGAATCGACTAAAATCAAGTGTGGAACTCCGTATTTTTCCCTAGGAGTCAAGCAAAACAATTCAATTTTGAGAACGAAGAAATTCATATTTCAAGCGTGGGGAATAAGAGAGGATGTGGGATTCAAATCTGAAGTGTAGGGAAGAAGAGAGGTTGTAGGAATTAGATATCACTCACCTGACTTACAAGTGACTTGCTTTCTACTATGCCTTTATAAGGCACATCTGTAATCACTTTCTATCATCCACGAAAATATAACAAACTTCAAAAGCTCTCTCTTCGTCCTGAGCTCTTTTCTCATGGAGTTTCGATTCTCAATCACACATGATAACACAAAGGTGGATGATACAATCTTGAAAATTGATATGGCCAATCTAAAATCTAATCTTATAAGGATATATTTGTCATTACAATGTATAGTTAATTGTAGAATGTTTTAAGGGTGCAGGGATAAGAATAAGTTTCTTGGTGAGAACGTGCGAATGCCCAATGTTCATCAAATATACATAAATATTTATCAAAATTTTGATGCATATCTTTTGAAAAAATAATGCACATACGCGTATTTTGTCTGAATGTTCTTCAGTAACTCAATAAATGTTCTTTAAAAAATAAATGTTTTTCAATTTTTGGATGTTTTTAAATTTGTCAATAATTATTCTCTAAATTAATAGTAAATATTCAGCAATATCATTTTGACGTTCGTATTTTAAAATTTATTTTTATTCGACACTTTCCTATATTTTAAATTTTAATGGATATACTTATTTTCATAGATAGAACAAAATGTATATTTTCTCCGATTTTTTTAACTTTTGAAAGATAAAAAAATAAATAAATGGAATCTACCTAACTACAATATAAGGGAGAAGTCATCCCTTTGCAAAAAAATGCGCCACCTCACCGCCTACTCATCTTATTTGTCAAAAATAAAGAAAATAAATCTCCCTAATTAATTTAAATCATAAAAAATGGAATTACCTCCTTTAAACTCTCCAAATCATGGTTTGTTTTTATCTCCTCCACTTATGTAATTTTAAAATAAATCTTTCTAATTAAACTAAATGCATTTATGAGTTTTTTTATTAACCTATAAAATATCCAACAAGTCTGTAAATTTATTTTATTTTCAAATATGAAACTTTTTGTAATTTTCAATATTTTTTTAATTAAGAAACTTAGAAAATTAGTTATAAACTATAAAATGAAATTTATACGTAACTAAATTGTACATATTAGAAACATAAACTATCTAGACGTTATTATAATGCTAATTTCTACCACAAAACTAAAAAGGTTACAACATCGTTCTACAATATTTCTTTTTGTTTGCTATGTTTCTAATATTGTATATAGAGTATGTATCGTTACAATATCATCTACTATATACTCTTTATATTATTTAGCAACTTAACACACGAAAATGCCAATTTACTATGCTTTTGATATTGTATATAGAAAAAGTTATGGTTCAGTTTATGTATAATAGTTAGGTTTGATATTACCTAATATCAATATATACAATATTAAAGCTGAACCCATGTCTTTACAAAAATTTGCGCCACTTGGCGAAATTTGCGCCACAAACCCAAACCTATAAGTTTTATTTGGTAAAGTCATCATTTATTATGGATTTACAAATTTATTTCTAGATGTAAATGATTATGATTGAATTTTCTTCGAGCTATACAACAACGTTGTGATGTTAAAGGAGTCTAAAAATAATTCAACAACGTCTTCGTTGATTTCAGTACTATTTCCAGTGCAAATAAATGCATTATGTGATTGTCCACTATCTTTACACGTTCATAATCAAAGAGAAAAAGGATTGCACTAGCTAATATCCTACTAAAACAAACTTTTTGACACTTTCAATTAGACATCTTTTGATAGCAATTAGCAAGCCTATTTTTCAGAATTTCTGAATTTTTTTACATTATATTGTGTTGTAGAGGCCGTGAGAGTGAAATAACTTTATCAGTTTGACATTTTCATAGCATCAGAGTTTAGACTCCATTTTTGAAAAAGAAACGCAACAACCATTTAATTATAGCTCTGATTTTCTCTTTAAAAACTGACAAATACATTATGAAATATACTTATAGCTTATTTAAGAAATATGATTGTGTGATTTTTGAAATTTTGATTGTGTAAAACTGAAATTACATTATCAATAAACTAATTCATTTCATTATTTTGAATTGAAAAAGTATATAACTCTTTTGTTGATAAATTTCTCACATATTTTTTAATATCCGGTTTCCCTCTCACCAACACAATCATCAATTGCTTCTTTTCTCGTACGTCGTACGGGACAAATACTAGTTTATTGATTAAAATAACAACTTTATTCTAATGAAGGGGATACAAGTTGGTTGTTGGGTAGTGATCGAAATTGTCATCCGTTACCAAATCGTCCGTCTATATTTATTATTAAATATTTTTGATATCATTTAATTCCAACAACACGACTACAGCATTCGATCTTGAAGATTGACCTCGGTGGACAAACAAAGTTGCTCCCACACTATACATAGTGATCAACGTTGAATAAATACTGAGTATTTTTTTAGTTTTTCAAAAACTTATGCTCTTCTAGTCGAAGTTCACACTAGTGGTAAGCCAAAATAAACGAAGCACAATAATAAATGGAAGTAACTTTGGTGACTACTAAGGCTATCTTTTTCAATTATTGTGGATGGAAATATAATCGACCGAAATGGGCCCAAAGCCTCCGATGCGCACGTATTTTGACGTAAATATTGAAGCGTCATCCATTATTTTATATCCCGCATTTGTTTTGTGCGCATTCGCAATGCGTCCAAATAAATCGGATTGACTCTACATGCACCCTTGATGGCCCATAAAAAAATTATCTTCAAAATGTTCAAAAATCCGGTATAATTTTAGTCGCATCCTACGTTCGTCCAAAACTGAATCATATTCTAAAAAAAGGTTTTGGCGCATCCTTATTGCGCACAAGAGTGGGTGCGAGTTATAATTTTTTGAGTGCGGGGTTTTTCCCTGTTAAAAAATGACCGAATTCAAAAAAACCGACTTGATTGACTTGCATGTAAACCTGATCTGATCGAATATCTGAATTAATCGAACCCGAAGCTACCCTGAAAATAGATTCACCGAACCCGATCGACCCGTATCCTGACTGAAGCTACCCAAAAAAATATAAAATTACAGTATTATTTAGTGTTATACTACCAATTGCATTAAAATAATTAAATATAATAATTTAATAAGTTAATTTAGTTTTTAATATATTATTTAATTTAGTTTTAAAATTTTAATAATTAATATGATATTTAAAAAAGATGTTATTAACCCGTTGGTTAACCTGGACCGTCCGCTAATCTGTAATGACCCGATCCGACTTGATCAGTTATCCGAATTAATCGAACTCGTTCTCAATCCGATCCCGAAATAAACGAACTTGAACCCGACTTGACCGATCCGATTGATACCTCTAGTCAAGCGTCGTAAACAATCTAAATCATGCGCATATGTTATGATACATGAACACGCATATTGTAGTGTACACGGAGATATTATTAGTTCTCATCTTCATCAAATCTTTTTCAAATCTTTTTTCAAAATGTGTGTTTGGTGAATATATTTAATTTCTATAAAACATACAGATATAAGTTATAACCAATGATTAACTAGAACCGAATATTTGTATTAACAACTTTGTTTATATGTATAGTGGAAAAGGAATTAGAAGATATTGGTTAGGTTAGACAAGAATGTCAAATATGCAGATGACTGGATTAATACCAACTCTAATCATTTTTTTATGCTGATCCAATAAACTTAGCTAGGATGAGAAATGAAAATGACACCACCTAACTGCCGGATTAGGCCATGGTATCTTAATTTAACAATTAGCAGGTGAAGTTCGAGCAGTTTTATGTTAAATTTTTCTTATTGATGATAAAAATGGCACAGTTAAGTTTAGTTAGACAGCTTTATGATGTCTCATGACATGCTAAAGCAACGGTTCAGGTTTATTCAAACAAGATTTTTTAACATATGTTTATTTTTAAAAATATTTTTTTGGTAAAGGAGAAGTAACACCCTACAAAATTTAAAAAAGGAAGATTTTAAGTTACAACAGGATGTTTTTTACATTTTTTTTACGACAAGCAAGTATAATTTTATTTATAATAACAGTGTAGGAAATTACAATAGATATCTAAATACAATAATTCCAAATCTAACGAAATCATATAGCGATCTTTTTTAGTAAAACCAAGAATCTTGTGAACTACGTACATTAAACGTTTCTACATACCCCCGTTTCGATCTTCGTTGTCTCCATATACAGTCATTTACGAATGAGTCTATAATTCACTATAGTTTTTTAAGAGGAAGATGATATGATTCGCCAGATTGAATAAGAGAAACGAACATCCATTGTGATCCATTGTTTGCATCTCTTTCAATATAAAAACCACCACCCATATAAAAGGGGACTGAAAACTAACCACCATTAAAGGGGACTGAAAATTAACCACCATTAAACCTCTCATACAAAGAGAAATTATACGAACGACTTAAAACGATACTAACTAGAAATAAACTTATAAATTTGGGACGTATCATCGACAAATTAATCGATGATAGCCCCAAGAATCAAATATCCAAGAAGAACAAAGAAGGAAGAGAGACCGTGTTCTTTTTCTTGAGAGTTTTTGTAACTGCCTCTTTTTTCCGCTCAAAATTTGAATTGAAACCCTGGATGTTTTTTACATTACAGTACAATATTTGTTTATGTACGAAAACATTGCAATATTTTATTGATGTATGGAAAACATTGAGTATTCATGCAATTAATAGAGAGCGGAAAAAGAAAGACAAAAAGAAAACACAATTTTCACATGAACAAAAAACAAGCAATAAATCAAGGGGAAACTTTGAGACGTTTTGTTGGCCTAATTTTGATCACTTGAAGAGGCATTCAAGAAAAGACAATCTCAAGGTTGACCCCAATTTGCAAATTCCAAACACTTGGACATCGCTTCATTCATTCTCTCTTCCACATCACTCAATAAGACTTGCAAGCCTCTGCCTCGGCACAGCCATGAGCCTGGTGGCCCGAGGCGCAGTGAGCCCAAACACGTCACTCATGTCCAACTCATTGGGCTTCATCCCATCGGGCAACTCCCACGTGAAGCATTGGAGAAGATTCGCCACCGCCATCTCAAGTGCGTAAAGCCCTAATTGCATGCCCGGGCAAGACCGTCTGCCCGACCCGAACGGAATAAACTCGAAATTCCCGCCCTTAAAATCCGGCACTCCCTCCTTTAAAAACCTCTCGGGCTTGAACGAGTCAGGGTCCTCCCAAGAGCCCTTATCCCGCCCGATGGCCCATGCATTTATCATGACACGGGCCCGGGCGGGTACCCGATAGCCCATCACCACCGCCTCCTCCGCGGTCTCGTGGAGGAGGAGGGGGATGGGCGGGTGAAGCCTTAGGGTTTCCTTGACTATGCAACGGAAGTAGGGCAGCTTGTCGAGGTCGGTCTCCTCCACGCGCCTGTGGGGCCCGATCACCTCATCGAGCTCGTTTTGGGCCCGTCTCATGGCGTCCGGGCTTTTCATGAGCTCAGCCATGGCCCATTCTATTGCAGATGCTACTGTTTCGGTGCCTCCAAACATCACATCCTATCCATTCAATGTGAAAAAGATATAAGAAACCGTTTTATAATAGATAAGAAGTCGTGTGATGAGAAGCAGCCCTATAATAACTATCTATTTTGATTGTCCACCGTGGTCCATATCAGGAATTCAGGATCCAATTAACATTTTTTCGTCCTTGCAATTTTTTCCATGTCGAAGATAGAGATTTTTGTACCATATTATCATTTACGGAAATAACTTGTACCTTATCTTGAGTGATCAATCACCTTTGAGGTGTAAAACGAAGAATATGACATGCACTATTTACTTTCTACAGATATTTATAGGATTTTTATCAAAATTTTAATACTTTTTTGTTAGAATAATTAAAAAAAGATCTATAGATGATAGCATCAATAAAAACATAGAAATATAGACACCTAGAAATGGACACAATCTACTAGAGCGCTCTTTCTTGAAAAAGAGGTAATTTAAATATCCTTACATGCACGCAAATATAAATTAAACATAATAAGATGAATGAAGATTTGATATACGTACCATAATAATAGCCTTGATATTATCCTTAGTTAAGCGGATTGCATTCTGCAGATCGTCGGACTCAGTCACTTTCCCCTCACCCTCGCTGTAAAACACTAAGAGCTCATCCACCATATCATCCTCGGCCCCTTTGATCCCCTTCCTCCTCTTCTCCAAATGATCATCTATGATGATATCAATAAACCTATCAAGGGCCTTTCGGGCCTTCTCGAGCCTCACGTTAAGCCCGTTAGGATCGGCCCATCCGAGCCAAGGTATAAAGTCAGCCCAATTGAACGCCCCAAACAGCTTTGAAAACTCTTGAAGTATGCCTATGAACTCATCCTGTCCTTCGTTGGACGCGGACCCGAACGCGGCCCGATATATAATGTTCTTGGTTAACGAAAACACGAGCTCGCCGACGTTAACCGCCTCCCCGTTGGCGGATGCCATGACCCCTATAATACGGTCCACCTCGTCTCGTACCGACTGCCACGACTCGGCCCGTTTTCGGCTAAAGAGCTTCATGACCGAGACTTTTCGCATCTGGCGCCAAAACGGGCCGTAGTGGGCGAACGCCATGTCGGCCCGATCGTACGTCAAGTACTTGATCGCGATGGTGGCGGGCCGGTTCGAGAAGATGTTGTCTTGGACTTGGAGGACTTGTTTGGCCGCCTCCGGGCTCGAGATTGTGATCATGTGGAGGAAGCCCATGCGCATGTGGAAGATCCCGCCGTATTTGTGGGCCAAATGGGCCAGCCCGCGGTGCGTGAGTTGGTCCATCATGTTCATGTTTCCTATTATAGGAAGGCCCGATGGGCCTGGGGGTAAGGGCTTGCGACGGAGGCGGGAGAGGGCGGCGACCAGGAACACCGCCGGGGCTATGATGAAGAGGAGGAATTTGAAGTCGAGATAGTGTAAGAGGGAATTCATGATGGATTGTTTGATTAAGAGATTGGTATTACAATATGGACTTATAAATAAGTGGATTGGTGTGGGTAGGTGAACTATAGTGGTTTAGCTTATATAAAAAGGTGAAGTATACTAGTGGTCTTCTGTGTTTATTGGACCGGCGTTTTTTTAATGCCAATACTTAATTACGAGTATTATTTTATTCTTCATCAAGGAAATTATTTGTTTTATTCCTTCGGTAGGTGAGGGAATGTCCTACCATATTATTCGCATTATCAAACCCTAAGTATTCAATTGATTTTAGTGATATTTTCGGTGTTAGAAAGGGACATCACTCTTTTGACTTATTAGTGTATAAAGTGGACAATTTTTCTGAATATTAATATTTTTATATGTATTTTTAACAGAAACTAAATCCAAATAAAGTATTTAAAATATCAGCAACAAATCACTAAATTAATGATGTTAAGTAATTTAATATTATTTTTTATTCTTTCAAGACATTACATTTGTACAGGGAAAATTGGAATACAGTGTCATATTTGTCCGTTATCTGTTAAAAATACTACGGAGTAGTACAATATTTCCTATCTATGGTTGAGAGTGCAACATTGCACGGTTTAAAAGTTACGCGCCCACTTGATTGGAATATACTCCCTCCGTCCCCTAATATAAGGCTCATTTGCTTTTTCGACACTATTTACAAACCGAAAGAATCTTCTCGTTTTCTTCCAATATATAGAAATAAATATAGGCATGTGAGATCTCATTTGATTCGTCTCAATGAGTACTTTGCGAATATTAAAAAATTATAATTTTTTATCATCGTATATTTAGAGATATTAACGTTACGAAATGTGCCTCGGCGAATGTGTCAAAAGTAAATGAGAAGATCATTAAGGGACGGAGGGAGTACATCTTTGACAAAAACAATCATTAATAAGGGGATCGATATATTATGGCAATGGCTATATGCACGCGAATCGAGGCGTATATGCACGCGATTCTGTGCGCAACTTATGCGCACGCATCTGTGCGCAGTTCTTATGCGCATACGTGTTTTACGGGGTATTACGGGTACTTTTCGTAAATTTTCAGAGTCTGTAACAACTTGTGCGCCTAAATACTGCGCACAGGTTGGGAATCTGTGCGCCCTGTTTCTGCGCACTACTCTAACATAGTAGCCGTTGAAATCTTTGAAAAAAGTAGCCGTTAAATGTAAAAGGGTGCGCTTAGGTTCTGCGCACAGGTGCTTAAGGGTTTGGGTTTGTGCGCGGATGGTTAGCGCACGGGTCTTTACAGTTTAGGATCCATCCATTTGGACCACAACGGTCATAAATGTGCCTATATAAAGCCACAATCTCTTCGTTTCCAACAAATTCATTCAAAACCTCTTCGTTTTCCAACAAATTCATTCAAAATGTCTCGTCGTAATCAAAACTCTCGTATGTTAGAGTTGATTAATCAAAGTTATGAAGATAGTGATGAAGAACACGATTGGGATAGTGGATCACAAGAAGAGGAAGACGACCCGAACGACGACGAATGGTTGGATGGTTTCTTAGAAGACGAAGAGTTCGGCGACTGGGATCCGAGTGGTGAATTTGTGGTTAGTATAATATGTTATAATTTGAAACATATGGTAGCGTAATTAGTTTCAAATTAGTTTCATATGCTAGCATAATTAGTTTCATATGCTAGCCTAATTAGTTTCATATGATAGCCTAATTAGTTTCATATGATATCCTAATTAGTTTAAAGTAATGATTCGTATTTTGCCTTGTTATTTTGGTAGTAGTGTAATTGTCGCTCTACAATTACGTATAGGGGAAAGATTATTCGGATTATTTTAGAACCGCACAATATTGGGATACTCCGCAAGAATTGTATGAGTGGGCGAGAGATAGAGGAAAAAAGTTAGTGATAGCTTTGGTAACGCGTAATTCAAGTCCGTACCAAATAAGTATTGTGTGCGATAGATTTGGAAAACCAAGATCTGGGAGGCCAAAGGTGAACAAAGAGAATCCAGAGTTGGTTGTTCCTAGGCTTAGAAAGTCGAAGTCGAAGAAGTGTGAGTGTAGATTTCAGCTACTAGCAGTGCGAAAGAAAAACATTCCCGGGGTCGCAGGAGAAAAATGGATTTTAGGTGTGATAGAAGGTCGGCATAACCATGTGCTACTTGCTAGTTTTCATGGGAATGCATTCATGGGTCGAATGACGGAGGAGCAAGAGCTTTGTGCTAGGCGGTGGGGAGATGGAACTGGACGCAAGACGCCAAAAGAAATTATCTCTAAATTGAGGGAGAAGTACCCTGGTAATGTTACTTCAAGGAGACAAGTTGCAAAATTTTTGCAGAAGGTGAATTACGAAGATCGCGGAGAGCTAAACGTGACACAGTGGTCGCTTAAGTTTTTGCGAGACCACGACTACGTAGTTCACCCACATAGAGACACGACAAACGGAGAGGTTGCAATATTATTCTTTGCTAACCAAGAGTCGTTGCGTTTGTTGAAGAAGTACCCGTACGTGGTAATTATCGATGCGACGTACAAGACAAACAAGTAAGTCTCTACAATACCTTGGTCGATATTTAGTTCGGATAATGATATATGTTCTGTAGTGATATATGTTAATGTTTCAATAGATATGAAATGCCGCTCGTAGAGATCGTTGGATTCACCAGTACACACAAGACGTTCAACATCGCGTATGCATTCACTAAAGCGGAAAGGATTTATCATTACACATGGATAATGATTCAATTGAAGTCATTATTCATAGATTTGGGAGTGATGCCAACGGCTATAATGACAGATTGCGAAGACGCGCTGATAAAAGGGATAAAGACTGTTTTCGGGAGCGAAGTTCAACATCTGTTGTGTTGGGTGCATATCAAACACAACATTGAGACACATGCTTCGACCATCCTAAAGAGACAAATTAAAGTGGAAGCCTTTGCAGGACAATGTTGGGGACTATTTTGCTCAGCTACTGAAGAGACCTATGAACTGCGGCTCGAACAGTTGAAGAGATCTTGGAAGAGCGGCCTTGTGGGATACGTCGAGAGAACATGGCTTAATCCTCACAAGACAAGTATAGTGAGGGCTTGGACAGATCATAAGCTTCATTTCCTTACGAGGACTTCAAACAGGTAAATATTGATATTTTTTAGTTAAAGGCGATTATATCATAACGGCGTACTTTCTGAACTTACCAACTTAACTGTTTTTTAGAGTTGAAGGGATGCACAAGGTTTTGAAAGATATTATTGGTTCCAGCAGAGGGGGCTTTAACAGAGTGATCGTACGGATTCATCATTCAGTACTCCTTCAGATTGATTCAATTAGGGCGAGCATGAACATGTCTCTCTCCAAACGACCAACTGATTTTGATGATCCAAACATGCATCCGCTTGGAAGGGCTATTTTTTCCCGACTATTCTACAAAGTGTCATACATGTGTTTTGATCATTTGTTGGCTACTTATGAGATCATGTTGACGGGGAAATTTCCTGAACAATGCACCGACCATTGGGTGATGAACTGTCTTGGGTTGTCGTGCGTCCATCAAATTGCACACGCTATCATTTCAAACACACCCCTGATTGAGGATGACATTCACCCGTTCTGGAGGGATTTGCATTGGGATGACACTCCTGAAACAGAAGACGACCCAAATCTGAAGGTCCGAATGAACATTATAGAGTTGCGACTCCATGAAATGTTCACCAAGTTGGAACTTGGAACCTTGAAGAAAAGCACGGCATACCAGCTAGGTGAGTTGTACCAGGACTTGGAGCATCCTGAACTAACTACCTTGAAAGAACCGACAAATGTGAGAAGAAAAGGCAGGCCAAAGGGTGCAAAGATCAAGGATAAGGAGGAGGTTGACAGTGAAAATGACAAGGAGGATGACATAAAACAAGAAGATATGGAGCAGTTTGAGATGGAGGAGGCAAAGCAGAAATCAAAAGGAAAGAAGAGTACAGGAGCAAGACGGCCAGGTCGTCCTAAAAAGGAGGAGGATGACAGTGAAAATGACAAGGAGGAATCGAGAGAGAAGAGTTATTTTGAGCACAAACAAGAAGAGCTGGAGAAGTATGACAAGGAGGAGGCAAAGAAGAAATCAAAAGGAAAGAAGAAGGCAAACAATACAGGAGCAAAACGACCAGGTCGTCCTAGAGAGCAAACAACGACATCACTTCCCGTGGTCATTGAGGCCGAGGAGTTGCATTCTCAACCCATGCCCGACCTATCACAGCCTGAAGGATCAAACTACACTGACTTCGATCAGTGCCCTGAAGAACTTGGTGTTCCTCTCATTCATAGGGGGGTTGACTTCGGCATTGACAATTTGGATGATTTTTGGCTTCCATACATCACAGATGTTAGACAGGTACGTTCTGACGGACATTGTGGTTATAGATCGATGGCCTTACTTCTGGGAAGAAAAGAACAAGAGTACGGAAACATTCGGCGTGAGCTGGTAACGGAGCTGCTTCAGAACCGAGAATTGTACGAGCCTATTCGTCGTCGTCTTCGTCCGGGTACTTAGGAGGATCTTATTCTCCAATTTAACCATTGCAGAAGCCCTTGTTCAGAACTGTACTGGTTGCACTTTCCACTGATGGGCTTAGTGTTTGCCACCCTATACCAAGTTGGCCTCGTGTTATTGTGTTGGGATGCTCCGACCTTTTGCTTACCGCTAAGGTGTAGAACAGAAAACGCTGATCCTCCACGATAGATTTTCGGCATGGCACACGTAGGCAACCGTGACCACTTCATACCGGTAAAGTAGACAATTGTACTTGATACTTGTGTAATCATAGTTTTTTGTTTAATATCTTAAGTCGATTGTGTTTATATAGGTGGCGTTGATGGTTGGTTCGCCACTACCGCATACTCCCGGTTCGTGGAAGAAACACGTAGATCCAAACATTCAATGGTGGGAAGAAACATATGGGGACAATTTGAGGATGTATCGAGAGTACCGCATTTCAAATGGTCGGGCACCAGATCCATTCATGTATAAAGGAGGGACCGAACCCGTTCACATATCTGACTGAGTGAGATTGTCATGTAATAATTAGAAGACGCATTGGAATTTCTTAGTTTGTAATGCCTTGGTTTTTAATGTTTCATATTTGTTATTTTGGTAGTAGTGTAATTGTGCTTTATATAACAATGAATGGATCAGATTGCATTGGAATTTCTTAACACGTTCGAGAGACAAAGAAGCGACAATGAAAATACATAATGAAAGTACATAATGAAAGTACGTAATGAAAGTACACAACGAAAGTACACAATGCTCATAACATTAGATGTCTACGATTTAGGCGGCGTCGGCAGAAGAGGAAGAGGAGTCGGAAGCATAGACGATACTACAAACCATCAACCGCAATTCTTTTTCTTTAATCTTAAACCTTTCCATCAGGACCTTCACTCTATTGTCACTCTTCTTTTTCTTGATGATTAATTTCGTGATAGCACGTAAAGCAGTAGGGGTATGCTCTGGATCAATAAACCTGATTCCGAAGAAACAATTGCATGCATAATGCCTTCGTCCATACTGGTCAGGCATGTCTTCGTCATTGCTAACGTAAACATTACACATTTGGCGACACCTTTTTGTACCAGTACACATTATCTGTGGAGGGTCAGGCTTCACACGTCTTGGTGATGATGATGATGATGTCATATTCGTAGTTATGTTCTTCCAAATAAGTAAATAATAAAAAACTTTAGTTATAAACATGAAAGCATATACAAAAAACAAAGCATATACAAAAATGAACAAAAGAAAAATTTACCGATTAAGTAGGGAAACTTCGATTTTTGCTCTAGTTGAGATGGATGAACTAGTTGAGATGGATGAAGAAATCACCACCTTCAAACCGTTGGTTTTATAGGAATTTATGTATATGGTGCGCGTTGCTTCTGCGCACAAGGAGTTACCGATTCAAAATAACGGTAACTAAAAGTGCGCTATGTAGCTGCGCACAAATTTTTAACGGTAATTTTCTGTGCGCGTTACACCTGCGCACCAAAAGTTACAGATTCAAAAAGTTACAGATTCAAAAATTTACAGAATAGGTGCGCTTTACCTTAGCGCATGGCTGAAATTTCTGTGCGTTCTACCACTGCGCACTATACTCTTCAATCTTCGAAATAGTTGCGATATGAAGGGTCTAGCACATCGATGTGGATTATGTTTGAAAAGCTTATACAAACTAGTGTTATTAGGCATATAAAGTGTGTATACGGTCTCCCCGTCACAAAAAGTTGATCGAAAATACGCGAAAACGCAAAAAAACCCTTATCGGTCCTGATGGCCTGTTAAGGTCGAGAATAGGCGGTTCGATGCCCAAACGACGTCGGAATGCAATGAAACTTGTTTTCAATGCATATTATAGCTATTTAACCTTGTCGGTAACTTCGAGTCAAAAACTCGAGCTCTTCGAGTAACACCTCCTTTGTAAACCTTCACTAGTCTTTCATTCTTCGAAATAGTTGAGATATAAAGGGTCTAGTACATCGATGTTGATTATGTTTCAAAAAATTATACAATTATGTGTTATTAGGCATATAAAGTGTGTATACGGTCTCCCCGTCACAAAAAGTTGATCGAAAATACGCGAAAACGCAAAAAAAGCCCTTATCGGTCCTGATGGCCTGTTAAGGTCGAGAATAGGCGGTTCGATGCCCAAACGACGTCGGAATGCAATGAAACTTGTTTTCAATGCATATTATAGCTATTTAACCTTGTCGGTAACTTCGAGTCAAAACTCGAGCTCTTCGAGTAACACCTCCTTTGTAAACCTTCACTAGTCTTTTAATCTTCGAAATAGTTGCGATATGAAGGGTCTAGCACATCGATGTGGATTATGTTTGAAAAACTTATACAAACTAGTGTTATTAGGCATATAAAGTGTGTATACGGTCTCCCCGTCACAAAAAGTTGATCGAAATTACGCGAAAACGCCTTGGAGGCCTTATATGCGCATTAGATCTGCGCACATGATTCTTTGCGCATTTTGACCGTGATTCTTTGCGCATTAGATCTGCGCACGGTTGAAGACCGTTAAAATATGACCGTTGCGTGCGCACGAAACGGTCATATTTCAACAGCAAAAAACGAAGCTATAAAAGGGGGGTTGCACTCACCTCAATTCACCAATCTCACCATTTCTCTCTTAACCTCACCAATCTCACCATTTGTCTCTTAACACTCGCTATGTCGCACAGTTCATCATCAAGCAACGCTGCCCTTTTTTATTGTAAATGTGATCGACCAGCGGTAATGAGGAGTTTAGAATCTCGAAGAAACCTCGCTCGAAGGTTCTGGACATGCGCTGGTACTGGTGGTTACATTTGTGAATTCCGCGAGTGGATCGATCCACCACACCCTTGTTACTCCTTAGCTGCAATAAGAGATCTATTCTCGAAGATACGTACGTTGGAGGAGGAAAACGCCGATCTTAAGGCGACCCTGGCTTCCAATCGTTAGTTCAGTGGTTGTTTTAATCGTTAGTTAATTGTTGTAATTGTTAGTTAAGTGGTTGTTGTAATCGTTAGTTAAGTCATTGTTGTAATCGTTAGTAAACAAGCATAGCACTAGACAAAGAGAAGTTGACGAGGGACAACCTATAAAGATCCCCAACCGATATTGGTTTCGATGTTCGGATTTAGCAAAATGTACGAACTAATAAGATTTTGGAAACTGGTTATTAGTTGGTACATATTGCCGACTCCGAACATCGAAACCAATCATCGGTTTGGGGATCTTGATAGGTTGGTCTTCCTCACCATCTCTTTGTGTAGTGTTGTTGTTGAAATTTGTATTTCGTTTTCAAATCAATATAGTTTTTCACGTCTTGTTGTTCAGATTTGTATTTGTATTATTGTTCGGGGTCGTTTTGAATATTCAAACACGCAAAACATAAAATTAAAAACCATCACACAAGAAAAAGGCATACATAAAACATCAATCGTACATAAAACATCCATCAAACAAAAACAGAAGTCGAGCGTCTAATCCTGAGTCTCCTGAGTATAAGGTGGAGCATCTTCCCAAGGCACATCACCCTGAGTCATATCATCTTGGTGCGCATCCTCCTGAGTCGTATCATCCTGAGTGCCACATCCACTCCCCTGGCCCCTCTCATGAACAGAATCTCGGAAAACAGGAGGTGGTGGTGGTGGTGGCATCCGCGATGCACGTGGGGGAGATGGTGCCAAAGGTGCCTGGGGTGCCTCTAAGATTGCAATCCAACCACGAATCACATCTTCAGTGGCCCAAGGTCGATCCGAGATAGGGGTGTCTAGAAAAGAGTGCATCATGGCTTGAAGGATCTGACAACGCTGCAAACAAAACGTAAATTTAATCGTTAGTTAAGGTCTAAAGCTAAGTTTTGTACAAACTTTATAAAATTTTACATACCGCTAATGCATCGATAGGCACCGGGGTATATCCATAGCGAGGCGGGCGATCATGTCTCTCAGAGGATGGATCGACGACGGGATGTGAGAACTCGTCCAGCCAATCCATATAGTCATCAAACATCTTCCATGCTGGCTCTGCAACCGGCCCATCCAGATCGATCAGAGGCCTCGGCTCTGCGTCCCATGCAAGAAGAAGCTCAGGTGCATAAACGACGTCATACCTCATGCAACCCATGGGCCGATTAAATGACAATGGCTGAATGGGTGGGTCAGGAACGGGCTGAGCCCGCCCAAACTGCCGCAGGACTCTCCTAGGGTTGTAGGCCTCATGAAATTTCCAGATGCTCAATACGCCCTCAAATCTCGTAGGAGAAACCTCTGGTGAGTTGAAGTCCAAATCTCTCCATGGCTGCCAGTTAACCTGAAACAAATAACAAGCCAAATTAGACACGTATTGCGGTAATGAAATAAAAAATATAAGAAATTAAATCCAAACCTGCTCATATCTCATGTTGTCGAGCATGCGACGGATGGCAACCAAACGCCCAGTATCCGAGCTAAGTGGTGTATACAATCCTACAACAGCATCTCCATGGGCGAATGCAGGGTTCGTGACAAAGTGATCACGAAAATGAGGAAAGTATGCCCAGATCCAGCACTACATATAAACAATTACAGATTATTAGTAAAACTACGTGAATAGTTAAGAGTTATTCACCAAGACGTTAAAGACAAGATCTTACCCTCAGAAGAATCCCACATGAACCAATGGTTGTCGTCTCGACTCTAGATGCAGACCCTAAATTGCGATACACTAACGCAAGTATGCCGGCTCCCCATGCAATGTCCCCTGTACGATCTTGGTTGAGAACAAGCGCCGCGTACTGGACCTTGACACCCTTTGTCGACCTGTCCACCAAGACAGTCGAGCCCAGAAGCAAAAGGAGATACAGAGTGGCAATGTGACTCTCATTCCTGACTGGCGCATCAAACAAAACTTCCAACCGAGCATTGAGGGCACCGAAATGAATGCCACCTGAGCTATAACATGCCTTCATGTCATCAGC
The DNA here is from genome assembly GCA_029168935.1 of Oxyria digyna. NCBI lineage: Eukaryota > Viridiplantae > Streptophyta > Magnoliopsida > Caryophyllales > Polygonaceae > Oxyria > Oxyria digyna. Next base: position 19,759,086 of record JAPVLV010000010.1, on the reverse strand, counting down.
CTCCTGACCCATAGCGTCTGCAAGCGCCGCATAGATCTGGTCATCTGTCATAGGTGAATTGCAGCTACGACCATGTATACGGACTCTGAGGATCTGCATCACGTCATGTAGGCAGATGGTCATCTCAGCAAATGGCATGTGGAAAGTGTTGGTCTCTGGATGCCACCTCTCCACAAAAGTAGAAATCAATGCAGCATCGATCTGAGACGCTATGCCCACTCGGCGCAGCTCTGTCAGCCCAGAACGCTCAGCAAGCCTGAACCATGTACCCTCCTCAGCTGAAATATGATGCTCATAATCATGAACCTGTGCAGATCTGTACATCACCCTCAGGAGCTTCCTAGCCTAAATAAGTCCAGAAAATAAATTGCGTCCGGTTAGTAAATATGAAACGTATAACTTATTATAAGCATTCAGATCAATGTTATTGAACATACCGGATCTAACGGAGCCGCATCAGCCTCGGCCTCATCCCCGTCCCCATCCTCTGGCTCATCCTCTGGCTGAATATCTCCTACTCGTCGTCTCTGCCTGGGACGACGACCACCTCTAACTGGAGCCGCAACCTCCTCAACTGCAGCCCCCTCAGCGACTCCCTCAGCAGCAACACCCTCACCACCAACTTCCTCAGCACCCTCCTGGCCTCTCCCTCTCCCTCTCCCTCTACCTCTCCCTCTCCCTCTCCCACCACCTCGGCCTCTGCCTACAGCACCCTCACCACCACCTCGGCCTCTGCCTCGGCCTACAGCTTCCCCCGCACGGGCACACTTCCTAACCTGCACCGGGGGCACCAATGGTACATCGGGAGCAGGCCCTGGAAGAGGACCACGCGACCATATCCATCTCGCTATATGCGTCTCATAAGAACACAGTAGGTGAGGCGCACGTGGACGACAAATGTCTTGCATCGAGTCCCCGAGCCAAGGAAAATAGGTCGCTACGGCATGGTCATCGTCGTCTAAATCTCCCGACACTGGCTCTGAAGATGCGACTGGCTCTGCAGATGCGACCGTAGGAGGAGAAGATGTCGACGTTCCTGCATCTGTCACTGCAAGTAAATCCTGCTCTGTATGCTCTGAACTGCGAGGTACAACATCCTGAAACAGAGGTGCGTCGTGGATATCATAGTCATCTGTGGTCACCTGCGCCTGTACTGGTGTGGGTTCGATAGGGTCGAACGCAGTAAGATATCGACCAGGATAATCTACGTCGTCATGGAAATCTCATGTCTGTCCATCTATCTCCATATGCGAACCATCTATCTCCTGCTGCTGCAGCTGTGCCTCGTCATACTCATTCTCTGGCTCACGACGCTCAGGTGATCCGGTGCCGAAAAATCGTTCGAGGGCCTCAAACTCTAATCGCACACCGGCTGCCACATCATGTCGACGTGGAAGCCGTTCCGCTACTGGTGCGGGCATCGTGTTGCCCGTCTGATCCATGACGACTTGTATAGTCTACATGTTTTTACATTTTTAGTATGGCTAATTCATACTAAAATATTCGGAAATAATTTGCAACTTCGTAATCAAATTCGAGTCTTTATATCTACGAAAACTAAATTATTTAATAGGAATTGTTAGAAATTTAACAATTAAGTCATAACTAGTTATGACTGTTAAGTTTCTAATATTTAATTCATAATTACTAAAAAATAAACATCTCAACTAATACGAAATAATAATCACTACTATTACTAAAAAATTACAATTAATACGAATTCATAATAATTCGATTAATGCATAATAATCTGAAACTTAATCGTAATTATAAAAAATTACGATTAATAAGAATTCTAATATTTAATTCATAAAAAACTGAAATTTAATCGTAATTATGAAAAATTACGATTAAATTACAATTAATACGAATTCTAATATTTAATTCATAAAAAACTGAAATTTAAACGTAATTATGAAAAATTACGATTAAATTACAATTAAGATACGAATTCTAATATTTAATTCATAAAAAACTTAAATTTAATCGTAATTATTACAATAAAAAATTACGAATAAATTTCCAAAATTAAATACGATAAATATTTGAAAAAAGCGGGTTTAGAAATTTTATACCGAATAAAGCTCGTGCGGTGTCTCCGGATCCGTAGTCGTCGTCGCTGGAACCCGAGTCGCCGGAACCCTAGCCCTCGCCGGAATGTTCGCCGGAATAGTCACCGGAGGAGCATTTGCCGCTGCCAACGCCGCTCGAGTCGCATACCGCCGGCCGCCTCCATCCACCAACGCTTCATCGTCGGACAAGGTCGCCGGAGGTGGCTCCGTTGGGACGGAAGTCGCCGGAGGTGTTGGGATTGGGACGGAAGTGGTGTGGTCGGGACCGGAAGAATGAGGGGGTTCAGAATCCATTGGCGGAATTGTGTTTAGACGAGGGAAACGCTCGGAAATGGAAAAAATGTGGTCGGCGCCGTCGAGCGAAAAAGCGCAGAAAAGAAGAGAAAGAAAGAAGAAGAAGAAGCTGCGAAGGGTTTAAAAGACCCTGTGCGCATAAGAACTGCGCACTAATTCTGTGCGCACAAGTTCAGCGCACACATTCGGGAATCCGAAACGTCGTGCGCTGAACTTTTGCGCATTATTTATTCTGTGCGCAGGACAACTGCGCACACATTTATCAGACTTCGTCAGGATTTTCACATTTATCCCGAAAATACCCTTGTGCGCAAGAAAACTGCGCACCAAACTATGCGCATAACATCTGCGCACCAAATCGCATGCATATAGAGAAAAAGTCGCGTGCATATAGGCGTTTCGTATATTATTAGGCAATGGCTACATGCACGCGAATCGAGGCCTAAATGCACGCGATTTCGTGCGCTGAACTTATGCGCAGGTGTTATGCGCACAAGGGTTTTACGGGGTATTACGGGTACTTTTCGTAAATTTTCAGAATCTGTAACAACTGGTGCACAGAACTACTGCGCATAGGTTGAACATATGTGCGCCGAGATTCGGCGCACCGGTTGAACATAGTAGCCGTTGAAATTTTTGAAAAAAGTAGCCGTTAAATGTAAACCTGTGCGCTGAGGTTCTGCGCACAGTTGCTTTAGGGTGTGGGTGTGTGCGCAGATGGTTTGCGCACGGGTCTTTACAGTTTAGGATCCATCCATTTGGACCACAACGGTCATAAATGTGCCTATATAAAGCCATAATCTCTTCGTTTCCAACAAATTCAGTCAAAACCTCTTCGTTTTCCAACAAATTCATTCAAAATGTCTCGTCTTAATCAAAACTCTCGTATGTTAGCGTTGATTAATCAAAGTTGTGAAGATAGTGATGAAGAACACGATTGGGATAGCGGATCACAAGAAGAGGAAGACGACCCGAACGACGACGAATGGTTGGATGGTTTCTTAGAAGACGAAGAGTTCGGCGACTGGGATCCGAGTGGTGAATTTGTGGTTAGTATAATATGTTATAATTAGTTTTATATGGTAGCGTAATTAGTTTCAAATTAGTTTCATATGGTAGCGTAATTTGTTTCAAATTAGTTTCATATGCTAGCCTAAATAGTTTCATATGCTAGCGTAATTAGTTTCATATGCTAGCCTAATTAGTTTCTTATGCTAGCCTAATTAGTTTCATATGATAGCCTAATTAGTTTCATATGCTAGCGTAATTAGTTTCAAGTAATGATTCGTATTTTGCCTTGTTATTTTGGTAGTAGTGTAATTGTTGCTTTTTTTCACTCTACAATTACGTATAGGGGAAAGATTATTCGGATTATTTTAAAACCGCACAAACGTGGGATACTCCACAAGAATTGTACGAGTGGGCGAGAGATATAGCAAAGGAGTTAGTGATAGCTTTGGTAACGCGTAATTCAAGTCCGTACCAAATAAGTATTGTGTGCGATAGATTTGGAAAACCAAGATCTGGGAGGCCAAAGGTGAACAAAGAGAATCCAGAGTTGCCTGTTCCTAGGCTTAGAAAGTCGAAGTCGAAGAAGTATGAGTGTAGATTTCAGCTACTGGCAGTGCGAAAGAAAAAAATTCCCGGGGTTGCAGGAGAAAAATGGATTTTAGGTGTGATAGAAGGTCGGCATAACCATGTGCTACTTGCTAGTTTTCATGGGAATGCATTCATGGGTCGAATGACGGAGGAGCAAGTGCTTTGTGCTAGGCGGTGGGGAGATGGAACTGGACGCAAGACGCCAAAAGAAATTATATCTAAATTGAGGGAAAAGTACCCTGGTAATGTTACTTCAAGGAGACAAGTTGCAAACTTTTTGCAGAAGGTGAATTACGAAGATCGCGGAGAGCTAAACGTGACACAGTGGTCCCTTAAGTTTTTTCTTGACCACTACTACGTAGTTCACCCACATAGAGACACGACAAACGGCGAGGTTGCAATATTATTCTTTGCTAACCAAGAGTCGTTGCGTTTGTTGAAGAAGTACCCGTACGTGGTAATTATCGATGCGACGTACAAGACAAACAAGTAAGTCTCTACAAAATAGGTCGATATTTAGTTCGGATAAACTATATTATATTCTGTAGTGATATATGTTAATGTTTCAATAGATATGAAATGCCGCTCGTAGAGATCGTTGGATTCACCAGTACACACAAGACGTTCAACATCGCGTATGCATTCACTAAAGCGGAAAGGATTTATCATTACACATGGATAATGATTCAATTGAAGTCATTATTCATAGATTTGGGAGTGATACCAACAGCTATAATGACAGATTGTGAAGACGTGTTGATAAAAGGGATCAAGACTGTTTTCGGGAGCGAAGTTCAACATCTGTTGTGTTGGGTGCATATCAAACACAACATTGAGGCACATGCTTCGACCATCCTAAAGAGACAAATAAAAGTGGAAGCCTTTGCAGGACAATGTTGGGGACTATTTTACTCAACTACTGAAAAGACCTATGAACATCGGCTCGAACAGTTGAGGACATCTTGGAAGAGCGGCCTTGTGGGATACGTCGAGAAAACATGGCTTAATCCTCACAAGACAAGCATAGTGAGGGCTTGGACAAATCATAAGCTTCATTTCCTTAAGAGGACTTCAAACAGGTAAATATTGAATTTTTTTAGTTAAGACGATTATATCATAACGGCTTACTTTCTTAACTTACCAACTTAACTGTTTGTTTAGAGTTGAAGGGATGCACAAGGTTTTGAAAGATATTATTGGTTCTAGTAGAGGGGGCTTTAACAGAGTGATCGTACGGATCCATCATTCAGTACTCCTTCAGATTGATTCAATTAGGGCGAGCATGAACATGTCCCTCTCCAAACGATCAACTGATTTTGATGATCCAAACATGCATCCGCTTGGAAGGGCTATTTTTTCCCGACTATTCTACAAAGTGTCAGACAGGTGTTTTGATCATTTGTTGGCTACTTATGAGATCTTACTGACGGGGAATTATCCTCAAGAATGCACCGACCATTGGGTGAGGAACTGTCTTGGGTTGCCGTGCGTCCATCAAATTGCACACGCCATCATTGCAAACATACCCCTGATTGAGGATGACATTCACCCGTTCTGGAGGGATTTGTATTGGGACGACACTCCTGAAACAGAAGACGACCAAAATCTGAAGGTCCTAATGAACATTATAGAGTTGCGACTCCATGAAATGTTCACCAAGTTGGAACTTGGAACCCTGAAGAAAAGCACGGCATACCAGCTAGGTGAGTTGTATCAGGACTTGGAGCATCCTGAACTAACTATCTTGAAAGAACCGACAAATGTGAAAAGAAAAGGCAGACCAAAGGGTGCAAAGAACAAGGATAAGGAGGAGGTTGACAGTGAAAATGACAAGGAGGATGACATAGAACAAGAAGATATGGAGCAGTATGAGAAGGAGGAGGCAAAGCAGAAATCAAAAGGAAAGAAGAGTACAGGAGCAAGACGGCCAGGTCGTCCTAAAAAGGAGGAGGATGACAGTGAAAATGACAAGGAGGAATCGAGAGAGAAGAGTTACTTTGAGCAAAAACAAGAAGAGCTGGAGCAGTATGAGAAGGAGGAGGCAAAGAAGAAATCAAAGGGGAAGAAGAAGGCAAACAATACAGGATCAAAACGACCAGGTCGTCCTAGAAAGCAAACAACGACATCACTTCCCGTGGTCATTGAGGCCGAGGAGTTGCATTCTCAACCCATTCCCAACCTATCACAGCCTGAAGGATCAAACTACACTGACTTCGATCAGTGCCCTGAAGAACTTGATGTTCCTCTCATTCATAGGGATATTGACTTTGGCATTGACAATTTGGATGATTTTTGGCTTCCGTACATCACAGATGTTAGACAGGTACGTTCTGACGGGCATTGTGGTTATAGGTCGATGGCCTTACTTCTGGGAAGAAAAGAACAAGAGTACGGAAACATTCGGCGTGAGCTGGTAACAGAGCTGCTTGAGAACCGAGATTTGTACGAGCCTATTCGTCGCCGTCTTCGTCCGGGTACTTAGGAGGATCTTATTCTCCAAGTTAACCATTGTAGAAGCCCTTGATCAGAACTGTACTGGCTGCACTTCCCACTGATGGGCTTAGTGTTTCCCACCCTATACCAAGTTGGCCTCGTGTTATTGTGTTGGGATGCTCCGACCTTTTGCTTACCGCTAAGGTGTAGAAGAGAAAACGCTGATCCTCCACGACAGATTTTCGGCATGGCACACGTAGGCAACCGTGACCTCTTCATACCGGTAAAGTAGACAATTTTACTTGATACTTATGTAATCATAGTTTTTTGTTTAATATCTAAAGTAGATTGTGTTTATATAGGTGGCGTTGATGGTTGATTCGCCACTACCGCATACTCCCGGTTCGTGGAAGAAACACGTAGATCCCAACATTCAATGGTGGGAAGAAACATTTGCGGACAATTTGAGGATGTATCGAGAGTACCACATTTCAAATGTTAGGGCACCAGATCCATTCATGTATAAAGGAGGGACCGAACCCGTTGACATATCTGACTAAGTGAGATTGTCATGTAATAATTAGAAGACGCTTTTTACCTTGTAATGTTCAATCTCATCTATATACAGTTTATTATTGCGTATCTTAAAATCATATGCTAGCCTAAGTCGTTTTTTTTCCGTTTCTGAGTAGTTTCGAGACGTTTTGAACCATTTTTTTTTCAATATTTGACGTACTTGGTCGTTTTTAGTCGTTTTCAAAAATCTCAAGTTTTGCCAAGTTTTGCTCATTTTGGCCATATTATGGCATCATTTCGACACATTTTGGCAACTTTTTCAGAATTGCTTCAAAATTCATTTTGGCTTGTTTTATAATGTTTTGAGTCGGTTTTTTTCGTTTCTGAGTCGTTTCGAGACGTTTTGAACCATTTTTTTCAATATTTGACGTACTTGGTTGTTTTTAGTCGTTTTCAAAAATCCCAAGTCTTGCTCATTTTGACACATTTTGGCAACTTTTTTAGAATTGCTTCAAAACTCATTTTGGCTTGTTTTATAATGTTTCGAGCCGATTTTTTTCGTTTCTGAGTCGTTTCGAGACGTTTTGAACCATTTTTTTCAATATTTGACGCACTTGGTCGTTTTTAGTCGTTTTCAAAAATCTCAAGTTTTGCTCATTTTGGCATATTATGGCATCATTTTGGCCACATTTTGACACATTTTGGCAACTTTTTCAGAATTGCTTCAAAATTCATTTTGGCTTGTTTTATAATGTTTTGAGTCGGTTTTTTTCGTTTCTGAGTCGTTTCGAGACGTTTTGAACCATTTTTTTCAAACAAGCGACAATGAAAATACATAATGAAAGTACATAATGAAAGTACACAATGCGCATAACATTAGATGTCTACGATTTAGGCGTCGCCGGCAGAAGAGGAAGAGGTGTCGGAAGCATAGACGATACTACAAACCATCAACCGCAATTCTTTTTCTTTAATCTTAAACCTTTCCATCAGGACCTACACTCTTTTGTCACTCTTCTTTTTCTTGATGATTAATTTTCTGATAGCACGTAAAGTAGTAGGGGTATGCTCTGGATCAATAAACCCCATTCCAAAGAAACAACTGCATGCATAATGCCTTCGTCCATACATGTCAAGCATGTCTTCGTCCTTGCTAACGTACACATTACACATTTGGCGACACCTTCTTGTACCAGTACACATTATCTGTGGAGGGTCAGGCTTCACACGTCTTGGTGATGATGATGATGATGATGCCATATTCGTAGTTATGATCTGCCAAATAAGTAAATAATAAAAATTTACTTATAAACATGAAAGAATATACACAAAGCATATACAAAAATGAACAAAAGAAAAATTTACCGATTAAGTAGGAAAACTTTGATTTTTGCTCTAGTTGAGATGGATGAACTAGTTGAGATGGATGAAGAAATCACCACCTTCAAACCGTTGGTTTTATAGGAATTTCTGTATATGGTGAGCTTTTCTTCTGCGCACAAGGAGTTATCGATTCAAAATAACGGTAACTATCTGTGCGCTATGTACCTGCGCACAAAATTGTAACGGCAACTTATGGTGCGCGTTACAACAGCGCACCAAAAGTTACAGATTCAAAAAGTTACAGAATAGGTGCGCTGAACCTTAGCGCATGGCTGAAATCCGGTGACTTTCTGTGCGCTCAACCACTGCGCACCATAGTTCGAAATAGTTGAAATAGTTGCAATATGAAGGGTCTAGCACATCGATGTTGATTATGTTTGAAAAACTTATACAATTTAGTGTTATTAGGCATATAAAGTGCGTATAAGGTCTCCCCATCACAAAAAGTGGCTCGAAAATACGCAAAAACGCTAAAAGGCCTTAATGGGCCTTTAGGCCTTTTAAGGTCCAATAAGGCGGAACGATGCCCAAACGACGTCGGAATGCAATGAAACTTGTTTTGAATGCATATTATAGCTATTTAACCTTGTCGGTAACTTCAAGTCAAAATCTCGTACTCTTCAAGGAACACCTCCTTTGTAAACCTTTACTAGTCTTTCAATCTTCGAAATAGTTGAAATAGTTGCGATATGAAGGGTCTAGCACATCGATGTTGATTATGTTTGAAAAACTTATACAATTTAGTGTTATTAGGCATATAAAGTGCGTATAAGGTCTCCCCGTCACAAAAAGTGGCTCGAAAATACGCAAAAATGCTAAAAGGCCTTAATGGGCCTTAAGGCCTTTTAAGGTCCAATAAGGCGGAACGATGCCCAAACGACGTTGGAATGCAATGAAACTTGTTTTGAATGCATATTATAGATATTTAACCTTGTCGGTAACTTCAAGTCGAAATCTCGTACTCTTCAAGTAACACCTCATTTGTAAACCTTTACTAGTCTTTCAATCTTCGAAATAGTTGAAATAGTTGCGATATGAAGGGTCTAGCACATCGATGTTGATTATGTTTGAAAATCTTATACAATTTAGTGTTATTAGGCATATAAAGTGCGTATAAGGCATATAAAGTGAGAAATCCGGGTCAAGGTAATGCGCATTGGATCTGCGCACCTATATTTGTGCGCATGCCGAATGCGCACATTGTCTGTGCGCAGGCCAAATGCGCACAGATATAGGTGCGAAGATCCAATGCGCACATCTTTAGACCGTTTAAATTGTAACGTTGAAATATGACCATTGCGTGCGCAGAACGTCTGCGCACGCAGAACGTCATATTTCAACAGCCAAAATCGAAGCTATAAAAGGAGGACTGCACTCTACGTCAATTCACCAATCTCACCATTTCTCTCTTAACCTCACCAATCTCACCATTTCTCTCTTAGTCATGTTTGTGGTCGATACCTTATTCGTTTTCAACATTCAAACAAGCAAAACATCAAAATTAAGACCATCACACAAGAAAAAGACATACATAAAACATCAATCATACATAAAACATGGTGTATCTAACAAGCAATCCATCAAACAAAAACATAAGTCGAGCGTCTAATCCTGAGTCTCCTGAGTATAAGGCGGAGCATCCCCCCGAGGCACATCATCCTGAGTCATATCATCCTGAGACGCATCCTCCTGAGTCGTATCATCCTGAGTGCCACATCCACTCCCCTGGCCTCTCTCGTGAACAAAATCTCGGAAAACAGGAGGTGGTGGTGGTGCCATCTGCGATGCACGTGGGGGAGATGGTTCCAAAGGTGCCTGAGGTGCCTCTAAGATTTCAAGCCAGCCACGAATCACATCTTCAGTGCCCCAAGGTCGATCCGAGATAGGGGTGTCTAGAAAAGAGTGCATCAAGGCTTGAAGGATCTAACAACGCTGCAAACAAAACGTAAATTTAATCGTTAGTTAAGGTCTAAAGCTAAGTTTTGTAGAAACTTTATAAAATTATAACATACCGCAAATGCATCGATAGGAACTGGGGTATATCCATAGCGAGGCGGGCGATCATGTCTCCCAGAGGATGGATCGACGACGGGATGTGAGAACTCGTCCAGCCAATCCAGATAGTCATCAGCCATCTTCCATGCTGGCTCTGCAACCGGCCCATCCAGATCGATCAGAGGCCTCGGCTCTGCGTCCCATGCTCCTAGAAGCTCAGCTGCATAAACCACGTCATATCCCGTGCAACCCCTGGGCCGAACAAATGACAACGGCTGAATGGGAGGGTCGGGAACCGGCTGAGCCCGCCCAAACTGCCGCAGGACTCTCCTAGGGTTATAGGCCTCATGAAATTTCCAGATACTCAATACGCCCTCAAATCTCGTAGGAGAAACCTCTGGCGAGTTAAAGTCCAAACCTCTCCATGGCTGCCAGGTAACCTGAAACAAATAACAAGCGGCTATTAGACAAGTACTGCGATAATGAAATAGAAAGTATAAGAAATTAAATCCAAACCTGCTCATATCTCATGTTGTCGAGCATGCGACGGATGGCAACCAAACGCCCACTATCCGAGCTAAGTGGTGTATAAAATCCTGCAACAGCTTCTCCATGGGCGAATGCAGGGTTCGTGACAAAGTGACGAGGCGAATTTGTCGTGTGCCAAGTCAAGTAATCCTAACATGCAAACTGAGTAATATAGTGCGCCAGCAAGGGTCGAATCCCAAGAGAATCAGTTTATCAAATTCTTAAGTTATCACAATAACTAACCAATAAACGTAACCAAAAGGGGGGTTTTTATGGTTTTGATACGAAGTATCGAATGTCAACTTGGTTATAACAATATTAAGCGAAGTGTTCCACTTAGCGATTATCCACAATTAGATTAACAAGTTGATCTTAGAATCCTTTTCATCCCTATGTCAAGTTCTCAAGTGATCATTCTAATTCCCGTTCTTGAATAGTTATTAGTCCAACTAGTCCTAACAACCCTTACTCGATTATAACTTTGAAACTATCAAAGTTCAAAAACAAAGTAGCAATGCATTCAGGAATAGATAGATACATGCAATATCATGGACAAATAGTCGAATACTCGACATGTACTCAACTCTCTTCTCTAATAACAATCACAACTAGTTCATGCAAATAGATTGTGCTACACAACAAGTATGATAATTCAACTAGAAGTATCAAACTCTAGCAATATGAATAAGATAAAACTAACTTAGGTGATCAATCTAAAGTAGTAAATCTAGTTCATCGACAATACAAACAAGAGAGTTGAGACAATCAAAGAGTAGACAAAGGGAAAGGATAAACTCACAACTTGTTTAATCCAAAAGCTTCAAACGCCAAGTGAAACAAAGAACTTTAGCAACTCATAAGTTTGTGAAAAACTCTCCAAAAACTTAAGCAAAACAAAAGGTAAGATGATCAAGGATGATCATCCACAACCTAAATAGTCATCAGCTAATGTAACAGCCAAATTAAGGTGATAAAAACGTATGGAAAGTTACAGAATTGAACACAAATTACTTCAAATGGCAAAGACATTAATTTGATTCTTCTGTCGAGGAACCGCACCCGCGGGTTGAGAGCCGCGGGCGCGGTTTTGGTTTCTCCAGATTTTCAGGATGGCAGAGGGCCGCGGGCGCGGTTTGGGACCCGCGGGCGCGGCTTGTGCTTTCTCGGATCCTTGGCTGAGGGTGAAACCCGCGGGTGCGGCTTGAGACCCGCGGGTGCGGCTGTGTTGTCTGAGGTAGTAGCTACTGATTTCTTAAGTCTTCGTCTTCATCTTCAGCAGCTTCTTCCTTATGCTTCAAGGCTTCCAATGCTTCGTATCATCTCTTGGAATCTCGTATGTAAATCTTCTCTCAAACAGCTCCATGATACAGATTACATAAAAACAAATAACATAATCTTATACAAAACTAGCTAATAATCCATAGTTGCGGTATATAAAACACCGCTTATCAAACTCCCCCATACTTAGACCTTGCTCGTCCCCGAGTAAGCTAAAAGAAACTTACTCTTTTACAATAATCACTCAAAGATCTCAGGAAGTATGAAAAAGAAAGAAACTACAAATCACTAACACATTTAGTATACAAACAATATGATGAGAAATAAATCTATCAATTTGGTCCTCAATAGTGGTTAACATGCAAAAAATTTTGTCCTAAGACACTCATTTCACTCATTTTGCCTAGGCGCCCCGAAGGGTTTTCACCTAGCCACTCATTTCATTTTCAATCTCACCATTCCTTACCGCCCTCAAGTCCTTTTTTGCCAAGCCTATTGCAAGCCGAACTACCCGCTTATTGCATGGATTTTTCCATCCCAGGATTTTCATTTGCCTTTTTTCGTATTTTTGTGGCTTTTTCTGTTTTTAATTCCATGCAAAGTACAAACCAAATTAAATAAAACCGAAGGGAAATAACAAGGAAATGAAACTACTCTAGGATAAGCAATGAACTAATTTCCCTCCCCCATACTTGAAGTGCACAATGCCCTCAGTGTGTAAGACATAGAAAAATAACGAGGAAGAGAGAAAGGAGCTCACTGATCCGAGTCATCCCGGTTTGGATAGTCGGGCCAACGAGCCTGCATGTCAAGCCGTAAGTCATCCACCGACTGCTGCAGCCTCTCAACATTTTGGTTTACCGTCTGAACCGACTGGTAGACAAACTCAATCCGCTCGAAAAGACGCTGCTCCCAAGGTATGTCAGCAGGAGCTGCAGATGATGAGCCTTCGCCCCATTGCCTCTGAGGCTGAAAACGAGGGGCAGGCTCCTGGAAGTCATCATCATCCTCAGCATCAAGGTCAACTGGCTGCTGATCCGGCTGCTGAACCGGCTCCTGGATGCTGATCCCACCGCGAGCTCGTCGTCGAGCAGCTGCACGAGGGGGAGCGGGTGTAGGGTTGATCCTGAAAGTATGTGCTGGCCCATAAGCAAAGTCCTCTGTGAGAGCAATCTCGGGAGGACCGAGCCAAACCCACATATGCTCGTCCGCATTGACTGTAACCGACTTGAGCCACCGAAGTCGAGTCTGCAGAAATGTGGCATCCAGCAAATAGGGACCCATTGAGGGGTCCAGACTACCTACGCAGTCAAGAGTCTCCCAGTCGGGGACGACAACCTCTAAGATGAGGGTGATCATGCCACCCAAAGCAATCTGACCCCTTGGTTTCGAGCGGGCTGTCTTGCAGGAGTGAACAAATAGTGAGAGCCAATCCGGAATTACCTGACATTCCGGCATAAGAGCATATAGATACTTCAGCTGGTAGGCAGGCACCTTGTTCACCTCAGAAAGCCCAAAGAAGGCCATAGATAGGGCCCGCTGTGTCAGGCGGAGACATGGATGGGACATCTTAGCATTATAATCATTACCATGGGTGTCCCGAACTTGTCCCGTCCATGTGTACCAGACCTGTGTAGGGCTGTCACCAACTGTAGTGTCATAATCTGCAGAGGGAACCTGAGAGATTCCCAAGATGTGGCGCAGTTGTTCAGCCTGAACCGTAAAGGATCGTCCATTGTAAATGAACTGGATGGCTGAGATGAAGGTGGTCTCAGAGACGGTCTTGGACTTGAGGCTCGCCAGAAACTGATATGTAGCCTCGGCATGAGTGGGAGCTGACCTGAACAAGAAACCATGCAACCCTGCGTGCTCAAGCATGGCCTCAGTGCACGCAGTCATACCCAAATCATCGAGCGTACGTCGATGGAAAAATCTCGTGGCGACACACTGCTTAGCCCTTAAAAAGGCTAAGTTAGCCTGAACCTGTTGTTGCCACAAATCATTTTTGTGGCCTCGAGACGTCCCTGCTGCAGCCATCAAAATGTCTACACAAACCGAATGCAACCACAAATCCGCAACACAACAAAGAGACCAAGCAGCAGCAGCACAATAGCAATAGCAATAGCCCTCCCCGAGGCGTAAGAAAATCAACAACGATGATTGTGGTTGTCGGAAAAGCTTACCGAAATCAGCAAAAATGGACGACAGAGGTGACAGCCGCGGGTCCGGTTTTGGAGCCGCGGGTGCGGTTTTTGCGTTTTCTGATTTCTGGCGAGAAGGGAGACGCGGGCGCGGTTTTGGAGCTGCGGGTGCGGTTTCTGCAAGGCAGAGAACTTCTTGGCAGGGCGAGGCCGCGGGCGCGGGTTTGGAGTCGCGGGTGCGGTTTCGTCGAGGCAGAGAACTTCTCGGTAAGGCGAAGCTGCGGGCGCGGTTTTTGAGCCGCGGGTGCGGTTGGATTCCGGTGGTGGTCGCGGTGGACGGTGTTGTGGTGTGGAGGAGAGGGAAGGTGGGAGGATGTTGGTGTTGGGAAAGAGAAGTGGGTGGTGGGAGAATTTTGGTGTTGGGAAAGAGAAGTGGGAGGTGGAGAATGGTGGAAGTGGGGGTTAGGGTTTTATGTGGTGGGAGGTAGAGAATGAAATCTGAGATGAAGAAGGGTAGAAGATGAAATCTGAGATGGAGAAGGGTAGAAGATGAACCGTCAATTCCTTGTTCTTTTTTTTTTTTTTTTTTTTCGATAAACGAAAAGAAAAACCGTCAATTCCTTTAGTAGCAAACGACCATCGTCTTCTCGTCTTGAATTCCTAGAAAATAGAAAACAAAACAATTAAAAAGAAAATGAAATTCAAGGGAAAAGAAGAATACCCTGGGTTGCCTCCCAAGCAGCGCCTTGGTTAGAGTCGTGGCTCGACTTGGTTTCCCGTCTTCAATTTTCAAAAGTTGGCTCTTCTAGAGCCATTTCATCTAAAGACACATTGGTGAATCCCTCATGGTAAGGTTTTAACCTTTGACCATTCACCTTGAAGACGTTGTGGTTGTCCTTGTCAAACAACTCCACGGCGCTATGAGGAAAGACGCGAGCAACAACATACGGGCCATTCCACCGGGATCGCAACTTACCCGGAAAAAGTTGAAGACGAGATTGGTAGAGCAAGACCTTGTCTCCCACCTTGAAATCTTTCCTCAAGATGTTCTTGTCGTGCCAAGCCTTCGTCTTTTCCTTGTAGATCACCGCATTCTCATACGCATCCCGGCGTATCTCTTCAAGCTCTTGGATTTGCAACTTCCTAAAGTCGCCTACCTCATCCAACTCCATGTTGCATTTTTGCACCGCCCACCATGCCTTGTGCTCTAACTCCACCGGAAGGTGACAAGCCTTCCCAAACACAAGTCGATATGGGGACATTCCTATTGGAGTTTTGTAGGCGGTCCTATACGCCCAAAGTGCATCATCCAACCTTAGACTCCAATCCTTCCGATTAGGAGCCACCGTCTTTTCCAGAATCCCCTTGATTTGCCTATTGGACACCTCAGCTTGTCCATTGGATTGGGGGTGATAAGCAGTTGAGACTCGTTGAGTGACATGGTACTTCTTTAAAAGTGCACTCACCGTCTTGTTGCAAAAGTGAGTACCTTGGTCACTTATAAGAGCCTTTGGAATCCCAAAACGAGAAAAGATATTCTCCTTCAAGAAACCTGCTACCACTCGGGAATCATCAGTTCTGGTGGCCTTCGTTTCCACCCATTTGGAAACGTAGTCCACCGCAAGTAAAATGTATAAATTCCCAAACGAACTAGAAAAGGGTCCCATGAAATCAATACCCCAAACATCAAAAATCTCACAAAAGACTAATGGTGTTTGTGGCATCTCATTTCGTTTAGAAATTTTCCCGACCCTTTGGCATCGGTCGCAAGCTTTGCAAAAGGCAAACGCATCCCGAAAGATGTGTGGCCAATAGAAGCCGGCGTCCAATACCTTCCTAGCCGTTTTATTAGCCCCAAAATGCCCCCCAGATGCATGAGAATGACAAAAAGTAAGGACAGACTGTACCTCGTTATCCGGGAGGCATCGTCGGATTACCTTGTCACACAATGTCTCCAAAGGTAGGGGTCATCCCAAACGTAGAAACGTGATTCCCGCTTGATCCTATCTTTTTGAGCTGTGGTGTAGTTCGGCGGGAATTCTTCGCGAACCAGGTAGTTCACGATGTCGGCAAACCATGGTTTGAAAGACCGGAGGGCGAAAAGCTTGTATTCGGGGTCAATTTCTGCATACTCTGCTGTCAGAAAACCGCTATCGCGGTTATCGAGACGCGGTCGCGGTTCTCCTTGAATTGAGAATTCTGGCAAACACATACCGCGGCCGCGGTTTCTGAGCCGCGGGCGCGGTTTGCCTTTTTCCGAGAATATTTGAGAGCACAAACCGCGGGTGCGGTTTTCGGGCCGCGGGTGCGGCTTGTTCTCAGCAGAAGCAGAATCTACAAAATAAATTTGATACAAGTTTTCGTCCGGGAACGTACCTTGAATTTGAACCTGTAATTTACCGTCCTCTTGCACAATCCGGCTCAAATGATCAGCTACGGAGTTTTCGACTCCCTTCTTGTCCCGGATTTCCACATTGAACTCGCTTAAGAGCAAAACCCATCGAATGAGTCTTGGCTTTGATTCCTTCTTCGTCATGAGATAACGAAGAGCAGCGTGGTCCGTGTGGATAATCACCTTCGTGCCCAAAAGATATTGCCGAAATTTTTCAAGGGCAAACACCACGGCTAGCAACTCCTTTTCCGTGGTGAAGTAATTCCTCTGAGCTCCGTTCAAAGTCGTAGAAGCATAGTAGATGACGTGCATTGCTCTTCCGACTTTTTGACCAAGAACGGCTCCCACCGCGTGATCACTAGCATCACACATGATCTCAAAGGGTAGAGACCAATCGGGTACTTGGATGATTGGTGCTTCGGTGAGGTGGGCTTTCAGAGTGTCGAATGCCTTCTTGCACACATTCGACATGTCAAAAGTAGCTTCCTTTTTCAAAAGCTCACATAGGGGCGTGGAGATCTTAGAGAAGTCCTTGATAAACCTGCGATAAAAACCTACATGGCCTAGGAAAGAACGCACTTCACGCACATTAGTAGGATAAGGCAACGATTGAATGACGTCAATCTTTGCCTTATCGACCTCAATACCCCTAGCTGAAATTATGTGCCCCAATACTATCCCTTGTTCAACCATAAAATGACACTTTTCAGAATTCAATACTAGATTAGTATCTACACATCTTTTAAGCACGAGTGACAAATGATTTAAACATGCATCAAAGCTATCCCCATGTACCGTAAAATCATCCATAAAAACTTCTATGAAATGTTCAATGTATTCCGAGAAGATACTTACCATACATCGTTGAAAGGTCCCGGGCGCGTTACATAATCCAAAAGGCATCCTACGATATGCAAAAGTGCCGAAGGGACATGTAAACGTCGTCTTCTCTTGATCTTCAGGTGCAATAGCCACCTGAAAATACCCTGAATACCCATCTAGAAAGTAATAATACGGACGACCGGCAAGTCGTTCAAGCATTTGATCAATAAAAGGGAGGGGGAAATGATCTTTTCGGGTTACCGCGTTCAGCTTGCGGTAGTCAATGCATACTCTCCAACCCATTTGAGCTCGGGTAGGAACCATCTCACCTTGTTGATTCTCTACCAATGTTATGCCCCCCTTCTTAGGGACACATTGAGTTGGACTCACCCATTGGCTATCCGAAATGGGGTAGATCATGTCAGCTTAAAGAAGTTTCAACACCTCCTTCTTGACCACCTCCATCATAGGTGAGTTTAACCTTCTTTGGGGTTGCCTAGAGGGTTTAGCACCTTCCTCAAGAAGGATCCTGTGCATACAGGTGGAAGGGCTAATTCCCTTGATGTCAGCAATGGTCCACCCAAGAGCGGTAATGTGTTCTTTCAACACCATCACCAACCTTCTCTCTTGTTCACCTGTCAACTTGCTCGAAATGATTACCGGGAGGGTATCATTTTCCCCAAGAAAAGCATACTTCAAGTGCTCGGGTAATTGCTTGAGCTCTACAACCGGTGCCTGCACAATAGAAGGAAGAAGCTTTTCGCTCTCCAAAGTTAGTAGCATGGGCCGACCGGCCAAAATTCTACCCGAAGCGTCTAGACGAGCTAGAACACTTTGAATCTCAGGTGGAAGAGACAAATCAAGTGTTGGTGAGTGAATGATGTTGTGTTCTAATACACTTTGTAATTCATCTAAGACAAAGATATTGAAAACATCTTGGACTATAGGATCAATTACATCGATTGAACAAATAGACGCAGCATCTTCGACGGGGTGTTTCATAGCATCAAAAATGTTAAATTGAACCATTTCCCCATCGAACTCTAAAGTAAGAGATCCACTAGCCAAATCAATCTTTGTGTTAGCGGTTCGCATGAAGGGCCTCCCAAGCAAAATAGGAGCAACTTGCCCATCATGTTCCATGTCTAACACAAAGAAATCAGCGGGAAAGAACAAATTATCCACCATAACCAAAACGTTTTCAACTACACCTTTAGGATACACGGTGGACCTATCGGCTAGTTGAATAACAATTCCGGTTTCATGAAGTGGACCTAACCCAAGAATCTTATAGAGAGAGTAAGGCAATGAAATGCCCCGTAAATTATTGGCTCTGTAATATATGGCGATATCGAGCTCACTTACTAGTAGTAACATATTCCAGTATAATTATGCCGAAATTGATTCTCCTGGAAGCTTTCATATTAATAGCTACGTATTTCAGTTGAGAACTTCGGGTTCTTGTCTATTTCAAATAATTGGGTAATTAGCGATTGTCGAATTTGCCTCGTTTCATCGGGATTTATTAAAAACCCGACGTACTCTATTTTATCCCTACATAAAGGATATATACCCAAAATTAAATTAACACCCCTTTATCTAGAACTTTCTACAAACTACTATCATTGGGCCCCACCTCTTTCTCTTTCACGTTTTGTTTCAAGCTTCTACATCCCCATCTCTTCCCTTCACGCAGTAGTTGTTCTTCCTCCCTTCTCTTGACTTCAACTCACACACAACAGCTCAGCCAGCCACCTGAGCACACCCACGCAGCAGCAGCTCGTGCCTTTCTCTTCCTCCTGCGCAGCAGCTCGCTCGTCTCTCCACTGCGTACAGCAGCTGTTCGCAGCTTGCTTTTGGCGGCGGCACCTCCCAGTTCATCAACCAGCTGCGCAGCCCTTAGCTCAGCCACGCCACCTTGGAACCGCCACCCCTTTTCAATTAATCCATATGTGAGAATTTATCCCTAATCTCTAAATCCCTAGTTTTTCAATTTAGGGGTTTATGTTAAAATTGATGTTTGGACTGAAATTGGTGGAAGTAATGGATGATATAGGTTGTTTGAAGTTGAGATTTGGAGGAATAAGGAAGGATTTGAGTTTTGGGCCATTTGGTAAACTTGATGGAAAATCTGGGCAAAATTCGTAATTTCTGGGAAGTTGGGGCTGACTTTTTAAGGTGAGTAATCTCCCTACGAGTATGAGGAATTTTACGGTTTTCGATTTGGATGTATATGTGATGAGTTATGGCGTTTTTCGTGAAGGTTCGACTTAGGCGACCGTTTCGTGAACCTTGTGACATCTTTTTACGACAAACAGATTACTTGTGTTGATCGTCAATTGAGGCAAGTTGTTTATAAGCGTTTGCGTGTCGTAGGCTAAGTTTAGGATATCGGATTATGCATTTCATCAAACTTCTAAATGGTATATGAACTTTAACCTTAATGAAGTATGGAAAATGAATGCTATATTAGTGACTACATTTGTTGTGATTACATGATTATATGTTTTGCTGTGTTTACATGATTATATGTTATGTTGAGCATGTCTTCTTACGCGAGAATCTTGATGATATGTTAATCCTTGTGATTGTGCTTATATGCTTGAGATGTGATTATGTGAAGTTATCGGTGTATACGCATTGTCCATGTGATTTATTCGTGGGGTAAGGATTGTTCCGATCCCTCACTTGATTGCAAACGGTTTTATGTCGTAACACCCTCGATTATGGCTCTTCTGGAAGAGTGGGTCGTTGGTGGGCCTTGCCAATTGGGTAGACCGGATCACTTGGCCCGTGATTCCGTTCCCTATCCTTTGGTATAGGAATGATTTGGCCCAATGTACGGGCAAGAAGGTACCTTCGGGATCAAGACAGACTTGGACCTGTTTTCGAAACGTTTTCGTGAATTGTATTTCGATTGGATTTCATTTGCTTGATGTACTTGCTTGTGTGCTTCTTGTGATTGATCGCTTGTTTATTGGTGAATTCGTAAGTAATCGCTACTGGTGCATGATATGCATTTATGAGTACGGACATTGGTGATACGGTTTGTCTGAATTGATGACATGTTGGAATAAGATATATGTACCTTTCTTTTCATATCTATAAGCATGTAAATTGATGCCTCATGGACGATCATTGCTAAAAGTATAACTGGGTTTGCATGTATGCTAATCTGTGATTCCTTTACTTGCCCTATTACTCGTATTCTCTTATAGATAACTTGCTAGTCTGGTTGGAGACTAACCCCCATTTCGGTGGGGGAACAGGTTGTGTTGTTGACATGGTCAAGTACCCAGACTGTTTGTTGCAGAGTATGGAGGAGGTCATGCGACTTGATGCAAGCTAGGATGGGTTTATTTTGGTTCACTCTTATTTTGGTTTAAAAATATAAAACTCTCGTTAAACTATCCATCTTTTGGTTTTTGGATGCGCTTGTAGCGTTTGGGCTAAACTTGGTTTGATAGTTCTCTTGAAGCATGTTTTTGGCATTTTGATCGTATGAACATGTTAGGTCTTCATCGATGTACTTGTATGGATCTCTTGTGAGGCTATCTACTTGTTTTCATTTTGAATTGTTCTTTTATAAAGTTTTTCAGTTCCTTTAAACTGCCTGTGGGGATTCCAAGCACGGGATCCCTGGCGTTGTAACACTCCTCGGTTTTGGGGCGTTACAGGCAACACATTTATCGATGCACCCAAATCGAGCATGGCTCGTTCAAAATGTGTGTCACCTATACGGCAAGGTATGCTGACCATGTCCGGATCGCTGCACTTCTTAGGCATTCGCCTTTGAAATACAGCGGAGACACGCTCGCTTACCGTCACCTTTTGTTGCCCTTTTAACTTTTGATTCCTCTTGATTGTGCAAAGTTCTTTTAAAAACTTTGCATATCGAGGAATGCTTTTGATTAACTTGAGCAAGGGAATGTTTACCTCACATTTGCTGAACGTCTCAAACAACTCCTTGTCGTTTTCCGGCCTTTTGGTGTTCCTAAGGGCATCGGGAAACGGGGCAGGAGGCTTGGTGGAGTCGAGAGGTGGAAAGTTGGGGCGAACGTAGTTGTCCTGTCTCAACTGGAAATCACCCCGATCCTCCACTTCGAGTTCAGCATTTTGTGAAGGAAATTCCGAAACATTTGCCTCAGTAGAGGAGCCGCGGGCGCGGTTTTCAACCCGCGGGCGCGGCTCTTCAGAAAAGTTGATTTCTGGCTCAGTAGAGGAGCTGCGGGCGCGGTTTTCGACCCGCGGGCGCGGCTCTCGGCTGTCCTCATAATTCAACTTTTCTGCAGAAGCCTCAACAAGGTTTTTGGTTTCCCCTAACATCTTACCACTTCTTGTTGTTACTGCACTTACATTTCTGGTTGGATTCACCACCGTTTGGGACGGTAGAAAATTGGAATTTTGTTGTGCAATGGTGGTTACAGCTTCAGCCAACTGCCCAATTTGCTTCTCCATGTTCTTGATGCTCGACTCGGTCGTTTGAACATGAGTTGTGAAGTGTTGAGTCAAGGATCTCAGCAGCTCCGCAGTAGATGGTCCAACATTGGGTCGAAGGCCTTGAGCTTGTTGTTGGGGCTCATTTGGATCACGCCACCGAAAATTGGGATGATCTCTATACCTCGGGTTGTAGTTGTTTTGTTGATCACCACGAGGTCGTGGGGGTCCATACCCACCAGCAGCAGCATTGACTTCAGCAACGTCTTCACCTTCAAGCTCAGGGCATTTATCTGTAAAATGAGAAGGGTCAGCACAAATACCACATACCTTTACTTATTGTTGTTGTCCTTTTTGCAACTGAGAGACCATCTTTTTCAACTCTACAAGCTCAGCTACAAGAGCGGGATCCCCTGAACTTGCTGCGTGCACTCCCTTTTTGGTGTATATCCTACCAAAACTCCTTGTGCTCTCAGCCATATCTTGCAATTTCTCCATGGCATCCTCCGGCGTAATGTTGAGAATATTCCCACCACACGCAGCATCAACCATCCTCCTTTCTTGGTTAAGGAGACCATTGCAAATGTAAAGCACTAGATCCTCGGTATCATACCCATGAAAAGGGCACGAAGCACACAACCCCTTGAAGCGTTCAAGGTAGTCATAGAGAGTTTCGTCATCACTTTGCTCGACATGGGCTATCTCCTTCTTGAGAGCATTTGCCTTTTTCACCGGAAAATACTTGCTCAAGAACACCTTGAGCAACTTTTCCCAATTATCAACCGAACCGGTTGGAAAATGGTAATACCAAGAATGAGCACCATCCTTCAAAGTGAACCCGAAGGCTCTCATCTTGATCTGCTCTTCCGTGACGTTTGGAGGTTTGGTCGTCATGCAAATGTCATGAAATTGGTTCAAATGCATGATCGGATCCTCACCAGCCAAACCATGGAAACTTGGGAGCAAATTGATCACCCCCGACTTGAGCTCGAAAGTCACCCCATGAGCAAGGGGTGGAATAACCACAGCTTGAGGTTGCTGTGTCAGGTTCGGTGTTTGCCGCTCTCTCAAAGTGCGAGTAACACCACCTCCTGGTAGCCTTGTCTCAATTAGCTCCCGTTGAGCGTTAACGACCAACTTCATGTCAGCCAATTGACGCTGCACTTCAGCAAGAGCTTCTCGATCGGCCATTTCTACTGTCTCGGTCCCGACTCTGTTCTCTCTTCGATTCCGATGAAAAGTTCTCTCGGTCTCTGAATCAAGAATAGAAAGAGGCTGATTAGTAGAACGGGTGTTGACCATTCACTAGTCAACACTAAAGTTAATCAAAATAAGAACTTAAAGATAAGAAAATTTGATTCCCGGCAATGGCGCCAAATTTGACGAGGCGAATTTGTCGTGTGCCAATTCAAGTAATCCTAACATGCAAACTGAGTAATATAGTGCGCAAGCAATGGTCGAATCCCAAGAGAATCAGTTTATCAAATTCTTAAGTTATCACAATAACTAACCAATAAACGTAACCAAAAGGGTTTTTTTTTATGGTTTTGATACGAAGTATCGAATGTCAACTTGGTTATAACAATATTAAGCGAAGTGTTCCACTTAGCGATTATCCACAATTAGATTAACAAGTTGATCTTAGAATCCTTTTCATCCCTATGTCAAGTTCTCAAGTGATCGTTCTAATTCCTGTTCTTGAATAGTTATTAGTCCAACTAGTCCTAACAACCCTTACTCGATTATAACTTTGAAACTATCAAAGATCAATAACAAAGTAGCAATGCATTCAGGAATAGATAGATACATGCAATATCATGGACAACTAGTCGGATACTCGACATGTACTCAACTCTCTTCTCTAATAACAATCACAACTAGTTCATGCAAATAGATTGTGCTACACAACAAGTATGATAATTCAACTAGAAGTATCAAACTCTAGCAATATGAATAAGATAAAACTAACTTAGGTGATCAATCTAAAGTAGTAAATCTAGTTCATCGACAATACAAACAAGAGAGTTGAGACAATCAAAGAGTAGACAAAGGGAAAGGATAAACTCACAACTTGTTGAATCCAAAAGCTTCAAACGCCAAGTGAACAAAGAACTTTAGCAACTCATAAGTTTGTGAGAAACTCTCCAAAAACTTAAGCAAAACAAAAGGTAAGATGATCAAGGATGATCATCCACAACGTAAATAGTCATCAGCTAATGTAACAGCCAAATTAAGGTGATAAAAACGTATGGAAAGTTACAGAATTGAACACAAATTACTTCAAATGGCAAAGACATTAATTTGATTCTTCTGTCGAGGAACCGCACCCGCGGGTTGAGAGCCGCGGGCGCGGTTTTGGTTTCTCTAGATTTTCAGGATGGCAGAGGGCCGCGGGCGCGGCTTGTGCTTTCTCGGATCCTTGGCTGAGGGTGAAACCCGCGGGTGCGGCTTGAGACCCGCGGGTACGGCTGTGTTGTCTGAGGTAGTAGCTACTGATTTCTTAAGTCTTCGTCTTCGTCTTCGTCTTCGTCTTCAGCAGCTTCTTCCTTATGCTTCAAGGCTTCCAATGCTTCGTATCATCTCTTGGAATCTCGTATGTAAATCTTCTCTCGAACAGCTCCATGATACAGATTACATAAAAACAAATAACATAATCCTATACAAAACTAGCTAATAATCCATAGTTGCGGTATGTAAAACACCGCTTATCACAAAGTGATCACGAAAATGAGGAAAGTATGCCCAGATCCAACACTACATATAAACAATTACACATTATTAGTAAAACTACGTGAATAGTTAAGAGTTATTCACCAAGACGTTAAAGACAAGATCTTACCCTCAGAAGAATCCCACATGAACCAATTGTTTCCGTCTCGACTCTAGATGAAGACCCTAAATTGCGATACAGTAACGCAAGTATGACGGCTCCCCATGCAACGTCCCCTGTATGCTCATGGTTGATAATAAGCGCCGCGTACTAGACCTTGACACCCTTTGTCGAACTGTCCACCAAGACAGTCGAGCCCAGAAGCAAAAGGAGATAAAGAGTGGCAATGTGACTCTCATTCCTGACTGGTGCAGCATACAAAACTTCCAACCGAGCATTGAGTGCACTGAAATGAATGCCACCTTTACTATAACATTTCTTCATGGCCTCAGCCGTCTGACCCATAGCCTCCCCAAGCAGAGCATAAATCTCGTCATCTGTCATAGGTGAATTGCAGCTACGACCATGTATACGAACTCTGAGGATCTGCATCACGTCATGTAGGAAGATGGTCATCTCAGCAAATGGCATGTGGAAAGTGTTGGTCTCGGGATGCCACCTCTCCACAAAAGCAGAAATCAGTGCAACATCGATCTGAGACGCTATGCCCACTCGGCGCAGCTCTGTCAGCCCTGAACGCTCAGCAAGCCTGAACCATGT
This sequence comes from Oxyria digyna, assembly GCA_029168935.1. NCBI lineage: Eukaryota > Viridiplantae > Streptophyta > Magnoliopsida > Caryophyllales > Polygonaceae > Oxyria > Oxyria digyna. The sequence goes on along the minus strand of JAPVLV010000010.1, from coordinate 19,733,766 downwards.
ACCCTCCTCAGCTGAAATATGATGCTCATACACATGAACCTGTGCAGATCTGTAGTGTACCCTCAGGAGCTTCCTAGCCTAAATAAGTACAGAAAAACAATAAGTCCGATTAGTAAATATGAAACATTAAGTTATATCAGCATTCAGATCAATGTTATTGAACATACCGGATCTAACGGAGCCGCATCAACCTCGGCCTCATCCCCGGGCTCATCCTCTGGCTCATCCTCTGGCTCATCCTCTGGCTCATCCTCTGGCTCATCCTCTAGCTCATCCTCTGGCTGCTCAACAGCAACAGCCCGAGGTGGCTGAACATCTGCTACTCGTCGTCTCTGCCTGGGACGACAACCACCTCTAACTGGAGCCGCAACCTCCTCAACAACAGCCTCCTCAGCGCCAGCCCCCTCAGCATCTCCCTCTGCAGCAGCACCCTCACCACCAACTCCCTCATCAGCACCCTCCTGGCCTCTCCCTCTGCCTCTGCCTCTACCTCTCCCTCTGCCACCACCTCGGCCTCTGCCTCGGCCTACAGCTTCCTCCGCACGGGCACGCTTCCTAACCTGCATTGGAGGCACCAATGGTACATCGGGAGGGGGCCCTGGAAGAGGACCACGCGACCATATATACCTCGCTATATGCGTCTCATAAGAGCACAGTAGGTGAGGCGCACGTGGACGACAAATGTCCTGCATCGACTCCCCGAGCCAAGGAAAATATGTCTGTGGGGCATGGTCATCGTCGTCTAAATCTCCCGACACTGGCTATGAAGATGTGACTGGCTCTGCAAATGCGACCGTAGGTGGAGAAAATGTCGAGGTTGCTGCATCTGACACTGGAGGTAAATCCTGCTTTGTATGCTCTAAAGTGGGAGGGACAACATCCTGAAACGGAGGTGCGTCGTGGATATCATAGTCATCTGTGGTCACCTGCGTCTCTACTGGAGTGGGATCAATAGGGTCGACACTAGTAAGATATCGACCAGGATAATCTACGTCGTCATGCAAATCTCCTGTTTGTCCATCTATCTCCATATGCTCACCATCTATCTCTTGCTGTTGCTGTGCCTCGTCGTACTCATCATCTGGCTCACGACGGTCACGAATCATACCGGCGCTGAAATATCGTTCGAGGCTGTCAAACTCTAGTCGCACACCGGCTGCCACATCATGTCGACGTGGGAGCCGTTTCGGTACTGGTGCGGGCATCGTATTGCCTGTCTGATCCATGACGGCTTGTATAGTCTACATGTTTTTACATTTTTAGTATGACTAATTCATACTAAAATATTCGGAAATATTTGAAAACTTCATAATCAAATTCGATTCTTTATATCTAACTAAATTTTTTTAATAGGAATGCTTAGAAACTTAACAATTAAGTCATAACTAATTATGACTGTTAAGTTTCTAATATTTAATTCATAATTACTAAAAAATAATAATCACTACTAATACGAATTCTTACAAATTATTAACCATTCACTAACTAAAATAATAATCACTACTAAGTTTCCGTCGTCTTAATAATTACAATTAATTATGAATCCTAAAGGCCCCGAATATCTATTACATTATTTACGAAATTATATAATAAACACAAAAATTACTAACTAACATTAACGAATCATAACTATTACTAAAAAATAAACGATGCCTAACTACTCAATTTCCAAAATTAAATACGATTAAAATTAAATACGATTAAAGTTTCCGTCGTGCGGTGTCGATAAAACCGGATCCATAGTCGTCGACGCCGGAACCCGAGTCGCCGGAACAGTCGTCATCGCCGAAGCCCGACCAGTCTCCGGAACCCTACCAGCCGCTGGTGCCCGCGCCGGAACCCTACCAGTCGCCGGAATAGTCGCCGGAGCCTCATTTTCCGCTGCCAATGCCGCTCGAGTCGCATACCGCCTCCAACCTCCATCCACCAAGGTTTCAGCGTCGGGCAAGGTCGCCGGAGGTGGCTCCGTTGTGCCGGAGGTCGCCGGAGGTGTAGGGATCGGGACGGAAAGGATATCGTCGGGAGCGGAAGAATGAGGTGGTTGAGAATCCATTGACGGAATTGTGTTTAGAGGAGGAAAACGATCGGAAACGGAGAAAGTTTGTACGGCGCCGTCGGGAGAGAAAACGGAGAAGAAGAAAAGAAGGAAGAAGAAGAAGCTGCGCGCTGTTAGGGTTTAATGCACCCTATGCGCAGTTCTTTAGCGCACAGAAGTTGTGCGCATATGTTCAGCGCACATCTTCTGGAATCCGAAACATTGTGCGCTTACCAACTGCGCACATATTTGTCAGGCCACGTCAGAATTTTCAAATTTATCCCCAAAATATCCTTATGCGCAAGACAACAACGCACACTCGTATGCGCATGACTTTTGCGCACATATTGACGTGCATATAATGAAAAAGTCTTATTAATTATTAATTAAGAATACGAATTCATATATACACCTCAATTTACTACAGGATAAACAGATAAAAAAGCTATCAAATTTTATGATAACGTCAACCATACGTATTCAATGTATTATTTTATCTTATATAAAACCATAATCTAGAATTTAGTGTAATTTTGTAGTATTATAGAATGTAGTTTAACACACTTCTGCAAACGGATTCCTAATCTCGTTTTATTATCCGAGTAGCATGTTAATGTGATTTCTTATTAATCTCATCCAAGAATTAGGACTGCACTCGTTTACAAAAAACGTCTAAAGTCTTATTTTTAATAAAATTAAGTCTTAAGCATATACTCCCTCCGTCCCTTTAAGTTTGTCACGTTTTCTTTTCGGACGTCCCCTAAAGTGAGTTACATTTTCATTTCTATCCATTAATATCCTCCAATAATACCCTTACTCAATTTATTTTATTCATATCCAACAATACTTTTTAGGGGTAAAGTTGTCTTTACATTGTACTCGTAATAAGTTTTCTATTGGTTGAATTTCATGGTTTTATGTGTCATTATTTACAGTTTTACCTTGATTATACTTGTCTTAATTCTTATGCGTAGTACAAAATATGACAAACTTAAAGGGACGGAGGAGGAAGTATAATATTAAAATAAAATAGGTTTGGGCCGTTCGTCGGACAATCCATGCATGTAACCAACTGTCTGGTTTCATAAAAGCCACTGCAACCATTCAAAAACATTCAAGCACATAAATTAAAGCATGCATACATTATCAAAATTATTTCTAGAGCCTACATGTAGCATTTTTTCTCTGCCAAATCTAAAAAGTAAAAATTTAATATTTAAAAATTATATTTGGGGTTTATCTTTTTTATTTTGATTGTAGGGAGAATGAAGACACATACTCCCTCCGTCCCATAATGTTCTTCTCATTTTTTCATGACACATTTGCCGAGTTACGTTTTGTATCCTTAATATCTCTAGTTTTATGTTAATACAAATAATTAAAATTTGATATTATTAAAGTACGCATTAATACGAATCAAACAAGACCCTACATGACTATATATTTTCTTATATATCAAGACAAAACGATAAGATTCTCTTCAAACGTAAATATTATACACTATTCGAAATGAGAATAACAATTTTGGCTAACGGAGTGCGTTTAAGGGTGATTTTCTGTAAAATAATTTTTAATGGGTGATTTTGAGCAATTCGACCCTTTTTAAGGGTGGTTTTCGGTATTTGAGCCATTAATCTAACACATATATTATGAGGATGTGTTATTAACTTCCAAAATAGCTTCTATTGCAATGTAAAGTGGCGGCTTATTGTTTTTTTAGTCTTCCACCCAGTTATGTGGTTTTGATATGCCTAATGGAACTTCATTAAGTAATAAATTAATATTCATGATGACAATGAATATGCCACCAAATCCATTACCATGCGATTTCTTTACAATTATCTTATCTATATAAAAGTTGGATGTCTATTGTCAAAATTGAATGAAATTGGTACCAATTTAATACATTACTCATTTCTTAATCATCTCCTATTGGACTTTTAGACATGTATTTAAATATCTTTCTTATATCCCTATGTTATATTTATTTATAGTCGACTTGATTAAGTCATAAATTAAATTAATGTGTGAGCTTCTCTTATGACAATGCAAACTTATTCTAATATTATGTTTTAAAACTACTTCAAACATAAATATAAGGAAATAAAAAATACTTATATTTACAAATATTAATAAATTTGATAACAACAACAACATATTAACAAATAATGTATAACTATATTAAATCACATACGAAAATCCGTAATTTTCTCGCGCGAAGCGCGATGCCCGTATCTAGTTATTATTAAGACGTTCTCTATGGTTTAGGTATTCAATAGATAACAGGCCTTCCAAAAAAGTAGGAGGTGATGTATTATACTTTAACTATGCAAATAGATATAATCCAGGGAGAGTGGACGAAATTATATGTGCAAGAAATATCTATATTATTAAGGAAAAGATTCACGTTCGAATTTATTATTAACGTACGAATGTGCGAATGAAAAAATTCGCATGCACATTTAAGTCATTGACATGCATATTTAAGTCCTTGACATGCACATTTAACAGATTGTGCATGTTATTGATAATATGTGAAAAGTACATGCGTGTGCATGTCATTACTGAATAATATGCATGTGAATGACTATATTCGTACATTCGTACTTTAAGCCAATATATAACACCTGATCTGAATCCTATTATCAAATGGTAGTTGGCTTATTATTGTCAAAAATGTTTTTAATTAGAAAGTATTTCGACATACTAAACACACTTCATAGATTAAGAAGTTGAAATTAAGATACTAGATATATAGATGCATCATTATAATTAACTATGATAAAATAACAAAACTACAACAAGCAGCTAGGGGGAGAGGGATGAAAGACCACAATTTCTATATAGATGCTAAGGCAAAACACATTTCTTTCATTCTAGCTATGTCACGTGGCATACTCTTTATTTAAGTCATCTACTTGTCGCAATTTTATTGGTTACGATTTTTTACAATTTATTGTAATTTTCTTAAAAAATTGATCAAATTTGAAAAATCATGTGCAAAAATATCACAAAAAGATTGTTTAAGATCTTTTAGATTACAAAAAGATTTTTATGTGTTAATTTTTTAGATTTTGACCAATCAATAACCTATTATGTTATTTTATAAATTTGTAATTATATTTTTATGATATGACATATCACAAAAAGATTGATTTCTTAAAAAATAAGAGAAAAGATTATATTTTTGTTATGTGGTAGTGCTTTAAATTATATAGTTTTGTATATGTTGAAATCAACTTATTTAAATTTGTTAAAAATTGACCAATGATAATTTGATCAAATAAAAAAATTTGTATAAAAACACATTTATATTCGTTGTTTATTATATATTTTTTTTTTAAAACTTAATCATGTATCGATATCATTTCAAGATATCAACTTATATATTTTCATACAAAATTATATATAGTACATAATACTACTTTTTAACTATATCGAGTTATATAAATCAGTGCATGACACGGAAATTGTGCTAGTTAAAATTAAGTGTAACCGGTAAACGGGTTAACCAAAAATAATAATTAAAAAGATTTAAGTTTTTTTGGTGGAGGAGAGGGATCCAAACTCTCAATTTGGTAAAGATGAAAGCAAATCAAACAATAATTAGACAGGGCAAAGAAATGCCTGATATAATCCAGGGGAGTTCTTCTTCTTCTTCTTCTTCAATAACAGAGCAATTCAATCATGTTATAAGTTATACTCCTCCACTGGAAATCGACACCGATTTCCTCCAAAATTGTACCAGGTCTCCCACTTTTTCACTCTCACTACTTTCCTATGCAATGCATGGAGGATCAGTTGTACATACATGTTCAGGTTCTTCGTTATTTGTATAATTAGGTCAAAGGGCCCTTTTATAATGGTTTCTCAGTCCGAGGGTTGTATTGTGTTCTCTATTTCCTTAATATAAAAGATCCTTGAATTTTGATTAATCCGTCCAAAAAAAAATGACTCCTGGTCCCACTCGAGAACTGTTTGTAGCGAAATTAACAACGAGATAATAACTAAGCAATTGTAGGGCAAAGATCAAACTATACGGTGTCAACACTTCATCTAGAAAACGCCATTGATAAAAGAGAGAGAACTCGAGATACTTGTGTATTACTTGGGGGAAAAATGTTGCTTTACAATGATAAGGGAGTCCTTTATTTATAGGCAAACCCTAGTTCTATCTTTAAGGAAATAATTTTAGATTTTTCCTTATATCTTTAACCTAATATAAAACATGGTAAAAAATATTCTTTCTAATATCTTTTACTATTTACATAATGAATATTAAATAAAAGACATAAATATATTCAATCGACTCTATCTTGATCTTGGCGACGCCTTCATACTCATTCTTTCTCGTACTCGTCGTCGTCTACGTGTAGCTCTTCTCGTCGACGTACTTAATCTTCACGTAGGTGACCTTGGGAACTCGTAGATAATCAAGGGAACTCGTAGTTGATCTCGTAGGTGATCTCGTAGGTGATCTCGTAGAGGAGTTCATCTATCTCGTAGATGGCCTCATCTATCTCGTAGATGATGTTGGAGACCATGTTGATGGTGATGAATGACCTTGGGAGCCTCGTTAAAACCTCTTCTTAGGAAAACCTCGTGGGAAAAACCATGAGAAGAGTAAAAAGAGTACTCTGTGCTTAACTTCGTGATGTCGACGATCATGTTACTTGCTTGGACGTCTTCTATTGGTCACCATGTCTTCATGTACATTCCAACGCGTTGACCCTACGAACACGTCGCAACCGTAGTGGTATTTATAGGCACAAACAATACCCCTAAGGCGTTTTACGGATCTTGCAGATCTGGGAAACGTCTTCATCTTCTTCAATGCCTTCTTTTAATCTCAACGCGTTGCTACTATAACTTGATGCTCAAAACTCCATTGCTTCATAATCAGCTCCTTGAACTCGCGTTCTACATTTGAACATGTCTTTTCTTTCTAACTGGGGATAGGCGATCTGGATCTTGGGCTTCTTACGCCTTCTTTGGAGTGAATCAACTTCGTGCTTCGTCGACTTTGAAATGTTTGCGGGCCGAATCTGAAATCATGGCTAATGAGGACTTCGTAAGTGAAGTCGTTGCTATACCATAATCCTCAGCTTGGTTACTTGGATCATCCTGTCCTCAAGCAAATTTTTAGATGGCGATTTACTTTTTTCTTGTAACATATCTCCTTATTGGACCTTTGCCGCATGTTTGGATTCTCAACGTGGTACTTCGAGCATCTTCTGCTCCTTTTTCTAAGGATATCACTCTTGGAGGAAACTACTACTTCGTCACGGATGAGAGAAACAATCGACTCTTTCAACTTCTTTCTTTATTTGCTACTGCATACTCAGATTTTTTCTCTTACGCTTGTTCTCGACCAATCGATGCTTTTACTCAGGGAAGTTTTGGGGACACTTCGTCGCTCGTTCTTAGACATTGTGGAGGCTCTACTCATCACCCCTGGCTTGGGTGACGTGAAACTTTTCCGCTTTCTTGATTTCTCTCCTTATGCACTTGCTTAGCGTGGAGGTACTCTATGGAGGTCACGATGGGCGATGGCGACGCGTTCTATCTCTTCGCGTTTTCGTATTTTCTTTCTTCTCTGGTATATGCTTTGAGTTATGACGTCTATTCTTATGATGCAACTTCTTATCTTCCGTGTCTACTTTGACATACTTTTTTCATAGCGTACTCTTTTTTCTCATTGGCCATTCTACGCGTTCTCACTTTCAACGCGTCTCTTATAATTACGTCACCCCTTGCGGATGTGTGTTGGCTTCTATTGCCTGGGGTCTTGCTAGAAGTTGGAGAGAGAGATAGACTTGCTCGAGGTGAAGCTTGTAGACGAGCAGTGGAGATGATACGCTGCACTTTGTATAGCGTAACTAGGGATTACTACATTATATTAAGAGTATATTCATATGAGTTTAGAGACATTTCTATGTTATGGATCATTGGAGTTATTATAAAGACTTAGAAGATATAAAGTGAAGAATTGGAGTCAACAAGAATTGAAGACGAAGAAAAGAGTTTAGAATCAGGAGCGACCGCGATCGCCATGGTTTAGTGGCGATCGCTACCTTACAGCAGCCCACGTTAATATAATGAAGAAAGGAGCCCACATGGGAGCCGGCCCGCTTGGAGGAAGCCCATGAAGACAGCAACGTAGATATAGGGAGAAGAAAGCTTATGTTGGCGGGCCATGGCCTGGAGGAGATGGGCCGTGCAAAACCTGGGCCTGGAGAAAATGGGCCGTGCAAGAGTTGATATGGAGCACGCATTGTGGAAGCAGGCAGCTGGGCTGCAAGTTGTGAAATCAATTCACATGAGTTCACCGAATTTGTGCTTCCTTTTATTCCTTTTGTTTTATTTCTTTTCTTTTCCTTTTTCTCTAATTAGTTTTAGGATATTTATCTTTTACCATATATTTTTAGGGTTAGTCTCTATTTAAGAACGCTAGTTCTTTCTATCTTTTTTCATTATCTTTTCCATCAGACAATTTAGTTCTGCAACCATGAGCAGGAACTAATCTCCATTGTTTTACTTAGCGGTTGAAACCTTCAGTTATTAAGTTGTGAGATTTCTAAACTCTTGTTCTTTTCCTATGAGTTTGTATTAATTCTCTTGTTCTTCATCTATTGATTTCTATTAGTTTTACTAGCTTGATCACCTAGTTTGATTGATAGTTTTCTATTGCTAGACTAGGAATATACGGTGGAATTCCTTGTCATTGTAGCATTCATATTTGCATGATCTGGTAGTTGATTGCTTTTATGAAAGAGAATTGATTGCATGTTAATACTTGAAGGTTGTAAGTTATTGCATGCATCCTTACGATTCATGTGCCCTTTGCTGCTATTTCATCTAATCTTGAGAGGTTTCCCTGATTGTTGAATAGTAAGTATTATCAGGACCGGTTGGCCTGCTGATATATTAAAGATTGGAATAGGAACATTCCCTAGGATTGAATAGAACTTGAGATAAATCTATGATCAACTTGATTGACTGTTGTGTGGATACTTGCTAGGTGAAACCCCTTCTCATCATATTCTCACCCAAACTTTCTTTGCTTGATACTTGTTACTTTTGTGTTTCATACAATCAAACCCCCCCCCCTTGGTTACTTGTTACTTGTTCGTTAGTTGGTATTTCGCTTGACTGCATAGCGATTGGTGTTTTGATTCCCTTGGGTTCGACCTCTACTTGCTTGCTATACTTTAGTTAGTGTTTAGAGTTTTCTTTGATTTGGCACTACGACTTTAGCCTCATCAGGAGATATGTGAAGAAGAATAACTAAGTAAAAGGAGGTCTTGAGCAACGTACCCGGGATGAATAGATTGTTCTTAGCAGTTTAGGAAAGTGCAGTTATTCTTGCTCTCATGAATCAAGGACGCCGTGAATTTCTTGCTCTGATGGCGATTATGTCATAGGTTCGACCCATGGTGGCGTTATCATGGCGGCACAACTTGATCTTCATGCGATTCTTTTAGATTTCTCGAGTCTTAAGGAGGTGTAACGAGAATATTCTGGAGAACGCGTCGGGAGACGTCTTTGGAGAACACGTTGCACATCTGGGAACGCGTTGGCTATGACACCTTGTGTCGACTACACTGACTTTTACTTAATACTTTTGGGAGCACTGCTTCTCTTGAATGTTTTTCTTAGATTTGTTCGGTGATTACTTCGACCTCCTCGTGCTTTCAGTCGTACTAATGCTTCTTTTGACTAGAGCATGTTTGGTTCCCTTAGGAGGGTTCTTTGAGATGCTTTTATCTCCTATCTTGATGAAATTTTGTTATAATTGTCGTGTTGCCTTTGATCGCGTTCTTCCTCTTCTGGGCGTTTTAGGCGTTCTCTACGCGTAGAATTTGGGTGATCTTGGCCAACTCGTGATTGTCGTTCTCGTTCATATTCTAGCTCTTGGATATTTTCTGATCTCTTGCTTTCGATCGAGATTCCTTTTTCTCGTCTTTCTTTGTTGCAAACTCTTCCTTTTATCTTGCGTGACGTTTTCGACTTCACATGATCTTCTTTGGCGATAGTGTATTCGTCTATGGGTTGAACGAGTAACTTTTCTCTTTGGATCGTCTTGACAATACTTCTATCTTTCTTGTTTCCTTGAGTAGTCCTACCCCTTTTGGTAGGTTTGACTTAGGCTCCCCGTAGACTAGGTTAGAGCTACCAAAGACCCTTGGGCTTGCTTTACTTGTTATATCTTGCACTTTGTTTCTTGCGTCGTGCGCGTTATTCTTCGCGTCAGAGACGTCTTGGGAGCTTGCTCTTTCTTTGGTTTTGATGTTTTATGTTCTATGCTTTGGTACGCGTATCTTGCTCCGCATACGTGTAAAACTTTTTCTTTTTGACTGTAACTTCCGTGACCCCTTACGCATAGCTCGTTTGTGAGTGCGTAGGTTTGGTCTTTGGCTTTCGCTTTTGCTACTTTATCTTTAGGGTGTGGTTTTCTACCCCTGGTATGAAACTTTGTTCGTAGTGAACGCGTTAGAGAGTTTTACTTACTTGATAGGGTGGTACGGTCATTGCGGCTGCTTTTGTTATTTGTCGGCTTATATGAAGGTTGGGTCCAGCATTTCCTCCGAACCCTGAAGCGAGTGGCGGATATAGGTCAGCGTGTGATTTTATCAGCTTGTGAGGTTACCCCTTACTTTAAGGTGGATCCTTTGCCTCACGCTAGCGTTAGGTCGACGTCGAACTCTTTTAATCGACGGGCCTATTCATCGTGTAGCGTCCGATTTCTCGATTGTTAGGACTTACGATGCCGGTGGACCCATCCTTGCCGGTTTGGCGTTTTGCCCGTGGATTCATGACTCTTAGAGGGGCCGTGGAAGGCGCGAGTACGCGTTCCTGGAGAGTGGTCGTGGCAATAGGTTTCCCTTCTTTGCTCAGAGGACCGTGCCGGTTTCGTGAGGTGTAGGGCTTCATTCCCCATGACCATTTCCAGACGTCGCTAACAATCATGGGAAGCGTTGACTCGGAGTCGACGGTTCGGCTAACGTTGCGTACGCGTAGATGGAGCCTTAAATGCGTAAGCAAACAAAATTCGCCCCCGACGCGGATTTTCGCCGCGGCCTTATTAAGCTTGGTGTTACGTCATAGACACAGAGCAAGTACTTTGAAATGAAACAGCTCAGCATGCTTGACACGTCGGAGAGAAAATATGCTTATGCAAATAAATAATCATGATGACTCGACATGACGACATTCTAAAGCTACCCCTAGTCGACGCGACCCCTTGCCGCCTCGACGCTATGACGATGACATGATTATGCAGAAAGTAAACTTACTTAGACATGCGTAACTTGGTAAATATGCACTTCAACTTAGCTAACAATCAATGAAGTTCTTACGGGTCTTCCTAGGACGCGTCGAGTTTCCCAACGCTCTTATCCTTAGGAGTTTTTCATTTCGGTGTTGGAAGATTCTTTTCTCAACTATCTTACTTGGAACACTATTGCTTTTGGTGTTTCGATTGTAACTTCTTGTGTTGTTCTTTTTGGCGAATTGCTTTTTCTTCGCAAACTTGAGGAGGATTACTTTGATCTTACGCTCTCTTTGGCGTGGTCTTTTAGTTAGCGTCTTGAGACACGATATTTCTTTTTTTTCTTTCAACTTGATGAAGTATCTTTTTCTTTTCCTCAGATTAAAGTAAGATCCGAAAGGCTTAGGTTCCATAGAGAACTTACTTGGTTTTGCTGCACTTTGTACTTCCTTAGGCGACTCTTAGCGTCATGTCCGAGTTTGAGACTTTCTTGATCCATCGCATTCTTGTATTCCACTTAGTTCGTACTTTGAACGATGGCTTGGAGATCACATAATGAGGGAGTTCTTCATGTCTAGAGATGTTGGAGAGGATGTCGTCCAGGACGTTGTGTTCATCGGACGTGTTTGCGAGAAGGCGTCGCATTGAGGGACGACGTTGATAACTTGCTGACGTGGCGACTGATTGGCTTCTATTGACTTTTCATCTCTGGCGTGATGCTTTTCTCTTTATCTTGCAAACTTTGAGAGCTTCTGTCGCCTTGTTTCTTAATGATGACTTGGGTATCCTATCCCCCCTTGTGATGATTTTAGGATGGTGTTCAGAGTGAGATTATCACATAGTAATCCAAGGTCGTCATCTTGCATGACGTCGTCATTCTTTGTTGTACTCTTATTTAGTTTGAACAATAACAATTCTGAAAAGCTTATCCAATCAAGTGTGATTTAGATCATAAAGACTTTAAGGAGAAAGCTTAACGAAAGACTCGGGAGGTTATCTTATACTTGACATGCAATTCTTTTACTTCTCAGTCTATGAGCGTATATAAAGGTAGCATGCATCTTTATGCTAATTGAATCTTATTTATCATGCACGTTAAGGTGAGATATGATCATGGAAACTTGGTATTTGAATAATGATATAGAATAAATGAGTAGAGAACTTAGCTTATGAGTTGTGATTAGATCGAGATGCATCATCTATCTTTAGCCTTTGTAATTGGCTTCTTGGACGTCGTGTTCCTTAGACATCGTCATGGTCGTACCAAACTAGTGGAGATATTACCCCTTGTCATGGAGATGCGAATAAAGAAACGCGGTGTTTCTTGCCTTTGGAGAGGAGTTCGTCTGACGTTGTCTTTGACGTCTCAGGAACGTGTTGTTCATGACGTCTTAGCGCCTTGATTGTCTTCTTGGAGGGTCTTACATGATCTTTTTAATCCTTATCTGATTTCCATGATTTCTTGAAAACTTTTGATAGTTCACTCGACATTTACGAGCGAGATACGGCGTCGTTATCATCATATGCAAGCAAAAACATCACGACGTGCTTAAGTAGATGTATATCATGCTTTAATCAAGGTACAAACTTTATGAACTTCTACTTAACCATAAAATTCCGATCTTTTTAGATTCTCATACTATAATCTTGAATATTAAATACGATTAGGAAAGATTTAATCATAGATCGAGTCTAACACGCTTTTTATGGTGAATATGCAAATCTAGATATAGAAATCTCATGATAATGAACTTAAGAACTTTCCTTAACATGATTTATATGCAACCTAATCTGAGTTGTCATGGATATAATCAAGTTGAACCTTTTAGAACTCAAAGGAAGAAGATTATGGATAGATATTACCGTTTTGGTGAAAGAGAAATCTTCCTTGGAGAACAAGCAACTTTCTCGATTCTGCAGTCATCTTGTTTATGTCGTCCTGCTCTGTAAACAATTTGGAATTGCATGATTCCAATGCCATTCGACCGATATTGAAGTCTACTTTAATCCCTCAAAATTTCATTGAATTTGGACATCGTACGGGAGAGATACGAGATCTTCAAAATTGTGTCGCAGACAGCTACGTGAACCGGGAATGATTTCGGATTTTTATCTTCTTCTTTGATCTTTGAAGGCTCGTTAGGTTTTGGCTTTTTTGTGAAGAATAGATGGTTTCTTTTGATGAAAAGAAGGCAATTTTTTGATCATGCCCCACGGTGGGCGCCATTGTTTGTAGCGAAATTAACAACGAGATGATAACTAAGCAATTGTAGGGCAAAAATCAAACTTTACGATGCCAACACTTCATCTATAAAACGCCATTGATAAAAGAGAGAGAACTCAAGATACTTGTGTATTACTTGGGGGAAAAAGGCTGCTTTACAATGATAAGGGAGCCCTTTATTTATAGGCAAACCCTAGTTATATCTTTAAGGAAATAATCTTATCTTTTTCCTTATATCTTTAACCTAATATAAAAATGGTAAAATATATTCTTTCTAATATCTTTTACTATTTACATAATGAATATTAAATAAAAGACATAAATATATTCAACCGACTCTATCTTGATCTTGACGACGCCTTCATACTCGTTCTTTCTCGTACTCGTCGTCGTCTACGCGTAGCTCTTCTCGTCGACGTACTCAATCTTCACATAGGTGACCTTGGGAACTCGTAGATAATCAAGGGAACTCGTAGTTGATCTCGTAGGTGATCTCGTAGAGTATCTCGTAGAGGAGTTCATCTATCTCGTAGATGACCTCATCTATCTCGTAGATGGCCTCATCTATATCATAGATGATGTCGGGGATATGGTGATGAATGACCTTGGGAGCCTCGTTAAAACCTCTTCTTAGGAAAACCTCGTGGGAAAAACCATGAGAAGAGTAAAAAGAGTACTCTGTGCTTAACTTCGTGATGTCGACGATCATGTTACTTGCTTGGACGTCTTCTATTGGTCACCCCGTCTTCATGTACATTCCAACACGTTGACCCTACGAACACGTCGCAACCGTAGTGGTATTTATAGGCACAAACAAGAACCATCTGCAACAAATTTCAAGCATACAAATAATAATTAGCCAAACCACCACTTGTAATCCTAAAAGTTTTACAGTCTACACTTCTTCATACACAACTAGTTGCCTATTAATTGAAACATCATTTAGTTCAGACGACACTCTAATATGTCAGGCAAGCTAAGATTGATTCTTAATTCCTCTGTTTTACATCTCCATTCATCCTCTCTTCTACAATGTTGTTCCTTCTCTGATTTCTATTAATACCCTATACCTCTAAATTGAACTTAGTGATTGCAAAGTTATCATGCAAACAATTTTTTTAAATATCTTTTAATCTTCAGTGACATGTCTTCCTCCTTGTGAATAACTAGTCGTCCTCCTAGGCCTCGATTCTTGTAGTGGACTCTTTGTATGATTAGCCTCGCTACCGTGGGCAACATTCTTCGTCCTTTCTCTCTTCGTTTGGTTTTCCTTCCGATTTCCCTCTTCATCGTCTTCATCATTCCGACCTCTCTTCATCTCTTGCTTCCTCCTATGTTTCTGGGGTTATTCATCGCCCTTACAAGTCGGTCTTTTAGGATTGTTGGTTCCCTCACTGGTTTTCTCCATCTTCAGTTGGGTGGTTCAAATCAATTATTGGGTTTACGAGCCAGATGCGCAAGAACCTTGTTTCGGATTTTAGGGTTCTAATGTATGTGTTCCAATGGATATGAATCGATCGAATTTGAGGAAGGTAAAGTGATCTTGCTGAATAAAATTCCCAGATGAAATGGGGGAAATAACTTTCATGTTACCTGGTTCCAACTGATTGCTCTGTTAAACTTAATAAGTTAATACATTGATTTTATTATCCACAAAACTTCATTAACCCTTTGAACGCATCGAAAAAGATTTATTCATATTTCATATATCTTTATTTTTAATCATTTTTATTATTTTATCACGTTTTTGGTAATTTTAATAGAAATTCAATGTTCGAGCTATTTTTGACAGGTTCTCTACCAATTTTGGAAATTTTATAAATTTCTATATAATTATTAAAGCAAAATATTATACTCATCAATAAGCTATGACAAGTCATTTACTCATCAATAAGCTATGCCACATCATCATTTACGCATGTCATTTTTCTTAAAAATGAAAAATTAAATATATATGTTTAAAGATAATTAACCTAATTATAATGATATCATTTCCTTATGTGAACACAAATAAATTAAAATATATATACAAAGATCACTATCATAAATCTATTGATATCATTTTCTTATTTATATGCATATCAATATAAAATATCATAAATCAATTAAAATTCCTTTTATTTATAATATTGATTTAAGAATTAATTAAATTAAAGGGCACAGTTCCGGTGAGAACAGTTTTTAAAATGAGAACGTGCGAATGAGTAACGTGTATCAAAATATACTTAAATATGGATCAAAATATACTTAAATGTGCATCAAATTTTTGATGCACATCCCTTGAAAAAGTGATGCACATATACAATTTTTACGTGAATGTTCTTCAGTTTCTCAATAAATGTTCTTTAAGAAAATGAATTTTCTTCAAATTCTGGATGTTTTTAAGTTTGTCAATGAATGTGTACTAAATTAGTACTAAACTAGTGTAGTGACCCGTGCCATGCACGGGTATTTCAGATTGTTCGTCATAAAAATTCATACGATTTAAGCCAAGTTTTTCTAAAAATTAATTTTAACTCTCACCAAATAAGCGATATAAATTTAACTATTTGTTTGTGAATACTAATTAATACATATTCATTTCATGAATGATATATAATTTAATTATATATAAAAATATCTCATTATATATATCATAATTAAATTTAAAATTTATTCTTAATATGATAAGATAATTTGTATTGTTTTTATGTTGAATGAAGTGATTGTTTTTTAGGATTTATTTGTTGAGTTAATTATACAATATATTTTTAATTAAAGTTAAAAATAAAAAATAAAAATAACTTAACAACCTAGCCTTAAAAGTCTTAGCTTTAATACATATGATAGATGTTCACCAATTTACTGTAATATATGATGGTATACCTCTATATGAATGGGTTTCCACGACTTAAAATTAGTCGCTTTACCCAGACGCACCCCACCATTAAACTTATACACTTGGTATCTCCTAGAAAATGAACAAAATACAAGTAAAAAATTATGATTTTAAAAATATTTAAAAAGACTATTTTTTAAGTAAAAAACTTACAAGCTCAAGATTCCCCATACAACATACTCTTTGCGTGGTTCCCGAATACCCATATTTGTGTTTAAAATTGAAGGAGAAAAATGATCAATCTTAACCAAATGCATCTATCTCACCATCCTCTTGTACACATTTGCTTGCTCTCACCAAAATCTAAACCAAATAGAGCCCTAATCGATCTCAAACACACTAACCTAATTTCATAAATTGGAAATAAATTCGCACAAATTAGACATAAATTGGCCATACCCTAACCTAATTTCATCTCAAATACATTTGTAGAAAGGATAGAAGAAATTGAACCCTAAAAACAAAATCGACTCACCTGGATTCAAGCGAAATCGAAGTTGAAGGAGGAGGAGGAGGAGACGATGAGGCAAGGAGGAGGAGTCGACGACAATGCTGGAGGCAAGGAGGAGGAGTCGACGACAATGCCATAGACGAGTTCGACAGTGGCCGGAGGAAACTTCGACAATGCTGGAGGCAAGGAGTTGCGAAGGAGTAGACGACAATGTGAGATGGAGGGGGTGGCGAGGAGGAGGAGGAGGAGGCGAGGAGGAGGAGACGATAGGGTGAGATGGTGGAGGTGGTGGCAAGGAGTCGTCGTCGATACTTAGGATGTTTTGAGGAAATTAAGTCGAGACATATAGAGTCACAGAGGCTCGACTTGTTTTCGATCTCAAACTCAATTTTTTGAGGCGGTCACATCCTGCCCGCCTCAAATTCTGATCGCTTCTTAATTTTTTTTGCGACGAACAACGACTAACCGCCTCAAAAGAGCCATACTTTTTTAGGCGAACACTCTGTGACCGCCCCAATAAGTAAAAAACACATAACATTTTGAGGGGAACGGAAATTTGCCCGCCTCTAAAACTCCTGTTGAAGCGAAAAAAGAGACTGTTCGCCGCAATAGATAGTGAAAAAAGGTTTTTTGAGGCAGTTTTTAATATGTTCACATCAACAGGGAGGCTGCAACATGTGTTTTTTTCTACTAGTGCCAAATGTTCATGTATCGACGTCAAATGTTCATCATATGAATGTTAAAGTTCACAAATAATAACTAGAAATAAGATGTTCATCAAGTCGTCGAGAGTCTTATGAACATACCAAACATGAGTTAGAGCCTAGAGGGAAAGAGAAAAATGATAGTTGTAAAACTTTGTGTCGACAGGAATATGAGCATTTACCAAACAGTACACCAACTTCAATGACTCGATATCGATTCAATTAGAAACTTGGGAGCTTGAAATCAAATTGTACGAATGAAGGAGTTTAAGAGGTTCTTATTTTAAACTACAAAAATGTTCACATCTCGTCTGTAAATGTCCATATATTGTCCTGAAAATGTTCAAATATTGTGCGATAGTGTAAAGACCTTTAAATAACTTTTGATGTACATGTCAGATGAAGGTATACACAAATGTTCATTTATTGGCGTCAAATGTTCATATTCTAAATGTTAAAGTTCACAAATAATAACTAGAAGTGTGTCTGATACACATGATATCACACGGTAGCTCACTCTTCACCCCGTTCGCCTGAATAACTTAGAACGCAACCCCTTCTTCATATCAATTTGTGTGTTTCTGATTGTAGGGAGCTTGAATCCACTTCACTGTAGGCGCTTCAAACTCGCGTTGTTTTGGTTCGAAAAGGAGATTTTCTTTTTTTCGCACACATAGCTTTTGTGTGCTTTTGGTTCAATCTGTAAACCAACCACCGATTTCATATCGGTGTGCCTATCTCCTTATGTACACTGCCTTTTGCTCCTATAACACATGTCAGATGCACAGTGGAAGTTGGCAAACTCATAACATTTGGTTGAATTCTACCGCTCAATTTACACCCCTTTTCCCTCGCTCATGAATCCTTACACCACCTCTGTCTTACCTTTTTTATTTGGACACCTGCAGCGGTCGGAGAATCCGAGTTTCTATGTTGGGCTTTGGAGCAACCCATTCTGTCAAACGCAATGCGACACTCACGACAAGTGAGTTTCGAGGTAATTAATTAGAAGAAGGAGTTTCTGGCTTTCTTTCCAATCACAAGAAAAGTTATGATACCCCCTAAGAGCTATGTTTCTTTATCAAATGAACGAGTCAAGTTTTTTTAGCATAATCATACAATAGACCAATAGAAAACAATGGACTGCCAAAATGGACTATCAAAATGAACCAAAGCATCCCTACCGGAACATATCTTTGCAAATTGTGTACCGATCTCAGTATTTACCTTCATTGTATCTTGAAAAATAATTATTTCATTTTACCTTTACCTTTGAGATTTTTGTTCCGTAATTCTTCCTATCTAAAAATAAGAATGGTTTATTCTTAAGGGTTCACAGAATTCCGTAAGGGGAGTTCATGGGAGAAAGAGCAATTTGATTTTGTTAAAGGAAAAAAAAATCAATAATGTGCATACTTGCTCCAACAAAGTTGTGAATAGAAAGTAAGATCAATTTGAGTGTGCAATTTTACACTTGCCTCCAAAGTCTCAGTTAACAACTTAGTGTAAATAAAAAATATACTTTCAAAAATAACCGACGTACAAACATGTTTTTTTAGCACCACGTAAAAACATATTTGTAATCAAAACAAGAATAGTTCTCATCTTTTGATGGCGCACTTGGTAAAGACCGATTGCATTTCTTTTTAAAATCGTCGACTAGAGTTTAGAAATATTGACGACTGCACCTTCACCTTTAAATGAAGTACAACACCTTTATATAATACAATACTCAAATAAAATTATGGAGTATCAAATGTTAAGATTGAAAAAAACAAATATATATATATATATATATATATATATATATATATGTTTGTTCCTTTCATTTAAAAATGTGGAAATGTGGAATTAGCTAATTGTTAGAGCCGTTTTAAAATCCGCGCGTAGCGCGGGCCGAGAAATCATAGTCACTTAATAAATAAAAATGTGCTTCCTCCTTCATCGTGTGTTCTCCAAAAAAATCTTGGTATACAATTTTGGATAAAATGAATAAACTGTTTTGCATATACTAAGGTTTCGTTTAGATTCCCATAAAATATCAATATAATGCCAAATTTGACATTAAATTTGACATTATAATATCAAATTTGGCATTATAACGACATTATCTAGGGAATCCAAAGAGACCCTAATTTTGTTTTAGGCCTTCCACGTCTTGTAATTATAGTGTTGTATAAGTGTGGATTTGACCCTCCAGCTTGTTGATAATCAGCCGATATATACAATAAGTAAGAAGTCGTAATCATGTGGTTGGATTCATCACAGGCCACTTGGTGAATTAAATAATATCTCTTACCTTGGTCTCCCATTTTCACGTCTTCTCAAATATTATTGATTGATCTGAAAATAATCGTGCCCATTACTCATCGTCATAAGTAAGCCTTATTCAAATGGCTCAATAATTTGTTGCCCTCAAAATGTTTGGATATATACAATACCCGCCGATGCTAATTAAACAGCATTTCTTACGCTAAAACGACGTATATTTAACATCACGCGATATAGGAGACAATCAATGTTTAAAATAGTGTAATCAGTGCTCTCTCGGTCTAATCGTATCATATCATATCATAAAAAGTTCCGGTGAGAACAAGGCTAAAACTAAGAAAAACGAAGTTTTCGCGTTCACAGATAACAAGATAATGTTCATAATTTGAGCGGTAATGTTCATAATCTGGGCGATACATTTTTTGAGGTAATTTTGGGGGAAAAAAAACTCAAAGTTCACAGTAATTACAAGTATGCCACCGCGTCCCTCGTTCAAAACGTTTAAAAAAAATTATGGTTCAGATTATGAACATTACCATCCATGATTTCAACATTTATGTGTAATCTGTGAACGCGATATCTTCGTTATTCCTACGTTAAGAGTTATTTGCACCCGAACTTTACTCTCATAATCATAATATATATAATTTTTGGGGTAGTTGAAAAATATTCAAAAAAAATATTCATCAATATATTCATTATAATCTTGGGTTTTTGCTTAACTCACATACACAACAGCCCAATGTTAAAGTCTGCATAGATCTTTTTACTATAATAAATAAACAAATTACATTTTTGCAAAAGACTAACTATCATATCTGAATAAACTTATTTAAACAACATGATACAAAAAAACAAATAAAAAAATGAGAAGAAGATAAGGTACACAAAAAGGAAATTAATCATGCACGATTAATTTAGTTTGAATTAATTATCTTCTGTTAATTTTTAGTCCAAAATATTTCACATATATAATCTAATTATTATAATTTTGATAGATAAATTATACTCCGCGATATTTATAATGTAAATCATATAAAAGTCCATCACATTATGTATTTTCAACGAAAAAAATAAAACAAATTAGTTAAAAACTAAAATTAAAAAAATATGATTATTGGCTCAAGTTAAATTAAGAATTAAAATACAAATATATTATCTCTATTAATTCAATTTTAGACCATAAGACAAAACTTTCATAAATATTTATTAAGAGACAAGTAATTTCTTATAAAAATATTTAATTATATGTTTATGGATAGATAAAATGAGGGGGGCTCTTGTGAGGACAACTTTTATGGTGAGGACATGAGGACACTTCAGGACCCTTAGATCATTCAACCAACGGTTGAGATTAAAAGGGAGAAGGGATCTGGTGTGATGCACTTGCGTGAGATCGGATGAAAGAAGCGGTGTCAACTAGGTAAATTTAATTTTTTTTAAGGGCAACTTAGACATTTCCCCGGAAGAATATAAGATGACCGAAAAGGAAAAATCAAACAAAAAACCTCGAGAGAAAAGGGAGAAGAAGAGGCGATTCAGCGATTTGCGAAAACCTAATTCTTGGAGTGAATTCGATCGACGACGGCCACAAATCAAAGATCGAAACCAAATTTCGTTGAAGCAAATCGATCTCGCTCAAGAAATTCTACATCTAGAAGCGAGAAACAATCCATTTGAGAAGTTGAAGGAAGTTCGAAGCGGTTACGACTGGAAAATGGCGAAAAGCAAGAAGGAAGATATTGGAGGAGAAATGGAGAACAGATTAAAGGCAGCGCAAGATCCAAGCAATTATGTCGACCTCACGGTTGAAGGTAAGTGAACATCAAACCAAAAATTAGGGTTTTCGAACAAATATTGCATGAACTCAAGGTTGAAGGTAATAAATGTTCAAACAAGGACTAAAATCATCAGATTACTCATTTTCATGAAGTTATTTTGAACAGAAATGTTAGATGTAGTTTCTAGGGTTCATAAGAAATCGGTTTTCCTTTAGTTTCTGGATTTTGGATAATGCTTCATCCTTGACAAAGTGTGATTGAATGTCTGAAAAAGATACTAAGTGAAATGTGTTGTTGTTGTTGTGGGAAAAGCATTGTAGGAGTCGATTAAACTATTTTTTATTATTCTATTTGAATAAACTATGTCTAGTTATGTACATCTAATTTACAGTGATATGCAAAATGTATTGTTGTTGTGTTTGTCAAAAACTCTAACTATGTACATCAGATTTGAAGACTTGGTTGACAATGAACTTAATTTACCTGAAAGACTTGATACAAAAGATTGACACAATTGTAGTAGATGTATTATTTCAACTAGTGCACTAAATTCTTTAGAAAAAGTTAGTAGGTTCATTAGCACTAGCTTCACCGTAGCCAAGGATTCAACTCAATATCTATATCTTGTTAACCCATTTACTGATTTCCCTTGTAGGCACACCAAAAGCAGATGCTGAAAACTATCCTAAAAGAGTTTACAACAGAAGAAGAAGTATGAGAATTAAACTTGGAAATTCTCAAACAAGTGAAGAAAGGTACTCAATAGCGACACAAAGTCAGGAACAACAAAGAGAGGAACACTGTGACGATGAAAGATCGGAAAATGAGAATGAGGAAGACAACTCTATACAATCGAGCAAGAGTGAAGAGGAACCATGTGACGATGAAATATCAGATGATGGGAATGATGAAGACAACTCTACAAAACAGAGCAAAAGTCAAGAGGAATGTTGTGACGATGAAAGATCAGATGATGGGAATGATGAAGACAACTCTACACAAGAGAGCAAAAGTCAAGAAGAAGAAGAAGATACACAACTGAGGAAGTAGGACAAACACAAGAGAAGTGCGTTACAGAGGAAGGGACTCAGAAAGATAATATAGATGCAGATGAAGAAATGATTGACACAACTCAGAAAGCAGAGAGTGACACAGGTAAGATACTTAAAGGTTTATTCATACTTATAGGTTCATACAAACACACTTAGAGGTTCATGAAAAAACACTTAGAGGTTCATTCATTATAACTTAGAAGTTAATGCATACACACATTTAGGTTCATGAAAAAACACTTAGAGGTTCATGAAAAAACACTTAGAGGTTCATGAAAAAACACTTAGAGGTTCATCATTAAAACTTAGAGGTTAATGCTCATACACATTGAGGTTCATGCATATACACTTAAAGGTTCATGCATACACACCTTGAGGTTCATAGAAATAGATTTAATAGTTCATGCAAACATACTTAGAAGTTCATGCAAACATACTTAGAGGTTCATGAAAAAACACTTAGAGGTTCATGAAAAACACTTAGAGGTTCATTTATTAAAACTTAGAGGTTCATAACAGTACATAACAGTACACTTAGAGGTTCAAGAAAATATAAGTAGAAGTTCATAACAGTACACTTAAAGGTTCATAAAAGTGCACTTCTAAGTTGATACATATACACTTATCACTGTGATGATTAATTTTGCTCTGAATGAAGGTGAAGAAGAAGCGGAAACACAAGAGATGAGTGATGAACACATTCCTGCAACTAAAGATAAAAACATTGTTGCAAGTGAAGAACAAAACATTCAAGATGACAAAGAAGAAAAACTGGACAGTAAGACAGGTAAAAAGAAAGAGTTAAACAAGTTTTTAATACATGTTTAAATAATGGTTCATGATATAGGCTTATAGGTTCATAGACATAGACCTGTAGGTTCATGGAAAATACATTTAAGGGTCATATAAGTTATGATCTTTTATAACTACACAAAATAACAACTACAATATATGCTTGCAGATGGTGATAAAGACAGTGAGATGGAGGAAGATGTACTAAGGACTGAGGAGTTTGTGACTACAAAGTATATTCCACCAATCAGAGTGGGGAAGAAGAAGGAACTGGCAGTGAAGAGTGCAAGTCCTCCATCAAAAAGGCAGAAGGTTTTACAAAAAGAAGAGATGCAAAACAAAAAGGGCAAACAAGTGGCCACTTCATCTGAAGAGAGAACAAAGAAAAGATTTAAGTCTGTACCACAACAAGACAGTGTGAAGAGAAAGGGAAGACTCGGAAAAGGAAAAGAAGTCCAAGAGATTCAGGAGGGAAGCGAGGTGGAGAACACACAAACTGACAAGAAATTGGCAAGCAAAAGCAATGAAGAGAAGAAGATGGTAACCAGATCTAGAAGGGCAAAAGGAGATGCCATGAAGCAAACAACGACAAAATCAGAGATGACATTCAAGAAAGAGGTGAAGACAGAAGAGGTTGGATTTGAAAGCTTTATCCTCAGGAATGTGCCCAAAAAGTTGGTCGAGACTCTCAAGGTAATGTCTGAATCAAAGAAGGACATCATCAGGAGCATAGGCTTTGGAAATCTTCTAGAAATGATGGTAGAAGATATCCCTAAGAGAATGTGATACTGGCTGGTTGAAAACTATGATGAAGCTAGAAGTGCCATCAAAATGGAAGATGGGACCTTTGTTGAGAATAATGCAAACGAGGTCCAGCGAGTACTAGGAATTCCGAGAGGGAATAAACCATTATAGAGACTTGGGGATAGTGAAGAAGACAATGCTGTTAAGACAGAATGGAAGCAGTACATGAACAATATAAGTGAAATAAGGCCAGGACATCTAGCCCAAGTGCTATTAGCGATACCTGAAGGTGAGGATGAGCAGAGGTTCATTAGGCTATTTTTAATGTTGTTCGTTAGTGTACTTGTGGAGGTGAACCAGAAAGGGACAGTTAGCCAACAATTGATGATGCGAGAAATAGAGAATGTTCAGAGCATAGATTGGTGTGGGTTTATTGTGGAGAGCGTGAGGGTAACTGTACCATCGTGGAGGGCGAAAAAGGACAAGTTCTTCATTGGATGTGCTCTTGTTCTTGTGGTAAGTAACATGTTAACATTTTAAGTTAGCTAAATATTTCTCTAACATAATGGCTTAACGTGTGTTTTGTGTTGTTTGAAAACAGTTATTTTACGTAGACAGAGTTTCCCTCTTCGGCACGACACCGAGAAGAACAAATCATGTCTACTTAAGTTGGACAAATGAAAGTTTGCTGCAACGCCAGAGCGATGAAATAAGTAAAGGAGGATTTGGGAAAGGGAAGGTTCGAAAAGAAAAGGCAAAAGCTTCTAAGGATAAAGAGCAAGAACAAGTTCATAAGAATAAGGAAAAACCCCAAGGTTTTGGACCCACATTCCTACAGGTAAACACCTTCTACCAGGTTCATGAAAATACACATTGGGTTCATAAAAAATTAAAATTCCTTAAAATTATAGTTTCATTAGGGTTCATGACAATGAACTTACAGGTTCATTTAAATTTTAAGATGTACAGAAATGCTTGAGATTCTCAATACTAAAATATTATCCTGAGTTTTATATTGCAGGATAGCTGGTTGAATTCACAGAGGAGAACACAAAGCTTGCAAATTCAATTCTCAAAATTACGCAAATGGTGGATGATTTTCCAATGGAATTCAGAAAGGATGAATTTATTAAGAACATGATCAAGACGTCACAAGGACTGATGGGGAGGAAGAAAGAACAAGATGAAAAACAAGTTGAGTTTGATGAAATATGGAATGATAGTTGTTTGTGCCTAAAAATACGACGAGTATGGAACGCGTGGTAAGCTACGCATAGAAGAGTTGTCTCGACGCGACGAGAGGAGTGAAGGATGTCGTTGACGTGACGAGACATGGCAAAGGTCTCGTTTATCCTGAAGATTAGGTCGACCGAGCATATTTTATCTTATTCTTTATTATATTATTGTAATTGGTAAAGGATACGGTAAAGAATATCTTTTACCTTGTTTGTTATATCGTTATTTAGATAAAAGGAAGAGAGAAGATCTTGTTTCCTTAAAGATATTATTAGGGTTAGCCTATAAATAAAGGCTTACGCCTGCTTTGTAATCATTCAACCACCATTACGAGTAATACCAAGTTCAAGCTTCAAACCCTAAATTCCTCTCTCGTTCTAAACTGTTCTTGAGTGTTGAGATTATACCGTATTCCTTGATCTTTGTCCTACAATTGCTTAGTTATCTTCTCGTAGGTAATTTCGCTACAAACAATTGGCGCCCACCGTGGGGCAAGATAAAAAAGGTATCGTCTTTCCATACGAAAAGAGCTTCTTTTTTGCAGGGAATCATGACAAGTCCGACCAACAGCCCACACAATGGTGAAGAGAGGTCCGAAGAAGAGGATCACACAACGTTTCCTCTGGCTCCGGTGAATGAAGACGCAAGAAAAGGAGATGATGCTGATGCCCGGACCTCCCAAATCTATAATCCTCGAGGAGGAGTTCGGATTTCAAGAGAGTCCGTTTGTTACTGCTATCGCCGCCTAGAAGATCGCCAAGAAGTTCACCGTCGCCGATCTTCCCGTCTACGACGGATCAGATGACCCGGAAGAACACGTCTTACTCTACAAGGCCAAACTTTCCACAAGTCCAATTGAGCCAGAATTAAAGGAAGCAATGATGTGCAAGTTCTTTAGCTCGACGCTGAAAGGTCCAGCCTTGACGTGGTTCATCCACTTACCCAAGGGAAGTATCTCCTCTTACGCCGAACTCTCCAACCTGTTCCGATTACACTTCGCCAGCAGTAAGTTGTTCGCAAAGCAACCCTCAAAGCAACCCTCAGAGTTCGCCAACAGCGAGTTCCATAACGACACGGGTCACACGACGGATGGCTGCTATACCCTGAGAAAAGAGGTGTTGAGGTTGCTAAAAAGGGGAGATTTGAAAGGTCTACTCTCCAGAGAAGGAAGAAACGCATTCGAAGGAGTGAAGAAAGAAAAGAAGTCCCCTACTCCTCCTCCACCTCCGTCAAGTCATACCCGAACTATACACACCATCCTCGGAGGCTCTTCCACGAGCGGCTATACCGCGTCCACCGCTAGGAGAAACATCAAGATTCTACGCGACGATAGCGATATGACAAAAGTTTACCAAATTCACCCTACCAGAAAGAATTACTCGATCACATTCGAAGAGCCAAACGAGACGGTGGAACATCACGACGGGTTAGTCATCTCCCTTATCGTTAGCAATTGCCTAGTCAAGAGGATTCTCATATACAACGGAAGTTCCACCAACATCATTACCACGTCTGCTATAAAAGAACTCGGACTATCCAATGACGACGTCGTAAAGAAATACGTTCCTTTAGTAAGATTCAGTGGCGAAGTAGCAAGCATGTTGGGAGAGATCACGTTGGCGACCTATGCAAGGGGTATCAATATACAGGCGAAGTTTGTAGTAATGGAGATCGAGTCACCCTACAACATTATCCTGGCAAGACCTTGGCTACACGACATGAAGGCTATACCATCGACGTATCATCAGTCCCTGAAATTCCCCTCTCCCT
The DNA here is from genome assembly GCA_029168935.1 of Oxyria digyna. Taxonomy (NCBI): domain Eukaryota; kingdom Viridiplantae; phylum Streptophyta; class Magnoliopsida; order Caryophyllales; family Polygonaceae; genus Oxyria; species Oxyria digyna. Next base: position 19,706,557 of record JAPVLV010000010.1, on the reverse strand, counting down.
GGGGGATCCAAGAAATCAAAGGCGAGCTTCAAGTCGCGAGAGAATGCTATAGCATTGGGATGGAAAAAGCCACTAAGACACCATTGGGTAAAGAAAAGAGAGCATAACAATCAAGGAATCACAAAGAAAAAGATGGGGGTGGAAAATCAATCCCCGACGCAATGAGAAGAGCAAAGTACAACAAGCAAAGGGATACCAATCCACCAAGTAAGTACGAGCAAAAAATCCAAGCAAAGAGCAACAACTTAAGCTACATGTTCCTGAAGCACCATCCACCATAAGTCTAAAGAAGTGATATGGATTTCCAAATTTCCTAGCATTATTTCCTTTGTGTTATTTCTTGCATGAGTAGGATTAGTTTCTTACAAGAGTTTCAATAAATCTAGCGTCGTTATCTTAGCGTCGAAGCGACAAGGGGTCGTGACGACTAGGGGTAAGCGTCGGTGTCGAAGTCTGTCAGTTCATGATGCATTTTCTTTATTAATATATGAGTACACCCTTTTTTCTCCAACGTGTTAAAGTATGCCGAGTTGTTCCATTTCCAAATTACTTGCTCTCTGTCTATGACGTAACATCAAGCTTAATAAGGCCGCGGCGAAAATCCGCGCCGGGGAGGAGTTTCGTTAGCCTACGTGTTCAAGGCTCCATCTACGCGTAGACAACGTTAGCCAAACCGCCGACTCCGAGTCGACGCTTCCCATGATTGTTAGCGATGTGTGGCAATGGTCATGGGGAATGAAGCCCGGCACCTCACGAAACCGGCACGACCCTCTGAGCGAAGAAGGGAAACCTATCGCCACGACCACTCTCCAGGAACGAATACTTGCGCCTTCCACCGGCCCCTCTGAGAGTCATGAATCCACGGGAAAAACGCCAAACCGACAGGGATGCGTCCACCGGCATCGTAAGTCCTAACAATCTAGAAATCGGACGCCACACGATGAATAGGCTGTTTGTAGCGAAATTATCAACGAGATGATAACTAAGCAATTGTAGGGAAAAGATCAAAGAGAACGGTATAATCTTAACACTAAGAGAACAAGACGAGAGAATAAGGTTGAAACTTGAACTTTCTTGTGGTATTGATATTACGGCGTAGTACGATGATTACAAAAGGTTGGCGTTAACCTTTATATAAGTTAACCCTAGGATCCTACTAAGGAAATAAGATCTTTTTCTTTTCCTTCTATCTTCTAACGATATAATAAATATGGTAAAAGATATTCTTTTATCTTACCTTTTACCATATACTCCGCGACTCCGATCGCTACTCTTCGCTTGCTCGCGACCCCAATCGCTTGAGGGTTATTGCCGATCTAGGGCCAGAGGTCAAGATCGAGATTCCTCCGGAGGGAGTCAGTTCGGATGCCTATCGCCCGAGATGGATAGAAGTTTATGAATATCCATTTCTGGCGGGACATCGATTCCCTTTCTCACCCCTTACTCAGGCTTTCATGCTTGCTTTGGGGGTAGCTGTGGGGCAGCTTTCGCCTAGCGTCCGGAGGATTTTTGGGGCTCTAGACGACGCTATCGAGAAACATGGCTTAAGCTTCATCGCGGCGGATCTTGCCGAGTCTATGGCGGTGGCGCTCAATTCTGCGGGTCGCGTTTACTTCAAACTTAGGCAAAAGAAGGCCAGGATAGCTTTTGAGAAGAGTACGGCCGACCGTGGTTGGGCCGAGGTCTTTTATTTTGTGGAGAAATCTTCTCTTGGAGAGGAATCTTCTTGGCTCATCGAGGAGTGGAACTCAAAAAGTAAGCTTTGCTTCCCTTGCCTGGAATGTTTTTCTTTCGTTTATGTAGCGTAGCCTTACGTCTTTGTGCTTTATAGTTGATGAGAAAGCTCTTAAGGCTCGTAAGGAGTCTAAGAAGGTTGTGGCTGCACTTTTGGTGATTCCTGAAGCCGACCGAACCTTCTTTGGTCATGACGGAGAGGGTCATCGATGTGGGCCTGCTACGCCGTCTGGTAACTTTGGCTTCTTCTTGTTCGTTCTTTTTGTACTTCTTCTTGTTCTGTGCTTAAGGATTTTTCTCGTTTCTTTCTTTGCAGCGTCGATCTCTCGTATTCGTTCGCCTTCTATCTCTGCTACCGAACTTGTGATGTCGAAGAAGAAGCGTCTGGCTTTGCAGGGGTGTTCGTCCGGTGCTCCTGTGAACGTGGAGCTTATGACGAGTTTGGAGTCTTCTCCGTCTCCACCACTCGTCAGGGCGACGCGTTCCACAAAGGGGAAGGAGAAGGTAGATGATGTTTCTGGGGAGCCGTTCGTCTCGGTTGACGACTTTCCTGGTGTAGTTTCAGCTGCTTTTGCTCCTGGACGAGACCTTTTGAAGGCTTTAATGGGTCTTCGTTCTTCTTCTTCTCTCGAACATTATACATCGAAGGATTCTGCTGACGTTATGGGGGAAGCTTTCGCTGCTCAGTGGCAAGTAGGGTTATGACTATGCTTGTTTGCTTTACTTTTGACTTTGTAGTTTTAGTACGTGTCCTTTATCTTTCTTTTGTTCTTCTCTCTAGGGGATTCAAGCGTCTCTGTGTGCTTGGACGTTGCTATCAAAGTATCCAGAGTAGTTGGAGGCGTTGGAGAAGAAGATGGCTAACGCTACTTCTAAGATTGCTCGTTTACAGAGTGCTTTGGACGAGTCTCGTAATGCGGAAGCGGCGGCGAAGAAGAAGGCGGACGACACCGTTTCCCTTAATGAGAAGTTTACTGAACGCGTCCAAAGGTTGGAGCAGGAGCTTCATACTTTGGAGATGGATGTAACGGCGAAGACGATGCAACACGAGAGGGATTTGTCTGAGGCGAGGATTTATTGGTCTTGGATGTCTCGGGTTGAGGTCTACGAGGAGTATGCTGCTGGCAAACATAAAGACTGAGATCCTGTTGGCGAACGTGCTGAGTTCCATAGCGTTTATCCTGAGCCCCCTGCAGGTGTTGAAGCTGGTTCTTGTCCTACGCGTCCGGAGTCTCGTCCTGAAGATATGGATGTCGATGGAGAAGATCATTCGGAGGAAGGAGAGGAGGATGCGAATGGTGCTTCCGGGTCGTCCGAAGGAGAATCCAAATCTTTGTAACTTTATGTATTTGTTTTTCTTTTGGTGACGCGTATATCTACGTGTAGACGTTGTTACCCCTCTTTTCCTTGGGTTTTATTATCTTGCTTTCTTTGAATGAAACTTCAATCTTATTTGTTCCTTCACCGTCTTTCTTCTTGCATTTGTTTTTTGTCTGCAGACTCGTGCTTTCTTATATCTCTATCTCTACCCCTTTTGGTAGGTTTGATCCAAGCCTTTTTCATGCGCTTGGTTTGAAGCTACCAAAGAAATTTGTGCTAATGTTCTTTTGGTCTTTCGCGTCTTTATCTTATGAATGCGTAGGATTCGCTTTTCTTTATGGGTTGTGGCTTTTTAACCCCTTAGTTCGATACTCTTTTGTTCGTAACTCATGTGCTCGAGGTGTGCTTTGTTGACTTGATCAAGGAGTGTGGTCAATGCGACTTACTTTAGCTTATTTGCCGACTTACATGAGGTTTGGGTCCAGCATTTCCTCCGAACCCAGAAGCGAGTGGCGGACGTAGGTCAGCGTGTGATTTTGATCAGCTTGTGACGTCACCCCTTACTTTAAAGGTGGATCCTTTGCCTCACACTAGCGTTTAAGTCGACGTCGAACTCTTTTAATCGACGGGCCTATTCATCGTGTATGGCATCCGATTTCTTGATTCTTAGGACTTAAGATGCCGGTGGATGCGTCCCTGCCGGTTTGGCGAATTGCCCGTGGATTCATGACTCTCAGAGGGGCTGAAAGGCGTTAAGACGCGTTCCTGGAGAATGATCGTGTCAAATAGGTTTCCCTTGTTTGCTCAGAGGATCCGGCCGGCTTCGTGAGGTACCGGGCTTCATTCCCCATGACCATTGCCACACGTCGCTAACAATCATGGGAAGCGTCGACTCGGGGTCGGCGGTTCGGCTAACGTTGCCTACGCGTAGATGTGGCCTTGAACGCGGCATTCTTGCTTCTTATTTGGTACACCGTACTCGAGAGGCACGCTCTCTTAATAGACACAGAGCAAGTAATTAGAAACGAAACATCTCAGCATGCTTGACAAGTCGGAAAGAAAGGTCTACTTGTATATAAAATAGAAGATGCGTCATACTTGAACTAAACGTGACACTGACGCCTACCCCTAGTCTCTACGACCCCCTGTCGTATTGACCTAATCGAGAACGACGTGTCTTTATTGAAAACTTAAAAACTACTCATGCAAAGGAAATAGAAGGGTAATTTAATGGACGCATAAAAAGCATCTTGATTACTCTCTCGACAATGACTTATCACGGCGGATGGTGTTTCAGGAACATGTAGCTTAGATCGGGGTTCTCCGCCATAAATTTTTTCCATCTTTGGACTCGGAGACTCTGCTTGTACTTCCTTAGGGATACGTTGTTCTTATCGACATCTTTGCTCGGCGTAGGGGATGAATCTTTTCTTAATATTTTGGGATGCGTCTTTTTCTTTTTGGCTTTCCTCTCTAGTTTTTGTTCTTCTTGAGTTTCTTGTTGTTTGGGCGTTCTGACCATGAGGAAGCTTTTCTCTTCTTTATCGTTCGGATAGTATGCAACTTTACTTCTAGAACGTATACTTCATCGCCTATCTTGCCCACTTCTTCTTTCATGTCGCAAATCTTCCGTCGGGCGTATCTTAGGCGTTCTCCGTGGTCCTTTCATTGCTATGCTTTGATCTTCCTTTCTATTGATGCGTTGCTGGTGTTTTTCATCCCTACGCTATAGCACTCTCTCGCTACTTGTTGTTCACCTTTAATTTGTTGTATTCCCCAGGGGGATGGAAACTTCAGGGACTGATGATACGTGGATGAGATGGCTTTCATGTCGTGTAACCATGGCCTTCCCAGTATCATGTTATAGGGCGACTCGGCTTCCATTACTACGAACTTGGTTTGCATGTTTACCCCTTCCGCTAGGGTGGTTAGAGTGATTTCTCCAAGCATGTCGACCACTTCGCCGCTGAATCCTACTAGAGGGATGTATTTCTTCAGTACGTCGTCGCTGGAGAGCCCGAGTTCCTTGATTGCGGATAAGGTGACGATGTTTGCTGAACTTCCGTTATCTATAAGGATCCTCTTCACCCTACAGTTGCTAATGGTTAGGGAAATAACTAAGCCGTCGTGATGATCCACCGACCCGTTTGGCTCATCGAACGTGATGGGATAGTCCTTCTTGATGGTCCTCACGTGATACATCGGTAAGACGCTTCCTTCTCCGCGTAGTGTTTTGGCGTTCCTCTTGGCGGTTGAGACCGTATAGCCGCTAACCGGAGATCCTCCAAAGATTGTGTTAACTACCCTTGACCGGCTTGATGGAGGCGGTGGCGAGGCGGATCTATTTCTTTCTTTGCCTCTTTCGAACGCGTCACGACCTTCTTTGGAGAGTAGGTCTAGCAGGTCGCCTCTTTTCAGAAGACAGAGAGCTTCTTTTCTTAAGGTATAGCAATCGTCTGTTGGGTGCCCCAAGTCGTTATGGAACTCACAATATCCTCTTCCTGATCCTGACTTCTTTTCGGGGTTGGGTTTTCTGGGCCACCTTACGTCGTGTAACTTCTCCATTGATCCTATGACTCTTAACGCGTCGACCTTCATGGATATCCCTCTCTCGATCGCGTAGACGTTATTGATCTTGCTGACGTTATGAACCCTGGGGAGTTCTCTATGGAAAGGCTTAGTCCTCCTATCATGGCGATCCCCCTCTCGTCTCTGAGGAGAGTCTTTTCGCGAAGGAGAGTGCCTTCGTGGAGATCGACGCCTTTCTTCGAGGTGATTTCGAAGATCTTCCTCTAAGCGTATTGCTTCCATTGCTCTTGCTCTCGTTATCTCGAACGACTCGGTACATGTCCTTGTCAGTTCTTTATATAAATCGCTATCTTTGGGGAGGGCGCGTCTGAACGCGTCAGAGGCGGTAGCTTCCGTGCAATTTGGGATCGTGACTTTCTCGTCGTTGAAACGCTTAAGAAACTCCCTTATGGTTTCACCCCTGTTCATACGCATGTTGTGGAGATCTGACGGTTGTTTCGCAAAGAGCTTGCTACTGGCGAATTGTAGCCTGAATTGGTTGGATAGTTCCGCGTAGGACGAGATGCTTTCTTGATGCAAGTGGATGAACCATGTCAAGGCAGGACCTTTCAATGTCAAGCTAAAGAATTTGCACATCATTGCTTCATTAAATCTTGGGTCGATAGGACTTGTGGAGAGCTTGGCTTTGTATAGTAAGATATGTTCTTCGGGGTCGCTTGACCCATCGTAGACGGGGAGATCTGCAACGGTGAATTTCTTTGCGATCTTCTGGATGGCGATACTCCTAATAAAAGGTCTTTCCTTGAACGCATGCTCTTCTTCGGGTATTATGGAATTTGGAGCTCCTGGCCTAAGCATCATCTCCTTTCTTAAGGCTCCGACTTGTTGGGCTACGATACTCGCGACCGCGTTGGGAGTTAGGGCTTGCTTTTTGGATGGCTCTCCTCGGCCCGCTCTTGTCGATGTGATCGGTCTTGGGCGTCTTGAGAGCTCAAGGTCTTCTTCCTCGTCAGCTACGGCATCCATGTCCAGACGACGAACGACACTCCGATCGCGAACGTAAGTGGGAGGCTTAGCGGACTCTGTCCCGAGTTCTTTTATAACAGAGCGTAGTCGCTCGTTTTCTTTGGCGAGTCCCATCGTTTTTTCTTCACTGGCGCTCTTGGCCTCTTCCCATGATTTTTGGACGCTGTAGAAGTGATTCTTGACGGAGGCAATGTTGGTGACGTCATCGTCGTCTCTGGCGACGTCGGAAACGTTCTCGAATTCTTCTTCCGAATCTCCCTTTGTGTGGAAAGATGACACCTTTTTTATCAAGCCCCACGGTGGGCGCCAATTGTTTGTAGCGAAATTATCAACGAGATGATAACTAAGCAATTGTAGGGCAAAGATCAAAGAGAACGGTATAATCTTAACACTAAGAGAACAAGACGAGAGAATAAGGTTGAAACTTGAACTTTCTTGTGGTATTGATATTACGACGTAGTACGATGATTACAAAAGGTTGGCCTTAACCTTTATATAAGTTAACCCTAGGATCCTACTAAGGAAATAAGATCTTTTTCTTTTCCTTCTATCTTCTAACGATATAATAAATATGGTAAAAGATATTCTTTTATCTTACCTTTTACCATTTACATGAATATAATACAGAACAAGGTAACTAAGTGGCGGCTGGCCTAATTCCCATAGTTGAACGACGTGCTCTTCCTTATAACGTCACGTCGACGCCATCCTTCGTTCTTCACGTCGCCTCGCTTCTATACTTCTACGCGTAGCTCCTTAGCGTTCCATAGTCGTCGTATTTTTAGGCACAAACATAGGCCCGTCGATTAAAAGAGTTCGACGTCGACCTAACGCTAGCGTGAGGCAACGGACCCACCTTAAAAGTAAGGGGTAACGTCACAAGCTGATAAAATCACACCCTGACCTATGTCCGCCACTCACTTCAGGGTTCGGAGGAAATGCTGGACCCAACCTTCATGTAAGCCGACAACGTAACTAGAGCCGCCACAATGACCATGCCACTCTATTAAGAAAGTAAAAAATCCTCTAACACGTTCATCACGAACAAAGTATCACACCAGGGGTAGAAAACCACACCCTAAAAGATAAAGTAGCAAAAGCAAAAGCCAAAGGACCAAACCTACGTACTCACAAACGAGCCACGCGTAAGGGGTCACGGAAGTTAAAAGTCAATAAGAAAAAAGTTCTATACGTACGCAGAGAAAAATACGCGTTCCAAAACGAAGTACATAAGATATCAAAGCCAGATAAAGGATAAGCTCCCAAAACGCCCCCGACGCAAAGAACGACGCGTAAAACACAAGAAACGAAGTATGAAATGCAACAAGTAAAGAAGAGTCTTTGATAGCTCTAACCTAGTCTACAAGGAGCCCAGGTCAAACCTACCAAAAGGGGTAGGACTACTCGAGGAGACATGAAAACACACCCAAAGCCGAGGAGTGCATAGGATACGCGTCAAAACAAGACCGGGACCACCTACCCGTAAGAAGATAAGGGAGTCAAGGAACACCCCCAAGATAAAGAAATTGGAAAGACAAAGGTCGATTCAAAGACTCTTCCAAAAGTCACTCGAGGAAACTCATGGACAAATACGCCGTCGCCAACAGAAGGAAGATTGGATGCAACGACATACTCAAAACATAGAAGTTCATTGACAAGTAAGTAATTCCAAAAAGTTATATTATAGAGGCCCATCATGAAGGGCAAGAAGGGAGGTATTTGCAAGAAAACGCCCCGAAGATCGACGACGCGTATACAAAAAAAAGGGGGAAGAATGACCCCGGAAAATCAAGAAGAGTCGCTATCAGACTCAGAAGAGCTCGACGAGGAACCATCCGCGTCCTCATACTCACGTTCATCCTCTCCCTCGTCTTCAGAATCTTCCACGACAACTTCTTCACCAGGATCTCCGTCATCTTCAACGCCATCATTAGGATCAACCTCGTTAAGATGAGGGACATCATCCTCCATGACGTGAGGATTCGCCGTAGGGTTCATAGGCGTAGGTCCTTCCTCGACGCCTTCAGGGAGCTCCGCGAATGCTTCTTGAAACTCCCTCTATTCCTTTACTGTATCCCAACCGTGGTGCTGACCAGCGGCATACTGTTCAATGACCTCCACACGAGAAAACCAAGACCAATAAAGCTTCACCTCCTTGAGCTCGGAAGCAAGCTTGTTCTCCACCTTAGCCTTCTCGTCCTCCAAGGCAGAAATCCTCGCCTTCGAATCTTCAACCTGTTTGGCAAAATCGACGTGAAGTTTAAGCGCCGCCGTAACCTTTTCTTGAGCTTCATCCCCCGCCTTACGTGACGCCTCAACCGTCGCATTAAGCTCCTTAAACTTTGCCTCGTTGGTCGATTGCTTGGCCTCCATAGCTTTCATCCGATTGACAAAATCAGAGAAACGCCCATAGATGCACAACGAAGATTGAAAAGCCTAAGAAAAGAGAAAATAAAGAGGTCATAATAGAATAAAAGACAAGGGACTGGGCGTGAAAAGCAAGAAAACTTACCTGCCATTGCGTAGCTAGAGCCTCTCCTATCATATCTTCCGTCTCAATCGACAAATAGTAGTCGAGCGATGGAGGATTTTGAAGCCCCTTCATGGCGGGCAAAAACGAACTTCCAGGCGCAACGACACGAGAGATAACTCCCGGAAAGTCGTCCACGGTTTCGAAGTCGAAGTTCAACTTCTCAACAACCTTCTCCTTGCCCTTACGTGACTTCTTCGCCGAAATTGAAGAGGGAGATGGAGACGAGATGAGAGAAATCATTGGCGTGATGTGGATGGGAACCTCAGAAGCAGTTCCATCTCCGATACGACTCCTCTTCCGCGACGCGATGAGAGCAGACGCAGACTGTCCTCCACTGCGAACGTGTGAAAGATCCGCGGATACTAAAAGATCAACAAGAAAAAGAGTTAAGACCCTCAAAGCAAAAAAGAAACATGTAAGAAAGCATGAACACGTTACCGGTCAAGGCCGTCAATAACTTTCTTAGTCTCTCGCCTCACCACGAAAAGTTCGATCACTCTCAGGGATCTCGAGAAGTCTGTCAATAACTTTCTTAGTCTCTCGCCTCACCACGATAGCATCCGCATTAACTGCAAGGAAGAACGAGAAAAAGTAAGACATCAACGATTGACGACGTATACAACAGAGGCCCAAAAATAAAATGCAAACTCACTCGTAGGGTTCCAGCATTCGATCAACCAAGAACACTCCTCGCCAAGAGTCGATTTTTTGACAAAGTAAAAGGAGTCGGCCCAATGACGATCAGCCTGACTCCCCTCAATGGCCATCTTAGCCGCCTTAGGTCTCGATCTAAGACCCATTGTTCCAGCCGTTTTAGTTTGAATGTTGAAAGAATAAGCAAGGTCATCGACGGCAATCTCGACGCCGTGTTTCTCTTTCACGTCGTTTAGGGCACCAAAGATTCTCCAGACGTTCGGCAAAAGTTGACCGACAGCAACCCCTAACGTGAGTATGAACGCCTTCATCAACGGCGAGAAAGGAAACCGATGGCCGGTAAGGAAAGGGTACTCGTATACCGCGATCCACCCTGGGCGATGTGCGTCGGCAAATACCCCATGAGGAGGTATTTCAATCTCCACCTCGGGACCAAGATTCGCCAACGATCTCAGCCTCTCGACGTCACATGCCTCTGTCGATTTACAATCGGAATCCTTCAAGATGAATTTTGGTACGTAGAAAGAAGTCATTCTATAAGATTAAAAGAGAAAGTGAAGAAGAAATCTGAAGAAAGGAGAGCAAATGATCTTTTTGAGCGTAAGCGAGCGGGAAAACAAGAGATAATCGGAGTAGATGAGTTGTAGAGGAAGTAGGAAGAAAATGAAGATCCTCTCTTTATATAGCCAAAGAGATCGCGAAGAAAACGGAAGAAAGTTCAATGGCATTATAGCCGTTGAGAAACTAGCCGTTGCGATTGAACGTTATCGGCACGGATAACGAAGCTCCTCGCCTGCCACATGGAAATAATTGAAGAAAAATGATGACCGAAGCTTTGTGACGATATTAAAAAGTCGAGTGACGTAATCATCAACGCGTTTCTAATGCAATGAAGACGTATTCTTTGAAGAGAGAAGGTGTCTCCCAGCTCTACTAGACGTTAAGCCCTGTAAGACGCCTTAGGGGTATTGTTTGTGCCTAAAAATACGACGAGTATGGAACGCGTGGTAAGCTACGCGTAGAAGAGTTGTCTCGACGCGACCAGAGGAGTGAAGGATGTCGTCGACGTGACGAGACGTGGCAAAGGTCTCGTTTATCCTGAAGATTAGGTCGGCCGAGCATATTTTATCTTATTCTTTATTATATTATTGTAATTGGTAAAAGATACGGTAAAGAATATCTTTTACCTTGTTTGTTATATCGTTATTTAGATAAAAGGAAGAGAGAAGATCTCGTTTCCTTAAAGATATTATTAGGGTTAGCCTATCAATAAAGGCTAACGCCTGCTTTGTAATCATTCAGCCACCATTACGAGTAATACCAAGTTCAAGCTTCAAACCCTAAATTCTTCTCTCGTTCTAAACTGTTCTTGAGTGTTGAGATTATACCGTATTCTTTGATCTTTGCCCTACAATTGCTTAGTTATCTTCTCGTAGGTAATTTCGCTACAAACAATAGTGATCATCCATTCTGGTCTGATCCAGCGCTGATTGAATGCCTCAAGCAAGTTGAGAAGGCAGAGGCTTCAAAGGTCAAGGTGACGTTGTCAAATAATGGTGTTGGACCATAAAACTACAGAGAAAACCAAATTGGCTGGGAAAAGGTGAATGACGTCTTGAATGACTATCAAGGATCAGATGAAGCTGCAAAGGAGAAAGAAAAAGATGTGGATAAAGAAGCTGCAAATGAGAAGGATAGAGAAGAGTCAACAATAGCAACCCAACAAGAAGATGGAAAGACGGCTGGAAACAATGAGTCAGGTATGTTCTTCTTTTCTGATATTGAAAATATGTTTAAATACAAAAAAAAAAATAGGTTCATGGAAAAATGCGTACAATTTCATGGAAAAATGTCTACAAGTTCATAACAAATCGCCTAGAGGTTCATGATACAATGCTGAAAGATTGATGAAACTACATGTTTTAATACAAAATTAAATCAATAGGTTCATAGAAGTACACTTAGGTTCATGGTAAAAAGCCTTGAGGTTCATGAAAAATAGCCTTGAGGTTCATGCAAAAATGCTTAAAGGATCATGATAATATGCATAGAGTCATTGATATACACTGAGGTTCATGGGAAAAATCCTAAGGGTTCATGAAGTTATGCTTATAGGTTCATGAAATTTTGCCTTGAGGTTCATTAACAAATGTTGGAAATGCTTGCAAATGATGTAAACATGCAAAGAGATGAAGAGAAGACTGAAGTTGCAACATAAACTTTGGAGGGGGATAAAACACCGATGGAGGAAGATAAACAAAACAAGAAGGAAAGCGGGGATGAGGAGAAACAGAAGAAGAAGAAGAGAAGAAAAGGAAATGATTTTACACCCCCAAGTTTCAATCTATTCACATCACAAGAATTGGACAGCTTTCAAGAACAAAATACAGAAGGGCAAGAAACTGAACAAGAAGGACCAAAAGAGGACAACCCTGTAGCTTCAAATGAGAAACCAGAAGAAGAAGAAGAACAAGAGCCACAAAATGACAAGGGGAAAGTTGTAGCTACAGAGACAAAAAAGGTGAAGAAGAAGAAGAAGCAGTAAAGGACAAGGGGAAAGCTGTAGCTACAAAGATAGAAGAAGATGAAAAAGAAACTAAGAAAGCCAAAAACAAGGGAAAAGGTCCGTGTTTAGATGAAGAAGACGCTGCTGAACTTGACTGTCCAAGAACCAGAAAGATGGCAGAAACATTGAAGAGCCCCTACAAACAAAGAGCCATACAAATTATGGGAAAACAGATAACGGAGGAGCAGAAAATGATTTGGCACTTCGTAGACAGAGATGAAGTGGATGAGTAAGTTGATTGCAGTTGTATATTATTATGAAAGTTTTTATTAATTACTGGAAAATAAATAACTTAAATGTGTCACAAGACTATACTGTTTCAAGACAGACAAACAAAGACATCATTGTTTGAGTTCAGCACAATGCAAGTAGATATGGATGCCAACTACAAAGTGATCGATGCTTGGATGGCTATTTTGAACTACCATGAGAAGGCAGAAGCGACGACAAACCTAACCGGCAATTTTTAAACACATTTCTCATGGTAAACTATGCTAAATTCAATTTCATTCTCATATGTTTTTTATTTAGTATGATTTATAGGGAAGTTCAGTAGAAAACTAGAAGGTAGGTTCATATACATATAGTGTAGGTTCATGAAATTTATAAGGAAGGTTCATGAAATATATAAGGCACGTTCATAAGGTTTCTAAGAGGCGACAAAAGTTTTCTTGAGCATGGTTCATTTCATTATTGTGAAGATTCATATGATTTATTTTGCAGCTCCATGTAATTTCTAAGACAAGTCATAATATTAATATTAATAGTTTTAAGAGTGTCTAACTGTTTCCATTTTCAAACACAGATGATTTCCCCGAAGAACAAAGAATTAATGTTCCTCAAGAGCATGAAAACCTTGGAAACCCCTTACAGAGAATTGCGTGATATTGACATGGTAGGTATACAAACAGGGTTCATAGAATTATTATGCTACATATGAAAACTAATTTATTTGATTATTACAGGTTATAATCCCAGTGTTGGAGAACAATGAACACATGTATTGCATATCTTATGACATAAGAAATGCAAAAATACAAGTGCTTGACTCTGCACACAATGACCCAAATCTGAAGCGGTACAAGGAAGCTATTGACAGAGTGGTAAATCTACAACTACTTCTTTTACACAATTCTAAGAATATTACAAAATTAGGAAAACTAGTATAGGGATATTCTGCTATTCATGTAGACATATTTACTTTTCAAGAGCTTGGGGAAGCAAAATTTCGATAAGAAAGAAAAAGCAATCTTAGTTGCAAAGACAAAAGCCACTTTGGTGAAGATGCCATGGAATGAAGAAGGAGATGTAATCAACTCAGCAGTGCAAACAATGAAAAACATGGAAATGTTCATGGGTTCAAACACAGAAACATGGGAACCAGAGATAACAGAGAAGAATAAGAAGAAGTGCTTGCCATTGCTGAGGCTCAAGTATGTGCATGCTATTATAACATCGGATGTGAACAAGGTGAAGGATAAAGCAGTGAAGATAATCAAGGGAATCTGAAAAGGCTGGGATGAGTTGGTAGTTATGTAGGCTGTTCACTTCAAAAAATACACAAAATACTTGGTAGCTAGGTACTTTTAAATGGTAGTTTGACTTGGGAATTTGGATTGATCTCGTACTTTTGTTTGAATTTAGGTTTGAAATGGTACTTGGGTTTGAATTTGGTTTTAAGAATGACAGATGAAGGGTTGGAATTTGATTTGCTTGTTTGATCTCAAAAAAAAAGCAGGTTCATATGTTTATTGTAGACAGGTTCATAAGATTTCATAAACAGGTTCATTAGATACAAAAAAACAGTGAGACTTGGTCCATTGTCATATTCACCAATGTGTAATACAACTTGGCATATAATAAAGATTAGCATAGAGGTTCATGAAAATTTGCCTGAGGGTTCATAAAACTTGCCTAGAGGTTCATGCACTAATGAATATAGGTTCATGAATATATGCCTAGAAGGTTCATGATCCTCTTCAAATGCCTCTTCAAAAATCACATTGTGGCAAATACTCATTGGGACAAAAACTAAGATTTAAGGAAAAAAGAGTGTAGTTGAACTTCAACTTGGTAATCATTCAATTCCAATACCACTTCATAGCAATACTCTTAGGTTCATGAAAATATGCTTAGAGGTTTATGAAAGTATGCCTAGAGGAAAAATGCAATTATACCTATAGGTTCATAGCAATACAATTGGGTTCATGAAAAAATGTCTGGGGGTTCATGAAAATTAGCCTAGAGGTTCATGAAAATATGCCTAGAGGTTCATGCAACTATGCATGAAAATATTCTTTGAAGTTCATAGCAATACTCTTAGGTTCATGAAAATATGCTTAGAAGTTCATGAAAGTATGCCTAGAGATTCATGTATATAGGCCTAGAGGTTCATAGCAATACAATTAGGTTATTGAAATTTTTTTAGAGGTTCATGAAATTTTCCTAGAGGTTCATGAAAATTTGCCTAGAGGTTCATGAAAATTTTCCTAGAGGTTCAGGAAAAAATGTCTAGAGGTTCATGCAATAATATAGGTTCAGGAAAATATGCTAAGAGGTTCATAGAAGTGATCTTAGGTTCATGAAAATATGCCTAGAGGATAATGCAAATATACAATTAGGTTCATGAATAAAAGTCTGGGGGTTCATGAAAAATTTCCTAGAGGTTTATAACAATATGCCTAGAGGTTCATGCAATATGCATGAAAATCCTCATAGCAATAATCTTAGGTTCATGAAAATGTGCCTAGAAGTTCATGAAAATATATCTACAGGTTCATGAAAATGTGCCTAAAGGTTCATATGATTTTGGGTCAAAGTTCATAAATTTGAATACAAAAAAATAGAGAGTTGAATAAAAAAATAAAACTAGAATAAAAGCATATAGGTTCATATAAGTAACAAAGACATTAATCAAAATGATAAATTGGTTGATAACATTTGTTGCAAAATTTCTAGTAGGTTCATAAACCTAAAACAAGGTTCATAACACTAACAAAAAGTGTTCTTAAAGACTAAAAACACTAACTAAGCAACAGAAAAAATCCTAATTAAAACATCTATAACACCATTACAAGTGCGACAGTTGTGAGTAGTAAGTTGCTGGCATTTTCCACAACGCCTACGTTTGACACTGGTAGGGTCAATGCCACTGCTGGTAGATGAAGAATGATGTTGACCACTACCTTTGTTCTTTGCTTGTGGTGGTGGATGAATGTTAAGCTCAGAAAGCACCTGAACTCCTACATAACTATTCAAATGTTGCTGATTTACTGGTACAGAGCTAGAAGAATGACTGGGAGGACCAAGGAAGGACGTCTTTTTTAGCTTCAACATGGATACTAATTCTGCCAATTGATATGAATCGTCTTCAAGCAAACCAAGACAACTATAAAATTCTGAAATAACAGAGTTGAGCAAAAACTCCTTCTGATCTGAAGACACACCTTGATCAACAACAACATCATCAATACTAAAGATTGGACTAATTGTAGCAGACTTAGTCCAACGAGAAAGCACACATTTAGATGGGATTGGTTACACAAGCTTGTTCTTGAACACACAAATGAGATGACGACAGGGCAATCCAAGCCTCAGAAACATCTTGCAGCTACAGTGATATTCATCAACAGCAGAAATATATTCAACCTTATATTCTTTTCCATTTTCTTCTCTCATAAAGACATATAATGTAGTACCTGTTTGTAGCGAAATTATCAACGAGATGATAACTAAGCAATTGTAGGGCAAAGATCAAAGATAACGGTATAATCTTAACACTAAGAGAACGAGACGAGAGAATAAGGTTGAAACTTGAACTTTCTTGTGGTATTGATATTACGGCGTAGCGTCTGATGATTACAAAAGGTTGGCGTTAACCTTTATATAGGTTAACCCTGGGATCCTACTAAGGAAATAAGATCTTTTTCTTTTCCTTCTATCTTCTAACGATATAATAAATATGGTAAAAGATATTCTTTTATCTTACCTTTTACCATTTACATGAATATAATACAGAACAAGGTAACTAAGTGGCGGCTGACCTAATTTCCATAGCTTAACGACCCGTTCTTCTTTATAACGTCACGTCGACGCCATCTTCCGTTTCATACGTCGCGTCGCCTCTATCCTTCTACGCGTAGCTTTCACGCGTTCCATAGTCGTCGTATTTTTAGGCACAAACAGTACCTGCAATCATTCGCAAAAAATAAATTCAAGCACTCAAATAATAAGAAGGACAAAGGTGATAGTGTTCTGCCGATTTGATTCATGAATAATCCACAAGGTTCATAAAAACAAGGATATAGTTCATGAAAATATACATAATTAACAAACAGAGGGCATTTCTGGGAATTTAACCAATTAATCTACATCATACTCAACACAAAACAAGAAGGTTCATGAAGATACTTAGGGAGTTCATTAAAGCATTACAAAATTAAATACCAAAAGACGAAAAAATTACTCTTACCATTACTTTCTGAGATAGAAGCAAGGGAGCAGGAAAAAAAAGCTGTTGTAATTTCCTGGCAAACAAGACAGAATACAGTCAGAGTATAGACCTTGGATGCTTCTTCCTCCAGCAACAATTGCGTCTTCAAATCTGGATGTTTGGTGAGAGATTCATGGTTCAGCCTAGATTGCTGATGTCGTTGGGTGTCCATTGCAATATCAAAATGCATCACAAGCTCAACCAAACGATAATACTTGTCATTAAAATGACTAAAGTAACTGTTTGTAGACTCAGACAGAGGGGTAGTACGAACTAAACCACCAAAAACAATGTCTCGGAAATAAGCTGGAATCCAGAAGTGCCATCAAAATTGTCATCATACTCATCAAACCATCTGCGGTTTATGAGTGGAAATTCTTCAAACAAAGCATTCCAGCGTGACTCAAATTCAGTCGGTTCCAATTCATGAGTCCAAACAATAGCATTGAGTTTCTTCCGAAACTGATCACTTGTCTCACCATCATATTTAGTCTTTGATGGCACTTTCCTCATGATGTGCCACATACACAAACGATGGTGAGAATTAGGGAAGATCTGTTCAATAGCAAGCTTCATAGAACCATCTTGATCAGTGACGATAATTTTAGGATCATTCCTCATAGCTTCCTTAAATCTTTCAAGCAACCAAACATAGGAACCAACATCCTCTTTAAAAATCAAACCGGCACCAAATGTGATACTCCTTTTGTGGTGATCAAGGCCACTAAAAGGGATGAAAACCAGATTATACCTACAAAAAGGAATTTAAAAGATTCAAAATGTTCATTGATGAACCTTAAAAAGAGATATCAGAAAATAGAAGAAAGCAGGTTCAAAGATGAAATTTACATGTACAAAAAATATAGAATATGCATAGAGGCTCATGAAAATATACCTAGAGGTTCATGAAATTATGCCTAGAGGTTCATGCAATTATAACTAGAGGTTCATAACAATAATATTAGGATCATGACAAACAAAAACTAGAGGTTCATGAAAATTTGTCTACAGGTTCATAAAAATATACCTAGAGGTTCATAACAATACAATACAATAAGTATGATGACAATCAAAAACTAGAGGTTCATAAAAATTTGGCTACAGGTTCATTAAAATATGCCTAGAGGTTCATGAAAGAATGCCTAGAGGTTCATAGCAATAAACTTAGGTTCATGAAAATATGCATATGCATAGAGGTTCATGAAATTATGCCTACATGTTCATGCAGACTTCTATAAGTTACAAATACACAGAATTGAACATGAAAAGAAGAACAGATTCATCATAAATCACAGAACAATAAAAGTAGAATAATACAAAGAAGCTAAGACAGAAGAAGGATGTTTTACTTACCTATTAGTACGATATGTCGCATCAAACGAAACAACATCACCAAACAGTGAGAAGTTTTTCCTGGATCACAGGATCACACCAGAACAAACGTGTTAGGCGCTCACTGCTATCCACATCATAGTCAAAACAATAAGTCGAGCAAAGCTCTTTTTTTTTGAAGAACCGATCAATTGTCATCTGAGCATCTGACCCCCCTATATAAGCCATCATATCACGCCGAAAGTTCTTAAAATCAACAGATGATGCACCAACTGCTTTATAGCCACCAACAATCTCTTTGAAAAGACGGTGAGATCTAACCGGGCCAATGCTTGCTTTTTGACAGTTAAGGACAAATTTCTTATGTGCTTCATCTAACTTCCTAGAGGAACTCATAAACTGACGATGGGAGTTCATAACAAAACTGTGGGTGTGACGTTCCTCAAACGAAATTACTTTGTATCCAACGCCCTGCACTAGTAGAAAAAACACCTGTTGCAGCCCCCCTGTTGAGGCGGTCACCTTAAAAACCGACGCAAAAAGTCTTATTCTACTATCTGTTGAGGCGGTCAGTCGTTTAGTTCGCTGCAACAGGTACTTTAGAGGCGGGCAAATATCCGTTCGCCTCAAATAATATTTGTGTTTTTGACTTGTTGAGGCGGTCAGTAAGGCGCCCGCCTCAACAGAGCCCAAACATTAGAGGCGGGCAGTAAGACGCCCGCCTCAAATGATGCGACGAAGAGATTAGAGGCGGGCAGTAAGGCGCCCGCCTCAAAATAACACAAAAATTAGAGGCGGGCAGTCATGCGCCCGCCTCAAAATAACACAAAAATTAGAGGCGGGCAGTCATGCGCCCGCCTCAACAGATGCTTAAAAAAACTTAGAGGCGGGCAATATGCGCCTGCCTCAACTGCTTCGACTGTAATTAAGTTACAGTCGACTGCTTTCTTCATTTGCTCGTTTTCAATTCAGTCGACTGCGCCTCCTCCTCGCCGCCTCCGCCAACTCGCCGCTTCCTCCACGCCTCACTGTCGAACTCGTCGACTGCTCCTCCTCGTCTCCTCCTCCTCCTCCAGCTTTCGTCCTTCGAGTCATCGAGGTAGGTGAAACTTCCTCCTTCGCAAATTGTTTTCTGATTTTGATGTGCAGGAGTTGATTCCTTTTGTGGTATGAATGGTTGATTTTTGTTGTTGTGGGTGATTAGTCCCTTATTTGGTGGAATTTTGATTGATTATGTTGTTTTGGTTCTTTAGGAAATTTTGATGCACTCCAAGTGTTCGGTAAAATGCCTAGTAGAAAATTTAATCTTAATCTTGTCAATTTTACTAGTTCTTGTTAATACCTTTCATGTATGTTTAGGATTATGCTCTACCTCTTGTCTATATAGTCAATTCATATAACTAAACTTAATTTTGTCACTTTTTAGCATGACTTGATAAAAATTGTAGGAAAACAAATGAAATATGTCGATGAGTGATTTTAATGAGTTTTGCATGAGATATTGTTTTGTTAGCTAGATATCCAAATTATTTTATTTTATTTCAATGAGTGTTTTCAATGTTATGTATGTATTGGTCTTTCTACAGTTTTCTTCTGTTATTAGAAATGAGTCGTCGTTGGATGTACGGTGATCATACTACAGCTGAATATTTGAGTGGGGTTGGGGAGTTTATTAGATGTGCTTTAGCCAACCAACAGAGTACAAAAGCCGAAAAAATCTATTGCCCCTGCCGTGATTGTAACAATGTAAGGAGGTTAGCAGACATTGATGAGATTGAGGATCATTTATTTCGTCGTGGGTTTAAGCAAGATTATCATGTTTGGTTTTGGCATGGAGAGAAAATACCTGATCGTCCAAGTTCTAGTGTAAACGAATTTGATCTTCAGGTAGACAGTGATGAGAGTGATGATAACATTTCTGAGAATTATGAGATGGATGATGATGATGATGATGAGCAAGAGGATGAAATGAATGAGATGATGGATGGGGTGAGAGATCGCTTGGATGAACGACCTAAGGTGTTAGAACAACTAACAAAGGCTGCTGAGACGCCTTTGTATCCTGGGTGTACAAAATTTACCAAGTTAGAAGCTTTGTCAGTGCTATACAACTTGAAATCGAAGAGTGGCTGGACTGATTCGAGTTTCACGATCTTATTGGAGTGGTTAAGTGAAGTTTTGCCGGAAGGCAATGAGTTGCCCACCTCTACCTATTATGCCAGGAAAGTGATGTGTCCCTTTGGCTTAGAGGTTGTCAAAATAGATGCTTGTCCAAACGATTGTGTTCTTTACAGAAAAGACCATGAAAATTTGGATGAGTTCCAAAGTGCGGTGTATCTCATTACAAGCGTAAAGGGGTAAATTCCGCTAAGAAGGGGCCGCCGGCTAAAGTTATGTGGTATCTTCCAATTATAGATAGATTTAAGCGTTTGTTTTCATTAAAGAAACAAGCAAAAAATCTGAGATGGCATGCAGAAGGGAGGAAGAAAGATGGACTCCTTAGACATCCTGCTGATTCTCCTCAATGGAGAAATATCGATAAGAAATATACTGAATTTGGCAAGGAGGTTAGAAATCTGAGACTTGCTCTGTGTATAGATGGTGTGAATCCTTATGGCACTCTAAGCACTCAGCACAGCACATGGCCGGTTCTTCTTGCGATTTATAATCTTCCTCCATGGTTGTGTATGAAGCGCAAGAATATCATGTTATCACTCCTCATCTCGGGGCCTAAGCAACCTGGAAATGACATAGATGTGTATCTAGCGCCACTCATAGAGGATTTGAAATTATTGTGGAATGAAGGTGTTTCAATGTACGATGCACACACCAACTCAGACTTCACACTGCGAGCTATGGTTTTTTGTACCATAAATGATTTTCCAGCATATGGAAACTTGTCTGGGTACAAAACCAAAGGAGAACAAGCATGCCCAATATGTGAAGAAGACATGGAACCCACATACTTGAAACATTACAAGAAAAATGTGTTTGTAAAGTACAGGAAGTTCCTTAGTCGGTATCACCCTTATCGTAAGAAGAAGAAAGAGTTCAATGGTCACAACAAGGAAGGAGTGGCTCGTGCACCTTTAACGGGATCGCAGGTTTATGAACGTATTAAAAATGTTGAAACCAAATATGGCAAGTTCATCAAGCCCAAGTCTAAAAAGGGTGTTTTATGGAAGAAAGTATCTTCACTATGGGATCTTCCTTATTGGAAAGATTTGTCGGTTCGTCATTGTCTCGATGTGATGCACATTGAAAAAAATGTGTGTGATGCTATTATTGGGACTTTGCTACACTTTCCCGGAAGGACTAAGGACAATAAGAAAGTTCGGAAAGATATGAAAGAGAGGAATATGCGTCCAGATTTGTGGCCCGTGAAAACAAAGGATGGTAAAAGGACTTTTCTTCCTCCGGCGTGTTACACAATGTCAAGAAAGGAGAAAAAGACGTTTTGCGAGTGCTTACATGGCATTAAGGTGCCATCGGGATATTCATCTAATGTAAAACGTCTAGTTTCTCTCTCAGACCTGAGGTTGATCGGTATGAAGTCTCATGATTGTCATGTACTGCTTAATGTTTTCTTGCCAATTGCACTTCGTGGGATATTGCCGAAACACGTGAGGCATGTTATAACAAAACTATGTGTGTTTTTCAGTTCGATATGTGCTAAGGTGATTGATCCAGAGAAACTAGATAGTCTGCAAGATGATATCGTTGAAACTTTGTGTCGATTTGAAATGTACTTTCCGCCCTCTTTCTTTGATATAATGGTGCATTTAATTGTCCATTTAGTGCGAGAAATCAAGTTATGTGGCCCGCTGTTCTTAAGATGGATGTATCCCTTTGAGAGATATTTTGGGTCTTTAAAAGACAAAGCAAAGAATCCGGCGAATCCAGAAGGTAGTATAATTCGGGGAATCTTTCATGAAGAGATATGTGAATACGTAGCTGAATTTTTGTCGAGGCTTGAACCAATAGGCCTTCCGAAATCTCGTCATGTAGGGAGGCTTGAAGGGGTGGGAGTAATTGGTAAAAAAGTGATCTCGCCTCCTTCTGAAAGGAAGAATAAGGCACATCTTTGTGTGTTGCAGCATCTTACAGAGGTCAGTCCTTACGTAGATAAGCATGTGCTTGAATTGCAACATAATAATCCTAAATTTAATGAAAGGGCATTGATGCGGGAACATAATCGCTCATTCGTTGATTGGTTTAAGAAGGAAGTAGCTGAGGAACTAAAGAAAGGGCATGATGTTTCTGATACAGTCAAGTGGTTAGCTCGAGGTCCTCGTCTATGTGTTCGGTCTTATGAAGGGTATGATATCAATGGGTTCACATTCTACACGTCAAGACAAGATGAAAAGAGTGTGGTGCAGAATAGTGGAGTGAAGGTTGTTGCATCATCTAGGGTCTATGCAAGCGCTAAGGATAAAAGACCGGTTGATGCGACACAATCGTATTACGGTGTAATCGAAGAAATATGGGAGCTTGATTACAACAGTTTTGTGATTCCTGTTTTCCGGTGCAAGTGGGCCAACAACCATAATGGGGTGAAACAAGATGATATTTACCCGGGTTTAACATTGGTAAACTTTGACCGATTAAGTGAGAGTGACGAGCCATTCATTCTAGCGTCACAAGCTAAGCAAATTTTCTATATCGTAGACAATGTTGATCCTAGATGGCGTGCAGTTGCACAAGGGAAAAGGCATATTCTCGGTATTGATGATGTTCTGGATGAAGATGAGTATGACAACTACGATGACTCACCCCTGTTATCAACTGTTGTTCAACCATTACCAG
Source organism: Oxyria digyna (assembly GCA_029168935.1). Classification (NCBI taxonomy): domain Eukaryota; kingdom Viridiplantae; phylum Streptophyta; class Magnoliopsida; order Caryophyllales; family Polygonaceae; genus Oxyria; species Oxyria digyna. The sequence goes on along the minus strand of JAPVLV010000010.1, from coordinate 19,683,565 downwards.
AGGAGGAAGATGCAAATAATACTAATCACATGCGCACAGATCATAGGGAAGGAATATGGGTTTCAAAGCGCAAATGAATAAGATGACTCTGCTTCTGATCTGATTCCGGTTTGCTTCTGATCTGATTCTGATATGATTATGATTTGCTTCTGGCGTGCTTCAGTTTTTCTTCGGTTCTGATCTGATTTTGATATGATTCTGATATGATTCTGATTTGCTTCTGGCGTGCTTCAGTTTTTCTTCGGTTCTTCCCTTGATTCTGGTTTGTTTCCCATCTTATCTATCATTGAAATATGTTGTGCTGCTAGAATCTTTAATGTATATTTAGTATCTTTAATCTTTATGTATACTCATTGTTTTCTTGCTTATGATGCAGGAGTGTATTTTTCAGTGTTAAAATGAATAACCAAATTGTTGCTGGAAATGATTCGGAAGGTGACAGTGATCCAGTTATTCCTCCTACAACAGGTGACGAATCACTGGATGCTAGCACGATTACAAAGATTGTCCGTGGTCGATCAAAAGGAGTCAAGGCAAAAAAAGCTATGTTCCTTGAGTATAATGAGCTTAATATCCCTGATGGAAAGTGGTCGGCGGAATACGGGAAGCAAGTTGGAACTTGTGCTGCTAGAATTAATATTAATGAGAAAGAAAAAGGTATGTTTATTTTCTTTGATTATAAATTATGAACTAATTCTTACTTTTCTAATTGACATAGATGGAGTACATTGAAGAAGAAGAAAAAGGTAATCTTGTTTTTGAAGATCAAGAGGATGCCCTCACCAAAGCTATGGGGAAAAAAGATCATCGTGGGCGTGTCAAGGCAATGGGTGGAAATGTTTGTCATACAGTTGCTTTTGGTCCGAGAAAGAGACAAAATCAATTTGCTCATAGGGAAGCTTCTTCAGATGTAATTGAATCAATTAGAGCTTCAATGAGAAAGGAGTTTGAAGACGACCTAGATAAAATAGTGGAGAAAAGAGTGCAAGAGGCCCTCCAAAAGCAACTAGCCGCCATGGGACATATGGGCCAGTATGCCTCCACTTCCAACCTTGTAGATGATCTCCATGGACATGCTGAACATGATTCTGCCCCTCAACCACGCAAGCTAAAGGTACAATTTAGTCTCATGTTGGCTAAAAATAATATATTACATTCTTTTACTTGTAATCAAGTAAATCTTGTTAGAATAATTCACATTAGCTTCATTATATGAAGAGTAGCTAGGAAAGGGTTCCATGTCTATTAAAAAACTGAATCTTGTTAGAGTAATCAAGTGAATCTTGTTATAATCTATTAAATAGAGTATATTTGCATCAATTTCATTATTTATGCAGGAAAGGGTTCCATGTCATCTTGCCCTTGAGGATGAAGTTTCCGGTAACAAAGTCATTGTGGCGGATGGTATGGTACAATCCTCAGATGGTGCATTGACCCAACATTTTAGATTAATGAAGCCTGGTCACTATAAAGTCCAAATTGATTTTGTTTACGAAGGGCATGTTGATGATATTCTTCCGGTACCTACTGGAGATGGTTTAACTAACTTAGGCGGTGCTCAGGGTAGTTTTGTACAATGGCCAATCCACTTAGTGATTTTCGAAGACGATGAGGTATGAATGTTTTGAACGAATATGATAATGCAAGCATTTGCTACATCTAATTGTCTACTCAATCTTGCTCATGTAATATTTTTGTAGGAGTTCACTCCACGCCTGATAAAGAAGTCTAAGTCTAAGTCACTCCAGGTATATGATTAGCTAGAACTTGTATTTTTTATTCATGACATATGTTCTATTTGCAATTTTTCTTGTTTATTAGTTATGGTAATGCACTGCTGAATGTTGTTCTTATTTTTGTTATTATTTTCATATGCAATGAAGTCTAAGTCAAACAAAGAGGTGGTGGGTAGTTGTGATCGTAAAACTCAAGAGTCGGCCGCCAAAAGCAAGAAAACGAATTTTGCAAACGATGCAATTCAAGGTCTTGGCCCGCAATGCAAATATTTGCATTTTTTCATCTCTTCAGCTCCCGGCGAAATATACGATAGTACTCCCATCAAGTTGGATGCTTCGATTTGGCATTATTCGCAAGATCAAGATACATACGTAACTGAGTCCGATGTTGAAGAGTTCCTTAGAGGGGCGTGCTTAAACATTTCAGTGATCCAAGTCTACATATTGTAAACATTTTCATCAATCTTTATGTTTTAGTTGTTAATTATTCTTTCTGTGAGATTTTTACTCTACAGATACTAATAGTGTAATCTTGCATATTTTGTAGGTATTTATTGCATGATCACAGCTGGGCATTTGAAAGGTCGTCTCAGATTGGATTCTTATGTCCTGAGACGATGTCAAGCACTAGAATCAAGGCTGATCCTAATGTCCCAACAGAGTATTTAAAAAAGATTTTCGTTGCTGAAATTCAAAAGGAGAAGATGAATGATCCTAGCATAACCAAATGGTTTTTGCTTCCATATAATCAAGAGTAAGTGTGATATAGCAATCCTTCTTTCTTGTTCTGACTACATCTTTTGACTTGTTTTCTGATGTTATACAATATCTTTTATAAATGACGCAGAAATCATTGGATTCTATATGTACTAGACCTACGTAAAGCCATTGTGTATATTTTTGATCCTCTCAAAGAAGCACGCAAAGAGTATGATGTATGGGGCATCTTGAGTTTGTAAGTTTTTTACTTAAAAATTGTCTTTTCAAATATTTACAAAATCAGAATTTTTGACTTGTATGTTGTTTATTTTACAGGACATACCAAGTGTATAAGTTTAATGGTGGGGTGCGTCCGAGTAAAACGACTAATTTCAAGTCTTGGAGACCCATTCATATAGAGGTATACCATCATAAATTACCTTTTTCTTTATTTTTTATATCTATTGATCTTAAAACTAAGACGATGTATTATATTGTTATTTTAGTGCGCTCAACAAAGTGGCGGAACCGAGTGTGGATATTACGTTATGAAGTTCATGTTGGAGATTGTCACGACATATCAAGAGTCTAATGAGCGACTAGATAAGGTAGTTACTTTACCTAGTCCTTTCATTTCATATATGTAAAATCTAATTTTTTTCATGTTAATTACTTCACTAAGACGATGTACTATATGTTTTTGAAGGTCTATGTTCAGAGGAGTGCGCCTTATACAAGTGAGGAACTCGATGTTGTTCGTGAGCAATGTGCTAAGTTCTTTACAACCAAATCTATTAGTTTAAGCGTATGTTTTGGATATTTGAATAATAGGTTTTGTACTTGCATATATTCTGTTGAAACTGAACACATATTGTATGTGAAATGTATCTGCAAGTGGAACTAGACGTTCAGAATGATTGAAACAGGTTTTCTACCTCTGTACAGGCTGGTTACTGTAAATTCAAACCGAATATTTTAAAAAAAAAACACTTGTTGAGGCGGTCGGGAGGGTGACCGCCTCAACAGGTGCAACGTTTTCTACCTCTGTTGAGGCGGGAAGAAGGGTGACCGCCTCAACAGAGGCTTCTGCCCGCCTCAACAGACCCCCTCTGTTGAGGCGGTCACCCTTCTGCCCGCCTCAACAGAGGTAGAAAACGTTGCACCTGTTGAGGCGGTCACCCTCCCGACCGCCTCAACAGACCCCTCTGTTGAGGCGGGCGCTGCCCGCCTCAACAGCTCATGACCTGTTGCAGCCCCCCCTATTGCAGCGACCCCTGACCGCCTCAACATGGGGGTTTTTGACCGCCTCAACAGGTGTTTTTTCCACTAGTGCTGGGAATAACGAAGACCAAGGAAAGCATTGCAGCCAACCCTACTAGATACCCTAGAACGTACGCCTTTATTAAGCATATCCTCTTTGTAGCCTGCTCTATTGCATAAGGCATACTTGTATTTCACAAGACCACCTTGAAAGAGCTTGGTTCCATTCCGTATATCAAACCCACAAGCATCAGCATACGCCCCATAAAATGCTATACCTTCTTCAAATGATTGAAACACCATTCCAATTGCAGGTTTGAGAGCATCCTCACAAGAAGGCAGATAGGTGAGGGGACCACCTTGAGACACTATAGGTTCATTCTGCTCTTCAGATTCAAGAAGAACAACTGGCACTTCTTCACAACTAGATATAACACAGATCTCAGCAGCAGTAGTAGAAGCTACAATTTCATAATACATTAACAGAAGTTAAGCTCAGATCAAGCCCATATAAAACTAATTAAGATAATTAAACAAAGATAGAGAACAATGAGTATAGATTTCAACAGAACAGAAGCTTCATTGATCATGATCTAACACTTACAGGAACATAAAAATAAACACATTCAGGTTCATCAGCTCTGACTCAAAGGTTCATTAGGTTTTATTCAAGTTCCTCATGAACAATACACACATATCATCATCATCATAAGCAGATCCTAAGTAAATCTTCATCATTAAAGCATCAAAAAAATCAATAACAGAATCACTGTATTCAAAAGGCATAAGATAATTTCTTCAAAGAAATTTCAAACAAATGCATATCTGTGAACAAGTTCATATGTGAACAAGTAATACACACCTATCATTATCATCATCATAAACATATCCTAAGTAAATCTTCAGCATTAAAGCATAAAAAAATTCAATAACAACATCACTGTATTCGAAAGGCATCAGATAAAGTCTTCAAAGAAATTTCAGAAAAATGCATCATCGAATCTATAGTGATTAAAGGAATAATCACAAGTAAAAACGAGAGCAAATTAAAATTACAATCATCTGTGAACAATTTCAGATGCAAAAAAAAAAAGATAAAACTCAGAAAGAGCAAAAAGTACTAAACCTAGATTGACAGTAAACTTGCAAAACAACAAAATTGATGGAGATGATCACCAACTAGAACGGAATATAGCATAAACAACTTCTATAAACACTTAAACAACTAAAAATCGACTAACAACAAAGCAGAAACTCAAAATCGAATCGCGAAAAAGACATTAAAATCAGAAAAGCGAAACTTACTCGAATCACCACTAGAAAACATTATTTGAATGATGATCAACACTACGTCAAAAACAAAGATTGCGAGGAATCGAAGATTGCGAGGAAGAGACGAAGATTGCGAGAAAGAGAGAAACGATCGTCGCGCGCGGGTGAGAGAGAAGGAGCGAGGAAGAGAATAAATTTAGAACAAACACTACGTCAAAAACAGTCAAATATCTCGTACAATATAACCCGGGCGTTCAACTTACGAGTTATATGATCGTTGAAAAAAGGGATTGTAACAAACAATCCGGATACTTGTACATCCGGAGTATATCACTGTATCAAATAACTCGGACCATTGTACATCCGGAGTATATCTAACGAATAACTTGACTATATATCACGTAACTACATAAGTCCGGGATATATACATATATAAAAAGGATCGACTTTATCATCCGTGTTATTTGTTAGGCGTTAATAAAAACATTCAAACGCCCGTGATATTAGATACATGGAAATATATTTTCAATCATCTATTAGAAAATTAGAATCTACAACAATATTTAGAATATACAACAATTTCTTAAGGATTTACAACAATTTTTTTGGAATACATGGAAAAATTAAAACTAGACCATAATTTTTCTCCAATTAAGTTTTAAGCCCTAATTTTAGCCCTAAATCAAAATTCCTCTTCTTCTGCATTCATCTAACAATATTATTGACGACATACACACCCAATTTTCACAATCTTACTGTATTATTTATGAGATAACTAGCCTATGTGGGATTTGAACCCACATCCACGTACATATAGCACGATGCTCTACCATTGAGCTAATAGGCTTGATGTTAAGTGTCCAAGATTATCTCGTCGTTGCAGGAATGTAAGTGTATTATCATCGTCGTTGCAGGACGAAAAGGACATTCTCACAATTTCTGATGGTAACAGAAATGTAATGTTCAGCAACTTAAGAAACCATTTGCAGCAACTGAAGAATACCATGGAGTAGGATAAGTTCAATCCCTTTACCCCCGCTTCAACTGATTCACAAGATATTGAAAAAAAACCTCTCAACTCCATAGAAAGATATTTCTTCCACCTAAACAAAATCAGCAGAAATAAACCACTACAAGAATCAGTAACTTTTGGCAAAAGATACCCAAGACAAAAGTTTGCAGCTTAATATAAAACTCAGTTCTAAAATTTTGAAGATATTACCCACCATTAGTGAACTTTTACAACATCAAACATGACAAACTACTGTCAATATACACGATCCAGACATTCTTATAAAAATACATCTTTATTCCTACACTCCCACCCAGATTTGCATGTTTAATTAGACTTTCCAGCATCAAAGAGCAACCAAACACAACATTATTAATCCGGAAAAATTATATGAAAATAAGCTGGCGAGAACAACACTTATTGCTTCTAAAGCTAGAGAACAAAGCTTTGAAAATAGAATTATTATTTATAACTTTCAAAATAAGGTTACAAAGAAATGGATCAAGTTCCAGTTTTATTGAATTCAGATACATATATGTGTATACAAAATGAACAGCAAAATGCATAAACCAATAAATTAGTGAGTGAATCCTCAATCTTCACCACAAAGTCCAGTTTGTAAATTATTGATCCCCCGTTTTGTTCAATCTTCTGAACCACGCCTCACTTTCATTTTTCTACACTTTTAGTACCCAAAAACAAATAACATGATAAAAATTACCCAAGTAACCAGAAAAGAATACATACTTGTATAAATTTGCTAAGAATCTCCTATCCTTGTATGATTAACAAACGGCCTACTCTCCCTGAAGTTTCTGGTGTACCTTCCATCCCTATAAGGACCAGATGGCCTGAAACCACCACCACCATCTTGGAAAAATCTATCACCAGACCTAGCTGTTGCATAACCATGAGACATATCATCTGGATATACATGCCAACTGCCTTGCTTACCATTACCTTCAAATTACAGAAGACCGATATCAGCAACAAAGAGACGAAACAAAGCTTCCTAACAGCGCAATATCTACAAATATGGGATGCCAAACAACAAACTGAAGAACTATGCACAAAGTAAAATCACAAGATTTTTGATTTATAGAATGCCAAAAGAGCTAGATCTAAGTCCCTAAACACAAACGGTCCCCCTCTCACTCTCATTATCCATTCTATGAATCCTATTAGCAGCTGCCATAGCTAATAGCAAGAAAAATTGTTACAATACCAAAGATTGTAAGACTACCCACAATGGAGATTGCATAGCTTATTTTAATAATTGATTGCAACTCATGTTTGGGTTGCATGATATGCAACCCAAATGTGAGTTGCATCACACTTTTTTTGTTTGATAGTGAATTTAATAGTGTTTTTTAATTTTATGTAACATAAAAATAAAAATAAAAGTAAAAAAATTAGCTATGCAACCCAAATCATGCAACCCCTATTGCCGATAGCCTAAGACTTTCACACTTCTCCATGTACTTTAATTAAAAATAACTATATTGTTTTTCTAATATAATTAACTTCATATGAATTTGTAGTGGTACGGAAACAAACGAACTTATTCTGATTGTGAGATTGATGAAATCAGAAATGAATGGGTGCAGTCTATGCTTCTTCATATCTATTAGGTAACTTACCTCATCTTTTTGCCTCTTGAAAATCTTGCATTATCTTCATATGACAATGGGGATCTTATCTATTGCTTGAAAATCTTGAAACTAGAAGTGTATAGGTGCAGTTTTCATGAGTGAATGGTGTTTTGTGTGCAGGTTGTTGATTTTGGACTTATGAAAGATTGTGGACTTATGGAGGTTGCTTGAAATGAAGGGTTGATGTATTCTACATTAATTAGGAGTTGTTTCTTTGTTATTTGTACTTGGATAGCTTAGATATGACAATGACGTACTTTGCTTTAGTTATTTGTAGTTAAGAGATTGAGTTAACAATGAAATATATTATTTTTAGTCATTATATTTGTTGGTTGTTCCTAATTCTTATATATATTCATTTAGAGCTGAAGATATAATCTGATCCAGGAAAATAACCTGTATAATTTATTTAGGATCAAACGTATATAATCCGGACTGAAATTTAGACAAATAACCCGGACGCAAATATTGGGTTATTTGTGAATTATGGACTAAACCATATAACACGGACTTAGTGCATCCGGGTTATTGCTGAATTATGCACTAACTAATATAACACGGACTTAGTGCATTCGGGTTATTACATAAATTAAAATACCACGGATATAAATAATCATCAAATAACCCGTCAGGGGAAAATCAAGGTTATTTAGTAAACATTATATCACGGATATATACACTAACCTAATACCACGAACGTCTGAATATCCGGGTTATTTGGTTCACTTAATAACCCGGATATGAAAATTGAAAGGGAAAACGTTGATATCAAATAACCCGGGCGTTTTTCAATTTAGGTCCAGGTTATTAGGTCTATACCAAATATAGCGTGGACCTTTACCCCGGACCTGATCCGTGATATATAGTGCTCAACACCCGGGTTATTTGCTTAGTATTGTAGTTGTGAAAGCAAAATGACAATAATACCCCCGTGCCATATTAACCTAGGCAAATCTCTGATTTAATCTGGAGCGTCGGATGGCTTTAGATCAACGGCTGAGATCGTGTCCTCATGTCCTCACCTAAGGAGATGTCCTCATATGATCCAATCTCTAGATAAAATATAGGTATATGAGTATATCACTATAAAAATTATTATGACCCTAAGAAAAACTACTTATAAGGAGAAAAGATCTCGTAAGGATGAATCTTTATATAAGAACTAAGGATGATGCACACAAACTCTATAATTAATGCACACACACGTTATAACTCATGCACACAATATTTGGTGATGCATACAATCTATGACACATGCACACAGTGTGTGCATTAGTTATAACTCGTGTGTGCATGAGTTATAACGTTTGTGTGCATCATCCTCAGTCCTCATCTAAGGACCCATCCTACATATTATCAAAAAAGATAATAAATTAGTTGAATACAACTAATCCTTAAAAAAATTATAGTATGGACAATATTATAATTATTTTTGAATTATAAAAATATTTTATAATTTTATAAAGCCTTTTAGTATAAAAATTATAATTCATAACTACATTATCCTTCATTTATTTACTCAATTTAAGAACACTCAATATATACTTGACCTAAGTAGAATTTGTCCATAAAAATTAAGTTGAAATAGGAAAATTTTATAAAAAGAACCTTAAAATACTTATATTTTATTACAAGAGAATGATGCTCCACAAACTTGTATTTTTAGACAAAGAGAGTATTGTTTTCTTAATCTTAAAGTTTCATCAATTTAATTTATCATTTCATCATAATTTATTTGTTTTGTTAATAAAACTATTCTTTTCAATACGTACTTATGAACATGGATCTAATTCTGGTGAAGATGAGTCCTTAGATAACATTGGAGCGGAAGATGATACGCACATACGTTATAACTAATGCACATAAACATTATAGCTCGTGCAACAGATGATATACATCACCATATATGTGCATCAATTATGACGTCTGTGTGCATAAGTTATAATATTTGTGTTCATTTTCACTAGATCTTTTCTTTTCTTATGAACAGATTATAGACATTACATATTCTACAAAATTTGCAATTATAATAGTATTTTAATTTTCTTGGATTATCTAACTAGAGGCAAGGCCCATATAAAATTTATTTTATTTTTAAGTTTTCTAACATTAACACTTAAGTATTTTAAATCTAACTTTGTAAGCATGTGTAGATGAAAATAAAATATACAAAATAAAAAGGAAAAGATTCAAGTGAGAATAATTATTACTGTGCGAATTAATGCACATTTAATCCATTGACACACACTTTCTTCAGTAATGACATGCACATTTAAGCGAGCGACATGCACTATTGACAGATTTGCATGTCAACACTGAAGAAAGTGCATGTCGCTGGCATATTCGTACAATAAAAATTGTAAACCTGATCCGGATTCAAATAAAAATAGTATCTCAATGTCTTTCTAGTTTCTAACTATGTCTATTAAGATTAAATACATTCAATTTAAAAATTATTATTCTAATTAGAAAAGTGTTAACCCATCACAAAAATAAAATAAAAAGGAAATTTTTGTCTAAATGTAAATGTACAAAATAATGGAGACTAGGATTTTTCCGCCCGCGCTACGCACGGGTGTTACGATGGCACTAATATTTAGCTAATCTCACCTAATAAAACGAGAAGAGAATATATATATATATATTTGTTTGTTCAAACTGCAGGAAAAAACACTACAAGAAAAACCATTTTTGACAACGACTTTTAGCAACGACAAAAAATTGTCGTTGCAATACATGTTATTCGCAACAACATTGTACGTTCGTTGCTAATACTGTTGTGATAAATAGAATTTCGATTTCCCTCCGTGAATGTATACCGCGTGCACTTAGTAAAATTTAGCTTTCTGTTTTTGCAACGACAAAGTGGTTGCGTTAGATAATTTCAAGAAATAACAACGACAACTGTCGTTGTGAATCCTTTCTTTTTATTATTGCAAGGATTAGGTCGTTGCTAAACATTTATGAAAAAATATGAAGAGACAAAACAATTATCTAACGCAGAAAACACAGCCTTGAAACCCATTCATCCACTCAAAACCCTACTACGGGCCTCTTCTCCCTCACCCTGCTACACTGGTGCTTCTCCCTCCACCGTCTGCTCTGACGACCATCTGCTTCGCCTCTGTAACCGCTACTCCCTCAGTTCTCAATTCCCCATCAGGTGAGTTCCCTCGTTTACGCTCCCATTTCTAGGGTTTCTTCTTCTTCCCGATTTCGTCTCTAATCTCCTTCCTACCTGCATCCTTCGTTTCCACTGTCAGATTGACATTCATGTTTTCTTGACAATTCTTTCAACTTAGATGGAATATTACGTACGTACTGTGCAGAGAGTGCAATTCCCAAATTTAAGGTATGTTTGGCCAAGCTTGGTACTCGTTTATCGTTAATGATAAGCTATATCAAGGAGCCTAATCTATTTTTCTGTTGGTGGAAACTCATGGGCTGATGACAGAATTTGATATAACATATACTATATTTTTTCTCTCTTCTCTCTTGTTTGACATCGTATTGCTTTCTTATTGGAAGAATAGGTAACTTTCTTTAGATGAAGTTGACCTTTTTTATTTAAAATTAGGGTTCAATCATGTTTGTTTGGGGGTTTTGGCCTTAATATGTGGGTTTCTGATGCTTCTCTTTGAGACATTCTACTAGACAAAAATTTTCCTTAGTAAGGGTTCAGTACTGTGCTTAACTACTTAAGACAGAACGAGTAAAACATAAGCTATGAAGATCTAACAACACTACAACTGTGATGAATATTAGTATCTATGTAGATTCTTGCTTAGTATATGTGTAGATTCCATTTTTATGTCTAACCAGGTACACAAAACTGGATTGAAGAGTGTTTACAAGAAATTGAGTTTTTTTATGAGCTTGTATATTTTCAGTTTTGATCATTCATGATTTTTCTTTCTCTATGGATTGATACCCAGCAACCAATTATTTTTTAGTCTATTGTAAGAAGTTTGATGTAGTTTAGTACTCTGCACATATATTTTTAATTCTTGATAAGATCTGACCATTTTAGCTTTAACTTGACTGCTTTTTCGTGATTAAGGGGCTATGAATTAAATGTTTAGGTTTTAAATAGATCATGGTGTACATCCAAATTAACACTCTTTAAATATGGAGTTGGATCTAATTAAAAGCATGCAAAAGTTGAGCCAAGATTTATAACATTAAATGAGATGTATAAAACATAGTATTAGTGAGCACATATCTTATATGGACTATTAGATACAACATTATAGCAGTGAAGAGCAGAGTAAAAAATGGAAGAAAGTGTAAATAAACCTGATCTTAAGCAAAGACTCATTGTTTTCATGCAGCATATCGACCTGCAACATAAAAGTTAACAAGAGCATGATTCATTTTTGAGAGGATCCTGAAATGTGTATAATAGGCTGAAATTTAATATATGTAATGAAGTAGCAGTGATAGGGATCGGAGGATGCTATGAAATCTATTCAAAAGGGCGAAATCTCTATAATAGGCTGAAATCCTGAAATTTATACATATAAAATGTAATGCACAAGAGCATGCTATACAATCTGTTTATAGGAGCATGTTTCATTTTTTGAAAGGAGCATGCTATGTTCAAAAATTTAATGTATGTAATGATGTGCAGTTTCGTATTCTTCACTAATGTATAAGAGAATATACTGTAAAATGGAAGGTAATCATAATGAATTGGAGTATTTGATTTCTATGCATTTAAGACGTAAGGGGTCTAGCCGTCTAGGGGAAACCTGAGTCTATATATTCATGTTAGGTGATTGTGGAAGATATTGGTGTTCTGCGGAATTGCAGAACAAGGAGAGCAGAGATCGGCTATATGATCTGAATTTTTTGGTAAATAAAATTCATTCTTATCTTATCCTTAATAAGACTGAGCAGTTTGTTGCTTTCAAGGTGGATTTTCTTTTCACTCTGATTACCTTGTTCCTTGTCTGTTCTTGTTTTATGACTGTGTTTAAATTATGGGGATCTGAGTAAGCATGAATAATGTCTATGGAAATAACTCTCAGGCGACGAAGATTAATACAACCTAGCTGATCCCTACAACTTACTAATTGGTTCGGTGACATGACAGGATATATCATCTAGCTGGTTGATCTATTAGAGTGGCAAATAGGTAGTTAATGTATTTGATCTTCCATTTACAGTTCTGTGAATAAGAGAACACCATAAAATTATCCTTCTCATTCCATGGAATGAAGGAAACTGTTTTTATCATTGGTGGGATCAAAACAGTTTCCTTCACTCCATTTAGGAGGTAGTCGTCTCTATCATCAGAAATTTTTCTCCTCGATGATGGTGAAGTAAAAAGTTTACAAGTGAAAAAAAAACTAAGAAAGTGTTTGATGAGAACACAGATTTATACAAGAATTGAGTACACTTTTTTGTGTATGTTCCTGCATATAACATGCAGGTTCCTTTATATTATCGGATTGATTTATCTCCTCCATTATCTCAGGGATAGATAAACCAATTGGAAGTTTTTGTATTTTGCTGTCTTCAATCCCCTGCCTTTTGAATTCTGATTAATCCATTGTTTTAATGCTAAAATGTATTTGTTATTGTTCTTCCAAATAATCAAGTTCAAACAGTGATTCCACTGAATTATATTTGTTTGTTTTTGTATCCCTATTCATTCGCAGAACCTTTGTATATGCATATTATTGTACATCTATCTACCTATCACATCAGCAAACCGCATCTATTGATGTTAATTAACCCATCTTCCTTTTCAACTGGTATCCTCAACAATGCTCATGAAAATCTGTTGTTTGCTTTCATATAGTAATAATATACAAAGGTGTGTTGCTAAGGCCTGTGATTTGACTTCTATTGATGTTAATTAACCCATCTTCCTTTTCAGTTTGTCTTAGATTTTTCCTGTAATTTGTTTATGTATTGTAATTTACTACTTTTCATCATGTTTTTTTTGCCAGTCCTGATCTTGTTTACTTGATCACTCATCAACCGTGTGTGCTGGTTGTTGGCCTAAAACTTGATGATACTGAAACACCTTTCTGTGTGTAACTATAAACATTCATGAATATTCTTTGTGTCTTGGTTTTATAAGTCTTTTTGCGGGTCTTTCAGCAGTGGAAATCTGAAACCTTTTAGCATATACTCCCTCCGTCCCTAAATTTCAGTCACATTTCCTTTTCGGGTGTCCCCTAATTTGAGTCACATTTCTATTTCTATCCATTAATTTATTCCCATAATACCCTTATTCAATTTACTTTATTCACACCCAACAATACTTTTTAGGGGTAAAGTTGTCTTTACATTGTAATAAGTTTTCTATTGGTTGAATTTTATGGTTTTTTGTGCCATTATATACACTTTTACCTTGATTAGACTTGTCTTAATATTTGTGCGAAGTACCAAATGTGACTCAAATTTAGGTACGGAGGGAGTAGCTATTGAGACTCGTTCATAAGAATTATTGCTTACTTTCTGTCGTAATAGAAGTTTCCTACTTTCAGCTTAATATTATTCTATATGCTTTATCATTTTCAGTGTGAACACCAATGCTTTTTTTTTCTTTATTACCAAACTTACAAGTCTGTCTTGATGTGTGTTTACACCAATTACTCTTGATTCCATCTAATTTACTCTGTATAACTATAGCTGACTCATTATTACTTTGAATTTAGTTCTTATTAGGATTCCCTCAAGTCATAGATGAAGCTAACATGGTCAGGAAAAGACCAGATCTATAGTAGTAGATATTGATTTATTCCATGAATCTATTTGTCTATGAAACACAAAAAATAATATTTATTATCCCCCAGTTAAGATAAGATGCATTTTTGGAGTATAAAAGGCATAGGAGGATGGTGTTACCATGTAGTATTTTGATGTAAAATTTTGGTTTACAATTTGTTTGGACTGCTGGTCTACTTAATTGGTTCTTAATGTGATACACTCACTTGCAATTACTTAATTCAGAGGGATTGGTTGCTAACTTTACTAGATTTTTGCTTACAGATTTCTTCCAAGTGATGTATGGTTTTTTGCCAAACTTTTCCTTCATGTAGTATGTTAATTTATTTATGTTTTTGCTCACTTTATTTGTTCTTACTGGTTCATATGTGATGATATAGGATTGTGTATGTGTTGAATGGAAATCATATACTTACTGTACATGTTTTGCACTTTGGTTTTTATTTTCAGGTTCCTCACACTTCAGTCAATCTACCCATAAGTGAAGAGGAAATTGTACTTGGTCAGTATGAAGGCTACACATCAGACCCAACTAATCCTAACAACTTCAATAATCCAACCCTTACAACTGCTATTTTGCCGATTCACAGTGAAAGATGGGAAGGTGCAAGTTCTTACTTGGAATAACTATGTTCAAGTTGTTTTTGGTGTAATTCAAGAAGATGAAAGAATAATGTAATATTTGACATTTGAATTTTATGAAATATTTTGGATATGATAAAACACATTGAACAGGATGGAAAACTATTATATACAGCAAAACATTTGTCTTTTGAAGAAATTAATTTGTATTTTGAACAAATATCGTTGCCAAAAATACATGTATTGCAACGACTCCAGTCGTTGCCAAAAATATTGTATATTGCAACGACTTAGAAACAAAGTCGTTACTAAAAAAGAAAAGTTAACTATGTAAAAATGTTTTTTGCAACGACCAAATTATTGCAACAGTCTTAGTCGTTGCTAAAGATATCCTTTTTTTTGCAACAGAAAAAGTCGTTGCAATAGCCTTTGACTACGGGCTTACGGGCAACGACAAAAGTCGTTGCCAAATATCGTTTTAGCAACGACTTTGCTTATTTTGCAACGACTTTTGTCGTTGCCAAAAATAAGTTTTCTTGTAGTGAAAGTTATAACATTCGGATAAAAATTCATATTTAGTGACTTGCTAACATTAGATGCTCCATAATTTGTGCATTGTATTATGTAAAAGGTGTTGTACTCCATTTAACTGTGTAGTTGTGAGTATTTCTGAACTCAAATCGACGTTTTCTTGAAAAAATTCAAGCGGTCTTTACCAAGTGTGTCATCAAAAGATGATTAACTATCATTCTTTTGATTACAAACATGTATATACGTCGGTTATTTTTGAAAGTATAGATATTGCACAATAAAATTGCTCATTGAGACTAATACTACAATATATTTGAAGTTGTTAATTGAGACTTTGCAGGAGCAAGTGTCAAATTGCACATTCTAATTGCTCTTACTTTTCATTCACAACTTTGTAGAGGAAGTATCAAATTACACATTATTGTTTGTTTGTTTATTAAAAAAAATCAAATTGCTTTTTCTTCCATGGATTCTCCTTATTGAGATTAAGTGTATCTTTAACAATAAACTATTCTTATTTTTAGATAGAAAAAATGACGAACCATTTCATTATCTATACACGGTACAAAAGCCAAAGAAGAAAGCATTAAACTCTCAATTATTTTTTCTTAAGTTTAGAAAGCAAAAACCTGAATCCGTGCCCGATGTTCTGATGTTCCGATCTTACAAGAAGGTATATATAAATCATAATAATATAGAGAAAACTCATAATATAAATATTTAGATGTAGCAAACAAACATATAAATTATGTTTCTTTAGGAAGCACAGTGTTTCATTCCGATCGGACAACCGCTTTATTATACGCCGCTTGGCTAAACCATTTGGATCAGTATGACCTTCAAGTGCATGCACTTTGAGCCTCTTCAAATCATCCACTAACAGAAAACAAAGTACGTTTGGAGAGTATACATGATAAAGCATCATGCTAAAGATAAATGGTCTCACTTTATCTAAATCCATTTTCTATTCAAATTTTGTTTCTAAATTTTTTTTGCAGTGTGATAAATTTGCTGATTGTAGCAACACCTTGTCATAGGAATACCACTGTGAAACCAATATATGTATAAGAATACTATGATAGTATAACTAAAATTCATAAACCTAGTAGGAAGTAGGACTACATGTGTATTTTCTAAGTTAAAGTTCTCAATCTCAATCGGGTTTCTACACTGGATTTGCTGAACTTGGTACTTAAACGCCATTTCCATTTGGCACACAACTACAGGGAAAACAGATAGTGAAATTTTGAGCAGGAAACCCTATTGTTATTAATTGATTGTGTATTATGTACATCTATTGTCTTAGATACACTTTTTGAGGAATTTTTTATGAACGATATTCTGAAATGAATACTACTGTAGTGAACACATGATTTTTGAGGAATGGAGTATTAAATCCTATACTTTTGAAGTACAACTTCATCATTAATAGTCGGGTTTTATAACCTTCCATTTGTGATAGATGAATACCTTGATCTGGAAGGCGGATCCGAGTCGGAGATCGGCGAGTGGATTGTAGGTGTCGTCTTCTTCTTTCTACTCTGTCTTGTTAGCATGCTTCTTAACCCTCCTTCTCGAGTTCACAGTCGCTGTGAAAGATTAGCCGGTGTCGGATATGCTAGGCTTCAAGCACTTCTCGGGGCCGGAATTGGGAGCAATAATATCGACAGGGGCAGTCTCGCTAATGGCGGGATGGGGAGCGACTGATTTATCCATTAGATGACATTGGTGAGGTACGAAAAGAAGGTTAGGACAGAGCTGGTTTCACCATCTTACACAGGCTATTTAAAGGCTGGTGTGGGTGAAGCGTCCATGGAGTATGCGAGAGGTCCCGTAATGGTTTTGTCATTAGGACCGGCAGAATTGATTGCGAGGCAGAGGAAAAGGCTGTGGGAGGAGAGCGGGAGTATGCAGTGGTGACGACACAAAATCTAGTTGAGTAAGCTGCTTGTGCAAGATACGTGAGCCTTAAAGATTGCCAGTTTTTGGGCAAGTACCCCAAAACACAAAAAATCTCTGCATCACATTATTAAGTGTTTAGGAAATACCCTACTATATAAGCAATTAAGAAAAAATTAAATCAACACAATCTCATAATTCACCTCTGCCGAAAACTTTTTTCTCTCCTGCCGACATTCTTCCTCCGCCGGCCGACTGCCTTCTTCCTCCGCCGGCGCCGCCTAGAGTACTCGCAGACTGCCTCCAAGCTGCTCACCGACGCTGATCCCGGCTGGATCGCAAGAATTTTGTGGATAAAGCTTTCGCCTGCAACATTCAGAATCTTCTTCTTCATCGAATTGTCAAACAAAACGGAGAACAATGAAATTGTACAACAAAAACGAGCGAGAAGAAGATTGAAGATAGATTAAAAACTGAATAAGAGATTGAACAGAGATCAAAAACAGAGGAAGCGCAAAACGATACCAGCGAATCAACTGCAAATACAATGATAAGCACAAAAACTGTAAACGACACCAGCAAATCCATCGAACAAGAGGTAAAATCATGATAAATTATGATATTGAACTTATTTGATTGATAGATTATGAAAAACAACTTTTGTTGACAAGTTTAGACAATGTAGAATGTTGACAAGATATTACTGTGAATCTGTGAACGACACCAGCATTTTATTGGTTGTTGACAAGGTATTATTTATGTTGTTGAAATATTCAGGTTGTTGACATATATAATTTGTTGACAGGAATATGTTTATTGAGTAGACTTTGACAAGTTTAGACAATGTAGAATGTTGACAAGATATTACTGTGAATCTGTAAACGATACAAGCATTTTATTGGTTGTTGACAAGATATTATTTATATTGTTGAAATATTCAGGCTGTTGACATATATAAGTTGTTGACATGAATATGTTTATTGATTATATTTTATTAACATGTAAGTGAACGAAGCGCGCTACGCGCGCCTCGTAAGAATAATAAACTTACGAAGCGCGTGACATATATAAGTTGTTGACAGGAATATGTTTATTGTTTAGATTTTATTAACACGTAAGTGAACGAAGCACGCTACGCGCGCCTCGTAAGAATAATAAACTTACGAAGCATGTTGAGAGCGCTTCGTTATAAAATACAAATATAAATTTGTACCTGATAGAATATTGCTGACAGGTAAAACAGAAATGTTTATGTTCATTAGGGAAAATGTTGACAGATAGATTAGAAATACTTATCTAACAAAACTTTATTGAATATATATGCAGATAAAAAAGCACATTCTGACAGTCTCCTATGGCGAAGAAATAAAAATAAGAGATGGTGTTATGGTGTCTGATGGGGAAATCATATCAAAAGCATTTTTAGTTGATATGAACATAACTCTGCAAGCAATGAAATCGTTGATTACACAACGGTTCAAACTCGAAACAGAGGAAATGCATATCCAACTATGCCATCTTAATCCATTCCAGAAGATCAAAGTCAAGTATACTGTGGAGACAGATGATGATCTTGCATCATTCATGGAAATCAATGGCACAACAGAAGTGGAATGGACTTGTCCACTATATGTATCAAGGGAATACATGAATTATGAACCAAAGATAGCAAGAGAGAATAAATGCAGTAGTATAGTTGCTGTCAACATGAATGAAGACATGTTTCTACCTATGGAATATGAAGTTCCAACACAAGGGAATAGTGAAATTATGGATTGTGAATCTGCAAGCAAGATAATGACAGGAAAAAAAACAGGGGAGGATGAAATGACTCACAGTGGAACAGATGCAGACTTTGTCCATGTGGGGAAGCTATTTGACACAAAAAAGAAGCTGATCGAAGCTTTGAAAAAATTGGCAATGACTGAGAACTTTGCTTACAAAGTTAAGAAATCAGATCCAAAGCTTCTAACAGTAATGTGCACAGATACAAGCTGCAAATGGAGATTGAGGGCTATTGCATTACAAAACACTCCATTCTTTGAGGTGGGAAAGTTTCAAAGAGAACATACATGTTCCTTTGACTTTAGATGTCAACATGAGTGCAAACCAACATACAGAATGATTGGGGAGCAAATAAAAACCAGGTATTGTGTTTACAGGTTTCTGTATCATAAATATCATAAAAATATTAATTGCTTGAAGATAACCAGAGAACTAATAGTAATGTGATAAACATGCAGGTTTGAAGATGTTAAAAATGGACCAATACCAAAGAGCATTTGCAATGATATGAGAAAGGAACACTACATGGATGTTAGCTATTGGAAGGCATGGAAAGCAAGGGAACATGCACAAGATTTAATACGAGACACACCAGAAGAAAACTATGCACTCTTGCCCATGTACTGCCATATGCTGAAAGAAGTAAATGAAGGATCTTACAAATGCCTAGAAGTTGGTGAGCATGATGACTTCAGATTCGTGTTTGTATCTATTGGAGCATGCACAAGAGGATTCCAAGTAATGAGAAAGGTATGGCACTGAGTAAAATAGGAATTAAATGATATATTGTTTAATAGAATGATTTATTGTTGACAAATAAAATTAAACATATGATAACAATATAGAAAATGTAAACATAATGTCTGATTTTGACATTTTGATTGTTGTTGACAACTTACATTATACAGTGTTGACATGAGTAATAATACATTCGTTTTGTGTTGACAGGTGATAATGGTAGATCGTACTCACTTGCATATAAAGCCAAAAGGGCATATGCTCATTGCTACAACTCAGGATGCAAACCAACAGATCTATCCACTTGCATATGCAGTAGTGGATAGTGAAAACGACATATCATGGACATTCTTTTTTACACAGCTTCTGAAAGTCATACCATGTACAGACGATTTGGTAATAGTGTCAGATAGACATCTCAGCATTGCCAACGCCATTCAAAGAGTGTACACAACCATGTTTTGTGTAGGAGACATTTAAAGCAAAATCTAAATACAAGATACAAAGATAAAGGGGTGCACAAACTATTCTCGCTGGCTGCTGATGCATACACGCTAAAGGAATTCCAAGAGAATTATGGGAAAATTTGTGAGATAAATAAGGAGATGGGAGAATACTTGGAAGCAGTAGGATTTAAAAAATGGGCAAGAGCACATTCCAAAGGCAATAAATACAACATAATGACAACAAACAACTCAGAGACAATAAATTCAGTAATATTGGAAGCAAGGTATGAGAAATATTATAAATTTGGCACTGTTGAAAATTGATGTTGACACTATTGAAAATTCAGTAATGCTGGAACCACTTCTACCATCTATGAATTGTCAAAGATATTTTAAAGTTGTTGACACAGTTGAAAATTTGATGTTGACAGGTCTTTCCAAGTTGTCGCTCTACTAGAGTTTCTGAGAGATGTGCTGTCAAGGTGGTTTAATGAGAGGCGCTTAGAGGCTGGAAAAAATAATAGTAAGGTGACACCAAATATAGGGAAAATACTGGAGTCTAGGTACCAAATGTCAAAGGCGTATGAGGTGAGAAAGCTAAATCAAGCACAATATCATATTCTTGGTGGAGATTTCTATGGGGTGGTCAATCTGTTAGAAAGGAAATGCACTTGCAAAGTATTTGATGTGGACCACATCCCGTGTGTGCATGCTATAGCTGCAATACAGAAAGCAAAAGCAACAGTGACAGATTTTATGAGCGACTACTACAAAACTGAAGCTTGGACAGCTGCATATAGAGAAACGATCTACCCGGTGCCAAGAGAAACGGACAAGAGTGTACCGAAAGATGTAATAGATACAATCTGCATGCCACCAATTGTGCAGACAAATAAAGGGAGGAGAAAGAAGAAAAGATACCCATCTGAAGGTGAGTTCCCAAACAGAAGCAAGAACAGAAAAGGAACAAGAAAGCCAGGAAGATGCAGCCTTTGTGGTAATATGGGACACAACAAGACTTCTTGCCAAAAAAACTTTGCTGACAAGATCGGGAAAGAGTTATCAGTGTGGACAACATTTTAGGATTTTAATTTTCAATTTTTTACTTTAATTGAAAAAGGGATAATAGTTTTATATCCTGTCAACATTGATATTCATACTGTAAAATAAGTTTGCAGATTTGATGACAGCTTGCCATTGTGTTTTGTAGATTTTGAGATAAATGTCAAAAATACTTATTCTGAGACTGTTGAGATGTTGACAAGATTGTGTTTGCAGATTTGATGACAGCTTGCCATATTGTGTTTATAGATATTATGATACTGTGATAAATAAATGTTGACAACATTGAGATATTCTGATAAATAGTGTTGACAACATTGTGTTTCCAGATTTGATGACAGCTTGCCATATTGTAAAGATACGAAATGTGTTGACATGCACACAAAAAATGGTAACAAGTGAAAAATATTAACAGATTTGATTGTGACAATGAAAAGTTTATTACAGAGGTGAAAAATGTTGACATAATGTGATGACAAAAATGTTGACAGGTTATTTAACAAAGATTTAGAATGCTGACAGGTTATTTAATAATAAGGTGTGTTAACGAAGCGCGCTACGCGCGCCTCATAAGAATAATAAACTTACACGCGCTACGCGCGCTGAGTGCTTTGTTGCACCTGAGTAAAACTGTTGACATATAAAAAAAATATATAACCATAAGCAATAACTGACTTCAGCACAAACTGTTGTGGTAAACAGAACCTGTCTTACTAAAAGTGGAATATTGACAACAAAAAAAGGTCCAAAGGTCCAAAGGTTGACAACAAAAAAAACACTGTCAAACAGACATAGCAACAATCAAAACCACACACATATTACATCAGAACATTAACATTGAAATTCAAGCTTTAGGTCTGTCCTTCTCAAGTGGCAATGCCTTGAACTCCCATTTCTCGTTAAACAGGTCAATAATCATCTTCTCCCGATGAGCCCTCATGTGTTCGTCATCCAGATCATCCCAGCTGGTGCCAATGGCCAAATGCTCAATGAACTTAATGCAGTATAAACCACAATTGCCACTGAAAATCACCCCAGAACAAAAAGAGAGAAATCAGGAAAACAGAGGGAAAATAAAGCAAGAAAAATCTAATGTTGACAAGATACTTACATCATCCCATCCTGAGGAACATCTTTGCGCCTTGACCATGAGAAATCCTTGTCCAAAGTATTAATATGGCCAAACAAGTTGGACTTCTTCATAACAACAGGAAGCATACGGCATAAACTACTAATTTTACTCCAACAATAAGCATCGTTGCTGATTTGAATGCTGGAATCATACACAGTGACATGCCAGTTTGCTAAGTCAATTTCCAGGGCAACCCAATGCTCATTTTGAAAGTTGAAAGGGGTATACACCCTAGTCACAGATTTGGACCAGCACCTGCCCTCATGTTTTGGATACATTCCTATAAAGTACTTCTGGAAAAACAGAAGCTCTGTTTCATCATCTTTCCCAATAAGAGCTTCCTTATCCGCATTGAAATGACAGTACCAGATCCAATCCATGATTGCAACATCCTTGAATTTCTCACTGTTTTCATTAATATGCTTCCGGAAGAAAAATAATGCCTCAGAGATATGCTACAAAACAAGAGAAAAAAGAGTAAGGTTAAAAGAGAAATAAAAAATAAAATAAAACTGAACAATAACAACTCAAATAAATAAAAAAATTGCAAACTGACAGTAGAAGAAATAATAAAAGACTCACTGACAACACAAATATGAAGCATGCGTTGACAAGACAGCAAAATATCAAAAACTTTTAAAAATGTTGACATGACATGTAAAAAGTAATTAACTTACACAATCATTTAACCACTTGGCTTGTCCAATAAATTTTGTGCTTTTCAACAATAATTTGTTAAAAAAGTCCTTGGTGAAATTAAAATCATGTTCCTTGCGCTTAATAACCTCTTTCTTACCACTACAACAAAAACACAAAATTAGTAAACACATATATTCAAAAATAAAGAAAATAATTTAAATTAGAAATATAAAACATACGTCCAATAAAACCATTCGAAGAACTTTCTGCGATCATCATCTCCATAGAATGAGTAAGGTGGACAACTAGGCATTGAAAGCTTCTTCTTCTTCTCCTCAGTGAAAGGGCTTTGAACAAGAACACTAGGGGTTGCGAGCCTGGAAGACTTCCTCACTTGTGTTCCAACATCAAGAGCTTTCTTAGGAGACTTCTTCACTTGCTCCTCTGAGTCAATGAGGTTCTGTGAAGCAGGAAGAGTATCCAAGCTGTCTTGAGTGAGACTCATTCCAGAAGAGATGAGAACCGAGTCCTTCTCTAAAAAATCTGGGTTGCTGCAAAGATATTGATCAATACACCCGCTGTCATCGAGAAATTGACTGGAACCACCAACATCAGCATTGTCAACACCTTGTGGATCTTGGAAGCTGTCAACTTCTGGCACAAGTGTAATGTTGTCAGCATCTTGAACAACTTTCAGGTTGTCATCATCTTTACCCACTGTTAAGCTGTCAACATCTGGACCCAAGACTTTGCTGTCAACACCTGGAGCGAATGCTTTGCTGTCAATATCTTGACCCAATGCTCTGCTGTCAACATCCTTGGCTTTTGGAGGAGTGTCAACAATGTCTTCTTGGATGTTGTCAACTTTGATGTTGTCAACTTGAATGCTGTCAACATCCTTGGCATTTGGAGGAGTGTCAGCAATGTCTTCTTTTCCCTCTACACCACTTCCACCCACTACAGCATCAGCCATTGATGGAATTTCATCACCTCCAGCTTCACCCAGGTCCCCTTCCCTTTCTGGAGTTTTTTCTTCCTTCTCAGAACATTTAGTTCCATCAATTTCTGAAGAAGTCACAAAGCTGTCAACATTTTCATGTGTGCTGACATCTACAAAATCTTCAGATTCATATTGTGTGCTCTTATCTTGGAACGAGGCCTTGACGTTGCTCTGCATCAAACTAGATAGATCGTGCAGCTTCTTTGCGACATCAACTAACGTCAGGCCATGTTCTTTGGTGGAAGATTGAACTTCAGACATGGCATCGCACAAAAATTCAATTTTTCGGCTCAACACATCAAACTGTCCACCCCAAGCTGCAGCATCATTTCCTTCTATGTCAACTGAGGGACGAACAGACGCTGTCCTCTCACTGTCAGCAGAATCAAATGCAGGGCCAGCTGCATTTGTTTCCATTGGAACATGAATGGAAGAACATTGTTGCTTAACTGAAGATTGCTTACCACTCTCAGATGAGGAAGGGAACTAAACAATAGGTGCAACATCTTGGGTGGCTAGCTCTGGGATGTCAGACCTTAGCTTTCTGAGAATGTTGTCAACATGAACTTGGACAGATTCGTACACAACAACGTCCCGCACAGAGTCCTGCTTTGCCTTCTTAAGTTCTAGCTCAGAACCACTAAGTTTAAATATCACTTTGGGGCAAGGAGAAGGAGGAGACTTCCTCTTCTTATTTACAACGTCGAGATTAGCAGAATGTTGATCATCTTCAACCTTACCAGCTGATCTTGTTTCTCTACTGGGAGATTTTTTTGAAGCGACAACAGAAACACCAGCAGAATCCTTTACATCTCCAACCTTCTCTGGAGACTTTGATGGTCATTTACGAGAAGTATATGCAGGGGCAGACGAAGCACCAACAGAAACCTTGTGCTTGTCGGGCTGATTGCTCTCTGATTTGCTTAGTCTTGGTGATTTCCTTGGAGTTTGTTCAGAAACTAAGACTTTCCGATCTTGTAAGGTGAGCCTACGTTTATAAGTCCTGACAACTAGAGGGGAATCTGAAAACAAAGTATAGAGAACTGTCAAAAACAGAAAAAACAAATGTCAACAAAACAAAACATGGGGAAATAGGAAAAAAAGAAGAAGTTGTCAACAGTGTATAAAAATGCAAAACATATCATACCTGGAGTGCTGACAGGTTGATTTCTCTTAGAAACAGCTTTTGCAACCTTTGACACATTAGAAATTGGATTGTTGACAGCTTGCTTGTCTTTACAATCACCTTTGCCCATCTCTGCAGCATTTTGAACTGAAGTGCTGACAACTTCCTTCTCTTGGTTGACAGGTTCCTTATCCTTGTTGACATCTCCTTTTCTTTGTTGACAACCTTGACAACCTTAGCAACTTTCTGAACTGGTTCCTTTTCTTTGGTGACAACCTTCGCCACTTTCTGAACAGGTTCCTTTACTTTGCTGACAACATTTGAAACTTTCTGAACTGGCTTCCTGGCATTCCTTTTGGGAGCAGGTTTCACTGGCTTCGTGGCAACCTTCTTGGCAGTCTTAGCCGGTCGCTCGGATATAACTGTGTTAGAAACAGCTTGCTCTGAATTCTTACGAGCAGTGACAAGAACTTGTTCAGCGAATGCATCAAACAAAGGATCTTCAACCTCGTCGAGAAAATTAAGGTGACAAAAATTAGAGTGTTCCTCATATGGAGACGGTCTGCACAACTAAAATAATGAAAAAACAGCAAAAGAGTTATAAAAATGTGCTGTCAACAAAAAGAGTTAAATACAAAAATAAAACAGACAAGAAAAATATAAATGTATAATAAGATAAAGAATAATACCAAAGGATGAGCATCGAAATGATCTGACACAGAATGATACCAAGCGAGCTTGTTATTATCCAATGAGAACCAGCGTTCGCCATATGGAATGGTCTTAAGACAGGCAGTAGCAGCTCCAACAAACTCGCGAAACTGATGAAAATGTTCAAGCACCCAAACCTACAAAAAAAAATTAAGGATTAAAAAGGAGAATATGAAAATGTATTTGAGCAACTAACTGAAAAAGAGAAATGAAAAACTAAATACCTGAAAAGCAAGAGGATAGCCATGGAGAGTATACCAAACTCTATCATTAGAAGAACCACCTCCTGTGCGTTTTGCATGGACTGGAGCATCTTGAAAAGCCCGGAGAGTCTCTAAGTATACTTCCCTACCCCAGGGATAGTTCAAAAAAGCTTCATAATTGCTAGCGAGCTTTAGAAATTTTAATCTGACAGCAGAGCCTTTCCTCTGAGGCATCAGCACACCTTCAACAATAATAAGGTGTGCTAGAACCATCTTCCTCTCCCCCGACGAGATAGCAAACTCTGCAATTATGTCGTCAAGAGTGATCTTGTTTTTGGTTCCCAGAGTACACTCAAAGACTTGATCTGGGATGACATGACCTTCGAAATCAGTGCACTTCAAACCCGTGATCGCAGCAAAGTCTTGAAGTGAAAAGGACAGCACATTGCCTTGCATGTTAAACCACATCTCGTACTTCTTCTGTGTCTTAACTGCACGCATTAAAGCGTAGTGAACTATGACGTGCGAGTAGTTGAGCTGCGATGTCATGCTTAAAATAGTTTTGAATACACCAGTAGCAAACAACAAATTACTGACTTCGTCTAACTGACCCTCGATCTGATCAATCACAATAAATTTGTGGTATGTTGTAACGTTGGGAGCTACAAATAAATCTTGGGAAGCCAAAAACTGAAGCTTAGAAACATCCATGACACCTGTCAACAAAAACCAAATACAGAGTGTCAAAAAATTATCACAAAAAGATATAAAAGCAGAGCAAGGTGTCAACCATAAAAAAAATGTTGGAAATCTAAACAAGTTGTCAACATGAATAAGATGTCAACAAAAAATAAGATGTCAACATGAATAAGATGTCAACAAAGAATAAGATGTCAACATGAATAAGATGTCAACATGAATAAGATGTCAAACACAAAAAGCTGCCAACATCCATATTCAAAAATGTAATATATGAAAAAGTTGTAAACATGAACAAGTTGACAACAAGAATAAGATGTCAACATCAATAAGATGTCAAAGACCAAAAGTTGTCAGCATCCATATTCAAAAGATGTAAATATGAACAAGTTGTCAATAATAAGCTCTAGAGACACATAAAGTTGTCAGCACGCCATATTGAAGATGTCAACATTAACAAGCTAACAACAAATATGATCTCAAGACAAAATCAACTGTGAGCATAACATATTAACAACATAAACATGGAAAATGCCAAAAAAATAGAATCTCCAGCCACAAAAACCTGTCAGTATCCCATATTCAAAAACATAGACATAAACAAGCACTCAACAATTACATATACAGACACAACAAGTTGTCAACCATGAAAAATTCAACAATAGAAGCTAAAAAACAGTGAAGAATCAACAAATAAAGTGAAAAATTCAAAATAAAACACAACATGACATGTTCAACACACATTTGAATAGTCCAGATGCTCTGAATCTGTCAGAAAACCTAAAAACCTAAAAATCAAACAGATAAAGACGCATGCAACTAAAAACAACCTTCAAAATCTAGGTTTCGAACAAAAACGAAGTCGATTTCGACTTGAAACAGAGGAACAAAGACGCAATCACAGAAATCTTCGAAAATAATCAACCGAAACAACAAATAGGAAAACAAGAGGGCTAAATACCTGATTTTATATGAGAAAGAGCCTCAAAATCTGGAAAATGGAGATGTACTAATCACAACTTGAGCAGGCGAAATCTGAGCGAAATCTTAGCGAAATCTGAGCGAAGACGAAAACGAAGACGGAATCGACTGTGGAATCGAGCGAGGCAGCAGAAGAGGAAGGAGGAGGAAGTTGAACGGTTTCAGTTTTTTATTTTGGGAGTGAATGAGGGAGAGAGGAAGGAGAGAATGAAAGTGCACGTGATTTGAAAAATGATCGGGAAAGTGGAGCGCCTGAAATTGGGGTGGTGGGGTAGGGGTAGAAATTAAAGACTTAGTTTAGTGGTGCATTTGTTGAGAATATAGTGTCTAATAGGGCATTGGGCACAAATCCTTCAAAAGATTGGGCATGTGCCCAACTAAAACAGGAGCTCTCTATTTTGATTATGGGCCAAGCATGAGTCCGAGGAAGGATTGGCCCAAAAACATGCTTACAAATACCGATTGCAAAATATTAGTGATTTAAGTTGATTATTAATGGTGATTATTAATTTATTACCACAAACATCCAAATTTATAATATATTAGGATATTAGGATATTTATATGATCATATTTCGCATGACATGTTAGTTGTTACTTGTTACAGTTTTTTATATTGGATATATTTATATAATCATATTTCACATGAAATGTTAGTTGTTACTTGTTACAATTTTTTCCATAGCATGCTTTTGTGCTAAATGTACATGATTTTGCGCAGTAACATTAGCGATATATAGTGAAGGAATTGTGTTCTTTAATCAAAGGTGCAATTACTAATTATGAAATTACTAATTATGAAATAGGACTATTTATGGAGATTAATAATCCAGATATTTTAGGAGTCACATGCTATTGCTAGTGGCCAATACGACTTATGAGATTAATCAGGTTAAGCCCATGACTAGAATAACTGGGTCCTATGAGGTCACACACTTAGAGTTTATGGACTGAATCAAGCAAATCTACAGGCCCGGTAAGCCTATTGGATTTGAAGTACTTGGGAGAATTAAAGATATAGATTGCTTATCAAGTAATAAAAGGTAATAATTATCTATTACTTAATGATAGAAGGATATATATCTTGAGAGATATATGGTTCATGTTTTATATTAATTCAATTATGTACAAATTGTATGTATGGATTAATTTGCATGACTGAAACGAAAAATTTGATTTTTCTAGCCATAGAATTCATGTATTACATGTAGGGTAAGTTGTTGATTTTTTGAAAATTATGCATGATTTTGCTCTAAAGTTGATTCTTTTGATTAGTTTATGCAATCTGTTGTATATGGTGAACATACATGTTAAAATCTAATTTTTCATGTTAAACTATGAATCAAGAAGTCTGAATTTTATGAAAATCCATTACCATAAATTTTCTATCAAGAGTTGTAAAAGTTACAAACTTTAAGTAGGAGGAAAAGATGGTTCGGGATCAATGAGTCAGCCCGACAACCATTCTGATGGCGGTGCAGGCTGGAAGCATTACCCCGGTGATTGTGTTGTGGTGGCCGTCGGTGACGATCCCAAGGATTTTGTGCTTCCGGATAAATTTCTGAATGGATAGAAATTACACTAAAAAGATATTATTTACCAGGATAAGATAAGATATATGCTATTCTATCTTAATAAATTAGATTTATTTTAATCAATAAGATATTTGATATTTTATTTGGTAAATAAAGATTTAGCTAAATGTTACAAGATATTTTGATATCTTATTTGATAAATTTTATATTAATATATGATATTAATTACATGCACAATTTAATTGAATTAATATAATTAGAAATCGGTGTCTATATTAAATAATTAATATGATTAATTTTTTATGCTTTTTAAATTTGGATTAATAACATATTTTATTTAGATGAAATTTTATATGTTATTATTGCATGTAGATTTAATATTATGATATTATTGCATGCAGTGACTAGTATGGCCTACATTAGCATAGATAAATACGATATGTGTATCGTTATGTTTTTCTTGTACACGATCTGGGTATCGTTATGTATTTTTGTAATTTAAATTTCTGCAAGAGAGTTTATTTCAATTATATGTAAAACAAGAAGAAAGAGATCCTAATGAGACTATGGATGGAGATCCAAGAAGAGGTGATTCAAGGATGAAGATCCATGAAGGACCACGATCTTGAAGATTAGATCTTTATTTGGTTTTTTTAGGGGCAATACTAGGATCACATTTTTTATATTATTTATTGCATTACTTGAATGATTTAATATTTTCCCACTTTGCATGCTTGTTTGTCTATTTATGCTATTTAGTTCACTTATAGATAGACAACATTGCATGTTTAGGTCCATTAATAGAATATTGAGATATTGTCTTTCCATATCATAACCCATGAGGCCCTTAGAATTTATTGGATAGTTTTTGCCTTAGCGATGTGTCCTTCTTTGACTTTGGGATAGTGCGGGCATGTCTAATAGGGGCATGTAAACCTTGATACGGTTACACTCAACAAGAGACTAAAAGACTCAGTTTTGGATCTTGAAGTATAAGGATGAGTTTAACATAAGATGTGACCATCAACCAAGAATTATAAAGGGTTATAATTAGTAAAGAGTTTACTTACCTTGATTACATGAGATTTGGGGAAGTGCCTAAGTATGCTCAAATTTCATCTAAGATAGGATCTTGGAATTATTTCTCATAAAGGGACATTTTTTTAAAATGAGTAGAATATGCAATAATTATTTAGATTATGTGTAATTAAACTTTATTGCATGTCAAACATAATTTATCTGCATTTTTTTATTTTGTTTCCGTACTTACTACATCTTCTAAACACCTCAAAATCGCTCTCCAATCAATTGTTGAAAAAAAAAGTTGAACGACATAAATTTATTTGATTGGGAAATAAAATGAGTTACGTTATTGAAATCTTAACAACCAAGTCTCATTCTTCGGTATTAGATACCGGATGTGGTTCTCACATTATTTCGACTGTGCAAGAAATAGGAGACAGTTGCAAAAGGGTGAGACAGATCTTCACGTTGGAAATGGAGCAAGAGTTGTTACACTTGCCATTGGAGATTATTATGCTCAAGCCCATATGTATAGTATTGGACTATACATTTTGGATCTCAAAGCTGAAGTTTATAACGTTAATACAAAAAGGCAAAAGTCGAATGACATAAGTGAAGTCAATCTATGGCATTGTCGCTTAGGCCACATTAGCATTAACCGCATGAAGGAACTCCAAACAGTTGGTAGCCTAAAATCATTTGATTTAGAATCATTTGAAACAAGTGAATCATGTCTAATAAGTAAGATGACAAGGTCACCTTGCTAAGGTACAAGTGAAAGGACAACTAAGCTTTAAGCTCTCATACATACTGATGTGTGTGGACCTAAGAGCACAGAAGCTAGGACATTGTTAGACATGGTCCGCTCAGTGATGAGTTTTTCTAATTTTCCTACACCCTGTTGGGGTTATGCCCTCAATACCGCTACATTCACACTAAACAGGACTCTGTCACGATTAGTTGACAAGACACCACATGAGATATGGTTTGGGAAGCCTCCCAGCTTGTCATTTCTGAAGGTCTGGGGATGCGAGGCTTATGTAAAGTGTTTACTATGTAATAAGCTCACACCCAAATCAGACAAATGCTTATTTATAGGTTACCCCAAGGAAACGAGGGGTTATTATTTCTACAATCCCGTTGAAAACAAAGTGTTTGTTGCTCGGGATAATGTCTTTTTGGAAAATGTGTTCTTTTCCAAGAAGTCAAGTGGGAGAAATGTTCAGCTTGATGAGATTCAAGCAGAGCAACAAACTCCACAGCATGAGGACATAGAAGATGTCACAGAGGAACTTGATTTTGGAAGCGTACCTTCACAAAGGGAAACCACCCAGATTCAAGATGCAGTTCCTCAAGTGGATGAAGCACCCCAGGTCCCACATACTTATGTGGTCAATCCTCTGGCTGATCTCTCCAACTATGGGACCACTTTGGAGATCAAACAGGCCAAGGCAACACCCTAGACGATATGAGGATTTTGTCTTGACTGCTGACGTTCTTGCTACCTATAAACAAGCAATGACGGACCCCAACTCCGAAATATGGCTTGGAGCCATGAGATCCGAAATGGACTCCATGTTTGAAAATCAAGTTTGAGACTTGGTAGATTTGTCTGATGGGGTAAAACCTATTGGATGCAAATGGGTCTTCAGGATCAAGACAAACAAGGATGGAAATGTTTCTATCTATAAGGCAAGGTTAGTTGCCAAACGATTTAGACAAGTTCATGGTATTGACTAGGGGTGGGCGTGGTCGGTTAACCGTCGTTCGGTTAACCAATGTTCGGTTAACCAAATGTTCGGTTAGTGATTTCTAATAACCATTTACCTAACTGTAATTCTCGGTTAACCAATATCGGTTAACCAAATTTTCGGTACAAATAAATCGGTTAGTTCGGTTAACCAATATAAAAAAAACTAAAAAATATGCTCTTTGTTATATTACCTTATGTTATGGATGTACATGTAACTACATGACTTATGGTCTTTCCATGTATTTGCCTATAAATAGGCTTGAGTTTACTTAGACAAATGAGAAGAACAAGACATACTCTTTTTCTCTTACTCTCTTACTCTCTTTCTCTCTTACTCTCTACTCTCTTCTTCTAGTTCAAGCACATTAGATTTGTAACACGTTATCAGCACGATATCGCTCACATAGGAAATGATGCATCTCCTATCATTATATATGCACCTCGCATAATCATCTATGTACAAGGAGACGGTAAGAAGAGATTTTATTTTTATTTTATTCTAATTAATCTTATGCACAAGAACATGGTCCCTGAAGCAATCTTGTTTTTAATCGATCCCTAAAGCGATCTAAGTTTTAATCAATCTCTGGAGCGATCTCAGTTTCAATCAATCCCTGAAGCGGTCATGTTTAAATTCGATCCCTGAAGCGATCATGTTTAAATTCGATCCCTGAAGCGATCATGTTTCAATCAATCCTTGAAGCGATTATACTTCAATTGATCCTAAAGAGATTAAGACTCATTTGATCCCTGAAGAGATTAAGTTTTGTATAAGCGATTAGGACTCATTTGATCCTTGAAGCGATTAAGCTTTTATAATCCATGAAGTGATAGTTTTTCTTTATGATCAATGAAGTGATTATTTTGTCCCCGTAGAGACAAGTTTAATCCGATTTCGCTTAAATTGTATCCCCGATGTCGATGCATATTGTTTTATCCTCTAAAGTGGATATATATATAATCATCTCCCGAAGAAGATGAGTTTACATTTTTTTTTATTATCCCCTGAAGTAGATATATATAATCATCTCCCGAAGAAGATGAATTTACGTAATTGGATTATTATTTTTTAATATATTTTCCCCTGAAGTGGATATATATATATAATCATCTCCCGAAGAAGATGAATTTACGTAATTTGATCTTTTATTATCTCCTGAAGTGGATATATATAATCATCTCTCGAATAAGATGAATTTACATGATTCAATCTCGTTTTATCCCCTGAAGTCAGGGCCGACCCAGAAGCAAGGGCGGCCTGGGCGACGGCCTAGGGCCCACGATTTTTTTTTTGCCCATTATAGAAAAAAAAAAAGCCCCAAAAAAAATTCAGTCAAATTTAATAGTGGACTTGGGCCCCAAAATTTCAATTTTACCATGGGCCTCTCAAATGTATGGGTCGGTAGTGCCTGAAGTGGACATATTTAATCATCTCCCGAAGAAGATGAATTTCCGTGATAATGATTATTTTATATTGCATATTGTTTCGTATACCGATGAGTAATTTATGTGGAGAGTGGAAAAGAAAAAAATTATACATAAAAACTTCTGGATGCATTTACGTGTATTTTGTTTTTCATTAACTTTTGCATTATCATCCCATTAATTTGATGCATACGTTTTTTTTTTCTACCTTCAATGTTTCTTTTTAAGTAACTTTGACTTTTGAATCCTTAATTATTTTGTATGTTAACTTATTAGTAATTGCATATTGAAACTATAGTAATTCAATTGAAACTTCATATACGGATATTGAATGTTGCATATATATCTCAAATGTTATTTCTCTATTTATTTATAGACGACTAATCTCGTTAGACTGGAATTTACCATCCTTGATGTTATCGGAAGTAACTATCTTATATGGGTCCTAGCGCATCCCCGCAGGATTGTGCCAAAGCCATGATTTTGCTTCGTCATCATCTTCATGAGGTCCTAAAGCTCAATATTTGACACTCAAAAATCTTTTTGAACTCTGAAAGAGTTTGAAGGAAGGTTTTGAGCATTACAAAACTGTCTTTTTACCTCGTGCAAGGTTTGAATGGATGCATTTGAGGTTTCAAGATTTCAAAAGGTCTCTGTATATAACTCTGAATCATTTCGCATCGTTTCCTCATTAAGGTTATGTGGAGAGAGTATAGAAGATGGTGATTTGCTTGAGAAAGCATTCTCTACTTTCCATGCTAATAATCTTGTGCTCCAGCAGAGCACAGGGCACATGGGTTCAAAACTTATTCGGAGTTATTGTTTTGCTTGATTTTAGCATAAGAAAACAATCAACTGCTTCTCAATAATCATCAAACCCGGCCTACTGGTTCCACACCACTATCTGACTCATATAGAGTTGCCCCTAATGCAAATGCTACCTCCTCCCATAGAGGACATGGTAGAGCCCGAGGGAATGGTAATCACCGTGGTGGCGATCTTGGTGGAGGTCGTGGTGGCAGCCGTAGTGGAGGCCGTGGTGGCTACCGTGGAAGCGGCCGTGGTGGAAGTCGTGGTGGTAGATGATAAAAGCTTTCCTTTTGTCACTCGAAGTTGACAATTGAGATTTCACGAGATTTCTATATATTCTCGATGAATATTGAAAAATGTCTAATATGTGTTATGATTGTTGCATTTTAATTCGAACATTGTTTCCAGAAGAAACAACTTTGATATGAGTTTCTAATGCCAAATTTATGGCTAGTAAAATTTTGGGAGAAACATGCACCACTAAAATTCGGGTAGAATTGTGTTATGCATGAACTTTATTATCATCAACTATACGAGATCTTGCAGACTCGGTATTTGCAATAAGGGATCATTATAAGCTCCGGAAGAGTTACATGATCTCCTAACAAATTATGTACTCTAGTAGTAGTACAATAACAATGGGGTTATGTCATATTCAGAACAATTTATCAATGACCACCAAGAATGGTCTAGTATACATACGACGACCTCTCGCATGCCAGAAGCATGTCTCCTCCGGAAGAGGGTGTGAAAGAGGTTACGGTTAAGCGCGCAACCGTAAGTCATGATAATGATTACTAAATCGAACTTATATATGTATGGTTCCATTCGAATGTTTTGAAGACACAATTTAGTTCTGAATGCACCCATCTCGTGGCATCATCATTTTTCAAGAAATCTAATATAAGGCTTATTTGATTTTGAGTTGATGGTCTTCCAAATTATTAATAGATCACCCAGGTGCTGATTTTCAATGGTAGACAATTATGTTTGTCGATGATGTCATTCAGTTTAATTATTTTAATTGGAAACAGGAAGTTTTCCATTACCATGCAAATTGAAATTTTGGTGTGGATATTATGTTCTAAGGGAACGATCTCATAAAAGACTCCGGAAGAGTATCTATCTTGTTACCTGAAGATACAAGAATTTATGAAGATATATATTTATAAAGATATATTTTGACAAAATGGTTGTCATATGATGATATTGACTGAGTATTCATCTCATAGACTAGCCTGAAGAAAGTCTTAAGAAAAGATGCCTACAATACGCATGATAAACTAACCAGAAGTTAAGTTGAATATTATGTGGCATGATAAACTTAATTACTCATGTGAACAATACGCATGATCATTACACTAATAAGAAAAGGACCTGAAGTTCTTGAAACCTGAAGTTTCATCTCCTAAGGGATAAGGGTGACCACGTATGCAAAGTTTCCTATGATCCTTGACTAAGTTCAAGAGATAAATGAGGATTGAGTATACTAGCATGTAGACCGATGAGAATAATCATATATTGTATGATGTTGATAGATGCCTCAACACATTGGCTACACAAATTAAGGGGGGGAATGTGATTATTTAATTAGTGTATTAGTTGAGCATCTTGTAGCTCCTATACATTTAGAAAACGACCTAGTAGTGTCGCTTATTATACAGTCAAAATGGAAACAAATGGCAATGTAATGTCATTAGGTATATGCTTGCATTGACGAATGCTAATATATGACGTACACGACCTGGTAGAGTCGTTGATCATATCAAATCATAAACTTTGGATGTCGAGAAATAAATTCGACTAAGATCGACTGTTTACAATTCTCCTATTTGAAACATGTCTCCATAAGAGAGCAAAATATTATTCAAATATGCGGTATACACCCTTTTACCTCCCTCAATATATTAAAGTGATGCCACATGACAAGTTGGAAGTATACGAGAGGCTTTGTTCCTTATCGTTTATTAATACCTAGAGCTTGTGAATGAGTGATTAATGTATTGCTCGGTATTAAGATTACAAATTTGACAAGGTGAAAATTCCAACTTTAAGGGGAGAAGGAAGCAAGACTACTATCTAAGAACTTGTATGGTATACAATCTTGATATGTCAAGAATTCAAGTTAAATGAACTAGAAGTTCATGTTAAACGAACCAGAAGTTCAAGTGAACGAACCAGAAGTTCAAGTGAACGAACCAGAAGTTCAAGTGAACGAACCAGAAGTTCAAGTGAACGAACCAGAAGTTCAAGTGAACGAACCTGAAGTTCAAGTGAACGAACCTGAAGTTCAAATGATGAAATGAACTAGAAGTTCAAGGGAATGAACAAGGTGTTCAATGTGTATAACTTACATGTTAACAAATCTATTATTGTTATTGTCTGACAAGTCACATATTGTGCTGAGAGCCAATTACGAATAGTATCAATAAGAAAATTCTTTGTAGACTCCTTATTAATACGAGGAAAAGTAAGGAAGTCAATTTTCGTAAATGACAGGGTGTGTTTTGGGTGAACACCAAAAAATATGAAATTAGACACACATGCATTGTTTTTATGAGTGCAATGATATTGTGATCTGAAGATAGAGCGATCTCTTAAGGGTTTAAGAGTCTAGACTAGATGTAAAACTCTATTCAACTGTAGTGAATTTTGTTAATATATCTTTAGCTAAAGACGACATATTCACTTGTAGTGAAAGTTATTACTCATAAAGTTGTGAATATTGTGATTGTCACAAATTTATGAAAAGTGAAACAAGTCAAGTGGTAAAAATTGGTGCTCCAACAAAGACCATTAGAAAACTAATAAATCGACTTGTTAGTTCATTAAAAGGATTTGACAATCGGAAAAATTAAGGTAAAATGTCTTTTGATGTGAGATAATGTTATGAATGGTCCAGAAGTACCATATCCTATGCAAGAACAGAATGTTATGTATTGACCATATGAAGAGTATATGTTCATTTGAGGGGGAGTTTGTTGCTCTCACTGCACTCTTTTTCCCTTAGCTTTGGTTTTTCATCCCATTGGGTTTTTCCGAGCAAGGTTTTTAATGAGGCAGTTTGTGTTACCTTTGATTCATACCTCCAGAAGAGATCCATTATACAATCAATTTGATAATGTGTATGTAATACACGACTTAATATATCAACTCGACCGGTAGTTCGAGAATTGGTCGGTTTTATGTTGATGCGGGTTATTTGTATGACCAACACAAAGCCATTTCACAAATGGGTTACTTATTCATGTATGGAGGGCAGGAATTTCACGGCGATCAACAAAATAGACCTTGGTAGCTACATCATCAAATCATGCAGAGTTGATTGCTCTATACGAAGCCGAAAGAGAATGTGTGGTTGAGATTATATATCCACCACGTTGAGACATCTTGTGGGCTGGAATCAAGCAAACAAATTCCAGTTGTGATATATGAAGACAATGCAGCTTGTATCGCTCAAATCAAAGAAGGCTACATCAAAGGAGATAAGACGAAACACATAGCTCCAAAGTTTTTCTCTACTCATAGCTTCAAGTCGAAGAAAAGGTTGATGTTCGTCAAATTCAATCTAGCAAAAACTTAGAAGACTTGTTTACAAAGGCATTACTGAAAAAAGTTTTCAAGGAACTCGTTTGTGGCATCAGGATGTGTCGTTTAAAGGATGTATGATAATTCAGGGGGAGTACGACTGCACTCTTTTTCCCTTAGTCTTGGTTTTTATCCCAATGGGTTTTTCCAAGATAAGGTTTTTAACGAGGCAGTCAGTTATGTACATCCAAGGGGGAGTGTTATATTACCTTATGTTATGGATGTACATGTAACTACATGACTTATGGTCTTCCCATATATTTTCCTATAAATAGGCTTGAGTTTACTTAGACAAATGAGAAGAACAAGACATACTCTTTCTGTCTTACTCTCCTACTCTCGTTCTCTCTTACTCTCCTACTCTCGTTCTCTCTTACTCTCTACTCTCTTCTTCTAGTTCAAGCACATTAGATTTGTAACACTCTTAAAATTGTTAAGAAAAAAGAACAAAACTAAAAGAACACAAGTTCAAAGAAGTAAAATTTCACAATCCCAAATACACAACTTAATTAAAGAGCTCAAAAAGCCACAAAGTCTTGTTGGTGACACAAAAGCAACAAAGTTTTGCTGCCTTAAAAAGTCACGGTAATCTTATACTATGTAAATAGACCGATTTCATAATAAAAATGAAGATAAATAATGTTGGAAGATAAAATTTATTATAAAATTTTATTATAATCATATTGTTTTATATTAAAAATGTATATATATTATATCTTCGGTTATTTCGGTTAACCACAAATACAATTTAATTAACCGTTTCCTAACCGTATAACCGCAAATAATATCGTTCGTTAATTGTATCCAAAACTTTTATTATTTCGGTACGATTAATTGAAAAATCGGTCGGTTTTCCAGTTTTTCGGTTCGTTTTTTTGGTTTCAGTTATTTATGCCCACCCCGAGTATTGACTATGATGAAACGTTCTCACCGGTCGTAATGATCAGGTCCATTAGGATAATCCTAGCAATTGCCGCTTATTATGATAATGAGATATGGAAAATGGATGTCAATACCTCTTTTCTAAATGGTAATTTAGAAGAGAATGTATACATGATGCAACCAGAAGGTTTTGAAGATCCTGAGAATCCTAGGAATGTATGCAAGATTAAGAAGTCTATCTATGGACTTAAGCAAGCATCCAGGAGTTGGAATCTTCGTTTTGATGAAGTGGTCAAAAAGTTTAATTTCATCAGTTACGAAGAAGAGCCTTGTGTTTACAAGAAATTTAGTGGGAGCAAAGTGGTCTTCCTGGTTCTATATGTGGATGACATATTACTCATTGGAAATGATATTCCTATGCTAGAGGCAATAAAGGAATGACTTAAGAAGTATTTCTCAATGAAGGATCTAGGAGAGGCAGAGTACATATTAGGCATTAAGATCTATAGAGATAGGTCTAAGAGGCTTATTGGTCTAAGTCAAAGAAACTTATATAGATAAGGTCCTTTCTAGATTTAATATGGTGAATTCTAAGAAAGGATTCCTTCCTATGCAACATGGCTTACGTCTCAGTAAAACCCACTGTCCTACGACACCTGGTGAAATTGAGAAAATGAGTAGGATTCCTTATGCCTCAGCCATAGGATCCATCATATATGTTATGACTTGTACTCGTCCAAATGTTGCGCACGCTTTGAGTGTATGCAACAGATACCAATCAAACCCTGGAGAGGCACATTGGTGTGCAACCAAGAACATTCTAAAGTACTTGAGAAGGACTAAAGATGATGTCTTGGTGTATGGAGGTGATGACGAGTTGATCGTCAAGGGCTACACTGATGCGAGTTTCCAGACATATAAAGATGATTTTGAATCTCAGTCTGGATATGTCTTCATTCTGGATGAAGGTAATGACGAGTTAGTCGTCCAGACACGTACTACAGAAGTACCACATGATTCCACACTATATTGATAGAGGAGACATGAGGTTGTGCAAAGTGCACAAATGGTAACATTTGCAGATCTTTTAACCAAGCCTATGTCTAGACCCAAGTGTGACAGTCACACTCAAGTCAAGGGGCTCAAACACATTGGAGACCTCTTTTAAGACATTGTTTGTTTTACGATAAATCTTGTTTATCGTTATCACATATATTTATGCTTGACTTATATATGAGTTTCATATTATTATTTAATCATTTCTTGGATTAGATAAAGTATCCAAACAATTTAATAGTTAACAAATGGCTTCATCAAAACTGGTTTGGTGAATGGAGCCCCATTAAGTGAACTGAAATTATAAAATTGTTAGAAGTCCATGGTCTGAGTCATTAACTTGGATACAAATAACAAATGATTTTATTAAATGACTTATATATCTTGAGAGATATATGGTATAAGATAATATATATATATATATATATATATATTTCAAGAAGTTGAAAGATATTATATACCAAATATATAAGGCTACTTAATGCAAGATTAGGAGACAACTAAAGTATCCATCTGTATATAGATGGACGTGGGTATTAGGTCAGATAGCCTAAGCCGTAATTCATTGGATTGAAGATAAGCTACTTAATATAAGATTAAGAGAGTTTATAGATAATCAATCAATTCATACGGGAGATCGAGTTTTGAAGAGAAGAATTATGAGACAATTCACGTGAGTTCAAATATGAGAATGAGTTCTTTTCTCTTGTTTGTACGACTTCTCCCTCGTTCCAAGGTTATGTCTTTGAGTTGCTCGGTCTAGCATAACAGACTTAAATGTGATCCAGTTTATTGCTCGTGTGGACTAATTAGAGGAGTCACACTTAGGGCTCTAATCTCTCCATTCTAGCGAGATTCAAACACGCATCAAGAGGTATTTATTCTTTCATATATACGATCTATTTAGATTATGCATGAGATCCTCGGTTAGATTAGAAAAACGTTTTCTGAAATTCCGCTTTAAGCATCTAAAACCCCTACATATAGATCAGTGTAATGATATTAACCGAACAATAATATGCATGGGCATAGATGGAAATCTTTAGAAAATAGGGGGAAAAAACATTCTAACGAAAAGGGTTTTTCACACATTAAATAACTAAAAGAATGTGTAATACCTTTTTGTTGTGTGTTAAAAAAATTTTTTTTTTTGTTGTGATGGGTTTATCCCATTTACCAATGGGGTAGAGCCTATATTTTTGTTGTACTATATTTTTGTTACGATAACGTTTAGTTTTTGTGGAATATTTTAGTAAACAATATTATGAAAAGAAGTTACGAAAATTACCTACTTTGGTATATCTATTTACGTTGCTACGAAAAAACGTTTATTTCCGTAACCTCTTTAGAAATGAAATTTTTATGTCGCCACGAAAAGAAGTACGATTCATAACGTCTATATTAAAGACATTCTTTTGGTAACATATTTAGTAAATTTTTTGTTGTCTTTAGTCAAGAACTTATAAAAATACATAGGTGAAATACATATTAAAATCTAATTTAAAATAAAAATAAAAAATAATTTAAGATGTACAAGACGTTGTGGGGTGTT
Organism: Oxyria digyna; assembly: GCA_029168935.1. NCBI lineage: Eukaryota > Viridiplantae > Streptophyta > Magnoliopsida > Caryophyllales > Polygonaceae > Oxyria > Oxyria digyna. Next base: position 19,642,036 of record JAPVLV010000010.1, on the reverse strand, counting down.
GTCTGGATTTACACATTCAGCTCCAATGGCAACAGAGCATGTCAGACAAAGGCGACCTAGTCCAACCAATTTTTCGAAGACCACACGTGTGCGGTTCGGTTCGGATCGGCTCGTGGGCTCGTTGGCTCCTTGTGCTCTTTTTGGTACCTAGTCCAACCAGATTACCAAACCTTAAAGTTGTATATATGCACTAATGCCAAACGGATTTGGATGAGTTAATATCACACGTTTTATACTTTCACCATATATGTGCATTAGTGACACGCAGATTGCATATTTATTACACGCGAATTCGAGTAGTGAATGCTCAGGATTCTCTCATGCAGACTATAAAAGGACTTGCAGAGGTCTCTTCTCAACACACTCAACAACAATCTCATTCTACTCTCTCTCACAGTTTTTCTCTATCACACCTCTTCCTTTTCTCTTGTTCGAGTCTGAGAGTACACACAATGTAGCGTTCGTTGGCTTCTAGTCTTGGGTTGTGCAAACCAGAAGCGTTAGCGGTTTTATCCTGGGATTCGGAACACCGGCGTTTTCAGAATTAAGAAAAGAGATAATATCTCGACTCCGTTCAAGTTCGACCAATCGACTTTCGGTAGTGGTTCGATCGACATTTTTTACCTTAATTTTGTTTTACTTATGGCATTCTACACAATTTATATGTTGTAGAAATATAGGTTCCTACATGCTCTTCATGTTTAATTAGTCTAATTTAAAATTGTTTGTGAATCCATTCTTAATTGCAATTTTGTATTGAATCTATTGAGATTTTGATTATATTGAATCTATTATGGATCAAGGTAAAGGTTTTCCTCTTTTTGATAACATGGAACAATAATTCTATGATCATAGAGATGATTTTTGTGATTGGATGATACATCCAAACAGAATCTCGCAATTTTAACTTTGAGCATTTGTCGGTTTATCTTCAACTTTAGCTTTGTCATTTCTGAAATTAGTTTGGATGAAGCACACATAAAAAGGCTTTGTGATTTTTGTTGGACTGTCTCATGCACATTGATGCACTCACTCAAGCACTTTCTTTTACAAAATCATGTATATTCTTGCACTCACGCATGCACTTTGTTTTAATGAGTCTTGCACACGCAAAGAAGTCATCATCTGCATTTTTGTTGGGTTGTTGCATGCATATTCATGCACTCACACATGCACTTTGCTATACTGACGCATGCATGTTCATGTCACTCATGCACTTTGTTTCAATGAGTCATGCACACACAAAGAAGTTGTCATATGCATTTTTATTGTAATGTTCATGGAAATTGATGCACTCACTCATACACCTTGTTTCAATGAGCCATGTCCACTTAAAGAAGTTGCCATATGCATTTTTGTTGGAGTGAATTCTACATATTGATGCACTCACTCATGCATTTATTTTCATTGACTCGTGAATATTCATGCACTCACTCATGCACTTTATATCAATTACTCGTGCACAACCAAAAAATTGATTCTTATATTTGAAATCCTATTTATTAAAAGCTTACATTTTCAAGAAATGAACATAAAATGAGGCATAATATGACCTTTGCTTCTCCAACCATTATTGCTCCATACTTTACTCAATTTACTTATGAGTGTAATGAGGCGATGAAGTTGTATGTTTATCAGTAACCTTTTTCCAACTCTTAAAGATGACATTCAACTTTACACTGCTTATGCACAAGCATATGGTTTTGATGTTCTTTGTTGTTCTACAAAGAAAAACAAGGATGTGCGGCCTATTGTTATTTGGAAATAGATTTATTGTACTAGACATGGATACAAAGTTGCAACTACATTTTGATTCACTTCTATCGGTACATTATTGTAAATCCTTTATTCAATCTTGTAACACCCCGAATTTGTAATCCTTTTATAAGGATTAGATTGTTACCCATGTCAATAATAGCTTTTTCTTTTTCCTTTTAAGTGAGGACGGAAAAGTAGGAAGTTAAGCGTATTGGGGTGATAGTAGTCCTAAGATGGGTGACCTCCTGTGAAATTTCCACGTTGACATGAGGATAACGTTTCTAAGGCTTGGTCCCTACTAATCATTTGCACATGCATCAAAATTATAAAAAATAAATTATTCCTCTAATAGACATTAAAAAATTGAGTTCAATATATACTACTGCTCATCGTTACAAACAAAAATCATATGCACACCAATAAACAATACCCAAGAACTCAATTCAACGTCTTATTCTCCTCTTTATCAACCCCACAATTCAGCAACCAACTTCATATTAATCTCTTCAAGTTGTTGTACCATCTCAAAAATCTCTTTCCTTACTTCCAGCAAAGAATCCACGAAATACAAAGCCAACTTAAGCGTATTGAGCATTTCATCACCATTAACATAACTCTCCCTTTACAACTCAACATCAAAACTTCATTCTTCCATTTCTCTTTCATAATTGACGCAACTCAGTATGAAAGATCTACATATGGAGAATACACACAAACAATTACCGAATGCACTCAAAAGAAATGACTCATGGATTAAAAAAACTAACATATATTCCAATAGCCAACATTTACTCATGAATTCAGAAAACAAACTCATGCACTATTAATGTTAGTATGCCTTGAATCTGAATCACACACTGCGACAGCTAGCACGACGGTGGGTCCGGGGGGACGGAGTCGGCCCCGGGCCAAACGGTACACGATATCTGTTGTATGGGCTTTATTGGGCCCATCAGTTTTGTTGTTGGGCTTAGGGTTGTTTAGCGCTATATATAGCGGCTTATGTGTAAACCCTAATTGTACCGAAACTTTAATCTTCCTCCGTATAATCTGATCTCCCTCTCCTGTGGACGTAGCCAAATTTGGTGAACCACGTAAACCTCTGTGTCTTTCTTGCGTTTATTGTTCTCGTTTCGTTTCTGTTACAACAAACTGGTATCAGAGCAGGTTTGAATTTCCGCCGAGAACGATGTCGGTATCCATGACGAAGATCAACAAGTTTACAGGGAGAAACAGTTTCAGTCTGTGGCGAATCAAGATGCAGGCTTTGCTGAAGCAAAATGGTCTGTGGATGCCGTTAGCGAAAGCCAAGAATGGAATGGATGCAACCTCCGTGGAGTTCAAAACTATGGAGGAAAAGGCTCATTCGATGATTATGTTGTGCCTCGCTGACGATGTCATTATAGAGATTGCAGATCAGGAAACCGCTGCAAAGTTGTGGTCGAAGTTGGAGAGCCTCTACATGACGAAGTCATTGACCAACAAGTTGATGCTGAAGCAACGTCTTTTCAGCCTGCGTATGGAAGAAGGTACACCTCTTAGAGATCACCTTGATCAATTGAATACAATTCTGTTAGATTTGCGTAATATTGATGAGAAGGTTGATGATGAGGATGCTGCTTTGATCTTGTTGGTATCTCTGCCTTTGTCGTTTGAGAATTTTGTGCAGTCTTTTATCGTTGGGAAAGAGACTGTGTCGCTGGAGGAGGTTAGGTCTTCGCTTCACAACAGAGAGATGCGTCATAAGGCATCTGGTTCGGGTACAGAAAATCAGGCTTCCGGGTTAATGGCCAATGGAAGCAAGGATAGTAAGAAGGGTAAGAAAAAGGGTCATTGGAAGAAGCAGCAGGAGCGCCCAAAATTACCTAAAGACGTTTGTGCCTACTGTAAGGAAAAGGGTCATTGGAGGAATGACTGTCCTAAGAGAAGGCAAGAGCAGAAACCTGGTTCTGCTGCAGTAGCAGAAGATGACGCAAATTCTGAAAGTGATATTGTGCTAATGGCTGAGGAATACACTCATCATTCTGATATGTGGGTTCTTGATTCTGGAGCATCGTATCATATCTGTCCGAAAAGAGAGTTGTTCATAACTTATAGCTGCATAGATGGAGGTAGTGTCTCTGTGGCAAACGGCTCTGTCTGCAAAGTGGTTGGGATTGGCTCAGTCAGGTTCAGAACGCATAACAAGAATTTCTGCACAGTCAAGGAAGTCAGACATGTTCCACACATGACTAAGAATTTGATATCTTTAAGCCTTCTGGATAGTAAGGGTTTCAGGTATGAAGGTGAAGATGGAATTCTGGTTGTCTGCAAGGGTTCTGAGGTGATTCTGAGAGGCGTCAAGCAGGGAACTTTGTATATCTTACAGGGTTCTACAGTAACAGGTTCTGCAGCTGTTGCATCAGTGGTTAATGGTGCTGATCTGACTAGACTGTGGCATATGAGACTTGCTCATATGAGTGAACGTGGAATGCAGATTTTGTCCAAAGAAGACCTTCTGGGAGGTCACAAGATCAAGAGTCTAGAGTTCTGTGAGCATTGTGTGTTTGGGAAACTACATCGCTGCAAGTTTCCTAAGGCAGTTCACCGAACTAAGGGCACGTTGGATTACATCCATTCAGATTACTGGGGTCCTGCCCGTGTTGAGTCTTTGAGTGGCTACAAGTACTTTCTGTCTATTATTGATGATTAATCTAGGATGACGTGGTTATTTATGATGAGGCATAAAGGAGAGGCATTCAGTAGATTCAAGGAATGGAAGACCTTAGTTGAAAATCAGACAGGAAAGAAGGTCAAAAGGTTGCGAACAGATAATGGTATGGAATTCTGTTCATCTGAGTTTGATAAGTTCTGCAGAGATGAGGGTATTGCTCGGCATCACACAGTCAGGTTTACACCACAACAGAGTGGTGTAGCAGAACGGATGAATCAGACACTTTTAGAGAGAGCAAGATGCATGCTTTCTAATGTCGGTCTTCCTAGGAGGTTATGGGCTGAAGCAGTAACAACAGCCTGCTATCTGATAAATCGGAGTCCACACACAAGCATTGATTGCAAGACACCTTATGAGGTGTGGTCTGGAAGAACTGCTGACTACTCAAATCTGAGAGTTTTTTTGTTGCACTGCTTATTATCATGTAAGTGAGGGTAAGCTAGAGCCGAGAGCTAAGAAGGGAGTTTTCATGGGCTATGGTGTTGGTGTGAAAGGGTACAGGATCTGGTCTGATAACAAGATTATACTGAGCATAAGTGTAGTATTTGATGAGAGTTCTATGCTGAAATCCAAGACCAGTGATATAGCAGAGAAAGAGGTTATTGCTGAGGAGGTGGAGGTGCCATTTACTCCAGGGCAAATTGAGGCCCCAGTACCACAACCAGTTACTGATGAGCAAGATACAGATCAGTCTGAGAGTGCACTGCCAGAAACAGGTTCTGATGAAGCCGTGCACCGAAGTGTTGCTCAAGACCGACCCAGAAGGGTTGGAGTCAGACCTCCAGCGAGGTACAGGTTAACTGATCTGGTAGGATATGCATTGCAGGTGGCCGAGGAGGTGGATGATAATGAACCGTCCACCTACAAAGCTGCAATATATGGGAGTGAGTCAGCACAGTGGCTTGCTGCAATGGGAGAAGAGATGGAGTCTCTTCATAAGAATCAGACTTGGGAGCTAGTCAGATTGCCTGCTGATAGAAAGGTAGTCACTTGCAAGTGGGTTTTCAGCAAGAAAGAAGGAATGTCTGTTGCAGAGGGTATAAAGTACAAAGAAAGAGTGGTTGCAAGAGGTTTCAGTCAGAGAGAGGGAGTAGACTACAACGAGATCTTCTCACCAGTAGTCAGACATACCTCAATCAGGGTGCTACTAGCGATAGTTGCACATCAGGATCTGGAACTTGAGCAACTAGATGTGAAAACAGCTTTCCTACATGGAGAGTTGGAGGAGGAAATATACATGTCTCAGCCAGATGGTTTTCAGGTTCCAGGATAGGAAAATCATGTTTGCAAGTTGAAGAAGTCCTTATATGGGCTAAAGCAGTCCTCGAGGCAGTGGTATAAGCGGTTTGACACTTATATGAAGCATCTTGGTTACAACAGAAGTCCGTATGATTGTTGTGTGTACTACAATGACCTGCAGGGTGGTTCACGCATTTATCTGGTTCTGTATGTTGATGATATGCTGATTGCTGCAAAGAATAAGTCTGATATTCAGAAGTTGAAGGGTTCTCTCAGTGCAGAATTTGATATGAAAGATCTGGGTGCTGCTCGCAAGGTTCTGGGAGTTGAAATCTATAGGGAAAGGGAGAAGAGAAAACTCTTCCTCTCACAGGAAGGGTACATCAAGAAGATATTAAGCAGGTTTGGAATGTCTTCAGCAAAACCTATAGATACTCCAATGGCATCTAACAGCAAGTTGGAAATGTACACTGTTCAAACTGATGAGGATCAGGAGTACATGTCTCGAGTCCCATATGCCAGTGCAGTTGGGAGTTTGATGTATGCTATGGTCTTCACTCAACCAGATCTAGCATTCGCTGTTAGTGTTGTAAGTCGATACATGGTCAGCCTTGGGAAGGAACATTGGCAAGCTGTGAAGAGGATTTTCAGGTATCTTAGAGGTACCTCTGATGTTGGTCTTTGTTATGGGAATGACACTCAGTGTTTGGTTGCTGGCTATTCAGATCCTGATTATGGTGGGGATGTGGGCAGTAGGAGATATATGACTAGTTATGTGTTCACTCTAGGAGGTTATGTGGTAAGCCGGAAGGCAACTCTACAGCCTACAGTTACTTTGTCTACTACAGAGGCAAAGTATATGGCTTTGACAGAAGCTGCTAAGGAGGGAATATGGCTAAAGGGGTTGGTTAATGATCTAGGCCTACATCAGGATCAGGCTTTAGTATATTGTGACAGCTTGAGTGCAATATGCTTAACCAAGGATCAGGTCCATCATGAGAAGACGAAGCACATTGATGTCAGGTACCATTTTCTGAGGAATGAGAAGAGAATCCAGGTGAAGAAAGTAGGGACAACTGATAACCCTGCTGATATGTTCACCAAGCCAGTTCCTGAGAGCAAGTTCAAACACTGCTTGGACTTGCTCAACATCAGAGATCATTAGTTGCCCTGAGGGGCAATTCTGAGGAGAGGGAGATGTCTGTTATCTGGCACTGTCATGGTGCGTCTGAGAGTCTACCTGGAGGATTCAAGTCAAGGTGGAGATTTGTTAGTATGCCTTGAATCTGAATCACACACTGCGACAGGTAGCACGGGGGTCTCACTGACCGGTCAGTGAGTCGGGGGGTCCAGGGGGGCGATGCGCCCCCTGGCCTGGGGCTCCGGGGGGGCGGAGTCGCCCCCGGGCCAAACGGTACACGATATCTGTTGTATGGGCTTTATTGGGCCCATCAGTTTTGTTGTTGGGCTTAGGGTTGTTTAGCGCTATATATAGCGGCTTATGTGTAAACCCTAATTGTACCGAAACTGTAATCCGCCTCCGTATAATCTGATCTCCCTCTCCTGTGGACGTAGCCAAATTTGGTGAACCACGTAAACCTCTGTCTCTTTCTTGTGTTTATTGTTCTCGTTTCGTTTCTGTTACAACAATTAACAATTGAATCATGCACCCAAAGCCACTAACTCGCACACTTATACTTATTGGTTCATGTACATACATATTTTCCAACTGCAAGCATTGACGCATGCATGCACTCAAATTTCTTAACTCCTGCACACAAATGTATTCACAAATCAAATTCATACGGAGTAGTAATGTTTATATCAACAATCGTTATCTAACAAATTAAAACTTATTTTGAATGCAATAATTAAATCTTTCGATCAACACTCATCATCCATTTAATTCAAGTAGAGTTGTACATAAAAACCTTAGAAGCACTCAAATAATGCAAGCATAATCCTCACGCAATATACCATGAAATTGTGCAATTGTACTCCTTATCTTGAATTAGGTCGGTGAAACTTCCAAATTTCAAATTAGATCAACGAAACGGAATATTTGACGGAAAATCATTGAAGTTGTGAATGAATATTGAAAACCGCGAAGAATCTCCTTGAAATCGCCTTTAATTGACCGGAACCACATCGACTTCATCTGAACAACGTCGAGTTTATTTGCAACAAGAATGCTTTGATTTGCTTCTAGATCAAGATTTCTTTGCTTGGAACCAACTATGTGTTTTCACTCTTGAATTCACCGAGCTTGCTTATACACCGAGTTAGACTAATTTCGCTCTTGAAATCTATTGAAACGATGTGAGAGAAAGAGAGAGCTACATAATTTTAATACTGTATCTGATTTGGGGGGAAAGGGGATCTGGATAAGTAATATCGCAGTAACTTCTGGCAATCTGGATCAAGCTCTATCTTACGGGTAAAGTTTATCATTATTTCTTCTATAAGCGGTCTTCCTCATAAATAAAAAGTTTTTACTTGCTTAATTATCTATCTATATATAAAAATTGATGGGTTTGAGAAAATAATGACAATTGGGACTAATTAATGTTTAAATTTAATTTTACCTTTTTCTTTTTATCTCCTATTATCCAATGATAATTGAGATTTATTAAATGTCTAATAAAACCATAATTATGTGCTTAATTGGTTAGTATTTCCATCATTTTAATCTTTTTTTTTCTTCGCTCTTCACCTCTAATCCGTACGACGATGAAGTACATTCCGAGCAACGGAAACGACTATGTGATTTGGTACATATATAAGAGATATTCAATTCATTTTATTATAATTTACTAGAAAATACATATATGAAAATATATATTAAGTATATAAATATAGACAAAAACAAAATGTATTTGGCTCGCGCAAAGCGCGGGCAATGACCTAGAAAGTTGTCATTAAGTCGTCATTACTTTGTGGCCTCTTGAATTCCTCTTCTGATTTCAACTTTTGATCTTCCGACTGAGATTTCTTATTGAATTTCTCATCAAGTCGTTGTTACTCTACTGGATATTGTATTCGTCGTTACTCATGGTTATTGTCAATTTGTAATTGAACAAATCAATTTGCTATTTTTATCACTTCTATTGTTCGTCTATTTTTGTGTTGACGTCCTGATGTGCAGGTTAAATTTACTTTGGCTTGAATTGCATAAAATTATGCCCTGAAAAAGATTGTAAATATATAATTAGTTCAATCCAATTTTGAGATGAAAAACCGTAATTACCCCGCGCGTAGCGCGGGTGTCCGATTCTAGTAAATCTTGTAATTTGACACTCGGATTTTGTATGTCTCCTATAATCTGACCCTGAAAATTGATAACCTTGGCCTTTACTAGGGGTGGAAATTGTCCGCGGATGTTCGATCCATCCACGAACACGATCCGACCTGGCATGATTTGGATCAACGGATTGATGGATGGATCATGGAGCGGATATGGATTGAGGTTCATCCAACCCATGACCCGATCCATGACCCGCGACCCGATCCATGACCCGCGACCCGATCCTACCCGCATAATCCATATAGTTTTTAAAATATATGAAATATTTTTTATTTCTATAAAATATAAAATATATAATATATAATATATAATATATAATATATAATTTATATGATAAAAAAGTAAAAAACCCTTTTAAGTTCTAACTTGTAACCTTAATTTTTATCTCCTCTTCTTTGAGTACTTTCCAACGCCGTAAACACTAGTTGGGTCTATTTTTGAGTTCTCTCCTCTCATCTCTTGCTCTATTCTTCTCCTCTAGTGCTCGACCCTCGGTTCAGTTCACCGTTCCTCTTTCATATGCTTATATATTTGTTTTTTATATGCTATTTACATTTTAGAATACAAAATAAGACAATATGCATATCTTACCCGATCTACCCATAAACCCGATGTATTTAGGTGGATTGGATGTGGATTGAGAATTTCGTGGATGACAGATGGGTTAAATGGTAAAAGTTTATACGGATTAGATGTGGATAAATCCGCCCACCACCCGATCCATTTTCATCCCTAGCCTTTGCTGATTAACCAGGGACTTCAAGTCTTCAACGTACATCTACTTCAATAGTTTGACTTCGAACAATATCTGCTTAAATAAATAAAAATCTAGAGTCTTTGAAAAGGACACCTCTAGAATGAAGTGGTAAAGTGGGATGAGTTATAAGAAATTGAGGACCAAGTGAATTATGAAAATTCTTTCAAATTTAACGTATTGTATCCTTAATTTTGTAGGGATTTGCGAGACTAGTTGTATGTTATAACATCATCGTAATACGAGGACAAAGTCACTAGGAAACTTCATATAGGTGATTTACAATGGTGTATATTCAAATGATCGAGTGTTTTGATGGTTTTTCTTAGCCGTTCAGATTGATTTTTAGGTAAAATATGGACTACCAAATTGAAAAGGATGGATAGAAGTATTGTAGATCCTCGAAAACTAGTGGAACTATTCAATGCAGGATATTGATATATTTTACATTTTCCCATAGATTTTTGACTTTTTATGTGAACCGGCGGGTCTTTAATTAGTCACTAATACATTAGCTTGTATGATTTGAAAAAGGGAGGAAATTTCGGGTAGGAAGCTTGTTACGGTAAGAAAAACGAAGGAATGAGGGTCGTCCGATCGAACAAGCGAACGTCTCAGATTAAATGATCAAAATTGTACTATTGTTCACAAACGGTGACATATTTTGTAATTATTAAGACATTACAAGGGAGAAAGAGGACATTTGATATTCTCCATTCTCCATCCCGTTCGCAGGCAGAGCTCTCTTTCTCGCCAATCGCCAAATCGCCGACTCCAATCGCCAGGCAGAAACTCTATCTCTCGATCTCGATTCTCCTTCTCCACACTCAGCTTCCTCAAGATCGAACAATGGAGGAAAGTGAGGATGAATTTTACCAACCATCTGAAGGAGGTAATCTCAAACTCTCTCGATCTCGTTTTTTTAGGGTTTTTTCGTTTTTTCACTCGGATTTTAGGGGTTTCTTCAATTTTGGTGTTCGGGATTAAGATCCCATGGTTCATTGTTTACTTTTGATTGTTCTAGGGTTTCAATTTTGTATTGCTTCAATTTCTAGGGTTTTATGTATGCTTAGTTTCACTTTAATGTTCGTCATTCATCATGTAATGTTCATTCAAAGGTGTTTTTGATGATTCGCTGCTAGCGATTGTATGTGCATGTGAGGTATTGACAGTGGCTTCGTGTTCCTAGATATCGGCTTTCTGTTCATAGATATCGGCTTTCTGTTCATAGATATCGGCTTTCTGTAAACGGGACAATAATGATAAATCATCTATTACTGAATCAAATTTGTCAGCAGTTGTGTTGATTCCAGGTTGTCCCATTTGCGGCTTTGCAACTTCTGTAGTGGGCACAACCATCCGATATAGTAGTGTTCATATATATAGGTTTAATGTTCATTGATATAGTTTGTATCCCCAGTGTTGTATGGTTTACTGTTCATTGAAATAGATTTAGTGTTCATTGATATAAGCTACATGTTCATCAAGTTATTATACATGTTCATCAACTAAAGCATTACCTTCATTGATACTTTTGTTTACTAGATGTGCCTAATTCTTAAATGTTGTGCAAACAGAAATAGCTAACCAAGGGAATGGTGATAAAAATGAGGAAGAAATTGAGGCTAATAGCATGGATGAGTTTGTCACTCCACCACAAAAAGGGAAGTCTGATTCGAAGAAAAAGCTTGTCGTAACAAAGAATACAACTGTCAAGGGCCAACAAGGTGAACTTGCCACAAGGAAAAAAAGGAACACAATGAAGACAAGGCACAATGGACTGAAACTCAGAAACTTGCCAAGCACTCTTGTTGAAGCTATGAGGAACTTGACAGATGAGCAAAAAAATTGGGTGAAGAGCATGGGTTTTGACCATTTCCGTTCACTCACCATAACTGAAGTGCCACTATATCTAGCGTACTGGGTTGTGGACAACTTTGACGCGACTAGTTGTGAAATTAGGATGGATAGTGGGAAAGCCTTGCACATAACTGAGGATGATGTGCACAGGATTTTGGGTTTCCCAAAAGGACACAAAGAAGTTGGTCTAAGAAAACAGAAGAGTGATCCTGTTGTGATGAACGCATGGTATAAGAAGTACGGTGATGATGATATCAGACCACAAAAGATAAAGGAAATGCTGAGAATTGAGAAGAATGAGAAATGGTTCAAAAGACAGTTTATTGCCTTGTTCATCGCAACACTAGTGCAGAGCAACCAACGAGGCACATGCAAGAAGAAACTGTTCATTGAGGAAGTCAGTGATGTTGCAAACATGAATTGGTGTCAGTATGTCATTAGGGCACTTGTGGAGTCGAAGACTGAGTGGAACAAAAATAAGAATGGATTCTTTCAAGGGCCGATATTGTTTCTCACTATAAGTAATTTGTATGCTTCTTGTTTCTACTTGAACATCAATTATCATTGTTATATTTTACTAATTATAGCTTGTTTCTTTGTCTAAATACTGCAGTTATTCTATGTTGATCGAGTGACTCTAGCAGGAAAGCCGAGAAAGAGTGGTTTCCCCGTATTTCTAGCATGGAATGATAAAGATTTGAAGGAAAGGCAGAAAGCTGAGGACAAGTTTGGGAGGTTCGGAATCGGGCATGCTCTCAAAAAAGTCAACAACAACACGATGCCAATAGCTTGTGGAGAAGGCACTTCAAACCAACCACCTCAGTTGCAATCCCAACAAGAAAAACCGACTACTTTAAAGGAAATTAATATTGTTCATTTCATTGTAATACATGTTCAAAATCTAGATGTTGAGGTTCATACTTTGTGTTTTTCTCATACTCATAACAGGGTTGCATCAAATTAATAAAAAGCAAGGCTTCAACATGTCAAAAATCTCTTGCTCACCTTCTGGAGGAGATCCACACCTTACCTTGGGAGTTCAAGAATGAGAGCCTTAGGGATGTGATAATGGATGTGCAAAAAATGCTCGAGGAAAACATCTTTCTGCTGGAGGAAACTACTACTGTACAAGGTATTGCTGGAAATTAACAAGATGGTGATGTTTATGAATAAGGTGATGAAGAGGGAGCTGATACAGAGGCACTTGATGAACAAGTTGCTTCTGATAAGGAACAAGGGTCGTCTGAAGATGAACAAGCTGCTTCTGATAAGTAACAAGGGTCGTCTGAAGATGAACAAGATGCTTCTGAAGATGAACAAGACGCATCTGAAGATGAAGAAATTATTCGACAGGAAGCTGCTACTGGAAAGAAGAAACCAAGTTTGATTGTGAAGTTCAAAGCGCCAACATCAGAAGTTAAGAAGCCAGAAGAACCAAAAAAGGTGGGTTTAATATCTAGTAATTATTCTAGTTCATACTGATTTCTGGTTTGTTCATAACTAATCTTTGCTTGTTCATGGTGTACCAAAAAGGACAAGAATAAGAGGAAGGTGACAGAAGAGCAAGAAGTGATAGAGACTACTCGTCCAAAAAGGAAAGCAAAGCTTGGCGAGCAGCATAAGAGCCCATGGACAAAGAGAACTATGACAATAGGAGGCAAGCTAAGTGATGAGCACAACCTTGTGTGGGCATTTGTATTCACAAATTACCTTGTTATCGAGTAAGTTAAATACAAAGGACTCGTATTCTTGTTAACTGAATACTTGTATGCTCATATTCTTGTGTGCTCATATTTTTGTATGGATGTCAGGTTTCTGAATGGAATGTATGAATGTGAGAAATTGAAAGCAACTAGTGATCAAATGCGCAGCATGGATGATATGGTCGATCCGGCTGTCATTGACATATGGAGTTTGCTTGTGAACAAGGGAGAAAATGCAAAAAGTAGCAGCAAACCATGCAGGCTTGTTGCAAAAGTTTGCAGCCCGGTAAGTCATTAACACTCATATTCATAATATTTGTAGTTAGTTTTAGCAAAACTGCAATGATTAAACTCATGTTCACTTCAAATTTAGGCTGATTTTGAAAAGGAAAGGCCCGGTTTTGTTGAGATGTTGAATGCAGCTTTGTCACTTGTTGATGGAAGAGAGAGCAAAGATATTGACATGGTAGGTTCTAAAAATAAAATAGTGCAGATTGATTTTTTAACTAGAGGTGGAAAAACTAACATCATACCATGATTTTTCACTTAGATTTTGGTCCCCGTGCTCACGGATGGTGGTCATTACATGCTTGTTTCGTTCAATCTGAAATACCCTGCTATAGAAATCCTTGACAGCTTGATTGATGATGTCCCATTTGAAGAAAGATATGGTGAGATAATTGAGTTACTGGTAAGTAATCCCTAACAATTAGCAAATGTTCATTGACTTAGAACACATGTTCAATAATTTCATTCTAACGTTCATATATGTTACAGAGGCAGCTTGTTACTTTTTATCTTGATCTAAGGAGGCTGCATGTCAAGAAGAAGAGGCTAAGAGACCCGAAGATAAAGCCGGTAGTTGTCGATATACCGTGGGGTGCTGCAAGCAAGCAAGCTTCGGGAATTTACACAATGCGACATATGGAGACCTACATGGGTGCATCTCAGCAAGGATGGGAAGATGAAGTCAATGCTCAAAACTGTAAGAAGGAAACTAAGGTCTTACGGGTCAAGTATTTTCACAAGATTATCTTGTCGGATACAAATCAACTCAAGCCAAAATTGGAGCCGAACCTGCTGAAGTACAAGGAGGAGGTGAAGAAGGCAGCAATTGTGATTGTGAATGGAGACTAGTGCTTGGAAGAATCTTGACTGTGTTGGATAACATTTTGGAGATTAGTATATTTTGTGGATAAGTATTTTGTGGATATTAGAACCTAGATGGCTGGTAAGGTGTAATGTTTTGGGTGGTAGGATTAACTTTGTTCATGAACGTTGTCTTTGTTCATGCAACAAACTATGTCTTTTGTTCATGGAACAAACTAATGACTAAGGAAATATTTTCTACTAGAATTTCGTTCACATCCTGTGCTTTCTTGTTCAAGATTGACTAAAAATGTTCACTAAAAGGCAAAAGAAAGAAATAAACTCTACTAAACAAAACCACAAGAAAATGTATACTTAAAATACAAAATTCACCTTGTAAGAAAAGGTTCATAGAGTGACTTTGAAATGTCAAACATGGCACTACACACAAGTGAAATTGCGTGTAAAACACTGTTCATATACTAAAGATAGTGTTCATTGTTTGAACATTTATGTTCATTGTTTGAAGCGTTATGTTCATATAATAGCTATTTTAAAAGGAATCAAATTAAAAGCCATGATCCTCTCATGATGAAACAACCAAAGCGATTGATATCTTCAGCCCTCCTTACAAGTGCGCATGTTGTGTGTGGTGAGTTGTTTGCATTTACCGCAACGCCTCTTTGGAAGTAAAGACTTGGCAATTGCGAGTTCCTTACCAGACTTGATATGCGAGCCACTCCCTTTATTCTTAGCTTTTTCAGGGGGGAGGATAGTGACGTCATTAGTTATGCTTGTTCCAGCCAAAGCCTCTGCATTCTTCACATTTGATGCTTCGATGGCACTAAACTCATCAAGGCTAGAAAGCATTTCCTTATGCTCCTTAATAATGCTTGAAAACTGATTCAAACGAGATGAATTATCTTCTAACATAGCCAAACAACTGTAGAAATTTGATATCACCTCACTCCTCACAACTTCTCTTTGGTTTATAGCAGCACATTGATCAACAATAATGCAATCAATGCTGAATACTGGGGTGATTGTAGCGGCCTTGGTCCAACGTATCACAACATATTTCCTTGGAATATCATCCATCTCAAGCGACTTAAACACTAGAATCATATGACAACATGGCAAGCCTATACGTTGGAACATCCTACAGCTACAGATAACTTCAACTTCCGCGTGTCGATGCATAAATTTTACGGGATGTAGGTCACCTTCTTTTATAGTGTAAATGGTGTACCCGATTGGCTTATTAATGTAAACCACATTGCATAAGAAGCACGCAGAGAAGATCTGTTTCTGAACCAGTTTGAAAACAGATAAAGTGTACTGTTTGGAAGCACCCTCTTCCAATTTCAATGGAGTCTTTAAATCAGGAACCATAGTAGCATCGTCATGATTTAACTTCGCTTGACTGTGTCATTGACTGTCCAAGGCACACTCAAAATGCATAACCAACTCCACAAGCCTATAATATTTGTCTGTGAAATGCCCAAAGTAATTGTTCACAGACTCTGAAATTGAAGTCGTCCTCAAAAGACCGCCAAACATGACATCTCTAAAATAATCCGGAATCCAGTATTGACGAATAACAAACATGTCATCGAACCATTTCGTATTCTGGAAGTTGTATTGTTCAAACAACGCCTTCCACTGTAATTCAAACTCAGCTGGCTCTAATTCATGACTCCAAACGATACTGTTCAGCTTGATCCTAAAATCATCTCCAATTGTCGTATCATGTTTCATCTTCCCTGGCACTTTCTGCATGATGTGCCACATGCAAAGACGATGGACAGATTGAGGGAACACAGTCTCAATGGCAGACTTCATTGACCTGTCTTGATCTGTAACAATAATCTTCGGATCATGTCTCATTGTCGTCTTAAAGTTTTCTAGAAGCCACACATAGGATCCTTTGTCTTCTCTTAATAGCAAGCCAGCACCAAAAGTTACACACTTCTTATGGTGATCAAGTCCAGTGAAAGGAACAAACACTAAGTTGTACTTGTACATGGGTTGAATAGTTATAATAACATGTTCAAAATAAACAGCACAATGTTCATTTTCATATCATAATGTTCATAAATAAGGACAAGAGAAGTTGAAAATGCAGAATGTAGACATGGGAAATGTGAATACCCGTTGGTCCTGTACGTTGCATCAAACGACACAACCTCGCCAAAGTAGGAGTAATTCTTTCGACATATGGGATCACACAAAAATATACGGGTCAAACGATCGATAGAATCAACGCCATAGTCGAAATAAAATCCAGGGCAAAGCTCCCTTTTTTTCATAAAACGATTGATAACTGTCTGCGCATCTGAACCCTCAAAGTAGGCCAACATATCTCTTCTATGATTTTTGAAATCATTAGCAGAAGCACCAATATTTGCATACCCACCCACAATCTCCTTGAAAAGTCGATAAGAACGAACGGGGCCTATGTTCGCTTTTGAGCAATCCAAAATAAACTGTTTGTGGCCTGCATCAAGCTTTTTGTTGGTCTTCATAAACTGACGGTGACTTTCCATCACAAGAGCGTGAGTATGGCGTTCTTCAAACCCATAAACTGTATAACCAAGATTTGCAGCATATTGTAACTTTACTTTAGCCTTACAACCAACCCTATTGGAAGACCTTATCCTTTGGCCAGTATTCCGATTCCCAGTCTTATATCCTTCCCTAGTACACAACAGATATTGCTTCACTATAGTCAACTTGTCTTTTGATCTAGAGACAGTCTCATGGCGAACTCCAAAACCACAAGCAAATGCATACTAGGAATAGAATTTAAACGCCTCCTCCAATGTCGGAAAGGTTATCCCAACTAAAGGCTTCATGCTTCCGGACAAACAGGGATATAGTATGTCGTTCCATTTGGTGATAATTGAACATCATAATATTCATTAACATCAACCTCATCAATTCTAACAATATCAACATCATCAGTTCTGACCATATCAACACTTGTAACACTAATTCCATTAGACATATCATTGGTAGTAACAATTGCAGTCGATGTGGACGCTGAAACACAAATATAAAAAATGTTCATATGTTAACAACTAATGTTCATAAACAAAACGTAATGTTCATAAATAACACCAAATCATGCCAGGAACAAGATTCACACAGGAAAAAAAAATCAACCAAATCAGCTACGCAGAGAAGAACGAAAAACACATCAATTGACATAGGGTGACTCCATTCAAGCTAAATCATAGGTTTTCATGGCGAATTAAGCTCAAACACTATATAATTGAATGATAGAAAAACTTGAATACACTTTTGGATATCCATGGCTGAAACGAAGAATGGATGGAGGAGATGATGAAACGAGATGGACGAGGTGATTGTTGATAATAGACAAGCTCCAATTTCGATCGAAACTCAAACCTAGATGATCGAATTGGGAACGAGGCTGGAGAGAATTCACGCAGTGAACAGTAAACTTGGGAAGGAAGAAGACCCCTATTGTCAAGGGGAATTGACCGAATTACCCCTTCTTGATTAAAATTTCAAGAGAAGAAGCGCGCCTGTTGTCAGCCGTAGATGACTTCAGATCGACGGTCCATATTGGATTTCGTATTTCCTATTTTAATAGGAGTTCCTACCCGAGTCGGGCTCTTGAAAGAGGTTATGAGAAAATATGCTTCTTATGATATTCTTCTTGTACTTCAGCTTCTAATACCTCGAGTCTCATAAATAGTATCAGATCCGACTCTGGGTTTTGAATGGGCTTCGTCGTAGTGCAGTCACTCGACCGAGAGGGTTGTCTTCAAGACTTGGCGGGGTTTGACGAGGTCGCCAAGGGTTAAGTTTAGAAGAGTTTTTCTTTTTCATGGGTGATTGTAACACCCCGTGTTTGTAATCTTTATAAGGATTAGATTGTTACTCATGTCAACAAGAGTTTTTCCTTTTCCTGGTTCGAGTGAGGATAAAGAACTAGAAAGTTAAGCGTGTTAGGGTTGGAGTAGTCTTGGAATGGGTGACCTCCTGAGAAGTTCTCATGTTGACATGTGGATAGCGCTTCTAAGACCTCGGATCTTACAAACATTAGTCACTAGAAGGGCATAATTAGAGCATTGAACTACTTGTGATATACTCAAAATTATGGGCTGCACTATGGAAGATATTCGGCGGCGATGGAAGGCTATAGTGATACTAATTGAATTCTAATCGCCACAGAACCAGGAAAAGGCTTTCTTTCTTGGGTTGTGCAAAGCAGAAGGCGACGCAGTTGTATCCTGTGATTCTAATCACCACACAACCGTCACACTAGAGGGCGTTTCAAGAATTAAGAAAATAGATTTTCATCTCGATTCTGCAGGTACGATCGATCGTTTTAAGATTCCTACAACTATTGGTGATGATGCGTCATTTTTCAAGCTTGTGAAGAGTGGGCATTCTTTGGTGGAGAGCAAGCCAAGTAATGAAACTACATCGGGGAATGTTGAGGCTACCACAGATATGTTGGAAGATGGAGGAAGAAGGAGCAGAATCCTTGAAAATGTTATAGGTATTGAGAGTTGAGAAGTGTCCTGAGTTGTTCTTCATGCTTACGTCCAAGTTTGCAAGACTGTCAAAGACAAGAAGGTCATCTCTAACCTTGATTAAAGAGTGCCAATTCCAATTATTGTTATCACAACAGACAACATTCCCAAGGTTGATGCCTTTAAGGATGTAGGCATTGATTCAATCATACCTAGAGACAAGGAATATTATTGTTGAGTTCAAAAATAGATCACGCTAGGGAAGATTTGTTCCAGGCGAGGATATCTTTGATACCTAAGCCACCATCATATTTTGGAGAGCAAACAGATTTCCAAGTCAGATTTCAGTCGCAAATAAAATCAATATAATTCTTTCCTACTTACAAATTAATTAATTTTTTGGTATTACTTCCTTGTAAATGAACCTGGATAACAAATAATCGCTTCCTATGTCCTGAGGAGGCCATGAGAAATCCAACCGCGCAATGAACATAAATAACATGCTTATGAGCAACACGTATGTCTTTTTCGATGATTTCATGTACTCTCCAGATGATCGTATTCCCCAAAATGTGATTGCAAGTAGAAGTGCCTACAAATCCAAAGTATAAACATCATCAAGTAAGAAAAAAACATGGTTTTTTAGTCTGAGAAAATCACTAGAATAACCAGAGTATATGTTATTTCTATTTATTAAGTTTTATGTAAATGGTTTTCGTCTAAGAATGTGAGAATGGCTTTTGTGCACCATTTGTGTGCACATAACTTGTATTTGAATATTGTTTTCTAAATACAGCAAATATGATTATTGACATGTAATATTCCATTGCATTAGAGCATTTGCAACTTTGTTAATAAAGAATTTTTTTAAGAGTTAAAAAAACAAAAATATCAGAAATTTTATTAAAATCAAGGCATGAGTAACATTTGCTTGTAACCCATGGTGAGTTGGCTAAATGACGAATGTGTACATTTTATTAGAAAACAACCTCCTTATAGACTAACCCCCTACCTAAGGGGAAAAAGGAGAAAGCCAAGATATTAGTTTTCTCTAATCTATACATATACTAAAACAGAGCGGTTTTTTGACACATGTCGCCCTCACGTTCAATTAGCCTATGTGTCAATCTCTCGGCTATGTCACCTCCTTTGTCATGTCATCTGACACGTCGTCGTGAATTCAAAAAAAATTGTCACATCATCATAGCTTTAAAAATTCAAAAAAAAATCTTAGATTGATTAATTATCTTTACCGGAAAATTTATCTACTTTCTATACACTAGCCAAATATAATTAATTTAGTCAACTTATTCCATGCAATATTTGATCTTCAATCTATATTGTTACATATGTATTATATAATATATATTTCGTATACTATATTCTTCAATTTCTCAATCTTACGTACTATAAATTAATGGTAAATAATCCCAATTTCATTACATATGTATTATATAATACGTATTATAAATTAAGGCTTGGTCTAAATGCACACGTTTTTTTTGCTAAATGCACACTATTCTGTGCGGTAACAATTGCAGTACAGAACTGTGCGTTAACTCTTACCGCACCAGAAGACTCAGGGGCATTGTTGGAATTTTTTCTGAAACCTATACGACGCTGGTGCGGTAAGAATTACCGCACAGATCTGTGCGTTAACAATTACCGCACCAGATTAATCCTAGATTAAGCAAAAAAAAACAGATTTTCATTAACTTAAACCCTGTGCGGTAACAATTACCGCACAGGAATTGTATTTTTTTTAATTAATAATTTTTTTAAAAAAAGTATTAAAAAAGTATTAAAATAATATTAAACCTGTGCGGTAAGTGTTACCGCACAGGTTTAATAATATATTAAACCTGTGCGGTAAGTGTTACCGCACAAAATGGTGCGGTAATTCTTACCGCACCAGGTTACAGCTTTAAAAAAAAAAATTTCCTTCTCCCCGACCTTCTTCCCCCTTTCTGCAAAATTCCGCCGCCGCAAACCCTTATTTTCGCCGCCTACTTCTCTCCCTTTTCCCACCTATTAAACCATCAAAAGCTTCAATCGACGATGGATTCGAGTTGCCCCGACCATGGCGGTTCTTCTGGCCCCCAAAAACCGCCTGAAGTCCTCCCCGCAGAATACCCGCCGTCCTCTCTTCCGTCGACGACGACGACGACGACTCCGACGCCATGGCTGGCTGTGGAGGAAGAAGAAGAGGAGGAAGTGGAGGTGCCACTGAGGTACAGTGGTGGTGCCCGGATCCCGCCAAAATCCCGAGCCCGACCCGACCCGATACCCGATGCCCGACCCGACCCGATGCCCAACCCGACCCGATACCCGATGCCCGACCCGACCCGATACCAGCAGCCCAACCCGCCCCGATACCCGCACCCGAACCCGCTCCGAGGCCAAGAACCCGAAAGCGACGCGTCCAAAACGTCGGTCCCGGGTACGCCACTCGAGCAAATAGAAGGTTGAATCCACAAACCGGGGCTCAAACCGAGGCGCAACCGGAAGTTTTTTCGACTCCCGTAGATCTACATCAAGTATGTATTTTTATTAAATATTCTATAACTTTTGTAATGTTTTTAAATAGTTTAATTATTTTATTTCGTAACGTTATGAAATTAGTTATTCAATTTCATAACGTTATCAATTTAATAATATTTGATAACGTTATGACATTTTTAAATAAATTTCGTAACGTTATCAATTTATTTAATTTAATTAATTTATTAAATTTATAACGTTATGAAATTAGTTATTTAATTTCATAACGTTATCAATTTATTTAATTTGATTAATTTATTAAATTGATAATGTTATGAAATAAGTTATTCAATTTCATAACGTTATCAATTTAATAATATTTGATAACGTTATGACATTTTTAAATAAATTTCGTAACGTTATCAATTTATTTAATTTAATTAATTTATTTAATTTATAACGTTATGAAATTAGTTATTTAATTTCATAACGTTATCAATTTATTTAATTTGATTAATTTATTAAATTGATAATGTTATGAAATTAGTTATTTAATTTCGTAACGTTATGAATTAAGTAATTTATTGCGTAACGTTATGAAATTAAGTAATTTATTACGTAACGTAATTAAGTAATTTATTGCGTCACGTTATAAAATTATATTATTTGGTAACATTATGAAATTAATTAATTTATTCGTAACGTTATGAAATTAATGAAATTTTATAACGTTATGAAATATAATAATTTCATAATGTTATGAAATATGACATTCTATATTGTAAAAGTAATGAATTAATTATTTTATGAAATATGACATTGTTCTTCTCTTATTTTGTAACGTTATGAACTATTAGTATATAAAGTATTGAAATTAGGCGAATTATAACGTTAATTTCGTAACGTTATGAACAAAATGTTTAGAAATTAGAGATGATTTTGATTAGGATTGACGTTACAACAACTGTTTGTAACGTTACGACGTCATGGAAAAGACGTTTTTGAATTTGACGTTATTTTTGTAACGCTATGAAAATAACGTTACGCTATAACAACAACATTAGGGGGTGCGAGAAACGATGGCCTCTAGTGGTTTTGTTCCGGGGGCTCCTGTTGCTGCAGAGCGTGTTAGGAGGACGCAGATTACAGCGTCCATACGTCAGAGTTTTGCTACTGCTCGAGACCAGCTGAATGCTTCTAGTTCGACACCCACTGACGAGGCTCGTGCACTTACAGATACTGGGGCAGTTAGGGATTGTGGTCTGGATGTTGATCCGTGTGCTGATGATGAGGGTTACAGTGAGAGTGAGGAGGAGGGTATGGACGTCGATGATACAGCTGCTGATTTGGATGATGATATGCTGGGAGACGGTGAGGGTTTAGGTACAGATTATATTGTATCTCATCTCGAGATACCGACAGATCAGCTTAGGAGAGACGACCCTCCTATTATTTCAGAGGATCATGCTGGTATGGGGCCTTCATCGCCAGCTCCTACAGATTTAGGTCCTTCGTCTCCTACGCCAGATGTACCACCTCCCCCGACTGATGATGTACCGCATCCGGCTGCTGCACCTCATGTACCACCTCCTGCTGTACCTTGGATGCCCGGAGGTCCTTTTACAAAGGAGTTGCTGAAGAGTTATGAGACGCACATCGCCAGGGCTATTTATGAGCTTACAGTTGTTGATCCTCCCGCACCTGTGATTCCAGCTGGCCCCCGTCCTCTTCCTCCATTTATACAGAGACAGCGAGGAGGCCGAGGAGCTCAGGCAGATGATGATGTTGCTGATGCAGACGCTGCTGA
This sequence comes from Oxyria digyna, assembly GCA_029168935.1. Classification (NCBI taxonomy): domain Eukaryota; kingdom Viridiplantae; phylum Streptophyta; class Magnoliopsida; order Caryophyllales; family Polygonaceae; genus Oxyria; species Oxyria digyna. The sequence continues at coordinate 19,618,820 of JAPVLV010000010.1, read as the reverse complement.
TCCTCCAGCACGAGGTGGACGCGCTCCACGCGGAGGACGAGGACGAGGACGTGGACGTGGACGTGGACGTGCTGCAGATCATGCTGATTTTCCACAGCCTGCTGATCTTCCAGAAGGCGAGGCTCCTCTTGATTTGGTATGTATTTGAACTATAATGTTCATATGTGAAATATGAACGACATTCTGTAGAAGTAACTGTGTTAATTTTTTACTTTTTTTCCAGACACGGAAGGTCGTCAAGGTTCACTTCCACACCGCCTACTGCACTCCACTAGAGGCGTTTAGGAGACCTGGTCCAGATTCGTGGTTTCAGCTTGCAGAGCGATCTGGATTGACTGATCTACGCTATATCGGGTCCGGTCCTGTCGATCATGTGTTGGTTTCTGCTTTCGTCGAGAGATGGCACCCAGAAACCAACACATTTCATTTGCCATTTGGAGAGATTGGTCCTACACTTCACGATGTGGTTGAGATCCTGTCGCTGCCTATACATGGCAGGAGTTGTAGCTCAGTTTTGAGCAGGGAGGAGATCTTCACTTTTGCTGCTGAGATGCTTCACGTAGAGGAGGCACTGGTGAAGACTTGGTATAGGGATGGAGGCATTCCTTTGGGTTATCTTCAGCAGAGATTGAAGGATATGATGCGGATGGAGGATGGACAGAGAGATGAGAGCCTGATTGCGTCTATGTACTTACTGTTGCTTCTCGGCACTACAGTTCTAGTGGACAAGTCGACTACAGCAGTCAAGCACTGGTGGTTAGTTCTTTTGGCCGACCACGACAGCACTGGCCGATATGCTTGGGGAGCTGGAGTGTTAGCTCATCTGTATCGCAACCTTGGACAGGCGTCGAGGCGATTGGCTATGGGGATGGGGAGTTCTGGCATTCTTTTGCGGGTTAGTACGCAAACAACTATACGATTGGCTATGTTTAGGAAGTCGAGTTCTAATTATCCTTTTTTTGCAGTCGTGGATCTGGGCATATTTTCCACATTTTCGTGGACATTTTGTGACAGATCCACTTTCTATGGACCACGCCGCAGCTGCTATGAGGGAGGGCAGAGAGGTGCCACAGGGGAAGAGCACGGATCGTTTGGTTGCCATTCGTGGCATGCTTGACCGTGTTCGTTATGAGGAGGTAAGATTTTAAGAATGTATGCTTTCGTTATATTGTGTGAATGTAAACTATACTAACTGTTTTGTAATGTTTTGTTGCAGGTTAATTGGTTTCCCTTTGCAAATGTGGATTTCAGACTTCCGCAGTACGCTCCGTCTTTGTTTGAGGGCATTCTCCGTTGTCTGGACATCGAGGAGCTCTATCAGCCAGGGCGCCTGCTGCGACAGTTTGGACATGTGCAGGGTATCCCAGATCCTCCCCCAGAGCCCATCCAGGTGACACGTAACAACAGGCTGACGCATTATTCAGTTCACTTTGCCGAGGATCTGCTTGGTGTGTGGGATCAGGACCCCAGGCCTTTGTTACAGATTCGGGAGCCACGAGCGACGTACTATTGGGCAGTCACAGATGATTATCTCGATTGGTATGATCGAGTTTCTCATCCTCTGGTGGATCCCAGATCACGTAGACTCGATCGTCCAGTTGGTCCGCTGCGTATTCCACCTTCGGTTGACAGTTTTGCGGTACGATTATAAATTTTATTAGTCATATTCATTCAATTAGTATATTTGATAGTAATGTTTTGATATGTTGTTAATATAGCGGACCCAGCTAGTGACTTGTGCGATTCGAGCTTTCTTGGAGACACCACCAGAGAGGAGGCCTGCAGATATCGATGAGTTCATGAGGCGTCTCCTTGGAGTTTTGACTGACGAGGCTCCACCGATGGCTCCAGCTCCGGTTCGTCAATCTCAGCTTGTTCGGCATTCAATCCACGAGGAAGGGCAAGGTAGTGGGCAACGTAGTGGGAATGAGGGTCGTGACTTGGAGTGATGTATAGTTTGTTTGGATACTATGTTTTGGTAATGTTTGGTTCACTTTTGCTTATTTATTTTGGGCTTTTCTTAAAAACGCGAGAAAATGGTCACAATCGCAAAAAATAATTAAAAACTACTAAACGTCAAATATTGATAAATGGTTCAAAACGTCTCGAAACGTCTAAGAAACTTGAGTTTTTTGAAAAAGGCGAAAAACGACCAAGTACGTCAAATATTAATAAAAATGGTTCAAAACGTGTCGAAACGTCTAAGAAACGAAAAAAATCGACTCAAAACGATATAAAACAAGCCAAATCGAAATTTGTAGGAATTCCGAACAAGTTGTAAAAAAGTGTAAAAATGTGGCCAAAATGATGGCATAATATGGCCAAATTGAGCAAATCTTAGCAAAACTTGAGTTTTTTGAAAAAGGCGAAAAACGACCAAGTACGTCAAATATTAATAAAAATGGTTCAAAACGTGTCGAAACGTCTAAGAAACGAAAAAAATCGACTCAAAACGATATAAAACAAGCCAAATCGAAATTTGTAGGAATTCCGAACAAGTTGTAAAAAAGTGTAAAAATGTGGCCAAAATGATGGCATAATATGGCCAAATTGAGCAAATCTTAGCAAAACTTGAGTTTTTTGAAAAAGGCGAAAAACGACCAAGTACGTCAAATATTAATAAAAATGGTTCAAAACGTGTCGAAACGTCTAAGAAACGAAAAAAATCGACTCAAAACGATATAAAACAAGCCAAATCGAAATTTGTAGGAATTCCGAACAAGTTGTAAAAAAGTGTAAAAATGTGGCCAAAATGATGGCATAATATGGCCAAATTGAGCAAATCTTAGCAAAACTTGAGTTTTTTGAAAAAGGCGAAAAACGACCAAGTACGTCAAATATTGATAAAAATGGTTAAAAACGTCTCGAAACGAAAAAATTCGACTCAAAACGATATAAAACAAGCCAAAACGAAATATGGATAATGGATAATGGATAATGGATAATGGATAGTGGATAATGGATAGTGGATAATGGATAATGGATAGTGGGTAATGGATAATGGATGTCATATGTGTACAGTTTGGGCCCATATCGTTTTAACGCCTTGAAACGATGAAAATCGAAATTTTGAAATTGTAACATGACAACAAATACGGCGAATAGTTATTTTCATTTTTCGGAATCGAAAAAATATTATTGAAAACGTCAACGGGCCTAATAAGGCCTAATGAAATTTGAATGAGGCCCAAACACAAAAAACGACAAAAAATGACATAAAACGTAAAAGTCAAGAAATGTAACATTAATATTTGAGCATTACCAATCAAACGCTATCGTTTTTATAAGAAATTAACAACTTTAACACTTAGAAGTATGTAAACGAAGACTTTCACCTGTATGCTACTACTCTCAAGTATATAAGTTGTATAGTTATACTCATATGTATGTGATACCACTTCGTTACTAAAATGAACTTCATATAATGTGTTTATTTCATCATATAACATTAGTTTAACACTTATTTGTTATCGTTTGACTCAACTGACCTCGTATTTCATTAGTATAATATGATTTTTTATCATATAACTCTTCGTAATCTCATATTACATTAGTAAAACTTGATAAAATTATTCACAAAACCGTGCGGAAACGCTGTTAATGTGTCTTTTCTGTTGGATCTTGACGAAGTTCTGTTATCAGTTGTGCGTTTATTGCTAACGCACCACCATATTTTGCTTCAGTGTGTTACAGCTACCACACAGCTGTAAGTCACCTTTGGATGACCGAATTACGTTATTGGGCCTCTGTTGTTGTGGACCTTTTGTCTACATCGGCCCAAATCTAAGTTACCCTAGTAAAACCTCGGCTATAAATTCACTGCCTCAGTGAACCCTATTATCTCATTCTCACTGCGCCGTAAAATAATTAGGTTTCAAGTTCTTACTCTGTATTTCAATTAAAAGTCTCATTTTTTACTGATTTCGTTAGATATCTTCATTGTTTCTAACATGTTTTCTTACTTTGTATTACAGATTCAAACAACCATGGCATCATCTTCATCCTCCCCAGTTCCAGCAGAAGGCAGTGAGATCCAGTGCCCGAGTAGAAGGTGCTCAAGAACAATCAAGGTGTTCACTGGTAATGACAAGAACAATCCCCATACGTATGGACGAAGGTATACCACATGTCAGTGTAACTACATGATCGTGTATCTTGAGCCAGAATACGACAGTCATCATCTCCGAGTCATTGCAAAACTGTTGAAGGAAATAGCTGACCAGCAGTTGAAGCTGGTATATTTTCACCAGGCTAAGAGTATTGAAGCAGCCAAACACTGGATACAACAGAGGTTTCCCAATGACCCTGTTCCTAGTTTTTATGACAGTGACTCCGATTAGGGATCTGGGTATCAAATCAGTGAATCTCCGTTAAGTTTGTGTTTAGTTTAAATTTCAAGAATGAGTATGTTGTCTTTCCTTAATGAGTATGTTGTCTTTCCTTAATGAGTCTGTTGTCTTTCCTTAATGAGTCTGTTGTCTTTCCTTAATGAGTCTGTTGTCTTTTTAATTTATGCTGAGTGTGTTGTAGTTTATGGATTCACTGATTTCACTTCACTGTTTCACCTACCTCATCTAACTCTACTGAAAACACTATTTAAAGCAAACAAGACAAGTCATTACATATTTCAAAGCAGACAAGACAAGTCATTACATATTATAAATCAAATCCAATCGAAGTCTAAAGATCAAGGCTACTAAACTATTACAAATCAAGTCATGTAGTCCATACGCTTTCCAGCAGTGAAGCGGTATTGTCGAAACAAGTCCACTTGGCCAGCATATATCCCTTCCCACCACTTGATGTTGTCATCTGCAAATCTTCTCCACGAACCGGAACAACGTGGCAATGGTGCCCCATCACGGAGCCAAACCTAGATATACAAAGAAAATTAATCAATACGTATAAATGATTTCGACGTTTCATGACGCTTGTTTAGATTACCACAGATTCTTACCGGTATCCAGTGATTACTGCATCCGACAAGAGCTATCCCAAAAATCTTCTGTGGAGGACCAGGGCTCACTGTAGACTGCCTTATTGGCAAGCATAAACACGGCGCATCCCAGGATAGTTGCACTAAACCAACATTATACACTGTGGCAAACACCAAACCCATAAATGGCATGTCCATCCAAAATGGTCTCTCACAAGGACTTCTCATGTAGTTAACTTGAGCAATAAGATCATCCCATGTTCCTACCCGTAGTCCACGTCGTATGGGCTCCCATGTCTCTTTGTTTCCAAGAAGCTCCGCTGCCAACGCAGCACGGATCATACGATATTGACTCTGTTGCATACCCGTAAGTAGAGCCATTGACCGATACCCACAATGTCCGTCTGAACGCACATCTTTCACAGAAGTCATGTAGGAAAGCCAAAAGTAGTCAATATTTTTCACCCCCAAGTTCACCCCCATATAACTTATGGCTTCTTCAATCTCTTCTTCATCTTCTCCTTCCTCTGTTTCGTTTCGATCTGGATAGCAAGCTCTTAGGGGCACGGCATTCATGTCTTCGTCTTCTAAATCGATGGTCTCTGAAAACAATGGTTCAGGTTGGGACTGTGATCCGAAGTCGAACGACACTTGACTTGCTTGCTTTTTAGGACAAGTTGGTCGTTCACTTTGCCTATTTGCCTTCTCCTTTGCGACTTTTTGCGCATTCTCAGTATTTGTTAAGTCTTCTCTAACGTACTCGTGGTAACTCTTTTCCCTCTTTTCTCTCGGAGGAGAATTCCCATTTCGCTGCTTCTCCTTGTTCTTTGATCCCGGCGGCCTTCCTTTTCCTTTCCTAAACAAGTTTGTTGGCTCTACCAAAGAACTTTGTTCCGGATGCTCCAAGTCAATGTACAACTCACTTAATCTGAATAGAGTTCCATCCCTCAAATCTCCACTTTCCCATTTCGCCCACATTTCACGCATTCTGATCTCCGGAATAGACATTGAACGATTGTCGTCGGGTAAGGACAAATTTATTGCATCATCTTCCCATCTCAGTTCCTTCCAGAAGTCATGAAAATCATCCGGAACAAGAGGTGTCTTTGAAATGATTGCCCTAGCAAGATCGTGTACGCATGGCATCCCAAGACAATCTCGAACCCAATGATCATCACAAACATTTGAATACTCCTCCTTCAATATTTGCTGGTACATTTCCAACAACAACAGAAAACACCTATCTGACACTCGGTAAAATAGCCTTGAAAACAACATTCGAATGCCAGGAGGAAAGGTTGGGTCATCAAAGACCATTTGCCGAGTGGTAAGTGCTTGGTTCATCGTCGCCCTAATCAGGTCCATCTGAACTATGACCGCATGGTGGATCCTCACGATCACTCTGTTGAAGCCTCCTCTACTAGAACCCACAATTTCTTTCAACACCTTATGCATCCCCTCCACCCTAAATAAACACAATTTCTAATCATTAGCATTAATAATATGGTGGTCCAAATTAACAACTAAACAAACAAAGATACCTGTTTGTAGTCCTTGTGTGAAAGTGAAGAGTGTAGTCCGTCCACGCTCTAACTATGAACTCCTTGTACGGAGTAAACCAGTACTTTTCAACGTAACCAACAATGCCCTTCTTCCATGAATCTCTCAGCTTTCTCAACCTCTCTTCGTAGATTTCTTCGGTGCTCGAGCAAAATATCCCCCAACATTGCGTAACAAAGTTCTCCGCCCTTTTAGTATTTTTAATCACTTTTTCTGCGTGTGACTGGATGTTGTGCTTAATGTGCACCCAACACAATAGTTGCTTCACATCAGTGTCTTTGAACACAAGTTTGATTGCTCTCAACAAAGCCTTTTCACAGTCGGTCATTATAGCCTTCGGCATCACTCCCAAATTTCTACACAACTCATGAACGCACATCATCACAAACTTGTAATGCATTACTGTCTCCTGAGCCATGAATGCATATGCGATGTTGAACGTCTTGTGCGTGCAAGTGAAACCAACCATCTCCACTAAAGTCATATCATACCTATTTGTCTTGTATGTGGCGTCCATGATAATCACGTGAGGAAACTTCCTGAACAAACGAATCGACTCCGGGTGAGCGAAAAAAAGGACTTCAACCTCATTCGTCCTCGTGTTCCTCAAAGGTTGACAAAAATACTTGTTCTCTTTCTGAAAATTTAGAGACCACTGAGTAACTGACAATTCACCACGATCTTCAAAATTGATCTTCTGCAAAAAATTGGCAATCTGCTTCATGGATGTCACATTTTGCGGGTCTCTTTTCCTAAGCTGAATAAGTATGTTTTTTGGCGTCTTGCGATCATCCCCCGCTTCCCTTGCTATTTTCTCCTCCTCTTTGCTCATTCTACCCACGAATGAATTCCCATGAAAACTAGTAGGAAGAGTGTGGTTGTGACGACCTTCTACAACATTCACGATCCATTTATAACTATAAGGCCCTTCTTTTATACGAACCCCATATAACTCAAATGTACAACCACATTTCTTCGATTTCCGGTGACGAAGCCTCGGAACCGGCAATTCTGGATTTTTTAAATTCACTTTCGGCCTACCCGATCTAGGTTTTCCAAACCTATCGCATACAAAATCAACGCAATATTTGCTAGATGTACGATGTACCAAAACTATCATTAAATCCCTTGCTCTCTGTTTTGTCCATTCCATCATCTCTTCTTTACTATCCCACATTTGCGCAGTACTAAAATGTGGTCTAAAGTCTTCTTCCTATATTGATTAAACTACATTACTTAGATACGCAATTTTAACTAATTAACCTAAATCTCATGCAATTAAATACAAAATTTAAATTGATAATATACTAACCAAAATCGGTAACGGAGTCCAATCGTCTAATGCAATTGATACATTTGCTTCGCCTTCTTCCTCTTCTTCGTCCACTTCCTCATCGACTTCTTCGTCTTCTTCGTCCACTTCCTCTTCTTCATCGACTTCGTATTCTTCTTCCACGACCCCTGATATCCAATTGTCGTTACCATCATCCTCACTACTCTCATAATTATAAGACATTGTAGTGTGCATTGCAAAACTTCAACAAGATAGCTCAACCTATATATACAACCAAAAAATGCCCGTTGGAATTTTATGCCCGTTGGTGCGTTAACTATTACCGCACCAACGGGCATAAAATTCCAACGGGCATTTCATCAAAAAACCTGTGCGGTAACACTTACCGCACAGGTTTAAAAAAATATTAAACCTGTGCGGTAAGTGTTACCGCACAGGTATAATATTTTTGGCTTTTTTTAATACTTTTTTAAAAAAAATATTAATTAAAAAAAATAAAATTCCTGTGCGGTAATTGTTACCGCACATGGTTTAAGTTAATGAAAATCTGTTTTTTTTTTTGCTTAATCTGGGATTAATCTGGTGCGGTAATTGTTAACGCACAGATCTGTGCGGTAATTCTTACCGCACCAGCGTCGTATAGGTTTCAGAAAAAATTCCAACAATGCCCCTGAGTCTTCTGGTGCGGTAAGAGTTAACGCACAGTTCTGTACTGCAATTGTTACCGCACAGAATAGTGTGCATTTAGGAAAAAAAACGTGTGCATATAGACGCAGCCTAAATTAATGATAAATAATCTAATTTCAATACATGTGTATTACATAATATGTACTTCGTATATTATCTGGTTCAATTCACTATATTCATATAACAATACATACTTCATATACGATGAGGACAGATTAATATCTGATGATTATATCAGAATTATGAGACCAATGTTCCTTCAGTCTAGCATGATGATTGCACATGCTGACTTTTTCGAGGCCATCCACAAGGATGGTCAAGAGCTGTCACTTTGATAGGGGAGGTTCTGCTTCTAGCTATCTATCTAATCTACTATATAAATTGCAGTTTTTTGCACAAATAAAAGTCGCATTCAATTTTACGTTGTTCTGATTGGTCATAAATTTAATTCTCCTCATATATGTTGATGTTTGTGGGTTGGTTTTGTGGTTTGTTAAGTAATATACATATAGGCCCACAAATAGCTTAATTCATCCCCCATTTCCAGAGATTCTAGAAGGCGCGTTAGATTCAAAGATCATTGACGGCGAGTAGATTGTAACGTTTTTTACACTCAAATCGTCCTATCCACGGATAGGCGTATTGCGGGCGGCCGATCCCCTCCGCCATACGACGTTACTCCGCATTATTGTAATTGTCGATTTCCCTTCCGGATTTGGAGTTACGCCGGCCGACCGCTTCACCCGCTGGGTTACTCCCTCATATGCATATCCCTATAAATAGAGCTCATGCAAATGATCGAAACCCCACTCTCAACCCCGCTTAATGAGCCAACCAAAACCATGGTCAATAGTGGATCTGCAAGTGGTGATAGCGTATTGGCTAACAAAAACCCATGTGGTGCAAGGCGACAAGGATTGCGTCCCACTGTCAGAGTTGCGCAAAGGTGAAATGTGTTCCATCAAGGTTATTGTGTATCGAAAGTGGAATGCAACATACCAAGGCAATCACATGAGCATATATTTTCCTATTTACAGATATCACGGTGAGTATTGTTTACCCACAATCCATCGTTTTAAGCAGTGTCATTTTAATACGCCTTTCTCGATTACATTGTTTATAATTTGGTATTCTACTCGTATGGGAGTTTTATTGATTGTGTTTCTCGATCCTCCATGGCACATTGCTTCATGAAGAAAATGGAAGTCGGTAACGTGTGCCTGCTAAATTTTCTTTTCAATATGGCGTGTCAACCCAACTTTCCGATTGCACAACGATGTTGTCTGTTCCTTGCAATTGGAGGGAAACACATATGTCATGGTCATCGAGGGAGGTTCTAATGTGTATGGATGCAAGAACAACTAGAAATGAGAGAAACCACTGTGAAGAACAAGAACTCTGGATGCAGAAGTTAATCCTTGCTTTTGTAACAAATAAATGACAGATTGACATGGAAAAACAAAATTTGAACCGTATTTCAAAGTACCACATTCAAAGTTATTACACTATATACTCTGATATATTTTTGTAAAATGCACATCCAGTTTCCAAAATTGAAAAATATTAAACAGTAACTTATGCATTACACTATTACATACTATACTCAGTACCACATTCAAAGTTATTACACTATATACTCTGATATATTTTTGTAAAATGCACATCCAGTTTCCAAAATTGAAAAATATTAAACAGTAACTTATGCATTACACTATTACATACTATACGCAGTACCATAATCAGTGAGATGCTACTTATATAAGTTCAATAACTCAAGTCATTATTAGACAAGCTCGATACCATTGAATTTTTTTTTATCACTCACTCAATATGTATAATCTGAACACAAATTAAAAAACACGAAAAAACCCGCGCGTAGCGCGGGCTCTGACTAGTCTATATATATTAAAGTTGGTTGGTTTTAGCAGAAAGTAATGGTAATTAGTACTAATTAATGATGTAGGTCTCATTTCTTTTATTTCTTACCCTTAAAATCATTATGTGTTTTGTCGTTTTCTTGACTGATTACGTTTATAAATTTAACTTTGTTGATATTACATGCAATATTAGAAGATTGCAGATATGATTAGTCTCAATTTAATTTTGAGACATATATTTAACAACGTTGAACCGTATAAGATATCCTTAATTAACTTTGTTGATATTACATGCAATATTAGAAGATTGCTAATATGATTATCCTCAATCTTATTTTAGGACATATATTTAAAATCATTAAGCTGTATACGAAATCCGTAATTTCGCGCGGGGTCCCGGGTGTAGTTATAAAAAAAAAGCAAACGAAATTAATCAGCACCGTCATAACTCACAAGTCTTTAATATTGTTTTGTTCTGAAATTCAGTTTATATAGACTTGGAGAGACCCATTAACAGAAATGAAACGCTTGGGCCTAGCTCTTATTTAGAAGGGCCTGCTCATGTAATTGAAAAATTATATCGCTGATTACAATAGTTCATTGATCATCCGAAGAACAAGTGAGCAATCCTTTAGGTTTCCTAAACTACGATGCATAGGTTATACTATTTTATAAAATTATTAATATTGAACTCGTAGAATAGTCATCCATCAGACAACTACTGATTTAAAGACGAGGGGAGTGAGGGTGACGTGGACAATGTTGTGGCAAAAGAAGACGAGGAGCTGGAGTCTTATACCTTAACCTTATCTGATGGTAATAAGTAATGAGAAAGTGATAAGAGCTAGTCCGCATGGTTTTGTTATGTTTAACGCGTGCTGGGATATATATAAGAGACTGGAGCACAACCATCAAACACAAGGTACATATATCCATATATGTTTACAAATGTGGAATTTTTAGTTTGGATGTGGGATTCACATTAGCTTCAATAATCTTCGTCTCATTTGTGAATTCATCACAACCTAACCCCATCAAGAGTCAGTCATTCTTTGGCATGTCAATCTTGTGTTTTCACTACTTTATCTACACAAACTCCAGTACTGCCTTTGTTTTGGGGATGTAGCCGGCCCGTGATTCCCCCCTTCCGCCGCATCTCCAGCACCTTCCTGTGACTGTTCGAGTGAACATTGCTAGAGAAAGTCGGGCTACTACCGGGCCTATACTCCGGATAAAGCCGCCCCGACTTGAACCGCACACCGCAGGCGTGGCCCGCCAAGAATGAGTCTTCGATGAGTTCGGATACCCATTCCACCTCTGCCTCCATTTCCGGGAGACTGAGTACGGAGAACAGGTTATCTTCTTCTTCTTCAGCACCAGCGCTGCTTGGACGGAGAGGAGGCCGCGCTGGAGGGACAAATACAAAGCTCTTGTGCTCGCTGGAGGTTCAGGAACTGGTCACCGAAAGAGTCAGCGGCGGCGGAGGAGGGGAAAACCACGCCGTTTCCCTCTTCTGCTTCAGTGCTCTGTTTCAAGTCGAAGCCGAAGCTCCATTTTTTCAGCCCAGCTTCAACGCCTTGCATTTCGTCTTCAGTCGGGAAAACGGAGTGTGTGAGGAGGAGAAAAGGATGATTTTTGTGGAGGAGGTAAAGGAGGAGGATTTGGGTGAATAGGGTAAAGCATTGCTTAATAAGGGCGCAGCTACGGAAAACAGACCAGTACTTTTTTCCTTCTCTATTCTTTTTCTGCAAATTTTAAAGGCAGCCGATATTTCCACTACAAAATTCAACTTTCGACCATACATTTTCTTAGGTTGGACCAACCCACACGCAAAACAAAAAAATGTTACGTGAAACAAAATACGAAATACGTGAAGCGGATTGAAAAATACGTAATTTGTACACGTTGGAAACCCACGTAAAGTAGCCCTTGAAAAATAAATGGAAAAAAATTAAAAAAAATCCCGTACGTTGATACGTTGGTTTCCAACATACGGGATTAAATTTTTTTTTTTCAACCTACAAAACTTTTTTTTTTTAAAATAATAATAATTACTTTTAGTATATTATACCAATAATAAGTTATATATCATATTTGTCTCTTTGCTCTAGTGGTATAGTGCACAGCTTGTGTGTGTAAGGTCTTCAGTTCAAATCTCAACACTAACACCACACTATTTTATTTTTGGGGGAAAATGATGGAAAAAGGAGAGTGAGAGAGTCGAACTTGAGAGCTCATGGAAGTCAAACCACTACGCGACTGTGTCTTATTGGTCTATATGTAATATTAATACTACAAGATAACAAGAGAACTTAACTTTCACCTCACCCTTTTATTAAAAAAAACAATTTTTTAAAATATTTAACATTTCATAATTATTTGTACTATTTTTTTCGTTTAAAAATAATAATAATATTCATAAAATATTTAATAAATAAAAAAAATAGTTTAAAATAATTATAACTAGTGTAGTGACCCGTGCTATGCACGGGAAATTACATATTAGTCGTATGAAAATTGTATATCCTTTTAATCGAGTTCGTCAAAAAATTAATATTAACTTTTTTCTTGTAAAGACTATTTATAAAAATATATTTTATTTCATGAAGGTTATGTACGTAGCTTGACTTAATTTTTGTTATCGAAAATAATCCTAATTTTATCGTAAGAATATATATTAACCTTCAACATAATATTTATTCTCAATAAAATAGCTTGTATATTTGTTGTTGAAAGGAATGATAATTTTTTAAGATTTATTTGTTAATATAATTATCCAATCAATTAATAATTGAAATTAAAGATAAAAAATAATTGTGTAACAATCTAAGCCTAAAATCACTCTAAGAGCTCTAAAAGGCTCAACTTTAATATATAAGAGAGATTTTATCGTAAGAATATATATTAACCTTCAACATAATATTTATTCTCAATAAAATAGCTTGTATATTTGTTGTTGAAAGAAATGATAATTTTTTAAAATTTATTTGTTAAATTATTTATCCAATCTAGTAATAATTGAAATTAAAGATAAAAAGTAATAATTGTGTAACAAACTAAGCCTAAAATCACTCTAAGAGCTCTAAAAGGCTCAACTTTAATATATAAGATAGATATAATAAAATTTTAATTTTAATATATTATTTTACTTGTTTTTAGTAAAACTTATATATTTTTTACGATAAAAAATAATGATAATCAATATTATTCAAATATAATCTCTCTATATTTTTTTATTTTTTTTGAAATAATATGTATTAATAATAAAACCAAAAAATATAAAGAGAATATATTGTATAATCAAACCAAAAAATATATTATTTAATCCTAGTTTACTTATCAATTGTCATACATTGTATAAATTTTGTAAAAACAAGTGAACTTGTTTTCACCTCATCATTTTATTATAAAAACGGTTTTACTAATATTTAATATTTCATAATTATTTTACAAATTTTTAATTTACAAAACGAGTAATGGTGCGAAAACCGAGTAAATCCGACTTAAAACGAATAATGACGCAAAAATCGAGAAAAAACGGACTTAGAATGGCAAATGGCGCCAAAATCGAGAAAAACGGGATTAAAACGAGAAACGGCGCGAAAATCGAGTAAAACGAGAAATGGCGCGAAAATCGAGTAAAAGGGACTTGAAACAAAAAATGACGAGAAAAGGTATTTAGCAAAAAAAAAGAGAGAGAGATGATGGAAGGGGTATTTAGCCAAAAACTTGAAAAATGAGGTGATAAATGGATTGTTTGGCCCAAATCGTTTAAACGCTTTAAAAAGATAAAAATTAAAATTTCAAAATTGTATCATGATAGAAAGTAAAGCCTATAGTCGTTTTCATTTGTCAGAATCGAAAAAAAATCATCGAAAACGTCAACGGGCCTAATAAGGCCGAATGAAAATTTAATGAGGCCCATTATCAAAAAACGACATAAAACGGCTTAATAAGACCTTGAACCGCAAAATTTTATATTTTTTTATTTTATTATCAATATATATTATTTCAAAAAAAATTAAAAAATATAGAGAGATTATATTGGGAATAATATTGATTATCATTATTTTTTATCATAAAAAATATATAAGTTTTACTAAAAACAAGTAAAATTATATATTAAAATTAAAATTTTATTATATTTTAGAATTTTAGTATATTTTAAAATATTTTATTTATTTATTAAATATTTTATGAATATTATTATTATTTTTAAACGAAAAAATAGTACAAATAATTATGAAATGTTAAATATTTTAAAAAATTGTTTTTCTAATAAAAGGGTGAGGTGAAAGTAAGTTTCCTTGTTATCTTGTAGTATTAATATTACATAGACCAATAAGACACAGTAGCGTAGTGGTTTCAGTTCCATTATATGTTAGTGTTGAGATTTGAACTCAAGACCTCACACACACCCAAGTTGTGCACTTTACCACTAAAGCAAAGAGACAGATGTGATATATAACCTATTATTTGTATTATATACTAAAAGTAATTATTTTTTTTTTTTTAAAAACGTTTTGTACGTTGAAAAAAAAAATTAATCCCGTACGTTGAAAACCAACTTACGTGGATTATCAACGTACGAAATTTTTTATTTTTATTTTTTTTTCTAATTATTCGACTATTTTTTTCAAATTATACGTGTACATGTGTATTTCAACGTACATGTGTATTTCGTATTTTTTTAAAATTATATACGTATACCCCGAGGATAATACGTATATAAAATATTTTGCCTCACGTTGGACTCCAACGTATAAAAATATAGTTTGAATAGTTGAAAAATATAGTGGAAATAGTTCTCACGATTTTAGACTTTTGAATCGTAATGAAAAAGCATAGCAGGACGAAATTGCGTTTTTCTTTTTCTTTGTTGGAAAGCCGAAATTGTTCTTTGTATACTCAGTAGAATGGAATGGATTCCTTATTCGAATCACATGTCTTCTTCTGTTCCCCGTGATTTCATTGTATCACCGCAGAGTCTAGACTATCTGATGCCATGATATTTCTCTCATTTTTAAAAAACATTACGTGAAATTACATCTTATTTGGGTCATTTTACACAGAACTATTGTTAATATCGATTATTGTTTTTAATTACTTTTTACCTTTAGCAGCGAGTCACCCCTCATCTTATTCATTCAGAATTCTGTCAAAATGAGTAAAATACTATTATAACCTACTTCTTCCGTCCCCTAATATAGTTTTTGTTTCTTTTTTTTTCCACATTTACCGAGATACGTTTTGTATCGCAATATCTCTAACTATATGTCAATAAAAAATTATAAAATTTTAATAGATTAAAGTACTTATCAAGACGAATCAAACAAGATCGCACATGAACATATTTATTCTTATATTTTAGAAATTATGCCACAAAATGTGTTAAAGTATGAATAGTGCACAAAAATAAAACAAGAACTATAAAAGGGGACGGATGAAGTATTTTTTTTGAAAAATTTCTTGAATTTGTTATCCGCCTTGGACCGTTTATGTAATTTTCTTAAATCCTAAAATATGTCATTAAATTGTGCGTGCATGAGTTATAAAGTTTCTATACGTAAATAATAATAGGTTTTTTTTAATGTGTCATTAGACACACATTAAACAACTAAAAAAGTAAGATATGTTTTTGTGATGGGTTTATTCCATTTTCCAATGGGGTATGGTTTAGTTTTTTTACACCTTTTAGTTGCTTAGACAAACCCATAATAATAATATATGTGCATGAGTAATTATCCTAAAATACTTCAAAAAAAATTCCACCATATAGATAACTTTTTTTTTTAGCCGATCATATACTCTCTCCGTCTCTTAATATAAGGCTCATTTGCTTTTTCGACAATATTTACAAACCGAGATAATTTTCTCGTTTTCTTCCAATATATAGAAATAAGTATAGGCATGCGAGATCTCGTTTGATTCATCTCAATGAGTACTTTAATAATATAAAAAAATTATATTTTTTATCATTGTATACTTAGAGACATTAACAATGCAAAACGTGTCTTGATAAATGTGTCAAAAGCAAATGGAAAGATCAATATGGAACCGAGGGAGTAGATAACTAGAAAGTGAAGAATATATTCTTCGGTAGAGAATTTTATTAGAAGCGTGTTATCAAAGCTCTGTAGCAACGTTGTGAGCAAACACATGCACTTTGGCTTTATAAAATACTCCGTACACATTAGTGTTTGCCACTACAAAATTTGGGACTATTGAGAACAATGATTACAATTTTACAACTGAAATGAAGATGATTTTTTTAGTAAAATTAAATAAAAGACAACGTAAGGCTTATTTAAATCATTACAATGGATAATCTAAAAAACTCTATAATCGGATATAGAGGAGAAGAAGATCTAGAACACAAGTCTCTTCTAAAAGAAAAATGATCTGCTGTCATATGATCCTCATACAATGATCATAGAATTGAGAAAGTGTAGATTGTAGTCAATTATATTAGTCTCCCTAAAATAATAAAATACTTTAAAACAGTTGAACAATGAGAGTGTGTGTCTAATATCAACAATGATCATTCTAATTTTTCGAAGTATTTTTTATGCTAATGATGATTGACAACTTGAGAAGTGATCTCTCTCGACTAATGTCACTGATCCCCAATCCTAGAGGCACTTGAAGGCGTTCCAAGGCCTTTCAAAGCCGCCTCTAAGGCTTCATCCCGGAGGACAAAAGTGTTATTCATTAGGAATTAGGAATGTTGTAACAGAATCGAAACGAGAACAATAAACGCAAGAAAGACACAGAGGTTTACGTGGTTCATCAAATTTGGCTACGTCCACAGGAGGAGGGAGATCAGATTATTACAGAGGATGATTACAGTTTTCGGTACAATTAGGGTTTACATATAAGCCGCTATATATAGCGCTAAACAACCCTAAGTCCAACAACAAAACTGATAGGCCCAATAAGGCTCATACAACAGAGATCGTATACCGTTTGGCCCGGGGACGACTCCGCCCCCCGGACCCCCAAGGCCAGGGGGCGCATCGCCCCCTTGGACCCCCGACTCGCTGACCAGGCAGCGAGACCCCCGTGCTACCTGTCGCAGTGTGTGATTCAGATTAAAGGCATACTAATAAGGAAGAACTGGGAAAATGAGTTATTCATCCCACCTTACTCATAAATGTAATTCATCTTCACATGTTTTCATAACAGAAGTAGCATGAATAGAAAGTAAAAGGGAAATTAACGCCTAGAATCTCTTAAATTGGGTTGTGTGGTATCCCTTTCGAGCCTAGAGCAGTATTGATTGCTGGTGATTTTTTAGTGTCATTATGTTTTAAACAATGTTATTTTGTGTGATCGGGGTTCATTTGATATTATGAGCACTGAGTTCGCTATAACACAAGTTTGAAGGTGTTGAGTACACGCTTGTTTAAATAGATTATAGTTCAAGAGGAAAACCTAATGAATTATTACTAAAGAATGCAAGTTATGTACTAAGGAACTTTGTTGTAGATGGTACGTTGTTGTCAGTTCCTTTTCCAGTTCCCTTGAAGGGAATTGGATGGAAACTGAACAGGCTTTTGGTTGATTTTTGACACATGGACCACGTTGTTAGTGAGCAAGAACGTGTTGATAACCGTTGTATACGTTGTACATTCAACAATAAATTCGCCAGTAATCATCATTAAACAATCCTTATAACTGTCGGTTGAAACTGCATGTTAGTGGGGTGATAACCGACATAACGCCAAGGTAACTGTAAAGTAACCGTTGATAACCACTCCAAATAACCACCAAAACGTCCATAATCTTCTCCCACACTCTATATAAAGGGCTTATGGGTGTTAGTGTTGAGGTTGGTCACTTTTGATCTCTATTTCTATCAATACCATCCAAAGCCATGATCCAACATTACAAGATCTCTAAAGTCTGATTCTATCAAGTATCTTGGATCAGAATTGAGTTGGTTTGGTTTGTCTTATCTCACTTCAAATTTCGTAGAATCTCTAAGACTATGTTAGGGGCACAATATTGATTTTCGGAAAGTGTTTCTACACAATTCAAATCTACTCCCTCCGTCCCTTAATGTTCTTCTCATCTTTTTCCGACACATTATCCGAGACACGTTTTATAACGTTAATATCTTTAAATACACATAAATAAAAATTATAAAATTTTGATATTGTTAAAGCTCTTGATGAGACGAATCAAACAAGATCTCATATGAATATATATTTTCTTATATAGTGGAAGATATGTCGAAGATTCTCTTAAAACGTGAATAGTGTCAAAATTGATGATGAGAAGAACATTTGGGGACGGAGGGAGTATATCAAGTACTTCGACTTTTCAGAAAGTGTTTCTAAGATGTGCAGTAGTTAACATCAACAACCACGAAGAATGAGAACTACAAGGTTAAAGATCGCACCGACAGGAACTAAACCGCTCTAAAATACAGTTTTTGTAAAGAATTTATGACAGCAATGAAGAGAGTTTTCCTTTCCCAACATTGACAAACAAAACAAACTAAAGGCAAGAGAGAAAAGATAGTCCTACCAATCTAACAGCACAACACTCAATGATTAATAAATTGCGCATTTCAAATCTCCTCTTTCTCGTTGTAATGATGTTGTGCCTCTCTTACGGACCAAAAAATGAATGGTATACTTATACTTAAAAGTATATAAGTTCCCGCATCACATTAATTCATGCTTCAGTCTTATTATGAACACAAACAACTAAATAAACTAATCATAGTACCACATACAACCTCTAATTAATGTGTGCATTCAATATGGTAGGTGGGAAGGTTAATGGTTATGGTTGGTTGCTCCCCCCTTAACTCTTTCTTCCTTCTTTTCATCTTTTGCCTGTATAAAAACTCCCATCTTCTCCAAAATATAGACAAGTAAACTCCTTCTTGGGAATATGGGAGATTCAACTAGAATAGAACAGAGTATTTCGGAGCTCCGGGAGACTTTCCGGGCCGGGTCGACCCGAACAATACAATGGAGAAAGACCCAACTCAAATCTCTTCTCAGAATGCTAACTGAAAATGAAGCTAAGTGTGCTCATGCCCTCTATCAAGATCTTGGCAAGTCCTATTTGGAAGCTTACAAAGATGAGGTCTTGTTCCTTGCTCAAAATTTCTTCCAAATTAAGTTTTGCATGGTTTTGTTTTAAATTAGTTTTGATCACTAAATCTGATCTTGTTTACTTGGTTAGTAGTGAATTTGTGCAATTTAGTTTCACTATAGTCTACGGAGTAATTAGTATAAAACTGATAAATTTGTGTATTTTAACAATCTTATTGTAGATTGGGCTTCTTAAAAAGTCTATTCAGTATGCTCTAAGTAATTTAAAGAGCTGGATGTCAAATAAGAAGGTACTGACTTGATCTCTTCACATCTTTGCTTACTCTAATTAAATTTGTTTAATTCCACAATACAATGATGAATGCAGGTTAGACTACCTTTGATTTTAATCCCGTCTAGGGGAGAGATCATACCCGAACCATATGGTGTAGTCCTCGTCATCTCAGCATGGAACTTTCCCATAAGTAAGTTTGTGATAGATCAATTCATAAATGCATAACAAAATGTTAACTCTATCATATATTATATGATTTTTTCTTTTTAGATGTAGCTTTGGAGCCAATGATTGGCGCGATAGCTGCAGGAAATACCGTAGTGTTGAAGCCTTCAGAGCTCGCACCCGCATCTTCTTTGTTCTTGACTGACACTATTCCTTTATACTTGGATAGTACAGCCATCAAAGTCATCCAAGGAGGAATAGAGATATCACAAACACTACTCACTTATAAATGGGACAAGATATTCTATACTGGTACATATGCATATTTATAGTATATAAACATATACTTATGATATGCTTAGTTTCATGCCATTTATGGAGGTATGAGTTTTCTTAAGCCTTAACCTGAAAGAACTTAAGACTCTATTTGGATCGCAAGACAAAATACAATACCTTGCATTATCATACACTACTTTATGCTTATATTTGAGCTTAGCTGAGCTCCCATTTAACCTTGTTGTTCTAACAAACCCTACTTTAATTCACGCTTGTTTGATATTGAATCATGCACCAAGTTACAGCATATGTTAGCTCAAAAGAATAGTGATAAACTTGCTTGATTGTGATTCTTATTCTCTTCACAAAAATCTTGTGCAAAAACGGTTAAGTTTGTGTTTGTGTTTGTGTTTGTGTTTATCTACAGGGGGGCATAGGGTGGGTCAGATAGTGATGGCTGAGGCTGCAAAACACTTGACTCCTGTTACACTAGAGCTTGGTGGTAAATGCCCCACGATCTTCGACTACAACTCCGTTGCTTCTAACTTAAAGGTTTCATCAACCACAAAATCTATTTCCAATACAAAATCTCCACTCATTATTTGCTCAATTCAAGAAACTCTGTCTTCTGTTGTGTTCTTGTTCATAGGTGGCTGTGATGAGAGTTATTGCTGCAAAATGGGGGCCCTGCTCCGGCCAAGCCTGTATTGGAGTAGATTACTTGCTAGTAGAAGAGAAATGTGCTTCTTTATTGGTAATTTCAAAAGAATTTTGTTTCAATTCTTGCAAGAAATTTGATTATTATATGTTTTATAAATTTATACTTGAGTTTTCGAATGTTCTAGATCGAAATGATTGAGAAGATCCTCAAAAGATTCTACGGAGAGGATCCAAAGAACACGACAAACTTGAGCAGAATCGTCAACAAGCATCATTTTGATAGATTGTGCAGCCTCCTCAAAGAACCTGGTGTTCAAGACTCCATTGTTCTTGGTGGCTCATCAGATGAAGAAAAACTGTAAAAAAAAAACAGCTTCAAATTCAGTCAAATTTTCATTCTTTTCATGGACAAGTTTGATCACTTTGAACCTTGATGATTCTCTTCAGGCGTATTGAGCCAACTCTGTTGCTGGATCCTCCACTTAATTCTGGTGTCATGAAGGAAGAGATTTTCGGCCCCATTTTGCCAATCATAACGGTAACACTCGTACCTTAACTAGATCAAACTCTCTTTTTTTGTATTCTAATTTATCTACATTTTCAGTTGAAGAACATTAATGAAAGCATCGACTTCATAAACACAAAGTCGAAGCCTCTAGCAATCTACGCTTTCACGAACGATGAATCATTGAGAAGACGAGTAATCGCAGAGACTTCTTCAGGAAGCGTCGTCTTCAACGACGCTGTCATACAGGTACACCTCACTACATTGTTTATAACAGAATAAAACTGGTATCAAGATATGATTGAAACTAGTGTCTTTCCTCGTATAGTTTATATGTGACACATTGCCCTTTGGAGGCGTTGGTAGTAGCGGGATGGGGAGTTGTCATGGAAAGGCCTCGTTCGACGCGTTCAGCCACGAGAAAGCTGTTCTTCGAAGAGGCTTCTTTCCCGAGCTATCCGCAAGATACCCGCCTTGGAACGACTTCAAGATGGAGTTTCTTAGGCTAGCATATGCTTTCAACTACTGGGGATTGGTCTTGCTGTTTCTTGGCATCCGGAGACCTCCAAGAACTCACAGACAAAACTAGTTTCAAGCTCCCTTTAAACAAAAAACTTTGTGCACTCATCATTGCATCATTTTGGTTTGTAGCCTATATGTTAAACAAAGGCATTTACTTGGACATAGTGTCATTCTTTTGGTTAAAATGTCTCTACGTATGTCTATTACCCTTACATCCATCTATTTAAACCAATGGGTACAAAAATGAAAATGGTAAAAAATCTAGTCTCAAGAACAATCATTTTGAACCATCAACAATAGTTTATTACCTCCAGTATCTATGAGGGCAATTAGCAAAATTTTAAACTTAAAATAACACTGTTAATGAACAGAGGAGTATAAGCATACAAAGTACATCTGTTTCAATGTCATTTTTGGAAACTTTCATTTGGAAAGATGATCTCTAAAAAAATTCACAGAATTTGATGAAGCCTGTGGGAAGACACAAATTTCACAATAACCATATAAATGTCAAAGCAACTCACAGAATTTGTTGAAAACTCGGGCGAATTGAGCTAAAGAAAGCGATGCTCATGGGAATCATGTCACAGTTTGTTAACTTCATGCAGCACTATTGACAACTTTGTGTTGTTAAAAATCAGAAAGCTGAAGCATTTTCTTAAGGCCGCCAATAAGATTTTGTGGCGGTTAGGATCCTTTCTTGATCTTTAGAGACTAAGTGTACATCCCAATGCAATGATTTGAGTAAGTTCTCAACTTCAGCAATGGCATTGTGTTCATCACGAACTATGAGGTAACCTCCTGGCCTGACTATCCTGTCTACTTCTGCCATTACAGGAGTAAGATTGCACCTAAATATTCAAACACATGTTAAGATCAAGATTAAGTCATGGTTGTCTTACATAATACTCCCAAGTTTAAGATATAGATGTCATTTTAACTTTCGATACAAGTATTTAAGAATGCAATCACTACAACTAAAATACTAATAAAAAAATATCAAATTTGCAATTCCCTAATTCCCCACCACGTTTTTTACCAATCAAAAAAGAAGAAGAATTCGCATAGATCATACCCCTAAACTCTAAAATGACAAGTAATTCTTGACAAAAATTAAGTCTAAGATGATCAGCATGAAAAACGAAATTTTTAGGATTGCTTACCTTGTTTTGAGCTCAGAGAAGAGATGATCGGCATGAAGAAGATCGTACGAACGTGGGTAAGTGCTGAAGGATTCACACCAGTCATGGTATATACCGAAAAGTCCTCTTTCAAAAATGATGGGTAGTGTGTCTGGAGCATTTACGTTCACCACATTCAGAACCCAGAGTTGGAGGTCTTTAAGTGCTGAAGCAAACCCACCATAAACAGCTCTCATGTCAATGACATTTCTCACATTTGACCAGTTGATTTTCAGGGATGATAGGTACGTGTTGTTTACTGTATTATTCCAGTATTCATAGTCTGTTACGAAGTCTTCTGGAGTTGGCTTCCCGTAGATTCCCATCTGGGTTTTGTTTAGCCAGTATGGAGGTGTAGTTAGCCGCGTGGGCCATGTTTCTGGCCATTTGCTTCCTCTTTCGTAATCCTCTGTTGGCACCCAATGCATGCATGTCTCAAGAGGTGTGTACCTGAGAAAAATCAAATAGTTTACAAGGAACGGGAGTTGGATTACTGAGAGCTGTTAAAATATACAACAACAAAGGCCCAGGAAAAAGCATAGTTAAACAGGGACATGCAAGAAGCCCACAGAAAAAGGACAGACGCATTCAATCTTGTACTTCTCTGACCATACATTTGGGTCATTATAATAAACCATTCGATCTTGGCCATCTCTCATCACATATTTCTTGATATTCTTGAAAAGAATGAACGAAACCGTAGAAAGAGAATAAGATGTTACAACAACAATAAAATCTGAGTGTAGTCAAATGAAAAGTGAAGTAAAAAGAAACATGCAATGAAGCCACGGTAAAAATCAAGCTCACAAGGTCATACGAATGTAGGAAACAACAAAAACAAGCACATGAGAAAATGTAAACCCTAGAACACTTAAGCTAATACTATATACTGATCCGGAACAGTCAACCCTCCTGATCCCAAGAACATTCAAATAGAAAAAAGGAATAAGATGTGCATGATTTTAAAATGTTAGACACTACAAAGACAAGAAGATAATAGACCATACCATGCAGCATTTGCGTCGCCATCACTTTTACACATTGGAGGGTCCTCTTCCTTTCGTTCTTTGTAGCAGTCATTAGTGGTGGGCTTCCGGTAAATAGCTGCTGCAACCTTATCTACTTTGTCCTTCTGGATTGTCTCCAGGTTCCAACACATTGATTTCGTGAGATTGGACATGGCTGTGGAAAATGGCACTTGCTATAGTCAGATATAATCTTAATGTTAAACACCCTTTTGGCACTTGCCTATGAATCAAGATAAACAAACACATCAATAAGAATCAAGCTTATCTAAATCCACATTGTTTGTTACTTGATGAACCATGAGCAGGAGGTTGTACATAAATCAGCATTCACTATTTACTATTTAGTTGATCTACATGGTTGACATGTAAGACAGTAAGAGTGAAAGTTCAACTTACCATTCCAAATCTCAACATCTTCAGGGAGACTTTGATAAACTGGTGTAGCTGACCAAACAAAGTATCCTCCAGGACGCAGCATCCTGTTCAATTCCAGCAATAGCCTCCCTCCTATTTTAACAAAATGCATAAGTATCTTCCAGAAACAAGTTTTAATTTGAGGGATGGTGTCAGTATCTGTAAAAACCTTCTATGTGCCATGGAACCCTGCAACGTGCACAATGTATAAGATCAAAAGCTCTGGAGGGAAACGGAAGTCTCATAGAACCCATCACAGCTGAGATTGCAGGAATGCCTCTTTCCAATGCGAATTGAACTTGGGCCTCGTGTTCATCTTTGGGCGCCAATGACATGGTAAGTACATCCTTCTCAAAAAGAAATCCTCCAAAGCTAGCCACCCCACATCCTACATCCAATACAACTCTTGTTTGCCTCCCCCATTCGACACTAGGAGCCGCCTGTAAAATCCAAGTTTTCGTTAAGATTCCTAATTTCAGAAATTTGACCAAGTGCACATAGCCATTTATTAATTGGCTCTAGAGAAGTGTATATTACCAATTTACCTTTTCAATGAAATCAATGTAATTAAGAGCACCATGTATGAACTGTGTTCCACCTCCAGGGAATGTTAAAAACTCTCCTGTAACCTTCACCCAGTTCTGGTGCCCTTTGAGTTTTGCTAGCCCAGGGTGTGGCACATTGTGAAACCATATCTGCCAAACCAAACGTCCAATAAAAAAAAAAATACTGTGTCATCAATTCAATTTAATGGTTTCACCATTATTTTGGGAAAGGATCATGTTTTCAAATTAAACATATAAAAAGCAGTCTTTGAAACAAACCTTGGTTCTGCTCTCAGGCCAGGGAATAGGTTTCTTGTAATTTTCTGGGAGTGAAACCAGACAGGTTGGAGGATCTTCAGGGCAATGCCTCTCTCGATGCTCAAAATGCTTAGTACTTCTCAGTTTCTTAACAGCAATTGTATTATCAAGACAGGGTATGTAGTCTGGCCCAGCTGTCGTGTTACAGAGCTGCCATGCCAAGCCGTCCACGTTATCCTCTTTTTTGGACTTCTTTGACTCTTTAGAGTCCTTTGGAATTCCTGGGTTCTGCAGTACTGTTGTCACTTCTTTGGTATCCCGATCTTTATTGCTAGAGCTTCCTTCTTGCTTTTCACCGATGTCGGTTTTTTTAGTCTTGTCCTTGCTCTCTTTCTTTCCTGATTGCTTCTCCTTCTCTTTGTTGGACTCGGTAGCCTGAGTTGACCATGACTTCTTTGACTCTTTTGACTCCTTTGGGATCACTGAGTTTTGCATTATGGGTGTAGCCTGTTTGGCATCCTGAGCTTTATTGTTAGGCCTTCCTTCTTTCGTGTTGCTCTCTTGTTTTACCGGATAGTGTGTTTGGGTCTCATCATTGAATGTGACTGGTTTCCCTGGTTGTTTCTGAGAATCAAATACATTAGTTTCGGTTTCGCTTGCTTCATCTGTTTTAGTAGACTACTAATTGCCAACATGATAAAAGTATTTCATGAAAAGACCAACAAAGGAAAATTTGAGGTTTAATTTTTGCATTAAAGACATCAGCATAACATTCCCAGTTATAAGGCTGTAATACAAAATCTACCCTCCTAAGTATGCAATTTCATAAATAAAAATAACACAAATATGGGGAAAATCTACAACAAATGTATAGAAAAATAACTGTCCATCTGTGCAATTTTTTGAGAATCTATTATTTGCGTGTTTCGTCTCAAGTCTCAACTACATGAATTTGTTTTCAGTTATGACAATAAAACACTTGAGTTATTAACTTATTATAGGTGATCTAATTTTTACAGTATCTTTTCCATCTTGATAAAACACTACCCAGATTCGCAACATTCCAGTATACAAGGACAGTGTATTAAGAACCTGATCTTGTTGATCCACAATTCGAGTTTTTCCATTTGCAAGTGCATTCTCTGAATCTCTTTGATCAGTGGATTCTTGATTGGTCTTGTCATACTGATTCTGAGTGAACGCCGTCTCCTCTGATAACTGTATCTCATGATCATTCTCATCAACTCCTCCACCCTCTACTTTGCTAACTTTTTCCTGTTTTCCCTTTTGCACTTCTACCTTCAGAGGGTCATCGCTCCCCACGGCATCATCAAGAAGATCTCCAGGATTATCTTCAAACGCATTCGACTTCTTGGTCTGAGGCCTCTCTTCAACTTTGACAGAGGTGGTGTCGTCGTCAGAGGATTTTTGAGTGGTGTCCTGAGAAGGAACCATGTAATCTGAGGTTAACATCCATACTCCGAACACACAAAAGGCCAACACAGCAAGTGTGGTGACCGTAGAGGAGTAGGATGATGAGGATGATGATCTTTTATGGGCTCTCATCCGCCCAGCAACAGCCATTTTCGATGTTTAGTTTGTTTGTTGTGTTTGAGGTTGTGGAAAAGATGATCATGAAAATTATTACCTTGTGGAGAGTGGTGGAACAAATATTTCAGTATAAGATGGAAAAAAGAAGACTCAGATCCACAAGAGTAGGGAGAGGGAATTAGTCAGATGAAAATCCGCATACCAAGCAGCAAAAAAAGAGGAGCAATATTGTTTTCATGTAAAATTTCTTTTCTTTGCTGTAGGAGTGCAATATTCAGATACAAATAGTAATTTATCTAAAATAAAAATCACTAGATGAAATGGGACTGCAGACAGAACACTCTTTTATACAATTTTGAGTACAATCTTTAGTAATTGAACGCCCTCATCTTTAGATTGTTTTTATAATTAAGTTTCTGAATGTGGGCTTCAATCATCATCACCTTAAGGTGAATTGGTTCATCAGCTCGTTCAATGGCAACGCAACATGCTTCAAGATATTCAAACACTAACCATTTCCGAAATTCAAAGTCAGAATACAAAAAGAAGAAGAAGAATGTATGAAAATGAACCTTCAGATCAGAGTAATCATCACAAGGTTCGGAGGGGGGAGAGCAAATGAGAGAGGTGGCAACTGGCAAACCCTAACCCTACACCCAACAAAACCTTGAGCTGGTTGCATAGTTTTGATTATCCAGTTCAATCCAAACACATACATACTTGATGCATACACACACAAACACACATGGAGGGAGACGAGTGATGATTATAAAGGAGACGAGCATCAACTCCATGCGAATTTGACGGTTCAAGCCCCCAAAATCATCACCGTCAATCAGGATTCAAAGATTCCGTCTCCCTCCTGCCATCCTCTTCAACTGACTCATTCGCTACCATCCCCTTTTTCCCCCAAATTCTACGCGCGAAACCCCGTCTAGGGTTCTTAAGGTAACCTGACCATCAAACGACGCCGTATTTCACTAATGGGCCTAATGCTATTGGGCCTCACATATTTCGGCCCACTTTGTATGTCGTATCGTATCTTAAAACAAGGCGGATGATCACCTCAAGGACGTTAGTGTTAACATTCTGTTTTTGGAGAGAAGATTGAGAGAGAAAGAGAGATGGCGGGAGAAGGACAAGTTGTCGCTGTTCATAACATCGATGCCTGGACTGATCTTCTTCAGAAGGCCAACGATTCCAAGAAGCTGGTTAGATATGCTTCAATTCTAATTCGTAGATTTTCTCGTTGCCCTTTCATTTTCTTTTGTTTATTGATCCCGTTTTCGTTTTAGATTTCGATGATTTTGAAACTTCAGCGATCTCGTTTGTCTGAAGAATTTTCGAATGAAGTTTCGATCATAGATTAGATATATTTTTTCTTTTGAAATTTGGCAATTCGCTATCTTTGTTATGAAATTATTCTCCTGCTATTCGGAATCTCTTCCGTTCTCCATATCTGATTGATATCTAAAATCGGATTAAGTTTTCCTCTCACAACATAGATTTATGTATATCATACTCTGCATCTGTTTATTGTCATTCCTGATTGTAATTGCCTGTGAAAAAATGCAGATGGTTGTGGATTTCACGGCATCATGGTGCGGGCCTTGCCGTGTGATGGCTCCGATTCTGGCTGATCTAGCCAAGAAAGTACCAAATGTCATCTTTGTTAAGATTGACGTGGATGAATTGAAGGTACAAAATTGATAGACTGATTTCTGATGGCCTACTAATCACATTTTTGAGTGAATTCCTGGCTAAATTATTTGGCTTTTGCGTTCTGGTTGTAGTCTGTTGCAGCTGAATGGGGTGTAGAGGCGATGCCGACCTTCATTTTCTTGAAAGAAGGGAAGAATATCGGGAAAGTTGTTGGAGCGAGGAAGGAGGAGTTGCATGCCGCTCTTGAGAAGCATATGGCTTCTTCCTAGATAAGTAACACTGCAATGTGGATTACTCTTTGACTCTTTGTTTCAGCTACACATTCTGCTTTGATGTTGTTGAACTGGCTATTTTCTGCCCTTTTATTGTTCTTTATCTTCTGAATGAAACTTTATGGTGGTGATGTTTGATCAAACTGTCTAAATCTTGAAGAATTAAGACAAGAGTTGAATTCTGAGTGAGAAATGAAAGAAATCACTAATAGCATTTCATAGTAGCACTGTTTCTGATCTAAAACACATAAGGAGTGTTAGAATGCCTTGAATCTGAATCACACACTGCAATATATAGCGGCTTATATATAACGGCTTATATGTAAACCCTAATTGTACCGAAAACTGTAATCCGCCTCCGTATAATCCGATCTCCCTCTTCCCGTGGACGTAGCCAATTTGGTGAACCACGTAAACCTCTGTGTCTTTCTTGCGTTTATTGTTCTTGTTACGATTCTGTTACAACAAGGAGAGAATGAATTTTTCCACTCTCTCCACCAAGGTCTGTGTGTTGTTTAAATCCTGTCATCAATTAGACAAAGGAATGAGACTAGATGTCACAAGATTGTGAGGTTTTGAATTATCACTGACCACACAACCTGCAAAGCTCTAATGCCATTACTGCACCAATAATACAGTAAGCTATACACACAAAGACAGAATTGACTTCCCACTAAGCCCTCATGTGCTGATAGCCTGATATGGAGTTTCATCTAACCTAAACTGGACAACCTTCTTACTCTTTATTCCTCTTTTCATTCTGCTGTGAATTCCTCAAATTGAGTCAAGGAACACAATGATCTTTTAGCAAGTGAAATTTTGGTTGGATCTCCTCCTAGCTCTTCGAACAAAACCAGCAGGTTTCCTGTCGACTTTAACCACGAGCGTGGAACATGATCCCTATTCAAAATCAGTCAGTAATCAAGAGAACTCAGTATTCGCAACTCAATAATCTAAAGTTCCATTGGATTCCAAAAATAATGCATTAAAGGGGCCCTAAGTTCACTAGTTAAAAGTGTTCACCATCTTTGTGTTGGCTCGCCACATCCATATTGGCACTTTGCTGGGGTGAATTGCCCAGGATATCTACATCCCTTGCAAACACCTTTTGCATAATTTGTCCAATATCTCCCAACACTTTGTCCATTAATCCAAACCTGCCCTTTTCCCATACTTGTCAAATCCAAACCCAATGGTGCATCTCCTTCTGGTGCGTCGAAATATCCCTTCATTCGATCCCAGGATAGAAAATTCAACATATAGTTGTAATAAAAACGGGATGCACTTTGTATAGTGTTACCTTATGCCAAATCAATGGCTGCTGCTTCTGTACAGCTATGGTGCTGTCCATCCACTCAACAGAAGATGTACCAGTAGGAGACCCTAAATTCATAGTCTCTCCTCTCAATCCAACCTAATTAAAAATAAAGTCAAGTGAGTTTTTTTTCCAGATTATAATCAGATGGCAGAAAAACCATTTGAATGTCTAATGACCTGATAATTCCACTTCTGCCGGGTTAAGTCCATTTCTCCTTGATCAAGACCATGCAGTGCCACAGGACCCATGATTCCCATGTTCCATTTCTCAAAGTGTCCTCCTACATACTTTAAGAAACATAAAAATAAAATAAAATAGAAACTCATTTTTGTATTGTGCCTACAAAATCGCATTGGAGAAGAAAAACGAGAAAAATGCTCACCTGCAAACCAACTGCTACACTCAATATGGCTATTTTGTTTACTCCTGATTGAAGATTTACCTTTTGCACAAATTGAAATCTTCTGTCCTTGAGTGTCCCATATTGGGATCCTGCAAATGCAGACATCTCTAATTTGCAAGAACACCAGAAAATTAGCCACTTATTATTATAGAAGCAAGGATCTCACCTACAAGCTGCCCGTTGATAAATACATGAACAACATGGCCTAAAGATTTTAGTATAAGCGTAAGTAACTTCCCCCCTCGTAGGAATGACTCAGATGGATTAATATCAACACTGCAAAATATTGAAAATCACACTTATAATATTAGTGTAAAGCGTCAAATTTACACACTTACCTAGTCTTGTACCACAAGTAATCTGTGGTATCTCTTGTTACATTTAACTGTTCCAACAGTCCAGCAGCTGTCATGGTTGAATTATCATCTTCAGCATCTATATCTTCACTATAACTTTCCCAGGAATATATCTGAGCGTTACTAGAGATCATCTCCATGTATGATGTTTGTGCTACAACCTGTATTTTTTAAAACAAACAACATTTAATTATCTCATTAAGCTTGTTAGACAAGAAGATGACTCTCAGCAAACTTATAATATTGATAACCCAAAATAGAGATAAATCTCTCCTTCTCAAAGGAAACACAATTCCAATGAGCCCTAGGCCTATGCCTTCCCTGATCCCTTCATGGATACCTCTCTAGAACCCCTAATCCTCCTTATATAATACCTAGTAATAATAGGAAATAGTGCAGATAATTAAAATAACAGTTCTCTAAACTTTGAGTAAACACATTCATCCCCTAGTTCAAGATTTAATGAAGACATCACTTCCCTAGGTTCATCCGGCATCACTTGACTCCTAACAAAGCTCCTCCAAAATATCAGCCTTTTTCTTCATACTAGGACCACACCTTAGCAGTGTTAAAGGCGACATTTGTACAATCAGGAAGGATGCTAGAAGACCAAGGAGGTAAGTTATAGCGCCTGCTATTAAACAAAACTCTAACTGCTGACTCCGAGTCATGGTTTGACAAAAATGTTGTGCAACTGCCTGTTTGGGAATAATATACATGAGCCTGAAAAATGAAAAAACACAGGTTACCAAATGATATTAATAACATAAATATGTAAGCTAATCAATTTGTTTATGATTAACCAAAATGATAATTAGAACAGACCTGTTGAAATGGTCCTAATGACATAACAGTTGGATCGGCTGAAACCAAGGCGTGCTCATAGAGCTTAATTGCTCTATTAAGCTCCTTCAGATGATTGTATTTTGGTTGTCTAGGCATACCTACAGATTCAAAATCAGTAGCGAAGTTGACATAATTTCTTTAAAAGGGAAAAAAATTACAGTTAACACTACTAGAATATGTTGATTAATAGTAGACTGTTTCTTTTCTCGCTATATTCGTCAAGAGGGGCATTATAGTCATAGGTGGTAGTGATGAAAGGGCCTCCAGCCGACCGCCCAAAGTTGGTGCCACCATGGTACTAATGACGAAAGTATAGTTTAGTATTGCTCTTAAATAAAAAGTAAACTTTAAACACAAAGCGATTGAAACAGATCAAAATACCATATAGTAGTTCACAAAAGATCTTCCTCTCTGTATAAATTTAGTAACTGCAAAAGTTAAATCCTAGACCGGCCTTTGGTAAGTCGGTCCTCCAAACTCTGTAAACCTGCATATTGTTTGTATACATAATTTACTAAGGCCCTCATATTTACCCTAAGAAAAAAGTTACTGATCTGGTTTTTACATTTGCAGAATCATACCATCCAGTCCAAGCCTCTGTCCACATTAGAGGTTTGTAAGGTCTGTTTGGAGTAAATGACGAGGCGAATTTGTCGTGTGCCAAGTCAAGTAATCCTAACATGCAAACTGAGTAATATAGTGCGCAAGCAAGGGTCGAATCCCAAGAGAATCAGTTTATCAAATTCTTAAGTTATCACAATGACTAACCAATAAACGTAACCAAAAGGGTTTTTTTTATGGTTTTGATACGAAGTATCGAATGTCCACTTGGTTATAACAATATTAAGCGAAGTGTTCCACTTAGCGATTATCCAAAATTAGATTAACAAGTTGATCTTAGAATCCTTTTCATCCCTATGTCAAGTTCTCAAGTGATCGTTCTAATTCTTGTTCTTGAATAGTTATTAGTCCAACTAGTCCTAACAACCCTTACTCGATTATAACTTTGAAACTATCAAAGTTCAATAACAAAGTAGCAATGCATTCAGGAATAGATAGATACATGCAATATCATGGACAACTAGTCGGATACTCGACATGTACTCAATTCTCTTCTCTAATAACAATGACAACTAGTTCATGCAAATAGATTGTGCTACACAACAAGTATGATAATTCAACTAGAAGTATCAAACTCTAGCAATATGAATAAGATAAAACTAACTTAGGTGATCAATCTAAAGTAGTAAATCTATTTCATGGACAATACAAACAAGAGAGTTGAGACAATCAAAGAGTAGACAAAGGGAAAGGATAAACTCACAACTTGTTGAATCCAAAAGCTTCAAACGCCAAGTGAAACAAAGAACTTTAGCAACTCATAAGTTTGTGAAAAACTCTCCAAAAACTTAAGTAAAACAAAAGGTCCCATGATCAAGGATGATCATCCACAACCTAAATAGTCATCAGCTAATGTAACAGCCAAATTAAGGTGATAAAAACGTATGGAAAGTTACAGAATTGAACACAAATTACTTCAAATGGCAAAGACATTAATTTGATTCTTCTGTCGAGGAACCGCACCCGCGGGTTGAGAGCCGCGGGCGCGGTTTTGGTTTCTCCAGATTTTCAGGATGGCAGAGGGCCGCGGGCGCAGTTTGGGACCCGCGGGCGTGGCTTGTGCTTTCTCGGATCCTTGGCTGAGGGTGAAACCCGCGGGTGCGTCTTGAGACCCGCGGGTGCGGTTGTGTTGTCTGAGGTAGTAGCTACTGATTTCTTAAGTCTTCGTCTTCGTCTTCAGCAGCTTCTTCCTTATGCTTCAAGGCTTCCAATGCTTCGTATCATCTCTTGGAATCTCGTATGTAAATCTTCTCTCGAACAGCTCCATGATATAGATTACATAGAAACAAATAACATAATCCTATACAAAACTAGCTAATAATCCATAGTTGCGGTATGTAAAGCACCGCTTATCAAACTCCCTCATACTTAGACCTTGCTCGTCCCCGAGTAAGCTAAAAGAAACTTACTCTTTTACGATAATCACTCAAAGATCTCAGGAAGTATGAAAAAGAAAGAAACTACAAATCACTAACACATTTAGTATACAAACAATATGATGAGAAAGAAATCTATCAATTTGGTCCTCCATAGTGGTTAACATGCAATAAAATTTTGTCCTAAGACACTCATTTTGCCTAGGCTCCCCGAAGGGTTTTTACCTAGCCACTCATTTCATTTTCAATCTCACCATTCCTTACCGCCCTCAAGTCCTTTTTTGCCAAGCCTAATGCAAGCCGAACTACCCGCTTATTGCATGGATTTTTCCATCGATCCCAGGATTTTCATTTGCCTTTTTTCGTATTTTTGTGGCTTTTTCTGTTTTTAATTCCATGCAAAGTACAAACCAAATTAAATAAAACCGAAGGGAAATAACAAGGAAATGAAACTACTCTAGGATAAGCAATGAACTAATTTCCCTCCCCCATACTTGAAGTGCACAATGCCCTCAGTGTGTAAGACATAGAAAAATAATGAGGAAGAGAGAAAGAAGCTCACTGATCCGGGTCATCCCGGTTTGGATAGTCGGGCCAACGAGCCTGCATGTCGAGCCGTAAGTCATCCACCGACTGCTGCAGCCTCTCAACATTTTGGTTTACCGTCTGAACCGACTGGTAGACAAACTCAATCCGCTCGAAAAGACGCTGCTCCCAAGGTATGTCAGCAGGAGCTGCAGATGATGAGCCTTCGCCCCATTGCCTCTGAGGCTGAAAACGAGGGGCAGGCTCCTGGAAGTCATCATCATCCTCATCATCAAGGTCAACTGGCTGCTGATCCGGCTGCCGAACCGGCTCCTGGATGTTGATCCCACCGCGAGCTCGTCGTCGAGCAGCTGCACGAGGGGGAGAGGGTGTAGGGTTGATCCTGAAAGTATGTGCTGGCCCATAAGCAAAGTCCTCTGTGAGAGAAATATCGGGAGGACCGAGCCAAACCCACATACGCTCGTCCGCATTGACTGTAACCGACTTGAGCCACCGAAGTCGAGTCTGCAGAAATGTGGCATCCAGCAAATAGGGACCCATTGAGGGGTCCGGACTACCTACGCAGTCAAGAGTCTCCCAGTCGGGGACGACAGCCTCTAAGATGAGGGTGATCATGCCACCCAAAGCAATCTGACCCCTTGGTTTCGAGCGGGCTGTCTTGCAGGAGTGATCAAATAGTGAGAGCCAATCCGGAATTACCTGACATTCTGGCATAAGAGCATATAGATACTTCAGCTGGTAGGCAGGCACCTTGTTCACCTCAGAAAGCCCAAAGAAGGCCATAGATAGGGCTCGCTGTGTCAGGCGGAGACATGGATGGGACATCTTAGCATTATAATCATTACCATGGGTGTCCCGAACTTGTCCCGTCCATGTGTACCAGACCTGTGTAGGGCTGTCACCAACTGTAGTGTCATAATCTGCAGAGGGAACCTGAGAGATTCCCAAGATGTGGCGCAGTTGTTCAGTCTGAACCGTAAAGGATCGTCCATTGTAAATGAACTGGATGGCTGAGATGAAGGTGGTCTCAGAGACGGTCTTGGACTTGAGGCTCGCCAGAAACTGATATGTAGCCTCGGCATGAGTGGGAGCTGACCTGAACAAGAAACCATGCAACCCTGCGTGCTCAAGCATGGCCTCAGTGCACGCAGTCATACCCAAATCATCGAGCGTACGTCGATGGAAAAATCTCGTGGCGACACACTGCTTAGCCCTTAAAAAGGCTAAGTTAGCCTGAACCTGTTGTTGCCACAAATCATTTTTGTGGCCTCGAGACGTCCCTGTTGCAGCCATCAAAATGTCTACACAAACCGAATGCAACCACAAATCCGCAACACAACAAAGAGACCAAGCAGCAGCAGCACAATAGCAATAGCAATAGCCCTCCCCGAGGCGTAAGAAAATCAACAACGATGATTGTGGTTGTCGGAAAAGCTTACCGAAATCAGCAAAAATGGACGACAGAGGTGACAGCCGCGGGTGCGGTTTTGGAGCCGCGGGTGCGGTTTTTGCGTTTTCTTATTTCTGGCGAGATGGGAGACGCGGGCGCGGTTTTGGAGCCGCGGGTGCGGTTTCTGCGAGGCAGAGAACTTCTTGGTAGGGCGAGGCCGCGGGCGCGGGTTTGGAGCCGCGGGTGCGGTTTCGTCGAGGCAGAGAACTTCTCGGTAAGGCGAAGCTGCGGGCGCGGTTTTTGAGCCGCGGGTGCGGTTGGATTCCGGTGGTGGTCGCGGTGGACGGTGTTGTGGTGTGGAGGAGAGGGAAGGTGGGAGGATGTTGTGTTGGGAAAGAGAAGTGGGTGGTGGGAGAATTTTGGTGTTGGGAAAGAGAAGTGGGAGGTGGAGAATGGTGGAAGTGGGGGTTAGGGTTTTATGTGGTGGGAGGTAGAGAATGAAATCTGAGATGAAGAAGGGTAGAAGATGAAATCTGAGATGGAGAAGGGTAGAAGATGTGATGCGGGGATAAGCCGCAGTTGCCGACCTAGACACCAAACTCGAATAGGAACTCGAACAGAGAAGATAGGCGGAATTAGAATGAGATGAAAGAAGGATAAGTCGAATGATAGGCCAATTGGAACCAAATCAAACAACGATAAAACCCTTGAACTTAAGAACAAGAACCTTACCGAATGATGAAGAAACCCCAACGGATGATTACAACCAAACACAATGACTTTGGTGGGTCAAGGCACCTGGAGGTTGCTCTATGGAGTCCCGATAGCACCAACCTTATGGAGGAGATTGACACACACAAGCACAACTAGGGCCAACTGAACGACAATGCACACGGGGCACTCTTCTCACAAAAGCTCTCTCTTTTGGAAGGAAAAACGATAAACGTTGTATTCAATATCAAAGTCTGGGGGCGGGGTAAAACAACAACTAAGACAGCCTTATATAGGGTTCATAAGGGTGCCAACTAAAGAAATAAACAATAAAAAGTATATCCTAAAATAATAATCCGAAAACAAATAATATCCGAAAATAATGTTTCTGAGACACTTCGCCGAGGTCCTGGCCGCGGGTGCGGTTATAGAGCCGCGGGCGCGGTTCTTGCCTCCTGGCCGCGGGTGCGGTTATGGAGCCGCGGGCGCGGTTCTTGCCTCCTGGCCGCGGGCGCTGTTATGGAGCCGCGGGCGCGGTTTCCAGCCGCGGTCGCGGTTCTTCGCTGCCGTCCTCTGCTCGTTCTCGAACCTCGATCATCAGAACAGTCTTCAATGGTGGTTCTTCGTCTGTATTCAATTCCTTGGTACTGAAGAACGCTACTAACTTGTCTAGCTCTTGTTGGACTTCCTTAGCTCTCGAGCGCGTCAAGGCACCTTTAAATTCAGGGACCGGAGGTGTCGGTTGTTGTCCAGATGATCCTTCATCATCCTCCCCTTCTTGAAAAGGATTCGACCTCGAATCATCCAGCTCCTCTTCTTCTTCACCCTCGAATAAAGTCAGATCTTGCACATTGAAGGTGGCACTCACTTGATAGTCGCCGGGAAGCTCTAAGACATAAGCATTATCTCCAATCCTCCTAAGTACCTTGAATGGCCCATCGCCTCTTGGGGACAGCTTTGAGTGGCGTTTGCTGGGGAAACGCTCTCTCCTAAAGTGGACCCACACGAGGTCTCCCTCCTTGAAGATGACCTTCTTCCTATTCCTGTTTGCCTTGCTAGCATTTGTAGCAGCTACTTCTAGCAATTTAGCTCTTGTCCTCTCATGAATTTCCTTGATGTGATCAACCTGTTTTCCTGCATTGAAATCCACTCGCTCCTTCGTAGGTAACGGCATAAGATCAAAAGGGGTTAGTGGATTCAAACCATACACACATTCAAAGGGGCTCATCGAGGTTGAGGAATGGATGGCCCTATTGTAGGCAAACTCAACATGGGGTAAGGCTTCTTCCCAAGCTTTCAAATTCTTCTTAAGAATGGCTCTCAAAAGGGTTCCTAAGGTCCTATTGGTTACTTCAGTTTGACCATCAGTTTGAGGATGACTAGATGTAGAGAATAGAAGTTTAGTCCCTAGTTTTCCCCAAAGAGTTTTCCAAAAGTAACTTAGAAACTTCACATCCCTATCACTCACAATAGTCTTTGGTACTCCATGTAACCTAACAACTCCGGTAAAGAACAAGTCAGCCACATGATGAGCATCATCAGTCTTGTTGCAAGCAATAAAATGAGCCATTTTAGAAAATCTATCAACAACCACAAAAATAGAATCTCTCCCCTTCTTAGTCCTAGGCAACCCTACAATAAAATCCATACTAATGTCTACCCAGGGGGTCGTAGGAATAGGCAAAGGAGTATACAATCCATGTGGTTTAACTCTAGACTTAGCCTTAAGACACTCCAAACATCTTTTCAAACAATGCTCAACATCCCTAAGCATATGAGGCCAATAAAAATGAGTATGCAACATATGATATGTCTTGTCTCTACCAAAGTGTCCCATTAATCCACCCTTATGGGCTTCTTCAACAAGCAATAATCTCAAAGAACACTTAGGTATGCACACTTTACTAGCCTTAAACAAGAAACCATCAAACAAGTAAAACTTATCCAAAGTCCCTTTATCTAAACATTGCTTATAAATAGCACCAAAATCAGCATCATTCCGATATAACTCCTTGATGTAAACAAAGCCTAACACCTTAGAGTCAAGTTGAACAATTAAAGCATGCCTCCTAGATAGTGCATCAGCAGCAACAACTGATAATATAAGGGAAAGTCTCAATAAATTCCATCCACCTACCATGCCTCCTATCAAGTTTGTCTTGGCTCCTAAAATGTTTCAAAGATTCATGATCGGTATGCAAAACAAACTCTCTAGGCCATAGGTAGTGTTGCCAAGTCTTAAGTACTCTATATAACGCATACAGTTCCTTATCATAAGTAGAGTAATTTAGACTTGCACCTTTCAACTTTTCAGAAAAGAAGGCAATAGGCTTACCTTCTTGCATGAGGACTCCTCCAATGCCAACTCCGGAAGCATCGCATTCCACTTCGAACGGCCTAGTGAAGTCGGGAAGCACAAGCAAAGGTGCCTCGGTCAATCTGCGTTTTAGCTCCTCAAACGCCCTTTCTTGAGCCTCCTTCCAAACAAACGCTGAATGCTTCTTAGTTACTTCAGTCAGGGGTGCAGCAATGGTGCTGAAATCCTTCACAAAGCGCCGATAGAAGCTTGCTAATCCGTGGAAACTGCGTACCTGGCTGCTGGTCATGGGTGTCGGCCATTCCTGAATGGCTTTGATCTTCTCCTCGTCCACCTGTAATCCCTGGGAGCTCACTACAAAACCAAGAAATATAACTCTATTAGTGCAAAAATCACACTTCTTCAAATTAGCATATAGTCGTTGTAGACTAAGAGTAACGAGTACTTCCCTGAGATGTTGCTCATGCTCCTCTAGGGACCTGCTGTAAACCAGAATGTCATCGAAATAAACTACAACAAACTTCCCTATAAACTTCCTCAAAACATGGTTCATAAGCCTCATAAACGTAGAGGGGGCATTAGTAAGTCCAAATGGCATAACAAGCCACTCATATAGACCAAATTTGGTCTTGAAGGCGGTCTTCCACTCATCGCCTTCCCTCATTCGGATTTGATGGTAGCCACTCCTCAGATCAATCTTGGTGAAGTTTGTGGCACCGTGAAGCTCATCCAACATGTCATCCAGCCTTGGTATAGGATGACGATACTTGACAGTTATGTTGTTGATAGCTCGGCAATCAACACACATCCGCCAAGAGTTGTCTTTCTTAGGCACAAGTAAGACCGGAACTGCACAAGGACTAAGACTCTCTCGAACATACCCTTTATCTACAAGCTCCTGCACCTGCTTCTGAATCTCTTGACACTCCTGAGGGTTCATTCTGTAAGCGGGTCGGTTAGGTAACGACGCTCCTGGAATAAGATCAATCTGATGCTCAATGCCCCTAAAGGGCGGTAAGCCCGGTGGAACCTCATCCGGAAACACCTCAGCGAACTCATCAAGAATAGCTTGAATGCTAAGGGGTAGATCAAGTCGAGAATCGGTACCTGCCAACGCAAATCTCTTGCACAGCATCATTAAAGTAGTATCGAAGGGTAAATACTCACCTTCCAGCTCGGCTTTGGACGACAATAGGGCTCGATTCGTCACTGCAGGAACCAGTGCGCCAGAAGAATGACCCGCGGGCGCGGCTGAATCACCGCGGGCGCGGTTTGGCGAATGGGCCGCGGGTGCGGCCTCTGGGCCGCGGGTGCGGTTCTCGTGCCGCTCCTTCTGTCGCGAGCTATCGCTGGCCGCGGGTGCGGCATCTGAACCGCGGGTGCGGTTTTTGGTCACTGCTGTTGTTCCTTCGTTTCTGTCAGGAACCTTTTCCTTGCCTTTGCTCCTTTCGTAAGCTTCTGCTATCTGCGCTGGAGTCATGGGTTTAAGAGTAATAGGCTTACCATTAAAGATGAATGTATGACGGTTAGTATGACCATCATGAGTAACCTTTCGATCGTATTGCCATGGTCTTCCTAACAATATATGACAAGCTTGCATAGGAACTACATCACATAAAACCGTATCCGTATATTTTCCTAAGGTGAATGTTACTTCAGCTTGTTTTAGAACTTTTAATTCTCCACATTCATTCATCCAATGCAATTTATAAGGTCTAGGGTGGAAAATAGTAGTAAACTGCAATTTAGTGATCAATTCAGTACTAACAATATTGCAACAACTTCCACCATCGATAATCATATTACAGACCTTTCCTTGAACTAAACACCTAGTGTGAAATAAATTTTCTCTTTGATTATCTTCACAAGGGGCGGGTTGTACATGTAAATTTCTTTTACAAATCAAAGAATCACCATGTTCATAACCAATTTCATCACTAAGATCATCCTCATCATGCATATCACCTAGGTTCTCTTCTTTTTCACTTTCACTTTCAAGTTCGCCTAGTTGATTAACAATTAATACTCTAGAATTAGGACAATCTTTCATCATATGACCCTTTCCTCTACATTTAAAACATTCAATATCCCTAGCTCTAGAAGTAGGGTTAGAAGTACTCCCTCGGGGTGGATTAGAAGGGCCAAGTGTTGTCTTGGAGGGCACTTGAGTAGTGGATGGCGGATTCCTTCGAGAGCCACTGTCTTCCTTGTTAGGGGCATCTCGGGCTGAAGGATAGGAGTTCCTTCCTTGCTGATTTTTCCAGCCACCTGCGTTTTTGCTCCCTTGGCTCCTAATTTTGGTCTTTCTTTCCACCTTGATAGCCAAATGTAGCAACTCAGTCATTGAGTTGTAAGGGAACATCTCAATCTCACTAGACACATATGGGTGAAGGATACGAAGATATCTAGCCATGGTTGTCTCCTCATCCTCCACCAAATTAGCTCGAACCATTGCTATTTGCATCGCATTGTAAGTCTCTTCGACTCCCATTGATCCTTGCTTCAAATTCTCGAGCCGCTGAATAAGTTCCCTAGTGTAATGTCGGGGAATAAATCGAGCTCTCATCATCCTCTTCATAAGTTCCCAAGTAGTGACAGGATAATCTCCATTGGCAACTCTTCCTCTGATCAAACTATCCCACCAAACTAACGCGTAGCCACTAAACTCCAAAGATGCCAGCTGCACCTTTTTGGCTTCAGGAAAGTTGTGACAATTCCAGACTTGTTCAATCTTGGTCTCCCACTCCATATATACGTCTGGATCACACTTTCCCTCAAAACTCGGGATCTTAACCTTTATCTTCCCCACTCCATCTTGCTCAGGCTCTCTTCGCCTTCCTTGGTAACCTCCTTGGGGACGGTGTGGTCGCCATCCCGCCTCATCTTCTTCTTCAGGCTCCTCTTCGTTATCATTATCACCTAGGTCCTGAAATGCATCATCAAAACGGTTAGCAGCATTGTATCTATTAAAGTGAGGTATAGGAGAGTTACGAAAGCGTCCTCTCCGGTCTTGTGGCAAATCGTCCCGGGGTGTAGGCCTGCGTCTGGGTTCCCGACCCATGCGGGCAGCCTCATAGACTTCTTGCTGAGGAGGCAGGGGCCTCCGATTGTCGACTGGAGCATCATAGGAGGTCCCGATGTGCTCTCGAACCCTTGGGGACGGGGTGGTTCGCTGCTGCCGCTCTATGGCGGTGGTAATGGCCGACGTCATCTCCCGAAACATGTTGGTCATAAATTCCGGGGTAAGGGCGCGGGTCTCCGGGGCTTCTTGCCTCCCATGGGGAGAAACTGACCTGCTCATCACTAAAGAAAAGACTAACACAGAACAATATTAAGGTAAGTGTAACTGAAAACAACTCGCTAGTGTTTACTCTCGTATGTTTTCCTCTGCACTCTCTCTCAATTGTCGTTGCAATCAGCTTTTCTTTGATGAATTGGCTTGTATGGATCAATAACCCACTAAGTTGAAACTACCGAGCTCCTAGCAATATATGAATGATGGTAGAGATGGAGATGGCTAGCGTAGTGCGGGGTTTCGACTGTAAGGTTCTGACTCAAACAAGAGACTGACTCAATGAAAGAAAGGAAATAAAACTCGAAGGCGTTTGCAAGAATGAGAATGCAAAACAGAGATATGATTAAGCTTCGAATTTCAAGACAAGCCAATAGGAAGCGTACCTTAACTTGTTCCGACTGATGTCGATTGAAGGATCGAAGACGGAGTCGGGAGGGTTAGGTAATTAATGGAGGCTCGTATCTGAAAATTTTCGAACTGTGGCCTTTGAGGTCAAGCCGCGGGCGCGGCCCGAATTCCGCGGGTGCGGGTTTTTGAGGCTAAGCCGCGGGTGCGGCTAAGGTACCGCGGGTGCGGTTTCTGGCGCGTCCTGTGGTTTCTCACTTCCGTTCGGGCTTGTTCAACCCGATTTCCTTTGAGTTCTTGAGATCCGACTTAAACAATATCAAACTAGACTTTGACTCAACAAAACGTAAAATAAAACTACTGACTTTGAGACTTTTCGATTCTTTTTTTTTTTGAATTTTTTTTTGAATTTTTTTTTGATTTTTTTTTTGTCTCAACTAAACAAAACAAAATTACAGACTTGATGTGAGATATTAATCTCAGCAAAATTGAAAATAAATAAAAATAACAACTAACTTGATTTCCCTTGTAGAATGATAAGATTCCCTTGTAGAAAGATAAGATTTCCTTCTTTGAAGATCTTGTTTGGGCTTCAAGGAAAGAAATTCCAGCAATTCTTTTGGGTTTCTGATGGCTGCGTTTTGGTAGGGATGGATAGATTTTGAGATGGATGAAGGGCTGAATGGATTTTGGGAACAAGGGTGCTCCAAACTCCAGTCTTTCGATCTCCACCAACACTAATCGATCCAAGCTTCTTGCACACAACCTGTAATGACTCAACAAGAAATATCAAAGCAATGGAAGACTCAAAATCAATTTCTGAAAGAAACTGACAAACAAGAAAATAAAAGCTGACTCTTTTTGTGATTTTCTGGATAGGGGGTCTCTTGATGTTCTTGTGAAGACGAATGGTGTCAACACAGCTCTGATACCAATTTGATGCGGGGATAAGCCGCAGTTGCCGACCTAGACACCAAACTCGAATAGGAACTCGAACAGAGAAGATAGGCGGAATTAGAATGAGATGAAAGAAGGATAAGTCGAATGATAGGCCAATTGGAACCAAATCAAACAACGATAAAACCCTTGAACTTAAGAACAAGAACCTTACCGAATGATGAAGAAACCCCAACGGATGATTACAACCAAACACAATGACTTTGGTGGGTCAAGGCACCTGGAGGTTGCTCTATGGAGTCCCGATAGCACCAACCTTATGGAGGAGATTGACACACACAAGCACAACTAGGGCCAACTGAACGACAATGCACACGGGGCACTCTTCTCACAAAAGCTCTCTCTTTTGGAAGGAAAAACGATAAACGTTGTATTCAATATCAAAGTCTGGGGGCGGGGTAAAACAACAACTAAGACAGCCTTATATAGGGTTCATAAGGGTGCCAACTAAAGAAATAAACAATAAAAAGTATATCCTAAAATAATAATCCGAAAACAAATAATATCCGAAAATAATGTTTCTGAGACACTTCGCCGAGGTCCTGGCCGCGGGTGCGGTTATAGAGCCGCGGGCGCGGTTCTTGCCTCCTGGCCGCGGGTGCGGTTATGGAGCCGCGGGCGCGGTTCTTGCCTCCTGGCCGCGGGCGCTGTTATGGAGCCGCGGGCGCGGTTTCCAGCCGCGGTCGCGGTTCTTCGCTGCCGTCCTCTGCTCGTTCTCGAACCTCGATCATCAGAACAGTCTTCAATGGTGGTTCTTCGTCTGTATTCAATTCCTTGGTACTGAAGAACGCTACTAACTTGTCTAGCTCTTGTTGGACTTCCTTAGCTCTCGAGCGCGTCAAGGCACCTTTAAATTCAGGGACCGGAGGTGTCGGTTGTTGTCCAGATGATCCTTCATCAAGATGAACCGTCAATTCCTTTTTCTTT
Source organism: Oxyria digyna (assembly GCA_029168935.1). NCBI lineage: Eukaryota > Viridiplantae > Streptophyta > Magnoliopsida > Caryophyllales > Polygonaceae > Oxyria > Oxyria digyna. The sequence continues at coordinate 19,574,674 of JAPVLV010000010.1, read as the reverse complement.
TTTTTCTTTTTTTTTTCTTTTTTTTTTTCGATAAACGAAAAGAAAAACCGTCAATTCCTTTAGTAGCAAACGACCATCGTCTTCTCATCTTGAATTCCTAGAAAATAGAAAACAAAACAATTAAAAAGAAAATGAAATTCAAGGGCAAAGAAGAATACCCTGGGTTGCCTCCCAAGCAGCGCCTTGGTTAGAGTCGTGGCTCGACTTGGTTTCCCGTCTTCAATTTTCAAAAGTTGGCTCTTCTAGAGCCATTTCATCTAAAGACACTTTGGTGAATCCCTCATGGTAAGGTTTTAACCTTTGACCATTCACCTTGAAGACGTTGTGGTTGTCCTTGTCAAACAACTCCACGGCTCCATGAGGAAAGACGCGAGCAACAACATACGGGCCATTCCACCGGGATCGCAACTTACCCGGAAAAAGTTGAAGACGAGATTGGTAGAGCAATACCTTGTCTCCCACCTTGAAATCTTTCCTCAAGATGTTCTTGTCGTGCCAAGCCTTCGTCTTTTCCTTGTAGATCACCGCATTCTCATACGCATCCCGGCGTATCTCTTCAAGCTCTTGGATTTGCAACTTCCTAAAATCGCCTACCTCATTCAACTCCATGTTGCATTTTTGCACCGCCCACCATGCCTTGTGCTCTAACTCCACCGGAAGGTGACAAGCCTTCCCAAACACAAGTCGATATGGGGACATTCCTATTGGAGTTTTGTAGGCGGTCCTATACGCCCAAAGTGCATCATCCAACCTTAGACTCCAATCCTTCCGATTAGGAGCCACCGTCTTTTCCAGAATCCCCTTGATTTTCCTATTGGACACCTCAGCTTGTCCATTGGATTGGGGGTGATAAGCAGTTGAGACTCGTTGAGTGACATGGTACTTCTTTAAAAGTGCACTCACCGTCTTGTTGCAAAAGTGAGTACCTTGGTCACTTATAAGAGCCTTTGGAATCCCAAAACGAGAAAAGATATTCTCCTTCAAGAAACCTTCTACCACTCGGGAATCATCAGTTCTAGTGGCCTTCGCTTCCACCCATTTGGAAATGTAGTCCACCGCAAGTAAAATGTATAAATTCCCAAACGAACTAGGAAAGGGTCCCATGAAATCAATACCCCAAACATTAAAAATCTCACAAAAGACTAATGGTGTTTGTGACATCTCATTTCATTTAGAAATTTTCCCGACCCTTTGGCATTGGTCGCAAGCTTTGCAAAAGGCAAACGCATCTCGAAAGATGTGTGGCCAATAGAAGCCGGCGTCCAATACCTTCCTAGCCGTTTTGTTAGCCCCAAAATGCCCCCCACATGCATGAGAATGACAAAAAGTAAGGACAGACTGTACCTCGTTATCCGGGAGGCATCGTCGGATTACCTTGTCAACACAATGTCTCCAAAGGTAGAGGTCATCCCAAACGTAGAAACGTGATTCCCGCTTGATCCTATCTTTTTGAGCTTTGGTGTAGTTCGGCGGGAATTCTTCGCGAACCAGGTAGTTCACGATGTCGGCAAACCATGGTTTGAAAGACCGGAGGGCGAAAAGCTTGTATTCGGGGTCAATTTCTGCATACTCTGCTGTCAGAAAACCGCGATCGCGGTTATCGAGACGCGGTCGCGGTTCTCCTTGAATTGAGAATTCTGGCAAACACAAACCGCGGGCGCGGTTTCCGAGCCGCGAGTGCGGTTCGCCTTTTTCCGAGAATATTTGAGAGCACAAACCGCGGGTGCGGTTTTCGGGCCGCGGGTGCGGCTTGTTCTCAGCAGAAGCAGAATCTACAGAATAAATTTGATACAAGTTTTCGTCCGGGAACGTACCTTGAATTTGAACCTGTAATTTACCGTCCTCTTGCACAATCCGGCTCAAATGATCAGCTACGGAGTTTTCGACTCCCTTCTTGTCCCAGATTTCCACATTGAACTCCCTTAAGAGCAAAACCCATCGAATGAGTCTTGGCTTTGATTCCTTCTTCGTCATGAGATAACGAAGAGCAGCGTGGTCCGTGTGGATAATCACCTTCGTGCCCAAAAGATATTGCCGAAATTTTTCAAGGGCAAACACCACGGCTAGCAACTCCTTTTCCGTGGTGGAGTAATTCCTCTGAGCTCCGTTCAAAGTCGTGGAAGCATAGTAGATGACGTGCATCGCTCTTCCGACTTTTTGACCAAGAACGGCTCCCACCGCGTTATCACTAGCATCACACATGATCTCAAAGGGTAGAAACCAATCGGGTACTTGGATGATTGGTGCTTCGGTGAGGTGGGCTTTCAGAGTGTCGAATGCCTTCTTGCACACATTCGACATGTCAAAAGTAGCTTCCTTTTTCAAAAGCTCACATAGGGGCGTGGAGATCTTAGAGAAGTCCTTGATAAACCTGCGATAAAAACCTGCATGGCCTAGGAAAGAACGCACTTCACGCACATTAGTAGGATAAGGTAACGATTGAATGACGTCAATCTTTGCCTTATCGACCTCAATACCCCTAGCTGAAATTATGTGCCCCAATACTATCCCTTGTTCAACCATAAAATGACACTTTTCATAATTCAATACTAGATTAGTATCTACACATCTTTTAAGCACGAGTGACAAATGATTTAAACATGCATCAAAGCTATCCCCATGTACCGTAAAATCATCCATAAAAACTTCTATGAAATGTTCAATGTATTCCGAGAAGATACTTACCATACATCGTTGAAAGGTCCCGGGTGCGTTACATAATCCAAAAGGCATCCTACGATATGCAAAAGTGCCAAAGGGACATGTAAACGTCGTCTTCTCTTGATCTTCGGGTGCAATAGCCACCTGAAAATACCCTGAATACCCATCTAGAAAGCAATAATATGGACGACCGGCAAGTCGTTCAAGCATTTGATCAATAAAAGGGAGGGGGAAATGATCTTTTCGAGTTACCGCGTTCAGCTTGCGGTAGTCAATGCATACTCTCCAACCCGTTTGAGCTCGGGTAGGAACCATCTCACCTTGTTGATTCTCTACCAATGTTATGCCCCCTTCTTAGGGACACATTGAGTTGGACTCACCCATTGGCTATCCGAAATGGGGTAGATCATGTCAGCTTGAAGAAGTTTCAGCACCTCCTTCTTGACCACCTCCATCATAGGTGGGTTTAACCTTCTTTGGGGTTGCCTAGAGGGTTTAGCACCTTCCTCAAGAAGGATCTTGTGCATACAGGTGGAAGGGTTAATTCCCTTGATGTCAGCAATGGTCCACCCAAGAGCGGCAATGTGTTCTTTCAACACCATCACCAACCTTCTCTCTTGTTCACCTGTCAACTTGCTCGAAATGATTACCGGGAGGGTATCATTTTCCCCAAGAAAAGCATACTTCAAGTGCTCGGGTAATTGCTTGAGCTCTACAACCGGTGCCTACACAATAGAAGGAAGAAGCTTTTCGCTCTCCAAAGTTAGTAGCATGGGCCGACCGGCCAAAATTCTACCTGAAGCGTCTAGACGAGCTAGAACACTTTGAATCTCAGGTGGAAGAGACAAATCAAGTGTTGGTGAGTGAACGATGTTGTGTTCTAATACACTTTGTAATTCATCTAAGCGAAAGATATTGAAAACATCTTGGACTATAGGATCAATTACATCGATTGAACAAATAGACGCAGCATCTTCGACGGGGTGTTTCATAACATCAAAAATGTTACATTGAACCATTTCCCCATCGAACTCTAAAGTAAGAGATCCACTAGCCAAATCAATCTTTGTGTTAGCGGTTCGCATGAAGGGCCTCCCAAGCAAAATAGGAGCAGCTTGCCCATCATGTTCCATGTCTAACACAAAGAAATCAGCGGGAAAGAACAAATTATCCACCATAACCAAAACGTTTTCAACTACACCTTTAGGATACACGGTGGACCTATCGGCTAGTTGAATAACAATTCCGGTTTCATGAAGTGGACCTAACCCAAGAATCTTATAGAGAGAGTAAGGCAACACATTTATCGATGCACCCAAATCGAGCATGGCTCGTTCAAAATGTGTGTCACCTATACGGCAAGGTATGCTGACCATGCCCGGATCGCTGCAGTTCTTAGGCATTCGCCTTTGAAATACAGCGGAGACACGCTCGCTTACCGTCACCTTTTGTTGCCCTTTCAACTTTTGATTCCTCTTGATTGTGCAAAGTTATTTTAAAAACTTTGCATATCGAGGAATGCTTTTGATTAACTTGAGCAAGGGAATGTTTACCTCACATTTGCTGAACGTCTCAAACAACTCCTTGTCGTTTTCCGGCCTTTTGGTGTTCCTAAGGGCATCGGGAAACGGGGCAGGAGGCTTGGTGGAGTCGAGAGGTGGAAAGTTAGGGCGAACGTAGTTGTCCTGTCTCAACTGGAAATCCCCCCGATCCTCCACTTCGAGTTCAGCATTTTGTGAAGGAAATTCCGAAACATTTGCCTCAGTAGAGGAGACGCGGGCGCGGCTCTTCAGAAAAGTTGATTTCTGGCTCAGTAGAGGAGCCGCGGGCGCGGTTTTCGACCCGCGGGCGCGGCTCTCGGCTGTCCTCAGAATTCAACTTTTCTGCAGAAGCCTCAACAAGGTTTTGGTTTCCCCTAACATCTTACCACTTCTTGTTGTTACTGCACTTACATTTCTAGTTGGATTCACCACCGTTTGGGACGGTAGAGAATTGGAATTTTGTTGTGCAATGGTGGTTACAACTTCAGCCAACTGCCCAATTTGCTTCTCCATGTTCTTGATGCTCGACTCGGTCGTTTGAACATGAGTTGTGAAGTGTTGAGTCAAGGATCTCAGCAGCTCCGCGGTAGATGGTCCAGCATTGGGTCGAAGGCCTTGAGCTTGTTGTTGGGGCTCATTTGGGTCACGCCACCGAAAATTGGGATGATCTCTATACTTCGGGTTGTAGTTGTTTTGTTGATCACCACGAGGTCGTGGGGGTCCATACCCACCAGCAGCAGCATTGACTTTAGCAACGTCTTCACCTTCAAGCTCAGGGCATTTATCTGTAAAATGAGAAGGGTCAGCACAAATACCACATACCTTTACTTGTTGTTGTTGTCCTTTTTGCAACTGAGAGACCATCTTTTTCAACTCTACAAGCTCAGCTACAAGAGCGGGATCCCCTGAACTTGTTGCGTGCACTCCCTTTTTGGTGTATATCCTACCAAAACTCCTTGTGCTCTCAGCCATATCTTGCAATTTCTCCATGGCATCCTCCGGCGTCATGTTGAGAATATTCCCACCACACGCAGCATCAACCATCCTCCTTTCTTGGTTAAGGAGACCATTGCAAATGTAAAGCACTAGATCCTCGGTATCATACCCATGAAAAGGGCACGAAGCACACAACCCCTTGAAGCGTTCAAGGTAGTCATAGAGAGTTTCGTCTTCACTTTGCTCGACATGGGCTATCTCCTTCTTGAGAGCATTTGCCTTTTTCACTGGAAAATACTTGCTCAAGAACACCTTGTGCAACTTTTCCCAATTATCAACCGAACCGGTTGGCAAATGGTAATACCAAGAACGAGCACCATCCTTCAAAGTGAACCCGAAGGCTCTCATCTTGATCTGCTCTTCCGTGACGTTTGGCGGTTTGGTCGTCATGCAAATGTCATGAAATTGGTTCAAATGCATGATCGGATCCTCACCAGCCAAACCATGGAAACTTGGGAGCAAATTGATCACCCCCGACTTGAGCTCGAAAGTCACCCCATGAGCAAGGGGTGGAATAACCACAGCTTGAGGTTGTTGTGTCAGGTTCGGTGTTTGCCGCTCTCTCAAAATGCGAGTAACACCACCTCCTGGTAGCCTTGTCTCAATTAGCTCCCGTTGAGCGTTAACGACCAACTGCATGTCAGCCAATTGACGTTGCACTTCAGCAAGAGCTTCTCGATCGGCCATTTCTACTGTCTCAGTCCCGACTCTGTTCTCTCTTCGATTCCGATGAAAAGTTCTCTCGATCTCTGAATCAAGAATAGAAAGAGGCTGATTAGTAGAACGGGTGTTGACCATTCACTAGTCAACACTAAAGTTAATCAAAATAAGAACTTAAAAATAAGAAAATTTGATTCCCCGGCAACGGCGCCAAATTTGACGAGGCGAATTTGTCGTGTGCCAAGTCAAGTAATCCTAACATGCAAACTGAGTAATATAGTGCGCAAGCAAGGGTCGAATCCCAAGAGAATCAGTTTATCAAATTCTTAAGTTATCACAATGACTAACCAATAAATGTAACCAAAAGGTTTTTTTTTATGGTTTTGATACGAAGTATCGAATGTCAACTTGGTTATAACAATATTAAGCGAAGTGTTCCACTTAGCGATTATCCACAATTAGATTAACAAGTTTATCTTAGAATCCTTTTCATCCCTATGTCAAGTTCTCAAGTGATCGTTCTAATTCCTGTTCTTGAATAGCTATTAGTCCAACTAGTCCTAACAACCCTTACTCGATTATAACTTTGAAACTATCAAAGTTCAATAACAAAGTAGCAATGCATTCAGGAATAGATAGATACATGCAATATCATGGACAACTAGTCGGATACTCGACATGTACTCAATTCTCTTCTCTAATAACAATGACAACTAGTTCATGCAAATAGATTGTGCTACACAACAAGTATGATAATTCAACTAGAAGTATCAAACTCTAGCAATATGAATAAGATAAAACTAACTTAGGTGATCAATCTAAAGTAGTAAATCTAGTTCATGGACAATACAAACAAGAGAGTTGAGACAATCAAAGAGTAGACAAAGGGAAAGGATAAACTCACAACTTGTTGAATCCAAAAGCTTCAAACGCCAAGTGAAACAAAGAACTTTAGCAACTCATAAGTTTGTGAAAAACTCTCCAAAAACTTAAGTAAAACAAAAGGTCCCATGATCAAGGATGATCATCCACAACCTAAATAGTCATCAGCTAATGTAACAGCCAAATTAAGGTGATAAAAACGTATGGAAAGTTACAGAATTGAACACAAATTACTTCAAATGGCAAAGACATTAATTTGATTCTTCTGTCGAGGAACCGCACCCGCGGGTTGAGAGCCGCGGGCGCGGTTTTGGTTTCTCCAGATTTTCAGGATGGCAGAGGGCCGCGGGCGCGGTTTGGGACCCGCGGGCGCGGCTTGTGCTTTCTCGGATCCTTGGCTGAGGGTGAAACCCGCGGGTGCGGCTTGAGACCCGCGGGTGCGACTGTGTTGTCTGAGGTAGTAGCTACTGATTTCTTAAGTCTTCGTCTTCGTCTTCGTCTTCAGCAGCTTCTTCCTTATGCTTCAAGGCTTCCAATGCTTCGTATCATCTCTTGGAATCTCGTATGTAAATCTTCTCTCGAACAGCTCCATGATACAGATTACATAGTAACAAATATCATAATCCTATACAAAACTAGCTAATAATCCATAGTTGCGGTATGTAAAACACCGCTTATCAGTAAACACATCACAGTAGAAGCCGGAGAAAGTATTAATCTGTCATATTAAGATCATTAACTATTAAATCTACTGAAACTAAAAAGAATTAAGAATGTCAACAGAAAACGCTAAAGGGAACTTACAATGGGATCAGGAGCGTCATTCTCCTGGCACATTACCCAGGGAACACGAGTATTTAAACCAACAGCCATGTTAGCAGCCCACCTTACGTAATCTTTATCATACTCTTCTTGTCTAAGCATCTTAATTTGCACTCCGTATTCATTTTCGATCTGAAAAAACAAACGAGTGCACATAAATAAGCTTTTGAGATCAGAAATTCAACTCAATTTGACTAGGGTAAATTCCATACTTAGGATAGAATGATTGGGCCACCCTGAGACTCAAACAGATCATAACCCTTCATCAATTCAACAATCTTCTCAGTGAATCCTTGCATGGCTCTCTGCAAAATTCATTCAACATCCCCTTTAAATAGCCCACTTATACTATATGCAAAAAAATCAATTATTTTATAAAAACAAAAATTTAAAAACATTGAAGGGTTCATTGTTTGGTCTGAAGCTGATACCAGGAACATACTTCAACCAAACAGGAAACCCTCTGCACTTATCAAATAATTTTTTTCCAGAATGAACCGTAAAACACAAATAAAACAAGCAAATCCAAAAAACTTAAACAAGGAGATAAGTAAACAAACTCGAAATTCCACTCAGCACAAACATAAGGACCAATCCTTAGATTAGCATAGAGGCCAGCTTTCTGGACTGTCTTCTTAAATCTGACTAAGTCATATCTTCCTTCAAAACTATACTGGAGAGAGCACAAAACAAAATCCACCATCACTCAATGCAACAACAGAAAAAATCACAATGAAAAATTTAGTAGGTGAGTACATTGCCAGGGGAAGGCTCGTGAACATTCCAAAATACATAAGTATCAATCACATCAAGTCCTCCGTCTTTCGCCTTCACTATCATATCTTCCCACATCTATAGAATAAATAAACAAAAAAATAAGTACCATGTTCGTTTTTATAAAGATGATTGATCCGAGACAATCAGATCATCAAACCATCTCACAAGATCACTCACAATCAAAACAGAAAGAAGGAGAGCAAGAGAGTGTTTGTGTATTAACAGAATCAGTTAGTTACAAGAGGGAGAAGTGTAAATATATATACAAGAGGGAACCCGGTTTACTAACTGAACTGGTGTATAATAAACTTATATTTACATCATTCTCTATATCCCCTCCTCAAGGTGGATCTGGTGGAATCTCAACCAATCCAAGCTTGAATGACAAAGTGTTGTGGTAATCTTCACCAAGAGGCTTAGTGAGTATGTCTGCCAGCTGATCATGTGAACTAACATGTGTTGTAGAGATGAAGCCTGCATCCACCTTCTCTCTGACATAGTGACAGTCTATTGTCAAGTGCTTTGTTCTCTCGTGGAATACTGGATTGGCAGCTATGTGTTCAACTGCTTTATTATCACAAAACATGGTTATAGGAAGCTCAACTGAAAGAGACAAATCCTGTAACAAAGCACGAAGCCAAACAACTTCACTTGCACAAGCAGACATGCTTCTGTATTCTGATTTTGCAGTTGATTTGGACACAGTAGTCTGTTTCTTAGTTTTCCATGAAACTAAGTTAGTTCCTAGGAAAGCACAATAAGTTGTTAGAGAACGAGCAGAAAACTTGCAATTAGCCCAATCTGCATCACTGTAACATGTCAATACTGTATTGCTCTCAACTGAATAAAAGAGACCCCAGTTTACTGTATTCTTCAGATATCTTATAACATGATAAGCAGCTTGTAAATGTGGCTGTCGAGGTGTCCCTACAAAATGACTCAAGTATTGTACTGCATATGACACATCAGGTCTAGTTATGTTCAGATAAAGGAATCTCCCAACTAACCTTCTGTAGACTTCTGGATCTTTGAGCAACACTCCATCCTCTGTTGACAAATTCAGGCCTTTCTGTAGTGGAAATATGGTTGGCTTGCAATCCATCATGTTGGTGTCCTTAAGTATATCCAGAATATACTTTCTCTGACTTAGAATAGTGCCTCTGTTAGATCTAGCAACTTCAATGCCCAAGAAGAATCTCACTGGTCCAAGATCCTTGATAGTAAATTTCTTATGGAGGCCTTGTTTTGTAAGCATGATAACTGGCTCATCATCTCCAGTGAGCAGTAAATCATCTACATAAACTAAGGCAATAGCCATAAGCCCATTCACTTTTCTTACAAAGAGTGAATAGTCATGCATAGACCTCGCATATCCCAGGCTAAGCAAGAAAGTAGTTAGCTCTTTGTTCCACTGCCTTGAAGCCTGCTTAAGGCCATACAAAGATCTTTGTAGCCTACAAACTTGACCAGGTTTAGCTTTGCTATACCCTTGTGGAGGTGTCATATAAACTTCCTCATCCAATGATCCATGCAAGAATGCATTGTTAACATCTAACTGGTGAACATTCCATTTGTTCACTGTTGACAATGCCAAAAGAACTCTGACTGTTGCTAATTTTTCCACTGGAGAGAAAGTGTAGGTGTAGTCTTTACCTTCAATCCGATTGTAGCCCTTTGCTACCAATCTTGCCTTATGTCTCTCAACTGATCCATCTTGCTTGTATTTCACCTTGTAAACCCACTTGGATCCAATTGCAGCTTTCCCTGGAGGTAGGTTAGTCAAGATCCAAGTCTGATTTGTTTCCAAGGCTGTCAGCTCTAGCTCCATGGCTTTTTCCCAACAAGCCACTCCTTGTGCTTGCTTGTAAGTAGATGGTTCCTGTATCTTACAAACATTGAAAAAAGAAACAATATATATTCAGGAGAATAATCTTTAAAATCCATTAGTTGTTCAACTGAGCAACTGTAATCCTGAAGTCTTGTGGAAGGCATTCTTATCCTGGTGGATCTCCTGAGATTATCCACAACTGTAGCAGGCTGCATATGCTGATCAATCACCATCAACTCTGAACTAGTACTTACTGTCTGTGGGATTTTTGCAATATTAGTGTCAATAGGTGCAGCTGGATTAACCAAAGGCAAGCTTACTTCATGAATCTCCTTCATATCAGTCTTCTGATATGAATCTTTAAAAGGAAAATTTTTCTCTTTGAAGACTACATCTCGAGATACAAATATCTTGTGACTTTCTAAGTCATATAATTTGTATCCTTTCTGTGTCATGGAATATCCAATAAAGATACACTTCCTAGACTGTGAAGCAAACTTGTCTCTCTGAGGAATATAATCTTTCCCATAACACAAGCAACCTAGGACTCTCAACTCATCATAGTTAGCAGGCTTACCAAATAAAACTTCAGAAGGAACTTTCCACTGCAACACAGAACTAGGTAGCATATTGATTATCCTTACTGCTGCTATTACACATTCTCCCCAAAATTTAATGGGTAGATTAGCATGTAATCTCATGGCTCTGGCTGTCTCTATGATGTGCCTATGTTTCCTTTCAACTCTACCATTTTGTTGGGGATTACCTGCTACACCGGTCTGATGAACAATGCCTAAAGAAGCAAACAAATCCTGACATTTATGCTGCATAAATTCGGCTCCATTATCACTCCTTACTTTCTTCATTGTCTTTCCAAACTGAATCTTAACATAGGCTAGAAAGGAAGGAATTATAGTGATCACTTCACTTTTGTGCTTCAACAAGTAAATCCAGGTGAATCTACTATTATCATCTAGAATGGTTAGAAAATAGAAGGCATCATTCATAGTAGACACTTTATAAGGTCCCCATATGTCTAAATGTATAAGATCAAAAGTAGCCTCTGCCAAAGAAATTCTTTTATGAAAAGGATCTTTACATTGTTTAGACAAAATACAGCTTTCACAATTGAAATCATCTTTAGCATACATCTTTGACCAAGCTAAATGTTTCATCTTCCCAACTGAACAATGGCCTAATCTAGCATGTATAGTATTACTAAACTCAGCTAAGCTTTCTTTATTACAAGCATTAGAAGCATTTCTATCACTATGAGTCAACTGTTGTTGTGATGCCTTTGCAGATTTCATGACATACAACCCTCCAGCTCTCAAGCCAACTGCCACTGTCCTCTCAGTGATAAGGTCCTGAAAGAAACATCTGTCAGGCTTTAAAAAAGCTTGTAGACCATTCTCATCTAGCAACTTTGTTACAGATAAAAGATTCTTCCTGAATCTAGGGATAAACAAGACATTATCAACTCTCATATCCTCATTCACTTGCACTGAACCCACTATATCAACATTCAGAATACTGTCATCGGGCAATGCTACTTTGATAGGCTTGATAAGCTCCTTTTTATCAAAAAAAATACTATCATCATAAACCATATGGTCTGTTGCCCCTGTGTCTACTATCCAAGTAACACAATCTGAGCTTAAAGCTGTCAAAGCATGAGAAAGAATATCATTACCTGAGAAATCCACACCTGAGCCTAAAGTAGATGCCATGTTGGATGGTTCTTTGCCTTTGGCAACACCACCCTGAGCAATGACATTAGAGACACTTGCCATGTCCATTCCTCTGAAAGCTTTCATCACTTCTTTGCACACAGCATCAATCATGTCAGCATCTGGCCTATCTGTGTTCCCAAGAGGACTTTCTTCCTCCATTTCCATTTCAGCATTAGCAGCAGACCTTCCTCTCCAATTGGAGTTCTTATTCTTTTCTGGAAAACCAATGATCTGGTAGCATGATTCTCGAGTGTGACCCTTCTTACCACAATGATCACATTTTCGATCATACTTCCCTTTCCTTTGATCATTTTGCCTATCATAAGACCTTTTGTCATTCCTCCTTTGATCATGAGGTCTATTAGCATACAGTGTTGTGACATTGCTCTCATTGTTAATCAGTAAAGAACCAGAGATCATCTTTTGCCTCTCCACTTGTTGCACCAAGTAAAATGCTCTATTTACTGTGGGCAACTTCTCCTGAGACAAGAGATTACTTCTTATACCATCAAACTCAGAATTCAATCCCATCAAGAATTGAATTAGTTTGGTTCTTGAATCCTTTTCAAGAATCTTTTCCATCAACTCACACTTGCAAGCTGTCTGTAATCCACCACACTCACACACAGGAAGTCCATCAAGATTTTGGATCTCATCCCAAAGTTCCTTGATCTTTCCATAATACTCTCCAACTGTGGAGCCACCTTGTTCCATCGAGCATAGACGCCTCTGAATCTGATAAAGAAGAGGTCCATTGGTCTGGCCAAACCTCTCACTCAACTCATCCCAGATATGCTTTGCCGATTCAACATACATGAATGTGTTGGATATACTCTTTTCCATAGAGTTTATCAACCAACAACGCACCATGTAATCTGTGCGAATCCATCGTTCACACTCCTGGGATCCAATTGCTGGTTTCTTGCAACTCCCATCTATGAACCCTAGCTTGAATTTCGCACCAAGAGCTAACCTGACACCTTGGCTCCAGGTGAAGAAATTGAGACCATCAAGGCGAAATTGTGTCAGTTGCGCCCCTGGATGATCCGAATTTGACAACGCCAGTGGATCACATCCTGTCAGATTCTCCGATCTCGCACCAGTCATTCCATCTCGCCCAAATCCGGCCTCCATCGCAGCAAATCAACGCGGAAGAACTAAATGATCGCCGTGCGCTCTGATACCATATAAAGATGATTGATCCGAGACAATCAGATCATCAAACCATCTCACAAGATCACTCAAGATCACTCACAATCAAAACAGAAAGAAGGAGAGCAAGAGAGTGTTTGTGTATTAACAGAATCAGTTAGTTACAAGAGGGAGAAGTGTAAATATATATACAAGAGGGAACCCGGTTTACTAACTGAACCGGTGTATAATAAACTTATATTTACATCAGTCTCTATAGTTTTCTATAAGTAAAAAATAGAAAGTGAGACGAAATGTACTTCAGGAGTGCATCTAGAGTAATGAATGGAGCCAGAAATGAGGATCCTCCTCTGTCCATTAATCATAATGGCTTTCCTGTCATAGCTAACACTGCTGTGAATTACTTGATTTCCCAGAAACATGAACACGAAGAGCATGAAAAGCCATTTTGGGTTCTTCAACATTCCCATTTCATCTTCTTCTCTTTTGCTAAGCTAAAATCTGCATCTGAAATAGAGATTAAGGAACAAGAGGAGAAAATGGATTTTGTGGCTGAAAAGCGGTTAGCGGTTGAATTTGGCACCGTTCAAAACCCATTTGCTCTTGTCTGCCAACACTCTTCACGGCATCATGGTGCGGGCCTTGCCGTAGGATGTCGCCGATTCTGGCTGATCTAGCCGTAGGATGGTGCGGGCTCGTTTGGTATCGATATCTAGATATCGGATATGGGTACGGGTATGAGTGATATCTTTGATATACCATGTTTTTAACAGATATCAAAAACACACTCTAAAATCATTTCGATACCCATACCTGATATACTTGGTCTATACCAAACAGCAGATATCACATTGATATCGATATACTGGTTATACCAAACATCATCTTTGTTATCTTTGTTATGGATGAACTGAAGGTAAAAAGCTATAGAAACTGATTTCTGATAACTAATCACAATATGAGTGACTTCCTTGCTACAATATTTGGCTTTTGCATTTATTGTTGTAGTCTGTTGCAACTGAATTGAAAGTTGAACTATCTTTGTTATGGATGAACTGAAGGTAAAAAGCTATAGAAACTGATTTCTGATAACTAATCACAATATGAGTGACTTCCTTGCTACAATATTTGGCTTTTGCATTTATTGTTGTAGTCTGTTGCAACTGAATTGAAAGTTGAACTGGCTATTTTCTGCCCTTTCGTTTGGCTTCTATCTGTTTTTCTTAGAATTAATGCTTCTGAATGAAAATTTATGGTAATGTTACTTATCAGTGGCTTTTATGGTTCATGATGTTGTACAGGACTGCACATGAACAAAAATGTCTTTGTACTTGCGGAAATTTTGATCGAGGTGCTTAAAGAGTAGAATAGGAGTGACAAATGAAAGAAATCCTTAACATTTCATAGTTGCATTGCTGCTGATCTAAAACACGCAAGGAGAGAATGAACTTTTCCACTCTCTCCACCAGGCAGAGCTGGAGAAAAAAAAAAGTGTTTCTTGTTCCAATCCTGTCTTCAATTAGACGAAGGACTGAGACTAGAGGTTAAAAGATTGTGAGGTTTCGAATTATCACTGACCCACAACCTTGAAATCTAAAGCTATTTCTGCACCAATTATACAGTAAGCTAAACACACATTCACCTTCAAAGACAGGATTGACTTCCCCCTGAGCCCTCCTTGAGCTTCATCTAACCTAAACTGGACAAACTTCTTACTGTTTATTCCTCTTTTGATTCTGCTTTTGCTAAAACGACATTTTTTGTCTACAAGTTCTTTGGTGACCATGATCAGTTTCGCAAATTGGACTGAGATTGAGTCAAGGAAGTCGTAGGAGCACAAACTGCTTCGACGGATAATCGTTTCAACACGTTTGGACAAGGGTCATGCTCAAAGTTGGTGTTTGATATGACCACCACGCACTTCTGCTTGCCCACACAGTTCTGTAAATATCAAGAAATGGTGGATTGTGTAAGAATACAATAAGATAGTGATTTAGCTTCAGTGTCAACTCTAGGTGGAGTTGAAAATCGGGTTTTAGAATCTGTGAACATACCTTTTCTATGACGGAGTAGGAGGAAGGAGCGTGACAAGGCCCTTGCTTTAAATCCCCACAAGTTCCTAAAGGAGTTCCAAAACTTGCAAACTTGATGGAAGAGATGATTTGATCTTGACCACAATGCAAGTGGGCTTTTGGTCTATGGATCTCTTGTGATTTTCCATCCACAGTGCTCTGAATTTCCCAGCTTCTGATGTTTGGATGGTACTCAGAAATCTGAGCACAAACAGAACCCAATGATCTCTTAGCAATTGAAATTCTGGTTGGATCTCCTCCTAGCTCTTCGAACAAAACCAGCAGGTTCCCTGTCGGCTTCAACCATGAGCGTGGAACATGATACCTATTCAAGTTCAGTCATGAAAGGAGAAGTCAGTAATCAAAAAAACGTATTTTCCGTTTGGATTACAAAAATAATGCATTAAACTTGATGCATTAAATTTTGGAATCCAAATGGACCCTAAGTTCACTAGCTTCAGTGTTCACCATCTTTGTGTTGGCTCGCCACATCCAAGTTGGCACTTTGGTGGTTTGAACTGTCCAGGATAGCTACATCCCTTGCAGTCACCTTTTGCATAATTTGTCCAATATCTCCCAATACTTTGTCCATTAATCCAAACCTGCCCTTTTCCCATACTTGCCAAATCCAAACCCAATGGTGCATCTCCTTCTGGTGCGTCGAAATATCCCTGCAGACAATCCAATCATAGCAAATTCAACATATAGTTGTAATAAGAACGGGATGTGGCTTATATCACTCAATAGTATTACCTTATGCCACATCAATGGCTGCTGCTTCTGTACAGCTATGCTGCTGTCCATCCACTCAACAGCAGAATTATCAGTAGGAGACGCTAAATTCATCGTCTCTCCTCTCAAACCAACCTAATTACAAAAGTCAAGTGAGTATTTTTTTTAGATTATGATAAGATGGCAGAAAATACCATTTGAAGGTCTAATGACCTGATAATTCCACTTCTGCCAGGTTAAGTCCATTTCTCCTTCATCAAGACCGTGCAACGCCACAGGACCCATGATTCCCGTATTCCATGTTTCAAAGTGCCCTCCTACATTCTGTAACAAACATAAAAAATAGAAGAGTTAAGAATCTTATTATAAAGATAAGTGTATACAGAATCTCATTGGAGGGAAAATGGAAGAGAAATCACAAACATGCTCACCTGCAGACCAACTGCTACGCTCAATAACGCTATTTTGTTTACTCCTGCTTGAAGATTTACCTTTTGCACAAAGGTAAATCTTCTGTCTTTACGTGTCCCATATTGAGATCCTGCAAATGCAAGACATTTGTAATTTGCAAATGCTTGGTTTTGATTGCAAAAGCACAAAGTTTAGCAACTCAGAAAAAACTGAAATCTTACCTACTAGCTGCCCATTTATAAATACATGAACAGCATGGCCTAAAGATTCCAGTATAAGAGTAGGCAACTTTCCTCCTCGTAGGAATGACTCAGATGGATTAATATCAACACTGCAAAAAATTGAAAATCACACTTATATAAAGTCTGTTTCCCTTTTTTTTTACCTGGGGTAAACTGCAAAGTGTTAATTTTGTACACTCTTACCTAGTCTTGTACCATAAGTAATCTGTGGTATCCCTTGTTACATTTAGCTGCTCCAACAGACCAACAGCTGTCATTGTTGAACTGTCATCTTCAGCATCTATATCTTCGTTGTAACTCTCCCATGAATATATGTGAGAGTTACTAGATATCATCTCCATGTGTGATGTCTGTGCTCCAACCTACAATTTTTAAAACAACCAACATGTATTTTTTTCAATGAGCTGCTCCAAAAATCAGTTTTTTCTTCTTTATTTTCAACTAGGACTCATACCTTAGCAGTGTTAAATGCAACATTTGTACAATCAGGAAGGATGCTAACAGACCAAGGAGGTAAGTTATAGTGCCTATTATTGAATAAAACTCTAACTGCTGATTTTGAGTCATAATTTGACAAAAAGGCTGCACAACTGCCAGTTTTGGGATAATATACATGAGCCTGAAAAAAAATTCACATATTACAAAATGATATCAATTACATCAAAATGAAACTTAAATGAACTTTTATATGATTAACAGACCTGTTGAAAGGGTCCTAATGAAGTAACAGTTGGATCAGATGAAACCAAGGCATGCTCACAGAGCTTAATTGCTCTATGAAGCTCCTTTAGATGACTGTATTTTGGTTGTCTAGGCATACCTACAAATTGACTCAGTAACAGATTTAGCTTAACTTCTCTAGAAAAAAATGATAAGACTGTTTCTTTTCTCACCGTATTCGTCAAGAGGGGCGTCATAGTCATAGCTGGTAGTGATGAAAGGACCTCCAGCCGACCGCCCAAAGTTGGTGCCACCATGGTACTATGACCAAAATATAGTTTAGTATTGCTCTTAAGTAAAAAAAATGTAAACTTTAAACACAAAGCAAAAGAGATGGGAAAAGAAAAGAAAAGCATACCATATAATAGTTCACAAAAGATCCCCCTCTTTGTATAAATTTAGAGATTGCAAAAGCTAAATCCTGCACTGGCCTTTGGTAAGTAGGACCTCCAAACTCCGTAAACCTGCAAATTATTTGTATGCATAATTTATTAAAACCCTCATGTTTACCCAAAGCAAAAAGTTACTAAGCACCTATCTCAGACACTGGTTTTTTCATCCAATGGAGAAAAATAGAGTTACTGTAGAATCATACCATCCACTCCAAGCCTCTGTCCACATGAGAGGCTTATAAGGTCTGTTTGGAGTAAACACATCACAGTAGAAGCCGTTGCAAGTATTAATCTGTCATATTGAGATAGCTAAGTATTAAATCAAGTGATTTGAACGAATTAAGAATGTCAACAGCAAAACGCTGAATGAAACTTACAACAGGATCGGGAGCATCATCTTCCTTGCACATTACCCATGGAACGCCAGTATTTAATCCAACAGCCATGTTAGCAGCCCAGCTCATATAGTCATACCCTACTTCTCCAAGCATCTTACTTTGCTTTCCATATTCATTTTCAATCTGAAATACAAAACCCAGTGCACATAATTCAGTTTTTGAAATCAGAAACTCAACTCAGTTTGACTAAGGTAAAAATTTCATACCTGGGATAGAATGATTGGGCCACCCTGAGACTCAAACAGATTATGACCCTTCATCAATCCCACAATCTTCTCAGTGAATCCTTGCATGGCAATCTGCAAAATTCATTCAACATCCCCTTTGAATAACCCACTTATACTTTATGCATAAAAATCAATTATTTTATAAAGAATTAAATAAAAGACCTTGAAGGGTTCATTGTCTTCTCTGAAGCTGATACCAGGAACATACTTCAACCAAACAGGAAACCCTCTGTAGATATCAAATAAAATACTTCCAGAATGAACCCCAAAACACAAATCAAACAAGCAAAACCAAAAATCTTGAACAAGGCGGAGACAAGCAAACAAACCCAAAATTCCACTCAGCACAAACATAAGGACCAATCCTTAGATGAGCATAGAGGCCAGCTTTATGGACTGTCTTCAAGAATCTGACTAAGTCATATCTTCCTTCAAAATTATACTGAAGAGGGCACAAAACAAGATCCATAATCACCCAAATGCAACAGTAGAAGAAATCACAATGACAGGTTTAGTAGATGAGTACATTGCCAGGAGAAGGTTCGTGAACATTCCAAAACACATAAGTATCTATCACATCAAGTCCTCCATCTTTGGCCTTCGTTATCAGATCTTCCCACATCTACAAAAAATCACCAAATAAATTCAGTCCCATTTTCATTTTCTGTAAAAAATCAAGGCAAGTAAGCAAAAAAAGAGAGATTAGAACTGCAATGTACTTCAGGGGTGCTTCTAGGGTAATGAATGGAGCCAGAAATGAGGATCCGCCTCTGCCCATTAATCATAATTGCTTTCCGGTCATAGCTAACACTGCTATGAATCACTTGATTCCCCAGAAACAAGAACACAGAGAGCATGAAAACCCATTTTGGGTTCTTCAAAAGCTTGCCCATTTCCTCTTCTTCTCTGTTGTTAAGCTATTTTCTGCAGCAGCAATGGAGTAATGGAAAAAGAGGAGAAATTGGGTTTTTGTGGCTAAGAAGCGGTTTGCGGTTGAATTTGGCAGTGTTCAGATGGCAAAACCTATTTGTTATTGTCTGCCTACACACTCCTCAGCTTCCTCTTCTTCTCCCTCTTTCTCACTGAGAAGGTTGGGAATTAATGGGGGGAATGCTCCTCCGTATATATTAGGCAAGTCCAGGATTTCACTGTTTTCTGTTTTACCCACCACCAACAATTACTGTGGCATAATTGCATAAGCAAATGAATAGTGCAGTGTAATTGTGAAGGAAACAGTTAAGATTTTACACCAATTTATGATTACTACTGTAGATTTGTTGCATTAGAAGGTACTGTATATTTGTTCAAGGGAATTTTGCACCAACGAGGGGAATCAAACACAGTTTCTAGTTTATAAAAGCAAAAAATATGTTACTTTCATAGAGATTAATGTTGCTCCAAATTTGTGTAGAACTATTGGAATTTGGAAGTGTATCAAATAAATTACAATAAACGGCTTCTTCTAATCTAATAATATTGTCATGTGTTATAAAAATCTTTTATTTTTATTTTTATTTTTATTTTTATTTTTATTTTTATTTTTATTATTATTATTAGAAGGATTGAAATCTTTATCATATTGAACATGTTTGCATGTGACAAACCCATAAAATAAACTTAAATGCAGTCAAAGATGGGATTGAGGAGGGTCATAAGCACGCGTTAACTGTTTTACAGAGATTTCTTGTTCTTATTGTGTAATTTTATTTTATTAACGGTGTTGCTTAATTATAGTGGTAGTCGGGAAAAAGAATACTGTACTATATATTTGTAGGGTCCTAAATCATAATGGACCATGGCCATGAGGCTGAGAAGGTCATTTTCTAAGAGGTACCAGAAGAATAAGTACTTCTGTAGCCATTTTCTTAATTCTGCACTTCTATTTGTATTGAATTAACATAATTATAAATTAAACATAAAATGAGATAGCTAAATTCCACAAATTGTTGTGAATAAGGCCCCGTTCGGATTAGATGATGAAAATGAGAGTTGAAGGTAGCTGAAGATGAAGGTAGCTGAAGTTGAAGGTAGCTGAAGTTGAAGTAGGTAGTTGAAGGAAGCTGAAGCTGAAGTTAGTAGTTGAAGTTGCTTTTCGGGTTGAAGTTGGAAAAATGGGTGTTCGGTAAAGATGAAAAAATGGTAGTTGAAGTTAGGTATTTTGGTATGTTAAATTACATAAAAGGGCATGAGTATTTGTAGATATTACAAATCACGTGCGAAATTTGCTGCCTCACGTGACTATGCTAGCTTATTCCTTCACATGAATTTCCCCCAATTTCTATTCCCCAGCTTCCCCAAAATTCTGAGCTCTCAGTTCTTGAAGCCGATGAACAACATCTTCACCTATCTTGCCATTCCAGGTTTGTACTCGATTTCTTTGCTTCATCAACCTTCATCTCCTTCGTTGAAGCTTCCTCAAACTTACTTCAATTTTTTGTTTCCCTTCACGAAGTGCTCGATAACAAGAATTGAAGAACTAGGTCGGTTTCTTTACAATCTTTACATTCCGAATCTGTTGGTAGAGGTAAGTTCTGTATTCTCATCTTAGTAATCTTGTTATTCAACAGAGGAGATAACAACCATTCTCAATCATTCTCATCTCCACTATCAGAATTGAAGAACAGAATTGAAGAACTAGAATGGTTGTTATTGAATTTCTCATCTTATTAGTAATCTGAAGAACATAATGGTTGTTATTAGTAATCTGATTCGGAATAACAGAAATTGATAGTGGAGTTATTAGAAATGGAGAACATTGAGAATGGTTGTTATTGAATTTCTGTTTTTCAATTTCTGTTATTCCGAATTTGTTGGTAATCTTGTTATTCAATTGTTGTTACTGGGTTTTGTTGACTGGGGAACATTGGGATGTTATTCAATTGTTGTTACTGGATTTTGTTGTAGGGTTGAAATTCATACTCGAGTTTTTGGTACTCGACTTTGTTTATCTTATACTTTGTGGTTGTAATTTTGGTTGAATTGTTATGTGTATTTATGTGCATCCATGTGCATCCATGTTACTGAATTGTTTGTGAGAGCATGAATTGATTTAAGACATGTTATGATGCCTTTGATTATTGAATTCCATTGTCTAAACAACAATCTTTTTGTGAAGTTAGATTGGAAAAATGGATGTTGAAAAACTTGATGGAAATGCAAGTGGAAAGACAAAAGGCAAAGGAAAGGGTAGAGGTAAGGATAAGGCTAAGGCCAAGTCCACCTCTGAACTAGAAGAGAAGAGAATTTTTAAATTCTCTGAAGAAGATCAATTGATGTTAATGCATATTTGTAAGGACTATCACGTGTCTCACGGGTATAATAACAGTTTTGCGTGGGAGGAGTTAGTTGTGACATTCGAGGAGAAGACTGGGAAGAAGATTAGTAAGCAAAGTTTAAAGAACAAGTTTGAACACATGAAAGAACTTTGGCGTGTTTGGTCGTTGTTACGTAATAGTGTGACCGGAGCGGGATGAGATCCAGTTATTGGCCAAGTTACTGCTTCTGAGGAATGGTGGGAAAAACATAGAACGGTGAGTTTTCAATCATTGTAATGCCTCTTCCATTGTCAACTTTCGTATTCAATTTTTTGACAATTAAATTGATACTTTGCAGCGAATGACAAGTTTCACCAGTTCAAAAAGAAGGGGGTTAATCCAGAGTTGAGTGAGCTATGAGATGACGTATTTTCAGTTATTTGTGCTAATGGAAGGTTTGTCATGTCACCGTCTATGGACAGCCCTATGCTTCTTCTTACAAATCCCTGTCTCGGCTATGATTCCCAAGTTAGTGGTGGTGTTGTTGATGATGTGAATGAGTGTGGAAATGATGTGCACTGTTTCAGTGATGATAGCATTGATCGATGTATTACGAAAGAAAGTGGTTTAGATTGTCCAAGCTTAAGGAATGTTGTAAATGGTTTAGATGATGACATGCCTCTTCATCCATTTCTAGATCGTGTTTGTGATGCGATAAATAAACCTAGCCAGGGAAACCCTCAAACCGGTGCTAAACAAGGTTCAAGAGTAGCTACTTCAAACCAAACCCGATCTGAACCAACTCTTTTACCCGAATCAATGACAAAGAAAAGGAAAAAACCTTCAGCCAACACATCTGCTTATACCAACACATTGGCTAGTGTGGGAGAGCAAACTCAGAGGTTATATACTCTTATGGAGGGTGATTTTGAAAGTAGTTCAAGGTCGGAAAATCTATATTCCTTTCAGCGGTGCATGGATTTGTTAGTTCAAATGAGTAAGGATGCGACTCTGGATTTTGCAGTCGACAATGTGATGTTTTGTTTTGCTTGTAGTAAGCTTTCGAACGAAGCATCAAGAGAGGTGTTCATCTGTATTCCCAACAATTCTTTGCGACTAGCTTGGCTGAAGTATGAGTTCGAAGCAAGATCGAAATGATGTTATGTGTTGAGTTTGCCTTGATGAGCTTTGTCTTTCTGTGACTGACAAACTGTTATTTGCATGAGTGAAAAACTGTTGTTTTTTTTTAAAATTGATGTTGTTGTTTGTAATGAATTTATGTTTGTACTTTGGGTAATGATGTATTGTGATTTGTATCACAGATTTTCCCATGTCCTTGTTTTCAATTAGTTGGATTCTGTTTTTAACAGATTCATCTCCTGTTTCGTTTATATGTTCAGTTATGGCTTTCGCTTGAACAAACGTGACTGCATATTGCAATGGCTCGAGGATTACGGGTTCGAGGACGATTGACAAGAGCTCAGCGTCTAAGGAGATATGGAGTTATCTTGCATCTACTACTGGCAAGCCATGCTCGTCTTTGTACTGCTTACTTTGTTAGGTATATGCTAAAAGTTCCTTGTTATAATTCCAAGTTGACTGGCTAGATGTGGATGAGGCAGTGTCTGGATTCTGAATCAGAAGTGAGATGCGTTAATGCATTCCGAATGGAAAG
Source organism: Oxyria digyna (assembly GCA_029168935.1). Lineage (NCBI taxonomy): Eukaryota > Viridiplantae > Streptophyta > Magnoliopsida > Caryophyllales > Polygonaceae > Oxyria > Oxyria digyna. Next base: position 19,551,499 of record JAPVLV010000010.1, on the reverse strand, counting down.
ACATGTCCTACACAATCTATGTGATGCACTCCAAAATACGTACGGACTCTCACCTTCTCGGCAAATGTCAGTGTTGGAAAAAGTTGGAATATTCCTTTACACAATTGCGGTGGGGATATCAAATAGAGATGCGTGTGAGCGTTTCCAGCGATCGGGAGACACAATTAGCAGGGTGTTTCACCAAGTGTTGGATGCTTTGGTTGGGAGAAACCTTGGTTCTGGAGGGCTAGTCAAACAACTTTTGAGACCCCGTGATCCAACTTTTGCAAACGTTCCTTCCAGAGTCGTAAATGAACCTCGCTATAGGGTATTTAAGGTAAACGTTTTATGCAAGTCATAATTATTTTTAAACATGGTTTATGTATATAGTCCGTATAGTATCTGACTAACTGTTTAACATAGGGCTTTGGGGCAATTGATGCGGTTCATGTGGAATGTGTAGTCCCAAAGGACGAACAAATGACTTTTAGATGTAGGAAAGGATTCACATCAATCAATGTAATGGCGGTGTGCGACTTTGACATGTACTTTACATTCATATCTGTTGGGTGGGAAGGAAGTGCTCATGATGCTCGAGTGTTCGACCACGCCTTACATGAAGCTCGTATGAATTTCCCACATCCTCCAACTGGTAACTATTTCTGATATATACATATGTAATGTATTTCAATCTCTTTACTCATGTAAGGATATATATTATAGGTCGTTACTACTTGTGTGACAAGGGCTACCCGGATAGGAAAGGTTACTTGATGCCATATATGAAAACTAAATATCACCAATCCCAGTTCATCAAACACATTCCAGAGAACCATAAGGAAGCATTTAATCGTATTCATTCGTCATTGAGGACAACCATTGAAAGATGCTTTGGAATTTTGAAGAAACGATGGAAGATTTTGAAGGGTATGCCTTCATATCCACTATCCACTCAAGTTGACATTATATGTGCATGTTTTGCTTTAAGCAACTTCATACTAGAACACAAGCATTACAACTCTGTCCCAGACGAAGATGATGAAGACGAGGATAACGCCAATAAGAAGTTCACCGATGAAGATGACGAAGAGGATAACGATCCAAACTCGGCAATGGGCGGTATCCGAGATAAGATAGCAACACACATTTGGAAGTACAAAAGTATGTTTCTAGCTAGTCTTTGAACTTAGGTAAACTTTAAGCACATGCCATGGGTACATATATATATGTACTAACCGGTAGATATTTTTTGTGTTTTGAGCTCTTGGTGACATGAATGTGTGGCAATCTTTTTTGGGTAGGCCCTAATGCTTTGACGTTGTTTTAACGTCTTTAGCTGTAGCTTTGGATTATATTGAATTGCAAGAAGTCAACATTTGGTTTGATATTGTCCTGGTTTGATATTGAATTGCAAGAAGTCAACGCTTGGTTTGATATTGACCACCTGTGAGATCGATCTGTGTTTATACACAGTTCTACTTCAAAACCTTGAAAGAACCCTAGGTGGATTCCTTGGGTTAGTTCGAGTCAAGAGAGTCTTTCTAAAAGACGCCACTTGCTTATCGTGTCCGAGTCAAGCTAGTCTACCTAGATCGACGACTGAGTCAAGGTAGATAACACTTGTCGAAGGCCAAGGTTCGATCGATCGTCTGCCACAATGATCTATCGAAGCCATCTCCATATCGAGTTCCTCAACATCCACCCCCAAGAGAACGTTTTCAGCCTCATATATTCGATCATGTAGATTCGTCTGCCATCAGTGGTCGTCGACCTGGACGCGATACTCATCAAAAAGTTAGAGAAGCGAAGAAAAAAGATCCCATAGTTCCAAAACCAAGGAGGAAGAAGAATAGACAAGAATCTCCTCCTCGTCGTTTAGAGTTTTCTGATGAGAGGCAACAACAACAGCAACAACAACAACAAGGTTTTTCTGATCGAAGCTTCATGCCCCAGGGCTCCCCTCATTATTTTCCTGGCACCCCCATTATGGTCTCAGAAGTCTCGGGCTATCCTCTTTTGCATCCACACCAAACACAGTTCCCGGGCTATCATCATGAGCCTCCACAACAAACACAGTACCCGGGCTATCCTGCTGTGCCTCCACAACAAGAGCAATCATTTGTGGAGATGATGAGAGTGGTTACTGGTTCTCATAACTTTGAGAACCCTCAGTTGGGTGGTGACCGCTACGCACTAACGGTTGCTTCTAGCAGTGCGGGGCCATCAGCCGGGGGTGCAAATGCTGATTCTGATTCTGATTATGAGCATGAGGAAGAGGGTGAGGAAGAGGAAGAGGATCAGACACATGAGAATGTTCATGAAGAACATCAAGAAGAGGGAGAGCAAGAGGAAGAGGAAGAGGAACAACCCAGACGACAACCTCCGGTCAAAGAAGTATACGTCTCTCACTTAAAGGAGGGTACTCCCGGAGGTCCACAAATTCCGGAGCTGCTCATAAGCTTTCCCGCTCATACAGCCTTTTTTGTGCAAAAAGGAAAGATATGTAATTAGAATTTGGTTTTTAGATTCAATACTTATCATAACTAAATTAATATGAATTTAATGTTAGGATAAATGGTTGAAAAAAATACATTTAGTTCATTATTTGATTATATGAAAGATGAAGTATGTTTATTTTTATGTATGTATGACCACTTTGTGTTGTGATATTAAATTTGTTAATGTATGAATTGCTTTGATTAAATTGATGGATTATTTGTTGAACTATTTGTAGTTTTGTTGAAAATTTGGTTAAGGTGTTCTGTCCAGAATGCAGAAACTGGTTTCTGGAAATTATGTGAAATGAAATTCCACGCGCGACGCATGGATTGTATCCACATGTCACGCATGGTTTTGTTCCACGCGTGGCACATGGTTTATGTCCACACGTCACGTGTGGAATTTCATTTCACAGAATGTCCAGTTTCTGCATTCTGGTTGACAGAACGAGTGAAAATGCAGTTTCTGGAAAATATTTATGCGTTATTGAAATGATTTGTGTTACGTAATCAATTTACAGGAGAGAGGCGTACTCCCTCACCAGACCAGACAATCACAGCTGAAAGATTGGGAACTTAATGGTGACGAGGCATGGGGTCATCATGCACTTGCAACCCAACTGACTCATCTCATGACTTTGATGTACGATGAGATTGATTATCCGCTCATATGCGCCTTTATTGAAAGGTGGCATCCCGAAACCAACAGCTTCCACATGCCATTTTCGGAGATGACGGTGACGTTGCTCGACATCAAGAAGCTGATGTTGCTTCCTATTCACGGGAATCCTATGGTGACCGACCCCAGCGACGCTACAATCGGGAGAAATACCAACAAGAACTTTTTTGGTGAAAAGGGACGAAGTAATTTTCATCTTGAACCTGGAATACTCGAAAGCTATTGGATTAGTGCGAAAACTTTTAAGAAGCACATTGATAGCCTAGATGATCCTCAAGTACATGAGATGGGCTATATATTTCACTTGTTGGCTTCCACAATCTTCACAGACAACTCACAACAAAGACTCCCTGTGAGATTTGGTTCAAGAGGCAAGAAATATGTCATGGGGATCTGCGGCGCTAGCATATTTCTATCGCCAAATGGGCATATGTACACGCCAAAAATGTAACTTGATGTCATTTTGTTTCACTCTCCTTCAAGTAAGTATTTAATTATTTAGGAACTACTTTTTTTAGCAACCCTAACTTATTTCTATGGTTTTAATGCTAACTATATTTTTTGGATTTTAGGCTTGGATATAAACGTACTTCCCATCCTTCGCAAAGGATGTTCCTTACAATCGTGAATGGACAGCTGATCATCCTTATGCGTTTCGGTTTCAACCAGAGGGAGTGTTGCCAAACTACGACCCTGAAGTACGAAACTACAGAGCTGAACTAGATGCAATAAGGGCGGATCAGGTATTTGTGTTGCATTTTATGTCATTTTGTTTACATTTTTGTGCCTCTGTTTTGGTGCCTCTGTTTTGTGCAATTCCATACGTCACATATGGACTGATTCCATGCGTCACGCATGGATTGATTCCATATGTGACGTATGGAATTGCACAAAACTGAGGCATGGTTCTAGGATTTTTTGTAATACACGACGTTGATATCTTTTTTAGGTTAATTGGAACCCGTATGGTGACATCGACTACAATGATCCTGCCTATGCTCCGGCTCTTTTTTTCAGGGTGCTGAACTGCATGGACATAACTGAGCCCCACCATCCCGATAGGTCGCCTAGGCAGTTTGGTAGGGTGCAGAGGATTCTGAGGCCTCCAATTACACCCCTGAAAGCCCATAGGAGCATCATTGCTAGGTCATATGTGGTGAATTATGATAGAATGGCGTGGAGTTGGGAGGGGATGGATATCCACAGGGTCAGCCTTGAGGAGATGGGACCACCTGCGGATCCAGCTTGGCAAGATGCTCCAGAGTATGTTGGGTGGTACATCCCCTGGACTCATCGGTTTCTGATACCCGACAGACACACTAGCTTGGAAGCACATCAGGTAATACATTTTTCTTTAAGTTTGATTTAACGTAAACATTATGCAAATAGCTGATTTCAATTTTTTGATTTTATTTGTAGGTTTTTGACAGGGTCTACGATACCTTGTCGCCATATACAACCATGCGTGATCCCTATGATGTTTCCTCGATGCATGGAGCCATAAACGAGGTCCTTCATGATATTGAGCCGTGGAGAAGTGTGTATCAACAACATCAGTGGTGATCTTGTTGGATTGGGTTGGATTGTTTTTGTTGAACTGTTTATTTTCGGATTTTCAGGATTGTCGGTTTTTCATAAGGATTGTTTGCTATGACGTTGTTGGATTGATGTTGTTGGATTTTTTGTTAAGGTTGGTTTGTGTTTGAACTTTTCAATTCTGATTAGCGTTGTTGAATTTGTTACATTTTAATTTTTAGGGTGCACAAGACATAAATCGGCATTCTGTATGGAATATGAATAACCATGCGTCACGCATGGAGTCAATCTATGTGTCACGCACGGATTAGTTCCACACGTGACGTGTGGAATGCAACCATACGTGACGCATGGAATGCCAAACCTAGTTTCACTTCGCCTATAAATTCACTGCCTCAGCATACCATTTCCACTCATTCAGCTCTCATTTTCTTAGTTTCAAGATGACACTGAGTATCCACTTCTTCCAAAGACAGCGTACTCCAAAAAGGATGAAAAGACACGAACTGTATTGGCATTTGTTTCTTCAAACAACTCTCAAGGTCATGGACACACAGCATCCCGTCTCTGACCTTGATTGCACAATCGCAATATTGTGGATTGTAGATGCCTTGTACACCTTTGTCGTATTCTTTAATTAAGATCTCCATTGCCTTGTACGAAACTTTGCACTTCAAATGTACAAACAAAGATGTTTGGTGAACAAGTGTATACGTCTTTGTTAGACTCTCGTTAAATGAACCCAATATCTCATTTAGCTGGTTTGCTGCCATGTAACTGTATTCCTGAAACACTGTGTCGAGCCTACCTTGTCCTCCACTCAAATATGACTTCAAACAGGAATGTGCTCCTTTCACTCTGCATTTTTATTAAGGTGTTCAAAATCTAGCACAGATGGGAGGCATAGATGGGAGCTCAGGGACAACATGTTCTGTAAAATGCACATTTATACGTCACGCATGGATGTGCGCCATGCGTGACGCATGGTTGCAATCCATGCGTGACGCATGGTTGCAATCCATGCGTCACATGTGGAACCATTCCATATGTGATGTGTAAATGTGCAGTTTACAGAAACTTTGAAATTTCAACGCTGTTTACTGAATAAAGTTGTGTAAGTGCAATTATAGATAAATTACCTGTTTGTCGTGTTGCTTCAAAGAGTAAAGACGTCATCCGTCCATGCCGACACACATCTTTCTTTGAAAGGACCAAGCCAATTGTCTCTAACATATTGTAGTACGGGTATATGCGCATTCCAAGCTCTCTCTATAGTATCCAACTTTTTTTCATATCCTTCTACGGTGGTTTCCTCGAACAAGTTGTAATAGTCGTTGGATAAGTTTTTTCCCTTTGCTTTCGATCCCATTTCGTGCGAAGCTTTGGCCTCTATGTTTTTCCTTATATGTCGTCTACATAGAAGAAACTTTGCATTTGGAAAAAGAAGATCTGTTGCACTCATTAAAGCTTGTTCACGGTCGGTGACAATGCAAGTCGGCGTTGCTCCAATTCTTCTATACATCTCTTGAAGTTGTTGCATAGCCCACAAATAATGCTCTTTAGTCTCGCCCTCAAGAAATGCCCCACAAACTACAAAGTTCCTCCATGTAGAAGTGATTCCAACAATCTCGAAAAATGGCATTTTGTACCTATAAAGAGATAATTTGAAATAATATTATTGCAATGTTATGGAAAATCATATGTAATGGTCAATAATCACACAAAACTTACTTGACTGTGGCATATGTGGAGTCCATTATAAGAACATAGGGAAATGCTTTTAGGAGCTTCATTGATTCCGGAGACGCAAAGAACATATCACCAATCATAGACGCATCATCCTTGCTTGTCCTATACTCCATGAAATAGTCGTTATATTTGCATTTGTAGAAAAACTCTTGGATAACAGTTCTTCCTTCCCTGTTTTCGATCCTCGTCTTGGCCATCAAATTGTAAACTTGTTTTTTTTTTTGTAAGGTTCTTGGGAGACTTGTTGAGCATAGTGAATATCTCATTTGGTTTACAATGAGCCCTAGTCATTTCAACTACAGTACACACTTCATCAGGCGTCAATCTGCCTGCAAACGCATTCCCGAACAAGCTACTGCCAATAGGATGGTTGTGGGTACCTAACATTACAGTAAGTATTCAAGCCCCTCTATGCTCCTCTCAAAGCTTTAATTCGAACCAACATCTACATTTCTTCGTCTTGAAGTTTTTCCTCACTCCCTTAGCTTTTGAGTAATTCACTCGTCCTCTATCACAGATAAGCTGAAGTTTTCCTGATTTTGTTGCAGTTGGTGCTCTACTCCTTCCATGGACTATGCAGAAGTTGTTGTCTTGTGCAATCTTTACGGCCCAACTCACTCCCACTTGTCTAGAGGCGAATACAAAGTCATTTGCAAACAACTCTGAGTAATCAACAGAGACATAATGTTCTTCTTGTACTTCAATATCAAATTGTGGTGCAGTACGCAAAGGAAGAAACACATTTAAGCTACTTGTGTCTGAAAGTGGCCTCACCAAATGCGAAGGCCATTGCGACAAACCGTAACCGGTTCCAAAAGATCCAGTGTTGATATCACCAAACTGTGATTGCGGTTGTTCCCATGTTGTTGTATATTCAATGCCCAAATCAAACAAAGGTATGTAGTTGATGTATGATGGAGGTGGTGGGTACTCATTAAGAGTTATGTTGTCTAATCCAGTAAACACAGAGAAGTTCATCTATGCACAAACACACAGATAACAAACCAGTTAAGCTTCTGTATGGCAAATCCACATGTCATGTATGCCTCAATTCCATGCGTGACGCATGGTTCCAACCCATACGTGACGCACGATTACGTCCAATACGTGACGTGTGGAAATACAACACGCAGTTTCATTCATCTTTTGTCATGGTTCGTATGATTCTGTTAACCACACTATGTTTCATTAACATTTCAAACATCATACATCATAAATTCTCAAGTCAACATCTTTTGTCATACAACTAATACCTTTAACATGTGAAGTCCATAAAACCCAACAAGTCAAATCCCTAAAACAAGTCAACACCTTAAAAACTAATATTATAATACTTTTCAAACATCATAATCACTAAAGTAAACAAAAATTCACAAATCAACATCTTTAGTCATACAACTAATACCTTGAACATGTGAAATCCATTAAACCTAACTAAATCAAACCCTAAAAGAAGTCAACACCTTAAAAATTAATATTATGAACAAGAAATGTTATCTTATTAAGATTGTAACTTGAAAATGGTGCTTCTCCACCTCTTTCATTGGTGCATTCCTCTTCATTCTCCATATAGAAAGAGCTTTTTTGGGATAAAATGGTGTGTTTTGCTCTCAAGAATGTTCAACAATGGAGTTAAAAGGGTTTTGACATTTGAAATATGGAAAGAAAGGAAGATAATAGGGGTTAATGTAGGTGTTACAGAAATGGTTAAAAAATTAATGGAGTTATTACAGTAGGTGAGACAAGACGTTCCTGCAGGCATGAGTTCTGAAAAGAAAATCTGTGCGTCACGCATGGTTGCCATCCACACGTGACGTGTGGTTCTCAACCAAGTGTGACGCATGGTTCTCAACCATGCGTGACGTGTCAAATGGAACATGATCCCTTTGATTCTTAGTAACACTTATGTGTATATGATTTTCAAACAAAATAAAATTACATATTGTCAAAGGTTACATTTAAGCCACGTAAGAAGTCCAAACAAAGGATATGCTACTTTACAAGTTAGTAGTTGTTATTGGGAGTTACCCACATGGTTAAATATCCCTAATAGGCATTGAAAACGGGTTTCATTCCATTCGGACATCGTTTGATTGTCGTTTCGCCAAATTGGGCCTTAAGTCCATTTAAGGCTTTTTTAGGCCTTTTAGCGTTTACGTGCCTCATTTCGTGTGAGCGAGACCTTGTTGATACTTAATATCCGTAATAAGAGTAAGTTGTATAGTATTTTCAACAATAATCAACGTCAATGTTGTAGAATATACATATTGCGACAAGTTAGAGAGTTACGACTAGTATGTTTTTTACAAACGAGGCGGTACTTTAAAAGTTAGAAGTTGTGATTGGGAGTTATCCACATGGTTAAATATCCTTAATAGTCATTGAAAACAAGTTTCATTCCATTCGGACATCGTTCGAGGGTCGTTTGGCTTATTTGGGCCTTAAGTCCATTAAGGCCTTTGTAGGCCTTTTAGCGTTTACGCATAGTTTCGAGTCCCGTTTTCAATGTGTGAGACCTTATTGGGACTTTATATGTCTTATAACACATTTGTGTATAAATTTTTCAAACATACGATAACATCAATGTTGCGACCATATATATTGCAACAAGTTAAGCTTGTGATGAGTAGTTTGATGTTTTACAAAGAGGGTGTTACTCTAAAAGCAAAAGGTTTTGATGCAAAGTTACCTACATGGTTAAATATCTTTAATAAGCATTGTAAACAAGTTTCATTCCAAACCGATGAAGTTTCGACGACGTTATGGCGAATTGTGGTTTTAAAGCCTTTAAAAACAACACGACAAATGAATTATTTTGCGTGACATAACTACAAATACATTGAATACATTGACATGGATCACATAAGTAAAAAAACACATATGAAATTCCACACGTCAAGCATGGTTGAAGACCATACGTGACGTATGGATGCGTTCCATGCGTGACGCATGGTTGTATGTTGCAAAAACTTATTGTTATATTAGAATGCTTATTTTGTTGTTATGTTGACAAATGTTGAACCTTATTATATTTCAAATTTTATATGGTGCGTCATACATATTGCGGTCTCGTTCGGTTTTCAAACTAGGTTTCACTTCCAAAGGAAGAAATCTGAATTTCAAGTTACACACATGATCAAATAGACATTATAAGGATTGAAACAAAGTTTCATTCCATTTCGATAAAGTTTCGACGACGTTTTTGCCGAATTGGGCTTTATCGCCTTAAAAAAGACACTAAAAATGTGTTATTTTTCACACTTAACTACAAATACATTCAATACATTGAATATGTGTAGATCTATATATGCAAATCCACACGTGACACATGGTTATTATCCATGCGTCACGTGTGAAACCATTCCATGCGTTTTCTGGAGTGGGCAATCCGTGCGTGACGCATGGATTATAACCATACGTCACGCACGGATTGCCTGGGCGGTAAATAGCAATACGCATGGGCGGTAAATAGAAAGTATGTATATGGTACGTTCTTTAGTGATATGTGTCTATTTTGTGTGTGGTTGGTGTGGTCCATTCACCATTGTAGTGTACAACTTTACATGTGAATTGAAGCTTTCCCAACAAAATTAACCCTACAATTATATACTCCTTCTATCATCCACTCTTTTGTTTCTTCCCACAATCACAACAATCTTTACTTTATTTTTTCAACTACTCCGTACCATTTTGATGCCCATCTTCAGAAACTAACGGTAAGTCCGTACCCTGGTATTATTATTCGTTCAAAGGAGACAAAGGAATCCGATACAATATAATGGAGAATCTCATGCTCATCAAGAGTGAAACACTTCTTAGTTATACCAGCATTGTTATATGACGCATTATAAGATGATGATTTTGCGGTAGATGTGTAGCTCTTGTGGATAAGATTTGAAATGATGTCATTTGGGAGAAGGTTGGAGTGACCGATATTGAAGACAAATTGTGTAAAACATGTTCTAATGGTTTGACGTGTACACAAAATAGACAACTCGACTCGCTAGTTCGTAGATGTGAAGGGATAAGTTTTGGAGAGTTGCATCGAGATAGTCGCGCACCTTGACAGAAGTTATAACTCAGACCATTAATATATGGAAGTATAAGATTAAGATTGTCAAAATGTAAGGAGATGAATTTTTGAGCTTGATTTAGGAGTAAGTACTTGTTTTAGCCTCAGACTTTTTTCTTGGATTTTTAAAACACGTTATCTCAATATGATTATCGAATATGGTCAGAGAATGGATGCACTCATTTAGGCTTATTATAATAGAAATATAATGGATTGATTGTTGTTGGTATATGTCTACTTGTTAACTGAAGAGAATGAGTAATCTTTTTGAAGATAGATAGAACAATACTAATTAACTCAACGGTCTAAATGTCCACTAAATTAAGTAAATTGGAGACCATATAATGTCTGCTTAATAAACATTGTAGTAATTAACTTTTTGATCTACCAACTAAGTCAACAAATGATGATTAGAAAGTGCGTTTCTTAGGAATGTTAATAGCTGATTAACAAAAAAGTAAATTTTAGGGACAAAAGTTTTTTCCTAATTTTTTATGTTTAGTTGTTGGAGCTCTCAGCGGCGCGAAACAAGATTGAAGCTTCCCAAACAATGCCATAGATTATGGGCACCTAATTTGCACTTTGAGATTTGACAATCTGCTTTCATTTTGCTACCAAATTACTCCGCAAATTAAGGCACTGTTTGGCAGTTTTATATGTCCCACCTCCCATAATACTGTACTTCTTAACAAAACAAAACCCACTTCTCCCCCCTCTATTGGAGTACTAACCTTCTTCATTTTTCTCTCCCTTAATTTCTTCATCTTTATACTTTAATGAGAGACAATATAATTGAAGTAACTTGTTTAACAGACAACTTAATGGATAATATTAATTAAAATAAAAACATCAATGACAATTGGCAACAAAGTGAGTGGGATTAATTAGTTGAGTTTGTAACGGCTACCTCAAATTGAGAAAAGGATACATACAAATTGTAATATTCCGTTGACAAGGAGATAAAGAGAAGGACAAAACTCCTCGTCATTTTGTCATGTCATTATGCACACCTAACGTCTACAAATGGTTGAACCAAATTAAGCCAAACAAACAACTGATGAAGAAAGCCCCAAAAAATAGTACATCGAAAGGCTTGGATATGAAATTAAAATCAACATAGCAACAAATATCACAAATGTTATGAACGTTGAGCTTCTCATTAATCTAAGTGAAATGATGTTACGAACAAAATAATTTGAGCTTCTCATTAATCTAAGTGAAATGATGTTTGATCAAGTTTTGACTCTGATTCTTCATGAATAATAAGATGTTCTCTACCTCATTTGAAATGGAAAAAAGCTACAAGTGTTTTAGATTAATTTGTCTAATCATCTACTGATTGCATTGTCTTATCTCACTCCAGATTTGGTGTAACCTGAGTACTTCTTACAAAGGTCGAATTGCATATCCGAGTTCTCAATTTAATCAACAACATCCTTTTTTATAACACGAAAGACATTAGAGAATTTTGAACCAAATAGTAGAAAGAGACAAAAAAGTCAATGATCTAAACCTAGATATTGTAACGGATCGTAATCGGATCGACGGAGTATTAGTGCGATTAGAGAGGAGCGGAGCTTAACGGCATATGTCTGGGGCATCTTCAAGATATGAAAAATATTCTCTTAGAGATTTTCTATTTTTCATAGTCAAAAGCTAAATATAGCAATCCAAATAACATTCCATATAACATTTTTGATGATGTGTCAAAAAGGTATTGGATTTATTTAATAAATAAAATTAATATAGAAAGACAATTGTGAAAATTAGTCTAAGAAAAAACAAATTTTAACATTTGTTATTGGTGTTGTCTTCCTTGGTAAAAATAGTATTTGCTAAAAAGTACTATTTTAACTTGGTATAATCTTAGGTGGCATGATATTTTTACCTCTCCATATCCTTAGACATTACCCAAAACAGTAACAATAATGATATATTTAGGTAAAATGGTCGTGATCAAACAAACTAAGCAAGAAAATAACTTGCTAGCTAAATTGGGATATACTTTATCTTGAATAGGATGTGGTGATGTTAATGTAGGAACCTATATTTTTACAACATATAATTTGTATAAAATACAATAAATAAAACAGAATTAAGGAAAGAATTAGTCGATCGAACCACTATCGAGACGAGAATGGTTGAACTTGAACGGAGTCGAGATTATAATCTCTATCCTTAATTCTGAAAACGCCCCGTAATGTGACGGTTACCGGCGTTTCGAATCCCAGGATAAAACCGCTAACGCTTCTGGTTTGTACAACTCAAGACAAGAAGCCAACGAACGCTAGACTGTGTGTACTCTCAGACCCGAACAAGAGAAGAGAGAGAAGTGATAGAGACTCGTAAAACGTGGGAGAGAGCAGAATGAGATGATATTGAGTGTGTTGAAATGAGGAGGAGAAGGCTCCCTTTTATAGCCTTTCAAGGAGGATCCCGGTTTAATGCAGCCCATTAAAACCGAATCTTTGACCAACTGAATTGGAAGATCAACCTATTCAAAACTAAATCAAAAGTTTGATATGGTAATATTTGACCAATTTAAACCTCCACATTTTTCCACTTAGTGCAATTCAAGTAAGCCACTTTGGACCTCCATTTCTCATTCAAACGGAACCCGAATTATACGTATGAGCATACTGCGAAATAGTGCTCGCGGAGACGAAGCCAACACTCCCATAATCCGACACCAACAGTGTCCGGAAAATTCGGTTCCAACAATCCCCCACATGAATAGAAATGACTCTAAACACGTGAAAAACGAGTCGACAGAAAGACTTTTGAGAGTACGGTCGAAGAATCACTACATTTGGGCTGGTAGCATTTTTTCAGCCTTGAACAACCCATAGTGAGTAGCCATCGGATTTACTCGACCAGGTAGTGAACGAGATGTCTTGAACCACCCGGACTTTGATGTAAACCTAGACAACGACTATCACACAGTTTCATCTTCTCACATAACTAGGTTATCTGATTGTGTTCATTTTGGCCTTGAACATCCCTGGTTATTCATGAGTGAGCTTAGAGAATTCAGCCTTGGTTAATTCTCCTAGAAACGGCCTCATTTCACACTCATAAGGTGATTTTACCATAAGTAGTATACCATTATACTTTACTTTGATTTTCAAACCTTATGGAATCATTAAAAGCCAACACTTTATGACTTAACCTATAGTTTACCAACGCACTTTTATCATCCTAGGAACTGGGAGAAGATGTTAATCTCCAAGTGCTCTTTAGATTTAGCTTGATTTCGTTGTCCCTTTGAACTTACATCTTGGGATCTCCAATCACGTAAGTAGGGTTACCATCAAACTTCATCTTATGTCATAGGCTTTAAACCCATTCCTCTTGATGATTTTACAACTTTCTCTCAAGACAAACCTTTAGTAAACAGATCCGCTAGGTTATCAGCCGATCGGATATAATCAACATTGATCAATCCGTTTGAGAGAAATTGTCTTATGGTTTTGTGTCGTCTTCTAATATGACGAGATTTACCATTATACATTGAACTTAGTGCCCGAGCTATTGCGGATTGTCTATCCCAATGGAGACTCATAGCAGGCACCGGTTTTTCCCACATTGGTATATCCTCCAGAAAGTTTTGAAGCCATTCTGCTTCTTCTGCTGCTTTGTCCAAGGCAATGAATTCAGATTCCATGGTGGATCTAGCCAGTAGAGTTTGTTTGGAGGATTTCCAGGATATAGCCGCACCACCTAGAGTAAAAACATACCCGCTTGTGGATTTTGAGTTTTTGGAGTCTGATATCCAATTAGCATCACTATAGCCTTCCATCACTGCTGGATATCGTCCATAGTGTACTCCATAATTTCGAGTATATCGCAAGTAGTTCAATACCCTTGTTATGCCTTTCCAGTGACCATGTCCTGGATTACTAGTGTAACGACTTAAAACGTTCACCGCATGTGCTAAATCTGGTCTTGTACAATTTGTTAAGTACATTAGACTTCCAATCGCTCGTGCATACTCTACTTGAGATATTCCATCACCCGAGTTTTTCTTTAAGTCAAGGTGAGGGTCCACGGGACTCTTTGCATTACCGCTTGAGTATTTCTTGAAACGTTCAAGTACTTTATCAGCGTAATGATCTTGAGTTAAAATGATTCCTTCATAATGTCTTATGACTTTTATTCCTAGAATCACATCCGCTAGTCCCAAGTCTTTCATGTCAAACTTCCCACTACGCATGTTCTTAGTTTGTTGGATCATATCTTTGTTACTACCAATAATGAGCATGTCATCAACGTATAGGCACAACAAGATATATCATTTTGGCGTTGTTTTGACATAAATACATTTGTCACATTCATTTATATTGAAACCATTTGACATCATAACACTGACAAATTTCTCATGTCATTGTTTAGGTGCTTGTTTTAATCCATATAAAGATTTCACAAGTCTACACACTTTGTGTTCCTGTCCAGGCACAACATACCCCTCGGGTTGTTTCATATAAATTTCCTCTTCTAACTCTCCGTTTAGAAAGGCCGTTTTTACATCCATTTGATATATTTCTAGATTACGTAGATCCGCAATCGCTATTAGTACTTGAATAGAAGTAATTCTCGTTACCGACGAATAAGTATCAAAGAAATCTAGACCTTCTTTTTGTCTAAATCCTTGTACTACAATCCTTGCCTTGTACTTCTCTATTGAGCCATCGGTTTTCAACTTCCGTTTGAAAATCCATTTACATCCCAGCGCATTTGTTCCTGGGGGTAAATCAGCTAACTCCCATGTATGATTTTGCATAATGGAGTCCATTTCACTTTTGACCGCTTCCTTCCATGAAGGTGCGTCTGACATTGACATGGCTTCTTTAAACGTCCGTGGTTCGTTTTCTAGAAGAAACGCCATTGTGAAGTCTGAGCCAAATGATTTTTCCTTTCGAGCTCTCTTGCTCCGTCTAGGTTCATCATTTTCTTCTTCTGTTTCTTGGACAAAAGTACTCACTATTTCCATAGAAATACTTGCTTCTTGCATAGTTGTGCTTGCTTCTTGAGCATATTTCGTTTGCATCTCGTTGTTCACGAGTCCTTTTGGGATATTCTTTATCCTTGCAAGGAAACACATTTTCAAAGAAAGATGCATTTCTTGACTCCATTATTGTATTAGCAGGTATATCCGGTATATCTGACTTGTATACCAAGAAACATTATGCACTACTATTATGTGCATACCCGATGAAAATACAATCAACGGTTTTTGGTCCAATTGAGACCTTTTTAGGAGGTGGTACTGCTACTTTTGCTAGGCACCCCCACACTTTGAGGTATTTGTACGAAGGTACGCTACCTTTCCACAACTCGTAAGGCGTCTTTCCAGTCACCTTATGTGGTACTTTGTTGAGAATGTAATTTGAGGTAAGCAACGCTTCCCCCCACATGTTTTGGGCTAACCGAGATTCTTGCAACATTGCATTCATCATTTCCTTAAGAGTTCGGTTCTTTCGTTCCGCTACTCCGTTGGATTCTGGCGAATAAGGAGCGGTAGTTTGGTGAACAATGCCATGTTCTCTACAGAACGCATTAAAAGGTTCACTATACTCACCTCCTCTATCACTTCTTACGATTTTAATCGTTTTACTAAGTTGGTTCTCAACTTCCAACTTGTACTCTTTGAACTTTTCTAAAGCTTCATCTTTGCTACGTAACAAGTATGCATAACAATATCTTGTGCAATCATCTATGAAGGTCACAAAATACTTTTTACCTCCTCTAGTTTGTACAAATTTTAAATCACATAATTCATTGTGAATTAATTCTAGAGGTTCGGTTGTCCTCTCTACATCCGCATCATCCAGAGATACGATCGGCTTATCCTTTTTCAGATATTTTTTCCAGATTCAACGTGCTCAGGAAGAAATGCATCTTCTGAGACCATATCCTGAATCCCTTCCCGTCAAACTTATCGGGCAGAACTCCAACATGAAATGCACTTGGCATACTAGCCATGTACGACCTTTCCGGTACCCTCACATGGGTCATTTGAACATCTGACAAGTTCAACGGATGGCTTGTTTGAGAAAGTCCAACCGGTTTCGGTACGACCTGAGTCTGGTTTTCGACTGAAGTCTGGTCGTCGACCAGAGTCGTTTCAGGGTTTTGAACCTGATTCTGATCCAGAGTCACAGGTGGCAGACCATCTCCAAAGTGAATTTGGAGTATCGACTCACCACTCTTAGTAGTAGCGGTAGCATCCACAACATTGTCGTTGGTCATGTTTCAAAACTTATATTTTGAAAACATGTTCATGCCTATTAATCTACTAATAGATTATGAACATGCTAATAAAATTTATCATACCAAACTGAATTTGAAACTTCTTCACTCACCCTAATAGGGAGCATGTTCACAAGTGGCAGACCATCCCCAAACTGAATTTGGGGTGTCGACTCACTTGTTTTCTCAATTAGGACACCATCGGGAATGAACCCGTTATCACCAACCAAAACCAAAGTCTTCTTGTAATAAGCCGGTTAGTCAAGCTAATAAACCAAAAGAAGATTGATTAGCAATACTACTAATCAAATAAACAAATCAGTGGATGTATTTAATACAAATAATCCAAATTCAGAGGAATAGGCATTCGTAGTCAAACAACCAATTAAAGTAAATTAATTAGTATTGACCAAAGCCTGCATCAGCTCTAAAAAACGTTAGATGCATGCATAAAACACTTAAGACCAAATCATCTCATATGAATTGGGACACACATTTACTGACAAATATATATAAAACATGCATTAGTGATTTATTACCATGCTGACATCATGTGTATACCCCAAATAATATATATATCATTGTGAATATCATAATATATGACGTTAAATACAAAGCAATCAAGCAATAGCTACCTTATATGATCATAGTTTAAACTTCATTAATATCCTATCATATATATAATCATATTATATAATACAAAGACTATCATATAACATGATCCATAACACTACAACATGAACCAAAATCCACATAACCATTATTAACGCATACTAAGGTAGAAATCTCAAGCACATATAATCATCAAATTGTTATAAAAAAATAAATAATAGATCACCCAATACATACATACATCATCATTAATATGTATATACACATATATGTATCATACATGGTAACATGGCCCTTAGGGTGTGTTTGGATAGATATCCATAATGTATTTTAATGCATTATGAAAGAAATAATGCATTAAAATTAAAAACTGTGTTTGGTTGTGTAAAAGTTTAAAATGTATTATTGTTGAATATTAACACCGAGAAGAGTTAAAGAATTAGGAAGGTTTCAGAAATAGACAACGTAAGACCTTACTACACTTATGTTGTCAAACACACTCAAACATTTAATATATTTTAATAACGTATTATATTTTCATTTAACGCATATTAAAATTTAGTGCAAAATAATGCATTATTGATTTAATGCTTGGAATCCAAACGCACCCAACATATACCGAACCGGTCAAACACAATTTGAAAGATACCAAAATGGTCATGATAGTAGTATATATATCAATAATGACAACCACTATATAATCTCATCAAAAATAATACATGTTGATCGATTTGAACTAAAATGTTGAACATGGTACCGAAAGAATGTAGAACGTCGATTCTACACATTGATAATAAAAAAATATTATCATTTTTCCGGAGT
Organism: Oxyria digyna; assembly: GCA_029168935.1. Lineage (NCBI taxonomy): Eukaryota > Viridiplantae > Streptophyta > Magnoliopsida > Caryophyllales > Polygonaceae > Oxyria > Oxyria digyna. The sequence continues at coordinate 19,533,303 of JAPVLV010000010.1, read as the reverse complement.
TTGAGTTTTCTCGTATAGACGAGATCAATTTTCCAAGTCGCCTTAACCTGTTTACTCAAAAAAACAAATTTGTTAGTCGTAGAAACGTAGGAAATTTTTTTTAGAATTAAGATTGTAGGAACCTATATTTCTACAACATATAATTTGTATAAAATAAAATAAATAAAACAGAATTAAGGTAAGAATTAGTCGATCGAACCACTATCGAGACGAGAATGGTTGAACTTGAACGGAGTCGAGATTATAATCTCTTTCCTTAATTATGAAAACGCCTCGTAGTGTAACGGTTACCAGCGTTCCGAATCCCAGGATAAAACCGCTAACGCTTCTGGTTTGCACAATTCAAGACAAGAGGCCAACGGACGCTAGACTGTGTGTACTCTCAGACTCGAACAAGATAAGAGAAAGAAGTGATAGAGACTCGTAAAACGTGGGAGAGAGTAGAATGAGATGATATTGAGTGTGTTGAAATGAGGAGGAGAAGGCTCAATTTTATAGTCTTTCAAGGAGGATCCCGGTTTAATGCAGCCCATTAAAACCGAATCTTTGACCAACTTAATTGGAAGATCAACCTATTCAAAACCAAATCAAAAGTTTGATATGGTAATATTTGACCAATTTAAACCTCCACATTTGTCCACTTAGTGCACTTCAAGTAAGCCACTTTGGACCTTCATTTCTCATTCAAACGGAACCCGAATTATACATACGAGCATACTCCGAAATAGTGTTCGCGGAGACAAAGGCAACGCTGCCATAATCCGACACCAACAGTGTCCGGAAAGTTCGGTTCCAACAGTAAACTATACTCCTTGTGGAGTAATAATGCAAGAATTGGAGATCCCTAGAAATTAGGATTGGGAGTGGGGTACTGAAAGATTATAAGCTAATTTGTTTTTGGTGTTATCGGAGTACACAAAGCTAGCTAGTGTAGGCTCCTTGAATATCACGGGATTATAAATTTACATTAATATTATAGAATATTTATAATTTTTTTACAAACATTGTTAAAATAATAAATAAGTTATAGTTATATTTGTGAAAGATAAATAATAATAAAAATATTAATACATGTTTTAATTGTAAAAAATATATGTATGTAAAAACAGAGTGAAAAACACAACCTCCAATAAAATATACACCAACTTTTCGTACAGTGAACCAAAACTCAATTAGATAGTCTTATCTAAGCATAAAATAATGATCAAGCTACCAACAAAATAATATTGTAAACATAATCGTTCTACATCACTCTCTGAAGTTTGAACTTTGAGTTTAATTATCGTCTTTTTCTAACCTAGGGAATATGATAAACATACTTAAATAAGAAACTGACCATACAAGTAAATGGATAAACTCATTACGAAAAAAAATCACTAAAATGACAACACATAATCACTAAAATGAAATCATAAATTTCTAAAATTAACCTCTTTAAATGACCAAAGCTTATTGTATGCTTCATGCTCCTCCTAAACATGGTTTATAAATGATCAAAACTTTTGAATGTGACTTGATTGTCATATTTGTAGGAGATCGTGGGAGGTGGAAGATTGTAAATAAATTGATTTTTTATTTAAAAATTTAATTAATTAATTATTATTATTTTTAAAAGGTGACATGACGTTAAAGTGACGCAATATTTTATGAAGACTGTGGTATTGTACTGTACTTAGGCGGATAGCATTATAGCAAGATGCATCATCTTGGTATTCAATTCGTACGGCTACGTGCATACTGCTCACCAACCGCTTCCTTACAAAAACTTGTTATGGCCGCGGGGCCATCTTTTTTTAGTTTGCTCAGTACGTGGCACTCATATATAGTTGAGTTAATTACTTTGAGATGATTCATTAATGATACTACTATTCTAACATGTTACTTCTACAGATCTCTACTGACTCCTACTACATATAGTAGTTGATTTTAGGATATAATCAAACGAACTTTTATATGTTGGGGTTCGGTGGATGTGAACTAGTGTAGGAAAAACGGATTCGAGTTTGCTATATATGTATACCCCTCCATATTTTATACGGAGTACTCCATATAGTATCATTAATTAGTGAATTTGCAGCGAAACGAAGATTAATTAGTGAATTTGCAGCGAAACGAAGATTGATTAGAGATTGAGAGCTACAGAGGAGAAGCTGAACAACGCTACCCTCTTCTGTAGTTAACAAGTGTAATGTATTGCCAGCTGGCAGTGCTGCCACGTGATTCACCAAAAAATATCAACTCCTACCTATCAACACCGACAATATGAAGTTTCCCAACCAGCACAATATAATATGTTTTGGAATAAGATATTTCCTGTCTCCACAATCCCCAAAATATTAAATAAAAAACTTGTGCATTTTCAGACCATAAAAAATAAGAAAAGGAAGATTCATACAATACAAGTGTCGTGTACGTACCATGATCACTTCAAATTATTTATTTGATATCTTTTGAAATCGATTTTCCCCTTCCTTCGCCCGTACATAGAGAAGATAATATAGATATAATATAGGCATCAATTACACTAATAATGATATTACGTTTGAGTTTTGGAGATATTATTTTCAATTACATATTTTATATAACATTTGGAATTTGAAAATTAAACGAACCTTCATATCGAAGTATATATATATATATCATGCATGTTAATTTTCATTTATAACATACTTCACAATTATTTGTAGAGTTGTTATATCATGTTAAAATTTGCAGAACGTAAAATATACTGTAGACTATAGTGCATGTACTCCCTCCGTCCCATAATGTTAGTCTCATTTCTTTTCGTGACACTATTCACAAACCGAGAGAATCTTGTAGATTTCTCATAATATATAAGAAAAAAATAGTCATGTGGGGTCTTGTTTGATTCGTCTTAATGAGTACTTTAACAATATTAAAAAATTATAATTTTTATTAACATATAACTAGAGATATTAACGATGCAAAAAATGTCTCGACATATGTGCCTGATTGAAATGGGACTAACAAAATGGGACAGAAGGAGTAAATCTACTTATGGAGAGAGAATAGCAAAAAACAATGTGTGGACAAAGAGATATTGTCATATTTTTGGCACATTATACATATAGCTGGCGAAATATATTTGTGAAGATTGTAAATGCAGAGAATCTGTAAGAAAACAGGTGCAGAGAAGGAACACCGAAGAGAAGGAGAGAAAGTTTGTTGTGTGTATTGATTCTGTTCTTAAGCATCTGTTACAGATAGTGTATTTATAGTGCTTATATCCCCCCGCAAGTTGGAGGGTGATTCAAAGGGAATCAAACCCAACTTGGGTATTGCACTAGTATGTACAGATGAAGGCAAAACCTTAGTAAAAACATCAGCTACTTGCAAAGTAGTGGGAACATGAGATAAAGAGATTAGACCTTCTAACAATTTTGTCCTAACAAAATGACAGTCTATCTCTATGTGTTTAGTACGTTCGTGGAACACAGAGTTCTTGGCAATGTAGATGGCAGATTGTGAGTCACACTTCACTGGAATAGGCTACACTTCAGAAACTCCTAGCTCATGTAACAGCCTGCTAAGCCAAGCTAGTTCAGCTATGACCTTTCTTAGTGATCTGTATTCAACTTCTGCAGAAGAGAGTGATACTGTGACTTGTTTCTTGGACTTACAAGATAAAGGAGCTCCACCAAAGCTGATGTAGAAGCCACTAATAGAACGTCTGGTTGTGGGACAAGCTGCCCAGTCTGAGTCACAATAAGCCACCATATCAAAAGTAAGAGAAGAAGGAAGAAGAAGGCCAAGATTAGCAGTGTCTCTGAGGTACTGAAGTGTGTGCATAGCAGCTACCCAATGTATAGATGAAGGTTTCTGCATAAATTGACAAAGATGCTGCACAGAGAAAGCCAAATCTGGTCGAGTGTTAACTAGAAAATTTAGTTTTCCAACTAACTTTCTGTAGGAAGTAGGATCAACTAAAGGGATGCCTTTGTCATCACTTCTGAGTTTGATAGAGCAATCAAGTGGACTGTATACATGCTTAGATAGATCAGGACAAAAATCATGTAACAATTCTTGTATGAACTTCCTTTGAGAAATAACCAAGCCTTTTTCTGTTGGAAGAAATTCCATGCCAAGAAAGTAGTTGAGAGATCCCAAGTCCTTGATACTGAAAGTTTTATGCAGGAACTCTTTGACAGAAGCAATATCTGAACTCTTGTTGCCAACAATCAAAATGTCATCAACATATATCACAAGATACATGACAGAATCTGAAGAATCCTTGTGAAATAAGCTGTAATCATTCAAAGATTGAGTGAATCCCTGAGACAGCAAAGCATCTGAAAGTTTGCTATACCACTGTCTGGAGGCTTGCTTTAAACCATATAAGGACTTATTAAGCTTGTAAACCTTATTAGGATGAAGATGAGCCATCCCTAAAGGAATTTTCATGTAGACTTCAGTATCAATGTCTCCATGAAGAAAGGCATTGTTAATGTCTAACTGTGACATTAACCAACCCTTTTTAACTGCCACTGTGACTAGTGCTCTTATGGTTGTCATCTTAACAAATGGAGAAAAGGTCTCATGAAAATCAATACCAGCCCTCTGAGTGCACCCTTTAATTATCAACCTAGCTTGCCTTGTGTCTTTCTAAAGTTCCATCAGCCTTGAACTTTAATTTGTATATCCATTTGGAGCTAATAGGCCTTTTTCCTTCGGGAAGATCCACAATATCCTAAGTGTGATTAGATTCCAAGGCAGCTATCTCAGTATCCATAACTTTGATCCAGTCACTAGATTACACAGCTTCTTCATAAAGTAAAGGTTCAGAAGCATGATGAAGGTTGGATATAAGATTTTGAGAGGAGGTGGATAATGTTGTGAAGGAAAAGGAATTTGTAGCATATAGGTTGAAGTCAAAAGTGACAAAGTTGAAAAAATAATCTTGCAAGTAAGAAGATGGATTGGTGGATCTAGTACTCCTTCTTATTTCAGGGACAGGGGTAGGTATAATAGGAAGAGGAGAAGGAATGATAGGTGAGGAATCTGGTGATGGAATTTGTGGAGGTGAGGGTGTGGGAATATGATCTGTAAAATCATGATCATGGATAAGAATGTGTTGGGGAATAGTAGAGGTCTCAGTATAAGGGTGGGTAAAAGGGTAAGAATTTTCATGAAAAGAAACATCTCTAGAGATGAAAATCTTTTGTGTATTGAGGTCAAGTAGCTTGTATCCTTTGACTCCAAAAGGGTATCCAAGAAAGACACAAGCAGAAGCTCTAGGCATCAACTTATCCCTGCCAGGCTTAGGAGTACTTGCATAGGCCAAACAACCAAAATTTCTTAGATGAAGGAGATGTACCATGTAGTTTTTCAGAAGGAGACATGCCTTTCAAGACTTTAGAAGGATACCTGTTAATAAGGTAAGTGGAAGTAAGCAAGCAGTGACCCCAGTATTTGAGAGGTACCTTAGACTGGAATAAAAGAGCACGAGTGGTCTCCAAAAGATGTTTATGCTTGCTCTCAGCTACTCCATTTTGCTGAGGAGTATGAATACAAGTGAGCTGGTGTATGATTCCTTTGGAAGAAAAGAACTTAGTGCCTACTTGACTGAGCCCCAATTCTAGTGCATTATCTGATCTGACTATCTTTACTTTGTTGCCAAACTGTTGCTCCACCAATGCAATGAAGGATTGCAACAAAGAAAAAGCAGTGCCCTTAGTATGCATCAAATGAGTCCAGGTGACTCTAGTGTAGTCATCAACTATGGTTATGAAGTACTTATGACCATCATGTATACTAGTATGAAAGGGCCCCCATGTATCAACATGAATTAATTCAAAAGCATAAGAAGTAGTGATAGAACTTATAGGAAAAGGCTTTCTCTGTAATCTAGCCTTGGCACAAACTTCACAAGAATGTATATCACTAGTACTGTCACCATTATTACAAAGTTCAGGGACAATATTTCTGAGTTTGTTAAGAGACAAATGTCCTAGACGAATGTGCCAAAGTAACAACTCTTTGGACTTAACAGATTTAGAAACAACATTATTGGAAGCTAGCAATGAAGATGAATTAGCTGAGCATAGAACATATAGCCTTTTATGCAGACTACCAAGCAGCATTGGGTCCCTCAAAGCCAACCCCTGCAACCAACATTGATCAGAATCAAACACAGCCTTGCATTGCATCTGTTTACAAAGTTTACTTACTGAGAGCAAACTGAATCTAAACTGAGGCACATAGAGCACATCATGTAAGACAATCTCATTTGTTATCTTGACTGAACCAGATAGCTTGACATCAAGAATAAGACCATTAGGCATAGAAATATGAATAGGCTGGGCTAAAGGGGATAGGTTATGAAAGAAAGACAAGTTGAAAGACATGTGGTCACTAGCTCCGGTGTCTATGATCCATGTATCTTTGGAAAATATAGTCTTGGTATAATTAAGAAAGGTATAAGAGTATGGTATACCAGCAAGGTGAGCATTGGATGAAGAGGAAGATCCAACATTGGTTTTCTGGAGTAGGCTAAGAAGCTGAGCATACTGATCATTGGTGAGGCTTTGCAAATTCATGGAAGAAGAGCTCTCAGATGAAGCACCAACAACTTCAATATTAGCAACAGAATTGTCTTGAGAATTCTTTGAATTCTGAGGAAATCCATGAATCCTGTAACATCTTTCAACAGTGTGTCCTGGACGTTTGCAATGAGTGCAAAAATAAGATCTACGACCACCACGGCCATTGCCAGAATGATCAGATTGAGCATTGCTAGAATTACTAGAACTGTTAATTCTTGGAGGATTAGTTGAAGCCACAAGTGAAGAAGACTCTAATAAAATGCGAGAAGAAGATTGAACCTCCCTCTGTCGTTCTTCTTGCAAGAGAATCGAATAAGCTTGAGAGATAGATGGCATTGGATCCATCATGAGGATATTACCTCGTGCTATGCCAAAAGAGTCAGTAAGCCCCATCAAGAATTGAAGAAGACGTTGTTCATCTTGATGACGACGAATTGCTTCAGAGAGTCCACAAGAACACGCAGGGAAATTCTTCATGGAATCTTGCTCATCCCATAAAGATTTGATTCGATTGAAATAACTCACAATTCCATCAGATGAATGCGAGATGTTGGAAATTTGCTTTTCGATTGCAAATTTCTGTGCGCTACTCACCTGGGAATATCGAGCATTGATATCCAACCAAATTTGACGAGCGTCTCCTGAGAGAAGAAACGTACCACTGATCTGAGGGATCATGGAATTGAGAAGCCATGTGATCAGCATGTTGTTTACTCTTTCCCATCGATGGTAAACAAGAGAAGATTGCTCTGGTGTGGTGATTTCGCCATCAACGAAACCAAGCTTGTTCTTGGCTGAAAGTGCAATCACCATGGATTGGCGCCAAGCATAGAAACCAGATCCATCGAAGATCTTGTTGACAAGAATCAACCCGGGGCCATCAGATGGATGTAAGAAGAGAGGATCATTGAAATCTGATCCAGGAATTTGCCATGGATTCTGATTAGGCAAATTCGGGAACTCAGTGTTGTTCTGGCGATTAGGAGTGAACGCCATGAAGAACAAAGAAGAATCAGAGATTCAGAAAAGCGGAAGAAGATGATCGGAAGAATCGATCAAGGTCTGATACCATGTAAGAAAACAGGTGCAGAGAAGGAACAGAGAAGAGAAGGAACAGAGAAGAGAAGGAGAGAAAGTTTGTTGTGTGTATTGATTCTGTTCCTAAGCATCTGTTACAGATAGTGTATTTATAGTGCTTACAGAATCGGGATGAAGACTCCAATCGCCATGGCTGATTAATTAGCTTCATATCCTCTAAAATATATATATATATACTAAACTCCGAATATGTCTTATGTACGGAGTATATCAATGATACAACTTGTTTTCAAACTTGAATGCATGTATATACTTCCTCCGTCACCAAATGTTCTTCCCATCTCTTTTAGGCATGTATGTCGATGTGCGTTTTGTATCGTTAATATCTCTAAATATACGTTAATAAAAGTTATAAAATTTTGATATTCTTAAAGTTCTCAATGAGACGAATCAAACAAGACCCCATATCACTATGTTTGTTCTTATATATTGTAAGATATCTAACAAATTCGATTAATACGTAAATAGTGTAATTATTTAGAATGAGAAGAACTTTAAGTGACGGAGGGAGTATCTATTGATAAGGTGCATGGGCATGATTGCTATGAAACCAAGCAAACGCGATTTGATCATTTTGAGGATTGTTTATACACCGCGGTGGAGTAATATGATTAGAGCAAATATTCATTTTAAGTTTTCTTAATTTATAATGATTCATTAGTAAATTAATGATCCTCCACAATGGAGATATATATATATATATATATATATATATATATATATATATATATATATATATATCAACATAAAGGAAGGGACCAATTGAAATAAATATGTTGGCTAGTAAATGGCTTTTAACTCTTGATTGATAACTCCAAACTCATTTATCAAATCTTAACCGTTTTAAAGGCTTAGTTACTCTTAGGAACAAAAAAGACGAAGCAAGATGTTAGTAATTCCATTAAGCATGGAAAAGTGTTATAATTGCCATTTTTTCGTCTTTCAATTCCCCATTCCTCACTCCTTTACTAAAAGTGAGTTGGTAAGCAATAATTGCGTCTATTGCATGTGAACACGTACATTATAACTATATGGTAGCGCATGGTGTTTATGTATTGCTTTGTTTGCAAGGCATTTGTCCAATTTGGACCCGAATTGTACATAATGTGTATTAATTGTGTAACCAACTGCAAATGCTTTGAAAATCTTGGATGAGAGACCAGGGTCTAGTACTCACCTAAGTTTGTAATATTCATTGAGTTAAAGTTGGATAGAAATGTACAAAACTCAGTCGGTTTAATGGTTATATTGACAATAAACTTAGAGATTTTAGATCAAACCCGTGATCTGAACTTAGAGTGTTGATCGAACCGGATTCGACATTGAAAATTTAGGCCCTTGCTAAATACAGCCCGGGCGTTTTCTGAATAACGTCCGGGCCCTCGCGTTACGCGAGGGAGCGCATCCTCGCAGAACGCGAGGGTGCGTCACCTCGCGTAACGCGAGGGTGTTTTTTCCCTATAAAAGGGGAAAAACCCTACTCGGCCCATTTTTTACATCACACAATATTTTCTACCGCCGCTCTCGCGTTTTCTCTCGGTTCAAACTTCTTATTCTTCCTCTTTTCACTTCAAATCTCCATATAAGGTATGTTTCTTATACTCTTATGCTTTCTAATGTTGTTTCTAGATGAATATATGTTGTTAGTATAGGAAATTGCATATTATATGATGTTTTGATATTGAATGTTGATTTAGAAATGGTTGTATAATGGATGAAAGATGATGATTTTGAATTATGGTTGATGAGTGGATGTTGTTTTATGTTGAAATTCATTAGATTAGGGTTAGGGTTGCCTGGTTGATGCGTGCAAATTCACGCAGAACGCTACATCCCTCGCGTTCTGCGAGAATCATGTCCCTCGCAGAACGCGAGGAGTTGCCATAACTGGCAATTCTGTTTGTTCTACAGAATATATGTTTGTGTTTTTTGGTTGTTTGTTCTGTTTTCTGATTTTATTTTCTGTGTTCGTTTATTTATTGATTTTACTTTGTATTGTTTTAGGCAATGTATCGTCCTGGTCGTTCGACTCGTTGGAGAAACAGAGATGCTGTTAGGGAAGAACCCCCGGTTGAAAAACCAAAGGGGAAGGGGAAAGCAAAGAAGAGTCACCCCGTACAGCTCTTCCCAGAGGGACTCCCCGACGTTGAAGAACGTCCCAATCCCAATTTGTCCCAAGGTAGTTATTCAACTGGACAACCGCGTAGTAGTTGGGAGTCATACCCAGTTGGCTGAGACCTTGTTTCCCAAGATAGTTATTCTACTGGACAACCGGGTTGATGGGACCAGTTTTTTGAACATAATGCAGTTATGGAAGTCGGACAGGGGTGGGCGGGAGGCGGTTGGGGCGGTGGAGAAGGGATGGTTGGACAAAGTTGGGGCGGTGGATATGCCGAGGGAAGTGGACAAGCTGGTTCTTCTTCACACAATCAAGCCCCAGAACCGATGGAAGCAGAAATGGAGGATGAATTTTTTGGGGATGAAGAAGAGGAACAAGAAAAAGAAGGTGATGATGTTGAAGAAGAAGAAGAAGAAGAAGAAGAAGAAGAAGAAGAAGAAGAAGAAGAAGAAGAAGAAGAAGAAGAAGTGGTCGAGAAACGCAAAAGAAAGAGGAAGTCCAAGAAGAATGAGCCAAAGTATGATCCTGAGCTCACTCATGACACACCTGGAGGTCCAGAAGATCCCGAGTTGCTTAAGGGATTTGAAGCACATGTTGCGTTCCACATCCAGAAAGGGGAGGTAATTTAATTATTCATTTATTTTCTGCATTTTCAATACATTGCACATATTCTGCAGAATTATCAGAAAATGCAAGATATATGCATCTTCTCGCAGAACGCGAGAAGTGGCACACTCGCAGAACGCGAGGAAATGCACATATTATGCATTTCCTGATAAATCTGCAAAAACTGAATTTTTTGAAAATTTGGTCTGCAGTGTGTAATTTTTGTATTTTTCTGCAGTTGAAAGGTCCGATGAAGGCACAACAACGGACAAAGCAAAGCAGTGATTGGCCATTGGACAACAATGACTGGTCAGAGATTCCCGGTGCAGTTGGACTGTCAGATCTACCTGACATGATGTACGAAGAAATCGACTTTCCGTTGATTGAAGCGTTCATCGAACGATGGCAACCGGAGACAAATTCATTCCACCTCCCTTGTGGTGAGATCACTATTGGCCTTCTTGATGTACATATGATTTTAGGCCTACCTATAGAAGGGAAAGCAATGACGACATGTAAGAAACTGGGTGCCAAGTTTAGTCATGATGAGATTGTAAAATACTATGGTAGGAAGGGGGCGGAAATTTTTGGAATAGATCCTCATACTTTAGATTCTGGGAGGGTGAAAGCTGAATGGTTTAAAAGGCATTGTGAAAACCTAGGTCCAGAGCGAAAGGGTTTAGGTTGGGTGTTGTATACTGCTTCCTCGCTCTTATTTCCGGACAAGTCACAGAACTTGATTCGGCTTAGATATGGGCCTTTTTTGGAAACCTATGCCCATGCTACGGGCATATCGTGGGGTTCAGCTGCTTTGGCCCATCTGTATAGGCAGCTGGGGATATGCACACGACAGGGTTGTGCCCAGATGTCTTTCTGTTACACCTTGTTGCAGGTATTATACTTTCTAAGCGTTTAATTTACATACTTATATATATTTTCATATTTAACGTACTTTGTATTTCTTAGGCATGGATCTACAACTACTTCCCACACTTTCGACCTACTGAACGTCCTCGGTGGAGAGCGGAGCAACCATGGGCATACCGGTGGATGCCTAAGAATGTAAAGCTGAAGAAGGGGCAAGTCGGAAGGGACTATAGGGGAGCGCTCGATATTCTTATGTCGGAGATGGTAAGTTTCTGCATTGTCAACAGTTTCTGCATTTTTGAGTACGCAGCAGTCATTTGTTTGATTACGCAACATTTTCTCGCAGAACGCGAGTTTGTGGCTCCTCGCAGAACGCGAGGATGCACACACTCGCAGAACGCGAGAAAATACAAGTTTCTGCATTTTGTCCTAGTTTCTGCATTTTCTGCTGTTTTACAGACTTCACCAGGCGTTTTTCTGTCATTTTTTTAGGTATGTTGGAACCCGTATGGAGCACAAGACTTCACCGATCCTGAGCTTGCTCCCGCTCTATTTCACGGGGTGCTATCCTGCTGTGACATCACCGAACCACACATGCCTGATAGGTGTCCGAGACAATTTGGGAGAGTGCAGCGTATTCCTAGGCCAGTCATCGAACCGCTCAAAGCTCATAGGTTGAAAAACATTAGGTGTTATAGTGTTTTTTATGACGCCAACCAATGGCTTTGGGAGTCAAGAGATGTTCACTCTTTGTCTCTCGATGATATGGGGCCAGTTGCCTTTGCACCACATGAATGCTCCGATGATTACATGGATTGGTACATCAAGAGGACCCATAGGTATATCCGTCCTGCAATCCCTGGGATGATTACTGAGAGACAGGTAATATTAATTGTTTTGGTTTATCTTGCGTTTCTAGTCTTTGTTTGTCTCTAATATTAACATAGAATGAATGTTTACTTGCGTATAGGTGACTGGCCGGGTGTACAATGACATGGACCGATATCGGTTTGCCACTCCAGAGGATTTTTCTTCAATTCATGCCAATTTGCTACTATGTATGTCAAATCTCGCTCCCTTCCGACCACGAGAAGACGAGTAGCCTTTTGTTTTGTGTTTTGGATAATTTTGTTGCTTGGATAATTTTGTTGCTTGGATAATTTTGTTTTGTGTTTTCAATTCTGTTCGGTTTTTGCATAACCTCGCAGACCGCGAGGTGTACACCACTCGCAGAACGCGAGACGAACCTATAGGAAACAGGGTGCTCCCAGTTGAGATGCACGGTCTGTGGCACGGTTGGTATCACTCGCGTTCCGCGAGTGACACCTACCTCGCAGAACGCGAGGAATGACATTTTCTGGAAAATGTCATTCCTCCTGTTTAAGAATTTAAAAAACCATCTCCAGTTCAACATTACATTACAAATTCAGCGAATAAAACATAACTTCAACATTACATTTCAAAGGCGGCACATCGATGTGACACAAGATCGTGCAAAGAAAAAGCATCTCTTTCAGCGTTTCGCCACCAAGGAGTAAACACATGAGGTAATGGGCAGTTTTCTTCAAGACGCAACTACAAGAAAACAACAACGTTAGGAAGTTGCATATTAGATAGTAATTCATAAGTAGATCCAAAAACTTACCGGAACAAAATGTCTCTCACTCTGAATATAGAATAAGCAGAACGTCGGAAGTGTGTCACCATCTTCTAACCAAGTAGGACGTTGTAGAGGAAGGTAAGTGTAGTTAGCATTTTTTCCCACCGTTACGAAAACTATGTTGAATGTGGATGCCACAAGGCATCCCATTTCCGGGGTAGCTAGCCAGTGATCTTCTGGAGCCCTTCCTATTCCTTCCCATGTAAGTTGGTGTAAAGCGCTCTCCAAAGTTGGTTGTTGTGGAGGTCCAATCCAAGTTCCTTGAACTAGGTGCCAAATCTCTTTGACCTTAGCTATCATCAAATCTCTTACTTCCCTCCATAAGTGTTGGTTGTCATGCAATTCATGAGCTATTGCTCTAAATCCACAATTTCCATCTCCATTTACCTCAAACCAACCATTCACATGGGTGCGCATTGACGCGGGTATGTGAGACTTGTACTTGCCAATCACCTTAATCTTTGGTTTCTTGAATGTTTCAGAATTAGAAGCATTTCTTTGCTTCTTTGGGGGTGTTTCTTCCAAATCTCTAGCATCCATCTCAACATTAGTGTGCTCCCATGCAGACGGTCTTCTTTGCGTTGACCTAGGTTGTTTGTTAGGAGCTCCGACTGGACGACCTCCGGTGTGCTTTGAAATAGCCGGCTCTTTTAGAGGAGTATTTACTTTCTCAATGTCTAAAACAGTTTGTGCACACTTTTCTTGATCATGGGGGCACAATTTCGGAAACGTTTCCTCATAGAAAGTCTGAAAAAGACGCCTTGCCACCTTACTCTTAACTTCCAGTATGCCGGGAACATCAACTTCTTCCAAACTCAAAGTACTCCAGAAAGGGTGCAACTCTGATACTCTTAGTGGTCTTTGCTCCTTCCAATGTGTTACAATCTGATGAACACACATCAACCCATCTCTAATCTTGATCCCGCAGCTACAAAACATATTAAAGTGCGCACCTAATCTCTCCCCCTTCGTGTATTCCTTAAGCAAAAATTCCATGCATTTGTAAGAGACTTTGAACTTCAAGACTTTAAACAAGTCGGCCCCTTCAACAACTGTGAAGCTCTTATTCAAACTCTCAGTGAAAGACACAGTAATCTCCTTAAGTTGGTTCTCCGCCATTGTTTTGTATTCTTTGAACATTGTGTCTAGCCTAGCATTTCCACTTGACAAGTATGACTTAAGACATGAATGTGCTCCTTCAACTCTAAAATGTTCGAAAAACAATAAAATGCAAATACAAATCAGAACCTGTGGATCCTTCTGTAATGTGCAACTCCTCGCGTTCTGCGAGGTCTGTACACCTCGCGTTCTGCGAGTTAATACATTACTCGCGTTATGCGAGGTGTGCATTACAGAAGCTCTTTTTATCATATGTAGAAGGTAGACAGAAATTACAGAACATACCTGTTTGTCGTGTTATTCCCGAGAGTGAAGACATTATCCGTCCATGCTGAAACAAGTCTTTCTTTGTAACGGTTTAGCCAATTCATTCTCACGTACTTCAATACGGTTGGATAAGCTCGCCATTCGTCCTCAAGTTTCTTCAAAGTACTCTTGTAATCTTCTTCAGTGGTTTGTTCGAACACGTTATAATAATCATTTGAAATATGAACCCCCAATGCTTGTGTGCCCATAGCTATCTTCGCTCTCGCCTCTATGTTCTTCCTTACATGTCGCCTACATAAGAGAAACTTTGCATTTGGCCATAACTTGTCTGTTGCATTCATAAGAGCCATCTCACGGTCAGTGACGAAGCAAGTAGGCGATGCTCCTATTCTCAAATACATCGTCTGCAGCTGCTGCAACGCCCAGAAATAACTATCCTCGCTCTCAGCCTCTAACCATACCCCGCACACAACAAAATTCTTCCATGTAGAAGTCAAACCGACTATCTCCAGGAAGGGAACATTGTACCTTAAACCAAAATACAGTAAGATAAATACAACATAAAAACAGAATGATAAATACTTACCTGTTCGTGCTATAAGTCGAGTCCATCAAAAGGACATATGGAAACGCCTTTAAGAGTTTCATTGATTCGGGGCTAGCAAAGAACAAGTCGCCTATTATCGAAGGATTCGTTGCACTTGGCCTATACTCCATGAAGTAGTTGCTCTCTTTGCATTGGTGAAAGAATTCTTGAACCACGGTTCTACCTTCCATTTCCTCTTCCCTTATATGTCTTACCAAATTGTACACTTGGTTCTTCTTTGTGCAACTTCCGGGATCCTTGTTTATCTCAGTGTAAATCTGATTTGGAGAACAATGTGAATGTACCATCTCACGAACCTTTTTCTTTTGATCCGGGGTTGGCCTCCCGGCAAATGCATTCCCGACCAAACTATCTCCAATAGGATGGTTGTGCAAACCACAAACAACCACTAATCTCCAATTCTCTTCAACCCGGTTCTTCATGAGCTTCAACTGAAATTTACACCCCGTTTTCTTGCTCTTTGTGTTTGATCTAACAACGACACCTTTAGGCCTATGGCTTCCCCCTTTCTCACAAATAATTTGAATCTTACCACTTTGCCCCGGTTTAGATGGTACACTCCTTCCAATAGAGATCATAAACTTGTGTTGCTTTGCAACATTCAAAGCCCACAAATGACCAATCTCCTTAGAGGCAAACACTTGCTCCGTAGTAAAATATTCCGAATAATCCCTAGAAACAACCTCTTCCTCACATACGGGACTATCAAACTTTGGTGCAGTGCGTAAAGAGGGAAGAAAACACATCTCCTCTCCTACGTTTGTTGGTGGGTTAGCAAATTGTGAATCAAACGCATCATAGCTTGATGGCACCTCATATGTACATGGCAATTCATAAGTAGATGGCACGGGCAACTCATAAGTAGATGGCACGGACAACTCATAAGTAAGAACATTACCTCATTTGCATGGTAACTTGATGAACCATCATCTCCATTCTCTCCTTTGTTGAATTCCTCTTCATCTTCCATTATTTTAGGTGTTTTTAGAGTGTTTTGAAGTTTTAAGGTTTTGAAAATGGGTTTTAATGGAGGGTGAAAGAGGTGAAAGATGATAAAAAATGTGTTAGGGTAGGGTTAATAGGTGTTACGAATTACTTAAAATAAGGGGGTAGTTATTACAGTTAGGTGGGGACAAGACATGTAGTAATGGCGCACAACAACGTCCATCTGACATGCTAATCTCGCGTTCTGCGAGGGACGTGACGCTCGCGTTCTGCGAGGACACGTACATTCGCGGAACGCGAGATTAGCATGCATGTCATTAACCTAATTTTTTGTTAATCTCGCGTAACGCGAGTGTACGTGTCCTCGCAGAACGCGAGTGACCGGACGTTGTTTGAATAAAGCACCGGGCTGTATATAAGAACCGTGAAAATTTACTAGTTAAAAATCATTATGAGTATAATATCAAATATGTGACGATATTTCTTGAGTAACAACTAGCTACAAAAATGAATTTATAAAGTAGCTTTGTATTAGTCTTTTGAAGGATAGGATAGCAACTAATGGGCCTGACCAGCCCATAAAAGTGGCCTAAATAATGAGCCCGGACCAATTCATTAACGAGAAATCGGCCCAGTTTATTTATGAGAAATTTAATAAGGAAGCAGTCTAAGCGCGCGCACGAATTTCTCTAAAGATTAAGCGAGCAGCAGTTTGCGAATGCGATTCGAGTTTTTTTTTCCTATCCCCCAAAGCTACTGATTTTCTTCAGGTAATCAGAGGAATTTACTTATCGTTTTACTGATGTTTTTTCTGATTCTTGATTGTCGCCGCTACTTGAATATAATTGTATGAAAAAACTCTCAATTTATGCACACAACCTGTTCGATGAATCGCTTCTATTCGTAATTGCATCAATTGTTTTTTCTTTCCATGAATCGTTTTCAAAATGCAGTCACATTTCACAGTCTCTGACTTTCAGGGGATCGATGCTGTTTCATCCCAGATATTTTAAATTGTCCGCCCCATTTGTAATCCGCCACCATGAGTTCTTATTCAGACAACTTCATACCAAATTTAATCATGAAAAGGTTGATAAATCTGGAGATAGTTTTGGAAAAAAAGAAACCAATGCTGGAGGACACTTTCATTTGTACAAAGGATTGGGTCAACATCTTCTTACCAATACCAGAATTCTCGACACTATTGTCAGAAGATCTGACATAAGACCATTGGATACAGTTCTTGAAATTGGACCTGGTACTGGTAATCTCACTCTAAAGCTCCTAGAAGCTGCAGATAAGGTTGTGGTGATTGAAATTGATAAAAGAATGCCAGAGATCCTTCACACGCGAGTTGCTGCAGCCGGACTTGGAGATAAATTAACTGTAAGACTCTACTTATTTGATTTCTTCAAAAATCTCATATAAATCTTCTAGAATTGTTATGATTTATTATGATTATGGTTATTTTCTCAGGTAATTTGTAAAGATGCTTTAAAGGCCGAGTTTCCACATTTTGATCTTGTGGTTGCAAATATCCCATATGGAATTTCTTCCCCTCTAATTGCAAAATTAGTATTTGGAGCTTGCCGTTTTCGTAGTGCTACTCTTTTGCTTCAGAAAGAATTTGCTCGTCGGCTAATGGCGAATCCAGGTGACTCTGAGTTCAACCGTCTGGCTGTGAATGTCAAATTAGTTGCTGATGTTGAATTTATCATGGATGTTAGCAAAAGGGAATTTCATCCTAATCCTAGAGTTGACTCTTCGGTGATTAAAATCCATCCGAAATCTGAGGTTCCTGACGTTGATTTAAATGAATGGTTGGCTTTTACAAGAACATGTTTCTGTAAAAAGAATAAGACTTTAGGTGCAACATTTAAGCAAAAGAAGAAGATCATTGAGCTGATGCGATTGTCTAATGAGAGCACAGCCACTACATTTGACTACAGTGATAAAGATGGAGAGGATGAAGGTGAAGAAATATATAAATCTTCAGGCTTAGACCTCACTGCTTTCCGAGAGAAGGTGATTGGAGTCGTACGATCAAATGGGTTTGAGGACAAGAGACCTTCAAAATTATCTATTGATGAGCTATTGAAATTGCTGTCCTTGCTCAATCAACATAATATTTATTTTTACAGGAAAACAGAGGATAAACAGAGTGTTGAAATATCTGCTTCTTATGATCTATAGCAAAAACATTCTTAATAAGAGAATCTTCAGTTTGTGACGACCGTGGATTAGTCCAGAAGAGTTTTTAATCAAGTTTCAATTTTGATTGACAATGCAGCAGCACAAGAATGAAGATTCAGATGGCTGATTGCATACAAGATCATAAGAGCTATTGGATTTTATACCCTGACTTTTTTTATTGAATGAACATTCAGATGACATGAAGAGTAGTTATATACACTGGTATCTGCTAAATGTTGTATCTCTTGTTTGATTGATGTACTCTTACACTTACTTTGTACATTTTCATATCCAACTTGAACGATCAAGAAAAAAGGTTACATCTTTCTGAATATGCCTTCCTCCATGAGTGATTTAGTTGCTATTTTGCTAAATGACCAAACTACCCTCATATTTTGTGCTAAATGACCACAGTTTCCGGCGAGTGAAAAAGAGAAGCAGAGCTCTCTGTTTGGAAGGGAATGCGAACTCTCTCCAGAGGAGGCAGCGCAGAATTGTCTCTGTTTCGAAGGCAACTTTGTTTACACATACAACAATATCAAACGCAGATTGATTTCATCCCATTTTCACACATACAACAATGCAAAGAGCTTTTGGAATCTCGGGTGATAGAGATCCTCCATGGATGTCGATCCCTCGTACAGATCAAGCTGGTACACGCACACATCTACAGAAATGGCCTTGAGCAATGTTGCTATCCGCTCACGAAGCTTGTTCGCAGGGTCTCTGAGCTTGGCTTGCCAATGGACCCGTACGCCCGAGCTGTCTTTCATCAGGTCCATGACCCGAACCCGTTTCTCTGGACCGCTTTGATCCGAGGGTATGCTCTGAACGGCCAGTTGGATGAGTCTGTAGCTGTGTATGGTCGAATGAGGAGGGCTGGGACTCCGCCATTGTCATTTACTGTGTCTTCTTTGCTCAAGAGTTGTGGCGGAGCAGGTGATGAGAATTTGGGGAGGCAATTCCATGCGCAGGTGGTGAAATCTGGTGGGTTTGATTGGGATTTGTTGGTGGGGAATTCCCTAATTGATATGTATGTCAAATGTGAGGCTTTTGGGTGTGGACGCAAAGTGTTTGATGAAATGCCTGAAAGGGATGTGGTGTCTGGGACTTCACTTATTAGTGCTTATGCAAAGAGTGGAGATATGGCTGCTGCTAAGGATCTTTTTGATGGGTTGACTGTGAAGGATTCAGTGGTTTGGACAGCTATGGTTAATGGTTATGCTCAGAATGCTAAGCCCGGAGAGGCGTTGGAGTTTTTTGATATGATGCAAGACGAGGGAGCTCAAGTTGATGGAATGACGTTAGTGGGTGTTATTTCAGCTTGTGGACAATTAGGGACAGCAAAGTATGCAACTCGGGTCCTCGACATTGCTCAAAAACTGGGAATTGAAGCTTACAATGACGTCTTTATTGGGTCTGCATTAGTCGACATGTATACCAAATGTGGGATGTTGGAGCATGCCTACAAAATCTTTAAGCAGATGCGTCAAAGAAACGTCTACACTTATAGTGCCATGATTAGTGGATTTGCAATGCACGGGTTTGCAAACAAATCTATAGAATTTTTCCATGACATGATCACTGCAGGAATCAAACCGAACGAAGTCACATTCATGGGGCTGCTCACAGCTTGTAGTCATGCTGGGATGGTGGAAGAAGGAAAACGTTTTTTCTCAAAAATGGAATCCTATGATGTCAAACCATCAGCAGATCACTATACTTGTATGGTCGATCTTTTTGGACGAGCTGGACGTTTGAATGAAGCGCTTGATCTAGCCAAATCTATGCCATTGAAGCCTAATGCAGGTGAGAGCAATTTATACATATGACCAATCATTCTAGTAAGGACCATAAAGTTGAGTTCACTTATCATGTAAGCTAATTCTGCAATTACATATATAAATTTAGTAAAAGTAATGTAGTTCATGCCTTCATGGAGCCTATGTATGCCTGGGTTTTCTGTCTGGTACATTAACTTAATTTTTTCCTATTCAATGATAATTTATAAAAAATGTATACAATGCAGGTGTGTGGGGCACTCTTCTTGGATCATGTCGTACTCATGGAAATCCCGACATTGCCGAGGTAGCTGCTTCTCATTTATTCGATCTAGAGCCAAATGTCAGAGGAAATTACATTCTGCTATCCAACATATATGCATCGGCTGGGAGATGGGATAAAGTTGCAGGAGTAAGAGAATTAATGATGAAGAGGAGATTGAGGAAGAATCCGGCTTGTAGCTGGATTGAAAATAAGAGAGGATTTGTTGACAAGTTTTTTGCAGGTGATCTCACACATCCAATGTCTGAAAAAATAATGCATAATTTGGAGTATCTTGTAGGCCAGTTGAAGCTGCATGGTTATCAACCGAATCTGTCATCAGTTTCTTATGATATTTGTGAGGACGACAGCAATCGGATTCTGTTAAAGCATAGTGAGAAGCTTGCATTGTCATTCGGGTTGCTGACTACTGATGCTGGATCAACAATTCGGATAATGAAAAACCTGAGAATTTGTGAGGATTGCCATATGTTCATGTGTGGAGCATCTAAGATCACCAGGAGGGAGATCATTGTTAGGGATAACATGAGGTTCCATCATTTTAGAGATGGAGATTGTTCATGTGGAAATTTCTGGTGATCAAAAGATGAACATCTTCCTTACTGAGGTAATTGTAATTTTCAAATGTCTTATCTTCCAAGTTCCAATAGATTAAACACCCATTAGGCCATTACTAATTATCCAAAGGCTTGCATTATCAGTATATTAAATTGCCTCAAATAATGCATTATCTTAACTGGAATCCAGACAGACCCTAACATTATCCATTTCATCCCTATCAAAGAAAAAGTAAATTCAATTCCAAAGCCTCCAGCTTATCCAGAATCAAACACTGCATCATCTGCCTTTTCATATAAATTAGATTATCAGTATATAGTTCATGAGAGTGGCGTGTCAAGGTCTTGAAACACCCACACAAGCCTGATCCTCACGTGTCACCTCCATAGCATGTAAGTATCCATATCTCCTAACTCCACTTCAATTAAATAAGCTGCTCCCCAGAATCCCATGTAATCCTCTCCACTATTAAAACCCAACAAAAACCCTCACAACATCACATCAAATCCAGTATAAACAAGCAAACACCTGTACAACTTCTTAGATAAATCCAGAAGAGTGATCTTAGCACATCAGAAATGGCAGACAGAAGCCGTCAGCAGCAGCAGGGAGGAGGAGACAGGAAGCAGCAAGGAGGAGATCAGTCGATGAGCGGCATGGGAGGAGGAGATAGGCTCGGGACAGGCGGTCTTGGAGGAGTTGGTGGCGGGATGGGCGGCACTGGTGGTGGACTTGGCTATGACACCGGAGTTGGCGGTGGAGGAATGGGGTATGACACAACCGGAGTAGGAGGAGGACAGCAGCAGCAGCAGCAGAGGCGCGATGGAGAAGACGACCAGGATATTTTCGGGACTGGAGACATGGGAGGAGCTGCTGGTGGAAGGACCAGAGGAGCAGGAGGAGGCTTTAACGCCACCACTGGAGGAGCTGGTGGAGGCCGTTGAAAGGAGTTTGAAACAAGGGATACTTCCTAAGCTATCTTTTGCAAGTTTCATATATGACTCAAGTGTTCATGCATGCTTTTGTTTAAGCAAGGTTTTTAGTTGTGTGTTTGTAAGTTGAGTTAATAGTGGTTTAGGAAGTATCCTGCTGCAGAGTAATGCTTTTCTGCAGTGAGTTATGGCTGGAGGTGTATTTGTATTACTTCAGCCTTATCCTATGTCATCAATAAAATAAAACCCTTCTACAACTGTGTAATGTGTTACATTTTATTAGTTACGATATTATGTAGGTACTGGGAGGACTAACACCAGTAATAATCTGAGCTTGAAAATCTAGTTCTTGAATAAATACAAAAGATGTAGGGTTTGAACTTTGAATCATATCATCAAAAATAAATAAAAAGGTTCGAATCATGTCACCAAAAAATCAGAAAATAGGAATTGTAATAAAACACAGAGCATCCAAAGTTGAAAGTTGAAACAAAACACAGCATCTGGAGTAATTGATTCGGGTCAATAGTTTGAAAATAGCGAAAATCCCACAAGTCTCAGGAAGAGGCTCACCCATGCACTAAAGGATCAATGTCAACAAAGCATGTTACAAGAAAATTGCACTAATGGATCAATGTGGACAAAGCATGTTACAACAGATCGAGTTCTCATTGCTCTTCTTGCATTCCTCATATATTGTATCCGGATTCATGCATGATCTCATCTATGTTGGTGATTTTAGTAAATCAACGTTCGTTTTAGTGTATCGGGACTCTCACATTGCTAACGGGATATCGAGTCGTTAGAACGTGAGTTAGGAGTGTGTGGAGTACACACCCATGTAAACGAACTTGAATTCCATATTCATATTTTGGAGTGTAAGTTTTGAGCATATGATATGAGATATTAATCGGGTTGGAAGAGTTATGAACATGTTATTTAATACTAAGGTAATATGTTAAAGCAAGGTATATAACCCGGACAAGGTCTGTCCGTATTATTTATGTGCTAGAGGAACAGGGGCTTACAACCCGGTCCTGTCAGTCGGGATAATATCCTGTGTTGTAAGTAACTGCTTCAGAATATACTCCGGATATTCTCCGATCCGGGTTATAAAGTGTCAGCGTGGGATATTCCACAAATATGCTCTTTTTGCGGTTGTAACCGTTTTTAACCGTCATTTTATCTTCTCCAAGACATGAGGGACGACCCATACTCTAGATATAGAGTCATTTGGGTGTTGGCAAGGGGTTACGAACTTAATCAATCGATTTTACGTAATCAAAGTCACAAGTACAAAACATACATATAAACTTCAAGTGTTTCTAGTTGATTGTCTTGATCTTCTAGAGTTTGCAACGTCTTATCCCACTCCAAATTTCGTGTAACCCAAAGGCAAGTGAATAGGTTCGAAATATTGGTTTCGAAAAGTGCGTTTAGCATGATTCGTTTGCGTATCCAAGCACAAAGATTGATCAACAACACACCCCTTCTACAACAATCTACTCTTACATCACACGCGCGAGCCCGACATGGGAAGTTATGCAGTTCTTCGTCTTGCACCGCATTTTTATAGTCTTTGAGCTAGTCGTTGTCCGAATAAAGGTTAACCTTAACAACTGGCTACATCGGACGGTTTCAAGGTTATTGATGTTACGGATAATCCTCCAATAGATTTGATTATTTCTTAATTACAATCTGTCCATTATCCTAGTGCTAGTTGTTACTGCAGTTAGTGCTTATTGAGTTACTATTAGTTCAGAGATTGTAGGCATGATAAAGCTGTAGGGTCTTTGGCGGGGTGCAGGAGTTGCCTGATAACACTGCCTTTATCTTGGATCAGGCTCGGCAATATGATCAAGCCTGGAAGCGCCACATTTTGATCTCTGGTGTTGGCCCTAAGACTTCTGGTCTAAATCACCCACAATGATTTTAGAAGAAGATAGAATACCTGGATTAGAAATAGGAAAGAGATTACCTACATTAGGGCTCATGTAAGAGGAGGCTCCTGTGTCCATGAACCATGAGGGATCAAACGGACGGGGCTGCTGAACCGTCATCGAATTCATTGCATTTATGAGACTCTGTTGATCCCAAGATGGTGCAAATTATTGAGAGTACATGGCTTATTGAGGAGGAGTTGGACGAGGGCCAAGAATACCTTGGTTATTCCATGATTGATTCCATTGAGATTGCCCATTGAGCAAGTTCCAGAGTTGCTGATGCAGGTTGCCTCGACCAATGTCGCGCCCGCGTCCCCGTTGCACGCGACCGCGTCTGTCGCGATTGCGATTGTTGTTGTTGTAGTGTTGTTGCGGCGGCAGGTTCTGTTGCAGGTTCGAGGGAGGCGGCGTGGTACTTCCACCGAAAGGGGGTGGCTGAGAGGATGAGCCGCTAGTGGTGGAGGTGAGAGCAGTCAAGGGTGGTCCCATGTTGGCACGACAGGTCTCTTCAAGGATGAGAGAGCTTCGAACTTCCTGAAAAGTCTGGAAAGGCTTTTGAAACTGAATCACACTCCTGATGTTTGAGAATGATTCGTTGAGGCCACTGATTGTCTGCAGGGCGAGGTTCTCGTCGGAAACCGGGTTGTTGACATCGGCGATACCGTCAGCAAGAGCCTTCAATTGCTTACAATAGTCGTTGATGGACAAGGAGCCTTGAGAAGGCCGCAAAACTCATATTCGAGTTGGATGGCGCAGGCCTTTTTTTTATCTCGAAAGAGATTTTCAATGGCTTGCCAGACATGAAAAGCAGAGGCATCATCCTTCATGATTAGGGCAAAGATATCCTCAGTGATGGTGGCATAGATCCAAGATTTGACAGTAAAATCAAGGATATTCCAACTTTCATTGTCGGAGGGTGTTTTGCCATTTATATGGGAGAGAAGATTGAATTTTCCCAGAGTGACGAGGAAGACATGGCGCCACATGGTGTAGTTGGGAGGGGATTGTTGGAGAATGATTTTGATATGGTTGCCGATAGATCCAACATGAAGAGGTTGTTGGACGGCGATGGCACCCGGTGAGAGGGAGGAGGAGGCGAAGGTTGTTGGGTTTAGAACAGGCTGTTTGTTTTTTGGAGAAGAGGGAGTAGTACGCCCAGACTCGTTGTCGGAGGAGTGGACCGACATGGCTGGAGAAGGCGGAAGAGAGGTGGTGGTGGGTGGTTACCGATGAAGAGAAAGAGAAGGCCAGTTAGGTTGTTTGAGAGTTTTGAGGAAAGTCTGATATCATGTGAGAATTGATAATACCCCCTTGGGTTGCCTGATGTATTATTGAAGCCTTATATAGGATTACTATATTGAGGAAATAATGAAAAGATAAACACAGAAAATACAGAATATATATACGGTAAATATCTATTCTAACAAATATCGATGGCTCTGTTCAGGGTGATGCTTGTCTTGCTGCTGCGGGAGGGGGGGGGGGGGGGTCATGCTGAACGACCAGGGGGAGTGGCTCTCGGGTTTTGCCGTGAACCTTGGTAGTTGCTCGGTCCTCGTCGCTGAACTCTGGGCCATTTATTTTGGCCTTAAGATGGCCTGGGAAGGGGGCCATAAGAATGTTATTATCGAAGCCGACTCCCACATCGCCATCACGTTCATCTCCTCGACTACAGATTTGAACCCAACCCACCCCTTTGCTAGCTTGGTACGTAATTGTCGTAGCTTTTATGGATTGGATTATCTAGGCCCTTCTTATTTTCAGAGAGGCCAACAAGGTTGATGATCGCCTTGCCTCCCTTGGTCATAGTTTTCCTATTGGTTGTAATTTGTTAGATGATCAGCCTGATTGTATTTTGACTCATCTTTTGAACGATGTAAGGGGAGTGGCTACCCCACTTTTAATTTAGCCACCTTTCAATTTATTTTGCGAGAGTACGGCCTCTTTTTCTGTTAAAAAAGAGATTGTAGGCACGTTAGATTAGCTAAGTCACCGTCTGTGTATAAACTGACTGCATCAATAAAAATCATCACATTCAGTTACACTTGTACATTTGACAGTTGGGTTGTATTTTGTACGAATAAGTTGTTTCATCCCAACTATTGAGAAATAAGGTTCATGAAAGCGTGATTGATGAATGCCTCGTGATAGAGCGGGTTGTGCGACGATGGTGGCAAAAATGACTATACATGGATGTAAGAAAATCATAGCATGATGAAAGTATTCACGCCTCTTCGCATATTTGAAGTTTGTATGCGAATTTGTGTTAGGATTCTTAACTTGGATTTTTAGGTGTGGGTTATATTTTGCAATTCAAGTTGGATTTGGCATTGTTTTTGACAAGGCAAAAAAGGGATAGACACCAAAAGAATGATGGATGAGTTGAGATGTAATACAAATCCGCGGCCGCAAATTTATCCGGCGTGGCACTCTTAAAACACACCCACGACTCCCGCCACAATCAACGTGTCTACTCCCTCCATGCATACTTGTAGTTATAAATCAACGATGATCATTAATGAATTCAGCATAATACAGCAAAACTCCACTCTCAAAATCAACAATCCAAGTGTTTACAAGTCTGTTTTGACATTGAGGAAATGGCGGGAAGGCGTGATCAAAACCAAACTAGGCCGGGCGTGGGGGCCCCGGGATCCACCGGAGCCTTCCAAACCTCCGACCCTCTCGGCGCCCCCGGTTCCACCGGCGCCGGAATCACCAACCTCGACCCTACCGACGCCCCAACTTCTGGTGCTTATGGAGGCGGGCAACAGCAGCAGCAGCAGCAGCTGCGTGACCCGACTTCGGGCGTGGCGGGTTTTACGAGGGTGGCGGTACGGGCTCCCGGAGGAGGCGTCACCGAAACTGTCACTAGAGCTGCAAATTTGGGAGAGGACAAAGGGTTGACGGAGGAGTTGAAGGACAGGGTTCATTGAGTCGTTTTAGTCTTTTACTACTCTTTTGCAATAAAATAAGTTTAGTAATGGTCTGCTGTTCTAATGTTGTTAGCCTTATACGATATGAATAATAAATAATACGGAGTAAATGTTATGTTTTGAAGACTTAGAATTGTAGGGCTTTACCAAAGGAGCCCTTCCAGAAATTCTCCTCTTATCCGATGTGGGATTGCTTAAATCTCCCCACTTCTAACTTCTCTTATCACTACACCTCCCAACCCTCACCCTATATTGCTGCCAGGCCCAATATTTTACCCCAAGGTCATATCCCAAGTATATGAACCCCATAAATTAAATACCAAACCAAAATAATAACAAAAAGGTGTGGCATTGATTCTACACAAATTTACATCAAACCATCCGTTATACTCCCTCTCTCCCCAAAATGTTATTCTCATCTCTTTTAACCACGTATGTCGATGTGCGTTTTGTATCGTTAATATCTCTAAATATACGTTACTAAAAATTATAAAATTTTGATATTCTTAAAGTTCTCGATGAGACGAATCAAACAAGACCCCATATCAGTATATTTGTTCTTATATATCATAACATATCTAACAAATTAGATTGATACGTGAATAATGTCATTATTTGTAATGGGAATAACTTTTGGGGACGGAGGGAGTATGTCCAAATTTACAAGGAATGTATTCATAATTATTTAAACCTATCCATATTTTCAATTCCGTTAACAGGAGCTCCATCCTAAATTTCTGTTAACTTCTCCGTTAGGAAGAGATTTCACCCTTTGATCCTCATTTTAAAAAAAAAAAAATCAAAGATAAAAATGTACTTTAGGTTGATAACTTGATGAGATGAGATTTTGAATTTCTCACGAGATGTTGAGCAATTAGTCCTTGATTCACCACTTCCGTCATAACCATACAATTATTAAGTTTGCAGCAATACAATGACATCAGTTACATACTTACATATCTTTCCCCTTGATACACCTAAAAATAAATCTCAACAGTCACAATTCTAAGTTGAAATCCGTAAAATATAATTCATGTTTAATAGCCAAGAAATGGAGATGGCATAAATTGCATACGCATCACTATAAGCTATATGCAGGCCTGCAGGGAGTTGTAATGGAAGTACCTTCACCTTCAAATTCTTGAATTACAAATTATCATCCAACTTACCCATTCTTCCCCATTAACCCGAAAATTTAAGCCGATAACAACTTAGGGACCGTTTGTTTGTAATGTTCGGAAACGGAAACAAAACGGGAAGGAAACGTAAATGAACCTAGACCTTTATTAATTGATGATACATTGAAAAGTTGATTTTTGATTCTAAAATTTGTATTCTAAGAGAGGAGAAAAGAGGTAGGGATGACAATGGGGCAGAGATTCTCTGATGGGGAATTTATACGGGGACGGAGATGGGGATGGGAAAATTATTTCCTCAATGTGGGGATGGGGATGAGAACATCCTCATCCCCACAAACTTTCCTATTGGAGAATCCTAAAAGAAAAATTTATATTTAATTCTTTAAAAATACTTCTATACTCCCTCCGTCCCATTATTAAGTGCTCGTTTGCGGTTTCCGAGCAAAATTAAGGAAGTGAGAAAGAAAAAATGAAAGTGAGAGAAATTGTGAGAGAGTGTGGTTTTTTATGTAGGAGAGATAAGATAAAAAGTAATTAGGTGTGGAAATTGATGTAAAAAGGAAGAAGAGAGAAGTTAGTTGAGTGAATTTTTAGAAAAGTGATTTGATGTGGGTAATAAGACGAAAGATATAAATGAAACAGACACAACATTTTGGGATGCCAAATAAGGAAAACAGACACTATATTATGGGACGGAGGGAGTATTATTTAGCAATTATTTGTACTTTACGCCAAAATTATGTTCTAAATAAAAATTCTTAGACTTCGGTTCTATTTTTAGGTCACATACTTTTTTTTTACATACATATGAAAATTTAAAGTGACGCCATTACGGACATGGAGTTTGGAAGGACGACCGTCGGAGTAAGGCAGAGTTAGGGTTTCTGTTTCGGCGTACGAGGAAGGAGGCTATGAGGGCGAGTAGGATGAGGCAAAGGAAGACTGTGACTGCGATGAGTTTGGTTGAGGTGGCGGAGTGGGAGGAGAAGGAGCGGGAATGGGAGGCGACGAGGGATGAGATGTTTAGAGGAAAGGTCAGGAGGCTCGAGGAAGAAGATGAAATTCAATATCTCGCGATAAATTCAAAATCTCAGCATATTTACAAAGTACATTTTTGCCCTTAATTTTTAAAAACAATGGGGACAATAGGGTAATTTCACCCTTTCTAACCGAGAAGTTAGCAGAAATTTGGGATGTGTGGCTCCTTGTTAACGGAGTTGAAAACATGGATGATTTTAAATAATTATCGATACCACGAGTGATTTCTTACAAATTTTGATATATAACGGGGGTTCTTTGCACGTTAGGTAAATTCATGAATCACTCAATAAAAAACTACTCTAGTTCCCGCACATTAGGTAAATTCATGAATCCCTCAATAAATAATTTTATATATAATTTAAGTGAAAATGTCGGGTGATAATAACTTTTAAAATACGAACGTGTGAATGATGCACATCTATACATATACTAAAATAGAACGTTGTTTTACCACATGTCCACCTTACGTTCAATACGCCTATATGTCAGCCTCTAAGCTATGTCACTTCATCCACAATGTCATATTCCACATCATCCGACTTTATATTTTGATATATATTTTCAAATTAAATAAGGAAAAAAATAAAAAAAGATATCTAATAAATTATATTAACAGAAAGAAATATCAATTTTTATCTTTTAAAATATGACTATCTTATCTCTCATATATATGTTTATCTATTTATTATGTTATGAATCTAATCAACTTGAGTTATTAATGAATTTAAACTATAAAACATAAATAGTGAACTATAGTCTATAAATTATAAATAAAAAAGTATAAACTACAATCTATAGACTGTAACTTATAAACTAATTAATTATATAAAATATAATTATATTATTGAAATATTTAATACATGTAACCGCGTACATGGTACGGGAACACACACTATTTTAGTACTAATTTGGTGCACATTCATTCACAAACTTAAAAATATCCAAAATTTGAAAAATATTCATTTTTAAAAAAAAATTATTTAGAAATTGAAGAACATTCAGGTAAAAATTGTATATGTGCATCACTTTTACAATAGATGTGCATCACTTTTAAATATATTATGATGCACATTAGTCATTTTCACGTTCTCATTTTAAAAATTATTCTCACCGGACCCGCACCCATAATTCTTCATTTGTAATGTTTACTCGAAAGTCATGCGAGTAAAGATTGGAGAGTAAGCACATCTATCTATCTATCTAATCTACTATAAAAAGTAGAGAGAGAAAAAGAAAGCAACAATAAATATCTTTGCATTTTTATTGGTTAATGTCACTCCTTAATTTAGTACTCTCATTTAATAATTGGTGGATTTTATATATCAATGGGTCAAACTCAATAATAAAATTGAGTGTATGAAGATATATATAATTAAGACTTAATTTTTTATAATAAAAAATGTATAGTGTATAAAGGTTCATAAAATTAAAACTCCATAAAAAATCCAATGCTGAAGTGTTTTCAATGTTTTACATTCAAGGATAAAGTGATATTTTTATAACAAAAATAAAATGGATCATCATCTTTAGTTAAACAAATTACAAATTTTGTCAATACAATATCAACCTATGTAATATGAGCATTAATCAAATCCAAATTACCTTTCTAGAGAAATCCTACAAAGAGAAATTAAGAAAACGATCAATCAGGGGCTTATAACCTTTTATATCACACAACATGTAGAATATTTGCATAAAAATAAATTTTACACAATAAATAAAATAAAATATGTGTAACGTTGATGGCTTTTTCCTACAAATCAACAACACTTATTTAAAATAATATAGACCTATTTAATGCATTAGCAAATTCCTTTTAATCTCATTCATGAATCTTAAATCCAAAACTCTTATCTTCTCTTAGTTGCAACTTGCAAGCTATACAAATAATATCTACAATTCTTCGTATTCTTCAACTTCATGATATCAAATCTATATTTATATATATATAAATAAAATGGTTGACCTTGAATGAAAGTAAATATAATTTGTGCCTAATCAATGTTAAAATTAATTTAACTTTTAACTAATTTTGCTAAAATTATTCTCTCTAAATGTTGATGACCGTAGTCAAATCCTAACCATCGAAGTAAAAACAACATGATCGCGTCAAATTGTAACTTAATTCAAACACAATAAATCTAAATCTGATATCATTAATGAAAAAATTAACTATTTAATACATTTAATTAATAAACTGACTCAACTACACACGTATAAATTAACTAAATTGATCAAATCCATTCTCAATCCAATCATAACTTAACTTACCTGATTAACACCTTTAATTACAGTACATAAAAATCACCCGACAACCATATCAAACCAAAGAGAAACAAATACATGTAACAACTTCTATGACACTATTTAATTACCTACTAATTACCTACTAACGTGCCAACTATGATCACTATATTATAAAATTTACGTGGTCGGATTAACATTCACTCAATGAAAATAAAGTTAAACATAAACACCGTATATAGATCTTATTATATAAGACTCGGAAAAGACGAAGAGTATTACATATATATAAATATTACTTTTTATTACGCTACAGCCCCGCGCGAAACGCGGTGATCAAAATCTAGTATATCCTAATCTTATCTATATAAAAATTGGCTGTCCAATGTCAAAATTGAATGAAATCGGTACCGGACCGTCTTTTAAGCCTTTTATTTGGGCCTCATGTACTTGGGCCTCCCTTGCTAATCCACTCCTGCTCATCTTCTTGCCCGTTTCGATGCTCTCCGACAGTCACCCCCTTACACTTTCATCTCCTCACCGCCTTATTTTTGCATATTTCCTTGAGAAGCCCTTCTTCAACCTTTGATTATCCGTACCTTATCTTCTTTTCTGCATCCAAGTGCCAGACAGCAGTTGAGTCGTCGAGTTGACCGACTTCTTTCTCAACTCACATCTGGTGGAAGCGGGGGAGGTCGCCCACACCAAGTCTCCGCCTACACGCCACAGGGTATGTAGATATTTAACCTCTTAGATTTATCCCTTATGGGGTTTTAGGGTTTATTTGAAACTGTGTTTTTGGAGCTACAATGTATTTGGGCTTAGGGTATCGATGATTTGGGGATTTCGTATCCATTTCCTTTCCTTTGACCCATTCAGTAGGTGAAGAACAACAGACAGGTAACTAAAATCAGTTCTTCGTTTAGATTCCTGTCCACTGAAGGATGATGCCTCATTCTTTTCTGGTTCCTACACTGTTTTTTTTAGGAATTTAGAACCACGTTTTAGTCTTTGGAATGTTTGTTTGTTGTGGGATTTCCATTTGTCATCCTAAATTCAGTAGCAGTTTCATATTTTGAGAAGCATTACTTTCAAAATTGTAGATTGGTCGTCATGAATGGTTCATGAGTTTGATTTTTGATAAATTTGAGGTCAACTGAAAGTGTTATGAAACTACATTTTATAAAATTATAGAATTTTTAATATTGTGCAATTGAACTAACTCGATAGTAATGAGAAATTAACACGAATGTAAAATAAGATCTCGAACTTCAATCTCATCTAAATAGAATTTCTCATATATGAACCATATATGATGCAATAAATCATCATAGGCGTGTGGAATTTGTGACCTATATGGCAGTATTTTAACATATTTATTACACTTGTAAAATGTGGTTGGTCCAATGATGTACTGCTGTACTAGAAAATTGGCCAGTGTTCTGCTTTAGGTCATTTGGCTGAAGTGGAAGCATATTATTGGTAAACATATTTATACCTTCGTTAGGGATGTTCTGTTGATTGAATGAGAAATTTTAGTTTCAAGTCAGGATTCTTTCGATTTGGATGCTATATCTCATATTGACCTTCAAATTAGAATAATTCGAAGCCTTTCCCTTTCTGACAAGTTTGAGATTGCAGTTTCCAGTTTCCAGTTTACAATGTCGGGCAAAATAGGTTATAGCTGATGTGTGAATCCAGTATTCGGTTTGCAGTGGTGTTTGAAATGGCCTGGAGACAGGGGCATTGAAGCCGAAAATTGTTGTTTCACTGGCCAATTGCGTCAATCAAAACGAGGTTTGTTTTCTTACTCACTTTAATTTGGTCAATGACGTAACCGTTTTTGTAATTGTTTTTCTTTGCTCATAAATTTTCCATTCAAACCATCCCATTGATGATCCATTCAATTCCTCCTTTATGTTGACATTGATTTCTGTATTTCCTATTTCGTTTAGGTTTTGCATATTTCCTGGTTTTGCATAATTCCTTTCATTCATTTCCAGCTTCATTTGGTCAATGATGTAACCGTTGTTAGTAATGGAATTTTTTGCTCTTAAATTTTCCATTTAACCCATCCCATTGATGAGCCCTAAAATTCCTCCATAAAGCTGGCATTGATTTCTTTATTTCCTATTTGGTGTATTCTACTTTAATTTTGGGCCTATAAAGAGTCTCATTCTTGGATTTTCCAGTATAATTCTCAGGCTTTGTTTGTGGTTTTCCAATTCCTCTCCATTCCTCTTATCTCTTATCGCTTTGTTTGTGATCTTTGTTTCTCCAAATGTGCTAGGAGATCCAAACACAGTTGAAAATTGTACTCTTGGGTGAAGACACGAAATGGATGTCAGAAGAGAAGGAAGTTATTTGAAAAGAAATACCTTTGGAGGTAAGAGATTGCAGCTATTCAGGGGTGAGATTGCCAACGATCGCCATGATTCTTAGTGCTTCGAATATTCAGTACATATCATTCTAATCTGAATTTCATATTTCTGTTTGGTATCTACAGTTGTAAATATTCGATTTGTAATCTTTTGCAAGGAGATCCTGAATTTCATTGTGCTCTTAATCTAAAGTTTTTTTTTGTTGCAGCCAAAGAATGACTTCGGCGACAACGTTGTTGTTCACTGGAATCAGACCCGTAACAGAGATAGAGATCAAGGTTTACCACTTTGGGTGCTAGACGAGCCATTCTTTGTGCCTAATCTCGGTTTCAGATCTCCTTCTTCTCTCCAATTTCCGCTGGTTTCCCTCTTTAATCAAGTACGATTTCTCCACCGACCCCCAAAACCACCGTGAAGGTATTTATGACTTGATTTAGTCGTTTGTTGTATCAAATTAATGAATGTAGCATTCAGTAATGTCGGTAGTATCAAATGTTCACCTTTGAGAGAATGGAAGTAGGGAAAAATTGGCATATATATAGCTAGGAATTCACGATTAAACGGATCGGTTGTTACTGAGGAATTTGGTATGGTGTTAAGTTTTTTCCGCGTTTCGTAGTTGATTCTCTACGCTTTACTTTCTAGAAATATCAAATAAATTTGAAAAGTATAAACAAATTAACACGACTAACTTCTTTTGTTTGGAAAGTTTAACAGGACTAACTTTCACATTGGCTTTGACGCAGTCGTAGTCAATCTGCTAAGAATGAAGTAATGTGGAAAAAAGTGGATATCTACCTCTTTGGTTCAGCAACGGAAGGTGTGCTTCCCACAGACAGCTCTCAAGTTGCTAAACTAGAGGGTCGTCTCAGGCATCCTAATCTGGAAGCATATAAGTACACTATGCTGTTATTGTCATATCATCTAGCTTGGTTTGTACGATTTGCTGCAATAGTAAGTTTGAGTTAGTTGGTACTGGTGTAGGTAGGGTTGTTCCAAATTTATTTGGTCCATATAAGCAGGTCATCTTTCTTAACTAAGGAGTCAAGAAACAATGTACTTTTTTCATTCAATTTTTTTTCATTCTGTAACTCACTTGATTTGATTTATGTGTTGTTATGCATTGATGCAATGTTGTATCAAACTTATCAGTAAAAACAAGATGAGAGAAAATATGTGCAAGGACTCCAATGATTAAGTTGCCTTTTGTTTATTTTTCATAAGCATCTTCTGCAAGACTTAAAAAAGTTACATATTAGATATTGCCTTGTATGGTGGGATCGTATTATGCTTTGTGACAAAGATGGTGATGCAGGCATTGTAGAAAACAATTATATCAAACTTTCCCTCCTGTTTGTATGTTTTGAAACTCATCTCTTTTATCAATTCTTCTCTAACAGACTTCGTTAATAGCTACTGATGTTTCATGTATTTCTTTAGCTACTGGTGTTTCATGTATTTCTTTAGCTATACATTTTCTTCATTTATGAATGTTGCTTTGTTACCTCTATAGCATGTACATGTAGAGGCTTTCATATAGAGGATTGAGCCATCAGATGAATTTATTTCCAAGGCCATTAGCTGAATTTTTATCCTTTGTGTTGGATCTTTTGGGGGATTTTGGAATATGTTGTTGTCTCCTGTTCATCAGCATTTTTTTCCATCCCTCTTCTGGTTGTATAACACTCTCTAAACCCTTTTATATGTATATAAATTTACATTATTCGGAAGAAAAAAAATTATGTTCTATATATGTGAGGCCTCCTGACAATACTATGTCCGAACGACCACTTATTCAAAGACGTTGCATATTCTAGCATTCCTAAATACACCAACACAATTGATGTCAATACTTGAATCTTACTGTTGTATCTTATGCATATTGTAAATAATATAATGATTTGGTTGTGTCAAAATTGTACATGAAATTAGTAATTTATTGCCGAAGTTTGTCAATTGTAATTTCTTATTTACTACCACGGCAACAACTTTTTATATTCAAATTTCTAAATTTGACAACACATTTATCAATTCGTCCATTTTTGTCGATCCTAAATTATCATTTGATAGTCTAGCTTATCTGTTGTATCTAATCTATATACTTTAGAGAGTTATTTAGAGCTAGGTTCACCAATCTTATATTCCTATGTGTCATGTTGATATTAATTCTCAAAATTAAAATCATTAATATTTTTAACCCTTTAAAAATCTTAACAATTAATAATGAGTAGTTAGTTTGTTAGCTATTTTGTAGTATCCGAGTATTGTTTTTACAAAGTCCTACAAATATTGGAATTGTATACAATAATTTATTCTTATGTATATTAATGAACCACAATTATATACAATAATTTATTGTTAAGTATATTATTTTAATCAGAATTTGATAATATAACATCCTTAAAATAACATAGAAAAATAAATATCTACAAATCAAAACACCGATCATATGAGAGATTTTAACATTGAGAAAATGTGGGATATGACTAAATTTTATAATATAACTATAAACACAAATACAAAATGAACTATATAAATCCGCGCAAGGTGCGGGAACTACACTAGCACTGTTCGGTGGGCAGTACCTTCAAATGTAATTTATGAGAATATCAAGGTGTTTTGCTGTATCTTGTTATAAAAGCAACTAATAATGTGCAGGAAATGTCAAGGTATTTTGTTGAACGAGACCATTGTTTGAAGATGAAGGTTCAACCGCTGTTGAATTCCCGGACGATACTACTATACGTGTAAATACTGGTGACGATAATTTATCAAATCAAAAGAAGGATTTTGAATTTGACAAGGTTTATGGGCCTGATGTTGGTCAAGGTAAGCACATAATTGTCTTTTTGTTTATGCTTGGATAATGTACCTTTGTTTTTGTATATCAATTCCATACTTCATTTATTTTAAATTGCTCCGGGTTCCTATGTATAAGACTACCAAATTCAAATTATCTACACATTTCCTGAATTCATTCAGTGAAATGCATATATAATTGTTGATGTTTGTTCCCTTCGGGTCTGGACAATATTAGGGTGTGGAGTATCATGTGTCGAATTTGAAATGTTGACTGTGAGACTGTAGAGGGTTCGGACTTGCATTCTCAGACAAGGGAGCACCAGAAGCAGGCTATGGATATGGTCATGAGCATCAAGCAGCAATACTCTAAGAAGCAAAAGTAAGCTTTATACATTTTTCTTTCTGTTTGCAGGAATCTAAATGGCCTTATTCCGTCATTTCATTCGTGTGTGAGTATTAATTAAGTTAATATATTATATAAATTATTTTGAAAGAGCATTACCTTGATTTTTGATAACTTAATTTTGAAGCATCTCATTTCGGTATTCACACGTTCATGGTCTAGGGTGTCAAATACACGATCTATGGTTGAGGATGGGCGGAAAAACTGAACTGCCAATTTTGAAGGTCATGGCAAGAAGCATTAATTCAAAGAGGAGGCATCATCTAATGTTGCTTTGTAGCTGATGGGATGAAAAATCTTTGGTATAATGCATTAGTGATGTAGGTTAATGGAAATGCCTTGGTAAGAACTATAAGCCGTTCTTACAAGCCTGAATCCAAAACAAGACCACCTGATACCAAGGAGATTTGCAAACTTGAGCTCCAAGCCGCAATTTGTCAGCGAATCGATCGCGCCTTCACTCAGCCGCTAAACAGTAAGCTTTACTTTCCGTATACGTTAGAAACCTAGCCATAATAATGAAGCTTTTGTAAAGAGATGGCTAATTTGTGTTTAGGTGATACCGAATGATGTAATCATCAACACTAAACTTAACTTTGAATCAATTACATATTTTCGAAAGTGCTTTGAGTTTGACCAGATCTACATCTGCAGAACAGGAAGATAGAAACGAAATTAGAGATTTAAAAGGTTTGGTTGTTAGTCTAATTCTTGATTTCGGTAATCTGAGTACCTTTTCTTATTTGTTGTTTTAATGAATTTTTAAACAAATTTGAAGGATTATGATTCAAGAGAGGGATATGGATAATGTGAAGACCATTTTGAATCTGATTTGGGTTCCACTCACTTACATTCAACTTTTCTGTGAACCTGTAGTTGAAATCATCAATGAAGTTAAACCTGGTCATCAAAGGTTGTGTTGGAGCCTGAAGTTGAAATTGGAGGAGGCAGTGAAATGCTGCCATTTTTACAAAAACGTGTGGTTGTATTGCACTGTTTGTTTGAAGACAGTTTCGATTTACCTTTTTCTCCTCACTTTGGCTAATATTTCATAGTCTAGATTTTTTTTTGCAGCATCATCCGGATGTGTGTGACTACTGCGGGATTCAATTTCATTAGATAAATGAAGCTTATGATCTTTTTCTATGTGACTTTCACATCTGATTTTCTTCATCGATTAACAGATTGAGTTCACCTTTGAATTGATCATGTTATGGTGCCTTTTCCATATTATAGGTTGTAGCGGAAAGATTTAGAGAAGAGACTATTGAAAACTTAAGATTTGGAGACATCCGAGGATTTGTGGGAAGAATTGATGGGATGGGAGGTAAGCAACCAAAATGGGCCATGTATAATGCACTCATGTCCAACTTTATATTGTCCGAACATCCTATTCTGCAAGGATGGTGTGATGCCCATGTTTGCTTCCTCCACCAAAAATATTAGGAGTCATCAACGTACGATTCATAGATATATTAAATTGACCAGTTTCTCCTGTGAAACTCTATGCTCCAAATTTGATGGGGTTGAGTTGTGATCAGAGCTTAAGTTTTCAAGAACGTTGCTCCACATCTTGAATTGACCTTTTCTTTAATTACATAAGAGAGAAGAAGTTGCATCATTTTTTAATTAAACATCAAAGCAAAATATGGGCACTATAAGCATATGCCCCTAGATCAAATGGAGCTCGGGCTCTTTTGCGTAAATATAATTCC
This sequence comes from Oxyria digyna, assembly GCA_029168935.1. Classification (NCBI taxonomy): domain Eukaryota; kingdom Viridiplantae; phylum Streptophyta; class Magnoliopsida; order Caryophyllales; family Polygonaceae; genus Oxyria; species Oxyria digyna. The sequence goes on along the minus strand of JAPVLV010000010.1, from coordinate 19,495,101 downwards.
TAAACAATCCCAAGTTTATTCGAGGTTGTTAATTTCTTCACTTCAAAAAATAAGAACTGGTCTAATATACACAGTAGATAATAAAGTGTGTGAAATAAGCAGTCACGGAGAGATTTCCCTGTGACAAAGAATTCAGATCCCTCTGGACTTTGTAAATTTGAGTGCGATCAATTCTGTGAAACCTAAAAGCAAGTTCTTTCCAGATCAGAGCAGAATTGCGACAATATAAAACAGATTCAGCAATGTCTTTGCTGACTGAGTGTAACAACCAAGAAAACACCATTTTGTCGCAACGATCCCAGTAAACACACAGATGAGAATCAATTGGAGGCCTAACAGAACTGCCATTGACAAATCCCAATTTGTTCTTGGCAAACAAAGAAACTTCAACAGATCGTTTCCAAGAAACGTAGTTTCTATCATCCAATAGAGTTGTAGAAAGAACATACGAGGGATGATCGGAGTGATGCAAGTACAGCTCATCCATAGGATGAATTGAATCAGGACCAAAATTGCGCCGATCTCCATTGTTGCGCACACCAGAATTGTGTCCGCCATTGCCGCGATCTCCAGAATTCTCATCACCTGGATGTCGATCACCAGAGTTGTTGCCACGATCTCCAGATCGAATCTCAGGGCTACGATCATCACGATTCCATTGATTTGGGGGAATCAGAGCAGGATTGAAGGCATGTCGAACCATATTGGCTAAGCTGATACCATGTTATCCGAGGTTGAAAGACTAATTGAGAGAAGAAGACTTTTTATTATGAGTAAAAGTGTGAATTACAGAAGACTTGCTGGTATTTATAGTAGCTATTACAAGACACTCTATAACTACTATAACAGACATAACAGACTTCTACAAATATAAACAGAAAGACTAATATAGTACATCTAATAGTTTTTCATATCCTAAACTTGAACACTTTTCATAATTATGAATATTGTAGTTGATCATATGATTTAATTCAATTTTTTTATTTATGTGTCGATTGTGGTTCCAATTATCTCCTTGTGATTCTAGGTGTTGAGATCAAGAAGATTGTCATATGTGTACCGTCTCCACAAAGGATCTTTGTGATTCTCAATATGTCATTCAATTGTTATTGTCATTACTTTCACAATCAGTAGCCTATTTCTATTGGATTAAGATGATTGTTGTATCCTTTTCCTCTGATTTAATCTTTTCCCTCTCATTCATGTGATTCATCTAATTCTACTGAAATCTAATATCTAATATCAAATATTTGATCCTATATAAATTAAAAAATTAGTTGTTTTTTGTCAAAAATTAATGTAATTGACACTTATTTTCACCACTATCAATATTCCTAATACTTCTCATAACAATTTATATTGCCATGTTTTTTTGCTTTTTTATGTTGGGTTTTCAGGATTAAAAAGAAGGGGTTTTTGCAGGAAACCACCCGCTATTTGTCGAAATTTGCAGGTAACCACCCGCTATTAACGTATTTATTTTTAACCACCCAAATTCTATACTTTTCTTACAATTCACCACCCGTAAACAGTTTCCGTTAGATATTCTGTTAAAACTTGTGAAATTACACTTTTACCCCTCCATTTTTCCGAAAATAACAACTTTGAAAGTTATGGGTCAATTTTTGTAATTTCCTAAAAATGGATTAAAAACCTAGTTCATCCCCAAATCTCAATCTCCTCCTTCAGCTTGCTTCAGTCTCAGCGCTACTGCGTCGTCTCGGCACTCCACCTCGGAGGAGGAGCCGCCGCAACTCGCGTTAGGCATTGATTCCGACAATCGAGCAAGAAGATTGCTACCTGTAGATAGAGAGTATTCAGAGTTTGTTTCTCTTAGCCAAATTAGGGATCTGGAATTTGCGTACCTGGGAGGAGGAGATTGGATTTCATCGCTGCAACGAGATCCTGATTCAAATTCCAACATTAACAAACATTCAGTAGCGGAAATAGCTGAATTATAAGAGGTATCGAGATGGGCGAACGAACCATGGTAATTTCAGTGTTGGATCTCTGAAATTGAAAAAAATCAGATGATGGAGGAAACAGATTTTATAAAGTGTGGATGATTAGGTTGTTGATTGGGATCGGAAATGAGAGATGAGAAAGAGAAATGTCGACATGGGAGAATTGGATGGAGGAGAGGTTCCAAAACGAAGCAACATCACAGTGGGAATTTCCTTTACTGTTTTCTGTCAAACCAAGATGAGAAAGAGTGTCGACATTTACTGTTTTCATCCCCAAATCGCAAAGTTGTGGACGATTATCCGTATGTTGCCATGGATTCGGAATTTCCTGGGGTTGTGATCCGTCCCGTCGGCAATTTTAAGAACATCACTGATTACAACTACCAGACCCTCAAAGACAACGTCGATATGCTCAAGCTGAAGGAGGAGATTGAGATTTGGGGATGAACTAGGTTTTTAATCCATTTTTAGGAAATTACAAAAATTGACCCATAACTTTCAAAGTTTTTATTTTCGGAAAAATGGAGGGGTAAAAGTGTAATTTCACAAGTTTTAACAGAATATCTAACGGAAACTGTTTACGGGTGGTGAATTGTAAGAAAAGTATAGAATTTGGGTGGTTAAAAATAGGCAATGGCTATATGCACGCGAATCGATGCATATATGCACGCGATTCTGTGCGCTCAACTTATGCGCACGCATCTGTGCGCAGTTCTTATGCGCATACGTGTTTTACGGGGTATTACGGGTACTTTTCGTAAATTTTCAGAGTCTGTAACACCTTGTGCGCCTAACTACTGCGCACAGGTTGAGAATCTGTGCGCCGTGTTTCTGCGCACTCTTCAGACATAGTAGCCGTTGAAATTTTTGAAAAAAGTAGCCGTTAAATGTAAAACTGTGCGCTGAGGTTCTGCGCACAGGTGCTTTAGGGTTTGTGTTTGTGCGCGGATGGTTAGCGCACGGGTCTTTACAGTTTCATTTGGACCACAACGGTCATAAATGTGCCTATATAAAGCCACAATCTCTTCGTTTCCAACAAATTCATTCAACACCTCTTCGTTTTCCAACAAATTCATTCAAAATGTATCGTCGTAATCAAAACTCTCGTATGTTAGAGTTGATTAATCAAAGTTGTGAAGATAGTGATAAGAACACGATTGGGATAGCGGATCACAAGAAGAGGAAGACGACCCGAACGACGACGAATGGTTGGATGGTTTCTTAGAAGACGAAGAGTTCGGCGACTGGGATCCGAGTGGTGAATTTGTGGTTAGTATAATATGTTATAATTTGAAACATATGGTAGCGTAATTAGTTTCAAATTAGTTTCATATGCTAGAATAATTAGTTTCATATGCTAGAATAATTAGTTTCATATGCTAGCCTAATTAGTTTCATATGATAGCCTAATTAGTTTCATATGATATCCTAATTAGTTTAAAGTAATGATTCGTATTTTGCCTTGTTATTTTGGTAGTAGTGTAATTGTCGCTCTACAATTACGTATAGGGGAAAGATTATTCGGATTATTTTAGAACCGCACAATATTGGGATACTCCGCAAGAATTGTACGAGTGGGCGAGAGATAGAGGAAAGGAGTTAGTGATAGCTTTGGTAACGCGTAATTCAAGTCCGTACCAAATAAGTATTGTGTGCGATAGATTTGGAAAACCAAGATCTGGGAGGCCAAAGGTGAACAAAGAGAATCCAGAGTTGGCTGTTCCTAGGCTTAGAAAGTCGAAGTCGAAGAAGTGTGAGTGTAGATTTCAGCTACTAGCAGTGCGAAAGAAAAACATTCCCGGGGTCGCAGGAGAAAAATGGATTTTAGGTGTGATAGAAGGTCGGCATAACCATGTGCTACTTGCTAGTTTTCATGGGAATGCATTCATGGGTCGAATGACGGAGGAGCAAGAGCTTTGTGCTAGGCGGTGGGGAGATGGAACTGGACGCAAGACGCCAAAAGAAATTATCTCTAAATTGAGGGAGAAGTACCCTGGTAATGTTACTTCAAGGAGACAAGTTGCAAACTTTTTGCAGAAGGTGAATTACGAAGATCGCGGAGAGCTAAACGTGACACAGTGGTCGCTTAAGTTTTTGCGAGACCACGACTACGTAGTTCACCCACATAGAGACACGACAAACGGAGAGGTTGCAATATTATTCTTTGCTAACCAAGAGTCGTTGCGTTTGTTGAAGAAGTACCCGTACGTGGTAATTATCGATGCGACGTACAAGACAAACAAGTAAGTCTCTACAATACCTTGGTCGATATTTAGTTCGGATAATGATATATGTTCTGTAGTGATATATGTTAATGTTTCAATAGATATGAAATGCCGCTCGTAGAGATCGTTGGATTCACCAGTACACACAAGACGTTCAACATCGCGTATGCATTCACTAAAGCGGAAAGGATTTATCATTACACATGGATAATGATTCAATTGAAGTCATTATTCATAGATTTGGGAGTGATGCCAACGGCTATAATGACAGATTGCGAAGACGCGCTGATAAAAGGGATAAAGACTGTTTTCGGGAGCGAAGTTCAACATCTGTTGTGTTGGGTGCATATCAAACACAACATTGAGGCACATGCTTCGACCATCCTAAAGAGACAAATTAAAGTGGAAGCCTTTGCAGGACAATGTTGGGGACTATTTTGCTCAGCTACTGAAGAGACCTATGAACTGCGGCTCGAACAGTTGAAGAGATCTTGGAAGAGCGGCCTTGTGGGATACGTCGAGAGAACATGGCTTAATCCTCACAAGACAAGTATAGTGAGGGCTTGGACAGATCATAAGCTTCATTTCCTTACGAGGACTTCAAACAGGTAAATATTGATATTTTTTAGTTAAAGACGATTATATCATAACGGCGTACTTTCTTAACTTACCAACTTAACTGTTTTTTAGAGTTGAAGGGATGCACAAGGTTTTGAAAGATATTATTGGTTCCAGCAGAGGGGGCTTTAACAGAGTGATCGTACGGATCCATCATTCAGTACTCCTTCAGATTGATTCAATTAGGGCGAGCATGAACATGTCTCTCTCCAAACGACCAACTGATTTTGATGATCCAAACATGCATCCGCTTGGAAGGGCTATTTTTTCCCGACTATTCTACAAAGTGTCAGACAGGTGTTTTGATCATTTGTTGGCTACTTATGAGATCATGTTGACGGGGAAATTTCCTGAACAATGCACCGACCATTGGGTGAGGAACTGTCTTGGGTTGCCGTGCGTCCATCAAATTGCACACGCTATCATTTCAAACACACCCCTGATTGAGGATGACATTCACCCGTTCTGGAGGGATTTGCATTGGGATGACACTCCTGAAACAGAAGACGACCCAAATCTGAAGGTCCGAATGAACATTATAGAGTTGCGACTCCATGAAATGTTCACCAAGTTGGAACTTGGAACCTTGAAGAAAAGCACGGCATACCAGCTAGGTGAGTTGTATCAGGACTTGGAGCATCCTGAACTAACTACCTTGAAAGAACCGACAAATGTGAGAAGAAAAGGCAGGCCAAAGGGTGCAAAGAACAAGGATAAGGAGGAGGTTGACAGTGAAAATGACAAGGAGGATGACATAAAACAAGAAGATATGGAGCAGTATGAGATGGAGGAGGCAAAGCAGAAATCAAAAGGAAAGAAGAGTACAGGAGCAAGACGGCCAGGTCGTAGTATAGACGATACTACAAACCATCAACCGCAATTCTTTTTCTTTAATCTTAAACCTTTCCATCAGGACCTTCACTCTATTGTCACTCTTCTTTTTCTTGATGATTAATTTCGTGATAGCACGTAAAGCAGTAGGGGTATGCTCTGGATCAATAAACCTGATTCCGAAGAAACAATTGCATGCATAATGCCTTCGTCCATACTGGTCAGGCATGTCTTCGTCATTGTTAACGTAAACATTACACATTTGGCGACACCTTTTTGTACCAGTACACATTATCTGTGGAGGGTCAGGCTTCACACGTCTTGGGGATGATGATGATGCCATATTCATAGTTATGTTCTTCGAAATAAGTAAATAATAAAACTTTAGTTATAAACATGAAAGCATATACAAAAAACAAAGCATGTACAAAAATGAACAAAAGAAAAATTTACCGGTTAGTAGGGAAACTTCGATTTTTGCTCTAGTTGAGATGGATGAACTAGTTGAGATGGATGAAGAAATCACCACCTTCAAACCGTTGGTTTTATAGGAATTTATGTATATGGTGCGCGTTGCTTCTGCGCACAAGGAGTTACCGATTCAAAATAACGGTAACTAAAAGTGCGCTATGTAGCTGCGCACAAATTTTTAACGGTAATTTTCTGTGCGCGTTACACCTGCGCACCAAAAGTTACAGATTCAAAAAGTTACAGAATAGGTGCGCTTTACCTTAGCGCATGGCTGAAATTTCTGTGCGTTCTACCACTACGCACTATACTCTTCATTCTTCGAAATAGTTGCGATATGAAGGGTCTAGCACATCGATGTGGATTATGTTTGAAAAGCTTATACAAAATAGTGTTATTAGGCATATAAAGAGTGTATACGGTCTCCCCTTCACAAAAAGTTGATCGAAAATACTCGAAAACGCAAAAACGCCTTATCGGTCCTGATGGCCTGTTAAGGTCGAGAATAGGCGGTTCGATGCCCAAACGACGTCGGAATGCAATGAAACTTGTTTTCAATGCATATTATAGCTATTTAACCTTGTCGGTAAGTTCGAGTCGAAAACTCGAGCTCTTCGAGTAACACCTCCTTTGTAAACCTTCACTAGTCTTTCATTCTTCGAAATAGTCGAAGTAGTTGAGATATGAAGGGTCTAGCACATCGATGTGGATTATGTTTTTAAAACTTATACAATTATGTGTTATCAGGCATATAAAGAGTGTATAAGGTCTCCCCTTCACAAAAAGTTGATCGAAAATACTCGAAAACGCAAAAACGCCTTATCGGTCCTGATGGCCTGTTAAGGTCGAGAATAGGCGGTTCGATGCCCAAACGACGTCGGAATGCAATGAAACTTGTTTTCAATGCATATTATAGCTATTTAACCTTGTCGGTAAGTTCAAGTCAAAAACTCGAGCTCTTCGAGTAACACCTCCTTTGTAAACCTTCACTAGTCTTTCATTCTTCGAAATAGTCGAAGTAGTTGAGATATGAAGGGTCTAGTACATGGGTGTTGATTATGTTTCAAAAACTTATACAATTATGTGTTATTAGGCATATAAAGAGTGTATAAGGTCTCCCCTTCACAAAAACTTGATCGAAAATACGCGAAAACGCAAAAACGCCTTATCGGTCCTGATGGCCTGTTAAGGTCGAGAATAGGCGTTTCGATGCCCAAACGACGTCGGAATGCAATGAAACTTGTTTTCAATGCATATTATAGCTATTTAACCTTGTCGGTAAGTTCGAGTCGAAAACTCGAGCTCTTCGAGTAACACCTCCTTTGTAAAACTTATACATATGACCGTTTCGTGCGCATAACATCTGCGCACATGATTCTTTGCGCATTATATCTGCGCACGGTTGAAGACCGTTAAAATATGACCGTTTCGTGCGCATAACATCTGCGCACATGATTCTTTGCGCATTTTATCTGCGCACGGTTGAAGACCGTTAAAATATGACCGTTGCGTGCGCATAACATCTGCGCACGAAACGGTCATATTTCACCAACAAAAACCGAAGCTATAAAAGGGGGTTCCACTCACCTCAATTCACCAATCTCACCATCTCTCTCTTAACCTCACCAATCTCACCATTTGTCTCTTAACACTCGCTATGTCGCACAGTTCATCATCAAGCAACGCTGCCCTTTTTTATTGTAAATGTGATCGACCAGCGGTAATGAGGAGTTCAGAATCTCGAAGAAACCTCGCTCGAAGGTTCTGGACATGCGCTGGTACTGGTGGTTACATTTGTGAATTCCGCGAGTGGATCGATCCACCACACCCTTGTTACTCCTTAGCTGCAATAAGAGATCTATTCTCGAAGATACGTACGTTGGAGGAGGAAAACGCCGATCTTAAGGCGACCCTGGCTTCCAATCGTTAGTTAAGTGGTTGTTTTAATCGTTAGTTCGTTGTTGTAATTGTTAGTTAAGTGGTTGTTGTAATCGTTAGTAAACAAGCATAGCACTGGACAAAGAGAAGTTGAGGAGGGACAACCTATAAAGATCCCCAACCGATATTGGTTTCGATGTTCGGATTTAGCAAAATGTACGAACTAATAAGAGTTTGAAAACTGGTTATTAGTTGGTACATATTGCCGACTCCGAACATCGAAACCAATCATCGGTTTGGGGATCTTCATAGGTTGGTCTTCCTCACCATCTCTTTGTGTAGTGTTGTTGTTGAAATTTGTATTTCGTTTTCAAATCAATATAGTTTTTCACGTCTTGTTGTTCAGATTTGTATTTGCATTATTGTTCGGAGTCGTTTTGAATATTCAAACAAGCAAAACATAAAATTTAAAACCATCACACAAGAAAAATGCATACATAAAACATCAATCATACATAAAACATCCATCAAACAAAAACAGACGTCAAGCGTCTAATCCTGAGTCTCCTGAGTATAAGGCGGAGCATCTTCCCGAGGCACATCACCCTGAGTCATATCATCTTGGTGCGCATCCTCCTGAGTGCCGCATCCACTCCCCTGGCCACTCTCATGAACAGAATCTCGGAAAACAGGAGGTGGTGGTGGTGGTGGCATCCGCGATGCACGTGGGGGAGATGGTGCCAAAGGTGCCTGAGGTGCCTCTAAGATTGCAAGCCAACCACGAATCACATCTTCAGTGGCCCAAGGTCGATCCGAGATAGGGGAGTCTAGAAAAGAGTGCATCATGGCTTGAAGGATCTGACAACGCTGCAAACGAAACATAAATTTAATCATTAGTTAAGGTCTAAAGCTAAGTTTTGTACAAACTTTATAAAATTTTACATACCGCTAATGCATCGATAGGCATCGGGGTATATCCATAGCGAGGCGGGCGATCATGTCTCTCAGAGGATGGATCGACGACGGGATGTGAGAACTCGTCCAGCCAATCCATATAGTCATCAGACATCTTCCATGCTGGCTCTGCAACCGGCCCATCCAGATCGATCAGAGGCCTCGGCTCTGCGTCCCATGCAAGAAGAAGCTCAGGTGCATAAACGACGTCATACCTCGTGCAACCCATGGGCCGATGAAATGACAACGGCTGAATGGGTGGGTCGGGAACGGGCTGAGCCCGCCCAAACTGCCGCAGGACTCTCCTAGGGTTGTAGGCCTCATGAAATTTCCAGATGCTCAATACGCCCTCAAATCTCGTAGGAGAAACCTCTGGTGAGTTGAAGTCCAAATCTCTCCATGGCTGCCAGTTAACCTGAAACAAATAACAAGCCAAATTAGACACGTATTGCGGTAATGAAATAAAAAATATAAGAAATTAAATCCAAACCTGCTCATATCTCATGCTGTCGAGCATGCGACGGATGGCAACCAAACGCCCAGTATCCGAGCTAAGTGGTGTATACAATCCTACAGCAGCATCTCCATGGGCGAATGCAGGGTTCGTGACAAAGTGATCACGAAAATGAGGAAAGTATGCCCAGATCCAGCACTACATATAAACAATTACAGATTATTAGTAAAACTACGTGAATAGTTAAGAGTTATTCACCAAGACGTTAACGACAAGATCTTACCCTCACAAGAATCCCACATGAACCAATGGTTGCCGTCTCGACTCTAGATGCAGACCCTAAATTGCGATACACTAACGCAAGTATGCCGGCTCCCCATGCAATGTCCCCTGTACGATCATGGTTGAGAACAAGCGCCGCGTACTGGACCTTGACACCCTTTGTCGACCTGTCCACCAAGACAGTCGAGCCCAGAAGCAAAAGGAGATACAGAGTGGCAATGTGACTCTCATTCCTGACTGGCGCATCAAACAAAACTTCCAACCGAGCATTGAGGGCACCGAAATGAATGCCACCTGAGCTATAACATGCCTTCATGTCATCAGCCTCCTGACCCATAGCGTCCGCAAGCGCCGCATAGATCTGGTCATCTGTCATAGGTGAATTGCAGCTACGACCATGTATACGGACTCTGAGGATCTGCATCACGTCATGTAGGCAGATGGTCATCTCAGCAAATGGCATGTGGAAAGTGTTGGTCTCTGGATGCCACCTCTCCACAAAAGCAGAAATCAATGCAGCATCGATCTGAGACGCTATGCCCACTCGGCGCAGCTCTGTCAGCCCAGAACGCTCAGCAAGCCTGAACCATGTACCCTCCTCAGCTGAAATATGATGCTCATAATCATGAACCTGTGCAGATCTGTACATCACCCTCAGGAGCTTCCTAGCCTAAATAAGTACAGAAAAAAAATTGCGTCCGGTTAGTAAATAAGAAACGTATAACTTATTATAAGCATTCAGATCAATGTTATTGAACATACCGGATCTAACGGAGCCGCCTCAGCCTCGGCCTCATCCCCGTCCCCATCCTCTGGCTCATCCTCTGCCTGAATATCTCCTACTCGTCGTCTCTGCCTGGGACGACGACCACCTCTAACTGGAGCCGCAACCTCCTCACCAACAACCTCCTCAACTGCAGCCCCCTCAGCGACTCCCTCAGCAGCAACACCCTCACCACCAACTCCCTCAGCACCCTCCTGACCTCTCCCTCTCCCTCTCCCTCTACCTCTCCCTCTCCCTCTCCCACCACCTCGGCCTCTGCCTCGGCCTACAGCTTCCCCCGCACGGGCACGCTTCCTAACCTGCACCGGGGGCACCAATGGTACATCGGGAGCGGGCCCTGGAAGAGGACCACGCGACCATATCCATCTCGCTATATGCATCTCATAAGAACACAATAGGTGAGGCGCACGTGGACGACAAATGTCCTGCATCGACTCCCCGAGCCAAGGAAAATATGTCTGTGGGGCATGGTCATCGTCGTCTAAATCTCCCGACACTGGCTCTGAAGATGCGACTGGCTCTGCAGATGCGACCGTAGGAGGAGAAGATGTCGACGTTTCTGCATCTGTCACTGCAGGTAAATCCTGCTCTGTATGCTCTGAACTGCGAGGTAAATCATCCTGAAACAGAGGTGCGTCCTGGATATCATAGTCATCCGTGGTCACCTGCGCCTGTACTGGTGTGGGCTCGATAGGGTCGAACGCAGTAACATATCGACCAGGATAATCTAAGTCGTCATGGAAATCTGCTCTCTGTCCATCCATCTCCATGTGCGAACCATCTATCTTCTGCTGCTGCAGCTGTGCCTCCTCGTACTCATTCCCTGGCTCACGGCGCTCAGGTGATCCGGTGCCGAAAAATCGTTCGAGGGCCTCGAACGATAATCGTACACCGGCTGCCACATCATGTCGACGTGGAAGCCGTTCCGCTACTGGTGCGGGCATTGTGTTGCCCGTCTGATCCATGACGGCTTGTATAGTCTACATGTTTTTACATTTTTAGTATCACTAATTCATACTAAAATATTCGGAAATAATTTGCAACTTCGTAATCAAATTCGAGTCTTTACATTTTTTAATAGAAATTGTTAGAAATTTAACAATTAAGTCATAACTATTTATGACTGTTAAGTTTCTAATATTTAATTCATAATTACTAAAAAATAAACATCTCAACTAATACGAAATAATAATCACTACTATTACTAAAAAATTACAATTAATACGAATTCATAATAATTCGATTAGGCATTCGATTAATGCATAATAATCTGAAACTTAATCGTAATTATAAAAAAATACGATTAATAAGAATTCTAATATTTAATTCATACAAAACTGAAATTTATTCGTAATTATTACAAAAAACAATTACGAATAAATTTCCACAATTAAATACGATAAATATTTGAAAAAAGCGGGTTTAGAAATTTTATACCGAATACAGATCGTGCCGTGTCTCCGGAACCCGAGTCGCCGGAATAGTCGCCGGAATAGTTGCCGGAATAGTCGCCGGAGGAGCATTTGCCGCTGCCAACGCGGCTCGAGTCGCATACCGCCGGCCACCTCCATCCACCAACGCTTCATCGTCGGACAAGGTCGCCGGAGGTGTCTCCGTTCGGACGGAAGTCGCCGGAGGTGTTGGGATTGGGACGATAGTGGTGTGGTCGGGACCGGAAGAATGAGGGGGTTCAGAATCCATTGACGGAATTGTGTTTAGACGAGGGAAACGGTCGGAAATGGAGAGTAAATGATCGACGCCGTCGAGCTACAACAGAAAAGAAAGAAAAAGAAGGAGGAAGAAGAAGAAGTTGCGGCGAGGGTTTAATAGAATGTGTGCGCAGTGCTTCTGCGCACTCATTCTGTGCGCAAAAGTTCAGCGCACACATTCGGGAATCCGAAACGTCGTGCGCTGAACTTTTGCGCATTATATATTATGTGCGCTGTTTTAATGCGCACACATTTGACAGACATCGTCAGAATTTTCACAATTATCCCGAAAATACCCTTGTGCGCAAGAAAACTGCGCACCAACCTATGCGCATAACATCTGCGCACCAAATCGCGTGCATATAGAGAAAAAGTCGCGTGCATATAGGCGTTTCGTAAAAATAAATACGTTAATAGCGGGTGGTTACCTGCAAATTTCGACAAATAGCGGGTGGTTTCCTGCAAAAACCCCTAAAAAGAATTCATATTAAGTTAGAAATAAAACTACACGAATGTAATTTTGAACTTTGTATCTCATTTTTAATGTTGTCAAATTTCATTGTTTGCACGACAAATTATTAAAGGTTGAGATTTTTAAATCATTTCAAAAAAATTATATATATGAACCAATATTATGTTTCAAAACAACTTCAAACATTAATACGAGGCAATCAAAAATACATATAATTATAAATAAACAAATTTGATAACAATAACAAAAATATTATCAAATAATGCAAAACTATATTAAACCACATAAGAAAATCAATAATTTTGCCGCGCGGAGCGCGGGGGCCGTATCTAGTATATATATAAAACTTGGATGTTTGGGGTCATAAAGTCTAATCCCCGCCATTAATACTAATCCTAATTAAGGTGATTTCGTTTTTAGTATTGTACTTACGTTTCGGGCCCGTTAATGGATCAATTCGTTTTTTGCTATCGTTATCGGCCCGTTAATACCTATTCGGATCCCATTTAAAAATGTTTGTGCATTTGGGCTGATATTGGGCCCAAATATGATTGATTTGGGCGGTGGGCTTCCTTTCGACCAAGGTCGACTTCGTTTCAGTGTTACAGATAGGTTTGCTCTCCACCACCGCCTCCTCTCCTCCTCGAAGCCCGAGACGCCTCCGTAACGATCCTTCAGTTCATCGTCGCCAGCCATCCGGCCCTACGCCTCCTTTCCTCCTCGAGTCCCGAAACGTTCCTAAGGTTATGATCCAAAGACGAAACCCCATAGGTAAAACTCCATCTTCTCCGGTTATCATGTCCGACGCCCTGGTCAACGACATAGCAAGCGCCAACCGAGAGGAAAGAGTGTAAGATTCTCATTGCGTATTACAGTTTGATTTTTCTGCATTCTTTGCTGATTGTAATTTGTTTTGGTCATTCTTATTTGTGTTGATGTGTGATTACCTAGCAACTTTTATGGTCAAGTATACAAGAAGTTCAGCACATCTGATTTTCTTTCACCCTTACCACATAAAAAACACAAAAAATGATATTTAGGATGCAGAGTTTCTCCTTCCATGATCATAATCGAGAACGGGTCAGTTGAAGGGGATGTGTCTTAATTAGTCTTGAATTTCTACAAACCTAATGCAAATATGATTTTTTGTAAAATGCAGCGAGTTAATGCAGCGAGGTACATTGGCAGTCATTTGTTATCGGGCGTAATGAAAAGATCACTCAGTGACTATGATTTCTTGGAAGTTGGTGTAAGTCTTTTCTTCTTCAACAAAGGATGGATCTAGGAATATTTGCTGACGTATGCCATTAGGATTTGAGACTGTCTTTATCTGTTGGGTCTTCATCTGAGGCTGCTGAAACGCCTCTTTCTTATTTATTTTCCCATCAGCTGGATGTATGCGTTAAGAAGTGGTCATTAAGTGCAAAAATATAGTTGCTGCCAGACAGAAGAAAACAAATGTCGTTAAGTGGTGAACTGAATAATCTCACCGCAACTTTTAGCCAACTACAAAAGTAAGTTATGTCTTTGATTTTTTTGATTAATGTCTCTTGCAGTGCTGCATAAAGTATGATTTTTTTGTTGAATGAACGAGAGTCCACTACATCATATAGTGCAGTTTGGAAAATGCAGCTGCTAAGTTGCAATTTCATTGTGCAGATGATGATAAAAATAGAAAGAGACATCATAACTCTTTGGAATTTGTGATAATTCGTCTTAAATGGTAATCTTTCGAATACATAATTAATCTTCTTCTTCATCATGCTGTAAAATACTTTGTTCAACTGTATTTGTAGGAATGCAGGACTGCTACCCAGTTTCGGAACAATGGAAAACAATAGTACCCTTCTCCAATTTTTGTGCCTGGGTCGAGAACACATTGCATGGAAAAGGGTATGTCATTCTTCCTCTTTATATGATCTTTTGAATCAGTATTCACAATTAAGTTATTCTTATACATCTATTTAGTTTCTATCAAAATTTTACGAATTAGCATGCATATATGACGAGGTCCAGTATTAACAACTTATCCATTATTTTTATTACTGTGATGGAAATCTTCAATTAGTGATAGGATATCGGCGATATCCTGCTTTCACTTTACATATTTGATGAAAATAAGGGGGAAATACATGTGTTAATTCTGCCAGTTGGCCATGGAATTTGACTCGCTCTATCTCTTTTTATCTGGCGTGCATTTAGTATATTGGCATAAATTCAGTTCATGGGTCACCACTGCAGTGATATTGCTCTGGTAAGCTTGCTCGCTTTTCTTGCTTTGCTAAATCTGTATTTCAACACTGTTTGTGGCTAATTTAGCAATTCAATAATAGGTTATAAACCTGATTGAAAGAATCTAGTGCTTAAGTCTCAGATATTGGTTGTTTAGGACTCCTTATCTGAAGAAGAAGGTTAAGCATCATGGCGGGTAGTTAAGAAAATTCCGGGTATAAAACTTAGGGCTCAGATCAACTCATTCTCCGCCCAATACAAAAGTTTTTTGTTGCAAATTGAGACGATAAAATCCGTCTTGGGAAATGAAGAATCAGATTGGCGAAGCTGTATGTGGGATCTGTCAAAAGAGCTTTAGCATGACAGTAACAGGTAAAATTCTGATTCTGATGATTATTGTTTTACAATTTTAATTTTGACAATTGTCAGAGTAAAATGTGACCTATTGACAATTTAAATTGTGCAATTTGTAAGGAGGCACTGTGGGCAGCTGGGAACTAGAAGTCGAAACGCAGATTTTGTCCTGTTTTGTTTTTTCCAAACAGCTATTGAATTATCTTATTTGTTTGAGTATGTGTTTGTATCTTCAATGTTTGCCAAATAACTATATACACTCATTTCATTGACTTCTTTCACTCTTCATTCTTAATACTTGATGATTGTACATGTGTTGCTCTCTTCATATGTTATATCATCCACATAATGAAGTTTTGGCCCATTGAAGTAAACCTAGAATTTTATAGCATAGCATTTGTTTGACTTTTTATTTATCATATATACAGTTAAAGTGGCTACACTCCACACTCCACTGAAAGCGGCCTGAACACCTTTTTTTAATACTTTAATAGTTTGATTAAAAAAAAACACCTTTAACATTAATCTTTTTCAACCTCCTTTTCCTCCTTCGATTAGCATGAATATACATCATCTTTGTACTCAATATGACGATCAAAGAGTGACGATTCCAGTCACCACCAGTAACTTTGATCTAAATTTTTACGCAAGACTAAAAACCCGCGCGTAGCGCGGGCGACAAAGTCCTAGTATAAAAAATGTTGAATTTGATGAAGTAATGACAATTGGTACCTACTTAATGCATTGAATTAATGTATTGCATTTTTTTTTGAAAGGTTAATACATTGAGTTAATAAATTAAAAAAATACCTCATTTAATTAGGCTCCTACAGTTATCGTCTACGTTTGTTCGTTTCTGCCAGTTGCTTTAACTTTTATTTAATCTCCTAATTTGGGTCTTCTAGTTATGTTTTGAGTGTATGTTCGTTTCTGAATCGTATTTCCCTCATCGATTTTTATATGTTCAATGCGTATGTCTTTTGAAATTTTCCTTGGACCATGATTGTTGTTTGAGATTCTCTTTCAGCAAGTTGTTATTATGTAGATATTGATTTTAAAATATCACTAATTAATAATTATACTAACCAATATGTTAAAATTTATATATTTAATAAATCAAAAGAATCTATTTTTTTATTAAAATTTACAACATATATACATATGTGAAAATAATACGAAATATATAAATTCAATAAGAGTAAACGTGTTAGGCCCGCGAAAAAAACTTATGTATAAGAGACGTTTTTTTAACCCACGTATAAGAGACTTGCACTTATAGGATCGTGGGGAGTTGACGGTTACGCAAAAAATATCTCAACCCCATTGCATATGCATGCATCAGACACGAGAAGTATTTCAATTACTGGTTCATTTTGAAGTGCCGTAGGAATCTGTTTGAGAAGTTAGAAGTAACACTACTACAATTGAGGGCTAATGCAGCGGTCAAAAACCGCAACAATAGGCTCGAAAACCGATGCATTAGATCTAATGCAACGGTTTTTAACCACTTTATCTGCCCGCATTGTATTAGACCAAATGCAGCGGTTTTCACAAGCAAATGCAGCTGTTTATCACGAGGGTAGTAAACCGCTGCATTTGACAGGAAAACCGCTGCCTTTTAATTGTGCAGCGGTTTTGACATCGGTTTTTGGATCAAATGCAGCGGTTGCTACGAGTAAATGCAGCGGTTAATCAATAAGTTACAGCGATTTGGGTTATCAAATGCAGCGGTTTTGGTTATCTAGTGCAGCGGTTTGTGTTATCAAATGCAACGGTTTTATTATTTCAAATGTTAATATCAAATGCAGTGGTTTTGTGGATATCAAATGCAACGGTTTTGCAATATTAAATGCAACGGTTTTTTTTAATTGTTTAATGAATTTTACACTTTTGCAACATTTTGCATTTCTTGAATGAACCTGTTTGTTTTAAAATTTGAGTTGTTCAATAACATCAACCAGAAAGTTGATACATATGAAATTGATATTTTAATACATAATTGCATTGATTTATATGTATTCCCAATTTACAAAATACCAAGTTCATACATAATTAATGACTTGTAAGAATGTTATAAACATTCTTCTTAGTGTAAGACAAGGCTGGAGATTAAATCCAAAATCATGCACCAACAATTCATGATCAAAGTTTAGATCCTTAATTACCCAAAAAATAGCTCCTTAATTACCCTAAAAATAACTCCTTAATTACCAAAAAAATAGCTCCTTGCGTCCCAAAAAGTAGTCTAGTTTCTTCTCCAAACAAATCATCGTGACAAAACACCAAGTAGAAATAATTACTTCAACCATAGTTAGAAATCTGATCATGCCTTAGTCTCAGCACATCATATCTACATGTAGGCCTAAAATCAATATCTATTAGCTGAAAAAATAATGCATTTGCTGCATCACAAAAGAGAGATGTAATCTGATAATCAAAGAATTGAAAATCCATCCTATAATGAAGTGCATTATTTTTTTTGGTGTAAGATCACGTTTTAGCATCAGCACACCACAACTACATATAGGCCTAAACCTATATCTATAGCAAATAAAACTTTAGTTCAACAGATTTTGTGTGAATCCAGCTAGATAAAACCAGGCACAAATGGAGAAGAAAAACCAGATAAAGAAACATAACAAAGAAACTAGTTCAACAGATTTTGTGTGAATCAGCTGCAACATCCTGAAAAGTTCAAAAACCGCTGCAAAAACCGTTGCATCCGGAAAACCGCTGCAAAACCGCTGCATTTTACCGTTGCATTTGTTCGTAATTGTAGTAGTGTTAAAAAAACTGTCTTCTCCAATTGGCTTCTTCTGCAACACAACAAAGAAACTAGGAAGCAGGGGCATTCTTCTCCAATGGCTTCTTCTCCAACACCGTCTTCTCCAATGGAAGCCATGCATCTTGAGGGTTAAGCTTTATGAGGTGACCCATCTCCTCTAAATACCCTTTCATTTTATCAGCACACGCTTCATCGGAGTTCCTATTGGGCTCAAAAACAAACTCGGTGTCCAACCTGTCGAAAATTTGCCCTTCGTCGGAGATCTCTGACCGGACGGAGTCAGTGTTTCCGGTGTTGGGCTCGCCGGAAAAGAAACCAGCTCTGTTTCACCCTTCTCCTCCATTGATTAGGGTTTAGGTGTTGAGAGTTAAGAGTTGGGGGGAAACACAGGACTTGAAGATATCAATAATGGAGCCGGTAACAGAAGAAGCCATTGGAGAAACGGTGTTGGAGAAGAAGCCATTGGAGAAGAAGCCATTGGAGAAGAAATTGCCCCTGCTTCCTAGTTTCTTTGTTGTGTTGCAGAAGAAGCCAATTGGAGAGACGGTTTTTTTAGGGTGATGCTATATACACTCATATTTTTTGCTATTTAGACTCATAGGATCACGCATACGGGTAGCGTGGGCATGGATAAAGATCACACAAACCGAAAGCGTAGACGTGATCGATTTACGAATATCCGATTTATAAAGGTCACGCCCACGCATCGCGTACGCGTAGATATAGTCCTAACTACGCGTTTATGTAGCGTAGGGTAGAAAAGGATTAAGTATAAAATTGAAAAAAAATTACCCACGCTCCCAGGGAGCGTAGGCGTGGTAATTTTTCCCTCCATATGCATATGTTTCTTCCTAAAAATAATATATGTCATATTCTATGTATTTGAAAAATGCATTATTATTTTAATCGAGTAAAATGATCTGAGGGTGAATAGTCCATATTTTAGCGTTTTTTTTTTGAGAAGAAATCTAGCCATTCTATTGCATCAAATCATCATCCAAATAACAAATAAGTTCAGAAGAAAAAGCGGTATAAAAGTTGCAGCAAACAGAAAAGGAAGGCTTGATGCTAGCTAAGTAGTGTGCAAGTTTGTTCCCGTCTCTACGGATATGGCTCCATCTGCATATCTCCATCCTGCTTTCAATCTTGTGAATTTCCTCCAGTATCCATCCTAAGGGCCCCTTCCATGGTCGTTTCTAACGAATGCGTGAAATGATAGTCCGGGAGTCGGATTCCACTTCCACCTTCTTGAAACCCTTCTCCTCACAGCATTGGAGAGCCCACAAAATAGCCTCAGCTTCTGTGACATCTACCTCTCCTGCTTCAGTAGTTCTTGTCCCCATCCACAGCACAGAACCTTCGTCGTTCCGAATCAGGAACCCTAGCCCTCCTCTCTGAAGATTAGCAACAGCGACGTCGCAGTTCACCTTGACCAGACCAGGAGCCAGCTTCTTCCATTTCGATTGGTCCACCTCCACCGAAATGCCCAATTTGTCTCTCAATCTGCTACTTTGAAAACCCACCAGCGTATCTTTGCAATTGGAGATCAGATCTGCAACTTCTGTCTCGCATCCTTCAAAAAGAAGTTTGTTCCTCGCCTGCCAAACTTCACTGCACAAAACGCCCCATAAATCAATCTCGTCGGCCTTGTTTGTGTGGATGCAATCGAAGAATTCAATCATCATCTGACATTTGGAACCCCAAACTTCAAGATCCGGGACCTGAGCCCAGAATTTCCGAGCTTCAACACAGCTGAAAATGGCATGTAAGTCTGTTTCAGGCATTCCACATCGATTACAGAACCATATTTTAGCCTTTCTCTTTCCCGTAACTCCTCATTATATCACTGTTCATGGCACCATCACAACCGCTTCTCCGACCGACAATCTCTCTTCTCGACTTTACCATCTCACCACCGGCGACCGACAACCTCTATCCTCGTGACGCTTCTCCGACTTGCTTGCCGCTCCACCGGGTTGACCATCTCCGCCACCGGCCAGAAAATGCTCGTTGATTCGCGCCAACTCCGACCTTAATTCTCCTTCTCTGCTCCTCTCTTTAATCTCTCCATCAAACCAGACACTTGCGTGTTGTTTGGTTGCTATGGTCAAGCTTGGTTTAGGGTCATTTCATTTGGCTGCTATGGTCGAATTTGTTGACTGTTTGTCCCCTCTACAAACTAGCACTTTCAATTGATTTGTCCCCTTTACAAGCTTGGTTTAGGGTCAATTTATTTACTCCGTATTATTTTTAGAAAGAACAGCATATGGAGGGAAAAACTACCACGCATACGCTCTCTCGGAGCGTGGGTAATGTTTTTTCCAATTTTATACATATTTCCATTCTACCCTACGCTACATAAACACGTAGTTAGGACTATATCCACGCGTACGCGATGTGTGGGGGTGACCTTTATAAATCGGATATCCGTCAATCAATCACGTCTACGCTTTCGGTTTACGTGATCCCTTACCCACGCCCACGCTACCCGTATGCGTGGCCTTATGAGTCTAAATAACAAAAAATATGAGTGTATATAGCCAATACGTTTTTTTAAGTGAAAACCTGGTTTTCCCAGCGTCTCTTATACATAAGTTTTTTTTTTAAAATATTTGCTTCGGATAAGAGACGCTGGTAAATTTCCGAGCGTCTCTCAAACTTGAAAAATTTCCGAGCCTCATAAGAATGCCTATGTTAGGAATTATTTTCAAAACGAGCCCATATCGAAAAAAATTTCAAAAAAAAAAGCCTACTTTAGAAAAAAAATTCGTATATATGCGTCCAAATATTCGCAACTAGCTAGTTTAAATTGACGTCTGGAAAATAAATGATTTTCATTATTATGTATACTTTTAATTGACCTAGGTTAAGTTCATTCTATTTTGTGACTTAGTAATAAGTAACGAAGTGTGCGTACAGTATATTATACACGACAATATGTTATCCTAATTAGCGAAATTCTATATAATTTGAATTCTCGTATATTTCATGATTACTGACCGGCTGTTAATACACTCCTAGATCATAGATCGAAAAATATAGAGCTCCGCTAGATTCACAATGCATGGAATTTTTTGCTGCTGAAATCTGGGGTATCTTATATGTGTTTACTTACTCTTGAGATCTTGGATATCGGAAGGTTATTTTGGAAACAGATTCTATGCTCGTCATTGACCTCATCAATGGCTCGTTTCGCCTCTTTACCCTTGTGTTAGCCTTGTTATTCGTTGTCAGGGATTTCTCTGTAGAAACTGGTCTGTCCAGTTTCGTTACATTCCAAGGAAAGCAAACCACGTCGCGGATCGCATTGTTTCCTTAGCTTTTGATTTTCCTTTGGGTTCCATTCGCTTGACAATACGCCCGGTGGTATCTTGCAACTTGTATTGGACGATGTAAGGAGAGTGATCCCTCCAATTTAAATTTGGCCACCATTAATACATTTTGCGAGAATATTGTCTCTCTGTCACCAAAAAAACAACAACGCATGGATTTTTTTTTTTTTTTTTTTTCTGAAATAGGCTTTTTTTTCAAAAAAAAATATTCCGGTATAGGCTCGATTTGAAACATATTCCCAACACAGACACACATTTTTTGTTTGAAAAATTTACACATTTGAGAGACGCTGATTTTATTTTTCTAACTCCCACGTGTAAAAGACGCTGGTTTTAGCGTCTCTTACACATAAACTTAAAAAAAGTTATTTGCAAGCGCCTTATACAAAGGTTCCTCATTCATTTATTTTTTTCAAATGCTTTATGCTTCATCTCTTACACGTGGGCGCTGGTTTTGTCAGCGTCTCTTACACGTGGGAGTTTAAAAAAAATAAAAAACTGGTTCGGTTGAGAGACGTTGTCAAAATCAGCGTCTCTCAAACGTGTAAATTTTCCGAATAAAAAATTTGTGCCTATATTAGAAATATGTTTCAAATCGAGCATAAAACGTAATTTTTTTTATAAAAAAAGCCCGTTTCTACAAAAAAACCATGTACATTTTAGTTATCATCGTTAACTTAAAGTGCATAATTAGCTTAGGGACATTCAAAAAATCTGACAATTAATTTTATTTCCTTTTTTAAAAAAGGTTATGAAACTTGAAGTTTCATTACTGAAGATGGCCTAAAAGACTTGGATTTGACTTGCGTCTAGCATGTTTTATGCATTTTTATATTAACTTCATTGATAATCACAAGCGCACTCAACTAATATATTATTTTGAACAAGAAAAAATATCGTCGGATAGTTTTTTAAAAAGATCGAGACATAAGAAGCATGTAGAAACGAATGAGAATCCTCTGTCACACATTGGTGAAACTAAATTGTGTATCATTGGCAAAAACAGTGTAAATGAGCAATAATTAAACACTGAAAAGTAGTAATGTATAATTCTTTTTTCTTTTATTTTGC
Organism: Oxyria digyna; assembly: GCA_029168935.1. Classification (NCBI taxonomy): domain Eukaryota; kingdom Viridiplantae; phylum Streptophyta; class Magnoliopsida; order Caryophyllales; family Polygonaceae; genus Oxyria; species Oxyria digyna. Next base: position 19,472,688 of record JAPVLV010000010.1, on the reverse strand, counting down.
TCAACAAATACAGATATACCATTTAGTACAAATTAGTCATATAAGATTTCCATTCTGTTGAATTATTTACATTTAATTAGTCGAATAAGTTATTTTAGAGCAATTAAACCTATAGTTTTTTAGCTATATTTCCCAAGATTTTATATAGAATACTGATTAAAAACGAGTATTATTTCGTATTGAAGTCCAATTATCATATTTATAATCAAGGCCAATACTCTCGAGCCACCTTAGATGAGTGGAGGATATTTAAACCAACAAAAACTTTTTAAAAAAACTTACATAAATTTGTGTATTCACGGACTGAGAATTGATCGTGAAAGTATTTTTAATTTGAACTTTTTATAAACAAACAAATCCCTAAATAAAAGCGCTCTCTCCTCTTAACATATGCTTTTATGATTTATCATACTTATGAACTTGTGTAACGTTACGTACTTGCACAAAATAAAATCTCACAATTATTTAATTCGCTTCTGTAACATCCCGTCTCTACGGCTCAGCGGTTCATGCCTGTCGAATCGAACGAGAGATCTTAAAAAAAAAGATACAAGTCATAAGAAGTCCTAACACAGAATTAACAATGGAGGAAATTAAGGCAGGTGCAGGAGAAGATGAAAGCGACAAAACATGCCCATGAAAATTCAGTTTCTAGCCCAACTCGACTTTAACATGAATATAGATTAAAATTTATACGCAAAGTAATTAATTATTTTTTTAAAAATTTATTAGTTAGCAATAGCATGCGAGCATAATAATCCTACTTAATTAGCTGAATGTCTATTTCAGCTTTTCTTAGCTCGTTCTCTGTTCGTCAATCTTTCTATTGCCATTAATAATTAATTTAAATTTTTTGACGTCCAAATCTCGATCAACCTCCTTTTTGGCACGAATCATTCGAATGAACCTTTCTCCTATTTAAAAAAATTTACGTTGACGTTGTGTATGAATGTCTTCCGTAAATTTGTAGTATAAATATATATATATATATATCGATATAATACTTCCGTCTTCTTTATGGTGATGAATCAATCATAGACTATATATATACAATAGAATATGCATTAATAAAGACTTATTACCCACACTAGAAGATTATACGAATTCAAGCATGTTATAATAGACGTAAGAAAAATAAATAGAGATATTAAAAATGAGCGTAAGAATATCGTCATTTACTAAGTGGGTGGGTGAGAAGCAAAACAACCTCTCATGGATGAACATCGGAAAGAAAATCGAGATCGAACACAAGGTCGATCGAATGGCTGACTTCATGTGAGAAGCTAACCATCACATATATGGTGATGGAGGAAAAAAGAAGAGCTAGAGCAAACTTATGTATTGAGTTTCCCAACTGAATTATATATGAGATTTTAAAATCGCATTAGATAATTTTTTAATCATATAGATTAGGTTGGAATACTTAACCGAATCTTAAAGGAGTAGTAATTCACTCAATAAAAAATCGCATAGAGTTTTCTATGCGTATGAGTTACTAAACTTACTACTCCGTATTATGTATATCTATATCATTAGGTTGGAATACTTAAACCGAATCTTTCCAAAACAATACTCTTGATTTACTATGTCAGAGTGGGGCAAGTACTGGATGATAATTGTGAGAGTACAAAATGTCTAAAAAAAAGATTTAGAGAGATATTTTTGATTTGTGTGAAAATATTGTTGAACGGTTTTAGCAGAATGGAGGAAAGATATGAATAGTTCCTGGATTGTATTGATGGAAAGGTTACAATATATAGGAGAGACTAGTACTAGCATCCAAGTGTCTATGAAGGTTCTAGAATACGTAAATTATTTTAGCCTAGATAACCTATACAATGTTTATGTGCTACTACCCTCCCGCGATCCGAGCTTGGGTTGAAGACCAAGTTTGGAGCGTAGTTCGATGAATCTCGCAGTAGGAAGGGGCTTGGTAAGTGCATCTGCAGTCTGATCTTTGGAGGAGATGAAGGAGACCCGAAGAGACTTGTTTTGTACTCGTTCCCGAACAAAATGATAATCGAGTTGGATGGGCTTGATGCGGCGGTGGAGTACCGGATTTGCCGAGAGATATGTTGCCCTAATGTTGTCACACCAAAGAAGTGGGGCTGCTGGAAGAGGGATCTCTAGTCTTCACTCCCTCTGATTCACTCAATTCTTTGCAGTTTTTTTGTCTCTCTCTAGCCTAGAGAGCTTATTAACTGCTTGATTACTGACTTGAGAATCAGAGGATTCCACCCTCGCCCATTCACTCTTCCTAGTGTATGCAGATCAGACAAACCTAGTAGCACATAAACATTGTATAGGTTATCTAGGCTAAAATATCTTATGTATTCTAGAACCTTCATAGACAGTTGGATGCTAGTACTAGTCTCTCCTATATATACTGTAACCTTTCCATCAATACAATCAAGGAACTATTCATATCTTTCCTCCATTCTACTATGGCATCAAAGCCAAACATGGACCAACGTCCCTATCATTCGATCCTCTCCTGATAACCTCAAACACACTTTTCCAAAAATTTCTCCCATCCCCAAATATCCTCCTCTATCCTAAAAAATGTTGCACACAGAACCTCTTTCCTCTGGTGCTTCTCTTATCCCCATTCTTTCTTCTCCTCCACCAACACTCCCCTACCCAACTTCTCTTCCTTCATAACAGTGAAAATCACACAAAGCAACTTCCCACAATTGAAAGCTCAGGTCTCTCCATACCTCTGAGCTCACAGTCTCTTCGGGTTTGTCGACGGGTCCCTTCCATGTCCACCGGCAATCCTCAACGACACTGCATATCCCGCACATCACGACTGGATCCTCAAAGACCAACTGGTTGTTGCCCTGCTCACTTCCTCCCTCACGGAGGGTGTTCTCGCCCAGGTACTGGACTGCCTCACGTCAGCTGATATCTAGGCCACCCTGCACAACCTGTTTGTTGCTCGTTCCAGCGCACAAGTGGTTCACGTGCGCCTGTAGCTCGCCTCGCTTCGAAAAGGTGTCGAGTCGGTATCAGACTTCTCCAACAAGGCCAAAGCACTGTCCTCCACTCTCGCCGCCTCCGGCCAACCATTGTCTTACACAGAGTTCTCCACATGCCTGCTCGCAGGCCTCCAAGCAGATTATGACTCCCTGGTTACTGCATTCTCGACACAACCAGTCCTCCCCTGTCCCAGTCAAATTTTGTCTCATCTTCTCACACATGAGGCCCGACTTACCGTGCAAACCCAGAACCTGCACACCACCATCTCTGCAAATAATACAGAGAGAAGGCCTGAGGCTCATGCTACTTCCTATGGCAGAGGGCGAAACCACTCAGGCGGGAAAGGAAACTTCCAAAGAGGACGCAGCAGAGGCTCATGGAATCGTGGTGGTGGACGTACGTTCACTGGTGCCCCTGACAGTAGGCCTACCTGCCAGCTCTGTAACAAAGCAGGACACGCAACACTACAATGCTGGCATCGGTACGACCATGCCAACCAAGCCCCACCTCAACCCATGTTTCAAGCACACTACACTACTCGAGGCTCTTGGTTTCCCGACACCGCGGCGTCCCACCACTTCACAAAGGATATATCAAACCTGAGACTCAACAACTACCCTTATGTTGTCTCCGATTCGGTCTCCCTTGGTGATGGTTCCCACATTCTGATCGAACACCATGGCGATGGTCTCCTTCCCACTCCTCAGCGTATTTTTAAACTCTCCAACCTCCTTCATACTCCTCTCATTACTAAAAATCTCTTCTCTGTTCAAAAATTCTGCATTGATAACACTTGCTTTTTTTAATTTCATTCCCATTGTTTCATTGTGAAGGATTCCAAGACCAAGGCGGAGCTTCTTCGGGGCCCCGTTAACGCAGGAATGTACGAGTTGTCGGCATCTCCATCATCGTCTCCGGTGACTTGCCCTCAAGCCTTTACCGCCTCAACATCCTCTTCTTCTCTTCTGCATAATCGTCTGGGCCACCCCTCGATTAGGGTACAAATCTGGTTCGCTCTTCACTCCAGCCCACTCCAGATCGCAGCTCTCCTCAGCCCACACCAACTCGCAGTCACCAGTCCACTACAACAACTCTCGGCCCAATAAACTCAATTCCACAAAAATGCCAGTCCTGCTCCATTGCTAAAGCCCATGCTTTACCACACCCCTCTAGTCCAAGTCTATCTCCCAGTCCTCTTTTTCTATTATTTATGGATGTATGGGGCCCAACCCACACTACTTCTTTAAATGGAAATATCTATTATTTATCTACCATTGATGATTTTTCCAAATTTGTTTGGATCTTCCCCATGTCCTCAAAATCGATAGTGACTCCCATTGCCACTTCTTTCCTCCCCTTCATCACAAAATTCTTCTCATCCCAAATTCGCCACATACAAATGGACGGGGGAACCAAATTCAAACCACTCAAACTTCTCTTTCACTCCATGGGAATCAATCATAGACTCACTTTCCCCTACTCCCGCCAACAAAACGGCTCCATCAAAACCCGACATCGACGCATTGTCGACATCGGTCTCTCCCTCCTCAAACATGCCTCCCTTCCACTCACCTTTTGGGATTACGCCTTTGAGACAACCACCTATCTCATGAACCGTCTTCCCACTCCCGCTCTTCAAAACAACAATCCATACACAATCCTCTTCAAAACCCAACCCGATTACAACTTCCTCCGTGTTTTCGGGTGTCTTTGCTTCCCTAACCTCCGACCCTATAACCGCCACAAAATTTCCTTCCGCTTCACTCCCACACTCTTCCTTGGGTATAGTTCCAACCACAAAGGCTACATTTGTTTTGATTCGGTCAGCAACCGTACTTAAATTTCTCGGGATGTCATCTTTCATGAAGATGAATTTCCCTTCCTCACTCTCTCCAATTCCCCTCAATCATCAAATTCCCCCTCACCCGATTTTTGTGTCCTGCCTTCCTTACCCCAGCCCAATTCTCCCTTAGCCCAACCCATTCCTCACGATTCCAACTTTCCCCAGCCCAACCCACTTCTCCCACTATTGCCGACCAAGCCTCTCCACTCACTTCACAAAATTCCATCCTCGACTCTCCAGCCTCACCCGTGGACCAATCCATTTCGGCCTCTTCCCTACCAGCCCATCCTATGCAAACCCGCTCCAAACAAAACATTCACAAGCCCAAAATTAGGTCAGACGGTACCGTACCCTGGCCTTCCACCACATCTCCCGACTGCCTCCACACTCAACTTATACCTGACGAACCCACCTACACCGAGGCCAAGAAACATCCTGAATGGAGAGCCGCCATGGAAGTCGAGTTTCAAGCCCTCCAATCCACAAATACTTGGTCCCTTGTCCCAAACACATCCACCTCTCACAAACCCCTTGGCGTCAAGTGGATCTTCAAAACCAAACGTCACTCCAATGGGACCATTGAACGTCGAAAGGCTCGACTCGCCGCCAAAGGCTTCCACCAAGTTCACGGCCTCGACTATGATGAGACGTTCAGTCCCGTTGCCAAACCTTCCACCATTCGTCACCTTCTTTCACTCGCCGCTATGCACAATTGGTCCGCTCGGCAACTCGACATTCAAAATGCGTTCCTCCACGGTACCCTCGAAGAAGACGTCTACATCACACAACCCCCCGGTTTTGTTCACTCTTCCCTACCTACTCATATATGCAAATTGAACAAATCTCTTTATGGTCTAGAACAAGCACTTCGTGCTTGGTTTTCTCGTATTTCTAATGCCCTCGTCGCCATGGGTTTTACCCCGTCCAAAGCCGACTCTTCCTTATTTCCCTATCACCAATGGCCGGACGTAGTCTACGTATTGGTATATGTTGACGATCTACTTGTTATATCCTCTGTGCCTAACTTTTCTGAGCAATTTATACAGGAACTCTCCTCTCAGTTCCCAGTGAAGGACTTAGGCGATATTCACTATTTTTTGGGCATTGAGGCTTCTCGCTCCCCTGCAGGTTTTCAACTCTCTCAGTCCAAATATATTCATGAACTTCTGCAACTGACCAACATGGCAAATAGAAAAGGCGTCATCACCCCCATGTCAACCACGTTCGTTGCTGACTGCAAGAAGAGGGGCCCACTCTATGAAGATCCTTCCTGGTACCGCAGCATAGTCGGTGGTCTGCAATACCTTTCATTCACGAGGCCCGATGTGTCTTTCGCAGTAAATCGCCTCTGTCAAAAAATGCAGGCTCCTGATCAGCATCACTGGCAAGGAGTAAAAAGGCTACTGAGATATCTCAACGCCACATCTGACTACAAATTCTTGATCTCCTCCCAACCAAATCATGTTCTCACGACCTTCTCGGATGCCGACTGGGGAGGGGACAAGACAGACATCAGATCAACCGGAGCCTCCTGCATATTTCATGGCTCTAACTTGGTTTCTTGGCACTCCAAGAAGCAGCCAACAATTTCCAAGTCATCCACCGAGGCCGAGTATCGTGCAATTGCCATAGCCACATGTGAAACCCTATGGATCCAATCCTTACTCCATAAACTATGGTCATATAAACTAATTTGGACCTTTTTTGGAAGATTGAAGACGCTTGTACTTCAGATTGTCACATGGATAGTGTCTTACCGTTGGTTTATGCCTTTGTGGAATAACCTAAATTGTTGACCTTGCATGGTGTCTTAAAAGGTGATATAGATGGTTTAAACCGCTCTATATGATTCCAAAGGAAATCATTTGTTATAATGGTAGATCGTAAACTCTAACCTTTCGAGAACCGAAAAAATTCAATTTCTCCATATTTGAAGGCTATGTAACTCACATTTTTTTTTCTTCAAATTAGAATATTCCAACGCCCAGTGACGGAAACTACCAAAAATTAGAAAATGTGTATTATAGTCATATCAACAAGTTTGGACCAATTTTTTTGATGATGGAAGACGCTTGTAATTAGATTATCACATTGATAGTCTCTTACTTTTGGTTTATGCTTCTGTGGCCAATCCTAAATTGTTGACCTTCCATGGTGTCTTAAGAGGTTTTTATAGATGGTTCAAACCACCATATATGCCTCAAAAGGACCCGTTGGTTATATTTAGGGATTGTAAACTCGAACCTTTTTGTGTCCGAAAAAGTCCAACTTATAAAAATTTAAAAGGCTATATATAAAACATGTATTTTTTTTTATCGAATTTGAAGATTCCAACACCCGATGACGAAAACTTATACATTTTGAAAATGTTTCTTATGTTCATATAATCATGTTCGGACCATATATGTTTTGACGATGGAAGACGCTTGTACTTCACATTCTTACATGGATCGTCTCTTCTCGTTTGTTTATGTGTTTGTAGGTTAGCTTAAATTGTTGATCTTGAATGGTTTCTTAAGAGTTGATATTGATGGATTGAACCGCCCTATATAGTACTTGTTTGTTATATTGTGGGATCCTAAACACTATTCTTTATTATTCCAAAAAAGTCCAACTTATCAAAATTTGAAGGTTCTATATAACATACATTTTTTCTTACCAAATTTAAAGATTTCATGGTCGGTGACGGGAACTCCTAAATTTTAGAAAATGTGTCTTATTATCATATAAATAAGTCTGGACCATTTTTTTTTCTATTGAAGACGTTTGTACTTCAGATTCTACAAATGGATAGTCTCTTACTGTTGGTTTATTGTTTTGTGGAATAGCCTAAACTGTTGGAATTGCGTGGTGTCTTAAGATCTCATATAGATGGTTTAAACCGCCCTATTTGCGTCCAAAGGACCCGTCAGTTATATTGAGGGATCCTAAACATAAACCTTTTCGGGTCTGAAAAAATTCAAGGTCTCCATATTTGAAAGCAAGATAAAACACATGTTTTTTTACTAAATTTTAAGTTCTAGGAGTCGCTAACAGAAAGTTGTAAAATTTTAACAAATGTGTATGATGGTCATATATAGAAAGTTGGACCATTTTTGGACGATTGAAGACGCTTATACTTCAGATTCTCACATTGATAGTCTTTTACATTTGGTTTATGGTTTTCTGGAATATTCTAAATTGTTGGTTTCCATTGTTTCTTAAGAAGTGATATTGATTATTTAAACCGCTCTATATGATTTCCAAAAGAAACCATTGGTTATATTGATGGATCTTAAACATAATCCTATTCGTTTCCGAAATAATTCAACTTCTCCATATTTGAAGGCTAGATATTACACAAGTTTTTGACACAATTTAAATATTATAGGACCATGTGACGAAAACTCCGAAAATATTGGAAAATGTGTATTATTGTCATATGAACGATTTTGGATCATTTTTAGATGATTGAAGACACTTGTACTTCAGATTGTCACATCTCTTATCGTTGGTTTACGACTTTGTGGAATAACCAAAATTGTTGACCTTGCATGGTGTCTTATGACGTGATATTGGTAGATCCTAAAAACTAACCTTTCCAGAACCGAAAAAATTCTATTTTTCCATATTTGAATATAACACATGTTTTTTTGACCACATTTGAATAGTCCAACGCCTAGTGACGAAAATTCTAAAATAGAAAATGTGTCTTATGGTCACCATTTTTTGATGATGGAAGACGCTTGTATTTAGATTCTCACATTGATAGTCTCTTACTGTTGGTTAATGCTTCTATGGCCTATCCTAAATCGTTGACCTTGCATGGTGTCTTAAGAGTTGATATAGATGGTTCAAACCGCTATATATGCCTAAAAATGACCCGCTGGTTATATTTAGGGTTCCTAAACTCGAACCTTTTCTGGTCCGTAAAAGTCCAACTTATCAAAATTTAAAAGGCTATATATAAAAAATGTTTTTTTTACCAAATTTAAAGATTCCAACACCCGATGACGGAAACTTATAAATTTTTGAAAATGTGTCTTTTGACTATATTATAAAGTTTGGACCATTTTTTGACAATGGAAGACGCTTGTTGATACGCTACACTTTGTATGACGTAACTAGGGGTTATTACATTAGTTTAGGAGTGTTATCACAAGTATTTGGAGCTATTGTTATATTCTGAGTTGTTTATGAAGAAGTGAAGACCAAAACCGAAGAAGAAGAGGATCGAAGATTGAAGACATGAAGACGAAGACATTCTGCGGAGCAGCGGCGATCGCCACCATCACTATGGCGATCGCCATTCTACAACATAAGCTCTTCATAAGTTCGAGAGATCATGGCAATCGCCATGAATCTACGGCGATCTCCATGGGGCGACAGACACCACGGCAGACGCTACATGAAGACCGCGATCGCCAGACATCTATGGTGATCGCCACAACAAGGCCGAAGACATTCCGGACTTTCCTTATTTTCCTTCGTTTATTTTATTTCTTTTTCCTTATTTTATTCTTTCGTTTAGTATTTATTTTTTACCATATATTTTAGGGTTAGTTCTCTATTTAAGAACCCTAGTTCTTTCTATCATCTTTTCTATCATCTTTTCCATCAGACAATTTAGTTCTGCAACCATGAGCAGGAACTAATCTCCATTGTTTTAATTAGCGGTTGAAACCTTCAGTTATTAAGTTGTGAGATTTCTAAACTCTTGTTCTTTTCCTATGAGTTTGTATTAATTCTCTTGTTCTTCATCTATTGATTTCTATTAGTTTTGCTAGCTTAATCACCTAGTTTGATTGATAGTTTTCTATTGCTAGACTAGGAATATACGGTGGAATTCCTTGTCATTGTAGCATTCATATATGCATGATCTGGTAGTTGATTGCTTTTATGAAAGAGAATTGATTGCATGTTAATACTTGACGGTTGTAAGTTATTGCATGCATCCTTATGATTCTTGTGCCCTTTGCTGCTATTTCATCTAATCTTGAGAGGTTTCCCTGATTGTTGAATAGTAAGTATTATCAGGACCGGTTGGCCTGCTGATATATTAAAGATTGGAATAGGAACATTCCCTAGGATTGAATAGAACTTGAGATAAATCTATGATCAACTTGATTGACTGTTGTGTGGATACTTGCTAGGTGAAACCCCTTCTCATCATATTCTCACCCAAACTCCCTTTGCTTGATACTTGTTACTTTTGTGTTTCATACAATCAAAATCCCCCCTGGTTACTTGTTACTTGTTCGTTAGTTGGTATTTCGCTTGACTGCATAGCGATTGGTGTTTTGATTCCCTTGGGTTCGACCTCTACTTGCTTGCTATACTTTAGTTAGTGTTTAGAGTTTTCTTTGATTTGGCACTACGACTTTAGCCTCATCAAATTTGGCGCCGTTGCCGGGGAATTGAAATTTTTCCGATTCTATGTTAATTGTGAAATTATCAACTGTTTGGTGTGAACCTTTATGGTTCAGACCCGTGCTACTGATTCATCTCTTGTTTCCTTTGACCCAGAGATTGAAGCGATGTTCCTTCGGAACCAAAGAGCAGCTCTGAACCAAGAGAACGAGATGGGTGATCGACATGGACCGCCACTGCCTACTATGAGGCAACTCACTGCCCCAGACTTAAACCAACAACCTTTAGCAGTGAGGTTTCCTGAGATTGAAGAAGGTGTGAATTTTGAATTAAAAGCTGGTTTATTTCATGAGCTACCACACTTCCATGGCTTAGTAGGAGAAGATCCCAACAAACACTTGGCTCAATTCCATGCCATATGTTCTAGTATGAAGCCAAGAGGTGTTACTGAGGAGCAGGTCATGCTGAGAGCTTTCAGATTTACTCTGAAAGACGCTGTGAATGATTGGCTCTATTATCAAGCTCCAGGGAGTATTGATACATGGGCTAAGATGAAAAAGGTCTTTTTAGAGAAATATTTTCCAGCTACAAAACTGAGCAGCTTGAAAAAGGAGATCACGAATCTTCAACAACATTCAACTGAGAGTCTCTATGAGTATTATGAGAGATTCAAGAAGCTTTGCTCAAGCTGCCCATTCCATAGTTATAGTGACCAAGATCTCCTTATGTACTTATTTAGTGGCCTGATTGATGAGGATCGTCGAATGGTGAATGCATCCTGTGGAGGTAACTTTTTAAGATTGACTATACCTCAGGCCACTGAAATGTTTGAAGAGCTAGCTGAGAGTTCAAGGCAGTAGACAGGGATCCCACTCAGTCAAAGCATTTAATTCAGATCAATTACAGACTGACATGAATGAACTGAAAGATATGATGAAGTCTTTTATGCTGCAAAGTGGTGGTCAACAACTCCAAGAGCCGAATGCTGAGGTAAAAACTGTTGGTGGATGGCAACCAAGACCAAGGTATGACTCTCATAATAATAATTATCAGCAACCTAGACCTCAGAATTCTATGACTGTTGAAGATATGATCAAGTCCTTAGCTCAGACTGTGATGCAACAAAATGCTAAGACGGAATCAAGTATCCAAAATCTTGAAAATCAGTTAGGACAGATTGCTCAAGCTGTGAGTAAATTAGAGGCCAGGGAACCAGTAAGAAACCCGAGAGAGAACGTCAATGCAGTGTTCTTGAGGAGCGGAAAAACTTATGACGACTGTTTTGTGCCAAAACCGCGATCGCCAGATCTGAGTGGCGATCGCCAGATCTGAGTGGCGATCGCCATGAGATTACAGAGAGCAAAACAGGGTCTGCATCGCGACCGCGATCGCCATATGGCAATGGCGATCGCCATGCCATTCCAGAAGCTGAGGTGAAAAATTATTCGCGACCGCGATCGCCAAGAGCTGATGGCGATCGCCGAGAGACCCCTGAGTACATTGACGATTATGTTCGTCCAAATTTCCCCCCTCTGTTCTCTCAGAAGCCTGTTGCTCCCTTTCCTGAGGCATTGAAGGATACTCGAAGGCTGGAGGACGACAAAGAAATCTTCGAAACCTTTAGTAGGTGTGAGGTAAACATTCCTTTGCTCAAACTTGTTAAGAGTATTCCTAGATTTGCTAAGTTTTTGAAAGAAGTTTGCACTATCAAGAGAAATCAAAAACTAAAAGGAAAGAAGAAAGTTGAAATAAGTGAACAAGTTTCTGCTGTGTTTCAAAAACGCATGCTTAAGAAATGTGGTGATCCAGGCATATTTAGCATTCCATGTGTGATTGGTGAAACTAAATTTGACAAAGCCATGCTAGATTTAGGTGCATCAATCAATGTTTTGCCTTACTCTTTGTATGAATCACTAGGCTTAGGACCTTTGCATAAAACAGGAACTGTTATTCAACTTGCTGATAGGTCTACTGTATACCCAAAAGGGGTTGTTGATGATGTTCTTGTTATGGTTGGTGATCTGATTTTTCCTGCTGATTTCTTTGTGTTGGATATGGAGCATGCTAATAATGTCACACCTATACTGTTAGGTAGACCTTTCATGAAAACTGCACAAACGAAAATTGATGTTAATAGTGAGACTCTCTCTATGGAGTTTGATGGGGATAAGGTAGAATATAATATTTATGACATGGACCCCATTGATAAGAATTCTCTATGTGCTATCAATGTAATTAATCCTACTTGTAAGGATGAATTGCAATCTGTTTTAGAGAATCTCTTAGAGCCCCCAAAAGTAGATATTGTTTTGTCTACTAATATGCAGGAGTGTCAGGCTAAGCCAGAGCCTAAAGGTAAGCTCTCTTTATATCCTTTGGGCAATCGCCCTCCATCACTTGATATTGAGCTTAAACAGCCGCCTGATACGGTCAAGGAAGAGAAAGTGAATGAAACCACCTTCATTGCTAAAGACAAGGTGGTCAAGGTAAGAGGGACGAGATTCAAGGCGTTCCATGAGTGGTTCAAGAGGGAATTCAGACAAGAGACGGTTTTCACAAAGCCAAATGGTGTTAGTTAAATCTCTTGAGTTTCATGTCGAGCCACAACATAAAATAAGGCGCTACTCGGGAGGCAACCCGAGGTTTGAATTTGTTTTTGTTTGTTTTGTTCGGTTTAATTTTCTTTTTAGTTTTTCTATGGACAGGAGGAAATCACCGAAGCTTAGGGTCAGCTACAGTCAGTAGCCAATCTCGCTGTAAGTCTTCTCTCCCGTCAAAAAAAAAAAAAAAAAAACCCGAAAATCATTCCGAGAAAAAAATAATATATCGGATTAAAAAAAAAAAGAGTGCAGAAAAAAATATGAGAGAAAAGAAAGTAAGGAGTTGTATTACATCAAGTTTGGTTTCATAAGTACTATCATTCTAGATCTACATTCGTTGGAGCTTAGCTTGTTGGTGACCATGTTCTTTGCAAGAAGTTGATTTGTTTGGGTCACCTTCTACATTGGAGCTAGGTATTCTTTCTTTTGCTTTAGATGAGCTATGCATTATTGGATTACATTTAGTGCTCATCTAGTTTCTCATTCTACCACACTTTGAGTTCTATTGGAGGAAGGTCATCCGACCTTGTATGTGAGTCTTTTGTCTCCTTCTCTGGGTTCGTTTTTATGTCTTCCATTTCATTGAGGACAATGCAATGTTTAAGTATGGGGGAGGAGAATGTATTCACATGTAATTATTTGGGTGTTGGTTGTATCTGCATGAGCTTATTGAATATATATTGTATGAAAAAGCCACAAAAATTGAAAAAAGGCATACAAAATCCTTGGATAGCAAGTTCTATGCAATAAGAAGGTGGCTTGGCCGTCACTAGGCTGAGGCAACAATAAGTCTTGAGAGATGTGAGTTGGTGAGCTCGGAACAATTATTGAGTGGTTGGGATGAAAACCCGAAAGGGCGCCCAAGCAAGATGAGTGTTATAAAAAAAAAAAAAATTGAGTGTTTTAGGATCATTATCATCTTGGCGTTATGGTGACATAAGAAGGAGGCGTATAGGAGGATTCGGGTAGGCCACTTGGAGGAATAAGGTGTAGTTCTGAGTTTGTGCTTATTGTATCACATTTGTTCTTGATTGTTGTTGTTGCGTTTTGTATGCTTTGGGCTTATTGAGTATGTAATCACTAGGAGATATTCTTGTACTTCCTGAGGCTTTGAGCATTTCATTGTAAGGGTAGCTTTTCTGTAAGTTCTCGGGACGAGTAAAAGTCTAAGTATAGGGGTATTTGATACGCTACACTTTGTATGGCGTAACTAGGGGTTATTACATTAGTTTAGGAGTGTTATCACAAGTATTTGGAGCTATTGTTATATTCTGAGTTGTTTATGAAGAAGTGAAGAAATGAAGACCAAAACCGAAGAAGAAGAGGATCGAAGATTGAAGACATGAAGACGAAGACATTCTGCGGAGCAGCGGCGATCGCCACCATCACTATGGCGATCGCCATTCTACAACATAAGCTCTTCATAAGTTTGAGAGATCATGGCGATCGCCATGAATCTACGGCGATCTCCATGGGGCGACAAACACCACGGAAGACGCTACATGAAGACCGCGATCGCCAGACATCTATGGCGATCGCCACAACAAGGCCGAAGACATTCCGGACTTTCCTTATTTTCCTTCGTTTATTTTATTTCTTTTTCCTTATTTTATTATTTCGTTTAGTATTTATTTTTTACCATATATTTTAGGGTTAGTTCTCTATTTAAGAACCCTAGTTCTTTCTATCATCTTTTCTATCATCTTTTCCATCAGACAATTTAGTTCTGCAACCATGAGCAGGAACTAATCTCCATTGTTTTACTTAGCGGTTGAAACCTTCAGTTATTAAGTTGTGAGATTTCTAAACTCTTGTTCTTTTCCTATGGGTTTGTATTAATTCTCTTGTTCTTCATCTATTGATTTCTATTAGTTTTGCTAGCTTGATCACCTAGTTTGATTGATAGTTTTCTATTGCTAGACTAGGAATATACGGTGGAATTCCTTGTCATTGTAGCATTCATATATGCATGATCTGGTAGTTGATTGCTTTTATGAAAGAGAATTGATTGCATGTTAATACTTGACGGTTGTAAGTTATTGCATGCATCCTTATGATTCCTGTGCCCTTTGCTGCTATTTCATCTAATCTTGAGAGGTTTCCCTGATTGTTGAATAGTAAGTATTATCAGGACCGGTTGGCCTGCTGATATATTAAAGATTGGAATAGGAACATTCCCTAGGATTGAATAGAACTTGAGATAAATCTATGATCAACTTGATTGACTGTTGTGTGGATACTTGCTAGGTGAAACCCCTTCTCATCATATTCTCACCCAAACTCCCTTTGCTTGATACTTGTTACTTTTGTGTTTCATACAATCAAAATCCCCCCTGGTTACTTGTTACTTGTTCGTTAGTTGGTATTTCGCTTGACTGCATAGCGATTGGTGTTTTGATTCCCTTGGGTTCGACCTCTACTTGCTTGCTATACTTTAGTTAGTGTTTAAAGTTTTCTTTGATTTGGCACTACGACTTTAGCCTCATCACTTGTACTTCAAATTCGTAGATTGATAGCCTCTTCTCGTTTGTTTATATCTTTGAAGGTTTGTTTAAATTGTGGAATATCCTAAATTGTTGGCATTCCATTGTGTCTTAAAAGGTGATATAGAATATTTAAACAACTCTATATGATTCAAAATGAAACCATACGTTATATTGATGGACCCTAAAAATACTCCTATTCCTTTCTAAAAAAATCAACTTCTCCATATTTGAAGGCTAGATATAGCACATGTTTTTTTACAAAATTTGATGATTACACGACCCGGTGACGAAAACTCCGAAAATATTGGGAAATATGTCTTATGGTCATATAAACAAATTTGGACCATTTTTGGAAGATTGAAGATGCTTGTACTTCAGATTGTCACATGGATAGTGTCTTACCGTTGGTTTATGCCTTTGTGGAATAACTTAAATTGTTGACCTTGCATGGTGTCTTAAGAGGTTATATAGATGGTTTAAACTGCTCTATATGATTCCAAAGGAAATCATTTATTATAATGGTAGATCCTAAATTCTAACCTTTTTAGGACCGAAAAAATTCAATTTCTCCATATTTGAAGGCTATATAACACACGTTTTTTTAACAAATTTGAATATTCGAACGCCGAGTGACGGAAACTCCTTAATTTTAGAAAATGTGTCTTATGGTCATATAAACAAGTTTGGACAATTTTTTGATGATGGAAGACGCTTGTACTTAGATTCTCACATTGATAGTCTCTTACCGTTGGTTTATGCTTCCGTGGCCTATCCTAAATTGTTGACATGCCATGGTGTCTTAAGAGTTGATATATATTATTCAAACCGACGTATATGCCTCGAAAGGACCCATTGGTAATATTTAGGGATCGTAAACTCGAACCTTTTCGGGTTCGAAAAAGTTCAACTTATCAAAATTTAAAAGGCTATATATAAAATGTCTTTTCATCAAATTTAAAGATTCCAACACCTGATGACGAAAACTTATAAATTTTTGAAAATGTGTCTTTTGATCATATAATCAAGTTTGGACCATTTTTTGACGATGGAAGACGCTTGTACTTCAGATTCTTACATGGATAGTCACTTCCTGTTTGTTTATGTCTATGTAGATTAGCTTAAATTGCTTATCTTACATTGTGTCTTAGGAGCTGATATTAATGGATAAAATTTTCCTATAGAGGACACGTTGGTTATAATTAGGGATCCTAACAACTAATCTTAATTGTTCCGAAAAAGTCCAACCTATCAAAAATAGAAGGTTATATATAAAATATGTTTTTTCTTACAAAATTTAAAGATTTCATGGCCGGTGACGAAAACTCCTAAATTTTAAAAAATGTGTCTTATGGTAATTAATATTAACAAGTCTGGACCATTGTTTTCTTGGAAGACGTTTGTACTTCAGATTCTCACATGAATAGTCTCTTACGGATGGTTTATGGTTCTGTGGAATAGCCTAAATTGTTCGACTGACATGGTGTCTTAAGAGCTGTTATAGACGGTTTAAACCGCTATATTTGGGTCCAAAGGACCCGCGGTTATATTGAGGGATCCTTAACATAAACCTTTTCGGGTCTGAAAAATTCAAGTTCTCCATATTCGAAGGCAAGATATAACACACGTTGTTTGAAGAAATTTGATGTTCTAGGAACCGGTAAGGGAAACGTCTAAAATTTTGAGAAATGTGTATGATGGTCATATAAACAAATTTGGACCAATCTTTGACGATTAAAGATGCGTATACTTCGGATTTTCACATTGATAGTCTTTTACTATTGGTTTATGGTTTTGTGGAATATCCTAAATTGTTTGCATTCCAATGTGTCGTAAGAGGTGATATAGATTACTTAAACCGCTCTATATGATTCAAAAGGAAAATATTGGCTATATTTATGGATCCTAAACATAATCCTATTCATTTCCGGAAAAAATCAACTTCTCCATATTTGAAGGCAAGATATAACACAAGTTTTTGACAAAATTTGAAGATTACACGAACCGGTGACGAAAACTCTGAAAATTTTGGAAAATATGTCTTATTGTCATATAAACAAATTTCGACCATTTTTGGATGATTGAAGACGCTTGTACTTCATATTGTAACATGGTTAGTGTCTTACCGTTGGTTTATGCCTTTGTGGAATAGCCTAAATTGTTGACCTTGCATGGTGTCTTAAGAGGGGATATAGATGGTTTAAACCGCTCTATATGATTCCAAAGGAAACCATTAATATTGATAGATCTTAAACACTAACCTTTCCATATCCGAAATCACTCAACTTCTTCATATTTGAAGGCAATATATAACTCACTTTGTTTTTATCAAATTTGAATATTCCAACGCCATGTGACGTAAAAATTCCCAAATTTTAAGAAAATTAACTTATGGTCATATAAACAAGTTTCGACTTTTATTTGACGATAGAAGACACTTTTACTTAGATTCTCACATGGATAGTTTTGTACCGCTTGTTTAAGTTTCTGTGGACTAACATATATTGTTGACCTTCCATGGTGTCTTAAGAGTTGATATAGATGGCTCAAGCCGTTGTAGATGCCTCAAAAGGACATGTTTAATATATTTATGGATCCTAAACACGAACCTTTCCGTTGTAGATGCCTCAAAGTTTAAAAGCCTATATATAAAAAATGTTTTTTTTACCAAATTTAATGATTCCAACACCCGGTGATGGAAACTCATAAATTTTAGAAAATGTGTGTAATGATCAAATAAACAAGTTTGGACCATTTTTTTGACGATGG
Source organism: Oxyria digyna (assembly GCA_029168935.1). Taxonomy (NCBI): domain Eukaryota; kingdom Viridiplantae; phylum Streptophyta; class Magnoliopsida; order Caryophyllales; family Polygonaceae; genus Oxyria; species Oxyria digyna. Next base: position 19,454,665 of record JAPVLV010000010.1, on the reverse strand, counting down.
AATACGCTTGTACTTCAGATTCTTACATGGATAGTCTCTTCATGTTTTTGCTATTTCTTTGTATGTTAGCTTAAATTGTCTATCTTGCATGGTCTCTTAAGAGCTGATATTGATGGATCAAACAACCCTATATATGACCCATTTTTTATATTTAGGGATCCTAAACACTAATCTTTACTGTTCCGAAAAAGTCTAACTCATCAAAATTTGAAGGTTATATATAACATACATTATTTCTTACATAATTTACAAATTCCTCATGGGAACTCCAAAAATTAAGAAAATGTGTCTTATGGTCATATAAACAAGTTTGGACCATTTTTTTTTTCTATGGAAGACGCTTGTACTTCAGATTCTCACATGGATAGTCTCGTACCACGGGTTTATAGTTTTGTGGAATAGCCTAAATTGTTGGCATTGCATGGTGTCTTAAGAGCTGATATAGATGGTTTAAACCGCCCTATTTGCTTCCAAAGGAACCATGTGTTATATTGAGGAATTCTAAAACCTTTTTGGGTATGAAAAATCCATGTTCTCCATGTTTGAAGGCAATATATAACACACGTTTTTTGACGAAATTCAAAGTTCTGAGAAGGTAACGGAAACTTTTAAATTTTTGACGAATGTGTATGATGGTCATATAAAAATATTTGGACCAATATTTGGAAGATTGAAGACGCTTATACTTCAGACTCTCACATTGATAGTCTTTTACTATTGGTTTATGGTTTTGTGAAATATCCTAAATTGTTGACATTTCATTTTATCTTAAAAGGTGATATAGATTATTTAAACCGCTCCATATGATTTCAAAGGAAACCATTGGTTATATTGATGGATCCTAACCATAATCCTATTCGATTCAAAAAAAAAAAACTTCTCCATATTCGAAGGCTAGATATTACACAAGTTTTTGACCAAATTTGAATATTACCGAACCCGGTGACGAAAACTCCGAAAATTTCAGGAAATGTGTCTTATGGTCATATAAACAAGTTAGGACATTTTTTGGATGATTGAAAACGCTTGTACTTCCGATTGTCACATGGATTGTCTCTTACCATTTGTTTATGCTTTTGTGGAATAGCCTAAATTGTTGACCTTGCATGGTGTCATAAGAGGTGATATAAATGGTTTCAACCTCTCTATATGATTCCAAAGGAAACTATTGGATATATTGATAGATCCTAAACACTAAGCTTTCCAGGTTCGAAAAACATTTTTTCCATATTTGAAGGTTATATATAACACACAATTTTTTGACCAAATTTGAATATTCCAACGCCGACTAACGAGAACTCTTAATTCTAGAAAACATGTCTTATAGTCATACAAACAAGTTTGGACTATTTTTTCAAGATGGAAGACGCTTGTACTTAGATTCTCACATTGATATTGTCTTACCGTTTGTTTATGCATATATGGACTAACCTAAATTGTTGACCTTGTATGGTGTCTTAAGCGTTGATATAGATGGCTGCAACTGCCCAATATGCCTCAAAAGGACCCGTTGGTTATATTGAGGGATCCTAAACACTAACCTTTTCGGTTCCGAAATAGTTCAACTTATCAAAATTTGAAGGTTATATATAACACACGTTATTTGACCAAATTTAAAGATTTCAAGGCCCAGTGACGGAAACTCCTATGTTTTGACGATTGAACACACTTGTACTTCAGATTTTCACATTGATAGTGTCTTACTTTTGGTTTGTGTCTTTGTGGACTAATCTAAATTGTTGACCTTGGATGATGTCTTAAGAGTTGATATAGATGGTTCAAACTACCCAATATACCTCTAAAGGACATGTTGGTTATATTGGGGGATCCTAAAGAGTAACCTTTCCGGGTCCAAAAAGTCCAACTTATCCAAATTTGCAGGTTGTATAACACAAGTTTTTTGACCAAATTTAAAGATTCCAAGGCCTGGTGACGGATCCTAAGTTTTGAAGATTGAAGACGCTTGTAATTCAGATTCTCACATTGATAGTGTCTTACCGGTTGGTTGTGTCATTGTGGACTAACCTAAATTGTTGACCTTGTAAGGTGTCTTAAGAGTTGATATAGATGGTTCAAACTACCCAATATGCATCCAAAGGACCTATTGGTTATATTCAGAGATCATAAACACTAACCTTTTCAGGTCCGAAAAAGTGCAACTTATCAAAATTTGAATGTTATATATAACAAACGTTTTTTTTACCAAATTTAAAGATTCAAAGGCCCGGTGACGGAAACTCATAAATTTTTGAAATTGTGTCTTATGATCATATAAACAAGTTTGTACCATTTTTCACGATGGAAGACGCTTGTACTTTTCTCACATGGATAGTGTCTTACAATTGGTTTATGCCTTTGTGGATTTCCCAAAATTTTGACCTTGTATGGTGTCTTAAGACTTTATATAGATGGTTTAAACCGCTTTGTATGCTTCCAAAGGACCCGATTGTCACTTTGAGGGGTCCTAAACACTAAGCTTTTCAGGTCCGAAAAAATCCAACTTCTCCATATTTGAAGATTATATATAACACATGTTTTGTTACCGAATTTGAAGATTCCAAGGTCCGCTGACGAAACTCTAAAAAAAATTGGAATGTGTCTTATGGTCGTATAACCAAAATTCGACCACATTTTTACTATAGAAGACGCTTATACATAAGATTCTCACATTATTAGTGACTTACTATTGGTTTATGTCTTTGTGGACTAACCTAAATTGTTTACCTTGCATGGTGTCTTAAGAGTTGATATAGATGGTTCAAACGGCCCAATATTCCTGCAAAGGACCAGTTTCTTATTTTGAGGGATCCTAAACACTAAGATTTATGGGTCCAAAAAATTTCACTTATCCAAATTTGAAGGCTATATATAACACACGTTTTTTTTTACTGAATTCAAAGATTTCAAGGCTTTGTGACGAAAACTCCTATATTTTAGAAAATTTGTCTTATGGTTATATATACAAGTTTGGACATTTTTTGACATTAGAAGGCCATTGTATTTTACATTTTCACATTGATAGTCTCTTACCGTTGGTTTATGGTTTTGTGGAATAACATAAATTATTGGCATTGCATGGTGTCTTAAGAGTTCATATAGATGGTTCAAGCCGCCCTATATGCCTCCAATAGACCCGCTGGTTATATTGAGGGATCCTTAACACTAACCTTTTTGGGTCCTAAAAAGTCAAATTTATCCAAATTTAAAGATTTCAAGGCTCGTGATGAAAAGTCCTAAATTTTAGAAAATGTGTTTGATGGTCATATAAACAAGTTTGGACAATTTTTTGACGATGTAAGACGCTTCTACTTCAAATTCTCACATTGATAGTGTCTTACCGTTGGTTTATGTCTGTCTGGACTAACCTATATTGTTGACCTTTTATGGTGTCTTAGAAGTTGATATAGATGGTTAAACTGCCTAATATGCTTCCAAAGGACCCTAGGTTATATTCATGGATCCTAAACATGAGCATTTCCGGGTTCGAAAAAGTCCAACTTATCTAAATTTGAAGGCTACATATAGTACATTTTGCTTACCAAATTTAAAGATTCCAAGGCATGATGACGGAAACTCCTAAATTTTAGAAAATGTGTCTTATGGTCATACAAACAAGTTTGGATCATTTTTGACGATGGAAGAAGTTTGTTCTTCATATTCTCACATGGATAGTGTTTTACCGTTGGTTTATACTTCTGTGGACTACCCTAAATGGTTGACCTTCATGGTGTGTCATGGCCCTCGGCTGCTCCCTCTCGGCCCTCTTCACCCTCCCCGTCTCCAAATGGCTCCTCTGCTTCCCGGTGAATCAGATCCCCCGTCGAGGCCCTCTCTTCTCCTGTGCCTATTCCTTCTACCTCTCCAAACTCCTATAATTCGCAGCACGTTCATGATCATCATCAACGGGAGCATCAAACGGTTGTCCTTCCTCCACGTCTACCACCACGCAACTATCGTTGTGATGTGCTATTTGTGGCTGAAGAAGGTTGGGTGTCACCACTTTGTAAGCACATTGTCGGAGGTATATCATAATTTTGTTGATGCTTTGGAATTTAGGCTGCTTGAATCTACGAAATGTATCTTAGGGTTTTGAAATTGGAGTTCCAGATATCCGTATAATCTAAATTCAACTATTCCATCCTGTTTGGTTATCTGGATTATTGTATCTTAGATTTCCCTTCTTTGCTCATCAATATTTGATTTCAGATCATTTTGCAGTAGGCACGTTCCGGTAGCAAGTAATCTTTAGTTGGAGGCGATAGAAGATTTGATTTTACCTCTACCGGTGCTTAGTGTTAAATTAGACAGGTCATGCTTAGTGTCGTCCAAGTGATTTAGCATACCTACTATGTTGTTTGTTTCATATTGTTGAACTATTCATCTACAAGATAGGCAACTCTTACAAATAGTTCAATTTCCTTTATCATTTGTTGCTAACATTTGATAACTTGAATGAAGTTTTGATTTTGTGGTCTTTTTTTTTTATTAATCAAGAATTGTTGAATATGTATACCAGGGATGCCTATTCCACCGTGTAGTGAAAAGCTTCATGATCCAAGGAGGAGACTTTACTGCCGGAGATGGCAGTGGAGGAGAATCTAAATATGGTGTCAAGTTTGAAGATGAGAATTTTTATTTTCTGGATGCTAGGAAGAGAATTTTTTCCATCCTATCCAGTTGTTTGTCGTCGTTGGAGGCAACACTCTTGCTGCTTTCAGGTCTGATTTTCCCCCCTATTTCAAATACAAATTATAAGGTGTGGATGATAATTGATTTGTGAGAATTTTACCCTAATTCTTAGAGTTTGACTTTGATTAATCGTTGATTAGGACATTGTCAAGTTTAGTTTTTCAAGTTTTAAGAACGACTTTTGAGTTTCCATATCAGGGTAAACAAGATGATGTCGTCGACACTAATATATTACAATATTGTATCATTCAAAATAAGGAGAAGTCAATGAGGAAGCTTGAATTTAAGTTCGTACAAAGATTGCATGTATTTCCTTTTAGTACCCAAATAGCGAGTCACTATATAGTACCAAATGTTACGCTAATAAAATTTTACCCCTTTTACTGAATGATTCCTCTTTAGATTATTAACTTCCTTTAAGAGCTTTGTGAATTAATATTTCTTTTCATGGCTAGAGGAATAAAAACTCTAAATTTTGGAATGAGTTGGGTATATCTACTTTATTAAAAAATGTCATGATAATCTTAAATCTTAATGGATACGTGCTACATAATATGTGTGATAGAATCTGATCACATGCTTATCTTCAGCGTGACATAAATGCAGTTTTGTCTTGAGATGAATTTCTATTTGGAGCACAATTAAATTCAGATAGTTCGTTCTTTGTTTCAGTTGGTCTGCATCCTTTCTTTCTTTTTCCAATCACCAATGACCTCTCGCTTCTCTTGCCTCCCTGGTGAGCAGCTTTGAAACATCAAAAAACCAAGTCATTCAAGAAACCAATGAACAAGTGAATCAGTTTCTGGATAATTTTCCTATCCGTTCTATGTCTCTCATGTTGAATAATCAGCAGTGCATAAATGTTGAATTGATTGAGTTGGCATTGTTAGTTTCCCACATTCTTATTCTGCAGGAATAAGAATTTGTTGTAGAGAAGAGGAACTAACTTTGAGCTCGAATTTCATCAAATTGATTTAAGTTGCGTATGTCTAGATTGAATGGAAACTGAGCATGAAGTGATTTATAACCTTTTCTATGTACGAAATAAACAGGAAACAAGCTATCTCGACACTGGTGAGTATAGTATCATATATTTTCTGTTTAATTAGTGGTCTAGGCTGACAACCAAGATGAATATATAATAATATATATTACATATCTATGCAAGACTTAAAAGATAAAGCGATGTGTTGCAGCTTCAGTTTTGCGTACAGAGAACTTCGGCCACTCTGTGAGCTCATCATCTTATTAGGAGAGAGAGAGAGAGTGATGAAGGATCATCTGGACAACAACCGACACCTCCGGTCCCTGAATTCAAAGGTGCATTGACGCGCTCGAGAGCTAAGGAAGTCCAACAAGAGCTAGATAAGTTAGTAGCGTTCTTCAGTTCCAAGGAGTTGAATACAGACGAAGAACCACCATTGAAGACTGTTCTAATGATCGAGGTTCGAGAACGAGCAGAGGACGACAGCGAAGAACCGCGACCGCGGCTGGAAACCGCGCCCGCGGCTCCATAACAACGCCCGCGGCCAGGAGGCAAGAACCGCGCCCGCGGCTCCATAACCGCACCCGCGGCCAGGAGGCAAGAACCGCACCCGCGGCTCTATAACCGCACCCGCGGCCAGGACCTCGGCGAAGAGTTTCAGAAACATTATTTTCGGATATTATTTGTTTTCGGATTATTATTTTAGGATATACTTTTTATTGTTTATTTCTTTAGTTGGCACCCTTATGAACCCTATATAAGGCTGCCTTAGTTGTTGTTTTACGGGCCCAGATTTTGATATTGAATACAGCGTTTATCGTTTTTTCCTCCCAAAAGAGAGCTTTTGTGAGAAGAGTGCCCCGTGTGCATTGTCGTTCAGTTGGCCCTAGTTGTGCTTGTGTGTGTCAATTTCCTCCATAAGGTTGGTGCTATCGGGACTCCATAGAGCAACCTCCAGGTGCCTTGACCCACCAAAGTCATTGTGTTTGGTTGTAATCATCCGTTGGGGTTTCTTCATCATTCGGTATGGTTCTTGTTCTTAAGTTCAAGGGTTTTATCGTTGTTTGATTTGGTTCCAATTGGCCTATCATTCAAATTATCCTTCTTTCATCTCATTCTAATTCCGCCTTTCTTCTCTGTTCGAGTTCCTATTCGAGTTTGGTGTCTAGGTCGGCAACTGCGGCTTATCCCCGCATCAAATTGGTATCAGAGCGAGGTTGACACCATTCGTCTTCACAAGAACATCAAGAGAACCCCTATCCAGAAAATCACAAAAAGAGTCAGCTTTTATTTTCTTGTTTGTCAGTTTCTTTCAGAAATTGATTTTGAGTCTTCCATTGCTTTGATATTTCTTGTTGAGTCATTACAGGTTGTGTGCAAGAAGCTTGGATCGATTAGTGTTGGTGGAGATCGAAAGATTGGAGTTTGGAGCACCCTTGTTCCCAAAATCCATTCAGCCCTTCATCCATCTCAAAATCTATCCATCCCTACCAAAACGCAGCCATCAGAAACCCAAAAGAATTGCTGGAATTTCTTTCCTTGAAGCCCAAACAAGATCTTCAAAGAAGGAAATCTTATCTTTCTACAAGGGAATCTTATCTTTCTACAAGGGAAATCAAGTTAGTTGTTATTTTTATTTATTTTCAATTTTGCTGAGATTAATATCTCACATCAAGTCTGTAATTTCGTTTTGTTTAGTTGAGACAAAAAAAAAAAAATCAAAAAAAAAAAGAATACAAAAAAATACAAAAAAAAAAAAAAAAAGAAGAATCGAAAAGTCTCAAAGTTAGTAGTTTGTTTTACGTTTTGTTGAGTCAAAGTCTAGTTTGATATTGTTTAAGTCGGATCTCAAGAACTCAAAGGAAATCGGGTTGAACAAGCCCGAACGGAAGTGAGAAACCACAGGACGCGCCAGAAACCGCGCCCGCGGTCCCTTAGCCGCACCCGCGGCTTAGCCTCCGAAACCGCGCCCGCGGTACCTTAGCCGCACCCGCGGCTTAGCCTCCGAAACCGCGCCCGCGGTACCTTAGCCGCACCCGCGGCTCAGCCTCAAAAGCCACAGTTCGAAAAATCTTCAGATACGAGCCTCAATTGTTACCTAACCCTCCCGACTCCGTCTTCGATCCTTCAATCGACACCAGTCGGAACAAGTTAAGGTACGCTTCCTATTGGCTTTTCTTGAAATTCGAAGCTTAATCATATCTTTGTTTTTGCATTCTGATTCTTGCAAAACACCTTCGAGTCTTATTTTCTTTCTTTCATTGAGTCAGTCTCTTGTTTGAGTCAGAACCTTACAGTCGAAACCCCGCACTACGCTAGCCATCTCCATCTCTACCATCATTCATATATTGCTAGGAGCTCGGTAGTTTTAACTTAGTGGGTTATTGATCCATACAAGTCAATTCATCAAAGAAAAGCTGATTGCAACGACAATTGAGAGAGAGTGCAGAGGAAAACATACGAGAGTAAACACTAGCGAGTTGTTTTTCATTTACACTTACCTTCACATTGTTCTGTGTTAGTCTTTTCTTTAGTGATGAGCAGGTCAGTTTCTCCCCAAGGGAGGCAAGAAGCCCCGGAGACCCGCGCCCTTACCCCGGAATTTATGACCAACATGTTTCGGGAGATGACGTCGGCCATTACCACCGCAATAGAGCGGCAGCAGCGATCCACCCCGTCCCCAAGGGTTCGAGAGCACATCGGGACCTCCTATGATGCTCCAGTCGACAATCGGAGGCCCCTGCCTCCTCAGCAAGAAGCCTATGAGGCTGCCCGCATGGGTCGGGAACCCAGACGCAGGCCTACGCCCCGGGACGATTTGCCACAAGACCGGAGAGGACGCTTTCGTAACTCTCCTATACCTCACTTTAATAGATACAATGCTGCTAACCGTTTTGATGATGCATTTCAGGACCTAGGTGATAATGATAACGAAGAGGAGCCTGAAGAAGAAGATGAGGCGGGATGGCGACCACACCGTCCCCAAGGAGGCTACCAAGGAAGGCGAAGAGAGCCTGAGCAAGATGGAGTGGGAAAGATAAAGGTTAAGATCCCGAGTTTTGAGGGAAAGTGTGATCCAGACGTATATATGGAGTGGGAGACCAAGATTGAGCAAGTCTGGAATTGTCACAACTTTCCTGAAGCCAAAAAGGTGCAGCTGGCATCTTTGGAGTTTAGTGGCTACGCGTTAGTTTGGTGGGATAGCTTGATCAGAGGAAGAGTTGCCAATGGAGATTATCCTGTCACTACTTGGGAACTTATGAAGAGGATGATGAGAGCTCGATTTATTCCCCGACATTACACTAGGGAACTTATTCAGCGGCTCGAGAATTTGAAGCAAGGATCAATGGGAGTCGAAGAGACTTACAATGCTATGCAAATAGCGATGGTTCGAGCTAATTTGGTGGAGGATGAGGAGACAACCATGGCTAGATATCTTCGAATCCTTCACCCATATGTGTCTAGTGAGATTGAGATGTTCCCTTACAACTCAATGACTGAGTTGCTACATTTGGCTATCAAGGTGGAAAGAAAGACCAAAATTAGGAGCCAAGGGAGCAAAAACGCAGGTGGCTGGAAAAATCAGCAAGGAAGGAACTCCTATCCTTCAGCCCGAGATGCCCCTAACAAGGAAGACAGTGGCTCTCGAAGGAATCCGCCATCCACTACTCAAGTGCCCTCCAAGACAACACTTGGCCCTTCTAATCCACCCCGAGGGAGTACTTCTAACCCTACTTCTAGAGCTAGGGATATTGAATGTTTTAAATGTAGAGGAAAGGGTCATATGATGAAAGATTGTCCTAATTCTAGAGTATTAATTGTTAATCAACTAGGCGAACTTGAAAGTGAAAGTGAAAAAGAAGAAAACCTAGGTGATATGCATGATGAGGATGATCTTAGTGATGAAATTGGTTATGAACATGGTGATTCTTTGATTTGTAAAAGAAATTTACATGTACAACCCGCCCCTTGTGAAGATAATCAAAGAGAAAATTTATTTCACACTAGGTGTTTAGTTCAAGGAAAGGTCTGTAATATGATTATCGATGGTGGAAGTTGTTGCAATATTGTTAGTACTGAATTGATCACTAAATTGCAGTTTACTACTATTTTCCACCCTAGACCTTATAAATTGCATTGGATGAATGAATGTGGAGAATTAAAAGTTCTAAAACAAGCTGAAGTAACATTCACCTTAGGAAAATATACGGATACGGTTTTATGTGATGTAGTTCCTATGCAAGCTTGTCATATATTGTTAGGAAGACCATGGCAATACGATCGAAAGGTTACTCATGATGGTCATACTAACCGTCATACATTCATCTTTAATGGTAAGCCTATCACTCTTAAACCCATGACTCCAGCGCAGATAGCGGAAGCTTACGAAAGGAGCAAAGGCAAGGAAAAGGTTCCTGACAGAAACGAAGGAACAACAGCAGCGACCAAAAACCGCACCCGCGGTTCAGATGCCGCACCCGCGGCCAGCGATAGCTCGCGACAGAAGGAGCGGCACGAGAACCGCACCCGCGGCCCAGAGGCCGCACCCGCGGCCCATTCGCCAAACCGCGCCCGCGGTGATTCAGCCGCGCCCGCGGGTCATTCTTCTGGCGCACTGGTTCCTGCAGTGACGAATCGAGCCCTATTGTCGTCCAAAGCCGAGCTGGAAGGTGAGTATTTACCCTTCGATACTACTTTAATGATGCTTTGCAAGAGATTTGTGTTGGCAGGTACCGAGTCTCGACTTGATCTACCCCTTAGCATTCAAGCTATTCTTGATGAGTTTGCTGAGGTGTTTCCGGATGAGATTCCACCGGGCTTACCGCCCTTTAGGGGCATTGAGCATCAAATTGATCTTATTCCAGGAGCGTCGTTACCTAACCGGCCCGCTTACAGAATGAACCCTCAGGAGTGTCAAGAGATTCAGAAGCAGGTGCAGGAGCTTGTAGATAAAGGGTATGTTCGGGAGAGTCTTAGTCCTTGTGCAGTTCCGGTCTTACTTGTGCCTAAGAAAGACAATTCTTGGCGGATGTGCGTTGATTGCCGAGCTATCAACAACATAACTGTCAAGTATCGTCATCCTATACCAAGGCTGGATGACATGTTGGATGAGCTTCACGGTGCCACAAACTTCACCAAGATTGATCTGAGAAGTGGCTACCATCAAATCCGAATGAGGGAAGGCGATGAGTGGAAGACCGCCTTCAAGACCAAATTTGGTCTATATGAGTGGCTTGTTATGCCATTTGGACTTACTAATGCCCCCTCTACTTTTATGAGGCTTATGAACCATGTCTTGAGGAAGTTTATAGGGAAGTTTGTTGTAGTTTATTTCGATGACATTCTGGTTTACAGCAGGTCCCTAGAGGAGCATGAGCAACATCTCAGGGAAGTACTCGTTACTCTTAGTATACAACGACTATATGCTAATTTGAAGAAGTGTGATTTTTGCACTGATAGAGTTATATTTCTTGGTTTTGTAGTGAGCTCCCAGGGATTACAGGTGGACGAGGAGAAGATCAAAGCCATTCAGGAATGGCCGACACCCATGACCAGCAGCCAGGTACGCAGTTTCCACGGGTTAGCAAGCTTCTATCGGCGCTTTGTGAAGGATTTCAGCACCATTGCTGCACCGCTGACTGAGGTAACTAAGAAGCATTCAGCGTTTGTTTGGAAGGAGGCTCAAGAAAGGGCGTTTGAGGAGCTAAAACGCAGATTGACCGAGGCACCTTTGCTTGTGCTTCCCGACTTCACTAGACCGTTCGAAGTGGAATGCGATGCTTCCGGAGTTGGCATTGGAGGAGTCCTCATGCAAGAAGGTAAGCCTATTGCCTTCTTTTCTGAAAAGTTGAAAGGTGCAAGTCTAAATTACTCTACTTATGATAAGGAACTGTATGCGTTATATAGAGTACTTAAGACTTGGCAACACTACCTATGGCCTAGAGAGTTTGTTTTGCATACCGATCATGAATCTTTGAAACATTTTAGGAGCCAAGACAAACTTGATAGGAGGCATGGTAGGTGGATGGAATTTATTGAGACTTTCCCTTATATTATCAAATACAAGAAGGGAAAGGACAATGTTGTTGCTGATGCACTATCTAGGAGGCATGCTTTAATTGTTCAACTTGACTCTAAGGTGTTAGGCTTTGTTTACATCAAGGAGTTATATCGTAATGATGCTGATTTTGGTGCTATTTATAAGCAATGTTTAGATAAAGGGACTTTGGATAAGTTTTACTTGTTTGATGGTTTCTTGTTTAAGGCTAGTAAAGTGTGCATACCTAAGTGTTCTTTGAGATTATTGCTTGTTGAAGAAGCCCATAAGGGTGGATTAATGGGACACTTTGGTAGAGACAAGACATATCATATGTTGCATACTCATTTTTATTGGCCTCATATGCTTAGGGATGTTGAGCATTGTTTGAAAAGATGTTTGGAGTGTCTTAAGGCTAAGTCTAGAGTTAAACCACATGGATTGTATACTCCTTTGCCTATTCCTACGACCCCCTGGGTAGACATTAGTATGGATTTTATTGTAGGGTTGCCTAGGACTAAGAAGGGGAGAGATTCTATTTTTGTGGTTGTTGATAGATTTTCTAAAATGGCTCATTTTATTGCTTGCAACAAGACTGATGATGCTCATCATGTGGCTGACTTGTTCTTTACCGGAGTTGTTAGGTTACATGGAGTACCAAAGACTATTGTGAGTGATAGGGATGTGAAGTTTCTAAGTTACTTTTGGAAAACTCTTTGGGGAAAACTAGGGACTAAACTTCTATTCTCTACATCTAGTCATCCTCAAACTGATGGTCAAACTGAAGTAACCAATAGGACCTTAGGAACCCTTTTGAGAGCCATTCTTAAGAAGAATTTGAAAGCTTGGGAAGAAGCCTTACCCCATGTTGAGTTTGCCTACAATAGGGCCATCCATTCCTCAACCTCGATGAGCCCCTTTGAATGTGTGTATGGTTTGAATCCACTAACCCCTTTTGATCTTATGCCGTTACCTACGAAGGAGCGAGTGGATTTCAATGCAGGAAAACAGGTTGATCACATCAAGGAAATTCATGAGAGGACAAGAGCTAAATTGCTAGAAGTAGCTGCTACAAATGCTAGCAAGGCAAACAGGAATAGGAAGAAGGTCATCTTCAAGGAGGGAGACCTCGTGTGGGTCCACTTTAGGAGAGAGCGTTTCCCCAGCAAACGCCACTCAAAGCTGTCCCCAAGAGGCGATGGACCATTCAAGGTACTTAGGAGGATTGGAGATAATGCCTATGTCTTGGAGCTTCCCGGCGACTATCAAGTGAGTGCTACCTTCAATGTGCAAGATCTGACTTTATTCGAGGGTGAAGAAGAAGAGGAGCTGGATGATTCGAGGTCGAATCCTTTTCAAGAAGGGGAGGATGATGAAGGATCATCTGGACAACAACCGACACCTCCGGTCCCTGAATTCAAAGGTGCATTGACGCGCTCGAGAGCTAAGGAAGTCCAACAAGAGCTAGATAAGTTAGTAGCGTTCTTCAGTTCCAAGGAGTTGAATACAGACGAAGAACCACCATTGAAGACTGTTCTAATGATCGAGGTTCGAGAACGAGCAGAGGACGACAGCGAAGAACCGCGACCGCGGCTGGAAACCGCGCCCGCGGCTCCATAACAACGCCCGCGGCCAGGAGGCAAGAACCGCGCCCGCGGCTCCATAACCGCACCCGCGGCCAGGAGGCAAGAACCGCACCCGCGGCTCTATAACCGCACCCGCGGCCAGGACCTCGGCGAAGAGTTTCAGAAACATTATTTTCGGATATTATTTGTTTTCGGATTATTATTTTAGGATATACTTTTTATTGTTTATTTCTTTAGTTGGCACCCTTATGAACCCTATATAAGGCTGCCTTAGTTGTTGTTTTACGGGCCCAGATTTTGATATTGAATACAGCGTTTATCGTTTTTTCCTCCCAAAAGAGAGCTTTTGTGAGAAGAGTGCCCCGTGTGCATTGTCGTTCAGTTGGCCCTAGTTGTGCTTGTGTGTGTCAATCTCCTCCATAAGGTTGGTGCTATCGGGACTCCATAGAGCAACCTCCAGGTGCCTTGACCCACCAAAGTCATTGTGTTTGGTTGTAATCATCCGTTGGGGTTTCTTCATCATTCGGTATGGTTCTTGTTCTAAAGTTCAAGGGTTTTATCGTTGTTTGATTTGGTTCCAATTGGCCTATCATTCGAATTATCCTTCTTTCATCTCATTCTAATTCCGCCTTTCTTCTCTGTTCGAGTTCCTATTCGAGTTTGGTGTCTAGGTCGGCAACTGCGGCTTATCCCCGCATCAGAGAGAGAGAGAGAGAACAGATGATTTGAGGATACTTATGGAAAAGCTACACGGTGAAGGCATGTTAGAGAAGCTTATGAAAGCTCATGAAGAGAAGGAAACAACATTTGCTGAAATGGATGAATTTGAAGAAAAGACGATTCGTTACCTATTTTATACTGAGAGGGTGATTGAGTTAGTGAAGGCTTGATTGGATACTGCTAAATTCTCTACTTTGAGGCTGACTCAGTGTGTTAATCTTGAAATAAGGAAGAGGGATGATCCCGAAGAAGATATGGATGCAAGGATATATTGGGACCTAGATCAAGAAAATAGTTTTGCTCTTGATTGTATTGACATTACAGATGATCTTCCACTTTCAGGATGTTCGTTTTCAAGTGATGGAAGCCTTCTTGCAACAAGGTATGTGTTATCCTTGGTTTCCCATTTTGTTTATTTTTATTCACATTTTCATTAAGTAATGATGAGATGAAATTAAAAGTAGCTGGGAGATTCTCTTTTTAATATTAATACATGCCAGAAGATTTGGTTTTCAGTTATACCTATTACAAGTGTTGGCCATCTGATAGCAGGCATGAATCTGATTTTGAAATACTATTACTATCTACTTGATTCGGATTTTTTAATAAATGGCGAAATATCTATTATTTGTCACTGGATGGAAGAAATGTATTTGTTTCTTGATACTGTATTTTAGCTTACGGATTATGATAATTGGAACAAAATAAAATGTTATCAGATTTGTATTCTAGATGAAGAAATAATGAGCTTCTGGAGTTCATGACCTAGCTTTAGATTTTAGTTACCAACAAATATATGTTGCTCACTGTTGTAAAGATTGTGATTTTGGATTTGCTTGGGCATGTCTTTGTTTTCCTTTGGTTAGTGTGGCTTTTCTATAATAGGCAACATAATACGCATTCCTGGAAATAAATAAACTGCAGCTTAGTTGAATTATACATGAAGTTCAGGATATATACAACTCTGATTCTTTATACAAGCTATTTCTAGATACGTTACTAGCAATTCTATGGTCAAGAAACACTGGTTTGGGAACTAGGACTTGAAAAACTTTTTGCAGTGACATCAATTAATATTTGTTCTATGACTACAGGGATAAGGACTTCAATATTCTGTTGGATGACGTGGCTATCACCCACCTATCATATGGGGCATAATTCTCTCGCGCTGTGCAGCAGAAGCATGTTGCTCAACAAGAGGCTGAGAGGTCCAAAGTTGTGGTGATGAAGGCTGAGCAAGAGAGGAGGGATGCAATTATTAGGGCAGAGGGAGAAAGTGAGTCCGCTAAGCTGGATGCCACTGCAACTGCTGAAATGGGATTGGTTTAGCTCAGGAAAATCGAGGCTTCCAAAAAAAATGTGGCTTCCATGTCTAAGAACAGCAATGTGATTTACTTTCCAAAGGGAAATCAGATGCTCATGGGTATGAACTCCCGCTAAGAGGTGAGTCACTACTGTTGTTACTATTAAATACTGATTTGGAAATGTCCGGTTCTTTGTGCACATCCGGCGGAGTTCTGGCAAGATTCATGGTATGTCTTCCCGTAATTGCTAATCCGGGGGACTTCCGACGAGATTCGTGGGGAGATATGTGCCAAAGTTAGTATTTTTAGAGGGAAATAGTGTCAAAAATAGTTGAGCTTTGGTCGTGGTTTCTTTTCCTTTGGTTGATTTGTCAGTCTTCTCAAATATTTATTTATTTATTATTTACATGCAAGGACATGTTTCTGAAACCTTTCCCATGTGTTTCAGGTGCTGTCCTATGATGCAAAGAATGTCAAAGCTCTGTATCGTAGAGGTCAAGCATACAAAGAATTGGACTCTTAGATGTGAGTCAGGACAATCTTAGTCATGGAACCAGTGCGCCTTCTAGAGTCCTGAATAAAAGTGATGCTGATAATGCTGCTACTAATTCAGAGTATCTACAGAAACTAAGGGATGATCCTGATGTTGTCATGTATCTTAGATCTTATGGATTGCATTGTTTAGTAGAATCAGAAGAAGTTGACTTGTCTCTAATTTTGTATGGAACAAATCGTAAAACATGACCTTTGACGTAAGGCCTCAGAAATTGAATGTTATTGCATCTGGAATTTGATAGTTGTATTGAATTAAACCATGGGATTAGAAATTTATGTGGATGGTTAATTCATCACTTTTATTCTGTATAACACGACAGTTCGATTAGTCACTTTTATGCTCTCTATCTTTCCTCTAGACTGTACAGCACGACAGTTCGATTAATTATTATAAAAAATAAACCAATACTCTCTCTGTTTATAATATAAGCAATTATTTTAGAAATCGACGCCACTTTAAAAGAATGGCAATCATTAAACAAAAATTATACAACGTTTTCAAAACTTTTAGTAAGGTGCGTTATGGAAGACTTGCTCTTTTTTGCATCAGCTTCAGATATATCTCATATGAATCAGTTTTTTTCTAGCAAGTTGAAAAGAGCAATCATTATTAGTTTATTACACTATAGGTCAGAATACTTCACCTGGAGATGAAATTGAAGTGAATCGAGTAACTAAACGATTAACATAAACAGAAGATTTCAGTGAGTTCAGTCCTATTACCCCCAAACACATCGGCTCTCTACTCACTATGCATGATCGATCCAGTAATTTCAGCCACCCCATGTATATCCGAACCACAACGTTCCGACTGATAGATATATTATAAAAATGTTTAGAATATAAGCAATTTTTTAACAAGACTAAAAACCAGCGCGTAGCGCGGGCACCAAAGTTCTAGTCAAATATAATGAATTGATTCAATTTGGTTGAGAGTATTTAATTTTCGAAAGCTACTTTTGTATTACCGATATCAGGTATGAATATTTGTTTGTTATATGAGTTAATATGATTCTGATATACTAAAAATATGAGAGATATACTTTGTCTTTTGTTCTTCTATTCTATTTCTATATCTTCATCATACCAAATACATATATTATACCTATATTTAAATATGGGCAATGGCTATATGCATGCAAATCGAGGCATATATGCACGTGATTCTGTGCGCGCAACTTATGCGCACGCATCTGTGCGCAGGTCTTATGCGCATACGTGTTTTACGGGGTATTACGGGTACTTTTCGTAAATTTTCAGAGTCTGTAACAACTTGTGCGCCTAACTACTGCGCACAGGTTGAAAATATGTGCGTCGTGTTTCTGCGCACTGTTCAAACATAGTAGCCGTTGAAATTTTTGAAAAAAGTAGCCGTTAAATGTAAAACTGTGCGCTTAGGTTCTGCGCACAGGTGCTTTAGGGTTTGGGTTTGTGCGCGGATGGTTAGCGCACGGGTCTTTACAGTTTAGGATCCATCCATTTGGACCACAACGGTCATAAATGTGCCTATATAAATCCATAATCTCTTCGTTTCCAACAAATTCATTCAAAACCTCTTCGTTTTCCAACAAATTCATTCAAAATGTCTCGTCGTAATCAAAACTCTCGTATGTTAGAGTTGATTAATCAAAGTTGTGAAGATAGTGATGAAAAACACGATTGGGATAGCGGATCACAAGAAGAGGAAGACGACCCGAACGACGACGAATGGTTGGATGGTTTCTTAGAAGACGAAGAGTTCAGCGACTGAGATCCGAGTGGTGAAACTGTGCGCAACATACCTGCGCAACAGTTTGTTACCGTTCAAAATGTGTGCGCATTATATCTGCGCACACGGATTAAACGGTAACTTAATGTGCACTTTACAACAGCGCACAATAAGTTACAGATTGAAAAAGTTACAGAATAGGTGCGCATAACCTTGACGCATGGATGAAATCCGGTTTGAAGTAGTTGAGATATGAAGGGTCTAGTACATCGATGTTGATTATGTTTCAAAAACTTATACAATTATGTGTTATTAGGCATATAAAGTGTGTATAATGTCTCCCCTTCACAAAAAGTTGATCGAAAATACGGAAAAACGCCTTATCGGTCCTGATGGCCTGTTAAGGTCGAGAATAGGCGGTTCGATGCCCAAACGACATCGGAATGCAATGAAACTTGTTTTCAATGCATATTATATCTATTTAACCTGGTCGGTAACTTCGAGTCAAAAACTCTAACTCTTCGAGTAACACCTCCTTTGTAAACCTTCACTAGTCTTTCATTCTTCGAAATAGTTGAAGTAGTTGAGATATGAAGGGTCTAGTACATCGATGTTGATTATGTTTCAAAAACTTATACAATTATGTGTTATTAGGCATATAAAGTGTGTATAAGGTCTCCCCTTCACAAAAAGTTGATCGAAAATACGCAAAAACGCCTTATCGGTCCTAATGGCCTGTTAAGGTCGAGAATAGGCGGTTCGATGCCCAAACGACGTCGGAATGCAATGAAACTTGTTTTCAATGCATATTATAGCTATTTAACCTTGTCGGTAACTTCGAGTCGCAAACTCGAACTCTTCGAGTAACACCTCCTTTGTAAACCTTCACTAGTCTTTCATTCTTCGAAATAGTTGAAGATGTTGAGATATGAAGGGTCTAGTACATCGATGTTGATTATGTTTCAAAAACTTATACAATTATGTGTTATTAGGCATATATAAAATTTGTATAAGGTCTCCCCTTCACAAAAAGTTGATCGAAAATACGCAAAAACGCCTTATCGGTCCTAATGGCCTGTTAAGGTCGAGAATAGGCGGTTCGATGCCCAAACGACGTCAGAATGCAATAAAACTTCTTTTCAATGCATATTATAGCTATTTAACCTTGTCGGTAATTTCGAGTCAAAAACTCAAACTCTTCGAGTAACACCTCCTTTGTAAACCTTCACTAGTCTTTCATTCTTCGAAATAGTTGAAGTAGTTGAGATATGAAGGGTCTAGTACATCGATGTTGATTATGTTTCAAAAACTTATACAATTATGTGTTATTAGGCATATAAAGTGTGTATAAGGTCTCCCCTTCACAAAAAGTTGATCGAAAATACGCGAAAACGCAAAAACGCCTTATGAGTCCTAATGACCTGTTAAGGCCGAGAATAGGCGGTTCGATGCCCAAACGACGTCGGAATGCAATGAAACTTGTTTTCAATGCATATTATAGCTATTTAACCTTGTCGGTAACTTCGAGTCGAAAACTCGAACTCTTCGAGTAACACCTCCTTTGTAAACCTTCACTAGTCTTTCATTCTTCGAAATAGTTGAAGTAGTTGAGATATGAAGGGTCTAGTACATCGATGTTGATTATGTTTCAAAAACTTATACAATTATGTGTTATTAGGCATATATAAAGTGTGTATAAGGTCTTCCCTTCACAAAAAGTTGATCGAAAATACGCGAAAATGCAAAAACGCCTTATCGGGTCTGCGCACACATTTCTATGCGCATTTCGAGTACGCACAGCTTCTTGTGCGCAGGTGTTAAGCGCACGGTTGAAGACCGTTAAAATTGTGTTTAGGTGAGAGAATCGATCGGAAAGAGAGAAAAAACGAAGGCCGCCGTTGGGAGTGGAAAACGGAGAAGAAGAAGAAGAAGACGCCGAGTTAGGTTAAAAAGAACTTGTGCGCAGATACGTTGCGCACATATCTTATGCGCAAAACGTCTACGCATAAGGTTTTAGAATTCGAAACGTTGTGCGCAGATGTTTTGCGCACAAGTTCTTTTTAAACGCGTGTCATCAGCGCATTAATTTGTCAGACAACGCCAGCAATTTCATTTTATTCCCAAAATACCCCCGTGCGCTTAACAACTGCGCATAGACTTATGCGCATAAGAACTGCGCACAGATTGGTGTGCATATAGTGAAAAAGTCGCGTGTATATAGGCGTTTCGTAAATCTGTTATTTGATATACTAGTGACTTAAACGTGACTTCTCCTTTTCATCTTCTTACAGATCTTCATAACACAATTGTCCATTGAAAATCAATTTATGCTACGATAATTTTTATATGGAATAATATTATATCTCAAAAACGATCTCTAGAGTGACCATCAAAACGACTCTTACCAAGTGAAGCTAAACTGACTCGCAATCAATGGCTTGGTTTCGTGTCCTGAGAATCATGAAATTGTTTTCTTTATATTATTTAGAATTAATCCAATTTTGCGAGCTAGGTTTTCTCTCTCACTAACTTTGGAGCACAGAGAAACTTGCGTTGGCTCCTTTAAACTCAACATTAGAATAATTGATCGATAAGGATTACTCAAGTTCTAGATTATAAAGTAACTTTAGTAGTTCGTACCTTGATCTAGATTGATTTCTCATTAATATTAAAACGATACCTCATGATCGAGGTATGGCTATGCATCGTCTAATTCTTTATTTACTCATCGGGACAAAATAACAAGCCTTTTAATCTTAGAGAAACTTCCTCACAATTACATTCCCCAATAATTTAATCATCCTTTTTATGGTAGAAAAATATTTGTGTGAATTCGACTCCGATCACTACCAAGGATCGGGGTATATATCTCACATACCAAGGTATTTACAAATCACCTATCAAGATAACTCTCATGCTCATACCGAAAATTGATCAAACTCATAATAATCTGAGGGCTATAGGTTTGTTCATACCAACTGAGTCAACATATCTTGCCTCGTTATTTCAATCAGCCTATGTATATAGCTTTATCTATGTATCAACTGATAGGATCGAGTATTCGAGTTGATAGGATAGAGCTGATTATACTTATCAGCTTAATGTGCTAATGCATATCATTCCTAATTAACAACTACTCACTTATGTATGCAAACTAGCTTCAATTTATAAAATGTAAATTGCAGGATAATAACATATATAAATGAGGCATATTCCATGACGGAACGTAAGGAAAAAAATGATCAAGAGAGAAGATTCAAAAGAAGAAGACAATTTCAGCAACACTTGCTTAAATTACAAGTCAAATTATTTAATTTTGGACACATAATTAAAGGGATAATAGAAAGTATAAAGAGGCCTCTTTTGGCTCTTTGAAACCTTTCCCTTTGGGAGATGGCCCTCGAAAGACTAAAGACAGCAAACCAAAGCCAATTTCTTATCATATACGGAGTATAAAGAATAGATTTTAAAAAGGAATTTTTTTCATGAATCAACCTCTTTTTATGTCATTTTTATCCAAATCCATCACTCTTTTAAAAAAGAAACACACAAATGAAAATACCCGTGAGTGAAAAAATAATAGTTAGGTGGTCGACAAAGTATGCTATAGTATTACCTGAATTACAAATATGCAAACTTTATATAATATATGAATTCAAATTGAAAGAACTAACATCACTAAACAGCTTTAAGTCAACTTGACAAGAATAAGTGTGTACGGATGTGCATGTAAACTAATTGTATTTAAGTAAGGGGAACAATCGGGTGAGAATAACTTTTATAATACGAACATGGAAATGGTAAATACTTAGTACTGATTTGGTACGCATTCGTCATTCAGGTAAAAATTGTGTATGTGCATCTTCTTTTCAAAGGATGTGCATCAAAAAAATTATGAACATTTAAGTACATTTTGATAAACATTTAAGTATATTTTGATGCACAACTGTCATTCACACATTCTCACTTTAAAAATTGTTCTTATCGGAACCAAACCCTTTAAGCTGACAAATACTTGAGTTTAATAAGAGTAAAATAACTAGTTACTAATATAAGTTAACTATTAGGAGTCAGTCTCACATTGAAAGTGAAATGATTACAAACTAAATCTAATATAAAATTAGTTTGGTACAAAAAAGTTGAATATTCTTCATTAATTACATTTATTGAATGTTTTTATTTTTTTCTCCTCTCTTAATTCATCTTTTTCCTTTCCTCATTTAAATTCAACTCTCTATTATTTGTATTGATTGACCAATGACCAATTAAACAGTAATATAATTGATTATTGTTGACAATTTTGTAGGGTAAAAAAATTAGTCACCTCTTATATCAAAATGTCTGTAATACAATTTAAAGATATTATAAAAACAATAAAACTTCATTCAAATATTAAACTAAACATAAAAAGACATTTTAAAAATTGAATATATAACATCGTATCTTATAGTGTCAAAGTGTCGCGTCCACGCGTGTAGCGCGACATTTAAATTCTAGTTCTAACATATAAATAGGATGAAGCCTTGTAATAATTAAATACTCCGTATTTGATTTAATGATGTGACCTGTATATTAATTATCTTCCCAAGAAAGTGAGATAAGAGTCGATTTGTTAGAGTTACATTTGAATTGCATATGAAAAGTGGCTTAAAATAAGTGGATTAATTACATGGGGTTAAATTGTGGTGAGGGTTGATTTTAAGGTGAGGAATAAGGATGATGAACACAAATTAAACATTGTTATGCATAAACACACACGTTATAATGTATGAACACATTTTCGCCAATGAACACACAATGTGACATATGAATGCACACTATGACATGCACATACTTTACCGTATGAACACAGACGTTATGACTGATGAACACACATTATAATCCATGACACAATGTCCTGAGTCTTAACATAATAACTTATTCTCACCGAATCTTTTTCAATTATATAATCGATTGATTTTAGGATAAAATCTAAGTGAGCTCGTATACGGGGTTTGGTGGTGTGACTTAATGGTTTAGTAGTACTTGTTTAGAATTATTTTTCAAAGATCACAAAATTGAGATTATAACTTGTAAATAAAAGCTTGTTTTCTGATATCTAAAAAGTTTAACAATTTTAATAAATTTCAGTTTTTATTTTACCTAATTAATTATTTAAGAGAATGACTCACGATCGAATATATATTAATCCACGAATATATAAATACTTAGCGACTAGCACACAAGAATAAAATACATGCACATCCTCATAAGTGAAATTGCTAAC
The DNA here is from genome assembly GCA_029168935.1 of Oxyria digyna. NCBI lineage: Eukaryota > Viridiplantae > Streptophyta > Magnoliopsida > Caryophyllales > Polygonaceae > Oxyria > Oxyria digyna. The sequence goes on along the minus strand of JAPVLV010000010.1, from coordinate 19,431,815 downwards.
AAAATACTCCTTCTATCCCTTTATATAATATATGTTTCATTTTTGACACTATTCACTTTTTAACACATTTTGTTTAAGATATAAAAACAAACATAGTTATGTGGGGTCTTGTTTGATTCGTCTCGATGAGCACTTTAACCTATTATAATTTTATAATTTTTTATTAACATATAGCTAGAGATATTAATTTTTTATTCAAACTTGTATATACCAACGATTAAAGTATACATAATTTGTAGGTTAATAATCATTCGTGAAAAATGTGTATGCAGCGATTAGATTATTCATAATTCATAGGTAATAATCATTCGTATAAGTATGTTGCGTTATTTAATAATAATTTAAATTCAATTAGAACCAGTTAAATAATCCTAACATTCATTTACAAGTAGTGAGAAAGGTTCGGGTAGAAAAAAAAGTAGAAAAAAAAGCTTAACGTAGGAGAAACGAAACGTTCACGTTCATAATTTACAAAACAGTCTCCATATTCTGGAGGTTAAGCGGTGACAAAATTTTAAACCTTTTATGTGTGTTAAGCGGTGACAAAATTCTGTGAAAAGTGTTTTGTTTTTATAAAAATGACTAGAACATAATGATCGTCAGCTTATAAACATTATCATCCATAATATAAATATTAGTTTGTTATCTGTAAATGCGTACGCTTCGTTTTTCATATCTTAAGATTTTTTCTTCCTACTTGAACTTTTTCTGTACGAGTAGTTGGGGGTAGTTTATAGAAAAAAAGACATAAAAGGGGTTATTTTATGAATTTTTCAGAAAAGATGTACTGTTAAAAAGCAGCCATGATCATAAAGCATAGAGGTTAAAGAGTGGAGGCCGGAGCTTCATTTATTTGGGGTATATATGTTTCTTTCTTTCTCTCATGAGAGATGTTTCCTTGAATGGAGTGAAAGTTTTTATGTAGAAACTCAAAAAAAAAAACACAACACACAAATTAATACACACTCACACCCTATATTCTACTCATAAGCTTTTGTGAGTTAATCAAAATCCCTATCTTGGGATCCAAAAAGCATCTTGTTTATAAGAAGAATCATTTATGGACTCCACAAATTTTCAACCGGATCAGCAGCACTATCTTCTTCATCATCAACAACAACAACAACACCAAGAACCGCCATATCCATATATCACCTCCTACTCTTCTCTCCTAGAAGACGACAACCACCACCTCGGCTATGGCGTTTCTCCACCACCCTCCAATCTTGTCTCGACGTAAGTATAAGACAATCCTAGCTTGATTCCTAGTCATTCAATAAATTAGGTTGGTTTTGAAGTAGAAATTGGTAAAGTATTAATGAATTTGTAAATATACATGCAGGAACCAAGGGAGCTATAGTGGTTGTGTAAACCGTGAGGAAGTTCCTTCAGTTTCAAGTGGAGTCACAAATTCTGATACCTCAACCTACTCATACCATTCATTAACATCCAACAACAACAACAACAACAATGATGACGTCATGGCTAGCCCTAATTTCCTATCCAACTTTCTAGGTATTATTAATCAAAACCCAAGTGATGGAAATCAGGTTGCCCCAAATCATGAATGGATGAATCCTCCACAAAGATCAATCAACAACAACAGCAGCTTTAGTGGTGGTGCTCTTGGTCAACTGGGTTTGACTTCTTCTTCTCCTTCATCTTGCTTGCTCGGACTGAATTTGCAACCCTCTGAGTTCTTCAATACTTCGACTTGTTTCGGTGTCGGTCGACACTTTCCGGGATATGATCATCATGCCCTAGCTTCACATGGAGATAAGTTAGCTTCTGGAGGTTTGTCTTGGCCTAGCAGAAGCCGTGCCCTAGATTCCACCAAAGTAAGTACTCCTTCCGTCTCATATTGTTGTTTCCATTTCAAATAGTGCACACTATTCACGGTTGAAGAGAATCTTCTCGTTTTATCTTGATATATAAGAAAATATATAGTCATGTGGGGTCTTGTTTGATTCGTAGTAATGCGTACTTTAATAATATCAAATTTTAATTATTTTTATTAACATACAATTAGAGATATTAAGGATACAAAACATGTCTCGGCAAATGTGTCGGTAAAGAAATGGGAAGAACATTATGGGACGGAGGGAGTACTTAATTCACTCTATGGTAAATTTATTTAACTAATATGAATATTCATATGTTTATTGTGTGTAATGAGATTGAGTGTTTTTACTGCAGTTTTTTAATTGAACGATAACTTTTTCATTATAAGTTACAAAAAAGCCCAAAATAATCCATGTTAGGTTTTTTCAGTACACAGTAGTACACAAAGGTAAATTTCATTCATATATGAATCTTCTAGTATCAAAAACACCAATTTATTAGTACACATGAGTGTTAATTTTACTGTTTCTTTTTTAATGAACAGTAATACAATCATGTTAAGTTAAAATATAACAAATATTACTTTTGTTCAGTCAAATGTGTATTAAAAATATAAGATGAACATGTTTTGTAGCATTTAGATTGAAAGCTCTATGTGCAAACACAAAGAAATTGAAAGGTGGAAGAAGAAAAAGATCAGGCCGAAAAAGTAAAGCAGACGATGGGATGGATTAGAATTTAGAGGTGGATTTATGATCAAGCACGTACTAGTCCTTGGAAAATCTGTTCCAATTTTTATTACCACACACATAGCAACAACAACCAACAAAAACTACAATTAAAGTGTCTTTCTTTGTGTTGTTTCCCTCCTTTTTATCCTTTATAGATATCAGGACAAAATTCATAGGCAAATAAAAAGATTGTAGACCCATGAGACCTCTCATATCATGGATTCATTTCATGGCCTATTTTTTCATCCATCACATATCACTTAATAGTTAAGTTATTAATTATGTGTATACGAAAACACTATGTGAACCCACCTGAACTGTAAATCAGATTTTAACAATATATACAAGTATATGATTTCTATAAACACATATACATGTTTGATGTTTATAGAAAAAAGCTGTTTTCAATAGCATGCATGGGCCATGGCTTATGCAATCAATGGTGGGAGGGAGCTTTTTGAGTCCAGCTTTATTCAGCCGCATGATGCTACTAGTATACTATAAACAATAATCCATTGAAATTTCCCCATCTTCCCACTTTCTAATCTTTTATATATGTGCCTCCTATACCTATCTTGGCTATGGCTTCACATGTATATATATATTGATCCAGTTCTGTTCAAATTTGTATGATTACAAACTCCACTCATGTTGCTTTTTTCAAATTACTTAGAGTGCTTTGTGTGTTCTTGATTTGTTAGGTTTCATCTGGACTGGTGAATCATGGAGTAGCGGGAATAAAAAGACCCGGTGGTGGTAACTGCTCTGACACCTCTTCCAAGTCGCTAGCTGCAGTTTCTAATAAGAAAACCTCTGTGAAGAACTCTTGCCCACCATTTAAGGTTCATTACTGTACTTCTAAACTCAGTATGTAACTATGTAATAAATTCTAATGTCTTTAAAACTTTTCTTTTCTTTGAGATAAATTAAACTGGGTCAAACTAAAGCTTTCTCTTTTACCACAAAGTTTTTAAATCAAGGGCTTTTTATTTTATGAATGGTTTTCTATCATGTACATATATATATGAAGTATTATTATGGGGACCTCATAAAAGGAGCTATATTTAACTGAAACAGTCACTTTTACAAGGCCTGCAATTATTGAATCAAAGCAAGGACTAGGATTAATAATAATAGATCACAAATAACAAAAGAATTGGCTTATATGGTTGTATATAATTGTATGTAATTCTGTTCATAATTAGTATAGTACATGTGGGGATGAAGATCAATTAAAAACATTAATTTGTATAAATGAAAAATAATTTAGGTGAGGAAGGAGAAGCTGGGAGACAGAATTGCAGCTCTACATCAACTGGTATCACCTTTTGGCAAGGTACAAGTTCCCACTCTCCTCTGCCCATTACTATTATATTATTAAGACCATACTCTAAAGCATGCTTTAAGTTAATCACTGGCTTAATGTATTAATACTTCATATTATATTTTGCAGACAGATACTGCTTCTGTATTGACAGAAGCTATAGGGTATATTCAGTTCCTTCAAGATCAGATCCATGTGAGTTAGTCCATACCCACTAGTCTACTGTTCTGTTGTATTTTACTGTATTTATTATTATGATTTTGATGGGTAATAATGATCTAATAATTAACTAATCATGCTTATATTCCTTTTCCTGAACCTGATTTCTGCAGACATTGTGCATGCCTAATGTCAAGCCAGTGAGGAACAAACCTTGTAACAGGGTTATGCAGCCAGTAAGAATTTAATATTGAACTTCAACATTTAAACTTACAAAATTTGTGACTAAATTGGTACAATAAAAAATATTTGTGACAGATTTCAGATGAAGATCATCAGGAAATCAAGGAAGATGGAGGACAAGATCTGAGGAAGAGAGGGATGTGTCTTGTCCCAACATCTTGGACCTCATTTATAACAACTGATCAAATGGATGGGTCCATTAATGTACCAGCCCATCATTACTTTTGAAAAGAATTTCAAAATTTAAGTTAGTTTTATTTTCATTGTTTTTCATAATTATGATGATAGCATTAGATATGCCCTAGCAATAAGCTTGCATCTAAATCCTTAATCTCCATAGTTTTCAGTCTTTTTTGGAGGGTTGGTATGATTAAGGCTCCATTTGGTTGAGTGTAAAATAATGCTTCACATATTTCCCCCTACCTTAAGTTTCGAATTCTTGGGGAAATTGTGTAAGTGCATGCAACCAAACGGAGCCTAAATGTAGCAAGACAACAGCTAGACGCATATACCTGTATTGTGGCTTAAGCAAATTATTATGGTTTCATTTCGTCTTTCTCAGTTTCTTATATTAGCAGTCTCCTGCTCTTGCTATGGCTCTCGCACAAATTTTATGAATATAACCATGTAGTAACCCGTTTTACATAAAACAAGCGTGTCCTCTTGAAAGAATTCTCAACAGTTATATACAACAGATAAGGCCGCCAATTTTTATTAAGATAGAATAGAATATACAGCAAAGTCAGAACTTCGAATTTTGGTATCATTCATTGATGATGGCTTGAACGCAACGGCAACAAAAACAGTTTCAGTTGTGACTTTGACAGTACAACGTACACACACATAATTTACCTAGACACTCTTCATCTCTGTGTATGTACGTTACATCAATAGATTATATCACCAGGTAAACTGCATTAAAAAGAGTTGAGCAAGATTAATTATCATGACATTAATTGTAAATTGCAAGCAGAAGTTGAAATTGAAAACAAAGGCATACCAGCTTCTTCTTCTTCTTTTTCTTGTCTATATACTGAAGAAGCTCCTCTTGTCGCGATAGGGCATCCTCCAGAGCCTACAAACACATACAAATTAGGCCTTAAAACACTATAATTGCCTTATCTTGCATTATAATGCACTTCATTGAATTAAACCTTAGAATTTCATGCAATAACTTAATGCATTTTTACTATTTAGGTATTCTCCAATTTGAAACACTTAATATATCATACCTTTTTAGTTGCTGCAAGCTCTTCTTCCAAAACATCAACACGAGTGGTAGCGTTCTTTATAATCTCCTCCTTCTCTGTGACAGCATCAGGCTTCATGGCCATAGCAGTAACTTTCTCTTCCAAAGCAGCCATTCGTTTGATAACAGTCATGTAATCTACATCTGAGATCATTGGTGCTTGAAGCTGTGGATGATGAGCTGGCCCTTCTAGATACATTGTAGTTGAGTAGATAGTTGCATCACTCAGCCTCTTGGGTACGGTTCTTGTCAGTCTAACCATCGTAACTAGGCCCATAACGAAGGTTATTAGACTCGCTACAAAGTGGTTGCTCCCGTCATGTCCTTTGTAGGTGTTGACGGTTATATTATTAGCTGTGGTGGATAATTACAATGAACATTGACTGGTTAGCTTCTAATCCTCTGTTACAGTTATAAAACTAATAAAAGTATGGATAAGTTGACATACCTCTGGTGATACTCAAAGTATTTTGCCAATTCGTACTCGGTTTATGAGGTGGATCTAAGGCACTAAAATCATAGTTCTTGGTGTTCCTGCTTGGAGAGGCCTGATATGTTCATGTCATAGAAAAATAGATCAGAACATCTTATAGGATTTGTAAAACCATAGGTTATAGTAATATTTGTTAGACGTCATAATCAGAAGCTGGGAAAAAATTACTTTTTTATCAGCACAAGGAACAATTTTATGTTCAATAATCTTTGGTGCTTCCTCCACGCTTGGGGTTTCTTCTTTCTACAATACAAAATCCTTTATATCAAGGCTAGTAGCCAGAAAAAGAAATTCTGAGAAGAGCACAAGTTTCAGGTTGAAAATGACCTGGGGATTGGCACCATCATCCTCGGGTATTGTCTTCTCCTCGGTAGGTTGAGAAAGAGGAGAACAACAATGTGAATGTAACTTACATTTGGCTCCACCATTTTGTACCAACTGTAAAGCTCAGATAAAGATACTGTCATCAGAATGCGTATGAGATTAATAATGGATAGGAACAATTTTAGGAATCAGAAGAAAAAGTGAACCTTCATTATTTCTGGGTCCTTCCAGGGGCCTCGATCTGATCGCATACAACCTCCTTTATCAGCACAAGTACAGGTGCCTCCAAGGAATTCAGGCAGCTCACTGACACCGACAATAGTAACAACGTTGAAAAAAAATGGCAACTGAAATAAGTACCAGGAAAAAAGACATGGATAATTAACTGAGTTACCTAGCATCTATCAATTCAAGCAACTTGCTCTGGTACTTGTTGCCAAGAACCTTTGAAGTGGAAAGTTTAAACAATTAGTTAAGAATAATAATGGATCAGTTTTTTGTTTATGATTACAATAAAAGAAGATCTGTGCTTACTGTGATCTTAGCAGATGTCTTTGGATCCAAAAAACCCTTAATAGTGTTCCACAAAAGCCTAAATCCAGAACCAGCATTAATGATGAACATCTTGTTCAGGGTCTGCATTGAAAAATCTTTTCTTTATGATATATTATAAGAATTGAATCAAAATTTATTTAAACAAAGCCCACACCTCAGGATAATTATCACCATCAATCTTCTGTAGTTCTTGTACCAGCTCCCTGGCTGCTTTAGTGAAGTGTTTCAGACCCTGTTGAAGCAATTTAAAGACTGATCTTAATCCAAGTCACTCTCAATAATCACTCAATAAAACAGGATTTGTTATTTGTTAAGCAATTTTTCCTTGGGATTGCCACTACATACATACCACTCCACACACATCCAATATAGTTGTACTCTGATCTATGTGCCTCTTGGCAGCAACAGTACAAGCTGGAAACTTAACGTCGAATGTCCTCTCAAACTCTTGCACATGATATTTCGTATAGCGGTCGAGGCTTGTAACTTCCAATAATTTGGTAGCATCCACTTTCCCCAAGAGTTCTATGTATACAGGACGACCTTCTTTGTCAACCCCGTGATGTCCTTGGGGATAGTGCTCATAGACTTTCTCACGTTCTGCAAATTCAAAGTCCTTTGAAGAACACAAAAAATGCTACTCAGTTCACATTTCACACTGACACTACAAAAAAAAAGTTAGTTTTTTGTTATACCTCTGTGATAGAATCGGCACCAAAGTTCTTCCTCCACTGAATCATATTGCTCCACATTTCCTTTGTCTTATCAATATCCAGTTTACGAGCCTTCAAAAATCTGTGTTTTAAATAGCAAGGGGTCTTTTTAAACCTTCATTGAGCTGTGCATTATACTGAAAGTAATTTCCTAAGAACACAAGATGACAAACCTGAGCAGCATATGATAATCATCATGCCTCGGAGGGAGTAAATCGTCTGCAACAAGAGCTTTTCGAAAAGTTTCGACAACCTGCCCCTCATCGGCATCATGAATGTCTTCTATTTCTATAGACATGACTTTACTGCTTCTCCTCCTCCTCGACAAAGAGTGTTTGAACTTGCCAGATGCACTCATGGCCGCCTTCTTCAAACTAATATCCCAATTTGTTCACCTTGTCATCATCATCATCTACCTTTCAGTGTCTGGTTCAAATTTGTGACAGACAATCAAACCACAAACGATCCCTAAATCATGTAAGGAGGTTTTAGCTACTCACTTCATTTTATTTATCCTCTTATAGTTTATCTCCATTTATACACGAATATTCGCTTAAACACATTAGAAATTCAGAAAACCTAAATCTGTCGACGTTAATCCTTACCTGGAAGAGAAATATCATTCGATCGCGATATCCTGTACAAGTTCTTCCTTCACACCGAATTCGATTGCAGAGAATGCAGCAGCGAAAGGACAGGCAGAAAACTAATACTGAGAAACCCTACCTTATCCTGTAGTTGCAACAATCGCCAAATAAGAGAAGAATCAGCGAAGATGAAGGTATGAGGAAATGGACGTTGAAGCCCCTTCCATTCCCCCACTCTTCTGCAATTGTTGGTGAAGGAAGATTCGGCGCAGAGGCTGATTCTTCTTGGGTTTGTTGCGAGATCGGATTGAGGAGGAAGATGAGAAAAAAAGGAAAATGATTCTCAAATGAAAATTGAAAATCGATTTTCCGAGTTTGTTGGGGCATTCATTGATCTTTTCTAATAAGCAGAATCCGGTTACTTAGGAGCGGCTACGCGCTAAAATCGCGCTACTGGACAGCCACATACAAACCGAATTAATTAATCAGCGGCTTCATTCCCCTATCAGTATGACAGTATCACTGTACTGTCCAACTCGATAGAGAATCACCGACTCACCTGAGAATTTTATACTGAACCGGGTCCAGGGATTATACTTTGTGACAGTTTGGTGTCGGTTCGGTTAACAGATTTCTCTATTTCTATTAGGTTTTCCGACATTGTCTTACTTGGTTATGAGTTCATATTCAGCTGTAATTCCAGACGAATATTACAAAACATCAATCTTTTATCATAACGTTATCCAAAATCTGTGTGGTCTTCGCCTAATAAAAGCTAAATCTATTTCAACCAAAAAAGAATGTAAATCCAAGATGCGAAAAACTTATGTCTGAAAATATTATTAATATACAAACGCCAATTCACAATAATAAACAAGTTTGAGATTTTGTTCCGCGTTTTTTTTTTCATATTAACATCGAGTTATTGATTGTCTGGTGACAAAAGATTCATCTTAACAAGATTTTGTTCCGCGTTTTTTTTCTTCATATTAACGGAGTGCTTCGACTTCGGGCTGTTATTCCACTAAATCAGGACTTAATATTCTTCGGGGCCCTACAGTTGCTCCTCGTCTCTCAGTCTGGTCTCTAATTTGGCGGATCCCGGCTCAACAGCGCGCTAGGCATTTCCTATTCCTGGTCACTCATGGGGTGTTCCTTTGCAATGCCACCGACAAGAGACGCCACCTCACTGATAATGATGCTTGCCCTCGATGTGGTTTATCCGAAACAGGGCTTCATCTTCTCCGAGACTGCGCTGCAATCCGTGACATTTGGCTTGCGCTTTCAGGCAATGCCTTGAGTCCATCCTTCTTCTCTGCTATGGAGCTTGCCGATTGGGTATTCATGAATGTCAACAAACTAGATGAGTGGAGTTCTACCTTTACTTGCATGATCTGGTATTCCTGGAAGACTCGCAACGATCTTGCTTTCAACTTTGTGGATAGAACTTCATCCTTATCTACTATTGTATGCTCTACTGTGACTGCCTACAAAGCTCTGATCTCCAAAGATAGCCCGCCGTCCGACAGTGACCGAGCCTCTGTTCCCCCACCCACTACTCGTTGGACCCCACCCCTTCCGGGTTGGAGTTCACTTTGTTCCGACGGTGCTTCTAAAGGTAACCCGGCACTAGTAGAAAAAAACACATGTTGCAGCCCCCCTGTTGAGGCGGTTACCTTAAAAACCGACGCAAAAAGTCTTATTCTACTATCTGTTGAGGCGGTCAGTCATTTAGTTCGCTGCAACAGGTGCTTTAGAGGCGGGCAAATATTTGTTCGCCTAAAATAATATTTGTGTTTTTGACTTGTTGAGGCGGTCAGTAAGGCGCCCGCCTCAACAGAACCCAAAAATTAGAGGCGGGCAGTAAGGTGCCCGCCTCAACTGATGCGACGAAGAGATTAGAGGCGGGCAGTAAGGCGCCCGCCTCAACAAATGCTTCAAAAAAATTAGAGGCGGGGTTGCCCGCCTCAACTGCTTCGTCAAAAACTCAGAAACTAGGTCGTCGGGTTTGTCTCGACTTTTTCATATATCCTCAAAACTCTCTAAGTATCGACGGCGCCTCCTCCTCGCCGCTTCCTCCACGCCTCACCCTATTCTACTTCTACCCGCCTCCTCCTTTCCTGTCGATTCATTCTCTTGCCGGAGGCCGCATACCATCACCTCCTATTGGAAGGTCGCTCGCTGCCGTGCTCCACTACGATCCAGACTCCTTCTACAACGTCGTTTCTTCAGAGCTCAATCGCCTCCACAACAACTACCGCCCGATTCTGCACCCAAATTGACAAGGTCAATCCGCTTAGGTTTCTTTAGTTTTTGTTTTCAGGTCAAATTGTTATGAATGGTTTATTTCAGTTTGAATGTTAGAATGCTGACTTCGAGCTCTTTCTTAGCGGATTTTCAGTTTGTTCCATGTCTGACTTTGTCAAAACATATCACTTGTATGCAGTTTTTGAAGACTTAGGCTATAAATATTTATAGCAAAGTGAGCATGTGATTTGTTGTGTCATTCGGGACGAGAAAAAAGGTCTTGCTTTCAGTCGCTCCACTTAGATAGCTGAGTCATTTCAAGTACCAATTCTGAGCTAGCTGATTTTTTCAGTTTCCACATTGCGATTATGTGATCGTTATATGCTTTTTGTTTGCGGTTGAAACTGGATTCTAGTTTATTCTATGTGATATAGCTGAACTTCGTGGGCCAATTTTTTAGGGTATTTTCTTGAATGATGTTTATTCGAATGTATGGACTATGGAGATTGGAGTTGGACCTAAGGTGTAAAGTTATGGGTAGTTAATATGCCAACTCAAATGAGTGATTTCTATTTTATTGAACTGTTTGAATCATCTCTTTGGTTGATAACTAAGTGTATTGTTTAGAAGGGAGTAATTGTAGCTTATTAATTTGATTTTGTCTTTGACTAGTAAGTGATGAAGTCTGCTACATCATGCATTGGATCCTATTCAGTTTTTTTTTCTTTAGATAGCAAATTTATCATTCAGATGATCAGATCTATCGAATAACAATATCCTGTCTTGGTTTCACTACTTCACTTAAACTAGAGAAAGGTTCCAAATTCATCCTCTTCTGCACAAGCTTACTATAATGAAAACATTATAATTCATATTCGTTCTATTATGCGCGGGGCATAATAGAACGAATATGAATTATAATGTGATGTTTGTATAGATTTACTCATGCCTTGGTTCAAGTGTAAGTTGATTAGTATATTATATAGTTATTAAGATCGATCGGTTTAATTTTAAACAGGTGTCTATAAGTTAATACTAATTTTGTTGTTATAGAAATGTCACAATAATGAAAACACGATAGATATACAAAACCTAATTTGAAGCCAAGTACATTAAGGTCAAAAAACAGAAAACCAAAAATGCAATCAAAGGATAAAGATTACGAAGACATTGAAGGTGGCATTGAAGGTAGTGTAAACTTTGTCCCCTATAAATGATGCACATTGCACACATCTGACCCTTTAAATTATAAAATAAGAAAATACTAAAAACAACATTAATTTGATGCATGTCCTTTTTGACTTTTCATTCCTTACCTTATGACAATGTCTTAGGCTCATTCTATGAAAGAGAGTGCTGGTTTATCAACCTTCACGCAGTATTAGGTATAATTGTGAATATTTTGCGATTGCAATAGTATTATTTTCACGCAATATTACTATACTTTTTTGAGCTCAATCCTCTCTATCTCGACTTCATATTTTGTACTTATTAAACTATGAGATTGACATTCGTATACTTTATATGATAATGAGTTATGTTTATGCATTGATATGTCAACACACAAAGACAAGCAGGATTGCGTACTATACATTACAGAAATATGGTTATAATATTCTGCATCTACCATGTTTTTGCACCTCTGCTAATTGGTTTGTTGAATCATTGAAAGGGTGGATTGCTAGTTTTACTAATTGGTTTATTTCAGGCCTTTCCTGTCGAACTCGTCGACTGCTCCTCCTCCTCCTCCAGCTTTCGTCCTTGGAGTCATCGAGGTAGGTGAAACTTCCTCCTTCGCAAATTGTTTTCGGATTTTGATGTGCAGGAGTTGATTCCTTTTGTGGTATGAATGGTTGATTTTTGTTGTTGTGGGTGATTAGTCCCTTATTTGGTGGAATTTTGATTGATTATGTTGTTTTGGTTCTTTAAGAAATTTTGATGCACTCCAAGTGTTTGGTAAAATGCCTAGTAGAAAATTTACATGCACTCCAATAGATTATGACTATTGGAACATATAGTACTTGGTAGTTTTACTAGTTCTTGTTAATACCTTTCATGTATGTTTAGGACTATACTCTACCTCTTGTCTATATAGTCAATTCATATAACTAAACTTAATCTTGTGACTTTTTAGCATGACTTGATAAAAATTGTAGGAAAACAAATGAAATATGTCGATGAGTGATTTTAATGAGTTTTGCATGAGATATTGTTTTGTTAGCTAGATATCCAAATAATTTTATTTTATTTCAATGAGTGTTTTCAATGTTATGTATGTATTGGTCTTTCTACATTTTTCTTCTGTTATTAGAAATGAGTCGTCGTTGGATGTACGGTGATCATACTACAGTTGAATATTTGAGTGGGGTTGGGGAGTTTATTAGATGTGCTTTAGCCCACCAACAGAGTACAAAAGCCGAAAAAATCTATTGTCCCTGTCGTGATTGTAACAATGTAAGGAGGTTAGCAGACATTGATGAGATTGAGGATCATTTATTTCGTCGTGGGTTTAAGCAAGATTATCATGTTTGGTTTTGGCATGGAGAGAAAATACCTGATCGTCCAAGTTCTAGTGTAAACGAATTTGATCTTCAGGTAGACAGTGATGATAACATTTCTGAGAATTATGAGATGGATGATGAGCAAGAGGATGAAATGAATGAGATGATGGATGGGGTGAGAGATCGCTTGGATGAACGACCTAAGGTGTTAGAAGAACTAACAAAGGCTGCTGAGACGCCTTTGTATCCTGGGTGTACAAAATTTACCAAGTTAGAAGCTTTGCCAGTGCTATACAACTTGAAATCGAAGAGTGGCTGGACTGATTCGAGTTTCACGACCTTATTGGAGTGGTTAAGTGAAGTTTTGCCGAAAGTCAATGAGTTGCCCACCTCTACCTATTATGCCAGGAAAGTGATGTGTCCCTTTGGCTTAGAGGTTGTCAAAATAGATGCTTGTCCAAACGATTGTGTTCTTTACAGAAAAGACCATGAAAATTTGGATGAGTGTCCAAAGTGCGGTGTATCTCGTTACAAGCGTAAAGGGGTAAATTCCGCTAAGAAGGGGCCGCAGGCTAAAGTTATGTGGTATCTTCCAATCATAGATAGATTTAAGCGTTTGTTTTCATTAAAGAAACAAGAAAAAAATCTGAGATGGCATGCAGAAGGGAGGAAGAAAGATGGACTCCTTAGACATCCTGCTGATTCTCCTCAATGGAGAAATATCGATAAGAAATATCGATAAGAAATATCCTGAATTTGGCAAGGAGGTTAGAAATCTGAGACTTGCTCTGTGTACAGATGGTGTGAATCCTTATGGCACTCTAAGCACTCAGCACAGCACATGGCCGATTCTTCTTGCGATTTATAATCTTCCTCCATGGTTGTGTATGAAGCGCAAGAATATCATGTTATCACTCCTCATCTCGGGGCCTAAGCAACCTGGAAATGACATAGATGTGTATCTAGCGCCACTCATAGAGGATTTGAAATTATTGTGGAATGAAGGTGTTTCAATGTACGATGCACACACCAACTCAGACTTCACACTGCGAGCTATGGTTTTTTGTATCATAAATGATTTTCCAGCATATGGAAACTTGTCTGGGTACAAAACCAAAGGAGAACAAGCATGCCCAATATGTGAAGAAGACATGGAACCCACATACTTGAAACATTACAAGAAAAATGTGTTTGTAAAGTACAGGAAGTTCCTTAGTCGGTATCACCCTTATCGTAAGAAGAAGAAAGAGTTCAATGGTCACACCGAGGAAGGAGTGGCTCGTGCACCTTTAACGGGATCGCAGGTTTATGAACGTATTAAAAATGTTGAAACCAAATATGGCAAGTTCATCAAGCCCAAGTCTAAAAAGGGTGTTTTATGGAAGAAAGTATCTTCACTATGGGATCTTCCTTATTGGAAAGATTTGTCGGTTCGTCATTGTCTCGATGTGATGCACATTGAAAAAAATGTGTGTGATGCTATTATTGGGACTTTGCTACACATTCCTGGAAGGACTAAAGACAATAAGAAAGTTCGGAAAGATATGAAAGAGAGGAATATGCGTCCAGATTTGTGGCCCGTGAAAAAACAGGATGGTAAAAGGACTTTTCTTCCTCCGGCGTGTTACACAATGTCAAGAAAGGAGAAAAAGACGTTTTGTGAGTGCTTACATGGCATTAAGGTGCCATCGGGATATTCATCTAATGTAAAACGTCTACTTTCTCTCTCAGACCTGAGGTTGATCGGTATGAAGTCTCATGATTGTCATGTACTGCTTAATGTTTTCTTGCCAATTGCACTTCGTGGGATATTCCCGAAACACGTGAGGCATGTTATAGCAAAACTATGTGTGTTTTTCAGTTCGATATGTGCTAAGGTGATTGATCCAGAGAAACTGGATAGTTTGCAAGATGATATCGTTGAAACTTTTTTTCGATTTGAAATGTACTTTCTGCCCTCTTTCTTTGATATAATGGTGCATTTAATTGTCCATTTAGTGCGAGAAATCAAGTTATGTGGCCCGGTGTTCTTAAGATGGATGTATCCCATTGAGAGATATTTTGGGTCTTTAAAAGACAAAGCAAAGAATCCGGCGAATCCAGAGGGTGGTATAATTCGGGGAATCTTTCATGAAGAGATATGTGAATACATAGTTGAATTTTTGTCGAGGCTTGAACCAATAGGCCTTCCGAAATCTCGTCATGTAGGGAGGCTTGAAGGGGTGGGAGTAATTGGTAAAAAAGTGATCTCGCCTCCTTTTGAAAGGAAGAATAAGGCACATCTTTGTGTGTTGCAGCATCTTACAGAGGTCAGTCCTTACGTAGATAAGCATGTGCTTGAATTGCAACATAATAATCCTAAATTTAATGAAAGGGCATTGATGCGGGAACATAATCACTCATTCGTTGATTGGTTTAAGAAGGAAGTAGCTGAGCAACTAAAGAAAGGGCATGATGTTTCTAATACAGTCAAGTGGTTAGCTCGAGGTCCTCGTCTATGTGTTCGGTCTTATGAAGGGTATGATATCAATGGGTTCACATTCTACACGTCAAGACAAGATGAAAAGAGTGTGGTGCAGAATAGTGGAGTGAAGGTTGTTGCATCATCTAGGGTCTATGCAAGCGCTAAGGATAAAAGACCGGTTGATGCGACACAATCGTATTACGGTGTAATCGAAGAAATATGGGAGCTTGATTAGAACAGTTTTGTGATTCCTGTTTTCCGGTGCAAGTGGGCCAACAACCATAATGGGGTGAAACAAGATGATATTTACCCGGGTTTAACATTGGTAAACTTTGACCGATTAAGTGAGAGTGACGAGCCATTCATTCTAGCATCACAAGCTAAGAAAATTTTCTATATCGTAGACAATGTTGATCCTAGATGGCGTGCAGTTGCACAAGGGAAAAGGCATATTCTCGGTATTGATGATGTTCTGGATGAAGATGAGTATGACAACTATGATGACTCACCCCTGTTATCAACTGTTGTTCAACCATTACCAGAGGAGGAAGATGCAAATAATACTAATCACATGCGCACAGATCATAGGGAAGGAATATGGGTTTCAAAGCGCAAATGAATAAGACGACTCTGCTTCTGATCTGATTCCGGTTTGCTTCAGTTTTTCTTCGGTTCTGCCCTTGATTATGATCTGATTCTGATTTGCTTCTGATATGCTTCTGGCGAGTTTCAGTTTTTCTTCGGTTCTGATCTGATTCTGATTTGCTTCTGGTGTGCTTCAGTTTTTCTTCGGTGCTGATCTGATTCTGATATGATTCTGATATGATTATGATTTGCTTCTGGCGTGCTTCAGTTTTTCTTCGGTTCTG
The DNA here is from genome assembly GCA_029168935.1 of Oxyria digyna. Taxonomy (NCBI): domain Eukaryota; kingdom Viridiplantae; phylum Streptophyta; class Magnoliopsida; order Caryophyllales; family Polygonaceae; genus Oxyria; species Oxyria digyna. The sequence continues at coordinate 19,415,514 of JAPVLV010000010.1, read as the reverse complement.
ATATGATTCTAATATGATTCTGATATGATTCTGATTTTCTTCTGATTTGCTTCTGGCGTGCTTCAGTTTTTCTTCGGTTCTGATCTGATTCTGATTTTCTTCTGATCCAATTCTGATATGATTCTGATTTGCTTCAGTTTTTTTTTCGGTTCTTCCCTTGATTCTGGTTTGTTTCCCATCTTATCTATCATCGAAATATCTTGTGCTGCTAGAATCTTTATTGTATATTTAGTATCTTTAATCTTTATGTATACTCATTGTTTTCTTGCTTATGATGGAGGAGTGTATTTGTCAGTGTTAAAATGAATAACCAAATTGTTGCTGGAAATGATTCGGAAGGTGACAGTGATCTAGTTATTCCTCCTACAACAGGTGACGAATCACTGGATGCTAGCACGATTACAAAGATTGTCCGTGGTCGATCAAAAGGAGTTATGGCAAAAAAAGCTATGTTCCTTGAGTATAATGAGCTTAATATCCCTGATGGAAAGTGGTCGGCGGAATACAGGAAGCAAATTGGAACTTGTGCTGCTAGAATTAATATTAATGAGAAAGAATACCGAAAGATAGATGAGCAAACAAGGAAGGGGTTTTGGGAGGAGACCAAGGTAAAACGTTGGATATGGTTTCACATGTTTTTAATACTATGTTCATAATTTAACAGTTTCCGAAAATTGGCAGCTTTTGTTCCACATTTATGATGATTCGAGTAATTCAAGGGAAAAATATTTTCACCATGGTGTGGTAAAACGATTTCGAGATTTCAAGAGTAAGTTGGTGCGTCGATGGATCACTAAGAAAGAAAAGATGCCGAAGACACAGTCATCCAAGATGCCTTGGGAAGTCTATGACCACATCACAGAGGAAGATTGGAACACATTTGTTCAACAATACTTCATGCCGGAGTCATTGGTAAGTTATTGTTTTTTATACAAATGGTTTCTTATGCATCATGTACAAATCTGATTTTGGTTTTGAATGCTAATTGAGTTAAATTTTCTTTCAGAAATCATCTTTAACATCCTTTTTGACAGGCTCGTAGTGAAAAAGCAAGGAACAGTGCGTCATTCAACAAAAGTCATCATCGCACCGACCAGAAGGGTTATATCAGAAAACGACATGAATGGATAGACGATGGACGACTTCCACCAGAAGCAACATTAACTCTCTCAAGTAGTTCCTCGGTGAGTGGGAAATTTAGATCAAAGGAGTGGATATTGGCTCATCAAGTTTTTAAATAAAGATGGAGAGTGGGAAATTGACCAAAATGATAAGGAAATTGCAGAAATTGCCAAAAAAACTGTAAGAAGTGATATCTAAGTAATGTTTATTTTCTTTGATTATAAATTATGAACTAATTCTTACTTTTCTAATTGACATAGATGGAGTACATTGAAGAAGAAGAAAAAGGTAATCTTGTTTTTGAAGATCAAGAGGATGCCCTCACCAAAGCTATGGGGAAAAAAGATCATCGTGGGCGTGTCAAGGCAATGGGTGGAAATGTTTGTCATACACTTGCTTTTGGTCCGAGAAAGAGACAAAATAAATTTGATCATAGTGAAGCTTCTTCAGATGTAATTGAATCAATTAGAGCTTCAATGAGAAAGGAGTTTGAAGACGACCTAGATAAAATAGTGGAGAAAAGAGTGCAAGAGGCCCTCCGAAAGCAACTAGCCGCCATGGGACATATGGGCCAGTATGCCTCCACTTCCAACCCTGTAGATGATCTCCATGGACATGCTGAACATGATTCTGCCTCTCAACCACGCGAGCTAAAGGTACAATTTAGTCTCATGTTGGCTAAAAATAATATATTACATTCTTTTACTTGTAATCAAGTAAATCTTGTTAGAATAATTCACATTAGCTTCATTATATGAAGAGTAGCTAGGAAAGGGTTCCATGTCTATTAAAAAACTGAATCTTGTTAGAGTAATCAAGTGAATCTTGTTATAATCTATTAAATAAAGTATATTTGCATCAATTTCATTATTTATCCAGGAAAGGGTTCCATGTCATCTTGCCCTTGAGGATGAAGTTTCCGGTAACAAAGTCATTGTGGCGGATGGTATGGTACAACCCTCAGATGGTGCATTGACCCAACATTTTAGATCAATGAAGCCTGGTCACTATAAAGTCCAAATTGATTTTGTTTACGAAGGGCATGTTGATGATATTCTTCCGGTACCTACTGGAGATGGTTTAACTAACTTAGGCGGTGCTCAGGGTAGTTTTGTGCAATGGCCAATCCACTTAGTGATTTTCGAAGACGACGAGGTATGAATGTTTTGAACGAATATGATAATGCAAGCATTTGCTACATCTTGTCTACTCAATCTTGCTCATGTAATATTTTTGTAGGAGTTCACTCCACGCCTGATAAAGAAGTCTAAGTCTAAGTCACTCCAGGTATATGATTAGCTAGAACTTGTATTTTTATTCATGACATATGTTCTATTTGCAATTGTTCTTGTTTATTAGTTATGGTAATGCACTGCTGAATGTTGTTCTTATTTTTCTGCATTGTTGTTACAGTTATTCACTTTTTGTGTTGTAATATTTTTGTTCTTATATTTTGTTATTATTTTCATATCCAATGAAGTCTAAGTCAAACAAAGAGGTGGTGGGTAGTTGTGATCGTAAAACTCAAGAGTCAGCCGCCAAAAGCAAGAAAGCGAATTTTGCAAACGATGCAATTCAAGGTCTTGGCCCGCAATGCAAATATTTGCATTTTTTCATCTCTTCAGCTCCCGGCGAAATATACGATAGTACTCCCATCAAGTTGGTTGCTTCGATTTGGCATTATTCGCAAGATCAAGATACATACGTAACTGAGTCCGATGTTGAAGAGTTCCTTAGAGGGGCGTGCTTAAACATTTCAGTGATCCAAGTCTACATATTGTAAACATTTTCATCAATCTTTATGTTTTAGTTGTTAATTATTCTTTCTGTGAGATTTTTACTTTACAGATACTAATAGTGTAATCTTGCATATTTTGTAGGTATTTATTGCATGATCACAGCTGGGCATTTGAAAGGTCGTCTCATATTGGATTCTTATGTCCTGAGACGATGTCAAGCACTAGAATCAAGGTTGATCCTAATGTCCCAACAGAGTATTTAAAAAAGATTTTCGTTGCTGAAATTCAAAAGGAGAAGATGAATGATCCTAGCATAACCAAATGGTTTTTGCTTCCATATAATCAAGAGTAAGTGTGATATAGCAATCCTTGTTTCTTGTTTTGACTACATCTTTTGACTTGTTTTCTGATGTTATACAATATCTTTTATAAATGACGCAGAAATAATTGGATTCTATATGTACTAGACCTACGTAAAGCCATTGTGTATATTTTCAATCCTCTCAAAGAAGCACGCAAAGAGTATGATGTATGGAGCATCTTGAGTTTGTAAGTTTTTTACTTAAAAATTGTCTTTTCAAATATTTACAAAATCAGAATTTTTGACTTGTATGTTGTTTATTTTACAGGACATACCAAGTGTATAAGTTTAATGGTGGGGTGCGTACGAGTAAAACGACTAATTTCAAGTCTTGGAGACCCATTCATATAGAGGTATACCATCATAAATTACCTTTTTCTTTATTTTTTATATCTATTGATCTTAAAACTAAGACGATGTATTATATTTTTATTTTAGTGCGCTCAACAAAGTGGCGGAACCGAGTGTGGATATTACGTTATGAAGTTCATGTTGGAGATTGTCACGACATATCAAGAGTCTAATGAGCGACTAGATAAGGTAGTTACTTTACCTAGTCCTTTCATTTCATATATGTAAAATCTAATTTTTTCATGTTACTTCACTAAGACGATGTACTATATGTTTTTGAAGGTCTATGTTCAGAGGAGTGCGCCTTATACAAGTGAGGAACTCGATGTTGTTCGTGAGCAATGGGCTAAGTTCTTTACAACCAAATATTCTATTAGTTTAAGCTTATGTTTTGGATATTTGAATAATAGGTTTTGTACTTGCATATATTCTGTTGAAACTGAACACATATTGTATGTGAAATGTATGTGCAAGTGGAACTAGACGTTCAGAATGATGTAAACTCTTTTGTAATTGAAACAGATTGTTAGTTTGTCAAATGGAACCGATTGAAACAGGTTGCTTAATCTGTTTCGTACAGGCTGGGTTGCTGTAAATTCAAACCGAATATTAAAAAAAAAAAAACACTTGTTGAGGCGGGCGGAAGAATGACCGCCTCAACAGATTCATCATTTGTCCCATCTGTTGAGGCGGGCGGAAGATTGGGCGCTTCAACAGAACACTCTGTTGAGGCGGGCAGAAGGGTGACCGCCTCAACAGAGGGGGTCTGTTGAGGCGGTCAGTTGCTTGTGTGCCTCAACAGACCCCCTCTGTTGAGGCGGTCACCCTTCTACCCGCCTCAACAGAGGTAGAAAAAGTTGCACCTATTGAGGCGGTCACCCTCCCGACCGCCTCAACAGCTCATGACCTGTTGCAGCCCCCCCTGACCGCCTCAACAGGGGGGGTTTTGACCGCCTCAACAAGTGTTTTTTCCACTAGTGCGGGGTCGGCTGGTGGTGGTGGCATTATTCGAAACTCAGATGGAGCATTCCTCAAGGCTTACGCCTTCACTTGTGGCTCCTGTGGCGCCCTCACGGCCGAGCTTCGTGCCATTTTATTTGGCCTTAAGATGTCCCTCTCTATGGGCCTTCCTCGTATATGCATCCAAACTGATTCAACCCAGGCCATGAAGTTGCTTACCTCGCCGATGCCCACCACGAATCCAGACTTCCATCTTGTTGAGGAGTGTCGACGCCTACTCTCCTCACCTCAATGGAGCTCTGCTGTCTTCCATATCAACCGCTCAACGAACACTGTGGCGGATACTCTTGCTAATTATGATTTTTCTTTACTTTCTCCTTATCAAGAATTCTTGTCTCCTCTGGTTTGTATCTTGAGCGCCTTAGCTCATGACAACAATCCTCTAAATTAATATAATTTCGCATAGAGCGTAGCTCTCCTTTCATGACAAAAAAAAAGTAGCTCAATTTTTTAATGTGATATCTCTAGATTAAAAAAGATTAGGCTTTGTTCGGTAAAGTTTTTTTGGTTTAATGTAATTTAATTTTTTTCCAATCTAGTTGTTAAGGGTTCGAAAACTATATTCATTTAATTTAACAAGATTAATGTAGATTAACGATTACTTTCTAATGTGATATCCTCTAGTTTAATGGAACTTAACTAGCTAAATATAATTTTAACCCACTATTACCGTTTATCAATAAAAGATTTAAATAATTTATTATATCCTTATTCGTAATTTTACTATTATTGTTTCAAGTTAAGCTGAAAGTACCGAACATTCAAGTAGCTTTTAAATCTTCAACTCTAGCTTCAGCTATTTATTCATATGCTATTTCATCTCAAAATGACAAATGGAGTCTTACTCTAATTTTTAATCTCACATGATCCTTTATCAATTAAAGATGTAAATAATTTATTATATCATTTCGTAATTTTATCATTCTTATTACAAATTCAGGTGGCACCGTGGAAGTACCAAACATTCAAGTAGCTTTCTATATATCATTTTCAAAATTATGCTCTTTTTTGTTAGGCTTTTGGTTTTTGTGTTAAATATGTTGTGTTGTTTCCTCCCGCTACTCCTCCTTAGAGTGTTTATTCCTTGGGATTTCCGACTGCCTGCTTTATCTTTTCGTCCATAAAAATTTTCTTTCATCTCCCTCATTCTATTGCTATTTCAGTGAAGAAAATTTCACCTCCAACAAAAAGAAGAAGTCAAGGAAAAGATCGACAAAAAAGGATAATGACGTGGAGAGACGGAATTAATATGAGATGAGTTAGTGACGTTCTTCTGATTGGAACGAGAGATATTGAGATAAAATTAATTGTCTCTTTTACATATGATGACAATTTCATTAAGTAATTGACGATTGTTTCATTGATGATGGTTATTGTCATTAAATGATGACAAAATATTGTCATCGAGTAAGGATGGAAGTTGTCATCAAGTGACAAAAAAAAACTGTCATCATCAAACGTAAAAAGGTTAGAAAACAAAAAGTATATTAATTAGGGTAAACAACTATAAACTTTGTCATTAAAAGGGCATGGCCTAGTAGTTTCCATTTCTCGAGGGGTGTGAATTGGACGAGGCTCCTAAATGTTACCAGTTTTTGGGTAAATACCTCAAATCTATAATGTTTTGTTGGCTTCTGCACCCCTTTTTTAAGTTATGTGAAAATATCCTACTATATATATAATTAAAAACTATCCTCATTAGTCACTACAACTCTTTATCTCATCTTCTTCATTGATCGACTTCGGCTGCATCGGCGTCGGAGCCGAATTCCTCATCCTCCTTCATCCCGCAACCCACCTTAGCTTTCTCTACGTCGTAACAGTCTCCTCCAGATTAGATCGCAAGCACCGATGCAGAGCCTCTTCGTAATGGTCTCCACCTTGGAATGACTCCTTCTCCTCCGGCCTCCCTCTCGCCGCCGGAATCCGGCAAGAGCGCCACCCCCGATAACAAAGTGAGAAGCGGAATCCGTCAAAACCAGTAATCTTCAACAACTACCTAGCAAGTTTGCACATATATATACTACGCGCCCAGTGCGTGCGCGGGCATGCACGCGGTGTTTGAGACAGTTTAATTCATTGCGAGAAAATCCATCTTCCTAAATCAGCTCGGAAGTACAAATTCCTTACCCTGAAATGATGGTAAAGAAATACTCTACAAATCTTTTTTTTAAGTATGTGAAACTAATTTAGACCAGTAAGTATAGGATAACCAAAACTAAAAAGAGACATGACAAGTCAACACATTAGCATCTAAGAAAGCAAGGTGACCTCCTGTTTGTTAAAGATGTCAAAGGACATTTTGAACACACCTTGATTGAGTCTAATAGTGAAGCCAATAAAAAGTGAAGTCCACCATAAACAAAAGTTGTTGAGTTGATTTAAGAATTGGAACAACGAAGATGTCAATCAAAAGAACCTGAAACGATTAAATCATAAAGTATTGCAATGACCGAATAAAGAAAACACACTCATTCATAAATTACTTACCAGGCTAACAAGATTGGAAACATGGGACACATTGGTTCAAGAAGCAACTCCAAGATAAATAACACGGAAGCTGGGTTTCTGACAATGGACAAAAAAATCCATCCATTCATACAACCATACTAAAGCGAGATAATAAATCAAATTATGGAACCAAAATTATTCTAACTTACAATCCAAATATTGTCCATACCACCAAGAATCGCAACAACTAATTTCGATATGAAAGGATTCCAGATCTTGTATTAAACTTTTATTCCCTCTTTATTCTGCAATTTAATAATCATATCATATATAACATATATGAGAGGAAAATACAAGACATTTAGATGTCCAAATTTTATTTATTGAAGTATCATCTTTCAACTAAAATTGACATCAATGTGACAAACTTCAACTTCTTAAAAAGTAAAATCAATGTGATAAACTACAACTTCAATTTATAAGGAGGCAAGTTAGAGGATAAGAAAAACAATAGACAACCACACACAATTATACTTTGTAAATATTCAACCAATAAAGAAAATAATATGTATAAGTTACAATAGTTTAGACTGATTACTGAAAAATACTCCACTATTTAGACAACCAAAATAAGCATCACAAATTGCCCCCATGACCTCCGTCTCCTCGACCACCTTCAGGCCTCTTCATGACACTATCACCTCGTCCTACAATAAATAATACGGAGTAGAAACAAAAATATAAAGTAGTAAGCAAAAAAATCAGTCGGAATTTACCTATATATGTGAGGTTTTATTATCTATGTAAATGTGTTAGGATACCATAACCTACGGTTCTTCCACACCAACATGCAACTATTCGACGACACTGCCGACACCAAGCTGTAGCTTTCCGACATCGTTGATTGTTGAAGAATTTTTTCCGCAAGATATGAAATCAACTAACCACGTCAAAAAAATAATCAAACCAACGCAACCAAATTTATCATCACCAAAAATCCCCCAAAACCACGAACACTCCATCGATTAATGCAGAGTATCCCAAAATCACAACACAAGTCAGTCTTCTCCATATTGAGTTATCAATTTCCACCCAACGAAAAACCTCCACCCTAATTTTAAAGTTTCACAATAAATTAATCACATTGAAAACGAAGTTCACTTATTAAAGCATTCAATAGCAAGAAGGAGGAGGACAAAGATATAAACTTAGAATTATATACAAATCCAACAAAAAATCGTTTTCCTATTGCATATGCACTATACTATAGATGATATGCTCTAAACTTGTGGCCTCAATTTATAACTTCTTAGTGTCTTAGTGAGTTCTACACATCATTTATATTATAGTGCATACGCTTTAGTGAGTTTTGCATATCGTCTATAGTATAGTGCATATGCCTTAGCGAGTTCTGCATTATCTATTGTATAAGGCATATGCCTTTGCTAGTTCTGCATACCGTCTAAATATAATAAATATGCCTTAGCGAGTTTTGCATATCGTGTATAATATAGTGCATATGCCTTAGCGAGTTCTGCATATCGTCTACAATATAGTGCATATACCTTATCGAGTTCTGCGTATCGTCTATAGTATAGTGCATAAGCCTTAGCGAGTTTTGCATATCGTCTATAGTATGCCTTAATGAGTTCCGCATATTGTCTATAATATAGTGCATATGCCTTTGCGAGTTCTGCATATCGTCTATTGTATAGTGCATATGTCTTAGCGAGTTCTGCATAGAAGTCGTCAACACCGTTTTACCATAAGAGTGGTCTTACCGGAGTGTCCCTCTATATAAATATATATAGAGAGAGAGAAGGACGCTCTGGTAAGACCATTCTTATAGTAAAACGGAGTTGACAAGTATAGAGCGTTGGATGAGAAGTAGATGGAAGACTGAGATTAAATGCAATATAATAAAAGGAAAATAGGGAAAAAATACCAAATATATCATCCTAATTTTACGCTGCTCTATCTCTTTTACGATCTTCTCTCTCTCTTCAAGCCCAAATCACGATCTTCTCTCTCTCTCTACTTTCTTCTCTCTCGATCTTCTCCCTTACAGACGGCTTCTCTTGCGTTTTTCTCCTTGGCAATTACATATCTTGTTTGATTCATACATCAACACACAAATCTCCATGGAAGAAGGTTAGTTTCAAGATTTTTCATTCTGATATGCAAATTCGTAAAAGAGATATGCTATTCCGCAGCCTCTTTATGCAGTAGCTACGTTAGGGTTTCACATGATATCAGTTATGCATTAATTAAGTTGTCGTATGCGTTTCGGTTTCGTCGTTATGCAATCCGTTTGACTAGATATGCACTAGCTCTGTTGTTAAGTTCTCGCTAGGGTTTAATAAAGGGTTACAATTTTTAGGGTTATGCTTGTTCAATCACTGTATACGTTATGCTAATTAGGGTTACGATTTACCTATCATCAAATGTTTACGTTATGCTAATTAGGGTTACGATTTTTAGGGTCAACTAGTTGAACGACTTGTCGTATGCGTTTTTTTCTCGACGTTATGCAATTGGATTTACTAGATATACACTAAATCTGTTGAACGATTTTCAATTTGTTTTCCGCCTCTCAAATCGTATGATCAACAAAGGGGGACCTTATGTGACTAGGGTTTGATTTAATTCGACTTTGATGTATTAGATTCATAGTAATTTGATTAGGGTTTGATGTAATTGAACAACATATTCGTCGTTATGCGAACTCGCAAGGGTGCGCTAGGGTTTGCTAGGGTTTAATTTTGATATGCGAATTCGCTAGAACGATATGCATATTCCATTTGTCGTTATGCAGTAGTATTTAAGGGTTTCAAATTTTGAGGCGTTATGCAGTAATTAAGTTGTCATATGCGTTTTTTTCTCCACTGTTATGCAATAATATTTACATGATATGCACTATATGTGTTAAATTGCTATCATTGTTTGTCTCCTCTCAAATCATATGCCGTAGTGAATTTTAATATCGGTCTCTAGGGTTTCATTTTGCGGTTATTTGATATGCAATTGTTGTTAACGGATGTGCACTAACTATTCATTGATATGCAAAAAAATGGATCAGGTATCCAGAAGAACCCAATTGATGATGTGATCTATTTCTTCCTCAATGCATACTTTTTTAGTTGATATGCACAACACAAGTTCAAATATGCAGCAGAACCCAAATGATGATGTGATTTATTCTTCCTTAGACGATCTTTTTGATGTTTCATATGATAGTTTGACAAACGAAGAATTATTATTATTATGATTTGGTACTCAATGTGTTATTGGCCTTGAAGACATACTTAGGGTTCGTTTTCCAAGGTTTACAACTTTCTAGTTGATATGCAACACATATCTATAGATATGCACCAAATCCGTATCGATATGCACTAAATCTGTATAGATATGCACCAAATCTACAACGATATGCACCAAATTTACAGCGATATGGACCAAAATGTATAGATATGAACCAAATTCGCAGCGATATGCACCAAATCTGTATAGATATGCACCAAATCTACATCGATATGCACCAAATCCGTAGCGATATGCACCAAATCGTTGTTCATCAAATTCATCATATTAAGAATGCACTTCAAAAACACTATATTCGATTTGCATAATGTAAAAAGTAGTGTGCATATCACACACAAACAAGTGAATATCGACACGCTATATTTGAATATTATACTCATTTGCATATCATATACAATCTTTTTTTGACATCTACACATGTTAATGGAATACTAAACCCATTAAAGAAAATAAAATAAAAGAATGCGCACATCAACGCATACAAATACAATTAAAAATCAGTAAGTTGTTTTACAAGACTATATTAGATATTAATACAAGCATAGTGCATATCCATATTTCAAACCAAATTCCACTAAAAATTCTACAATTACACAAATTTCAATCAAAATGAAAATTGGCACCGGAGAAGAGTGCTCGGTGGATGGAGTTCATAAAATAAGTCTGGAATTACACAAAATTCTACAATTACACGCATTTTCCGGAATAAAATGCCTTGAAAACTACATAAAATAAATTCTATGTCGACTCCATTTAGAAGACGGAATCCGTAGTCTTTGTGTCTGATGATTCAAAGAATCCAAACGGCCATGCTCCGTTGAAACAGAGTGTGTTGACAAGGATGAGTATGTGTGTAGGACATAATGATCCACTTGAAATGATTTCACGAATTAGCCCCATGGTTTTATCCTCCACCCATGAATTCATTTCAAATTCGATTTCCCGTCCCTGCATCAACAAAACAAGAAATTAAACTACCCTAATGACCCTAATATGTAAAGAAGAGCATAAAGATTACTTGATTGATGAAGTCAGATTGGTGAACATCAGCATTATATACATTGTCCGCCAGGTGTTTGAAAGAACGAGTGAAAGAGAATCCGGCATGGATCCAGACGCCGTTAGCAAAGGAGTGCATGGGGCTACCTACATGTGATAGGAAGAATAAGTAGTTAGGATTTTATTGATTTTATTAGATTTTCTGAAATAAAACCGGTTTGTTCCGGATAATTTTACAATTAGCGTTTTACGCTCTTCTCGGGTTTTCTTTACGGTTCTTTCCCGGGACGCCTTTATTGAACCGCTAGGATTAGAATTAGCTATAAATACCCTGTTTGTAGCTAAGGAATAGGCATTCAATCAATACAGAACAATTCCAATCCTAAATTCAGTCTCTGATTTGTTTATCCATTGAGTTCTAGTTCTTCGTAGAGGTTCTTCTTCCTCGTAACCCCTATCTAGGCTGAATTCTTCTAACCTTCGACTTCTTGGTGAAGTTCTAGGTTGGATTCTTGCTCTTGCTGTTCCATTGGTATCAGATTTGCCACGATCCTGCTGACCGACTTCCATGGCGGACGCAACCAGGCATCAGTCACTGCTCGATCTCACCAAGCATATGGAGGAATTGAGTTCTCAGGCCCAAGAACAGAGCCGCGCGACGGCTGCAATTCGGGACGACCTAACTGGAAAGATCTCTTCTTTGGAGACTCTCCTCAACGCCCTGATCACCCAAACCACCGCCAACGCCACTCCACCACCACCAACTGCGCACCCGCCATCACCCTCCAATCAGACGCAGTCGCTGGATTCTGCAGCGAACGCAACCCTCACACCCGACCCACCAGACGGCAACATGTCCGCTCCCCTTGTTCCTGCTCGCGCTCAATCCAACGCACCACCATCCCGCACCTCGCTGCTACCGAACGGCATGGTTACCCGATTATCAAAAATCGAATTCCCCAAATTCGATGGTTCAATGCTGCGTGAATGGATCTACAGGTGTGAACAATTCTTCATGCTCGACACCACTCCTCCTGAATTGAAAGTCAGATTGGCGTCGCTGCATATGGAAGGAAAGGCGCTCCAATGGCATCATAACTATATCAATTCCAGGTACGACACTTTCCCTTCTTGGCCGGAATATATCGTTGCTGTATCTGCTAGGTTTGCGGAATTGGTCGACGACCCGCTGTCTGAACTGGTTAGTTTGAAACAAGGTTCAGATTCTGTTGATGTGTATTTGGATAGATTTGAATGTGCCCTCACCCGTCTGACTTTGCCCGCTCCTCACTCGCTGAGCATCTTTTTGACAAACCTACACCCGCACTTGGCGCTACACGCACGGCAGTTCAACATCACCACGGTTACCGAGGCTGCTCGTATTGCTAAGCTTCACGAAGCCGCCCTCCAACAGACCCCTGCAAAAGCCACTCGAGCCCCCTTCAATCCATACACCAAGACCGCCTCACAGTTCTTTAAACCCGCTACACCAGCTGCTATCCTACCAACTCCTGATCCCAATAAGTCCTCTGTCGTCCCGTTTAAAGCTGTAGTGCCTTTTAAACCAAATTCTGAAAGACCTGCTCGGCGCTTCTCTTATAGTGAGATGCAAGAACGTCGCACTAAGGGGTTGTGCATGTTTTGCGACGAGCCGTACACCCCAGAACACGGTCTCAAACACAAACGCTCACATATCTATATTATGGAAGGGGATGACGCGTGTTCGGATACAGATGAGCTTGACTCACCGAACGACGAGGAGCTCGCAGATACTCCCGTTGATACAGCACCTACTATCTCCGTCAACGCTCTCAACGGCGCAGCAACTTTCAATTGTATGAGAGTTATCGGTCAATTTGCTAAGCGTAGATTACATATTCTGATTGATCCAGGCAGTACACATAATTTCATTGACATCGCCGTTGCTAAGGAACTGGGTTGTCGTTTAGAGCAAGTAAAAACCATGTCAGTCGCCGCAGCTAACGGCAACAACATGCTCTCTTCGTATCAATGCAGCAATTTTACTTGGCGGCTTCAAGGATATGAGTTCCGAACGGAAGTTCGCACTTTGCCCCTCGACTGTTGTGATTTAGTCCTTGGGGTTCAATGGCTAACTACGCTAGGACCTATTTGGTGGGATTTCTCGAATCTCCGGATGGAGTTTTCACTCCAGGGTGTGAAACATGTATTGCGCGGCGTAACTAAATCAGGCTGTAAAGTTGTCAAAGGAGGAAGTCTCAACAAATTGTTAATTCAGGAACCGCAGATTTTGCTATTACAGATCCGCGAGCTTAACGATTCTTCAGATTCGGCCGCACCTACAGATTCTGAACCAGCAGCGTTTCTGTCTCATATATCCGCAACAGCTACTCACACTCCTCCTGACCTCCAGCGCATACTCGATGCATACGCTGATTTATTCACCGAACCCACCGAACTACCACCATTCCGACCTGGGTTCGACCACCACATTCCTCTCGAGAGCGGCTCGAATCCTATAAATCAGCGACCATACCGATATTCGTCCCTGCAGAAAGATGTTATCGACAAAATGATCCAGGATATGCTAGCACAAGGAACTATCCAATACAGCAGCAGCCCGTACGCATCGCCCATTATCTTGGTTAAAAAGAAGGACGGGTCTTGGCGTCTTTGCGTGGATTACAGGGGATTGAACAAGCAAACGGTCAAAGATAAATACCCTATCCCTCTTCTCGAAGACTTGCTTGACGAACTGGGCGGCGCTACATGCTTCTCCAAATTGGATCTTCGTTCGGGGTTTCACCAGCTACGAATGCATCCACCCGACGTGTACAAAACAACTTTCAAAACACATTCCGGGCATTACGAGTATTTAGTCATGCCTTTCGGGCTAACTAACGCGCCGTGCACGTTTCAGGGATTGATGAATCATATATTTCAGCAGATTGCTCGCAAGTTTGTGCTCGTTTTCTTTGACGATATTCTGGTCTATAGCGCGGATTGGAGCACACACTTGCAACATCTCGCGCAGGTCTTCACTATCCTCCGTGCCAATCAGCTGTTTCTGAAACCGACTAAGTGCTCATTCGGTGCTACTGTGATTGAATACCTCGGGCACTTCATCTCCGCTCAGGGGGTTAGTACAGATCCCGGTAAGATCGCATCCATCCAGAATTGGCCCACTGCTACGAACCAGCGGCAGCTACGCAGTTTCTTGGGCCTCGCTAATTATTACCGCCGATTTATCAGGAACTACAGTATCATTGCCCGCCCGTTGTCATCTCTTCTGCGGAAAGACGGGTTCACCTGGTCAGACGACTCCTCTGTGGCTTTTGCACAGCTCAAAGCAGCACTTAGTTCGTCCCCCGTATTAGCACTCCCGGATTTTGATAAGCAATTTATTGTGGAAACCGACGCGTCTAACACGGGCATTGGAGTCGTGCTAATGCAGGAACAACACCCCATTTGTTACATCAGCCGTGCGTTAGGCCCGAGACATCAGTCTCTATCAGTTTACGAAAAGGAATTACTCGCGGTGGTGCACGCCGTTCAGGCCTGGAGTTCGTACCTCACACACCGCCCATTTATCATCCGTACTGACCAAAAGAGCCTGAAATATTTGCTAGAGCAGAAAGTTACTACTCCTTTCCAGCATCTTTGGTTATCTAAGCTTATGGGTTACAGTAACGAGATTCACTACAAACAAGGGAAGGAAAACGTCGCTGCTGATGCTCTCTCCCGGGTCACTGGTTCGCAGCTTCTTGCCATTACTATGACCCAAGCTTCCCCAGATTTATTCGACAGATTGCAGCTCCTTTGGCAGACTGACACCCACCTACGCAAGCTGATTTCCGAACTGCAAACCGACCCCTCTACCCACCCATCATACTCCTTCACGAATTCAGAATTGCATCACAACTCCAGGTTGGTCGTCGGCAACGATTCAGACGTCAAACTAAGCATTCTGAGGTGGCTTCATGACTCCTCGGTCGGAGGACACTCGGGTAGAGACGCCACTCTTCACCGCGTGAAATCGCTCTTTTACTGGCCACGTATGTCGACCGAGGTACAGACCTATGTACGGAATTGCGCGATCTGTCAAAATAGCAAATACGATCTCGCCGCCAAGCCTGGCCTGTTGCAGCCCCTACCACTGCCGGCAACCGTATGGGAGTCAGTGAGTTTAGATTTCATCGAAGGCTTACCACCTTCGTTCGGCAAGCACTGTATTCTTGTCGTAGATCGGTTGAGCAAGAACGCCCACTTTCTCGCACTTTCACACCCCTATACAGCGCTGGATGTAGCTCAGACTTACCTTGATAACGTATTTAAACTCCACGGCATGCCTCATTCCCTCATCAGCGATCGAGACCCGACATTCCTTAGCGCCGTATGGAAGGAGTTATTCAGAGTTCAGGGGGTGGACTTGCGGTTTTCCTCGGCTTACCACCCGCAGACAGACGGTCAAACGGAGGTTACGAACAAAACCCTCGAGACTTATCTGCGATGCATGACGGCGGATGCACCCCATACGTGGAGTCGCTGGCTACCACTCGCTGAATGGTGGTACAATACCACGTTTCACTCTTCCGCGCAGAGCACGCCGTACGAGATAGTATACGACCAACCTCCCCCCGTTCATCTACCATATCTCCCGGGTGAGAGCTCTTCAGCAGTGGTTGACCGTAGTCTTCAGAAACGAGAGGAACTATTGCATTTGCTTAAGTTTCATCTGCAGCGCGCACAAAATCGCCAAAAGCAAGCAGCTGACGCGAAACGGTCGGCGCGGGAATTTCAGATCGGTGACTACGTATACTTAAAACTGCAGCCATACCGCCAACAGTCCCTTAAGTCCCGCAAGGTGCCCCACAAGCTCTCTCCTCGCTTTTATGGACCTTTCCGTATTATTGATCGCATTGGATCAGTCGCGTACAAGCTAGAGCTACCACCGACAGCAGCTATCCACAATGTTTTTCACGTCAGCCAGCTCAAAATTTGCCCGAACCCGCCAGCTGCTACTTCTGCTCTGCCGCAGTACCTCATCGACGTCGGGACAGCTAAGGCGCCGGCAGCTATATTAGAGCGCAAGATGGTAAACCGCCACAACAAAGCCGCTACGAAAGTTCTGGTTCAATGGAAAGGAGAGACGCCTGACATGGCCACTTGGGAGTTCTATACCGACTTCATCGCCAAATATCCCGAATTCCATCCTTGAGGACAAGGATGTTCTCAACCGGGGAGTATTGTGATAGGAAGAATAAGTAGTTAGGATTTTATTGATTTTATTAGATTTTCTGAAATAAAACCGGTTTGTTCCGGATAATTTTACAATTAGCGTTTTACGCTCTTCTCGGGTTTTCTTTACGGTTCTTTCCCGGGACGCCTTTATTGAACCGCTAGGATTAGAATTAGCTATAAATACCCTGTTTGTAGCTAAGGAATAGGCATTCAATCAATACAGAACAATTCCAATCCTAAATTCAGTCTCTGATTTGTTTATCCATTGAGTTCTAGTTCTTCGTAGAGGTTCTTCTTCCTCGTAACCCCTATCTAGGCTGAATTCTTCTAACCTTCGACTTCTTGGTGAAGTTCTAGGTTGGATTCTTGCTCTTGCTGTTCCACTACATGGCTTCTGTCGGCTACAACTTTAGAGAAGATCTGTGATGAGAGGTGATTGACTTCTTTAATGTGGTTGGCCTTGAGAAAGGGAAGAAGTTGTTTAAGGGTTGAGGATCTTCAATGGAGGCAATTAGGGTTCCCTTAAAGAATCGATCGTCGTTTATAAAAAACTGAGAGAGACAGTTTATAAGAAGGGGAAATTAAATCCCTTAAAATCAGCAAATTAATTTTTACATTTAAGAATTTTATTTTCAGCCTCTTTGTGTTAAATCTGGTCCATCTATTTCAATTAGATTCAACGCCTATAATTCGTTAACTCCGTTGTACTCTAAGAGCTGATTTCTCAGGAGCTTAAATATATATACTCTGTTGTAGTGTAAGAGCTGGTTTCTCATGAACTTATATATAAAAGTGGTCTTACCAGAGTCTCCTTCTATATATATATATATATGGGGCTGAGAATTTAGCCAAGTGTACACATTAAGGAACGGAATGCCTGCTCCATTATAATCCTTCAAATTACAGCCTCTAAATTCTACATCATCATAAAATGAACAATATATGTAAATTTAAGTAAAGAAATATTGATAAAATAAAAAACGAACTGATTTTAGAGAATACAATTCCAGTGTATCGATTCGAGGGAGAGAGCGCTGCATCCTCTAGATTAACAATTAGGGGTTCTAACTTCACAACACTATATATTATATTGGACAAGATTAGAGCATTTTAGTATGCATTCGAGCAACAAACAGTAGCTACACAAATCTGACAAAATATGGATAAATGGCATTGATGCGGGGATAAAGCCGCAGTTGCCGACCTAGACACCAAACTCGAATAGGAACTCGAACAGAGAAGAAAGGCGGAATTAGAATGAGATGAAAGAAGGATAATTCGAATGATAGGCCAATTGGAACCAAATCAAACAACGATAAAACCCTTGAACTTAAGAACAAGAACCATACCGAATGATGAAGAAACCCCAACGGATGATTACAACCAAACACAATGACTTTGGTGGGTCAAGGCACCTGGAGGTTGCTCTATGGAGTCCCGATAGCACCAACCTTATGGAGGAGATTGACACACACAAGCACAACTAGGGCCAACTGAACGACAATGCACACGGGGCACTCTTCTCACAAAAGCTCTCTCTTTTGGGAGGAAAAACGATAAACGCTGTATTCAATATCAAAGTCTGGGGGCCGGGGTAAAACAACAACTAAGGCAGCCTTATATAGGGTTCATAAGGGTGCCAACTAAAGAAATAAACAATAAAAAATATATCCTAAAATAATAATCCGAAAATAAATAATATCTGAAAATAATGGTTCTGGGAAGAGGCCTCGGCGAATGAGCCGCGGGCGCGGTTATGGAGCCGCGGGCGCGGATTGGCGAATGAGCCGCGGGCGCGGTTATGGAGCCGCGGGCGCGGTTA
This sequence comes from Oxyria digyna, assembly GCA_029168935.1. Taxonomy (NCBI): domain Eukaryota; kingdom Viridiplantae; phylum Streptophyta; class Magnoliopsida; order Caryophyllales; family Polygonaceae; genus Oxyria; species Oxyria digyna. The sequence continues at coordinate 19,397,108 of JAPVLV010000010.1, read as the reverse complement.
TGGAGCCGCGGGCGCGGATTGGCCTCTTCAGCCGCGGGTGCGGTTATGGAGCCGCGGGCGCGGTTGTAGACATGTCGCCGACTGCTCTTTTTGAAACGGCTCGTTCTCTCTCGTCCGAGATCGGAATTGAGCGATTCCAAAGCCTAGAGTTTCGTCTTGACGTCTAGTTTATTTCATCTTCAGTACTTGACTTCTCATCTTGACTCGAACCGGATCTCTACGAGCTTGAATGGCTACAATACGAGCTCGGGCTACTATCAATGACTTCAATGATGGCGCATAGCGATCTTTAGCCCTAGCTCCAGTGGTTAGCACATCTTTAGATTTAGGACGGGGCGTCCTTGATGATAGCTCGGATGCTCCCGCATCAGGCATGGTCCCTGTTCATTTTGAGAAGCAGCCTTTATATTTTTCGACTGCAAGGCAACAAATGTTTGAATGCAGAATTCAGATCAAACGAAGGGACAAAGCAAGGCGGGCATCGAAGGAACGTTGGCATCAGAGCAAGGAGGAAGCGAAGGGAGGTCGGCGACTGAACAAGGCGACAACGAAGAGAGGCCGGCGACAGATCAAGGAGGAAACGAAGGGAGGCCGACGATGGGCGGAGGCTGGCGACAGAGCGGAGGCTGGCGACGGGGCGGAGGCTGTCACGGGATAGGGACGCACAATAGGAAAAGGGTTGTGTATGGGTAGAGTAGGGTAGAAACTTATTACTTAACTAGCCTAGTTCCCGCGCCATGCGCGGATTTATATAACTCGATATAGTTAATGAGTAGTACGGAGTATTATGTAATATATAATTTTATATGAAAAATAAGTTGATATCCTAAAATGATATTGATATATAATTCAGTTTTAAAATTTTAAATATAATAAACAACGAATACAAATAAATTTTTATACGTAAATTCTTATTTGATCAAATTATCATAGATAAATTTGTAACAAATTAAAATAAATTGATTTCAACATATATAAAACTATATAATTTAAAACACTACTATAAGAAAGCAATATAATATTTTCTCTTATTTATTAAGAAATTAATCTTTTTGTGATATGTCATATTATAAAAATTAAATTATAAATTTGTAAAATAACATAATACTCCATTGGAAGGTCAAAATCTAAAAAATAAACACATAAAAATAAACACATAAATAGTAAAAAAATCGTGACCAATGGAATGACGACTAGTGGATGACCTGAATGAAGAGTATGCCACGTGGCATAGCTAGAATTGAAGAAAAATGTTTTGCTTAAGTAGTTATACAGAGATTGAGAAATGTAGTTATTGTAGTAACATTGTGCCCAAAAATAGTTCTAAATGTTATTGGGATGTAGGCCCATATAAGCAAAATCAATGGGCTTTGGCTTATCTTGGGATTCTTCGTTGTACGGAGGGATGAGCAGAATACCCTCAAATTTTAGACCGGATTGGGTTATAACTTATAAGTGGCCCGGAGACGGGCTAGTTATAAGTTATGATTGTCTTTACATGTTGACGACTTGTGAGGTTGAGATTGTGGTCTTAGTCTCTTCGACATCTTCCAGTGCCTGCATTTCTTCTAAGATGTGTGTATCTTTAAAATGGTGAATCTAGTGAACGACAAGATCATTTCATGAGTAGTTATTCCCTTATACATGTCTTATACCAGATTCCAAACAACGGGTTGTCAACTTGTTGTCCCAAGGATGCTCTATAGTACTCCTCCAAATCTCCAACCAATGTTGACAGACTAACCTAATACTTTCCTTTTCAAAAAAAATGATGATCAATTCCATTAGCAATCCCAATCATTTAAATACATTGCTTAATACTCCATAGAAGCAATTGTGATACGGAAAAGACTCACCTATGGAAATATATTAACCTACGAATATACGAAAGTCCATTCTCTAGCACATAATATGTACTAGTGAATATAACTTTTATATTTTTCATCATATAATTCCTTCGTATGGTCCCATTGTGATAAAGTATACATTAGTTACCACAAAATTAACTTAACCATGTGAGGACCATAATTTTCTGAATAACTCCGCAAATTCCGTGAGCTAAAAGTATTATTAGATCAACAAAAGATGGAAAATGTGATAAGAAATTTTAAAAAATGCATGATGAATTCAAAATCTTTCTTGTACCCTCCCCCAAAAATCAGGCACAACAATGGGAGAGAACAAGAAAAGAATGCAAGTGGCTAAGGCTGTACATATGAACGAAGGATCCACAAAAACAAGCTATGTTCGAAACTCCACATTTCAGGTGCGCATTGATTATTGAGATAATGTCAAATCTTATACGATATGTTTGATCATTCTCTGTGTTGCGATGATTTAAACACTTTCTAGAAAGAGACAAAAGGATTTTTCAATCTGAAGTTAAAAATGAATTTTCTTATTTGTTCATTTTATTATGAGTCTAAGATATATATCAGTCTATTGGAGTCCTAACCCCCTCAAAAGATGCGGCTCATAATAGTAATTTGGAGATCTATTAGTGTTTTGTGTAGTTAAAAGATTAAATTATAATGAATCAATATTTTCACATATGATATTGTATAGTATTTGGTTAGAACGATCATTTTTAAAATCACGAGAATTTGAAATCATGTGATTTTCAATACCTGCATTATGTGGGAATTCATATTACTAAATTTACAATTCTTTCTATTAGAGTCCTAACCCCCATTTTAATTCTTTCTATTTTGTCTTGACATTCTTGATGTGAGTGTATACATCTCAACTTTTTAAACTCTATTCGTATGGAATTATATTGGGTTGATTGTCGTTGCGGTTGATTTTATACGATAAATTGAGTTTGATCTTGTTTGGCCTGCAGAAGAAAGTGATGGAGCTAACAAAACCTCTAAGAGAAGAAGCCATAAGAAAGTTATATAAATCCATATTCCCTAAATCCAAGAGTTTAGCTATCGCGGACCTTGGGTGTGCCTCCGGACCCAACACGTTATCGGTGGTGCGGGATTTGCTCGTTACATTAGATGAAATTCGAAGAGAGAGCGACAACCAACTCGGAGGCCTAGAATTTCAAGTGTTCATAAACGACCTCCCATGTTACGACTTTAATACAGTTTTCAAGTCTGTACATGAATTCAAGAAACAACTCGAGAGTGAAATGGGTGACGAATTCGGGTCGTGTTTTTTAAACGGAGTCCCAGGGTCTTTCTATGATAGGCTCTTTCCTTGTGAGAGTCTTCATTTTGTCCACTCTTCATTTGGTTTAAATTGGCTCTCTCAGGTAATAATCAGTCACCTACCACTATTTCCAACCCAAAGAACATTACAGAGTTTCGAATAATCAGTGATGAGCCAGCGTTTTCGTTATAGATACCAGAAGGGGTAGTTGGAAGAAACAAGGGGAATATAAACACGGGATCAAGTAGCCCAAAGAGTGTGGCGACAGCGTATTACAAGCAGTTTCAAGATGACTTTTCGAGGTTCTTAAGGTGTCGGTCAGAAGAGATGGTGAAAGGAAGTTGTATGGTATTCACCCTCCTTGGAAGAAAGAGTCAAGATCCTCGATGCAATGAGTATGCTTATATGTGGGAGCTTCTCGCCATGACCCTTCATCAAATGACTTCTGAGGTACTCTTTCTTAAGTTTTGGAAGTCTATATTTTTTGCTATGAATGTTTCTGTCATAAAGACACAACAATTGCATTCACCTCTCCTTTACATCTTTCCTCGTGCAACATTAGTCATTAGGTTGCACGCGTGTAGGGCTACATTCATGTCATCATGTGTCCCCCATGCAATGTGGACAGAAATACCACATGAGAAAAAGACAATGCATGCATACAAATGTCGGATTTGTATATAGTGTTCTTGATTTGACTCCCTTTGTTTTACCTTTGTATCTCAATATACAAAATGAAAGTTGCATTAATATTAGAAGAGATTACTCGTATAGGGAGGTAACTTAGCCCATCTAGATAACATACAACAATTAGTGATAGAGTATATTGCTTCAGTTAGTTAGTTCATTATTAGTGGTAATGATGAGCTGGCATAGTTTGTTATGTCCAAGCTTCTCTATAAAGGCATACACTCTCTGTAAACATTATTCAAGCAATTCAATACAATTCACTCTCGTTTTGCTCCAAATCTTCCCACCTTAACATGGTATCAGAGCCAGGTTCTTGTTTTCCGCATTTGATCTCAACATCTAGATCATCTTAGATCATCTCGATCATCTTGATCTTGACGATTGATCGATCATGTCTAGTAGTTCATCCGATGATGATGATTCTGTTACACTTCCTGAGAACAATCCATGGATTGTTGCCTCCTCAGATCAACCAGGCAATCCACTTGTCACTCCGATTTTTGACGGATCCGTCTATGGCGAATGGAGAAGAGCGATGAAATTCAGTCTCTCCGCCAAGAACAAGTGGGGATTCGTTACTGGAGAAATTTCAAGACCTCGTGCTGGGAATCCGAAGCTTCCTCTATGGAACAGGTGCAATGATCTTGTCATTGCCTGGATCTTGAACTCTGTAAGTGTTGATATTCGTCGCAGTATCATTTATTTTGAATCTGCGAGCGAAATATGGACTGAGTTGGAAACTAGGTATGGCCAATCTAATAGTGCTCAGCGTTATGCGATTCAGAAAGAATTGACTACAATTAGTCAGGGAAATCTTTCTATCTCATCTTATTTGACTAAGATCAAGATCCTTTGGGATGAATTGCGATCTCTGCGCAAGATTCCGAAATGTACTGGTTGTGGAATGGTGCAGCGTTCTTCAGATGAAGAAGAAGAAGAACATCTCATTCAGTTCCTCATTGGTTTGAATGATTCATTTTCCATAATTCGAGGCCAGCTTCTTACTCTCAAACCAGCACCATCGGTTGCCACAGCTTACTCTTTGCTTCTTCAAGAAGAGAAACAACGAGGATTAGGAGTGAATCCTTCTCTTGGAGCTGAGGCGTCTTCTCTGTATGCAAATTCTCAGAGATCCAGATCTGATTACAAGAAACAGCTCTTGTGCACTCACTGTAAGAAATCCGGCCATACTGTTGATAAATGCTTTCGTATACATGGATTTCCTGCAGATTTCAAGTTTACCAAGGGTAAACGTGTTGCTTCTAATGTTCAAACTGAGGATGCTAGTGTTCCAGCTTCTTCTAGTATTCCAGGCTTCACTCCAGAGCAGTGCCAGCAACTTCTCTCTATGTTGCAGAATCCTTCAGTGAATCAGACAGCTTGTAATGTAGTCACCTCTCAAGATGATCATACTTTCCATTTGGCTGGTATAGCTTCTTCCCTATCTTTTCTGTTGACAATTGGGTGATTGACAGTGGTGCAAGCACTCATATGTGTTATGCTAAGCATATTCTTACTAGAACTAGGAAGACTCAGAGGCCTTTCTATGTTGTTCTTCCTAATGGTGACAAGTTCACAGTGGATCTAGAGGGTGATGTGATCTTGAATTCTGTTATTACCTTGACTGGTGTTCTTTATGTGCCTTGTTTCAAGTTTAACTTGATTTCTGTCCAGAGGCTGGTTCATTCACTTGATTGTACAATTTCGTTCTCAAGATCTCAATGCTCACTGCAGGACCATTCCAGGAAGAGGCATCTGGAGATTGGTAAAGCTGAAAATGGGATTTACATCTTGAAGACTTGTAGTCAATTGTCTCAGTCATCTTTTGTTAAACCAGTTTGTAATGTCATTTCTATTCCTATGCAATGGCATGTTAGATTTGGGCATATGCCGCTGTCAAAACTTAAGACCTTGTCTTTGTTTCCTACTTCCTTATTGAATAAAGTGGATGACATTCTTTCTTGTGAAGTTTGTGCAAAGTCTAGACAGATTAGACTTCCATTTGGTCATAGCACCATTACTTCTACTTCCATTTTTGAATTGATTCATGTGGACACATGGGGGCCCTATGCTATTCCTACAAGGGATGGTTATAGGTATTTTTTGACTGTGGTGGATGACTACAGCAGAACCACCTGGACCCATTTGTTAAGTGCTAAGAGTAGTGCATTTGATTTCATCAAGACTTTTGTGGAGATGGTCAAAACACAGTTTGGGAAGGTTGTTAAGGTGTTGAGGTCAGATAATGCCCTTGAATTGGGTTCAAGTCATCCTGCTAGACAATATCTCTCAGATAAAGGGATTCTTCATCAAACCAGTTGTGCCTACACTCCACAACAGAATGGTGTTGTAGAGAGGAAGCATAGACACCTTCTTGAGACAGCACGTGCATTGATGTTTCACTCTGGAGTTCCAAAGGCTTTCTGGGGTGATTGTGTGCTCATGGCCACTCATTTAATCAACAGATTTCCTACACCTCTCTTACATAATGTTTCACCCTATGAAATATTGTTCAATTCAAAGCCTGTCTATGATAATCTTCGCGCTTTTGGTTGTCTTTGTTATGCTTCTACTATTGCACAAGGACGTTCTAAATTTCAACCAAGAGCCTCTAAGTGCATTTTTCTGGGTTTTCCTTTTGGCAAGAAAGGATACAAATTATATGACCTGGATAAGAAAGTCACACTTATCTCTCGAGATGTTGTATTTCATGAGTTTATTTTCCCCTTTGTGCAGGGTACTTGCACAGATTCAGTATTTTCACCTTTATTTCCTGAGTCTCCAGATTGTACAGAAGATACTCATTCACCCACATCAACATCTTCCTGTACTCCTACACCTCATGATTCACCTGTTGCAGCTTCAGATTCATTTTCACCTCATGATTCTTCTGTTGCAGCTTCAGATTCATCACCTCCAGCTCCTTTGATTGTTCCTCAGATTGCAAGGTCTACAAGACCTCATAATATGCCAGGCTATTTGAAGGATTATGTGTGCAGTTCAGTGGCCACTTTTCCTTCAGTCTCTTGCCATCACACTTTGACTTCTATGATTCCTCAAGTGTTTGGATTTCATACTATATCTACACCTTCTCCAGTCCTTGATGTGGAGCCTGCTTCCTACAAAGATGCTGTCACAGATCCCAGATGGATTGTGGCAATGGATCAAGAGTTCAAAGCTTTAGAACTCAATAGAACTTGGGAGTTAGTGCCTCTTCCAGCTGGCAAGAAACCCATTGGGTGTAGATGGGTTTACAAGGTAAAAAGAAGGGCAGATGGAACTGTAGAGAGGTTCAAGGCAAGACTAGTTGTGCAAGGATTTACACAAAAGGAAGGAGTGGATTATACAGAGACTTTTTCACCTGTCATAAAGACTACAACTGTGAGGTGCCTTATTGGCTTGGCTGTCAAGAGGGGGTGGTCAATCTTTCAACTAGATGTAAACAATGCTTTTCTTCATGGTGAGCTCCATGAAGAAGTTTACATGAAATTGCCACAAGGTTTGAAGGTGCAGAACCAAGCTCTTGTTTGCAAGCTACAAAGGAGTTTGTATGGCCTCAAACAAGCTTCAAGACAATGGTATGCTAGACTCACTTCTTACCTCAGATCACAAGGCTATTCCCAATCTCTCAATGATTACTCTCTTTTCTTCAAAAAAGGAATTTCAGGGGAGGTCTATCTTGCTATCTATGTAGATGATATACTGATCACAGGCACAGATTTGGCTGAGATCAAATCAATCAAGTCTTCTCTTGACTCAGAATTCAGAATCAAGGATTTGGGCTTGATTCATTTTTTCCTTGGAATAGAGTTTATTTCTCATCATTCAGGAATGCTCTTATCTCAAAGAAAGTTTATTGGAGAGCTTTTGACAGAGTTTGGTTGCTCAGGGACAACACCTTTGGTGACTCCTTTGGAGTTGAATTGTAAACTCACTACAGAAGAAGGTGATTTACTCCCAGATTCTACTTACTATAGAAGGTTGATAGGTAAGTTGAATTTCCTTGTGCACACCAGGCCGGATGTTGCTTTCACAGTCCAGCTCCTCAGTCAATTTCTTCAACATCCACGCCAACCTCATCTTGATGCAGCTATTCACACCCTTCGATATTTAGGAGGGACTGCAGATTATGGGATACTTCTCACCAACACACCAGACTTCACCTTGACAGCCTTCTGTGATGCAGATTGGGCTTCCTGTCCCAACAGTAGGAGGTCGGTAAGTGGCTTCATTGTTCTTCTTGGTGGCTCACCTATTTCTTGGAAATCCAAGAAGCAACAGACTGTGTCACTTTCATCCGCTGAGGCAGAGTACCGGTCCATGAGGCGAGTGTGTGCAGAGCTTGCTTGGTTATCAAGATTGTTGACAGAACTTGGCGTTCCAAACATCACTCCAATTCCTCTCAAATGTGACAACCAAGCCGCCATTTATATAGCCAGAAATCCGGTATATCATGAGCGAACAAAGCACGTTGAAGTGGATTGTCATTATGTTCGGGAAAAATTGCTTGAAGGTTTAGTCTCGCTTGGTCATGTTCCAACAAGTCTTCAGTTGGCCGATATCTTAACTAAGTCGCTTAGTGGAGTGAAGCATCATCTAGTTCTACCCAAATTGAGTATTGTCTCACCGACATCTCAATTTGAAGGGGGATGATAGAGTATATTGCTTCAGTTAGTTAGTTCATTATTAGTGGTAATGATGAGCTGGCATAGTTTGTTATGTCCAAGCTTCTCTATAAAGGCATACACTCTCTGTAAACATTATTCAAGCAATTCAATACAATTCACTCTCGTTTTGCTCCAAATCTTCCCACCTTAACAATTAGGGCTGTCTTGGCGCCAGATTTCCTAACTTAAGAATCGGAGTAGAAAAAATGGAATATAGATATTTGGGGAATAACCATTAGTATTGTTATTATAAGGTTACGTAGATAGGCTGGGAACTTATCCCATTAATGATGGCTTGCGATCTTCATAACTTAAAAACATCACATTGAAACATAATATTATAAGATAATATAATAACATATTGTACTCCTTAATCAATCTTTGTAGGCGTTGTTGATTGGTTCATCGGCAATGAAGAACACTTTCACACTTCTGTGCTTCTCGTCGAGACGTATTATGTCGACAACTTCTTAATCGGCTTACAGGGGTTGTAGGCCAGGAATTCCCGTTGGGGGAACTTTAACAAAGAATATAGAATTGGAACCACACTGATTGAACATTCCAGCAAGTGTGACACTTAAGAACCAAATGTTCATGCAAACACGCTGGAACTTGCAAAGTTTTGTGTTGCCACCTTCATACACATGGATAATTATGGATTTCAATTCTCTAGTTGAGGGTATTATCTCCATGTTTATGTAAACCTGTAGTTGGTGGTGATAGTACGTAGCGTGGACAACCATTAACCAAATTACCATTGTCCAACTAGTTTTCTCTAAAAAATGGTTGCCCCTCCTACGTACTATCACCACCATCTACAGATTTACACAAACAAGGACATAATTCCCTCAATTGGAGAAATGGAATTTATAACAACCCATGTGTATAAAGGTAACAACACAAGACTTTGCAAGTTCTAGCGTGTTCGCATGAACATTTGGTTCTTAAATGCCAAACTTGCCTGAATCCCATCAGACAGGTTCCAAATCTATATTATTTGAGCAAGTTCTTCCAACGAAAATTCGCTACATACAACCCTTGCAAACTGATGAAGATGTCACCGACTTAATCCGTCTCGGCGAGAACAACGGAGGTGTAAAAGTGTTCATAATTGTTGATGAACCAATCAACAACGTCTAATAAGACCGGTTAAGGACTATAATATGTTATAATAATATCTTATAGTATTATGTTTTAATTTGATATTTTCAAGTTATGAAGATCGCAATCCATCTGTAACGGGCTAAGTTCCCAGCTTATCTACGTAACCTTATAATAACAATAATAATGGTTATTCCCAAATATCTTTGTTCTATTTTTTCTACTCGGATTCTTAAGTCATGAAATATTGCGCTAAAACATCCCTAACTATTGTATGTTATCTAGATGACTAAGTTACCTCCCTATACATGTATCACTTCTAATATTAATGCAACTTCCATTTTGTGTATTGAGATACAAAGGTAAAACAAAGGGAGTCAAGTTAAGAGCACTAAATAAAAATTCGACATCCGTATGCATATGTTGTCATCTTCTCATGTGGTATTCTTGTCCACATTGCATGGGGGACACATGAAGACATGAATCGCGTGCAACCAAATGACTAATTCTTCGCGAGGAAAGGTGTAAAGGAGAGGGGAAAGAAAAGTGAATGCAATTGTTGTCTTAATAGTAATATTCATTATGTTTCATAAGCTTGCTGGTCTATTAAAGTATCATTGTCATTATAAATATTTTGCCTAATATTTTCTTATTTCTCCATACTTATTGCCAGATTGACATCATAATTAAGTGTTCTCTTAATCATGTAGTATTGATTAAAATAAAACTCATGCATCACGAATAGAGTTACCCTATACTCGAAACAAAAGTATTACAGTTTAACTAATTTTGTATAGATGTATGGATTGGATTGCAGGGTTTGATTAAGGAGGATAAGATGAACTCATTCAATATCCCAATGTACACTCCCACTCTAGCCGAGATCATGTCCGAGATTGCAAAGACAAATGAGTACAGCATCATCTGCACAGAGACATCTGAAGTATCGTTAGGCGATGCAGAGAAAGATCCATGTAGGTGTAATAAACTAATAGGCAAGGACCGGAACCCACCCATGTATGATAAGTATTTGAGCATTGCAAGGAGTGTGAGGGCAATGGCGGAGCCCATAATTGTGCGTCACTTCGGGGATCAAAGGTTGTGCACCGACGAAGTGTTCCGGCGATATGAGGAAATCGTTCTAGACTGCATGACTCATGAGAAGAGCAAGATCTTCAATATTAGTGTTTCTCTAGCCAAAAATATTGTTTAAAACAAGGATATATTCGTGAGGGGTGAATAGGATAGAGAACGTAAGTGGTATAGAGGTGTATATGGATATTCTTTTCGTGTGCATTAATTGGTTTCACCTTAGGGGCCAAGTTTTATGTCCCTTCTAGTAGGGAATAGAAAATTTTCCGTTCAACTTTGAAGCTAATTAATTACCAATAAACTCATCGATAAATAAAGAAGAAAGTTCTAATGCAAACAAGTCCTAATGTAAGAAAAATTTGAGTTGTAATGTTCAATCTGGACGATAAAAAATTTTGAGGTCATTTTGAGAAAAAAACAAAGTTTGCAGTAATTACAAGTATGCCACTGCCCCTCACTGAAAACGTTCTAAATTTTTTATTGTCCAGATTATGAACATTACCATCCAGATAATGAACGTTGACGTGTAATATGTGAACGCGATTTGTTCGTTTTTCCTACATTAAGAGCTATTTGCACCAGAACTTTCATCTTTCAAAAAAAGGTTTCGGTGAGAACAAACCTTATGGTACGAAGTGAGAAGTGTTCGTGTTCACATATAGCAAGCTAATGTTCATAACTTTGACAGTAATGTTCATAGTCTAGTGATCATGTTCATTCAGGTCATTTTTATATAAAAAAAAACACAAGTTCACATTAAAGAGTTCAAATAATTTCACCGCCTAAAATTTGAACATTACCATCTAGAATATGGACATAAATGTGTAATTTGTAAACGTAAACGCTTCGAACTTCGTATCGTAACTTATTTCCTACCAGGCATGACCTTTTGCCTTGTTGGTCCAGGGCGACAGCCCAAGGCCCGTGCAATACAGGGCCCAACCCAAATAAGTATGTAGTAATATTTATTGTTTATTTGGGCCACTTTATAAAAGAAAAAATTGTAGACAACTACCAGCTACATTGGGTCCTTTTTATGGGTTTGTTAGTTCGAGTTTAGTGGCTTCTTATGGGCCAATTAAATTTGTTCATTCAATTTGTTGGATATAATTTTGTAAAAACTTGTACACGATCCTCTTTTTTAGGATTTAGGCCCGTAATATTGTTGATGCGTAGAAATTTGTATACCCATACAAATACACTACATTTTATCTCTTATTTCTAAATTTCTAACACATATTTTGTTTTTCCCTTTCTATTCATATTTTGTTTTCTTATAATTATAATTTATCATGTTCTTGCTTTTATATTTGACGCATAAGTGTTTCTTTGATTTCTTTTATTTTTACACGTTGTTAATGTTAGTCGACTTAAGGTTTTTGGTCAAATATAAGCAATTTAGGTTAAAATGATAAGCTCTTTGTAAATTACAAATTCTATTTATAATATTATTTAAAAAATATTAATTAAGGTCTTGAATTTAATTTTGTTAGGTGCCTCCAATACCCTAGGACCGACTCTGTTTCCTACCAAAACCTCCCTTGCAATGTCATCCGGGTGTTTAGTAGGTGTTAATAACCTGCTCCAAAACAAATTGAATTCTTAATTCGGGGATTTAGGATTCTTCGTAGAATTTGTTGATTTTCATGTGTACAACTTGGGGAGAAGGGCACAACAAAAAATTTCTGGAAATGTTTGGAATCTCTATTTTCAACCATTGAGCTCTTTTGGTAATACCAAGTTCTTAGCTTTTTTATTCGAAAATCAAAATCTTTAATTTTCTTTCAAATTTGGGTTGTTTCTAAGTTGCACTTTGGGTTTCATCGGGTGTATTTTAAGTTTGATTTTTGTGATATTTGTGTGTTTACCAGGGCTTCAGGATCGTCCAAGTTACTGTCTCCATGTGTTCGTTGACCCTTGCAGTAATATCATCGACTTCTGGCTCACCATCGTGTTCTTTTAGTGTCCTCCTTTATAATGGTGTTACCACAGACAAGTCTATATTTTATTCATGGATTTCAGCTTCTGTTGGATGTTTCTTGTATTCAAACTTATAGAGAACTTGGTTCTAAACTGGTACGGGATCAATTCTGGTTTCAACCATGCATGGGATCCAATTTCGGCTTGATTTATGAGGAGATGAAGGTGTTAAACAACCCCATTTTGACAGAGAAGGGAGTTGAGGTAATGGGAAATTGAGAACATATGCGGTTTATAGTGGATTTTGCGGTGGTTGGAAGGTTGAAAACTGCAAAGAAGAGAAGAAGTATCAAAGGAAGTAAGAATCGAATTGTTTCCAAAAGAATCAAATTTGATTGTGGGATAAAAATCAACTAATTCTATGAAGAACCCTAAATTCCCAAATCAAGAAACGAATTTGTTTTGTATCAATGAATTGACCTGGTAATTTTTTAATTAATTTAAAAAAGCAAAGGCAAACTTGTAATTTCAAACTTTTGACGGAACTGTTAACAAAAGTTAGTTGGGGTTGGATTTTATCACAAAAAGTGAAATGGTGTGTATTTTTAAATCAGTAAGGAAATAAAGGATGGTTCAATGCAAATTGACCCAAGTAAGGGGTGGTTAAGACTTAAGAGGGAGCTTCAACCTCACACTCTTTAGATTTAACCAAGGTTGGGCCTTTCATATGGCATTGCGTGATCCAATGGGCAATGTTCTTAGTCCACATCTAGACGCAATATATATTAATTTATACACTTGGATATCTTGTCAATATATTCCCTTCGTCCCTTTCTGTTCTTCCTTATTTCATTATTCGGATTTTCCCTTTATTCTTCCTCTTTCTTATTTGGTAGTAGAAAGATGAGCAAAATACCCTCATTCCCTCTCAAATATTATGAATCAAAATCACCCCACTATATAACCTATTTTTCCTCGCCACCCTCTCCATTTACTTACCATGCACTCTCCATCTGTCTCTAAATCTCGTCCCCAAACAACATGTTATACTTATCTGATTCTATTTGGAAGGATTCCTCTACTCCATTGGAATTTGGCCAATCTTTGAGGTGCTCAATGGATCTCATATGTAAGAAGACTGGTGAATGAAAGGGAAATCACACTTTCAACCCTAGGCGATCCGAAGAACCCAGTGGGGAGGGACCCCTAGTGCATGTCCTTGACGATAACGACAAAATCCCTTTGTAGATCCAGACTCCAAGTCCTCAGGGATCGGATGGTGTGGTTGACCTGAGGCGAAGCCACCCGTTTAAGTGATGGAAATCTCTGATCCCGAAGATGAAGAATAGATCAGCTTTTTGTTCGTTTATTTCTTGTTTGTTTATGTATGCAAGGATGTCATTAAGGATATTGGGTGATGTTGAATTTGACACTGCATGTTGGATTTTGGTTGACGTGTTGGGGCTTCTTGCTCATGCTATCTGCTTATGATGAATATGATGTTTTTCTATTGGATGTTATCTCCTAATGTCGATGATGAATCCTTACTTGTATTGTTGTGTTGGTTGGAATTGGATTTTGTGCTTCTGCGGGTTTTTGTATTGATGATAATGACTTGTCCCCTCAAATTATCTGGCCCCGAATGAATCTTGTAAACATGTCCCCTAGTTGATCTCTTCGTCCCTTATCGAGTATCCCTCTTTGTTGTGCTTGTTTTTTGTTGTCTCCATACTATGATGGAAATGACGAATCCTTATAACTGAGATAATCACTAAAAAAATTCCAATAGACCTTATTTGTGTTGAGCCACGAGTTACATTGTGACTTAAGAGGCTCCTGGTTGCATTTAGGGTGTAGCGTAATAGTGATTATCAATGATGTTTGGGGACAACTTGAGCCCTACCCAACCTATTCTTTGTGTCTTTTGTGTGTCTTGAATATTGTAAATCTCATTGGATTAGGAATTGAAGCTTCTGTTCTCTGCCACCATCGTTTTTTGTGCAATTTTCTTATCTCACGTGCTCTTTGTGTTGAATTCATGTACTTTGATGTAAATGATGAAACCTTATAGCTGAGATTATCACTTTAATAAATCAATAAATCCTTTATGTGTCGAGCCACCAGTAACATTGTGACTGAATTGCATTAAGGGTTTTACTGAAAAAGTGATTATCAGTGATGTTTGGAGACAACTGAGACTAGAATACTTTCCAACCATTCATGTCCCATTTTCATGTTTTAGGATAACTAAATGTTAGCAAAATAAAATTGACATATGCATTCATGTATAGCTGACTACCAAATATGTTTCATCATATCCCACGTGTCCACAAAATATGTAGCTACCCAAAATATGCATGCATACATATCTTTCTACAAAATATGCATTCATACGTAGATCATTTTAGAATAGCACAATAATGTGCTATTTTATGATGATCTATTCTTGATTGTCTTGTTCACAAAGTGTTTGCTTTTTGAGTCTCTTGGTCTGCATTTTGTGTTCGAGTGTTGATGATTGTCTTGAGCTGCATTATGTGTTGATGTTTGATTCCTAGCTTGGTCCCCATTTATTCTTGGTTGATGTGGAGGTAGTTGTGCACCATTTTTTGACAATGTCACATGCTTCTATTACTCCCACAAAGGTGCCTTCACTTGAGTGTGTAGATTGCATGTTGCTTTCATTTTCTTCTTGCCCACACGGGGAAACTCATAATCATTTTACCCCATTGCCTTTAATATTTCATTCATTACATATTGTAATGGAGTTCATACATTTTTTAGTCTCTGAATCTAACTCATAAAAAGCACCATCACTTCTAGCATCATCTGAACATTGGGCATTTTCTTATGCATTAGTGATTGGATAGATCTAATATGTTTCAGTATGGATTATTTGGGGGTTGTTTAATTACAATGAACATGAAATCAACTTGTTTAAATACTTGTTGTCATTCTGGATGTCATTGTGTGATGTGAGGCTTAGCATTATCCTGTTGTATGAATATTGTTTTGTGTCGCCCATCTGTTGGCCAATTCTTCTTGATCGCTGGTATGATTTGATTTATGAGTATGTCCTTTGTTACTTTCTGATTTTACATTTTCAACAATCTTTGTTATGATTGTCCCCTTTCCTCTGTGTTTTGAGCTTCTTTTTGATGGCTCTTGATATATGAAAGGGAAGATACCTATCTTCCCATCAAAGGTGCATTGTTCCTCTTGGTTGAATCTAGGCCTAGACACCATTGTTGTAAACATCACTTTTGGTATAATTTTTTTGTTGCTTCTTGATTTTTATTTCCCTTTTCATTGGATGTTAAGAAAACCATCTGTGATTTTTTGGTGAGATAGAATCATTTTTCATCTAGATGAACGAAATCATACATTGTATAGTATTCCCCCTTCTGTATTGTTGTGCTCCCATACAATAGCATTAAAACCCATTCCAACCTTGGGATTTTGTTTTCATCCTTTAATCTAGGATGGAGTGGATTTGTATGTGGACTAAATGGTCCCTTTTTTTTTATCATTCTATGGATTATGCTTTTAGAAATATCCAGTTTGATAGCTAGATCTCTGATTCATGTTCTATCTCTCATTTGCATTGATGCATTTTCTTCATTTGGCACTTGCACTCTCTTTCTACCACAGTTTTGAAAGTGTGTACCCACGTTATAGTTTTATCATGCCATCTTCTAGCTTCTTTGTTGTGTTTCGTAGTGTCCTCATGGTTCTTGTTGACATGTTGAACTCTTGTGCATCTGCCTTGATTGTCCCCTTTTCAACCTTTCCTACATTTTCTCGTTGTAGAATCCATACCAAGATGTGAAGTCTCGTTTCACCGTGGGCATGTTGTGTGATGGTTGATGATGGCCTATTGTTGCCCCTATTCCATGCTCTATTTCTGCTTGTTATGTAGACCGGTGATGACCAGTTGATTCCTAGTTAGTGTCTTCAATCTCTGGTTTAGATATATAAAAAAAGACTTCCTTCGTTGTTCGCGTTTTTTTCCATAACAGTGTCATCCTCTGAGTCTATAATAACCAAAATTGGAGGATCATTTAAGTTCAAGCCTGAAGCCATCATTATCAGTCAATGATGCTTCTACTTTATCCATTTTCTCTATTTTTTCTTCTCTATGTATTTTTTATTTTATTTAGCTTAGTTTTTTCTTAAGGCTTTGAATGCTTTCTAGATTTTAAGTAAATGAGCTTTTGATTATACTTTATATTCTTCACAAATTGGGATTGACTATAAACCCCATTCCATGTGACTGGAATATCCGGGTTACTCATGTGTTTATGGAGGCTAATTGTCTAGCTGATGGATTGGCGAACTTTGCATTAAGTTTACATTTAGGTTTTCATTTATTTGCGAATATTCCTAATCATCTAGTTTCTGTTTTAATGGATGATGTACGGGGCTTGGATACCTCCGCTTAACGAGACATTAGCCTTTTATCTTCTTTATTAGTAAAATTTCTGAGAATGTCGCCTCTCTTTCTACAAAAAAAAAACAATCCACATGCTTTGAATGTTGTAATCTCATTAGTTAATTTGAATAAAATGCTTGTTCGATCATTGATTGGTTTAAATTTTATCACTTGGTTTGTGGGAATTGAAGCTTCTTTTCTCTGCCATCACGTGTGCTTTCTGCAATTTTCTTAATTTATGTTTTTTAGAAAAACATGAAGAAGAAAAAGGGACGGAAGATGGAGCATTATATAAGTTAACGTTGAGGGATTTACGTGTAAAAGGCCTTAGTATATATCGTTTGAGTAGGACCGAGCTCGATATATATCCCATCTCAATTGTGTTTCTACATTCACAAGCATAACTGTCTATTCGGCCACATAGAAAATAAGCTATCTTATAAGCTAGCAAATGAAGAGCTTAAGGGTCTGTTCGGATGGGCCATATCCTCCACTTCAACTGGATGGAATGGGTGATTTTGGGGTTTTCAGTCGGTGTCGGTTGGTCCTCGTGGCGGGCGTTGAAGTTGATGAAGCTGGTTGAGAATTTTGATGAAGTCCATCTCCTTCCTACATATTTCCTTAATGTTGGGGGGTAACATTATTGAAATTCATCAACTTCCTACTGGTTGAAGTTGGACAATTTCTCAAAATACCATTGAGATCTATACCTTTCTTCATTAGTTTTCTGTTGAATCCACCATTGAAGGCATGTGAGTTTGTTCTCCTTCTTATTTCTTTCTTCGTTCATAAACTTTTGATTTTGTGATCGTTTTCTGTTTGTTTTTGCATATTCTTTCAATTTAGAATTGGTTTACTGAATCTATTTGTTTGATTTTGATTTTGAATTTTTCCATGGAATCAATTACATATCGAGTCAAGATAGGATTACACTACAAGCAAATAAATTGTGCACTCCAAGTGTTTAATAAAATGCCAGAGTGAGATGAGGCTGAAATTGCACAAGAAAAATGACGATGAATGAAAGGATCTAGTTATAATCTTAGAAGATCTTTCGAGGCAAACAAAGATAGTCAAACACAAAGGCCCTCCTTCATGCATGTAAGTTATCATGTATTACTCCTTGTAGTGCAATTATAGTTCTATATACATCGTGACTAGAAATCAGTTATGAAGCATAATTTCTTGTTACTAAGCATGGAAGAATTATGTTGTTCTTATAGAGATATATCAAGTTCTTATGTTGCAATAATGGTTCGATTTCCTTAATACTATCTCTTTATAGGATATCCATCTTTCATGGCGAGGGTGGACTCACAAAAAAGAACTAAGTGTGAGCTATTAAATGAATTATCTGTTGTGGGTACCACAATTTTAGGATTCTTATTATGTTAGTTTTGTTTCATGCTACTCAAATTTTCAATTTTGGTTTCCTTTCAATGGAACTCTTTTGGATTATTTGTTGTAGCACTATACTATTTTGGATGGGTTTTAGTCTCATTTTCTTAGCTTAAGTTCACCATGTTGTGATCATAGTCTTTTCTACCTTTATTTATAATATTTACAGTCTAAATATGTGATTAACTAAGTATATACTACACTTATCAATTGACTTCAACTATAACGTTCTGCAGGCAAGTTAATTCAAGAACAATATTGTTGAACCCGGGATAAAGCAATCAACAGTAGCCTTCTTTTTGTATATATATATATATATATATGCGTGTTGTGCACGAGGGATAAGAAAAAGGGGTAAGTTGCAAAAACAGAGGGAAAGGAAGAAAAGAAAAGAAGATAAGAAGGAGAGGGGACAGAAAGAAAGAAGCAGGCGGGCGGGGGGCTCAGAAAAAAAGAAGGAAAAAGAAAGAGGCAGAGGAAAAGAAAGGCAGAGGGAGAGGGAGATGGAGATAGAGGTTTTTGGTTGCTTTACCACCGAGTGGCTCCTCCTTTTCTACAGTTTCCACCATCACTTACCTAGTTACCCAGGAAGTTGGTATAACCTAGCTCAAACGAAGCCCCAAATCAACCCGAACAGCAAAATAAGCCAACCAGAAATAAAATTACAGCCAAGAAACATAGAAAGTTTGGTACACACGTTTGGGCTCCCCCGCCATGAACGGAGAATCAGAGAGCAGACAAAAGCACTGGCTATCAAACAACCACAGAGAGAAGAGGAGATTCGAAGATTGTTGGTGGTGATTGTAGCAGTTCATTCTCTGCTCTCGGAAGGCGTGAAAGATAAAGTTAAAGGAGAAAGAGAAGCCTCGGCATGGCACGCGACCTCGCGTCGCCTCTTCAAGCCGCAGCGCAGCTCGCCTCGGCATGGCACGCGTCCTCGCGTCGCCTCTTCAAGCCGCAGCGCAGCCCGCCTCGGCATGGCACGCGTCTTCGCTAGCCGCAGCGCAGCCCGCCTCGGCATGGCTCGCGTCACCTTCAAACCGTAGCTCACTTCGGGCCATGCACGCGTCCTTTCTTCGGCCTCGCCTCGGCATGGCACCCGTCCTCGCGTCGCCTCTTCCAGCCGCAGCCCGCCATTGGCTCGCGTCCTCACTTTGCCCGCCTCGGCATTACATGCGGGACTCCAAGCATAAACAAGTAATTAATTAAGTCGAAGTCATGGGTACGTATATGGCACGCGAGGTAATTTAGTCGAATAGAGCATTGAGCGTGAGTTTCACCCTCTTTCGGTAATGTGCAATTACATTCTTAAATCTCCTTTCGGGTTTAAAATAATCATTCTAATTCCCTAAGATATCATTTGACAATTATATCATTTATATAATTATTGACTTGAGCGTCGGAGAGCCTTTCCCGGGGAGCACCTGCTCCGGGTTTGGCTTTTGCAGGAACATGGACGTTATTATTTTACAACGAGAGAGAGAGAATAGAGGGACCACCAGAAGAAGAAACGACAAAGACTCGGGAATCCGGAGTGTTGCCGGTTTCCTTTCCGTTGGAACGAGGTTCCAACAAATCCGAGTTCCAACAAATATATCTCACTTTTCTGGCTTTGTGTGGCAGGATAATGAGGTAAGAATGGTCATGTATTCTCAATGGTCCTTAAGAGTTATAATGTGAAAGAGTCTCTACCACTGTATCGGACTGTGAGTTACATGAAGTACAAAATAGTGTATCTTGTAATTTATGAGATGCGTGCTTATTTTGCAGGAGAGGGAAAAAATGAAAGTGAAGGGGAAGTTAGACAAATCTGTAAAAGAGAAATTGTTGGAAATCTGTGATGTTCTTGACATGCCAATTGCCAAGACTACTACAAAAAAGGTTAATTGTCAATTTCATGTTGCTTATGTAGTGCAACTGCTGGTTTAAATTACCCCCTCCCACTTATCTGTTTGTTTGTTTCCATCTATTATCATTTTGATCCTCACATGAAGACATTGTTACAAAGCTTCTCGACTTTTTGATGCACCCTCATATTACAACTACTGTGCTGCTTACTGAAAAAGAACATGTACTTTCTGTAGTTTTTTACAGGAAACTTATCGGTTATGTAAGTTCTTATATAAAAAAATATATGTTACTTATCGTTTGTGTGCTTCAGTCGAGCAAGGGAAATAAGCCTAGCAGAGAAGGTAGTGCATCAAGATCTCCGGGTACTTCTTTTAAACGCCCGGTCAAGGTAAATCCAATTTTTTAGGTTGCAACAATTTGTTCCAGTGGATTAAAATTTCTTAGTACACAACTTTTTTTCCTAACAATATTACGATTTTTCTACCAATCTAATGCTAACAAAGCCGCTA
Source organism: Oxyria digyna (assembly GCA_029168935.1). NCBI lineage: Eukaryota > Viridiplantae > Streptophyta > Magnoliopsida > Caryophyllales > Polygonaceae > Oxyria > Oxyria digyna. The sequence goes on along the minus strand of JAPVLV010000010.1, from coordinate 19,376,292 downwards.
ATAAAGTAATGGATCTAAAAAAGAACTCGATAAGAACACATCTGATATTCAACCAAAAAAAAGAACACATCTGTATAGAAGGTGAGTCCGAAGAAGAGAATGGGGTTGAGGAAAAAGAGAATGGTATCTCAGAAAAATCAGATGATGAGAAGTCCGAGCATTTTGTTAGTTAAGTTTAGTTAAGTTAGTTATAGGTAGTTATATGTAGGCTATGTTCGGCAAAAATTAGTTTATGTAGTAGTAGATGAAGTTGAAGCTGATTTGATATCTCAAGCTGATTTGGTAGCTGAACTTACTAGCTGAAGATGATTTAGCAGCTGAATTTGATTAATAAAGAAATATGTGTTTGGAATTTTATGAAAGTGTACGATAAAATTACTGAAATGAGTATGAAATAATAATAAAATATATATAATTATCAATGTGTGTTGGTGTTTACCAAATTTAGGGTAAGTAACCCTTTTCGGACTTTGAGTTGTATTTTCTAGCTCTAAATTGTTTTAGTGTGTTAAAAAACCTTTTGTTGCATTATGACATTTTTTTAAATCATATTTGATTATAATTTTTATTGTCTCTATTATTAATGTTGTCATCTGGACCACATGAATGGTCAACCAGACGACATGAACTGTCATCCCACCACAATAATATTTTAGTTAATGACAGTACTTTGCGTTGATGACAACTTTGAGTTGATGACACTTCAACCGTTGATAAAATTTGGGAGGATGACAATGTGCGTTAAAAAAAGGGGTTTTTGCAGGAAACCACCCGCTATTTGTCGGAATTTGCAGGTAACCACCCGCTATTAACGTATTTATACTAAACCACCCAAATTGTATCATTTTCTTACAATTCACCACCCGTAAACAGTTTCCGTTAGATATTCCGTTAAAACATGCGAAATTACACTTTTACCCCTCTATTTTTACAGAAAATAAAAACTTTGAAAGTTATGGGATAATTTTTGTAATTTTCTAAAAATGGATTGAAACCCTAGTTCCAAATGTTCTTCCCCAAATCTCAATCTCCTCCTTCTCTACTCCATCCCCATCGAAAATCGTCTGCATTCCTTGATTCTACTCAAAACACGACCTCAAAATAGATTGAAAGCATTATCTCCCTAGTTTGTTCTTCCCCCAAATGGTTACCTAAGAGGTTCACCCTAGTGTATAGTAGTCTTCTTCTTCTTCTTCTTCCTAACCAAATCCCAAGCTTCCTTCTCCATTTCACTTTTTTCTCCAATTCAATCAAATCTAACAATGAAAGAGTTTCGTTATCCAGGCACCAAATCCACCAACAACAAGATCAAGCAATTCTTCTCTGACTTGGGTTTTGTCTCTTCCTTCTTCTTTCCTCTTCTCCTCAAGCTTCTCCCTTTCTTCTCAGGCCTCATGGAGAATCGGCCGCCTGAATTTGAACCTTTAGATGAAGATTTTCAAGCGTGCAAAACTGCTTTCTCTCAAGTTGATGAAGAAAGTTGTGAGATGAACCAAAACCAGAGAGTTGCCATCAATGGCGAAAATCACAGCAAACAAATCAATATACAGAAGACTCAATCTGTAAGTCAGAGTAGAGTTCTTCTGGACATCAATCATGAAAATCCGCACGCTTCTCGACATGAATCCGAAAAGCATACAATTAGTCACAGTCTGTTGGATCTAGGGTCAATGAGGAGTGGAGGAGGACGTTAGCGTGCAAGCTTTTCCAGGAGAGGAACAACTCATCAACCATCGGTGGTGGCGGAGAGGAGGGAATGGATAAGCTATGGGAAGTGTACGAGAAAACAGAGGAGGAAACCAGAGGGAAACAGAGAGGAGTTCCAAATGGGAAGGAAGAAGAGAGCAAGAGAAATAAAAGCAGAATTGTGGATTATCTTGAGGAGGTTGACGAGGAAGAAGGGGAAGAAGAAAATCTTTGCTGCTTGAAGGCACTTAAATTAGGGAGATAATTGCTTTCGATCCATTTTTAGGAAATTACAAAAATTGTCCCATAACTTTCAAAGTTTTTATTTTCTGTAAAAATGGAGGGGTAAAAGTGTAATTTCGCATGTTTTAACGGAATATCTAACGGAAACTGTTTACTGGTGGTGAATTGTAAGAAAATGATACAATTTGGGTGGTTTAGTATAAATACGTTAATAGCGGGTGGTTACCTGCAAATTCCGACAAATAGCGGGTGGTTTCCTGCAAAAACCCCTTAAAAAAATTTCATCATAATTTATTAAAGTTTTTGTAATCATGACTGTTAATAATGTAGTCTACAAAAATAAAATGTCATCCTCACTACTATATTAAATAAATAAAAACTGATCCAGTGACAAAAAAACTGTCATCCGAGAAAAAAATGAGAAAAAACTGTCATTGGATTACAAAAAATTGTCATCTGACTGTCATCGAGCAAAATCCGCCCTCTTTCGATCATCGACGTCATCCTTCTTCTTCCTCTCCTCCTTCGCCACCGCAAAAAGCCACCATCCATTCGATAAGTAAAACAAAGGATAGAAATCTGTGAAGAAGAATTACCAGGCACGGGAAGGGATGGTCAATCAGTTGAGCAGTATTCCATCGCCTCTCCGCAAGCAACGAGAAACGATATCCCTAACTCTCTGGAAGCCTTCACCGACTATGGCGGAGAATTAATTGTTGCTCACCGGACTCTAGTTGAATCCAGTTTTTTTAGGTCAAATGAATTCAGTTTAGAAAACACTGTTATTGTCTAATAAGAGTGAATGGGCCCCTTAAAGTCTGGTGTTTAGCCCAATTCAAGCCCAACGTCTAATTGAGCCCAATTCTATACCTAAACATTAAAAAATGTGACCACCTCCTAGATATACATTTCTGAGAAGCATCAATTTCTAGGTCGGATACATGAAGCCGTTGGTCTCCAAGTGCTGACAATTGACGTCGCCGTCGGATTCAAACGACGACTCACACGACTTCATTCCAATGAGGATGGCCATGAGAGTGTTGTAAGCGATCGACAATGGTCATGTGGTTCACTTATTTTACTCATTTGCTGCTACATAACCCTTTGTCATCCATATTTAGTCTCTTTCTAGAAAGGGTAAAAGTGGAAGAAAAAGTGTTGAGATTATTTAAGCTAGTTGAATTTTTCCATAGTGTTAAGATTATGTAAGCTAGTTGAATTTTTCCATAGTGTTCGTCACCAACATTTCAGAATTCGGGATTTATTTTGTCAAATTTATGCTAGTTTGTCGAACGATGTTTTCATTAAAAGGGAAATATCAGCTAGCTGAAAAACAGCAAAATAAGCTAGTTTATGCTCTAAATTGTGGTGCCGAACAGTGCCGTAATTATGCTCAAACTATACTCAAAACATCTTGTGTCCTTTTTGGTAATTTTACCCTTCAAATACTCAAACTTCAACTCCGATATTTTTGACCGAGCCGAACACGCCATTTAACAAGTTTGACAACTTTCAACGGCGTCCAACACCAACTTCAATCAATTCTCTTTCAGCATGTTTACAAATGCTACTTCAGCTTTAACTACCTTCAGATTTTATCAACTTCAGTTGGGTTTTTTTTTCGCAGATCCGAACGTACCCTAAATGCTTATAACAACCACGATGAGAAGCTAGATTAAGAGATCGGTCTAATACGTACAGCTAGGGAGAACATGCAAAAAACATACTCCCTCCGTCCCATAATATAATTTTTCTTTCACTTTTCACATTTGCCGAGACACGTTTTGTATCGTTAATATCTCTAACTATATGTTAATAAAAAATTCTAAAATTTTGATATGTTAAAGTACTCATCAAGACGAATCAAACAATACCCCATATAACTATGTTTGTTCTTACATATTAAAAGTTATACGACAAAATGTATTAAAAGGTGAATAGTGTCAAAAATGAAACATGAATTATATACCGGGACGGAGGGAGTACGTGAATGGATCGGAGGGGGTAAAAAGGTAAAAAAATTCAAGTGCATGATTGACTAATTTAGCTAGAATTAGGTAGGTTCTTCATTGATAAGACAGTACTTCTCAAATCAAACATCACTCAAACTGGCAATGCATGAGAGTAAATGGATTAATGCATGAACCCTTCACAAACTACTCCGTATAATGCATGAACCGTACTGATTTACTTCCTTTCTTAACAAGTTCTCATATGAAGGCATAGAAGATCCATGAGCATCGATTGTTGTTTGAAATCTAGCTAGGCGGCCTAGGCGCATGTAGCTTTTATTAAATCCAAAACGATAATGTTAATTTCTCCGTTAAAAATCGATGACAAAGCACTTTGATTCTAATAAATTCATTGATCAAGTCACATTGGCAAAACATATATATTAGATGATATTTTTTAGGACCGGATTTTGTAATGTAAAGAACCGGGCCTAGGTTACTCAGGGGCGTTTAACCCCGCACCCGGAAAATTATAACTGACACCCGTTTTGGGCGCACCCACACTGCGTCCAAAAAACCAAGACAAACCATCGGCGCACCCATACTGCACCCATGCCGGTTCAAATAAATTAAATTAAATAATAATGAACCCGAGAAAAACCGATTCGGGTTTTTTAAACCAGTTCGGCGCATCTAAAATGCGTCCATAGGATAAAGGAATTTATTCTTGCACAGGACCGGTAAACCGGGTTCGTTGGGCGCAAGGTCATTGCGCAGAAATAGGATCTAAGGTCGTCGACGCAGTCGGTATGCGCCCATGTATTGGCTGGGCTTTTCGACGCATGACCGGTAATGCAGATTATTGTCTGGTTTTTGAAGCGGTATGCGGTAAATGTGATATCGTGCAGCGCGCCGCTCGTCATCTTGAGCATCGGGCAATGGGTTTGGGCTACCAGGGAAATAACTGAAATACGTCCATATCCAACACTGCAGATTAAAGACAGTTTAAAAGTTAACTGGACATATTAGAATTTTGTACAAGAACAATTAAAGTAATAAACTATCAATCGATTCTATACCTGAAGAAAAGCAGTGCAACCAGCTATCTGTGCCACTCCACTACGAGACGCCTCGCCTAAGTTTCTATACAGATATGCTAATACACCGGTGCCCCAAGCAGTGTTCACAGCATGTTTCATATCTTGAAAAAAGAGGCAACAATCGTGTGTTGAGCTCGTTCGTAGACTTGTCCACGAAAACAGAAGTAGACATAGCGGAACACAAAAAACCAGCAGCTATGCTCGCGGGTTCATCGCCTCTCTGAATCATACTCATCAAATACTCCCAGAATGTTTTACTCGGGACTTTACCATGAATGAGTTTTTCCACCAAAGGGCCAAAATCATATTCAGGATCATAATTCTGAATATGCTCTTCATCAATACGAAACAATCGTCTGAAGAGTTCCTCACAGTACGTCAGATCCTGTGCATTCGCGCCCAACCAGTCTGTCGTCACTGAATGTCCCTCGATAGGAAGCCCCAAGATCTCTAAAACATCATGGAGCGTGATTGTGATCTCGCCCCAAGGAAAATGAAAACTCGAGGTTTCTGGATGCCAGCGTTCAACAAACGCTTGAATAAGAGAGTTGTTGATACCGTCGAACTGAAGTTGCATCAAGCGAGGCAAACTGGCCCGTCGAGCAATATCATACCACTGAGGGAATGGGACCACTGTCTCTGCTGGAATTTGACGACGAATGTCCCTAATTTCAGTAGACCGTGTATGACATCTCAAATGCCGAACAATCTCAGTCGGAGGTTGTCCAGTGGGATTTGTATGCCAAATGCGGTGTGCAATGTGAGACTTATAACTCTTCAGCAAGGAAGGTGGTTCATCAACTCCCTCTGATGGCTTCTCCTCAGCTAGCGGATCTGTGACCTGCTCGGCGTGGACCTCCTCCATACCAACATCTTCCTGATGATTACTCTGCTCTCCAGGATCCTCAGTGAAAATGACGGGATCATCGATTGGAATGACAAGATCCTCAGTAGGAATGACCGGATCCTCGGTGGGAATGACAGGATCCTCAATGTTAATGACTGTCTCCTCAGTGGGTATGACCGTCTCCTCAGTGTTAATGACTGGATCCTCAGTGGGTATGATCGTCTCCTTGGTGGGAATGACTGGATCCTCAATGGGTATGATTGTCTCCTCAGTGGGAATAACCGGATTCTCAGTGGCACTTGAAATGACATGATCAACAGCATCCATTGCATGAACTAGAATTTGCACACGACGTTTCTTGCGGATTCTTGGAGTTTTTTTTCTTACGGTTAGAAGCAGTGACACAACGATTTCTGATGTTTCTTCCATTGCGCATAGCCCGTCTGATATTTGCAGCTAAATCCTGTTTAATTTCAATTTCAAAATAAGAACTCAGATTAAGCACTCATCTAATTCCTGCATATTTTTTACAGGTTTAAGATCCTAGTGTTTAAGAAATCAGCATGTTATTCATGAACATATGATATTCATTAACAAATCAGCATAAAATGAATGATCAAGTGCAAAAGACAGATAGACACAAAACCTAATTTGGTGCTTATTTCAGCATAAGCACCAAATTCCAGCATTGCACAAATTTACACCTCATTCAAACAATTCCTGCACACACACCATTCAAGCACCAAATTCATTCATTCATTTACACCAAAAAATTCATTCATTACAACCACAACCAGTTCAGCAGTTACAATTTCATAAACTCGTTTCCTAACCAGTTACAATTTCATAAAGCACCATTCAAGCACCATTCAAAGCTACCAGTCACAAGCACCATTCAAGCACCAAATAGTTCAGCATCTCTGCACATACACCATTACAGCCCTTTCTCCACACATTTGACAAAAAAATCAAATCTGGCCTAAAACTTACCTCGGCTCGTGGAAGCCGATTGCGTTTCCGACGAGGTGCATCCGACTCCGTCACAACAACAGCTCGATCTGGATGGGCCTCCTCCGATGCCGTAGTCGTCGGCCTCACGAGCGCAGCTTCGTCCGGTTCTGCCTGCGTCGTATCCATAGCCGAAGAAGAGGAGAACGAATTGAGCCCTAATCTACGTCGGGGAGGAATGAAGACGAAGCTGCGAGCCCTAATTTGAAGACGAAGTTGACTGCAAAATGGTTCTTGAATGAAGACGAAGCTGAGAAGAGAAACGGAGAATGGGAAGACGACGTTGCGAGCCCTAATTTGAATCAACTCTCGGTGTATCTGCAGCGCGTCCACGTTTAAATCGGAAAACCGGCGAAATTATATACATAACCTGGTTTACAAAATAATGATATTATTAAACCTGTTAAACCATGGGCGCATTGCAGATGCGTCGACGTTTAAATCGGTTTAATTTTTAAACATTTTAAATACATAAATCGGGTTTAAGAAAACCGGTTTACTTTCGACGCATCCGGGATGCGCCCAAAGTCAAAATCGGGTTTTTAAAAAAAAAACTTGGACGCATCGTAACTACGCCCAAAGCGGGTGCCAGTTATAAATTTGTGGGTGCAGGGTTTTTCTCCGTTCTGTAGTAGTGCTTTTATTGGAAATGGAAAAGAAGAATGTTTGTAAGCAATGACAATGGTGCAAAGGCGAGTGTTTTTTATGTATAGTATGAAGACGATGAGAGTTCCTTGTATAGGAGCTCTTTAGGTTACAATTCGGTGCTACAAGATAAGATTTTCACTTGTTATCTTTGGACGAGATAAGATTTCCTTCCTTAACAGAAAACAATACATCTCCAAACGGTGATAGCGTGCGCGTCAAGACATAGGCGCCTTCGAGCAAGACACATGGCTTTATCATCCTTCCACGACCAAGGTATGGCTTCTCATGAAATGAGGCCCATCAACATGTTCAACTCATTTTGAAGAAATATCAAATCTCAAAGGAGCATGTTTCAGAACTGCTTCTCAACATACAAAATCGCTATTAAGCCTTTCAGATCTTTTCTTAGCAAAACGCACATAGATACATGAAGTTGTTGAACAAGATTGTTGAGAATCAACTAGATGTTCCTTATCAGAAGAATGGGCGAACCAAAGCCTTGTACATAACTAATAGATTATTCTTTCTATTGACGATTATGATATACCTAACTAATGTTAAAAATTTATTCATTAATTGATCAGGTTACGAATTGATCGAGTTAGGTAAATTTTGGTTTTCGGTCCAATCGGATTTAAATGTAAGATGATTAGGTAAGTTTTTCGGATTGGGTTTTTTTTTTTTTACAAGTCTAGGTACTTATAATAATGAATTAATAGAAAGTAAATCAAAAAGTAAAAAGAAGAAACATTCCACGTAAAGGTTAAAGGCATGTAAAATCACAACTATACCTTTACAAATTTACATGCAAACGGGTGATTTGTTGAGCTCTGTACATCCTCCACTTTTTCTTACCAAAATCCTCTGTTTGGGCGAAAAAACCTTAGGCTCGCTCTTTTTCAAAAGATGATTGTGAAAAGGAGTTCAAATGTAAACCATACAAAAGAGAAACAAACCTTTTTTTGAGATTGTACCCGTGAATAATCGAAAACTTGTGGTATGTTTGAATTTTAAGTTTATTTTTCTTGAAAGGAAATGTTTGAATTTTAAGTTAAATATATAGCATGTTCAGGTAAGGTGAATTTAAGCTAGCTTACCTTTTCAAAACTGTTGAATTCCTAGCTTATCAAAACATTAAGCTAGCTTAAATTTTAAAAAAGAAAAGGCAAAAACACATTTGCCGAACAGGCCGATACTATATAATGTTGTTCATATTTAGTTTTATTTATAAATATAATTAATGTATGGGTCCTCATCCGGTGGGAAGGGCCCTTAGAATGAGAAATGAGAATGAGTTTCCATCCAATGGATGGATATCAAATGTGCACATTTGACCGTTGACCATTGACCATTGACCATGACCGTTGACCATTGACCATGACCGTTGACCGTCGACAATGTGCACATTTTGTGTAGAAAATGTGCACATATTTTTTTGGCCCAAAAAAAATATTTGGCGGGACTGTTGACCGTTGACTGTCGACAATGTGCACATATTTTTTTAGCCCAAGAAAAAAATTTGACCGTTGACTGTCGGTCAATTTTTTTTTCTTCACCTGATTTGTGTGCATAAAGAAGAAATGTGCACATTTTTTTATCATGATGCGCACATTTTATTTGTAAAATGTGCACATTATAACTAATGTGTCTATTTTGTGCAGAAAATGTGCACATATAACTTTGTCTTAAAAACGAATGTCTGTCATGAAAAAAATTGGCGGAACGAATGTCTGTTTGAGAAAAATTTGCACATCTTATTAAATTGTGCCTATTTTGTGCAGAAAATGTGCACATGTAATTTTGGCCCAAAAACGAAAGCTTTTCATGGAAAAAAAGCTCTGAAAAACAAGTTCAAAAATTGTGTTGGGAAAGATGTGCACATCTTATAAAACTAATGTGCCTATTTTTTGTAGAAAATATGCGCATGTAATTTTGTCATGAAAACGAAAGTTTTTCATTAAAAAAGAGCTCGTCAAAACAAGGTCAAAAGTTGTGTTTGGAGAAAATGTGCACAACTTATACAGCTAAATGTGCACATGTAATTTTGGCCCACAAACGAATTTCGTTTCTCATTGAAAAAGGTTTGATAAACACATGTTCATATTTTGTGTTTGAAAAAATGTGCACAACTTATACAACTATTGTGCAGAAAAATGTGCACATATAATTATGGGACAGAAATGAAAATTAGCTGGAAAAAAAGAGCTCGTAATAAAACAAGTTCAAAATTGTGCTTGAAAAAACAATGCACATCTTATACTATTTATGTGCACATTTTGTGTAGAAAATGTGCACATATTTTTTTTGGCCCAGAAACAAATGTTTGCAGGGAAAAAACAAAATTTGTCGGGAAAAAAATTTTGGCGAGAAAATTTTTTGACGGGAAATTTTTTGGACTGGTCAAAGTTTGACTGTTGACTTTTTGAGAGATAATCTACACCCTTAGTTTGATTTTGATCTAAAGCCTAATATTAATTCTCATTTCCCACCTTAAATTTCATTCTCACTTGATCATTTTCCTTAATGTATTGCTTTGTTTTGTGAAATTCAGAGTGACTTTTAAATTAACTTAATTTAAAATATCATTATTTTATTGTGATGGTTTTATAAATTTCAAAGTTAGAATAACAGTTCTTTTAATTAGTGTGTTTAAATAAGTCCTTAGAACATAAATTAGAAAGATCGTTAAATTTTGAAAATTGTTTATGCGACTTATATATAGACTTTGGATAATGACATTTTATTGTACTGAATAGTTAATTAACTTTTTAGTACGGAGTAGTGTTCAAGTTCATTCCAAGTAACTAAGCTCCAACTTGTAATCATAAGTACTTGGCAAAATTAGTTGCTTTTGAGGTATCTATCATCAACTTTAACTAAGCTCCAATACCTCGTTGATTTAAGTTCGAAAGTATTTAAAAAAGCATCATAAAAAATTGAAATATTTTAGGGTCACTTACAGTAATAAAGATTGAATGGCTTGAAACTCTCCTTTTATTTTTATGTTTATTATACGCACTCTGATATTTAGAGGGTTGAGTAATGTTATTGTGAAAAAAAAAGAATTGAAGACCCACAAAAAATAAGTGATGAAATAAAGTGACATAGGCAAATAGGCAATGGTAGTTCCGAAAGCAAAAGAAGAATAGCATACGTTAGCATCATTAAGTGCATGCCTAGACAAATATCATAATCTTGATCAACCATCACAGATTCACAGTCATGAATACCCTTAGCAAGGTAGTACTAGTTAACAAGTAAGAAGATATGAGAAATGAATCCACATACACTCAACAGTTGATATATCGTCAACACATTTGTTGTTCTCCTCCTTCTTTTCAAACACCAAACAAGGACTAATAATCTAATATACAATACCGATCACAAACTCAAGAACATAACAGAAGAGAAGAGAAGAGCAGAGTCCATTGTGATGTTGGGTTGAATCTCAAGTGTGAATAAGAAGAGAATGCGATGATTCCTCTCGGATGAACTTTACCTGTTTAGCGATGAAAGCTTCTATGGTGCGCCTGAACTCATCACTGCTCATCACTTCCTCTGAGTCCGAATCCTCCACTTCAACGCTTGAATCCGTCTCCGCACTATCCTCCTCGCAAATCTCTCTCACAATCTTGTCAGATTCAGAAGCCCTACTAGGTTCTTCATCCACCGTCTTCACTTCCTCCACGATTTCCTTGTCCATCTTCTTCTCCGGTGAAGCTGCGGGTACATTGGAGCTCAATTCCTCGCTCTCGGCCTCCGTCTCTTTCTCGTCAGTCTTTGTTCGACCGGATTTGGCGAAAAGCGCAACAACAATGGCGTTTCCGAGGAAGAAAACGAAGAGAGGGCTAGTCACAGCGGTGGACAGACGGCGGAAGTAGTCTCCGGAAACCTTAAAGGCGAGCGGCGCGCGAGTTGAGAGCCAGGTGAGGAGAGCAATGGCGGCGAAGAGCTCAATGAAGCGGAAGAGCCTCGCGAGTGAACGGAGGCGGTTGAACCTCTTCAACTCTGGGGTGTTGTCCAATTTGAAGCTGTCCAAGTCGAAATCATCCATGGAGGAAGAGCGCCGGGGATTTGAATTTCAAATTGTGTTTTCTAGAAGATTCAATTTGTTGGTGTCGTCAAAGATTGCATTACTGCAAATATTCACTCACTCTCTTCTCTGGGTGAAGAACAACACGCAAAATGAAATGGGTGGAGTGGACATACGAATCTTATTCTATTTTATAAACGGAAAGGGATTTATTATCAGAGAACTGGGTTTCAGTAAGAAAAGAAATGTTTTTTCCCTTTTTAACTTCTCTACGTAATATAGTGATATATAGATGTCACTTTTTTTCTACTTTGAAAAATATGAAAGCATCTGCTTTTATCAGTTTTAGAGGGGAAAATTATTGGTGGAGTAGAAGAGGAAAAATTGTTTACAAAGTTATAACTTTTTTTAATAAATGAATATGGAAAATGTGCATCATATGTGTGCATTTAAACTGTAATACAATATATTCTGTGAAGAGTATTCATGAATATCAGTCTGTTGTATCTTCATTCTACATTAAGTGCAGAACTTATATGTTTGTACATGTGCATGAATTTAGATTATTGGTGATTGAATATCAAAGTGAATGAGTTGAACATGTGCGTGCATATAAAATATATTTTATATATCTTACATATACGTGTGAAAAATTATTCACTATGTCACAAACATTGTTACGCGTGAACACACGTTATAATGTATGAACACATTTTCGTCAATTGACACACTATGTGATATATGAACCCACACTATGACAGCCAAATACTCTGACGTATGAACACAGACGTTATGACTGATGAACACATACATTATAACCCATGAACATAAAAGTGTCATGAGTCTTAACCTAATAACTTATATTCACCGGATCTTTTCCCTCATTTAATATCGTGAGAAATTTAGGTCTTGCTTTTTTGTAATATTATATACTAGGATTTTAGTCTTGTATATAATTTGGTTAGATTAAAGTGTGTTTGTAATATGTGTTCCGTAAATAATCGTATGTCTGATCTGACCAATATAATGCTAACATCTTTATATTATTAATAATAGCTTGAATTAGTTGCTAGTGGAAATAAAATGTAACAAAGTAGGGTGCTCAAGTGAATATCCCGAAAAACTTTCAATATGTAGTTCATACATTTGAATTAAAATTAACATAGTCTATACATTTGAATTCGTTCTACCTACAGTCCCAATAGCACTATGCTTCTCTTTTAGGTCCACTGAGTAAGTTATAGTCTCCCTGAATGTTCTCACACAAACAATATTAGTTCAATTCTTCAATATGAAGGACATACCTTTGCCAACTTTGCACCATTATGAGATGATCTCCTTCATTTTCCTTATCTTCATCGTGTACAACAATTACAATCTGAGTAGAGAAAAAAAAAAGTCTTACCAATCTTACGTATATAATAGTGTATGTTTTCTACAATAGAAATATAGTAAAAAAATAAAGAAGATCGCATCTTTCTACTTTAAAAATTTGAGTTTTCCTTGTTGAATATCTTCAATTACATATTTTTTGGTGAAAGATATATCAAATTTAAGTTGGAATAGGATAGCTACACATGGTAGAGAGCAACTTGCACAAAATTTGTTTAAATTTAATATCAAGTATCTTTATAAAATGTTCTTAGTAAATAATATTATGTCATATTTTCCCAATGTAATCCTAATATCTTTATTTTACTAATAGAGTCTTAAAGGGGTTGTGTGGCTCAATTGTACCGACGGCGACTGATATCATCATCCATAATGAGTAGAGAGATAATGCGTGTTTGGGCTAATAGGAGTAGAAAAAGAAGGTTGGAGAAGATTAGTTTTTTTTTTATTTTAGATATAAAATAATTCACATAAAACCAACCAATCATATTATAAAAGTATTGAATAGAAGGTGTTACTCTTTATGTCTTTCATATTTTCTTTTAGTTGATCTAGAAATTCGATACCATTAGGAAGTTTGTATATTATAATTGTTGACCTTGAAATAGTGTTTTTTCAATTTGTCAGAGAACTAATTATGTAATCTGTTGATACATCTCGTGTAATCATATCACCAGTCTTAGCGTATTAATTAAGAATACGAAACCTCAAAAAGATAGCAGTTGAACTTAATTAATTTAAAATATCCAGATGAAGAAAAAAAACGTAACATTCGATGCTTTTAATTGCTCTTCCTTTTTAACTATTTTTATATAAGTGATGGTATGTTTAAGAATATTAACATGCAATTCTTTAACTAAGTCTTTGGAATATGATTGGAAAAATTGTTAACGCACTTAGATAAGGTTACAGTGGATGTGTGGATGTGTGGATGAGTTCTGATTGATATTTTTCAATATTGCATATAAATACATTAGGTCAATTAACCGTTTAAGAGAAACTAAATTGAAAAAGAATTGTCAAATAAGTTTGAGGGTAAAAGATGACCAAAATATACAAAATGAATAATCAGAAGAATGACTATTCCATTTAATTTACAATAACATATAAAAAAATCGGTGTTAAAATTTTATGATCAATTACATAATGCAAGCAAGAAATAGTACAATTCATCATTCACAATTGGCAAAACCTAAAATGAACAATTCTTTTCTATGTCTTAGTTCTTTTAGAGCCTTTTTATAGATCAACTACTTTGACAATTTTGGCCTATCATAGTATATAAAAAACGTATGAACAAATTATGTTTATATCATAACTTATAAATCTCCATACAAAATCTATAAAAAAAAACCAAAGTGTTGAACCTTAAACTGTCTTTGTAGACAAATTCCAAAGGTTTATACCTTGTCACTATCATAGCCATTACTATTTGTGTAAGAACATTCAAGCCACAAAATCCATCCATCTGCCAACACTACTAAAGCCCATAAAATTCCATTGGCTAGATATATTCCCCAACAACATTTCAGTGTTGAAATGTATTCAACAGATACATCACCATTTATAATACCTCACACAAAAACTGAAATCTAAAGCATTACTATCAAATCCGAATTTTACATATAAGAACCCAAAGCTGCAGAAAACTGGTCAAACAACTTAAGATCTCAAGCCATATCAAAACAAAGAACTGACCTCATTTTTTACCAAGAGCTATATCTTCCTCAACATGCCGATCAACGACTATGTGCCTATTGCCAGACACTTTTGCCTCAGCTATAGATCCAAAAGTTCACATAGACATTAAAACGCTTATTTGTCACAAATAAGATAGAGATCACCTTGTTTTGGGAGTTAGGTTGATCTAGGTTAACAACTTAAGCTCATAAATTACCATCCCCAACACTATCACCGTAGTTGGTGCAACTGTAAGAAGTCCAAGGTGTCAGGTGTCTTCTACACAAACTTAATACAAACTGTATCACAAATTAATTACGACAGTAGAAAACATGAAACCAAATGCAAAAACTGAAAGTACTACTGATTTCGGAAGAAGAAATGAACATGCAAAACTAAGTTTCATCATCTTCTTGCTTGTATCATAGTAGTAGAACTTTGAAGTCATAAAATATGCCAACTGAAAAATGGTTCCACCTTATACTCTTTGGTTTCTGACGCTATGAAATATTTATTGTTAAGTTTCCCAACATAAGAATTAAACCTCATGATTTTATATCTAATTTGCATTCCAGGTTTGCACAAAAGATACACTACTCTTGTAAACAACAACATTCAGTAGATGATTTGCATAAATGAACTTATAAAGTTAACAGAGTTCGGGATCATGTAATATATAATACTTCAGTTAATATGGTCTTTCTCTTCTATTTATTCGTAATACATTTAGGAAATTGAGAAACTAAAATAGACTCATAACATATAAAACCACACAGTAAAAGAAAATGAAATTGTCAACAATCAGCATAGAATGAATGTTCAATGAATTAAGGCATAGAGTTTATCTATAAATATGTTAAATTCAAACATGTTCTTTGTGGTCTAAACTGTAAACAAATGACATTTACACCTTTTCAGGTTGATAATTTGTTAGTCAATCACGTCAACACAGAGATTGAAAGAGATTGAAAGAGATGAGGCATGACCTTCAAGGTCTTGATTTTTCCATCCTCTAATGCGAAATCGGGATATCTGAATGTACACACAACTTCAAAAAATCAATATGATTCCACTGCATATATGTATATATAGTAATTGGTCCAGACCTTATGACTATCATATAAATTATAAGAGAGTTAATGCCGCTAGAAATTTTGAAAGAAAAAGAGCATGTATTTTTGCAGGAAAGGACAGTTACTCACCCATGATTTATCAGTAGTTAGAGGCATAACAGTGGGAGATTGAGGCTCGCGAAGTGCAATGAATCCCAACACCCTAACAAAGCAATCCCGGTTTACAAAAATAAGTAATAGAAGTATGACGAACGTGCTCTGAGGGGCAGAGGATAAAACATACAGTGAGATCGGGAAAAAGATAATCCGTGCTCAAGTATTTGGAATCCAGCGCTGCAACTTCCCACTTGTGGCAAACAAAGACTTTGATTTTGCAATTCGATCTGAGACTCTAAATTTTTGCGACCTTAAAAATAGAAACTTTTCAGTTTAGCACAAAGCCAATCCTGAATGAATGTTATCGGAAGGTAAGCTACCATTAGAGAAGCTCCCAGATATGTCACTGCAAATGGTTGTTTAAAAAGCATGTCTTGACCAAAGTTATCATGTCAAACATTATGAAATGATGCTACACGGAACGACAACAAAAACCAAACAAAACTCTCAAATCTTACAGGAAAAAATGTACACGACCTAATTGTTATGTCGAACCCTAAAGTCCATATAGCGCAAAACCATCACAATTCACAAAGGTTGTTTGGAGGTACTATGCAAAGTTGTAAAATCTCTAGAAAAAGAGAAACTGTTTCGGGGCAAAACTATGTAGTTGTTAAATTTTATTCGAAGCAAGGGCATAAAGATTGTACCCAATCTCTACAAAGGATGTAACGGTTATTACACTCTCCAATCTAGTATGACTTTAAACATACTAATGAACAATCAAATGATGATTTGAATAGATAACAAAAATTATGGTATATGCTAGCCTTCTCGCTATACAAAGAATTAAATCGCTCAACAGTTCAAGATAGCCAAATAATGCCCTAGCCTATTTTAAAACAGTCTTAACATATGAAATAGGAAAACCAACAATCTAAATGTTATGCAATAGTATATTACCTTGGATAACAAAGAAGAGATCAAGATGCCATTGCTTGTACCAAATCAAGTGTGTTCTTGGATACTTAGGCCTTGATAGTATCACTTCATGAATAAAGTTACAGCTTTAGAAGGTAGTATATAGCCATGTGCTTAGACTAAAACAACAAAATAACTAAGAAAGATCGACTATTGACAAAAATTTATACTCAAATTAACCCATTCAATATGAAGCAACATGGTTCATAATCATTGATTTTAAATTCTTGAACAAACACATCAAGAAGCCAAGAACTTCATCATTCATTATACTAAAGAGTACATACACTTCATACATACAGTTGGTAATCATTGATTTGAAATTCTAAAACAAAGAAAGCAAGAAGCATATCAATCATAGTACAACGGTGTAAAGATACTTCAAATATAATACTGAAGTCAACACTTTCAGCTAAATCAACGATTTCCACAGTTCTCAACACTTACAAATAGTTCAACAGATCACAATTCAAACAAAGCAAAACTGGAAGTGCGGAATCATATTTCACATCATTTATAAGCCACCAAAAGACCAAAGTTCAACCTAGAATATGGCGCCAGAAATAAACCAGTATTGCGCATGGAAAATTGACTAAGAACGTATAATGAGATCGAACAGAGAAAACTTATTTAACTTACAATTCCAGAAAAGAGAATACAACCACTCGCTCTGACTGCTCAAATTTTTCATTCTCATCCTCGATGGCTGGAATTTCTGATTTGCGAAAGAAGCTGTTTATTCGGTGAACCTTTGACGAAGACAGTCAAGCGCGAGAGGGGGGACTGAGCTTGGAAGGGAAATTCAAATATGGCTCCATCTAAGAGAAAGAATCACGCAAGAAGTCATTGGTCGAAAGGTGCATTTTTAGGGTGACTCTGAGGTGTTCGAGTTTCACAGACTTTCCCTCTTCCCTCCACATTGAAGAAAGAGTTGCGCAGAAGCTGAGATGAGAAGTAGAGCTTCTTACGTTAGCTTGTTAAATATAAAGAGAATGTTGACAACTAACGTGTCAAACCTGTTCGATATCTAAATTTTATTACCTTCACAAAACATCCGGCACCAGTTCATTATAATAAATGATGTGTAATAACATAAGGAGAATAAACTAATTACCTCAATGGTGTCTTGAACCAAGTTGTTTATTCAAAATTTGTATGTGAGTGAATTTAGGCTTTGATTGAATCATACATAAATCCTTTGTACATGCTTTTAGTATGTTACATCAATGGTTAATACTACATGCTTGTCCCTGAAATTTCAAGATCAGATGCAGAATTCCCAAATAAAATAGCTGATAATTTCAATCTTATGAATCATACCAATTAAAAGAGTCAGTTTGTTCATGTGGAAAACCTGCAGATTCATATTAAGTTCACGGTTGTTACCTTAGCTTGCCTCTACATCTATCATGTCGTCAAATTTGGTTTCATATTCATCATTTTTATACCTACATTTTCAACAGGGGGCCAAGATTCTTCGTAACCTAAATGGATTATATTAAATTTTTGACGATGATGATGATAGGCCACAATAGATCGAGGGGCTAGGATTCTTCGTAACCTAAATGGATATTGTTGTTGTTGTTGTTGTTGATGATAGGGCACAATAGATCAATCATGTTATATTTGACAAATTGATATCATCATAACAAAAAATGATCACCCGTTGGACAAAAAAATTAGAATCTCATCCATATAGCCTAAAACAAACAGACATACCTCAACGACGTTTGTAGCAGTAGTGTTGGGTGAAGCGTAGAAATCCAAATCCAACGTGAAAACTGAAAAAGAGAAAGATGGCTACCTCGAAGAAACCAATCGTCATCACAAACAGCAAACTGATTAACCAAGGGCACTGCCAAAACAGTAGGTGGGATATTGCGTTAGAAGCCTAGAAGGTTGTTAAATCCACAACCCTAAAACTAAAAATTGAACTCACCCCTTCAACAACTCTCTCACATTATTTCTTCATGTTGTTCACCATTGAAACTGTATGGCATGTGACGGTAGGTGACAACGCCGAGGTGAATGATCGGTTGGCTTGAATGGGTTGATGTCGGGGTTTGCGTCCGCGTTTTAGAGCATCAGCCACGCGCAGGTTACCGATGGAGGTCCAAACGTCGGTGGAAGGCTTGAGCATAGCAGATCGGCGGACTCCTCCGGAGCCAGAGACGGTGGTTTTGGCAGCCTGCTTGAGTCTGGATGATCGTTTTGTTTCGTTTTGCTTTGTGTTGAAGATTGTGAAACGAAGATCAGAAACATCGCCATTAGGTTATTTAAAGGCCAGTCGTGGGGCACCTGGAGCGGCGGAAGTGAAAGGTCTGAACGTTCCATTATAACAGTAGCCGGTAAAGAATGGAAGATGAGGAGTTGATTTGAGCGAGCAAGGATGGAGTAGAAGAACCCTAATCGACTTACTCGTATCAGTAGCAGATATGAGAAGACAAAAACAATAAAGAGGCCCATTAATATGGACTAATCCATGAGGCCCAATAACATGGACTATTGTCGTTAAATAGTCTGGCCATTCCAGCCAATGATCAAATCTGGTGTGATTAGATGGTGTTTAATGATCGTGGTTTGGATTGATTTTGAGGAATTGAATTTTGGGATAGCATTTATTGACTGTAATTTATTATCTATTATTTAACTTTATATTAGATTAAGATATTTATTTATTTATAGTATAATTATGATATATATTATAAAATATCAGACTGATATCTATATCAAACTGATATCTATTATATAACATTAAATATAAATATCAAAATTATATAAAAATATGTTTTAATATATCTTTTAATTTGAGTATATATAAAATAACATTGATGTATAATACGTATATAGATATCCAATGTCTCATATACTAAATACTGACACAAATTGTATCCATAATACGTAATTTAAAGATCATTCAGACACAATCACTATTTGTAATTTTATATTATTAAATATCATAAACTTTACCTTAGTTCAGAATTTCTGCAAATATTAATTAGTTTTGGGGCCATACTGAAAGTCAATTTAGTATGGTCTGGTAACAGTGGTAAGTACGTACGACGTAGTTTGGAGTTATTTAGGGGTTTAACGTGAGAGTAAAACGGTGTCGTAATACAGTATACCATAAAACAGTGTAGCAGTAGGCGCATGCATGACTCTTGATTATTGACTAGGCCCTTTCCCTATTCGTAGAATCGTCACCCTTCTCTTGACACGTCCCCTGTGATACATTTTTCCTTTTTATTGTTTGTAAAAACGCAATGTTTCTTTGATCAAATCAGAGAAGGTAAATAAATGGATCTTAACTTACCAGTTTGCACAAATAATTGGATCTTATTGAGTTTCTTGAACCAATCATAACTCAAATTAGAAAGGATTTAGTATGAGAGATGATGAATGTACGGAGTAGAAAGTATGGGCCCTTAATGATCGCTGTATTAAAACGTGGCAACAACATAATTTATCATAATTTTATACTCCGTACCGTAGTAGTAGTCCATAAATTTGCATATGAATTAAAGTGTGTTGTTGTGATGCTATAAGTAAGTTATTTTGGATAGTGCAAGTAAGAGAGTTAGGAATTGGCAGACATACATACTCCGTACAGTAAGTATATGAGAGGAAGAGAAGAGAGAGCCATATTATCGACACTACAGTGGACAAAACCCATGACTGCCCCTTGCGGACCCCACAGATTCAAAAGTGGACACGTGGCGCAATCAGACGCTAGTACGTACGTATACCCAATTCTAATTCTAGTGAAGAATCAGTCTTATCCAATACCCATTCTCAATCACTACTCTCACTCTCCTACTAACATCCATATTTGCAATATCATTCAATTATTCAACATCCACAAATGCCTTCTCCGAGTAAACCAATATTCAACGCCTACCTACTTCCTCCATGAATGCATTATCATTCTGCAACCCTAACATTGGACTACGTTATTTACTAATGCTCTACTCAAATAATCATCACTATATGAGTGAGTGTCGATTTTTATGTACTCAAGCACCCTATCTTCGTCATTTGATATCTCCTTCATTCTAAAAAACACCCCATCTTCTTCTCTTCGTTCTCCTCCTCCCACAATGACTTATCAATTTGATATCTCCATCGGGTTTCGATATCTCATATCTGAAAAAAAAATATACGAAACACAGATATCAGATATCAATCTCATACTCATACCTGATATCCGATACTCATAACCATATCTCATATATCATATACTATTATATGGATACCAAACGGGCCCTGATACACATGATATCATAGTGTGTAAGTATGGTATTTTAGGGTGAGGTTACTGAGTTTTAGGAGCGTCTTGGAGCTTATTCATGCATGCATTTGGAGTGAAGACGACGTATGGAGCTTTATGTTGATATTAGAGACTTATTACAGAAGAAGAAGAGAAGCCAGCAGAAGACCAACGAGAAGACAGAAGACGAAGACCACTACTGGCGGCGACCGCTGCCCAAAAGGCAGCGACCGTTGCCTCTGTCAGATCCGAAATTACAATCTTTATTTTCTATTGTTTTTGTTACTTTTCCTTATTTGTTTAAACTCGTTTTATGCTTTATTTTTAGGATATTATTTCTATATAATAAGGTTAGAGGAGAGCTTGTTCTTCTCTAACCCCGTTTACACTTTTCTTTTCATCAACAGACATTTGTTATGACGAACTAAGCCCTTTTGCTTAGTCAGACAATTGAGGCATTCGTTTTGATTAAGTTGTGAGATTTCTCGTTCCTTATCAATTGCTTGGAATTAATCTATTCTCTTGCTTGAATCTATCATGATTAATATTGATTGTTTCTAGCTTGATCATCTAGGTATCGTCTTTATTGATCTATTGCTAGAATTAAATTGTTACTGGTTGAGCATATCTAATTCGTTGTAGCAACTGCATCGTACTAGTATCTGGTTGTGCTAGTTTTATGTAAAGAGAATTGATTTACATCTAGGATAAAAGCTGGTTGTTTTATGATGATGTATCCTGATTATATTCATGATCTTAATGCTGCTATTAAACTGAATCTTGATGGTTTCATGGTTGTTTAATTAGTCAGAGCTATTAGTATCTGGTTGTGTTAATAGCTAATTCAGAAAAGGAATGGGAATTTCCATTGCATGAGATATTGAATGAGTTATCTAGGATCAACTTGTCATACAAAGTGTGGATATTTGTTTGGCTGAGCTATTTCCCAATTACTGATTTCATCATCTTTTACTTGTTACTATTTGCATGCTTGGTTACTTAAGACAAACAACCCCCCCCCCTTTGGTTACTTGATTGACACATATATTTCATACAGAACTAGAATCTGTCTCCCTGGGGACTCGACCCTTACTTGCCTAGGACTGCATATTAGGTTTGTTTGGATTACTTGCATAGGAGCAATTAGCACGAGCTGCTTTCCCTACGGAGACCGCCGCCCCAAAGCAGCCCCCGTCGCCATTTAGGAATCTCGACAGAAGGCTACGAAGCAGAGGCAACGACCGCTGCTTTGCCTACGGCGACCGCCGCCCCCAAAAGCAGCGATCGCCGCCAATTCAATTTGCCTACGACTTTGTGTCAATTAATTGCAGCGATCGCCACCCAACTTACGGCGATCGCCGCCTCTCAGGTATGGTTTCTAAACCCGAGCGGAAAAAAAAGAATATGTGAGATTATAAAAAAAAATTAGAAGAAAAAAATGGAAAAAATAGAGTGCAAGATCGGTTTATCTGTATCAGCCTTCTCTTCTCCCTCACACTCCCTTTACCAAACTCAAACACAAACCCATTCTCCCCTTTCTCTCCTACACAAACTCAAACCCTCAAAAACTCAACCCTACCCACTCCTTCCAACAGTCGTCGGCCTTTTCCCCTCCCTCTCAAAACCCGTCGGCGACCACCTTTCGTCATCGCCCGGACCACAACACAAGGCAGCGATCGCCGCTTTTCCAGCAGCGACCGTCGCCGTCTCCACCACAGTTCACGCTTCGTCGGATTTTGTGCTCTCTCCCTCGGCTTCGTTCAGTTTTCGACATCCCCGGAGTCTATTCTAATCTCCACCATCTTCAATTTCGGTTTGGTAAGCCCCCCTCTTCACCTAGAACTTGAAATTCGAATTCTAGGGTTTGGGCTATTTGGTTGATGATTTGTGGAGGATATTGCTATTTGGTTATTGTTGAGGATTGATTGGAGTTGATAATAGTGATTGTTGAAGCTTTGGTTTGCTTTGGAGGATTATTTTTGGATTTGAGCTTCTTGAGAATTTTGGTTGTTGTTGTTGTTGCTCTTGGTTGTTGTTGTTGTTGATTGAATGATGAAGCGTACCGCTAGCTCCCGCTAGCTCCCGCCAACAGTCAACTCCTGAGCAAAAGGAGAGGAAGAAAAGGCTAGAAAAACAGGAATATATCTGTGTCCACTTTGTTCTTAGACCATCAATGCTTAGGTGCACTTCGCCTCTATGATTGCACGGAGAAACTGTTTCAGCATGGTGGTTTGGGACGGTTTTTCCATCTTAAGGCACCAACATTCAAGAGTTGGACGATTGAGTTCGTGAGCACCCTTGAGAATGTGAAAGACGAGAAAAGAGTTGCTTTTGTGCTTGCAGTCAATGATTACACAATGAGTTACGAAGAACTCAGCTATGCGCTTGGAATTTCCAAGCTACTTTCTAAGAAATCAACATGGGCCAATACTTGTGAGTACTTGGATTTTTGGTATGGTTCTACAGGTGATTCAAGTTATGACGCAAAAGGTGGAGAGTATAATTACAAATGGTCACATCCTTGTCGCCGCCTAGCTCACAAGGTATAGGATGGCTTTCTTAGGCCAATCAGAGCTGAATAAGTTGCCGTATCTAGACCTGGCAGCAGTTTGGAGCATGACACCAGAATGCTCATTGGTGAAGGATTGGTTATCCTTATTTTTGGGGTGTTGTACGAAATATCAGGGTGCCAAGAAAGGCAAGAATGTGATCGGTGGAATGGTATCTTTGATTGCCTTATCCCTTGACATCCCATTTCCGGTTGAAAAATCTCAGGTTTCTCTGAGCTTTGTTTATGACTGGGTCAAGATGAGGCATGTGGGTGTCTTGTCACACATGAAAGGCAAGCATTATTGGACTTATGGTTCAAGAGGAAGTCACAAGATCAAGCTTCCTCTTCAAGTAGAGATGCCTTTTGGACCCAAGTATGTGGACTTTGATATACGCAGGTATCGGTTAGGCGCTTCTGAAAGCTCTTCTGTTGGACCCTCACGTGCACCTGCTGAGCAAGATGAGGAAGACATTGAGATGGGTGATCCCGTCCCTCCTATGAGTTATGAGGACATGCAGCATCAGATGTTTCAGATGATGCAGAGGATGGATACGAGGCAATAGGCAATGGAGGTTGATTTTAGGGAATTCAGGCAGCAGAAACAGTTTTTCAGTGATGAGCAGAGCTTCATGAGAGGTCAGCTTACTCAGCTAGTTGACAATCAACTTGATTTCCGTACCATTCAGCAGCGACAGACCGAGAACATACAGATCTTAGAAGATCAAATGCGGTCCTGGGACATTTTCATGACCCAACATTATCCACCATCTCAGTATCGGTACTCTCTTTACTTCCCCTTATCGTTCAGTCTTTAATTCATTGAGGACAATGTTAGCTTTAAGTGTGGGGGAGTAGATATTGTATTTGTTATTGTTATTTTGATATTATATTTCTGAAAATAAAAAATAAAAAAAAAGAAAGAAGAAAAAGCCACAAAAATATGAAAAAAGGCAGAAAAATCCTGGGATAGCAAGATCTATGCAACAAGCAGGTAACCTGGACCAGCACTAGGTTGGGGTCAAAAGAGGTTTCGAGTGATGTGAGTTTGTGAGCCCTGGAACAATTAATGAGTGGTTAGGATGAAAACCCGAGAGGGCGCCTAAGCAAAATGAGTGGTAAAAAAGAGAAATTTTTAGGATTCATTCTTATTTGGCGAGAGGACATAAGTTGGAGGTGATATAAGGAGGAATTTGGGTAGGACATTTTGGAGCTATAAGGCGTTAGTTTTGGTCATGATTTCTTTGATCACATTTGTTAGTGTTGTTGGAGGATGAGACTATTTGGTGTTGAGTGAGTTGGAGTTTTGTTGGTTGTTAGCTAGGATGTTGGTGATTTCACTTGTTTAGAGTTATGAGCTTACATGTTTAGGTGCTACATTCTTAGTATTGAGTTCTCTTGTGTACTTGGGTGTCTATGAGCTATATTGATGATGAGTAGTAGTTTTCTATCTACTCGGGACGAGTAGAGATTCAAGTGTGGGGGAGTTTGATACACACGATATCATAGTGTGTAAGTATGGTGTTTTAGGGTGAGATTACTGAGTTTTAGGAGCGTCTTGGAGCTTATTCATGCATTTGGAGTGAAGACGACATATGGAGCTTTATGTTGATATTAGAGACTTATTACAGAAGAAGAAGAGAAGCCAGCAGAAGACCGACGAGAAGACAGAAGACGAAGACCACTACTGGCGGCGATCGCCGCCCATCCACGTGAAGAAGTTGAAGTTATCTACTGGCGGCGACCGCTGCCAGTAGATTACTGAGTTATGAGCTTACATGTTTATACATTCTCACTGAAGTTATCGTATTGTGTATATCGTTTGATTAATCACATATGTATGAGTACTTCATAACATTACTATAGTATTTGTATTAATATTGAGTAATCAAACAATAACGACATTAAGAAGATGTGAAATGTCGTTGTTTAGGATGATTTGAGTATTTAATAACATTTGATGAAAGTTTAATATAAATTTCATTTGAGTAACGAAGTGATATCGCAAATATATGAGTATAACTATACGACTTATATACTTGAGATTAACTCGTTACTAGGTGAAAGTGTTCGTTTAGATATTTCGAAGTGTTAAGTTTGTTAATTTCTTATAAAAACGAAAGCGTCATATTGGTAATGCTCAAATACTACTTTTACATTTTAAGTTTTTTTTTGCGTTTTAAAGTCCTATTAAGCCGTTTTATGTCGTTTTTAATAATAAGCCTCATTAAATTTTCATTAGGCCTTATTAGGCCCGTTGACGTTTTTGATGATTATTTTCCGATCCCGACAAATGAAAACGATAATGAGCCTCATCAGGCCTTATAAGCAGAATGAAGCAAGAACAAAACTTACTTTTTCACATTCCATCAAGCCATATCCCAATTTCCTTTGTGTAGTCCATCTCCTAACAGATTTGTAGTCATATCCACTCCTCCCTCCCATAAGCTGCATAGGTGAAAAAGTTAGTATAATACAGAGATGATGACAAAGAGGTGTACAAGAATGTATAAATTACAGAAGTATTCACCAACACCTACTTACAAGTAAAATGAAATTTACCTTAGAAGTACTGTACCAACCCCATTTGAGGAAGCTCAACCAAAATTGGCTTGTCAAACTTGATTCCAGGGATGCCTATGGTCTTTGTCATTTCTTCGAACATACGGTGTGGATCAAAATGTTGTTTAAAAGCATATGTTTATACTTCTCTAGTAATAGTAGAAAACAAAACACGAGTCACATACCTCATTTTGGCCTCTATATACTGTTAATGACAGTAGTTGAAAAGCTTTTCCATGGCTGGAATATATTATATACTATAATTTTAGATCATCAAAGTGATCATGTAAGTGAAATGAACTTGAGGAGCTAAATCTGGAAACTCAAATCTCTCTACTGTAAAACTGATGACTCAGACTGTATCTTGGAGTCCATCCCCTAAAATCATGTGATGCAAGTGCTCAAATTCTCTTCATAATTTCTGTTCAGCAGTATATCTTATACGAATTGTCTTTTGACCAGAGAAAATTCTATCCTGGAGAAGAATACATATAGAGAGGAAACACTTAAGATTATCAACAGTAGAAGTATCTTTACTACTTTCTTCATCTGTGCTAATTATCAAGAAGCTATAACTATAACCATTTGCATAAGCTTTAGATCTTGAGCCAAAACATTAAAAGAAAAGAGAAGCATCATTCAAGTAATGCTAAACGCACAGATAGATACAAGTTCATGTAGGAAATTTAGATGCTTAAAGCGGAATTTCAGGAAACACTTTCCTAACATCTAATAAGGATCTCATGCATATATTGATATCGATCATGTACATAAGAAGAATCAAATACTTTTTGATGCGTGTTTGTAGATGCTGAAACACAGAGATGAAAGCCTCAAATGTGACTTCTCTACTTGGTCCACACTGTAGGACCTGTATTTCGCAGAATAACAATCTGTAAAGAATTAAAACAAAGAACAGAATTAAGAAAGAATTTTACCGAATCGCTCTTGACGAAACTGTTGCGTAGAGTCGAGATTAGATCTCTTTCCTTAATTCTGTAACGCCCCGTATATGTGACGGTTACCGGCGTTGAGAATCCCAGGATACAACTACGATCACTTCTGGTTTGCATAATCAAAAGACAGAAGCCAACGAACCAATATCTGTGCAGTACTCTCGAGGAAGGAGAAGAAGAGAAGAGGGAGATTGATTGATTTCAGATGCAGAGAATGAGAACCCGACTTCTCTTTAAAAAGAGTTTGAGTTTGTTGCAGAGGAGGAGATTTCGGATCTGACGACACCAACGAGGTGAGAGTCAGTTGTGGAGTACGTGGAGGAAAACACTTAGTTGGGTGTCCCCAACGAGGCAGTCCAAAACCTAATCTGGAAGCCCAAAACTTTCAGATCCAGCCCACTTCAAAAAGAGAAGCTATGTTGTTGTTGCTTGGGCCTACGGCCCATTCCACAAGACCACAAGACCACGAGCCACGAGCCACGAGCCACGGACCACGGACCACGGACCGGACGGACCGCGCGAGGGCCCCCCGTGTCCTCTCTCCATACCTCTCCCAAGGGCTTACCAAGGGTATGGGGTATATAAACCCTTCATATTCTCACCCCAATTTTCGATGTGGGACAAAACTCATATCAAAATTCAGCTCCAAAATTGTTCTTTGTACTTAGACAAACAACCAACTTTGAGCCTTCATTTATCATTCAAACGGAACCCGATTTTGACGTGTGAGTACACTGCGGCGTAGTGCTCGCGGAGACGAAGTCAACGCTCCCATAATCCGGCACAACCGGTGACCGCAGCCCACCGGAAAAGTGCCCGGAAGTCAGTCACAAATCAGTTCCAACAATCCCCCACATGAATAGAAATGATTCTATTACACGTGCTTAGACAAGACAAACAGAAATTTTGAGAGTACGGGCGAAGAATCACTGCATCTGAGCTGGTGGCGTTTTTCAGCCTTGAACCACCCATTGTGAGTAGCTATCGGATTTACTCGACCAGGTAGTGAACATGATGTCTTGAACCACCCGGACTTTGACGTAAACCTAGAGAATAACTATCACACAGTTTCATCTTCTCACAGAACTAGGTTCTTGATTGTGTTCATTTTGGCCGTGAACATCCCTGGTTATTCATGAGTGAACTTGGAGAAAGCAGCCTCTCTTCTTTCTCCTAGAAACGGCCCCATTTCACACTCATAAGGTGATTGACCTTAAGTGGTATTACTTATACCCTACTTTGTTCTTTCAAAGTTTATGGAATCATTAAAAGAAAATGCTTAACCTCTACTTTGCCATCGCACTTTTATCATCCTAGGAACTGGGGAAGAAGATATAATATCTCCAAGTGCGCGTCTAGATTCGACTTGAATTTGTTTTCCCCTTGAACCTATTTCTTGGGATCTCCAGATGACTTTACAACTTGCTCTCTTGACAATCCCTTAGTGAACAGATCTGATAGGTTGTCAGCTGACTTGATATAATCTATTGAGATTACACCAGTTGAGAGAAATTGTCTTATGGTTTTATGTCGTCGTCTTATGTGGAGAGACTTACCATTATATATTGTGTTCAGTGCCCCAGAGATAGCCGATTGACTATAACAGTGTACACCTAAAGCTGGCACTGGTTTTTCCCACAAAGGAATATCCTCCATAAAGTTTCGAAGCCATTCTGCTTCTTCAGCTGCTTTGTCTAAAGCAATGAACTCAGATTCCATTGTGGATCTGGCCAATAACGTTTGTTTTGAGGATTTCCATGATACAGCTACACCACCCAGCGTGAATACATACCCACTGGTGGATTTTGAGTTCTTTGAATCTGATATCCAATTAGCATCGCTATAGCCTTCCAGAGTGGCTGGATATCTTCCATAGTGCAACCCGTAACTCCGAGTATGTCGCAAGTAGTTCCATACTCGAGTTATTGCTTTCCAGTGATTGTGTCCTGGATTGCTTGTATATCTACTCAGTACGTTGACATCATGTGCTAAGTCTGGTCTTGTACAGTTTGTCAAGTACATAAGACTTCCTATCACGCGAGCATACTCTAACTGTGATATGCCATTACCCGAGTTTTTCTTCAGTTTGAGATGCGGGTCCACTGGACTTTTTGCAATCCCATTTGAATGGTTCTTGAATCGCTCAAGTACCGCCTCAGCGTAATGTTGTTGAGACAAGACTATTCCTTTCGAATGTCGAAAGATTTTGATCCCTAAGATCACATCCGCTAGTCCCAAGTCTTTCATGTCAAACTCTCCGTTAAGCATGTTCTTGGTTTGTTTGATCATGTCATTGTTGCTACCTATGATGAGTATGTCATCCACATATAGGCACAACAGAATGTATCCTTTTGGAATTTCCTTGACATAGATACACTTGTCACATTCATTTATTTTGAAACCATTTGACATCATTACTTGGTCAAATTTTTCGTGCCACTACTTAGGAGCTTGCTTTAGTCCATATAAGGATTTCACAAGTCTACACACTTTGTGTTCCTGTCCAGGGACAACATAACCCTCGGGTTGTTTCATATAAATTTCCTCTTCTAGCTCTCCATTCAGAAAAGCTGTTTTTACATCCATTTGATGTATTTCTAGATTGCGTGTAGCTGCAATGGCTATTAGCATTCTTATTGAAGTTATTCTCGTTACTGGAGAATAGGTGTCAAAGAAATCCAAGCCTTCTTTTTGCCTAAATCCTTGCACCACAAGCCTAGCCTTGTACTTATCGATTGAGCCATCGGTTTTTAATTTTCTTTTGAAAATCCATTTGCTCCCAAGAGCTTTCGAACCGGATGGCAACTCAGCTAACTCCCATGTATGATTTTGCATAATGGAGTCGATTTCACTTTTAACCGCTTCCTTCCAAGCAGGTGCATCTGGTGTTGACATGGCTTCTTTGAATGTTCTAGGTTCATTTTCCAAAAGATAAGCCATTTCAAAATCAGGACCGAATGATTTTTCCTTTCTAGCTCTTTTGCTACGTCTAGGTTCATCATTGTCCTCTTCTGTTGGTTGAACAGAAGTGCTTGCTTCGCCTTCTTCACGAGTCCGTTTCGGATTTTCTTTATCCTTACACGGGAACGTGTTTTCGAAGAAGGATGCATTTCTTGATTCCATTATTGTATTTGCATGTATATCTGGTATATCAGACTTGTATACCAAGAAACGATACGCACTACTATTGTGTGCATACCCGATGAAGATACAATCAATGGTTTTCGGTCCTATTGAGACCTTCTTAGGGGGTGGCACCGCCACTTTTGCCAGGCACCCCCACACTTTGAGGTATTTGTGTGAAGGTACATTACCTTTCCACAACTCATAAGGCGTCTTTCCAGTCACCTTATGCGGTATTTTGTTGAGAATGTAGTTGGAGGTTAGCAGCGCTTCCCCCCACATGTTCTGGGGTAACCCAGATTCTTGCAACATTGCATTCACCATTTCTTTGAGAGTTCGGTTCTTTCGTTCCGCAACCCCGTTAGATTCAGGTGAGTAAGGCGCAGTAGTTTGATGAACGATTCCATGTTCTCTACAGAATGCATTAAATGGTTCACTATACTCGCCTCCTCTATCACTTCAGATCATTTTAATCTTTTTACTAAGTTGGTTCTCAACTTCCAACTTGTATTCTTTAAACTTTTCCAAAGTTTCATCTTTGCTATGTAACAGATATACATAACAATATCGTGTGCAATCGTCTATGAAGGTTACAAAGTACTTCTTACTGCCTCTAGTTTGCACGAACTTTAAATCACATAAATCAGTGTGAATTAGTCCTAGAGGTTCGGTTGTTCTCTTTACATGGGGTGATGGCGTTTTTGTGAGTTTCGCTTGTACGCATACTTCACATTTGTCTTTACTTGTTTTGCATTTTGGAATCATGTTCATGCTTATTAGTCTACTTATAGATTTATAATTAACATGTCTCAATCTTTCATGCCAAATATTAAAAGACTCAACGACATAAGCAATAGGATTATTCTCATTCACTGAAACATCAGTTACAACCTTTTTGGGAAGAACTGTCATTACATTCATTTTGATCAGCCCATCCTTCACATAACCCTTCCCCCACATAAATCTCATTCTTAGAAAGAACGAACTTATCAGACACCAACTTGACACAGAACCCATTCTTGTTGAGAAGAGTCCCCGAGATCAGATTCTTTCGAATGTCTGGCACATGAAGCACATTGTTGAGAGTCAGCTCCTTCTCAGAAGTCATCTTGAGCACGATCTTCCCAATACCTTCAACCTTTGATGTCGCAGAGTTTCCCATGAAGAGCTTCTCCTCTGTTCGGCTTTTCTGATAAGTGGTAAATAGTCCCTTATCCGAGCAGATGTGTCTAGTGGCACCTGTATCGTATTACCACTCCTTTGGGTTGCTCCCAACCAAGTTCACTTCAGTCACCGCACACAGGTCGTCTGCTGTCAGCGAGTTTTCAGCTAAATTGGCTTGAGACTTCTTCCCTTTGTCTCTTTTGTTGTCGGGCTTGCTGCGACACTCTTCTGCCTTGTGACCAACCTTATCACACTTGTGGCATTTTCCACTGAACTTCTTTGCTCCTTGCTTCTTGAAGTTTGTGGTGTTTTGAGGTTGAAACTTCTTGTTCTTCCCCTTGTCTCGATGCTCAGCCAGGTTTGCCTTGTTAGAAAGCCCAACTTGATTGGCCCTCTTATTGTTTTCCTCGACCCGAAGCCTCACGATCAAGTCTTCAATCCTCATTGCCTTTTGTTTCAGCAACAAGTAGACCTTGAATTGCTCCCAGGATGGAGGAAGCTTCTCAATGATGGCACCTACCTGGAAAGCCTCACAGATGGTCATTCCTTCCGAGATCACTTCATGGACGATCAGTTGTAGTTCTTCAACCTGTTCCACGACTGACTTTGAATCTACCATCTTGTAGTTCAGAAACTTTGCTACTGCCGCTTTCTTTGAGCCAGCATCCTGCGTCTTGTACTTCTTTGTCAAAGTATCCCACAATTCCTTAGCGGTATTATGGTTACAGTAGACCTTGTACAGCGAGTCAATCATGCGATGAGTAAGATACCCTCTGCATGCATAGTCCTCTTTCGCCCAAACAGATAGGGCGTCAGTGTCATGTGGGGAGAACCTAGGTTTCCCCTCCTTTAAGAACCTGTCCAGACCCAGCATGCTCAGGAAGAACTCCATCTTCTGAGACCATATTTTGAACCCTTTCCCGTCAAATTTTTCGGGTAGGATCCCAGCATGGATTGTGTTCGGCATAGTTGTCACATAAGGCCTGTGGGGAACATACAGATGAGGCAACTGAACATCAGACAGATCCATGGGATGACTTGTTTGACCCGGATGACTCGTTTGACCAGGATAGCTCATTTGACCCGGATGACTCATTTGACCCGGATGACTTATTTGACCCGGATAGCTCATTTGACCCGGATGACTCATTTGACCCGGATAACTCATTTGACCCGGATGAAGAGCTTGAGCCAGATGACTCGTTTCAGCCGGATGACTCGGTTGAGCCGGATGAAGAGGCACTGGTGGCAGATCCAGTTGGACGACCGGGGGGTTTCCTTGATCGGACTCTTCTTAGCCGGACTCTCATGACCCGGACTGTTCTGAACTTGAACTCTATCAAGTATCTGAGCCTGATCGAGAGGCATAGTCCCAAACTGAATTCGGGGCGACCCAGTGACCTTTCCAGCGTCAGCAGCAGTTTTATCATCTCCGTTAGTCATTGTATCTGTTCAATAAGACAAACAAATATTAGTATGACTTAGAAGTAACTCTGCAAAACAGATTTCAAAAATCTGAAAAAACACAGTTTTCTGCAAAACTGTAAACGCAGAAACCAGAAATCTGCGAACTATAAATGCAGAAACCAACAATCTGCGAACTGTAAATGCAGAAACCAGCAATCTGCGAACTGTAAAAATTACAGAACCAGAATCTGCGAATCTGTTAAACTCAGAACCAGTAATTCACGAATCTGTAAACACAGAATATGTAAACCAGTAAAAATTCCAGAAAATCACGAATCTGTAAAACAGAACTGATTTTTCTGCGAACTGTAAAAAATTCCAGAAATCACGAATCTGTAAAACAGAACTGAATTTCTGCGAACTGTAAAAAATTCCAAAAATCACAAATCTGTAAAACAGAACTGAATTCCTGCGAACTGTAAAAAATTCCAGAAATTCTGAATCTGTAAAACAGATCTGGAAACTGCGAACTGTAAAACACATATTCTGCAAACTGTAAATACAGAATCAGAAATCTGTGAACTGTAAACACAGTTTTTTGGTTCTGTAATACAACAGCAACCTCAGAATTGTAAAGATTAATTTTTGTTTTTACTCGAATCTGAACACAGATCCGAAACTGTACGCAGTACAGACAATTTTCTTCCGGATTTAACTTTCTGTTCCTTTAAAACTCAAACAGATTGTTAGCCACGAGCCACGGGCCACGGACCACGACCGGACGGACGGACGGACCGCGCGAGGGCCCCCCGTGTCCTCTCTCCATACCTCTCCCAAGGGCTTACCAAGGGTATGGGGTTTGGGGTATATAAAAGTTTCATATTCTCGCCTCAATTTTCGATGTGGGACAAAACCCATATCAAAATTCAGCTCCAAAATTGTTCTTTGTACTTAGACAAACAACCAACTTTGAACCTTCATTTCTCATTCAAACGGAACCCGATTTTGACGTGTGAGTACACTACGGCGTAGTGCTCGCGGAGATGAAGCCAACGCTCCCATAATCTGGCACAACCGGTGACCGCAGCCCACCGGAAAAGTGACTGGAAGTCAGTCACAAATCAGTTCCAACACACACGAGCAATAAACTGGATCTCCTTATGGTTTCTTCTGCTACACCGAAATTCACAAGGATGTGCGGGGTGTGGAGTATATGGTGTGTCTAGTGTGTTGGGTGCTCTCTATTGGAATAAGAGAGACCTATATATAGGCATTTAGTCCTTGGAGCCCAAGGAAAGAACTTGGAGGCCAAGGCAACTTGGGGCCCAAGCCAACTCCTTGGTGTGCAAGGAAGAGGACAAGTGTCTAAGGTGTGGACACTTGCTCCTTGGGCATGTGTGACACATGTTTACCTTGGTCAAAACTCCAAATAACTGATAACGGTTATCTGACATCCGGTGAACAATTCACCTCGTTTATTGTTCCACCTACCCCAAATCCTATAGGCTAACTGGGCCTTCGGATTCGCATGATCCAGTCCGTAAACTCTAAGTGTGTGACCTCATAGGACCCAGTTATTCTAGCCATGAGCTTAATCTTATTAATCTCATAAGTCGTATTGGCCACTAGCAATAGCGTGCGACTCCTAAAATATCTGGATTATAAATCTCCATTAATAGTCTTATTCCATATTAATAATTGCACCGTTGATTAAAGGACACAATTCCTTCAATCTCCCACTTGTCCTTAAACAAGCGTGCAATGTTAAAATTTCTTTGTCTCTTAGTGTCTCATTTGATGATATGGTGACTTTCATATCTATATCAAATGTGTTTCTTGAACTCTTGAGATCGAACTGTCAAAACATCTGAGCGTGGCCACGCGTTTTACAGCTCTCACTCTTCAAGTGGCCAAGACACCATTCTTTTCCAATGCATCATGGTATGGATGGAACAGGAGGACTTCTCCATTCTTGTATGACTACTGCTCCCACTCAACCTTTGGCAATCCCAATCACTGCCTTTATAACTCCCTGTTACGGTGAGCGTTTAACAGCGTCAAAGACATACCATCAGTCAAGTGAAACAATATCACACTCATGTCTGAGGAACGTACTCATTAATCATGGTTTTAATCCTAAAGGCTCTGCAATCTCTTTTGGAGAGTCTAGAGGACGGTCAGTCCGATATGCATCATCTATGCACATCTATGTAATTAACTAGACATCTCTATGTCTCCATAGCACATGAAACCTTGTGCTATCAGCCAATCTCACAATATGGTCTTTTAGATAAATCATTTATGTCCGAGTTAATGATTCAGACCATGGACAAAACAATAATTCTTAATTTCAGTTCACTTAATGGGGTTTCATTCACCATAACAATAATGGGGTTTCATTTGATAATTACATAATTATTTGGACATTTTATTTAATACCAAGCAATAATTAAATAATAATGAGTCATTCTCATATAGAAAACAAGCATAAAAGTGTCTAACTTCAATAAACAAGATTTATTATGAAAAACAGTTATATCTCAAATCCAT
Organism: Oxyria digyna; assembly: GCA_029168935.1. Classification (NCBI taxonomy): domain Eukaryota; kingdom Viridiplantae; phylum Streptophyta; class Magnoliopsida; order Caryophyllales; family Polygonaceae; genus Oxyria; species Oxyria digyna. Next base: position 19,340,976 of record JAPVLV010000010.1, on the reverse strand, counting down.
TCTCCAATGTGCTTGAGACCCTTGGCCCTAGTGTAACTATCATGCTTAGGCATGGGCATGGGCTTGGTCAAAGTATCTGCAATGTTATCATCTGTGTGCACTTTGCACATCCTTAGATCTCCTCTATCAACATAGTGTCGAATCAGGTGATATTTTCGTTGTTTATGTCTAGACTTAGAGCTTGAGCAATGGCACCATTGTTGTCACAATGAACGTCAATTGCCTTAGATATGCTAGGAACAACACCAAGCTCAGTTACAAATTGCCTAATCCAGACGGCCTCTTTCGCTGCTTCACTAGCAGCAATGTATTCGGCCTCCGTTGTAGAATCCACTATTGTCCCTTGCTTTGAGCTCTTCCAACTAACGGATCCTCCATTCAAAATGAAGACGTATCCAAATTGTGACTCAAAGTCATCTCTATCTGTCTGGAAACTCGCATCAGTATAGCCCTTGACGACTAACTCGTCATCACTTCCATATACCAAGAATTCGTCCTTAGTCCTTCTCAAGTACTTTAGGATGTTCTTGGCTGCACACCAATGTGCATCTCCTGGGTTTGATTGGTATCTGCTACACATACTCAGAGCATATGCAACGTCTGGGCGTGTACATATCATAGCATACATGATAGAACCTATGACTGAGGCATAGGGAATCTTGCTCATTCTCTCAATCTCATCAGATGTCTTAGGACACTGAGTCTTGCTGAGACGTAAGCCATGTTGCATAGGTAGGAATCCTTTCTTGGAATTTGCCATATTGAATCTGTCAAGGATCTTATCTATATAAGTTCCTTGACTAAGACCAATAAGTCTCTTAGATCTATCTCTATAGATCTTGATACCTAATATGTACTCTGCCTCTCCCAAGTCTTTCATTGAGAAACATTTCTTCAGGCATTCTTTAACTGTTTCCAGCATCGGAATGTCATTCCCAATGAGTAGTATGTCATCCAAATACAAGACTAGGAAAACTACTTTGCTCCCACTAAACTTCTTGTAAACACAAGGTTCTTCTTCGCATCTGATGAAGTCAAACTGTTTGACTGCTTCATCAAATCGAATGTTCCAACTCCTCGATGCTTGCTTTAGTCCATAAATAGACTTCTTAAGCTTGCATACCTTCCTAGGTTGCTCTGGATCCACAAAACCTTCTGGTTGTGTCATATACACATCCTCTTCTAAAAAACCATTTAGAAAAGCAGTTTTGACATCCATTTGCCAAATCTCATAATCATAATAAGCGACAATTGCTAGGAGTATCCTAATGGACCTAATCATTACGACCGGTGAGAACGTTTCTTCATAGTCAACACCATGAACCTGTTTAAATCCTTTGGCAACTAACATTGCCTTATAAACAGAAACGTGTCCATCCTTGTCTGTTTTGATCTTAAAGACCCACTTGCAACCGACAGGTGTTACCCCGTCAGGCAAATCTATCAAGTCCCAGACCTGATTCTCAGACATGGAGTCCATTTCGGATTTCATGGCTTTGAGCCATTTTTCGGAGTTGGGATCCGTCATTGCTTGCCTATAGGTTGCAGGCTCACTACTTTCTACAAGGAGTGTGTCAGGACTAACATTCAAGACGAAATCATCATATCATCTAGGCTGATGTCTTGGCCTACTTGATCTCCAAAGTGGTGCAACAACAGGAGGGATAATAGCAGGAGGGTTTTCCACAACATCTTGTGGTGCCTCTTGTACTTCATCCACTTGAGGAACTTGTTCTTGAATCTGGACGGTTTTCCCTTGAAGGGGTATGCCTCCAAAATCTAGATCCTCTGTGACATCTTCAATGTCATCTTGTTGTTGTGTTTGTTGCTCATCTTCAATTTCGTCAAGTTGAACATTTCTCCCACTTGGCTTCTTGGAAAAACAATCTTTTTCCAAAAAGACACTATCCCTAGCAACAAACACTTTGTTTTCTGTTGGATTGTAGAAATAATACCCCCTTGTTCCTTTGGGGTACCCTATAAAGAAGCATTTGTCTGATTTAGGTGCAAGCTTATCAGATAGTAAACGTTTTACAAAAGCCTCGCAACCCCAGACTTTTAGAAATGGCAAGCTAGGAACCTTTCCATGCCATATTCCATGTGGTGTCTTGTCAACTATTCTGGACGGAGTCCTGTTTAGGGTGAACGCAGCAGCTGTGAGGGCATAACCCCAAAAGGATGTAGGAAGATCAGCAAAACTCATCATTGAGTGAACCATGTCTAACAATGTTCGATTTCTCCTCTCAGACACATCATTCAACTGTGGTGTACCTGGTGGAGTCAATTGTGAAACGATTCCACAACTTCTCAAATGATGATCGAATTCTTGGCTCAGATATTCGCCACCACGATCTGATCGGGGTGCTTTTATCTTTTTACCAGTTTGTGTTTCAACTTCATTCTGAAATTCTTTGAACTTTTCAAAGGATTCAGATTTATGTTTCATTAAGTAGATATATCCGTACCTACTAAAATCATCAGTAAATGTAATGAAGTATCTATAGCCTCCCCTAGCTTCTGTGCTCATTGGTCCACACACATCAGTATGTATAAGAGCCAATAGTTCAGTAGCCCTCTCACTCGTTCCAGTGAAAGGTGACCTTGTCATCTTGCCCATCAAACAAGATTCACATGTCTCAAATGATTCAAAATCAATTGATTTTAGGATTCCAACTGCTTGGAGTTCCTTCATGCGTTTTATGCTGATGTGGCCCAGGCGACAATGCCATAGGTTTGCTTCACTTAAATCATTCGATTTTTTCCTTTTGGTATTAATATTATATACTTCAGATTTGAGGTTCAATATGTATAGTCCTGCACTATTCATAATAGCTTTTGCATAGAAAACGTCATTCTTAATGACAGAAATACAACCATTCTTAATGTTGAATTCAAAACCCTCATTATCCAAAGCAGAAGTCGAAATAAGGTTCTTAGTAATTGAAGGAACAAAATAACAATTATGAAGTTCCAATACTAAACCAGGAGGTAAAACTAGACTATAATCGCCGATGGCAAGTGCAGCAACTCTTGCTCCATTTCCAACGCGCAGGTCTACCTCTCCTTTCTCCAAGTGTCTACTATTTCTTAGTCCCTTCACATTAGAAATAATGTGAGAACCACATCCGGTATCTAATACCCAAGTAGAAACTTTGGAAGTTAAGACTTCAATAACATATATAACTGAGTTGGAGTTCACAACCCCGTTCTTTTTATCTTCCAGGTACTTAGGGCAGTTTCTTTTCCAGTGCCCTTTAGCCTTGCAGTAGAAGCATTCATGTTCAGCAGCCACCTTCACAACATTTGTGTTTCCCTTGGTATGAGCAACTTGATTGCCCTTCCCTTGGTAAGTCTGCTTACGCTTCCCCAAAGGCCCCTTTTTGAAACCTTTCCCTTTGACCATAAGAACTTCCTTCTTATTGTCATGTAAAATATTTTGCTCAGCTGTTTTGAGCATGCCATGTAGCTCATTCAGGGTCTTACCCATCCCTTGCATGTAATACATTTGTCTGAACTGGTTGTATCCATCATGTAGGGAATATAGTATGATGTCAGTTGCCATCTCTACATCATAAGGATTACCCAGACTGGCCATTCTGTCAAACAGACCTATCATGTCAAATACATGAGTGCCAACTAGTTTTCCTTTTTCAAGCTTGCTTTCTAGTATGCGCCTATGAGTGTCATACCTTTCAATCCCAGCCTGTTCCTGAAACAAAACTTTCAGGTTTGACATGATTGTATAAGCATCCTGCCGTTCAAACCTCTTTTGAAGTCTAGGTTCCATGGCAGCAAGCATAAGACATGTGACATTCACAGACTTACGTCTTATTGCCTCTTCTTCTGACTTTTCCTCAACAGTTGAGGTGTCAGTCAACTTAGGGATTGGTGTTTCAAGGACATCCTCTTGTCCCTCAGACCTGAGAATAATTCTCAAGTTTCTTTCCCAATCGAGAAAATTTGTCCCATTCAGTTTATTCTTCTCAAGAATCGAGCGGATAGTGAATTTCAAAGGTTCAGTAGACATAATAACTACAAGGAACGAAAATAACATGCAGATAAATTATGCTTGTCATGCAAGAGCTCAAATCATAACATTTTAAAATTGAAGCTAATGCACATTTTATTCAATTTTGATATGTCCCTTGTGAATAAAATGATTCCAAGATCCTATTTCAGATAAGACTCAAGAGTACTGAGGCACTTCCTCAAGCCTTATGTGATCAAGGTAAGTAACAATTACTAATTATAACTCCTTATAATTCTTGGTTGATGGTCACATCTCATGTCAGACCATCTCTATGCCTCAAGATCCAAAGCTGTGTCTTTTGGTCTCTTGTTGAATATAACCATATCAAGGTTTACATGCCCCTTATATAGACATGCCCGCACTATCCCAAAGTCAAAGAAGGACACCTCGCTAGGGAGAAAACTATCCAACTAATTCTAATGGCCTCATGGGTTATGACATGGAAAGGCAATATCTCAATTTTCCTTTTAAGAGACTTAAACATGCAATGATTGTCTATTTACAAGTGAACTAATTCAAATAAATAAAGAATCATGCAAGCTTAAAATAATGTGTAAAGCATTCATAAATGTCATAACAAGAATTTGTGATCCTAGTATAACTCATACTAGTCACCGCATGCAAATAATAATATCAAATATTAAAACATAAATGCAAAATAATATCAAATATTATAAATAAAATTCATGCAAAATAATCAAATTAAGATGCATGAAAATTTTAATTAGCAAAAGACTAATTAAATCTATCTCTTATTATTATATTATATTAATTGTATTATGGAATTAATATCTAATATTAATCGTTAAAATGCATATGTGAAAATCGTATTTTCCAAAATGAAATATCTAATATTTCATCTACTTTATGGCAAGTTTTATCTATAAAGTATTCTTACACTAGGAAACTTATCCAACAAGCCATCAAGACTCACCCGTCGACGGTCTAACCGTCAACCATTATCTTCACCACCGTGAACAAATTTCACCCAGCCGCGGTGTTTCTCCCACTCAAAAATTGTAGCTTTTACAAAGTTTGAAGTAGGATTGTGATTTTAATTTTCATAAAATTAACGTTTTTAATTTATAAGATTATAAAATAGTTTCATAAACTTAATAAATTTCACGCATCTAGACATGCAAATTCAAAATTTCATTAATCTAGAAAATAATGCAAATTAACCCATAAATACAATTTATCCATCTTGAATCAAAATGATGGTTAAACATGCATCAAAATTAAGATCAATATCAATTTATGCAAGAGGCTCTGATACCACTGTAGGAAATTTAGATGCTTAAAGCGGAATTTCAGGAAACACTTTCCTAACATCTAATAAGGATCTCATGCATATATTGATATCGATCATGTATATAAGAAGAATCAAATACCTTTTGATGCGTGTTCGTAGATGCCGAAAGACAGAGATGAAAGACTCAAATGTGACTTCTCTACTTGGTCCACACGAGCAATAAACTAGATCTCCTTATGGTTTCTTCTGCTAGACCGAAATTCACAAGGATGTGCGGGGTGTGGAGTATATGGTGTGTCTAGTGTGTTGGGTGCTCTCTATTGGAATAAGAAAGGCCTATATATAAGCATTTAGTCCTTGGAGCCCAAGGTAAAAACTTGGAGGTCAAAGCAACTTGGGGCCCAAGCCAACTCCTTGGTGTGCAAGGAAGAGGACATGTGTCTAAGGTGTGGACACTTGCTCCTTGAGCATGTATGACACATGTCCACCTTGGGCATGTGTGACACATGTTTACCTTGGCCAAAACTCTAAATAACTGATAACGGTTATCTGACACCCGGTGAACAATTCACCTCGTTTATTGTTCCATCTACCCCAAATCCTATAGGCTAACTGGGCCTTCAGATTCGCATGATCCAGTCCGTAAACTCTAAGTGTGTGACCTCATTGGACTCAGTTATTTTAGCCATGAGCTTAATAAGTCGTATTGGCCACTAGCAATAGCGTGCAACTCCTAAAATATCTGGATTATAAATCTCCATTAATAGTCTTATTTCATATTAATAATTGCACCGTTGATTAAATGACACAATTCCTTCCGTTCATAGTACGACAAATCGAGGAATGTTGTAGAAATAAGCACATTAGCAATCACAAAATCAACAAGTTATAAAACTCCAAAACTAATTATTGAAGCATATGTATTTTGTAGATAAATTTTAAGAGCAAACATCACAGTAACTGATCGATTCACCAAATTCATCCAAACACTAGGGTTCCAAAACAACAAATCTCTGAAACGTACATCAATCTAAAGCCAGAAAGAACAAACAAAACTTAATCAATACAGATGATTGCTTCGAACAAAACTTAAACAACAAATCTCTGAAAATGCAGCAAATGGAGGTGTGCCTGCAGGTAGATTCGGCGAAAGAAATACATAAGAGATCGATTTAGATGATTGCTTCGAACAATAATGATTACAGCTTACCTCGGCGGCTCGCTTGATTGATTCAACAAGATGACGATGGAGGGAGGGAGAGCAGAGTTGGATGACAATGGCGGCGATGGAGAGTGGTTCCGGCTGACAAAGGTGGCGAAGGACAGTGGTGCTGGATCGCGAAGGCGGCGAGCTTATGCTTCCATCGCTGACAATAGTAGAATCGCGAGAGAGGAATGAAAAGTTAGGGATTCGAACGATATACTCCTAATAATTAAATTTTTAATAAATTTTGGCTCTCCCGCGAGATAGATAAGTATTTTTATTTATTTAAAAATTAATTTTTTCAGTGATGAAACTACTCTTTCGTCATCTTTAATACCTATTTTCAGTGACGAATATAATTTCCGTCGCCCATATGCATTAATCTATGTGTTTTTTAGTTCTTCTTATTGTGACGAAAAAATAATTTTATCACCTTTAATTTTTCTTTTTGTGATGAAACAATATTTTTGTCACCAAAAACAAAACTTGCGACGAAAAAAGATTTTGTCACCCAACATTCATTTTTTGCAACAAATTAATAATTTTGTCACTAATATGCTCTTTCAATGACAAAGAATATTATCATCATCAAATATTGAGTTTCTGTGATGAAATTTGTTTTGTCACCGCTAGTAAAAAATTTCGTCACAAAATTCTATTTTTCTTGTAGTGAATATAAACTTCTTTAATCATTGGCTAGAAATGAGGTTGTTTTAAAAGTTATGTCGAAGGATAAACTTCCATATATTGCTTAATAGGGAGACCATCGATATATATATATTAAAACAGCTCTGTGGTTAACTCTGACCTCACCTCATTTTTTTTTATTAATCATTAAAAAAATCAAAAAATCAGCCTAAAATTTTGGAGCTGCTTCCTCTCCTCTGAGTCCTCTCCCTCTAATTTTGGAGCTGCTTCTAATATATCCCGTGTAAGCTGTAGATACTTTGAAGCTGCATCTAATTTTGTAGTCTGTGTGTGTTGAGCTGTCGCTCTTCTCCCACAGGGTAAAGAGAGATCGAATATAACAAGATTACGAGCTCGGCGCTTTCAAGATCCCTGGACAACACATTCGCAATGCCCAGATCAAATTTCCTTTTCCTGCAACTGCTCATTGTTGTGCTGATTCTGTTTTGGTCTCAGGCATCAGCAATCAGGTTCATTTCTCCTCTAAAATCAGTTTTATATGCCGACTGCAATTTCTCTGCTGTTAAACCCTAGCTCTATCAGTTTTTCTCCCATTCTACCCTTCCCCCTTCTGTATTATGTACGATTCCTAAGTAAAATAGTTTACAAGGCTTTATCCAGCAGTCATGAACAACACTGTTCTTTTGAGGAAGAAGCTAATGATATGTGATAAGGAGGTGTGATCGGGATCTTTCAGTCAACCCAATTCAATGGGATAAAATTTATACTAATGGGATAAATATGACTTGCTGAATTACAGTAAGTATTGTTATGCAGGAAGTTCATTTAAGAACCAATAGTGTTGTTCCAAATCATTCGTTTTTCAAACTTCGATCCAATGCTTCAAAACAATGTCTTGAAAGTGTTCGACAAATTGCTTCAATGGGATAACTCAATTTTTTTTACTCTTGCTGCCAACTCAATTTTGAAAGTGTAGAAGCTCTTGGTTAATTAAAGCTCTTGGTTGGCACCTATGATCCTTTTTTAACAATCATAGAATTTAGTGAGCTGAATTTCGAATCTCTCGAGTATTTGCCCAGGCTCAGAAATTTTCCTTCTTTTGTTATGTGCAGGTTAGCCCATTTTTCTATCATTGGTGAGGCGATTGATGAGGCGATTGATGAGGCTAGCCATTACATGAATCAGGTAAACAGAATTGTTTTTTGGAGTATATGATGAGATCTTGCCAAACTACTACATGAACTTCCTGCATATGTTCAATGGTATAACTCAATTGAGCATAAAGTCTTGCTGCCAACTCAAAACCTGTAGGATTTTTAATGCAAATACTCAATTTCTAACTTGATAATTTGTTTGACTCCAAATTCTATCTTTTTAAAATTCTATCTTTTTAATTTTATATCTGAAAAAGTTGTGAGTTTGTTAAGATATCATTCAAATTTAAACTGATATCAATCAAATATAAATCTAAAAAGATATCAGATAATGCTAAAATACCTACTAAGATTTTTTGGTTGTGGATTTTAACAGCTTAATAAATCTTCTCAACAACTATATTTTATTTGATCTCTACCACCTATTTCATCAGACGTATAACCCTCACCAGCATAACTTCATTCTTCTTCCTGTTCATTGTTTAGATAATCCGATTACTCTCTCTCAATGGCAAAATTTATTGGAGATATTACTGGAGCCAAAGGAGTATCCACACTCAAAGTTCGCATCATTCGAATGTGGGTTGAAAAGAGTAGAAATCGAGATGAAATTCGCATGGTACTCCTAGATGAGAAGGTCAGTCTTTCTAATATTCTTTTCTATTTCATTCATATATTAACATTTAGCTAATATTAAAATCAGATTTTGAGTGTGGATACTGAGACTAATCAAAAGGTAATTTATTTGTGCAGAATTCCAGGATCGATGCTCAAATCCCATCTTGGTCAGTAAACAAATTCTCCAAGCTGATCAAGGAGTAAAACATATACAGAATTTCGAATTTTGTGGTTGAAAAAAATCAGGACAAATGGAAAGTTACTGCACATGCATACAAGATTGTCTTCTCTTTCAAGACTTTACTTGATGAATGCAATTTCTCTTCCTCCGCACTGCTTCTTCCTCAGCACTGCTTCTTCCTCCGTGTTGGACCCGGTTCTCGCGAGTCATGACACGAACCCGGTTCTCGCGATTAAAATGACACGAACCCGGTCCGCGACTGAGAAACAGGCCGCGAGCCCATAAGGGTGAGTAACCAAATCAAGTATGAAAGGCCCATCAAGAGGCCCAATAGGTAAAGGAAGCAGCACCAGATAGTGTGGGACCCAATGTCCAGTTATAAATCCTAACGGCAAAGAGAGAGAAGGGGGCGACTGGGAGCATCTTCTTCCCCCTTGAGAGAGAGAAAACACATAAGGCGATTACTCATTTCCGAGCTCGTCTCTTCGTTCCCGATTCACCTCTTTTAGCAGGAAATCGGATGATCGGTACCTGGATTCTGACTCTCGGTATCGTCATCGTGCTTTTGAGGTTTGATTCGTCACGATTGGTTGAGTTTCATCATTTACTGTTTCATTGAGTTGGCTCACGAGGTTTCATTGTTTTAGTCATTACTTTGATCGCTATCTTCTCTTTGTGTTACTTCATTCTGTTGTTGTTATTGAGGCATTGTGTTCATTTACCTATAGCTATTACTGACTTGAGCGTCGGAGAGCCAAATCAGGGGGTTCAACCTTCCGGTTTGGTTGTGCAGGTACCATAGGGACTGAAGAACAGAAGAGAATAGCACGTTTTGATCCAAATAACAATGTGTCACAAGTTGTTGCTCCAGTTAGCGTAAGGAAGGTCTCCAGTATTTGAAGATTCATAGAAGGCCAGATCTCGCGAGATGTTGATTGCGAGATCGCGAATATCTGGCTCCAACACTCCGCACTTCTTCACCCTCTCGGTGAGCAATTTCTCTTCTCAAATCTCTCTTTAATTTGCAATCTCAATGATAGTTAGACTGTTAATTTGTTTGAACCCAATCATAGAACACGTTAATTTGTTTTATCTCATATATAATTCATAAGTTACTTTGTTGATCTTGTGGTTAGACTTGGACATATGAATTGTTAATCGAGTATTTGCTATGCAACAAATTTTGATGGAAATCTTCTACATTCATCCCTCATGCTAAAAGTGGTGAATTTCTTAATGCCTTGAACGTTAATTTGTTTGAACCCAATCATAGAACACGTTAATTTGTTTGATCTCATATATAATTCATAAGTTACTTTGTCGATCTTGTGGCCCCTCATATATAATTCATGGTCAGGCGCAAACACCTTTGGCTTCTAGGTGTATGTCATTGGGGAGGAGGGTATCTTAAAGGAGCTTGAACTCGCTGGAGTACCTCGGTGTTCCGGTATGATACAAAGAATTGTGGTATGCTCAACAATAATTATATACAGCTCGTGTTTAACCCCTTGTCATTGTCACTATTTACTGTACATTTAGAAACAACAAATCGTTGTGTAAATGACATGTGTACTTCGTAATCATTTTTCTGTTCCATTGGATGTTAGCTGATAACTGGTTTAATGTTTTGATCTTTTTCAGGCAGATGGAGAAAACAAGATACAGTTGAAACCTGACTTCATGATGGAGCATGATAAGGATGTAAATAATTCCTGAAACTTCTACCTCTATTTGCTTTGAACATTACAGAACTATGAGTTCAACATAATTTCTCAGAAGATTTTTATTCTGTTACACATTCAGTCTTATAAATTTTGATTGTTGATCATTCAGTTCCTATCTCTTTTAGGTTAGGGCTGTTGTGGTAGGATTTGATCGTTACTTTAACTACTACATCGATCAGTCGAAGCTCTCAGTGCAACAGCTTGTCCTGATCCCTATGAACAATTATAAGAGCACGGGGTCTCAGTATTCCACATAAGTCCAGATAAAAATCTATCTAAACAGGTTGGGGCTCTCGATTTTTGGTTTTTTAAAATCTATCTTTTTTAAATTATATCTTTTTTAATTTTATATCCCAAAAATAGTTGTTAGTTTGTTAAGATAATTTGTGCTGAATGGAAATTGGGCCCACAAATCTTAACTGATATCTGGATGATATAAACTAAGACTAGATAAAAATCTTAACAATATAATACCTACTAAGATTTTTTGGTTACGGATTTTAACAGCTTAATAAATCTTCTCAACAACTAGATTTTTAAGCCCTCTACCACCTATTTCATCATGCGTACAAACTCCTCTCAAGCATAACTTCATTCTTCTTCCTGTTCATTGTTTAGATAATCCGATTACTCTCTCTCAGTGGCAAAATTTATTGGAGATATTACTGGAGCCAAAGGAGTATCCACACTCAAATTTCGTATCATTCGAATGTGGGATGAAAAGAGTAGAAATCGAGGAAGTGAAGAACAACTGCATAATTTGGTTTTTAAGGAGGTGTTCAATAATGTGATGTGAACTTAGCTATTTGGATATTTTCGACATTAGACAATAAATGATTTGGATAATTTCGATATTAGACAATAAATGATTTGGATCTTTTTTTATATTTTTGAATTGTTGATTTCATTTATTTTTTGCATTGTTTTATAATAGTATTAATTACTTTTAACGAATAATATATCCCGTGCATGGCACGGGTCTTACACTAGTTTGTGTTAATCGTGAGTATATAAAACTTGCTCGGGTGACGCTGATAATATATTATGATAATCTTATATTTTTTTTTATTTTGTTAACAGGCAAGAAGCGGGGTCTCATCCAAAAGGATGACTACCCCTGACCATCTTCAGCGATGATCCTAAAAAACGGCCAGTACATCGGGTATAAAGGGTCAGCCAAAAGATGTGGCCTAATACCATTTAGGTATTCAGTAGACAGACTAGAATCAGGATTGCAATTCAGAATTGCTTTAATGAAGTGAGGATTGACCTCAGGACAATCCAGAAAGTCTGTTGCCCTATTAATTTCACGAAAACAATGAATAGTACGAACTTTGGTTATGGCTTTTAGGTTTATAAGTGCATCATTAATAATGTTTTTTATTTAGGTTTATAAGTGCATCATTAATAATGTTTTTTATTTCCCAAGGAACTTTCCAAGTGCGGTTTGCTGAATTAATAACTGTTAGGCTATCACCTTCAATAATAACATTCCTTTCTCGTAATTTTATTGCTAATTTTGTTGCCATGAGAAAAGCTATTGCTTCTTTTTTCAGGGTTGAAGTAGCTTGGTAATGTTTACTGTAGATATCTATGACATGTTATGATAATCTTATATTAAATAATGGATTGTTGCTATTGAAATATGAAAAGATCTAGAAATTTCTACTTGGGTGGAAATAAGTAGAAATCTTTTATGGAATATTAAAACAAATTTTGTTTTTTGCCATGTCCTTCTCCTTCTTAATTTGTCACTTGTCCTTCTTCTTTTAAATTGTCATTTTAGTAAAATTTCTTCATTCCAATATTAATATGATTTTCTTCTAAAAATAATCTAATGGTAACTTTCTTGATTGAAAGATAGCCATATATTCAGTTTCTTATTTAAAAGATAAAATAAGAGATGATTTTCCAAATTACAAATACTATAATTATCTAATTAAAATATTAAATTTTCTAATTAGAAGCTAACATATTTTTATTTTAGAAATTTATGATAAGAGAAGAAACACTTAAATAAAAATATTAATTTTTTCTAATCCAAGATTTTTAAAAATAATAAATTTTAATTTTAATTCCGTCAAATGGTAAATTTGTATTGAAAACAATGGATGAACCCATTAAAAGTTGAAAAAGTGTCATGTAATAATAGTTGTTAAAATGATAAATGAGAATGATTGTGGAGCCTTCGATCAAGAGAGATCCAAGAGTCTACATGATGACACGTGGCACCTCTTGTCATCCCTTGTCACCACCGTCTGACCGTCGTCGGACCGCTGTCGGACCACCTCCGACCACCGCCGGACCACCTTTGGGCCTCGCCGAAATAAAATTGTCACAAAGATGTATAAAATTGTTCACAAATATTACAAAATTATTTATTACTAAATGTTCATCACGTTGTTCATCACAATGTTCATAAATGTTCATTTGTATATACTCTACTGAATGTTCATCACATTATACTTACAAGTTCATCAACTGAATGTTCATCACATTCTACTTAAATGTTCACCAATTGAATGTTCATCATATTATACTTAAATGTTCACCAAGTGAATGTTCATCACATTATACTTAAATGTTCATCAAATTATATTTAAATGTTCACCAAGTTTATAACACTTAAATGTTTATGTTATTTGGACAAACGGTGAATCACCACCGACCATCACCGCACCACTACTGACCCACCATCAAACAACCACCGGACCACCACTTATATGGAACACCACTTAAATATAATTTCTTTTAGAAACACACTTCATTTTCAACAAAAATCACCTAAATGTTCATCATCTTATACTTAAATGTTCATCATCTCATACTTCAATGCTCACAAGAATTTAATAAAATGTTCATTACTCAAAGTTCATTACAATCGGCTTAAATGTTCATTTGATATACTCTACTGAATGTTCATCACATTATACTTAAATGTTTATCAACTGAATGTTCATCACATTATACTTAAATGTTCATCAACTGAATGTTCATCAAATTATTTTTAAATGTTCACTAAGTTTATTACACTTAAATGGTTATGTTATTTGGACAAACGGCGGACCACCGCCGGACCAACACCAGACCAACACAACCGCACCACCACTAACCCACCATCAAGCCACTGTCGGACCACCGGACCACCGCTTATGTGGAACACCACTTTAATATAATTTCGAGTAAAAAAACACTTGATCTTCATCAAAAATTACCTAAATGTTCATCATCTCATACTTAAATGTTCATCAAACATCCTTAAATGTTCACAAGCATTTAATAAAATGTTCATTACTCAAAAGTTCATTAAAATTAGCTTAAATGTTCATCAAAATGTTGATAAACGTTCATTTTGATATACTCTACTGAATGTTCATCACATTTTACTTACATGCTCACCAACAGAATGTTCATCACATTATAATTAAATGTTCATCAACATAATGTTCATCACATTATATTTAAATGTTCACCAGTTTGAATTAGACTTAAATTTTCATTAATTTTTATACTTTAACCTTTTCATTTATTATTGGACCACCGTCGGACCGTCGCCGAACCTCTGTCGGACCGCCATCGGACCTCTACCGGATAACCACCAGGTGTTCGCCGGAAAGTCGTGGGGTGGTCGCCGGAGGCCGCCGGACCACCACAACTACGCCGACTACAAGTGGAGGTAACTAGTTTAATCTAAGTCATTGGATGTCAAGGCATCCAATGTCTTAGATTCATTCTTATTTATCTCTATAAGAGTGTTTATTATGGGATTCACACCCTTAAAAGTTTCCAGAACAACACCTATAACATCAAGCTATACACAAAGATCAAAATGCAGCCTATACATCAACACTATGCAAAATAAGGAAAGATGGAAGCTATACACTCAGTCTATTCCTCATAGCTTTACCCCTCCTACCAGTCAATCTCAATTTGCATTGAATCCTAAGTTTGCAGGCTTCAAAAACAGCTTTAGCACACCCATCAACGTTTACAGTGCAACCCTGAAAAACGACTTCATTGTTGTGTCTCGAAGAGAAGTGTACAATACCTTCAACGAGTTAGTAATCTGCTCAAATACATGTTGTTCCTAGGGTTCTGCAAAATGTGTATTTGTTCCTAGGGTTCTGCAAAATTCGGTTATTAACCGAAACCGAAATAAATAACCGAACGGAAACCTAACCGAAGTTAGTTCGGTTTGGTTTTCGATTAAATTATATCATAAGCTCTACAAAGGGATTCAACTTTCTTCAACACTTTCTTTGGCAATAGTAGAACCTGCATTCGAAAGGTTAGAACAGCTTCCAACTGTACCTTTACTACCCGCGCGCTCTACGCCTCTACCAGCATAAGAAATATGTTTGGCATTCCTGGCATTCAAGACTGCTCTAAGTCTACTCAGGATAGGCTCAAAATTTTAACATTAATTATTAGTGAATAAACTATGCATATATTTCATTATTTACAAAATATTATGTTTTTTGTAATAATTTATATATAATATTTTGTAAATCCCGTGCAACGCACGGGAAACTAAGCAAGTAATAGATTATTTGGCTTATCTTTTCGAACACAGACTTAAGTTTTTAATAGATTTATAATAAATTATAATGAATAATGGGGTTAGAGCCGAACGAGACCAAAATCTTTGTCTAGAATGAAAAATAATAATAAAACACATAAGCTTGATAATTTATTCATAATTTAAACTTCTTTATACACCAACAAAATTAAAAAAGACCGAAAAGAAAGACACGCGAAATAGAATAATTCCTTTCTAGCATGAAGTCGGATCTGGTGAGAATGATTTGTATGATACGAATATACGAATGAAAAATTCGAATGCACAACCTTCTATATTCACATGCACAACCTTCATATTCACATGCACACGCAGACATGTGCATGTTTTTTTTCCATATATTGTTAAAGATATGCACACATGTGTAGATGTGCATGTGAATATAAATAAATGTGCATGTGAATATAAAAGGTTGTGCACGTAAATTTTTCATTCGTACATTCATACAATAATAATAATACATTCTCACCTAAATCTTTTACTTCTAACATTAACATTAACATTAACAATAACATTAACATTTCCACACACTCTTATATAAGTGAATTGGAAACCGAGTTCTCGATCTAACGATGATACATATTTAACATCACTAAATACAGTGTACAACAATATCACGTACATAATGTACATTGTTTATTTCTGAAGGATAAGTTCGCCTTAGCTATTTTTGCACTTTGTAAAGCTTTTTTTTTTTTAATTTAGTTGTTGAGTGTTCGGTAAAAATCATAAATTTTACCTTAACAAGTTTAATATAGATTAAATTAACTTAATTTCGTAATGTTACACCCTAGATTAATACTGTAGAGCTTAATAAACTTAATTTAATTTTTTATCCATTATTACTTTTGTCAATAAATGATTTAAATAAATCATTATATTTTTTCGTAATTTACCATTATTATTATTACAAATTCAGTACAATAATCGAAATTCAAGTTGCTTTTTAAATACTCTTTCCGTCCCATATTGATCTTTCCATTTGTTTGACACATTTGTGAGACACGTTTTGTAGCGTTAAAATATCCAAATATATGATAAAAATTAGAATTTTTTTATATTGTCAAAGTACTTATTGAGACGAATGAAACGAAATCTCACATGTCTATATTTATTTCTATATATTGGAAGAAAACCAGAAGATTTTTTCGATTTGTGAATGGTGTCGAGAAAGTAAATAAACCTTATATTATGGGACGGAGAGAGTAACATTTTCATCTACTACCCTACCTAATAATTCAATTTCAGCTCTAAATACTACTTTCCATAAAACAAAGAAATTGGAACAGTCAAAATACGATTTCAACTCAATATATGGAAGAAGTCGTAAGAAATTGGAGAATTTTCATATGATATGCAAATTACGTTGCTTTCGACCTAATAACTGGTTTCAAAAAACAACATGAGTTAAAATGGAGTATTTTATTCGGTACTGATATTTCTTCGCTAGAGTAGTTCCCGATGGAAATGACCCAACAATGATTCCGAGTACCCTCATTCACGCAAACTTTCGTAAAAATGAACTTCCCTACATTAATTGGTCAAGTCTGAACTTTTTCACTAAGAAATTGAATGAACAACTCTGTCTACAATTCACAAAAGTACTACAGTTCATCACATCAGACTTTTTTTTTTTTTTTTTTTTTTTTGCCACACCCGGTTTTTTATAACTGGCACCCGCTTTGGGCGCATCCCGGGTGCGTCCAAATTCCATCAAATCACACATCCAACAACAACAATCTCTCTTCTCTTTCTCAAATCTCAATCTTATAATCTCTCAAATTCCATCAACAATCTCTCTTAATCTCTTCCTTTTAATTAGCTTTTGTCTTTCAATATTTTATTGCTTTTACATTTTTAATCACATTATTATATTGTTCTAAGTTTTATTGTTTTATTGTTTTAATTGTTTTAATTGCTTTAATCATATTATTTAATTGTTCTTAATCATATTATGGCGGAACATTTTGACACCCAAGAAGAGAGTGATAATGTCACTTCTTATCCCTCGGTTCCCACTCCCACCTCCCAAGTTAGGTCCAGTAGGGGTAGGACCGCTAGGCCTCAAGGGCAAGCTAGCGGTTCGAGGCCGGCTAGGGGTAGGGGGAGCCCGGGGGGGAGGTCCGGGTCCTCCAGGAACCAATCCCGGAAACTAACATCTCCTATTTTTGTAAAGTGGTTTACTAAATTAGAACCCGATCTCGAGGAACTCGGGGCCGAGGATTATGATCCCGATCTAATTATTGTTTCTTGTAACTTTTGCGAGGCGACATTCCAATGGAAGAAAAGTGGAGGATATGGAACCCTTCAACGACACATGGAGCACAAACACGTCGCCGAGATGGGAATGCTAGGGGGACAAACACAAATTTCCGGCGGATTTGCATCTTCTACTAGCGGTAACCCTTTATTTCGTTTTGATCATGAAGCTAATAGTGTAGCATTAGCCGAAGCTATTTGTGTTGATCATTTAGCATTTCGATTTAGTGAAAATGTAGGATTTAATGAGTATATTAAAGATCATACACAACCCTCTTTTAAATCCGTATCTAGGAAAGTGATTAAGAAAAACGTAATTAAGGCTTATAAAAGACGCAAGGCCGAATTAGTTTCTTATTTTTCGCAAAATGATATGAATGTTTCTATTTGTAGTGATATATGGAGTGATAATACTCAAACCCATTCTTACATGGGTGTTACATGTCATTTTGTAGATCATCATTTTACAATGCAAAAACGTTTATTGGCATTTAGAGTCTTTGATGATTCACATACCGCACAAAATATTGCTATGATGATTCGTGCAATTTTAGAAGAATATAGACTACTTAATAGAGTTTTTTCAATTGGATTCGACAATGCATCTGCTAACACCGCATCTATTAGAGATTTACAAGAAATGTGTCAACCTTTATTTGGTGGGAAATTTTTTCATATTCGATGTGCTTGTCATATTTTAAACTTATGTGTTCAAGATGGTTTACGTGCTATGAGTTATCATTTTGAGCCAATTAAGAACGTTATTAAGTATATTTGGGGGCATCCTAAAGTTACAAGAGATTGGATGACCTTTTGTAAAACTAACTGGGTGCACCCAAAACGTTTTTCAAAAGATGTGGGTACCCGATGGAACTCTACTTACATATTACTATGTGAATGTATAGAATATAAACAAGTTTTAACGTCTTTTGTTTCTCAAAACCTTTCTGGCTCTCCTTTCTATTTTAGCGAATCAGGTTGGGATATATGTCAAAGTATTGCAACGTTTTTAAAATGTTTTAGTGATGCAACAAAGAGATTTAGTCATGTTTATACACCAAGTAGTAATGTTTTTGTCTTGGAAGCTTGTAATGTTATGTGTGGTTTAAGTGAGGGAGCTAAAATTCCCGGCATTGAGGAATCCGTTGCAAGCATGAGGAGTAAGTGGTTGCAATACTATAGATATATTCCCGATTGTTTTCTTGTTGCTTGTGTTTTAGATCCTAGACTTAAATTAGGAGTTTTACACGCTCTTTTAGATGACTATTATGGATATATTTTAGCCGACGGTGAACTAGAGGATATTTTAGGTATGGTTTCTAGAACTAGAACAAACATTGAAACTTTATTTACTTATTTTTCTGATTCTCCGACTACTTCACAATTACCTCCGGCTTCTTCGGGCTCTAGCTTGGGGGCCTTTAGAGCTAAGTATTTTAGTAAAAGACCAAGAGTTACAAACACGAATGCGGAAATTGATAACTATCTTAACACCAACTTTGAGTTTGTTAGTTGTGATACTTTAGATGTTTTGAAGTGGTGGGAGGATCATAGGAGCATGTTTCCAACGCTTGCAAAGATTGCGGCTCAAGTTCTTGCCGTCCCCGCTTCAACCGTGGCGGTGGAACAAACTTTTAGTGCAGGAGGCAACACTTTAACGAGGAAGAGATCAAATTTGGCACCGGAGTCATTGGAGGCACAATGTTGTGTTTGCGATTGGAAGAGAGCCGCAATTAGGCAACAACGTAACATTATCGAGTCATCGGAAGACGAATGGATTGGAGATTCTACTACGATACGCACCGATTCATCCGCCGAAGATTCGACTTAGGTAACGGGTTTTGAAAAAAGGTAAAGAACTACGTGGGCTTTGATTCCTCTAACCCGAGAGGATACGTAGGCAACTTAACAAGTAAGTCACTGTTAAGTGCAAGCCCAATTTTTTTTTAATTTTTTTGTTCCTTCATATTTAATTTAAAAAACTGAAAAAAAATGATTATAAAAAAACGCTATTAAAAAGAATGTTTTGTATTTTTTTTAAGTTTTTTAAACATAATTTTTAAACTTAAAAACAATGACAAAACATTCTTTTTTAATAGCGTTTTTTTATAATTATTTTTTTTAAGTTTAAAAATTATTTTTACATTTTTTTATTTTGTTTTTCAGTTTTATAAATTTATAAAATTATTTTTAAAAAAAAAAACCGCCGGTTAACCGGTTGTATTTTTTTTTAAAAAAAAAACCGGTCCGGTTTCGAACCGGAACCGGACCGGACCGGAACCGGAACCGTAACCGGTTGAACCGGGTTTTCCCGGAACCGGACCGGACCGGACCGGGAGCCATCCCTACCCTGGGTGCGCCCAAAACTGAACTGACTTTTTTTAAAAAAGTTTTGGGCGCACCCGGGATGCGCCCAAAGTGGGTGCCAGTTATAAAAAACCGGGTGGAGGGTTTTTCTCCGTTTTTTTTTATCGTTTTTTGGGAGATAATCCTGAAGTTTAAACAATTTCGCGTGGTGCCCATAACTTTTAACAAATTAGCAAGATAACCTTAAGGTTTTGTACGTATTCACTATTCACTACATGCCCTTCGTCAGAATACTCCGTTAGTTTCTTACTAAGAAAGGAAAATTGAAGTAATAGCGTAAACCCGATAACCTCACGGCCGGGCTTAGGGGCGTTAAATGTGGGTGACCGAACAAGGCCTCCGAAATTTTGGGGTCCCATATTTTAATTTTAGGTCCATTATATGTTTTTTTATTTATAACTCCAAAATTAATATGTCCAAATTCCTAACCTAAGTGTAAATAAGTGTTTATTTCTACCTCTCTTTGTCCAAATTCGAACCCTTTTTCTATAAATAAGTCTCAATTCTTTCAATTATTGTTGATTCTCAATTCAAAGATATACATTTAATATCTTACGAGCACAACTAATTTACAATGAATACTCTCTAATTTTTTATTATATATAAAAAATTGTTATAAAAATTTGGGTTTTTATATGTTCCTCCGTCAACATTCAAAGACATATATTGGCTGTTGATTCTCAATTTGCTTTGGTTATTATTGTTTTTTCGAATCTCTTTGAATCGTTTTAATTTTCAAGTGAGGTACTATCTTTCTTCCTTTTCTTGACTAACATTAGTAATATTAAATGAGACTATTAAAGTGATAAGTAATTAAACATGCTTTAATCTATCTATATATAAAAATTCATGGATTTGAGAAAGTAATGGCAATTGGTACTCATTAATGTTTAAACTTAATTTTTTCTCCTTTTTTCTATTTCTCATTATCCAATGATAATTGAGACTTATTAAATATCTAATAAAACCATAATTATGTGCTTAATTGGTTAGTATTTCCACCATTTTAATTTTTTTTTCGCTCTTCACCTTTAATCCGTATGACGATGAAGAGCAATCCAAACAACGTAAACGACTATGTGATTTTGGTACATATGTAAGAGATATTCAATTCATTTTATTATAATTTACTAAAAAAATACATATATGAAAAAATATATTAAGTATATGGATAGGAAAAAAAAAAGTGTTTGGCTCGCGCAAAGCGCGGGTAATGACCTAGAAAGTTGTTATTAAGTCGTCATTACTATGTGGCATCTTGAATTCTTCTTCTAATTTCAACTTTTGATTTTTCGACTTCTCTGACTGGGATTTCGTATTGAATTCTCTCATCGTCGTTACTCTTCTGCATATTGTATTTCGCCGTTACTCATGGTTATTGTCAATTTGTTATTTTTATCACTTCTATTGTTCATTTATTTTTGTGTTAATGTCTTGATTTGCATGTTAGATTTAAATTGGTCTGAATTGGATAAAATATGCCCTGAAAAAAATTATAAATATATAATTAGCCCAATCCAATTTTAAGACGAAAAACCGTAATAACCCCGATTCTAGTAATATGTAATAAAATACTAGTTATTTTTTAGAATTTGTGTTTCTTCTATCTCTTAGGTAACCTCAAAATCGTCAGGAACGGCCCTGATAAGCTCATCTTCTTCACGTCTTTTCGTCTACCACCAGTTATCTTCTTCGTTTTCTCCCACCGTCAACACTGCTATCCACAAATTTGGCCGCACCTCCTCTTCCACTTTCAACGTTCTTCGACAATAGCTTTGTTTAGATTCAATAAATGCTTTACAATCCGATTGTATTTCATGCCAAACTAGCAAGAGTGATAAACTTCCCTTTCAAAAATCGACTCTTTGTTCTAATTATTTCGTTCTAATTATTTTATGAAGTTATTTTCTCAGATGTATGGACATCCCCTATTTCATCTGACGGCTATAAATATTATGTGATTTTTGTTAATCATTACTCTCTATATTTGTGGCTTTATCCTCTATAGAAAAAAATCTAATGTTCACTCCAACTTTGTCAATTTTCGTAAATTTCGGTGGAAAATTACTTTCAAAGGAAAATTAAAGTGTTATTCTGACAATGGTGGACACTTTATGGCTTATTTAAATGAAAATGGTATAAGTCCTTCCATTTCTCCACCTCATACCCGGGAGCATAATGGAATATGTGAACGAAAAAATCATCGTTGAAACAGGTCTTGCTCTTATGAGTCACTCACACATGCCTCTTAATCTATGTCCTCACGTCTTACTCACGACGACTTATCTAATAAATATGAGCTAAATACCCTATTAGAAGCAGTACTTTATTAAATATGAGCTAAATACCCTATTAGAAGCAGGTGATAATTAACACGCGTTCGTATGGCCATCTTCCTCCACCGGCTCGACGTTGTCGCTCCCCTCCGACCGGCTCATCCTCCGACCGGCAACGCCGTCGTCTGCCTCCGACCGACTCATCCCCGACCTCTCCCTACACCAACTTAACGCAGGACGACTCCGACCGGCTCATCCTCCGACCTCTCCATCCCCGCTGCCGGAATCAACGGGAAACTGCACGAGTAACTAAATTTATCCGTGTTGAGATTTTGCCGTCGAGTGGGTTCATGAGGAAATGGAGGTAGAATAAAAACAAGGCATAAGTTTTGTCTAATTACTTTAAGGTATACTCCATTATGGCTATGTCTACACAGGATATTCAAGCTTAGAGATGGCTGAACCGGGACCGGACCGGCGGTTCGAACCGGAACCGGACCGGGTCAAAACCGGGACCGGACCGGAACCGGACCGGAACCGGACCGGAACCGGTTTTGACCCGGTCCGGTTCCGGTTCGGGAAATTAGAATTTCCGAACCGGCGGTTAACCGCCGGTTATTTATTTATTTTTTTAATTTTTTTTAACCGCCGGTTAACCGGTTTAAACCGGTTAACCGGCGGTTTTTTAAAAAAAATAAAAAAATAAACCGGCGGTTAACCGGTTAAACCGGTTAACCGCCGGTTAAAAAAATTTAAAAAAAAAAATAAAAAACCGGCGGTTAACCGGGAAAACCGGTTATAACGGCTAGTAAACTAGCCGTTGCCGGTTAACCGGCGGTCCTAACGGCTCCTAGCCGTTAGGAAATTAAAAAAAAATAAAAAAATAAATTTTTAAATATTAAAAAATCCATATCCAACCCCTATAAATACCATACCATACAATCTTCAAATCACACATCCAACAACAACAATCTCTCTTCTCTTTCTCAAATCTCAATCTCATAATCTCTCAAATTCCATCAACAATCTCTCTTAATCTCTTCCTTTCTTAATCTTCCTTTTAATTAGCATTTGTCTTTCAATATTTTATTGCTTTTACATTTTTAATCACATTATTATATTGTTCTAAGTTTTATTGTTTTAATTGTTTTTAATTGCTTTTAATCATATTATTTAATTGTTCTTAATCATATTATGGCGGATCATTTTGACACCCAAGAGAGTGATAATGTCACTTCTCCCACTCTCACTCCCACCTCCCAAGTTAGGTCCTCCGCTAGGGGTAGGACCGCTAGGCCTCAAGGGCAAGCTAGCGGTTCGAGGCCGGCTAGGGGTAGGGGGGGGAGGACCGGGACCGCCGGGTCCTCCGGGAACCAATCTCGGAAACTAACATCTCCTGTTTTTACAAAGTGGTTTACTAAATTAGAACCCAGTATCGAGGAACTCGAGGCCGAGGATTATGATCCCGGACTAATTATTGTTTCTTGTAACTTTTGCGAGGCGACATTCCAATGGAAGAAAAGTGGAGGATATGGAACCCTTCAACGACACATGGAGCACAGACACGTCGCCGAGATGGGAATGCTAGGGGGACAAACGCAAATTTCCGGCGGATTTGCATCTTCTACTACCGGTAACCCTTTATTTCATTTTGATCATGAAGCTAATAGTGTAGCATTAGCCGAAGCTATTTGTGTTGATCATTTAGCATTTCGATTTAGTGAAAATGTAGGATTTAATGAGTATATTAAAGAGCATACACAACCCGCTTTTAAATCCGTATCTAGGAAAGTGATTAAGAAAAACGTAATTAAGGCTTATAAAAGACACAAGCACGAATTAGTTTCTTATTTTTCGCAAAATGATATGAATGTTTCAATTTGTAGTGATATATGGAGTGATAATACTCAAACCCATTCTTACATGGGTGTTACATGTCATTTTGTAGATCATTATTTTACAATGCAAAAACGTTTATTGGCATTTAGAGTCTTTGATGATTCACATACCGCACAAAATATTGCTATGATGATTCGTACAATTTTAGAAGAATATAGACTACTTAATAGAGTTTTTTCAATTGGATTCGACAATGCATCTGCTAACACCGCATCTATTAGAGATTTACAAGAAATGTGTCAACCTTTATTTGGTGGGAGATTTTTTCATATTCGATGTGCTTGTCATATTTTAAACTTATGTGTTCAAGATGGTTTACGTGCTATGAGTTATCATTTTGAGCCAATTAAGAACGTTATTAAGTATATTTGGGGGCATCCTAAAGTTACAAGAGATTGGATGACCTTTTGTAAAACTAACGGGGTGCACCCAAAACGTTTTTCAAAAGATGTGGGTACCCGATGGAACTCTACTTACATATTACTATGTGAATGTATACAATATAGACAAGTTTTAACGTCTTTTGTTTCTCAAAACCTTTCTGGCTCTACTTTCTATTTTAGCGAATCAGGTTGGGAAATATGTCAAAGTATTGCAACGTTTTTAAAATGTTTTAGTGATGCAACAAAGAGATTTAGTCATGTTTATATACCAAGTAGTAATGTTTTTGTCTTGGAAGCTTGTAATGTTATGGCTGGTTTAAGTGAGGGAGCTAAAATTCCCGGCATTGAGGAATCCGTTGCAAGCATGAGGAGTAAGTGGTTGCAATACTATAAATATATTCCCGATTGTTTTCTTGTTGCTTGTGTTTTAGATCCTAGACTTAAATTATCCGTTTTACACGATCTTTTAAATGACTATTATGGATATATTTTAGCCGACGGTGAACTAGAGGATATTTTAGGTATGGTTTCTAGAACTAGAACATACATTGAAACTTTATTTACTCATTTTTCGGATTCTCCGACTCCTTCACAATTACCTCCGGCTTCTTCGAGCTCTAGTAGCTTGGGGGCCTTTGGAGCTAAGTATTTTAGTAAAAGACCAAGAGTTACAAACACGAATGCGGAAATTGATAACTATCTTAACACCAACTTTGAGTTTGTTAGTTGTGAAGCTTTAGATGTTTTGAAGTGGTGGGAGGATCATAGGAGCATGTTTCCAACGGTTGCGAAGATTGCGGCTCAAGTTCTTGCCGTCCCCGCTTCAACCGTGGCGGTGGAACAAACTTTTAGTGCAGGAGGCAACACTTTAACGAGGAAGAGATCAAATTTGGCACCGGAGTCATTGGAGGCGCAATGTTGTGTTTGCGATTGGAAGAGAGCCGCAATGAGGCAACAACGTAACATTAACGAGTCATCGGAAGACGAGTGGATTGGAGATTCTACTACGATACGCACCGATTCATCCGCCGAAGATTCGACTTAGGTAACGGGTTTTGAAAAAAGGTAAAGAACTACGTGGGCTTTGATTCCTCTAACCCGAGAGGATACGTAGGCAACTTAACAAGTAAGTCACTGTTAAGTGCAAGCCCAATTTTTTTTAATTTTTTTGTTCCTTCATATTTAATTTAAAAAACTTAAAAAAAATGATTATAAAAAAACGCTATTAAAAAGAATGTTTTACAAAACATTCTTTTTAATAGCGTTTTTTTATAATCATTTTTTTTAAGTTTTTTAAATTAAATATTTAAACTTAAAAACAATGACAAAACATTCTTTTTTAATAGCGTTTTTTTATAATCATTTTTTTTAAGTTTTTTAAACATAATTTTTAAACTTAAAAACAATGACAAAACATTCTTTTTTAATAGCGTTTTTTTATAATTATTTTTTTTAAGTTTAAAAATTATTTTTATATTTTTTTATTTATTTTTTTAAAAAAATTATTTTTTTTAAAAAACCGGTCCGAACCGGTCCGAACCGGTCCGAACCGGTCCGAACCGGACCGAACCGGATGAACCGGTATGAACCGGAACCGGACCGGAACCGGACCGGAACCGGTCCGGAACCGGATTGAACCGGACCGGACCGGAACCGGAACCGGAACCGGTGGAACCGGTTTAAACCGGTTCCGGTTCCGGTTCCGGATTCCGGAGGACCGGAACCGCCGGTTCCGAACCGGAACCGGACCGGACCGGACCGGGAGCCTACCCTATTCAAGCTACCAGTGAAGACAATGATAGACCCATATGCGATGAGAGGAGAGGATTTCTGGAAGTATTTGGGATCTGGCAACACCCATAAAATAATAATTTGTTGACAAATTTTATTATTGTTGACAACTTATTTT
The DNA here is from genome assembly GCA_029168935.1 of Oxyria digyna. Taxonomy (NCBI): domain Eukaryota; kingdom Viridiplantae; phylum Streptophyta; class Magnoliopsida; order Caryophyllales; family Polygonaceae; genus Oxyria; species Oxyria digyna. Next base: position 19,314,493 of record JAPVLV010000010.1, on the reverse strand, counting down.
TTAGGAGAGGATCTTCTAGCCAGTTTTTTGGGATCTACTAGCCTTAGTATACTGTTCCTGAGATGAGTGAGAAGGATTTCTGGAAGATGTTTGATGCAGAGTTGTATCAAAAGTGCAGAAGAAAGTACGGAGCTATGTAACTAAATTGTCAAATTTGTCAACACGGGGAGCTAAAATGTTAACACGGATAATTAAACTGTCAATACGAGCAATAATCTGTCAACAACACACACATGTAGTGTCAACACAACTAGTAATCTGTCAACACAGTAATAATTGGTCAACAATACAAATAATAACTTGTCAACAATACACAAATAAAGTGTCAACATAGCTTAATAATTTGTCAACACCAATAATAACCTGTCAACAACACAAAAATGAAGTGTCAACACAACTAGTAATAACATGTCAACAACACACAAATGAAGTGTCAACACAACTAGTAATTTGTCAACACCAACAACACAAATAATATATAATTTGTCAACAATACACAAATAATAATTTGTTAACAATACACAAATGAAGTGTCAACATAGCTAATAATATGTCAACAACAGTAATAACATGTCAACAACACACAAATGAAAAGTCAACACATCTAAAATTATCTGTCAACACACTTAATAAAACTGTCAAAATATTATAATAAAATTGTCAACTAAAATTGTCAACCACCATTACCACTAATAGAGAAGTTAGCCTTACCATACATATCACGTGAAGAGTCTGAACAAATATGAAAAAGCAAAAGCTTTGCCAATTTTACTGACAACTTTTGCCAAAACAAAAGCAAAACTTCACGTCTAATTTTATTGACAGCTCACAAACGCAAAAGCTTCACGTGAAGAGTCAGAACAACAATGGAGACAAAATTTCTTTTCTTTCGGTAGAGTGAGACAATTTCCAAGCCAGTCCGAACAATGGAGGATCAGTCGAGGATATGGAGGAGCAGCCAGAGATATGGCGGAGCAGCCGGACGAAGGCAGAGACGCATGTCGAGTGGTGGCCGGAGTGACAGAGCACTGAGGAGACAAGCCAGAGTCGCCCAACATCGTCGCTGAGGAAGATGACGACGACAATCGACGACGGAGCCTCCTGAAGCGGCAACGGAGGTGGTGGGAGGATCTGCGGCGACGAGGGCTCCTGCAAGGTGTAGTGAAGCGACGAAGACTGGAGTGAAGAAGAAATGTCTGGGAGTGGGGATAGGGTAGAAACTTAAAACTTAATTTGGGGGATGCAAACGCTTATACTTTAATGCTATTTGGTGTATTGGACACAAATAGTTCCAGTCTTCTCATATTTCACGAGCCTGCGATCCCACAAATCCGGGTTGAATCGGCCCACTCCGCAATACCCACTCAACCCACTCTCCAACAACCCACAAATTCCTCTCCCTTAACAAAACCCCCCACTCCACTCTCTCCCACTAGCCCACACCAACCACCCTCTCTGCAACTTGGGCCTCAACCCCTCCTCAAATTCGGTCCACTCCCCCTCAACATTAACCACTTCATCCAAAGCACACCTTGAATCTCTCAGCCAATGCCTGAACCTCTCTCTGCAAATTTCTTCTCCCACCGAGCCAAAAACAATCACACAAGCCCTAAAGAACCCCAACTGGCGAGCGACAATGCAATTGGAATATGATGCCCTTCTCTCCAACTTCACATGGTCTCTCGTTCCCGCCTTATCGAAGCAAAATCTCGTAGGTTGCAATTGGGTCTATCGGGTCAAACATAAACCCGATGGGTCTGTTGATCGTCTCAAGGCCCGCTTCGTCGCCAAAGGGTTTCATCAAATGCCTGGATAGGATTACAACGAGACATTCAACCCCATGGTTAAATCGGTGACAGTCCGTATTATCCTGACCCTTGAAGTGTCTAATGGTTGGTCCCTTCATCAACAATGCATTCCTTCAAGACTCACTTTCCGAGGAGGTCTTTATGCATCAACCACCAGGATTTGTAAACTCGGCTTTTCCAAATCATGCTTTTCACCTCAACAAGGCCATCTACGGCCTCAAGCAAGCTCTGAGGGCCTAGTACAATGCCCTCTAGGGCTTTCTCCTTCAACTTGGCTTTGTAAATTCAACTGATTATTAAGATTATCTTTCAAATAATTGTTTATTATTTACTAGTGTTTGAATTAGTCATTCAGTTGTAACAACCCATTAGGTTAGTGGAGAGAATATCTATCCCTCGTTTTGTTTCTACTGATGTATATATATCCTTTCAGAATCATTAATAATAGTCAAGCAAATCTTTTACAATCTTATATGGTATCAGCTTAAGGAAACAATCCTAGGCCTCAACAAAATCATCTTCTCCACGTACCAATGGCAGACCAAGCTTCAAACACTCTTCCCAACCCATATGAGTCCACAAAACCATTCATCGTTCTCAATCTCTCCCACATACTGCACTTAACCCCTGACAACTACATTACTTGGAAAACACAAATTCAAGCTACTCTTGAGGGATACGATCTCTTCGGGTATCTCGACGGCTCTCTTCCCGCTGTAGAATCAAATCAGATATCTGGAGAACTTGCTTTCATTAACTGAAGAATGGCTTACATATAGCCTTACAGTTCTCATGACTCTATCCACTAATCTGAAAGAAAACTGACTTCCCTACTTCCTAGCTAAAGTCTAGGAGATTACAGTAACTTCAACAATAAAGTAGAATAAATAGAAAACAGACTCTTGCAAGTGTGCTAACAGAAACAACACTTAATTGAATTAAATAAAATGCAAATACTAGACTTTTAACTCAACATAACCCCTCCTAAACTAAACTTCATGTTTAGTTTATCTTCGGTCCTTCACATACGCCTAGCTTCCTTCTCAGTTGTTGAAATGCTTTAGCCTCGAGTGGCTTAGTAAGAATATCAGCCAGCTGTTGTTGAGTGCCACAAAACTTCAATTGGACAGCTCCTTCATTCACAAGCTCGCGCAAGAAATGGAATCTCACGTCGATGTGTTTTCTCTTTCCATGCATCACTGGATTTTTGGAGAGTTTAATCGCCGAGCTGTTATCACAGAAGATTACAGGATTGTCATTTCCTTCATAGCCTATCTTGTTCAGAATTCTTTTCATCCAAATCAGCTGGCATGAGCAAGCAGCTGCCGCCACAAATTCAGCTTCAATTGTGCTCAGAGTCACGGTGGGTTGCTTTTTGGAGGACCATGCCACAACTGCATCACTCAGAACAAAGGCGTATCCGGATGTACTCTTTATGTCCTCCACACTTCCAGCATAATCGCTGTCAGTGAAGCCAATCAACTCTCTGTTTCCCTTCTTCTTGTAAAACAAACCATGAGCAGCTGTCCCTTATAAGTACCGCAATATCCTTTTGGCAATCATGAGATGAAGTTCTGTTGGTGCTGCCATGAACCTGCTGATCAAGCTAACCGCATACATTATATCAGGACGTGTGGCTGTAGCATACATCATGCTCCCTACAAGTTGCTTGTAGAAGGTAGCATTTACCTTCACGCCACCTTCATCTTTGCTGACTTTGGTTCCAGGGACTATAGGAATCAATACAGAATTACTCTCCTCCATTCTGAATTTTATTAGCAGCTCCTTCACATATTTTCTTTGACAAATGAAAATACCATCATCAGTTTGATGCACTTCAATGCCCAGAAAATATTTCATTTTTCCCAAGTCCGTCATTTCAAACTCCTTCATCATGGATTTCTTGAACTCATCCATCATCTCTTTGTCATTCCCAATGTAGATTAAATCGTCTACATATAGGCTGACAACAATGAATTTGCCTTGAACATCTGACTTTGTGAATAAAGTCTGTTCACTTCCATCCTTCACAAAGCCAAGTCTCTTAAAATAGGCGTCAATTCTACTAAACCAGGCACGTGGTGCCTGTTTTAGGCCATATAGGGCCTTATGAAGTTTGTACACCTTATCTTCTGCACCTTTGACTTCATATCCTCTCGGCTGGTCCACATAGACCTCCTCGGTCAGCTCTCCCTGCAGAAACGCTGACTTGACATCAAGTTGATATATGCACCAACTTCTTTGGGCTGCTAAGGCTAGAATCATCCTTACTGTATCCATTCTAGCAACCGGTGCATACACTTCCTCATATTCAATCCCATGAGTTTGAGCATACCCTTTAGCTACGAGTCTGGCTTTGTACTTCTCAATTTCACCATGTTGATTCATCTTGGTTTTGTAAACCCATTTGACTCCAATACTCTTCATCCCCTTTGGCAAGTCAGTAAGAAGCCAAGTCCCATTTTTCTCTATGGATTGAATTTCCAAGTCCATAGGATGCTTCCACTCTTGACTCTTGACACCTTCCTCATAGCTTATAGGGTCGGAATCTGCAATCAAAGCCATCACCTCTTCTTTTTCATGAGAGACTACTTGAGCATCATTCACAATATAGTCTCTCATCCAGCTTGGTCTTCTCCTTATACGACCTTCTTGCACCTCAGATTCAGTATCTGTTGTCCCACTGTCATCATTCTGTTCCTGAATAGCTGCGACTTCGTTGCTGTCATTCAGATTCTGAGCTGCAACTTCATTGTCATCATTCTGAATTTGTTCCTCAGCCTCTGTACTGACCTCGGCTTGATCAATAGGAGCAGCTACCGACGCTTCAGCTGGAATAATTACAGATTCTGAATTTTTGCTGTCATCTCCCAACTCTAAGACAAGATCAGATGAACTACTGTGAGCTCTATCCCAATTCCACTTCTTATTTTCTTCAAACACGACATCCCGACTAATAATTACCTTCTGACTTAAAGGATCATACAACCTATATCCTTTGCTTTCGACGCTCATCCCAAACAGTACGCAAGTTCGGCTTTTGTCGTCAAGCTTAATGCGTTTAGCATCAGGAATATGAACATGTCCTATGCACCCGAAAGTTCTAAGGTGCTCAACCAACGGCTTGACACCACTCCAAGCTTCTATAGGCTTCATATCCGTCACAGCTGAGGTTGGGCATCTGTTGAGTAGATAGAACGCCCAATTCGCTGCTTCCGGCCAAAATTTCTTGGGAGCATCCTTTTCAATCAACAAGCTCCTCACCATATTCATCACGGTTCTATTCTTCCGCTCAGCCATGCCGTTTTGCTGTGGTGTATAAGCCGTGGTCAGCTGTCTTTTGATTCCATTGTCTCTGCAATAATCATTGAAAGCACTTGAGGTGAATTCCCCTCCTCTATCTGTTCTCAAGCACTTAATAGGCAAACCAGAATCCTTTTCAACACAACTCTTAAATTGCTTGAAGGTAGCAAAGGCATCAGATTTGTATGCTAAGAAGTATACCCATGCTCTTCGACTAAAATCATCAATGAAACAAAGCAAATACCTCTTTTGGCCGTTGGACACTGGTGATATAGGCCCACAAATATCAGCATGGACTAATTCGAGCTTGTCGGAGGCACGCCACGTGCTGAATTTGGGCATCTGTTCTCTGTGTTGCTTTCCTTTCAGGCATTCCGTACACACAGAATCGTTGTTGGTGAACTTCGACATTCCTTTCACCATATATTTGTCCGTCAAAGTTTGCAGTCTTGTATAACTGAGATGCCCGAACCTTTTATGCCAAAGTTGAGCTGAGTCGACACTCGTCTGCAAGCACACGTCGCTGGTGTCTTTGTTTTTAGAATGCTTATCTGACACAAGATAAACATTCGGTTGGCTGTCATGTTGCTCTGCAAAATAAGGCCCTTCTCTGGATGATAAATGCTGCATTTTCTGTCCTTCATCAACACCGCCAACCCTTTCTCTACCATTTGACCAATACTAAGGAGATTATTCCTTAATTCTGGAACATAAAAAACATCTTGTAGCACATGACTAACCCCTCCAAGCCTTAGCTTTACACTTCCTTTGCCAGTTACACTAATCTGCATATGATTTCCGAGCCGTACGATTTTCTGAAATCCATCTTCCAAAGTGCTGAATAATGTTCGGTCCCCGCACATATGATTGTTGCAGCCCGATTCGAGGAACCAAACATCAGCCATGTTGAAAGCAGGTGTCTCAAGGAAGGCCATGAGCAACATTTCCTCTTCCTCCTCCATCTCTGTTTAATTGGCATGCTTAGTCAAATTTGGGCATTCGATTTGATAATGCCCTAACTGATGGCACTTGTAGCACTCGACTGTGGCCCTGCTGAAAGATTGGCGACCACGACCTCCTTGGCCATGTCCTCCTCTATAGCCTCTTCCACGTCCTCTACTTCCACTGCTATAGAGTGCCTGCTCCTCTTCTCCTTCCTTCCTGAACTTTTGTTCATGGACAAGGAGCGAGCTCTGCAGTTCGTCAACGGTGAGCTCGTCAACATCTTTGGCTTCCTCAATGGAACACACAATGTAATTCCATTTATCAGTGAGTGTCCTTAAGATCTTTTCAACGATCTTGACATCATCTAACTCTTCCCCACAGTTTCTCATATCATTGGCCACCAACATGACCCTTCCAAAGTAGTCATTCACTGACTCTCCTTGTTTCATAGAGAGGATCTCAAATTCTCTGCGCAATCGATTGAGTTGGGCTCGTTGAACCCTAGCATTTCCTTGATACTTCATTTTCACCGAATCCCAAAGTTGCTTGGAGGTTTCTTTCTTTTAAATCGTCTTCAGAATAGACTTGTCAAGTGCAGCAAACAAGTAATTCTTAGCTTTCAAATCCTTCAACTGCATCTCATCGAGCACCTTCCTCTATGCCGCAGTCAACACATCTCCATCTTTGGGTAGGGTGAATCCTTCGTTCACCACGATCCAGTACTCCTTAGATCAAAGTAGGTTCTCCATGACCATGCTCCAATGATCGTAGTCGCCATCAAATTTGGGAATTGATGGTCCAGAAAAACGATCGTTTCCTTCAGATGCCATTCTCTCTGTGTTTCTCTCTTGGGTAAACCTTTTCTGTTGTTTACACCGTCTCACTGTGTTTCTCTCGGAAGTTCTCAAAAAATGCTCTGATACCAGATTGTAGAATCAAATCAGATATCTGGAGAACTTGCTTTCATTAACTGAAGAATGCTTATATATAGCTTTACAGTTCTCATGACTCTATCCACTAATCTGAAAGAAAACTGACTTCCCTACTTCCTAGCTAAAGTCTAGGAGATTACACTAACTGCAACAATAAAGTAGAATAAATAGAAAACAGACTCCAGCAAGTGTGCTAACAGAAACAACACTTAATTGAATTAAATAAAATGCAAATACTAGACTTTTAACTCAACACCCGCTCCTGCTGAAATGACGACCTCGACCGACACGCCGCCTGTCACTTCCCGGAATCCCGCATACATGACATGGCGTCGTCAAGATCGTCTTCTCGATGGCGCTCTCCTTGGGACTCTCACATCTCCTGTTGCATCTCTTGTAACGCAGGCAGGCCATATGTCTGAGATGTGGTCCGTCCTTCAACAAACTTTCGCCAAGGTATCCAGAGGCAGAATAAAGCAACTCAAGCACAAACTCCGCAACACCGAGAAGGGCACTCAATCTATTACAGAATATATGCAGGCTTTGAAGATCACGGCGGACCACCTCGCCTCCATCGGCAATCCTATACATGCCAAATATCTAACCGATCAGGTCCTTCGTGGGTTTGATGAACAATACCAACCTGTTATCGACGGCGTCAACACTCGTGATTCCCCGATCTCTTTCGAGGAACTTCACGAGAAACTGATCCAACGTGAGCTCTCCGTCAAGGCAGGAACAAAGTGTCACCTGGGAAATCCGACAGCCCTGAACGCTCAAGCTCGTCCACGCTCCCGCTCTCGCCCAAACAACCGACCCTCCAATCAAGCCTCCTCCTCCACACAGCCAAAACCGTTCCTTGGTCGTTGTCAGTGGTGCAAAATTGTTGGTCATGTCAGCAGTCAATGTCATGTATTTTGCTCCCAGCATCCACAAATAACTCCTCCTACCTCCAACCGCTTTCCTGCAGTCCCGCCTCAGCCAAACACAAACCAGCCGCAAGTTCACAATCTCTCCACTTCCCCAAACACAAATCCCTATCTCGTAGACTCCGGGGCCTCGCATCATGTCACGAATGATCTCAACAACATGGCACTTCACTACCCATACAATGGACCGGATTCTCTATTTATGGGTAACGGTATGGGTTTATCCATTAAGCACACTGGTATTCTTAAGCTTGGCAACTTTCTATTCAAAAATGTTCTCTGTGTACCTTCAATGCACAAAAATATATTATCTGGTTCACAGTTTACCAAACAAAACAAACACTGCATCTTATTTCTTTCTGATTGTTTTCATGTGAAGGAAATTCGAACGGGTCGGACAGTTCTTAAAGGTCCTTGTATCGACGGTGTTTACGTGTGGCCATCCTCCTCCTCTCCATCGGCTCATCCTCTTCATGCCTCTTCATCACTAAACTGGCACCACAAATTGGGACATCCGTCCACTTCTGTCTTCAAAATTATTCAGCAACAAATAAATATTAGTCCTACTGTCACTTTGCATTCTCCATGTATTCCTGTCATATTAATAAAAGCCAAAAATTGCCATTCTCTGCTTACACTATTACATCTTCACACCCACTTGAAATATTATTCTAAGATGTTTGGACCTCTCCAATTATATCTTCGGATGGATTACGATATTATTGTATCTTTGTTGATCACTATACCCGTTATATATGGTTCTATCCGATGAAAAAGAAATCCGACACAAAAGAAATATTCGCTAAATACAAAACACTAGTTGAGAATTTCTTCCATCACAAAATTAAAATCCTATACTCCGACAACGGTGGCGAGTACATTGCTCTCCGCCCCTATCTTGCATCGGTGGGCATTAGCCACTTCACAACTCCTCCACATACTCCCGAACACAATGGTCTATCGGAAAGACGAGAATGTCACATCGTTGAAACGGCCTCTCCCTACTCTCCCACGCAGGCATGCCACTCCAATTTTGGCCCCTCGCCTTCACCACCGCAGTCTACCTCATAAACCGCCTACCCACCGTTGTCCTACAAAACAAATCACCTTTCTCCAAACTTCGGCAACCAACACCCACAAACATCCACGTCCTTACCCACTTTTCCCCCAGAAACTGCCTCTCAAACTACCACTCCCACAAATTCAGCCCCCCCACTTCCCACTTCGTCACATCCACAAAATCAGGCCCAAATTACTATACTCCCACATGAACAGGCCCATACTCCCACCAGTCCACTCCCGCAACTTACGGCCCACTCAGATAATAATACACTCTCACAAAATCAAACCCCATCCATCTCTCCACCAGCCAACTCAGTGGCTCCACACAATCTTTGACCCAACCAAATTCAGGTCTGCAAATTACTCAAGCCCACACACCTAATTTACCAAAATCGGCCAACCCGTCTCAACCTCCACAGCTCCACTCAACCTTCTCTCGAACCTTGCACCGTCTCCCAAGCCCTCAAACAAAGTGAATGGCGAGCTGCAATGCAAGAGGAGTACGATGCCTTATCTGCTCGCTTCTCCTTGAAGGATCTGGGAAACCTCAGTTACTTTACTTTCTCGGTGTCGAAGTCACTGGTATGTTTCCAAAATACATCTCCGACCTACTCCACAAAGCAGGTATGGCCGACACCAAGGCTGCAACAACACCTTTGTCTGCCTCCACACCTTTAGTCAGCAACGAGGGCGACCTCCTCCCCTCACCTACTGACTATCGCACCCTAGTTGGTAGCTTACAATATCTCAGTTTGACCCGCCCTGATGTTGCGTATACCGTCAATCGTCTTGCACAGTTTATGCAACGGCCAACAACAACTCATATATTGGGCAGCCCTGAAGCCACTGTTACGTTATCTAGTCAGTTCTCTCCACAAGGGCATCACAATTTCTGCATCGTCTTCAGTGTCTCTCCACGCCTTCTCCGACGCCGATTGGGGAGGCGACAAAGATGACTTCATATCCACATCAGGTTATATTTTATATATAGGAAAAACACCTATTTCCTGGAGCTCAAGGAAGCAGAGATCAGTTGCCCGCTCATCCACAGAATCAGAGTACAAGGCATTAGCAGACACAACTGTTGAATTGATGTGGGTCCTCCCCCTCTTCACTGAACTCGGCCACAAGCAACAACAGACACCAGTGATCTATTGTGACAATCTTGGTGCCACAAAGCCTCGGTTCAAATCCCGTATTGCATTCAAGAATGAAGCATATCGCCCTCGCCTACCACTTCGTTCGGGAACAAGTGCAAAAAGGAGCTTTTCGGGTCTGTTATGTTTCAACAGAGGACCAACTAGCATACATCCTCACCAAACCACTGCACTTTGGTTAACAAGTTGAACCTGACTTCAGCCTAGTACAACTTGCGGGGGAATATTAAGATTATCTTTCAAATAATTGTTTATTATTTACTAGTGTTTGAATTAGTCATTCATTGTAACAACCTATTAGGTTAGTGGAGAGAATATATTTCCCTCGTTCAGTTTGTTTATACTGATGTATATATATCCTTTCAGAATCATTAATAATAGTCAAGCAAATCTTTTACAATCTTATACTGATGATGCTTCCTTGTTCCTGTTTCGTCGTCAACTCACCACTATATATATCTCCTAGTGTATGTGGATGATAACATTTGTTAGTATGCCTTGAATCTGAATCACACACTGCGACAGGTAGCCAAACGGTATACAATATCTGTTGTATGGGCTTATTTGGGCCCATCAGTTTTGTTGTTGGGCTTAGGGTTATTTAGCGCTATATATAGCGGCTTATGTGTAAACCTAATTGTACCGAAAACTGTAATACCACCTCCGTATAATCTGATCTCCCTCTCCTGTGGACGTAGCCAATCTTTGGTGAACCACGTATATCTGTGTGTCTTTCTTGCGTTTACTTTGTTCTCGTTTCGATTCTGTTACAACAAACTGGTATCAGAGCAGGTTCGAATTTCCGCCGAGAACGATGTCGGTATCCATGACGAAGATCGACAAGTTTACAGGGAGAAACAGTTTCAGTCTGTGGCGAATCAAGATGCAGGCTTTGCTGAAGCAAAACGGTCTGTGGGCGCCGTTAGCGAAAGACAAGAATGGAATGGATGCAACCTCCGTGGAGTTCAAAACTATGGAGGAAAAGGCTCATTCGATGATTATGCTGTGCCTCGCTGACGATGTCATTACAGAGATTGCAGATCAGGAAACCGCTGCAAAGTTGTGGTCAAAGTTGGAGAGCCTCTACATGACGAAGTCATTGACCAGCAAGTTGATGTTGAAGCAACGTCTTTTTAGCCTGCGTATGGAAGAAGGTACACCTCTTAGAGATCACCTTGATCAATTGAATACAATTCTGTTAGATTTGCGTAATATTGATGAGAAGGTTGATGATGAGGATGCTGCTTTGATCTTGTTGGTATCTCTGCCTTTGTCGTTTGAGAATTTTGTGTAGTCTTTTATCGTTGGGAAAGAGACTGTGTCGCTGGAGGAGGTTAGGTCTTCGCTTCACAACAGAGAGATGCGTCATAAGGCATCTGGTTCGGGTACAGAAAATCAGGCTTCCGGATTAATGGCCAGTGGAAGCAAGGAGGGCAAGAAAGGTAAGAAAAAGGGTCACTGGAAGAAGCAGCAGGAGCGCCCAAAATTACCTAAAGACGTATGTGCCTACTGTAAGGAAAAGGGTCATTGGAGGAATGACTGTCCTAAGAGAAGGCAAGAGCAGAAACCTGGCTCTGCTGCAGTAGCAGAAGATGATGCAGATTCCGAAAGTGATATTGTGTTGATGGCTGAGGAATACACCCATCATTCTGATAAGTGGGTTCTTGATTCTGGAGCATCGTATCATATCTGTCCGAAGAAGGAGTTGTTCACAACATATAGCTGCATAGATGGAGGTAGTGTTTCAATGGCAAACGACTCTGTCTACAAAGTGGTTGGGATCGGCTCAGTCCGATTCAGAACGCATAACGGGAATTTCTGCACAGTCAAGGAAGTCAGACATGTTCCACACATGACCAAGAATCTGATATCTTTAAGCCTTCTGGATAGTAAGGGTTTCAGGTATGAAGGTGAAAATGGAATTCTGGTTGTCTGCAAGGGTTCTGAGGTGATTCTGAGAGGCGTCAAGCAGGGAACTTTGTATATCTTACAGGGTTCTACAGTAACAGGTTCTGCAGCTGTTGCATCAGTGGTTAATGATGTTGATCTGACCAGACTGTGGCATATGAGACTTGCTCATATGAGTGAACGTGGAATGCAGATTCTATCCAAAGAAGACCTTCTGGGAGGTCATAAGATCAAGAGTCTAGAGTTCTGTGAGCATTGTGTGTTTGGGAAACTACATCGCTGCAAGTTTCCTAAGGCAGTTCATCGAACTAAGGGCACGTTGGATTACATCCATTCTGATTGCTGGGGTCCTGCCCGTGTTTAGTCTTTGAGTGGCTACAGGTACTTTCTGTCTATTATTGATGATTACTCTAGGATGACGTGGTTATTTATGATGAGGCATAAAGGAGAGACATTCAGTAGATTCAAGGAATGGAAGACCTTAGTTGAAAATCAGACAGGAAAGAAGGTCAAAAGGCTGCGAACAGATAATGGTCTGGAATTCTGTTCATCTGAGTTTGATAAGTTCTGCAGAGATGAGGGTATTGCTCGGCATCACACAGTCAGGTTTACACCACAACAGAATGGTGTAGCAGAACGGATGAATCAGACACTTCTAGAGAGAGCAAGATGCATGCTCTCTAATGCCGGTCTTGCTAGGAGGTTCTGGGCTGAAGCAGTAACAACAGCCTGCTATCTGATAAATCAGAGTCCACACACAGGCATTAATTGCAAGACACCTTATGAGGTGTGGTCTGGAAGAGCTGCTGACTACTCAAATCTGAGAGTTTTTGGCTGCACTGCTTATTATCATGTGAGTGAGGGTAAGTTAGAGCCGAGAGCTAAGAAGGGAGTTTTCATGGGCTATGGTGCTGGTGTGAAAGGATACAGGATCTGGTCTGACAACAAGATTATACTGAGCAGAAGTGTAGTCTTTGATGAGAATTCTATGCTGAAGCCCAAGACTAGTGATATAGCAGAGAAAGAGGTTGTTGCTGAGGAGGTGGAGGTGCCATTTAATGCAGGGGAAATCGAGGCACCACTACCACAACCAGTCACTGATGAGCAAGATACAGATCAGTCTGAGAGTGCACTGCCAGAAACAGGTTCTGATGAAGTTGGGCATCGAAGTGTTGCTCAAGATCGACCTAGAAGGGTTGGAGTCAGACCTCCAGCGAGATACAGGTTAGCCGATCTGGTAAGATATGCATTGCAGGTGGCCGAGGAGGTGGATGATAATGAACCGTCCACCTACAAAGCTGCAATATCTGGGAGTGAGTCAGCACAGTGACTTGCTGCAATGGGAGAAGAGATGGAGTCTCTTCATAAGAATCAGACTTGGGAGCTAGTCAGATTGCCTGCTGATAGAAAGGTAGTCACTTGCAAGTGGGTTTTCAGGAAGAAAGAAGGAATGTCTGCTGCAGAGGGTATAAAGTACAAAGCAAGAGTGGTTGCAAGAGGTTTCAGTCAGAGAGAGGGAGTAGACTACAACGAGATCTTCTCACCAGTAGTCAGACATACCTCAATCAGAGTGCTACTAGCGATAGTTGCACATCAGGATCTGGAACTCGAGCAGCTAGATGTGAAAACAGCTTTCCTACATGGAGAGTTGGAGGAGGAAATATACATGTCTCAGCCAGATGGTTTTCAGGTTCCAGGAAAGGAGAATCATGTTTGCAAGTTGAAGAAGTCCTTGTATGGGGTAAAGCAGTCTCCGAGGCAGTGGTATAAGAGGTTTGACACTTATATGAAGCAGCTTGGTTACAACAGAAGTCCGTATGATTGTTGTGTGTACTACAATGACCTGCAGGGTGGTTCACGCATCTATCTGGTTCTGTATGTTGATGATATGCTGATTGCTGCTAAGAATAAGTCTAATATTCAGAAGTTGAAGGCTTCTCTCAGTGCAGAGTTTGATATGAAAGATCTAGGTGTTGCTCGCAAGATTCTGGGAGTTGAAATCTATAGGGAAAGGGAGAAGAGAAAACTCTTCCTCTCACAGGAAGGGTACATCAAGAAGATATTAAGCAGGTTTGGAATGTCTTCAGCAAAGTCTATAGATACTCCAATGGCGTCTAACAGCAAGTTGGAAATGTACACTGTTCAGACTGATGAGGATCAGGAGTACATGTCTCGAGTCCCATATGCCAGTGCAGTTGGGAGTTTGATGTATGCTATGGTCTGCACTCGACCAGATCTTGCATTCGCTGTTAGTGTAGTAAGTCGATATATGGTCAACCCTGGGAAGGAACATTGGCAAGCTGTGAAGAGGATTTTCAGGTATCTTAGAGGTACCTCTGATGTTGGTCTATGTTATGGGAATGACACTCAGTGTTTGGTTGTTGGCTATTCAGATTCTGATTATGCTGGGGATGTGGACAGTAGGAGATCTATGACTGGTTATGTGTTCACTCTAGGAGGTTCTGTGGTAAGCTGGAAGGCAACTCTACAGCCTACAGTTACTTTGTCTACTACAGAGGCAGAGTATATGGCTTTGACAGAAGCTGCTAAGGAGGGAATATGGCTAAAGGGGCTGGTCAATGATCTAGGCCTACACCAGGATCAAGCTTCAGTGTATTGTGACAGCTTGAGTGCAATATGCTTAACCAAGGATCAGGTTCATCATGAGAAGACGAAGCACATTGATGTCAGATACCATTTTCTGAGAAATGAGAAGAGAATCCAGGTGAAGAAAATAGGGACTGCTGATAACCCTGCTGATATGTTCACCAAGCCAGTTCCTGAGAGCAAGTTCAAACACTGTTTGGATTTGCTCAACATCAGTGACCATTAGTTGCCCTGAGGGGCAATTCTGAGGAGAGGGAGATGTCTGTTATCTGGCACTGTCATGGTGCGTCTGAGAGTCTACCTGGAGGATTCAAGTCAAGGTGGAGATTTGTTAGTATGCCTTGAATCTGAATCACACACTATGGGCTTATTTGGGCCCATCAGTTTTGTTGTTGGGCTTAGGGTTATTTAGCGCTATATATAGCGGCTTATGTGTAAACCTAATTGTACCGAAAACTGTAATACCGCCTCCGTATAATCTGATCTCCCTCTCCTGTGGACGTAGCCAATCTTTGGTGAACCACGTATATCTGTGTGTCTTTCTTGCGTTTACTTTGTTTTCGTTTCGATTCTGTTACAACAACATTGTCACATGCAACAAATCTGAGGCAGTTCAATCCCTCATCACCAAATTTGCAGCACAATTTCCCCTCAAAGATCTTGCTGCACTCTCCTACTTTCTAGGTGTGGAGGTTATCCGTATAACGAAGGTCTCAATGCAAATACATCCATGACGTTCTTCACAAAACGGGTATGGATGCTACAACCTCTGCAAGTCTGCAACAACCCCAATGTCGGCAACCGAAACTTTGCTCAAGTCCCCAGGAACTCCTCTGTCTGTCCCAACTAGTTACAGGGAAGTTGTGGGTAGCCTTCAATACTTGACGCTAACTCGGCCCGACATCGGCTTCTCGGTCAACGAGTTATCTCAGTTTATGTAAGCCTTCGACGACTGCTCACTGAAGAAAGAAATTTGTCTTTGGATAGTAAAATCATATATATATGGGAATTACACAATATTTAAGAAAAGCGAGATGAGTGGAGAAAAGAAAAAAAAAAAAAGTTGAATAGATGGTAGATTTGATTGATAAAGTGTTTTTAGATAAAAATAAAATAAAATATTGGGTAAAAGGTACTAACGGTGGAAATTAGATAGAAAAGATGAATAAAATAAAATAAGGGTATTATAGAAAAAAATTAATGAATAGAAAAAGAATATTACAAACATTTTGAGACGGAGGAAGTATATTTAAAAAAAATTATTGTGGTCCAGGATTGAACCGAACCGGAAAGATTCGGCTGAGTCGATCCCTTATCAGTTTAGGTTTTATTTGAACCAACCTAAACAGACTATTTACGAACCGGAAACACCGTGCATTAAACGAAAAATAAACCGAGTGGGAAACCAACACCGCAGCAATGTAGTATGCCGCTTTTCAACTTCCTTTCCCCTTCTCAAGCTCTTTGCTTCGCCTCTGATCTCCATCTCTCAATCCCGAAATGGCTGATCAAGCAACTCCACAATGTAGCAGCAGCACATCACCAACTAAAGCCTTTCAATTCCAAGATCTCAAGCTTCATGAGAAACGGCCTTGTGGAGGAAGCCCAGAAGCTGTTCGACGAAATGCCTCAGAGAAACACCGTCACTTGGAACGCCATGATTCGCGGCTGCTTCCGAAACAGACACTCCGATCGAGCTCTTCATCTCTTCCAACAGATGCCCAGTCGCGACATCTACTCTTACAACACCGTCATTGCCGGATTGATGTGTTCCGGTGACGTGAACGGCGCCAAGGATCTGTTTAAAACCATGCCTTTTAAAGATGTTGTGACATGGAATTCGATGGTCTCAGGCTACATTAAGATTGGCATGTTAGATGAAGCTGTTTCTGTTTTTGATTCAATGCCTGTAAAGGATGTTGTTTCATGGAATCTGGTGATTGGTGGGCTTGTGAATTCAGGGGAGCTTAATTCTGCAAGGAAGCTCTTTGTTGAAATGGGAAGGAAAGATGCTGCTTCCTGGACTATCATGATTTCTGGTCTTGTTGATGCTGGTCTCTTCACTGAAGCTCTTCGCCTCTTCGACCGAATGCCTGAGAAAGACACAAGAGCATGGAACAAAATCATTCAAGGCTATGTGAAAAACAATGACATTGATAATGCTTCACTTGTCATCAGGAGAATGCCAGACCCTGATTTGGATTCATGGAGAATTTTGGCTAGTGGGTTAGTCAGGAATAGAAGATTTAGTGACGCTATGAGACTGTTCTTTGAGATGCCCAACAAATGCCAGAAACTCTTAAACATGATTGTCTTGGGACTAATAGATTCTGGGCTTGTTAAACCTGCTCATGGATTTCTTGCCAAGATCCCTTTTACTGATCTCATGACATGGACGAATATGATTGTCGGGTATTTTGGGGCATCCGGAGTCGAGGCTGCTACTAAGATTTTCGAGGAGATGAAAATAAGAGATGCGGCCGTATGGAATGCTACCATATACGGATTAGGTGAGAACGAGTGTTGTGAAGAGGGTTTAAAGCTCTTCATCCAAATGAAAGAATCATGTCAAAAACCAGACAAATCCACCTTTACATGCATCCTTAAAATATGCTCGAAACTGCCCAGCTTAGAGCTTGGGATGCAGACCCATGCTCAGGTGGTTAAGACGGGTTACAGCAACACGACAGCAATCTCGAACGCCATGTTGACAATGTATGCGAGATGCGGAGAAATGCGCTCGACTATGCTCGAGTTTCGCTCCATGAAAACCCGAGATTTGATCTCTTGGAACTCGGTAATATGCGGGTACGCCCACCAAGGAGATGGGGAAAACGCCCTCGATATGTTCGAAGAAATGGCGTTAACAGACGTAAAACCGAACAACATAACGTTTGTAGGAGTCCTATCGGCTTGTTGCCATGCGGGTTTGGTCGAGAAAGGAAAGACGTATTTCAGCCTCATGAAATGCGAGTATGGGGTCGAGCCTACACCCGAGCATTACACGTGTTTTGTTGATTTGCTCGGTAGGCATGGATTTCTTGAGGAGGCGATCGAGTTCTTGGGGAAGATTAGGGAAGAAGGTGTTGAGATTCCAGCAAGTGCTTGGGGAGCTCTGTTGGGGGCTTGCAGAATGCATAATAACGTCGAGATTGGTGAAATTGCAGGGATCAAAGTGCTGGAAATGGAGCCTTGGAATTCGGGTTTGTATTTGGTTTTGGCCGAGATGTATATGAATCATGGGAAGATGGATGATGCTAGGAAGATTTTGGGTAGGATGAAGGAGGTTGGAGTGAAGAAGCAACCTGGATGTAGCTGGATTGAAGTGAATAACCAAGGGCATGTGTTTCTTGCTGGTGATTGTGCTCATCCTCAGTTTAGTAACATTTGCTCTGTTTTAGGGTTGTTTTATTGGGAGAGAGGAGGCTTTGATTAAAGGCTGTTACATGATCATGATGAAACAAAGTTAATTCTTTATGGTGAGTTTTGAAGCACCGTTGAATCAAGTTGTTTAGGCTTTCAAATATCACCATTTCATTCCAGTTAATACACACACAAGTAGGCTTTTAAAACCTTAAAATATTTAATATAAATGAGATAAAATACGTGAAATAACGAAGCTTCGAACTCAAATTCGCGTTTGGATGAGACTAGGTCAACATGTCTCGGGTCCTTTGGGGTTTTGGATGTTTACGATTTCGAGAATTTTTTGGTCGGGTGGACCCAACAAATCTCAGATCCTTCGGATATTAGGGTTTAGAGAATTTTCAGCTCAGGTTGATCAAACAACTTGGGTTAATATTTTTTTAGAATGACTTGAGTCTGAATCAGATACTCTTAATATAGGCTTAATGGGCCTATCAGTTTTGTTCTCGGACTTAAGGTAGTTTAGCGCTATATATAGCCGCTTATATGCAAACTCTAATCATATCAAAATCTCTGTAATCCGTCTCTAATACAATCTGATCTCCCTCTTTCCGTGGACGTAGCCATTATGGTGAATCACGTAAATCAGTTTGTCTTTCTTGCATTTATTGTTCTCTTTTCGATTAGAACATATTTGACAGCTCTAAGCTTGTTTTTTTTAACTAATGGCAATAAAAGACATGGTTGAATATTACAAAACTATTGCTTTATACTTGTACACAATAAACATATCAGATCAAAGAAAAACTTGTATTTGGTTTATACATCTTCTCATTCCCACAGTACAAATTAAACACCATTCATTACTCAGATCAAACACAAATACAGAAAAACACTTCAGCTAACACACCAACCCCCTTTGGATGAACACATATATTCATCACTAAAAGTGAGTCTAAGCTGATAACACACATAACATAACTACTACGGAGTATATGATCAGTAAAATCAAACCTTACCTTTAGGTTAATCAAATCAACCTCTATGATTCACCTTCTTCCATAGCATCACATCTCTCTTCCTAACAAACAATTTCCTGAACTGATACAGCTTATGAGACTGTTGGGCAATCAAGCTCGTAGTAGACGAGCTTTCTCCCATCATTATCTCGTACCCGTCTCTAAACGAGTCCATTCCTTCGGTCAATAGCTGCCAGAACAAGCCGCCAACAGCAGGTCCTCCTCGTTTTGCAGACTGGTAAATTTTGTAGTAAACGGCGCTAAAGAGTTGGTCCCTTTTGGCAATGGAGTAGCTCGGGTCTTTCTGTGACTTGCCAAACTCAGCAACCAGCAATGGCTTCTTCAACACACTTTGTGCATCCTCAATGTGCGTGTCTAGCCAATTGTTTACAAACGAAAGCTGTGTCTCGTCGTTTGAATTCGTTAGCCTGCAATTTTTAAAAATACATGTTTTAAAACTTCAGAATATTGTTCAAGTACTAAAATTTAGAATAATCAGTTATTACCATTGGTCAGGATACGAGTGAATTGTTGCAAAATCGATTCCTCGGATCTGATTATTGGCAATGAAGTCGGTTCCAATGTTGAAACCGAGGTTAATGCTCGTCCTATGTGGGGAGCTGCTCCCATAAAAGCCTTCAAGACCAGCCTCCAACATATGATTGGAGTCTATTGATTTAACATGTGCAGCCATTTCTGTTATCCATGCCTATAGCAGCAAAATCATCAATCAAATTCAAACACAGGACAATAAATAAAGATTTGGTGAGTCAAGATTTGATACCTGAATAGTTCTACCAGATGGATCTGATTGGCATCTGGGTTCATTCATAAGCTCCCAAGCCATGATTGTTGGGTCATTCTTGTAAGCTACTCCATTGATAGTGTTTCTTCTGTTGACAACAGTCTGAGAATTACATGAACCAAATTAAACCTCAAAATTCAGACCTAATCCTCAAATTACTATTTCAAAGAATTAAAAAAAACTCACAGTGACATGGTTCTTGTAGAATCCCTTAACTATAGGGTTTCTGAAGAAATCATCCTCAGATGAAAGAGACTGGCCATGGCTTCTTCCCCACTCCACATACTGCTTCTTCCCACCAAAGCTCTCATAATTGTTCACAAAGCTTAAAATCAGCTTTATTCCATACTTGCTAGCTTCAGACACCACAAAATCCAAACCCTAAACAACAAATTCAAACCCATATCATCACAAAGTTTAAAACTTATCAGACCTAACAAGTCAAATACATCAAATTTGGGACCTGAAAAGTCTGTTCATTGTAGGAGCCGGGGGAAGTTTGAAGAGGACGGTAACCTCCATCGCTGAAAGCCCAAGTTCTTGAAACAGAGAGGCCATGGGAGGAAGCTTCTTTGAAGGCGTCGGAAACCAAGTGACGTTGGGAAGGATCAGATCCCACATACATTAGCCAGTAGGCGTTGAATCCATGGGCATAGAACGGGGATTCGTTTAGGATGAAATGGGTTCCTCTGGTTCTTATGAACCCTCCTCCTCCTGCTGATTCTGTGAGTTGGAGCTTGAATTGGAGCAGTAACAATGGCAGAAACGCCAGCCATGATAGCTTCATGGTTTCTGGTAATTGCTGAGTGTTTGGTTGAGTGTTGTTTGTGAGAAAATGGAAGAAGCAATTTGGAATTTAAAAAGGAGTTTAGTAGAGAAGATGGTGGGCTTCTTTCCTGCCTAAAGGGGTAATTTTTGTCTACATTATTTCCATTTTGGATTACACACAACATAAATAATACTCGTACTCAATTATACACTATCAAATACTCCTGTATTTTATTTTAAAAAAGAGTACGGACTATGTAATCCCAACTCCAAGTTATATCATTTGATTTGCTTCTGGGTTTAACTCCTCATCCATATTTTTACATTTTCATATTTCACATTTGTTTTAGGCTCATTTTAACGTGTCTAAACGAATCAGGTCGGTCTGGGTGCGTCCAGAAAAAAAAAATTAATAATTTACCTTTAAAATGTCCAGAAATCGGATCTATATAAAACGGATATGTATTGTTTCAAAAGTTAAAATCCGATTTTTAAAAAATGACTTGGACTCATCCGAAATGCGTCCAAAGATAGGTGCTAGTTTTAAATTTTCGGGTGTGGAGTGTAATAAAATTGTGGTGAAGTATCAATTTTTTTATTATAAAAGGTGAAAATGTTACGTAAAAAAAATTTGAATGTACAAGCATAAAATACTTAAATATTTATGTAAATTTTTCAAATAATATTAATGAATAAGTTTCATTGAAATAAGTTGGAATAATAATATTTGTTTGAACAAACTTGATATGACGTATGGAGTATATATTGTGGGAGCTTAGAGCATCTTTATCCATGTTACTCAACATGAGTAACATAGTCCATTTTTTTTATATTAAATGAGTTTTCATCAACATTCATGTTATTCATATCAAATAACCTGTATTTTATCTTTATTTTTATTATAAATTTAAATAATATATTACATAGTCAATATAGATATTAATATGTAGATAAAAATAAATCAAAAATATTTATAAAAGAATTACAATAAAATTTTATGTGTTATAAGATATTTACCAATAACTAAGTAATGTAATTTTACTATTGGTCCACATGTTGATAAATGATTGGATAGATGAAGTGATTTGTGTAAGAGTGAGTAACACTTCTTTGTTACTTCTCTTCACTCATGACATTAGTTCTATCACAAAAGTTGTCATGTCATTTTTATTTTCAAATTTTAAATGAAATTTGTTACTCTAAGTAACACCAATGTAGATACTTTTTATAGGCCCTTGCTAAATACCGCCCGGGCGTTTTCTAAATAACGCCCGGTCCCTCGCGTTCTGCGAGAGTGCGTCCCCTCGCAGAACGCGAGAGTGCGTCCCCTCGCAGAACGCGAGAGTGCGTCCCCTCGCAGAACGCGAGGGTGCGTCACCTCGCAGAACGCGAGGTCTTAACAAAAGTTAAGATTGAAATATCAAAGTGGGAAAAGCTCAGGAAAAGCTCAGGAAAAGGGAGATAGAAACCTCAGGAAAAGCTCACAGACATCAAAGGGAAGAAGAGCTTCGTCGTCGCTGGAGAGGAGGGACAGAGGGAGAGGAGAGCTTGCTTCTTATGGGCCCTTCTTCACCCTTTTCTACGTTAAATTTCCGGTCCGGTTTGGTAAAAAATGAAAAAAAATGTAACTTATGAATTGGGCTTTGATTTTTAATGTAAAATGAAAAATGCACCATTAAATGAAAAAATGCATGCATTTGAACACATCAGCCATCAGGTACAGTACACCACCATGCATGCATTTGAAGATTTTGAACACATTTGTCGAAGATTGATGTGTACAGTACACCATCAGCCATCAGGCACACATCAATCTTCTTTTTGATTTGTTTTGTTCACTATGCCTGTATTAATTGTGTTGTCTTGCTAAATACCGCCCGGGCGTTTTCTAAATAACGCCCGGTCCCCTCGCAGAACGCGAGAGTGCGTCCCCTCGCAGAACGCGAGGGTGCGTCACCTCGCAGAACGCGAGGGTTTTTTTTTCCCTATAAAAGGGGAAAAACCCTACTCGGCCCATTTTTACAGCCACCATAAAAAAATTCCGCCGCTCTCTTCTCATTTTACCATCTCTCTCAATTTCAACCTACTTCTTCTTCCTCTTTTCAATTCAAATCTCCATATAAGGTATGTTTCTAATACTCTTATGCTTTTTAATGTTGTTTTTAGATGAATATATGTTGTTAGTATAGAAAATTGCATATTATATGATGTTTTGATATTGAATGTTGATTTAGAAATGGTTGTATAATGGATGAAAGATGATGATTTTGAATTATGGTGGATGAGTGGATGTTGTTTTATGTTGAAATTCATTAGGGTTAGGGTTTTTGATTAGGGTTGTTTATTTTATTTAGGGTTTTGATGTTTATTTGGTAATTTACTTAAATTGATAGGTATTTTAGCTAAAATATTGAATTTTCGTCGGAAAATCTCGCCGGAAACTGTTGCCGGAAACTCATGATTGTGCAAATTGACGCAGAACGCGAGGGGTATACTCGCAGAACGCGAGGGTCATGTTACTCGCAGAACGCGAGGGTCATGGTACTCGCAGAACGCGAGTGTCATGGTACTCGCAGAACGCGAGTAATTGACAAAACTGGAAATTCTTTCCTCTTCTGCAGATTTTTATTATATACTGATTTTACTTTATATAATGTTATATTTATATACTGATTCTACTTTACATTTTTTTAGGTAATGGATCTTCCTGGACGTTCAACCCGTCGAAGAAATAGGAACGCTGTGAGAGAAAATCCACCGGTTGAAAATGCAAAAGGGAAAAGAAGAGCAAAGAATACAACACCGGTAGAGCTCTTCCCCGAGGGGCTCCCCGACGTTGATTATCGCCCCATAGAGCGGTACAGTGGTGTCCATAGTTATGCCGGGGAAGACTGTTCTGTGCCTAGTGGGATAGAACGAGCAGATACATATCAAGGGTATCGAAATGATGATTGGGACCTTTATTCTCAAGAGTCAGTTTCATGTGCACAACCGTCAACTCAATGGGCACCACAATCAACTCCATATGAACAATCGGGAAGCTGGGACAATTTCATTCCTCAGTATGCTGTAGTGGAAGTTGGACAAGGGTGGGGTGGACAAAGTTGGGTCGGTGGACAAGGGTGGGGAGGTGCATTTGGTGAGGGAAGTGTTCCTGAAGACATGGGTCAAGGAAGTGGACAAGCTTGTTCTTCTTCTTACAATCCTCAACCAGAACCGATGGAACAAGAGTACCAGGATGAAGGTGTTGGGGAAGAACACGAAGAAGAAGGTGATGATGATGATGATGATGATGAAGAAGAAGAAGAAGAAGAAGAAGAATTGGTCCAGAAACCAACAAGAAAGAGGAAGTCCAAGAAGAATGAGCCAAAGTATGATCCTGAGCTCACTCATGCCACACCTGGTGGTCCAGAAGATCCCGAGTTGCTTAAGGGATTTGAAGCACATGTGGCGTTCCACATCCAGAAAGGGGAGGTAATTTACTAATTTATTGATTTTCTGCATTTTTAATACATTAACAGAAATTCTGCAGAATGCACAGAAAATGCAATTTCTGTGCATTTTCTCGCAGAACGCGAGGAGTGGCATACTCGCAGAACGCGAGGGTGTTACTCTTCGCAGAACGCGAGAAAATGCTTGGTTTCTGCAGAAGCTGATAATTCTGCAGAAACTGTATTTTTTGTAAATTTGGCCTGCAGTGTGTAATTTTGTATTTTTCTGCAGTTGAAAGGTCCGATGAAGCCACAACAACGGACAAAGCAAAGCAGTGACTGGCCATTGGACAACGATGACTGGTCAGAGATTCCCGGTGCTGTTGGATTGTCAGATCTACCTGACATGATGTACGAAGCAATCGACTATCCGTTGATTGAAGCGTTCATCGAACGATGGCAACCGGAGACTAACTCATTCCACCTCCCTTGTGGTGAGATCACTATTGGCCTTCTGGATGTACATATGATTTTAGGCCTACCTATAGAAGGGAAAGCAATGACTACTTGTAAGAAACTGGGTGCCAAGTTTAGTCATGATGAGATTATAAAATACTATGGTAGGAAGGGGGCGGAAATTTTTGGAGTAGATCCGCACACTTTAGATTCTGGGAGGGTGAAAGCTGATTGGTTTAGAAGGCATTGTGAAACCCTAGGTCCAGAGCGAAAGGGTTTAGGATGGGTGTTGTATACTGCTTCCTCGCTCTTATTTCCGGACAAGTCACAGAACTTGATTCGGCTTAGATATGGGCCTTATTTGGAAACCTATGCCCATGCTACGGGCATATCGTGGGGTTCAGCTGCTTTGGCCCATCTGTATAGGCAGCTGGGGGTATGCACACGACAGGGTTGTGCGCAGATGTCTTTCTGTTACACCTTGTTGCAGGTATTATACTTTCTAAGCGTTTAATTTACATACTTATATATATTTTCATATTTAACGTACTTTGTATTTCTTAGGCATGGATCTACAACTACTTCCCACACTTCCGACCTACTGAACGTCCTCGGTGGAGAGCGGAGCAACCATGGGCATACCGGTGGATGCCTAAGAATGTAAAGCTGAAGAAGGGGCAAGTCGGAAGGGACTATAGGGGAGCGCTCGATATTCTTATGCCGGAGATGGTAAGTTTCTGCATTTTCTGGGCATACCCTGTGGCTTCTCGCAGAACGCGAGGATGGACACACTCGCAGAACGCGAGGAAATGCAAGTTTCTGCATTTTGTCCTAGTTTCTGCAGTTTCTGGTGTTTTACAGACTTCACCATGCGTTTTTCTGTCATTTTGTTAGGTATGTTGGAACCCGTATGGAGCACAAGACTTCACCGATCCTGAGCTTGCTCCCGCTCTATTTCACGGGGTGCTATCTTGCTGTGACATCACCGAACCACACATGCCTGATAGGTGTCCCAGACAATTTGGGAGAGTGCAGCGTATTCCTAGGCCAGTCATCGAACCACTCAAAGCTCATAGGTTGAAAAACATTAGGTGTTATAGTGTTTTTTATGACGCCAACCAATGGCTTTGGGAGTCAAGAGATGTTCACTCTTTGTCTCTCGATGATATGGGGCCAGTTGCCTATGCACCACATGAATGCTCCCATGATTACATGGATTGGTACATCAAGAGGACCCATAGGTATATCCGTCCTGCAATCCCTGGGATGATGACTGAGAGACAGGTAATATTAATTGTTTTGGTTTATCTTGCGTTTCTAGTCTTTGTTTGTCTCGAATATTAACATAGAATGAATGTTTACTTGCGTATAGGTGATTGGCCGGGTGTACAATGACATGGACCGGTATCGGTTTGCCACTCCAGAGGATTTTGATTCATATCACGCTCAAATGCTCCTAAGTATGTCAACTCTCGCTCCCTTCCGACCACGAGAAGACGAGTAGCCTTTCGTTTTGTGTTTTGGATTGTGTTTTGGATTGCTTTCTTAGGTGTTTTGTTGATTGGATAATTTTGTTGGATTATGTTTAGGGATATGTTGGTGTTGCTTCAATTCTGTTCGTTTTTTGCATAACCTCGCAGAACGCGAGGTGCACACCACTCGCAGAACGCGAGTCTGCCCTATAAGAAACAAGGTGCTCTCAGTTGATATGCACGGTCTGTGGCACGGTTGGTGTTACTCGCGTTCTGCGAGTGACACCATCCTCGCAGAACGCGAGGAATGACATTTTCTGGAAAATGTCCATGACATTAGTTCCAGTTTAAGAATTTAAAAAACCATCTCCAGTTCAACATTACATTACAAATTCAGCGAATAAAACATAACTTCAACATTACATTTCAAAGGCGGCACATCGATGTGACACAAGATCGTGCAAAGAAAAAGCATCTCTTTCAGCGTTTCGCCACCAAGGAGTAAACACATGAGGTAATGGGCAGTTTTCTTCAAGACGCAACTACAAGAAAACAACAACGTTAGGAAGTTGCATATTAGATAGTAATTCATAAGTAGATCCAAAAACTTACCGGAACAAAATGTCTCTCACTCTGAATATAGAATAAGCAGAACGTCGGAAGTGTGTCACCATCTTCTAACCAAGTAGGACGTTGTAGAGGAAGGTAAGTGTAGTTAGCACTTTTTCCCACCGTTACGAACACTATGTTGAATGTGGATGCCACAAGGCATCCCATTTCCGGGGTAGCTAGCCAGTGATCTTCTGGAGCCCTTCCTATTCCTTCCCATGTAAGTTGGTGTAAAGCGCTCTCCAAAGTTGGTTGTTGTGGAGGTCCAATCCAAGTTCCTTGAACTAGGTGCCAAATCTCTTTGACCTTAGCTATCATCAAATCTCTTACTTCCCTCCATAAGTGTTGGTTGTCATGCAATTCATGAGCTATTGCTCTAAATCCACAATTTCCATCTCCATTTACCTCAAACCAACCATTCACATGGGTGCGCATTGACGCGGGTATGTGAGACTTGTACTTGCCAATCACCTTAATCTTTGGTTTCTTGAATGTTTCAGAATTAGAAGCATTTTTTTGCTTCTTTGGGGGTGTTTCTTCCAAATCTCTAGCATCCATCTCAACATTAGTGTGCTCCCATGCAGACGGTCTTCTTTGGGTTGACCTAGGTTGTTTGTTAGGAGCTCCGACTGGACGACCTCCGGTGTGCTTTGAAATAGCCGGCTCTTTTAGAGGAGTATTTACTTTCCCAATGTCTAAAACAGTTTGTGCACACTTTTCTTGATCATGGGGGCACAATTTCGGAAACGTTTCCTCATAGAAAGTCTGAAAAAGACGCCTTGCCACCTTACTCTTAACTTCCAGTATGCCGGGAACATCAACTTCTTCCAAACTCAAAGTACTCCAGAAAGGGTGCAACTCTGATACTCTTAGTGGTCTTTGCTCCTTCCAATGTCTTACAATCTGATGAACACACATCAACCCATCTCTAATCTTGATCCCGCAGCTACAAAACATATTAAAGTGCGCACCTAATCTCTCCCCCTTCGTGTATTCCTTAAGCAAAAATTCTATGCATTTGTAAGAGACTTTGAACTTCAAGACTTTAAACAAGTCGGCCCCTTCAACAACTGTGAAGCTCTTATTCAAACTCTCGGTGAAAGACACAGTAATCTCCTTAAGTTGGTTCTCCGCCATTGTTTTGTATTCTTTGAACATTGTGTCTAGCCTAGCATTTCCACTTGACAAGTATGACTTAAGACATGAATGTGCTCCTTCAACTCTAAAATGTTCGAAAAACAATAAAATGCAAATACAAATCAGAACCTGTGGATCCTTCTGTAATGTGTAACTCCTCGCGTTCTGCGAGGTGTGTATACCTCGCGTTCTGCGAGTTCATACATTGTTCCAGGATCTTTGCATTCGAAAATGCATCAACACTGAATCAACGAATTCACTCGCGTTCTGCGAGGTGGTATGCCCTCGCGTTCTGCGAGGTGTGCATTACAGAAGCTCTTTTTATCATATGTAGAAGGTAGACATAAATAACAGAACATACCTGTTTGTCGTGTTATTCCCGAGAGTGAAGACATTATCCGTCCATGCTGAAACAAGTCTTTCTTTGTAACGGTTTAGCCAATTCGTTCTCACGTACTTCAATACGGCTGGATAAGCTCGCCATTCGTCCTCAAGTTTCTTCAAAGTACTCTTGTAATCTTCTTCAGTGGTTTGTTCGAACACGTTATAATAATCATTTGAAATATGAACCCCCAATGCTTGTGTGCCCATAGCTATCTTGGCTCTCGCCTCTATGTTCTTCCTTACATGTCGCCTACATAAGAGAAACTTTGCATTTGGCCATAACTTGTCTGTTGCATTCATAAGAGCCATCTCACGGTCAGTGACGAAGCAAGTAGGCGATGCTCCTATTCTCAAATACATCGTCTGCAGCTGCTGCAACGCCCATAAATAACTATCCTCGCTCTCAGCCTCTAACCATACCCCGCACACAACAAAATTCTTCCATGTAGAAGTCAAACCGACTATCTCCAGGAAGGGAACATTGTACCTGGAACCAAAATACAGTAAGATAAATACAACATAAAAACAGAATGATAAATACTTACCTGTTCGTGCTATAAGTCGAGTCCATCAAAAGGACATATGGAAACGCCTTTAAGAGTTTCATTGATTCGGGGCTAGCAAAGAACAAGTCGCCTATTATCGAAGGGTTCGTTGCACTTGGCCTATACTCCATGAAGTAGTTGCTCTCTTTGCATTGGTGAAAGAATTCTTGAACCACGGTTCTACCTTCCATTTCCTCTTCCCTTATATGTCTTACCAAATTGTACACTTGGTTCTTCTTTGTGCAACTTCCGGGATCCTTGTTTATCTCAGTGTAAATCTGATTTGGAGAACAATGTGAAAGTACCATCTCACGAACCTTTTTCTTTTGATCCGGGGTTGGCCTCCCGGCAAATGCATTCCCGACCAAACTATCTCCAATAGGATGGTTGTGCAAACCACAAACAACCACTAATCTCCAATTCTCTTCAACCCGGTTCTCCATGAGCTTCAACTGAAATTTACACCCCGTTTTCTTGCTCTTTGTGTTTGATCTAACACCGACACCTTTAGGCCTATGGCTTCCCCCTTTCTCACAAATGATTTGAATCTTACCACTTTGCCCCAGTTTAGCTGGTACAGTCCTTCCAATAGAGATCATAAACTTGTGTTGCTTTGCAACATTCAAAGCCCACAAATGACCAATCTCCTTAGAGGCAAACACTTGCTCCGTAGTGAAATATTCCGAATAATCCCTAGAAACAACCTCTTCCTCACATACGGGACTATCAAACTTTGGTGCAGTGCGTAAAGAGGGAAGAAAACACATCTCCTCTCCTACGTTTGTTGGTGGGTTAGCAAATTGTGAATGAAACGCATCATAGCTTGATGGCACCTCATATGTACATGGCAATTCATAAGTAGATGGCACGGGCAACTCATAAGTAGATGGCACATGTTGTTCATATAAAGATGGTTGATGATAATATCCAAAGTCGTCAATCCCTAAATCAAATGACGGTGGCGAAACGGGCACCGTATTCCGCGAGGGGTAGGTGTAGTCATTCAACTGGATTGCATTCAATCCAGTGAACAAAGAAAAATTCACCTATACACAATGCTTCTGTTAATACTCTGTAATGTGCAACTTCTCGCGTTCTGCGAGGGAGGCACTTCTCGCGTTCTGCGAGTGGCTTCCTCTCGCAGAACGCGAGAAGTTGCTATTTCCTGAAACTAGTTACTGAACGGGATAATTTAACATAACATGAGTTCCTACATTCAAAACCATAAAAACCCTAAAAACATGAACACATCTAAGTTTTTGACATTATATGCAAAAGTCATCTCTTCAACACTTACCACTACTACTAGATTTAACATGAAATACAACATAATAAGTTCATTTTAGCTCTTAATGGTGCAAAACAAATTAAAATTCAAAAATTAAGTAAGAACATTACCTCATTTGAATGGTAACTTGATGAACCACCATCTTCATTCCCTCCTTTGTTGAATTCCTCTTCATCTTCCATTATTTTAGGTGTTTTTAGAGTGTTTTGAAGTTTTAAGGTTTTGAAAATGGGTTTTAATGGAGGGTGAAAGAGGTGAAAGATGATAAAAAGAGGTGTTAGGGTAGGGTTAATAGGTGTTACGGAATACTTAAAATAAGGGGGTAGTTATTATAGTTAGGTGGGGACAAGACATGTAGTAATGGCGCACAACAACGTCAATCTGACATGCTAAGCTCGCGTTCTGCGAGGACACGTACACTCGCAGAACGCGAGGACACGTGCACTCGCAGAACGCGAGCTTAGCATGCATGTAATTAACCTAATTTTTTGTTAATCTCGCAGAACGCGAGTGTACGGGTCCTCGCAGAACGCGAGTGACCCGGCGTTGTTTGAATAAAGTACCGGGCGTTATTTAAGAATCGTGTTTTTATATTATGGGTATGAATTGATGGGAGAGTCCGTGATTTGTGGCCAAATACCTGCCATGGGAAATTGACGAAGAGAGGTTTTCTTCCACACCGATCACATGATTTCGTGACCGTTGGATCTCCCCGGGAAGTAAAGATTACAAAAATAAATAAACACTGCTTTTTGTCTTGATTCATGGCAATTATGAATTTGATTTGTACATTAAGGTAGTTTATTTTTGTCATGAAATTAAGGTAGTTTGGGGTATGTGTAATCCATCCAATTGTTTTCACATAAGGATAGATAAGAACCTCAATTTCTGTGGGACGTTTTGCTCTGGAACTTCTTCCATACCCGATACAGCCATCCTCCTTCACATGGACTGTTGGATTTGTTGCCATGATAATGACAATCAATATTTTTTGCTGCATGATGACAATAAATATTAAATGATATATTTGCAATATTTTTTGGTGCATTATGACAATTGATATTAATAAGATGTTTTTACCGAAAATCACCCGTAAAATACGCTATATTGTTCAAAACCACTCCATTAATTGAATATTACCGAAAACCACCCATATTAATCCTTTCGTTAGCTAAACGCCACCCTTTATCGGATTCCGTCAAATTTTCTGTTAAATCTACGAAATTACTATTTTAACCTTTAATTATTTAATATATAAAATAGATTTTCTTTTTTTAATATGAAAATCATTACATAACCTTCATTGACTAAAATACCCCAAGGTATCCATTCAATTTTCAAAAAGGTATCATCTCCTCTCTCTTTTGCACAGTTGATGCTAACAAACAATAGTAGTTGTTGCTGACAGCAACCACCCATATTAATCCTTCGACCTTTCTCCTTCCATCAGAGTTAACCAACTGCAGGTCTCCGGCCTCCACTAACACCCGCCTCAAATCCTAACCTCATCCACCGTCGATGTCCTCCTCTCCATCCTCTAGCTTTCTTCAGCTTCATTTCTCGTCGAACGTCCGCCTCTCCCTCGGCCATGGAGTAGTTGTTGCTGTCAGCATCTCGTATGCCAAAACCTCAACCTCGAATTCATACCCTTCTCCGCTCACAGCCTCCGGCGAAACGTAGTCCTCAGTTCTGACAAATGACTTCGAGTCTTCGACCTTTCTCCTTCCATCAGAGACACACGCGAGCCTCGCGCCATGAACCTCCTCCTCTGTTTCAGATGTGAAGTTGGACCTAATCCGCGTTTGAGGCGGCGAGAGATGTCGAAATCGGTGTTGGTGGCACTAGGGGAGCTGAGAGACGACCTTACCGCTTGACATTGGTGGTTGATGGTGGAGGATTTTGATTGTTGCAGCCTTGCAGGGAAATTTGGGGGTTTAGGGTTTTTGAGATTTGGGTGAAGAGGGTAAGAGGTTCAAGACGATGCATTTTTGTTTTTTTGCTGTTTCTTTAAAATCGTTTTACTCCCTTCCGTTCGTCTCTTAATGTTCTTCTGACACATTTGCCGAGACACGTTTTGTAACGTTAATATCTTTAAATACATATTAATAAAAATTATAAAATTTTGATATTGTTAAATCTCTTGATGAGACGAATCAAACAAGATCCCATATTACTACTCCCTCCGTCCCTATTTGTTTGTCCACTTTGACCAACTTACACTATTCACATGTCGATACTCTTTGCTCGATTATTCTCAATCGATGAGAAGAAACATAGTCATATGTGATCTTGTTTGATTCGTCTCAATGAACACTTTAACAACATCAAAATTTTATAATTTTTTGGAATATGTAGTTAGAGATATTAACGATGCAAAACTCTTCTCGGCAAACGTAAAAAGTCAACAGTGGACAAACAAATAGGGACAGAGGGAGTATATTTTTTCTTATATATTAGAAGATATGTCGAAGATTCTCTTAAAACGTGAATAGTGTCAAAATTAAGGATGAGAAGAACTTTTGGGGACGGAGAGAGTATTACTTTAATGTTATATATATACTTTTTTCTGCATTTTTTAAATATAAAATTTGAAATTTTTGACAGGTGTACTGAAAATTAACGGAGTTAGCTTGAGGGTGGTGAATCGCTAACCGATGACATGATATGGGTGATTTTCGATAATATTTGATTAATGAGGTGGTTTTGAGCAATACGATATTTTACGGGTGATTTTCGATAAAAACCTCTATTAATAAATATATATTTTGTGCACATAGTTTCCGTGCGACGAGTTTTATATTCTTTTTATCGTAGGTACATTCGCATGTCGATCAAAGCATATTTTGATGTTAAGACGCACAATTATGTGTATTGATAATATATGCATCAATTTTTTTCATGGATTTATATTATAAAATTTACACAGAAATTTTGATACTCCGTACATTTTTTATAGACATGTACATCAATTTTTTTTCATGGTCAGTATCTTTTACACGGTAAAACTTATTTACCGCCGACACTTTCTCTTTATCATTTGGGTTTTTATTGGTCCAATTTCCCCCTAAGTATATCACCAACTACACTTATAAGTTGATTATATGAATCTTTTCTTAATCGCAGTAGTAGTATTCATGACCTACCACTTATTACAACAATAATTGACCAAAACTACCTGACATTATAAATTTTGACATAAATGTCGTGAATTATAAAAAAAGAAGAAAAAAGGATGAAAATAAAAAGAAAGGTGAAAGAGAGGGGAGGAAGAATGAAAAGAGGAAGCGTGGCAGAGAGACAAAGAACGACGTAACACGCGGCGGAAACAGATGCATGTGATTGAAATTAATTACGCCATCCGCACCCACTTTTTTTCGTTTTTATGGTAAAAGTCCCCACCATCTTTATTTCTGCAATTTCACCTCCATAAAGTGTTCCAAGTACGATGCATGAATTGGATTCACCTTCAATTCATATCCCCACAATTCTAGCATTTCTCCATCACATGTATATTTTAACAAAAAAAATTAGGGAGTTAACTCATCACCCAGAAAATTATACAGTAACTCGAATCTTGTATGCGCCTAAATAAACCGGATCAATCCTGAGCACACCCTGGATGCGTCCTTTAAAATGTCCAAAAATCCGGGATGCACCCAAGAGCGAGTGCTGGTTATAAATTTCTGGGTGCGGGATTTTCCCCCGAAAAATTATCCTAACGTGTTGTTGCTTTTCGTTTTACTCATATACAAAAGACTAAATTGTTTAGGTATTAAGAAATTCAAAAATATTATAATTACATTTTTTTCAAACTATAATAACTATATACTCCGTATACCATCGAATGAATTAATCTTTATATATTAATTATTATTGTATAAAATTGTATTGAGCTTATTTGATGATTATAATGAATAAAATTATATAGGTTATATTTAACACACTCAAATTGCTATTAAACACACTTCATGTGCGTCACAGACCATATAAACGCTAAGTTCGTCACGGAACAAAACACAGGCATGTCCGTGACGAACCGAAAGACACGGTACGTCACGAAGCAACAAATTTAAAAAAAATTGGTTTGTCACGTACCAAAAGGGATGGTGCGTCATGAACCAAATTTTTTGAAATTTTTTCCGTAATCTTGTAGAGAATTTCAATACGAATTTGTGCCTATAAAGTTCGTCTAAAACGGACGTTGTTTCCCCTTTCAAAAGCCCCCAAAATAAAACAATCTTTTCCGTTAAGCCCCAAATTGGTCTCTGACGTACCAACCCTTTTGATACGTGAAAACCATTTTTAATTTTTTTTTTGCTCCGTGATGTACCGTGTCTTTTGATGTGTGACGGAGTGATACAGGAAAACTTACTCTAAGATCAGGAATTTGAGATATAGGACTGAATAGGAGAAATTAGGATAACTAGAGACCAATGTAGAACAATAACCTCACCTCAGGTACAAAATCGTTATCTTGAGAATTGCATTTCCTTAGAATTGTTTACACTAGTGAATGAATTTTACAATGGTTTACTCTCTGTACTTATACTCTCAGAAATTCCCATGAAGCTTCTTCCATGGTTTGGCCTGCACTAATACCTGAGTAGTTGCTTTTCCTTGCCTTTTGACCATGCGACGCTCTAGAATAATATTAGGTTCCTTGATCATCTTGTCATCCAAAACTGAAGGTAGTGCAAAAGAAGTGGTTGCAGCTCCTACATGTTGTTTGACTAAAGATACATGAATCTTAGATCTAGTAGGCAATTTGAGTTTATAATCCATAGATCCACATTTGTCAATGATTTCGTAAGGGCCAAAGTACTTAGGGGAAAGCTTCTGAGTACTTCTGCCAGCCAAGCTCTTCTTCCTATAAGATTGCAACTTAACATACACGAGATCTCTAATATTGAAATTTATGTCACTCCTATGCTTATTGGCAATCTTTTCCATTCTATGATATGCCCGCATCAAATGAAATCTTAAATTTGAATAATACCTTCCCTTTATTCTAAACTCCTAGCAACCATGTCCACTTTTGTTTCCCTTGGCAAGTAAGGAAGATGAGCAGGAGGTGCTTGACCATAGACTATCTCATAAGGAGTTAGTTGAGTAGAAGAATGAAAGGAAGTGATGTACCACCATTTTGCAAGTGGTAACCATTTGCTCCAAAGGTGAGGCTTCTCCCAACACATACATCTCAGGTTTGTTTCCAAGCACCTATTCACAACTTCAGTTTCTCCATCTGTTTGAGGATGGTATGCAGTGGACAAGTTCAAATCAACACCTTGCACTCTGAACAATTCTTGCCAAACATCACTGAGAAAGACATAATCCCTGTCGCTTATAATGGATTTTGGAAATCCATGAAGCTTAAAAACATTGTCTAGAAAGCATTGAGCCACAAGAGCTGCAATGTATGGGTGAGACAAGGACATGAAATGTGCAACTTTGCTAAGTCTATCCACTACCACAAATATTACAGACTTGTCAAAAGAAATGTGCAACTTTATATCCCCTCAGTTTCCCTTAGTTTCATAAGCTCAACAATATGATCATCTATCACTTCCCCAAACCTATCCATTAATAGAGCTTTATATCTGATCCAATCAAGAACCATACCTTGGTTACCCTCTGATTTTGCCACTGATTGATGCCAACAAGAAGTCTTGTCCTCCATGTGAATCGAAGCAAGATTCACCTTAATCTCCTCGGGCTTTCTATAAATAAGAAAGATTTGTTCACACTTGAAGATCCATTCCTAACAGCCCCCCCCCCCCCCCCCCGAATCTTGGGAAGTCCAATCGAGACAATCTTGCCAATCCAGAATAATTCGGATTCCCTGCTACACCTTGACGCATTCTACCTCCTTCTTGATTCTGCGTCGTTTCCCCCGGATGTGGTGGAATTTGCCTGCGCAATGACGACGATGATCTGAAATGGCCAGTGAAGCTCTCAAATGATTCAAACATCTCTGTCATTCCTGATTTCAAGGTGTCATTAATATTGGCGAACTTGGACTCCATCATCTCTTCCATGCTCTCCTCCATTGAAACTAACTTCGACGTGAGCATCTCCTCCATCTCACGAGTCACAGCTTCACGATTTGCCATTTGTGACCTTTCTGCCATGGTTTTGATGAAACTTGTTGATTGATCCGAGGATTGTACCGCTTTGATACCAATGATATAGGGAAACTTAATCTGAGAATAGAAATTTGAGATATAGGAATAAAATAAATTGGGATAACTAGAGACCAATGTAGAACAACGACCTCACCTCAAGTACCAAATCTCTGGTTATCTTGAGAAATGCATTTCCTTAGAACTGTTTACAATAGTGAATGAATTTTACAATGCTTAATCTTTGTACTTAAACTCTTGACCTCACCACTTGCTTAACAGATTGATTACAACTGAGTTTCATAACAGAATTACTAATATACCCTTCCTTCTATTACACGTGGATTTGTTATTGACTATACTTATAACACGGACATGTCCGTGTTTTGCTCTGTGATGAACCTAGCTTTTATTTGATCTGTGACGCACCTGGTGGTGTGCTGAATAACAATTTTTGATGTGTCAA
Source organism: Oxyria digyna (assembly GCA_029168935.1). Taxonomy (NCBI): domain Eukaryota; kingdom Viridiplantae; phylum Streptophyta; class Magnoliopsida; order Caryophyllales; family Polygonaceae; genus Oxyria; species Oxyria digyna. Next base: position 19,277,977 of record JAPVLV010000010.1, on the reverse strand, counting down.
CTAGGAGGGGCCTAAAATTATTCTTTAGAAAATGATATCGTAGTCGTGAAGTCATGAAGTCGGTCAGTCGATCAGTTCAAGTTCACGTTGAGGTATGATAAGGTCTTGACGTAGTAAATCATGTTATTAACCGTACTACTTTTTTGGGACTGGGCAAAGAATGGGGACCCCATACAACACAGGCGGGTCCCTACCCCGACTAAAGCTAGGGTCAGGTGCACTTTGATAGTGGTGAGTATCAAACTCATCATCTAAAGGTAAGGGAGTTCTCCTTACCATTGGGCTACTAGCCCATATGCCTGTACTACCTGACTAGTGAGAATCTAAATAGAGTATTCTACTGTATTATAGACGACTATTAACTTATTTAGTATCATTGGCAGTAAACACGATCATCTAGAGACAATGGTGTAGCTTTTCATGTTCCAAAATACAAAGAGGTTTTTTAATATTATTTTAGGGTTTAATTGTTTAGGGTTTATTGTTTAGGCTTTAGAGTGTAGGGTTTTTTAAAATAATTAAAATTTGGTTTGGGCGCATACTACTACATTAGAAGATTTGATCTGCATTGATAGGTTCACAATATGAGACAACTCCATAGAACGTACTTCTTTCATCTTCCTCGCATAGAATCATTCATAACTGTTGATCAAACAAGATCATCAATCACACACTTAAGAACACTCAGAGAAAAGGAAGAAGAAAAGAAAACCTCTCATAATCTGAATTTTATTGCTTTGTAAACAGGTTACAGGTTACAATGAGTGCTTACACCAAGTCTTATACTCCCTCACATTTTGTTACTAACAAAGATGCTTTAGGAGTTGCTGATGTGTCTAACTGAAATGCTTACATCACATTCTAACAAACTCAACAACTAACTCTCCCCCTCAAGTGAGGAGTCTCTAAACAGATTAACTACTCCAAGCTTGCTCGAATTCTTCATATACATATCATGACTTACTGTTTTGGTAAAGATTTCAGTTGGTTGCTCATGAGTTGAAATGTATCCAAGACCAACTTCTTTGTTCAGGACTTTATCTCTTACCAAGTGACAATCAGCCTCCATGTGTTTTGTTCTTTCATGGAACACAAGGTTCCTTGCTATATGGATAGCAAAATGATTGTCACATGGAAGTTGAACCTCTCTATAGTCTATACTAAGATCATTCATTAGCTTGCATAACCAAGTTATCTCACACCATTGCCATAGCCATAGCTTTGTACACTGATTCAGCTGAGGATGAGGCAACATAAGATTGCTTCTTAGTATCAGAGATTTTCCCAAGAATACAAAATCATGTGAGGGATCTTCTAGTCATAGGGAAACTCTGCCAGTCAGCATCACATAATGCTCTTAGTCTTAGATCAGAATTATTTCACTACATTAGGCCTTGTTCTGGGGCCTTTTTTAAGATATATGAGAACATGTTTAGCACCTCTACAATGATCATCATTAGGATAATGCATAAGTTGACTAAGAACTTGAACTGCATAGTATATATATGGTCTGGTTATAGTGAGATATATGATTTTACCTACAAGTCTTTTGTAAGCTCCTTCATCTACAATCTTTGTTTCCCCTTTAGGGTCAAGCTTGATCCTGGGATCTAGAGGAGTAGCCACATATTTAGAATTTTCCATCCCAGCCTCTTTCAGAAGATCTAACACATACTTCCTTTGATTCAAATGAAACCCTTGCTCGGTTATGTCAACTTCAATGCCCAAGAAGTATCTTAACTCGCCTAAGTCTTTCATCTGAAAACTTTTGTGTAAGTGAGCCGTCAACTCTTTTATCTCAGTCTGATTATTTCCTGAGATAAGCATGTCAGCAATATACACAAGAAGTATTGTGAATTGTTGGCGCTTTCTATTGGTGAATAAAGAATAGTCAGAGATTGAACATATCTTGCATCCTTCACCACTTTAGAGAACTTAGCAAACCATTGTCTTGGTGTCTGTTTTAGACCATACATGGATTTCTTCATTCTATAAACCACATTGTTTTTATCCTTGTTTTAATTGCTCTCACTCAATCTCTCCCCATGAGAGCAAGAACAAGACTTGAGAGCAGTATATGCGGAAGGAAGATCCATGAATACTTCACCATCAAGTTCACCGTTGAGGAATCACAATTCAATCCTTTGTTGTTGCGGCAACAACAAGAAGAGCACGCACAATGATCATTTTTTGCCACAAAAGCAAATGTCCTTCCATAGTCAACACCTTCTATTTGAGAGAATCCCCTAGCCACCAGTCTGGCTTTGTATATGTCAAGTGTACCATTTGAGTGGCACCTGACTTTGAATAACCACTTGCAAGTTACCATAGATTTCACAGAGTGTCTGTTCAAAATATCCCAACTGCCATTTATTTCTAGAGCATCCAAATCAGTTTGCATAGCTTTACATCATCCAAGATATTGCAATGCCTCTGTTACTGACATTGGCTCAGATAGAGTAGCAACATTTCCTATGAACTTGTGATAGGCAGCGGAACAAGAAGAACAAGAGTAATCACTATAAGAGGAAATAGGATAAGGGTGAGGTCTTACCAGAATGAGATGAGACAGTGAAGTTCATTGATGTTGTTGTACACACATAACCTTGAGCCATACAAAAGGTTTTTTTGCTCTGGAAAAAACTCTAGTTGGGGCAGATGAGTTTGGAGGGTTTGTAGATCGATGTGGGTTGGTAATCTGAGGTATAAGATAAAAGATGAGAGGGACATGAGATGGAGAATTTGTTTCCAAGGAGTCAATGGTAGAAGGAGGATTTAAAAACACATTTTGTTCAGTGAACCATGGTTCTATAGGATGGAACAGTGGAGACCAAGACTTATACTCCCTCATATTCTGTCACTAAAAAAGATAGTCTAGAAATTATTGGTCTAACTGAAAAGCTGACATCACATTTTAACAAACTCAACAACTCACAATAACGTACCGGTAATTGTTATTTATATTAATGTAGGCTGCCTCGTTGCACATTGACGGTGTAAAATGTCGGCAAAGAGCTTTCATAGGATCCAGATCGTGTTGGAGTAGAGGAACTCGATCTCACATAACACAAAAAATTGTCGCTAGATTAGACTAGACCACTACTTTGTATGGAAGTCACCAATTCTTAATCAACTATGTCAAAACCGATCAAGTCGACTCCACCGACAATTTCATAACGTGAATATATGTATCCTTCTTTAGGGTGGGGAATTCACCTAAAAATGGCCCCATCGAGACCAAACGTACACACTTCTGATCTCAAACTACCCCCCTTCATTGCAACCATCCCTTCACCATTATTAACCAAGTAGATCAATCCACCTCATATTTAAATTTTAACCAAGGCAAAGTCAGAAAACTAAAACCACAACACAAATAGACTAAATAGTAGGTTCATCTGTGACAATATGATCTTCAGGCAAAAATCAAACCAACAGTAACTGTCAAGGGAGTAAGTAAGTGTTTTAGTTACCTGTAAAACCAGGTCAAATGAACAAATATGAGTAGTGCCTCGAGTCATAATCCCTCTCAATATATACAGCCATTTAATCAGTAACAAAACCGCCTGTTGCACTGAATTCAGTGCTTTCACTATGCAGGAATAACAGAAAACCTTCCACGAGTTATATTTTATGACAAACAAAGATGCAATTTCTTGCTTGCAACAACCATGCTAAATTTATTTCGGCGAAAAGCTGTACATCCTACATAACCCCCTTTAAGAGCAAAACTAGAAAGAGAGTCGGCTTCTTTTTCTTTTCTTTTTCCCGTTCTTCCAAAGATTCAGACAACTACTTACTCGGTAGAGGTAGAGGTATCTAGTTCGGGAGATTGAAGCTGTTGAGAAGATGATGATGTGTTGCCACCATTAGGAATGTAGGACCATGCTAAGGCTACACCACCGAGAGTTACTACAGTAGCAATAGATCCCCATACCCACTGCTGCATTCTGTTTCTCCTATGTCTGTCACGCCTCGCCAACTCTGAAATGGGATAATTTTTGGTCAGTTGACAAATGTCATTTAGAATAATATGGACAATGGACAAATCTAGCCAACATACAAAGCCTAATGCATTCACCACGCTTCATCCACCAGCAAGTTTACTTCTTCTTCATAACATACTAAGTGCTTGTTTGGATGTCTTTTAATGCATTATCTTGCCTTACACTGCCAGATGTCAGATAATGCATTATTGGCTGAAATCCAAACAATCCCTGAGCTACCCGATTTCTTCTTTCCATAAGACTAACAAGTTACTGTGAACATTTTCTTATCCTCAAACCTAGAATGATATCAGCTGAACCTATACAAACAGAGCATGACAAGAAAAACGGCTTCTAATTAACTTATCCTATATGTAGATACTGTACTGATCTGTGGATTACATGATGGTAGATGGACGACGCAAGCAAAAGAATATCATATAAAATGATATTTGACCCATCAATTCAATTGAAGAGCACAGAAGTTTGAGAATCATTTGATAATTATGAGTATTAGTCAGTCATACCTATTGTTTCTTGGTTTCTCTGAGACATTTCCTGGTTCATAGTTTCATAATAATGCAGCCGGTCACATAAACGAGCAATCTCAAAATTCTTTGACTCCAACTGAGCCTGCATTTCCTCCTCATATTCAGCTCTTGCAACTCCCCTCCCAATTGATTCAGACACAAATCTGGTGACATGGATTTGCTGGTGAATCTCTTTTGCGAAATCACAAGGCACAGAACCATCTTGAGCTATAGTAGGAAGCTCTGTTGGGAGAACCAGGCCAACTTTTTTCAGTTCTTCCCTCAGTCTCTGCCACTGACTTTGGATAGTGTTCAAAGTATCTTCTGCTTGCTTCCTCTTTTCAACCTCCATCAACAAACTCAGTTTCATCTCTCGTAGCTCAGTCTCGAGATCTTGCATAGAATGCAGTAGACGTCCACTGTCTGAAGAAAGGTCTGAAAGAAATCCAGAAAGCAATCTACATGTTATAACCATTAACCAACCAGAGAGAATTTGCTGAATGATAAGCTAGCTACTGAACGAAGCGTAGCAAGCCAATGAAGGAAGTTCAAGACGTCAGTAAACCTATTCGTCCTATAAAAATTCTAATATGTACAGACTCATGCAACTAGTACCCCAAATTTCAGAAGTAATAAGATAACACAGCAATAACCTTAAATGCTCAACACCAAGTCGAGATCAAACCACCAGGTTTGTGTGCTATGCTCCATAAACTCATGCAAGAGCCGTCAATCTAGTACTATCTCTTCACAACTAGAAAATCAATTTCCCGCGAAATTTTATATATATCACTTGAGAGACATCAGGAAAACACTTGTCATGGTCACAGAATTCATTCATTCATTCACTAATTCATATGGAAAAAAATCATGCATCATTCTTACAAGCGTAAACAAAAGCATACATCACTAATTCAAAACAGATTATGAAGCCTTTGGAAAGAAACTACTACCACCTATGCTATAGTCAGAGTCTCAGAGATGTCACTACCTAGCCTATCAACCAGGTCCTTAAAGATAAATCAAAACCTATACAATTGTGTCAACACACTTAACTAAGCTACAAGAGGATCTAAACTTCCAAATTTTGAAAATTTGTACTCCGTACTACTCAAAGCTCTACCTCTGTTACCTAGAACTTCACAACCTCAGAGTTAGGAAGTACTTTCTGAGAGGCCAGTGAATAAACTTGTAGCTTTTCATCAATTCATAAGACCTAGCTACATCACGAAAGGTACTCTAAACCGTTCATGAATTAAGAATTTAATAAAGAACTTCTTAGAGCACACGTTACGGAAAGCAACAGAAAAGCAGCAAGCAAACTAAGCAACAAAGAATTTCAGAGCATAGAGAAATAATCGAGGAAGCAGAGATCAAATTACCATCCCAAGCATCATAAAACACGCCTCCTGGTGTATAAGCCCGAGCAGACAGGTCAGCACAGAGATCCTCTCCATCAGTATTGCTTGTAACACTCATAGACTCCTGCGGATCATAGAAATCTTCACTCTCACTTTCCTTCTCCGCCAAGCTCGTGCCAGGCACATCCTTCGTCCCCAAGCTTACTTCAGAAACAACACCAATCGTGTTTTTCTCCTCGGAGGAATTCAACTGCGCTGATGCAGCAGCGACTGCATCGTCGTCCACTAAAGAGGAGGAAGATCTAGTTTCAACCTCGATGCCGCTCAAGTCGCTACTACTTGGCACTTCTTCATCCGCCATCTTGCTGTTCAGAACATTGGTCTCCGAGAAGCTTTTCTGAAGCCTTGGACCGCGGCGCTTGTGGTTGATTAGGTAAGGAGAAGGAGAAAGTAGCGTCGGCGAATCAGGTAACGGCGTAGACTCCGGCGTCGAGTACAAGGCAGGAGAAATCTGCGGCCCTGGAGCCTTCTCATTCTCAGCCGTCGATTTGGACGATACGGAGTTTCGTTTCACATTAGGATGCGGCGGAGGCAACGGAACGGAAGGCTTTCGATGTGGAACCGGTACCGACCTCGAATCTTCTACAACGGCGCCGTTTGTCCTCCCCGGAGTGGAGTTGCCCCGTTCCAGCTTCGAATCGGATTCCGATTTCGAACCTCGTGGCTCTAGTAATCGCTCCAGAGCTACTGCCGTGAAGGTTGGCATCTTCCAGTCCCAACAATCTGGAAATCAATAGAACGAATGAAACACCAAAAATGAGATCGATATCCTCACCAACAAAACGATTCAGAGAGACGTAATAAGATCTATTGAGGGTGAATTACCTTCGAATTGAGATGATCAGAAGGAGGAAGGAAACATCGAGAAGGCGAGGGCACGATTTCGGCGAATTCTCTCTCGACAGCCTTGGAAGAAGTTTTGGAGGGCAACAGAGACTTTTTATTATTCTTTTTTTTTCCAATCTAGAATCTTAATTTTGTTTTACTTTTTCTTATTAATATTGTTGTTTACAAGTCGTATCTCCTTTTGCCACGTAATTTTGAACGACGGATTCGTTCGTGCTTTATAAAGGGGGCTTCAGCAAATGTGGGCACTCCTGTAATATGGTAGATCCAACGGTGGAGATAGGCTTCTTGTTGATGAAGAAGTAGTCAAGGGTTGAGATTTCGTAGGTAGGTGGCTTGGAGGAAAAGATAGGGTTCCCAAGCAACGGCGTCGTTTTAGAGAGTAGAAGTTTCGTGTGGCCGCCGCCGGTAGATTGAACGCAAAACTTGCTTGGGAAGAAAATGACAAAATTGCCCTTTTTCTTTCAGGTTTTATTTATAAAAGAGAAAGCCCCTCTAATGAACAGTAACTAAATTGATTAAAATGATAAAATTGCCCTTTTTCTTTCCCATGTTAATTTGTGTTGTGTTTTGAATAGGTGTGGTTTTATTTATAAAAGAGGAAGCCCCTCTAATGAAGAGTAACTAAATTGATTAAAATGATAAAATTGTCATTTTCCTTTCACATGTTAATTTGTGTTGTGTTTTGGATAGGTGTGGTTTTATTTATAAAACTACACTCCTATACTTAATTTTTTCATTCGATGTGCGTTAATCTTTAACTATTTTCGATTAGCGGTATTCATGTGTCATGCACGAATTAAAATAATAATTTTTATAATTGTATATATAATTTATAAGTACATAGAAATAACATTAATATAAACCAAATTATGTAATATATAGTTATATTTAATTTGGTTTGATTTTAAAACACCATTATAAAAATAAAAGGAAATTATGAAATTTATAATCTTTTTAATTGATAAGTGTTCAAATAAGAAAATGATATCAATAGATTTAGCATAGTGATTTATATATATTCAATCGATTTTTGTTTAAATAAGAAAAAAAATCAATAAAATCAGGATATTGATGCATAAATATATATACTCCATCCGTACCAAATAAATGTCGTTTTAGTCTTCAATCTCTACTTCTCTACTACCTTAAATGTCAAGGTCTCTCAAGTGAACAATATTTTCAAAGTCAAGAGTGCAATTTTAATTATGCCCTTCACCTTTCTTTATAATTACAATCGTGCCTATTACATCTACGTGTTTCTTCCTGTACTTGCCACCGCCCCCCTACTTCACCGCCATCACTCTCTTAATTTGTTCATGGTTGTCGGTGAAGCTCTTTCTTTTGCCTCCGCAATCCCTTCGTGGAATTTTCATCAGACCAATGACCCTTTTGTGACTGTTTTTGGATCTTTGCGGATGACGAAATAAGTGTTAATCCGGCTTTTCTGCATCAGTAGTCTGGTTAGTTGATAATTATATCTCAAATCTCTCTATCGACTCTGATTTCTTGTTTTCTGTTTGGCAATTTATTCAATTTGTTTTTAATTCTTGTCAATTGTGTGATAATAAAAAGATGTCGTTGCAGGTGCCTTTGTGTTGAAGAAGCCAAATAAAATAGAGGCGGTGGCGGGGCATTGGAGTTGGTCGTCCAACAGCGGGTTGAACTCTACAAGGTATATGTTCATCTAGCTCTATGTTTTCCTCTTTTTGTTTTCTTCAATTCTTCAACTTTTTTAGTTTAAATTGCTCGATTAATTTGTTGTTTTTATCAACAATTGGATAGTTTAAACATTTCACAATATTTTAATTGTTTGCAAATAAAGTTCTTACTCATTTAGTTTTGTGCTTTATTTAAGTAGGTTGTAGCGTCCCTCCATTTATAATTTGGTGATCAATAATTGAAAGTAGACATTCAATAATCAAATATTTTCCTATTATACTAACATATAGTTGTATGCATTAACAAACAGATAATGTGTGGTGTCAAGATGCAAATATTTGAGTATTGATGATGAGTGATAATAACACTAAACTGGCAATACCTAGATATTGAAATAATATACCTGCTAGACAAAATGGAGGGAGATAATTACCGAGTGTATGAAGCATTTGCAGATGAAGTTTTAAAATCATTGCATCATGATATACCTTCTATTTGAGCTCTTTTTGTTGTAATCATTTATGGTTCAAGGTCTAGGAAATTAAAGAGAACAAGTGTGGGTTTACTATATATATTTCAATTGGTAGGTTTTCTTGGACTGGCTAATTACTAACATAACTTCAATTAGTGGATAAATTTTCATTCTTGTTAAAGATCATTAATTGGATTGGTGGCAAGGAGTGTTAACCACAGATTGACTAACCATTGGCTTTTCAGTTGTTGTGTTTTACTGCTTTATATTGCTCGTTTTGCAAGATTTTATTCGCATCTTTCTCACAGTCCAAAGCTGCCTATTTTCCAAGAGGTACGTTGTCAAGTGGTCGAATATGTTAGCTTAATATTTATCATCACATGACAACACTGATAACTCTTTATTTGGTAACAATGTAAAATGTCAGATCTTTTTGCCAAGGAGACAAGGCCTCTAATAATGGTGAGAGATAATTGAAATCGTTGTTTAAAATACACGTTCACTTGTACTGAACTTTGAAGAATGATGAGTGTGTAAAAGATTCTACCGATTTCGTTCTCTGTTGGACTTACCTAAGTGTTGAGTTGCACACTTAGCATGAAAGCCCCTTTTTCGGATTTACAACTCTGTGAATTACTTCCTCTTCTGTTTATGTAACCTTCTTTTTCAACGACTTTTATTATTTATTTCTAATATTGCGCTTGTTGCAGGGTAAGCATAAGAAAAGCATCTTTTAGGTTATTGCACTCTCTGATGACGAATCAATGTGAGTGCGCTGGTGTAGATTCTTGTCATATGATACTCTATATAAACACGCACTCAGGAAAGAGGACACTTGGTTTGTTTTTTTTATGAGAGTCGTGAAGTTTTTTTCACCCCGTCAATTAACTACATGACATAAGGAGGCCTTAATATCTGTGTCTTATGCTTATCAACAGGTACAACTAACCTTCTTTTTTTTTTACTCGGATTCAAGAAGCTAAAGGATCAAAGTAATATTAATGAATTTAGCATATAATACTGCATGTTCTTTGAACTTGTTTTATGAATCTAATAGCTAATCCTTATTATATATCCACACATACATGCTCTATAAGCTTATATTACATCCTTTGGGGTGTGAGTGTATGCTAATTCATAAAAATTGTCGGGAAATACGTAATGCGGATAGCATGCGCAAAATTAGAAGTGATGAGATGTACAAGGTGTATTTGGTTGGTAAGGAGTCTTACTTTACTGAGCAAGCTGATAATTTATAATCTGGATTAGGTATGCCCCTTCGCCAATCTTCCCTTTTTGCTCACCATACTTGGGTCCATACATATGTTAGCATGTTATTGTTCCAAAAAGCTTGAAATCGTAGCTTATTTTTAACAAAAATAAAGGCAAAAAATTACTTGCCGAACATGATCTGTGTGTTTTTAATTTTGTACTATCTTGTTATTTTTATTTGTATTAGTTAGTAGATGAAGCTTTGTTACTCTTCTCGGAATTTTAGAGGTTCGTTTTTTATTTATGAGATAGACTGAAATTCAACTTGCTTGAGATACTATCCCGGTTTGAGAATCAGTGTATGCATCGCATGCGCACAGTTAAAACATAAGAGTTCGCGTGTCATGAGTCAGACCTTCAGCGTTCGCGTGCGCGAGCGCACGCGCAGCCCAACTAGTACAAGCAAATATAGAACCTTATACTCCCTCCGTTTATACTCTCTCCGTCTATCAATATAAGTTCCTAGAGCATCCTTTTTTATAATAAAATATAAGTCTTCTTAGAGTTTTTTTACAGATTTTTCCTACTTTATCCTTAACTTTTATGAACAAATTCTACTTAGAGCACGTATATATTGGGCGTGAAGAATAATTTAGTCTTAAATTATAATTGTTAATTTCTATTTCAAATGGTCCAATGACTTATATTACTAAACGGATGAAGTATGAAATAAAACATATCTAAATCATTTGTCGGATAACCGTCAAGAAGTCTCGAAATAAGAGGGAAATAACAATGAAGCGATAGAAAAACCGAATATCTATCTTGAAGTGAGATTCCAAACCAAAAATCTTCATTTATGGATTCCTTAGAGGCATTGAGCTCAGCGGCCGATTACAGTCTCAATGATTTAAAAAATGATTGTTCATCAATTTTTGGATGTTTATAAATTTGTCAACGAATATTCTTCAAAATAGTACTCCGTATTAAATATTTACAATTTATTACTAAATGTTCGTCATCTCACGTTTTCATTTTAATGTTTATTCTACATTCTACATTTTTCCTAAATATATCATGGGTGTGAATCAATATTCATCTCTATGTGCATCAAAATTTTAGTACTACAGTTTTTTGTTATTTCTATCCATACACTAAGGCTCAGTTCGGATGTAAATATTTTGGTACTTATAAGTACTTTTTTTTGTTGGTGCTTATTTCTGAAGGAAAATAAGTATCCTTGGGCATGTTTGGGTGTTCTTCATCAACCTCCTTATTTTCTCTACTTCTCCAAATTCTCCTGCTTAAAAGTACCAGAAAAATAAGCATTGGATCCATACTTCTGAAGAATTCGAAGTACTTATGGAAGAAATATGTGGTTCCAATTCACATTCTTACCCCCGATATCATTTTCGTTCTCCTAAAGAGAGGAGAAGAACGACGAACGTTACCCTTCACTGTGACGGCTTGAATCGAAGGTTTGAGCCCAGCATCTCTTGATTGTTGTTTATTTACTCGATTTGTTGATTCTCATCGTTTTCTTTCTTCTTTGGTTACTCTTGGTGTATACGGCTCATATCTGAGGTCGACGGTCTACTAGGAACAACGCCGATTTCATTCCTTTGTTGTTCTTCTCCAAAACCCCAAAGGTAATACCCTGTCATAGCAATTTCCGAGCTCAGTTTCGATTTTCGAAATCTAGGGTTGTTTTAGGGTTGGAACTCGAAATTTCGTAGCTCAGTTTTCAGTTTCGAAATCTAGGGTTAGTTTTAGGCTTCGAACTCCAAATTTCCGAGCTCAGTTTTCAGTTTCGAACTCTAGGGTTAGTTTTAGGGTTCGAACTCCAAATTTCCGAGCTCAGTTTTGATTTTCTAAATCTAGGGTTTTATTTAGGGTTCCAACTCGAGCTTAATTAGTTTTAGGATGTCCTTTTGCTTACTGATTTCATTGTGGAAAACCCTTTCGACATATATCCTCATTTAAACTTGCTGTCATATGTTTACTTTTGTTGTCATATGGAACACTGATTTTCTTGATTAAAGGTGAAGAACATAAATGTCATATGTTTACTTATGTTGTCATATGTTTACTTCTGTTGTCATATGGAACACTGATTTACTTGATTTGCTTGATTTCATAACTGTCATATGTTTACTTATGCTGTCATATGTTTACTTCTGCTGTCATATGGAACACTGATTTGCTTGATTTGCTTGATTTCATAACTGTCATATGATTTGCTTGATTCGATTTGAAGCCTCGGTTTATGTTGTCATATGTTTACTTATGTGAGTCTGAGAAATGCTTCATAACTGTCCAATTATATGGAACAATGATTTTCTTCCTTTCGCTTACTGATTTTAAAGTTTAATTTCGACCTATGGAACAATGATTTGCCTGATGCTGTGACATGTAGAAGATAATGGCTAGGCGAAGTGGCGTGTGGGACATTTCATTGTCCACTGAGGAATCTGCTCAACCAGTGTTAGTGGGTGTGCAAACTGGGTTAGCAAGGCAGCTTACGTTCAGCTCAGTTAGTTCACCAACTAACTTCCAAACTCGTCGAATTGTAAGACTGTTATCCTTTAAAATTGTGGAATTTAATGTTGTAAGATGTTGTGCACTTTTGAATGAAAACTGAGTTCTTTATTTTTTATTTTGGTAACAATTACTCAATGTTAGGATGTCGAGCAGCTACAGTTTAGATATGAAATGTAATTGCTAAATGAGTTGTCGGGGAGTGCACGTGGTGCTCGTCTACAGGCTTTGGCATCATTGCAGCGAGATAAGCTCGACCAAGCTGAACAAGACATAGCTTTACAAATCCGTCACAAATTGACTGTTGAGCATTCGAATGGAAAACTGGTTGAACGAGTTGCAGGTATATCGATTGCCCATGTGTTGGTTTGTTTGTAGATAGACCAATTAAGAGAGTACAAATGTTATGCTAAATTGGCGCTACTTGGTGGTGTCTTCATGTATGTCATCCTCTTCGTTGTATGTGTTATTCGGTTCTTGTACTCGTAACTTCGATTCACACTAAGGAAGTTGTGAAGGCCTTTTTTGTTAACATAAAAACTGCATTACAACTTTTTGATAGCAGTTTTTATGTGTTTTGTATAGCTAACCCATTTTCAAAATCTAGGGTACATTTTGTAAGGTAGTATTGATGAACTTGGCCCATTCAGATGTGGTCAATTGTTGTAAGGATGAATCGATATAAACTTGAAACTCGAGCTCTTAAAAGTTTATGAATGTTGTAATCTTTGTAGGATTTGAGACTGTTGTCTTCAAGGTTTGTAATGACATTTACAGATTTGGTTTACTCTTTACTGAAGTTTGGTATTTACATGTTCTCAGTTTTCACTTGTTTACAACCATTGTTATTACAATTGAGGATGGTGCCCTTGTGAATGAGGTGTCTTTGTCTAATGCAGTATGGTCAGAAATGCTCTCACATTTCATTGTCCATCTGTTGAGGTCATACTATATACCTTTATTAATTGTCTTCTTCACCATTTCATTTTATTTTGGGACAATGTTACCCTTGTATAAGTCATGTTTCACTACTCTCCTTCTATCTATATATAAGCCATGTTTCACTACTCTCCTTCTACCTATTCTCCTATAACATTCCGGTGAGGTTCATCTCTCGCTTCTTCATTCAATTCATGCTGTTTTTTTCCTTTTACATTAATCCATACTCTCTAAGAGCAAATACATCTCTTTCTTTCGTATTAGGTCATTACCAACTCAAAGGAACTATAAATGGCAAACCCAAACCCATGGACAGCAGCCGACCGATTGGCTTTACTTAACGCGTGTTCTCAGTTTAAGGATATGCACGGGTCTTTTACAAACATATCATGGAATTTTGCAAAAATGCTTCGTTTTCTAGCTCAACAGGTAGATCTACGTTCTCTAACAAGGAGCTGCAGAATTTTTATAATTGTGCTCACCGTCAGTGGATAACCTGGATTCATCTTCAACTTTCCGGAAATGTCGAGTGCGATCATACAACTGGGTTTATAATAGGTGATGATGCTTGGTGGGCCGATAAGGCAGCGGTTAGTTTTCTCTTCGAGATTTTCATCGCGACCGCTATCTTTACAAAATTTACTACATCACTTCATGGTTTTTAATAACATTGTTTCTCTGCCTCGGTGCAGATCATTTCACCGGAAGTGCTATCGTTTCGACAAAGACCATTAACCGGAGAGGTCAAGACTTTGATGGATAAAGTATTTGCCGAATGATTGGAAATCCTCGTCGAGAATCGAAGATTAGTCGTTTATCGTTTCTATTATTACTTTAATTTTAAGAATAATCATAATGTCGAGATATTTAAATGTTTTCAATATGCCTCTATTTGTATGGTTCAGTTTCGAATGTCAAACCAAACTTTTATACACATTTCATGAAACTGAATGAAAAGTTGGAAAACCTGGATTTTATTTTTGGTTAGTGAAAACCCGTACACATCTCTCCCCGTAGCATTCTTCACCCCGTATTCTGGCCTCTTCTTTCTATTTCCGTTCAGCTCAGTTGCAGTGGAGACAAAGGCGACATCAAAGGACCCATCTCAGCTACCGGATTGCTAAGGTTAGTTCCTGGGTTCAATTTCCTTCGGCATGCACTGTCATGAAATTGGGGTTTACGACTTTGTGGAATAGTCATGGTTTCAGTTTCGTTTTGTACTCTTAAGGTTTAGTCAAACACGTAACTTAAGAAAGAAAAACAGCAACCATACCAGCAATCGATTACTGTGATGAGCAAGCTATTCCATCCTTTACCTTAGGCATGTTCATAATTGTGCTCAACCTAGGAGAAGTGAGAGATTTCTTAGTTTTTTAAGGGTTTTTGATATCCCTGTTTTCAATCAAAACATTGAGTTGCTTCTCAATTGATTTAGTTGATTTCCTTTGGTTGGTCATGCACTAATGTCATATGAAGATGTAGATATTTTGTGTAAAACATTGCAACACAACTGTTATCATCGAAACAATTATTGAAAACACAAGTTGAGAAACATACCAACTTTTTCTTCTCCCACCACTCAAGCTCAGCAATAATTTGCCCGGTAGCGTGATCCCATCCTATACCCGTTTCAAAATTCCTGATCTTGCCCCAATTTGTCCACAATTTTCTTTGTGCATTATATTTGTTCTGTGCTGTTTTTGGGGCAATGCGCATCCCAGATTTCAACTCGTAGTCATCACAAATCTGGCTCCACACAAAGCTCACTTGGTAGCCATTCTTATGTCTATAACAACGTAAAACCTCTAAGAATGTAGTAGTTAGAGCCTCAGTCCATTTGAAACTTTTGTCGACTACACTGTCAGCAACTTTACCCTTTCCCTTCACTTTGGCATTCACGCATTGACTATCTAATTGTTCACCCATTTCGTACTCTATTTACAGCGGCATACAAATATTATAAGAGAGTATAAAGACATTAGTGTAATGACATTACATCGTAAAAAAATACAGTCGCAGTAAAACATGAAGTCCACTCACTGAATTTTTGTGTGCATCATGATCAGCATAAACAGGTAATATCCACAGTAATGCGTTGCCCTTAACATCATCCATTAAATTCCAGGAAATTATCTACGTGTTCATCTTAATCTCAGTAAGCCTATGTAAGCCTACAATTTACAGAGATGAGATTCCTGTCTAGATCAATCACAAGTTCCACAGAAAGCTACACCAATTAGTAATTTAAATGTAAGCCTACATATACATCCCATATCCTCCATAATCCAAATGAAATAGTCTTCTCCATATGGCAACAACGAGTAAAACTCCTCTGTTAGCTGTAATTAACATTTCTACAATATAAGTGAACATGATTTCCAGATAATTGCCCTTCACTGTGATCATCCATTATTTTTCAGATAAAAGCCCCAAAAATTAGGTCAATAGTTTCCCCAGTTTTCATTGTTCTATCCCGAGGTCAGAAATCCTGTTTGGGAATCCCGGAGATGATGGATATATCTGTCCAGGGAAGAGCTTCGAAGAGAATCGCCCAATTTACCGGAATACGACCAAATCGGAGACCGGAACTCCACCGAAGAGAATCGGCCACTTTACTGACTCGCCGTCGGGGCTATTCGCGTTTGGGTAGGCTGGGGTTGAAGTATGGAGTGAGGTTGGAGAAAAGAAAATGGTGAGGCTTCGAACAAAGCCTGGGTTGAAGAAGGAATCATGAATCATGAATCGAAGTGATGAATTGAAAATTTGTTGCCCGACCATCACGTGAGCAGCACATGGGAGCCAATGGCTCAGATCTGAAACATATCACGTGCAATGCACATGATGCCCCTATTAAAACAATATGTGAGGGCATTTTAGTCATTTCAGCATTTTTTGCGTTTTTAAGTAGCCTAAAGTATAGTCGTCCGAACATATCATTTGACATTTCAGTAACAGTAACAGTAACAGCATCAGCATTAAAATCAGTAAGCATCAGCACCGTGCATCCGAACTGAGCCTAAGTAAGTAAGTACTTCCTTTCAAAAAAAAAGTAAGTAAGTAAGTACTGTAACAATTAATAAGAACAAAGTTAAAATAAGTTGGAAAATGAGGCTGTTTGGTTAGAGGAAGACGATTCGAGAAGAAAGGTGTTCACATGAATGGCGTGGGTGATATGATACACAAGAAAGATCTATGATTGGGTGGAGGAAGTTGTTCTGAGTGTCAATAGTTTTCTTGTGGAATACAGAAGAGTATTGTAAGGTCCCTTAAAGCTATTGCTTCAATTGTCACCACCCAATTCTCAATTAATCCTTGCAAAACTCCTGCTTTTGGTTACAACCACCTGGGTATCCATCAACCAAAAAAACATCAACTTCACAAATTGATGTTCATATATATAGCAAAAACCTAGAAGAATTGAACCGGATTAAGACCCAAAAAAATTTTTGAATGTTAGTTGAGCTTTTTTTAAATTTGCCGAGAAAAAACTTAGATGTTAATTGATCATCACAAATTTGAGTTAAACTGTTTTTATTGAATAGACAAGTTAACCAATCCAATCTGATAGCCTACAAGCCCAAAAGAAGTTGGAAACCAATCTAATCTACTATGCACTATTCAGGATGAAGCAAGCACCAAACGTAAAACACAATATTGAGCATTCATTTGTTGTAGTACATGACAGGCTTGTTGTTATCCTTATCCCATCTCCCACCTTCCTTCAAGTACTCCATGTACCTTGCAAACTCCGGCTTAGCCGTCATCTTCTTCCTCCATCGACACTCAAAAAGGCTAAACACAGGATGACTCTTACTCTTGCTCTTTTTCGAGCTTTTTGGAGGTGGGTTTGTTGGTGGCACGCTTTGCTCGTAAGTTGATTTCTTTGGGAAGCCAAATAATTTAGCGGGAATGCTCCTTGCTCGTGTCAGTTGTGGCTCGAGTAGTGAACCACTTTCACCTGAACATGACTCTTCTCCTAGCTTGTCGTACCCGTAGCTTGCCCTCCTCGTACTCAAGGCTCTCAACATAGTTGAAGCTGAAGTTGAGTTTTTAGTTATGTGATGGATTGGTGAAGGGAGAGGAGGCAATTAATAATAATGGATGCAATCTTCTTGCATACAACCAATAAATTAAGTAGATTGGTCAAAATTGGAATGCTGAAAGCATTTATCTAATGTGTATTTTCTATTTGTCAGCGTGGGCAATTGGACTTAATGAGTTTTTTATGTGGGGTATTAGTCAATTCGAAATCTTTGAATGAGGAATTTTGTACTCAAGAACAAAGTCGAGCTGGTCCAGGCTTGTATTTTAGACTTTCTATGCCACAAATGACAAAACTAGCAAGTAATAACAAACCTGCACCTTCCATTTGCTAGCAATAGCCAAGTTCTCACTGCTAGTCTGATTATTTTTATTTATTGAAGTAGGCTCTTTTTCGAAGGTTATTCATGGTATAGCCGTATAGGCTTTGTTTCCAACTTATTCTGAATATAAGTTGGTTAAACTTGTTCAGTACAAGTCATTGTGCTTTACAACGACTTAAATAAAAGTTAAATTAAAATGAATGGGCCGTTGTTACATTTTACGTAATACTCACTCTATCCCCTTTTATAGTTTCATTGAGAATTTGCATGGAAATTGAGGAAAGTAAAGTGAAAAGGAGAGAGAAAGTGAGTAAATATGGATTTTTATGTGGGAGAAAAGATGAAAAATGATTTTATGTAAGTTTTGAGGTAGAAAAGTACGTATGTAAGAGATAAATAGTTGTAGTTTTTGAAAAAAAAATATGATAAATGGAAAGTGAGAACTATATTTTAAGACGCCCAAAATAAAAACGAAAACTATATAATAGGACGGGACGGAGGAAGTATCAAATAATTTAGTTTGATATGATCACTGGCATATGTGCCCTTTTTATAGGTAGGTGAAGGAATTTGGATGACTTTGTACATGGTTTGGTCAAATGATGAGCTCATTGCTGGTTAGAATTATTATTAGAACCAATCCAATGACTACAACCAAAATTTGGAATTTTCCTCGCATGAAATATCATTCTTGCAAATGAATAGACAAGTTTAATTGGATTAACCCAGCAGAAGTTTAGATCATACACAACACAAGGCTTAAACTTTCTAGTTCTAATTACTTGACACCAAAAAAAATAACAGCTAGGTGCACAGCCTTGACCATTCTCCTAATGCTTTCATCTTTTTAAGATTCCAAGATTGAGAGAACAATCTGATCTTATGCACCCATTTCAAATGACTTTCTTACCTGCAGCAGACGAATTCGGAACATACTTACAAGAATGAACATGGATGGTGACTATGACCTCCCTCCTAATAATCTTTCTTAGGTCACCTCTCCTCTGAGTTAAATCTGTTCCAAGCATCCTGCAGATACATGAAATCAATACATCCATGAAAAAAAGGATGAAAAGAACCAAGTACTACGAAAGAAATATACATTATGAAAATATTACAATACAAAAAGGAGGAGGAGAAGAGCTATGTTCGTAACATACCTTCAAAAGATCGAAAACTTTTTCACATATATACTTTTGCTGAATAGTTGCGCCTCGTTGTTGTAGTTTGTCAGGATGCACGCAAAGAGTAGCCTTTCGGTATGCTTTCTTTACAGCAACAGACGTTATAACGTCTGTTAGTGGAATCGATTGCCACCCACTGTCAGCCCCAAGCATCTGTCAACAATTAAATGCTACTCAGCTCATAGCCTGAATGCTGCCCTCCATGTGCAAGTCATTTGGGATTATAATTGTAGAAAAATGACAGAAATTAGAAGTTTAGAAGAAAAGCTGACGTACATATTGTAATGTTGAAAGCAATGCACGCAAGTTTCCTTCTTTTCCATTAGACCACCTCTTGATATCAGCATCCAGAGTTTCAGCAAATCTCTGCAAATACAATCATATGTCATGTAATCCGGGTATCTAATGAATAAGAATCATCAAGATACATGTTCTCAGAAAAGAAGAATCATACATTCCTCTCTGCTTGTTCTCTTTGAGCAATAAGATCACGCATATTTTTTTCTGCAAGAGCCTTCGCCTGAAAATCAACCTAACAAAGTCAACAAAATTGAAACAGATGCCAAGATTCCAAAAACAAGGTATAAAGCATACCACACGGTCAACCGTCCTACGATGCCTCTCCAATCTAGCTCTACATCTCTGGGATGATTCACCACCTTCAACTCCATCAGACTTATCAGAATTCCACAAATCCTGCATGAAGTCATCAGTAAATATTAATAGTCTAGTTGCATTACAAAGTCAGATATGATTTTAAAAAAAAAACTCACATTAGAGGATGAACATTGTCTCAGACCTACATCTCTAAACGATGAAGAAAATTTCTCAGAAACAGATCTTTCTACACGGTCTCGTGTCTCAAAGGTGGCCCTCTCAGCCATTACTTTCTCAAATGCCCGTTCCCTAGCTTCTGCAGTAGCTCGGTCTACAGCAGCACGTTCTGCCCTCAACTGAGATTCCTTGGACGTTTTTCCCAGTGACTTTTCCCTCGCCTCTGCACATGCCTTCTCTAATCTTTCCCGCGCGTCAGCCATAACCCTTTGTCGGGCTTCGGCAGTTGCTCGTTCCACAGCAGCCCGTTCAGTCCTCTCACGGGATGCAGACATTTTTAGTTCAATACCCATTCTATCTTTCTCTCTTTCCCTCTCCCTTTCCCATTCTTCCTCGACTTTCCTGAGACGCTCCGTCTCCAAATCTTTCTCTCTTTCCCGATCCCTCAATTCCTCTAGTCTTTTAAGACGCAATTTCTCTAATTCATTTAGCCGTTTTGCCTCCAATTCTCTCTCTTTTTCCCTCTCCTTCTCCAGCTGGAGTTCTCTAAGACGCTCCCTATCAGATTCTTCTTTTCTCTTCAACTTCTCAGCTATTTCCCTGTCTTCTGCAGTAAGATCCCCATTGACAGCTTTGGTTTCTTTTCCAACTCTTTGGTTCATGTTAGAAGACAGATACTGTTTCTGAACACTCTCTTTCCTTTCAGACATTATAGGCTGGCTTGCTTCGGCCTTTTGCGTATCAGCCACCTTTGGTTCCACTTCACCATACGAAGTTCTGGATCTGAAATCAGCTTTCTCTTCAATAATAGGCGTGTCTTTAACTGCAACATGGTTTTCGAGCTTCTCTTCACGTTCACAGGAGACATCAGATGATCTACTCATTTTCTCATCAGGACTAGATGACAAATTAGAGGAATCGGGCTCCTTATGTTCTTGAGCCATTTCAGGTACTACCTCATCCAGAGTAGATTTCCCAACAAATGCAAAATACTCTGATTCTATGTGCACGTTTCTTTCCTGATTACTATCTTGATCAGTCATCTTTAACTCAGGTTGCAAATTATCCGTGCTTTTCCTCTTCTGGTCTTCATTGATGGCCCAACATTCATCCATCTGAGATTCCTTCAACTCATTAGTCTGCACGGGCTCCTCAATTTCTTTCTCATAAAAGTCAACTCCATCCTCAATGCTGCATGTACTTATCGTCGAATGGTCATTAGCTGCATTAATGGTTCCCTCCCATGTATTCCCTGTAGCCAAGCTATGTATCTCAAAGTTCTGTGAATCAACAGATTTTTTCAGTTTCTTCTCACAGAAATCTGGCATAGCTGCATTTTCCTCGCATTTGTCTGTTCTGCAGGCCCCATTACCACATACTTTATCATCTCTCTCATTGTTTTCCTCGTGTGCTTCCTTCAACCTTACATCACTCTCTTCCTTCTCATTCCTTCCGGATTTCCCTTTGCCCTGTTTCTGCTCAAAATCCTCATTTAACACACTCAGATTCTCATCTCTTGGAGACAACACCCTTTTCATTGCCTCTGCTCCTTTTTGCACACAAAGCTCTTCATTTTCTTCATCTTGATGAGCATCATTAGGTTCGCTCCCATTGACAGCCACCTCTGTTTCTCTCTTTCCATTTTCTTTCAACCTGCAATCCTCTTTTGCTTTCTTATCAAAATCTGCCTGCACAAAATCCTCTTCTGAACTAAGCTCACTTCCAGCAAGGTACGAGTCCTCGTTGTACTTCCCATCATAATATACCTGATCAGTAGCTTGCTCAAATCTTCTCTCATTCTTTTCCTCCACAAAGTGTATTTCAGGGTTCTTGTTAGCTCCATCTGCTTCAAAACGTACTTCTCCACTCTTCACTGTTTCCACTTGACCGCTGTTTACTGTCTCGTGAACATCCTGAGCCAGCTTGACCATTTTTTGGTGAAATGCATTCCTGGATGCCGATTTAGTTGTTCTCAGTCTCCGCCTGTTTTCCCTCGGATTGCATGATTCATCAGCAGATTCTGAATCTTCATGTTCCTTTATAGAAGTATCTATTCCCACCACATTTTGCTCCAGCTTCTTAACATGCATTGTCTTTGCATTACCATTCCCAAAATGACAGTTAATCATCTCCTGTGCAGGTTCCTTAATGTTGCCACTTTCAGTTACAACAGGATCCGTGGATGAACTTTGATTCTTTGCAGTTTCCGCAGCCATATTGACAGCATCTTCAGATTGCATAGAATCTGGCCATACCTGTGAAGCTTTGGAAGAAAATTGCATGCCGTCCCCAGAAGTTTTCTCTAAATTAGTTTCTTTTTCGTTTGTTAAATGAAGTTCATCAACATTCATGATTGTTTCATCAAATACCACTGTCACCTTCCCATCACTATTCGAATCATTATTACTGAAAGGCATGTCCTTGACACTATCCTTCTTTCCCTTCCTCAACTCCTTGGCACTATTAATTTTTACTTTAGCTCTTTCCATTGCTTCTTTAATAGCTCCTGCTGAGGCAATGGAAGAGGAACTTGCATTACACTCTACATCAAAAAAATCGAAGGAACCACCACCACATATGGTTTCGATTGTATTGCTTTTACTCTTCTTATAGTCTGACGTTGAACTAGCAGGAACTTTCTTCCTGTCAACAATAGCTGGTGGTAGTCCAGATACTGGTGGCAGATGAGATGACTCGGCCCTAGGGCTGACATCAGAGGAAAATACAAATCTCGGGCTCAGGCTGATTCCATCTACTCCTCCAGCTTTATCACTATATTCATTAGACTCCTTCCCCACAGAATTATGAGACTGGATAGAGGCTGTTTTCCACGGCTTTTCAACAGATATATATCCAGAAGAATCCTCACACAGAATTATATCATCAGCAACTCCAGAACTATATATTTCCTCATTTTCTTTCCTCAAATCAGAACCTTCAACTTCATATGTATATCCAGGAAAAGAGTTAAGTTGGGCTTCGTGGGTCAGCTCTACATCTTCTGTCGTGCCCAGAAAACTGCGATAGGAAAGATCAAACACTTTGTCCTCAAGTGTCTCATGAATGTCCCCGTTCAGGAAATACTTATTTCTTCCCGAAGAAGCATATGGATCAGATTCACCTGATGGAGACTCAGTTCCAACTTGAGTCCTATTACAAGCAAGAAAATATACATATATATAAGTTGTTCTTATAACACAGAGGGAGCTTACACCATCGAATTATTAAACTTGACAATAACACATCCTTTCCTGCAGATACTAAATATAAGTGACAACACTAGGCAGTACATGGTAATTGTTGTATGACAAGAGTCAGCACAGTTTTCTTTTCTGTGGTTATGGACTTATAGGTCTTGCAACCAAAATCTCCGGCAGTTTTTAGCTTGAGCAACTAGTATAAAACCAATAATTTAAAATCCCAGCTATTCAAAAAGATTAAATATGCATACATACCAGGAACCAGCAACAAAGGACCAGTTGCTCAGCAACTTTAATAGGATAGTGTTTTGAGCACACAATTAATGCACATATGTCTTCTATCTTTGACCAGATTATCAGCAAAACACCACAAGCACAAAAATAATACAGTACTAAACATGTGTAATACACTGAAGACATAAATTGCGACGACGCAGAAGGAAAATGCATAACCATCTCCCTTTTTCTCCGATGAACTGATGATCAACCAACACAAATGGACGACAAAACACGCTCACGAGATAAACGGGAAGAAAACAAAAAATAAGTCAAAACCAAGAGAGACCAGAAAAGATACCAAGCATCGTCAGAAGACTCTTCGGTAGCGTCCGATCGCCTGAAAAGGTCATGGTACGAAGCAGCGAAGTCAGCGAAATCAAAGCCTCCGAAGATGTCAGAGTACTCGAGGCCGGTACATCCGCGGACCTCAAAAGCGGCAACGGAATCGTCGACAGGCGGGAGATCGAGCATAGGGATGGAGGACGACCTACTAGAGCGAAAACTCCCAAAGATCTCCGAGTAATCCTCGGCGCGCGGCGCGAATGGCGTGGCTCCGAACTTGGGTGGACCGCCGAAAATGTCGTCGTAGGCCGTGAAACCGTTGTCTCCGGCGCCATTACCGAATCCTTTCTTGTAGGAGGAGGCGGAGGCGGGAGGCGGGGGAGCTGCTCTGTAGTGAGAGCGAGAATGGCGAGTGTATCCTTCCATGGAAAGCGTTAGGGGTCTTCTTCTTCTTCTTCTTCTCTCTATTTGATTTTGAACCTAGAAATCGGAGTTTTAGGGGTTGGTGCTTGCTTACTGCACAGTCTTTGACGCTCTGCTTTTAGCAGCACGCGGTTGAGCGTCTCTCTCTCTCTTTCTCTCTCTGTGGTCTGCTTTGATTGTGTATTTGTGTGCAGAGGAGTGGGGGTGGGACAGGGGCCAAAGCAGAAAAGGAAGAAGAAGAAGACGAGGACGGAAGGGTGAAATTGGAAATATCACAATTTCGCTTCTTTTCTTTTTACGGTTTTTGTATTTATGTGGTCTGACAAACCAAGTATTGGTGGCAACTTTGACATGTACTCCGTATTGCAGTATATTTAACGATTCTTATATACAGTCCGGTATTTTATTCAAACAACGCCGGGTCCCTCGCGTTCTGCGAGGGCACGTACACTCGCGTTACGCGAGATTAGCAAAATATTAGGTTAATTACATGCATGCTAATCTCGCGTAACGCGAGTGTACGTGCCCTCGCAGAACGCGAGGGTTACGTCCCTCGCAGAACGCGAGCTTAGCATGTCAGATGGACGTTGTTGTGCGCCATTACTACATGTCTTGTCCCCACCTAACTATAATAACTACCCCCTTATTTTAAGTATTCCGTAACACCTATTAACTCTACCCTAACACCTCTTTTTATCATCTTTCACCTCTTTCACCCTCCATTAAAACTCATTTTCAAAACCTTAAAACTTCAAAACACTCTAAAAACACCTAAAATAATGGAAGATGAAGAGGAATTCAACAAAGGAGGGAATGAAGATGGTGGTTCATCAAGTTACCATTCAAATGAGGTAATGTTCTTACTTAATTTTTGAATTTTAATTTGTTTTGCACCATTAAGAGCTAAAATGAACTTATTATGTTGTATTTCATGTTAAATCTAGTAGTAGTAGTAAGTGTTGAAGAGATGACTTTTGCATATAATGTCAAAAACTTAGATGTGTTCATGTTTTTAGGGTTTTTATGGTTTTTAATGTAGAAACTCATGTTATGTTAAAATATCCCGTTGAAGGACTAGTTTCAGGAAATAACAACTTCTCGCGTTCTGCGAGAGGAAGCCCCTCGCGTCACGCGAGAAGTGCCTCCCTCGCAGAACGCGAGAATTTGCACATTACAGAGTATTAACAGAAGCATTGTGTATAGGTGAATTTTTCTTTGTTCACTGGATTGAATGCAATCCAGTTGAATGACTACACCTACCCCTCGCGGAATACGGTGCCCGTTTCGCCACCGTCATTTGATTTAGGGATTGACGACTTTGGATATTATCATCAACCATCTTTATATGAACAACATGTGTCATCTACATATGAATTGCATGTGCCATCTACTTATGAGTTGCCCGTGCCATCTACTTATGAATTGCCCGTGCCATCTACTTATTCCATGCCATGTACATATGAGGTGCCATCAAGCTATGATGCGTTTGATTCACAATTTGCTAACCCACCAACAAACGTAGGAGAGGAGATGTGTTTTCTTCCCTCTTTACGCACTGCACCAAAGTTTGATAGTCCCGTATGTGAGGAAGAGGTTGTTTCTAGGGATTATTCGGAATATTTCACTACGGAGCAAGTGTTTGCCTCTAAGGAGATCGGTCATTTGTGGGCTTTGAATGTTGCAAAGCAACACAAGTTTATGATCTCTATTGGAAGGAGTGTACCATCTAAACCGGGGCAAAGTGGTAAGATTCAAATCATTTGTGAGAAAGGGGTAAGCCATAGGCCTAAAGGTGTCGGTGTTAGATCAAACACAAAGAGCAAGAAAACGGGGTGTAAATTTCAGTTGAAGCTCATGGAGAACCAGGTTGAAGAGAATTGGAGATTAGTGGTTGTTTGTGGTTTGCACAACCATCCTATTGGAGATAGTCTGGTCGGGAATGCATTTGCCGGGAGGCCAACCCCGGATCAAAAGAAAAAGGTTCGTGAGATGGTACTTTCACATTGTTCTCCAAATCAGATTTACACTGAGATAAACAAGGATCCCGGAAGTTGCACAAAGAAGAACCAAGTGTACAATTTGGTAAGACATATAAGGGAAGAGGAAATGGAAGGTAGAACCGTGGTTCAAGAATTCTTTCACCAATGCAAAGAGAGCAACTACTTCATGGAGTATAGGCCAAGTGCAACGAACCCTTCGATAATAGGCGACTTGTTCTTTGCTAGCCCCGAATCAATGAAACTCTTAAAGGCGTTTCCATATGTCCTTTTGATGGACTCGACTTATAGCACGAACAGGTAAGTATTTATCATTCTGTTTTTATGTTGTATTTATCTTACTGTATTTTGGTTCCAGGTACAATGTTCCCTTCCTGGAGATAGTCGGTTTGACTTCTACATGGAAGAATTTTGTTGTGTGCGGGGTATGGTTAGAGGCTGAGAGCGAGGATAGTTATTTATGGGCGTTGCAGCAGCTGCAGACGATGTATTTGAGAATAGGAGCATCGCCTACTTGCTTCGTCACTGACCGTGAGATGGCTCTTATGAATGCAACAGACAAGTTATGGCCAAATGCAAAGTTTCTCTTATGTAGGCGACATGTAAGGAAGAACATAGAGGCGAGAGCCAAGATAGCTATGGGCACACAAGCATTGGGGGTTCATATTTCAAATGATTATTATAACGTGTTCGAACAAACCACTGAAGAAGATTACAAGAGTACTTTGAAGAAACTTGAGGACGAATGGCGAGCTTATCCAGCCGTATTGAAGTACGTGAGAACGAATTGGCTAAACCGTTACAAAGAAAGACTTGTTTCAGCATGGACGGATAATGTCTTCACTCTCGGGAATAACACGACAAACAGGTATGTTCTGTTATTTATGTCTACCTTCTACATATGATAAAAAGAGCTTCTGTAATGCACACCTCGCAGAACGCGAGGGCATACCACCTCGCAGAACGCGAGTAAATTCCTTGATTCAGTGTTGATGCATTTTCGAATGCAACGATCCTGGAACAATCAATGAACTCGCAGAACGCGAGGTGGACAGACCTCGCAGAACGCGAGGAGTTGCACATTACAGAAGGATCCACAGGTTCTGATTTGTATTTGCATTTTATTGTTTTTCGAACATTTTAGAGTTGAAGGAGCACATTCATGTCTTAAGTCATACTTGTCAAGTGGAAATGCTAGGCTAGACACAATGTTCAAAGAATACAAAACAATGGCGGAGAACCAACTTAAGGAGATTACTGTGTCTTTCACCGAGAGTTTGAATAAGAGCTTCACAGTTGTTGAAGGGGCCGACTTGTTTAAAGTCTTGAAGTTCAAAGTCTCTTACAAATGCATAGAATTTTTGCTTAAGGAATACACGAAGGGGGAGAGATTAGGTGCGCACTTTAATATGTTTTGTAGCTGCGGGATCAAGATTAGAGATGGGTTGATGTGTGTTCATCAGATTGTAAGACATTGGAAGGAGCAAAGACCACTAAGAGTATCAGAGTTGCACCCTTTCTGGAGTACTTTGAGTTTGGAAGAAGTTGATGTTCCCGGCATATTGGAAGTTAAGAGTAAGGTGGCAAGACGTCTTTTTCAGACTTTCTATGAGGAAACGTTTCCGAAATTGTGCCCCCATGATCAAGAAAAGTGTGCACAAACTGTTTTAGACATTGGGAAAGTAAATACTCCTCTAAAAGAGCCGGCTATTTCAAAGCACATCGGAGGTCGTCCAGTCGGAGCTCCTAACAAACAACCTAGGTCAACGCAAAGAAGACCGTCTGCATGGGAGCACACTAATGTTGAGATGGATGCTAGAGATTTGGAAGAAACACCCCCAAAGAAGCAAAAAAATGCTTCTAATTCTGAAACATTCAAGAAACCAAAGATTAAGGTGATTGGCAAGTACAAGTCTCACATACCCGCGTCAATGCGCACCCATGTGAATGGTTGGTTTGAGGTAAATGGAGATGGAAATTGTGGATTTAGAGCAATAGCTCATGAATTGCATGACAACCAACACTTATGGAGGGAAGTAAGAGATTTGATGATAGCTAAGGTCAAAGAGATTTGGCACCTAGTTCAAGGAACTTGGATTGGACCTCCACAACAACCAACTTTGGAGAGCGCTTTACACCAACTTACATGGGAAGGAATAGGAAGGGCTCCAGAAGATCACTGGCTAGCTACCCCGGAAATGGGATGCCTTGTGGCATCCACATTCAACATAGTGTTCGTAACGGTGGGAAAAAATGCTAACTACACTTACCTTCCTCTACAACGTCCTACTTGGTTAGAAGATGGTGACACACTTCCGACGTTCTGCTTATTCTATATTCAGAGTGAGAGACATTTTGTTCCGGTAAGTTTTTGGATCTACTTATGAATTACTATCTAATATGCAACTTCCTAACGTTGTTGTTTTCTTGTAGTTGCGTCTTGAAGAAAACTGCCCATTACCTCATGTGTTTACTCCTTGGTGGCGAAACGCTGAAAGAGATGCTTTTTCTTTGCACGATCTTGTGTCACATCGATGTGCCGCCTTTGAAATGTAATGTTGAAGTTATGTTTTATTCGCTGAATTTGTAATGTAATGTTGAACTGGAGATGGTTTTTTAAATTCTTAAACAGGAGGAAAACTGCCCATTCCTCGCGTTCTGCGAGGTAGGTGTCACTCGCGGAACGCGAGTGACACCAACCGTGCCACAGACCGTGCATCTCAACTGGGAGCACCCTGTTTCCTATAGGTTCGTCTCGCGTTCTGCGAGTGGTGTACACCTCGCGTTCTGCGAGGTGATGCAAAAAAACGAACAGAATTGAAGCAACACCAACATATCCCTAAACATAATCCAACAAAATTATCCACGCAACAAAACACCTAAGAAAGCAATCCAAAACACAATCCAAAACACAAAACGAAAGGCTACTCGTCTTCTCGTGGTCGGAAGGGAGCGAGATTTGACATACATAGTAGCATTTGGGCGTGATATGAATCAAAATCCTCTGGAGTGGCAAACCGATACCGGTCCATGTCATTGTACACCCGGCCAATCACCTATACGCAAGTAAACATTCATTCTATGTTAATATTAGAGACAAACAAAGACTAGAAACGCAAGATAAACCAAAACAATTAATATTACCTGTCTCTCAGTAATCATCCCAGGGATTGCAGGACGGATATACCTATGGGTCCTCTTGATGTACCAATCCATGTAATCATGGGAGCATTCATGTGGTGCATAGGCAACTGGCCCCATATCATCGAGAGACAAAGAGTGAACATCTCTTGACTCCCAAAGCCATTGGTTGGCGTCATAAAAAACACTATAACACCTAATGTTTTTCAACCTATGAGCTTTGAGCGGTTCGATGACTGGCCTAGGAATACGCTGCACTCTCCCAAATTGTCTCGGACACCTATCAGGCATGTGTGGTTCGGTGATGTCACAGCAAGATAGCACCCCGTGAAATAGAGCGGGAGCAAGCTCAGGATCGGTGAAGTCTTGTGCTCCATACGGGTTCCAACATACCTAACAAAATGACAGAAAAACGCATGGTGAAGTCTGTAAAACACCAGAAAATGCGGAAAATAGGACAAAATGCAGAAACTTGCATTTTCTCGCGTTCTGCGAGTATGTGCCTCCTCGCGTTCTGCGAGTGGTGTACACCAGAAAGGCCAGAAAATGCAGAAACTTACCATCTCCGGCATAAGAATATCGAGCGCTCCCCTATAGTCCCTTCCGACTTGCCCCTTCTTCAGCTTTACATTCTTAGGCATCCACCGGTATGCCCATGGTTGCTCCGCTCTCCACCGAGGACGTTCAGTAGGTCGGAAGTGTGGGAAGTAGTTGTAGATCCATGCCTAAGAAATATAAAGTACGTTAAATATGAAAATATATATAAGTATGTAAATTAAACGCTTAGAAAGTATAATACCTGCAACAAGGTGTAACAGAAAGACATCTGGGCACAACCCTGTCGTGTGCATACCCCCAGCTGCCTATACAGATGGGCCAAAGCAGCTGAACCCCACGATATGCCCGTAGCATGGGCATAGGTTTCCAAATAAGGCCCATATCTAAGCCGAATCAAGTTCTGTGACTTGTCCGGAAATAAGAGCGAGGAAGCAGTATACAACACCCATCCTAAACCCTTTCGCTCTGGACCTAGGTTTTCACAATGCCTTCTAAACCAATCAGCTTTCACCCTCCCAGAATCTAAAGTGTGAGGATCTACTCCAAAAATTTCCGCCCCCTTCCTACCATAGTATTTTATAATCTCATCATGACTAAACTTGGCACCCAGTTTCTTACAAGTAGTCATTGCTTTCCCTTCTATAGGTAGGCCTAAAATCATATGTACATCAAGAAGGCCAATAGTGATCTCACCACAAGGGAGGTGGAATGAGTTAGTCTCCGGTTGCCATCGTTCGATGAACGCTTCAATCAACGGATAGTCGATTGCTTCGTACATCATGTCAGGTAGATCTGACAGTCCAACAACACCGGGAATCTCTGACCAGTCATCGTTGTCCAATGGCCAATCACTGCTTTGCTTTGTCCGTTGTTGTGGCTTCATCGGACCTTTCAACTGCAGAAAAATACAAAATTACACACTGCAGGCCAAATTTACAAAAAATACAGTTTCTGCAGAATTATCAGTTTCTGCAGAATTGTGCATTTTCTCGCGTTCTGCGAAGAGTAACACCCTCGCGTTCTGCGAGTATGCCACTCCTCGCGTTCTGCGAGAAAATGCACAGAAATTGCATTTTCTGATAATTCTGCAGAATTTCTGTTAATGTATTAAAAATGCAGAAAATCAATAAATTAGTAAATTACCTCCCCTTTCTGGATGTGGAACGCCACATGTGCTTCAAATCCCTTAAGCAACTCGGGATCTTCTGGACCGCCAGGTGTGGCATGAGTGAGCTCAGGATCATACTTTGGCTCATTCTTCTTGGACTTCCTCTTTCTTTTTGGTTTCTGGACCACTTCTTCTTCTTCTTCTTCATCATCATCATCATCATCACCTTCTTCTTCGTGTTCTTCCCCAACACCTTCATCCTGGTACTCTTGTTCCATCGGTTCTGGTTGAGGATTGTAAGAAGAAGAACAAGCTTGTCCACTTCCTTGACCCATGTCTTCAGGAACACTTCCCTCACCAAATCCACCTCCCCAACATTGTCCACCGACCCAACTTTGTCCACCCCACCCTTGTCCAACTTCCACTACAGCATACTGAGGAATGAAATTGTCCCAGCCACCAATAGTGCTACCCGATTGTTCATATGGAGTTGATTGTGGTGCCCATTGAGTTGACGGTTGTGCACATGAAACTGACTCTTGAGAATAAAGGTCCCAATCATCATTTCGATACCCTTGATATGTATCTGCTCGTTCTATCCCACTAGGCACAGAACAGTCTTCCCCGGCATAACTATGGACACCACTGTACCGCTCTATGGCGCGATAATCAACGTCGGGGAGCCCCTCGGGGAAGAGCTCTACCGGTGTTGTATTCTTTGCTTTCCTTTTCCCTTTTGCATTTTCAACCGGTGGATTTTCTCTCACAGCGTTCCAATTTCTTCGACGGGTTGAACGTCCAGGACGATCCATTACCTAAAAAAATGTAAAGTAGAATCAGTATATAAATATAACAGTATATAAAGTAAAATCAGTATATAAATATGTATCTGCAGAAGAGGAAAGAATTTCCAGTTATGTCAATTCCTCGCGTTCTGCGAGTAGCATGACACTCGCATTCTGCGAGTACCATGACCCTCGCGTTCTGCGAGTATACTACACCCCTCGCGTTCTGCGTCAATTTGCACTATCATGAGTTTCCGGCAACAGTTTCCGACGAGATTTTCCGACGAAAATTCAATATTTTAGCTAAAATACCTATCAATTTAAGTAAATTACCAAATAAACATCAAAACCCTTAATAAAATCAACAACCCTAATCAAAAACCCTAACCCTAATGAATTTCAACATAAAACAACATCCACTCATCAACCATAATTCAAAATCATCATCTTTCATCCATTATACTCCCTCCGTCCCACTTTGTTTGTCCTATGACGAAATTTAACACTATTCACCTATTAACGAAATTTGCTCGATCATTCTCAATCTTTGTGTATTAATATAGTCATGTAGGGTCTTGTTTGATTCGTCTCATTTAATACTTTAACAATATCAAGATTTTATAATTTTTAATAATATGTAGTTAGAGATATTAACGACGCAAAACATGCATCGACAAGTGTGTAAACGCGTAAGAGGACAAACAAAGTGGGACGGAGGGAGTACAACCATTTCTAAATCAACATTCAATATCAAAACATCATATAATATGCAATTTCCTATACTAATAACATATATTCATCTAGAAACAACATTAGAAAGCATAAGAGTATAAAGAAACATACCTTATATGGAGATTTGTAGTGAAAAGAGGAAGAAGAAGTAGGTTGAAACGAGAGAGATGGTGAGAGGCGGCGGTAGAAAATTGTGTGTGATGTAAAAAATGGGCCGAGTAGGGTTTTTCCCCTTTTATAGGGAAAAAACACCCTCGCGTAACGCGAGGGCCCGGGCGTTATTTAGAAAATGCCCGGGCTGTATTTAGCAAGGGCCTATATTTATACTCTCTCGGTCCCTTTTTGATAGTCCCATTGTGTACTATGCACATTAATTAAGGTAAAATCTGAACAAGTAAAAAGTGATGATTACATTTGTAAATGTGTCCAAACCCATATTTAAATCAATGAGAAGTAACCTTATAATTTTAAGAGCCAATGAGAACTCTTGTTTCCTTACACATGGATTGCCAAATTCTGGGGACTAAAATACCCCTAAAGAAAAACAGATACACTTTTCTATAAATAACCTCAACCCAAGCTTTACTGAAGCATTTACTGCTAAACTGAAAACACATAAAGGAAAACAGATACACAGAGCATCACTGTCTGGGGAGAATGGCTTCAGCATTCAATTTGAATGATCTTCCACCTCTTGATGATGATGGCTTAAATACTGAGGGGCTAGGGGACATAGGAGAGGAACCTGGATTTCCTTTTGATCTGAACCAGACGCCACCATCACCAGAAGCAGAAGATCATGGAGAGGCATCACGGCATCATCAACCAACTCCCAAACTCAGCAGTTCGAAGAAGTTGCATATTCTTAGTCATCTTCTAACCAAAATGGACAAGGGGAGACTTCCATATGGAGCAGTGAAGGAAGCTGCAGAGCTGTTCAAGGTAACAAGAAAAACAATTAGTAGAATCTGGAGAGCAGCCAAGCAACAACTACAAGAAACTCAAACCTTCAATGTCAGCACAAGATATCATAATGCTGGTAGGAAGAGAACTGAAGTTGATCAAGCAGCAATAACAACACTTAGCATGGGGGACAGAACATGCCTCAGAGACTTAGCAAGCAAGCTCAACATTCCCAAGTCAGTATGTCATAGAATGATCAAGCAAAAGATAATAAAACCACACTCAAATGCATTACATCCTGGATTGACTGAAGCACACAAGATGAAAAGGATGGACTGGATTCTCAATCTAATATCAGGGGACACAGTGCTGGAAAAGACAGGTTATCATCCAATGTATGATTTTGTGCATATTGATGAAAAATGGTTCTTTCTTACAAAGAAGACACAAAGAGTATATCTAGCACAAAATGAAAGAGGCATGTACAGAGCTGCTAGTTCAAGTAAGTTCATTCCTAAGGTCATGTTTATGGCAGCAGTTGCAAGGCCTAGATTCAATTCAGATGGAGAATGTACTTTTGATGGAAAGATTGGTATATTTCCATTCACATATCAAGAAGCAGCTAAAAGAAAATCAGTAAAGAGACCAAAGGGGACAATGGTAACAAAGCTTGTTAAGTCAATTAACAAGCAAGTTACACGCAGAATGCTTATTGATCAACTAATACCAGCAATCAAAGCTAAATGGTCAGAAGGAGCACAAAGAGTCATATACATCCAACAAGAGAATGCAAGACCTCACATCAATCAACAAGATCCAGAATGGCAAGAGGTACACAAACAAGATGGTTTCACATTTATTCTAATTCAGCAACCAGCTAATAGTCCTGATTTAAACATCTTAGACCTAGGATTTTTTAGGAGCATACAGTCACTGATGCACAAAAAAATGTCAAAAAATGTTGATGAAATGTTACAAGCAGTTTACAATGCTTTTTATGAGTTGGATGCCACTACCCTAAGAGATGTTTGGATTACTCTTCAATATGTTATGAACCAAGTGTTAGGAGTCAAAGGGGGTAATGATTATGATATGCCTCATGTTAACAAGAAGAAGTTAAGGGCACAAGGTCAGTTACCAGAAATTATTAAGACACCTACTTGGGCTGTTATGGAAGCATGGGACATTGTTCATGGGGATTCAGATGACTCAGAGAGTCAAGCAAATGATGAAACAAAGAGTCAAGCAAATGATGAAACAGAGACTCAAGCAAATGATGAAACAGAGACTCAAGCAAATGATGAAACAGAGACTCAAGCAAATGATGAAACAGAGACCCAAGAAGATTTAGGGGACAGTCAAGAAGATTTAGATAATTTCATAGTAATGTAAGGTAAGGTATCATAGCCTAACTGGTTTTTGGGTTTAGCCAAGACTATATGACAAGTGTAAGCATGCATAGACTAGCTGTTTTTTGTAAGCATGCTTACACTAGTCATATTTTTGTAACCAAACAGATTATGTGATGATGAATATTGGTGGTTAAGGCAACATACATAAGATCCAACTATACATTTATTAAGGCAACATAATGATCCAACTATACATTTATCCAACTATACCTTAAACATTCCAGATAGGCATCAATCAGTTTTCACATCTAATGTTCCTATGGCACATCCAGGTAGTGATACTAAGGGCTTACATCTCAGCATAGACATTTTCATCATTAATAACTTATAACAGATGTCCCCATTCCCTCATTGATGTGAAGCCCCTAAACACTAACCTGAACATTCCAGATAGGCATCAATCTAGACATTATATACTGTGTTCCTATGGCACATAAAAGATATAGAATTGAACTTAATCTCAGACCATGAAAAACAAATTTCATCACTGACACTTTCAGAGATAAGGCAACTAGGATCAATATGCACAATGCTTAACTCAACAGAGAGCCAATATGCATCAACACATAAGACAGGGTCACAATTCATCATCAACAGAAGGTAGTCCCAATGTGCATCAACACATAATCAGTTCATCATCAACAGATGAACCAAGCAAACAGTTTGTCAAAGTTCAACACCAACAGTTGAACCAATCTAGACCCAAGTAAATATACAGATACCATAATATAGCAAAATATACATCCACCAAAATATACAGATACCATAATATACCAAAATATACATCCAGCAAAATATACAGATTCCATAATCTGTTAAAATCCATCAGCAAAAAACAGATTGTATAATCTGTCAATCCACCAGCAAAAACCAAGTACCAAGTTCAAGTTCATCACACTTGATAAATTAAAAGAGAGAGAGATAAAACAGAGCCGCCCAGGGGACTTAGCTAGATTTCGTCAGAGCGGGAATTGGAGTCACAAACAGAGGACTCGTCGGGGATGATGATCAACTCCGGGGAGAGAGGAGCAGCTATCTCCGGTGTCGGCATATCTACAGCGTCGGACGTCTCCCGGGACTGCATCTCCAGTTCTATCGTCGGGGTGTCCGGGATAACAATGATCTCTCTGGGACGGGACAAGGCTTCATTCTCCGAGAGCTCAGGGGAGCAGGCCATCTCCACCGATTCCTTCTTCTGCTCTGGTGACCACTTCAGGTGCTCCGGGGTCTCCTCCGGCGGGACAAAACTCCAAGTGTGCTCGCCTTTGCAGTCCAGCCCCCAGTTACAAGGCGGGGACAACGAGCACCCCTCCCTAGGGGTTACAGTGGCCGACGGATCGGAATCTTTGAAGATTTCATCAAGATCGGCATCGGTATCTCCATGTTCGGAGAGCAGTGGGGAAGTGGGATCCAAGGAACTCGGATCGGAGACAGTAATCGACCTCCGACCACTAGCCATGGAAGGGGTGCCGCTTTTAGTGAAGCTTTGCGATGGGCGGGTGTTGGTGGAGCTGTCCATCGGAGGAGGCCAGAGGAAGCAGGGTTATGGTTAGGGTTTCGGGAGAGAGAGATGAGGCGGCGACAGTTAGGGTTTTTTAGTGGAAATGAGAGAAAATGAGGAAGCAGCTGAGTATATATGGGTGTGGATTTGGGCTTGATTTGGGCTCTGTTTTTGGGCTCCGGTTTTGGGCTAGATTAGTTGGGTTTTAGGTTTAATTAGGTATAGTTGGGTTTAATTAGGTTTAATTAAACCAGATTATAGAGAACAAAATGAGTTTATTACAAATTTTAGAGGTTAATAAGAAAATGGGTTATGTGATAATGGAAGAAATTTAATGGAGTTTTGGGTGGTTGATGAAGTTAATGGTAAAATATTATATGGAGAAGATGATGTAGACGGTTGATTTGATTGATAAAGTGATATTAGAATATGAATAAAATAAATTGAATAAGGGTATAATGAGAAGAAATTTATGGATATAAATGGAAATGGGACTAACAAAAGGGGACGCCCGAAACGGAAACGGGACTATCATTTAGGGACGGAGGGAGTACTTCCGTTAACGTTTTTTCCATCCCGTCTAATATATTTGTAGAAATACGTTTTATAATGTTAATATCTTTTAATATATGTCAATAAACATTATAAAATTTTAATATTGTTAAAATTCTCGTCGAGACGAATCAAATAAGATATCATATTATTATATCTTTTCTTATATATTGGACGATATATCGAAGATTATCTTATAATGTAAATAAGGTCAAAAATTAGAAGAACATTTAGGGACACAGGGAATAGCAGTATAATATCCGGAGTCATCCACCGGGATGTATTTATAATTAACTAGTCTAATTCACGCGTCATATGCGGGTTTATATAATTCGATGTAGTTCATAAATAGTACGGAGTATTATGCATTATATATAATTTAATATGAATATAAATTGATATCTTGAGATGATATTGATACATGATTAAGCTTTAAAATTTTAAATATAATGAACAATGAATATAAATGGGTTTTTATACAAATTTTTGTAATTGATCAAATTACCATAGGTCAGTTTTTAATAGATTTAAATAAATTGATTTCAATATACATATAAAACTATATAATTTAGGAAAAGATTCATGTGAAAATGATTTATATGGTACGAATATACGAATGGACAATTCACGTGCACGACCTTCAATATTCACATGCACGTTCCTTTACATTCACAACCTCTATAATTTAAAGCACTACCATAACACAAAAATATAACTGTTTCCCTTATTTATTAAGAAATCAATCTTTTTGTGATATGTCATATCATAAAAAAAAATTATAAATTTGTAAAATAAAATAATAGGATATTGGCAGGTAAAAATATAAAAAATTAAACATCAAAAATCCTTTTGTAATCTGAAAGATCTTAAACAATCTTTTTGTGATAATTTTTACATGATTTTCCAAATTTAATCAATTTTTTAAAGAAAATTACAATAAATAGTAAAAAATCCTGACCAATAGAATTGCGACAAGTAGATAGCGTGAATGGAGAGTATGTCACGTGTGTCTTAGCTAGGATGAGAGAAAAATGTTTTGCTTTAGTAATTATATATAAGGATTATTTTTATAATAATGACCTATGATCTATTCTAAGAATTAATGTGGAATATAAAATAAAAATATACAATAAAGATATATTAATGATGTTAATTTCTTAGATATGAATGTAATTATATTTTATTTCTTATTTTATAATAAGCGGTATTTTAGGGCATCGGGAATATTTAACAAATAAATAAAGCTAGCATGTAGTTTTGTGGACCACAACAAAATTTCTTGAAATTAAATTGTGATAGTTACTTATAATAATAGATTTAAATTAAAAAAAAATACTCCAGCTTAACAAATTGCTCTTACAATTACTCTCAAGGCTTAAAAGACATTAGCTTTAATAGATAAGATAAATATTTTTTTTTTTTTATTGTTTTGGTAGATTGCGGGTAGTCTTAAATTATCTAGGCAGATAGCGAGAATAAACGTTGTCTCATTATTATAGTAAAATATAATATTTTATAAACTGTATATGTATATTTTATTCACTAAAAATAGTAATTTTTAATATTTTTGAATTAGAAAAAATTAAAACTTTATTTAAGAGTTTCTTCTCTTATCATAAATTTCTAAATAATTCTATAAATACATGCTAGCTTCTAACTAGGAAAGTTAATATTTTAATTAGATAATTATAGTATTTTTTAATTAAGGAAATCTTCTCTTATTCTAATCTTTAAATAAGAAATTAAATATATGATTACCTTCAAATCAAGGAAATTATCATAGAATTATTTTTAAAAGGAAATCAATATCAATAATAAAATGAAGGAAATTTTACCAAAATGACATGTGTCATACATTGAAAAATCAGAAATTTGCATGAATGCCCTATCTCTACACATGATTTGCAAAAATGCCCAAACTATATTAGATTTACAACAATACACTAAATGGGGTAGTACTGCAAATCATTAAATCTTTTCTTACAAATCCAAAATAAAATAAAAGATTGGAAATATATTAAAAGAAAAAGGAAAGTAAACAAAAAGAATTTGATGCAAGTACCACTTTACCCTTTTGAATAACGTTTTTCCTCCAAAATGCATATATTTCCCTCCAAAATGCACAACACGTAACGTAATAAATTCTGACCGTATAATTCTCACCCACATCTTCAGATCATCTCAACTTTGTATTGATGAACCACAAGAAGCTAGGTGGGTCACTTTCTTTTACTTTCACATTTTTTTTAGTCAAGTACAAAATCTTTTCTTTTGAATTTCTTTCCTATATAAAATCCTAATTGTTGTTCTTGTAGTAGATGGGTAAAGAAGATGCAACAACTACATTATTCATCTGTCCTTTACTGTAAAAGCTTAAAAAATTTAGTTAAAACCGTAAGAGTATTAATTATCAACAATAATGTCGGTCGTTTTGATAATATTGTCGTCTGTTTGGATAATATTGTCGTCCGTTTTGATAATAATGTATGACTGTATAATATTTTTGTCAGCTTCTTTGAACAAAATGTTGGAAGGGTGGTAGAAATGCTATGTGGAAGGGTGGTAGAAATGCTAAGAAAGGTGACAATACGAATATGGTAGGTGACATATGCTCCACAGAAGTTGTCACGAGCTTTTTTTTATTGTGACACGTACGAAGCCAAGCCAGTATGTGTTGATAGTATTCACATAGTAGGTGACAAGGATGAAGAAGTTAAAATAATTATCTTGGTCAGTGAATCTGAGGCAGATGAAAGAGACGAGGGGAATATTGTTCAGTTGCAGAGAGGTGGTGAAGAAATAAGGTCTTCCATAGGACGCAAAAGAAGAAATGCATTTATTGATGTTGGCGGTGATAGTTGGGAAGATGTTGGGGGTGATTTCGAGGAAGATGTGGAAGTTTTCACACACTTGGCCATAACCAAAGAAATTGTCTCAATCCTTGTGAATAGGTTCCCTAACGGCCTAGAGGAACTCTTTTGATTTGTTTTGGATACCTGAAGATGGTATTGTACTGCTCCTTAATACTTTTGTGTTCCTTTTTGTAATGTGCTTAACACCAATGTAGTTGGTACATACACTGGCCTCTTTTGGCTATGTGGAATGGTCAGTTGATGGACCAACAGTATTCTCATGTACTTGGTAATTCTGAAACTACGGTAAATTCGACATTTGGTTCTTGCTTTCTATTGAACAAATCCTCATTTCATGTGTACAATTTCAAGCTTAATTAAGTGAAATAATTTGGTCTTGTGACATTATTATTTGCTTATGTGACATTCGTATTCTTCACGGTGACATTAAAAAATGACATCCCTACAAAAGAAAATGACAATTATAAAAAAGCTTCATTCAAATGCAAAAATAACGGGTTGCAACCGGGCAGCACCCTTTTTGCGCCCGGCAGCACCCTCTCGTTCGGAACGGGGTTCCGAACGAGGGGAAATTTTTTTTTTTTTTTAAATTTGGTTTCTCGTTCGGAACGGGGTTCCGAACGAGAACGGTCCATTTAAATAATTTCCATTAAATAAATGACAAACCGGTTCGCATATTGCGAACCGGTTCCGAACGAGGAATAATTTTTTTTTTTTAATATGACGTCATATTCCTCGTTCGGAATGGGGTTCCGAACGAGGAATAAATTTTTTTTTCACATCTCGTTCGGAACCCCATTCCGAACGAGGAATAATTTTTTTTTTTTTAATATGACGTCATATCTCGTTCGGAATGGGGTTCCGAACGAGATTCGGCTATATTTTTTGAAAATGCAAACGGCTATATTTTGAAGGAGTCTATAAAATCGGAGTTGTATGACCAAATTATCAAACCCAATCGGAAGAAGCACAAAAAATGACGTGTGAAAGCGATTCAACTAATTCTTCAAGGGCAGGTAGTTGGAAAGAAGGACGGGAGTGTTCTTCTAGTGAGACGTCGGTGGAGGAGGAGGTTGATTTGTCTGCGCCGGTAGATGATACATATTTCCAAGTAAGTACCTGTAAACCTTTTTTTTATAGCGTTTCATTATAATTTATTTTATTGGTATAGTAGTATTGAAATTTGAGTAATTTTAAATAGGGATACTGTAGTGATGAGGAATATTTAAAAATCGACTATAGTGCCCATTTTACGACTAATGAGAGATTTCCTACTATGGATCTTCTGAGAGAGTGGGTTAGGAAGTTCGGTTATGCCTTGTGTATGGTTATCACCACGAAATCATCAATGGCCAACAAGAGGATATTTCTGCACTGTGAGCAATCCGGTAGTTATAGAAAACATGGAAAGAACATTAATCTTGAAGGAGATGTAGCAGAACCATCGTCGCAGCGTAGCAACCTTAGTAGGTTAAGGAAGTACAATTGTCCTTTTATGTTAAGAGGATATTATCGACGAGCAACTCTTGTTGAGCCGCCTGGGTGGATACTAAAAGTTGAGAAGGCATGTCACAACCACTGTCTTTCCAGCAGCTTGATTGGCCATGCATTTGCTTCGAGGATGACGGGAGAGCAGAGACGAAAAATAATGATTGCATCAGCGGCCGGGGCAATGCCGAAGGTTATTTATACACAGCTGCTTCAGGAAAATCCGACTTCCACAATATCAAGAAGGCAAGTGTACACTGTGAGGGAAAAGGAGAGGAAGAAAGCATTGGCAAATCTAACCGTGACCCAGTGGTCATTAGATTTCCTCCATCATAGAGCTTATCGTAAAGACATTCACTACGACACGAATCCGGAGACGGGGGAGAAAAAGTTGACAGCGTTTTTCATATCTCATCCGGATTGTCAACATTTGTTGAGAATGTTCCCTCGGGTGGTGATCATGGACGCGACGTACAAGACTAATAGGTACACTAAAATTCATTATTATGACTTCAAATACCGTTATAGAATTATAATTATTAATATACCCTCGTTGATAGGTATGGTTGGCCGTTACTTCAGTTTGTTGGATTCAATTGCACCAACTATACATATTGTATTGCGCTAGCGTTCATCTGTTGTGAGACAGCCCCATACTATGCATGGGCATTGAAACGGGTGAAGTATTTGTTTCGTGCACTCGAAGGACCGGATTGCATCATGTCTGATCGAGAGCTGGCAACAATTAAGGCGGTTGACCATGTATTTCCTAGTGTGCGTCATATGCTTTGCCATGTTCACGTTGATCGGAATGTTAAGGCATTTGCTAAATTGAACAACCTGGACGAAAAAAGTGCATCTGCTAGCGTTCGACGGGTGATGCGGTCTCACACAGAGAAGCAGTATGAGGAGAGACTTGATCACTTTCGGAAAACATGGAGGAATGGTCATCTTGTACAATATGTTGAGAGCACATGGTTTACTCCTCATAAGGAAAAACTTATAGCTGCGTATTGCGATGATATACGCCATTTTAGCACAAGAACGTCTAACAGGTAAGATATTTGAATTTGTTTTTAACGAGAATGATCATGACATTCGGTTGTCTAAAATGTTTAACATGTACAATGTTGTTGTCAGGGTTGAAGGTCAACACTCGATGTTGAAGCATATGTTTGATTCAGCTGTTGGAGGGTTCGACACTTTAGTGCAACACATTGACAATATGTTTGTCGATCAGCACCGTCGAATACGGGCCGAGTTGGAAATGTCCAACCATACTAGCCCGAAGGAGATACAAGACGGGCCTCGGTGGATCAAGACTATTTTCATGCGCATATTGAGGAAGTGCTCCGACAAGTGTTTGAGAATGCTACTGAAAGAAGTCCTTAAGGCAAAGGACGGAAAGATATGTGGCCCATGTGAGGATCCTTGGTGGGAATCAACACTCGGATTGCCTTGCCCACACAGGATTAAGGTGTTTGTAGAAGAAGGAACGCCATTGT
Organism: Oxyria digyna; assembly: GCA_029168935.1. Lineage (NCBI taxonomy): Eukaryota > Viridiplantae > Streptophyta > Magnoliopsida > Caryophyllales > Polygonaceae > Oxyria > Oxyria digyna. Next base: position 19,235,310 of record JAPVLV010000010.1, on the reverse strand, counting down.
TGCCGAGCGACATTGATATCTTCTGGAAGCAGATCAAGTGGGAAGGAGTGGAATTGAAAGACTTCGACTCTGACGACGACGTGCAATTGACTGCAGATAAGGTTCTTATGGATGATTTCCTTGAAGGGGTGTTTACCGGTAATGTTGATGATTTCGATATGAAGAGGATGGCTGATAAGTGGCGTGAGTGCAAGGATCCTTCTTCAGTTGATGTCCAGGACCCCCCTCGGGGAGAGACGAAGAGAGGAAGGCCTAAGATTCATGCGAAGAAGACGGGTACAAAGCGAGATCCGGGTTGGGATGAGAGGGCTCAAGCTAAGAAGGATAAGGAGAAGGCAGAAGCAAGGAAAAAGGGGATGAAAGAGGAAGAGGGTGAAACTGTGCCACCGAAAGCCGATTCACAAAAGAAATCGTCGGTTGCATCCAACAGAGCTTCAAGTGGGGCCACGACCGTAAAAGGGAGTGCAACTAAACCACCGAGGGCAAGAGGAAATGCTAGATCGAAATGTAGCGGTGGCAATTCAATCATTTATCTCGACTTCGACTGGGGGATAGATAATATAGACCTTTTCATGCTCGCATACATAGCTGCTGTGGAGAAAGTAGGTGATGACGGTCATTGTGGTTATCGATCCCTCGCTCGCTTACTAGGTAAACCAGAGCAACGGTACGTTGAAATCCGATTTGATCTTTCGAAGCACCTCCAACAAAACGGGCATATGTATCATGAGATGCTAGAGGGTTTCAAGACTATCCCGCAACTCATTCGAGAAGTGAATCACATTCGATCGCCATGCTCTCCTGAATTCTGGATGTGCACACCTACAATGGGATTGGTATTTGCCACGAGGTATCAAGTTGCACTAGTGGTGTTATCATGGTTTGGTCCTTGTACATGTCTTCCGATGTTTGCTCCTCCCGGTTCAGACCCTCCTACCACGGTGTTCGCCATTGCACATGTAGGCAGACGCAACCATTACGTACCGGTACGCATCGATATTTTCCGCTCTTGTACCTTATTTCACATATGTTTTTTAGCATACAATAACAATTTTGTTTTGACAGATTTGGTTGGTTGATGACAATTGTCCAATTCCACCCCCACCAAGGCAGTGGAGTATCTACAAACAGCCATCGGTGGACGGATGGGAACAGCGCTTTCAGAGTAGATTCGACAACTACGTATCCGAGAGAGAATTTCATGGTGGCGGTCCCATAATGACCTAAATCTTGTATTTTGTTTGATTAATGTTCGTATTAAGTATGTTGTTTGTTGACTTGATTAATGTTTGTTGAATTATATATGTTTGTTTAATGTTTTGGTGGACAATTTATAAATGTTTGAGTAATGTTTTTTTCCAGAATGATGTCAACATAATCATAGAAGCATTAATATTGAAACAACAACACAATTGAAAAAGAACAGCACGAGTACAACGCAGACGGTGAACAACTAACGATACAAGAAATTAAAAATACTTAATTCTCTATTTGTTACGTGTTGCTGCCAATTCTGCAGCAAGTGCAGCGTTTTCCTCCATGAGCTCGGTGTTTTTGGCTTTCAGTTCATCTATTTCGTTGGCCCATTCTTTTGTTCCAATCCTCAGCAGCTCCATCCCTTCCTCAATTCCTTCAGCCTTTGACCAGTTGCATAAGTTGTCTGCATTTAGTTCTTTAATAACGACCCTTGCACGACCTGTGTATGGTGGATCGATCCAATGTTTGTATTTGCACCCTTTCTCTTCCTCTTCTTCAGTAAGAGCATCCCAACATGCATCCGGGCATCCCCAAAATCTTCTCCCATAGTTGACCTTGTCCCACTCTATTTGTTCGGTACACATATGCACCGTGGGCTTTTTCTGACACCAACACAATTTCGGACCAGGATCCATTGTCGAGGAAGAGGCGGGAAATAGAGTTGGACGATTTGGATACATATCGAAATTTGAGGAAGGAAATTTGAGAGAAAATAAATATAATGGAATGATAGTGAATGTGTGTTTGAAATGGTTTGTTTTGGAGGTATTTATAGACGAAAAGATAAGATCAATGACGGAAATATCTGACCGGGTCCCACACCATCTCGTACGTCAGCATCTCGTTCGGAATGGGGTTCCGAACGAGATGGTGTGGGACCCGGTCAGATATTTCCGTCAGATCTTATCCCAAACAGATCTTATCTTTTCGTCTATAAATGGCAGCCATGCGGTGAGTCCCAGATTTCTTTAATGTCATAACCGTGCAAACCAATGCCGCCTCTAAATATTAACCCGATACCCCAAGATGACGATGATTGACGATCATGTAGTTGAAGATGGTGGTGAAGATGATGAAGACAGCGAAGGTGAAGACGACGGTGAAGACGGAGGTGAAGTCGAAGGTCAAGTCGAAGGTGAAGTCGAAGGTGAAGACGAAGGTGAAGACGAAGATGAAGACGAAGGTGAAGACGAAGGTGAAGACGAATCGAAAGAAGAACATGAAGATGATTATGATGACGTTGAAGAAGATGGTGGGGAAGAAGATGATGATGATGATTAGAAATGGTCACGTTTATATACTTTGTAATGCTCAGTTGTGTTGTCTTGTTACAACAAAGGACATCAATAAAGAAATTTCTAGTAGTCGATAGCCAACAAGGAAGAGAGGTAGTTCGCTCTTTCTTGAGAGCGTTTTTTTCTGTAACCGTAATGCTACAAGCCTATAACATACTCCCTTTGTTTCTATTTATTTTTCATTTAGAGTTTTTCATATATATTAAGAAAATAATTAGTATTGATGCTCTTTCAATTGAAAATCAGTTTTTGGATACTAGTACTGTATTAAATTTGAGACTGACCATGCATGCAATCAATTCAAATGGCAGACAAACCAGTGCAAAATCATTTCCTATATCCGAATTTTCAAAGGCAGATAGTGCTGGAGTGACTTTAATTATCTGCCTTTGAAAATGACTTTGCACTGTTTGAGTCTGTTTCAATTATTTTGCGGTGGTATCCAATGTCTTATTTTCTGGGCCTGCGGTGACTTTAATTATCTGCCTTTGAAAATGACTTTGCACTGTTTCAGTAATGCATGACTTTGCACTGTTTGAGTCTGTTTTAGTCTTATTTTCAGTAATGCATGCTGAACGAGACGATGACGTCAGCATCTCGTTCGGAGTCGTAAGAAGAACATGATGATGATTATGATGACGTTGAAGAAGATGGTGGGGAAGAAGATGATGATGATGATTAGTAATGCTCACGTTTATATACTTTGTAATACTTTCGTTACGCATAATTAAAGTGTTGAATTTCACCTTCATACGTCTTTATAACATTAAATCAAAACGTAAGGAAACCAAATAATATTCATTAAAACTTAAACAACAAATACAACGATTCAAATCCCCCAATAAGGTTCCGACTCGTGACCCTCGTTATCTTCTCATTCATTACGCCCTGCTTGTTGTTCCGGATGGCCTTGTCCCGCACCCATCCTTGCCCGCTCCCATATAGAAGGTGTGGCTCTCTCTTCTGCACTCCTGGACGACTCTGCTTGTGACATCCGTTGAGTTTGAGTGACCTCCTCAGCTGTAGGCGGATCGTGGATACTGAGCATCCGAATGTAGGCCTCCAAATTCTCCAGCGTTGCAAACCCCTGTTGGTGATGTGTCCGCATAATACCGAGTGTCGTCGATACACGCTGCAATACCAACAAATAATTAGGAGATGGGTCATATAGAAAACACAATACCAACAAATAAAATAATATAAGAATTACCCGGTTGAAATCGAGGGTAAGGATCGGGTTCGGGTTACGTGGCGGTCGAGGTCTTGCCGGGGCGTTTGGGCTCACATATGGATGTGAGACTTGAGCAAACCAATCGAGGTAAGCATCCTCAGCATCCCAAGGGATAAGAGCTGGGGGGCTGGACAGGATGTACGCACACAGGTTGTGATAACGCTGGTCCCATCTATCCCATTCCGGGCCATACCGTACAGTGTATTCCCGGCCACCTCGCATTGATTTTGGCGGACAATAATACTCCACTGGCTCGGGGACATCCAAAGGCCGGGACTGACGGCGACCGAACTGTCTGCAAAACCGATCAGGGTTGTACATCTCCATAATGTCAAAGCACCGGATCCCACCACGATAAGTGGCCACTCTATGACGCCCTTGCGGTCCCACGTCCAAATCCGGATACGGCATCCAACACACCTACAAAATTAGCTTATAACAATTAATAACAATATTAATAACAACTTGGAATGACATTTAGACGATTCACTTACATCTTCCGGTGCATACTCATCCAAGATGCGTCTGTACTGTTGCAGTGTCCTTTTTTGCCTCAGCGGGGCTCGTCCAGTGGAATAACGGGACACACGAGCAGTAGCTTCTTGGGAGCTGACATCCAGGTTTGGGTTCCCAGGAAAATACGGGAAATGTAACCAAATCCAAATCTCAAGAAGCCTGACGCAACCAGAAAATTGCACGCATTTCGCCCTGGATGCTATACCCAGCTGCCTGTACAGCAATGCCAAACAACCTGTACCCCATGCGTATTCATGTATCCTGCTCGGATCCTCTAGTAGTGGCAGGAAGCATGTGTCTAACAGGTTGGAGGTCTTGTTCACGAACAAAGACTGCTGAATTAGGTGCCACAAAAAGCCGGTTGCAATAGAGCCCGGATCGGATCTTCGAGAGTTGATCATCGAGACAACGTGGCAAAAGAATTCCCGCTCGCCGACTTTCCCCCTACCTATGAACTTGACCATCTTTGTCTCCTCAGCGTCAAACGGGTTGTCCAGGTCAACGCCAAAAAAATAGGAGAACAATTGGGCACACTGCGCTGAATCTGCATCTAGACCCAAATGTGTCCATGGCGTGGTGACAGCACCCCCGTCAATAGGCAGCTCCAGAATCTCCAAAACGTCATGGAGACCGATTCCAAGCTCCCCAAAGTTCAGATGAAATGTGTTCGTCTCAGGGTGCCACCTTTCCACGAATGCAGAAAGGAGGTTGTGGTCCACATTCCAAAATTGACCCTTAAGGATGTGAAGCAGCCCCGACTCCTGGCAAGAGCAAACCATGATTCTGGCTCCGGGTCGGTAGGAATTCTAGGAAACCATAGCTCAAAACACTTTTGCCTTGTCTGCGCCTTTAGCTGACGGGGGACACTTTCATCGGGATTCGGATGTATCCAAATCTCATGAGCAATGTGTTGCCCATAACGAGTCAATATAGTACCCTCGTTGAGTCCTGGAAGAGGAGGAGCCGCAGCAGCTTCTGACTGCATCGGAGCAGGACCTGACTGCCGAGTCTGTGGGGATCTACCCCGCGAAGAACCTGACCCACTCGGAACATCTGGGTTCCTAACCCCCGCATCACTTGACCCCCGAGAACCTGACTGTTGCGGTCTATCACCACGCGATCTTCTATCCCCCCTTCTCTCAGAAGCAGTGATTCGCCTATCACCCAGATTTCTGTCTTCTCCTACTCTGGATCGGATGTTTCTAACTACCTCCTAGTTTTAACGAAATACATACAAATTTACCATCGATTATTATAACTAAAGTCCATATATGCGATTTTAAGTAGTTTTCAACCTTTTTGGTATTTTCTAAAAAGTGTTGATACGCTTTCCACATGCATTAAACTAATTCTTTTTACCATGCATTGCAGTTAATATTGAAATGAAGTGTTTTCCACTATAAACTAATTTTAGCATGCATTTGAAATACAATTGAGCATTTTCCATTATTTCTACAAAATTAAGCGTATTTCAGGTTTTTAGAAATACTAACCGACTCCGTGTTCCGTCTCCGACGTGCTGCTCGAACATCCTCCTCCGCTTGCTCCGGCTCTTCTTGAGGCGTTGCTCCGCCTGTAACAGTTGCATCCCAGAACATGTGTTGTTGATGCCTTTGAAGATCACTCAAAGTGGGGGTGGGGAGGTTGTAAGTACTACTACTTGCTCCGTCTATGTTGAAAAAATCACTACCAACAGAACCACCGTAACTTGCATTCGGAACACCATAACCCGACCACCATTCGTTTCCTACGTAAATTTCTTCATCTGCAGCCGTCGGATCAGAAAAAAAAGGATTAGGAGGAGTTCCGGCCATTATCGAGATGAGAGAAAGCGTTTTTTGAAAGATTTAGAAGGGAGCGTTTTTTTGTAAGATTGAGAAGAGAGCGAATTCGAGTGTGGTTCGGAATGGCATCCCGAACGAAATATATATAGGCAAAGCTGACGTCAGCTAGCCGTTGGACCGTAACGGCTAGCTGACGTCAGCTTTTTTTAAAAAAAATCATTCTCGTTCGGAATACCATTCCGAACGAGAATGATTACGTCATCATGACGTCATCATACAGATTTTAAAAAAAAAAAAATGACGTCATTAAAAAATTATTCTCGTTCGGAATGGGGTTCCGAACGAGAATAATTTTTTAAACCGGGTTTATTTTTGTATTAAATGAAACCCGGTCCATGGACCGGGTTCACAAATAACCTCGTTCGGAACGGTGTTCCGAACGAGAATATTTAAATAAAAAAAAATTACATAACTCGTTCGGAACGGGGTTCCGAACGAGGGGGGGTGCCGAGTGTAAAAAGGGTGCTGCTCGGTTTAATCGCCAAAAATAACTTGTTAATATATAGAACTACATCTTGGCAAAATAACTTGTTGTCACATATTTTCCCAAGGATAGAAAACAAGTCACAACCAGTGTTGTTTTCCTTCTAGCAAAATAACTCATCATCTGTTTTTTCTTCTAGGAATATGTACAAAATCTACCAAATGGCTAAATCATTCACAAGTGAATCCAACTAACTAATAAACACTTAGCTAGTCATTCCATTTCTTCTCGAAAATACTAATTGTCATCCTCATCCTGTAGTGATCCACAAGCTTATCAGACACCGACGCCACACTTTCACGACATCCAATACTAAGCATCTTGATGTACTTGATAGTGAATACTCCACAATCATCCCTTCACAAACCACAAAAGTAGAATTGTTTACTAACATCATAGCTTTCACAAAAATATTAAAAACTTAGAGAACCTTACTCACCCTCTCTCATTTCTCTTTAATGAATCAACACAAATCACATTTAGGGAATTTTCCCCTCTTTCGTAATGGAGTGATGCCAATGGATCATATTGAGCAATAATTGGCAGCATATATGTCAGCTCAGCAAGATGTGCTTGCAAGGACGTCAAACAGGTCAGATTCAGGTCGGGATCGTAGACATTGACAACCCAATTACTCAAATCAATCTCCAAAGCTATCTAATGTTTGTTTTTTAAGTTGAATGGGAGGTATACAAACTGCACATCCTTCTAGGCCTTTCAATAAAACTCAGGACGTTCCCCACACAAGTATTTCATCTTGCTCTTGTTAACCACATAATATTCCTTGTCTGAGCTCCATTCTTCAATTCCTTATTCATGTCAATCTGAAAATAAGTATCTAATATTGCCACTAACTTGTTTTGAGCACTAGACCTGATATAATGCAAACATTCGAATGCATAGTCTACATGGCAAGCAAACTATATGACCAGCCAAAGAGCATTAACCAAATGGTTGGCCAAATATTAATAATGTTAATGACAAAGAGCATTAACCTATATCATCATATATTTATAGTTAAGAGTTTATAAGTAGCTGGATATGAACGAGAAAAACAAATATTGGGTTTGAAGAAATAAAAATCTAGCGGTGATAGCATAAAGAAAGCTCACCGATGGCCTTGTTAATCCGTGGAGAAATCAGCAAAGAGGCAACCCTATCTCACCAGTGACCAGTCAGGACCGATTGAGCGAGGTAACTTCTTCATTTCCGGTCCGATCGAGCGAGGTGCACTCTCTGGCCCTCTTTATGCCTCCGTTTCATTCTCTGCGCCGCTTGGGTTGTAGCCAAAGAGTAGCGAGAGGAGGAAGAAGAGCTTGTCTGGGATTAGGAAGGCGTTTTATAGGAGCTTGTCGGAGAAGAAGTGGCCTTGGGTTGTGACTGAGGATCGAATGCACAATTTTGAGTTCTTGAGAGAAGCATACACTGGTTTAGGGTTCTTGATAGAATTTCTGAAATTGGGTGTTAATTAGGGATATTGTTCTATCGTCTTTCAAATTTGGGTTTCAATTTTGAGTTTTTAAAATTTTCTAAATAAAATTTGAATTGAAAAGATAAATTGTCCAGCTCATTATTTGTCTCTAAAGTAAAAATAAATTCTAAATTTAATTTATCTTTATTTTCCTAGGGTATTTTTGCAAAGAGCATTGAAAATTAATAAAAAAAGAGGTATTTATGCAAATGCAAAATAAAATGGATATCTATACAAATGAGGTAGTGAAACAGGGTATGAGATGCAATTTCTCTTGAAAAATAATATGACAAGTGACAAATTGAGAGGGAAGAAGAATATGGCAAAAAATGAGGTTTGTTTTAACTTTTTGAAATTTTGCATAGAACCGCCCCTTATATGAGCTAATTTGCAAGGAATCATCTTTTATGTCAATATTGATTTAAAAGCATCCACTATTTTACTTTTTCTTGCAAAATCACACCTCCGACTAAATTCCAGTTAATAATTCCGTCAGAAGTTTGAAATTACCATTTTACCCTTAATTTTTGAAATAATTATAAATTGTACCAGTTTAATTACCTGCTATTACCTGATTCTATTAATTATCACAATTTGCTTTTTTTTTTTTTTTTAATTTTACGTCTGAATTGGGGGAATTTTATGTGATAGTAAAATTAGGGTTTAGGGTAGTGAGAAAATTCAGAAATTGGGGCAATTCACAAGCATTCAATCGTATTGGATACTCAGTTCAAGTCGGGAAGAAGCAAATACAGTCGAATCGAAGCGGTGTTCTTCGTTGAAGTCCAAATTCGATGGTGATGTCTCCATTATCATTAGTCGGGGCTGGAGAAGAAGATCTATGAGGATTTCAGAGATAAATTGGGCAAGGGAGTCGGGGTCGGAGGTGTGTGCCTATGGGAGCGGATTTGGAGGATCTGCGACGGCGGGCTGTGTAAATGAGGATTTTGAAAGAAAAATCGGATTTGCAGAGGGGGTGGGCTGTGTAAATGAGGAGGTTTGCATGTGAATGCTCTCGGTTTTGTCTGTGCGTGCTGATGCAAGGTAGGAGACGGAGAACAGCAGAAGTAACAGGTAATTAAAATGGTATAATTTCTAATTATGTCAAAAAAATTAAGGGTAAAGCGGTAATTTCAAAATTAAAAGCGGGTACAATATTATGGAACAAACATTAGCGTAAGAAGCATGTACTTTCGGAGACGGATAAGGCCAAGTATGATCCAATTGATATCATTATCTTTGGAAGCCAGTGTATCAACATCTCTGTTTGATTCATGAAAACAGTGAAAAACTTTGGCATCCGCAAACTTTCGTAAAGTAGATTGAATGTCTTGAATTATTGTTTTGCTTTCTTTAGGAGATCTGCCATATTTTTAGGGGTTCCTATTTGGCACATAGCAAAATTGCTATTTAGCAAAAACTCACGTTTGTCTCGAACTAAAACAGTTGGTCCGTCACGGACCAAAAGGGTAGATCCGTGATAGACCAATTTGTTTTTTTTTTGTTTTTTTTCCATAATATTGTAGAGAATTCCAATATGAATTTGTGCATATAAAATTAGTCTCAAAACGGACATCATTTGCCCTTCCCAAACCATACAAAAAAAACAGTCGTATGTATTAAGTTCGTAAAAACAAAACTCATATAAATTTATTATTTAATTTATATAATTATTTACTATCGTTAAAAATCATACAATTAAATTATATACTATTATTATATATTGTCATTTAATATCACTAAATCGTATAAGTATAATTATTCATTATGTTTAAATATTACGAACTTAACGGAAATGACTGTTTTGTTTTGGGGTTTTTTGGAAGGGTAAACATTGTTTGTTTTTGACGAATTTTATATGCACGAACTCGTATTGAAATTCTCTATATTATTATGATAAAAAAATTGGTCCATGACAAACCGACCCTTTTGGTCTGTGACGGACCTCTTGTATTGCTCCGTGATGGACCTGATTCATAGCTTGATCCGTAACAGACCTACTGTTTGATCTGTGACGAACCTGAATCTATGCTAAATATCAATTTTGCTATGTTCCAAATAGAACCTTTGTACTTTTATTAAAGAGTTTATTATGGTTAAATTATCACAATTATATGAGTTCCATTGTGAGTTAGAGCAGTCTTAACAACGTACAATGCAGCTAGCGCTTCAGTTTGTAGGATCGTAGTGTGATGAATGTTTTTGTGTTCAATAAAGAGAATTTTATCATCTGCGTTTTGACAAATACATCATATATATGATACAGATTGTGATACAGAAGAAATTATTTTTTCATATGAATCAAACGAGTGGTATTTTTGACGTCCAAATTACAAATCAAATGTAATGACCACTTAAAACTATACACTTGCTTTGTGGAAATCTAAACCCATCCAAAAACCAATAGTCTCTCTCCTGTCTCTAAAAAATAAACGCTATCATCTCTCTCCTAAGGTTTTGGCTGATTGTTCTAGATTTGCAGGGCCTTTGGCCCCTCGTCTCCCCTTCTCTCTCTTCCTTGGAACTCACTATGAATCATTACTGAACCACGATTTGAACTCTCAAGCAAAGCTCGAACCCTCCAATGGAGCCTTGGAAGGAACAACTATCAAGTTCGTCTCCAGATCCTAGTGAATCCGGCCTCTCCTTATCCCTTTGATTTTGCAATCATTAACCCATATTAATGACTCTAACAACCTAAATGGCTCTAGTTTTGCATGTTTCTACGATTGACCCTCTCGTTTGGAAGACTTATTCCAAAAACTGGATATGCGTTCTCAAGATCTGGGTCTACAAACTAAAGGCATTAGTTTTGAAGACTTCTTTGAAGTTGTGTTTCATCATGTCAAATTCCAAACTCAATTCGAACACAATATCCAAATCTAATATCAATAGTGTTACTTCATACACCTCCATTACTTCTTTATACACCCCCCATTTCGACACATATACCCTTTTTATTTGTAAAAATTACTTCTCACCCGTGTGTGAGCGGGCCAACGGAGCGTTACAAAGGTTATGCATGAAGACGAGGATGTTACAAGAAGAGCATCAACAGAGGAAGCATCAACGGAGGACGACGATGAAGGAGGAGAGATCGGCGTCGGACAGACTTCTGGGGGCAAGCGGGAGTCGGCAGCATGTATAAGGTATATTGGTATATTAACTAAATGTTTGAACGAAGAGCTGTGGTCGATACAACAATTGGGCTAGGAACTTTGTTAGTCCAAAAGGGTAAATTTGTCAGAATAATGAAAATATGGGTGCGCCCAACAGTTTTGGGGGTGCGCGAAGAGCGGGCTTTAATAAAAAATAAAACTATTTGATAAATAAATTGACTTAACTGCACACTAACACGTATAGACCCAACTCGTCTTAACCAATAATCTGAATTGATACAATTCATTCTCAATCAAAACTCAAGTTAACTAACCTGATTAACAACTTTAGTTAAAATACATAAAAACCACCCGACAACCATATCAAACCAAAAGAAACAAATAATTGGTTGGACTTACATTCACTTAATGTAAATAAAAACAAACATAAATACCGTTTATAGATATCATAATAATCTTGAAAAAGACAAAATATATTACATATATCTAAATATTACTTTTTAATACACTAAAGCTCACGCGAAAGGCGGTGATCAAAATATAGTTTTATTGAATAAATGGGCACCCACCCCTTTACACCCAAAAAAAAGTGTCTCAATCACTACCTATTATTTCCTCAATTTATATTTTCTTCCTCCCTAAAGTCAGTTATGTAACATTAATATAAGATGTAAATATTGTGTTTGACATATATTTTAGTGTGATTATAATTATTTAATTATTTTGATATTAAAGAGTATTTATCTCTACCAACAAGCATGTGGTCGGGTGATAAGGGACCCCAACCACCCAACATGAGGTCTCGAGTTCGAGACTTGGTGGAGGTTAAAAATTGTTTGTTGGGAGAGTCACCCACGCAGCTCGAACTCTAAATGTAAGGGTAGTAGGGGAGTCCCCTGACCGCTGAACAAGAGTGGGAAACCAAAAAGAAAAAGAAGTATTTATCTCTTTTAAATAAAAGAATTACATTCTTTAGAAAAATATTGCGTAAAAATAAAGACTTAAATAATGATATAGGTGATGCATATAATGTCATTACTATGCACACAAATATCATAGAAAATACACAAAATATGTGCGTCATTAGATTGTGACTTGTGAGCCACACCGAAATAGTTTACCACATCTGTGTGCATCCTTCGAGTCATTATCAAAGCCTCATCTTCAACAAAACCGAAAACCTTGTTTTATACTCCATCCGTTTCATATTATAGATTTCGTTTGTTGTTACCGAGGTAAATTAAGGAAGAGAAAAAAAAAGTGGATAAGAGAGAGATTGTGAGTGAGTGTGGATTTTTATGTAGGAGAAAGAAGATAAAAAAATGAATTGGTGTGAGTTTTGATGTAAAAAGGAGGAAATAAAGTGTAGATTGATGTGATATTGATAATAAGACAAAAGATAAAAAAAGAAAGTAAGAGCTATATTTTGGGACGCCCAAAATGGAAAACGTGATCTATAATAGGGGACGGAGGGAGTACTCCGTAATTCTTAACATAGGAAAAAATAAGCGGGAGACTTCTTTGCATCGAGCGTTTTAATTATTGAGTCAACATATAGAACGCCATCATATGACATTTAAACTTTTCTTTTATTTATTTTTAAAACGTTATAATATATAATTATTGAGTCAACATATAAAAATAAGAGGGAGTAGTGTTTGATGCTCCAACTCAATAATGAAAAAAATTGACTTAAATGTCGATCCCCAAAACAAACGAAGATAAAAACATATATTTGAATAAGAAGAAAATATATAATTGAATAGAAATAAACAAAGATTTGTGGAGTGCACACATAATAAATTAACCCCAACGAACGACACATTCATGTCAAAATGTGCCAAATTAATATTAGCAAAGTGCTATTCTAATAAATTGCCCATGCATTTTAATTTGGTGTGGGGTCAATGTAACAGGGACTTGCTATAAAGAAGTCACCGGCCTTGCAACTCCTATCTACGGTTGGTGGAGTTGCTTTTGAAAGGAAAAAAGAACACTGGACGACATGCATCTCCGAAGATAAATGTCATTATCAATTATTATTGTTCTTCATCTCTATACTATTTGTCCAACACACCTATCAGTCCACTGTATTTTGGATGACAAAATCATTCAATGGTGTTACGAATTTTTTTGATCAAATACTCTTGATAAAATGGTGCGATGATTATAGACTGTTTTTACTTTAAAGCTGAAATGACATTCAATCATGTTTATTTTTTTCCATTTTAGTTCACTTGTTTGAGATCCTCTCTTTTCCCATATATATAAATTGTTATTTGTATTGGTTTTGTTAGTATTTCAAGCTTATTGATATAATAAGCTAACTTATTTTGTGTTGATGTCGAATGAATAGTTAATACTCGTAGTACATTTTAATTACGGAGTAGTTGAATTTTTTTTATTTCATAGATACGAGGCGAAGGAAAAGAGAAGAAAGTAAGGACGGAAAGAAAGAAAGGGACAGAGGAGGGGGAGAAGGGAAATTCAATTATACTTTGTTGTTTGGGTAGTATGGATGGAAATTCAACTATACTTTGTTGTTTGGGTAGTATGGATGAAAATTCAATTATACTTTGTTGTTTGGGTAGTATGGATGGAAATTCCCGTTGTTGTTTGGTTTGACTGAGGGAAATGAGAGAAAAATATGCAATAAAAGTAATATATGAGAAATTGTTAAAATTCTAAAGAAAACATAGAAAATTATGATTTATATAATTTATTAAAGCTGAGACTTTTCAAGGTTTTTTTTTATTATTTTGGCTCTACCATATCCATGTGACAATTACTCTTTTAATTGTTTTTATATCTCTATTTGATTTAAAATAAAACATTATTTTCTAATCACTTTTGTAGGTAAATATATCTAACAAATATTACTACAAATTATACTACTAAAATAAAATATTACTTAAACATTTGTTACACTAATGTGTCATATCTTATAATATACACAGTTTTTCACCATTTTTTTAAATCCCTCGCCAATTTTAGTCTTCTTTATAAAGATTAGATCAAATTTTCAGTTTTAGCCTTTTTGTTAAGTTGATTGATAGATAACTTTGATTATATATCTCATTGGTTTAAAAATCCACGTTGTTACTCAGTTAAAAAATAATAATTCTAAATATATTAACAAATCGTAAACTGAATGATTATAAATTTATTTAATAATTATTCTTTACTTAAGTTATTTTTTATTAAATAGATATATCAATTTAAAAAATAATCTTAATCTATTTTATAAATCTGTCTAATATCTATACATCTATATTATAGCAAAGGGTGCTAACATTTTTTTAAAGAAAATGTATTTAATAGCTCCATCAATTCTATGTGTCATGTACTCATTTTGTTATTAAACCAATATATCTTTAACCTTTCTAAATGTTTAACCAATACAATTTGGCTACTTGATTTGTTATCGGTTTTTAAGTCTCTAAGATGATTTTTTAAATATTTTATCTTGTGGTTTATAAACCGAGCTTTCCAAAAAAGAATAAACCTAATGTATGGGACATTTCAACAAAAACTATATGATAATTGCTTATAAAATTTGTTCTAACTAACTTCTAAAACAATATTTCTTTGGAAATAAGTATTTTGAAGTTGCATTAGAAATTATTATTTATTAGTATTTAAATTATATAACTATTAGTTTTGTTTTCTCGATTTGCTTAATGAATTGTTTTTAAATGAGAGATTTTATATCATATGATATATAATTGTTTTTTTCTGTAATTTTTTTATAAAATTATAAATAAATATAAAGTCATTAGTAGTTTAATAAGTTATGATGAAAATATTAATTCCTATGTTAATAATTTACTAAAATAATTATTATAAATATATACGTATGACACGAGTCTAGATGTTTCAAATTGTTGTTGGATGAGAATGAGATCACCTCCCTTCCATTTAGATCCCCTCCCTTTTAAATTTTCTCTTCATTACCATCAAAATCTTTTCTATTCCACTTCATAAAATTAGCCAAAAATAAACATCTGTTCCCCTCAAATTTTCTTGCCTCGTATCTCCTCCAAAAACCTCCATCCAAACATAGTATAAGTGATTATATTTATCAGTGTATGAGTTTTCAAAGTTGTTATATTTAATTTTAAACTTTACAAACATAATTGTGTGATTAATTTTAAATGTGACAAAGTAAAATTAAGACGTACGTGGTACGTCCGATATGTTTTACTCCGTATTTGGTTGTCCTTTATTTACGATTTGTCCTAGATGTACGACGTATATATTAGATTATCGATAAGTAATAACATCATTAAGTACTACTTATATAATTAAATTATTGGGAGGCTTGGAAACTTGTCCAAGTTAAAATGATACCTCAAAGATGCAAAGTGTTACTTCAAATACGACAGTTACATAAGAAAAGTATGCATAGTTTATATCTCAAATCTAGTAAATCACGAAAAGTGCTTAACGATCGAGTGGGTATCAGGAATGTTTATATACTCCCTCTATCCCTAAATGATAGTCACATTTCACTCCGGCACATTTGCCGATGCACGTTTTGTATCGTTAATATCTCTAACTACAAGTTGGTAAAAATTATAAAATTTTGATATTATTGTAGTGCTCATTGAAACGAATCAAACAAGATCCCACATGACTATATTTTTTCTTATATATTGAAAGATATTTACAAAATTCTCTTGAATTGTGAATAGTGTCAAAAGCAACAATGAGACTATCATTTAGGGACGGAGGGAGTAGATGTTACTCCCTCTAATCTTAATTTATTAAAGGTAGGATTAAGCTAGGGACTGCTTTCTTCGTTTTTGCTTTGACCATCACCATTGTACCCCTTGTTTTCCGCCGTTTTCAAAGTATTCCAAATCCCCATCTTTTTTTTAGCGGAACAAGACATCCGTAAGGATCCTCTAATCTCATTTAGTAGTTTATTTTATAGTCTATTTATTTTGATTGGTTTAAATAAATATTTTTCTTTTATTTTTTTAAAATTATATAGGATTTTTTATATCAACTAGTTTATTCTTCGCGTTTCGCGCGGGCCTAACACGTTACTTTTATCGTATTTATATATTTCGTATTATTTTCACATATGTATTTATGTTGTAACTTTTAATAAAAATAGATGTGTTTAATTAATTAAATATATACATTTTAACATATTGATTAGTAACGGAATTGGAAAGGTATAATAACTAATTAATGATACTTTAAAATCATTATCTATATAATAACAACTTGCTAAAAGAGAATCTCAATAGACAACCAACATGTCCAAGGAAAATCTCAGAAGACATACGCATGGAACATATAAAATTCGATGAGGGAAATACGATACAGAAACGAACATACGAACATACACTCAAAAACATAACTAAAAGACCCAAATTAGGAGATTAAATGAAAGGAAGAGCAACTGGCAAAAACGAACAGAAGTGAGACTACTATTATAGGAGTCTAATTAAATATGATATTTTTTAATGTATTAACTCAATACATTAACCTTTTAAAAAATCAATACATTAATTTAATGCATTAAGTAAGTACCTATTGTCATTACTTCATCAAACCCAACAATTTTTATATATATAGAAGATTTAATCAACCAAAACAATTGGACCATAAAAATATATGGACTATAATTATGGACTAGAGGATCCTTAGTGCTAGCCATGTCACGAGGCATACTCTTTATTCAGGTCATCCACTTGTCACAATTTCACTGGTCATAATTTTTTAATATGTGGAAAAATATCACAAAAAGATTGTTTAAGATCTTTCAAAATACAAAAAGATTTTTATGTGTTAATTTTTTAGATTTTTACCTGTCAATATCCTATTGTAGTATTTTATAAATTAATAATTTTATTTATATGATATGACATATCACAAATAGATTGATTATACTTTTGTATTATGGTAGTGCTTTAAATTATATAGTTTTATATATGTTGAAATTTATTAATTTAAATTAGTTAAAAATTGACCTTTGATCAAATAAGATCTTTTGTAAAAAAACTCATTTATATTCGTTGTTTATTATATTTAAAGTTTTAAAATTTAATCATGTATCAATATCATTTCAAGATATCAACTTATTTTCATATAAAATTATATATAAAATAAATAATACTACGTTTTAACTATATGAAGTTATATAAACCCGCGCATGCCGCAAGAACTAGGCTAATTACCATTTTATTCCAAAATACTACTCCCTCTTTCCAAAATACTAGTCTATTTTTTTTTTAAATATTTTTTTACGGTCCGACCGGACCGTAAATTAAATCACAAAATTGACAAAAAAATTGAAAATAAACTCATCTTTCCTTTCTTCAAATAAAATAAAGTATTAAAATTTATGTATAAAACATAGATACATAACAATAAGTAAGAATTTTTAACCTTTTAACTGAATATTTATTTACACACATACATATATTTTTTAAACAAAAAATTACGAACCGCACTGGACCGTAAAATTTATGAACCGGAACGGACCGGATGGTAGACCGTAATTTAGTAAATTTTCAGACCGTGGACCGGACCGGACTTACATTATTTTTATTTTGCACCTTTAAATTTTGAAGGAGAGTATTTAGTAGTATAACTAGTGTAATACTCGTGCCACGCACGTGGTTTAATATAAAATTATGTTTTTAAAATTAATTTTTTATTGTAACAAAAATAAGGTAATGTTTTATTATAGATAAAATTATTTTATATTTAAAATGAAGATATCAAGTAGTTTATACTTTATATGTATAAGTTTTTATACTAGAAACATATTGATTTTAAAATTTTATTTATTTATTTATTGAAATCTATTGTTGAAATTGTATAAACTATGTATCTCGCTACTGGCTACTCACTCTCGCTAGTGGCTACTCGCTTGATTTTGTGTGCAACATACGCGCTCGCTTCTATCGTGATTCAAAATTGGAGCGAAAATCGTCTCTTCACATTCTTCTCAAAACTTCCACAGAAAACCTCTCTCGCGAAAGGCGATCAAACCCTAACCTCCCTACCCGCTTGCTTTTTCTTCGATTTCTCAACGAAATCACTTCGTTTTCTCTCGTCGATCATCAAAAACAACCTACTCCTACAATTTCGCGATGGCTGGCTCACAGAAGAACAACGAAGGAAGAAGTATGGTGTATAATCCCTAATTTTAGTGTATACGATGCTTTTTCCTGTGATTTCTCACTGATTTCTCTTCATTTCACTTCGTCGTTCACCAAAATCCATCAACTCGCTACTAAAAATGGCAGGATCTCAGAAAAGCCAAGAACCAAAAGGTATGGAGTATAATCTGGTATTTAGAGTTAGGTTTTTGCTTCGACATGTTAGATTTCGCTACATGCATGTTTGATTTGCATGTACTGAGTGTGAAAAGTGTATTTGTATGAGTAGATCTACTATATTTGGTGTGAAATGTTCATTTGTATGTACTAAGTGGTCATTATTTGATCATGACTGTGTTTTTACTCTTTGTTCACCAGATCTTTTATATATGTTCATCACCGTTCCTAACAAAGTTCATCAAAATACATGTTCATCAAAGTTCTTCTAAATATTCATCAAATATCTTGTATTTGTTCATCAGATCTTGTATAAACGTTCACCAGATTTCTTTTCAATGTTCACCAAAATTTTTGTGATTGTTCATCTCATTGCCTATATAAGTTCATCATATGTCTTAAGATTGTTCATCAGATTTCTCTTATATGTTCATCATAAAACTTGTGATTGTTCATCACAAGTTTCTATAAATGTTCATCACAGTATCTATAAATGTTCATCAAATAACTTTTAAATATGTCTTATGTTTGCAGTTATTCAATTTCAAGATGCAACATTAAGTGTGGAGAATATTGAAGTTATCGAATGTCCAAGAGGTATGAATATTATACTACCTATAAACTTTGAATTTTTGAACAATATATAACTTGTATGTTCAATATTACAAAGATAAGAAGCAAAAAAACAAATGACAGATCACAAACGAATGTGTCATCTCAAGAACAACATCAACAGGAGGAAGAAACAGTTGATGGTAATTAATGTTCATTAACTCTTTTTGCTTTGTTCATCACAAATCTTCATAATGTTCATCAGAATGTTTAATAAAGTTCATCATTCCTTTCATATATAGTTCATCTGTATGTTTGTTAATGTTCATCATTGTATTTCAATATGTTCATCATCTGGTTTGATATTGTTCACCATGATCCTTAATTTTGTTCATCAACTTTTTTGCTAATGTTCACCATGAGTTTTTAAAATGTTCAATATCTAGTGTTTCATTACTTTACTTTTACATGTCTTTATACTAATAAGTTACTTTTAATGTTATAGCATCCCCTAAACCTAAGAAGGCAAAATCCATATGGATATTTTGAAAGAAAGTGGGAATCCATAAGTGTCGTAGATCAAACATTGTCTTGAGCCAAACATTGTCTTGAAGATTGAAATCATCTATAATACCATGCCAAAGCTCCTCAAAATCCTCAGGAGTAATCTCATCACTCCAAACAATAGCATTGAATCTATCCCTGCAGTCTTTATTTTGCTCTGGTTCAACCTTAATCTTACCCGACACTTTGAACAATATGTGCCACATGCAAAAACGATGAACACTTGAGCTAATAACCTCCTCAACAGCAGCCTTGACAACAACATCTTGATCAGTCAAAATAACAAAAGGTTCATGTCCCACTGCCTTTTTGAAATGATCAAACAACCACACATAAGATGGAATATCTTCGTTCAACAATAAGCCAAATGCAAAGGTGATTGAGCACTTGTAGTTGTCAACTCCAGTGAAAGGAACAAACACCATATCATACCTGAAAACAAAAAGCAAAAACACATAATGTTCATCAAAACTGTATTGTTTGTTCATCAAATGATTTAACAATGTTCATCATTATTGATAACAAAGTTCATCAAAGCTGGGGTAAGAATGTTCATCAACTGGAATGAATGTTCATCACTAAATCTAACAGTGTTCATCAATAAATTCAACATTGTTCATCACAAGTATTAAGAAAGTTCACCAAAACAGGTAAGAATGTTCATCAACACTGATGTTAATTTAAAATAGAAACATACCTATTTGATTTGTATGTTGCATCAGCAGTCACTACATCACCAAAGAATGAAAAACTCTTGCGTGCAATCGGATCAACCCAGAATAAACGAGTTAGTTGATTATGCTCATTGACATAATATTCAAAATAGAGAGCCTCACATCTCTCTTTCTTGCGAAAAAGGCTATCAATTACCATTTGAGCATCACAACCAACCATATACGCATTGAGATCTCGGTTAAAATTCTTGAAGTCGACCAGCGAGGCACCGACATTTTCATAAGATCCAACAGAATTCTTGAACATCTTAAATGCTTTGCTAGTCCCAATATTGGACTTGATACAATTCATAATAAAGTCTTCATGGAATGGAGTCAATTTCCGGTTACTCCTGGCAAGATGTCGTTGTGATTCATCAACCATATAATGTGTATGACGCTCCTCAAAAATCTTAACAGAATAGCCATCATGACTAAGATAGCGAAGCGCTAATTTAGCAACACAACCACATCTATCTGAATTCCTCTTCCTTTTTGATGAAGTGGAGTCATCTGCAGTATTCCATCTACTTTCATATATCCCTGCCTACTGCAACAAAGATACTTCCAAATTGAAACTTTGGTCACATCTTTAGTGCTAGTCCCTGACATGATATGTACACTAAAGCCTGCCCTGATGGCATATTTTTTCTAAAATTCGATACCATCTTCAATTGAAGCAAACACTTGACCTACATATGGCTTGTAAGAATCTTCACATAATGGTAAAAAGTATTTCGTATTTTCAGGAGAAATAGAAACTACACCATTGACATTGGATTGATCAACACCTAGAAAAATGTTCATCAAATATTAAACATATGTTCATCAAACAACTTATCAATGTTCATCACAAATCCTGTGAATGTTCATTACACTTTAAAATGTTGTGAATGATCATCACATCTAGAACAAAGTTCATCAAATGAGTATTAATAGTTCATTAAAACCGCATTCAACGTTCATCACATGTTTTATAAAAGTTCATCACAAATCATGGCTATGTTCATAATATGTCCAATAGAATGTTCATCACTTCTATTACTGATGTTCATCAAATCCATTATAAATGTTCATCAGACATATTACAAATGTTCATCACATCACTAAAGATTCATCTTCAGTTTTTTAAATGTCCAATATATGTTCACTAACAGTCTTATTAACGTTCATCATATGTCTTGTACATGTTCATTAATTACCTCAGAAGTATGATAATAAGCTTTTTCAAAGCTTAAACATAATCAATAATAGTTCATCGATGATGTTCATCAAATTTGAGATAAAAAACTGCTTCTAATATAGACGAATCATCGTAATACTTCAACAAATAAGCTCAAATTTGAGAGAAACACGGGGATGAACTGGTGAAACAAAGAAAATAGAAGCAAAACCTAGATCCATAGGTAGAATGAAGGAGAAACAAGTTAACGAATGGTAATCGTTGTGTTGGATTAGCGAAGAGAGCAATCAAGAGAACAAGGACACCTGAATACAAAAAATCAACAAAATCAGCTCGCGCAAAAACACTGGATATAGAAACGTACACAAGATGAGGAAAACAAAATTAAAAACAATCAGAAACAAATAGAATGGAGGTAATCAACTAAAGAATTACGCAGCAGAGAAGAGAATGCAAGATCCGAAGAAGATTTGTTGAACAACTTGGGGGAAAAGAAAACGAAGGCGAGAAGAAGAAGAAGGAAATTTGCGAGATCTGTTGAACGCGCTTGTACATGCGCCCAAAAGTGAATTAACCCCATCCGTCTGATCTGGCGAAATCCAACGACCCACAATCATTCTCATTTATTACTGTAGCAACTATTATCACCGGACACTTTTCCTAGTACAATTACCCCCTTATTCCTCTTTGACTTAGGGCGTTTAACCTCTTATCTGAAAAATTATAACCCGCATCCATTTTGGACGCATTCTTAATACGCTAAAAAACGCGGGTCGGTTCTGGGTGCACCTTAGATGTGCCCAATTTTTTTTCCCTTCAAAATGGTAGTTTAGTTTTCAAGATTTTTAAAAACTAAATCGGTTTTTAAAAAAAAAATTAGGCGCAATAAAAATACGCCCAAAAGTGGATAGGAGTTATAATTTTGGGCGTGGATTTCCCCCGTCTTACGATCGATTGTTACTTTAAATTCAAAACCTTCCTTTCCTTTTTTATTCTGTGCAATTATCCTTTTTTATTTAGTACTCCGTATTAATTTTTTTGAAATTGGTCACTTTCAAATCTTACTACATTTTACCGAAATACCCTCGGTTTACCTCTTCCCAAAAAGAATACTCTAAAGACAAGAAAAAAAGAGGACAGGTGGACCCGGTGTCCGCCACTTTTTATCCTCGTTACATAGAAAATACTACTGTACAGTATTCGATCAAAATAATAAACATGAGAAAATAATTGGAAGTTGCAGAAAAATAAAAGAGTTGTTGTGGGGTCAAGTTGATGATTAAGTAGATAAATACTCAGGTTTCTTTGTAGCTTACGTAAACTAATAATGAACGCATCACATGGGTTATGATTGGTTGCATTTTTAGGGTTTCATCATCCAACCACCCAAATTCTGAATTTTTATATGTTTAAACATCATTATGATTCATGATTCATATGCTTCTAATCTATTTCAATCTTTGCTGTTTGCGCTACTTAACTCACAATAAATCATAATGTCTTTTTTCCTTTAGTCTCCTCGTTCAAGTGGCTAATATATCCCTATACCTCTAGATCGAAAATTATCTAATATACGTAATATTAAAGGTGATGTCATGGTCTTCAAAAATATTGAGCCACTTGGTACAATTTAAGTAGGACATTTGTCTTTTCTTTTTGCTAATTTTTATTTGAAAAATGAAATTACATCATGAAAAAGAAACATAATTGAGTGATTTTAGGCAATTGAGTTGTGTAATTTGAAAATAATAAATCAATTTACTGATTTATTTTATTTTTCTCTATTGCTACATTTCTTGAGCTGAAATCTACTTTGATTTTTTAATTATTTATCCTTTGTTTTTTTATTATGGATATCTCTCTAGAGTCTAGACGTAAATTTTTCATTGGATATCCAATTTAATCCATTTCATTTGTATTGGTTAGAAATTTTTGTGTTAGGAAGAGTTGCATTGTTTTTCCTTATTTTTTTCGGGATCAATTTGATTCTAATTCCAAGGTAGACATTTTTATATTAATTCCATGGATTTCTATGGAGGTTGAAGTATTATAATATTTTAATATACAAATTATTTATGAAAGGTTGGGAAGCAAAATTTATTTCATATGACATGATAGGATTATGTGTTAAACTTTTGGGAGAATTATGAGGTGGATTGTGGAGTCAATGTTGTCCCGTTCATATAGAACTTTTGAAGGTCTCCCTAATGAGGAAAACTAATCAAACAATAATAGCAACTTATGTCTTCGCCCGAAAAAAGGATAACAACTTAATGATTAAATTTTGATTTTATTTATAATCAGGAAAGAACATGATAAACCAAGATTGTTTGGTCCGGAAATGGGCCTCAAGGCCCATCACAACACAAAATAAAATACCTCATTCGTCAAAAGAGGAAAGAGTATATAAGGATGAAGAATACTTTGACTAAAGGGGGAATCGAGAAAGAGAAGAGGTGGATCCACTTGAAGAGCAACCCAGAAGTTCCAGATTCAGGAATTCAAGTAGAGATTGTGGCTTTAGGAGTGAGGAATTCCCCTTCGTTGCTGGTAGTGGCGAGGACCACACTACTAAAAAACAGAGAGAAGAGACACAAGTAGAGAAGAATACAACAAAAACAATAAACCAAAGTTATCAAAGCTTTGGGGTTGAAAGTTGAAGATGACATGAATCCATCTCTGAATACAAATGTAGTCCCTGGAAAATGACATAAGCGCCTCATCTCAGGTGGTCTTTTACATTATTAAGAAACAAGGAATCAGAGAGCTGTAATATGTTTCTGAGCAGCTCTGGTTTGTAGATTATAAATGAGTGATGAGCTCAGATTCGTACTCCTTCGGGGTGAACTTCTTATTGAGCAGCTTTTTTAGCTCGGCCTCATCCAAGCTCTTGGCGTTTTCTGCAGCGTGAATTTGAGCTAAGTTGGTGTAGTTGATGGCTGACTGCGAGATGAAAGACATCTCGTTTTCTGTCAGTTTTCTCAGAAATCTTGCAGGGTTACCGCCCCAAACCTGTTTTTTTAACACATTTAAATTTCACCATAAGAGGGATATTTTTAGCCCTTTCTTATAACAAGAAATCTAAACTAGTTACAGAAATGTTTAGGAACCACTCATACCTGGACAAACCTTCAGAACTCTACTATTTTTACAAATGTATTAACCAATTGTTTAGGGAGAAGTGCTAATTTAAGGTTTCTTAAACATTGAAAGGCATCTTTATATAAGTGGTTTACAAGTGATATTGTGTAAGTTCCCTATATATAAGTGGCTTTCTGTAAATATCTACTATTTTTACAAGTGATGCACTGATGTTGTGAGTCTGTAACTTACTCTAAAACGAATGAGGAAGAACAAAGAGAGATCATTTATCAATCTTGGTCCAAGCATCTTTCTAGGTCAATTAGATGGGGCAACCATTCTTGGATTTTTATATGCTGACTAAAACAAGCAAAAGTAGTAAAAAAGGGATGCCAAGAAATAATTGAGCAGACCTCTCCACACGGAATCCTAGTGTTCTGTCGTACAAGGGCTCCAGCAGCAACCATTGCATGTGTTTCTACAAAAACACCATCAAGTAGAGTAGCACCCATGCCAATAAAAGCCTCATCCTCAACAGTACAACCGTGTAAGACTGCACTGTGACCTGTCAAGTTGGAAATTGAAGATCATGCTAAAGAACTCTAATCTAATGCAATATCATTCATCATCAGTGAATTGGATAATGTCCCTTACCTACAGTAACATTGTCTCCAATTATAGTAGGCCATACTTTTCCAGGTAAATTTGACTTTGCTACGTGAACAAGGGAATGGTCTTGAATATTGGTACCAGAGCCAATACTAATGCTGTTTGCATCACCTACATACAGGAAACTGACAACATTAAAACATGTGGAATACAACATCAAATTATATTATTACTTTCTTATCCTTTTAAAAAAATTGTACTCTTCACACAAGACTTGGTGTTGCCATATATTGGCAAAGTTGATACTTGATACAGAACAGATCTAAGAAGTAGAATTAGATAAAACAATTGATGCATATTTATCTGCTATTGGGAAGATTTAATATTGTTTACCTCTTAAGACACATCCATACCAAATGGAAGAACCTTGACCTATCTGAACATCTCCAACAATTGATGCACTGGGTGCAATAAAAGCATCTTTGTTTGCAAAAGGTACTTTGTCAAAGACGTTCATCAGGGTACGATGCCTGGATACTACAAAATTTAAACTAGTGTTAGAAGAGTGGGAAATTTCAAGCACAGGAAAAAATGCGAAATTTAAGCTACACACCCAGCACAAAAGGTTCCCTTAAATGATTGCAAAAGAGTGCAAAGGTTTTTGTCCATCAATGTGTTTTAACCGACTTCTTATATATAGCACAAGCAATGAAGCATTAACCTCTTTTAAAATTATGATTGACCACGATAATATGCTCTCATTCATCAGAATCTTTAGAATCTAGCAATCAATCACCTTATCTTCAATAGTTCATTCAGATTGGCAAGTTAAGTAATCATAACAACAGAAATATATGCTCAAGGTTGGCATTCTGAGATGCATTTCTACTGATCCTTCAGAACCAACTTTACACTCCAACCCGAACAAATAAATATCAAATGTTCCAAAATGAAACACAGTGAGAATGGGGTTCTAGAGTAAGCTTCTGTCTTTCAGAAAGAAGGTTTTAGATCCTACTAAGGGGATAAAGGACTAGAATCAGTCTCTTATCAAGGGATTCAAGGGGCAAGGTTTTGGTTTGGGGAGCATCAGTTTGTAATTGTATATTGACATGATATAAATAATAATGAAAACTCTAAGCAATGTTACAGTAAGAAATGCCATTCGTTTTCAATGCTTAAGCATCAGACATAACATCTAGACCATCAGAACTGCAAAATAAAATAGAATATAGACATCATGCTAAAAAGATGAAGCTAATCAAAGTATCAGACTAATTATTGGCAACTGCAGGAGGACAAAAAGCATCAATATCTCAAGAAATCTGGGTAAAGGAAATCAGAAATTAATACTGATTAATGAAGTGTCCATAGATGAAACACAGCAACATTGTCAAAAGGTGCTACAGAGGCAGTCTATTCCACAATTAATAAAGGAAATCAACACATCTGTCTGACTCCATGCAAATGAGACACAGAAGAGGGGGGTAAGCACTAAACAAGATCCCCTCAGAACACAGCCTCTCAGAATATGTCTTAAATAAGTAGCAGTACTAGAGTTAAATTTAGTTTAAACCCTCACACTAAGAAACCCTAATTTGTAATAGATTATCAGATTACTCAAAGACTAGATGGAGCCTATGATCATGAATCAATGTGGGGTTCTAATCAAACCATACACAAATCAGCCGGAAACAATCAAATTGAGTGGGAATCCAACAGAACAGTACTTTGACCTAGCTAAAATCGAGCAGCTTAGAAGCTGAATCGAAAGGAATCAGAATGCGAGATCGATTAGAGGGAGAAAGGAAGCATACGTTGTTCCTGGAAAGAGTAGTTTCCTTGAAGGCGAGAGCCCAATCGATCAAGGGCTTGACCAGTCTCTCTGATCCAGAATCCAACCGCGTAGAATGCTCTTCCCATTGTCCCCATCTTACTCCTCTCCTCCACCCAGAAATTAGATTGTTGATTCGCTGAGAAAATGAAGAACGAGGGATTCAATCAACAGAGTTTCTGTCTAGGGTGTGTAAAGTTGAGAATTTGAGATGGCTCAACTCACCCTACTTCGTGTCCCAAAATGAAGGTCGGAGAATTAAGAATCATAAATGGCCTCTCTTTATCACTTATTTTCATTTTGCTCTTTTTCTTTTTTTCTTAGTAAGTAAAATCCAAAAACACCTTAGTAATTTTAAGTTTCTAACTATCGCTATTTTACAGTAATGCTATATACATCCCGGTCAAATTATCAAATACACTCCGGTCTTGCGAGAAGCACTTAGCAAAAAAAATTTAAAATTTAAAATTTTAATGCTCCCGTAAGGGCATTTTTTAATTCTCGCGTTACGCGAGGGAGAGAAACTGAGCGGTATTTGGTAATTTGATCGGACTGTATTTAGTAAGAGCCCTGTTTTACTTCTAACAAAAATGAAAACCAATCCAAGTATTTTTGTTGAAAATCACAAGTATACTGTTATATACTTGTTCTGCCAAAACCTTGCATAGTTGCATAAAGCTCAATATGATTTTTTAATTGACATTAGGTCATTTATTTGTGGGTAATGAATCCGACATTCGAAATGTAGGAACAAGTGCAGCATCTAGGTGAAGATAAAAAACGCTCTCTTCTCTTCTGTTCTTTTTTTTTTGGTTTCTCTGTTTCTGCTGTGTGTGCTTGGAGGCATGGCCTCCGACAAGCCTAACCCCACCCCGGATTTGGTCCCGGAAACTCAGTCTCCTGACTGTGACATGGAAGTGTTGCAAAATCGTGCCCTGAAGCTATGGAAGTGGCTCAGTCCAACTCTTCTATACCTCCAGACCCTCAGGTTTCTGCCCTTGTTGTGGCCAGTGCTGTGCAGCCCGAGATTGCTCATGAACAGGAGAAGTTGACTCAGTCAGAAGGCTTCAAAACTCCGCGCCCAAAGAGAAGGAAGAGTGCAGAACTCTGTCTAGGGATTTCCTTTCCGGCGGCGTAATTCAAGGGGGGGCTTTAGAGCTCCGGCGGGGCACTCTCCGATGGGTAAATCTGGGAAGGTCGCCGAAGCCTCGAGACCTGCGCGAAAACCTGACTTGGTGCCCGTTGTGGGTAAGTCAGAAACGCAGAAGGATGTGACTAATCCTTTCCGTCCTAGGGAAAGTCCTTCTGACGGACAGAGGAGTGCCGGATTTCATGGGATGTTAAACGATGCTAGGAAGGCTCATTCCTTTCCTCTGAAGGATAAAGAGAAAGCTAAGGTGCGGCGGTAGGCGTGTCAGGGCAAGGAGTAGCTGGAAGGAACTTCCAAGAATGAAGTAACGACAAAGGTTTTAATGGCTGGGAAGGGAAAGAAAAAGAAAAAGAAAAAAAATAAGAATAGGAGAAGGAGAAAAAATTTCATTTCGGGCCCTCCTCTTATTGGGCCGATTGTAAATGGCGAGCCCAACCCAATTAAAGCTAAAAGACCAAGGGCTGCTTATGAAATTTCAGATGGACCACCTTCTTCGTCAGGGGATACTCGCGATTTTGAGAGCCACAGAGCTGCTTCGCCAAAGCCTTAAGGATGGCGATAATTTTCGCCCCCATTCTGATGTTGATGCTCATCAATCGAGTTCTGATCAGCTGGGTAAGCAGACTTCAGAAGTCGTGGCTGTTAATAAGAATGAAGATTGCTTGGAGAATGATGTGGATTCGATGTCCCCAGAGGACTCACCATCTTCACGGTAAGCTGTTCTGGATCGTTTTTCTCCCATATGTATCCAAAATGAATGTCATTTTCTGGAATTGTCGAGGAGCGGGCAAAGAAAGTTTCGTTCGTTCGACTAAGTACCTTCTCAGGCACCATTTTGTGGATGTTGTTGCACTGTTTGAGACTCAGGTTTCAGGATTGAGAGCCGCTACTATTTGTGATGAGCTCAGATTTGGGTGGTGTGGAACCCTGATCGTGTGACTGTGGTTTTGATTAAGCAAAATGAGCATTTTATCAGAGTTAAGATTTGTAAGGATGATATCTCTACTGAGGCTAGTTATGTTTATGCTCCTCCTTCTGTACAAAGGAGAAGGAATTTCTGGAGAGACTTGGATTTAGAGATCTCTGCAGTTTTGGGTCCTCTTTTTTTGGGTGGTGATTTCAACTGTATTGTGAGAAGTGAGGAACGTCAAGGCGGGTCGGGGATTCTTCATGCCGACTCTCATGTTTTTCAGAATTTGTTGAATGAGCAGGGCCTTATTGATTTGGGATTTTCTGGCCAAAAGTTTACTTGGTTTCGGGGGAATCGCCCGAAAACCTTAATTGAGAAACGTTTGGACCGTGTTGTTATGAATTTGGAAGCTTGTCTGGGTTGGCCTAACGCTTCGGTGAGACACCTTCCTTGCTTCGGGTCTGACCACTCGCCTTTGTTACTTTGTCTTAAGCCAAGAGTCAGGTTTGACAGGGATAGGCGCCCCTTTAGGTTTGAATATGCCTGGATTACTCATCCTCAATTCTTTGACTTTATTAAGAATTCTTGGATGGTTGACAAACCTGCCAATGAAGCCTTGAAGATTCTTAAGGCTAAACTGTTCGAGTGGAACCGCTTTGTGTTTGGTAATATCAATGCGAAGAAGGATGTTTTATTGAGAAATATTGAACGTAATCAGTTAGATATCGACGCAGTGAGTTCTACTGTTTTACTGCAGGAAGACGAGCGTCTTCAGTTAGAGCTTGCTGAGATTCTGAAACAGGAGGAGATATTGTGGAGGCAAAAGTCTAGAGAGACCTGGCTCCTTGAAGGGGACAGAAATACTGCCTTTTTTCAACTGTCCGCGATTGTTAGAAGGAAAAAGAATAGGATGCTTGCTCTGAAGGATAACAGTGATTGCTGGGTGGAGGATAATAAGTAGCTTGAAGAGCTCGTTGTTGGTTTCTTCTCTGAGTTGTACTCTGTGCCTCATCATGAGCTTTTCCCTATTGTTACGCCTCACAATTTATTCCCGATCCTTGACCAAAGCATTTGGGATTCCCTTGTTGTTTCTTTCACTGATTAGGAGATTTTTAAGGCCGTTAAGGGCATGGGAGGTCTGAAAGCTCCTGGCCCTGACGGTTTTCAGCCGGTCTTCTTTTAGAAGTGTTGGGGTACTGTGGGCAACTCAGTTATTCGAGAAGTCAGGACTTTTCTGGAGACGAAGAGGTTGCCGAGTGGTTTGAATAGTACTTTGATCTCTCTCATTCCCAAAGTTGACAACCCGGAGAAAGTGAGTCTCTTTCGCCCAATCAGTCTTTGTAATGTCTCTTACAAGATTATTATGAAAATGCTGGTGAATCGTATGCAAGGCATGTTGTCGGATCTCATTGGTCCTATGCAGGGGAGTTTTCTCCCGGGTAGGCTCATTACTGATTACATTGTGGTGGCACAAGAGGTGGTGCATTCGATGAGGAGGAAGCAAGGAGCCTCGGGTTGGATGATTCTGAAATTTGATTTAGAGAAGGCGTATGACCGTTTGCGTTGGGACTTCATTGTTGATTCTCTTGTGGATGCTGGCTTCCCGGATGTGTGGGTCCAGTGGATCACTGAATGCATCTCTACGCCTGATTTTAGTGTTTTATGGAATGGTGAGGTTACCTCCAATTTTAGACCTTCAAGAGGCATTCGTCAGGGAGATTCTATTTCCCCGTATTTGTTTGTGCTCTGTATTGAACGCCTCAACCAACTTATCTTACAATCTGTTTCTGCTAATCGTTGGAAGCCTATCAGGATTTCCCGTCAAGGTCCTCCACTCTCGCACATCTTGTTTGCTGATGATGTGTTGCTCTTAGGAGAGGCTTCTGTTGCTCAGATTGAGGAGATTAACAAGTGTTTGGAGTTATTTTGCAGATCTTCTGGCCAGAAAGTCAATATGAGTAAGTCTAAGATATTTATCTCTCCCAATGTGGATCCTTTTCTGAAAAATCAGATTCAGGCTGCCAGTGGGTTTCAGATTACTGAAGATCTTGGGAATTACTTGGGCATTCCCCTTCTTCACAAAGCGATTGATAAATCCACTTTTGAAGCTCTTCTCAATAAGATTAATGCAAGACTTTCGGGTTGGCGAGGGAGTAAGCTCAGTTTTGCTGGTCGTTTAACCCTTGCAAAGTCCGTTCTCAGTTCTCTTCCAGTGTATTCCATGGCTTCTCTGTTTTTTCCGCCAGGCATTTGCGAAAAGATTGATCAAATGACTCGCTCTTTCATTTGGGGCAGCTGGGGGTGATCAGAGAAAGATGCACTTGGTTCGGTGGGAAGATATTACCAAACCTATCGCCTCTGGTGGTTTGGGGATTAAAGGGATGGAGAAGCTGAATTTGTCCCTTAATGGTAAGTTGGCTTGGAGGTTTTTGAAAAGTGATGATTGTCTCTGGTCTCAGGTGTTGCGTGCTAAGTATATCCGGCCTTCTTTGAACCCTCATAGTGCCCCTTCACCCATTTGGAAGTGTATTCAAATGGGTGTGAGCTTTGTTGTGTGTAAGGGTTCTTACTGGCAGTTAGGCAATGGCAGAAATATCAGTTTTTGGCTTGATTTCTGATCAGGCTCTCATTGATGTGGCGAGAGGTGTTGTGGATGACTATCTGTTGTCTGCTTCTGGATTGAGGGGGTTGGCTGGAACTGGAATTTGATCTCGCCCTTGTTGCCGGCTAATGTTGTGCTCAAACTCGCCTCCATGGTGGTGGTGGAGGATGATAATCACCCTGATGTTTTGAGTTGGTCGTTGTCTCATGATGGCAACTTCAATGTGGCCTCGGCTTACGGTTTGGTTAACAAGTCAGGTAATGATGTGAATATTGATAGTCAAATGTTTAAAAGAATCTGGAAGATGCAAGTGCAGCAACGGGTTCGTGCTTTTACTTGGTTGGCTTTGAAGGGTGGTGTTATGACGAATGCCGAGAGGAAACGTAGGCATATCACGCAAGACAATTCTTGTCTGCATTGCCCTGGTATGCCAGAAACCTTGCTGCATATTATGAGAGATTGCAGACGGAGTCGTCCTTTATGGGGTAAGCTTCAACCTCCTTTGCTGATTTTTTTGAGGCTGATACTGCAGCTTGGCTCAGATTGAATTTGATGGCTGAGTTTTCTGATTCTGCTGTTTGTGAGTGGCATTGTATCTTTGCTATTACTCTCTGGAACTTATGAAAATGGAGGAATGATTGGACCTTTAATAGGCAGTCGTTTGAAGGTGACAAAGCTGCTTTAGTTTCGAGCAATGTTGTTGAGTACAATAGAGTTTGGGTTGATAGATTGGTGTCTCGTTGTACTGGACATTCTGTTATCCAGGTTTCCTGGACTCCTCCTCCTTCGTCTTGGGTTAAGATTAACTCTGACGGTGCGTTGGTTGATGGTAGAGCTGCTGCGACCGGTTCGTGATTGCCATGGCTCTTCGATTGGTGGTTTTGTTCACAATCTTGGTCACGGCTCTGTTCCTCGGGCAGAGTTGTGGGGTATTGTCTCGGGTTTGCGCTTTGCTTGGGACATGGGCTTCAGGAGGGTTTGTTTCGAAACAGATTCGCAGTTGGCGATTTTGTTGCTCACCAAACCCATGGATCGTTGCCACCCATTGTCTAGCCTCATCGCTGTGGCGAAAGGCTTCATTCGTAGGGATTGGATCGTCCAGTTCCGACATGTCTTCAGAGAAGCCAACCGTGTCGCTGACTCGCTCGCTTCTTTGGCCTTTTCGTTCCCTCTTGCTTTTCTTTCTTTGCTTGTTCCGCCCTATCGGGTGTTGCTTTTTATTTCGGATGATGCTCGGGGCTGTTCGTTTGCCCGCCGAGTCCCTTTGTAGTCGGTTTTTCTTGAATGCATTTTAAGAGCCCGACTCTTTTTCTACCAAAAAAAGATGAATCCGACATTCAAAATCATTGGCTATCATTTGTTATAGTCAAAACTAATTCTATCCCCTGTATAGTTGTATTTAGTGTCAGTTTAGATCGCACCAGGGATGAAAAGTGTTCTCATACCGGTTTGTCTTAAGCATATGAACAGCATCATGCATCTTAATTCTGATTTCTGCAACTCATTTACACAATCACATGAATCTCAATCCACAAACCTTACACAAAAATACACACTGGGTTATTATGTAGTTCAGATCCCACTACTATAGAGAACCCAAGTTTCATAGACTTGATAGCATAAAAGTCAATGGGGGTAATGACTATAGCAAGAAGTCTATAGCCAATCAACATAATTATTTCATCACAGTAATCGTTGCCTTCATCATACTTGACTCACTGCCTCAAGCTTTCCACAATGTATGAAGCATAAAGATCCCTATACCAGAAGCATTATTAATGTCATGGGGAAGCAAAATGACATCTCAAAAGAAAAGAGAGGGGGGCGTGCACACACGAGCGCATATGCGCATTAAGCCCAATGGGGTTCCACCCTAAAACCAATTGGCTATAGGGGGAGTAATCCATATGCTTATATACTAGACTTTTTTTACTCCCAACTTCCGATGTGGGATATTATTCTCAACAGTACTCACATTGAGTATCGGATTGCATCAATGGCATCTTTAGCAGGCAAAAAATCATTCACAGCCACAGTCTTGTTCTCGTTCTTCTTATCTATATTTGTACCAAGTTATGGCGATACAATCATACCATATCTCAAGTATCCTAAAATGCTATCAGTTTGGTGTCATTCATTTCTGGGTCTTGATTAAATATGCATAATATCTCAGCATGATAGCCATAAGAGATAAGTGAAGAATCAGTATGACAGTAAAAGGATACAGTCCTCAAAGAAACGGCGAATCTCAGCAAGGCGATGTGGAGCAAGATCAGTAAGCTCTGTGAAGTGACGGAATTCTGGATCATCAGCACAAACTGCTATTATCTTGTCATCTTTTTCACCCTGTAACAAAATAAATACCAAATTAATAAAAGTTCAGCTCAATAAAAAAAAGTACAACAAACTTTTTATCAGTTTACCTGATCAATCATGGGCATGAGACCAATGGCTCGAGCACGAAGGAAAGTACCAGGGTAAACAGGTTCCTACAAAGTAGCAACCATGTCATAAGAGGATGATTAATTGATAATTCTGCACATGGCTTTTTTTGCTACACGAAAGAGGTAATTTCATAAATACAAAAAACTATATATTGAGCTTAGGAAAAAAAAAGATACCTGCATCAGAACAAGAACATCCATTGGATCGCTATCTTCACAAAGAGTACGTGGGATGAAGCCATAGTTGTGTGGGTAAACAACAGATGAGTAAAGGATCCGATCAACCTACATAATAAAAAGCCTGTTAGAGTGATATGTAAGTATTTATCTGGCTGTTTGGATAAGCCCTCCCAAACAATTAAGCAGGATTATATTTCTAAAACTACATAAGAAGGTAGAGTTGTCTATGAGACGTACTTTGATCAAACCACTATTTTTGTCTAGCTCATACTTCACCTTGCTTCCTTTGCCGATTTCCACCACCTGAGATAAGTAATATAAGTTGCAAACTGAGCTCCAATAAGTTTTTTCCAGTGCTTGAGAAAAATAACAGCACGATGAAGAAAATGGCAAAGAATGAGAAAATCCAATAAAATTTCCCACTCCCAGAAGAACATACTCTCTGTTGTAACAGAAACGAAACGAGAACAATAAACGCAAGAAAGACACAGAGGTTTACGTGGTTCACCAAATTTGGCTACGTTCACAGGAGAGGGAGATCAGATTATACGGAGGCGGATTGCAGTTTCGGTACAATTAGGGTTTACACATAAGCCGCTATATATAGCGCTAAACAACCCTAAGACCAATAACAAAACTGATGGGCCCAATAAAGGCCATACAACGAGACCCCCGTGCTACCTGTGTGTGATTCAGATTCAAGGCATACTAACACTCTCCCAGAAGAACATACTCTCCGTTAGTAATGACTGGGATATCTGGTCACATAATCATAGGCCTATAATCTTCAAACAAAATTCAAAGTGGCCAAAGAAAGTTTGTGAAAGAAGAAAGCACCAGTTTTAGGAGCAATAAACTAATTCAAGTTGATAATTTCACATGCAATATTCCACAGCTCCTTGCAAAACATAAGCATTAGCAGCAGATTTCAAGAGTAACAAAACTTACACAATTGAAAGTAGACGGAGCTTCGGGTCCTGCAAGTAGCCGAATGAAATAAGGGTCAGGTGCAAGGAAAATCCAAAAATACTTGCCAATTTCATAACAATTATAAGTATCTCATTCTTCAATGACTTCTAATAAATCAAGAATATAGTAGCAAGAGGTAGAAAAAGCAGTACATATGCAGAATACCGAAAAACGGAGCATAAGTTTTGTTACCAATTTCTAAGTCATGCCATGGATGAGCAGCCACAGATCTTCTAGACATTGAAGAAAGGATCCTTTCATTGAGAGCTATAGACGGGAATCCCGAGGTAGATCTGTGGACAACTTCTTTTGTTGTTCCATCTCCCTCATTGTCTGCCATGATTTCTTAGCAAGCTACAAGCCTGAAACGAAGAAAACCAAAACAAAAACAATCAAGAATCTCAAGTAGAATTGCACTTTCCGCAAAAAAAAGTTAACAATGCAATCAAAACTCTAAAATTCCACTCACAAATCTTATTTTCCAAACAAACCAAGAAGAAAAGATTGGACTGAGCACAAGAAGTGGAAAAACTACAGATGCAAGTGGTTCCCACCGATTCAAGTTTAATCACATTTTGAAAGAATGAAAAGACAAAATCGCAAGAGATCACTGTCCAATACAGATATAATCATCGCTACAGCACATCTACTCTTCTCTATCAAATTCAGACCTCATAACGAGTAATCAAGTATCTGAACTGAACTTGCGCTTTCAGCAACAAAACAAACGCAGATCATACAGAATTTCCACTCACAAACCTCTGATTCAAGTGGTAATCACTTAAACTAGAAACATAGATGAAAATTACACAAAACAGAAAGAATCCACAAACGAAATCCTGAACAACAACCAACAACTCAATACAGATAAATCATGATCGAATTTCGTAAAATCTGGAAGCAAAATCAAGAGAACGAAGTTGCGAAAAGATGAACTAAAGAGAGAACGCCACTCGCCTGACTGCGAATCCAAATTCGTTTTCTCCAGAGATTTCTAGATGAGGAATGTGTAGTGGAGTTTTGAGTGCGAGTGAGCAAAAGAAAGTACTGTTGTGGAGCCTTTTAATGCAGGGAAAGCAAAGCAACAAAAAACTTCAACCGTCAGTCACCGGATTTTCATAGTCGTTGGATTGAAAAGGCGATTTCATTATCGGACGGATATTCGAGCTCCACTTTTTGTATATTCTCGTTTTCTTGTTATAGAAAGGAAGACAGAGAATAAAATACTGAGTAGTAGTAATTGTTTTCCGAATTCAGATATCTGCAACCGTAACAGAACGAATTTGGACCACCTACAGGCTACAGCTGTATATGTAGATTCTGTGTGTCTAAGAGTTAAGGAAATAAATTTAATACTCCCTCGACGACTATACTATACGCACTACATTTTTTGTCCAGCCACACTACATTATGATACGCCATATTGAGCGTACGCCTATTTTGACGACTATACGCACTACATTTTCCAGCGTATATAGCAAATAATCAGAAATTTGAATCGTACGCTGGAAACGAGCATACAGGGATATAAATCCCACGTCGAATCTTCTTCTTCCTCTCATTTCTGTCTGCAACATCACTATTCACCCCGAAACCCTAAAATCGCCGCCTCGCTTGATTCATCCCGATTTATATTGTTTTCTTCCTCAAATCACACCCATTTGATTCGTTTTTCTCGTACAATTCAAACCCCTCAATCAATTTCCTCAAAATCACTCTGAATCATGCAATCCGAAGAATTGGGAAAAAGCCCTAAATCGATCCCGACGACGACGGCTTCGTCTAATATCCCTCCCGTTCGTGTCCTTGCGGGTGGCGCCCGAGTCTGAGGTGGAGGCGCTGCGAAGAAGAAGGCCGATGGTGAGAAGGCGAAGAAGAGCTCGACGTCGGAGCTCTGAAGGAGAAGCCGGTGGTCGGCGCTGCGCGGAAGAAGAAGAAGCTCGACGCCGGTGGTGGTGGATGCGATGGTGAGGTGGCTGGAGGTGAGGAGGCTGCAGTACGGGGCGGTCGTGCTGGTGGTCGGAAAAGCCAGGCCCGGGGTGGAGGAAGACGGGCTGATGAGGGCGGGTCGAAATCAAAATGGGCTCGCTCAAAATCACCGGAAAAGACGCTCTCGATTTTCGAGGTACGTAATTAAATTAGTCGTTATTTAGCGTTTAACGTTTCACGTTATTCGATAAATAACGATTAAAAGAAAAAGATTTATTAATAAATAAATTGTTTATTAGAAAAAGAATTATTAAAAAAATCTTTATTAATATTTGTCGTTAATTATCGTTTAACATTTCACGTTATTCGATAAATAACGATTAAAAGAAAAAGATTTATTCATAAATAAATTGTTTATTAGAAAAAGAATTATTAAAAAAATCTTTATTAATATTTGTCGTTAATTATCGTTTAACATTTCACGTTATTCGATAAATAACGATTAAAAGAAAAAGATTTATTCATAAATAAATTGTTTATTAATTAGTCGTTATTTATCGTTTAACGTTTCACGTTATTCGATAAATAACGATTAAATGAAAAAGATTTATTAATAAATAAATTGTTTATTAATTAGTCGTTATTTATCGTTTAACGTTTCACGTTATTCGATAAATAACGATTAAAAGAAAAAAAAAATTATTTAATAGAATATTAATTAGTCGTTATTTATCGTTTAACGTTTCACGTTATTCGATAAATAACGATTAAAAAAAAGATTTTATAATAAATAAATTATTTAAAAGAAAAAGATTTATTAATGAATAAATTGTTTATTAATTAGTCGTTATTTATCGTTTAACGTTTCACGTTATTCGATAAATAACGATTAAAAGAAAAAGATTTATTAATAAATAAATTATTCAATAGAATATTAATTAGTCGTTATATATCGTTTAACGTGAAATGTTATTCGATAAATAACGATTAAAAGAAAAAGATTTATTAATAAATAAATTATTTAAAAGAAAAAGATTTATTAATAAATAAATTATTTAAAAGAAAAAGATTTATTAATAAATAAATTATTTAAAAGAAAAAGATTTATTAATAAATAAATTATTTATTTATTAGTCGTTATTTATCAATTAGTCGTTATATTTACTAATTAAATATTAGTAAATATTAAATTTATATTTATAATTAAGCCTGTATAATTATTAATTATAATTAGTTAAATAATAGAAATAATAATATTTCGTAAATATGAAAATAGGCTGTACAGAAGGTTATTACTCCTGCGGGTGCTTCTGTAAGAAAGAGGAAGAAGGGTAATGTACGTACGTTGGAGCGTCTTCCAGAACAACCCGTGATGCGATCCCGTAGCCGAGCTGAAGGTCGGGAAGATGATAAGAGGCGATGCTGTCAAAGATGGGTTGGAACTAGGGCAGAGTGGACTGGACGGCTTGGGCATCCAATTGAGAAGATATTTGGTCAGAGTATACTGCTTGGGCCTATCTTGATCGTGTCCAAAGTTGAAGCCCAACAGAGGCCCAATGAGGAAGATATGACTGTTGCAAGATCCGAATTTGTTTCTGTTCGTTTGGGCAAACGAAAGATCACATTAAGGTCTCCTTTGGATATGTTTCAGTACTTGGGCTTATCTTCATTGTGTCCAAATTTGAGGCCCATTTGAGAATGGACGAGGCCTCCATGATCAGAACAAGATTCGAGATTTTTGGGCTTTTCTAGGGTTTCCTTTCTTGGAAATCAAGCAATTCGGGAAGGCTATTTAATGTGTGTTTCTCTAGGGTTTTAGGAAGACTTTGACAAATTGAGAATTACTCTTCCTTTTAGGTTTTGACGTTGTTTAGCTGTAGCTTGGTTTGATATTGAATTGCAAGAAGTCAACGCTTGGTTTGATATTGGCCTGTGAGATCGATCTGTTGTTTACACATATTTCGACCTCCAAACCTTGAAAGAACCCTAGGTGGATTCCTTGGGTTAATTCGAGTCTAGTGAGTCTTTCTAGATTGACGGCTGAGTCAAGAAAGACGTCACTTGCTTATCGTGTCCGAGTCAAGCTAGTCTACCTAGATCGACGACTGAGTCAAGGTAGATAACACTTGTCGAAGACCAAGATTAGATCTATCGTCTGTCACAACGATCTCTCGAAGCCGCCTCAACATCATATTCACCCAACCGTCCGCCGCCGTCGACCACAATTGCCGCCACCGTCGACCACAATTGCCGCCACCGTTGACTTCAACCCCCATCGTCCATCCAAATCCTAGCAGATCCACGATCTTAATCCGACCTTGTGTCATCAAAGGGCCCCCGTAATCCCAGCGCGCGGGTGATCACTGCTTCCCGTCGTCGTGGATCTCCTGCAGACATTCCAAGAGTTCATATAGGAGATACAGGGAAAGCTCCGATGCAGGAGTTAGATGTTAGTGGGGGAGGAGGAAGAGGAGGAGGAGTTTACGGAGGAGACAGAGGTTGCAGATCAGCCAGAGTTTGATGTAGGAGATTTGGTGGCGCAGATGCAGACTGATTATTATGAGGGTTCACAAGTGCGTCAGCCATCTACAGGTGGATCTATGTCGCCGCCTGCAGAGGAGCATCAACAGGAGATTCAGGAGCCAGTTCAGGATTTTGATCAGGATCTCCCACATCATGAGGAGCCCGTTCAGCAGCTCGCTCAGCATGTCGATCCGGGCCTCGCTGGACCGGCTCCTGGGGATGCAGATTATGTGGGGGAGCCTGGAGGTCCTCTCAGTTCACGACTTCTGGTGGACTACAACACCCACATTGCTCCGATGATATGGACCCATACTCAGTTGCTTGCAGAGCAGCTTGATAGAGACCCAGCTTATGTGATACCGCCCTTATCGTCGGTATGCGTTGTTTTCTAAATGAATTCGTGTGGAAAAACGATCAAAGGCTTTTCTAATTCATAAATTTATGTTTCTGTTTCGTACATCAGCTCAAGAAGGTGTTGAGTATATACACCCGCAAGGACTTCTTCAGATCGTTTGATCAGTATAAATCTGATGCGCCTGGCTCATGGTGGCAGCTCGTTCAACAGAGCCACTTACACGTCCTTGCAGATCCCCGACTCGAGTACAGGAGTATCAATCCGATTTTGATTTTTGCATTTGTGGAGCGTTGGTATCCAGAAACCAACACGTTTCACTTTGCATTTGGTGAGATTGCTCCTACTCTGATAGACGTGCTGAAGATTCCGGAGCTTCCGATCCATGGACGACCTGTCAGATCTGCTGAGGTGGACATAGATGCGTTTGTGCACGGTCACGTTCAGCGGATGTTCGGGTTTGATACGGTAGAGGAGGCTGTTGCGCTATGCTTACGTACGTAGAATTTATTTTATTATTTATATTTGATTCCATTATTTAGTCGATTCGATTAAACGTTTATAATGCGTGATAAATTATCAGATGGGGGCTTGAACATCCACGACACCCCTGGCATCACCACGATCCACACCCAGCTATTACTGATGTTTGGTATACAGGACAAGTAAATTATCGTTTAGTATAAGAAGTTCTCCTAATTTCTCGATTAACGTTACTAATTCATTTTCTCGTCTATTAATTGCAGGACTCCTCAGCAGGAGAGTGATATTGCTTCGCTCTACTTGCTCTCCCTGTTAGGCAGTACGACTCTGATAGACAAGTCTCGGATGAAGGTGAAGCACAAATAGCTTAGCATCCTCGTGGACCACGATCAGACAGGGTCATATGCTTGGGGGCCAGCCATCTTGGTTGAACTGTACCGACAGTTGGGTCAGGCCTCCCGTTCACAATCCAAAGGGTTTGCTGGTTGTCCGCTCCTTCTCAAGGTAATATTCGTTTCACGTTTTTTTATTTAAAAAATATGTTGCTTATTTTTAAAACATTTTGACATTCTGGTATTTGTAGGCTTGGATATGGGCGTATTTTCATGGTCTTCGAGGTCATGCTACACAGGACTTGGCAGCCATGAATGCCCCGACGACGGCTATCCGTGATAACACCATCCACAAGTACCACAAGGATCCCGCTCGACTAGTTTCCCTCATACGAGTTCTTGATCAGATCACATTTGCAGAGGTAAGTACTATTTAGCAAGTCATTTAATCATACGTTATGCAATTATTTTTTAATTACGTTTGTCCTTTCAAAAAATCAACATAGTTTCAGTGGAACCCCTGGGGCAAGTTGGATCTCAACGACCCCCAGTACATGTTAGGTCGTTTTCGTGGGCCTCTAGAGGCCTTCGATATTCGGGAGGTGCACCATCCTGACCGATGTGTACGAAAGTTCGGGTATGTGCAAGGCATACCGGAACCCCCGATTACACCACCTACTGCGATCAGAAAGGATTCTGCATCGGGGTATATCGTTACATTCGGGGATGAGGACTCCACTTGGGAGACATTACACTTGCCGGGTCGATCGATCGCCTTAGACGAGCGAGATCGACGCGGACTTGGAGATTATACATGGGACTGCAAGGATGGATATTTGGCATGGTTTAATATCATGTCACATCCTTATCTTGATTCGAGATCGCCCAGGCAGGACCCACGTGCACCGTTTGAACACCGTGCCGAGCCCATCCAGATACCTGCGAAAATCGAGTAAAACCGACTTAAAACGAGTAACGGCGCAAAAATCGAGTAAAAACGACTTAAAACGAGTAATGACGCGAAAATCGAGTAAAACCGACTTAAAACGAGTAACGGTGCGAAACGTAAGTAAAAACGACTTAAAACGAGAACCGGCATGAAAATCGAGTAAAACCGACTTAAAACAAGTAACGACGCGAAAATCGAGTAAAACCGACTTAAAACGAGAACCGACACGAAAATCGAGTAAAATGTGGATAGGGTATAGGGTTAAGGTATAGGGTATAGGGTTAAGGGTATAGGGTTTGGATAGTGAATAGTGAATGTGGATAATGGATAGTGAATGTGGATAGTGGATGTGATAAGTGGATAGTTTGGGCCCAATTCGTTTAAACGCCTTAAAACGATAAAAACCAAAATTTCAAAATTGTAACATGACAGCAAATAAGGCCCATAGTCGTTTTCATTTGTCGGAATCGAAAAAAAATCATCGAAAACGTCAACGGGCCTAATAAGGCCGAATTGAAATTTAATGAGGCCCATTATCAAAAAACGACATAAAACGGCTTAATAAGACCTTAAACCGCAAAAAACTTGAAATGTAAAAGTAGCATTTGAGCATTACCAATATGACGCTTTCGTTTTTATAAGAAAATAACAAAATGAACATTTCGAAATATCTAAACGAGCACTTTCACCTAGTAATGAGTTAATCTCAAGTATATAAGTCATATAGTTTTACTCATATGTGTGTGATATCACTTCGTTACTCAAATAAAGTTTATATAAAACTTTCATTAAATGTTATGAAGTACTCAAATAATTCAAATAACGACATTTCACATTTTCGTATTGTCGTTACTAAACTTTTAATCACATATATATATATGAGTATTTCATTAAAACTTTCATTAAATATTGAGTATAAGTTCAATAACGACAATACGAAGATTTGAAATGTCGTTATTTTGAATTATTTGAGTGTTTCATAACATTTAATGAAAATTTTATATAAACTTTATTTGAGTAACGAAGTGATATCACACACATATGAGTAAAACTATACGACTTATATACTTGAGATTAACTCGTTACTAGGTGAGAGTGCTTGTTTAGATATTTCGAAGTGTTCATTTTGTTATTTTCTTATAAAAACGAAAGCGGTAATGCTCAAATACTACTTTTACATTTCAAGTTTTTTGCGGTTTAAGGTCTTATTAAGCCGTTTTATGTCGTGTTTTGATAATGGACCTCATTAATTTTGCATTCGGCCTTATTAGGCCCGTTGACGTTTTCGATGATTTTTTTTTTATTCCGACAAATGAAAACGACTATGGGCCTTATTTTCTGTCATGTTACAATTTTGAAAATTTTAATTTTTATCGTTTTAATGCGTTTAAACGAATTGGGTCAAACAATCCACTTATGACATCATTTTTCAATTTTTTTTTTTGCTAAATAAAATACCCCTTCCCTTATCAAGTTATCTTTCAAGTTATTTTGGCTAAATACCCCTTCCATCATCTCTTTCTTCTCTTTTTTTGGCTAAATACCCCTTCCATCATCTTTTTTTTTTGCTAAATACCCCTTTCTTGTCATTTTTCGTTTTAAGTCCCTTTTACTCGATTTTTGCGCCGTTTCTCGTTTCAATCGCGTTTTACTCGATTTTCGCATCGTTTCTCGTTTTAATCCCGTTTTACTCGATTTTCGCGTCGTTTCTCGTTTTAATCCCGTTTTACTCGATTTTCACGTCGTTTCCCGTTTTAATCGATTTTCGTGCCGTTTCTCGTTTCAACCGCATTTTACTCGATTTTCGCGTCGTTTCTCGTTTAATCCCATTTTACTCGATTTTCGCGCCGTTTCTCGTTTGAATCCCGTTTTACTCGATTTTCGCGTTGTTTCTCGTTTTAATCATGTTTTACTCGATTTTCGCGCCGTTTCTCGTTTTAATCCCGTTTTACTCGATTTTTGCGCCGTTTTAATCCCGTTACAGCTAGCACATAAAGTTGTCTAGTTCCGGACTATGTTTTATGGGCCGAATAACGTTATTGGGTCTTTGATGTTGTGGGCCTTTTGTGTACATCGGCCCAAAGCTAAGTTACACATCTGTAAGTCACTTCTGGGCTTCAGTGTTATACAGCTAGCACACAACTGTAAGTCACTTATTTTCCTTGAGTGTGTTACAGCTAGCACACAGTTGTAAGTCACTTCTGGACTAAGTTTCATGGGCCGAATAACGTTATTGGGCCTTTGTTGTTGTCGGCCCAAATATGAAATACCCTAGTAACCTCGTTTATAAATTCATTGCCTCATTCTCACTCAGCTCTCATTCTCACTGCGCCGTAAAAGAATTAGGTTTGAAGTTCTTACTGTGTATTTTAATTAAAACTCCCATTTTTACCGATTTTGTTTGCTATCTTGATAGTTTCTAACATGTTTTCTTACTTTGTATTACAGATTCAAACAACCATGGCATCATCTTCATCCTCCTCAATTCCAGCAGAAGGCAGTGAGATCGAGTGCCCGAGTAGAAGGTGCTCACAAACAATCACGGTGCTCAGTGCTAAAGACAAGACAAATCCTCATATGAATGGCCGAAGGTATGTTGCATGCGACTGTAACTTTAGGATCGTGTATCTTGAACCAGAATACGACCATCATCATCTCCGAGTCATGGCAAAACTGTTGAAGGAAAACGCTGACCGGGAGCTTAAACTGAGAATTTTTAACAGGTCTGATTGTTTGGACTCAGCCAAAATCTTTATAAGACAGAGTTTTCCCAATGAATATGCTCCTGCTCCTGCTTCTGATTCTGATTAGGATGTAATGTTGTTATGTGTCTTGAAAGTTGTTTAGTCTCTGTTAAGTCTGTGTTTAGTTTCAATTTCAAGAATGAGTCTGTTTTATTTTCTAATGAGTCTGTTTCAATTTATGTTGAGTCTGTTGAAGTTCCCCCCTTTGCCATCTCTCGTTGAGCTCAATGAATCTCAACTCCCGCATGGTCTTCGGTACACCAATCTCTATCTCTCCGTTATCAAGTTCAATCCTATCCCATTCTAGTTGCCTCCAGAATCTGTGAATCTGATTGAGCTTGAATGGCTTCTTGTCAATAATA
This sequence comes from Oxyria digyna, assembly GCA_029168935.1. Classification (NCBI taxonomy): domain Eukaryota; kingdom Viridiplantae; phylum Streptophyta; class Magnoliopsida; order Caryophyllales; family Polygonaceae; genus Oxyria; species Oxyria digyna. Next base: position 19,190,330 of record JAPVLV010000010.1, on the reverse strand, counting down.
TGTTGCACCATCTCGTGGATGCACGGTAGGCCCTGACATTCTCGCATCCAGTAATCATCGCAATGTTCCTCATAATTCTTCGCCTTTATATACTCCCATATATCCCACAACTTCTTCAACGCTCTATCAGACACATTATGGAATAGATGCCGAAAGATCAATTTCACTTGTGGATTCATTCGTCTGAAAATCCTGGGTGTCTTGATCCGATCCTCTTCCATGCTGGCCCTCACCTTCACAATCTGGCTCTCGATGGATGCATGGATCCTCACAACCATTCGATTAAAACCGCCTATACTTGAACCAACTATTTTCTTCAACACCTTATGCATTCCCTCAACCCTATGTTTTATTCATTCAAGGCCGTGTTTATGTAAAACAACTATTAACTAATCAAATAATAAAGAAATATGAAATGTTTACGTATAAAATACCTGTTTGAGGTCCTCGTGAAGAAGTGAAGATTGTGTTCTGTCCACGCGCAAACAATGTTTGTCTTGTAAGGGATAAGCCAGACCTTATCAATGTATCCAACGATCCCGCTTCTCCAAGATGTTCTCAATCGTAGCAGCCTCTCCTCGTATACTTCCTCCGTTCTTGATAGAAAAAGTCTCCATACTTGCCCGCACAACATCTTCACCGACTCTTTGTTTTTCAAGATTTTGGTAGCATTTATTTCGATGTTGTGCTTGATATCGACCCAACACAAGAGGTGTTGAACCGGAAGATCTTTGAACACTATCTTGATTGCAGCGATAAGAGCTTGTTCTCGATCGGTCATTATGGCAGTCGGCATTACTCCAACATCATCAAACAACTTTTTCAGCCTCTGCATTATGAACAAGTAGTGCATTGTTTCCTCTTTACCCGTGAATGCATATGCAATGTTGAATGTCTTATGCGTGCAAGTGAATCCGACAATCTCCACAAGAGGCATCTTATACCTGCATAATATATTTAAATAATGACGGAAGAGGACATAAAACAAAAATATTTTGGTATACTACTATTATATACCTATTCGTCTTGTAGGTGGCGTCAATAACCACGACGTACAGAAACATCTTCAAAAAGTGAAACGAGTCTTGATGGGCAAAAAACAAGATGGCCACCTCATGTGATTTCTTCTTGCAAAGGGGATGCACTACATAGCTGCGCTCCTTCAAAAACTTCAAGGTCCATTGTGTAACACTCAAATCCCCACGATCCTCAAAATGCAACTTCTGCACGAAGTTGGCGATTTGTTTTGTGGATGCTACATTCCCAGGAAAGGCCGTTTTCAACTGAAGAGCAATAATAGTAGGCGTAGTGAAGCTGTTCGCACAATTCGTCACAAATTTCACCTCATCCGGCGTCATTCGACCCATGTACGGATGGCCAATGAAGCTAGTGCAAAGCTTATGATTGTGTTGTCCGTATTTTACCTTCACATACCATCCATCTCTGGCATCCCTCGCCTTGAACTGATAACCTCGGATCTCAAACTTGCAATCTGACTTCCTATCCCTACTATCCCGCTTTGTCTCAACAACCTCCGCTGTTTCGCTATCCTCTCTTTTCTTTTTCCCTGATCTATACACTCCAGCATGCTCGCACATTATATTCATCTGACGATCATTGCTATGGCGAGTCATTAATACCATCATAAGTTGTCTACCAATACTCTGAACCCAGAACCTCAAATGATCCTTAGTAGGAAACGTTTCTTCGGTATCAAACGAATCAGAGTAATCCATACCCTATAACTAATTCAAACTACCATATTTATCACAACTAAAACTACTAATCCACATCAATCTAAACTATCAATTCTACAAATTATTTGCACCTAAAGAAAAAGAAACGATTAAAATAAATTACTAACCGAAAAATCACCGGCGTCGAAGTCTCCTTCTTCTTCACCGCTATCGTCGTCCCACATCCCGTCTTTGGATTCACTGAAAAACTCTTTCTCCTCCACGAGAGCAACATCGTCGTCACTCGCATGCTCGTTCTCTTCACCATACTCGTTCTCTTCTCCGTCACATATTCAATCTCCTCACCATCACTCAAATTTGTAACTCTCCTATTTGACATTTTTGACTTGAACATCCACATCCGAAGTTCATTTCTATATATAGAAAATTTCCAAACGGTCATATTCATAAAATATGGGCGTACAGGCAAAAATGCCCCAACGACTATTTTCCCAACGGCTATATTTTTCAAATTTGAACTATACGCCCATATTGAGCGTACGCTCGTTTTGAGCGTATACCATCTTCCGTATTCTGTATTCCACTCCACGATCGAAGTTTTCAATTTGCATTATCCCCTGGGTTTGAGCGTACGCTCATTATGGGCGTATGGAATGTAGTGTGGCTGGGCAAAAAATGTAGTGCGTATAGACTTTACCTTAATATAAGGTCCATTTGCTTTTTCGACATTATTCACAAACCAAGAGAAGCTTCTCGTTTTCTTCCAATATATAGAAATAAATATATGCATGCGAGATCTCGTTTGATTCGTCTCAATGAGTACTTTGACAATATAAAAAAATTATATTTTTTTATCATCGTATATTTAGAGATATTAACGTTATAAAACGTGTCTCGACAAATGTGTCAAAAGCAAATGGGAAGATCAATATGGGACGGAGGGAGTAATTTTTAATGTTTAAGAGTTGAGATTAGGATTTAGGTTATTGAGATTTGGGGTTTATGAAAATAAATTTAAAGAAAATAAATTTAAAGATGAACAACTTGAGGTAGAGGTAGAATGAAGATGCATGCTATGGCGAATGCGCGCGATTCATTTTGGATAAGTAGATCGATTATCAACCCTAAAGATGAGACCTCATTTAAGATGCTTGTTTCTTAACCCCCAACCATGCTCTCAATAAGGAAATCAAGAGAGAAGTAATGAGATACACCAAGGCCTTAACAAACCTACAAAAGATGGCTAAGGAGCTCAAGACTGGAGCGCGAACCAAACTACTTCCTCACAACCATCGCGAGATGCGCTGCAACGTGATGAGAACTCCACCTATTGACAAACACAAAGTACTGAATATTGAGTTAGACCAAATCATTGAGGCATGAAACCAAGTTCTGAACATCGAAGCCATAAGGGAAAATGATAGTATCTGTCCTACCACCGCGCTGGTAGAGTAACGCGATCACCTCTCGGCATCCCTTGCTTCACACAACCAACTCCAAACACCTGCCAGTATCTCCTGCTACTGCTTAAAAGAGGCACCACCTACTGACACGATTGCCTTTAAGATGACACGTTCGCTTCAAGGGTCCTAAGGAATCAAGCATCATGAACCCTATAAATACCCCTTCACCCTTCTTCTTTGAGGGGACTTTTCTTTTTTGGCTGGTGAGTGAAAAGAGAGGAGATAATAAAATTTGTGAGGAACTGCGACTATAATTTGAGTTTCTTATATAATCTACAAGGAAAATTCGGTTTCAGCCCATTCATTTAAAGTTTTGTTGTTTTTCCGTTCGAAGTAAGTAGCTTAAAAACGCGGTTCCTACACTGGCGTCGCCTGCGGGAACTTTCTCGCACTAAGGTTGGTTAAACTTTAAAAGTGTGAACGTGTTGGAGGCAGCATGGATGATCACAATGGATACAAAGTTGATCACGAAGTGGGGTGGAGATTGGAGGCCATGGTGGTCTCGGTCACAAGCTCAGCCCATGCCTGAATTCCCCCCCCTCCTCGTGTTCCACCAGTTCAATATCAACACCTTTATGAACTTAAACGTTATAAATTTGATGTAAAAGAATTAAAGATGAATTAAAGATACATGCAACAACTTGAGGTAAACGTAGAATGAAGATGCATGCTATGGCGAATGCGCGCGATTCATTTTGGATAAGAAGATCGATCATCGGGTGATAGTTGGGTTGGTATGTGTGTGCTAAGCCCCGGATGTACCATCAACAACCATACACAGAAGAGAAACTCCCCTCCTTCTTTAAGGTATTGGGCATGCAAGTTATGGTTGTGTGGCATAACACTTGCACCAACACCACCGCTATCAGAAGCCATTTGTCCTCCTCATCCTCCATTTCATCCCTTACCTTAATTATTACCTATTCCATCTGCCTCTTTTTCGTGTCTCACTCTTCATCGTCGTCTAATTTCAACTCTCAACTCAAACCTTTATTATTTTAAAGAAGATGCAATTTTTCTTTAAAATTCTTGTACAGTTGGACCAATGCAAATGAAGGAGCAAGAAAGAGAGGATAATTTATTTTGTAATGAAATTCGAGGGTTATACTCGTTTATTCATGAGAAAAAACTTACATAGGCTCGCTAAGAAAAATATCGTTCTCAATCACCCTAATGGCACCGTCAGGAGGTGTCATGAAACAAGTGAAATTGTCTATACATGAGATACTAAACTTTGCAAACCAGTCCGCTGCAAGATTGCCACTCATAGGAATGTGATTAAGGACGACATTCCAGCTTGGGCCTGCAACAAGTTGTTTTATTTTGAGGATGTAATCCTGGTGGAGCGCGGGTGGCGTATCCACCTCCATGATATGCTCCAAAGCTTCCCTGAGTCAGTTCCAACTTCCAAGTTCACAATCTGCATCTGTTTAGCAAGAACCAAGGCCAAGGATATCCACTTTCTCCTATCTCTTTTCCATTGTGATTGAGTACTTTTCCCGCATCCTTAAATCACATACTGATTCACCAAACTTCAACTTCCATCCTAAATGCAGACAGCTCACTATCTCTCACATGACATTTTTCTTTTTTTTTGTAGAGGTGATGTTGGTTCCGTTTCAATCCTCAAGCAGTCCTTAGATCTTTTCAGCAACATCTCGGGTCTTAAAACCAATGAATAGAAATCCAGCGTTATTTTGAAGGTGTCCCTGATGATGTCAAAGATGCTATTGTGTCTTTCCTCCAATTCGACATCAAAAACCTTCCAACGAAATATATTGGTCTTCCTATTAGCTCCAAAAAACTCACAAATGATAAATTTATCCCTCTCATTTACAAAATCACCTCAAAAATCAACTCTTGGTGTGCAAAGACCCTTTCTTATGTTGTCCGTCTTTAGCTCATCTCTTGTGTTCTTTTTAGTATGCATGCCTATTGGTGTAATTATTTAATTCTTCCAACCAAAACCATTGACAAGATTGAGAGTTTACTCCGAAACTACCTCTGGAGTGGCAAGGACCATGGAAATCGCAATCTGGTGGCTTGGAGTACTATTACTCGGCCAAAAGACGAGGGAGAGCTGTGTATTAAATACATTCTTTCCTGGAATTGATCATGCATTGCTCGGTCTATTTTTGAGCTCAACAACAACACACCTAGCTTATGGTACTCTTGGATCAACGAGTTCGTGCTCAAAGGTGTTAGTGTTTGGAATGTTGTTGCAAACGAAAACCATAGCTGGAGCTGGAGAACAATTGTTTAAAGTCAAAGATTTTCTCCTCACCAAGGGAACCTCTGCTTCCATCAACTCTGAAATGCTCAACTCCTTGGGTAAATTTTCAACTCTCAACACTTGTCATCTTTTTGCTAACCAATCCATCACAGTTCCCTTCTTTAAACAAACTTGGGGAGGACTTAACTCTCCTCGCTACAGATTTATTCCTTGGTTAGTCCTTCACCAACGGATGCCTACTCTCTCTAAACTTGAAAAATGGCATATCATCATGGATAGCACATTAGCACCTGTCGTCTTTGAAACAACGCTTATGAAACGGAAGATCACTTATGGTTTAATTGTTCTTATGCCAATTTTGTTTTGAACAACACTCTTCTCTGGCTCGAAATCACTACTCGAATCAGTCACCTTCATGGCTGGATTACCTGGCTCTCTGTGGGGGTAAACAAGAAATTTTTCTGCTTCAAATTCAGTGCCAACTTCATTTCTACCACTATTTACGGTCGGACGACGGGACGGATGGGCCGACCCTTACTTATGCAGGTTTAATCTCAAACTATTCTCTGTTAATGAAATGAGATAAACCCATTACAACAAAAATATATTACATTTCCAATATAATCCTTTCTTTTTCAGTTGTCTATTATTCCCTTGTATTAATATTTACTGGGAGGGTTTGGGCCGCTTAACCCGAACTTGATCCGTTTGGAGTTATAGAATCTAAGAGCTCGTTTGATATCCATATCTAACGCTGATCTTGTGGATATCATATTTGGGTACGGATATGAGTGATATTTTTGATATACTCATTTTTTGAGAGATATATAAAAAAACACTCTAAAATTATTTCGATACTCATACCTCATATACTTGACTTATACCAAACAGTAGATATCAATTCCATGTCGATATACTGATTATACCAAATGCATATATGAATACGATGTTGAGAAATATAGGACTTTTCCCTCTTCGTATAGTTAAGATGGGCAAGACGTTGACTAACAAACTCACTCTATATTTTGAATATATGAGGAAAGGATTACAACACTAATTAGAATAGTTGTGGAAGACTTACCTGAACTCTTGCTTACACACTTCACCCTCGAGGATTAGTAGTCACACTCCCTTAAGCTTTATTAGCTTGATCACTCACTTGCTTTATTTTCTTTCTTGCTTGAATTGATTACAAATGTGCAACATTCTCCCCTATTTATAGTGGAGGAGGAGAGCTTCCTACATATGTCTAGATTATTCTACATGAACCTTCACCATTTACTAGGTGGATATTCTAGACTAATCCATACTTATCCTATTCTACCTTCTTCCAAATTCCAAATTCTTCTTCTTCTTGATCTTTTTGGTCATGGGAAATTGGGCTTTGATTTTCTTCTTGGACCAAGTCCACTCCTAATATAAGGAGGGAGCCCAACAATCTCCCCTTCCCGACTTATATTAGGAGTTACCGTGATGTTAGAACCTTCATGATTACCTTCGACCCTCTTGGTCGGTATCTCCTTGGTCACCTCGTATGACCAGTTCTCCTTGCATTCCTCTTTGAATGCGATATCCTCTGCGTTACATTGTACTGTGGATTTCCAGGTTTCAGCTCCCCCTACAAAAGCATATCTTGTCATTGTTCTCCTGAAATCACAGTCTTCATTCGTGAGTACCTCGTACTCATTTGGGCTATACCAGGTTGATGACAGTCTCTCTTTGGAGGATCGTCTTTCAACACCCGCGTCACCCTTCTTGGTTATAACCTCTCCTCGATCAATCTTCTTGTTGACCAAATCACGTGACTTATAGCTGAGCTCATCTATCGAGGAATCGAGGTGTATCCACTCCTTGGTATCACCACTGAGCTCAGGTCGCATCAGGTACATTTTCTCTTCCTTCTTTCCTCGAGCTACAATCAAAATTTCTTTGGTTAGCTTCCACTTACCTTCACCAAAGAGGTTTACATAACCAACTTCGTCAAGATTTCCAGCTGATATGAGATTGACGTGCATATCAGGTACGTGCCTAACATCCTTGAGGACAAGCTTGGATCCCGTGTCACAAGAAAGAATGACATCTCCTAGTCCGACGATTTTTCTTGTGCCTCGATCTCCCATCCAGACATTACCAAAGTCACCACTTTGGTAGGTTGCAAATAAGCTTTTATGGGAAGTGATGTGGAAGGATGCGCCGGTGTCGATGACCCACGTGTTATCATCATAGACAATGTTGTCTCCTCCAACGAGATAAACCTCATCGCCTTCATCTGCCATGTAGGCAGTGGTACTCCTCTCCAATCGATTTTTCGTTGGGATAAACTTATCCGCCTAATTGATGTTACCGGCCATCTGACCCTTCTTGAGAATTCGACACTCCACTTTCTTGTGACCTATCTCGCCACAATAATAACATGATGTTATATTAGAGCGTGAATGAAACTTACCTCGAGACTCCTCTAAATCTCGGCTTCTACAACTGTCGCTCATGCTCCTCTGGTCAACAACATTTTCTTCGGATTTGGTGGTCAAGCCTCGTTCCTTCCTCCTTGCTTCTTCATTAAGAAGGCTATCACTGACGGTATCTGTGGTGAGCTTTTCTTCTGGTGATGAGTTACTCAGAGTAATCACAAGTGTGTCCCAACTCTCTGGTAGGGAACTGAGGAGCAAAATGGCTTGCATCTCGTCTTCTATCTTCATCCCAGCCTTTGTTAGCTGACTCACGAGCCCCTTGAAATTGTTCAAGTGCTCGATCATACTTTCACCATCCTTATACTCCAACTTTACCAATTGTCTAACTAGGAGAGCTTTATTACGAGGCGTCTTCTTTTGAATCATGGACTCAAGCTTTGTCCATAATTCAAAGGCATTTGTGTAAGTGGAAACATGCTCAAAAAGAGTTCGGTCGATGTACTTACGGATTACGGCGACTGCCTTTCGGTTTAGAAGCTCCCACGCCTTGTCGCTCTTTCCTTCTGGCTTCTTCTCATTGATGATGGGCTCGTGCAAGTCCTTGTAGTAGAGATGATCCTCCATCATCGGCTTCCAGTAGGAGTAGTTGTCCGCCGTGAGTTTGAACATGTCACCATCATAGGTAACCGTAGCCTCCATCTTGAACCGTATGAGATAGTCGGGACTATGAATGAACCTCGCTCTGATACCACTGTTGGGAAATATAGGAGTTTTCCCTTTTCGTATAGTATAAGATGGGCAAGACGCGAACTAAGAAACTCACTCTAACTTTTATATATGAGGAAAGGATTACAACACTAATTAGAACAGTTGTGAAAGACTTACTCAAACTCTTGTTTATACACTTCACCCTTGAGGATTAGTAGTCACACTTTCTTAAGCTTTATTAGCTTGATCACTCACTTGCTTTATTTTCTTTCTTGTTTGGATTGATTTCAAATGTGCAACATTCTCCCCTATTTATAGTGGTGGAGAAGAGCTTCATACATATGTCTAGATTATTCTACATAAACCTTCGTCATTTACTAGGTGAATATTCCTAGATAATTCTAACTAGTCCATACTTATCCTAATCTACCTTCTTCCAAATTCTACATTTTTTCCTTGATCTTTCTTGATCATGAGCTATTGGACTTTGATTTTCTTCTTGGACCAAGTTCACTCGTAATATAAGGAGGGAGCTCCACATATGAGTTTATCTCATGTCATAAATATGCAATTTCATATCGATATACTGATTATACCAAACACATATATAAACATATACTCATGTCGTAGATATCAATACTAAAAACCCATAAATGTTACTGTGCATATGGTTTTTTTAAATGCATCTTCAGTGACGTGTCCAATAATCACAGCAAGTATTAAAAACGTGACGTGTTGAAAAAGAAAGCTGCAACAGCACTTATTCCGTTATGAATTTTTCTGCCACCATCAAACACACTTTCCTGGACACATAATCCTTTCTCCTCCACTCGATTTCTCCTCAACTGTAAAATTAAATGCTGCAACCCTGCAAATCCCAATTCCGGATCCAACTTCCAAGCTTCTGGAGGTCCCATGGCAGCTATTACGCCGACAATTCAACCCGCCTCTTCAATTTCGATACAGTAATCGCTGTTTTCCATCTTTAATGTCGGAGTAGGCGAGTAGCATTGCCGAATCGATATAATGCCTTCCGATGTGCTACCAATTTAGCCCTAATTTGTCCCCCTTACCTAATTAACCATGAACGCCTCATTGAGAATCTTCAGCCCTCCGATTCCCACCAGAATCTCCCTAAATCTCCGCCATGGAAGAAGCCTCAGATTCGGCGCCATTAATCGACAATCCATGTGCTTCAGTAGAGCTTACTCATCTCTATCACTCCGATTCACGAATTCCGTAGCCCTAGGGTTCCCCGAGAATGTCAATTTCTTCAAATCGGATGGAGATTTCCGTCCGCTTAACGGAGGAGGATTCGTCTCCCGCGACGGTAACCGTCTGGTAACGGCGGTGATGCTTGGCTGGTTAGGCGCTGATCCGAGGAAATTGAAGAGATACGCCGAGATTTACACCGCAAGAGGGATGAATACGCTCAGCTTTGTGGTGCCGGTTTCCGATATGTTGTGGTTCGATCTTGGGAGGAATGTTGAGAATCGAATTGAACGGCTTGTGAATGACATTGTTGCGTGGTTGATGGAATCAGAGAAGGATGGAAAGGAACGGTGCTTGGTGTTTCATACGTTTAGCAATACTGGTTGGCTTGTGTGGGTCTATCAACTATATGCATTAGCAATGTTGCTATTTCTCTGTTGGTTACTTTGTTTTTGTGCTTATTGGGTTTTATTTTACTTTCTGCAGGTATGGTGCGATTCTTAGTCGTTTGCAGGGTAGGCCTGAGCTTATGGAGAGGATAAAGGGTTGCATTGTGGATTCCGGAGGGGATCCTGAGCTGAATCCTAAGGTATTTGAAGCTTCCTCTCTTTGATTCTTACAGAAAAATATGTTATATATGGAATTAGTTTCTGTGGTGAAATTTGTGTTGGCAATGCATTGAGCTGTTCAAATCTTAAACTAATTACATGAGAAGAATACCACAGTATCTATTCATTAAGCTGTTAAATCTTGAAGTTGTATGTTAAGTCATACTTCAAAAACAGATAATATGCATATTGAAGCTATGTTAAGTCATACTTCAAAGAGAGAAAGTGACTTCTCAAATGGATAGGATGAATATTATGTTGTCAGTTAATGTGCATACATCCATCATCCATAAGACCATAATATATAATTTCTGCATAAATTAAGTTAGTTTCTATAGAATGTGTGAAATACATGAAGGAAGTGACTTGTTATATGGACAGGATGAGTGTTCTGATATGTATATATATAGCCTTTGTTTCCTTTTTGAGAGTCCAACAAATATTCAAACTTCACACCTTAGTAACTGCCAGAAGTTGGGTTTAATCATTGATGTGTTAAAGTCCAGCATGTGAATAACAATTCTAGCGGGACCAAATCTAAAATTCTTTCTCATCAAATGATTAACTGGATTTTTGTTGGGTTGTGTGGATATTTGGGTAATATAGTTACATGAATCTGATGTTTGCTTCTTCTTATAGTTAACTTATCTGGTTGTGCAACGATCAAGGCATTGCTGCGTATTAACACAGTCATCATTTTCTCTGCAATGGATTTATGATTCTTGAAGTGATATGTAACTAATATACTTACATCAGGTCTGGGCAGCCGGATTCGTGACCGCAATTCTAAAGAAACGAAGCTCTGCAGTGTATCCAGTGGGCGAGATTGGGGATACCGATCCCATATCGAGTGTCCCAAAACTTCAGCAAAAGGAGCCCCATTTACTTGAGAGCATTCTCTTATTTGTGCTTGAGAAGCTATTCTCCTTTCTTTTGTATTTCCCAGACATACATCAGTACGTTTCCATCTAACGTCTTGAATTATCTTATACAGTCTCGAATTAATGCATCTATAACTCTCTCTTTTGTTGCTAAAATAAGCAGGAGATTATCAAAGGTCATCACCACTCTCACCAAAAGCAATCCTTCTTGTCCCCAACTGTATCTGTATAGTACAGCCGATAACGTCATCCCGTTTCATTCAGTGGAGTCATTCATGGAGGAGCAAAGGAGAATGGGGAAAAATATATGTTCAATAAACTTTCAGTCGTCTCCACACGTTGACCATTACCGTACATTCCCTGATCTATACTCTTCAAATGTTAGCAGTTTCTTGGACGAGTGTTTGTCCACTGTTAAGCAGTTTTAGATATCTCCTCAAAAGGGTTTGTTGTGTAGTTTATTTTTTATGAAAATTAATGTACGAGTGAATTGCCATTTAAATACCATTGCGAAATTTAATCAAAATATTTTATATATATGGTAATGTTGTTGAGATGCTAAAATTGAAAAACAAAAACGAGGATTGAAGAAGTTGGAGAAATATCTGCCGGCGACACGTTCGGCGGGTACTCCACTATTGAGCCGTTACGAGTTCAAATGAAAAACTTCGAAATTAAAAAACAAAGCCTCTCTTATTTCTTTCTTCCCAACCCTAATCGTTCGCATAACTGTTTCTTGCTTCCCTGAACAAGAAAACCTTCTTCTTCATTATCTTTATCGACAGATAAAGTCCCATTTGTTTCCCGATTTCAAGTTCTGAAGCAAGAACGCAAGATAGAGGAAGGAGAATTCAATCATTCTCCGGCTTAGTCACGGTAATCATAGACTAGTTCTTCAACTTATTGTTTTCGCAGACTCTGTTTCTTGTGCGTCTCTGTTTTATCATCTTTTCTGCTCTAACTTCCTCTAGTTTTAAAATCTTCAGGGAAAGAAGGAAACCCAGGATCTAACCGTCTTCGGCAATCGAATTTCAAACTCTCAAGTGGGTAAACTAAACTTTCATTCGTTCGTCGTTTTTCCACGATTTTTTATTTCATGTTCTTATGAAACTCCTTGCAGGCGAGTGTTAAAAAATTCCAGCGAAGATGAATGATCTGATGACTAAATCGTTTCTAAGTTATGTGGACTTGAAGAAACAAGCCCTAAAAGACCTTCAATCCGAAGAGCTCCATTCAAGCGAATTTCTCAACCCAGAAGATCAACAGAATCTCTCTTTCTTCTTCCAAGAAGTCGATCAAATCAAGACCCAGATGTCAGAAATCACAACCCTCCTCCAAGAACTTCAGTCCCTCAACGAAGAAGCAAAATCCGCCATGACATTTGCAATCCTCCGCGATCTGCGACTCAGTTTGGACTCCAAAATCACTTCCATCACTCGCAAGGTGATGGCTGTGAAAGCCCGGATTGAGTCCCTCAGCAAATCCAACATCAAGAACCGCCAACTTTCAGTTGCATTCAGAGAAGGAACAGCTGTTGACAGAACAAGAATTGCAGTCACAAACGGGCTGAGGGTAAAATTCAAAGACATGATGTGTGAGTTTGCGTCAATCAGGGATAAGTTAGTGGATGATCACAAGGAGGAATTTACAAGACAATCTTACTACCCAACAGAAGAGGCACTTAAGGAAGAAGTTGCTGATAACCTCAGTATGTTCGATGATGCGGAGAAGACGAAGAACACTGGTTTGGATTTTGAGTGCAAGGAAAGGCATGATGTGGCCATTGATATAAAGAAGAGTTTGGATAGGTTACAGCAGGTGTTTCTGGATATGGCTGTTTTAGTGGAGGAACAAGGAGAGCAGATTGATGATATTGAGAAGAATATGGAGAGCTCTGGGGTGTACATCAATGGCGGAACAAACAGCCTTTATTATGCTCAGCAGTTGAAGAAGAGAGGGAGGAAAAAGGTTTACTGGATTTGGGCTGTTGGCTTTATTATCCTGCTTGTGTGCCTCATTGCTGCATTGAGTTCATGAGGTAATTTGTTGGTTGAGTATGTCTATGCAGATTATGTCGTTTTAGGGATTGAGCTTTTCTAAGCTCAATTTTAGAGGTCTCTCTACTTATTTTAGTATAAGTTTTCAAGCAATTGTTGCTGTGCTGAGAACAGATATTTGATCATATATTGTAGTTTTTAGTTTAACACAACAGTGATTTTCTGTTGGATTGTTCTAAGAAAGTTTTCTGTTGGATTTTATACAGAAGAAAACTTTGTTTAGAGTGTCTTCTTTAAGCTGCTAAGTTTGATATTCCTTGTATAGAATAATCCAAATCTGTCAAAATCAAGAGCAAGTTGGGACAATTTTTAAAAAAAAGTGGCAAAAAACATAAACTTATCCTAATTCTGCACCGCAAAAAGATCTTGCTACACCAAGAAACTCCTTAGAACATCTATGAATTTGAGCACTATGAACGCCACAGCTGCACAAACACTTTTTCTGCTCGAGAGATGTTCGAGTATGGAGGAGCTGAAGCAGATCCATGCTCGAATGCTTAAAGCCAGGTTGGTTATGGACACCATTCTTATGAGCAAGGTTTTGACTTTCTGTACCTTACCAGATAGAGGAAACTTGGCCTATGCAAAGACGGTATTTGAACGATTTCCTCTACCCAACACTTTTATGTGGAACACCATGATTAAGGGATGCTCCATTGGTGAAAAGCCAGAAGAAGCTCTTTCTCTTTACATTCAAATGCTGAGTTGTTCTTTGGTTTTCCATAATGCGTATACTTTTCCGTTTGTTCTCAAATCTTGTTCTTGGCTTCCACAAGCTTTGAGTGAGACACAACAAATCCATGCTCATGTGTTTAAGCTCGGATTTGAGTCGGAAATTTTTGCCTCAAACTCCTTGATTCATGCATATGCTAATTTTGGTGATACGAAATCTGCTTGCTTGGTGTTTAACAAGCTGAATAACCGAGACGTTGTTTCTTGGAATTCGGCGATAGACGGGCTTGCAAAGAATGGGGAGGTAGATATGGCATTTGAGTTGTTTACACAGATGCCTGAAAAGAATATCATCTCATGGACAACCATGATGTCATCCTTTACTAAGGCGGGTTTGAACAAGGAGAGTCTTGAACTCTTCTATGAGATGCAAGAATGTCGAATCAAACCGGATAAAGCAGCATTGTCGAGTGCGCTTACATCATGTGCTCAACTTAGTGCACTAGATCAAGGGGTATGGATTCATGCCTATATCAAGAAAAATGATATCAGAGTCGATCCGATTCTGGGTTGTGTTTTGATAGATATGTATGCAAAGAGTGGGGATTTGGAGAACGCCATTGAAGTTTTCTGTGAGTTGAGAGAAAAAGCGAATGTGGAAACATGGACAGCCATGATAACCGGATTCGCTATCCATGGACGAGGAAGAGAAGCTCTTAAGTTTTTCCGGGACATGGAGAAGGCGGGAATGAGACCAAATTCGATCACTTTCACGGCTTTACTAACTGCTTGTAGCTATTCTGGTTTGGTGAATGAGGGCAGAATGGTTTTTGAGGCAATGGAGAGAGTCTATGGGATAAGACCAACAATTGAGCATTATGGATGTATGGTTGATCTTTTAAGTAAAGCCGGGCTACTAAATGAAGCAAAGGAGTTCATTGATACCATGCTTTTGAAACCCAATGCCGCAATTTTGGGGTCAGTTCTGAATGCGTGTCGGGTTCATGGAGATCTAGAGATGGGTAAAGAGATAGGCAAGATTTTGGTACAGATTGATCCGGGACATGGCGGTCGGTATGTGAATCTGGCTAGTGTATATTCTGCTGCAGGAGAATGGGATGAAGCAGTTGAAGTAAGGAGGAAGATGAAGAATCAAGGAGTTTTGAAACTTAGAGGATCAAGTTCAATTGTAGGCATAGATGGCATTGTTCATGAATTTTCAGCTTGATACAACAGAGTTTATAAGATTTTTTCATTATAATGTATATTTTTGCAATTAAAATTTGGGTGTCAAGGGAGTTGTAGAAAATATGTTTTGTTTTGAAAATAAACACTTTATAAACTCTTTACTAAATAAGGAGAAAAGAATGATCGATCAGGAATTCAACAAGGTCTGAAAATGGAAATGAAGCACCTTCGTACGCGATTTATTCAATGTTTCAAGAAAAATTAGATGCATTACAAGAACAAACTGCGCGATTTTTTTCCCTTCAGTTCTGCTGTCATCCAATGCAGAACTCTTGAAGGAAGAGAGAGCTAGCAATTGAAGTGAAATGTCTATAGTACAAGAAGCTGCTGTGTGGCTGTCCATGATTGTCCAGGCTCCAGATGAACTTCTCCAATCTGTAATACCAAAAAAACATTTTTTAGGATTTGTTAGCCAATTAATTCTGACCATTTGGTTATTATCTGTTTCCATTTTTATCAGATGTCTCCGAAGAGACTGGTTATAATCTGTTTAAAACTCAGCATCAGGAACTAACAACAACCATGCAATTGAAGGAAATACCTGAGCATTTTCAACACAAACGAAATCTTTGTAGCAAGCTTCCATTTGCAAATGTGGGTTCCACAGGACAGCGTCCGACCAACTGCAACATGAAGATTGTGAGCTTAGAGCTTACAAATACTCCAAATAACGAAAGAACTATAAATAAGGCCTCATTTTCCGTACTTGGTATTCTTGATTGCTATTTTGTCACCTAACCCGTTTTCCAGGCATAACTCGCTAGGAGCGTTGAGATAAACGCAGTCAACAAATCCGGGAAAAGTTACCGCATCCCTGTGATCAGAGAACATTTTGAGCAGAAAAGACAATAATAATAAGTAAACAAACATGCATCAGAGTTTACTTGAAAAACAGCAAGTAATCTTCACATTAGTTGGAGAGGAATATTGATAGAGTACAGACCTTTCTTCGTTACCCTCTAGTGGATTTTTAGGGTCTGGCTCTTTGTTCAGTGTCTTACAACCTTTCAAACCACTGACTGATACCCTAGTTATAGAAGCCTGCACAATAATCAATACAGTCAATCATACCACTTAATATTCACATTTCCCTTTCCCAATGGAACCAAAGATTCACTATTCTTTGGTTTTGGATTATACGGAATAAAGCAAAATGGCTCATTTAACTGTCTATGCTTCTTATTTTGTGAAGTAGTACTCAGACTATGCAACTTTTGACGCAATCTTCATTTTGGGTCATCGGACCCTCCCCCCTCACCTTGCTATAAGCGGGAGCCTTTTAAGGCATTGGGGTAATGTTGTTCTTGTATACCACTTAATATTCACGATGCTGTTACATTATTGACAGAACTTTATTAAATTTCATATGCACAGCATGCTTCAGAAATTAGCTTTTAAAGCACTAGTGCAAGTTTGAAAATAGCTTCAGTTGTTTACGAGCATCCAATATGTATGAACAAAGGGTGAATTTTAGTTGATGCAGAAAGGCTTGTGAATTTATAGGCAGTAGTCAGAAATATAAAACAGTATAGCAGGAGAAAACGAGATGGACACTTACACTGAAGTATGTATGCAATGCAGTGGTAAACGAGAATTTCTTCTGGTCTGTATTTTTAACAGTTAATTCTGTAAAAAGAGTCGATGAATCCAGAACCACCTGCAACCAAATATATATCAAGCTCTACATTGCACAGTCACGAGATTCAATTTATTAAACTGTGCAGATGCAGAAATTGCAAAAGGGCTGATAGACAATATGTCAGGCAGCTCACTTTTGTATTTCTTGCAACATTTGCTAGAGAAAGGGAAAACCTTGTATAAAGCTTGAAAACTGAAATCCCACATTGCACGACTGTAAGGTGCATCTTTAAGTTCAAGAGTTACACTGGGTTTTCCATCCTCGTCTTTTGAATCAACAACCGACCAGCTCATATTCCTTCCAAAGCCATGCTGCAAAAGGCAATGACTTCAATTTCAGAAATCTCCATCCAATGAAAGAATGCATGTAAACGAGGCATATATAAGAATCTATGAACCACAACAGTGCATTACTAATACCTGTTGAATTGCACCAGGTCCAAACTGTGGAAAACAATGAGGGATCCCACCACTGAAATAACAAAAACCGAGTCAGTATTCAGAAATGCAGAAATGTTTGCTGCTTCAATCCCCTACTCCACTACTCCCTCCACTCCAATCTTCTCTCACTACACATATGATGAACAACTACACTAAATAAAACTAACCTGATGGGTTTCTGTCCATTGAATACAGCATCTGGTCTGACAAAGAGAAGATCCTTGCCACTCGGAACTTTCCATGATGTGACACATGCTCCAAATAGATATATCTCAGCTTCACTGCATCCAAATCAATGATCATTGCGAAGTTTAATGCTATGAGTTTAATGACATCTCATTTTAGAACCATCAAGTTCAATTTTTCAACTCGCAGATGAAACATTAGCCTATCAAGTTCAATTACATTGTGCTAGTAACTTGCAATTATAGCCTAATGAATCACAAAAAAGGTTCACTCTCATGTACATTATCATAATTTCAAACTGGTAGTGTATTGATGAGTTACATACCTACCCTGAGGAGAAGTGAGGACAACTTTAGGCAAATCTTCAAGCCCTGGAGAAACTCTCGCTTCACAAACAATTGACCGTCTCTTCGGTGCAGCAAAGGCCACATTTGGAATTCCACTACACGGAGCAAATCAAATAGAACACCGATGATCATCAGACACACAAATCAAACCCAAGTTAAATAAAGCAGAATTATAAAGGTAAACTGAAACTTGGGAGTGAGAGTGGCAGATGCGAACCGAACAGGTCGCTGGAGATAGGAAGGAGAACGAGTTTGAAGAGGAGAAGACATTGTTATCGACGCCGTCGCCATTTTTTGGTCGATGAGATAGAGGTGTGTAACGCTTGGTAGAAACAGGAAGGGAACCACTGGCGCTGATGAAAGGCTAGCCCTGTGGTCAAGAAAGTTTCTGTATCGGTCACCTCTTTGGCCTTTGGTATAATTCTACGAATCAAAATGGAATAAACAACAACAAACTAAAAATAGTCAGTTTACATTTGAGAAAAGAATTGTCATTTTATGAATTTTCAAATAAATTATAAAATATTTTTATTTTTATTTATTTTTTAAAATAGTAGTGATTAATGATACAGTTAAGGTAGGGGATCATGTACGAACCGGAAACATTTCACACTGTCCGATCTCATATTTAATGGCTTAGATCCGACGCGCTTAATTTTAAGTTTTAATTTCATTAAGGGTAATTTGGTCATTTAACATTCTATTTCTGAGATTTGGTTATTGTTTGTCTTTTCCTTCTCCGAAATCGCACCTTTACGCCTCTGTATGGGATTCTGCTGTAATTCCTTTGGTTGCTTCGCTGGATCCATTGATTTTTAGTGTTAAACATCTAGATCGAGACGATTTTGCTTCAATCCTTAGAATCTAACAGTTGATTCGAACCAATTTTTGTGTGCCTTTGTCTTCAACTTCCATGACTTCTGGTAAGAATTTCTCTCTATTTTCATAGTTTCTCTACGTGTTGTGATCTATCATATACATACCACTTGAGTAACCTCAACGAAACCCCTGGAAACCAGGAATTGATTCAGGAACTTCCCTACAAACTCTTTTCTATATTTCACGATGATTACAACTGAGATTCCAAAGGAAATAAATAGGCAAAAGACTAATAACTACCCACTAAGTCCACTTAGCTTAGTGTTGTAATTATCTCTAGAAAATATATAATGAATTATAAGTATCAATACAAACTCTTTTCTATGTTATTTGTTGGTGTCGTATCAATACACCCGTCCAGGAAATTGTCGGTGTTTATGGTAATATTGGAGCGTCTTGTACAAGTTAACGTTCGTAGTTTGAGCGGTAATGCTCATAATCTAGCGATAAAATATATTTTTTGAGGTCATTTTCAGAAGAAAAAAAACTAAAAAATCAAATTTCGCAGTAATTATAAGTATGTCACCGCGTCCTCACTGAAAACGTTCAAAAAAATTTATGGCCTAGATTATGAACATAACATCCAGAATATGAACATTGACGTGTAATCTGTGAACACGATATGTTCATTTTTCCTACGTTGAGAGTTATTTGCACCGAAACTTTCCTCTCTCTATATATAATGAATTAATTTGTTTTATCCTTCTCATCGTATGACTTTTCCTTTGATCTTATATAATGCTGATAAAATTTCTTTATTGTGTATCAAGAAAAAAGTTCGGATGAGAACAAGGCTTAACGCGAAAAATGAATTTTTTCGCGTTCACAGATAACAAGTTAATTGGGCGGTAATGTTCATAATATGAGATGTGAAATTTTTTAAGGTCATTTTGAAAGAAAAAAAAATCAAAGTTCACAGAGAAAAGACTTATTCTTCCACTTATAAGAGCATCATCAATCATGGTTGTAAGATTGAGTTTATAAGATGAGCTTTTACTAAAGGAAAAGTGTCGGGTGAGAATAACTTTTAAAATACTAACGAGAGAATGATGCACATTAGTAGTAAATTGGTGAACATTAGTACTAATTTGGTGCACATTCGTTGACAAACTAAAAAACATCCAAAATTTGAAGAAAAATTATTTTTTTAAAGAACATTTATTGAGAAACTGAAGAACATTGTAAAAATTGTAAATGTGCATCACTTTTTTAAAGGATGTGCATTAAAAATTTGATGCACATTCAAGTATATTTGATGCACATTATCTATTCGCACGTTCTCATTTTAAAAATTGTTCTCACCTAAACCACACCCTTTACTAAAAGCCTCTCTTACAACCTTTTATTCTTTTTTTGAAGTGCAATGAAGACTTTTTTAGAATGGTATACCTTATTTCACCAAAAATAAAAGGGTTTCTTTGGAAGGTTACCAAGAATATTCTCCCAACGAGAGCCAAACTAGTGGAACGACACTCGCCCATAACTACCCAATGCCCGAACTGTAGCGACTACTATGAAGACTCCCTACACTTCATGTTTAAATGCCCCAGAACTAGAATACCAATTGAGCAATTACAAGAGAATATCCTCTCTGCCTTAGATGAAGCTTATGATGGGGACAAAACACCGATAAAATTAATCAATGAAATTCGACTTAAACTATCCAAAAAAGATTTTGAAAAGTTAGCAACCTGCTGACCCTATGGTACTACAGAAATAAAAAAATCTTCAGTGATGAGGATCTTAAAAAACTACCTAGTCCCCAACAATTCATAAACCAACATCTGAAGGAATGGGAAAAAACAAAAAATGATGATGAGGATATGAATAATAAAAATCAAACACCAAAGAAACCATCAAGAAGGAAAAGGAAGAACATAAAATGGTCAAAACCGGCAATTGGATTTGCTAAACTGAATGTGGATGCGGCGGTCCCTTCATCAGGACCCGCCTCCTTTGGAACAATCATAAGAAACGAGCTGGGGAGCCCCATCCACATGGAAAATGGGAACCTTGGTTTCGTCTCTCCTCTCGTTGCTAAAGCCCTCGCTATGCACTTAGGTATACGTGCGGCTATCCAGCTTGGTCTATCTCACCTTGAGATAGAGGGCGATAATCTTCGCCTCATTAACGCCTTGAACAACATTCGGGCCTGCCCATGGGAAATTGAACTTATCATATCAGATATTATCATTGACTTGCGATCCTTTCAATCGTTTCGCATTTCCCATATCTTCCGGGAGATTAATGGTGTTGCGGACTACGTGGCTAAAATGCACCACCTGTTACATCAACCCGTTCTTGAAGCCTATCCAGATCTTCGTGATCTCGTCCTTCGGGACGCGCTAGGGCGACCTGTTTCTCGGTAAACAAGTCCCCCTAAATGCTTTCCTTTTCAAAAAAAAGAAAAAAGGAAAAAGAAAAGAATGGTATACCCTATTTTATTTTATTTTATATTTTATTTTTTATTAATTTTTAAATATATATTTAAAATGGATGTCTATTGATAGTAAAAATATAAAAAATTTATAAAAATTTAACAATAGAAAAATGTATAAAAGTAGTTTTTATATAAAAATATGAAATGTCAAATGTTATTGCTCGTTGGGAATAACACTAACTAATAATAAAAAAAGGTGACATATAGTGCTTTTGTGGTTAAACTTATTGCCCTTGTCAAAGTCTTTTATTTTATTTTGGTTGATTTTAAAGACTCATATGAAAAACTTTAAAAGACTTTCAAATTTTGTAATCACATTAATTCTTACATCCCTCTACTAAAGTCCCTCCTCCAACTCTACTAAAATCCGGAGATGCTCTAAGACTTGTTCTCCAGTTTTTCTTCATTGAAAATGTAAAGAGTAGTTTTCTTTTCCAACTCGATCGATCGAAATTGATTGATATCAATTAATAATTGACCACATTGAACAAACGTGCTACCTACCAACTTAGAAATATACACTTCATAGAATCTAATTTGTTCCCGCTAAAGTTTGCTATCTTATCTTTGTCCTCTCACTATCACTAACCATTCTAATGTCCTTTTTCTTTGGCTATTTTCTTGTTATTTCTATAATTTGTTTGCTTTTTACCAAATTTTGAGGTTTTGATACTAGCATTTCAGTATCATGTAAGAGTAGATATATACGGTTTGTATCATATATACGGCTTGCTTCATGTAATAACCGTGTTTTTCGTATTAATACCATGAATATGAGATTTTTTTTTGTGTTTATGGAAATATGGTGATGAATATGTATTTTTGATCGTGAATAATAACGTTTGTGGTATTTTCAGAGTAATGAATATGATCGAAAATTAAAATAATTAACATTAACTACACTGATGTTTGTGAAAACTAGACATCGAGATTTAGGTGTTCATTAGACTAGGACTTTGCCACCCGCGCTACACGCGGGTTTTTATTCTTTCATAAAAATTAAATTAGGAATGTGCGTGATTTTATATTATTAATGGAGGATGTGCATGATTTTATATTATAAATAATATTATGCATGATTTTACCAATATAATCATGACATCTTTTTATAATAATGGAGAATTGAAGGGGGGCGTGTGGCTCAAATTTAAGCGTGGCGACTGGAATCCTCACTCGTTTGATCGTCATATTGAGTAGAGACATGATGTATATTCATGCTAATAGAAGGAGGAAAAGGAGGTTGAAGAAGATTATTGTTGAAGGTGTTTTTTTTAATCAAATTATTTAAGTATTGAAAGAAGGTGTTCACTTTTTATTATATCTCATATTTTCTTTTAATTGATATGTGATTTCGATATTATTAGGCATTATGTATATCATATTTGTTGACTTTGAAATAACGTTTCTTAGTCTGTGAGGGAGCTAATTGTGTAAATTTTTAAATTAGTTTGTGTGATCATAGATTAACCATCAAACAAATCTATCTAACAAATCTCAAGGTAGTAAGTTTTCTCTTTCCGAGCGTGTTCTTTTGAGGTATGTTTTGTAGTGTGTTGATCATTGCAGAGTCATTCAAATTCAGATCTTATTCAAAGCTAATCTTAGCCATGGTTCAATCTTTTTCGTAGCGAGGAGTGCTTTCTAAGTATTGTTTTGGGTTTAGATTTGGAAATTAATATTTGAATGAACTATTATTTAAATTCAACACATTTTAGTCTGTATAAAATTTACTTAGATTAGAAATAAATTGTGTTTATAATATGCTTGGAGTAAATAATATTATGTCTTATTCCACAAATATAATCATGACATTTTTAGCACGTGGCTCAAATATATCGGAAGTGACTGAAGTCTTTTGGTTGGTCATCCATGATGAGTAGAGAGATGATGCGTTTTTATATCATGTTTGTTGAATTTGAAAAGTTTTTTTTTTTAATTTGTAAGAGAACTAATTATGTAATTTATTGATATAGTTTGTATAATCATATCATCAACATTAATGTAGCCTAGTAATTAGGGGTATGAAACTTCAAGAAGGTCGCAATTGAACTTAATTAATTAGAAATATACACGTGAAAAGAAAATGTAACAAAAAAAAGGATAGTGTTGCCACACGTGCAAAAAATAAATTATATTATGAATAGATTGTATTAGGGATATGACTTACATATGAATTAAGTTGTGTTTTAAAAGAAAAATATCAAATAAGCTGTAATTATTGTCATTGATGTTAATCTTATCTTTCTCCAAAATTCATATTAGGATGAGTTTATAATATATGATTTTACCCTACCGCCGCTCACTTGCACTCCCGCTCAGTGTCAACTCCGTCAAGCCGCCGCCACAGTTGCTTGCTTCCTTCCGTCGACGCCGCTCACTCCCGCTCTGTGCCTCGGCAAGCCGGCCGACCGTCCCTCGCCAAGCCGTCATCGTCTGCGTCGCCAAGCCGGCCGCAGATCTGCGTCTCCCTCTGCGGCTCACCGTCTGCTCTATAGTGGAGTAGGATATTATATGTATATTTATGTTGTACATTGAGATATTATATATATATTTATGACCTTTTTTATTACAGTATTTTGATTTGTGATTGCATTTTCTTAAGTACGGGAAAGATTATGAATTTGACGCACTAGTAAAACTGCTAGACAAGCTAATGCTGACCTTGTTTATTATCTTGATTTGTGATTGTTCGAATTGAATGGTTTTCAGTCTTTTTATATACTGATTTTTTTAATGAAAACTCTTATTGAATAATTTTCCTGCGTGCGAACAGAAATATGAGTAAATCAATATCCATGAAATTCTCTACAAAACTTTCATGCAACGTAAGACTCGTAAGTTGGTGTGGGGGTTTATCTTGTGTTATTTGAGATATAAATGATAATAAAATCATCACATTCTTTTGTTTGATGGACAGATGACACCTACTCTACTACTAGATCATCAATTAGATTCTGATGATATGGAAGAGGAAACTCAGCAAAGCCATGACTCTCCTGAACAATTTGTAGAAGTTGATGATGAAGATAAAGAGGAAGATGATGCAGAACCGAGTCAGGCTGAAGAAAAATTAAAGAGGAAACCCGTTAAAAGACCAAGGTCAAGGAGGACAACACCCTATTGGATTTATTTTGACATTATTAAGACTGAGGAAGGCAAGTTTAACCTTCCAACTATGCTCATGACTCAACCAAGATTGGCAACAAGAATGTGAGTGAACATGCAAAGAAATGCAAGAAGAATCCAGCCAATGCAGGAAAAGGTACACATTCTCAACTTGTCCTTGATAGTATGGGTGATGGAAATATGAAACCTTGGACTTTTGATGAGAATGCATTGAGAGAGGCTATTGTTGAAATGGTGATTACTGATGAGATGCCTTTTAAAGCTGTTGAGAAACATGGCATGAGAAAGCTTTTTTTAGGGTTGCCCCTCAGTTTAACATATTTCTTATGTTTTACATTAATTTATTTTACTTTATAAGCTTTAAATTAATACGATTATAAAATATGTGAATATTATAGAATATGTGAATATTAATATTATTAATAAAGACGAATTGTTAGTGAGGAATGACTATAAACTAAAATACTTGTATATTTGATTAACACTCGATTCAACTATGTAGTATACATTATAGACTTCAAACTCATGTCATCTAAGAACCCAAATACAGAGTGTCATAATTTATGAAAATTTCTCTAGTGCAGTTTCTAGCATTAGAAATGCTGATTTGAGTCTGCATATGGATTGTAAACGGGAACACAACATTGAACTATACCTCCGTTAAGCAATGAACATTCAATTTGATTTTGAAAACTGTTTTCTGTAAACACGGTGTGAGGAACGTTCTCTACTGTCACAATCCATGAATGAACACCCCAACATGGTTTTGAGTTTTTTTTAAGGGTAGTAGTAATTTGTCATCATTTTTAATTAATACAAAAAAGCATGTGATGATAAAGATTCAATGAATTTTACTCGGAAACTCTAGGAGTTATACCTCTTGAGAAGGAAAAGCATGTCGTATCGGCTGTGCATTGGGTACTTTTTCTATCGCGAGCCTCTTTATCTCTTCCTGCTCGGCTAGTTAGTAGAATCGGAAAAAAAAATCAAGAGAAGTTAAGGAGATTTTTAAGGTTTAGTGAAACGCAATTCAAGGGCTTGAAATTATATTTGAAAAAGTATATAATAGAATATACGTAGTCTAATGAGATCTTATATCTTTACACATAATCAAGATAATAGTGTATATAATAATTTACATCTTTAAGCATAATCAAGCTAATAAAATGTATATAATAGAATATATGTTTTCTAATCAAGCCACTTTAACTGTATATAATGATAAATAAAAAATCAAACAAATCTTATGCTATAAAATTCTAGGTTTACTTAAACGGGGCAAAAATTCATTATGTGGATGATATAACATATGCAGAGAGCAACACATGTACAATCATCAAGTATTAAGAATGAAGAGTGAAAGAAGTCAACGAAATGAGTGTATATAGCTGCTTGGAAAACATTGAAGATACAAATACATACTCAAACAAATAAGATAATTCAATAGATGCTTGGAAAAAATAATACAAGACAAAATTTGCGTTTCGAGTTCAGCTTCACCAATCTGATTCTTCATTTCCCGAGACGGATTTTATCATCTCAATTTGCAACAATCAGCTTCTGTATTGGGCGGAGAATGAGTTGATATGAGCCCTAAGTTTTATACCCGGAATTTCCTTAACTGCCCGCCATGATGCTTAACCTTCTTATCCAAATAAGGAGTCCTAAACAACCAATGTCTAGAGACTTAAGCACTGGATTCTTTCAATCAGGTTTATAACCTATTATTGAATTGCTAAATTAGCCACAAACAATGTTGAAATACAAATTTAGCAAAGCAAGAAAAGCGAGCAAGCTTACCAGAGCAATATCACTACAGTGGTGACCCATGAACTGAATTTATGCCAATATAGTAAATGCACGCAGATAGAAAGAGATAGAGCGAGTCAAATTCTATGGCCAACTGACAGATTTAACACATGTATTTCCCCCTTATTTTCATCAAGCATGTAAAGTGAAAGCAGGATATCGCCGATATATCCTATCACTAATTGAAGATTTCCATCACAGTAATAAAAATTGTGGATAAGTTGTTAATACTGTACCTCGTCATATATGCATGCTAGTTTGTAAAATTTTGATAGAAACTAAATAGATGCATAAGAATAACTTAATTGTGAATACTGATTCAAAAGATAATATAAACAGGAAGAATGACATACCCTTTTCCATGCAATGTATTCTCGACCCAGGCGCAAAAACTGGATAAGGGTACTATTGTTTTCCATTGTTCTGAAACTGGGTAGAAGTCTTGCATTCCTACAAATACAGTTGAACAAAGTATTTTATAGAATGATGAAGAAGAAGATTAATTATGTACAAGAGACATGAGGAAAGTTCAGGTGAGAACAAAGCTTAACGTAGGAAAAACGAAGTTTTTGCGTTCACAGATAACAAGTTAATGTTCATAATTTGAGCGGTAACGTTCATAACCTAGGCGATAAATTTTTTTGGATCATTTTGAGAAAATTATTAAAAAAATCAAAGTTCGCAGTAGTTACAAGTATGACACCGCGTCCCTCACTTAAAACGTTCAAAAAAATTTGTGGCCTATATTATGAACACTACCATCCTGAATATGAACATTGACAGGTAATCTGTGAACACAATTTGTTCGTTTTTCCTACGTTAAGAGTGATTTGCACCCGAACTTTCCTCTAAGAGACATTACCATTTAAGATGAATTATCATAAACTACAAAGAGTTCTGATGTCTGTGTCTATGTTTATCATCATCTGCACAATGAAATTGCAACTTAGCAGCTGCATTTTCAAAACTACACTATTGTTTATTGTTTAACCAAAATATCATACTTTATGCAGCACTGCTACAAGCATTATACAAAAAAAATCAAAGACATAACTTACTTTTGCAGTTGGCTAAAAGTTGTGGTGAGATTATTCAGTTCACCACTTAACGACATTTGTTTTCTTCTGTTTGGAAGCAACTATATTTTTGCACTTAATGACCACTTCTTAACGCAACCATCCAACTGATGGGAAAATAAATAAGAAAGAGGCGTTTCAGCAGCCTCAGATGAAGACCCAACAACAATAACCATATTTGATTTATTTTCTTCACTCAAATGAGATTTGTTGAATAACTTTTGCTTGACTTGGTTCATGCTGTATCATACAATCCTCAATATACTCTAAACACTCTGAAATTCGTATAACCCGTAAATGCCTTCTGAATATCTAGAACTGAGAGAGACTAAATGAGCTCCAAAGCTACCAAATCCACATCCAATATCTAAAACTGTCTGTACCTGCAATTGTTAAAAGCCAATTAACTGAACGTTCACTATCCAAACATGAAAGACAGTCTCAAATCCTAGTTAAAAAGAAAAGCCAATACGTCAGCAAATATTCCCAGATTCATCCTTTGTTAAAAAGAAAAGACTTGCACCAACTTCCGAGAAATCATAGTCACTAAGTGATCTTTTCATTACGCCCCATTTCAAATGATTGAACAATGTACCTCGCTGCATTTTATAAAAAATCATATTTGCATTAGGTTTGCAGAAATTCAAGACTAATTAAGACACATCTCCTTCAGCTGACCCGTTCTCGATTATGATCATGGAAGGAGAAACTCTGCATCCTAATGTCATTTTTTCTCTAGCTATATCCTCTTTTTCTTTTCTTTTTTCTATGTTTTTTGTGTTTAGGGTGAAAGAAAATCAGATTTGCTGAACTTTCTGTATACTTGACCATAAAACAGATGAATACAGTGTCTTGTATAATATATATTACTTCTGTTGTAGGAATTGCAAATACATTGTTGTACTATATTCAGACACATCTCATAACTCACAAGTGCTTTGTAATTCGAATTTAAACACAAAAAACAGAGCAAGAAGACCACCCTTTTGTATAAAATACACAAAACAGACCTGCATCCAATTTGTTTTCATGCTAGTCATAGTGCGTAATGCAGTTGTCTCAACCTCGTGATTCTTGCCACCCAGCAAAACTGCAAAGCATTAAGGAAATTTAGAATTACTACAATTAATGGATGTGCTGAAAAGCAAGAAACCACCCTTTTGTATAAATTCAGAAAATTCATTTCAAAATCCATTTCTTTACCATTTTAATTATGTGTTGCTTGGCATACTTGTTTTTCTAATAGAATATAATTTCAACAACATGAAATTATTTCTTTACTATTTTAGGGATGCGTGAGGGATCGCAATGACCATATAGTACACTACATGGGTAAGTAACAATATTGAGTTAGCTGAAGCATTGCCACCAACCTCAACCCCTCTTCTGACCACTCATCTGAAGTCACAGATAAGACCTAAATGTTCCAATAAAATCACATCATATTAGAAGTCACAGACCAGTTTATGCAGAGAATATAACACAAAAGAAATATTTAATACCTTTGAAACATGTGTTCCTAGGCTCCTGTGTACACCACAACACTTCAAGCATATAAAAACTCCAATGTTGGATGATCTGCATAAAACATCAAATTCAATGCAAAAACCAAAATCAGAATGAGGATGATTCAACCCTCTCTTAAACAGAATTTAATTCGTATAACTTACGCCCATTTAGGATCTCGAGCGCCACAAACCGTGCAAGTGCGGTTATCCTTCTGCAGCAATAAATACCTTAATCTTCTTTTACCTGAGGATGGTCTAGAACTCATTGCTCAACTTGTGTATTCAAATTTTTATGTTTAATGGTTGAAGACTTTCTGCAACATTACAAAGTTCAAAGCATTAAAATCCAAAACAATCAGACTATCAAATAATTATGTACTCTAAATAGAAGATTATATACCCAAAGCTATTGGATTGCTCAGAATCGTATCTAAATGCAACACAGACATTACGACCATGATTAGCGTTGATGCTATAAAACAGAAGATTATGTACCCAGTCATTCTCAGTTTTAAACTAAAATTTCCAATCAAAAGGCAATGTAACAACAACCAAGATGAGAAATTATTTTAGCAGCAACATAAAACAATACCTGTGAAGGAGAGAAAATACCGACGATTCCTCCCAAGCGCGACCTTCGCCTTCCTCCATTTACTCTCCATTTATCAGTTTACGCAACCCTAATGATGGAATAGACAACAGAATTCAAGCTGATTGATCTCCTCCCACCTGAAAAGAAACTATCAACAAACTTTATTTCAACATACTCAAAAAGAGAAAGAAGAAACCATAACCCTAATAGAAACGAAAACCGAATTCCAATTATTAACCAATTACCCTCTCGAATGAGAAAATCCATAGCCGAAAGCCAACTATTTCCTACACCATTTACTTTGGTTTGGTGTTAATCCTCAAGAAGGAGATCATATCATGGCACTGCAAAAAATTACAAAGCACAAAAAAGGGAATACAATTAAAAATCAAAACTTTCCCCTTATCTAATTCAAATGCACGCCCACTCTGCAATATTCTGTAACTTCTTTTGCCATTTTGTTTCATCGATTTAAATCTAACGAATAATATCAAATAAGACATAATTGTGTTGAGACTTGAAACAGATTGATTATACTTACAGTAGAGAATGGAGATTTCTGAGAAGCTTTTCGCATTAGTAGAAATAAATGTTGACGACTTCTGCGACGAAATTCGGAGACGTCTCATCCTCAAGCTGTTGCAGCCGCAAGAAAATGCTCGTCCAAAATCCTGCATAAGAAACGAAATTGAGATCCGACATCGAAGGATATGAGATCAAATTTGGGGGAGAAAATATTTAATGGAAGAGGAGAGCGGGCAATCGATTCATGTCGGCGCACAGTTGTTCAGCGGCCAAGCCGAGAATCCACAATGAAAGCCCCGTCTTGTTCGATTGATGATTGCGAGAGAAATCTTGGAATTCGCATAAATTCGAAAGTCCTAACTTATTAAAAACAGGACTAAGCAAAAATTCAAAAGGAAAACGAAATTGAACACAAATGAAGGAATCAAGACCCATAATACTGGTTCATCTGAAGCTCGAAGACGAATCTCTGCACTGGAACATTCACATTGTTCATGGATATCACTAAAACCCTGTCAACCAATCCCTATTTTGTCAACAAAGCCAAATAGCTTCATTATTGTATGCATTCGGTCTCAAACAATCACATTATACCACAATTTGTATTACAAATATTAAGTTCTTAAAAAGACATGGAAGAAGAAGAGCCAATCCCTGAAGCCTTAGACCCAAAAAACAATCTACCCACTGTAACAACAAATTCCAATCTGAAACCCTAATTATTCGAACCAAAAAACAATAGCGCAACAAAATCAATCCAGAAAGAGTCTGTCAACTAATTTGTCCTCATTAGTTACCAAATTTCAGAGATAAGCTTAATCATCTCATTTCTTTGATCATGCATTGCCAAGACAAACAGTTGTATGACTTGTATCACATTGAAGACAGGCAGCGACATCGTGTAGAAAAATTTGAGAATTAAAGTTTTAAATAATTTAATTAAAATCTTGGGAGATATGAATGAAGAAAGCAAAGCAGCCCTTGAAAAACATCAAATGCCCATTGCTGCTAAACCAATTCACCAACTCAATGTCTCTAGCAATCAGAAAATCAAAACAGTGACTGCTCGTCTAAACATCAACAATGTCATTCTAATTCAGTAAACAGATGAAGATCGAAATCATGACTCACCTGAGAAAGAAAAGCGAAGCAAAGCAGCCCTTGAAAAACATCAAATGCCCATTGCTGCTACAAAAAGATGCAGTGACTTAAAGAGCAAAATTTGAGTGTTCACCTCCTGGTACATTGTAGTCCAGCATCTGAAATCAATCCCATGAAAAGCAAACAATAAATAACCAAAATTTCCAATTCAGCATATTCTAACAAAATTCAATGAATACACAGATGCCCACATCTTTATCAATCAAATCTTCTGAATGTACAAACGAAAATCTACACAGATTCTGAACAACTTCTGAGGTTGTTTCTAACCAAGAAGAGATAAACAAAGTCAGTGAAAAAAAAAAGAGAAATCAAGTATAAATCATGCTACAAAAATGTGTGATGTAAAGTAAAAGAAAGACAAAATTATCATCAAGCCCTAACGAAGTAAACTTCCATTTACCTGTAACCCAAAAGAAGGATGACTCCAAGTGATATCAATCCATGGTTCAGTCTCCTTAAAGAACCTAATGATATAATGTTGGAGATGAACTCAGTGTGTGTCTCCCGGCGATGGTCCATTTTCAAACATAATGGTTCTGCAAATAACCATCAAATGATCAGATAAATATTCAACGTCACCAATGCAAAGAGTTCAGCTTGCCTGAAAATCATGTTATTCTTCTCTTTTAAGATAAACTTCTAAATATCAAAAGGAAAATGCTAAATGATGCAAAATCATTGAAACAATATATGATAAAAAGTTCCAGACTATGTATAGTTGAGGGGACTTTTCAAAAAGCCTGAATACATGTAACATAAAGAATGTGAAGGAACACAAAAGTAAAGTGATGAGATCATATCAAAATGATAATCAAATCAAATAGAAGGCCACTTATGGTCAAAATTACATACCGAACCCAATCACGGCTCCTTCGAAGGAGCTTCCAGGTTCCAAGTGAATGATTCTAGCTCAAACCGCCACTATAAAGGAAATCTAGGTATAACTTTTTATTTATAAGTCCAAATCATGATCTGTAAAGTTTCACATACTCGTAAGGAAATTCTCCACCCTATGGAATGAGCCAAATATTTTTATATGTTACAGAATATGCCCAGAAATTACAGAACTGAAACAGAAAGTCTAAGCTTCGAACTTTCACTTCCAATCTTCAAATCCAAGGCAACTAAACCTTCCACCACATCAGTTAGGTCATAAGCAACCATCAAATTCACCCAATTTCGATTCAACATCAATATAACATAAACCCCCAATTCCATAAATTAGGGTTTAGACGTTTAAGAAGAATTCTCACAATTGGATGATTAGCAAACTTGGTGGAGTGGCTGAGACGTCGCTCAGAGGAGGTGCTGGACGGTGACTGAATTGTTGATGCACAACCGAGCTGCGTTTTTGCTGTTGTACAGAGGTTGCGCTTTGTTGGAAGGGGGAACTGAGGTGGTGCAAGGAGGAGTAGCTGGCGGCGCCACAACCGGTTGGTGCACCATCGGAGTTGGCATCGCGAGTGGCGTCGATTCGATCCATGGACTCGACTCAAGGTGCAAAAATGGAGGAAAACCCTAATTGGATGAAAGGAAGGTGAACTTAACCAAATGCATAGCTGGGTCAAGAGAAGCCCATTCCAATTTATCGATCCAATATCAGCGTAATATGCACAAACAAATAAATGGATCGGAAATAGCTATGATGAGTGATGTTTAGGCTGAGCATTAACGGTTTTATTTAATGATTGCCTTTTTTTGTAAAGTGGCGTCGATTTCTAAATGACTGGTTATTTTGTAAACAAAGAGAGTATTGGTTTATTTTTTATAATAACTAATCGAACTATCGTGTTATACAGTCTAGAAGAAAAACAGAGAGCATAAAAGTGACTAATCAAACTCTCGTGTTGTACAGAATAAAAGTGATGAATTAAACATCCCCATAAATTTCTAATCTTAGGGTTTAATTCAATACAACAATATCAAATTGCAGATGCAATAACATTCAATTTTCGAGGCCTTACGAGTCAAAGGTCATGTTTTACGGTTTGTTCCATACAAAAATAAAGACAGGTGAGCTTCTTCTGACTCTAGTAAAAAATGCAATCTATTTGAATAAGGCATGACGAAGATCACGAAAATGTAATTTTCTACACGTGGCTTGTGCCAGTTTTCATTTTTCACCAAATCCTGCAAAAAGTTATTCAGAATTGAAATCCCTTGGTGGCAGGGAAAGTAACATACACAATCTTCCCAAACTGTAAACAGTATTCTTGCATTGAATCATCATCCATCCTTGATCTTTTCCTTACCTGATCCCACTCGGGTCGTATCTGTTTTTCAAGATCTTCTTTCTGTTTGAACTATTTGTGGAGTTGTATCTCAGTAGAATCACATATTTGCTTTTGTGCTTTGGGCCTTGCTGTCAGTGCACTTGTGCAGCCTTGTTCAGTCTCACTTCTTCTTTGTAAACAACACTCCTTTTAAAAGACAATGAAGAAATTCCGATTTATGTAAAATATGATTACTAAGGGCATGTAAACAAAAAGATAGTATGAGAGTCGAGTCTTACTGATGCAATGCATCTCGGATCATTTTCTCGAGCATAGCTCTATAGGAAGACTGTCTCAAAATTTGATAACAGTTCAGGTGACAGTTCAATTTGCATCTATCAAGAGCAACAGATTCAGAACTACGCTCAGAATAGGAGTAAGATATAGAGCTTAGAATCCAAAAGCAAGAAACACAATAGATAAACAGAGCTCGTAATCGGAAATAAGTTTTGAATCGAATCCCCTTTTTCATGTACTCATTTATTTAGATTAATAAAAAATGAATACTATCCCTAAATCAACTCTAAGCGATTTAGGGATTACCCAATACCTCAACACTCAACTCATAAAGTGCTACAAACCTGTCAGACACCAACTCACGGTTAACATATGACCAATTATGGCCACAAACCTGAATCACATGCAAGCAAATTAATTCATAACACAGTCCACAAAACTGAATCACATGCCAGTGAGAATCAAGAGAAGCAAATTAATTCAAACAGAGTTCAACATATCAGATGTTAGCAAATGGATAAACAGACCAACTCTATTGCATCACCTGTCTTCCAGAGCTGAGAAGTCTTCTGTTTTGCAAGATCAGTAGAAGCTCACATAAATCTATTTTCCAGATCTATTGCTTTTGTTATACCTGCAATAGAATAGATAATTCAACAAACGAAAAAAAATCTACCATATTTAGTTTACAGAATAAGTAAAAATAAGATCACACCGAAGAAGTGGGATCATATAACAATTGCTACAGAAAGCAATACAAATAAAAATTGAGGATCTAATTAGTAAAAAATAAGCTCAAACATTAAGAGTGATAAGTACAAATAACCGAGAGAGAAATTCTTTCATGAGTCTACTCAAAATTCAAATTCATGTCAACAGTAATTGTCACCCTTTCTTTCAAACTTCACACTTGAACATTTGCTACAAACCATAAAAAAATAAGAACAACAATTCAGATATTTCACAACAAATTCTTAACATAAGCTCAACTATATTATTTATTCATTTCATGTTAGGTTACCTTACCTAGATGTGTATTGCAAGAACATTCCAAGACCAATTTATGTAGATTACCTCATTTTGACAGTTGCAGTACTTTCTCTGCCCACCTGCTGATGTTATAAAAAAAAACCTTCGTTCAAACATGATAACAAACTGATTTTTTTAGGTAGAATGACAACATGTACATACGTGTAAAATTTTGCAGAACATGATTTTACCTTCATTGATCCATCCACATAATTGGTCTTTAATCATACTTTTGATTTCAAGTTGAAGAAGGAAAAAGGTGAAGATTCAGTCTAGTGGGGAACATTAAGGATCTAATTAGTAAAAAATAAGCTCAAACATTAAGAGTGATAAGTACAAATAACCGAGAGAGAAATTCTTTCATGAGACTACTTAAAATTCAAATTCATGTCAAAAGTAATTGGCACCCTTTCTTCCAAACTTCACACTTGAACATTTGCTACAAACCGTAAAAAAATAAGAACAACAATTCAGATATTTCACAACAAATTCTTAACATAAGCTCAACTATATTATTTATTCATTTCATGTTATGTTACCTTACCTAGATGTGTATTGCAAGAACATTACAAGACCAATTTGTGTAGATTACCTCATTTCGACAGTTGCACTACTTTCTCTGCCAACATGCTGATGTTATAAAAAAAAACCTTCGTTCAAACATGATAACAAACTGATTTTTTTAGGTAGAATGACAACATGTACATACGTGTAAAATTTTGCAGAACATGATTTTACCTTCATTGATCCATCCACATAATTGGTCTTTAATCATACTTTTGATTTCAAGCTGAAGAAGGAAAAAGGTGAAGATTCAGTCTAGTGGGGAACGAAGTATTCACACCTCAGGTCACATAAGTAATTCAATGTGATGTAAAATTGAACACAACCCATAATCAAGATCATAATGAATAACACAATACATAAATCGAAGCATGCGAATAAATCTCGTATATGTGGATCAAATATTACCGTATTATTTTGGGTGGTGAGTGGTTTCAAAGGGCATTCCTTATCATCTTTTTGTAGGTGCAGCAAATGCAGTCAGACCTAAACATTCAGGGATCAATCAATTATGGCCAAGTTGGCATCACAATGAGAATCATACTCGAAAAATAATCTCTCGTTATCAATGCTAAACAACGTTGTGTTGTCAAAGAAATCTCTTACATCAATCTAGACACTTTTCTGAAGCTTTCTAATCAATTCAATATTCATGGGGTTTCACCACGAACTCCGTTCCCGAAGCTCTAACAGCAGCTCCTCCTATGCTTGGAACCTTTTGTTCTACAGACAAACTTCCATAAATTTTTAGGTTTTGAGAAATGACCACACAATCTCATGGGCGTAACACTGGAATTTGAGCTAAATTCAGAAATAAGCATTCCGTCCCTTACCTCAAGCTTTTGCACAGGACGACAATGGCGGGCTGCGGAAAATTCGAACGACGATTCCGGAAACGATCTGCGGTGCGAGTGGTCTCCTATGGAAGGTGAGCACCCCTGTCACATAATCGATCATAAAAACTGATTATTACGGCCTCGAAACGATATCGAAAACTCGATAATAAACGGAAATTAAACTCACCAGATTCG
Organism: Oxyria digyna; assembly: GCA_029168935.1. Taxonomy (NCBI): domain Eukaryota; kingdom Viridiplantae; phylum Streptophyta; class Magnoliopsida; order Caryophyllales; family Polygonaceae; genus Oxyria; species Oxyria digyna. Next base: position 19,154,275 of record JAPVLV010000010.1, on the reverse strand, counting down.
ACTCAAATACCTGTTTCAAAGCGATAAATTCGTCGGAACCCTCGATCAAGCAGTGCCGATCTTAATCCAGGAACACGAAGCAACAAATCCGGCGAGTCCTTAAAAACTCGCGCGATGAACTTCCTCCCGATAGCAAGCATGTGATGGCAGGCGGTAAGGGCGTCGACTTCGTCTTGGCCGCTAACTTCGTCTTCATCTCGTTTCGTGTTCTCTGTCAATGTATGCTCCTTCAGCTTCTGTAGATTAGGGTGAGGCTGAGGCCCAATCCGCTTCAAATCCGCTTGGAATGGGCCATCTGTTACCAGTCCACTAACGGGCCCATATCGATAAACACAATACAAAGACGAATTCAGCCTATAATAACAGCCCCATAACAATTCATTAACGGGGCCATAACGTAAGCACAATACCAAAAACGATTTCAGCTTAATTAGGATTAACATTAATGGTGGAGATTAGACTTTATGACCCCAAACATCCAAAAACGATTTTACCCTTTAACTCTTCTTTTACCTTCTCTCATCTTCTTCTTTGTAGCTTTGCGCTACCTTCTTGAGCAAAATTTATATATATTATTATTAGGATTTATGTCTTTATGGTTGTAAGTATTTATATACTTTTTTTTTGCGCTTCTTAGAAAAATTTATAAGGTTGATTGACTTTTGATAACGAATATTGTGTTTCCAAGTGTTGTTGATTATAAAAAGATATAAGGCAGTTAATAGGGTCGATAACATTTTCCAAAAAGTTGTTTATAGACTTAATATGATTTGTGGTTAGATTCTTTGTCTTATGATATGTGATAAGAAATTTCCTTCTTCTTGTGACCAGAACGGAGACTCGAAATCTCACTTGTATAGTGATCACAATAGACAGGATTATAAAATATTGAGTTTTTTATTTTATTTTAATAGCGGGGATTGTAGAAGAAATAGTAATTTGTTCAAGCAAGAAAAGAAGGACGAAGTAAGAATTTATTGAGCATTCTCATCAATATTTTGTAGGCTATATCTTGCACAATACACAATAATGCCTTAGTTTTGTTTATGTTTTTATTATTTTTACGAAGTCTATGTTGTATTTTATTATTTGTACGGATTCTATGGCTCACGACTCTATATCTTTGATCTTTATCACATATTTTTCAGAAAAAATTAACCAGTTTTCTTCTTTTGATGGATCGTTCGAAAATGTATATCTTTGGATAGCCACGGAATAAGAATAGACTCTTCTTAATCCTTTTAGAAATTTTTATAGACGGATCACTCTACTAAAGACATAATACCACAAATATTTATTGGCTCACAATTTACAATTCAACAATCCAACAAAATAGCATAACCAACTTCAACTAACTATCAAATTTCATTCAATATCAAGTGCATTGGTCTTCCTTTTGCATTAACTTTTCCCTCAAATGAAATCATGCTATTACCCTTTAACTCTTCTTTTACCTTCTCTCATCTTCTTCTTTGTAGCTTTGCGCTACCTTCTTGAGCAAAATTTTCACATCCTTTCTATTTTTTTTTATAAGTTACCACATATACATATGAAATTAATAACAATGACGGTAAATCCATCTAAAAAAACAATAGCTACTAAATTACGAATTAAACAATGACTACCTAATTATAAAGATCTACGCACATTACTTCATTAAGCATGAACTTAAAGCATAAAATAGAAAAACAATACTTGCACACACACCTATTTATACAACTAGCAACAAATGATTCTCGAATGAACTTAGATCTCTAAAAAACAAATGAATTCTCATCATCAACATAATTCTAACACAAATAAGATATTAGTCGTAAACACGAACATCATGATATTATTTGTGAACTTTTGATATGTGTTTCTCTTTATTAACTTAAAGAGATCAAGCAAAATAAACAATTGAATTATTGTAAACTCACAAAATCAACACACTCTAAAAAACCCAAATTTAACAAAATTGACTATATATGTGAACTTTAAATCACCATTCAATCATAATCAACAACCAAATTCATGAAAAGAACCAAAATTTTCATTCAAGATTGTTGTAAATCCTAAGACTCGAATATCAAACAAAAAAGCAAAAGTTTATACTCATGAACTATACATCTCCACTAAGTCCAAACAACCAACTAAGTCAACTAAAAAAATACAAAAAAAAATCCGGCGGTAAGGGCGTCGACTTCGTCTTGGCCGCTAACTTCGTCTTCGTCTCGTTTCGTGTTCTCTGTCAATGTATGCTCCTTCAGCTTCTGTAGATTAGGGTGAGGCTGAGGCCCAATCCGCTTCAAATCCACTTGGAATGGGCCATCTGTTACCATTCCACTAACGGGCCCATATCGATAAACACAATACAAAGACGAATTCAACCTATAATAACAACCCCATAACAATTCATTAACAGGCCCATAACGTAAGCACAATACCAAAAACGATTTCAGCTTAATTAGGATGAACATTAATGGTGGGGATTAGACTTTATGACCCCAAACATCCAAGTTTTATATATACTAGATTCGGAAACCCGCGCTTCGCACGGGTATGAAACGTGTTTCTTTCACTTTATAATGTTGTTTATCGGGCTTATTAAAATTGTGTTTGGGTAATACTATTGTCGAATGAACTTATATTGCGTCTTTCTATTACACCAAAGAACTTATATGCATTTTTTAAAGACTTTCCCCAAAACATTATCTTCAAAATTCTATAACAATCAACAATAAGTCTCATGTTTCCCATTGCACTATAAACATTAGACCCTTTTCCAATTCATTCTTACGAACAAACCAATCCAGAAATAAATATCAAACAGGTTGAATCTAAATCTTCTTTCTTTCTCAACAACACCCACAACAGAACCACACCGGCCTGGACAGAAAAGCAAAACGAACAAATCTCTTACTCCATAAGCAGCAAGACCTATTCCACCACCACACATTCTAATGTACAACACCCACAACAAAATCATTCAATTTCTACAAAACCCAGAAACCAAACAACTATAATTACTGATATTATTAGTCCCATAAGCAGTAAAACCCCTTAGAAAATGCAACCAAAAATCCACATTCTAAAACAAAAGAATCATTTAATCAAACACCTTATGAGCATGATGAAATATCCGATGGGAAAGTAAATTGTGGAGAGCGAGCAGTAATACTGAACATCAGGCTTAAACCCTAATACATTTTTCGACCATTGGACGAATCTGATAGCTGATGTGGGATTTGAAGGGAGAATAGATTTTGATCTATGTGGCTGGGTTGAAAAGAACATCCAAATTTCTATTGTGATTGGCTATCACTTTACTAAAATCGTAGGAATAGAGCAGTTCAATAGTTATGAATGGCCTCACTTGATATTAATTAAAAAAATACCATATGAAAATACCATTTTTTGAATCTGACTCATCTTCTCAGGCTTCAAACCAGTAGCAACAACATCCTCATTAACAACATCATTTGGCGTTAATACATGCATATACAACGATGAAACAATTACATGATTTGAAGCGTAGATGAAAGGCACAAAGTATAAAAAGAAGATATATACAAAAGATTCTTTGACTCTTTAGTCTGGCTGACATCACTTGTTGCTAGGAGGGGTGTGATCACATTTTTAGAAACTGCATCTTCAATCAGCAACTTGCAATTAGCATTAGATTCTTGCTTGTCATCCAGTGATACATAAAGTTCCTCTTCCTCCAAAGAACCAACCAAAGCTTTGGGCACCTCCTGAATATGGTCAATATGTAATACAAAATTTATTCAACACAAGATTAAATTCCGTTTATTCAATATCTAATGTTTAGAAAATACATATTCACACTTATGGTTGGAGGGTTGTTGACGGTAAAACTCTCATACACTCCATGGTTATAGTATGTGTGGCTTTTAATCTCAAACACATGATGCGTGCCTATCAAAAGTAAGATTTCTGATGCAACTTCCTTTCCCACATGAAAATTAATGCCATTTGTTTTTTTCTGACGCATATCAATAATCTTAGCTGCCACAAAAACTGTCTTCGAGGCTTGCACACAGTTAACATATTAGTATGACATCAATTAATAAATTGGATTATTTCCAAAAACAGATATATTGATAGTAATGGTTTTAACGTTGCCTTTGTGTCTTTGCGAGCTCTTCCCAAGTCTAGAAGTTGATACAAAGTACACGCTTCCGTATTAATTAGGTCCAATAGTCTTAACCGAACTGGGACCCTTGTCACCCCTAGCAGACCAATATACAACTTGTTTAAAATATGACCAACTAAAAAGCTCCCTCAATACGGGAAACAAATTTCCTAATTTGACTCGAAGATCTGTCGTAATTTCTGGATATCAAGATCATCGTTTTTGTCAAAGATACATGTTGCTGAAAGTGTTGGAAAGGTAAATGTCCCCTACATAACCCAAACATAAATTAGCACCCAAACACAATACAGAAACAAACAAACAAACAAAAGATTGGTGGCATGGTGCTATTCCAACTACAGTTTGATTAGTTGTAATTTTAAGATGACCCAATAGCTCACCACTACCTTCACAAAAAACACACATACTGCCAGGAAATGTCAAACTTGTCCACTGAGTTTGGAAACTAATAAAAATACAGGAATTTACACAACAATAGAAAAAGAATCAAAATTCCGAATAATATGTTGCTTAATTCTCTAGATCAGTATTGATCTTATATCTCTAGTCTCTACATTGTAGTTTAACATATATTAATTCTCATTTTACAGTATCTTAGCTTAAGAGAATCAAAATTCGTATTGAATGGCCACACACGTAATCAGTAAATTGGTTGGGTATACAAATCACAATTAATACTTAATATGTGTTTTTGTTAAATAAATGAATGAAAATCTGTTTTTAACAAATAGCTAATTTATTATATGTACAATAAGTGATAATGAAAGGTGCTTCAAACAAAAGAAAGAAAATACTCCATCTTAATGTGTTGAAAATGGGATGAAAATTACGTTAGTGGGTGTTTCATTTAGTTTACTGCAAGGTTTGATCTCCCTTTTGTGAAATGATATTTTTTACCCACAAAGGCTTGTCAAGAACATGATGGTTATATTCAGATTCCTCCTCTTCGACAGTGACTTAAATCCTACAATAGGAATAAGACTACCTCTCCCCACAAATTATTAATGGATCCTTGTTCACAAAAATCAATCAGCTGGTCTGGTACCAGTTTTTACTCTACTTTATTATCCTCCCACTATTTATGCTGCCAAAAAATGTCAAATTTGCCCACCTAATAAAAATGTAGGAAATTCCACAAAAACAAAACAATTCCAAAAAATGTATTTTTGTTGAGAACCCTTGTTAGCCACATTTTAGTATTGCATTCTTTGCATTATTTATGTCTTGAGTTTGATAAAACAATATTTTAATCCTTAAATTCCTAGAAGCACAACAAAATCTAATAACAACAAATCAATACATCAACACCGCATAGTGAATACCGCTCAGCCACATCAACGATTCAATGTTACACAGGTACGGGATTTCAAAATAAAGAACATACCTCTGAATTCCTTCACGCTCATTCCAGTGAGTACGACGATGAATGGAGGCGAAAAAGTACTCTTGCTGAGTTTTTCTATAGCGCTGCACAAAGACCCCCATAGAGTAACCTTGATACTGCGGTGAAACACGAATTTATACAAAAAAACCTTAAGTAAAGGGGGAATACATTGCAGCAGTAAAGGGGGAATACATTGCAGCAATAAAGTCGGGAGGTGAAAGGTTTAAAGGAAGAAGAAGCATGGAGAACTGAATGGGAGAGTCAGACTTTAATATTTCTGAACTTTTTACACCCGCCTCTATAAAAATCTCACAGATACAACTGGTTACAGAAGTTAATGAATCAACGCATGCCAAAATTAGTTGCAAAAAATAGGTTTAAACAAATTACCAAGAGCACATAAAGCTGCTTGTTTATCTTCATGAGAGTCATATTCCTTCCAACTCACCTATACAATGGCAAACCAGAAAACATGAATCAAGGAAACCATAAACCACATTTGTTCACATAGAGTATACGAAAAAATGAAGTGAAATCAATTATAGGAAAACAGAAGGTTACCCACCTTAAACTTTAAACATTGTTTTTCTGATTTATCAGGTTCTCCATAACAAATGCCAAGTAATCTCTCAACTTCAAACTCTATTAGAATTTCAAACCTATAGCTACAACAGGTCCAAGTTGGTTCCATATACTGAGTTAAAGCAAAACAAAGGGAAGTTTGTGTCATATTCATCATCGCATTCTCAATCCTGTTTCAAGAATTGACAGCTGAATTTGCTTTAGCAGGAAACGCACCTAGAAAACCGTTAGATACCATTTTCCGGTTTAAGGATGAGAAAACATAATTCAACAATAAGCTGTGTAGCCTAAAGATCTATTAGGCAGGAAGTGATACTAAGAAAAGTAGAAACTGAGTATTTTTGATAGAATTATCTTTAATCAAAGGGACATGTGGAATACATTGAAGTGCCAGAGAGTAATTATTCCCGTTCAGTCTAAAAATATATGCAAAGGGCTCAAATTCACTTCCACAACTGTTGAAGAATCATATCTCCAGATGACACATGTCGTGTTAGGTAATTTATTGGATCAGCTGCAATGCAAACAAAGAGTCATAAACTTATATGTATGATTACAATAATCAGTTTCGCAATCAGAGGCAATCAGTATAAAATACTAACACCATAATATATTAAGTTAATCAGAGACTTGTAATCCTCTAGCTGTGACATTTTCAAAATTCAAAAATAGCCTACTTACATTTGAACCTACAGGAACATTTTAGTTTCAAAATACTATTTCTTGAACATTAAAAAAAAGAATCAACAACAGCCTGAAGATTGCTACGGTAAACCATTTCTTCCAGGAAATTACAGCCTTCATATAGCTTCGCATTTCTAATCAATCGACCAAAATGATAGTTGCTCTCAGATTCTTCAAGTCTAGGGAAGTCTTTTGGTACATTTAAGTTATTTGATATGTGAATCGTAGAATAATTGAAATCAGAACTTAATCGATTTGTTTTCTAGATTATCATAGAAAGAAAGTAGCAAGTTTTTTAAGATGTAGGCAGGTTTTGGTAGCAGGAGCTTTGTGTCGGAAAAAAAAAGAAGAGAATACTTTCCCTTAAAAAAGCCTATTTTGTATGCCCAAGGCTTCATTGTGAAAGCATATTTTATCTCTTGGTAAAATGAAGTTAACATATTGTCTGAATTTTTGTTCTCTTCAAGACTGTCTCTTTTCTCAGTATTTTAAAAATTGTAGTGCAATTTGCATGAGATATCTTGTTTTATGAAGGACTAATAAACTAAAGACTGTCTCTTTTCAAATTCATAAGCTCACTAATCAAGCGACTTTCATTGATTGAAATTTCTAGGCGCCTGCAATTTGAAATCATTAAAATCTTATCATAATATTTTGACTAATTAGCAAAGAAAATGTAAGTAATTTATGAGAAAAAAGTGAGAGAATCGGGATATATGCATACTACTTAATTTTTACTATGAGATTTTGGCGTATATTATGTTAACATAGATGAAGAGACCATTTAAACCACGTAACTAAAACAAACAGGTGCCATTACACTGACCTGCTGTAAATTGTAGAGAAGAAGGGGAGTCCACCGGAGTACATAGAAGTCTCAATGTTGCCAAATTCCTAACATAAAACAAATTTTAGGTTTCGATCTAAAGAGCATATATATGTATTTTCAAGTGCCAATATGCATTTAACATTCAAAAATCCTCCCTCACCTATTAGAAGTATCAGTTCCGAGTTTTCTTAAGCCTACTCCACTTCTGAGGGGAGCCGAAGTACCAGCATGCCTAAGAAAATGCTGCAACATCAAACGACATTGATAAGAGCACACCCATTAATGTTCTTGCTGTGAAACAGGTTGAGAAAAAATGGTGCCTAACAATGACTATAAAAGAAGGGAAGTACCTGTAGACATAGTTCCTCTATAGGCATTCTTTTTATTTCAGAATGACAGAAATAAGTGCAGGAATTTAAGAATACACACCATCCATGAAGCAGCCACCACCTGAAGATATGTAAGCTTTTCCTACGATGATTGCAATATTAGTAAGAATCTTAACTTCAAAGAGTATGTCATATGTGTTTGCACTGTCCACCTAAAAACAGATCACAAAATAGACAGGAATTCTTTTGACAAACACATGAGTTATTTTAGCATTTGATCCCATAATTTCATATTGCTAAACACCAGAAATTTTCATGAGGATACACTTGTGGGGGTCCCAAAACTGAAAACAGAAGATATAAAAGTAGAAGGTACATGAATTGCTTACTTCATACTTCTGTAGCAAATGAATGGCTTGCCCAGAAAGCAAATATAGGCCTAGAGAGTGCTCAAACATAGAATGCACACACCAAAGAAAGCCTTGTTCGTTGCACATGCAAATTGCAATTAACAAACTTTCATTTTCTGTATGATACGTATGAAAGGCAAGAGATAACGAAACATGATGACTGTCTAATCAAGAAACCAAAAAGTTGGCCTTGAACTCAGTCTCGGTTGGGAGACGGAAGAGCAGAGTGGTGGAGATTCGAGCCAAATCCATGGGCGCCACAAAGATGATTGAGGTGGAAATTGATAAGCCTCTCGACCTCACCCTTGGTCAGAAGCAAGGGGGTGGAGTTGTCATCACTGTAATTCACTTGCTAACTCACTAATTATTTTGATTCACCACTTAGGATCATCCAAGTTAATTTGATTTGAAGCAGGCTGCAATACAGCAACAAAAAATGAGTTTCAAAAAAATTGAGAGTAAAATAATTTTTGATTTCAGCGAATTTCGCAACTCAAAACCCCAAGCCATGCATGATCAAGAATTTTAGATGTGAGCACTTATTTGAAAGTGGCAGAAGAAAAACCTGCTTGTTGTGGCGGAATGGGCGTTTAACTGAAGGGGGAGGGCGACGTTGAAGCCAAACAAACTGCTTCCTTGCAAACATCAATCATTTCCCACCTGACCATGAACTGATATTGCTTTTCTGCTTCCTGCATAAAACAGAAATTGCAAATGTTCAGAATTGAATTAACATTTAAGCTAGAAACAGAAGAACATGGTGCTTGTGTTCGCACGACCTAGCATCAAAAGAATTTAACAACGGTTACGCGATTGACCAAAGAATTTAAAATGATGGACAAATTCTTTGCTGCACAAACCTTTTCGATGGCTGAAGTTAACATGCGAACTCGAATTGCACATGATTGTGATGCAAAAAACTCTTGCACTTCTGAAAGATTCCTTATCTCCAAGGAAAGAAGCAAGATAATTCTGAACAGGGACAATCACAATCAATAAATTCAGATTCAGAGACAGAAAACTTGCCAAAACTGAACCCTTAAAAACACCAAGTGGGGCAATGACAGGCTGACATGAGTGTTGCAAAGAAATTTGAAGAAAATGTGCTTTCAATGAACAAAAAAACAGGAGGGGATATTCATTCTAATCATGTTTTCCCACCAGACAGTGCTAATCCTGCATCCAACAAATTGTAAGCACAAACATTATACAAAACTTTTATTATAACTACCGGTACATTGAATTCAATTCTAATATATCAATGATTTCTCCTGCAGGAAACGTTCCCTCGATGAGAGTGTTGAGTCTGACCAGAAGCGTCAGAAGTCAAGTGGCTGATTTCAAATTGCAAACCAACAATGTGCCTCTTTATAATTCAAGCAATTTTAGTATTTCTTAATTCACATCAGACATTCATTTCCGTTCAAATCAGTATCCCAACCACAACACTACAAATCGTCTCTAAACTTCCAATGAATCATCAAATCACTCAATTCCAACACAAATCCCTAGACCTCAAACTGAACAACAACGGGAACCGAACAATCAAAACAAAAACAACATCAATTAGCGTTTAGAACTACATACCTTTGTTAATTGAGTATCATCACATGAAGAAAGACAACAAAACTTATCAGGACATGAAAAGAGTAAACTGAATCATTAATTCTATCAGTTCAAGGTCATGTCAACAAAACTTTCTAGGACATAAAAGGAGGTCAATCTCTCAGTGATTTCGAGCTACAACAGAAGCAAGCCGAGGCATCTTGAATAATTGAATTAAAAAAAATTAGAACAGTTAGGATCGAAACTATCCACATGATTTGTGGCCTTAACAATCACAACTTCCAAGTCCTAACACCGAACCACGAAGAATAGGAAATAATCCAGTAATGAATAATCCAAATTTATCGATTATCAACAAAATTAGGAAGAGAAAGACCTTGTAGACGTTTTGATTTGAGAAAGGCTAATTGCAGTATGACCTTTGATTGAGACATAAGCCTGCCTTTAACCATATTTGAAGAGTCTCCATTTAACACTTATCTCACCTCCTCTCTTGCACACACTTGCGGAGATATCTCTTAAAGAACACCAACAACAGAAAGAATAATTGCACCATAGACAATACTACATAAACTGAGAAGCAGAAACAGAAATAGAGATTTAGTTGTGTTTGCTTTCACAGCTAAATGTTAAACAAAAAAGAGATTTAGGGTTATAAACTTGAATAGTATAGAGTATTTGGAATGTGAAAGTTTCTAATGTCCAAACATAATATAGGATTTTGCTTTAATATCTTGTCATGAAACTATTAAATAGATAGGCAGAGAAGCTATCGCAAGAAAGTAAAACTTATCACACCTTCAAACGATTAGCAGAATGCTTAAGATCCTTTGTTATCAGCCTGATAATTTTCTAGTTCTTCTTTGTTCAACATCGCACTTTACTGATTAAACACCAACCTAAGGACTTACCGATTAAATAGAACTTACATATTCTAAATGGTTATCAAAATTTACATCTCGTTAAGCCTAAAATAGGACAAATCAGAATCTCAAATTTCAACCCAAAATTAGGGTTCACACAACTCTTTAACATTTCCATCAATTTGATAACCCAAAATTGAATTTAAATCTATTTGTAGAAATAAAAACAGTATAGAATGTTGAGTAATTTTGAATCCCTAATTCTTCCCCCTTCGCCTCTCTCCAAAAATCAAGGACCGATCAACAACCAAAGGAGCAAAATCAGAAATCACAATAATCCGCACTGATCAAGAAAACGTAATGAATAGCAGAGTAAAGAGCCCGATATCAACAATCGAAGACGCGATTCAATTTATCCAAGCAGATCTGACTGTAGGAACAGAGACCGAGATCTAATACACCACAAATTCGAAGCGAAAATAAATGACCGGAAAGGAAACTAACCGCAGTTGGAGGAAACAGATGAATTGCGAGAGAAGGAAGCAGGAATAGGGAAAACTTTGAGGCTTGGAGGAAACTTCATTAGGGCATGTGAATGGATGAAATCAGGAGAAATCTAAAGGTCGTAGACTCGTAGCCATTAACGCAAGATCAAACCGCCCACAAAGCCCGAAGTTTTAATGACTGGCCCGTTTTCGGCCCGATACAATTTACCATTACTTCTGCAAACTCATGAATTATTATATAGATATAGATAGATTAGGATTAGGATACAGACCCCGCGCTTCATGTAAAGTAGTTTTGAAACATAATATTACCTCGTATATATGTAGTTTAATTGAAAATATTGTGTCTATCTTAATTCATAAAAATAAGTTAAAAATCACAACCATCAACTATCTGTTGTGCGAACAATTTTGTAGTATGAATTGGTCTAAAAGGTTTAAATAAATATATGATTCTCATAAAAGGCCTAACATAAAAAATCTCAAAAATAGGCCTAATAGGTATTAATTTTTTACAATAAGCAACTAGTCTTTTAACATGTATTATGATTATGATGATGACGACGACTCTAAACACAAATTGTAATGACGTTGTCAAAACAAATTCAATAAACAAAAAAAAAATCAAAATCAATGAAAATGCATGTTTAAAAAAAATATGAACATCTATATCTAATAAAAAAAATGATAGTCCTTTGCCAATAAAAATGTAACCGACACATAGCGGCGGACTCATGAATTTGAGTAAGTGGGGGCCAAGCGGGAAAAAATCGACCGCGTTATTTGTATGAGAAAAACAATAATGAAAGAAATCACATTAAACCTCTCAAAAGAATTTCATGAGCCAACAACACTTGTAAAATATCTCTTCATTCTCCGAATAACATAATTAAGAATTCAACACAATATTCACTACGATGTACACAAAAAATATTTATATCAGTTGTCGAGCATAATTTTTTTTAGTCATACAAAAACTTTGAAGCATAATCTTCTACAAAAATTCATTGAATAAAAATATATTTCTAGTTTGTGACACTTTAAAATTAAACACACAATGCAAGAAAAAACGTGTAAGAAACTAAAAGAAATACTTCTAGAAATAATTCACAAGTGCTTAATTTGCTTTATGAACTATCATGTCAAACATAAAAAAAACTCAAGCCTAGAATGTAATAACTAAACCAGAGAATTATATCTGTTAAATGAAAAGATCCGGCCTCTATGTCAGTCCGCACATGTCGATGCTTATTTATTGCTAATTAAAACTAATGAGCAAAAGCTTTCTCATCTCGTTCACCAATCTCTAATCCCAAACCCTCATCTTCTCTTCGTTTCAAGCTACACAATTAATATCGACAACCTCAACTCTTCGCATTTAGTCAACTCCATGATTTTAGAGTTAGCTAATGAATGCACTAAATTAATAATTTTTTAATTCTAAAAACTGTTAGTATTTAAAAATAGGTAAATATAACTAATAATTTTAAAATTCGTGTAATTAAATATATCTAAATCGAATTGGTGAAAAATTGAGGTGATCGACGAGTTTTTAGCCATATATATAAGGATTCAGATCAGGTGCGAATGGTTTAACGTACGAATGTACAAATATAGCCATTTGCATGCACATTTCTCACTAATCACATGCACACGCAGGTGTGTGCATATACTTTTCACATATTATCAATGTCATGCACAATCTGTCAAATGTTCATGTCAATGGCTTAAATATGCATGTCAATGGCTTAAATGTGCATGCCAATGGCTTAAATGTGCATGTCAATTTGTTCATTCGCACATTCACACGTGAATCTTTTCCTATATATAAACGTAATTTCATCAAGATTGAAAGTGAAAGTATATACAATTCGTAAACCTTGACGAATTCATAAGTCTATATAAATTATTATCTTTGTATATATAATTAGCATATCATAATAAAAATACATTTAAAAATAATAATTAAGCCATACACAGTAGAGCAATCCATACCTAATTTTGATAGAATTTAATCAAGACAACATTAAGCCCTCGCTTGGTTTGATGTGGGATATTAAGCTCCCGGGAACTTACCTACTTTCCAGAAATTATAAATTACCACAGTATGTGAAATTATGTTTGGTTATTGATGTAATCCGTACCAATATAAAAATTAAGAATTTTATTAGTTGAAAACATAAGAAATTGAACTTACCTACTTAAACAAGATATGAACAATTTTCATGATTGAAGTACTTACAACTTCTAGAAAATAAGTTCATGTGTTTTTTTATTATAATATTTTATACTCTAAATTATAAATAAAATTATATTTATTTGCTTAAAAAAATATAGTTACCAGATTATTCAAAATTTGGAATATAATGAACACTAGTTTTTCACAATATGAAATTTTTATTTATGAATTAAACATAATGCAATTGATACCAAATTATTAATTGCACTTTCAATAACCTTTATTTGATGCATTTATTCATTTTTGAGAGAATTTTATATACACGTTTCTCTTTATGGAAATATATCCGATGTAAAAATGAACATACGGGTTTTGGAATTATACAGTATCATCCAAATACCAATAAAGTAAAAATAATAAATCATCCAAATAAACGTACTCCGTATTTCATACGAGTATAATTAAGCTGAGGAATGTTCGGGTGAGAACAAAGTTTAACGTAGGAAAAACGAAGTTTTCGCGTTCACAGATAATAATTTAATGTTCATAATTTGAGCGGTAATGTTCATAATCTAGGCGGTAAATTTTTTTGATGTCATTTTGAGAAAATAATTAAAAAAAAAAATAGTATGCCACCGCGTCCCTCAGTTAAAACGTTCAAAAAATTTTGTGGCCTATATTTTGAACAATACCATCTAGAATATGAACATTGACGGGTAATCTGTGAACACGATCTGTTCGTTTTTCCTACCTTAAGATTTATTTGCACCCGAATTTTCTCTAATTC